>CM072774.1:42512500-45012500 GCA_036936925.1 Cenchrus fungigraminus
TTCGCGACCATCTCTTGCAAAGCAAGGTGGGGGCACGTTGGATTATGAACTTTACAGATGTGAACGAACCTGTGCATCTATACTAATTGGTATCGTTTTAAGGTCACAGCTGGGAAGTGAGAGGTCTGTTGTCTTGTGCAAGTGAAAGTGATCGGATGTTGCAACTGCTAGCCGCTTGCAGAATTTAGAGTCGAGACAATTGGGTGGGGTGGGGTGTGAGTGTGACTTTTACTGCTTGTTTCGCGCGCTGAATCGAAGGGGATCGGAGGCTGCATCAAAGCCAGCGCACAGAGGAATTGAATTCGGTTTGTTAGCACGACCGCCCTTGTCCTCGGCTCGACCGCAGCGAGGCGTGGGCGCGTGCGCTGAACGGGGGTAAACGATGCCAGCAACAGCTCCGCCCCGCCTTTTGCCGGCCGGCGGTGGCGACGGTATCAGGCCGGAAAACGAGCGCCCTGTTATCTCTTCGCAGAAAGAGATGTGCAGTAGTAGACGATGTTGGAAAAATGGTCCGTGAAGATATATACTAAGGAATGCAGTGGTATTCAATAGTCTCTCGTGCTGCTAGTTTGAGTCGGTGGAAATCAAATTTAATAGAAGAGCACTCTCATTACAACTAATTTTTAGCATATTTATGGGTAAAAGTCCATTCTATCCTAAGGGCCGTTGGAGAACAAATGGTAAGATTTTGGTGGGAGAGGACTTTTCTCTTTTGTCGTTTGTATCTAAAATTAGACCCCAGCTGAGTTTGGAGGGTCGATGAACTGAAGTTTAGTTGTGAATTGGCTATTTTTAGCCCACTGTTAGGAGAAGCAGCGTGCGATGGTAGAATTAACATTTCGGCTCAAATCCAGATGGTTGCTGATCACATGAGCACCTTCCTAGAGGAATTGATAATCCAATCTCTTAAGATAAATCTCAGATAGTCTTCTCCTAAGACAAAAGCTAGCTGAATATGAAACATAGATCAGCAACAACCCGACAATGGAACAGAAGTTCATTGGTTGTATCTTTTATTCAATATATAGCTCTCTCCAGCTTCCTAGACTTGAAGAAAACCAGCCATCACCATGGAGACGCCGGCGAACATGACAACGGCAGATCCAACGACCGCCACCGGGGTGATAGCGCCGACGGCGACTGCGTGGAACGCTGAGGACGCGGCCACGATCCCCATGACAGCTGCGAGGCTGCCACGGCCGCGACGGGGTCCGTCCCCGCTGCGCCCATCCTCACCGGACGCCTTCTTGGTTCCCGGTGGAATAATGGGATCGCCGGCCTTCGCACCCGCGGACTTTTCGACACGAACCTGCACGATCAGAAACACAAGTTGTGAAAAGATTCCAAAGCAAGCCATGCATGGAGACAAAATTAATCACTGCACCTCTGCGTCAGTGCGTCTACAACGAACTGGATGTTCGGTACATCAATTACCTGCAGCAGATGGTCGTCGTCGATGCCGACGATGAGCGCGCCAGGGTGCGGGTTGACGGCGACCCACTTGCCGCCGTGGAGGACCTGCAGGCCGGCGACGTCCTCGTCCATGAGCAGGATGGTGAGCGCGTTGGCGTTGGGGTCGGTGTATTGGGCAGGGAGGCCGTAGGTGAGCTCCGGCGAGGGGCACGGCGGGTAGAAGTTGACGGCCATGTGCTGCTCCTGCTCGCCCAGCGTGTCCTTCGTGTAGCCGGGCTCCAGCCCTAGGCTCTCCGACATCGCCGCGTACAGCCGGAACCCGAGCTCCCTGACCTCCTTGCAGTAGCTGCTCATGGTCTCCCTGAATCGCATGGGGACCGTGCCAGGGTCAGAATTCAGAAACAATTAAGGAATAAAGAGGTAAGCGAAGTGATGTACTTGAAGTCCGGCGGGTTGGACGGCCAGTAGGGCACGAACTGGTCGAGGGGATGGCAGTGGAGCCGGAGGTAGTCGCGCCAGTTGTGCACCGTTTCCTTGTGCACGTTGAAGCTCGTGGACAGCCGAATCTTCCTGGCCACGGCCATCACGTCCGCTATCAGTCCGGCGTCTATCCCGTGGTTCAGGACCTGCGCATATATTGGAAATCGATCAAACAATTCGAAGCGTCGGCGGCGCGCGTTCTGGCGCAAGTGGCAATTATTGGCACTTCATATGACGTTACGGCCCCGTTGAATTCGTTGATAATCATATCGTCACCTGAAAGAAGCCGTGCGTGCGGCAGGCGCCGCCGATGGCGGCGTCGACCGCGGCGCGGTCGGGGCTCGCGAGGTCGACGACGGGGATGCGCGCGCCGGAGACGACCTCCTCCGTGAGGCGCGGGCGCTGCGCCTCCGGCCGGACGTAGTTCCCTGGCATGGTGTGGCGCACGGTCGTGGAGAGGAGGTGCTCCGCCATGTTAATTTGGCGCCGCCGCCGCCGGTCGGCCGGACTCTGTGTTCACCGCGAGCCTATGGAGCACTTGCGTGCGTGCGCCAAGCGGGGAGGAGGAGGAGCCGGGAAGCTGGTGGTGGTGGTGGCTCTCCGGGAGGCGGGTCATCACGCGCTCTTATAGCGGCCGGTCGTCGAAGCGTGTGGTGTGGTCACTGGGGGCGCCCGAGGCCGGGACGACGCGACCCCCGCGCGCGGTCGTTGGGGTCGCGTCATGGCCGCGGCGGCTAGTGACATCACGTCGCGGCATCGCGCTCGCGCCGTGGCCGTTGGCACTCGGCGGCTGGTAGATAGACCGAGCGATCTTTTTCTTATTGCCGAGATCTATCGGTGACAGCACGTACCAGCACCATGTGGCTTGATTGCTTGTCAATTGTCATGGATTCAGGGTCACAAACAAAATAGTAGTCTGAACTCGGCTACCTCAGGCACTTGCGCAGTTGCAAATTTTCTCTGGGTTTTCCTTATGGATCGGGAACCGTGCTCTGCTCTGCAGCAGCAGATCTCGTTCCTCGTCGTCCCGCGCGCCCGCCCGCGCGTTCGCGATGCGTTGCGCCGTTGCCCGGTAATCAAGTCGGGAGCGGCGCTGTTGCTTGTGGCCCAGGGAACAGCGGGCGGGCTATATCCCCACAGCCGCTGTACTTGCGCCGCGCCGAGGACGCCGTCTGTAGGGGTCCCGCCGGCTGGGTGTGCCACTGCCAGCCAAAGCTGCCGCTGCGTCGGTCACCCGGAGCCGAAGCGGCCGCGCGGCGGGACACCCAGCCAAAGCTGCCGCTGCGTCGGTCACCCGGAGCCGAAACGGCCGCGCGACGCTCCATGCCAGCTCGATCGCCGTCCAATTTCTGCGTAACGTGAGCGGCAGGAATCAAACGCCGCGCGGCCGTTTCGGCTCCGGGTGACCGACGCAGCGGCAGCTTTGGCTGGAAGTGGCACACCCAGCCGGGTCGGGGCACGGCCGGAAAGCGAGATGTTCCTGCTCGACCGGCCGGTGCCTGGATGAGGAGGAAGCAAAACCAGCACCAGCACCAGCGGTTTTTGCTGCTGGTGCCAGTAATTTTTATTAGAAGGAGCTTAAAAAAAAGAGAGGGGGTTTTGCCGTGTTTCTAGGGATCTACATATCGGAAAAGGATTGGCACTACCATGCTTCAAAAACCAAGCGATCCTGCACTGACAAACGTTGAACCCACAGACTTTGCGTCTTTGCGCCTTGTAGTCAGCACGGAAGCGCTGGATGGAAGAGGGGGCGCCATTGAAGACAACTTCGTTCCTGTGCTTCCAAAGCCGCCAACTTAGATGCTGCTGCTGCCTTGTTCTGTTAGTGGTCCAATGGTTAGGGTTTTTTTCCAGCTTTTTGGAGTCTGAGCGCCTTTTGTTTCTCGAGCCTGGAGGAGTTTGTTTCAGTTCTTGTCTAGAGCAAGTTTAAGAACTTGTTGGTGCCCTTCAAATATAACTAAGCATAGATGCACATGCTTCCGTAAACACATAACTTTTTTTATTATAATTTTATTTTATAATAAAAATATACCATACAATAATTTATTTTAAAAATAAAATAAACAATAATTTTATTCAATTATCACATTTAAATTACTCGTCATTTTGTTAATTTTTTAAGTACACTTTTCATTTTTTTTACAGGGTGAATGCTTTGCGAAGTATAGTGTGCTGCCCTGCCCCTGCCCCTGCCCTGCCCTGCCCGCAAACCAGCTGGCTAAGTATCCTTTCCACCATTTTTTGCGCTCTAGTGCACTCTTGACTCTCGATCTTTTAGGGTGTGTTTGGTACAACTATGGTTGTGGCAGCTCCGACTATAACTGTGCTGTTGTAGTGGATTCTCTGGTGGAGCTGAAACCGTTTTGAGAAAACGTTTGGCAAAACAGCTTATACTGGCTGTGTCACATGGATAAGAGGGTCAAATACCCATAATGCCCTTTCCTTTTTTAATTTTCTTCTTTTTTTCTTCCATTTCCCCTTTTTCTTTTTTATTTTTCCCCTTCTCATTTTTCATTTATTTTATGTTCCCTCTCCTCACCTCCACCGCTCAGTCTTATCCCTTCATCCCCACTCCCCAACGACATCTCCACCGCCAGCTCCGCTGCCATCCAGCTCCTCGCAGCCGCACCGTCGCCATCCCCCAGCTCCTCGTGACCGTGCCGCCATCCTCCTCCGCTGTCTCGTCTATTTGCGCCAGGCTGCACCACCCACCTGCGCGGTGAGGAGCTGCAGCCAGGGTTTTTTTAACCGTGGTATGAGCGGTCCGTTCGAGGAAAAAAACCAAACGGTAAACCGTAAAAACCGAGCGGTAAATCGTTGGCACCGGTTTGGTAGGTTCGGTTTGATACTTTTTACCGTGGTTTTTTTAAGCCGGACCGCAGCGATTTGAGCGGTTACCGCGGTATAAATTGCGGTTTCGGTCGCATAAAAAAACCATGACTGCAGCAGCCCATGGTGAGGTGTTGTAGCAGCCGACATGGAGGGGTAGAGCAGCGGCGGGTCCTGCGCCGGTGTGGAGGGGAAGAGCACACGTCGCGCCCCCGTTGAGCTCATTCTTCCCCGGCTGCCTGCACACATGCCATCTCCCGATGCGCCTTCTTCCCCGACCTAGTCCGCGCCGTCGAGCCCCGCGGCCACGTCGCGGCCTCCGTCTCCTACACCCGCGCCGACCTCGCCCGTGGGCCCCTCCCCAAGGCAAAGGACGGAAAATGCCAGGCGAAGCTACGGTGGGAGCTAGTGTTTTGCAGCTCCTCCCTGCGAAAACGACTCCAAAGAGCGTGATATCTGTCAGCTACTCGAGGGAAGTTGTTTTTTGGACACGTTTGGTAGAGTTTTTTCAAAAACAACTTCCGAAGCTGCTCTCGAAGCTCTACCAAACGGACCCTCAGTCAGGGTTCACAAAACCGGCTCCAGTCGGCTTTTTCGGGAGGAAAAAACCGGCCCAGAAAACCGGTGAAACCGGCCGGTAACCGGTGGGGGGCTGTTTTAGGTACGTTTAGGGAGGGATTAACCGGTCGAAATCGCTACCGTTCCGGACCGGTATCGTCGGTTTTTGCGGAATTCCGAGCGGTAACAAACAGTATTTTGAACCTTGCCCTCAGTAGCTCACTAATCCACTTCTCTCTTCATGCACAGTCAGGTGCAGAAGATGGACGAACAGACTCTGATATGACGACGGTGCTAGGCTCGCTGTTATAACTTTGTTTGTGTTGCTTTTGCTCGATGACGTGGCCAAGTTGCAAGTGTAGGTGGCGAGGGGACAGAGTTAATGGTCAAAAAACTTTTCATATTAGTCTCATGTTACTATGTTTAGTATGAAACACCACATCAGCCTAAGAATGAGTTTGATCCAACATTAAAAGTTTAGGGACTAAACCGATCTATCTAAAAGTTGAGGGAACTTTAAAGAAAAAATCACTCTATTTGAATGAAAAAGAAAAATGCCATGGCGGGCATTGCAGCCGGATGGATATTCATCTATTCTACGTGAAAGATGGGGTCATCCCGCACGCAACAACGGTGGACAACCCCAGTAGCGGAGCTAGGATTTGAACTTAGGGTATGCCGAGTCAATTATTCAAAATACAATACGGTAAAATTAATCAAATAACTAGGTAATAGATCGGTAAATACAATACGGTAAAATCGAACTTATAATTTGGCATCAAATTGGTAAGAAGTACTGTTGGTAAGCAATAGTAATATAGATAAAAGGTTTCACAATATCATGAATCCGACAATTAAATTTAAAGGTCCACAGATAGTTCAAAAGAAGCTTACATACCTACAGTTCAAAGAAAATCACAATACTACTTCTCTGGCCTACGATTTCTAATGGACATGAAAGTCTTAATTATATCTTCTTCATCCACTTCAAAGAAATTATCTTTCTCAATGAATGTGACAAGACAATCATCCAAAAAGCTATCACCCATCTTATTTCTCAGCTTACTCTTGATTAAAGTCATTGCCCAGAAAGCCCTTTCAACACTAGCTGTCGCCACAGGTAAAACCAGTACCAATTTAAGAAGCAAATAAACCAAATCATAAATATTATGCCTCTTTGTTTCAACAAGCTTAGCTGAGAGGTCAACAAGATTTTGCAGGCCTTTAAAACTATCATCTTGTCCCACATCATCAATATAATTATCGAGCTGCAATTCAAGTTTTAGCAAATCTGTGCTTGTAATGTCTTGCGGATAAAATTCAGCTAGTCTGCGTATCTTTTGTGCATCAAATGAAGCAAATGAATCAACAGGATTGAAGGCAGCCATACAAGAAAGCAACTCCATATTAACTTCATCAAATCGATTATCAAGTTCTTGACTGATATGATCAATGACCCCAAGATACACTTCCCTTCTAAAATGATCATCATTTGTTTCATTTCGGGCAAACCGTCGTGATCTTCCATAAGGCACATAATTCATCTCCATTGGAGGAACTTCAACACCATGTTGGTTGCAAAAAAAAGTGACTCTTTCAAGGAATTGATTCCATCCATTAGATCTCAATTGCTGCATTCTACCCTTTGCCACATTAACAAGAGATATTGCATTCAGGATATCTTGTTCTCTTCTTTGCAAACATTGAGACAATTCATTTGTGTATCCAAGAATAACAAACATTAAGTGTGCACTAAAGACAAACTCAAATGACTCAAATGCTCCAAGCATAGTTTGCAGTTTTGGCCAGTCACTTCTTTGTGTAGTATCTTGTCCAAGAGTGATCAATACATCACGAATTATGGGATACATAGCTATGATATTCATAACAGTTCTGAAATGAGACCCCCACCGAGTGTCACCGGGCCTAGCCAACCCCATTTCTTGGTTTAATCCACTACCGGTTTCTAGTTCATCACACTCAATTGCTTTCATGATATTTTTAAGTCTAGCATCTCGAAGCAGGCCATGGCGCTTACAAGAACTTCCAATAATATTCAGCAACATAGATACTTGATCAAAAAACCACACAATCATCATTTCCCTTAGCAACAGCAACAAGAACAAGTTGGAGCTGATGTGCAAAGCAATGGATATAATAAGCAGAAGGTGACTCTTGCATGATCAATGTTTTCAGCCCTTTAATCTCTCCTTTCATATTACTAGCCCCATCATAACCTTGGCCTCGGATTTGAGTTAGTGTCAAGCCATGACTAACAAGTAAGGTTTCAATTGCTCCCTTAAGTGACAAAGAGGTAGTATCATCTACATGAACAACTCCAAGAAAATGCTCACATGGTCTTCCCAAACTATCAACATAACGCAAACAAAGAGATAGTTGTTCCTTATGTGATATGTCACTAGACTCATCAGCTAGAATTGCAAAGGGCTCCTCACCAAGATCTTCAATTATTTTCTTTCTAGTCTCTATGGCACAACATTGAATAATTTGCTTTTGAATCTCTGGGCTGGTTAAGGTGCAGTTACCTGGAGCATTGTTGAGGACACACTTATTCACATCTTCACAATTAGCTGCAAGAAATTTCAGAAGTTCGATAAAATTCCCTCGATTGCTTGACTTCTCACTTTCATCATGGCCACGGAATGCTAATCCCTGATGCAGAAGAAATTTCAAACAACGAAGTGAATAAGTCAATCTGGTCTTATAAAGACGACGATCCACATCACTCCACTTCTCAATTTGATCATCAATTGCTGCTTTTGGATTCATAAAGCCAATGTATTTCTCTTCAGCTGCCTTGTGTGCACCAGATTTCATATGTTTGATAAGCGCTGCATCTCCCACATTCCAATTTCTCCAGCCTTTAACAGTAAATGCATCTGTGCTCTTGCCCTTTGATTTTTTGTTCTTGAACAGGTAGCATAAGAAGCAAAAGATTGCATCCTTCTTGATGCTATATTCAGTCCATTTGAAGTTATAAAACCAGACAGGAGTGCAACAACGACTTCTTCTTCCAATTTTTCTTTTTGGGAAATTATGTGAGAATGGTTGGAATGGTCCTTTAATAATATATCCTCTTCTAACTGCATCCTGATCATTAGCATGATAACTTGTAATTGGCAGCCTTTCACCTGGATCATGTGGAAGCCGATTGACATCATAAACCGGTAGCTCTGGCTGTGGAGATGCATCTGGCTGTGATGGTGCCTCTGGTTGTGCTGCAAAGACATCTTCAATTACTTCAGAAGGACCAGATGAAATAGGATTCACAACCTCCTCTATTATACTCTCTTCCTCTTGAGTCTGCTCTTCTTGCACAATTGGAACCGGAACTGAGGAAGGTGATGCAGAAGCAGCAAGCTTTTTTGCAGCATGTCTGCTAAAAAGTGTGACAATGTTTCCATCCCTCTTCATAATTCAGTAATTCTAAAAAAAAATTATGCAATGTATCAACAATAATTTCTGCGATAACTAACAAGAAATAAGCAATTGAGCAATGCATCAATGAGTAGAGCACATCAACACAAGGAGACAAGAGCCAAGAACACATCTACAGACTACTACAGTTCTACACAATTTCAGATCAGAAAACTATCAGGCTAGGGTTTGAAATCAAATACCTTGGTTGAATCCTGATAGGTCTTGGATCCACACGTGTGGAAGGGAAGGTTGAGGGAATGAGGGTGCGAGACTGCGAGGAGGTGTGGACGTCGAGGCAAAAGGGCGGAGGAGGCCGAATCGAGGAGGCGGCCGGCCGCCGCAGACTGCCGTCGGCCGTCGGACGGGAGGAGGCGATGAGGACGAGCTCGCAACTTGCGAGTTGCCGATGGCAGGTCGTGGCCGACGGAACTGAATAGGATGGAGTTGTGGACTTGTGGGCCGTTTTTTTTTACTACTGGGCTGGGCCGATTCTTAGGGTATGCCAGGCCCTACCTGGCATACCTTTCAGCTCCGCCACTGACAACCCGCGCGACTTTTGGCATGCCATACCGCGGCAGTTGCCGTGGACGGAGGCGACGGCAGGTGGGAACGCAACGGGGGCATCGACTGAACGGACCCCGAACCAACAAGAAACAACACATGCGTCAGGCTATCTACACGCGCCACGAACACCAATGTTGATCAGAGAGAGCCCGAGCAGAATCAGGACGAACATGATGAAGCAGAAAGCCAGGTCTGTAGTCTGCCCGGCAACCGCTGCGGAAGCGGGGGAAATCACGACGAGCCCCACGACCACCGGTAGGGAGAGGGGTTTTAGTCCCGGTTGGTAAAGGGAATAGGTCTCTCATATCCAACTGGGACTAATGATGAGAGACAAAAGACCCCCTCTTTAGTCCTGGGTGAACGAAAAACAAAAAAAACACCTAGCTGCCTGCACCGGCAGCCACACTCATGCGCCGGTGAGCCTGCTCCAAGCTCCGCCGCCGCCACTGCTAACAACAATTGCAGCAAGAACACAAACAAGAAGTTCGATTTGATCTCACAGTTCTCACACAATAATCATCACAACAATAAGTCATTCAATTTCACCACTAGCATAAACATCACGAGTTCGAATCGATTCACAACACATACACTAGTAAAAATACACAAGTTTCATCCGATTTCGATTCACAAGTAAAAATCAAAGATAATTTACACAAATTACAGACCAACCCCGTCGCCGCACGCCGTCGCCGGTAGCTGCAGCAGCGCCGGCCGCTGGGGCCTGGCCGTGCCGCGCCGGTCGCTAGGGCCTGGCCACGCCACGCCGGTCGCTGGGGCCTGGCCGCGCCGCGTGCACCGCGCGTCGCCCTCCATGCTCGCGGCCCCGCGCGCGCCGCGCTTGCCGGCGGCGGCCCTCCACGCCGCGACCCGGCGGCAGCCGTCCACGCCCGCGGCCCCCGCGCGCCGGCGGCTGCCCTCCACGCTGCGGCCCTGCACGCGCCGGCCGCTGGGGCCTGGCCGTGCCGCGCCGGTCGCTAGGGCCTGACCACGCCGCGCCGGTCGCTGGGGCTTGGCCGCGCCGCGTGCACCGCGCGTCGCCCTCCATGCTCGCGGCCCTGCGCGCGCCGCGCTTGCCGGCGGCGGCCGTCCACGCCCGCGGCCCCCGCGCGCCGCGCCGCGCGTGCCGGCGGCAGCCGTCCACGCCCGCGGCCCCCGCGCGTCGGCGGCTGCCCGCCACACCGCGGCCCCGCGCGCGCCAGCGGCTGCCACTACGTGAAAACCTCAAATAGGTCACGCAGCATTTGTAACGGACCCTTAACGCCCGTTACATCCACCCACATCTGTAACGGTTGTTGTTTGGCGCCCGTTACCTATAAGCGCGCCAGGACGACCCCGGGGTTGGCCTCCACAACGCCCGTTACCAATGTGGACTTCTGGTAACGGGCTTCTTAAACGCCCGTTACATAAATTCTTTGTAACAGATGTTAAAGAGAGCCCGTTACAAATGTTAAACCTATCGGTAACGGGCTTGTAAAGTCCGTTACCGATCAATGCCCTATCAGTAACGGGCTGCTTAAGTCTGTTACCAATAATTTCGTACTGGAGACGCATGCTTGTAGGATGTGTCTCCTTTGCTGGCGACCCAATTGGATGCGTCTCGTGTCTTAGGACTCGTCTCCTTTGATTGCCACCCAGGGTCGCCTTTTTTCTCACATCGGAGACGCACATTGTTATTGCTCGTCTCTGTCTTCTCCTTCCGACACCATTCGCTCTCTCTCCGCAGAAGGCCACTCCTGTTCCGACAACAACACTCGCTCTCTCTCCTCAGAAGGTCACTCGCTCGATCTGTGTGCTCAGATGTCCCCGCCGGCCTGTCCCGTTCGCCGCCGCCAGCTGCGCGCACTCTGAGGATCGCGCTTAATTTCTGTCCTCAGAAAGCCGGCGCTGCAGCAGGCCGGTCGGCCGCGTGCGCGACGGCGAAAGGGGCCAGCGGACGTCGACCACGCCGTCCTCCGCGCTGTCGTCGCGGCCGCGACGCCGCCTCCGATCCTCCTCCTCGGCCGCGCTCGTCTCGTAGAAAGTCCTCGTCAAGGTGGAAATTAATTGCCCCCTTTTATTGAAATTCTTCAGCTGTCCTAATCCTCTTGTGTGTTATCGGTTTTTTTGTGTGATGATAAATTATGCTCATTTGGTGTATGGAATGCAGATGACGTCTGCTGCTCGGGCTTGGATGTACAGACAGCCCCAAGAAGATTGGGAGAATTTCTTAAGTGGGGTCAATGGTTTTCTAAATCAAGCAGAGGCGGATATGAGAAACCGTGGTGTTCAGGCAATCCTTTGCCCCTGTATAGATTGTCTCAACCAAAAGAAATTCGCACAACGGGAAATCATTTTTCATCATTTGGTCACACGTGGTTTCACAAAAAATTACACATGTTGGAATAAACATGGTGAGGAAGGCCTTAATGAACTCGAAGCAGGCTGCCTAAATGAAGGTGAAGTGCGACACCATGCTACCGACCATGATGAAGACCTTGATGACAGTGGACTTTTTGAGGAAAACGAACCATTATTCCCACCAAATGTGTTGAGACCTGAGGATATCACTGATCAAGAAGTTAGGGGCTTCGATGATGGTGAGGTGTTGCAACATGTGCACAATGTTGATCAAATGTTGCGGGATGTTGAGTTTCAACGAGTGTACACACCTTCTGAATTAGCGAGGCTGAAGCAGTTCATTGAAGATTCAAAGAATCCCCTCTATCCTGATTGCCAGAAGTACTCTCGCCTTTCTGGTGATCTAAAACTTCTACAGCTTAAGGCAGATCATGGTTGGAGCAACAAAAGTTTCAAACATCTATTGGATATGCTTAGAAACATGCTACCTGAAGGAAACCAAATAGCAGAGTCTGTCTATGAGGCGAAGAAGATAATCTGTCCTCTGAGAATAGAGGTTGGAAAAATCCATGCATGCAAGAACAGTTGTGTATTGTTCCGTGGAGATTATGCAGACCTTGACAAGTGCCACAAGTGTGGCTATGAACGGTACAAGAGGAAAAAGGATGGTGGAGATGATAATAATGCTGATAACGAGAACGAGCCCGGCGAGATCAGAGGCAAGAAGAAGAAGGCTAACAGAGGGGCTCCTGTGAGGGTGGGATGGTATTTTTGCATCATTCCTCGACTGAGAAGATGGTTCGCAACACGAAATGAGGCCCAACTCTTGCGTTGGCATGACGAAGGCCGAAAGGAGCTTAAGAAAGATGGCAAGTTTAGGCACCCCGCAGATGCAGCACAATGGGGTAACATTAATAACCACTTCCCATGGTTTGACGATGCAAGGAGCATACGGTTTGCTATGAGCACAGATGGCGTGAACCCATTCGTTAACCAGAGCTCAACACATAGCACCTGGCCTGTCGTGTTGTCGTTGTACAACCTTCCACCCTAGCTATGCAAGAAACAGAAATATATGATGCTGACAATATTGGTCTCCGGGCCAAAGCAACCTGGCGACCGTATTGATGTCTACTTGAGACCACTAGTTGATGACTTGAAGATATTGTGGAAGCCTGGTGTGCCGGAGGTTTGAGATGAGTACAAGCGTGAGGAGTTCACAATGCATGCCATGTTGTTCACCACCATCAACGACAACCCGGCTCATCGCAACCTCTTTGGCCAGAGTAAAAGGAAAGGTGCAGCTTGCCCACACTGCTTGGAAGATACTTGCGCAGTATGGCTAAGACATTAAAAGAAATACGTATTTATGGGGCACCGTCGTTTCCTCAGCAAGAAACATCCATACCGGGCCATGGATTGTCAGTTTAATGGGGAAAAGGAGAATCGAGAGGCACCGTTGCATGTGACTGGAGATCTGGTCCACTTGAAAGTCAAGGACATCAAAACTATCGAGGAGTTACCCAAACTGACTGAAAAAACCCTTGGAAAAAGAAAGAAATGAGATGGTGAAGAAGAAGAAGAATGAATGTGGAACAAGAAATCAATTCTATGAGAGCTAGAGTATTGGCCGATGTTGGATGTGCGTCATTCGATTGACAACATGCATGTCAAGAAGAATGTGTGTGAAGCTACTTGTGGAACATTGCTAAAACAGAAGTCCAAAGGAAAAGATTATAAAAATGAAAGGGAGGATTTTAAAGAGCTGGGCATTAGGCCGGAGCTCTATGCAGAGGAAACAGAGACGGGGATGAACCTTCCCGTTGCTGCAACCACCTTGTCAAAGGCAGAGAGAAAAGAATTCTGTCAGTTTTTGCATCATTTGAAAGTACCTTCAGGTTACTCATCAAACTTCAAGAGGCTAGTATCGGTGAAGGACATGAAAATGAATTTCAACTTGATGAAATCTCATGATTGTCATGTGTTGATGACAGCTCTTTTTCCTGTTGCACTTAGAGGTATCAAGACAGAACTGGTTCACGACGCGGTCACGAGCTTGTGTTTATTCTTCAATGTAATAGAATAGAAGGTGATTGATGAGGAAAAACTATTGGATTTAGAAAGGAGGCATTTCGAGACCCTATGCCTGCTTGAAGATACCTTCCCACCATCATTCTTTGATCTCATGCTGCATCTAACAGCACACCTCGCGAGGTAAATCTGGTTCCTTGGCCCATCTTACCTTCATCAGATGTTTCCATATGAGAGGTTCTATGGATTCCTGAAATCATTGGTACATAACCGGTTATTTCCGGAGGGAGCCATTGTTCGTGGCTACGAGACCATCGAAGCAATGGAGTGGGCCATGGGTTATATGGACCCACAAAACCCTATTGGTGTGCCTCGCTCACGGCATGAAGGTAGGCTTTCAGGTGTTGGGACCATGGGGAAAAAGTCAGTCACTCCGGAAGCAGATGCCTTCCAAAAGGCTCATTTCACCGTGATACAACAGCTGCACCTAATTACACCATTTGCCGATGAGCACAAACGACAACTACGTGAAGACAACCCTGACCGTGGTAGGGCTTGGCTTGCAAAGATGCACATGCAAGGTTTCAGCAGGTGGCTCCGAGATTATGTCGAGACATGCAATAATAATGCTGTAATTACCGACGAGATAAGGAATCTAGCAGCGGGGCCATTGTTCACTGTTACAAGATAGCAAGCAATGGATATCAATGGATACACGTTCTACACCATGGCCCAGGATAAAAAGAGCGTCTATCAAAATAGTGGTGTGCGTGTACGGGCCGTCGTCGACGACAGTCATGATGATGATGACACGGAGACAGACACATATTATGGTCAAATAGAGGAGATATGAGAGCTTGATTATGTAGGATTGAAGGTAGCCTTGTTTCAGTGTAGATGGGTCACCAATGGGAAGAAAGCTGTGAGTAAGGACAAATATGGTTATGTTAGTGTTGATCTCCGGGTATTTGGTTACAAAAATGAACCGTTTGTCTTCGCCAACGATGTTGAGCAAGTGTTCTATGTACCTGACCTTGCAAAGAAGAACTGGTCTGTGGTTATGCCTGGAAAAAAAGATTGTTGGGGTTGAAAATGTTGTTGAGGAGGAGGAATACAACCAGTTTGACGAAATTCCATCCTTTGACACTTCATACAAGCCCCGACTCTTGGGAACTAACAAAACACCGTACTTGCGAAGCGACCATAGTGAAAAAATCTATATACAGAAATCAAGGAAGAAAAAGCAAGCCTGATTTCTGCTGAATCCTTTTTGTAATGCCGGAGGATGTGTCTATTGGTGGAAATGGAATCCGTTTCGTAATATAAAGGATGCGATGTATTGGTGGAATTTCAATCCTTTTTGTAATATATGGGATGTGGTGGAATTTGAATCCTGCTTGTAATATATTCTGCCTAAGATACTATATATATTCTGTTTATATTCTGCTTCAGTTCAGTAACAGGCGTTAATATCAAAGAGACGAGGATTAGCCAATTCGCGTCGCCTTTATTACGGGCAAGAGACGAGGATTAACGAACCCACGCCGCCTTTGTTATGGGCAAGATATGCGAAATCACACACAGATTACATCAAAAGAGACACGGATTAGCCAACCCCCGTCGGCTTGTTCTTCTGCATGCTTGCAAGTGAGTAGGTAAATCATACAAAAAATTGTACTGCACAGAGATAATCACACAAGCATGTCTCTTGAGATGCAAAATCACACACACACAGATTACATCAAAAGAGACACGGATTAGCTAGCCCCCGTCTGCTTGTTCTTCTTCATGCTTGCAAGTGAGTAGGTAAATCATACAAAAAATTGTACTGCACAGAGATAATCACACAAGCATGTTTCTTGAGATGCAAAATCACACACACACACAGATTACAGTCATCATTGATACATCAGAAGGTTACAATGCGGCCATATCTTCATGACGAGATATGAAAAATCACACACACAGATCGATCTTGCTCGCAGGTCGATCTTGCTCGCAGGTCGTCGATCTTGCTCGCCTTCGGCTTGTTCTTCATGACGAGATATGCTCCAGATTCTGACTTCTTCTTCATGCTTACAAGTGAGCACAAGCGAAAGATACAGAGAGGGTGGAAACATATCCCTTAAAAAATCCCTCCTCCTGGAGGAGGGAAAGCAAAAGGAAGCCCAAGCGTGACGGAAAATCTGCAGCAGGCTTTCCGTCGGCTTGTTCTTCCTTATGCCAGGGGGTTCTGGGCTACCTTCCCCCGACACAGCTGCGAGGAAGAAGTGTATCACAAGGATTTTTCTAGCAGCTGTGCTAGAGGGATGAGCAACCCAATCACCCATATCACAAGAATTCTTCTAGCAACTGAGAGATCGAGGAGGAGGAAGAAGAGAGAAAAGCAAAAGCTTGTGCCCTACAAGATCTATTCTTTGTGTCATAGCTAGATCTAGATCTAGAGAAGAAGGAAGCAAGTGACTCACTTTATTGTATCAGAAGAAGGAACCATAGCTAGATCTAGATCTAGAGAAGAAGGAAGCAACTTGAAGTGAGGAGGACCGATAGGCGTCGGTGCCTTTTTATAGCAAAAAAAAAGGAAGAGATAACATCAGTTGTAAAAAAGAAGAGATGAAGGGATAAGATCAAGACTATAGGAAACGGGAAGGTTCCCAAGATCCGGTCAATGGGGAAACTGTTGCCAGTCAATGGTTGAGAGCAGAGGTAGTGATTCCAATGTAGAATTAAATGATACGCGGATTAACCAAACATCGTCTCCAATGTACTCACATCCCGAGGAGTCAAACTACATGAAAAAACCACTAACAATTACAAAATAAAACATGCAATTCTCACATCTGGAGGAGTATATCTTTTATAAAAAAGTTATTTCAAGACATAAATGCTAATAGTTTTTTGCTACAAACTTGGTCAAAGTTGTAATAATTTGACTGGCACGTTCCCATAACTGCACAGGAAACGGGAAGGTTCCCAAGATCCAGTCAATGGCTGAGAGCAGAGGGAGTGACTCCAATGTAGAATTAAATGATACGCGGATTAACCAAACATCGTCTCCAATGGAGAATTAAAGGATACTACGCGGATTAGCCAAACGTCGTCTGCAATGGAGAATTAAATGATACGTGGATTAGCCAAATGTTGTCTCCATTGCATACTTAAACCGTGTTTGGAAATAAATCTCCTGTATCTTCTCCTTCCAAAATAATTTAGATCCCCTGCCCCTTCATCTACCCGCGAAAAACAGCAACTGCCTACTCCTCATCGTCACCATTCCCGGCCGGAGATGAATATCATGCCGGGAAGAAGCAGGCGGCACCAGTCGTCGTCGCTGCTGGGCCTCCCTCAAGACCTCCGCATTGAGATTGCGGCGCGCGTCGGTGCGACCTCGGAGCGGCCCTTGGCTGACCTCCGCAGCTTACACGGTACTTTCTCGACCATGCGCCGCGTGTGCGGTCACGGCGACGTCGGCCGGCGTTTGTCGATAGAGGGGATACGAGATGAGATTTCTTGGGTGTGGGACCCCACCGCTTACAATGCATTCCATGCTATGCTGACCGATCTCGGGAATCCAGAGGCTTGCTTCTTCTCCGGGATCAAAGCCGTCTTCATGGAAAACAGGGGATGCAATGATCTCCGGCGCGCCGCCGAGGGTGGGCACGATGCAGCGGCCTATCTATACGACATCTTGCTCTACAGAGACAATGGCGGTGCCACCGCCGCCGACACCGCGAAGCGGTACATGAGGCAGGTCGCGGGCGGCGGCAGTACGACGTCGAGATGGCTGAGCAACGAGGGGTGTCTGCCTTTGCGCGAGAACGCCGCGCGTGTGATCCACTCCTCGACTTAGCGCATTTGGGGTGAACCGCTGCCACCTCCGACACAGGTGCGCGGTGATCAGCTGTGCGCAGGCAACGGCGGCTGCTGCGGCGTGGATAAAGGATGGCTTCGAATTTCTCTGTTTTGCAGCGAAGACTGTAGGCTCCGCTGCGAAATGGTGAAGTTCGAACGGAGTATTGGAATAGGAAATCAGTAGTAGATTAGCTTTTGTATATTGCTCGAATTATCTGTGTAAAATTTTGGAAGAGCAGCAAAGCCGACGCGGGTTATCAGCCCCGCGTCGCTAATGACTGTGGGGCCCAGTTCTATTCAAATGAAGAACAGTTCCCATTTCTTCTTTTAATCTGCAATCAAATGTTGTAACAAGTATTTCTTCGTCGTAATTAGTCCAAATTTGATATTTTTTTTCTAAATTTTTATAAAATCACCATCTTTTTATTAATTTTATTATTTAGTGTATATTCCGTTTGTTGAATAATGTTTATATGCCTTATTTTGTTCTTTGTAAGTACAACATACAAATAATATTTGTTTTACACAACCATTAGTGATGAAACTTTGCATTTCGTAAGCTTAAGGTGAACACAAGGTTTTGTTAAGTTTTCAAATGCATATGAGTTCGAACATATTGCAAAGTGTGGAAAACTTCAATGTTCAAGCAACATTCTAGGAAACTATGTGAGAGATGTAGACATTTGTACACAAGTATATTATTCCTTCATCGACACCATTTGAAATTTTGAAGACAAGTTTAGGTACCCAAATTATGTTGCCAAGTCAATTTGTAGATTTTTTAGAGCAAATTTGATGTTCTTAGAATTATTATATAATTACCATGGGGTGTAAAAACGAAATATATGAATTTTGGGCACACAAGTGTGACTGTTGATATTTTATTCAAATACTAAATGTCCTAATACGAATTGTTCGTATTTTTATGATTTTTTAGGTGCTGTTTTATGAGCTCTAATATTTTAGGGAAACAAGTTTCATTCAAAAAAAATAGTGACGGGCCCACGCGTCAGTGTCAGTAGCCAATATAAAAAAGATAACCGTTGCCTGCGGATTCACTATCATCGCTAATGACACTGGCCCACGCGTCAGTGTCAACGTCAGCAGGCCAACCCGCGTCGGCAATGACTATCCATTATCTCTAAGATCTAATTCATCTTAACAGATCTCCAGTTCATCACAACAGAACACATATCATAGGAGATGTGGATGGATCAAACAACCAAACTAATTAACTAAGCAAACAAAATCAAACAACCAAATTAATTAACTTAGCAGTTCATGATCTAGAAACAAACTAAGCAGTTCAACAACCTGACGTACACAAACACACACACAACCTAAGCAGTTCGACCAAGCAGGAGTCTATCATTTAGTCGGTCGCCGCCGTCGGAGTCCCGCCGTCGTCGCCGCCGTGACTGCCGTCGGAGCCGTCGTCGCCGCCGTGGCTGCCGTTGTCACCGTCGGAGGCGCCGTCGTCGAAGACGAAGTGGCGGCGGGCAGCCCGCTTGACCACGGGGAGGTTCTCGAGCTTCTCAGCCAACCCGTGGATCCTGAAGGCGAGACCCTTCACGCTCGGGTCCTTGTACACATCATGATGTGCCTTGATGTCGAAGGCCGCGCCAACATCTTCAAGCTTTCTGAAGGCGCTCCTGAGCAGGTCGACGGCGAACTTAGTGTCGTCGAAGAACGGTTCCTCGTCAGCGTCCTTGGTCGCCGGCTCCTTCCCCTTCTCCAACTTTTTCCGACGGTGGCTTTCGTCGTCGTCGTCCTCCCTTCGTCCCCGCTTCGACGACGGTGGGCTCCTCGACGCCATCTCCTCCTTCTCTCGGTGATCGAAGATTTGTAGTGGTGGATCGCGAGGAGGAAGAAGAAGCGAAAAAGATGATAAGCTTATGGAAGAAGTAGGGGAAAGTAGGGGAAAGCAGGGGAGTTATATTGACAAGACGCGGAACCGTCAGGCGCCTCTGCTCCCACCCACTACTCCACTGCTGCCAGGATGTGCCACTCGATTGCGCATCGGGCTCCGTTTCGGGCGCAAAACCGTCCAAAACCACGCGTCGCCTTTCAATTACGCAGGAAGAAGGGGCAGGGGCAATGATGTCGGGCCCACTCATCAACGGCAGCAGCCAAACTGCGGCGCCTTTTCAATTTCCATTTATTATTTTATTACATGGCCGAGGCGTCTTCTTCAACTTCAACCCTCGTCGCCTTCTTCAACTTCAATCCTCGTCGCCAACTTCATCCCTCGTCGCCTTCAACTTTAACCCTCGTCGCCTTCAACTTCAATCCTCGTTACCAACTTCATCCCTCGTCGCCAACTTCAACCCTCGTCGCCTTCAACTTCAACCCTCGTCGCCTTTCAATTTCCAAACCCCGTCGCTTTTCTATTTCCTCCCCTTCTCCTTGATGCCCGCGCTGTGCTTGATGCAGCTGCTGCCAGATGAACTTACCACCCAGATCATCATCCACTCCATCAAGGATGAGCCTGTCTTCCATTTTCTGAACCTTCACAATAAAATCTGCGACACCTTCCGGCGCATCTGCGACTCCGATGAGGTACTACTGCACGTGTCGCTGCGTGATCTTCGTCGGGTGATCAAGAATCGCTACGTCAGGTCGTGCTTTGAGCGGCGCTTCTGCGAGGCCAATCATCCGGAGGCATTATGCTTCGAGGGGATGGAGAGGTTGATGAGGCGGCGGAACCCCGATAAGGGTCTGAAGCTCATCGGAGATGCCGCTGCTGAAGACTCCGGTGCCAAGTACTTCTTAGCGATGCTGAAGTACCGTTGCAACCCGGCGGACCCCGAAGCCATGGCACTGCTCCAGGAAATCAGCAGCAGCCCGTCACCCCCTGACGGTCGGTGGAAGAACCACAACCTGCGGCGGCTGCGCTACCTCGTCAACGAGGATCTCGACAACATTGCGTGGTGGTACTGGCTTGATGACGGCGACGACAACATTCCGTTGCTGCCCGTCCAGAATCCCCACATCTGCATTTGGGCAGCGGGATGTAGGCGCTACGGGTCAGATACGAAAGAGATCATCCACTACTGCAGCGCCGAGTGTCGCATCCGTCATGAGTTCGACCTCTGGACGCGTAGCTTCCGCCCCGCCGTGGAGTACGCCGTCAGCAGGATGAACATCGGGATGTAGGCGCAAGCATCAATGAACATTATCTATCTTGAATGTAAATTATTAGATATTAGTAAACGTAGATTTGATTTTATCGGGATGTCGGTTTTTAATCGGTTTTTAATAGATAATATTTGATTTGTCACGTTTGTGAGTCAAATCGAAGGTTGCGGTGGTCTCATTTGCCGCCGACGAGGCCTGGGATGCCCTCTTAGGTGTCGAAACCGCCGAAGCGGGCACGGCGGGGGCGGCGGCGGGCGGCCGTGCCCTCTGCTTCCTCCTTTGTTCTATTGGAGAATGAAGAACAGTTTATTCGTCCCGCGTCGCCGCGTCGCCGACGGCATTTCTCTTTTTAATCCGCAATCAAATTTTGTAACATGTATTTATCTGTCGTAATTAGTCCAAATTTGAATTTTTTCTACAGTTTTCTGAAATCTTCGTGTTTTCATTATTTTCATTGTTTAGTGTATATTCCGTTTCTTGAACAATGTTTATATGCCTTATCTTGTTCTATGTAAGTACAACATATAGATAATATTTGTTTTCCAACCTCTTCTAATGAAACTTTGCATTTTCGTAATGTTAAGGTGAACCACAAGGTTTTGTTAAGTGTTCAAATGCATATGAGTTCGAACATGTTGCAAAGTGTGGAAAACTTCAATGTTCAAGGAACATTATAGGAAACTATGTGAGAGATGTAGATATTTGTACACAAGTATATTATCCTTCATCGAAACCATTTGAAATTTTGAAGACAAGTCTAGGTACCCAAATTATGTTGGCAAGTCAATTTGTAGATTTTTTAGAGCACACTAGATGTTAGTAGAATTATTACATCATTAACATGGGATGGAAAAACGAATTCTAAGAATCTTGGGCACACAAGTGTGACTGTTGATATTTTATTCAAATACTAAATGTCCAAATACGAATTGTTCGTATTTTTATGATTTTTTAGGTGCTGTTTTATGGGCTCTAATATTTTAGGGAAGCACGTTTCATTCAAAAAAATAGTGGCGGGCCCACGCGTCAGCGTCAGCAGCCAAAATAAAAAGATAACCGCTGCGCGCCCGCCGGACCCAACTCCCAACAAAGGCGATGCGGGTTCACTAACCATCGTCGCCTATGACACTGGCCCACGCATCAGCGTCAGCAGGCAAACCGTGTGCGGGCTGCTCAAAATTTCCCACCTATATTGACTATAATGCCCATGGAATTCCAATTGCAACACAGAGCCGTTAAGGGCACGCCAGTAGTTTTCTTAAACACAGTTACGCGCGCCGTTCATATTCGGCTCCTAGTTAGACAGATCCACAACGCCCGCACTCTCCCCACCGCCGTCGCCACTCTCCCCGCTCGCCTTCGCCGCTCTCTCCCCGCTCGCCTTCGACGCTCTCTCCCCGCCGCAGCTCTGCTCTTCTCCAGCCCCACCGCTCCCTGCGTGACGACGGTGATGAGGACGCGGTTACTGGCATGCGGACGTCTTCCCGGCCAACCTAAAGACGGTTGACGCGGTTCCGTCGACGTCGTCCCCGGCCACGACGACGAGACGGCCGCCTCAGGCCACGAGCCGACGTGGATCCGGCCCCTCCGACCATCACGAGAACAACGACTTCATTCGCGATAGAGGTTCCTGCTTGAACCCCCAACGCCCTCTCTCTCCTCGGCCACCAAATCTGCTATATATTCATGTCAATGTGGATTAGGGAGACATGCCTTAATAGTTCATCTTTAATTGATTGACTGTGGATTTGATGGATGGATTTTGTTGCCCCAAGTCTGTTTGAATAAATTGTTGCTAACAGATGTAGTTATATGAACTGTTAAAATTCATTTTCATGTTCCTGGTGCTACAATTTTTGCACTGTAAATTCATGAAAAGCATTGAGGATGTTAGCATACTTTAATTCTGCTATGCTTTGAATGTACCAGATCGACAGTTATGCTTTGGACCTGTTAGCATACTTTAATTCTGCTATGCTTTGAATGTACCAGATCGACAGTTATGTTTGGACCTGTTAGCATATTTTAATTCTGATGGCCACATAATGTCAGTGGGAATTGCATCGCAGTGGTTTATAATGTAGTCCACCCAATCTGCTATATATTCATGTCAAGGTGGATTAGGGAGACATGCCTTAATAGTTCATCTTCAATTGATTGACTGTGGATTTGATGGATGAATTTTATTGCTCCAAGTCTGTTTTGAATAAATTGTTGCTAACAGATGAAGTTATATGAAATGTTGAAATTCATTTTCATGTTCCTGGTGCTACAATTTTTGCACTGTAAATTCATGAAAAGCATAAAGGATGTTAGCATACTTTAATTCTGCTATGCTTTGAATGTACCAGATCGACAGTTATGCTTTGGACCTGTTAGCATACTTTAATTCTGATGGCCACATAATGTCAGTGGGAATTGCATCGCAGTGGTTTATAATGTAGTGATAACTAGACTGTCTTATGCTTTGTTGTGAGTGTTAATTGTTTTACTACTGTCATATATATTGTTATTGTTGGTGTCATGATGTGTTGTGAGTGTTGTTTCACTACTGTCATATATAATGTCATGACCATTGCTTTATCCTCTTGTTGCATGTACACATGGAACACACAATCCATCGCTGCTGAAGTTGGACAAGGAAGCAATTGAAAGAATTTATTCTCTGCTTTGATATATAAGCATATTGTTGTGTCCCTGTCAAAATGGTTAGCACCTATCCCTGTATGCTAATTAAGTAAAATATGAATTGTGTATGTCTATGCTGATTTTATTTACGACTGTATCAGCTATTTTGCCTGTAAGAGAAAACGAATTTATCTAATAAGAATTTTGTTTAGATTTTCAGTCTTGCTTATGTTGCTCTACTGACAACCTGACATATCATCTATGCAGTCTCCCACAACAACAAACTCCTCTACCTCCAGTGCATCATCACAGCCCATCGTCGGTGAACCTTCTTCACAGGGTCACTCAGCACAGACTGCTGCGAGTAGTACTCGATCCCGCGGGTCAAGGACACAAACCAAATGGCCAGAAGACAAGTTGACTACAACTGGACTTGATGCCAATTTTTGGCCTACCCCAGATGCTGCGAGGGATAGATTTGTATTGGTCTGTGGTCTTATTGCTCGGGAGAGGGTGTCAATCATCAAGGTGGTTGATGATCTCTCACCAATTGAGAAGGACCATATGTTCACAGTTTTAGAGGAAAAGCTAGATTACCCAGCCAATCTGGAAGAATCTGTTCGCAAGAAGGCAGTTAAGGCAGCTATATCAGAGATTGGAACCTTGCAACGGCGGTTCAAGGCCTATTTAAGAAAAAAATATGTGAGTGAAGAGCAGACTCCCTTTGTGAAGCATGCCTTTTTGCAGCAATAAGACTGGGACATGTTTGTGCAGGAAACCAATTCTCCTTCATTTCAACAATTGGGCCAGGAGATGAAACAAAAGAGAGCATTACATAATAAGCCACACAAGACGGGCAGAAAAGGTTATCGTGGTAAAAGGAAAGAGTGGGAGGAGGAGGATGCAAAGCTAGCTGCAGAAGGAAAACAGAACCCTTGGGACCAATTTCCTGGACGTTCGAGACCTTATCTGCGGGCAAGGGTAGGGAAGAAGAGGAAGAATACTAGTGAAGGAAGCGAAGGCATAACATTCAGTAACCCTGCGGTGGTGGGGGTAGCACATAGGGTGAAAACACTTGCAGCTCAGGGTAGCGATGATTCTTTCTCTGGGGTTAGGGAGGATGATATCCTCACCGCAGCACTTGAGACTCCAGAGCATCGAGGTCGGGTCTGAGGCGTGTCTAGTTCACTAGGCTGGGGTAAAGGGTTTGGTGAAGAGTTCGCTGGAATGTACAGGAAGAAGAGGAACAAGAGGTCTAATGCTCATGATATGATGGACATAACATTTAAATCAATTGTCCATGCTCTAAGACTATCAGGCATCGAAATACCGAAAAATGTACTTCTTCCTTCTCAATTACCAGCGCCTGTCAGTAGCAGCGAGGAAGAAGATGTGCATGGCAGCGAGGAAGAAGATGCGCATGACCGCGAGGAAGAACATGCGCATGACAGCGAGGAAGATGCGTGTGGCAGAGAGCAAGATCATTGGAATGCCAACGGTGACGAAGCTAATCAAGTGCACAGTGATAGTCGATCACCTATGCTGGACACAATAGATAAGCTGACAGAGCCAACCGCGTGTAGCCTTTTGGATGGCACCGGGATTAATGTGGAGCTCGCACTAGCGAAAGTCTTTCCATTTCAAAAGGCTTGCCATTCAGTACCGGTGCAGGATGGGTATGTTGTGGTGCAACCTACTTATGTGTGGGCCAATGCGGGTCACTACCCTCTGCCTGTACCAATTGATGGGGGTGACATAGCAACCCTAGCTGAGGCTCTCGTTCAAAGGATCCAATGGCCAAAGGACAGGATCCTTATACCACCCATGACGAGACATCCCAACCCTGAAGCCGCAACAGGTAGCAGGGGTACAACATCAGATGGAGGTACTGCAGCTCAGTGTCAGCAAGAGAAGGATCAACAGCAGCAGCAGCAGCAGATCAGCAAAACTACGCAGTAGGAGCGTCGACAATAGCCGGAGGAGGAGCCCAGGCAAACTCCGCCTAAGCAGCAGCTGCAACTTGAGGATAAGCAACAGACGAAATAGTAGCCTCTCCAGCAGCAGGAGCGTCGACAACAGCAGGAGGAGCCCAGGCAAACTACGCCTAAGCAGCAGCTGTAACATGAGGATAAGCAACAGACGAAACAGCAGCCTCTCCAGCAGCAGGAGGAGGAGCGCAGGCAATCTCCCCCTAAGCAGCAGATGCAACAAGTACAGCAGCCTCTGCAACAGAAGGAGGAGCCCAGGCAATCTCCACTGCAGAAGGGGAACCAGGCCAGGAAACCTCTGTCTAAAGATGAGATTCTTAACTGTATTATTGGGACAGAACAGGAACGACCAAAATACAAGCCTGGTGCACCTATGTCGTCAGAAGCAAACTTAGAGGCTGCTGGACCAAATTGTGCCAGGTTGCATGCTTACGTCATCGAACACAGTAAGGATAAACTTGCCTTTCCAGCAAAGGTGGATCAAGACTACTTTAAAGGTGGTTGTGGTGCTTTAATGTTAAACATTGCATTAAGTAGCGTGTATATCCTTATAACCCTGACTTGTCTGGATGTTACCTTCATGAGGTTGTGGACATTGTAAGTCCTTTAAAAGCTAAAAAGATATTTCTTTAATTTTGACCACAAAGTTCATGCATGCTAACAATTTGATTTTTTGTAGGAAAATGACGGACAAGGCAGCGGAGATGCAGATCAGTGATGGGTTTTAGATCCAGATTTGTTTACTTCCACAAATATTTCTCAGCATTCTCGCCTAGTTGGCAAAGCAATCTCAAATGCAATGAACAACGACTACGTGGTGGGTGCCTACTGCACTAGCCACTGGGTAACAATGATCATGTGTATGAAGTTCAAAGAGGTTTGGTATCTAGATTCTGCTAAACAACATCCCCCGCTAAAGTTCCCAGACCTCAAACCTGTTGTGGACTGGTCAGTATCTTGTAGGTTTTGTTCACAAAAATTCAAACTCTTAGTGTTTCTAATTGGTATTGCTGACCATGCAGGGTCTTTGGTACAATATTTGTAGGTTTTGTTTACAAAAATTCAATCTCTTAGTGTTTCTAATTGGTATTGCTGATCATGCAGGGCCTTTGGTGAACATGCACAGGACGGAGTGGCGAAAGGAAAGAAAAAAAAAGCCAAAAGCCACACTCAAGCACAAAACAAATCTCGCTGTAAGACCGAGATTTTTTTTATGGTCTCTTCTTACCTATTTGGTACTGCATTAACTTGTCATTTTGGTACCTCGATGCAGTATGCTCAGCAGCTATGGGGGTCCTCTTTGTGTGGATTCCATGTGGCATTCCATATGTTAAGACTACTCGATGACATACGTGACATCAAGAAGGCTGCTGTAAGTAGATAATAATGCTCAACCTTGTCTCTGCTCATATTATCCATCTGATTTTAAAAACTGATTTCTACTTGTATTCTCATAAATAATTGTATTTTGCAGGATTTCAAATCTCCTGTAGATGTTTCCACAGAAGATTTAAAGCGTGTCCGGAAGATGCTGTGCGAGTACATTCTTAAGGAGACCAACGACCGAAAGGGCAACTTCTACAATGGTGCACCGTGAGTATATTGTAGCCAGAAACTTGAAACTCATTCAGTCTTCTTTAGTCAGGTGTTGTTGCCTGAGAAACCTGCTTGGCTTGCTTGGTTGGGGTCAAATACTGCCTGGTTCAGGCAGTTTTCTCATGACTCCATCCAAACAAGTCCTGATGAGAGTAACTTGAAACTTGATGTGATCCTAGCTTGTCTATAAATGTGATCTTGCTTGTCTATAAATGTGATCTTGCTTTGCCTATATCTGTGATGTGAGAATGTGTTTGTGATGTCTCCTTGCTGTGGTGGCTGCCATATCCTGGCTGGTTCCAGGATGCAGCCCCCGATGGCTGCCAAATTCTGGCTGGTTTCAGGATGCAGCCGGCAAGCGGGCAGGTTACTGTAGGGGTGGCCTACGTATCTGTAACGGGCGTTAATTAAAACTCGTTACAAACACTGATCAGTGAGTAACAGACTTCATTCGGAAAGCCCGTTACAAATATGCCAACAATGTAACGGGCAGTGTAAAAACCCGTTACCAGTCCTGACCGGTGGGCCCCAGGACCTGGCCCGTTCATCGAGATATAGGAGACGCAGGTTGAAAGCACGCGTCTCCTTTAATCGAGAGAAAGCAGACGCGCGTGGAAACAGATACATCTCATTTCGTCGAGACAGAGGAGACGCAGGTTCACGGAACACGTCTCTGATGTTAATTTCACAGTAACGGGCTCTGTTTTCATGCCCGTTTCCAAAGTTCTCTGTGGGCCCAGAGAAACAGCCATTTCACGTGACCGGTGACTAGTTGTGGTAACGGTCGTTGTTTGATGCCCGTTACGAATCCTATATGTGCTGAGACGCGCGTGAAATAGACGCGTCTCAGTTCGTCAAGATAGAGGAGACGCAGGTGCACAGCAGGCGTCTCCGATATTGAGTTACTGTAACGGGCTTTGTTTTGGTGCCCGTTACCAAAGTTCTCTGTGGGCCCAGAGAAACAGTCATTTCACGTGACCGGTGGTTAGTTGTGGTAACGGTCGTTGTTTCATGCCCGTTACGAATATGTCTTATCAGTAACGGGCATCTGCCCGTTACCTTTCTTGGCTCATTTGTAACACTTGATCGGTAACGAGCGCTTTGCCCGTTACCAAAGGCCATCTATGCCCGTTACCAAAGTGAGTTTTTCAAGTAGTGTGCCCTCCAGTCCTGGGAAGAGAAGAGAGAAGAGATTAGATTTTTTAGGAAGAACTGAAGAAAGAGAGGAGATAGCAGTCTGCGGTGGTGGGTGAAGGAGATAAAAAGGAAAGAGATAAGAAAGAGAGAGAAGAGGAGGTTGGGAGGCGGCGGTGGGAGAGGCTTTAGTCACGGGTGATGTTTCCACCCGAGACTAAAGGCTCACTATTTAGTCTCGGGTGGAAACACCACCCTGGACTAAAGGCTCCCTATTTAGTTTCGGGTGGAAACACCACCCGTGACTAAAGATTTTGTCTCAGGTGGTGTTTCCACCCGAGACTAAAGGCTCCCCTTTAGTCTCGGGTGGAAACACCACCCGGGACTAAAGTCTAACGCCAATTATTGTCTTAAAATAGCAGTTCGGCGCCCCCCTTTAGTCCTCTCACAGCCATTTAAGGTCACGTCGACGAAACCCCTTTAGTCCCGACTCCAAAGTTGAACCGGGACTAAAGGAGCTACCAAAAGCTCCAACTCTACCACTGGACAAAGGCGAGGTGGCGAGCCGCAGGAACGCTGTGCGAGCGCACGTGATGCACCGGCACTGGCGGCGAACACCGCGGGCCGGGGCTGATACTGATGGTAGGTGCAGTTGGAACGTCAGCCGTCCTTATGCCGGCGGCGATCACGTTCGCGCCGGCGAGAATACACGCGAGGATGAGTAGCAGGACAAAGCTGCCGCTGCCGAAGTTGATGCCCGCGCGCTGACAGCGAGCAACATGATGATCAGGCCGGTGTCCATCGCCTTGTTGCTGCCTCGAGCGGTCTTCGGCGTTGGCGGCGCGGCGTGGCTCCCGGTCCTGTTGATTGGAGCAGCAAACTCGCATATATGTATGCCTGGTATCAATACAAAAGCACATATATACTAGTAAGAATTCATAAATTTCGTAACACTGGCACTAGATCTGGACTACAAAGCTGCAGCAGTTGAGTAGGAGGAGACGGTGGGTGGGAAGATTGGAGGGACCAGGCCTTGTTTAGTTGGTTAAAATTTCTAACATTTTCTCCACTCTCTCCATCACATCACATTAAATACGTCAGAAGACATATGTTCGGAGTATTAAATATAGGTAAAAAATAATTAATTACACAGTTTGGATGTCCTTTGCGACACGAATCTTTTGAGCCTAGTTAGATCATGGTAAGATAATATTTACCACAAACAAACGAAACGTGCTACAGGAGTTTCCGGAGTTAAAAAGACAAAATTTTCAACCAACAAAACAAGACCTCGAGTGCACAGGTCAACGCACGAAGCGAGCCCAGGCCACCAACAAAAGGGAAGGCCCGCGGGGCCGCAGGGAAGGGGGGCCCACGGGTGGCCAAGCCCAGCTATAAAAGACGCGATAATTCCCTATTTGCTGAAAGACTAATTACTCATTCATTTTTTGACTTTATTAAAAAATTTCGTTCTCTGTTTAGCAAAGAGTTAAATTTTGATTTCTTAACATGAGTACATGACATTCTATCGCATTTTTACATCCTCAGATCGTTAAATGCCCTGTGAAAAAACGATTTTGCCCTTAGAGTAAGTATTATAACGTCACCGACTCGCAGCTGCAAGATGGCCAGGCAAACGAAAGGAGCTGTGGTGGTGGACCCAGCCATCTTAAATCCTTTTCATGGACTGAACCAATCAGAGCCAAGGGAACGGTGGGGGTAGCTGCATTTCGCCCGCTTTTGCTGGCGCTGTGCGAACGGCCCGCTTCCCTCTCTCTCTTACTTTCTCTTTCCACCACGTTGGATATCGCCCGCTCTTCGCCAATTATAATACTTGCTCTTATGGATCCCACGACCCTTCTCCCTCCTCTCCTCCACTTTCTTCCTCTCCTCTGCTCTACACCGCACAGGCCCTTCTCCCTCAGGGCGGCCGGCGGCCATCGCCCTGCTGGCCACGAGGCGATGTTGTTTATTCGTGGTTGCAATTTCGACTTGTTAATTGCAGTGTTCTGAAACTAGTAAAAAATCGTGTCATAGACGAGGGCCAAAGTCAAAGTACAAGGTGACAAGCAGAGTCGGCGACCGTGACCCTGAAGTAGCAACTGATAGCCAAAGGTAACAGTAACACAGAGTCCTCTGAATCTCTAATAGGGACACAAGAATTTCTAACAGATGCGAATGCATTTCGTTGAACGAGTCTTGGACATTTGCAAACAGATACCGGAAACACATGTTCAGCAAGTTGCAGACATGATTGCATTTGCTCAAATGCTCGTACACTGTGTTTTCTTTTATTTGTAACTGTGGTGCAGAAAAGAATGAGAGTATTCTTACATGGACAGAGGAAAAAAAGCAATTACACCATAGTACCTAGCACATCTTCATGATCAGGAGCTCGATGAGCATTTGAGCACGAACGACATGTGACAACGGTTGTACAGCTAGAAGACAATTGGAGGTCGCTACCTGCAATTACCCAATGGCCAATGCAGAAAGTAGGAACAGAGCAGCAGTAGGGGTGGGGCAGCAGCAGCTAGCGGTGGCGAAGGCAGAGGCAGCAAGGTCTGACTGGTGGCTAGACTGGCAGTAGATAGCTTCAGGTGAATGCTGTGGGTTCAGGAATCATTCGAGCATCAATGCATCGAAGAATTGAAGCAAGTAACGGCCACACCAAGAACTCCAACGTTGATCAGGGAGAGCGCAAGAAGGAACAGAGCGAACATGGCGAAGCAGAGCGGTGGGTCTGCCTCGCCGGAGGCCGCCGTGACGGCGGAGGACGCCACCATGAGCCCGACGACGGTGAGGTGGCGGCGTCGCAAGAACGCAGCAAGAGCAAGGGCGCCCGCCGGGACGACGGGCGCCGGGTCGTCATCGTCGGCCATCCGGACGCCTGCGGAGACAAGGGTGGCGCCGGCGAGAACCCCCGCGAAGCAGAGGAGCAGGATGAAGCCGCCGGCTTCGGGGTGGACGCCCGCGCTGGCTGAAAGCAGCATGATGGTGAGGCCGGCGGCTCTCGCACTGCTGCCCGGAGTGCTCATCGGCGGCGGAGTTGAGGCGGGGAGGGGCGGGTGAGGAGGAAGAAGGAGCAGAACAGAGGAGGCTTTGGTTGGATCTCAACTGGTTTCGAGGTGTCACGGCGGGTTTCTTTTAAAGGGGCCCAGCCACGCAGAGATCGACGACGCGATAAGGAAGATTCTGCGTGTGTCGGACCGTGGGGGTGCGACTGCGACATCGTCATCGATGTCGCAGTCCTTGACACCAGTGAGCTAAAGTACGACGGCACGACTGCACGAGGGGGACGGCGGGATACCGGCATCACGGCCGTTGCGACGCGGCGCAGGAGAGAGAGAGGGCCAGGGGAAAAGGAGGCGGCCGGCCGGCCGGTCGTCACTGCCGCAGTCACTCTGACCGTTATGCAGGTGTGGTGTGGAATCATGGAGACATATCATAGGATTCTATGTTTTCATGAGAAGGTACTTGGGACATGTAGACTCCAAAAAGATGCATACGGTTGTCAACTGACGGTACATTGTGCTCATCCTCCACTGACAATACATCGTCTCTTTCCATTACTAATGGTTACATTTGCATTTTGGATAATCAATGTTGCAACAGACTACCGAAAACGGATCTTCAGTTTCCTCTCCAAACGCATGGGTCCACACGTCAGCCTATAGGGGAGAGGCTTGCATTCCCCCTATATCAAAGGAAGAGGATGTGAGTTTTTGGTAATTGCCGAAATCTTTTTGATATTGAGGAACATATTGGTAATCTGTTGGAGATTCATCATATGCTCTAAGGTCAATTTTAGTGGGAGTTTTATGATCGTAGATGAGCTGACAGGGGAGGAAGAAAAGAATGCGTGTAGACGGAAGCAGATGGAATGGAAGGGAATATGATCACCGGAGAGAATGCGTTGTTAGTTTAGTGCAAATGCAAACAGATTGCTCCGTGACTGTCAGATTTAAAAAATGCTTCCCGATGTTAAAAGTCCGGTGACGATGACGTCATCGCTCTGGCGTCACCATTCAAACGTCAGTAAGAGTCGGCTGGGATGCACCTAGGCGTCACTAATTCGGCGCTGTCGCTATCAGGTGACGCCGCCGACTTCGACTTGGTTACTTTGGGTTCAGTACTAGTTTACGTAGGCTTTGGGTCGTTTTCTATTTATTTTTTGTAAAAGACATAGGCTTCGGCTTCCTCATGCCGGATGACTATCAAATTGCCAAAATCCTATTCACCTTCCTCCGAAAGGCAGAATTAGGTTGAATCTTCTAATATTTGAGATTTATGTAACGAATAAAAGTCATAGATGAATACTATTCCATCCGTTTCATAAAATTTGTCGTTTTGGCTTTTTCTAGGTACAATATTTTTGCTATGCATCTATATATATACTTATGTTTAGATACATAACAAAAGAAATGTATCTAGAAAAGCCAAAACGACAAGTATTATGAAACGGAGGGAAAGTACAAAACCTAGGCCATAACTATCACTCCCTATGACCCATGGGTGCCACCCATGCGGGGGCTCCGACCATAGTGCCGCCGGCCGACCAAACATCCCCGTCGGCTGTCCGCACATCCTCACCGATGGTCGGGCCCGGCTCTGCCGTCGTGCCTGCCTCGTCGTTGTGCACACGATACTAACCCTTGGATCTGCTTCCCCAACCCCTGTGTCGGGGTTTGATACCGCCGACAAGTAAATTTTGGTATGTTCGTGCGTTGGATCTGGCCTGACAGCATGGATCGTCACGCCCTGTGACCCTGGCACGTCCCCGGGCGACGCGGAGCTGCACTCGCCACGTTGCGGCCCCCGTTAGACGGGGCCCCGGCGTGGGTTGCGGGGAGCGGGGCCTTAGGTTGTGCGAAGCGGAGCTCTCCTCCGAGGTAGCCATAAGGCCGGGGCGTCTTAGTCTTGTAGATAGGGGGTTAGAGGCTAAGTTGATTACCCCTGGACCTGGTTTATCCCCTCTTCACCTTGTGCCGCCATCGGAGGAGGCCCCGCGTGCCCGCGCGTCACCATCACAGGCGCGTCGTCCCCGCGCACGGCGGATGCGAGCGCCGCCGCCCCTAGATGGCCGACCATCTCAAGGAAGAAGACTATGAAAACATGTTGAATCTCATGTTGTTCAAATGTTAAATCTTGTTTGCTCTAATGTTATTGAATACTATAAAAAATATTGAATCAAAGTGTTTCTAAATGTTGAAAGCAAAATTCCTAAATAATGGATTTAGTTGAGCCTGGTAGTTAAGACTGATGGGTTTTAAAGCCAAATTATTAACCAACAATATAAGAACTCATATATCCAGGGACACCGGCCCAGAAACTGATACATCCAGGGAATCTAAGCAGCCTATTATAAATTGTCAGTCCTTCATGGCAACTAGAACTAGTACATATACTCATCCGTTTCAAATTGAAGTCTTTTACGGTGCACAATACTACCTTATACTACCATTTGAAACTCATATGTAATAAAAAAAGATCTATTTTGAAAAATCTGACGTTGAAATTAATTCTATACTACCAATTTTTTAGCGGTGGTATGGTAGTATTCATAGGTAGTGATGAGTCCAATCCAGCACAACTCTCAGAAAAGTCCCAATCGCCTCAAAAGACTAGTGCAATAGAGGAAGGGTGTGTCTCCCTTTTTAAGGTGGCTTGGTCCTCCCAAGCTAAGCAAGATGGGATAATTCGGGCGTGCACGGCTTTGCCGCCTACACCGTAGTGCGCCTACACTGTTTTGCGCCTAGCTATAGGCCGCCTACACCATCGTGCGCCTGCACTGTTCTGCACCTATCTAATCCGTACTCCCATTGGACACGACTGTCGTCTACACTGTCGTGCGCCTAGCCAAACCGTGTTCCACGGCTGCCGCCTACACTGTTGTGCGCCTGACCAAATCGTGCCCCGGAATGTCCTCATCAGGTAGTATGAGTAGTATAGAGGTATGATTGGTACTATGGAAAATACTATTGTTGTAATATATGAAATCAAACATATGAAATCTTGTATGTAACCTTATCTCACACTGATTAATATAATTCGAGAAAATTATCATTTTATATTTCGAGCAAATTACCATTTTATCCATAGCAGAAAACTGGTTATAATACCATACTACCGCTGGGGGTAGTATTGTGCACCGTAAAAGACCTCTTCAAATTAGAGTGAAGTTCATTTTTAACATCCAATTCTTGTCGAAGTTTGGTTTTGGCCATAAACTCCAAAATAGGGTATTTTTGGCCATCCAACAATCAAAACCATTCAAATTTGACCATCTGGCTATTTTGATAGGTGATTTTAATTTTTTTATTTACAATTTAGTCCTTAGATCTTAAAATGATTATTACTTTTTGTCCGTACCTCGAATTTAGGTGATTCTTGCGGTCACGCGTCCATAACGGTGAGCTTTATCTTCTAAATGTTCTTTATACTATTTTGTCACAATTTGATATATTATTTTTATGTTGTTGTGTAAAATCAACAATATAAGAAAAGTAAAACAAACATTTGCAAAATAATATGAACACCATTTTAAAATACAAAGCTCATTGTTACCAATGTGTGACCATAAGAATCACCTAAATCGGAGGTGCAGGTAAAAGTAAGAATCATTTTAAGACGAAGACGATCCGGAAACCCCGCGTCCGCGCCCTCGTCCACGTGAACATCCACCTTGCTGGGAGAGTTCGCCGGCCCACTCGACGAAGATGTTCACGCCATCGTCTATGTCCACGGGGCAAGCCGGTGTCATGTAGGCGCGGGAGGACACAACGGCGGCGAGCTGATCTAGGGCGAAGGAATACGGTAACTTTGCAACTATTTATCGCAATGATTTCTTCATACAATAGTCGATACTCCTTACACAATCCTGGAGACGGAGTCATCTTGTCTTTGCTCACGACATCACTTTCTCTAATTTGGATCCTATGGATTTTGCGCGAGTGCCATTTTGGTCACTTGTGACAATATTATGGTGTGACGATGAGAGTTTGCGGTCGATTGTAGTTGGTCAAAGGTTGGGGTGTTAAGTGTTATGGTAGTATTGGCTCGAAAAGGTTGGATAGATAGCACCGCGGGATGACGATTTGAAATCCTCATAGTCTGACCTTAACTAGTTGTACTTGGCAATAGTCCTGTTGAAGATATTGTTTGGAGTTTGAGAGATTACTCTCTTTGGTGAAAGACCTGATCTTGACTGATTGAATTATGACAATGATGGTATTCGAACAATTTCTTTGCTAGAGGCATTGCTTTTGGAGTCTCTCTCATGGTTCAGGTGCTGATAGGGATGTGAATGAATTTAAAGATTGAGTTGTGTTGTAATAGGTTGTCTGCATCATAGCTATGCAGAGGTGAGGAATGGTTCGTGCATTTATATCACCTTCATGAGTATGACAGGCGGGACCCACTGGCGGTGGAGCATATGGAGAGTTGATTTTAGTTAGTCTGTTGGATTTCATTAACTTTTTGCTAGCTATTTCATTTTACATATGTCGGGGACAGCCATAAGGGGTCCCCTAACTACGGGGAAAACACCCTCTCAAAAAACAAAAACCGCTAAACACGCTACCCAAACCAACCACGACTAGGACACGAACCAGGCCCACGGCCTGCTACGGCCCAACCTCCTCTGCGGCCTGTCAGGCAACCGCGCCGGTCACCCTCGAGCGAACTTCCGCCTCGCTCGAGGGTCGAACGCCACGCGGGCAAGCTTCCGCCTCGCTCGAGGGCCCAGCACCCCTCGAGCGGATCTCCGCCTCGCTCGAGGAACCAGCGCCCTTCGAGCGGATCTCCGCCTCGCTCGAAGATCCCCCTCGACCTAGGGCATTTCACCTGCTCCCCCGACCAAGGCATTAAATGCCATGTCGCATCACGGGCGCCGCGATCAAAAGCAAGATCCCCGCCACGCCGAATCCCTGACAGTGCCCGGGAATCTGGCCTCGGCGCTGTGCGGACAGCCTGACACTGTGCGGCCATCCCCGGCGCTGTGCGAGCGCTGTGCGGAGTGGCCGGTGTCATTCCGCGGCACTGTGCCACCCGCTCCCGTCCTTCCTCCACGCCGCACCCCTCGAAAGGAGGCGGCGGCACCCTTGAGGAACGTACGACCGCCGACCTGACGCTCGCCCAGGACGGCGCCGTGACGCAGGGTGAGAAGAGCACGTCACCTCCGGCCAAGCGCGGCCATCCCCGGCCCTGTGCCACCATCCCGGCCACTGTGGAGCCATCCCCGACGCTGTGGGAACCTGTTCCGATGGGACACCGCCACGACGGCCCCTGTGCAGCCCAAGCTCTCCCGTCGGCGAAACCCTTGAACCGACGCACGGACGACGACCAGGCGCAGATGCCGGCCGGGCTACCCTCGAGGCTACTCCCTGGCAAGTACGGAAGCCATCACGACGTCTGCGAGTGCCAGGATTCGCCAGGACATCCATCAAGTCGCGAACGCTGCACGCCGGTACCGCGGTGCTGTGCAATAAACCACGCGGCACGCCTGTAGGCCGTCCCCCTTGGCTTATAAAAGGAGGGGGCGGCCGCCCAGCCACGGGCATCGCCTTACTTTTCATCCGTATTCACCACACGCCCATTCTCCCGATATTGGCACTACGCCTCAATCATTTCGCAGGGACTTGGAGGCCTTTCCTCCTCTCCCGCCTTGCTTGTAGTCCCCCCTCTACAGGCACCCCGGGTGCATTGCAATACAGCGCGCACGCGCAACCTGCTGGACGTGCGGCCTCGCGGCTGGAACCAGGATAAAACTCGTGCCCCTGTGTTGCTTAGCACCAACCATCGAGAGGCTGATCACGGCGCATCTTACTAGTTAGTGTCGGGACTAATCCTAACACCGACAACATACTAGCCAAGTCAGGGTTTTAGCTAGTGATTTTTAAGAGGCTCTTGGAGTTGCTCTAAGATGGCAGAATAGCCATTTTAGTCCACAAACTATCACTCAAAGCTCAATTTCGTCTCCGAACTACGAAAATGGTCATTTTAGTCCTCAAACTTTCGCAACCGGCTCAATTTCATCTCTGAACTACAAAAATGGTCATTTTGGTCCTCAAACTTTCGCATCCGGCTCAAATTCATCCCTAGCCGATAGCCAAATACCGTTTTGACCCTTCTCCTATCCCTACGCACCGCTCACTGCTGGCGAATCGGAGTTGTAGGTCGTCCTCCCCTGAGATGGAGCAGGGGCCTCGCGCCTCCTTCGCCGAGCGCGCCCACGCCCCATCCATGGCCTGCCTCCGCCGCGGCCACGCCTAAGATCCGCGCCCACCGACGCAGGAGGAGGTGCCGTCGTGGTGGATTTGGCGGGGCAGCAGGCCATCAGACTGGAGGGGCCGGCTTTCGCGAAGACGACAGCGACAGTGAGGAGCAGAGGGAGCAGCGGGTTCCCCAGTAGCTAGGAGCGAGCAACGCGTAGGGGTAGGAGAAGGGTAAAAAGGGTATTTGGCTATCAGCCAGGGACGGATTTGAGTCGGCTGCGAAAGTTTGAGGACCAAAACGACCATTTTCGTAGTTCAGAGACGAAACTGAGCTAGATGCGAAAGTTTGAGAACCAAAACGATCGTTTTCGTAGTTCATGGACGAAATTGAGCTTTGAGTGATAGTCCGGGGACTGAATTGGCTATTCCGCGCTCTAAGATGAATGATTTCCCTTATGAAAAAAAATCCAAACATCCCAAAGAGTCAAATTTGTTAGGGACAAAGGTGAGAGGCAAAACATTTTCCTTAGTGCAAATATTTACCCAACAATCAAACACACTCTGTTTTTTGTTCAGTGCCTCCGTGTCAGCTGTCAGTTGTGATTTCCTCTAGCTTTGACCCAGGCGAAGCCTGTCCATTTTTAAATCCGGTAAGACCGTAACTGTAAGCGAAAGGAATCGCATGTTTGTCAATGCGTCGCGAGCTCGGATTGATCGTTCGGAGAACACGCAAAACAGGTGATTTTGCGAAGAATACGTTCAAACCGTTCAACGCCCAGGACCCCAGGTCCTCGATGCGGTTAGGAACCATGAAAACTGGTGCTACGCGGGGCAGCACACTGGTAGCCAAAACAGTGATTGGAAATTAAAATTTCATTACGCAACTCTCCAACTAACCACAGATAGCCAAACCATACTGAGTAACGCGAAGTGGGGTACTACTATGAACGGCCCAGTAACAAACAATTCATGCTACACCGATCGGAAACAATTGGTGTTTTTTTTTACGCCGGTTCAGTTGATGTTTCAAAAATGATGAAAGTAGTATAATTGCTTGTTATGTCCAAAACGTCATCTAATTCTAAACAAAGAGGGAGATTGTCAGCTCAGTAACATTTCCTTGGAAAACAATACAGTAATCTTTATCAGGACATCTGCAAACAGGTACTCAGAACATCACGCTTTAGTCATCGAATTATGTATTACGTGACCAGAGAAAAGAAAGAACATTTTGACTATACTCCCTCCATATTGGTATTAGAAGACGTTTTTTACTGTGACACGGTCTTCAAAACATAACTTTGACTTGTTTTTTATAAAAAGATATTTATTCAAAAATGATATATTTATACTTTTATGAAAATATTTTTCAAGACAATTCTATTCATATGATTTTCACATTTTCAAACTCAATAACTTAAAAACTATTCATGATTTATAATTCCAATGTTTGACTTAAATCTTGTCCTAAACGTCTTCTAATACCAATACAGAGGGAGTATATAGTAGCACTACGGCTTCATTGCTAGCAATACATCTGAGCGGCACACGGCATGACCGCATGAGAATGGTTCACATCAGCGAGCATACAGTTGCAATAGTAGTAAGCTATGAGAGACACTGAGACAGGGTGTGGTGAACTGGTGATGGTGTGGCCGCCGGCGCCGGCGCCGGTTAAGGCGGGCGAGGTCTGTTTGCTGGTAAGAGTAGACCGGAAGTTAAGAGCATCATCAGGTGAAGGGCGTGAATCAAATCATCAACGGAGCATCAATGTATATGGATATATGCAGTAATTGAACCAATTATTCTCCATGAAGTCCAATGCAGATGAGGGAGAGGCCGAGCAGGAACAGAGCAAACATGTCGAGGCAGAGCACCTGGCCTGCCTTGCCGGAGACCGGTGTGACGGCGCAGGAGGCCATGACGAGCCCCATGGCGGCGAGGTTGCGACGGAGGAACCCTGCGAGAGCATGTAACGCCCGTGGCCGCCGGTGAGCCAACACCGGGACGTGAGCAAGGTCACAGGGTGTCGCCGCCGAGAAGACGGGCGACGGCTTGCCGGAACAGCTCCTCCGAGAGGATCGCCGGAGGAGGAAGGGAATAACCATGTCTCTGATTTCTGAATATTCGATGCTGATCCAAGTGCATGCTCCCCTTTTGTCACTGGACGTTGGGCTTCAACAAGTGGGCCGCAAAGACTGGGCTTCGGCTTTGGTAATCGGGCTGGTAAGCTGGGCTTCTTCTGGGCCATACATGGGTCATGACATTTATGTCATACCCCGTGGCCGCCGGTGGTGAATCCGAGGCGTGAGGAACTTGACAAGCTTCACCGGTAGTGATTCCCGTGGCCGCCGACGAGGAACGCCGGGACGTGAGACCGTCGTCGCCGACGAGGAAAGGGCGCAGCCCGATCTGTTTCTGATTCTCTTCTTCGATGCCTTTCTCCAGTTGCCTACCGAGACTTGTATAGAGGAAGCTTGGGCTTGGCTGGGCTGGATTGCTACTTGCCAGTGGGCTTCTCTTGGGCTGTATCCGGGTCATGACATTACCGGCCCCTCGAAACACAGCTTGTCCCCAAGCTGTGGCCGTACCGATGCCCGGATCCCACTGCATACGAACTGAAGAATCAGCTGGTAAATTGATACCCAGCTCCAGGGTAACCTTGTGCACAGCGATACCAACTTGATGTAGCTGCTCAACTTGTCCAGGACTGAAAGCATTTCGTGCCCATGGTTGCACCCCATCATCATGTTCTGCAGTATGGTTTACAGCCACAGTCTGATCCGACAGTGAGTCAACACTCTCCAACTTCTGATCAGCAACTTCTAGCAAAGGAGACTCAGTAATGTGGTGGGAAGTGGCAAGGTTAACTGACTTGTGATCCTCATCAACCAAAGCAGTCGCACCTAGAGTCATACCCCGTGGCCGTCGGTGGTGAATCCGAGCCCCAGCCAGCACTACCGGGACGACGGGCGCCGGATCGTCGTCGGGCATCCGAACGCCAACGGCGACGAGGTTGGCGCCGGCGAGAACCCCCACGAAGATGAGGATGTGCAAGCCGGCGCCGGAGTTGAACCCTGCGCCGACGGAGAACAGCAGAACGGTGACGCCGGCGGACATCACCCTGCTGCCGGGAGTGGTCATCGTCGGAGGCGCGGCACCGTAGTCCCCTGCTTAAATGGAACATGTGATGGAAATGGAAGTACTGCGCTGCAGAGCTTGGGAGCACGGTGGCGGCGGCGCTCTAGGTTAGCACAATAGAGAGAGTGAGAGACCAACCTGTTAGAATTTATGTGGGCTTGGCCCAACAATTAATTCAGAAATTCCTAAATAAATCTCAAAGGCCCATACACATGAGTGCATAGGGGAGTAGTGGGATCCTTTAGTGCCATCTTGCTAGTGGAAGGTGGAGGGAACCAACTTATAAATGGAAGTTGTTCTCATCTTCTAAAGACTAGTATGAGGAGGAGAAAGGAAGTCCACACGCGCGCGCTCGCTCGCCTCGCCTCGCCGGGCGGGGCGAAAGGCGCGGGCGCACGGCACCTGCGTGAATGGTCCGTCGAAATCCGGCTTCTCGCCTTGCGGGAGCGCGCGGTCTCCTTTTGCAGTTTTAGTTTTTGGTCTTTTGGTTTGCTGAGTCCTAAACGGACTCAACTTAGAGTCCTACTCGTGATTGTGATTTACGAGGTCAGTTTACCGGACTATATAAGCAGACCACCAGCCACGCTAAAACAAACCATCAAATCAACAACTAGAGTTTTGCCTCTGCTTACTACTGCGCCGCTGTCGCCAAGACTCCAGCCCGATCGTTCGCGTGCACCTGCGACCGGGTGAGCAGATCTCCGGAACCGTCGTCTTTGCGATCCTGCACCGGGAGAAGGCGAATAAGGTTTTTGGGAAGCGCTCTTCGCGCGACTGCTCCCGAACGACTACTTCATCTACTTCTCGGTAGCCTACGGTACGACTACTTCCTGGAGGTCGTTCGAGGGACTACACTGCATACATCTTCCTGCATCGACATTGTACGACTACATCAACTGAGGTCCTCCCACGATTAGTATGACTAATCCAGAGGATAACGGCGCATCGGTTGCCTCCGGCAACTGCCCCGCCTTTGGGTACACTCTCATCTTGTTGTGGTATTATTTGTTCATCATGATCAATCTGCTTTGTCTGTCTAGTGTACAAATCGTCTTTACACTAGTTGCTATGATCTGTGATATGAGTTTTCTACACATGCTTAATCTAGTTGCTCAGTTCGTCATGATTTATATTATGGTTTTAATCTGAAAATTGCCTAATATTTCAACAATCCAAAAACCTTATAATAGGTCTTTTCCAGTACCTATGGCTAGTTTTGTTGATGTGCTGAGGCCGGAGAAGTTCTCTGGTGCGCACTTCAAGAGGTGGTCTGTCAAGGTCACAGATTGGCTTACTACCATGAAAATTTTCTGGGTCAAAGATAGCTTACCTGAGGGAGATATCTCTGATGAGGATCGGAGTAAATTCCAGAAAGCCAATGATATCTTTGTGGAAACTGTGTGTAATGTGCTTTTGAATCATCTGTTTGATTCAATGATGCATATACGAAACGCAAATCCTTTATGGGATCATAGCACCCATATTGTCCAGAAAAATTTCAAAGGCAAGAACAAAGTAAAGGGGAAACAACAGCCTTTCAAAGTCAAAGCAACTACTACCTTTAAGAAGAAGAAGAAAGATATGTCTGAGAGGTCTTGTTTCACTTGTGGTGAACTAGGATATTTTGCTAAGGATTGTCCAAAGCATGCAGACCATAAAGAGGAAAAAGTCAATCTCGTGACTGCAACCAATGCTGATGACGGGTATGGTAGTTTTCCTACCGTACTTTCGGTGTTTCAATCACCTAGTTGGTGGCTTAATACGGGTGCTAATATTCACGTGTGTGCTGATGTTTCTTTATTTTCTTCTTACCAATTGCTCCAAGGTTCTTCCGTTCTGATGGGGAACGGGTCACATGCTTCTGTTCGTGGTGTTGGTACGATAGATCTGAAGTTTACTTCGGGCAAGATCGTGCAGCTGAAAAACGTGCAGCATGTCCCTACTATTCACAAGAATCTTGTTAGCGTTTCTCTTTTATTAAGAGATGGTTTTAAGATAGTGTTAGAGTCCAATAAAGTAGTTATGTCTAAGCATGAACAATTTATTGGTAAAGGCTATGATTGCGGAGGCTTGTTTCGCCTAAGTTTAGCAGATTTTTGTAATAAGTCAGTCAATCATATTTGTGACACAATTAGTGATAATTCAAGTGTTTGACATTCTCGTCTATGTCATGTGAATTTTGGTTTGATGTCACATTTATCTAGCTTGCGGTTAATACCAGATTTCACCATTGCCAAAGATTCTAAGTGCCATAGTTGTGTGCAATCTAAGCAACCTCGAAAGCCTCACAAGGCAGCGGAGGAGAGACACTTGGCACCTCTAGAACTCATTTATTCTGATCTATGCGAGATGAATGGTGTGTTGACTAAGGGTGGAAAGAGATATTTCATGACGTTAATTGATGATGCTTCTAGATATTTCTATGTTTACTTGCTGAAAACTAAAGATGAGGTTTTAGACTACTTTAAAATCTTTAAGGCTGAGGCTGAAAATCAACTAGAAAGAAAGATTAAACGTCTAAGGTCAGATCGTGGTGGTGAATTTTTTCCTATATTATTTGATGAGTTTTGTGCGGAACATGGTATTATTCACGAGAGGACACCTCCTTATTCTCCTGAATCCAATGGGATTGCCGAGAGGAAAAACCGCACATTGACTGACTTGGTGAACGCCATGTTAGATACTGCTGGTTTATCTAAGGCATGGTGGGGGGAAAGCTATTTTGACTGCAAGTCATGTCCTGAATAGAATTCCGAACAAAAGTAAAGAGACAACACCATATGAGATTTGGGTTGGAAGGAAACCATCACTTTCATATTTGCGCACATGGGGATGTTTGGTGAAAGTCAATGTTCCAATTACAAAGAAGTGTAAGTTTGGACCAAAGACGGTAGATTGTGTCTTTCTAGGATATGCTTATAATAGCATTGCTTATAGATTTTTAGTAGTAAAATATGAAGTTTCTGATATGCATGTTGATACAATTTTTGAATCTCGTGATGCTACATTCTTTGAGAATATTTTTCCTATGAAAGATATGCGTAGTAATGTTAAATTTTCTACTGAAATAGCTCTTGATAATACTATACCTATCGAGTCTCCTGTTGAGTCATTTGAGCAAACACTTGAGAAGGATGACAATGAAGTTCCTGTGAGGAACAAGAGACAAAGGATTGCAAAATATTTTGGTAATGATTTCATTGTGTACCTTGTGGATGATACTCCTACACCTATTATAGAGGCATATGCATCTCCAGATGCAGATGATTGGAAAGAAGCAGTTCGTAGTGAGATGGTCTCGATTCTTTCTAATGGAACTTGGGAGTTATCTGAACTACCATTCGGTTGTAAACCAATTGGTTGTAAGTGGTTGTTCAAAAAGAAGCTTAAGCCTAACGGTACTATTGACAAGTACAAGACTCGACTTGTGGCTAAGGGTTATACTCAAAAGGAAGGCGAAGATTTCTTTGATACTTACTCACCTGTTGCTAGAATGACCACTATTAGAGTACTACTATCCTTGGCTGCCTCATATAGTCTGATCGTCCATCAGATGGATGTGAAGACAGCTTTTCTTAATGGAGAGTTGGATGAGGAAATTTATATGGATCAGCCTGATGGGTTTGTAGTAAAAGGTGAAGAGCAGAAGGTGTGTAAATTATTAAAATCTTTGTATGGCTTGAAACAAACTCCTAAACAATGGCATGAGAAGTTTGACACTAGTTTAACTAGTGCGGGCTATGTCGTTAATGAAGCTGATAGGTGTGTGTATTATCGACATGGTGGGGGTCATTTTGTTATACTATGCTTATATGTAGATGATATTCTAATCTTTGGAACAAACATGGATATTATAAATGAAGTCAAGCCATTCTTGTCAAAGAGTTTTGACATGAAAGATCTAGGAGAAGCTGATGTAATTCTAAACATCAAGTTGATTAAGAAAGAGAGTGGGATTACTCTATCACAATCTCACTATGTTGAGAAGGTCTTGAGCCGTTTTAGTTTTATGGACAGCAAGCCTTCTCCAACACCTTATGATCCTAGTGTGATATTGCGAAAGAACAAGAATGATACCAGAGATCAATTGAGGTACTCTCAAATTGTTGGTTCACTCATGTATCTTGCTAGCGCAACTAGACCGGATGTCTCTTTTGTTGTGAGCAAGTTGAGTAGGTACATGTCCAACCCGGGTGATGATCATTGGCATGCACTAGAAAGGGTCTTGCGTTATCTTAATGGTACAATGAGCTATGAGATTCACTATTCCGGGCACCCAGCTGTGCTAGAGGGATATAGTGATGCGAACTGGATTTCTGATATTGATCAAATCTACGCCACTAGTGGGTATGTCTTTACCCTTGGAGGTGGCGCGGTGTCATGGAGGTCTTGCAAACAAACTATTTTGACTAAATCAACCATGAAAGCTGAACTTACAGCTTTGGATACAGCATTTGCAGAGGCAGAGTGGCTACGTGAGCTCTTGTCTGACTTGCCGGTGGTTGAAAAACCAATACCGGCTATCCTTATGAACTGTGATAATCAAACAATAATCACTAAAGTGAATAGTGCTAAGGATAATGCAAAGTCAACAAGACACGTTAAAAGATGTTTGAAGACTGTCAGGAAGTTGAGAAACTCCGGAGTTATTACTGTATCTTATATACAAACAGACAAAAACCTGGTAGATCCCTTTACAAAAAGGCTATCACGGAATATGATAGAAATTGCATCTAGGGAGATGGGTATGAGACCTATGTGAGTTTACAGTAGTAGTAACCCAACCTTTTTGATCGGAGATCCCGTGACTAAGGACCTGGGAAAAAATAAGCTATTGATAAACTGAGGAGAGTATAATGATAACCCTCTCTATGTAAAGATGCAATACTCTCAGAGCAATGAGGCACTGTGAGGTAGGTTGACAAGGATGCCTTAATATGTTCTATTGACTTTAACAAGTGAAGATGCTGTCCTACAGAGCATTCTTGAAAGAACATACCTATATGAGCTTGACTGTTAAACGTCGCAGTCTATGAGACTTGGGTGATCTCTAGTAAACTCATGAAGAGACTAAGGAGTATGACGTATATGCTCCACCCACGGGGTAAGGCTACTGGCAGCCAAGTACTAGTTTGGCTTTGAGTAAAGCTTGTTCGCACAAAACTTGCAATTCAAGGCGTAGTCCATTGCTCAAGTTGTGGATAAGTGTAGCTTGAAGTTCTAGGCGGAAGTTCAACTTAACAGTCTCTGCCGAAACACTGGTATATCGAACAGTAGTGAGAACAGGCAAATCTCTAAATGGGCATTTGAGATCTAGTGGGAGATTGTTAGAATTTATGTGGGCTTGGACCAACAATTAATTCAGAAATTCCTAAATAAATCTCAAAGGCTCATACACATGAGTGCATAGGGGAGTAGTGGGATCCTTTAGTGCCACCTTGCTAGTGGAAGGTGGAGGGAACCAACTTATATATGTAAGTTGTTCTCATCTTCTAAAGACTAGTATGAGGAGGAGAAAGGAAGTCCACACGCGCGCGCTCGCTCGCCTCGCCTCGCCGGGGCGAAGGGCGCGGGCGCACGGCACCTGCGTGAATGGTCCGTCGAAATCCGGCTTCTCACCTTGCGGGAGCGCGGTCTCCTTTTGCAGTTTTAGTTTTTGATCTTTTGGTTTGCTGAGTCTTAAACGGACTCAACTTAGAGTCCTACTCGTGATTGTGATTTACGAGGTCCGTTTCCCGGACTATATAAGCAGACCACCGGCCACGCTAAAACAAACCATCAAATCAACAACTAGAGTTTTGCCTTTGCTTACTACTGCGCCGCCGTCGTCAAGACTCCAACCCGATCGTTCGCGTGCACCTGCGATCGGGTGAGCAGATCTCCGGAACCGTCGTCTTTGTGATCCTGCACCGGGAGAAGGCGAATAAAGTTTTTGTGAAGCGCTCTTCGCGCGACTGCTCCCGAACGACTACTTCATCTACTTCTCGGTGGCCTACTGTATGACTACTTGCTGGAGGTCGTTCGAGGGACTACACTGCGTACATCTTCCTGCATCGACATTGTACGACTACATCAACTGAGGTCCTCCCACGATTAGTATGACTAATCCAGAGGATAACGGCGCATCGGTTGCCTCCGGCAACTGCCCCGCCTTTGGGTACACTCTCTTCTTGCTGTGGTATTATTTGTTCATCATGATCAATCTGCCTTGTCTGTCTAGTGTACAAATCGTGTTTACACTAGTTGCTATGATCTGTGATATGAGTTTTCTACACATACTTAATCTAGTTGCTCAGTTCGTCATGATTTATATTCTGGTTTTAATCCGAAAATTAGCTAATATTTCAACACAACCGCCCCGGCGACTTCATGTCGAACAAGAATCGTGTGGGACTAATCAGTGGAGAAGCCTTACCGATCGATCTCGGTGGCGGCGCCGGCGAGTAGGACGTGGAGGGCCTGAGCAGCGGGTGAAAGGCTGAAAGGGAGGAGGAGGAGGAGATTGGTTGGGATCGGGGAGGCCGGAGGGATTTATACGCCGCGCGAGGCCGCGTGGTGGGCAGGAGGCATGCACAACGACTTTACACGATCGTGCACGGGCGGCGTGAGAGAGAGAGAGGGGGGCTGTGCCGCAAGCGGCCAGACGTTCCGTGCGGCGGGACGGCTGCTGCAGCCCGCAAACGGCCGATGTGGAAGGCAGGGAAGTTTCTTCCTCCGCTCGCGACACTGGCCACCCCGAACCCCCACCCCCACCCATCAGCGGTCATGCCAGGCAATCTCGTCGCGTTCACTCCCTCCCCCTCGGCCCACGTGCTGCCGTTGTTTGAGACGTGGTTGGACCATTCAATGGTTTCGTTGGTTGGCCAACTTTTGTGTTTGCTTGTTTATCTTTTCTATATCAAACGAACGAACATTTGTAGTGGAAGTTAATTACGGTAAAAAAAACTAGCATGCTCATATATAGCATAAATTCTTCTTTACATTGTCTAACTATATTACTCAAAGATCATACGGGTAAGCATGAGCAGGGAGGTCAGAGGTTCTCATCATTTCTTTCTTGATATATACTATTTTGTAACTTTTTTAGAAAAAATTGCCCTCATTGTTCCATTTTGAGCCATGCATGATAACGTTATTATCCAAGAGTTCAAAGATTTTGTAACACCCTAATTTTCACTCTTTGTGTTTAATAAAAAAATTTGCTTAGCAACAATTGCTCTTGTCTAAGGATTATAAGGTGCTTATTGATTTTCTAGGCATTTAATCGTTTCTATTAATTAAATTAATGAAATATAGGAGTTTACTGTTGCATACATGCTGGAGCATCAGTTTTTGTTTGTTGAGTTCAAATGCGAGTTTGAACTTTTGCTTGTTTCCTTTTTTTCAAAAAAATGGAAAACCTTTCTTTTTCCCCTCCCTTTCTTCTCCTGGTTCGCTGTGCAGCCCAGAATAGTTAGTCCGGTGGTGCCCCTTGAGCTCCATCGCCCGGTCGCCGCTGCACCCTGCGCTCCGCAGCCCGGCCTCGCTTCGCGGCCCAGCGCGGTCCAACATCTCGCTCCCGCGCCGCTGCCACCGACAGGCGGGCCCCGCCCGTCATCCCCGACCTCGAGTCGGAGTCGGGTCGGGCAGGGACCCCGACCCCGAGCCGCTGCTCGTGTGCGCCCCCTTGGCCGCGGGCCCGCACACCTAGGAGAGCCTCCCCGGCCCTATAAAGGCCGCTGCTTCGCTCCGCGCCGCCTTTCCCCGGAATCCCCAAACCCTAGAGCTCCGCGTGCCGCCGCCAACCCTAGCCGCACCGCCGCTGTCGTTCAGTCGTCGAAGAACCGCCCCGGAGCACCGCGAGGACGAGGGGAAGCTGCCGGTGTCGCTCTTTCGTGTCGCCGTCCTCTCCTTAGCCCGTACGACGCTCACCGGAGTTCGCCGCCATGAAGGTCCGCCCCGCCGAGCCGTACACCGCCGTCGTCACCTTTAAGGTCGATCTCTTGCTCCCGTTGAGTTTGTTTCGCTTCGCGCTACGTTTTGGTGCAGCCCGCGATCCCAATCGAGCACCCCAGCTCATCTTTGGCTTACGCCGACGAGCCCGCCGCCGCTCGCCAACGCGCGCTGCCGCGCGCTGCTCGGCCACCGCCGCCCGCACACGTGCGTGCAATCCTGGCCGCCGGATCAAGATCCGACGCGCCGGATCTGATCCACCCCGGGTCAATACCGGTCAAACAGAGCCTTTCACCGCTGGTTTTGCAGGAAAGCCCCTAGGGTCCTTAGATTCACATATATGCCCTTCCACGTGTTAAGAACCTTACGAATAGGTCCTGTTTCTTGCGGTTTAAACCCTAGGCTCCTTAGTTTTTGCACCCGAGGTCCTAAGCTTTTAGTTTTGCACCGTAGCCTCTATGTTTTTATGTTTAATTAGGTTTTAGCCCTTAGTTTCTCGCTGTTTAGTCCCTGAAAGCTTAGATTCCCTACAGTTTAGTCCCTACACCTTGTTTTGGCCGTAGAATACACGTTTTAGCTCCGTTTTTAGCGTTCTTTATATCCACGCGATCGTATCAAAGAGTAGAATAGTGTTATGCCTCTGTTTTGTTCTGTTAGTACTGTTTGGTGCTTGTTTCTTATTTTATTCTATTGTATGCTTGTATGTGAATGTGTGGAGCGTAGAGTACGAGCCATTCGAGGAGTACGCTGCTGTTGAAGACTTTCAAGACCCTGAGCAGTTTCCGAAACTTGTGGAAGGCAAGTCCTTGCTGCATCCCCATTTATCCTATTACAACATGCATTTTAATTACACTGCTCTTTATTTACCGCTTTGCATTAATATGATTGGTCCGATTATTTAAGGTTCAACTAGTGTTGTTTATCCTATGCCTTGATCAACCTGGGTTTACTTTATGTTGGGTAGAACTTGCTAGAGCTTTACCTTGGTTTTGGGTGGTTTAATGAACATTTATCAATCTGGATTTATTTATGCTATTCACTCATGTAATGCAAGAACACTATGCCTGTTAATTGGAATATGGAGAACCACCCAGGAAAACAGTACAACCAGAAGACATATGACTCTGTCTTGGCTGAATAACTAGAAAACTTGGTGTTAGGTATGTTTTACCTGAAAGGGGTTGGGGGTTGCCGGTAGTTGGTGTATAGCCCGGCCCTCAGGCTGATCTGCTCTATGGTAGCTTCGCAGTCTTGAGAGAGGTTTATGCATTGCGCTGTCAAGTAACCTAGCAAGTAGCCTACACTAGGGGATCTTTGTAAAGACCTCGTAGCGTCCCTATGCAGCCACACCTCGGTAGTGTGGTATTGTGCCTACTTTTGCACAGCGTGGTTGGGTTTAAAGTTCCTAGAACTTTTACGCGACTTGTGGGTAAAGATGTACAACCTCTGCAGAGTGTAAAACTGACTAGTTAGCCGTGCCCACGGTCAAGGGCGGCCTGGACCCTCACATGAGTAACTTTATGAAAGATGAAACTTTTAAACTTGTGCATTGCATTCTATGGTTCTGTTACATTTATTAATTGGGTTTTGGTATACACTTATACTTGTTAGTAACATATGCTTAATAAAACTTGACCAATTAAAATGCTGACCTGTTATGCAACCACAAGCTCTCCACCATAAAGCCTTTGCATGTTGTTATAGAGTTTTCCCTTGTTGAGTACGATATGTGCTCATGCTTGTTGTTTTTATATTGCATCTACACAACCCGACTGCTGCTCAGACGGACGCTTTGAGGATTATCCTGGAGAGTTCGACGAGTTCTAAGTGTTCGCTTCATCAGTCAGCTGCCTATGGTGGACGTCCGTGTTTACTTTTCCGCTGTTAGTTTGAGACATTCGGTCATGTAATAAAGTTTTAATACTTTCTTTGCGCTTTTACACTGTGTTTTGATATTCACTGAGTCGATGCATGTGCGTAACTTGATCCTGACGCACATGTATTCTATACATTCGGATTTGCCCTTAAATCCGGGTGTGACAGATGTTCATCTCTCCTACTCATTCCGTTCCAATTTATAATTTGTTTGACTTTTTTTTTACTCCAAATTTGACGTCACGTCTTATTAAAAAAATTGTACAAAGTATCTTGGCATAGTATGCCACGACTTCCGGTCACTGCTGTACATGTGCCCCCAAAACTTGGTTAGCAGGGTCATATGACCAAGGTCAAGATGATTCCTGAAGATAGAGCCAATGCACATGACTACCCTCGCAGCCAACTTTAATTTGCTGATTCAGGCTGCCCGCCACCAAGACCAAGCTCGTTCTAAACACGCGTGCTGCAGGGAATTGAATAACAAGACAGTCGGAATGACATGCATATATGCAACTTTTTTATGTACCTATATGATCATATAGCTGTATGTTACAGGCAAGCATTCAGTCAGTCACCTAACGGAGAATAGGTGGTACCATGAAGAGCGGAATCGTACGTACTGTCAAGGCGCTGCAGAATTGAAGAACACTAGCTTTGGTTGGGTGTGTGTGTTTTTTCTTCTGAAGGTTGATGTGTTGTGTGAGTTTGTGACTATAACAAGACAGCACTGATCAAGGTCTCTTTTTGAGGATTCGGCAGAAGACCAGATAGCAGCACAGTGACTTGGATAGCCCAAAACTCCAAGCTGCAAACCAAGAAAGGATTGGAGTTGGACATTGTTTAATTCTATAATCATCAAGTCGCCGGTCGTCTCACCAATCACCATATCATGAACCCAGAAGGCACGGCGAGGGCGGCGAACGACGGCAGCTCCTGACACGCATCCATGGAGAAGCCATTCCGTGTAGGCCTGAAGGTGCTCGACGTCCTGAGTCCTGACGTACACGGCCAGCATCGCCAGGTTGGCGGCGCAGGAGATAGCTAGCGTTGCTGAGCGCGGCGCCGGCGCCCTTGCTCCCCATGCCGGCCCTATACACGGCGGCGTGGCAGAGCGCCGTGGCGCCAGAGCTCGCCATGACGGGGAGGACGAGGGTCTGCGCCTGCAGGAACCGCACGCGGCACTGCAGCGGCACGCTGAGGAAGATGGACGGGATGAGCCACCGCCGCGCGTAGGCGCCGGCCTCGGCGGCGACGGCGCGGCCGGTCCTGGCCGAGGAACGCCAGGATCCGGCCGGCGTACGCCCAGACGGCGGCGAGCCCCATCACCAGCATGCCGCGCCTGCTTGTAGACTCCCAGGGCGCGTGGTACTGCCCTGCGCCGAACGCTTGGCCGCAGAGGGTGTCGAGCGCAGTCGACATGCCGATCTGGATGGGATGCGGCAGCCATGGCAACCACCCAAGAATGATCAGAATAAATCAAGGCCAGACAGAGGGTCTTGAACTTGAAGATCGTAATGGCCTACGATGATGTTGCTGCCTGTGGCGCTGGTGATGGCGACGTCGAGGGTGGCGCCGGCGAGGTTTAGCTTGCCGAGGTGGCCGACGAGCATAAGGGACATCAATGTGGCGACGTTCTCCAGGAAGCAGCTGGCAACTATCAGCCCGGTGAGGCGCAGGAGCCGCTTCATCTCGGCCACGACGGCGGGGCCTTGCCAGCGCCCATCGTCCGCCGCCGCCGGGAGCTGCGGCTCGCCGACCGCCGTACCTGCCTCTTGCACCATTCCGAAACTCCACAGTCCACACACGACAATGCCTGGACGATGCGGCGTGACTAGATTCCCGTGTTAAAAAAAACTTCTTGATTCCCGAGTTCCTAACGGTGGTCGGTATCAAAACGACACAGGATTCTCACAGTTGGTCACGAGACACAGGGGGTGTTTAGTTGGCTGAAAATTTGCAAAAGTGAGTTCTGGAACTCCTGTAGCACTCCTGTAGCATTTTCGTTTGTTTGTGGTAAATATTGTCCAATCATGGACTAACTAGGCTCAAAAGATTCGTCTCGTGATGTACAACAGAACTGTGTGATTAGTTAATTTTTTTACCTACATTTACTGCTCCGAACATATGTCTTTTGGTGTATTTAATGTGATGTGATGAAGAGAGTTGAAAAATTTGCAAAATTTTTGCAAATTTTCAGCCAACTAAACAGGCCCATAGTATGGGCATATGGCCGTTAATTTGGATCCAACATCTCCATGTGGTTGCTTGGGTCTTAAAAAATGCAACTAGTAATTTGCAACTAATCTCCGTGTTAATGAAGGTAGAGCAGCTACTTGAGCATATTTTGGACCTTGACAAGTGTCGGATGATGATTGGGTGATGTGCTTGCTGAGAGGTTCCTATTTTTTCTTTCAAATTGTAAATGCGTTTTGGATCCCGTTTGAACCTCGGAGCTATTGACAATTTATGCCACAAACAAGATTCAACATGAATATATATTTTTTAGTATTTTTTAGTTATTTTTTTTTAAAATTGTTAAGCCATAACGCTGGTGAAGGCAAAAAAAAAAGTTGCAGCAAGATGTTGGTGCATATAAAAATTGTTGATCAACGTTAAGAAATGGTGATGACAATTAATCTCCAACTTAAATAAAGCATTAACGAAGGTCAAGAAATGCTGATGAATGTCAAGAAACGTTAAAGAAAGATATTGATACATCTGAAAAAGTTAAAGAGAAATGCTCAAAAAGGGAAATGTTACCCAACATCGATAAAATATTGGTATATTAAAAAATGTTCAAAAAATAATTTTATTCAAAATATGGTCGAATGTGGTCTTATATTATAGAATTCATCGAAAAAATACAAGAAGTTTAATTTGAATATTTAGTTTGAAAAGTACGTATTTTTTCGGTGCACTGATCTTGATCACGAACCTCGTGCATTAGACCATCCGCACGTGCGCGAGTAGACGGATGGCGTTTTTTTGCCCCGCAGCGGCGTCCTGGAGCAGGCACTTCATTTTGCCGTCAGCCCCAGTCGACGCCATATCTAGGGGGATGGCGGAGCGACACCATCCGCGCGGGGCCCACGCTCCCAACTCCTCGCGCCTGCCCTCCGCCGCGTAGATCGAGGAGCTCGCCGCGCACTGAGAGGGAGAAGGAGGACGACGAGGGAGGGACGGTCTCCGTCGGCGCCGCTGCAGATGAGTTGCCGCCCCGACGAGCAGGGGAGGAGCTCGCGCACGTGCGCCGGCGAGCAGGTCGGGCGCCGTCCCAACCGCCGCAAGACCAAGGCGAAGCAGAGGAGCCGCAAGACCGCCGGCTCCGCCTCCAGCTTGCCATCCGCCGCCCCTGCCTCCAGCTCGCCATCCGAGCCGTGCCGGAGATGCGTCGCCGGCGTGCTGCGAGCTCGAGGCCGGGCGCGAGCTCCTTCGCCGGGACCTCCACACCCGCCGTCGCCGTTCGGTCCGCTGAGGGAGCCGGCCATGGAGCTCCGCCGCGAGCACGGAAGGGGGCCGCGCGCCCGCCGTCGCTGGAAGAAGAGCAGGAGGGCGCGCGCCCGCCGTCGCCGTCGGAACCCTCTAGATCCGCGCGCGGCGGCCGTCTCGACCTCCCCTGCGCGCGGCGGCTGTCTCGACCTCCCCTGCGCACGACGGCTGTCTCCGTCTCTCGATTCGCCACCGGGGACGGGCCCTCCTTCGCCGTCGTCTCTCGCTGCGCCGGTAGGCAGGGCAGCGACCGCCGCCGGGGAGGAAGGGGGAGAGAGGTGGGGCGCGTCGCCGGCCAGATGAGGGTGCGAGGTTGGGAACCAGGGGATGCCGGCGGAGGATGCAAAGGGAGGAGAGAGAACGACGGGAGAAAAAGAAAAGAGAGGAAAAGAAAAGAGGGAGAGAGAGTGACATGTGGGTCTCGGTATGGGGTATTTGGGATGAAGGAGAGATATAAAGGATGATGGATGGGGAGAGATGAATATAAAGGAGAGAATTTCGATGACATGGACGGAATATTCTGTTTTGAAGTAGGATATGAAGGATGACGAGCGTGGATGGTCTTAGAGCATATTCATGGCCAAGCACGGCACGCTCGCCTATGCGCTCGGCTACAGGAGCCTGCCACTCACTCCTCTCTCCGCAAGTGGGTCCCGCACGGGTAAAAAAATAATTTTGGAGGAAGAGCTTGGCATGACGGCATCCACCTCGGTGCGACTAACGGCAATCCCGGCGAGGTCCCCCGCGCGACAGGTTCGCCAGGGCGCCGGACGCGGCGAGGTGCTCGTCGGCATGGTGCGCGGCGACACCGCGGCGGACCACCCTGCGCAGAGCGCTGCGACGAGAGCCTCCGTCTCTGCTTGTCACTGCGTTCCTTGTTCGCTTACTTCCTGGTCCGACTTCCGAGTGTAATACACCGGACCGTGTCCAGACCACCAGAGAAACGGTGAGCAGGAACTGAGCAAAGCAGATGAACAGAGCAGCGCCGACGATGATCCCCGTGGCCGCCCCCAGACCGACGCGAGCGAAGCCCGCTGAGTGGCTGACTTCGCTCAGCAAGGACCGTGCAGCAATAAAGAAAAACTGGCATTTTTCAGCTGGATACCGGGAGAAAGAGTGCGCATCCAGCAGAATACATGATTTGGTACAGCAAATCCGGCAAGCATACACCTTGTAGTCACTTTTATACAGCATATGAAGCACATGATTTCAGAAAAGAAAGCGTCGGGAGCCAGTGTGCACCATCGGCTTGCAAATAGCCAAACACGACCGATTAAGATTCACATGCACCACATCATTTTTTCAGGTTTTGGGGTTTCCGTACCACAAGTAGATCGTACACACAGGAAACCATGCATAGCATCTTCACAGCATTTTCAGGTTCTTGGGGGTTCCGTACCACAAGCAGATCGTGTACACAGGAATCCTGCGTAGCATCACTTCTTCTTCACAGCATTTTCAGGTTCTTGGGGTTTCTGTACCACAAGCAGATCGTGTACACAAACCCTGCATAGCATCACTTTACAACATCTTCTTCACAGCATTTTCAGGTTCTTGGGGTTTCCGTACCACAAGTAAATCGTGTACATAGGAACCCTGCATAGCATCACTTTAAAACATCTTCTTCACAGCATTTTCAGGTTCTTGGCCACAAGTAGATCTGTACACAGGAGCCCTGCGTAGATCACTTTACAACATCTTCACAGCATTTCTTCTCAAACAGGAATGTCGAGGAATTATTGTTACATGTTTGCTCACTTCACAAACAAAAAACATGTACATCATCAATTTCCAACATCCTCACGGCATTGTTTTCTCAATAACTTTGAACAGCATTAGTACTTAGCACCATGGTCAAACTTTTAACAAAGGTCTACAACTGAAGAAAATAAAGTAAAAATTAAATTCAACTTGAGCAAATATGTTTTTTTGGGGAAAGAATGCAGCATTCCCAAAAAAGCTGAGTTTTTATAATCCATATACTAAGAGGAAGGGCAACGTACGAACAAGCACATCATGCGGATCAGACTTCAGAAAAGTGCATAGTAAATACTAAATAGGTTCAGCTTGTGTAAGCTAAGAAGAAAAGGGCAGCGTAAGTAAGTTCAGCTTGTGTAAGCTAAGAAAGGGGGGGCAATGATCTTTGTGCAAATTGTGGAGTTGTGAAAGTTAGAACTGGGCAGATCAGTGTTGCTGAACTTTTTTTTTGAAATTAAAGCAGGAGCACTGCTATGTCATATAAGAAGAAATAGCATTGGTACATAACGGGCCGAAGCATACACCGCCACACGAACAAACCCCTGAACAGAGAAACAAACGCACCCGACACAACACACCACCATCCTCAACCACATGGGAGAGAAGACCGAAACAAGCCGCCGACACCTGCGCCGTCGTCACCAACGCTGTGCCACGCCGAAGCGCGACCCGCTGCAGGCTCCAACGGCCCCCTGAGCTCCTCCACCATGAAACTGTCACACTCAAGCTGCACAAACACGGTCGTCGAGCCCTCTGATCCAGAGAAGCCTCAGCACATACTCCCATCTCGGTACCATGGCAACCACTGATCCTGGCCACTCTGCGTGGGGGCCTCGCCACATCCACCGCCTCACTCCTCTGCCAAGGACTCAAATATCTGAGACCGCAATGAGAGCACCTCCTCCGCCCAACCGTCACCGAGATCATCACTGCACCTTGCAAGACAGCTCAAACCTTCCAGCTCCATGGATCCTCTGCACCTTGGAAGCAACACGTACCAAGCACACACCCCGTAGCACCTCCAGCCAACCACCACCACCAATAGCACAAACGGCATGACTCCAACTACGATGCCTCCAAGAAGGTCACGACGCCGAGGCGCCGCCATCGCACGTCCAACTGGACAAGGTCTTCACCCTAAGAGTCCCACGCGACGAAAACACAGTGCCTCACCATGATGCCTCCAGCAGGGAGACCGGCGCCCCAAGGACGCCACCATCATGCCCACCGTCAACCGGTGAAGGCTTTCGCCCGAAAGCACCGCGCCTGCCGTCCTCTCGTGGTCATGGTAGTAGCCCGCTCCACGCCTCCTCCACAACACCACCTCCGAAAGAGGCCCGGCACAACCCGAAGCACCACCTTAGTGCCGCAACCAGCACCAACCAGCCCCTCTGGCCCCACCACCAAGATGACACCAAACTGGCAACGCTGAGGAAGAAGAAGCCGCCGGCCGACCACTGCCGGCCACAGCCAAGCCACGGCCGGCCACGGCCAGCGACGACTAGACCACGGCCAGCCACAGCCAGCCACGGCCAAGCCACAGCCGGCCAAGGCCAGCTGCCGGCCAGCCAGGGCCAAGCCACAGCCGGCCACGCCACGGCCACCACCGCAGGAACGCCAGCGGCCGATGCCGAAAGCACCGCAGGCCGCCACGAGTCACCACCGCTCCGCAACCCGTGGACGCAGCGGGCCGCCGGACGCCATTGCTTCCTTCCAACGGCCACCTTCACCACAAGCACACCGAAGACGCGCCCCCAGCCGCGCTAGCCACCGGATCTGGTCGGGGGCAACCCGGATCCGTGGCCTACCGCCGCCGCCGCCGCCGGAGAAGACTCCGCCGCTGGCGAGGCCCACCGGGATCCAGACGGCCGCGCCCGCCGCGTGGAGGGAGAAGAGGGCCGGCCACCGCCTTCATAGGGCCCTCACGGACATCTGGAGGCGCCCTCGGGCGGCGGCACAGCGGGGGATGGCGACGAAGACTGGGCGGCGGAGGCTAGGGTTGGCCGCCCCCCGTCGCCCGCGCGGGGCTGGAGGAGCGGTTTCGGGCTATTTTTTTTCCCCGTAGTGTTGCTGAACTGGAGAGGGGGTTGGCTGAACTCTATTGCAAACAATGGCAGTGGCAGATCAGAGAGCTGGAATAAAATATATTTTTAGTCCTTGAAACTCCTTCGCAATCCTTGAAACTGAATACTTAGCGCATTTAGCAGAAAAAGGTTATATTGAAACAATGAGATTATAAGAAGTATGAATTTTGACAATAATCCACAAAATGTGCTACTTGTTTAACTTTTGATATACAAGTTTTATCTACTATTAATAGTAGTGATGGACCTATACTTATCAATACTGAAAACATTCAGTAATGTCATAAGGAAGGTGGGAAGACATGGTCTCAAGTTGTGCAGAGCACTAGAAATAATTATAGCTGATAAGTTTTCTTGGAGATTGATCTCTGTTTATGGCTCTGCTTATGAACACGAGAAACAGCAGTTCATTGATGGGAGAATGGTACGGGCCAAGTCTAATTGGCGGTGATTTTAACCTTGATTGAGATGATTAGGAACATGACTGACAAAAACAATAATAACATTGACTTTCATTTTTACTGGGAACACATTGACTTTCATTTAATGACTGGGCTAACAAATGGGGGCTAATGAAGCTGAAAAACCCTACCAGGTCTTACACAGACCAACAACCAGGATCAGGCCAAGTCTAATTGGCGGTGATTTTAACCTTGATTGAGATGATTAGGAACATGACTGACAAAAACAATAATAACATTGACTTTCATTTTTTCTGGGAACACATTGACTTTCATTTAATGACTGGGCTAACAAATGGGGGCTAATCTCTACTCCTAAAAAGTACGAAGTGGAGAAAAAAACTTGGTACGTCGCTTTTCCTCTCCGTCCGCGCGGCCGCCCGCGAGCGTCCGCCCGTCGACCCGCATACGCTGCCTCCGCGCCCTCCCTCTGGTCCCACCTGCAGCCCCACGACCCTACGAGGCTCTGAGTTTCCTTTTGTTTCGATCCACCCCCAAAACCTACGCCCCATCGCGAAGCCGTGCCCCATCGCGATGCCGCCGCCCCGTTGCTGTCGTCGCCACTCCGCCGCACCTCTTCGGTGTCTCCGGAGCGACGCCACCGACAGGTCGATGCTGCCACTGGATCGACGCCGTCGCAGCGCCCACACATCTCCAGTTTCTCCGGATCGACACCGCCGCTGGATATACGCCATGTCCACTTCGCCACCACCATACCTGGTCCTCTTCACCGCCGCCGTACCCGGTCCTCTACACGTCGCCGTCCCCGGTCCTCTCCACCGCCGCCGTACCCAATCCTGATCCAGAGTGGGACGCCGAGTGTTTGGAGGCTGTTGGCTCGCGATCCACCGTGCCACCGTCCATCTCCAGCAGAAGGTGCATTGCCTTGATTTTTCTCGATCTAATCATTCATTTAGGGTTTGGTGCCTGGAGGTCTCGATCTGCTTTCGCAAAAAAAAAAGTCTCAATCTGAAAGGTCCATATATTTTTTCCTATGGTACAGGTGATTCCCTCCAACGACTTGTGTTGCCAACTTGCAAGTTGCAAACGATCTGCAGGGTGGAGGCCTGCGTAGCAGCAGGGGCAGTGGCCCTTGCCAAGGTTAGTGGCATAAATATTTTTATTGGAGCTATGTTTCAGCTAGCTGTATACATTTATCGTGGTTGGTGTTTGGCCAGCACGCTTGCTCCTAACAAATAAGCTGTCAGGGTCTGTTTGTTGATTTTCCAACACTTAATCTTGATTAGCTCTTTCTTGGTCGTCCTATTCAACGGCACCAAAAGGACCACCATAGCATGATGCTCATTTTGAGACTGCCTCCCATCTTTGTCATATGGCTCAACGATGCTCATTTTGTTACTGCCTCCCATCTTTGTCATATGACTCAAATCCTCAATTTTATCTCCTCGCCAATCCAATATAGATTTTCTTTTTCCCCATCAAGATTAGGTAAGATAATGGAGAAACAAAATCTGTTGGTGAATTTAGGAAGCACACATGGCTGAAATTTATGTTAGCCACTTAGTTCTTAAAAATAAAAAAAAATGTTTGTTGGTTTTCTTTACAGGATAGAAGACTTGCAAACTGGGTTTCTATTGCAAATCTCTAAAGCATCAAAGAAGCCAATCATGGTTGGAAACTTGTAGAATATAATTAATCAAGTAAGTTTTCTTCTGTAAGTTGCTCATCTATTCAGGAGGCCAATATGTTTGGTTATTCGATCAATTCAGTGTGCCTTGTACTCTAAATTTTTCTTATACGGTTTGCTTAACTTTTTGTTCTATGCCTCTTTAATTGCTATTCACTTGTGTGATATGCAGATTATTTGTAAGATGGATCCTATGAAAAATAAACAGTGGTTGCAAATTCTTTCGAATACCTGTCAAACACCACCATCAGAAGCAACAACTGAATGCAAAAGTCACTAGGTTACAGTTATCACTTTTTTTTGTCACACAATTATCAGTTTTACTACCTTTAATTTGATTATCCCCTAGGGGTTTCAGCTTATCCTACTATCACTAATAAACACTATGAAATGTGTATGAACGTTCGAAAGACCATCTATACAGATAACTGATTTATCAAGTTTATGACAAAAATGCTCTGTTTCAGTCATAAAATCACTTCAAATGATTCAATTTTGTTCTCATTGTCTGATAAAACAGAATGACAACATTCACTATCACTGTGTTGGGAGAGGTTCTTCACCAATCTGAATTATGTGTTCTCTATGTCTCTTGCATTTAACTGCTACTTATTGTAATATGTTCATTTCTTGCAGGATGCCATCAGCTCCCTTGCAGACAAGGAAGCATTTGTTTTCATCACCTTGGAGATCCAAAAGAAACTTCAGGTACCTATGAGTATCACTCACATTAATAAAATTGGACTGGAGGGTTCACTCTTGGTAACCTTGCTGGACGCACATATAATTTTGATTCAAGAAAATCTCATCTGGACATGGGGGCTGTCGTGACCTCCTAGAAATGTATATGGCCCCTTATGCTAAATTTTTTAATTTCTTTGTTTGCTCTGCCTATCTTCTACTTAAACATGAAATGATTTTGGGTGCAACATCATCCAGTGAAAGTGTGTGCATGGTAAAAATGCAAAACTACGATGTAGATGTAGATAGATTTTGGTTATTATAGCTTGGCCTCTGAATACATTGCCTCTGCATCCTGCTATTGTCTGAATTTTTGAGTTAAGAAAGTAAAAACTTTCTCCAGTTTATCATGCTCATTGAATTTCTTTAACTAGGACTAGAATTCATTTTAACTGGTACTTTGAAATGCTTATGCTCTTGCATGTTGGAGAATGCTTATGGGCCCTCTCCGCCAATGTAAAATGTATACTTAGAGTAGGAAGTGGGATGTTCATGCTGCTAATAGAAATCTTGAGTTGGCCCATTAATTTGGACAGACTCATGGTTGCTATTTTTTTTCCAATGACTAATGCATCCATGGCTTCAGAATCTGTTTAGCAATCTCTTATGTATATGATGTCCCTATAGTTTCCAGTCAAAATACAAAATATGCAGAAAATAGCACCAAAACATCTGCTATGTTATGATATTATACTACTGATTGCATGTCATAATGCTTTTTGTGAACAGGCTTGTCACTATTCATTTTCCTATTTTTAATTAGCACAGGTTGTCTAATGAGAACAAGTATGTCCAGGACTACTTCCATTGAAATGTACCAGCGAAGTTTCACCTCGTTGCTTCGTGTCTCTTTGTATGGCACTTAGTCTGTATGAGTTCGTGGATGAAGGAGCGCTTCCAGTTTTCATTTATGCTTGTTCGGGTAAATACCTGAGTTATAAAGACTAATTAAGTATCTAAACCCAATTAAGGAAATTCTGGATTGTTACTTCCTCTATTCCGGCAAATTATTATACTATTATATTGCTAGATTGTAAAGATAGAATTGTGATTTAGGTTCTCTCTCTCTGTGTGTGTGTGTGTGTTTTCAACCAAACAGCGAACATGGCCATAGCCTGCGGCAAAACTGTCGTTCAGCAAGTGGTGACTAGCGAAGACTTTTGGGTGGGCAAGGAGAAATGAAGATCAGCAACAGAGTTCTGACATCAGATACTGTATCAGGATTGGAGACTTTAAGGTACTGGTGTGGATGATGTACTTGCTTGCTTGTCTGCCTGGGCGTGTGGGTGCACAGGCGCATATAGCCTTCAGCGATCGAGGGGGGCACATATGGTCAGAAAACGATAGTTAGCACTGAAAATTAGTTTTTGGCTTAGGTGTATTGGCATCCACTCTAACATATGGTCAGAAAACGATAGTTAGCACTTCAGCTTCCTCAACAAGTGCATTGCCACTTTTAAGTGATCAGATGACTGACTTCATTTAATTTCTATGTAGGTGTAAAAGCAGCATATGTGCTTTGTAACCATTTAAAAACTGTATTAATAAAGTTTGCCTTTTGTATATTTTATATCTCCATTTTGCAAAATCATCAAGAATATACATGGCACAATTTTAGAAAATTGAGAAAACAGAGATAAAATCTGCACTTCCTTTGCTTATAGAATGGTTATATACAATTGATTTGGAATTTGATGAGTTAATTTATTTTACTTTGACATGTTATACTTGTATGAATTAGTCGACGCCCGTAGCAACGCACGGGCACGATCCTAGTGAAGCTGAAAAACCCTACCAGGTCTTACACAGACCAACAACCAGGATCAGCCTACTTCGGTGGTGATCTGGCATCTAAGCCATACATTTTCAGATTTGAAAACTAGTGGCTAGAGAAAGAGGAATTAACAACAAATAGTGACATACATTTTCAGATTTGAAAACTGGTGGCTAGAGAAAGAGGAATTAACAACAAATAGTGAGAGATGCATGGGCTACCCCTGCACTTACTCTGTTACTCATATCCTCTTATGTCTGGCAATTTAAGCTTAGATTTCTGAGAAGCAAAAACCAAGAAAAGGAAGCAAGCTTTATTGGAAGAGTTTGACATCAGAAACGTTTGTTTGACATCACAAACGTTTTTCCTGAACAAAACCAGCTTTCTGAGGAAGACAGAGAGAGAATGAACAGTATTAAAAAAGAAGTAGAAGACACCTGGAAAATGGATAATGGAGGAAATCTGAAGAATGGAGAATGAATAGTTTATGTCGTAGAGGCCATAGACTATTCCTTTTTCTAAAAAAAAAACTGGAGAATGGAGGAAATTTAAATAAAACAGAGATCAAGAGATAGAAGAATCAAACCTTACTTTCAAGTTGTAGTTAATCAAGAAAAACATCCCCACCCTTAAGCAACCAGATGGAGATTTGGCTGCTAACCAAGATATGCTTGCCTTAGCAGCTGACTTCTATAAAAAAACTATTTGGTCACGAGAGTAACCTATATATACATCTAGGAAATAACTTCTGGGAACCTGGAGATAAAGTCACCATAGAAGAAATAAACTCTTGGCCTCTTTGGTCACAGAAAGTGAAACCAGGAAGACGACCGTTTTTTGGTTCCTATGCACATGGTGCCTCAGGTGCAGATGGCTTCCCTTATTTTACCAAAAGGTTTGGGATACCATCAAATGTAACCTTATGAGACTAACTAGAGAATTTGAGACAGATAACCTCAATATAGCTAGGCTTAAATATGCTATGTTCACTCTAATTTCTAAAATTTCTAAGGAGGCAGAAGCCACTGACCTCCAGAAATTCAGACCTGTTGCGCTAATTAACTGCAGCTTTAATTTTTTTTTTACAAAAGCCCTGAATAACAGGTTGACCAAGATAAGTGATAGACTTATCTCCCCTAATCAGACGCTTTTATTAAAGGAAGATTATCCTGGAGAGCGTGATCACGGCACATGAAATTTTTCATGAGGTACCTAGAAAAGGTGAGACTGGTAATCTTGAAAATAGATTATAAAAAGGCCTATGATAGAGTCCACTGGCCCTTGAGGAAGTCCTAAAAACTAGGGGATTTGGAGATAAATGGGTTCCTTGGGTTAACAACTTAACATAATAACGAGAGGCAGCTCAGTCTAACACAACCGGCAGAGTGGGAGGACGGCGGTGGGAGCAACTCGCAGGGGTGCCGGTAGCGGGGAAGCAGCTCGCGGGGGACCCTCTCTCTCGAGTTGCTTGCCTGTGCCGACCGTCGCACGCCGCCGCTCGGCCGTCAAGGCACTTGCTCGCGCCAACCACCACAGGCAGGAGCGCCACGCAGCGCGCTGGGGCAGCTGCTTGCTCCAATGCTCGCGCCAAGCTGCCAGCCCACGCTGCAATTCCTGGTTGCATTTTATGGAGCTGACCCAGCAATTCCTGGCTACATCGGAGAAGGATGGATCTCATGGGATGGTCAACAGAAGAGATAAAACGAAGAGACAGCCCTAAACCCTAAACTCTATTAAGAGTTAGATTGTAAAATGTCAAAGATTTTTTCGGGAATACGCAGGAGAGCTGCGTATCTTCTTAATACAAAGATACGCAGCTCTCCTGCGTATTCCCGAAAAAATCTTTGACATTTTACAATCTAACCCTTAATAGAGATAGAAAGCAAAGGAAACCCCTTTAAACTAGCGACAATGATATAAAATGAAATCCAAAACAAATGGACTAGGAGACGGTAGAAAAGAAAGAAAAATGAGGATTGGAGAGGAAAAATAAATGGAAAAAAGGTGCATAACATGTGGGATCCACATGTCAGTGTGCATGAAGATGGAGAGTTGGAGATAGCTGTTGGGATTTGGAGAGTGGGAGATGGAGAGTCTATTGGAGTGAGTAGTTCAGTATGGAGAGGAATCTTTTTGGAAAGTAGAATGGAAAGCCGAAAACGAAGAGGCTGTTGGAGATACTCTAAGGTTGTTGGAGATGCTCTAAAGTGGCTAGGCAGGGGCACATTGAAGGTATCCTGTCAGAGGTTCTTGAGGGAGGTATCATCAAATATGGATATGATACCCTCCTATTCCTAAAAAAATGATATTACCCAAGCCACACGCTTCAACTGGATTTTAACTTGCTTTGAACAACTATCAGGAATGAAAATTAACTACAATAAAAGTGACTGGCTAACCTTGGGCATGACCGAGGAAGAAAACAACAATTGTGATAGACTGTTCTGCTGTAACATTGGCAAATTCCCTACAACTTACTTGGGAGTGACATTGCACTACAATAAGCTGAGAAGAGAAGACATTCAGCCTGTAGTGGACAAGCTAATTAAAAGAATTGCTGGCTGGAGAGGCAAGCTGCTATCCAATGCTGGCAAGCTAACACTTCAAAAATCTTGCCTAGCTAGTATTCCTATGTACCTGTTATCAGTGATCAAATTCACAAAATGGGCAATAGAGAGTGTTAACTCTCAAATGGCCAATTTCTTGTGGAATGACATGGAGGGTAACCATAAATATCATCTAGCTAACTAGCAAAGCTTAGCCCAGAGGAAAAATCATGTTGGATGAGGGATCCCTGACCTCACTAACCTAAATCTTTGATTGCTTGCTTCCTGGATTAATATATACCAGTTAAGCAAATATGTGATTCGGAAGAAAAAAAAAAGTGATTTGGAAAAAAATTGTGGACCATAAATACAATACAAAGAATCCTAATATCTTAGGTTGCCCTGAAACCGGAAACTCTCCTTTTTGGAGAGGCATCTTATGGGCTGTAAAGCAGCTAAAACGGATGTAAGGTGCAAAGTTGGTGATGGTAAGTCAATTTGATTTTAGGAGGACCATTGGTTTGGCAGCTCTAGCTTGTCCATCCAGTACTGGGAACTCTATGTTATTGCGGAACAAAAGAATGTTAGCATAGCAGAAGTCTGGGATGGTTCTGAGCTAAGAATCTCCTTTAGGAGAAGAGTTACCCCCAGATTGATGCATATGTGGCGGGAGCTGATCACCATTGCGGAATCTATTTCTTATGTAGACGATTGAGATGCCATTATATGGTTATTTGAGTCCAGCAGTAATTTTTCAGTCCAAGAGAAGTATAAAATCATCAGTTTTAGGGGCGTGCATCCTGTCTTCACCCCTTCTATATGGCACATAAATGTTCCACCCAGAATTCACATCTTCCTATGGCTGTTTTCTAACAACAAAATCTTAGTCAGGGTTAACCTTGCTAAAGAAAAGGAAATTGCACACTTGAATTGCCTACTTTGCAATGAATCAGAAACTGTGCATCATCTTTTCTTTGAGTGTTGTGTATCCAAAATTTTATGAAGTTACATGGCTAAAATTTTTATATGTAGCAAGGTACTGATTTTGAATCAGTAGCTAGATTGTGGGTAAGTAATAGAAAGAGCGGTGTGTTGAATGTCTGTTGCGCTGCATTGATGGGGTGTTTATGGAAGTCACACAACGAGCTATGTTTTCAGGGAAAGCAATGGGTGAACCAGAAGAAGCTGCTGATCAAGTTAGTCAGGACGTTGAAAAACAGCTAATTCTGTTCAAAGATGGTCATTTGGGAGAAGTGGAGCTCGTGCTGGAAGCTTTGAACATTAAGATTCGTCAACCCCTACGCCTGACCAATGGAGATTCAGAAACCTCACCAAGAGAGGAGCAGGGATGTATCAGCTAGCAAACTCGAGCTGAACTCTGATGATCCTGTTAGACAGCATACTATGTCAGGCTATATTGGCTATTAGTGCTGGTCGCACAGGCCTCTGACATGCGCCACCCCCTTGTGATTAGGTTAGGTGTTATCCTGTTTAGGCTAGGATCTCCTGATTGGTGTGTTTCTATAAACCCTGGAGACCCTAGCCTATATATGTAACCTTAGTGCTTTGCACCCTAATCAATCTATTATCCCGAGCCATATTGCTTTCAGATCTACAAGCTACATTATGAAGAGTGTGCGTAGTATGATGTTAGATGATCTTGATCTCAGTGTCAATATTGGCAGGCGCGCCTCGAATATGCTTGAAGACATGTAACGTAAACTATATTTCTTTGTGGACACCCCAGGAGAGGAAGAAGGCTCGAGAGGTGTTGTTATCGAACTCACGGCCGTTGTCACACTGGACGGCCTTGACGGTGAGGCCGAACTGAGTGGACACCCAGGCAAAGAAGTGAAGGAGGGTGGGGAAGGTGTCGGACTTGGCACGTAAAGGAAAAGTCCAGGAGTAGTGAGAAAAATCATCCACGATTACAAGATAGTACTTATAACCAGACATGCTGAGTACAGGAGATGTCCACAAATCACAGTGAATGAGATCAAAGGCATGCAAGGCATGCGAAGAAGAAGAAGAAAAAGGAAGCCGAACATGGCGACCAAGCTGACACGCATGACAGAGGTGCTCAGCACTAGTCCTAGTACAAGAGACATCTGCACTACGACTAATCTGAGCCAAAACATCTCGGCCAGGATGACCAAGACGGCGGTGCCAGGTGGTGGAAGACGGCGTCGCAGCAAGGGCGGCGGAGGTGGACGAAGAAGTCGAAGGAGAAGCAGCAGAGGCCGGAAGGCGGAGGGTGTAAAGGGGCCCGGAGCTATCACATCGGAGGAGTGGACGCCCGGTAGCCAAATCCTTCACAGAAAGACCAGAAGTGTCAAACTCAACTGAACAAGAGTTGTCAGAAGTAAATTGACGAATGGAAAGAAGATTGTGGACCATCTAAGGAGCCACAAGAACATCAGAGAGACGGAAAGGACCGGGAGCAGAACCCACGGAGGTGACAGGAAGACAGGAACCATCACCGACCATGATGGAGGAGGGACAAGAGGGGTGAGGAGGGTGGACAGAAGAAAGGATACCCGCATCAGGGGTGGTGTGGTAGGAGGCACCCGAGTCGGCGATCCACTCCGTGCTGACAGGCGGTGTCAGGCCCATGGTGCTGAAAGACTGCGCCAGAGCAGCCTGATCCCACCCCCCCGGCCACACCGAGCTGGGCTGAGGAGGTGGAGTCCAGGCCGGCCCGTAGGAGGGAGCACCCGTGACCATGGCAGCCGGCTGGTGTGGAGGACGAGGCCCCCCTCCCGGACCCTGGTAAGGCCACATGGAGATGCGTCCTGACCATGGGTTGTTGATGGTCGGCCAGGGCGCACCTCCTGGAAGAGGAGCGAGAGCAGGGGTTGGAGCCTGGGTGGGCGTCCCACGACCCCCACGACCTCCACCGCCGCGTCCTCGGCGACCACGGCGCCCCCCACGGCCCCCCCCACCCCCGCTCGGCCCGGGGGGAGGAGGTCCAAGGAGAGAGGCGGGCGGCAGTGCGGAGGACGGTGGTGGGGCGGCGACGAGAGCACGGGAGGTAGCTGAAGACGACGACGTGGTCGAGGAAGGCGTGTGGAGGCCCCGGGTGAGCTCGTCCAGGGTGAGGGCATCACGAAGCTGGAGGAAGGTCGGGGTCGGCTTCTGATGGGTGAACATCGTCCGGAGGGCCGCGTAGCTCTCGGGAAGGCCCCGGACGACGTTGAGCGCCAACACGTGCTCCGGGACCGGGTACCCAAGGTCCTGAAGCGCGTCGGCCGTGCTCTTCATCTTGCGGCAGAAGTCTCCCACGGACATGTCCCCCAGCTCGAGGGTGCGGAGCTCAGTGTCAAGCTGGAGGGCACGCGTCTGGGCGTTCCCGAGAAACTGAGTCTCGAGAGCCAACCAGGCCGTGCGCGCGGTGCCGCCCGGCGTCCTCACGATGTCCTGCAGGTCGTGGGAGATGGTCCCAAAAACCCAGGACGTCGCAATGCTGTCGAGGCGCTGCCAGCCCAAGTCACGAGCCGAGGCCGGAGTGTCGGTGAGGACGTGGTCGTCGAGGGCGTAGCGGCGGAGTGCGAGAAGAATCTGGTCCCGCCACCGAGCGTAGGAGGTGGAGGTGGAGTCGAGGAGGACGGTGACCAGGTTCTTGATGTGCGGGACCCCAGCGGCCTGAAGGTGGAGGTAGGCGGTCATGGGGTCGACCTGGCCAAGCTGGGTCCCGGTACTCTGAGCGACGGGGGCGGTGGGCGACGCCTGGTGGAAGGAGGAACCGGCGTGCTCCACCGCAGACGCGTGGAGGAAGTGCTCCGCCTCAGCCACCTGGCGAGCAAGAGCGTCGGCCGTGGCACGCTCGTGCTCCCAGGTGAGAGCGGCCAGGCGCGCACGCTCCTTAGCGGCGGCAGCCTTGGTCTTGGCGCTCTCGAGAGCCGCAGCAAGGGTGCTGTCGACGGCTGCGACGGAGGTGGGACGCGGCGATTGGGCCCGAAGGAAGGCCGTGGCGGAGAAGGGCGCGGCCGTCGGGGGCATGCCGAACCCACAGAGGGAGGAGACGGCGTCGATGGAGGGGTGGCCCGGGAGGAGGGGGTTGCCACCAGGAGCAGGAGCCGGGCCGCCTGCCATGGCGCCAGTAGAGGCAGAGGCCGTCGCCTCAGGACCCCCTGCAGCAGCAGAGCTGTCCGCGAGAGGAGGCAGGGGAGCAGCAGAACGGGAGGTGGCCGCCAAGATGCGAAGGGCGGAGGCCACCGCGTCGGGCCCGACCGCGGCAATCGCCGCCGCTGTGGCCGGGGAGAGCCCCTGGGCGGCGGCCAGGGCGTCGAGGGCAGCCGTGGCCTGCCCAGCCGCGGCACCCGCGTCCACGCCCGGGTCGGGGAGGGAGCCGCGCGCGCCGGCAGGGTCGGGGAAGGAGGCGCGCGCGGCATCCGGCAAAGGCCCCGCGCCCGCGGCCGCGCCCGCACCCAGCTGGGCGGCGAGCAGAGCGGCGGCGGCGGCGGCCGGGTCGAGGAAGGGCCCCCCCCGAGTCGTCGCCGGCGAGGAAGGGGTCGGTGGCCGCCGGAATCGGAGAAGGAGGAGGCGGCGGCGCCTGGACGAGTGCCGGCGGCGCCTGGACGACGAGCCCGCGCGCGGCTGAGCTCGAGGCAGAGCCGTTGGCTACTGCAGAGGCATAGGAGAGGGGAGGGAAGGAGGAGAGGGGAGGAGGGTGCTGCCAGCCAGCCATGGATGCGGCGGCGGCGGCTAGAGGTCAGGGAAGGAGAACCCTGTCTGATACCATGTAGAGAGGAATAATCCCTTAGTCTTCTTCCAACCCTAGATGGGTGGGTATATAGACAGTGATACATGGGCCTATATGGGCCATACACACACATACTCTAACACTTTGTTTCCTTGAAATAAAGAGAGAGAACCTTGACTCTAAAAAAAATGATCTGTGTGCACTATGAATGGGAGCACATTGATTCTGGAGTTAGTGGACTTGCTGTACCTGAAGGTGCACACGCATCAGCAAAAAGAGAGAAGTATGGCAAGTCCAATGCAAGTATCCTGCAAGCAAACCATATTTTATACTCAGCAAATCTCCAAACCCAGCTAGTCACAATATTAACAAATGACAACCAAAACAGGGAAGATTGATTAATAAACGAAAGAAACAGATCAAGTATTGGTTATACACTCCTAGGTAGCAGAACACCAAACTAGCAAGAGAGAGGGAGGGAGGTTATACGTACCTGATGAATATATACAACTAATCAACTTTGAATCCAGAAAGAGAGCAAGCCTCATTAAACATCTCCAATTCCATTTTGGCATGTTTAAGTTTATGCTCAAATGAATGAGTTAATGAGATAAGATCACTTCTCAACTCGTTTTCAATCTTTTTCTGTGCAAGTTGACCTTGTGCAGCCAAAACATTTTTCATCTCCTCGATGGGGTCCAAAGCATTTGGATTTTGTATCATATACATATTCCTCAGATTAACAAGCTTTTGTTGAGTGTATAATACTCATTCTGCACTGTTAATATCGGGCTGACACCACTCGTCAAAACCTTCATTCCCTCCATAAATTTCTGAATGGGTCTTCTTAAAACAAGCTTTTATAGCATCGTGGACGTCTTTATCTGAGTAAGATGAAAATATATTAAACTACAGGAACCAAATAAGTTTAACATATCATGTAGTAAGCACCAACTTATAATAATATTCAATATTCAACGTAGCAAAACAATGACAAAATAGATGTAGAAAATAAGAAAGGTTAACTCACCGCTCCCTGTTCTCATCAACGAGGTCACATATCGAACGCAAGCATATCGACGGTTCAATTCAAACCATTCGATATCTGGTCCAGCTGTTGGTCGGCCTTTTCCTTTTACTTCAGATAAGAGAGTTTCAGCATGTGTTGCTTTTTGGACAATAGAGAGATTTCTTTTTATTTTTCCATCCAAAACTTGTATATTACCAACTTTGTACACCACTCCATTGCAGACTAAGTCACCCATGGAGATTCCAAGCCTAGCAGCGTCATAAAGAGATAAATGTGGAGAAGCATAAACGATCAACTCAGAATTCCCGATCCTTTCTTTCTCGGCATAGCATAATTCAACAAATGTTCTGCATGATGAGACCTTAACCACTTTTTTGTTGTTGTGGACAATCAATGTATGGTCCGGAATATCATTGAGAAAATCTGGAAAAGAATCATCTAATATGCTCCTTGTGAGATTGTGCTTCAATAGAATTTCATCGATTGACTCCATTTACACTGTTAAGTCAATAAAACATTTTATAAATAAAAAAACAAAGGAGATACAACTAAAAAAATAAAGCGCTAGCTAGTACATTCTAGCCCAATAAATATATTTAATTTTTAACACATTTAATGTAGCTGATATATCATTCTATCATCCAGGACAAGCACTTTATAAATATAACTCAAGAGAGTTCCAATCAAAAAGGTTGGATGATGAGGTACATCAACAGAAATTCATTAACTATCCTTGGAAGTAAAATATGAACTTTTAAATTGGATTTTATCTCTTTAGTACTCCCTCTATCCCAAATTACTCGTCATTTTGACTTTTCTAGATACATTCCTTTTGTTATGCACCAAGACATAAGTATAGATTTAGGTGCATAACAAAAAAATCTATCTAGAAAAGTCAAAACAACAAGTAATTTGGGACGAAGGGAGTATATACTTACCTTATTCACAAATATTGTGATGTCATGGCATATGTCATTATATTTCTAGAAAATACTATGTTGTCCAAGAAATTGCGTTTCAAGTGTCAAGAGCAATAGTTAAGTTGTTATGACTAAGGTCATCTTTAGTTGTTGACCATAATTGGCCACGCAAACCTTAGGTAGCTGCCAAACCATGGCTAGCCACACTTTGTGGCAAAAATTGACTGTTTGGCTCGTAACTAAGATGTGGCAAAACTTGTGGTTGGTATTTGGATTCCAGCAACATATTGGTATAGCACATCAATGTCATAGTGGCAAGAATACCACTGGACCACATTCCAGTAACAATAAACTAATAGGCTTATTTTTAAACAAGATTACATGTATACAAAGACGCTTGATGTTGAATGAAAAACAATACCAACACTTGCATTGCAAGACACACAAGAATGGCAGCAACAATCTTCTCCATATGTAGTGACATGTTTGTAGTAAATATATTTTAAGAAATAAGATGGAATCAATAAAACAAAAGGAATGAAGCAGCACACTTTGAAACCTTAAAAGCAACATCACTATATAAATATCTAGCACCAATGGCACTACAGTTTAGCATATGATAGTCAAGTAAAATAACAATCTAATCAACATTGGTATTTGATTCTGTCCAGATTTTATCAGGAACTGCATCTAATCAGAATGGAGATCAAACTAATCTTACATTGCAACCAAATGAAAAAAGGTGCATCATATTTCCTCATTAGTTGAGGAGAGGTTTTGCAACTTGTATAACACATTCAAGCTTGTCCATCAGGCAACCGGGAATGTTGAAGAGAGAAGGGGCACGGATTTGAATGGTTGGATCTGAATCCAACGGTTGAGATCAGAACAATTGCTTGAATCGACTGACAAGGAGAAAGATTCCAAAAACATATCAACACTATATTTTGTATCTTTTTCTTTTTCCTCTTTGCCCTAGCTTTTCTATCTTCTTGTTCTTTGATCTCTATGGCTGGGTCCCTTCCGAGCCCCTCCGTGCCGCACGTTCCAGTACATTTTGTATGTTGGCCCGAAAAGGCGTCGGCACAATGTATCATACACGTCGAGGCCAACCTCTAAAATACAGCACCGGAGGCTACTAGCAGTTGGAGCGTACTCACCTTCAGTTTGCAGTCGTGCGCGTCGCGCAGTGGTGTTGGCCGAGACCGTCGGACAGGCTCCTGCCCTCGCGGCCGAGGCGGAAGCCGTGATCTGCCGCCAGGCGTCGCGCTCGCAGCCCGGGTGGTGGCCGAGATCCGCCGCTGGGGTTCGCGCTCGCAGCCCGGGTGGTGGCCGAGATCTGCCGCCGCGGCGTCGCGCTCGCAGCCCGGGTGACCGAGATCAGCCGCAGCGGCGTCGCGCTCACAGCCCGGGTGGCCTAGATCCGCCGCCGCCGCCGCGTCGCGCTCGCAGCCCGGGCGGTGGCCGAGATCTGCCGCCGCGGCGTCGCGCTCGCAGCCCGGGTGGTGGCCGAGATCTGCCGCAGCGGCGTCGCGCTCGCAGCCCCGGCTGTAGCCGTCTAGCCGGGAGCCCGAGACCCGCCGACTGAGTTGCACGAAACCCGCCGCCGGGGTGTTGCGCGGTCGGCGTCGGTTTCGGCGGCGAGATTTTGGGAGGCGGGGTAGCCGTAGGAGGGGGAGGGGATGTTTGGTTCCCCGCCGTAACTCGCCACGCCACTGTGCAGCTCGCCACACGCCGCCGCGACCGATTCGCCCGCCACAGTAAACACTGTTCTGTGGCGGGGGCGCGCGTGGCGAGGCAGCCTGCGGCGTGCGTCCAAACATCCCCTAGAATCCCGACATCGGACGGGCCGAAGGATTGAAAAAGGCCTAACGGGTCGTAGAGTTTTGTGTACGGGTTCCTACGAGTTAACATACCACTTGGATTGGGCCGGGCAGGTTCGTACTCAGCTTGAAAAGAAAAAGTCCATTACACAACTCTCATCTATTGAAGCTGTTTGGGTTTCAACCCCTGATCTATCGAAACCGTCCGATTTACCCCCTTGGTGGTTTCTAAGGTGGTTTTCGCATACGACGCCACGTCATCCTCGCTGTCACCTACTCAGTGGAGCCCACATGTACTTCTTTATCCCTCGAGCTCGAAAGGATGAGCCACGCGAAAGGGATCGGAGGAGTCCGCCGGGGAGGAGCCGCGAGCCGGGAGCACGCCCACGCATCGTCAGGCCGGAGCTTTGCTCCTCGAGCTCGACCACACACGGGCCCCGGAGCTTGACCATGCGCCTGGAGAGGGAGGGCGGGAAGAGCTGGCATCGGCTGGCCAGAATCGGCTGACCCTTGTCTTCATCTCCAAGTGGGGCCTCCTGCGGATCTGCCGCGTCTTTTTGAAAGGATCTTGTGATGCCTAGAGGGGGTAAATAAGATCACTTAAAATTCTGCACAAATTTAGCAGCGGATTAGATCTCGAGTCACCCGGACTCAGTGGTCGAGTCACCCGAACTCAGTGGTCAGGTCACCCGGTAGGATCGGGTCACCCTGAGTAGAGAAATCGAAGTGAAAATGCTCAAATAAAAAGAGAAGCTACCAAAACCCTTTGAGCCAAAAGGTCACTAGAGATGCTAGAAACACCCTGCAAGAGATGGTTAGACAAGCAACTTCACAAATATATAGATTGGGCCAAAACAAGTTTCTAGGTCAAAGATAGAGAGGAGAAACCAACAAGCAATGAGACAAGCGATTTTTACCGGAGTTCACTTCCACAAAGGAAGTTACGTCTCCGTTGATGTACCCACTAAGGGTGGGCTATCACGAAGAGCCACTTGCCTCAACCAATCCCCACAAAGGAAAAATGGTGCTCACTAAGAAACTCCACAAAGGAGAGGGTAATACAAACGTTCTCCGGTGCTCCACACGAAGAGGGCACTCAATGGGCGACGCCTAACCGTCTAAAAGCAAGATTCAAGAGTAACAAACGAAAATCGACGAACCAAAACCGCCACAAGTGCTTCTTGAGATGAACAAGCGAAGAACTCGCACCCAAACCCTAGGAGAATCCTCGCTAGGAAAGCTTGGAGGGGAGTTGGGAGAGAGGGAGTGAAGCTTAGGAGTGTTTTGAACTCAGTGGAGGCGGAACCCTAGAGAGAAGGGGGTGAAGGGGTATAAATACATCTTCCCCCCGAACTAGCCGTTAACCAACCTTGCGGCCCAGTCCGGGTCATCCGGCTTGAGACAGAGCTGTCCAAGGTCGCCCGAAAATCCATTCTGGGTCACCCGAGGTACCCAAGTTAGTTAGAAAAACTAAGTGTTTGTGGGTGAAAAGGTGTCTCTCATGGAAGATCTCAAGAAGAGCACCTACAACAAACCTCGATCAATCTACCTCGTCCCCCTTTATAGTATGGAGTTTCCTGTACTCAAATTCAAACTAAAAATTAAATTAAATCACCATTTGAGCTTCAACACCGATGAAATGGAATTGGGGGTCTTCCTTTGATCATACACATATCTTTTCATTTATACCTGCACATGTCTCAAATAAAACCATCAAATGCCCAAATTGTGTTTGTCATTATCACCAAAATAATTAGGGCGCCTAGATGCGCTTTCAATCTCCTCTTTTTTGGTGAATGATGACAATCATAATTTGAGCTTACAAGAGAGGAATAAAAATCATGAATGTATCCAACTATTTAGATAGAAGCTCCCCTAAATGTGCGCTTCTCAATTAGAATGGCCTCAAATGCCAATTGCACATATTTAGAATAAGCTCCCCCTAAATCTTTGCATACGACAAGTGCACAAGTGTGATACAAATTATCTGTGATGCATATGACATGATATCCAAATCAACAAAGTGATAAATAACATCCACCAAGCAACCATAGCATCACCACATAGGAATAAATGTTCACCACAACTATGCCATGATAAAAAGTGGAGTTGCAGAATCTATCTACACAGTGCTACAAAAATCATATAGCCAGATCTAGCAATAATAGAAAATAAATCATAACTGAAGATTCACTCAGTAACTTTGTGCCAACTTTCTACCCAAGCCTATTCAAATCATCGTCAGTAACATATACAAAAACCAACTATGGATCTGACTTAAATTTTGCACTACCAGAAATCCACTTAAAACTGAGTTTGAATTTTAGTTCAAAAACTAAGCAAAACAACACTATACATGTTTTCCAGAAAAGGTAGTACTCTTCACAGAGATCCCAAAACATCTTAGTCTGGATTTTTCTGATTTTGCTACAATTTTCTACGATTTTTACAAGATTCAGCACATCACCTCAAGAACTTAAGCATCTATTTCTCAGATAGGCCCCTGGGGTTACATTTTTATTCACAGATATGCCCTCAATTTACATATTAGCCCCTGGAAAGACATAAGGCTTTGCAATGTGGTCCTTGGGGCTCGGCCGATGGCGGGTTAGTCAGATTTCAGTGAACCCGTGGCCGGAGTCGGGCGGGGAAAGGGCTAGGGTTCACCAAGGCTCGGTTGGTGGCTGGAGTTGGGGTCAAGGCGACGCCGGCTAGGGGGCACGATGGTGCAGAGGCTCGGCGGACACTGGAGCGGCTGCTCTGGCGAAGTGGCAGCGTGGCCAGGGCAACAAACGACACGGGGAGGTTCCTTGTGGGGTGTATAGAGATGTTGGGATGCTCAGGTGGTGGCGGCGATATCTGGAAGAGGGAGCTCCCCTTGCGAGCACCAATCTTGGGCGGTAGTGGCTATGGTGGACAACGGCGACGAGTGCCCGCGCAGGAGCAAGCTCGACTCTGTTTTATAGGCAGCGACAGGTCGTTTCCCTTCGAGGCCAAGGCATAGACGTGGGAAGGGTGGCCCCGGGCGACATCGCAGCGTGCGGGGCATGGAACCTGGTGGCGGCGTTCACGAGGAGGGGGTAGGGGTCTGGAACACGGCATGGCGCGTGGCACATGGGGAGTGGTGATGGCCGAGGGGACGGGGACAGGACGTGACCGACACTCCCTCCGCCTGCCATGTGGTGGCCTTGGCGGCCTCGGCGTATGGGCTCGAGGACACTGCCGCGTGGCACGCGGGCGCTGGTCAACACGGTGGGCGGCACTCTAAAGCGCTAGACTGTGCCGAGGTCGCGGTCAACGTGTTTTCAAACCATTGAAATTTGAATAGAAGTGAAAATCGCCAAAAAGAGAAGTTGTAAAGGGATGATAGCTCTACAACTTTTGCAAAGAGTGACGGGGTGTTTAGTGGATGGTTTAGCTGGGAATGTGTGACCAAAATTGGGGTTTTCTCAACGCCAAACACTGTTGATTCTGCCTTTGACCAAGTTTTTGACTAGCTTCCACTCAAAATTTGAATGTCTGCCAAGTATGGAAGTTGTGTTCTTTGAAAAGATGTACAACTTTTTTATTGACCGATTTTGACTCAAAGGAAATTTGGAGATTTGATGGAAGTTCTAGAAAAGGGTTTAGAATCTAGGGTTTGACCATGTTGACCAAGGGATTAACTATGCTAATGATGCTTTGACCAGGGGCGTAGCCAGGATTCGACTATAGGAGGGCCGAGACATCAAGTATAAAAATGATCTCATAGTTATTTTTCCAAAAATAAACAAAGGGATTAGAGAAATGGACCTAATGAACTATATATTTGATTGTGTTCGTAGGCAAGTTCTCCCACGTGTTGCCATGTAATAGTGGATAGGTTATATAAACTAAAGATATAAAAAGTAATTACACAATAATGCTATTAATAGGATAAATGATAGTGTATAAAATATGGAAAATTAGAAGAAATCTAAATGAATTATATGCTTTCTCAGAATACACGCTACTAATATGTTTGAGTTAATTGTTTTCTATTTTTAATGCCAATATCCCAAAGAATTGATAAGAAGTGATATTAGATCTTTAAGATATATACATGTCGTACTAGCTAGTTATTTGACTACTATATATGGCGATGGCCCTCACGCTTGCATTGGAATCAGGCCAGAACACCAATCGTTTGTCCTCATGGGCTAGGCTGGGCTGTTGTGAGGGTGCCGGTTCTGTTTAATTAGTGGATGAAACAACAAATCAGATGCTCTCATGCGGTGGTGTGCGGCACAGCTGCAGCATAGGGGGGCTAGGCCCTTGCGCCCCCGGCTCCGCCCCTGGCTTTGACTCCATTAGCGAGGTGAAGGACCGAACTGACGATCAGAGGCGGGAGTGAATGGGAGCCGATAAAAATTCTTCTCAAAGGAGATGGCTACTCCAACAAGACGAACACGACTAGCCAAATCACGTCTCCGACTCAACAAACCAAGTTGGCCAAGACCACATAGCCACTGGAGTGCTACTGGTCCTAAGAACCAACACAACAACCTTCCGAACCAAACACACCAAACGCACAGCGGAAATCTACACAGTTTGCTGCCTATGCTACACCGGTCAGACCGATGGCCTGCGCCGGTCAGACTGGTGACACCGGTTAGACCGGTGGACAGGGCCGGTCAGGCCAGTGGCTACAGCAGCCTCAGTGACTCCTCTAGGCACTGGAACAAAAACCACCTCCAAAACACAAACTGCTCAGGAAGAAAACCCTTCACAAAGTCTAACCAAACTCCTCGAAACCTGCTAAGAACAGATCAGCAACAACTCAACCCAAAGACACACGAACCAGACAGTTCACCCGAGGCAAATCCCACAGAGGCCTTGCACCGGTCAGACCGGTCACGCTTGGGCAGCTCGGGATGAACAGCAGCCCGCGGGTCAACTTCCCCAAATCCATCTCCCGATTCGCTCCACGGATTCGCACAAGACTTTGGGGATAGTAGGAACACCTCATGGGCACTCCATAGCCAAGATTTGGTCCACCAAAACTTGCAAGAACGAGAGGAATCGAAGAAATCCCACCAAGAACGCCTCTAACCCTAGAGAGGAGAAAAACCCAAAATCGAACCCCTTTGCTCACGGATTTGGGAGGGGAATCAAAGGGAAAAGAACCACGAGGGTTCATGCATACATCCCCCACCAAATCCCAAAGAGAAAGGTCTCAAAACTGCCACAAGAAATTCGCCAAGAAAAGGCTCCGAAAATCAACAAAAAGGAAAACGGGAGAGACACAACCAAGCCTTAAGGAACCACGCCGAATCATCTATACATACCATGGAGGTTCATACAAGGTCTAGCTTGCCGTCCGATCATCCTTCCCTCTCACAAGATCTCACCATGAAGCTCTCAAGCTAGTCCTAGAAATTCCAAAGGAAAAATAGAAGAGGAAAATAGCAAAACAAAATGAGCTAGGGTTCCAAGAGATGACTGTCATCCTCTCACCACTTGGGTTATATGGAGGCAACCGAAAGACGAAACTCCCCCTAAAGCCTAACACTAGGATACACGCCCCCGAGGGGCACTTTGGGAATCTTTGTCTTCGCACCATCGAACGGATGCCCAGCGACCGCAAACTTGCTTAGCCTCGACGCAAGCCTTGCGATCCCGACGCGTGTCCTCCGCTTCGAAGTCTCCGGACTGCGTCGTCGCACACCGGTCAGACCGGTGCACCTCACCGGTCAGACCGGTACACACCGGTCAGACCCACCGGTCAGACCGGTCTGATGCTGCTGCACCTCTGTCTTCGGTCTTCGGTCTTCGGTCTTGGCTTTTTGGATCAACCAAGGAACCCAGTGGCTTTCTGGTGAACCACCGGAAACCTCGCGAACTCAGTGTAGCCTCCGCCAATCTTCACTCATGACTCGGCTCCCACGTAGTCCCGGCTCGACCTTGGTTTTGAGGCTCAACCAAGAAAACATCCATGACTTCATCTTGCCATTCTTGCCAACATGCGGCCCGCACTTGACTCCGCTGACCACCGGGTCCCTCGAACCAAGCCTACTTGTCTTCTCCACACCTGGAGGCCTCACCGGCAACGACCTTTCGCGCTTGTTCTTCACCTGCACCAACACCAGTCAAGCCGCAACCTGCACCTGCAATACTTAGCCAAGAATCAGTCCACACCACGTTGTCAATCACTCATCACACCAGGAAGCGACCCACCACCGATCCTCGAACCACACAGGCTCTCAATCTTCCCCTTGATGAGTGCATTGACAACACACACGTTTTGGTAACCAAAGAGAAAAAGAAAAAGAAAAAACGACTAAAAGAAACTTCCACAAGCGATTGAAAGCCAAAGGAAAGGCAAAGAACAAGATCACTTGAAGAAGACAAGTCTCGGACCCCTTAGGCAAGGGCAACGGTTCGACACATCCGAGACAAAACATGCTCAAACAAAGAGCACAAACCACCAAACCAAAGCTCGAAAACCACAAAGAGCTCCCCCTGCACACATGCAACCTCCCCCTGAACCAATGCAACTCCCCCTGGACGAATGCATGCAAACCACAACACAAAACAGAGCAGCTACCTCAGCTTTGCTCTGAGCGGTCAGATCGGTCAACAGCACCGGTCAGACCGGTGCCCAACATCTGAACAGGGGCCAGCACTCTGATCGGTCAGACCGGTGACCTCAAGCTCAACCGGTCAGACCGGTGCACAACAGAGCCCAGAAATGGCTCGAAACAACCTGGAAACCTTCTAGATGCATTCAGTAGGCCAAAATATGCTCAAACTTCTCCCTCTTGTTGACAATGCATGAATCAAGCCAAAAATGCAAAAAAATGCAACATAGAGCTTCTCAAATAGACAAAATTCAACATAGGATGCTACACATGTCCAAATGAGCAAGTTAGATACTCTATAGCTTTGTAATGACATCAACTATAAGATCACCAAGTTTCACAACCATTGGGTGAAGCTAAGATAGAATTGAGTAATTTTGCGAAAAATCACCCTCTCATGAGCAAAGTCCTAAACATGAGCAAAACATGTCAAAATGGCAAAGCCACACAAACTTCATGCTAGGACAACCATTCTAATCATAAGACCATCATAAACACCCACAAGCACCTCATGTCATGTCAAAGCCACCGAGCCATGTGCTTACTTCTAAATATGAGACTTCTCATTGGTAAGCATCATGCAACGGTTTAGCACCCAAAAGCAAGTAAATTAAGTACTATTGACGGTGAATTTCCGTCAACCTAGCCATGAGTTTACCTTTAATGTTGGCATTGATTTATTATTCTAACCACTGAAACTAATCCCTCGTATATAACAAGTTCACTCTTGCATGTCGATTTTGGAGTTTATTGTTTACGCAGGAAATCTACGCTAAAGAGGAGACTTTCGAGATAAGTTCATCAAGCACTTTGGAAGAAGATCATGAAGTCCGACAAGAGTTAAGACACGCGATGAACATGACTCCAAATGACCCGAGGACCGAAGCGTCAACATGCAAATCTTCAGGGACTCAACCAGAAAACAGCGAAGCTTGGATGGCAAGCATTCAAGCCTTAACCGCGAAGGAAACGACGTCAAAGGCCCACATCCAAGTGCACACAAATGGGGAATCGCGCGAGAAGCAACCGGGGAGGAAGCCGGGGCCGAAATGGGCCCAGGCCGGCCGGCCTAGCCCATTCCGGGCCCGATTCGGCGCCCCCTTTGATCTAGCCGCCTTCGGACTATTTATAGCGCCCCTGCCAAGAGCCACGAATCAATTGATTCGTCATTCACCGCCGAGGAGCACAGAAGAGAAGGAAACCATTCCGGAGAGGAGAGGGTCGAGATGGTTTACTAGGGTTCCCTTAGCCGGCGTGGGAACCATGCATGGAAGACCACGTCGGAGTTCCAGGAGCTAGGATCAAGATCAAGGTAGGATCCCGGTGGTGATCTTGTCCATGTATTACTTCTATGTTGAATTAGTAGATTGAATCTGATTCTTAGCATCAAGTGCTTTCGTTGTGATTTTGTCTTCGTTTGGGTGTTTTCCTCCCCGATCTATCCCGCGGGTAGATTGCATAGGATGTTCTTGTAGCCATGGTGGCTAGAGGTGCATACCCGATCTACCAAACGTTTTCATCTTGTTCTTCTTGAACCCGCCGAGTAGTACCAACCCGTAAGATTATCCCCCGTAGTGACAATACGGTAAAGGAGAAAAACGGGAGTCCTCGGAGTCAGAACGGGAGCCATGCTTTCAATGAGATTCGTTTTGCTATATTCTTCTTTACTTTGGAACTTCAACAAAAGACCCGATCCAATCTCTAGATTGGTTCTCCCCTCTCTTTCTCTTGCTACCTCCGGTGTGCGATAGACTAGATGAGTTTTGATGATGATCTAGTAGATTAGATGCAAAAACAACCTCTTGAGATCAAAACTTTTCCGCTTATTAGATTGGATCTTGCATTACACATTGTTCCACGAATTCGATACCTTGGGTTCACACTTAAGGGAAGAAGGGTCCCTTGGCTACGACGGTGGACTTGTACGCTTGCGAGTCCAAACGAAACTTGATACATATATTAACCGTCAACAAGCCCCTTTTTCTGGCGCCGTTGCCGGGGAACAAGTAATCAAGATTCAATCTAGTATTGCGTTTGTGAATATTTTCAGTTTTTCTCTTGATTTTTTCTTTTGCATCTCTTGATTTCGACCATCCTCGAAAAAAAATCAATCTAATCTAGAGTTTTGCTAAACCCTAGTTTTCTTTTAGTTTTCTTTTAGTTCCTTTTTTGTTTATATTTGCTAACCTAACCGGAGATGGACGGCTACATCTCCAACAAAAAAACATATATTTTGTGGATGGTCTAGAAAAACTTTGTAGGTAAAGGTGACGTTTAACACAAGATCTAAAAGCAGAGGCCGAAGATCGTCGGAATCCCCAAGAAACTCTACCTCCAAGCTCGAGAGGAGATCAACTTCATCACCACTCATCCTAGGGAGATCGTTCCTCAAGGCCGTCGGAACAATCGACGTCGGCAAGGGGGAGGTCATGTTCGACATCGATGGCGTGAGGAGTGCATTCAAGTCGACCATGATTCGAGGTATGTAACACGATTCGTGTTAAATACATTCTACCTCATCATCGCATCGGAAGGGAGGAGTCAAGGGAGAACGAAGCCAAGGAAGAAAAGATGTTGCATCCGTCAAGACCAAGAATCAACGCTCGCCTGTGAAGACCAAAAAGATGACTAAGCCGAAGAATAAACCTACACCGAAGCCAAGGATGGTGTAGAAGTGGGGTCCCCAAGATTGCAACGCCCGCAAAGAGTGTTGATCCGGAGCAAAGAGAAGAAGTATAGCTATAGACTATAAACGAAGCGCTTGGCGGGAGGCAACCCGTTCATCAAGTCAAGAATAAGCTACCGGGAGGACAACCCGTTGAAGAGTCAAGCTACCAGGAGGGCAACCCGAAGAATTTTTCATGTTTTCAAGGTAAGTTGGTCTTAGAGTTTGCTACGCAATACATACCATAAACTCTTGTGTGGTTGAATAATTTTTAGAGACATTATAATTGCTCGGTCATTTTACTTGAATTTTATATTGATCATAAACCAATGACTTGAGCCATCCGAAGTTTTGTTTGCTTCTTTTTGAGAAACCAAGACCAAAAATTCAGAACCTACCCCAACCTTTCATCCTCTCCATGATGTTTAGGTTGGCTTGTTTCACATGTTAAAAACACACAGGTAGAGCCTTGCTATGTTCTGTAATGTTTTTAATCTTTGATGCATGGTAGGACTCGCGTGAACCTAAGCAACTTTATTTTTGGTTTCATTTAACTTAACATCCACCGGTTTCTCTAGATTTAGATTTTTTTCTAAGCCCCATTGACTTTACTTTTTTTTAAAATCTCTCTCTCATGTTTGGCCAACATTAGAACCTAAATCTATACCCTCACAGTTAAGCCGGAGTAACTTGCTATCAATTAATGAAAGCAATCGATCCCGATGCAACCAAAATAAATCTTATAATTGGTTTTGATGCCTAAGATATCCTCTAATGATATATTTGGACTCATCGCTAGTGTTGACGCGAAAATAGGATGTCACCTCCGCGCACAGCACACGTGACTCCCCGGTCTGTAGCGAGGCGTGCCAGCCAATCTGACCTGTTGATTGACAATGGAAAATATTAGGGATCGGCTAGAGAACCGATGGTCTTTCAGCGATACGTGTACCAGCCAATCGGTCGATACGGGTAGAGCGGGATCGGCCGGATCGAGAGCGACCGAAGTGCGAGTGTGTGAACGAACGGATCAGCTGGAATCGGCCGATCGTGACGCCAGCACTCGAGTAGGTCGGAATCGGCTGCGGTGTTAGAAGCCGATAGGATCTAGATCGAGTGGGATAAAGGTGATAATAGCTAAAACCTCAAGAATTTGATACGAAAACTTGTACATCTAGCTAATATCGGTAAGGGGTGAATAAAGAACTAGACGAAACCTCAGCGATGCACCCAGAGGTTAAAGCCTAGGATTATTCGGTAAAACGGTACTCACAAGCTTGCCGGAGATCGGTTGAGGCAGCCTGACGAACTCGAAGCACGGCGTTGTAGAAAAGGAAAAAACGCAATGGCGAAGTCGCCGAAAAGTAGATGCTGTAAAGGTAGATGCTGTAAAGTAGATGCAGTAAAAGTAAAGGGTTTGCCCGGAGGCGGTTTGTTTGATATTGGTGTGTACACTTTTTCCGACCACGAAGGGTCGCTATTTATGTCCTGAGGACAACCCCGACTCCTAACCGATCATGGCACTGTTTACTTGCATCTAAAGGCAAAAACTACTAAAAATAGAAAAGGACTCTCGCAGAGTCAAAACTTCCTAAAAACTGACTCTTGACCCGTTGCCAATCGTGGATTGACCCACCTCCACCGTGCTTTCCATCTGGAGTATCCCTTTGAATACCGCCTTCTTCACGCCCATCGACCGATCTTCTAGTTAGTCATCGGCCAACCGTTCTGACTCGCTGGCCCACTGTCAGGGCTGAATCTCCTTGACCATCGACGAGTCCCGTTGACCATCTCTCTCTCTCTCTCCTTCAATCGGCCGATTGCACTCTGTTTCCATCGGCTACCTCTCCTTATCCCTTTTTGACCTGTTTTTCCAAAAAACGGTGTCAACAGCTAGCGCTGAGTTAATTTTTAAATTTCAAAATTAGAGGAGGGATTAGCATCTAAACTTGATTAAGGGGAGGTTTTTGAGCTTGATTAACATATAGTGCCCCATGATGCATCTCGGGAAGGCCTCCATCTTTTGGCATCTCGGGCACGTGTAAAGGACAAGCATGGGGAAGCAAGGGCTTTGTTTTGCAGGAAATTAGTGGAAGCACAAGAGGTAAGAAAAAAAAGGGGAGTGACACAAAGCAAAACAATGGAGGTGGAAGATTAATCACGCAAGCAAAGGAGTGGTTGTGAACGGTTCAGGCAATGGAATCTCGTGATCACGCGGACACAAGGCAAGAAGGGAGCAAGAAGCATCTCGGAGAAAGATCAAAGCGAAAGGAGCAGGAGGCCCCCTAGGCCGATCGGCCTAGGCCGGCCGGCCTGGCATCCTCTCATGGCCCCTGGTGCTCCCCTTCGCCTGGTAAGTAATTTATGCATTTGTTAATTTGTGTTCTTGAGTCCATACCCCATAAGTTTCAGAAACAACCTAGAAAAAATTTGAGTTCCATGGAGTTGTAGGATCTTGTCATGTAATCGCCGAATCTTTTGTTTCATTCATGTTGATAATGCTTTGATGCCTAAGGTTAGCCACCGTGCTTTTCGGGAGTATAGGTCTCACTACTCCCGTAGATCCCATCAACATATCATTTGTAGGTTTAGTTAAAGTGGCCTCATGTTCACACCTTAATAAATTAGTTTAGCTTCACCTTGATAGGCGGTTACATAATCAAATATCCATAAACCCTATGGGCTATTATCCATCCAAACTTGTGCACCTCACTCACCACCCTCCAACAATAATAATAAAGAAAATTAACCATAATTTCCATCACTCCATATACTTCTCTTGTGTGTTTTTCCCACCGGCAAGAAACCCCCGGTGCACTCGTTGTGAGTTAGTGCAACAACAATGTGGAAGAGAGCCACCAATATCTTCCCCAAGAAGACACGATCATCGAAGGCACCATCATCGAGCTCTTCGAGGAGGCACTCGGTCTCCGAGTCTCCCCGAAGTATGGAGGAAGATGTGGCACCACCGAGGAGCGACACGCTGCCCCTCGGTGGCATGAGGGGTACACGAAGCTTGTCCGTGCGGCACACTGAACCGCGAGGACACACAAAGGAGCCACTCGTTCCACCACGACGCTCAACTCGTTCATCCTCTCCACCACCATACACTCCGAGGTGTCCCAATGGATTCATCATAAAGACGAAGGAGGAGGAGGATAGGCTTGTTTGTCTTGAGAAGAGGCTCGAGCCAAATGTTGATTTCGATGACGCCCTCCAAGTGTTGGATTCTACTCGGATATCAAATCTTGAGCAACCTTGGATGGGTGCAATTCTTTATGGAGTTGGTGTGAATACTCACAAGGAGCTTGATTTGGAAGTTCTTATGACATTAGCACCGATCATTAATGAAGGAGTGTCGTGCCTCTCATTCCGCCTTGAAGATGAAGAGTAACTAGTTCCTTATGGATATATTGGAGAATTACTCGGTTACAAGAAGGAAGCCCGGAGCAAGTTGATGTCCAAGAAAAAATGTTAGAAGGATTTTTGGGGAATGATTTCGAGAGAAGATTATAAGGAACCCAAAATTTCTCCTTGTCGGGATTTCTTTAGGATCGAGTACATGAGGCAAGGAAAGTGGAGATGAGAGGAGAAGGTACAAGTTGATGAAGGTTAATATTCCTCTTCCCAATGAGAGGCTGAGATCATTTGAAATTGGTAAGAGGAAAGATTTCTTGTACCGGAAAAAAAGATTAAAAAGAAAAAAATTGTGTAAGAGGTATCATCCTCCGTAGCCCAAGAGGGGCTGCGCATGAAGCTAATAAACAACCATGGAAGGATTCCAATGCCACCACCATATGAAGGAAGTATGTCAAACGCAAGCATGGGGGAGTGGGGCAGCCACGCCACCACATCCTCCATCATACATGTTCCTCACGAAGTTTTCATGGCGTTCCATCCAACAAATGCAAGAAGAAGGGACCGCAAATATTGCCTATCAAATTGGTCGCCTTCACCATTGGAGCAATTTAGAGGAGGACCGGCGCAATCATAATACAAGCAAGGATACAACGCGCCGGACCATCAATATCAACCACCGGAAAATAAAGGAAGAAGAAGGAAGAAAAGAAAATAATAATGCTTTCAAATTCGGTTTGGATTTTCTCCTTTTCCTTTTCTTTATTTTCAGCTTTCGTGCAAGTTTATATATGTGTAGCATTTTCTGTTTTTATTTATTTTCAGCATGTGTGATAATAGTAGAGTTAGTTTAAGACCACCATGAATAAAGTTTCCCACCTTGATCAACCTTTGGTAAAAATATTAAGTTGATGCCATGATAATATATGATGAAAAGTTGCCACTTTGCTCAACTTTTGTACTTGTTTTATGCATGATTAAGCTAATGCTCTCTTTAATATGAATCTGAAATTAATTAAATGCTAGCTTAATCTTTTGTGGAGGTTATGATAAAAATAAGACCCATAGTGTTATTTTCATGCTCTTAATTTTGGATGAGTTAAAGATGATTTGTTCTTAAAAATATATATGCTAACCTTGTCATTAATGCTACTTGCATTTTGCTCTACCTATCCAAAGCCATATATATATATATATATTGAGTGCATAAACTTTAGTATACAAGAATTATTTTTGGGTGAGTTATTTCAGGCCATGATTTCTCTGGCCTGAGACGAAGAAGCTGGTCATTCCGTTTTTGCGTATCTATCTTATTGCTAGCCTTTTTATCCGTGCATTGTGTATCCCCACATCGGAGATTTCACAAACCTCGCCGGATATCCACCCTTAAAACAAAAAATATCATCTTTTGTGTTTACCTCCTTGACCACAACCTATCATATGAGTATGGATCATCAATTCAAGTAAGATCGCAAGATGTGCCAAGATTGAAGATTTCAAGTATCTCTTCAAAGGAAATATATTTCTAGTACCTACCTTATCTCTATCACCTCTTTGCCCGAGGACGAGCAAACGTCTAAGCATGGGAGAGGAGGTAGGTACAATGCAATTTAGAGTTCAAGGGGAGCAAAAAAGAGAGAGAGTGAAAGTGTATAAAGAAAAAAAAGAAAGAGATAAAAAAAAGAAAAAAGAAAAAAATATGTATGAGAAAAGAAAAAAATATGAGTTTATAAAAATAAAATAAAGTGAACTCCCCGGTTCTCTAAAGTGCATTAGGAATCTCAAAAGTTTTAAGATTTAAGATCCAAACTCATCTTTCCAACCATGTGCAATCCGATAACGAGGACTTCCTTTGTGCCTCGGGATCACTCTTTGCCATTTGCACATGTCCACCTATCTCAAAGTGTGTGTATTTTTCTCTCCCCCTCCTTGATATAACATTTTTTTCCAATGATCTTTTTGACGAGTCTCGGCAAGACCCTGAGAAGCTTGTCTTGTTTTGACAACATCTCATTTATAATATCTTGGTAGGACTAAACTTTCCGAAAAAGCTCCATATAAATCCTTCCACTATATATTGAGAGGGGAAAGGAGTAGAACGAATATGCTTTGAGAGACAAGATGAGATGAGAGTATATGAGCAAGAAGCAAGGAAGTGTATTTTTGAACTTGGTTTAGCTCTTTTTCTTCATCTCACTCTTAATTTCAAATTTCTAAGATTCATTTGAAATTTGGGAGCATGAGGTAATTACTTGTGGGAAGTACTTAAATTAATATCTACCCTACATAAGGATGAAGGCTAGTACATTATGGAACTTTAATGATTAAAGCCTTGAGAGCATTATGTTTTCTCGTGTATGATCAAGTGCAGGGTATAAGCAATGAAAGGCAACACTGATATTCATTAAAGGCTTACTCGAGGACGAGCAAGGTTTAAGCATGGGGGAGATGTTGACGGTGAATTTCCGTCAACCTAGCCATGAGTTTACCTTTAATGTTGGTATTGATTTATTATTCTAACCACTGGAACTAACCCCCTGTATATAACAAGTTCACTCTTGCATGTCGATTTTGGAGTTTATTATTTACGCAGGAAATCTATGCTAAAGAGGAGACTTTCGGGATAAGTTCATCAAGCACTTTGGAAGAAGATCATGAAGCCCGACAAGAGTCAAGACACGCGATGAACATGACTCCAAATGACCCGAGGACCGAAGCGTCAACGTGCAAATCTTCAGGGACTCAACCAGAAAATAGCGAAGCTTGGATGGCAAGCATTCAAGCCTTAGCCGCGAAGGAAACGACGTCAAAGGCCCACATGCAAGTGCACACAAATGGGGAATCGCACGAGAAGCAACCGGGGAGGAAGCCGGGGCCGAACTGGGCCGAAATGGGCCTAGTCCGGTCGGCCCAGGCCGGCCGGCCCAGCCCATTCCGGGCCCGGTTCGGCGCCCCCTTTGACCTAGCCGCCCTTCGGACTATTTATAGCGCCCCTGCCAAGAGCCACGAATCAATTGATTCGTCATTCGCCGCCGAGGAGCAGAGAAGAGAAGGACACCATTCCAGAGAGGAGAGGGTCGAGATGGTTGACTAGGGTTCCCTTAGCCGGCGTGGGAACCTTGTATGGAAGACCACGTCGGAGTTCCAGGAGCTAGGATCAAGATCAAGGTAGAATCCCGGTGGTGATCTTGTCCATGTATTACTTCTATGTTGAATTAGTAGATTGAATCCGATTCTTAGCATCAAGTGCTTCCGTTGTGATTTTGTCTTCGTTTGGGTGTTTTCCTCCTCGATCTATCCCGTGGGTAGATTGCATAGGCTGTTCTTGTAGCCATGGTGGCTAGAGGTGCATACCCGATCTACCAAACATTTTCATCTTGTTCTTCTTGAACCCGCCGAGTAGTACCAACCCGTAAGATTATCCCTCGTAGTGACAATACGGTAAAGGAGAAAAACGGGAGTCCTCGGAGTCGGAACGGGAGCCATGCTTTCAATGAGATTCGTTTTGCTATATTCTTCTTTACTTTGGAACTTCAACAAAAGACCCGATCCAATCTCTAGATTGGTTCTCCCCTCTCTTTCTCTTGCTACCTCCGGTGTGCGGTAGACTAGATGAGTTTTGATGATGATCTAGTAGATTAGATGCAAAACAACCTCTTGAGATCAAAGTTTTTCTGCTTATTAGATTGGATCTTGCGTTACACATTGTTCCACGGATTCGATACCTTGGGTTCACACTTAAGGGAAGAAGGGTCCCTTGGCTACGACGGTGGACTTGTACGCTTGCGAGTCCAAACGAAACTTGATACATATATTAACCATCAACAAGCACAAATGACATGGGAGCACATTTTCCAAGCAATTTACATTTCATTTTTAGATTTATATTTGGTACATGAAATGTCTTTGCGACAAAAAGGAACTTATGCCCCTCCACAAGATAAAGCATGGGGGCTAAACATTCATGATGGCAAATGAGCCTTTGGCCCCATATGATCAAAATAAGCTATCCAACCACAAATTAAGCATAGCCAAATCACAAAAATATGTCAAGATCATATAAAGGCATTTACTCACAAGAGAGCATGTATATGACATTTTTCAAAAAGCATAGCTATCAACCATGGATATAAATCAAGATCATCAAGAGCTAAGCCAAACTAACCATAGCTTACCAAACTAGCTCACAAGGACATATATACCATACCATGGTGAACAATGTATATGGGAGAAGCTTTTCCTACACAATGCATATGATACAAAGATGCATATACATCATGTTACATATGCCATGCAAAATGCAAGAAATGCACAAAGGAAAGCTATACATATGCTACAAAGGAGCTCCCACACACTCAACTCAAGAAATCAAACAAACACCAAGCTCCTCCCGCAAATGAGTGAAAGTTGCTTGATCTAGGGGTTTGGTGAAAATATCGGCTAGCTGGTCATGTGTGGGTACATGGATCAAAGCGATTTTCCCTTTCTCTACGTTGTCTCTCAGGAAATGATACCTCACTTCTATGTGCTTGGTTTTGGAGTGGAGCACTGGGTTCTTTGCAACACTTATGGCACTGGTGCTGTCACATTGAAGTGGGACATGGGTATACTCCCCACCAAAATCACTTAGCGTGTATGTGATCCAAAGGAGCTGAGAACAACAACTAGCTACGGCCACATACTCTGCCTCGGTAGTGGATTGAGCAACACTCGATTGTTTGCGGGAAGACCAAGACACCAAAGAGGAACCCAAAAACTGGCAAGTCCCAGAAGTGGACTTCCTATCCAACGGACACCCGGCAAAATCCGCGTCCGAAAATCCATGAAGAGCCAAAGAAGAAGACGCGGAGTACCAAAGGCCGAAGTTAGGAGTATGACGCAAATACCTGAATATGCGCTTGACTGCTTGCTGATGCGAAGTCCTTGGAGACGCTTGAAAACGAGCGCTCAGACATACCGAGAATTGGATGTCCGGTCTCGTCGCCGTCAAGTAGAGGAGTGACCCGATCATGCTTCGGTACTCTTTCTGATCCACGTGCTCACCTTCCTCGTCCACATTAAGAGCTGTAGTCGTACTCATAGGTGTCGCCATGGCCTTGGAGTCCTCCATCTTGAACTTCCTCACAATGTCCTTGGTGTACTTTGCTTGGTGCACGAATGTTCCTTCTTTCGACTGCTTGATCTGGAGGCCGAGGAAGAACTGCAACTCACCCATCATGCTCATCTCAAATTCCCTGCTCATGTCCTCTGCAAACCTTGCAACCAAAGAGTTAGACGAGCCACCAAAGACAATATCATCCACGTATATCTGCACAATCAGGATCTCTTTGCCCTGCCTGAGGAGAAACAAGGTGTGATCGACCTTCGCCATCTCAAACCCTCTCTCAAACAGGAACCCCTCAACCTACCGTACCAAGCTCAAGGCGCCTGCTTCAACCCATACAACGCCTTCCTCAACTTGTACACCCGGTGGGGGTATTTCTCACTCTCAAACCCCGGAGGCTGCCTCACATAAACTTCTTCCTCCAAAACACCATTCAGGAAAGCACTCTTCTCGTCCATTTGGTGCAATTTGAACCCTTTAGCCACGGAAAAGGCTAGAAGGATCCTAATCGCCTCCAAACGAGCTATGGGAGCAAAGGTCTCCTCGTAGCCGATCCCCTCTTTCTGGCTATACCCTTGTGCCACCAACCTCGACTTGTTTCTCACCACTTCTCCTTTCTCTCCCTCTTTATTTTTCCACACCCATTTTGTCCCAATCGACTTACACCCCGGTGGAGGATCCACCAACTCCCAAACTTGGTTCCTCTCAAAATTCTCTAACTCCTCATGCATCGAATTAACCCAATTATGATCAGATAGCACGTGTCCAATGTCTTTGGGCTCAAAGGTAGCAACAAAAGCAGCATGAGCAAAGTGAGAATTGTTTCGAACCCTCAACCGTGTAGTAGGTTCATTGATGTCGCTGATGATCCTCGAAGCTGGGTGATCCACTTGAACTCGCTGGGGAGGTTCTCGCCTTGATGCTACCTCCCCCTCAACAGCAGCTTCTCCTTGATCTGGGTTTGTCGTCGTAGGTGTGGGAGAGGGTCCATTCTCGATCGTAGTCGAAGTAGTAGGTACATGCCCAGCCGCGAGCACCACACTGCCATCTTCATCATCTCCATGTTCATGCTCCTCCTCCTGAAAGATCTCCTCGCCAAGTTCATCGTCACTTGCACACTCAAAAACAAGCTGACTACGTGGCTGTGTCTCGTCGAAGGTAACCTTGCAAGTCTCCACGATTTGGTTAGTTTCAAGATTGAGCACCCGAAAGGCTCTAAAATGAGATGCGTAACCAAAGAAAATGCCATCGACAGACCTAGCCTCGAACTTGTCCAACTTCTTCCCTTTCTTAAGGATAAAGCATTTGCACCCAAACACATGGAAGTGACTCACCTTGGGGGTTCTGCCGTGCATCAACTCGTAGCAAGTTTTCTTCTTATGGACCCTGAGGTAAATCCTGTTGGACACATAGCACGCGGTATTGACTGCCTCAGCCCAGAACCTTCTCGAAGTCCTATGCTCGTCGAGCATCGTCCGAGCCATCTCACACAAGGTTCTGTTTTTCCTTTCCACCACACCATTCTGGGGGGCGTATACGGACTCGAAAACTGGTGTTCAAGACCCAAGTCATGGCAAAAGGTTTCAAAGCGAGAGTTTTTGAATTCCGAGCCATTGTCACTACGGATCGCTCGTATGGCATCTCTGTGCCTCTCGTTCCTCAACCTCAAGACAAGATCTCGAACAAAACCAAACATCTCCCCTTTCTCTTCCAAAAAGAAGACCCAAGCATACCGAGAGTAGTCGTCCACCACAACTTGGACATACCACTTCCCACCCGCTGATCGCACACGAGCTGGGCCAACAAGGTCCATATGGAGCAGCTCGCATGGACGCTCCATCATCACATCGGTGAGGGGTGGGTGAGAAGAGGCTACCATCTTAGCATGCCTACACGGCGCACAAACCAACTCTTTCTCAAACCTCAACCGTGGCAATCCTCGAACCAAATTGAGTTTACTCAAGCGAGACAAAAGGTCAAAGCTCAAGTGACCCAACTTCCTATGCCACTTCCACAACTCACTCGAAGAACCAGCCAAAAAGCAACGAGCCACACCAGAAGACTGAAAAAAATCCGCTCGGAACACTTGACCCTCGGGAACGACCATGCAAACTAGGTCCCCTCGAGAATCCAAAATTCGAGAACCACCAGGCTGAAACAACACCTCAAAACCCTCATCCAACAGCTGGGATACGGAAAGCAAATTGAACCCCAGCGATTGAACAAGAGCTACACGCCTGAGGGTGACCTTGTCACTTACCTTAATCTCACCTTCTGAAAGCACACTCCCTCGCCCATTGTCCCCAAAGGTGATGTATGTCTTGGACACCACCGGGACGAGACTTGAGAACCACCCCTTGTCTCCAGTCATATGCCTCGAGCAACCGGAGTCAATCAACCAAACGTTCCTCAAGTCTCCCACCTGAAATTCAAAAGTGAGCACGTGAGTGAACAAACGACTCAGCACTGGGGTTAGTACCAAAAGAGTAAAACCAGTGCCGAGCCATTTGCTCCAAAGTGGGGTTAGCACAAACCAAATCATCACGCCTATCAAAGCTACCACCACGGGAACCACCACTAGGGAACCACCCCTGTCTAGCTGGAGGAGGACGAAAACCACGAAAGGAAGACCGTGTGCCGTTCCTCCTCTCCATCTCAAAGCTACGACCCCTCCCACCATCGTATTGAGCACGAGGTGGAAAACGTCTAGCAAACTGAACACCACCTGACTCTCCATGCCAACCACCAGAACCACGACCTCCAGAACCGAACCGAGCATCCTCACGAGCACGGAAACCGAACTGCTGTCGGCCCAGACCAGCTCCGGTCTGACCGGTCCCCCTGACTGGTCTAACCGGTGGTGCTCGGCCAGCAGCACCACCTGCCACCTTTCGATCTCCCCAAGCCGGAACCATCCTCACAATCGCCTTGGCCCTGGGCATCTGCATACGAGGCTCAAGTACACCATTGGAAGGGTGGTACTTGTCCTTGTTAGCCCACTCCTTTGCCATTCTCTCCTCACGCTTCCTCTTGAAGCAAAACTCACCCTTGTGACCATCTCTCCCACAATAGTCACAATGAAACCATATGGGCTTAGACTTAGGCTTGGGTTGGGGCTGCTCACTTGGTTTCTCCTCACTCAGCTTCTCACTCTTTTTCCCAACGAACTCATTCCCCAAGTCACTCTTGAACTTGATGGGTTTTTGGAAATAATCTGTGGAGTGAGGGAATATGGGAGGATCTGGGGTTGTGTCAAGTTTGTTTTTCAGTGGGTTAGGCTTAGGAGCATAGGCATTTTTGTGGAAGGTTTTTGGTGGAGCTTGGATATCACCAATTTTCTCTCCTCCCTCACCACTACACTCTCCAATCTTATCGGACCCAAGCGCTTGCCCATCATAACGCTTGTATGCCTCTATCATCATCCTAAGCTGTGGTTCATGACCCGACAACCAACCCATTATTTTTCTCAACTCATCATTCTCATCCTGCAAGCGATCCACATAATGTGCAAGTTCTAGATTCTTCAAAGCATGCAATTCACAAGTAGAGTAAGAAGTAGAAACAGGTTCTTTCAGCTTAGCCTCAAGAGAAACAGTGTAAGCATGCATCTCATCAATCTTTCCATGCAAAACAGGGCAAGAAGTGCAAGCACCTAGCAAAGCAGGTCTAGACTTAAGATCAGCCACTTCAACCCTAAGCACATCTAGTTCATCACAAGTAGAGCCATGCTTATCCTTAAGACTAGTAAGATCAGCTAGGTACACAGAGCAATCACAACAATCAATCTCATCAGAAACCACAGGTGAAGCCTTAAGTGACTCTATCTCAAGCTTAGCATCAAGGTTATGGGTTTCTAGCTCAGCTACTCGGTTCCTAGCATCTTCTAGTGAGGCCCTAAGCTCCTTCCTCATCTTCTTTGCCTCTCTAAGCATGTCATCATGGTTATCAAGCAACTTGCCAAGACGCTTATTCTCCTCACGCAAGAAGGGAAGCTCGTCACGTACCTCATCCTCGGAGTCAGAGTCCGAGTCGCTCTGGTGACTCTTCTTGCTGCCAGAGCTACGAGCCATGCCGTAGAAGCCATCTCTCGTGTAGCAGCTCAGCCCGCTCAAGTTCTTGGATGACTTCTTATTCTTGTGCCGATCACCTTCATCTTCACTGCTACTCGAGCTCGAGGAAGAGTAGGCGGAGCTGGAGTCGACGTCGCTCGCCCCGACCATCGCTCGGGCCTTCCTGCCGTGACCGTCCTTCTTCCTCGATCGTTGCTCGTCCTTGTGCTTGTTCTTGTGCTTATGATCGCGCCTTGATCGGTACTTGCCGTCCGTCCTTGACCGGTGCTTGTAGCTGTCCTTGTTCTCCACCTTCTCCGGACAGTCGGCGACGAAGTGTCCTGGCTTGCCGCACTGAAAGCATGTCTGTGGATTCTTCCTTGTGTTCACCCGGTTCTCGTGCAACCTCTCGAACCGCCTGGTCAGTAACGCCAGCTCGTCCTCTCCAAGCACGTCGAACTCCTCATCTGGCAAAGTCATCAAAGAAGACAGAGAGTACATCCTGGAGGATGCGTTAGCGTTAGACTTAGCACCTTTGCCACCAACGAGAGCAAGACTATGAGAGTCAGTCGGGCTCTCAAGACGGGCAGTCACACCACGATCCAACTCAGCTGACTTGAGCTTCGAGAACAGCTCATTAACCGTCAGGGTGTCATACTTCTCGGACTCAAGAATAGCCTCGACCTTTCCGTCCCATACGGTGCGATCCAACGAGTGCAAGAGCTTCACGGCTCTATCATGATTATCGTATGGGAGCACGGCCACATTGGCTCTCATGTTGTTCACCACAACCGTAAACCGCTGGAAAAGGGCATCGACGGACTCGCCGGGGAGATGAGTGAAGTTCTCGTACTCTCTCCGGTAAGTCGCGTACATCCGAGCCTGAACCTGAGCATTCCCAGCATGAGCATCCTTCAACTGCTCCCAAATTCTACAAGCTAGGTCCTCTATCTGAACCCGATCGAATTCGGATTGACACAGAGCACGAAACAAGTAGTCGACCACCTTGTTGTTGGCGTCGAACATGTCCCTTGATCCTGGAGAAAGGAAGTTAATCAGATGAACATAAGTTGTGTTCACCGTAACGTCCCAAAGGATCTGACCCTTTCAACGGAGGAACGCAACCATCCGTCTCTGCCACATCTGGTAGTTCTTCCCATCGAAGTGCGGAGGACCCGATCCCCTTTCCTGGCACGCCATCTTTGGATCTTAGACTGGTTAGAGCCTCGAAAGACCCAAACCGGCTCTGATACCAATAGAAGGACCAAACTGGCGACCAGAGAGGGGGGAGTTAATGGGAGCCGATAAAAATTCTTCTCGAAGGAGATGGCTACTCCAACAAGATGAACACGGCTAGCCAAATCATGTCTCCGACTCAACTACCCAAGTTGGCCAAGACCACATAGCCACTGGAGTGCTACTGGTCCTAGGAACCAACACAACAACCTTCCGAACCAAACACACCAAACGCACAGTGGAAATCTGCACAGCTTGCTGCCTGTGCTACACCGGTTAGACCGATGGCCTGCGCCGGTTAGACCGGTGGAGAGGGCCGGTCAGGCTGGTGGCTATAGCAGCTGCACGGAAAACGTTCCAGGAAGCCTCAGTGACTCCTCTAGGCCCTAGAACAAAAACTACCTCCAAAACACAAACTGCTCAGGAAGAAAACCCTTCACAAAGCCTAGCCAAACTCCTCGAAACCTGCCAAGAACAGACTAGCAACAACTCAACCCAAAGACACACGAACCAGATAGTTCACCCGAGGCAAATCCCACAGAGGCCTTGCACCAGTTAGACCGGTCAAGAGCACCGGTCAGACCGGTCATGCCTGGGCAGCTCGGGATGAACAGCAGCCCGCGGGTCAACCTCCCCAAATCCAACTCCCGATCTCCCGATTCGCTCCACGGATTCGCACAAGACTTTGGGGATAGTAGGAACACCTCATGGGCACTCCATAGCCAAGATTTGGTCCACCAAAACTTGCTAGAACGAGAGGAATCGAAGAAATCCCACCAAGAACGCCTCTAACCCTAGAGAGGAGAAAACCCCAAAATCGAGCCCCTTTGCTCATGGATTTGGGAGGGGAATCAAAGGGAAAAGAACCACGAGGGGTTCATGCATACATCCCCCACCAAATCCCAAAGAGAAAGGTCTCAAAACCGCCACAAGAAATTCGCCAAGAAAAGGCTCCGAAAATCACCAAAAAGGAAAACGGGAGAGACACAACCAAGCCTTGAGGAACCACGCCGAATCATCTATACATACCATGAAGGTTCGTACAAGGTCTAGCTTGCCGCTCGATCATCCTTCTCTCTCATAAGATCTCACCATGAAGCTCTCATGCTAGTCCTAGAAATTCCAAAGTAAAAATAGAAGAGGAAAATAGCAAAACAAAATAAGCTAGGGTTTCAAGAGATGGCTGCCATTCTCTCACCACTTGGGTTATATCGAGGCAACCGAAAGACGAAACTACCCCTAAAGCCTAACACTAGGATACACACCCCCGAGGGGCACTTTGGGAATCTTTGTCTTCGCACCATCGGACGGATGCCCAGCGACCGCAAACTTGCTTAGCCTCGACACAAGCCTTGCGATCCCGACGCGTGTCCTCCGCTTCGAAGTCTCTGGGCTGCGTCGTCGCACACCGGTCAGACTGGTCCGATGTTGCTGCACCTCCGTCTCGGTCTTGGCTTTGTGGATCAACCAAGGAACTCAGTGGTTTTCTGGTGAACCACCGGAAACCCCAGGAGCTTGGTGTAGCCTCCGCTAATCTTCACTCATGATTCGGCTCCCACGTAGTCCCGGCTCGACCTTGGTTTTGAGGCTCAACCAAGAAACCGTCCATGACTTCATCTTGCTGTTCTTGCCAACATGCGGCCCGTACTTGACTCCGCTAGCCACCGGGTCCCTCGAACCAAGCCTACTTATCTTCTCCACACCTGGAGGCCTCACCGGCAACGACCTTTCGCACTTGTTCTTCACCTGCACCAACACTAGTCAAGCCACAACCTGCACCTGCAATACTTAGCCAAGAATCAGTCCACACCACATTGTCAATCACTCATCACACTAGGAAGTGACCCACCACCGGTCCTCGAACCACACAGGCTCTCACGAGGTGATTACTGTTAATAAATATCTAGGGTGTTACAGCCTACCCCGCTAAAAAAGAATCTCGTCCCGAGATTCGATAACGAGATTTGCCAGATCTTTTCAGGGGAAGAAAGGTGTTACATAAGGAAACGTGGATAGAACATGTCAAGGCTCTTCTGGATTTAAGCTCGGAGAAAATGACAGTTACATGAGTTACATGGGTTCCCTCACACAACATCAACATCACTCATGGGGGAGCAGACGCTGAATGTACACGTGAAAAGCTAAAACCATCAAGAACTGGATCACAAGGCAAACATACATTACTACTAGCTCCTAGCGAACTGAATCGAACATCTCCAGAAAATGAGTCATGGAGCGGTGTAGGAATAAATCCTACTCGTGGGCTTCTCCTTGAGCTTCTCCTTTGTGTCACCGAGGAATATGGAGGAGAGCTTGCTTGACGAGGAATGCCGCAAGTAGTGAAGGTGAACGGCGTGCTTGCTGAAAGGAGCAGCCGAAGGAAGTGAGAGCAACATGATGTGTAAAGCTCAAGTGGAGGCGAGCTCTGAGTGGTGATAGTCGATGGGAGGTGCTCCTTTTATCGATGGCCAAAGGACTGTAGCAGTGGTGCACTTGTGACCTCTTGAGGTAGGGGCCGACAACATGATGTGGTGATGGCTGCATGTGGTGCGGTAGTGGCTGGCATCGGGATGTCTTGTGGACATGACAGCGGTCGTAGTGGCATGTGCGTAGGCGGTGATCAGTTATTGTGGTACAAAGGTGGTAGAGCGATGGAGCAGCACAAAATAGATAGAGCACGGATATGGAGGGAGTTGAATGACCATCAAGATTTGACTGTGAAGATGGGAAAACAATACGGGGTTTAAAGCTAGGGCAGAGATCATGTACAAAATTGTAGCTGCACGTTAGATCTCAATATGAGCATAACATGCCAAATGGCGCAACTTCTGGCAGTTCTGCAAAAAAATTTCATAACTCACAAACAAGAGCCCCAAAAATTCTCAAAATTTACCAGAAACTCAGTAAGGTCATGAGACACATTTTTGGTATTCAAAGTTTGATCTAAAACTGCTAGGAAGAAGGTCAAACGAAGCAAGATTCAGATTGATGTACCCTAAGAAAAACAGGAAGACAAAGGTTACTAAACAAAACATAACTGAAGATCTACACACCATATGATCATGAAATTTTTACAGCGGAAACTAGGATAGATATGGAGCAACTTTTGTAAAGATCAACTAGCCAAAAAATTTGTAGAACAGGGTCTAAAAATTCAGACAGCCCGCAAGATCAAAATTGACATGAAAAACAAGGATCATGACACATGAGGCTATGTAAGGAACCAAAAGAGAGATGTTTTCCTAGAGAGCACACAGATTAAGGATTATGTCCATTTTTAGGGTTCAATAATTTTTAACATGATGTAAAAATGTCCTATGCGTCCTCACAAGGCAATCAAGCCAAAACTTGTAGTTAGTGCCGGTGGCATAGCTTATGTACGTTTCTCTTTATAATAGCTAGTTGAAAACTATTCGTTTCTCACTTAGCGAGCTTACAAAACGTGGTTAGTGTACCTGCAGAAAAGAACCTTTCATGCCAGCACTCACAAATGCATCCCCACGCATTACCGTTCACTATAGAAATGACATCCAAGCGTCAAGCCGCTGCATGAACAGCGTCCAACCTCAGACACCCTCCGTTTGAATGGAGTGTATCCTTTCCTCGCATATTCATAATGTGGAATGCACACGTATGGCAAAACGTGGTGACATTACAACCCATGACATGTTCATCTAGAATAGAGCATGCCATCCTTCGCATGGCTTGCATATGGAAAGTGCACGTATAAAACACGTGGTCATCCAACCGAGAAGATAGGATCTGTGAAATAGATTGCCTTATTGACCCTCGCATACTCGTGATGCGGCACAACACACGTATTAAACACATGGCATAAACTAGTTTGATTGTGCAAGAAAGTAAGTCTTGACATAAAGTAAAGTGCTGGAAGTTAGCAAAATAAGCCATAGATTCTTAAGCCACCTAAAAGAACCCAAAAATCTCTCTAGGGCCTCTCGGTCTATTTCCATCCTTAGCGTTCCAACGCATACTGCAAATACAATCAATATTGGCAAGTTTTATTCCAAAAACAAGTGATTAAGGTTATTAATTAACTCTGGTGCATACTAATCACTCTAATACCAGTTGTGACAACCCCGCACAAGATAATCCCGTATTATTGCCTAAACCAATCCATTTGGCACTTAAGCAATAACACATGAGTAGCTTGTCGTTGTTGCTAGGTCAAGCCTGGTGAAATCACTTACACAACAACAGAGGATCGAACAAGTATGCATTAAAACTCATGCAAAGGAGAGTCTAGAGTACATTCACCAAATTAATACAAATATTCCCACAAGGGTTCATTATTACAAACCATGCTTCAAAGCATGATGAATAAATCGTTCAGAATTTGAAATAGCAGAAATGAACTAAACGACACGATAAATATCATGGGAGGTCATCCATGATGCCATCACTCGTCATCATCCACCCATTCCAGCTCCCAGCCAGGTGGAATCTCTCCAGGCCAAACAACATCACCTGAAATCAACAAATATAGCAAGGCTGAGTATATTAATACTCAGCAAGACTTACCTATCCCAAAAACTAAATTACCTCTAGATATGCAAGGCTTTTGGCTAGTGGGTTTGTTTTGCCAAAAAGCAATTAAGGGTGGATCCTTGCTTTCAATATTTTAGCTCAAGTTCTAGTGCATTAATCATTTTTAGGTAAGCAAGCTATTACAAGCATAAGTTGCACAATACAATTAATCAAGCATCAAGTTTAACATAATTCCATCATAAAGGGATTATAGTATCCAGTTGGTTAAGTAGTCTCAAATAACGGTGAGAGTCCGACGATCGATCGATTAATAACCTTGCAAGGCATGGTGTGTGGAACATGGGGAGTGGCGGTTGCCGAGTGGGTCGGGGACAGGACGCGACCGACGCTCCCTCCACCTGCCATGTGTGGCCTTGGCGGCCTCGGCATCCAGGCCTGGGGACACTACCGCAGGGTGCATCAGCGTCTGTCGGCGCGGTGGGTGGCGCTCTGGAGCGCCATAGCGCACCGAGTTTGCGGCCAACACGTTTTCAAACCATTCAAACTTGAGAAATTTGAATAAAAGTGAAAAATCGCCAAAAAGAGAAGTTGTAGAGGGATGATAGCTCTACAACTTTTGCAAAGGGTGACAGGGTGTTTAGTGGATGGTTTAGCCGGGAATGTGTGACCAAAATTGGGGTTTTCTTAGCGCCAAACACTATTGATTCTGCCTTTGACCAAGTTTTTTATTAGCTTCCACTCAAAATTTGAATGTCCACCCATTATGGAAGTTGTGTCCCTTGAAATGATGTACAACTTTTGTATTGGCCGATTTTGATGTGTTCAAAGGAAATTTGGAGATTTGATGGAAGTTCTAGAAAAGGGTTTAGAATCTAGGGTTTGACCATGTTGACCAAGGCTTTAACTATGCTAATGATTCTTTGACTCCATTACCGGCCTCATGAATCTTCTCAAAGAGCTTAAGGTTGGTGACGCCTTTCTTGTAGTAGACGATGATGTCTTCGTCCTTGACACCTGCAAGTTGGTTGCGGTTTTTGAAGAACTGATTGGTGTAGTCCCGGAGACTTTCACCTTTCTTCATGGTCACCCTTGCGAGGTGGTGAGTACATTGGGGCGATTATAGGTGGCTTGGTAGTTCACGGTGAACAACCGCGAGAGACTTGCCCACAAGGTGATACACTCTGCAGGGAGGTTATTCAGCCACAAGAGCGGCGCCATGCCCATCACCAAGGGGAAGTAACCCGCCATGTGATCTTCGTTTCCACCTGTAGTCTGAGCTGCAATGGTGTACATCTTCAGCCAGATACTCGGGTCGGAGCGACCGTCATATTTTTCGATGGTCGGCTTGAAGTCCTTCGGGTATCTCATCATCCTGAGATGTCGTGAGAAGGCCGGGAAGTTGTTAGTTGCTCCAGCACCCGCGTTGTCATTGTGGTCGGCACGAGGGCCTCTCGGAACAATGTATAGATCATCAGGAGTGCCGTTGACTTGGTTGTACTGGGCACAACACTGGAGTTCTTCATCGTGGAGCCTACGGAGCTCAGCCTTTTGGATAGGATTATTAGCGTCAGGAGGGTCCGGGGGACCATTGACACGATCATAGTTGGCACGACATTAGATCTCCTGCTCATCGCACGCAGGTTGCTGTTGCTCTTGATTGCCTCGGGCGATGCATGTGGCCCTGATAGGCGGCGCGTTACCACCAACATTAGCTCATGCGTTGGCAGCAGCACGTGTGCCAGCATTGGGTTGCTGCACAACCTCATTCTCACCGCCCCCTTCCTCAGCTATAGGCTGGAGAGGAGCGTTAGTGTTGTTGTTTGTACGAGGTCACACCGACCTACTCCGGGAGTGATGCCTTGACGCCGATCTGCTATAGCCTTGGCTCCATTCTTTCACTTGGGCGGTGGTGACCCGGATGTGAGCAAGAGCTCGATGCATTGCCGGGGTGTCTAGCAGTTGACCAATTTTGGCCAGGGCCGCGCCTAGGTTGTCTTGAGGAGAGTTGTAGACCTTGTGGCTAGCTTCTTCGAAGTCCTTCTGGAGGTCTCTGGCATGTAGGCGACGTCGTCGTTGGTCATCTTGGCGTTGTTGATGTTGTTCTGCCTGACCCGCGGGGGGTGAGCCGTTGCCTTGGGCGTTGTTATGTGGTGCTGCCTGACCCGTGGGGGGAGGGGGGCATTTCCCTGGGCGTTGCAGTTTACCTGAGCATTAGCGTTGGCCAGAGCCTCTGCTTCTTGAGTAGCTGTTGGTATTTCTTAACGTCACCACTATGGCGCCGGGATAGCGTGAGCGTAAGAATCACCTGGGTATACCTATGGGTATGAACGAATCCTCAAGCGCACGGATATACCGCTGTAGCACTTCACCTAAGGAGTATTCCAAAGGGCATCGAATCCTAGGAACAGAAGGGGAGCTCTACGAGTGACTATCCAAGGACACAGGATCCCTGCTGAGGTAGACTGGAAGATGAGGAGTCTCCTATGGGTTTTGATTCTAGAAGGGTGCAAGCTCGGGATGGGAATACTCGCTTCAGGCACCAATTCCCTCCTGGATATAATAGGTCGGTTCTGGCCGAAAACTCTACGTCGTATCCGAACATGGGGGAGTACAAAGGGCCCAACGGCTGTCACTACCACGGCCTACCCCTAACTAATCGTGGGATATGGGGAAAACGAAGGATAACCCACAGTCCAGGCACCACGCCTACACCGCCCATTACTACTATAGCACGACTACGTCCGACGTCCCGTAACAACACTATAGCACTCTGTATAAATACGGAGCGACGAACCCGCGAGCAGAACTAGGCCACGATCATCACGGTATCAAATAGGCGACAGGAGATATGAATGATACTTTGATCTAAATCAGATATGCATGAGCATCCACTATATTCTAATTGACGAGCAGTCATACAAACAGATAAACAACTTATGCATCTTCTCCACGGGATCGAAAGGAATGGTTCAACTAGAACGCAAGCCTAAGACCAAGAACGGATGAAGAACACAAGAACATATCACCTATGCATGAATGCTACTTTAGTCTAATTGGAATATACTGAAATACTCACTTTAGTCTAAATGAAGAACGACATCATCCACGAGGCACAAGGGGATGATGGCTGATGAACGGATCATCACCATCTCACCTCTACTCCCTCACACACACTCCCTCTCTACCTAACACCACCTAGGCTAGATCCTCCACACACACACACCCATGGTGAGGTGAAGTTTCACCTCAACCAAGAGAGGAGGAGAGGGAAGAAGGAGACAAAGGTGAGAAGTTGCCTTCAAGTGTGTTGTCCTCTTCTTACCCCCACTCCCTCCTATTTATAGTGCTGGGACAACTTCGTGAGATCGGCGTGAGCACCGCAAGAATGGACCAGGAGCCAACCAGGAGGCACCACGTGGCGGCCGTTCACTGGCGGCCACAAGGTCGGTTCGGTCGACCTGTGGGGTCGGCCGACCCCTTGTGGGCCCCAGTGGCGGTGTGCTTTCTCCAGGTGGCTGTCAGGTGGGTCCTCAAGGTGGTTCCAGGTGCCCATGTGTATTGGAGGCGGTTTGGACGCGTAGGTGGGCCATAGGATCCATGTGATGCTTACGTAGCGGCTTCTGATTCGTCGAGTCTTCCTCCCATGGATTCATGACATCATGGATCCAGTGGACGCGTACATGGCAACCTCTTATTGGTTGAGCCTGAATTACTTGGATCATGGAGGTGTGCTTTCTTTTCTTTTCTTGTGCTAAATACCTGCATTCATCTTTGCATTGCCACTAGTGGAATTCATCAGTATAAGCTCCTATTCTACTGTGGATGCATAGTTCTTGTGGTAAAATGCAGGAATTGACAGCTTTAAAATAGGTACTTAACAGCCGTCAACAGTAGCTTGGTTTGCTTCCGCCTGGCGGTGTTGAGCTCGACCAGCATTGTCAGCTTCGCGTTGTTGCTGTTGAGCTTCAGTTTCGCCATCTTGTGGAGGTACGTCAGCAGAGACCACGAGGGATTCACGATCTGGGAGGCCGTGATGTGCACCGACCTCGTGGCCCTAGTCGTTGGGCATGATGATTGTGAGAGAACCACCCAAATTAACTCCGTATTATCGCATAAACCACTCCCTTTGGTCCTTACGCAATAACACAGAGTTAACTTGTCATCTCTGTCGGGTCAAGCCCGGTAAATCATTTATAACAAAGGATCGACAATTGTACATCAAAACTCACACGAAGGCGAGTCCTGAGATAAACAAGTCACAATTTATTACATCAATTCCCATGAAGGGTTATTTTTTACAAAATCAAGTTCCATGCATAATAGTAAATTGTTCGGAGTTTATAAATACAATGGGAAAATACTAGTCGATAAAGCAGCATTATAGGAGGTCATCCATAATGCCGATAAGCAACATTTTCTTCCCATCCCAAACATCACCTGAAAACAACAACAAAGCAAGGCTGAGTATACTAATACTCAGTAAGACTTAACCGTCGGGTGATGTAAAACCACCAACTCTCTAGACATGCAAAGCTTTTTGTCTAGTGGGTTATTTTGCTGAAAAGCAACAAAGGTAGGTCCTTACTTTCAAGTTTTAGCTCAAATTCTAGTGGATTTACCATTACTAGGCTAGCATCTACGGCAAACATAAGTTGTGCAATACAATTAATCAAGCGTGCATATTTCTTCTCAATTCCATCATAAAGGGAAACAGACTGTATAGTTAAGCAGTCTCGGATAACGGTGAGAGGCCGACGATCGATCGATTAATAACCTTGCATGGTGGACCTAAACACACGGAAGATGCACACCCCAAAATGACAACTAAAACCAAGGGGTGGAGTATGCATCAACCAGGCGGTTCCCAACCACCCTCGGTTCAGGATCAAAGTCCACAGTCTTTGGTACAAGGCAGGTTGGTCACGGTCTCTGCCGCCCAACCAGGCTCATGCACCCCACTGTTGCAGACAGGGGGACATTCCCAAAGATTAGTGGTGGAGAGTTCCCTTGCCGGTTCCAGTAGGTACTAGGCTTACCGGTCCCATTCCCGACAAATGTTTAGTACGTTCAAAAGCGTAACCATTGACACCTATTGACTGGAGTCGATCTCATGCTCTTACCACATGAGAAGATCAATTTAACAACTCTTATGATTCCAACATAAGAACCTATAGCTCGCGAGTAACGAACATCACTCGACTTTTACCGTGTCCTTAAAGCATGGCAACTAGCGACCTAAGAATATAATGCAACTATGGTTTCAATTCAACTCCTGAAACTTAAATGCACAAATATAACATAGATAGTTGCATTAAGTTGAAAAGATAGGGTTATGCTCCGGAGCTTGCCTTTCAAGCTAATGTTAGTTCTAACTAGGCCTTGGGCCCTTCCAAACTTGGTTTGGGTCTTGTGCTCTCCCAACGACGTTCACGTCTCCCTCGGACGGTCCTTCGTCTTGTTCTGGGATGCACTTGTAGCTATCGTCAGGAAGTTCTACATGAGATGCATTTGCATAAGTTTTAGTTGTCCGACTTAAACAAGATTTCATTGGTGAAACTTCAAGATAAACACGGGGTTTATGAGTGACCACATTCACCTAGATATGATATTCAGTGCAATCTTCTTCTATTAGAGAAAGGGTGTGTGCCGGTGATTTTTATTCCTCATTTGATCATTTAAGATAATTAATTTATTTTACTTCACCTAGGTAAGGGTGCTGTTTAGGGTGTGTCTTGGTGAAGTTCATGAATTTGAAATTTGAGTTGCACAAGAATGTTCTTGGTTTTCCTTTTATCCCTTTTATTGAACTTGATTTACTCCAAACTTAATTCTGGAAAATACATACATAAACTGAACGAAATAAAAAAAATCAGGCATGAACCAAACCTACTAAGAAAGCTACTAACCAAAACCCAACTTATTTATCAACGATGGCTAGCATGGAAAATCATGTAAGATTAAGCCTAGCATATCAAAATTAAATCACACAAAAATAGATATACATCCTATTGAGCTGAAAAATCATACAGGGCTATATGGAAGTACATCTAACAGAGATATGCACTTACTCAGCATGGAAACTTAAGGAAGCTATACCTATGGAAAAAATAGCCTTAATAAACCATGCTAAATTATTTGACTAACTTAAACATGTCAAAAGCATATATACTATTTAACAAGGGTTCATCATCATCACACAAAGCTATGGCAAAAAGATTGACACGGTTTGAAAATTAGATTAATTTAAATAAATCAGGAACAAAGGCAATATCCTAAATATAAATAAAATCATAACTACATATCTAGATAAGAACTATGTGCAATCTTTGTTCCAGAGATCAATCATAACCATGACAATAACATATCCAAAATTCAGCAACACATCAGCTCTAGAATTTAAATTATTTCAAATCTAGCTAACTGGTCATTTCAAAATAATTCAAAAACTGTTCATAAGTTTGAAAACTTTCTTTCCAGAAAAGTTGATTCTCTTCACAAGGCAGAACAATTGAGTTTGCATTTTTAGCATTTTTCTGTGATTTATAGCGTATTTTACAAGATTCAGGATATAGATCTAGGGTTGGAAGAATCTATTTTTCCGATAGGTCCCTAGGTTAAGTTTTAACTTCACATCCATACCCCCACTCCTCACAAACAGGTCCTTCTAAAGATTTTGATCTTCACAGATCTACCCCTAGCGGTGCAGGGGAGATCGCCGGCGGCTCGTCGGCAGCCGGACTTTGTCGGGAGAGTGGCCTAGGTGGATGAGATGCTCACTAGAGACCGATTAGTGGTGGTGATGGCGTGGTTGGAAACAGCTCCAGTGATCGTCGCCAATGAGGTCGAGGCAGAGCACCCGCCTCTGCTCTGACTCCAGCCAGGATAGCGGCACAACTCAACACTGCACGGCTCGAGAAGCTAAAGTGGGACCTTGTGGGGGCTCAAGAGTGGTTGGTGGGCGGTAGTGTGGCTCAGACGAGGGTGTTCTATGGCGGTGGCACTAATGGAGGATGGCGGAAAGGGGAAACTCGCCTGCGAACTCAGGTGTCCCTTTTATAGGCGGCCAGGACATAGAGGAGGGGCCAATATTTCGCGGTGGCGGATAAGACCGCCAGCGCAGCCGCTGGCCAGCGCCGGTCACTGGCTCGACGACCATGGTGTGTGGCGGCGCGGCGCGTGGCAGCTAGGCGCCGGAGGCGGTAGGGTGCTCGATGGCCTAGCGCAGAAGGTCGCACGACGTGAGTCGACAACAGCGGTTGTGGGATGACGGGGCAGCGGGGGGGGGAGGAGAGAGGAGGGGAAAACCGAGGGCGGAGGTGGTTTTCCGTCGCGCACACGTGGCAAAGAGATGGCGTCACGCGGGTCCCTCGAAAAATGTGACGACGGGGGCACGAACGCCGAGGCGGTGGCTCGACGCGTGCACGCAACGCGTGAGAGCGTGTGCTCTAGGGTGCCTGTGCCAAAACAGTTTGGTCAAGGCCTGTTTGACCGATCAAACTTGAAATTTTTGAACTGAAGTTTGAAAACTCCAAAACTAAAAGTTGTAGATCATGTATCCAGCTCCAACTTTTGTAAAGGTTGACCTATGGAATTCTTCATGGTTTGGCCAGAAAATCAATTCAAACTTCCAAGTTTTCTCGACCCGGTCAACAAGGTGCAACGAACTTTGACTGGGTTTTTGAACCTTTTGCACTTCGAATTTCAAATGCCACTATTTAGATGAAATGTGTTCCTGGAAATTCTTGACAACTTTCATATTGGCATAATTTGAAGTGCTTATGCAAAATTTTGAGAACGAGCTTGAATAATGCAGTGAGGTCTAGGGTTCTAGGTGTTTGATTTGGGTTTCTAGGGGTTTACCCCATAGGTGAGGGTTTGACCATGTAACCATGTTTATGAACATGCTTAGCTCCACTAATTAAGATGGTTACTATTCCTTAAAAATCTGGGGTGTTATTGTGATGGCGCGGGCAACATGAAACTCGCCATAGTCCGGAGACTACAGAGTGCGATGAACCTGGTGGGTCGCTGCTTGAGGAGTAGGTCGATGAGCTTCTTCAGCGCACGACATTGACGGGCACTGTGTTTCGCCTTCTTGTGGATGGGGCAAGGACCATTTGGGAGGTCAACTCGCAGACGGGGGCCTGCGAGGTGAAGGTGTTCGACCCAGATTGGATCTGGATCTGCTTCTTCGTGTGGTCGGAGACGATACGAGTTGCATTTCGCGGGCCGAAGGGCATGCAGGGCGAGGATGCAGTAGGTTTCCTAGAGCGCTTGACACTTTCGCAAATCTTGATGGTGTCTGCAAGCATGCTTGCGAAACGATCGAACCCCGTGACTAGATCGCTAGGTGTGGGTGGGTAGGGTTCCGTCAGCAGATTGGATTCAACCTGATGGATGGGGGTGGCCGCGGCATTATCGACAACGACAGGGCCGGCGACTGGAGCGACGAGTTCTGACGGCATATAGCTGAAGCTAATGTCGACGGGTTTGGCGAGGAAGTCTACAATGCTTAACGGGAAGATGACGCCGCGAGATGAAGCCATCGAATTGCACAAAGAGCTCCGGATCTGGCCCTACCTGGCGCACCAACTGTCAGAGGTTTAAATCCTGAGCAGACCAGGGGGGTTAACCCCGGTGGTTTATTTGTTCAGTGGAGGAGATCGGGAGCTAAGAACGCGATGGTTATGCTAACGTAGCGCACGAAAATCTCGGCGAAACACAGGGGACAAGGTGATTTATACTGGTTCAGACCTCCGGAGAGTAAAACCCTACGTTCAGTTGTTGGTGTTGTATTGAAAGCATGGTCGTCGGAAGGACGCCCTTGCCCGCCTTATATTGGCTGACAGACAAGGTTGGTGGACCGGAGTCTGGGTCGGTTACAACATGGAAATCTATCTCTAGTTGATTAGAACATTATCCCTCAATCTTTGGACTGCCAGACGGCACGGTCGACGTCTTGGAGTGCACGCCAAGTCTTGTAGCCATATCGGACTAGGTCTTCTTGGGGAATCTTCTGGAAGGTCTTAGGGGCCACAGATCAGGTCTGTTGGGCCCACTATCAGGTTGGCGAGTCTTCTGATGGGTCGGACCCACTTGTCGGGGACGGCTGTGACCCTGACCGGTAGGGACCCAGGGGTACCCATGTCTCACAATTACTGTTAATAAACACATAGGGTGTTACAAATGGGGGGGCGGGAATATAATTCCCCTCGGTAGGGGCCATGGAAACGGGCTGCGAGTGGTTGAGGATGAAGGTTGGGAGGTGAGCGAGTCGTGCCTAACGGCGATTTGATTTTGGTAGAGGGAGGATGACAAATTTCGTTGGAGAAGTAGGCATGCACAACTCGTTTCATCTTGGGGGCGTTTTCTGTCTGGAGGAAGAAGAAGAAATAAGAGAAGAGAAGATGCAGTAAGACACGGCGCCAGCGCGTGGTAGGCGGCGACGATGGCGTGAGCACGCATCGGGAGTGCGCACGACAGGCGGCAAGCGGTGATGGTGGCGTGCGCATGGCAGCCACGAGCGCGCGACAGGCCCACGACAAGCACCGAGAGCAGCGTCATGCAGCAGGCAGTCGTGTTGGCCACCGGCGGCTTGAATGACGCGCGGTCCCATAGGAGCGTCGCCACATAGCCCAGGTCGAGCGGGCACAACACCGTGGAGTTGCCACCGGCAGCTGTCGAGTTTGCGACGTCGTCAACCCTGGCCGCCGGCGAGTGCAGCACGAGAACGACGAAGAGGGCGGTGGCGCTAGCATGCGCGCAGCACGCGGTGCGAGCGCACGCGGCCGATCCTCACCATCTCGACTCTCGCTGAGGAGGAGGCACGCGACCCAACGTGGAGGAGTGGCGGCGGCGTCCGGTGGATAGGTTGAGACGACGAGCAGTAGTGAAGGAGGCGAGGTGGTAACGATACCCTTGGCCAGTTGGCCCAGTGCAAGGTTTTCCAATCAATTCAACCAGCCCACCAAACAACATCCAGAGCCAGGTAACACAATGGGATGCAAAATTACTGAACAAATTTTGTGCATCCCATGGGCCCGGCCCGTTGCACTCCGGCCTGGCTCAGCCAGACCATCTTACCAAACGCGTGCTATAAGGGTGTGTTTGGCAGAACTCAAACTCTTAAAAATCAGCTTCAGATCCATAAATATGTGCAGCTCCACCGTAGAGCTGCTCCACCAGTGGATCTGGGAATCTAAAACCGTTTGGCAGAGCTCCATATTTCCTTTATCTCACTGTCATGTGGACCCACGTGTCAGTAAAAAAACTCTTGGTCATGCGGCCACTGCCGTTGGGACAGGCCAGACAACCTCGCCGCAGGGGCGGGCACCCTCACCCCGGCGGGCGGGCGCACTGCCTCACCGCTGGGGTGGGTGTGGACTCGCCGCCACCGGCCGCAGGGGTGGGCGCGACTTCGCCGTAGGGCCGCCACGAGAGCCGGCGAGGTCCGCTGCGGCCCCGACGAGGTCCCTCGCAGCCCCGACAAGGTCCGGCGCGGGAGCAGGCGACCTCAGCCGTAGCCCGCACGGGCTTCAACGTGGGAGCAGGAGACCTCCGCCGCGGCCTCGCGGGAGCAGGAGACCTCGCCGCTGGGGCATGGCGCAGGGCACGCGACCTTGCCGCCGGGGCCGGGCGGGCGACCACGACGCAGGGTGAGCACGCGACCTTGCCCACCAGAGCCGGGCGAGCGGCAATGCGCAGGGCAGACGCGGCCTCGCCGTCGGGGCCGGGCGGGCGGCCATGGCGCAGGGCGGGCACGCGACCTCGCCACCTAGGCCGGCCGGGCGGCGATGGCGCAGGGCGGGAGCGGCGGACGACCATGGCGCAGTGCATGCGCAACCTCGCCGTCAGGGCCGGAATCCCACTGTCGCCGCATGAATCACGTTGGAGGGGCGAGTCGCGAGGAGGAGAGGGGCGCGGGGGAAGTACATAAGAGCAACTCCAGCGGATGGAGTAAATTTGATCCCTATATAAAGTTATTGAGGGTGGAGTAAAACTATTTTCATCCGTAAAACACAATTTACTCCAGCAGTTTCCCTATTCTCCTTCCCAACTCGTGGGTTCCACCGCGCCACGTCAGCTTCTCGTTGACCTCCCCAAATCTTCCGTCTTTGGAAACTGCGACGTGCGGCATCCTCTGCTATGCCGCTGCTCTCTGGAGGAGGAGCACGGTGGCCGGCGGACCTCCCTCACCTTCCTCCATCCCCGCGCCGCAACTCTATGGGCGCCGGCCTCTCCCTCCCCGCGCTGGCTCCCTATTGTGGCGGCCGGAGGCAGGGCGCAGCGAGGCCAGTGACGCACGGCCCCCTCCACTGCTCCCACCCGTCGGCGAGCAGGGTGGGAGCCGAGGCGGAGCAGGGGCGCGGGGGTGCGCTCCTCGATCTGCATGACGGTCGGGCCCTCCCTCCTCCTCAGCCAGCAACGGGGCGGACTGGAGCTCGCGCGCCGTCCGGGTCACAGGGAGCGAACCTCCGGCGGCGGCCTGATTGTTTCAGTGCGTTTTAGGGATCCTTGTTTCCTGTCATTCATATGCGGGGAATTCGTATTGAGAAAAGGCAAAGAAGTGCCTGACTACCTGATGCTGCAATGCCGCCATGTCATGTCCAAGTACGCCGCCACGCAGCAGGTCGACGCCGCCGCGCAGCAGGTCGAGGCTGCCAAGGCCGCTGCCGCGGCAGGCAACTGCTCCGGCGAGTCGTCGGACGCTGCCGCCACCACGCCCCCGCCGCTGCCGTCGGTGCTCGAGCTCCTCCCCTCGTGCCGCGTCGCCCACGCCCCCGCGGCCGCCGAGCCGACCGAGGCGGCGGGGACGGCGGAGGACGACGACGGCGGCAAGGCCGGCGCGAGGCTGTTCGGCGTCTCGATTGGGCGGAAGCGGCCGCGAGACGAGAGCTGCAACGGCGGCGACGCCGGCGGCGTCGAGGACCCCGTGAGCCGCGGCGCGGTGGAGGTGAAGGCTGAGCCGGTGGACGCGCCGTCGCCGCCCGACCACCAGCAGCAGCAACAGCATCCGCAGCAGGCGTGTCTTTTCGAGTGGGTCCCACAGATAGGGGGTGGAGGAGAGATTCTCTCTACAGAGGGGATGGAGAGGTGTTTTTAATCCATAAAGAAAAAAAGGGGGCTATAAGGAATCTGCTGGAGAAAATTTCATCCTCTATATGACTATTTTTTACTATTGGAGAGGGGAAAGGGAAGTTGCTTAAGTTGCTCTAACGAATCGTTTTTTCCACTTGATAGTGATACTACAAAAAATTCATGGATCTGAAGCTAGATCCACTATTTTTTTAGTAGATCCGCCGTGGAATTGCTAAGATTGAGATTGTTTGACTAAAAATTTGGAGCGGAGTTAGTTTTTCAAATCTGAAGCTGCGTGGAGCTCTGCCAAACACACCCTAAATCTTATGATTTTACCCCCAATGAATCACTTATTCACAAAATGCTCACAAGTACACGTTGGCGAGTAGTAAAAAAAAGAAAACCATTTTTGTGACATACAAACCCGTTGCTAGGCTCAAGTACAACTTAGATACAATACCACATTATCGGCTCATTATAGACTTGTGTCGTTTACAAAATAGTAAGGATCTGACTGAATTTCTGTCGAGCAAGGAAAGACTTGGCATTTCGCCGACCAGTAAGTTCTTTGAGCCTTATCGAGGCATCCACAGACTTGCTATGCATCATCTTGGAAACTGGATCCACAGTCATTCGGTTGAGTGCAGTAGCATTCTCCAGAATATACCTTGCGAGCTCAATCTGGCCCTTGCAACCATAAAATCCGGTCACAGACTGTCTTAAGGTGACTGTGCTGAACCCGAGATCTATTCTTATTCAATTTAAACAATGTGGTTGGTGCATCACAAATACACATATTCTTATTCAATTTAAACAATGTGGTTGGTGCATCACAAATACACATCTGCATCAAACAAGCTCTCAAATTAGTGTAGTTTCAGTGAAATCGACAAATATACTATGAATTCAAAACTGGACCAGGAACAGAGATTAGATATTGACAACAGGCATTGTAGGAAGCACCCCAAAAAAAATGCAGCGTGTGCCTATCTTCCTTCCAGGTTCTGGAAGAATGTATAAGAAACCCAAAGCAGTTAACAAAATGAATAGGATTTGTCATTTCGGGATTATGAGATAATATATTTTTGTTGCACAAGTACATGGCATGTAAATCAAAGCATGGTTGTATATTCCTAACCGTTTCCCAGCTAACCAGATTCAATCTGAGTACAGGTAGTTTTTTTTTTAAGATTGCACAAGAGAAACTAGTTAAGTTTTTCATTCAGAAGAAGAAACATGCCCAAATCCGAACAGATGAGAACTTCATCCAGATAGTGGGAATGTACACCTAAGCATCCCAACTGTTAGTAAACCCTAAGCATATACAAGCAAACACTTTACTTACATGCAATTCCATCTCTTCCAAAATGGGTGCTACTTCCAAAAGGGAAATTAGCCGAAGAAGCCCACTTGAACACTCCACTTGTCCATGTAAATGAACCTCCATCTTCAGATACCTAAGATGAACGAAATCACGGGGGCTCGCTACCCATCCCTTTGTCTGAAAAATATAAGTCCAAAAATATAAAGCAATGAACAATTATTTTGTATATTAATTCTTATAACCAAATTTTTTAGAATCCAACCTCTCTTCTCATAAATAAGCTCAGATTGAGTCTCTCGAGATTAGGCATGGCATTAAGAAGACTACTGAATGAGTAGTCAAGGCTATCTTTACCCGACATTATTTCAATACTAGCCTCCTTCAGCAGCAAAAATTCATCAAGTATAACAGGCATTTCCCACTGTTGAAACTGGAATGAGATCAGATTTGTAGCATGTAATTCCATGCTCTTCACATGACAATTTTCAATAGTAAAATCATGGAGATGAACCAATTGCTGACATAGAGTGAAACCTGCCAGAAAACAGTCAGACAATCTTATATGCTCAAGAAGAGCACATGCTGAAAGCACACAGTTAAGATCTCTGGAGAGAAGCACCCTGTGGAGCATAATCCTTTTGAGATTTTTCAAGCCACAAAATCCGGTAGGTGGCCTCAAAATGACTAGGACAAGCCGGAGGGATTCGACAAAACATGAGTTATACTCCTGAAAAAGGTGAAGCGGAAAGATGTAGGCATCATCTAGGCACTCTGGATGTGGAGTCAAGTTAAGAACGATACGCTTTGACTTCGAATCAACAGCAAACCTAATCCATCGATCAAGATGGTCTTTGTGCCCTTTGTGAAGTCCAAAACTAATTTTAAACCTCTTTAGCCTTGGGCAATGGTGATATTCTAAGATGTTGTTAACCCTCTTAATAAACTCTCTCTCATCATCAGTATGATGTGGGATGTAACTGTTGAAATTTAATGTTTCCCTGCAGAAGCTCAAATCTGGATAGCTCCTCCATGTCTGCGTCCACACAGAAGACAGGATGCTCATTTTTGCTATTTCCTTAAATGTTAACTGTGAGAGTATCCTGTGCAATATGTCCTGAGCACAGAGGAAGAAATGTCAGAGCACCATGCTTTGTTGAAATAATAGCAGGACTATCCCAACGAATAGCAGACTCCTACAGGAAACAATTGTATAATTCACATACCTCAGGAAACTCATGAAGCTGGAAGTTTGTGTTGCTTCTATTAATGTAACTTCCGATACAGCGCTGAATCTTGCATTCCGCGTTGTTGAGCATCCCTATGGGACTCTCTGCATGCAATAATCCCTGGTAAATGATGCTAGCAAAAAAGCATACCTCACGGAAAAAACTTTCTTTTTTGAGCTCCCAGAAACAGCCAATCAAGTATTGGTGATCCTAAATATTTTCTTAAACCGTCATATAAAAATGTAACCTTTTTCTGATGGTTAATTTATAGAATAATGGAAGGGTGTTTGGGGATTAAGACATAGAGCCCAACAGCCAGAGTATGGAATGAATCAGATACTGTTACAATTGGTCATGTTTTTGATATCACAGTGCGATTGAATTTATCAAAAAAGGGCAAAATTTGCCCCAGGACACCGTTAAAACCTGCCCTTTGCCACAAGCCACTGAAATTTTGTGTCACTGCCAGCAACCATTACAATTCTGTGGCCATTTGCTGCAAGACATCATAGCTTATATTATACTATTTCCACATCAAACAGATCACAAAACACACACATGAAACTGGACAATAACATCCCTCATCCTTAAACAGGCCATACACAGCCACTTGAGCATCACCTTCACGGCCAGATCGACCTCCTGGTCCTCCAGCTCTCCAAGCAAGCACGGCGAGCTTGTCGGCCTTAAGCAGCCGGCGGCAGCCACAGGGAGGACCTCGAGTGGGGGCCGTGGGCGGAGGAGGGAGAGAAGGGTAGTGGTAGGGACCTGGAACGGCAGCAGAGGTGGAGGAGGCGGCGGGCGAGGTGGGCTCAAGGGGTCGCCATGGCGGCGGCTGCGGCCAACACCGGCGGCCCGGCGACTGCCGGCGGCCAATCCCCAACGCGACGGCGCAACAGGAGGGAAGGGCTTGGGATGGGACGAAGCAACGGGAGGGGAGGGCCTGCCGGGCACGGCTGCCGTTGGGGAGGGGCAGCGCACCGAAGTCGCCGCTGTCGATGCCAGGGAGTGAGACAAACTTGTTCGTGCGGACGGCTTGGGGGAGCGGTCATCGGTGGCTGTGTCTTGCGGGAGTAGTAGATAAGGTAGAGGGTCAAATTAGTCATTTCCCGTGTCTCCAATTTAATCGGAAAAAATACTGCTTCCGGTGTCTCGTGGCAAATGCACTCGATTTATTAGTGTCCCTCGGCAGCGACACCTTTTCTTAGTGGCCTCTGGCAAATGCCACGTTTTAACAATGTCCTGAGGCAAATTTTGCCATAAAAAAGATATCATTCTCACTATGATCTATGAAACTTGAAAGCAACCCGGTTTTGGGTGCTGCCGAAGTAATTTTTCTATTCTCAAAAAAAAGAAGTAATTTTTCTGCGCCTTCGTCCCCACCCAATTTCCACACAAGGCTTGGACGAAAACACAGAACCCTACTAGGCACAATAAAGTTTGGTAGCAACGAAGTTCACAGCAACAGTCGGGATGTTTCTTCTCACAACCAGACCAAAAACATGTAACCAATACTTTGCTGTCTCACTCGTCAGGTTAGGGTTAGCAGGGGGAGGGGGATCGATCGAAAGCTTACCAGGAAACATTTGCTCCGCGTGTTGCAGGTAATCGACCCCCGCCTCTTCGGCGGCCTCGGAGCAGCTCGCGCCCTCGGGCTTTATTGGCACCTAGGCGGCGGAAGTACGAGGGAAGCGATCCATGGTCGGACTGAAATCCAAATCCGATCTGTTTACGAGCAGATTGAGTCCGATAGGGAGGCTGAGTCCGACTGACTGGATGAATCTCCCGGGCTCCCGGCTCACCTGCGAATTCGTCCCGGCTGACCTGCGATCGTGGCGGCGGCGGCCAAGTGGTGAGGAGCGAGCGGATCGGACGGACGCAGCGGGCGTAGGGGTTGTTTCGGCGCGGGGTGTCACGAACTCGAGCACCTGAAGCTGAAGACACCAATGCATCCAAGCTGAAGACACGCTGGCGCCGACATTCCGGAGCGCGTCGGCGAGCACAGGGGCGATGGCAACGCCGGAGCGCGAGTCCTCGTGGAGCAGGACCACCGCGCGCCACCGGAAGTTTTCCAGGACGCCGGCGACGGGAGCGGCCTGCGAGGAGTCGTCGTCGGCCGAGGCGCGCACGGAGAACGGCGCCGGAGCCGCGGGGGTGGCGGAGGAGGAGACCGCGCACTGGAGGACGGTGGTGTCTTTCGCGGCGGACGGGGATCTGGCTTGCGCTCTCGCGGTCTCGCCGTCGCTTCTCGCGGGGAATCGAGCGAATGGGGAGGCAGGCTGGAGTCCGACTTTTTTTTTTTAATTTTTCAATCTTTTCTCTACTCCTAAAAAGTATGAAGTGGAGACAAAAAGTCGTTCGTACTTTCTGCGAGGCAGATTCACGTCCGCCCTCCGCCCCCGCGCCTCGGCTCTCCGTCACGCGATCCATTCCATGCGTTGGATCCCTCTTCTCCCTCCACCGTCCAACGTCCCACGCACGAGGGGATCGACATCTCTGCCACCGCTTTCCCCTCGTGCCTCCGCGTCCCTCTCCTCTAGCGCGCCGCCGTCCGCCCCTCCTCCAGTCCTCCTCTCCCCGCGACGCCGCCGCGCCCCCCCTCCTTCTTCTCTCCCAGCGTCGCCGCCGTGCCCCCCTCCTTCTCTCCCAGCGTCGCCGCCTCCCCCTCAGCACCCCCTCCACGCCCCTTGACGCCACTGCCACCTCCAACCTTCCCCATCTCTCCTCAATCCTGATCCGCCTTCACACCCTTCACCGCCTCCTCTGCGCGACGCGGGGAGCGCGCAGGGCGGCCTCGCCCCTCCACCCTCGCCTTCCCCCCCAGCCGCCTCCACCTCCCCTTCCACCTTCTCCATGCAAACCCTAACCCCGGACCCTCCTCTGTGATGCGGCGGCAGCCGCTCGTTTCCCTCCTCTGTGGATGTCGTATTTACCTCCAGACACATCCGCCGGCGTTCGTGGACTCCGCCGTCGCCGGCGATCCCATCCGCCGTTGCCCAGGTAATTGGTCGGTTCAACAATAGGAAAATTCTTGGACCTCATCCTGGTAAGCCTGTCACTCGAACTTATTTTTCCTCTCTGATTCCGATCTAATTATAGGTTGCAAACTCATGGATGCATTTGAAGGATGGTTACCTAGATATTTTGCTTTATCATCAGCTGCAGAGGTACGAGATCTATTTCTTCACTCAATCTTTCATTTAGCCATGACAATGCAACTGTCTCTGCTGCTCCCTTTATATTATTTAATAGTTGGAAATAATTGAGAGAAAACTAAATAAATAAATAAATTATATGGAATACACTTGGTATTTTACTATATTTGATCACTATCCATTTTCTGTTTTCATTTTAAATGTTAATATACTATGCTCATGTAGCTACCATCACCAAATTAATAATCAACTACAGAGGATATCATTAGTTTATGACTTCCTAATGTCTTTAGGGTGCAGGTCCTGCCCTTCGAACTCATCTACCAGAACTTGTTTGTTGCATGCTAGAATATTTGTCAAGTATGGAGGATCGAAGGTTGAATTATGTCGAGGTATGCTAATCTTATTTCCCTTTTATAAGGACTGTTTTTGTGTGATCAATTATGTACACCATTTATTTATATGTAATCAGAGAACCACTGAATCACAATATTAAGATTTCTTCTACAATGGTCTTCAGATTATGTGATTGGGTAGGAGCAATACATGAGAATATATATAGTGTTATTTGAATTTCTCTGTGTTTATCCAAAGTTACTATCGATACTTTAGAAAACATTTATAGTTGACTTTTCTGAATTTTGGCTACTGAATACTGAATAGCTTTTTTATCTATCATTCATGTTCATCTGTTGAACCCTGGTGTGGTTGGTATAGGTGTCTTTGACATTGCTCTAGACGAATCTGACATTCCCATCAGCTGCAAATTTTGTGGATGATGTGTGCTTCATGATCATTGTGCACAACACCCATCAAAAGAAAAGAAAGGTATACATTTTTAATTGGGTTGCTTGATTGGTTCCATTAGGCTGCAAGCCTGCAATGTCATTGTAATGAAGTGATGCATGGTTTATGACTTTATTCACATCTCAGACCAGTGACATGTGCAGCGTGATATTTACTGTGTGGAGCTGCAAGATTGGGTATAATTAATGGTATATATGGCATCACCACAACATCATACTGAAATCTTGAGTATTAGAGGAGCTGCCTGCATTAGTATGAACATGCCAGTGTAGAGCTAGATCAATAGGACATCAAAAACATAACCCTTCATTCTGATAAGTTACCTATATCTAGATTTCAAATTTTCTTAACAATATTGCCTCCATGCGTGCACCATCAAATGAAAACAGTTAGTGTGTACTTGAGATTAGACCATCAATCTACACTTTGTCTTTCCCTGTCCAACTCACTTGTGGCACTGGCAAGAAGTGATAAGTTTTTTCCTCGGTATCTTTGGAGTGGTTTTGTAATAATTTGGAACTGATTCCTTTTTGTTTCGAGAAGGGTGAAGCAAACCAGATATTTCTCCATCATCTAAAAAAAATCTTTGTTGCTGCAGCAATTTTTGGAGAACATTGTGGGTCATCATGCTGCATTAAAAAAAATTACCAACAATCAAGTAATTGAGTTGTTGTGTACTCACGTTATGGCTCTGCATGTCATCCTACTAATAAACAGCTTGTTGTCAGACTGATGCTTTTTTGTAAGTGCTTGCATCTATCCAGAATGGATTTCATGAAGGTTCGACAAGGAGTTCATTCCCAAACAAAAGTTGCTGCACTTGAGATCTTCAAAGGTAAGTGATTGGTCCATCATGATAAATTGTTCATAAGTAGGCTTCAGTCTAGATGCATTGTTCATGTTGCATTGAATTGGCTGGAAAAGGCCAATAACGTGGGCCTGGGCTACGGGCGGGGCAGATGCTCTCCGCATGCTACCCTCACGACTTGAGCACCCAACAAGAACTTTTAGCGCAGTCGACAATAACTTATTTGATCTGTATTTTTTAATCTAATATATCATCGAGTTGATATCCTAATATCGCTGGACAAAACTAAAAAAGTCTTCTCGCTCTCGTAATCTCGTTGAGAGTCTGCTTATTGCTGCTGTTACGCAAACTGATAGTGTGCTCATTGCTTATGTTAGACAAGGTTGCTTTCTTCCTCTTTTTTATAGGTGACCTAGGAGGGTTGAATTTCCTTAGGGGACTATGTTTGATTCTAGATGTTTTTTCCAGATGTAATTACTACTTAGTTACCTTTTTTCGAATCTATATTCGGCTCTGTTGCTCCTTTTCGTTTGTGCTTGCATCTTTGTTTTCAAAGTTATAGCAATATCTCTCTATTGTGTTGTAAGAGAAAACATATGGACATAGAAATCTTGGTGCTAACTTGCTCTCTTTCTTGGAAAGCAGGCATATGTTCTGTTTGGTAGTTATTATTGTCCATCTCAATTTGATAAAGTTAGATACACACACCGGCACATCCTTCAGTTGTCGAGTAATGCAATTTAAGGGTGGGATGCAAGAAGCAAAGCTATGCCCAACATGCAGATTTCATGGAGGTGAGTAGATAGAGGATAATTCGCAGGGGTGGTTAGAGACTACGAGCTCCAGGTGAAGAAAAATTTGATGCTTTCATCCTTTATCATTTCGACTACTCGAATTAGGGGGCATGTTAACTCCTCTAGGTAACTGTGGGCTGAAGTTTTTTTTTTCAGTGCACAATTCTTTTGAAAAGAATGATGGACTGCACATGCTGCCTCATCACATACCAAGTTCCTCTGATACAGAAACATTTATCTAGCTTAATGGTGCCTACAGGAGTAACTGCTATAATTTGTAATACTTTACTAATGGTGGTGACGCGATGTAAAGCATTGGCGTTGCCGGCAAGAAGACAGCCGAACTACTGACTAAAGACGGTAACAGGGCAACACTTAAGTGGAAAACGGGCATGTTCCTTGATAAAATTCGACCCAACAGTTCATTAACTTGCCCGGAGCCTTTAACCAAAGTTGGAGAGGATGGAATCAGCTACAGGTGATAGATAGCACTTTTTTTTGTACCCACGGTTTTGGAGATTTAATTCTCTGAAATTCGATCTTTCTCTGAATCCTTAGGATCTGTTCGTCAGTTAACCTGAAATGCTGAAACATTATTGTTGTTTTGTTTAATAATTCGTGTAGTGCAATATAAATGTTTGATGTCCGTAGCAACGCACGGGCACGATCCTAGTATAGAAAAGTTTTTCACAAATATGCTTGTGGCTAAAATATTTTTTTTTAAATGAACCCGAGCTCGGCACAGATCGTGACCCTGAAGTTACATGTCTCGACGTCATGTAGAGCTGGACTGCGAGCTAGAAACTCGTGAGCTGACTCGGGTCATTTGCAGCTCGGCTCAGCTCTGCTCGTCTCGGTCAATTTCGTAGCGAGCTAAGCAATTATTTGTCAATTTTGTAGCGAGCTAAGCAACTATTTTTTTACTTATTTTGTTAATGAGCTAGCTCGAGCAAACTCGCGAGTTGCTCGTGAGTCACATGAGCTAGAAAGCCAAAGATTCAACATAGTAAGTCAAGCTATCAAATCCAAGCCAAGCTCTTAAAACTAAGTCTAAATTTACGGGATGAACGTAGAGATGCTCCATGGATCGTGAAAATTTTTAAAATGTTTTAGATATGTTGAAATGTTAATTCTAAGTTAACATTTAACTCGCAAGCCTAACAATTCGCTCGAGCTACTAACGAGACATCTAGAGTCATCTTTTTTCCCCTCATTTTGTTAACAAGTGAAGCTGAGCTAGCTTGTCGATGTGAGATTTTTTTTCAAAATGGCCCTTCGCGAAAATTATTTTTACAAATGGACCCCTTGGGAAACTATTTTTGAAAATGAACCCAAAGCTCGGCGGTAGGGGGCGAACGCCGAGGTCAGTGGCTCGGTGCCAGACCCCTTAGCGACGAGCCCCCGCCACGTCAGCGTCGAGCTGGCGCCTCTCGCCTGCGTGGCGGACTTCAGCGCTCGGCCCTTTAACGCCGAGCTACAGACCCCGCCGCCGCCTCTAGCACTGAGGTCTAGCCACTTAAGGCCGGTCGAGCCCCCTTCTTCCTCCTCCCTCCCATTCGTTTCAACCCGAGAGCTCTCTATTCTCTCTCTCTCCGGCGGTGGGGCAATTCAAAGGCCTCGTAGACGAGTGTAATCCAAAGGCCTTGTAGACAAGTGTAGAAGTTGTTCCCTTTGGATTCAAGCCGTCTCCAAGGTAATATAGCTCCCCTCTTTCAATTTGGCCAAGTAGTTTTGTTTGAATCGGTGGCTAGGTTAGGTTTTGAGGGTTTGTTAGGGTTTGCATTAGAGTGAGTTGTTTTTGTTTTTTGTCTTCTGCCTTGCTTATTCGGAGCCGCTAAGTTAGGGTTAGTAATGGTTAGTGTTGGATTAATTCTTGTTTTCTTGCAATGTTTGAAGGAATCACCATGGTATCTCGAACTGAGGAGATAACATTGGTGGGTAAGAAGAGGTCAGAGACCATTCCTGTAGGGGTGGATGTGCCCATGTGCTACTGCGGTGGTCGCTGCAAACTTGTGGAGTCGCAGTTGTTAGGTGAAGGCTACGGCATGAGGTGGTTCATGTGCGCCAACTACGAATATGACCCGTAGGGGGCTATCGGATACGAGAGACACGAGGTTGTGCATGAATCCTTGTCTTTCTTTTTGTAGTGTTTCATAACATAATTTCTGACTCGGGGGGTGGCCGACTCCCCCTCCTCTATGTGATTTTGCGCAGTGGCTCGACACGGAGCAGTTCGAGATAGACAAGTGGTAGGACGAGAAATAATTTGAATGGATGGAGCAAAGGAGGAGATAGGTGCTACACGAGAAAGAGGAGGAGGAGAAGCGCAAGAAGTTTCAAGAGGAGTTTCGCGCAAGGTGTGAGCGCGTTGACTGTAAGGCGAAGGAGGAAAAGGTGGCTGAAATGGAGCGCAAGAGAGCGCGTGCATGCCGTGCGAAGGAAGCAATGGAGCAAAATCCATATGCATCAAGGAAGGGGTGTTAGGATCAAGGCAAGTGGTCTAGAGGGGGGTGAATAGGCCTGCAAAATAAATTTAAACTTTTCTTGCAACTTCACTGCCAAATCGCAGATTCTCTGCATTTTTTCGCAGAACTTCTGCATTTTGGAACCTGCACCAGAGCTGCTGCGGATTACTGAGTATAAAACAGATCTAGTGCAATGGAAAGGTTAGTAAGAAGATGAATTGAGGATACAACAACTTGGACTCCTTCCAAACTCATCCCTAGAGTAGATCGAAGACAAACCCTAAATGAACAAGTAGGAACATACTAAAACCGAGCTAGCAAGATATATATATATATGAAATTAAAGAACAAGAGACACGATTTATCCCGTGGTTCAGCTCGCCACAAAGGCTTGCCTACATCCACATTTTTGAGGTAAGCCACAAAGGTTATGGGATCTCTTTCAATCCACTCCTCTCTCACACCTATTACCAAAGCAATAGATGGATGGTTCCACTAAGCACAGAGGGGGTAATACAAACTTCTTGGAGCTTCCACACGAAGATTGGAGAGCTTCCAAGCAATCTCTAGCCATCTAGGAGCAAGGCTCCAAGAGTAATAGATCCACTAAGTAGGCTAGGGTTTCACCAAGTGCACAAGAACACAAGAGGGGGAATCCCTAGCTCAATCTCACAAGGAATCACCCAATCCTTCAATGAAGAGCTTGGATTTGGAATGGAGTAGGTGTGATTCAATGCAAGAGCAAGAGAGAGAGAGAGCTTGGGGTGGTTTGCAGCAGTGGGGAAGAAGAAGATGACCGTTAGGTCGCAGGGGAGAATAAATACCCCTCAGATCTGAGCTGCAACGGCTATAAATGAAAACGCAGAACTTCTGCGTTTAAAAGCAGAACTTCTGTGTTATGGAATGACTGACAGAACACAGCAGCCTGAAACTGAGAAACGCAGAACCTCTGCGAAAATTCGCAGACCTTCTGCGTTCTGCAGGAAAAGAACAGTAAGCTGAAGGAACTTTTTGTGGATGGGTTGAAGATTGTTGGAAGAGATTTTTATGCACTTGGTTTCACCCAACCCACTATTAGAATCCCCCTTGATAGTACGGCTTGTCCTAAACTTAATTTCAAAATATAAAATGAATTAAACTCAACTTGAGACAAAGGAAACCTTCTCTTTTTAAATTAGGGGGTCTCCATTTTCTCTTTTGCACCTATGGTAGAGTAGTAACCTGTCGCATACACTCAAAATCTCATTAGTCCTCTAATTGTGTGGTCAACATCACCAAAACCCACTTAGAGCTTGATTGCACTTACAATCTCCCCCTTTTTGGTAGATGTCGACAACCCAATTAAAGCTTACATCTATATTATAAAGAACGAGTTCTTTTGATGGGTCTCTCCCTCCCTTTCGTTCTTTTCCATAGTTGTGACTTGCATTTGATGGAAAGCCAGAAAGGCAAATCGGCAATGCGGGAAAGAATTGCTAAGCCAAATCTAAATGATGGCTTGTTTTATTGGACAGTCAAATCGTGTAATGCGGGCAATAATTGTTAAGCCAAATCACGGCTTCTTTTTTTTGGAAAGTCAAATTACGTCAAAGAATTGCTAAGCCAAATCTAAATCATGATTTGTTTTTTTGGAAGTCAAATCGCGCAATGTGGTAAATAATTACTAAGCCAAATCATGACTTCTTTTTTTGAAAAGTCAAATCGCGTCAGAGATTTGCTAAGACAAATCTAAATCATAGCTTGTTTTCTTGGAAAGTCAAATCACGCGGTGCAGGAAATAATTGCTAAGTCAAATCATGGTTTGTTTTTTTTCGAAAGTCAAATCGCCTATTGGTTTGGAAAGGGAGTTTTTGGAAAGTCAAATCGTGCAATGCGGGAAATAATTTCTAAGCCAAATCATGTCTTGTTTTTTTGGAAAGTCAAATCGCGTCTTGGTTTGGAAAGGGAGCGCATGTATGCCCTGCGCACTGGCGGCAGCGGCGGGTATGGGGCGCCAGTAGAAAAGGAGTTGGTAATCTTTTGATGGGTCCCCCTTTCGGTTTTCCATAGTTGTGACTTGCATCTGATGGAAAGGCAAATCGGCAATGCGAGAAAGAATTGCTAAGCCAAATCTAAACCATGACTTGTTTTTTGGAAAGTCAAATCGCGCAATGCAGAAAATAATTGCTAAGCCAAATCATGGTTTCTTTTTTGGAAAGTCAAACCACGTCAAAGAATTGCAAAACAAATCTAAATCATGACTTGTTTTTTTTGGAAAGTCAAATCGCGCAATTCGGGAAATAATTGCTAAGCCAAATCATGGCTTCATTTTTTGGAAGTCAAATCGCGTCTTGGTTTGGAACGGAGTTTTTGGAAAGTCAAATCACACAATGCGGGCTGGGAAATAATTCCTAAGCCAAATCATATCTTGTTTTTTTAAAGTCAAATCACGTCTTGGTTTGGAAAGCGGTGCATGTATGCCTCGTGCACTGGCGGCAACAACGGGTACGGGGTGCCGGTAGAAAAGGAGTTGTTGAAAAACACATTTTGGCTAAAAGTATTCTCTAACATCGAAAAATGGGTTCCCCCCCTCAATTTTGTTCTACAAATCGTTTTATATGGGTCTAACCGCCCCTTTCGTCAACCGTTTGAATAATTGGTAGGCCAAATCACATTGTGTTGGAATAATTGATAACCAAATCACGTTGTGTTTTGGAAAGGGATACAAGAAGTGTGGCATGTTTTTTAAGGGATTTTGAGGAATAATTGGTAACCAAATCACGTTGTGTTTTTTTGGAAAGGCTTAGCAATCGAGGTCGGCAGCCTCGGTGACGTAGTTGTGTTTACGACATTACAATTATCACATGTCAATATGGATTACTATGATCTACAAATCACGCTGCAATATGGGTTTGCACTAATCACACACCACTATGTTCCATTGCTTTCCAACACGCGTCAATGCATGTTGCCGTCAGGATTCTCTGACAATGTGTTTCCCCATCCGCGAGAGGTAGTTGCAGATTTCTCCTTACCCCCACGCTATCATTGCAGCCTTGGTTTTTTAGACATGTGCGACACTATAAAAATAGTTATTTTTTGTTATTTTGATTTTTTAGATACGTGCATGCCGCACGTACATTTTGCTAGTTTAATTGAGAAGATTGAGCTTTTGATGAAAAGAATACAAGTCTCCCCCTCAATATATGCATTTCTCATTTTGAATAGAGATGAAATGTATCAAGACATGTTTGCATATATTGAGGGTAAGTGAAAACAAGATACCATGTATTCGTTTCATCGTGGGGTGCAAAAGAACTGTGTAACATACAAGTCGTGATGCATATGACAGATGGAATCAACCAGAGAGTCAGTTGTGTCCAGACTGTAGAACCTCTGCGAAAATACGCAGAACCTCTGTGAAAATTCGCAGAACCTCTGCATTCTGGAACACAACAGCTCCAACAATCATCACAGGCAGTGTCAGATGTTTAGATCTAGACAGCCCACAGGGGGGTTAACCCCGGTGGTTTAGTTGTTCGGCGAGGGGGAAGCTAAGGCTATGAACTCGAAGGTTGCGCACGAGCACACGAACACGGAGAACACGGCGAGTTTATACTGGTTCGGGCCTCCGGAGAGTAAAACCCTACGTCCAGTTGTTGGTGTCGATTGTTTGGGGATTGCGTGATTGTACAAGGGGTCGCCCTGCCCCGCCTTATATTGGCCAGCGGACAAGGTCGGTTCCCAGATTCCTGGTCGGTTATGACTAGGAGACCTAAGTCTAGTTGATTACAACACTTGCCATATCCGTCGATTTGCTTGGTCGGAATCCACCGATGTCTTGTCTTGTACGCCAAGTCTCGAGGTCATTCCAGATAAGGTCATCTGGAATCTTCTAGAAGGTCTTCAGGAGGTTGTGTGGGCCACCAATTAGGTCGGTTGGGCCCACTGTCAGGTCGGCGGGTCTTCTAGTAGGCCGGACCCACTTGTCGGGGACGGCCGTGAGCCTGGTCAGTGGGGACCCAGGGGTACCAATGTCTCACAAGCCCCCGAGCGAGGTGTAGGCGCAGCGACCTTAGAAAGGTCACGACGAAGTCGTAGAGCTATCGACAGGTCGAATAACATGCACGTCGGTCCAAAAGAAAAGAACAAAATCAACTTTGCAGCCGACCTGTTTATAGTATCTCCGAATGAAGAGAGGTCGAGTGACGACCTATAGGAAGCTGGCTTCCAATAAATCGAAACGATGATGAAAAAATTTCAGAGAGCATCAAGGATGCACTCGTAGAGTAGTATCCAAGCATCATGGTGGGCAGGATGGCCGGTATTAGGCCTGGGCAAAATACCCGATACCCATTACCTGTACCCGAATTACCCGAATCCGAACCCGAATTACCCGAACCCGAGGTACCTGATTCCAAGTTCGGATAGTGATTGTGATTACCCGAAATTAGTTTGGGTAATTCGGGTAATACATTCCGGTACCCGAACTACCCGAAATTTGCCTTTGTCTTTGTATTTATTCACGTGTTGTTAGTTGAACACTTGAAATTGTCACTTTATTAGAATATAATTCTCTTAATTTGAACAAGTGACTATAATATACTATTCTTCTCAACTTGTAGTTGAAATTCAACACAAACTACTAGTCTATGGAAAATTATGTGTGTTTGAGTGTATACTTTGATTATATATTTCGGGTAAATTGGGTAACCCGAACCCGAATCCGATTTTTGCGGGTACCCGAACTTGCAGGTAGTGTTTTTCTGGAGCTGATATCGGGTAATGATTCTCATTACCCGAATTTCTCAAAACCCGAATTACCCGACCCGAACTAATCGGGTAACCCGAACGCCCACCCCTAGCCGGTATGATGATCCAAAAAAGAAAGAGAAGAGAAGAAAAAGTAGGTCGAGTAACGACGTGGTGAGAAACAGGTTGCTCAACAGGTCGGTACGACGAAGAAATCAAGAGGGCGTCGAAGACGCTCTCGTAGAGTAGTCCCTGAGCATTGAAGCAAGCAGTATGGCTGGTTTGATGCTCAAAAAGAGAAGAATATTGAGTCATGGTCTTGATCGAACGAAGTGTAGAGACACCCAGATCTCCCAGCATAGCTGCAAGGAGTCTAGCAGGGCCGACCTCAAGGAGGCTTTGTAGGCGTGCCGACCTCGAAGAGGCCTCAAATCAACAGCGCCCAGTATCCGAGGATACCTAGCAAGATCTTTAAACCCACATCGCATGAAGAGGTCGTCAATGACGTCGTAGCCGAAGTTGTGATGTCCGGAACCATTGGTGACGAAGCCATGAAAATGTGTAGATCTTGAACGTATGGAGTGTAGAGACACCTAGATATCTTGCATGGCTGCAAAGAGTCTGGCAGAGCCACTCGAGGCATGCCGACCTCAGGAAGGTCTCAAATCAAAAACGCCCAAGCATCCGGAGATACTTGGCAAGGCCATTAGGCGCGCACCCCACGGGGAGGCCTTCATTCCCGACGTAAAATCCTGGGTGTCCAGATCAGGCTAGCAGGGCAACAAGAGCACACTAACCTCAAGAAGGTCATGTATCTGTGGCGCCCAACTAGGTTGGCAGGGCCGTAGACATACCGAGGTATTGCAAGACCTAGGTATTGAGGCACGCCGACCTCAGGGAGGCCATCTTGGTGTCCAGATGACCAACATAGCTGTCAATCATCCAGCGGAGCCATAGTGCAAAGGTATTGGCGACCTAAGTAGCGGGCACACCGACCACGGGGGCCCGACAAAAATTGCAGATGTAAAGCTTCTGATCTCCAGGCACCCAGACAGATCTAGCAGAGTAGCGAGGCACGCCTACCCCGAAAGGTCTTCAACTGAACCTACGACCATTCTGCTCAGGAAACAGAAATATAGGCTGATTGGAATAAGTCTGTTTACATGCAGAGCCATAGTGGGTGCATCAGGACGCAGAGCCTAGTGGGTGTAATGAAAACATAGAGCTGTAAAGGGTGCGTTGATCATCATCGTCGACGGTAGTAGTAGTGAGGCGCAGGGCCCTCTGACACATGGTCAGGCTTGTTTACTTATGTAGACTGCTGGGTCACGGGTCAACAGTGGTAGGAGATTCTCTTGCCACCCAGAAAACGACAAACTACCCACGAATCAAGGGGTGTACTGTAGCCATGTGACGCTGCGGCGGCCTCAGGCATCATTGATGCGCTTAGCGACAAAGACGTCGCGAGGCAGGGTAAAGTCATCGCCTTTAATCATGCACATGTCTGCAGGGTCTCTGGACCACGTGGGGACAGTGTCCTCACTTCGCCGGCTGTTCGAGGCCCGGCTCTGGCTATAAATAGCACCATAAGGCTGAAAGGGGCAATCACCGAGCATTGTTGAGCTATGAAGCCGCAGGGTAGTATTGAGGCCATGCCATGGGCATGTGTCCGTCCACCAGATTATAGGATGCAAAGTTTGTAGAGGCTTGGAGCTAGAAGAACTCTTGTGGAATGTAGACAGCACACCCACTCTTTGTACCGTGCCTCAGCGAGGAATCAAGGAGAGTTTGGAGGTGATGCTGTAGAGGTCCGAGGTGAAGCTGTATGTCTTTGGGGAGCATGTGATGCTCGTCGAAGGCTTGCGGTCCACGCCGAAGAGCAAGCTCGTGTCTGCATTCCATAATCTGGCACCGAGCGTGCCCTGCTATGTGCAGCGTCGTGCAGTTGTTCACTGCAAGGCCACCATCGAGGTCCTGAGGCTAGAAGAATTCTTGCGACGTGCTCGGCTATAGCAGAGTACACCTCAAGGATTGCTCTAGGTAGATCAGGTCTTCAAATATGTTTGTATTTTGTGACGGGTTCTTGATCCAATAAGGTCGCAGGCGACTTGTGTACCTTCGAAGTTCTCATGTAATGTTCGCTCTCTTCTGTCATGTAATGGTCGTTTTGAAGAAATTATTCATCAATGACCTATAGTGATGGAATTTGGGGGCTTATCGACCTCATGGAGATCGAATGTTCCGTCAGGACAACCTGACATTTTACTTGTATTCACGACCTAAACTCAGGGCATAGGTCGTGAGATTCTTCATTGGGCATATAGCTGTTGGCGTAAAATCCGGCGAGATCGTCTCGCGAAATTAGCGGCACATAGCCGTTACGGCGAGCTCCTTGCATCGTAAGGATCCGCAGTGGGCACCCTCGGTGGGGCCCTTATAAATAGAGCGGAGGGGACCGGCGTTGATCGTCCCTTTACATCGTCTTCCTCCTCTCGCCATCTCCGCCGGAATCTCCGCACCCTAGCCGCCGCCCGCTCCGCAGCCAGCCTGTTGATGGTTGATTGTCATATCAAAGTTCGTTTAATTTTCAAGCGGACAAATCCCCCGTCGTAGTCAAGGGACCCTTCTTCCCTTAAGTGTGAGAACCCAAGGTATCGAATCCGTGGAACAATGTGCAACGCAAGGATTCAATCTACTAAGGCAAAGAAACTCCTTTTGAAGAACCAAGTTGCATCTAATCTAAGAGATCATCAAGAAAACGAATCTAATCTAATCTAATCTAATCTACTAAACTCAAGAGGTAGCAAGAGAAAGCAAAGAGATAACCGATCTAGAGAGTCTAGATCATGCTTATGTTATAGCTCCAAACAAGATAGATGAAGATAGAAAAGCGAATCTCATAAAAAGCATCTTTAAACCGTGGCCTCCGATCCGATTCCGAAGACGCCCGCCTTTTGGAGCCACCGTTCTGTCACAACGCACTCCTATTCGTGCGGGTTAGCCTAGGGCGAGTTCAAGAAGAACAAGTTGAAAACGCTTGGCCGGTCCGGTATGCACCTCTAGCCACCGCGGCTACAAGAGCACCCTATGCGATCTATCTTAAGTATATATTGAAGAAGAAGCAAAAACCAAGGGAGAACAAAATCATCGAGAAGGCACTTGATCGCTAGAAATCGGATTCACTTATAAAACTTCACCATGAGTGATTACATGAACAAGATCACCACCGGGATCCTACCTCGATCTTGATCCTTGCTCCGGAGCTCTGACGTGGTCTTCCATGCAAGGTTCCCACGTCGGCTAGGGAAACCCTAGACAACTAGCACGACCCTCCTCTCCAAGATGGTGTCCCTCTAGCTTCTCTGCTCCTCAGCGGCGAATGACGAATGGATTTTTGAGTGGCTCTTGGCAGGGGGACTATAAATAGTCCGAGGGGCGTCTAGGTCAATGGGGGCGCGGAACCGGGCCTGGAATGGGCTGGGCCGGCCGGCCTGGGCCGACCGGCCTGGGCCGACCGGCCTGGGCCCATTTCGGCCCAGTTCGGCCCCGGCTTCCTCTCGGTTGCTTCTCGTGTCTTCTAGAACTTTCCACTTCCTGCATGTGGGCCCTTGGCGTCAGTTTCTCTGCGGTTTGGATAGGGCTCCTTGTCGCGCAAGCTTCAGCATTTTCTGTCCAGGTCCTCGGAGTTTCACGGCTTCACGCTTCGGTCCTTGGGCCACTTGGAGTCATGTTCACTTCGTGTCTTGACTTGTGCCGGGCTTCATGATCTTCTCACAAAGTGCTTGATGAACTTTCCCGGGAAGTCTCCCTTTTAGCGCTAAAACCCTGCGTAAACAATAAACTCCAAATACCACATGCGAGTGCGAACTTGACATATGATGAGGGTTAGGATCGTTAGTTTGGATATTAACTCAATGCCAACACTGAAGGTAACCTCATGGCTAGGTTGACGGAAATTCACCGTCAACATCTCCCCCATGTTTAAACCTTGCTCGTCCTCAAGTAAGCCTTCGATGGATATCAGTGTTGCCTTTCATTATTTAAACCCTGCACTTGATCATACACGACAAAACATAATGCTCTCAAAAATTTAATTTGTTAAAGTTCCATAGTGTACTAGACTTCATCCCTACGGAGGGTGGATATCAATTAAGCTCTTCCCGCAAGTAATTAGTCATGGTCCCAAATTTCAAATGAATCTCAGAACTTTTGAAGTGTAGAGCAAGATGAATTAAAGAGCTAAACCAAGTTCAAAAATTTAAACCACCTTGCATCTTGCTCATGAACTCTCATCTCATCTTATCTCTCAAGCCTATTTGTTCTACTCCTTTCCCCTCTCAAAACATATATATGTGGTAGGCTTTATATGGAGCTTTTGGGAAAAGTTTAGTCCTACCAAGATATTATAATTGAGATATTATCAAAACAAGAAAAGCTTCTCATGGTCTTACCGAGACTCGTCAAAAAGGTCATTGGAACAATAATGTTACAAGGAGGGGGAAGAGAGATGAACACACACTTTTTGAGATAAGTGGACATGTGCAAATGGCAAAGAGTGATCCCGAGGTACAAACAAAGTCCCCATTATCGGATTGCACATGGTTGGAAAGATGAGTATGGGTCTTGATCTTGAATCCTCTTGAAACTCCTAATGCATCTAGAGAGCCGGGGAGCTTTATTTATTATTATTTTTTCTTTCTCTCTCTCTTTATATATATACACATCTTTTTCTTCTTTCCTTTTCCTTTCTTTTTTTCTTTTATACTTTTTTCTCTTTTTTTTCTTTCATCATTTTTTGTACTCCCCTTGAACTCTAGATTACATTGTACCTACCTCCTTGGCAACTCCCCCCCATGCTTAGACGATTGCACATCCTCGGGCAAAGAGGTGAAATAAATTTGGGCCAGGGTAGGTACTAAAAGTTCTATATTTTCCTGGAGAGAAACACTTGAAATCTTCTAGGGATCCTTCATGAAACCTTCATGTCATCTTGGAGGTCTCCCAAATTCATACTTCAATCCTTGGCACCTTCATTCTTGTGATCTTCCTCGAAATATTCATCCATACTCAAATGATAGGTTGTGGTCAAGGAGGTAAACACAAAAAGATGTAATGGGTTTTTGGGTGGATATCCGACGAGGTTTGCAAAATTTCCGATGTGGAAACTTACAATGCACGGATAGAAAAGGCTAGCATTAAGATAGGTACGCAAAACGGAATGACCAGCTTCTTAGTCTCGGGCCAGAGAAATCAAGCCCTGAATTAATTCACCCAACATTAAATCTTGTATACTAAGTTTTTGCACTCAAATAAGTATAAGGCTTTGGATAGGTAGAGCAACATGCAAGAGGTATTAATGCCTAGGTTAGCATTAATTTTAAGAACAAAAATAAATCATCTTTAACCCATCCAAAATTGAGAGCATGAAAAGAAAACTATGGGTCTTATCTTTATCATAACTTCCGCAAAGGATTAAGCTAGCATTTAAATTAATTTCAGATTTGCATTAAGAGAGCATTAGCTTAATCATGTATAAAACAAGTACAAAGATGAGCAAATAGGCAACGGTCATCATATATCAACTTGGCACAATTTTCCATCCATATTAATTATCATGAAACGATGGTGAATTTTATTCATGGTGATAGAAAACAAAAACTACTACTACACACATGCTAAAAATAAAATAGAAAATGCTCGCACACACAAATTTGCACATAACTGAAAAATAAAGGAAAGGAGAAAGGAAAATCAAACCGAATAGAAGCATTATTCCTTCTTCCTTCCTTCCCTCTTCCTCCAATGGTTGATCCTTCGTCTTTATGATGAAAACAAGCTTGGAGTGCCTCAGAGTATATGGTGGCGGAGCGGATGAACAAGTTGAATGTCGAGGTTGAACGTGCGGCTCCTCCGTGTGCCCTTGCGGTTTGTCCCACATGGACAAGCTTCGTGTACTCCTCATGCCTCCTAGGAGCAGCTTGTCGTTCCTTGACGGTGCCACGTCCTCCTCCATGCTTCGCGGGGACTCGGAAAGAGAGTGCCTCCGTGAAGAGCTAGATGGCACCTCCGACGATGATGACCATATCTTCTTCCAAGGACGATGTTCATGGCCTTTATTATCGTTCCTTGCTGCACAAATCCACAAAAAACTCTCCCGGGGGTTTCTCGCTGGTAGAAAAATGCACAAAAAAGTATATGGAAGGACAATAATGGTAACAAATTTTTATGGATTTTTAGAGAAGGAAGTGAGGCATGAATTTTTCTGAGTGGTTCATGAGGTTTCTGGGTTATGAACTTGTGAGCATGAACTTGCAAATGAGCGAGAGGCTTACCTGAGGAAGATGGACACCGGGGCCAAATGAAGGGGCAGGCCGACCGAACCAGGCCGGCCGGGCTGGGGTCCTTGCTGCCCCATTTGCCTTGATTCTTCTCCCACTTGCTCCCCGCTACATTATGTCCTTGTGTCCTCATGCTCCACAAGAATCCATCGGCCAAACTCCCTCGGCCACTCCTTTGTTTTGAATGATGAGATCAATGCCTCCCTCCTTAACTTTGAGTCACTTCTTGTCTTCCATGGTTCATGTGTTTTCACTTATTTCCTGCAAAACAAAGTCATGTTGCCCTCCCCCATGCTTGTTATTTACATGTGCCCAAGATGTTTCGATGATAAAGCCCTCCCGTGATGCATCATCAAGCACATGGTGTTAAATAAACCACAAAACCTTCCCTTGATCATGTTTAGATGCTAAATACTCCTCTAATTTTCATAAATTAAAGATTAACTCAGAGCTAGCAATGAGTCCAAATATATTATTAGAGGAGTTTTTAAACATCAAAAACAATTTGTAAGTCGAAAAACTTTCCGACTACCTTTATTTTGTTGCACCGAGATCGTTTGTTTTCATTAATCGATAGCAAGCTCCTCCGGCTTGACCGTGGGTTTATGGGTTTAGGTTCTAAATTTGGCCAAACATGAGAGAGAGATTTTGAATAAATAAAAACAGATGGTGTTGGAAAAACTCTAGCTCTAGAGAAACCGGTAGATGTTAAGTGAAATCAAACCAAAAATCGAATTCCTTAGGTTCACGCGAGTCCTAGCATGAGTCAAAAGATTTAAAAACATTAAGGAACATAGCAAGGCTCTACTCGTGTGTTTTTAACATGCAAAACAAAATTGAACCTACCATCATGGAGAGGATGGAAGGCTCAAATAGGATCTGAATTTTTTGTTCTAGTTTCTCAAAAAGAGGCAAATAAAATATGGGATGGCTCATGTCATCGGTTTAAGATTGAAAAATTCAAATATAATGACTGAGCAAATAAAAGGTTCTCTAAAAACTTGTTCAACCACTTAAGAGTTAATAAAATATCTTGCATAGCAAATTCTATGACCAACTTACTTGGAATTCAAAAATTTTCTGGGTTGCCCTCCCGGTAGCTTTTATTCTCGATCGGGTTGTCCTCTCGGTAGCTTATTCTTGACTTGACGAACGGGTTGCCTCCCGCCTAGCGCTTCGTTCATAGTCCATAGCTAGACTTCTTCTCTTCGGATCAACGCTCTTTGTGGGTGTTGCAATCTTGGGTACCCACTTCCGCACCATCTTGGGCGTGGGCTTATTCTTCGGCTTAGTCATTTTTTTAGTCTTCACAGGCTGGCTTTGTTCTTTGGTCTTGACGGATGCAACAACTTCCTTGATCTTTTTTTCCTTCTTCACCGGCTCTTCCTTCTTCCTTGGCTCTTCCTTGATAAAGCGATGATGAGGTGGAGCATATTTAACATTGAATGTGTTGCATACCTCGAAACGTGGTTGAAACAACTTGAATGCACTTCCCTCGCCGTAGATGTCGAACTTGATCTCTCCAACTTTTACGAGTGCATCTTCGGTGATTCCCACGGGATAGCGAATAGAGTTGTTTCCCAACTCTAGACACATGGCCATAGGCTTGAGCTTCGGTAAGCATAGCTTCTCGAACACGTCTCTTGGCATGACTCCCATACTTGTTCCAATGTCGCATATTGCCATATCGTACTTGTTGGCAAGCATGTCTCGGAAGTAGCGTGGAGGCATCTTCATGTCTTGGCTCGGCATCTCAAACTCTGGTCCTTCGGTCGTGATCTCCGTGGTCTCCTTAGTGTGATCCTCTGTCTCTCCCAAATGAGTTTGAATAGCCTTCGCCATCTCGGGACCTTGGGGTTGTCCCGAAAATTCTCCTTTGTTACCCATCGGGCGCCCGACAAGTTGTCCCACTTGCGTCTCTAGCATCTTCATCATGATGAACACTTCAAGGATAGAGCTTCCGACCTGCGTCACCTTACCATCTAAATCCTCCAATATTTTCTCCATAGCCTCGAACTTAGTGACGGCGTCCTTGTTGATCTTAGCTTGCTCGTCCATGAAGTCCTTCAATTATGTACAAAGAGGAACCAAATCTTGAATGGACGAACTTGCATTAAATCGAGGTTTACCTTGGACATGGCCGTACTCCTCACACTCCTCGCATGTGGATCTTGCCTCGGCAGCCTTTAGGTCTTGAGCTTCTCTCTCCATTTCCATCTTCTCCATCCTCCTCATAAGTAAACCGATATGCCACTCAAGGAATTCGGCTCGCATGTATTCATTGAAACGCTCCAAAGCTTCCACAATCGTCTCCGTTGGGAATTGAGCAAATGTATCAATCTTGTTGCGCAAACTCGGAGTCTTGGTCGGCGAATAAAATTCCTTCATAAAGTTCCTCATCAACGCTTCCCAATCTTGTTTTGACTCCACCAGTAGAGTGTGAAACCAACACAAAGCTTTTCCAAGTAGTGAGAATGGAAAAAGCCTTGCCCTCATTTGATCTTGAGTCACCCCATCCTCATCGAAAGTTTGACATAGTTGAATGAATGCTTGGAGGTGAAGGTTCGGATTCTCTTTACCGGTGAAAGGCGAGTGTTGCATCATGCGGATAGTTGAGACCTTAATCTTGAACGGCCTTCCGGCGTCTTGAAGGTTTATGATAGGTGGATCTCCCATGTCCGGGGTGCATAGCTCGATCTTGCGCTTCGGTTGCGATTGTTCTCCCATCGGTGGTGGTTGATGTTGATCTCTCTTCGGACTTGGAGGTGGAGTTTCCTTTGGAGATTCCGGCGATCCTTCGGCCTCGGCTTTTGGATCTAGGGTTTCCAATCCTTTAGCTTGTGTTGCACGTCTCCTTTGCCAGTAAAATTTTCCTGGATCATCCACAAAAGAAAGTTTTGGGTTTCTTGGAGAGGTAGCCATCCATCTCCGGTTAGGGTTAGCAAAAACAAAAATCTAAAAAGAAAAATTAGGGTTAGTCAAAACTAGATTATATTGATTTTTTTAGGATGATCAAAATTAAGAGATGCAAAAGAAAAATCAAAAGAATAACTGAAAAATATTCACAAAAAAGTGATACTAGATCGGATCTTGATTGCTTGTTCCCCGGCAACGACGCCAGAAAAAGGGGCTTGTTGATGGTTGATTGTCGTATCAAAGTTCGTTTGGATTTGCAAGCGGACAAATCCCCCGTCGTAGTCAAGGGACCCTTCTTCCCTTAAGTGTGAGAACCCAAGGTATCGAATCCGTGGAACAATGTGCAACGCAAGGATTCAATCTACTAAGGCAAAGAAACTCCTTTTGAAGAACCAAGTTGCATCTAATCTAAGAGATCATCAAGAAAACGAATCTAATCTAATCTAATCTAATCTACTAAACTCAAGAGGTAGCAAGAGAAAGCAAAGAGATAACCGATCTAGAGAGTCTAGATCATGCTTATGTTGTAGCTCCAAACAAGATAGATGAAGATAGAAAAGTGAATCACATAAAAAGCATTTTTAAACCGTGGCCTCCGATCCGATTCCGAAGATGCCCGCCTTTTTGAGCCACCGTTCTGTCACAACGCACTCCTATTCGTGCGGGTTAGCCTAGGGCGAGTTCAAGAAGAACAAGTTGAAAACGCTTGGCTGGTCTGCTATGCACCTCTAGTCACCGCGGCTACAAGAGCACCCTATGCAATCTGTCTTGAGTATAGATTGAAGAAGAAGCAAAACCAAGGGAGAACAAAATCATCGAGAAGGCACTTGATCGCTAGAAATCGGATTCACTTATAAAACTTCACCATGAATGATTACATGAACAAGATCACCACCGGGATCCTACCTCGATCTTGATCCTTGCTCCGGAGCTCCGACGTGGTCTTCCATGCAAGGTTCCCACGTCGGCTAGGGAAACCCTAGACAACTAGCACGACCCTCCTCTCCGAGATGGTGTCCCTCTAGCTTCTCTGCTCCTCGGCGGCAAATGACGAATGAATTTTTGCGTGGCTCTTGGTAGGGGGACTATAAATAGTCTGAGGGGCGTCTAGGTCAAAGGGGGCGCCGAATCGGGCCCGGAATGGGCTGGGCCGGCCTGCCTGGGCCGACCGGCCTGGGCCCATTTCGGCCTAGTTCGGCCTCGACTTCCTCTCGGTTGCTTCTCGTGTCTTCTGGAACTTTCCACTTCCAGCATGTGGGCCCTTGGCGTCAGTTTCTCTGCGGTTTGGATAGGGCTCCTTGTCGCGCAAGCTTCAGCATTTTCTGTCCAGGTCCTCGGAGTTTCACGACTTCACGCTTCGGTCCTTGGGCCACTTGGAGTCATGTTCATTTCGTGTCTTGACTTGTGCCGGGCTTCATGATCTTCTCACAAAGTGCTTGATGAACTTTCCCGGGAAGTCTCCCTTTTAGCGCTAAAACCCTGCATAAACAATAAACTCCAAATACCACATGCGAGTGCGAACTTGACATATGATGAGGGTTAGGATCGTTAGTTTGGATATTAAATCAATGCCAACACTGAAGGTAACCTCATGGCTATGCTGACGGAAATTCACCGTCAACACAACCTCCGCCCTAGAGTCCTCAGTTCGCCGCCGTCTGTAGCAGACCGCGTGCCGGCTCCGCCATCCATGCACCGCTCGACTTCGCATGTGCATCAAAACCCTAGTAAACTTCAGATCCAAAACTTCTCGTCCCCAAGAAATGGCGGCCACTGCTCCTCAGATCCCCAACCCGCGGACGGTGTGGGAACCCTCGACGATGACCAAGGCGAAGATCCAAGCGCTGGTCGATCACGGGCTCCTGAGGCCTAAGGCGGAGGTGGAGTGGAAAGCGCTTACGGGCGAGGCGTTCCCAACGGAGGATGACAAGGAGCAGGTCGTCTTTGCTTCCTTCTTCGAGCGTGGGTTCAACATCCCCGCGGGCGACTTCTTCAGAGGTCTCCTCTTCTACTACAAACTGGAGCTGGTACACCTGGTCCCCAACTCCATAACTGTAGTGTCGTCCTTTATCCATTTTTATGAGGCGTATTTGGGGATAGCGCCTCACTTCTTCCTCTGGCGACATCTCTTCAACGTCAAGTTCACCGTCAAGCGTACTGGTGTTGTGGGGGCAGTGATGTTCTGCTTGAGGTCAGGTCTCAAGACAGAATGGATTGATATGGACCTGCCAGACAACACCGCTGGGTGGAGGTCGGAATGGTTCTACATCGCCGATCAGCGGCCGGTGCTCCCGAAGCGGATTGGGCACAAGCCTGAGAAGATACCAGAGTGGGATCTGCAGTTGTCATCTCGCGAGCTGGACGATGTCAAGGAGGTGCTTGCCCTGGTGCGTGACCTTAAGGATAAAGGTGTGACGAGAGGCTCGGTAGTGAGGTCGTTCTGCCGTCGTCTGATCCAGCTAATCAAGGATCGGGTGCATCCGGCATACGAATATTGGGGGCAATCAGTCCCCACTCGCGAGGTCAACTGCAAGGTCTCCCAAGAGGAGATGGTGGCCATGGTGTCGCAGATCTACACCGGGCGTACACGAGGCAGGAAGTGCCCAAAGGTGTATTCCTTAACCCGACCAGCTGACCCTGTAAGTCCTGGGACTACTAGGTCGTTTGTCCTGTTTCTTTGCTTACGTCAATCTTACTCTTTGGTACTTGTCGGTTGCAGGCTCGGGAGATGCAATTTTGGTGTCTCGCACCCTTGCCAAGAGGCGAGGAGCCTCGTCGGAAGCTGAGGTCGGACAAATACCAGCCTCCAGCAGCTGGGCTACTGGAGAATTATGAATCAGATTCATCGGTGGCAGCTGATGAAGATACCGACCCGGAGGTCGGTAACGATGTGGCGAGCCGACCTGCAGAAGCCCGGGCGCAAGACAAGGGCAACAACAACAAAGCAGTCAGCCACAAGAGCTACTGCCAAGGTCGAGGCAGCTAAGACTGCCAAACTTGATTCTGATAAGAAGAAGAGAAAGAGGAGGCCGAGCCTTCCCCCGGCGGTCCGTACGCCGGTGATCCCTACTCCAGCGACCAAGGAGGTCGACGACGATGAGGATGAAGCTACCGATGATCCGCTGGTTGTTGAAGATCGTACAGCGAGGAGGTCGTTGAGTCCCGCGGCCAAGAGGCAGCGGGAGTTAGAGAGAAGGACGACCTCTGTCGGATGAGGGAGGCGCAACGGGCTGCCGCTGGTGTGCAGGTGAGGATGCCTGTGCAGGTTCGAGTTCGGCCCTTTAGGCCAAAGTTGCGTGCCTCGGCTACCGCAAGGTAAGATCGTGGCACTGAAGTTGATTCATTTGCTAACTGTCATTGGCTCTTGTATTGTGTTGACGAGGATTTCTGTAGGTCTGACGCCCAACCTCAGAGCGCCTTGGGTGCTCAAGATTCACCTTCGCGGACAAGGTTGTCTGACCATGAGGTCGGGACTTAGGCTTCGGTCGGCAACGCGGGGGCGTCGGCTCCTCCGCCTGTCACTGAAGCCAGAACACAGGATTCCGTTGGTGACGTCGGGGCGTCGTCTTCTCCGCCTATTATCGACACAGACCCCATCAACTCGGTGCCTAGCACATCGGCTCAAGGCCCAACTGCGGACTCGATACAGATCGAGCCGCCGCAGGAGAACCCAGAAACAACCGGTGTGCAGGCACCGGGTTCAACGTCGACGGGGCCAAACTTGAGGAGTGAAGACATCGACTGGACTGGCACTCCCTGGCAGGACGATATCTTTGACGATGACGAGGATATGAAGTCGGTCCGTAGTGCGATCTTGACTCTCAACCAATCTCTCACGGTAAGCCGCTATCTTTGAATTGGATACATGACTTGTTTTCTGGATGTAGCTGATGACCTGCTTTGTTTTTGCAAAACAGTCGCTGGTTGACCATGCCAAGGGTAGGGCCGACCAGCTTAGGGGCGCTGCAGCTCTACAGCTGCGGGTGGTCGAGCTTGAGCAGGAGCTCAAGCAGGCCCGTGAGACGGCGTCAGCGAACAAGAAGAAGCTCGAGGACGTGCTAGCCGAGGAGAAGCGGAAGACCCGAGAGGCCAACTCGCAGTTCAACACCATGAACATTGGTAAGACCAACCTTCTTGCAACTTTTTTCATCATTGACTTCTACTGCTGATGGCTAGACCTCAGGATTTTTTGTATATTGCAGATTTCCACAGGCGAGAGGATGACCTCAAAAACGAGCTGAAGAATACAAAGGAGAAAGTTCGAAGCTTGGAGGTGAACCTCCAGGAGGCCGAAGCTGGTGCTGAAGAGCTGAAGCGAGTGATGAAGAACACCATAGACAGTGAGTATGCTGTATCTCAAAAGCTGGCTTATGAGAAACAGGCTCGAAGGGATCTTGAGGTCAGTCTTGAGGTAGCTTTGAAGGCGCTGCAGAATGACCAGGTGATCATTGCAGGGCAAGAGGTGGAGCTTAAGGACCTGAAGAATGTTGCCAACTTTGCGATGGACATATTGGCGTCACAGGTCGAGGGGGAGGAGCCCAAGCCTGCAATTGACCGTCTTCTGGCTGCGCTCGAGAAGCTGCTTGACCTGTTGAAGGCAACGAGCCTGGCGGCGGTGACGGAGGCATTGGTCCGGGTGAAGTCTCACTACCCCGACGTTGACATGGTCAAGGTTGGAGAAGGCCCAGACGCGACGAAGGATCCCAAGGTCGTGGAGCTTGAAGTGCGTGAAGTCACTATGGAGGTAATGGACGCCATTGACTATGAGGGCGACGATGGGGAAGAGTAGTCGTAGACTTAGAGCTGTACCCCCTCCCTCCTCCAGTCATGTAAAATATTACTTGACAACTTTATTTTGGCCTGCACGACATACTTGCTTTGGTTTGCGCGAACTTGGTAGCCTTGAAACGATGTGTCTTGTATCATACTCCGCTAACCACTACTCACGGAGAGGCTGGCTTACCGACCATCACAGCTCCGCAGGGAGACTTACGTGTGACCGGTGCGCGGGAGGGAGTCTAGGACTCAGGTTTTGCAACCTTTACGACCAAACAGGCTCGCAACAACACAAAGTAGGTAGTCATGAGGGACGACGTCCTCAGGTCGAACGACCCTTATGTTGGCTTGAGCCAAGCCCCCGAGCATGTCGAGGGGGAGGAGCAGGAAATTTAACCCCCAGGTCTTTCAACCTTTGTGTTGGCTTTAGCCAAGCCCCCGAGCGTGTCGAGGGGGAAGGTTCATGACATGAAGGAGGAGAAGGTAGTGCTCGAGACACAACAGATGACTGCTTGAATTAATATTTATTAAACTGAAAAAGTACAAAGACGAGGAATACATAGCTGTAATAAAAACTATTCTACGGGTAGAATCGTCGTAGGTGCTCCACGTTCTAAGGGTTGGGTACGCCTTGCCCGTCGCCCCACTGGAGGCGATATGTAGATGGGCTGATGACTTCGGTGATGATGAAGGGTCCTTCCCAAGGGGTAGATAGCTTATGCATGCCGTCGGTCTTCTGGATGCGCCTTAGGACTAGGTCGCCAACGTTGAAGGAGGTCTCCTTGACGTTACGATCATGGTACCGACAGAGTTGCTGGTCGAGACGAGCTTGCCTCATAACAGCAGCCATTCTTTGTTCCTCGAGGCTATCGAGGTCGACACGATGAGTCTGCTCGGCTTCTCCCTCCTCGTAGAACTGTATGCGTGGAGCTCCGAAGGTGACGTCAGTGGGTAGGATGGCCTCTGAGCCATAGACCAAGAAGAAGGGCGAGAAGCCCGTAGTGGAACTGACTTGGGTCCTTATGCCCTAGATTACGTGTGGTAGCTCGGCTAACCACCGGGTAGCGTTGTTTGAAGCGTCATCAAAGATACGATCTTTGAGAGCTTGAAGAACCATGCCATTGGCACGTTCGACCTGGCCGTTGCACCTGGGGTGGGCGACCGTGGAGTAGTAGACGTCGATCGTGTTGTCTTGGCAAAAATCCCAAAAGACAGACCCTGTGAAGGCCGTCCCTAGGTCGGTGCTGATCCTGTTGGGCACACCGAAGTGATGTGTTACGTCTTGCATGAATTTTGCCGCTTCTTCCGACGTGACTTTTGCGACAGGTCGGACTTCAATCCACTTGGTGAATTTGTCGACGGCCACAAGGATATACCTGTAGCCGCCTGGGGTGGTTCGGAACGGACCCACGGAGTCGAGGCCCCACATGGCGAAGGGCCAAGATGGGGGAATTGTGCGCAGGGCCTGAGCTGGCAGGTGCTGCTGTTTGGCAAAGAATTGGCATCCTTTGCACCTCTTAACGAGGTCTGTAGCGTCAGACATGGCCGTGGGCCAGTAGAAGTCGGATCGATATGCCTTGCCGACCAGATTGGCGGATGCCGTGTGGCAGCCACACTCACCGCCGTGAATCTCAGCCAATAGCTGGAGACCTTCTGATCGCAAGATGCACTTCATCAAGACGCCAGTAGAGGCGGCTTTCCTGTATAGGTCGTTATCAATCACGACGTAGTTGGCACTTCGTCGTGTGATACGCTCTCATTCAGCCTTGTCTTCTAGGACTCGTTGGTCGAGTAGGAAGGCTAGGAAAGGCTCGCGCCAATCGTCCTCTTTATCTGTCATTAGCACGTCACAGGGAGGTGCTGGAGTTGGGTCGGGCTGTACTTGGTCCGGGTTGTCCGGGTCCAACAGCTTGATTGAAGGCTTGCGTAGGTCTTGGACGAACACACCCGCTGGGATTAGAGCTCGCCGAGAGCCTAGTTTAGATAGTACGTCAGCAGCCACATTGTTGTTGCGTGGCACGTGCTGAAACTCGATTCCCTCGAAGTGGCCTTCGAGCTCGCGGATCTCAGCACAGTAAGCATCCATTGTGTCTTTGACACAATCCCACTCCTTGTTGACCTACTCAATGACGACCTTGGAGTCACCGTACGCTAGTAGTCGCTTGATGCCAAGGGACACTGCTATACGGAGCCCATGAATTAAAGCTTCGTATTCTGCTCCATTGTTGGAGGCCTTGTAGTGTATTTGCAGGATGCACTTGAGTTGTTCTCCCTGGGGAGAGATGAATAACACTCCTGCTCCCGCGCCTTCGAGGTTAAGGGCACTGTCAAAGTACATTATCTAGTGTTCAGGCCGCTCCTTGGGAGGGGGCATCTGGATCTCTGTCCATTCTGATACAAAATCAGCCAGGATCTAGGACTTGATTGCCTGCCTAGGGTAGAACTCGATGTCGAACTCTCCAAGCTCTACCGACCACTTGATGATGCGGCCGTTAGCATCGAGGTTGCAGATGATCTCCCCCAGCGGGAACGATGATGGCACCGTGATCTTGTGAGCTTGGAAGTAGTGGCGCAGCTTTTTCGACGTGATCAGGAGTGGATAGAGCAACTTCTGATCAGGCTGTGAATAACGTGTCTTAGCATAGGCGAGGACCTCGCTTACGTAATACACAGGTCGTTGAACAGGGTAGGCCTGCCCTTCTTCTTCTCATTCTGCAACGAGGACCGTGCTGACCACATGAGTGGTGGCAGAGATGTAGAGTAGGAGGTTTCTCCTGGTATAGGTGGCGTCATGACTGGAGGCGTGGTCAAGGACTCTTTGAGAGCCTCGAAAGACTTCTGTGCTTCTTCATCCCAGACAAACTTATCTGCTTTCTTCAATAGCTTGAAGAAAGGCAGACCTTTTTCGCCGAGCTTGCTGATGAAACGACCTAGAGCCGCCATCATACCTGTGAGCTTCATGACGTCTTTCTTGCAAGATGGCTTGGCCATGTTGCGTATAGCGTCGACCTTGACGGGATTAGCTTCGATGCCCTGGTGTCTGACCATGAAGCCCAGGAGCAATCCGGAGGGGACACCGAAGACACACTTGGTCGGGTTGAGCTTCCACTGGTACTCGCGTAGGTTGGAGAAGGTCTCGGCAAGGTCGGTGATAAGCTGATCTTGCTCGGTGGTCTTGACGACCACGTCGTCGATGTAAGCTTCTACGTTCTTCCCGATCTGCGACTTCAGGCACTTCTGTATCGCCTTCTGGTATGTTGCGCCAGCGTTTTTGAGGCCAAAGGTCATGACCTTGTAGCAGTAGATGCCATTGGGTGTTATGAACGCCGTTTTGTCTTCGTCATCAGGATTCAAGGCTATCTGGTGATAACCTAAGTAGCAGTCGAGGAAGCACAATAGAACGCTACCAGCCGTGGAGTCCACGACCTGGTCGATGCGAGGAAGAGGGAGGGGATCTTTCGGGCAGTGCTTGTTGAGGTCGGTGTAATCGATACACATCCTTAAACCTCCAGTCTTCTTGGGTACAAGGACCGGGTTTGCGAGCCAAACCGGGTGTTTACATTCACGGATGAATCCTGCAGCTAAGAGCTTGCAGACTTCTACTTCTATAGCTTGCTTTCTATCTTTCACAAATCGCCGGAGCTTTTGCTTGATAGGACGTGCGGTCTTACTTACTTCAAGGGCGTGCTCAGCCAGTCCCCTAGGGACACCAGGCATGTCGGACGGACTCCATGCGAAGATGTCGGCATTGTCCCTGAGGAAACTGGTGAGCGGGAGTTCCTATTTGGGATCGAGGTTGGCCCCGATGGTGACTTCCTTGGATGCGTCGGGCAGGCCGAGGCAAACTTTCTTCACAGCAGGACTTGGGTCCAAGGCAGTGGTTGTACGCTTCTGTTCTGGCACCTCCAGGGTGGTTTGATCGATCTTGGCGGCCTGAGCGACCATGACCGTAGCAGCAGCTTTACACGCAGAGATCTTGGAGAGGTCGATAGTGTCGCTCTCGTAGTTGTAGGAGACAAGGATATCACCGTGAACGGAAAGGATTCCGTTTGGTGCTGGCATCTTCATGATGAGGTAGGTGTGATGCGGTACAGCCATGAATTTGGCCAACATAGGTCTACCGAGGATGGCATGGTAGGAGGAGCGGAAGTCCGTGACCTCAAACGTCAGGTACTCTGTGCGGAAGTTTTCCTGTTTGCCGAAGGTGACCGGCAGGCATACACGACCTATGGGGTATGCAGCCTTACCGGGCACGACCCTATAGAAGGGTTCGTCACAAGCTGTCATCTTGGAGAAGTCGAAGTCCATCTTTCTTAGTGTCTCTGTGAAGATGATGTTCAAGCTGCTGCCCTGTTGACGGTGAATTTCCGTCAACCTAGCCATGAGTTTACCTTTAATGTTGGTATTGATTTATTATTCTAACCACTGGAACTAACCCCCCGTATATAACAAGTTCACTCTTGCATGTCGATTTTGGAGTTTATTGTTTACGCAGGAAATCTACGCTAAAGAGGAGACTTTCGGGATAAGTTCATCAAACACTTTGGAAGAAGATCATGAAGCCCGACAAGAGTCAAGACACGCGATGAACATGACTCCAAATGACCCGAGGACCGAAGCATCAATGTGCAAATCTTCAGGGACTCAACCAGAAAATAGCAAAGCTTGGATGGCAAGCATTCAAGCCTTAACCGCGAAGGAAACGACGTCAAAAGCCCACATGCAAGTGCACACAAATGGGGAATCGCGCGAGAAGCAACCGGGAAGAAACCGGGGCCGAACCGGGCCAAAGTGGGCCCAGGCCGTTCGGCCCAGGCCGGCCGGCCCAACCCATTCTGGCGTCGGTTCGGCGCCCCCTTTGACCTAGCCACCATTCAGACTATTTATAGCCCCCTCACCAATAGCCACGCATCAATTCATTCGTCATCCGCCGCCGAGGAGCAGAGAAGAGAAGGACACCATTCCGGAGAAGAGAGGGTCGAGATGGTTGACTAGGGTTCCCTTAGCCGGCGTGGCAACCTTGCATGGAAGACCACGTCGGAGTTCTAGGAGCTAGGATCAAGATCAAGGTAGGATCCCGGTGGTGATCTTGTCCATGTATTACTTCTATGTTGAATTAGTAGATTGAATCCGATTCTTAGCATCAAGTGCTTTCGTTGTGATTTTGTCTTCGTTTGGGTGTTTTCCTCCCCGATCTATCCCGTGGGTAGATTGCATAGGATGTTCTTGTAGCCATGGTGGCTAGAGGTGCATACCCGATCTACCAAACGTTTTCAACTTGTTCTTCTTGAACCCGCCGAGTAGTACCAACCCGTAAGATTATCCCTCGTAGTGACAGTACGGTAAAGGAGAAAAACGGGAGTCCTCAGAGTCGAAACGGGAGCCATGCTTTCAATGAGATTCGTTTTGCTACATTCTTCTTTACTTTGGAACTTCAACAAAAGACCCGATCTAATCTCTAGATTGGTTCTCCCCTCTCTTTCTCTTGCTACCTCCGGTGTGCGGTAGACTAGATGAGTTTTGATGATGATCTAGTAGATTAGATGCAAAAACAACCTCTTGAGATCAAAGCTTTTCCGCTTATTAGATTGGATCTTGCGTTACACATTGTTCCACGGATTCGATACCTTGGGTTCACACTTAAGGGAAGAAGGGTCCCTTGGCTACGACGGAGGACTTGTCCGCTTGCAAGTCCAAACGAAATTGGATACGCATATACACCGTCAACATGCCCCCATCGATAAGGGTCTTAGGCAGGAACGCGCCATCCACTATGGGATTGACGACCAGCGGGTAGGTCCCGGGGTCAGGTATGTGGACCCAATGGTCTTTCCTTGAGAAAGTGATGGGGTACTCCGACCAACGTAGAGGTTGTGGAGTTTCTGTGTTGACTTGACCGATCTTCCTTGCGTTTGATCGTATCTGTCTGTTGCTCTTGGCTGCCTGACGTCCACCAACGATGAAGTTGATCTGCCAGTTGGCGGTCTGAAACGCACCATTGGGATTGCCCCCTTTTGGCGGCGGTGGTGGAGAAGGCTCCTTGCGGTTTTTGTCATTGCGGTTGTGGTCGTCTTGTCGATGACGATCGTCACGCCGGTCTTCACGACGCTCATCATGCCGGTCGTTTCGGTTGTCTTTGCGATGATCATCGCGGCGGTAGTCGTCACGTCGATCATCACAGTGGTCATCGCGGCGATTATCGTGGCGATAGTCACGGTGGTCCCTGTCGTCGTTGCAACGATAGGGTCGGCGGTCACGATAATCACGTTGATCAGGTCGACGGTTACGGTTGTCGTAGTGGCAGCTGCTGTTCTGGTCGTCGTTGTTGCCGCTCTTGGTCTTCTTGGGCTCTGGAGGTACTCCTAGGGCACGCTTTAGCTGTTCACACTCCCTAATGGTGTGATTGGCGTCGCGGTGGAACTGGCATTGGTCGTCCATGACCATGTTGAAGTCACCTTCAAGGAAGGTGGAAGGTCTGGGTGGATCGGTCACATAGACCTCGCCAGATCGCTTGCGCGACCTGCTGCCACCGTCGTCGTGATCTTCTCCCTTGAAGTCATGCATCACCGCATCTTGAGTGTCAACAAGCTTGTCGACGTAGGCCATGAGGTCGATGATGGTATGGGCGTCAGCTTCGTGGATCTTTTCAAAGAGCTTGATGTTAGTTACCCCCTTCTTGTAGTAGGCTATGACGTCTTCGTCTTTGACACCTGCAAGGGTGTTGCGATTCTCAAAGTAGCGGTTAGTGTACTCTCGGAGAGTTTCGTCATGCCTCATCCGCACTCTAGCGAGGTGATGTGTGTCGCCAGGACGGTTGTAGGTCGCTTGATAGTTGGTCGTGAAGAGTCGTGACAAGGTCGCCCACGAGGTGATGCACTCCGCAGGAAGATTGTCGAGCCACAGGAGTGGTGCTTTGCCCATCACGAGGGGAAAGTATCCCGCCATGTGATCCTCATTGCCTCCAGAGGCGTGTGCCGTGATGCTGTACATCTTGAGCCAAATACTTGGGTCGGAGCGACCGTCATATTTCTCGATGGCTGGCTTGAAGTCCTTGGGGTATCTGATCATCCTGAGACGTCGTGAAAACGTCGGGAAGTTGTTGACTGCTCCAGGACTGGCTGATGGGGCATAGGCCGTAGGTATAATGTAGAGGTCATCTGGAGGACTATTATCTTGGTCGTATTGGGCACATCGTAGGAGCTCTTGGTCGTGCATCTGACGAACTTCTGTTGCTTGGATAGGATTATTGGCGTCAAGGGGATCAGGGACCCCGTTGTCGCGGTCGTAGTTAGCACGGCGTGCTATCTCCACTTCGTCTAGTATACGTCGTCGTTGACTGCTCTGAGCGTGGTTGGCTTGTACCGGTGGAGGTTGAGCTCCAGCGTTTTGCCTTGCATTGGCGGCAGCATTCTGCTGTTGGGCGCCAGCCGCATTGGCGGTGTTGTTTTGGGCATTGCCAGGAGCGTTGCCCGCGGCGTTGGCGGCTGGATTGGCTGCTTGATTGGGAGCGGGATTGATCGGCTGTGCTACTTCGTTTTCGCCTCCTCTCGCTTCAGCTACGGGCTCAAGGGGAGCATTGTTGTGGCGTTGGTGACGAGGTCGATCCGACCTACTTCTGGAGTAGGAGCTTGAAGCTGATCTGTTGTATCCTGGACCTCTTTCTTCGACCTGGGCGGTAGCGACGCGGATGTGAGCTTGTAGGCGCCATATTGCAGGAGTGTCCTCAAGTTGATCCAGTGCGGCAAGAGTTGCGCCCAAGTTTGCTTGAGGAGAGTTGTAGACTTCATGGCCATCTTGCTCACAGTCCCTCAGGAGGTCTCTGGCACGTAGGCGGTTTCGACGAGGCTCGTTGCGATTCTGTTGCTGCTGAGGAGTAGCTGGAGCTGCGGGGGCTTGCGCCCCGATGTTACCTGCTGGTTGGTCACCGGCACCTTGCCCGACGTTGGCCGCGGGCTGACCTGCGCCTGCGGCAGCTGCATCTAACTCCTGCTGACGGCGTGTAGCTCTTGCAGCGTTGGCGTTTTCACGCTCTATGCGCTGCTCGTCTGTCTCTCCGGGTTGAGGAGGTACGTCTGCAGAGACCACGAGGACCTCTCGGTCTGAGATCTCAAACACTTCTCCCGGATAGTTCGGGGAGATGGTCGTACGAGCGATCTGAAACGCGAGGCGGTCCGGAGACAGCTCGCGGTTAAACTGGCAGCGATGAGCCGCGGTGAGAGGTCGGCGAAGCTTCTTGAGCACACGGCACTGGCGAGCCGTGTGTTTGGAGTCTTCGTGGACGGGGCAAGGGTTGTCGAGGTGACCCCTGCAGTTCCCACGGTATGGAGTCTTGGGTCCAGATTCGATCTGGATCTTGCGCTTCATGTAGCGAGACGCTACATGACCTGTGTTCCGCAGACCAAGGAACATGCGGGGTCGAGGAGTGGAGGTCATGCAAAGGCGTTTGGCGTGTTCGCAGACCTTGATCGTGTCGGAGAGCATGTCTTCGACGCGATAAGGCCCCGCGATCAGGTCGCGAGTAGTGGGTGGGTGGGTTTCCGCCAGCATATCTGTCCCGACCTGCTGGTTGGAGGTGACCACATTGCCCTTGATGACGAGGCAAGCGGCTGGAGCGGTGGATTCCGCCGGCATGGAGCCAAAGCAGATGTCGATGGGGTTGGCGAGGATGTCCACCATGCTCTCCGGGAAGATGACGCCGTTGGTCGAAGCCATCGAGTTGCACGAAGAACCCTGGATTCCTCCCCTACCTAGTGTGCCAACTATCAGATGTTTAGATCTAGACAGCCCACAGGGGGGTTAACCCCGGTGGTTTAGTTGTTCGGCGAGGGTGAATCTAAGGCTAAGAACTCGAAGGTTGCGCACGAGCACACAGAACACGGAGAACACGGTGAGTTTATACTGGTTCGGGCCTCCGGAGAGTAAAACCCTACGTCCAGTTGTTGGTGTAGATTGCTTGGGGATTGCACGATTGTACAAGGGGTCGCCCTGCCTGCCTTATATTGGCCAGCGGACAAGGTCGGTCCCCAGATTCCTGGCGGTTACGACCAGGTTACCTAAGTCTAGATGATTACAACACTTACCATATCCGTCGATCTGCTTGGTCGGAATCCATCGATGTCTTGTCTTGTACGCCAAGTCTCGAGGTCGTTCCAGATAAGGTCATCTGGAATCTTCTAGAAGGTCTTCAGGAGGTCTTGTGGGCCACCAACTATGTCGGTTGGGCCCACTGTTAGGTCGGCGGGTCTTCTAGTAGGCCGGACCCACTTGTCGGGGACGGCCGTGAGCCTGATCAGTGGGGACCCAGGGGTACCCATGTCTCACAGGCAGGCAAAGAATAACAGCAATATACTAGCAAATAACAGGATCTAGATTATAAATAAACATGACATGCTCATCTAGTCCTATTACACCACATCACACAGTTTTAAAGTTTTGAATCCCATCAAGATGTCCACAACCATCCATCATGGCTTGCCAACAGAGGCAAATCCAAATATTTACAAACCAGGTCAGATATAAAGTTCAGAGAGGTGTCAGCACTCTCACATCTCACAAAAACAAAAGATAGAGCCAACAACCAGCAGCCACCATAACAGGTTCTTCTCAGAGAATGCATCTCAATCTTTCTTCACTCTCCCCCTTTGTCAACATATAGCAAAAAGGGAAGAAAAAGAAAGAGAGGAATAGAAATCTTGAACCTGGACAGCTGCTTCACTCATCCTCGCTACATTTAGTCTCCGTGTCAGACACATGTACAACAGGTTCTTCTTCCTCAGTCTCAGAGTCAGATGTGGCATCCTTGCCATGTGGCTTAGGGATCTTGGAGCTGAGGGTTTTCCTTGTGCCAATTTTGGGACCCTTGGAGGAACGCACCCAAGCAATAAGGGGCTCATCATCTTCAGGCACATCTTTAGGCTCTTCTTCTTCACTAGTGGTGATGTCAACAAATAAAGAGGGAGGAGGAATAGGAGTTGGTGCAGCAAAGCCAGCTTGGTTCAGCAGCTTGTTTTCATCTTTTCTCATCTCATAAACTTGTGTGGCTATGTACCTACACACTGGGAAGAGGTCCCTCACCATGGATCTCAATTTCTTGCTCTTAAACTTTTCTTTGCTGCTGCTAGGACCTTTTGAGGAGTGGGTAGCAGGTGTGGATTCTTCATGGAGAGACTTGAGCACACTTTCCTTTTGCTTGTGGCTCTAGGAGGTCAACTGATAAGATTTATGAACACAATCCTTCGAAAAATTCAAACCACTGACCATCTCAATGACATACATCACGTATGGAGCATACGGAAAGTTGTTCCTTCCATCATCCAAGGTGTCTATGAGCCCAAACCAAATATATTTGCTGACAGAGAAGGGCTTGCTGCCTGGCATCATCCTCAATAGATTCACAGCATATTTCCTAAGGGAAGTGGCATCATTGTCACCCTTTGGGTTGATAGTTTCTCTCAACAGGTTGTTAAGTGCATAGTAGATTGGTTTTAGCCCAACTATCTTTCTGCCTGCAAGCTCTTCACACTCAAACAACTCAAGCACATCTTTTCCTTTCATGTGTCTCTCAAAGATAAGATTTTTAGCCATCCTGTCTTCCTCACCAAACCCCAGCAAGCAAAAGTAGTGAAATCCACTTTGTAATGGACTCTCTCTGTCATCGAATGGATGGTATCAACATTGTCCTCATAGTGAAACGTAGCATGAAACTGTCCAACAATTTCAGCATTCCAGTCATAGCTAAATCCCATGATGTCCCGCATTCCATGCTCATCAACAATTCTCAGCACTTCCTTTGATACAGAGAGCCTTTTCCTCTCAAGATGCTCCCAATCAACCCATTTCATCACTATGATCTTGCCTTTCTTTCTAATGACAGAGTTGTAGAAGTCATAATGGAAGGGAGACCAAAATCTATAATCAATTGCAGCACATCTAGCATGCAGATATGGATTTTCCTCTCTAGCTATATTGACTTGCACTCCCAATCCATCATAGGTTTCATGATTAATGTGATATGCATGATCGTACTTTGTAGGAGCTCTCTTGGTTGGGTTACCTCTGAAGTATTTGATGTAGCTGCTGTCAATCTCACCAAGCCTAGGTGGGGAATCAATTTCAATTGGAATCGTCTTGCCTTCTGTCCCACCATCATCCATCACTGGATTTGCAGGGCTATGGCTGCCTCGGCCACTGATAGGCCCAGCTGATCCTCTGCCTCTCTTTTGTGTCGCTTTTCTGGCATCTGACCTTTTTCCATAGACGATCCTGCTGGCTAGCTCAAAGGCTTCTTCTCCTTCAGTGTCCTCAAATGGCATGGACCTCTTGTCCTTCTTCTTTGAACGGCCCGGCTCCATCTAGAGATAAAGGAAGAGATGATGAGCATCTAGTGCAAAATGAGACAACAACAATTGGCAAGGGCTCAGTTGAACTTTGAATCGAAGGCACAACGTTTGTCCCTCCAGAATGCAAAACTTCTGTAGAATAACGCAAAACTTCTGCGTTCTGCAGAGATAGGGCTGCAGAGTTCGATTCAATTTTCAACTAAGCTCTAACCCAAAATGTACAATAACATCAACACTAGAGGATATTGAGAAGTACATCTACTCGAGAAATAGAGCCTAGAACTGAGAGGATTTGTAGATCGATCACGATTAGGTCAAGTACCTCAGATCTGCTGGGGAGAGAAGAGACTTGAGCCCTTGGAGTAGGAAACCTTCAAGAAGTTCTTCTAGATCACGAGCATGACACAGAGAAGGAGCAACTTGGGTGAGCAGATCTTGGCGGCTCAACCGTGCGGCTCCCCCTCCATCTTCGTCTCCTTGCCCGGGAGGATGCGGTGCGGTTCGACTGGAGGGCGACTAGGAGAGAACCACCGCTAGAGGTTGTCCTGGCCGATGACGTGGCGCGACAGCAGGAACTGGAGTGGCGGCGAGCAGTGGCTACCGGAGGGAGAGAGGGAGCGAGATGAGCGGAGTAACCGTGGTGAAAGGAGTGGATGCGGGCGGTAGATGAGAGTTACTGCGGTGGAGAGTGAAAGGATAAGGATCTTAGAGGAATATTCTCCCAAGTGCTGACCGAACCGCTGTAATCCTTGACTGCTGTCCAACTGAATGGATTTCGGCGTTGACAGATAAAAATGCAGAACCTCTGCAGAAAAATGCAACACCTCTGCGACAGATAAAATGCAGAGCCTATGCAAATAAATGCAGAACTTCTGCGAACTGGAGAACAGAGACAGAGAGCTGCCAGATAGATTTGGAACTTGGTCCTTTTTCTTTTAGCTTTCACTTAGGTTATGGACACCTTGCCTTAGTGGCTAGATTTCAAACAATCAGCACAGAACTATAGCCACTAGAAACAAGTTGGGATATAAAATAGATTTTGAAACACTTTAATAAAGAATTTCTCAAAAAGATTTTCAGCAAAGACAAAGCATTAAAGGCATGCTAGAGATCAAGCCACGCAACGAGAATCAAGAATATTTAGCTCATTCCTTAAACTACAAAACCTTGTCTCGTCGAGGGGCTTAGTGAAGATATCGTCTAGTTGTTTTTCGGTGCTCACATGACTTAGAGCGATATCTCCTTTGGTTTTGTGGTCTCTCAAGAAGTGATCACAGATGTCTATATGTTTTGTATGAGAATGGCTCACGGGGTTGTTTGCAAGCTTTATGGCACTTTCGTTGGCACACAAAAGTGGGATATGGGTAAAGTGACATCCATAATCTTTTAAGGTTTGCTTCATCCAAAGTAGTTGAGCACAACAAGCGCTGGCTGCAACATACTTGGCCTCGGCGGTGGAAAGGGCTTTAGAGTTTTGTTTTTTTAGAACTCCAAGTCACTAGAGACCTACCAAGGAATTGGCAAGTCCCCGATGCACTCTTTCTATCTACCTTGCAACCGGTATAATCGAAATCCGAATAGCCAAGTAGATCAAAAGTGGAGCCCTTACGATACCACAAGCCAAGGTTAGAGGTATGCACTAGATATCCCAAGATTATCCTTACGACCATAAGATGGCACTCTTTCGGGTTAGCTTGAAATCTAGCACACATGCAACACTAAGCATAATATCCGCCCTAGATGCACATAAATAGAGAAGAGAACCGATCATGGAGCGATATACCTTTTGGTCCACGGATTTCCCTTCTTCATTGAGATCCAAGTGTCCATTGGTAGGCATTGGAGTCTTGATGGGCTTCGCCTTGTCCATGTCAAACCTCTTGAGCATATCCCTTGTGTACTTGGTTTGACATATCAACGTCCCTTCCTTTGCTTGTTTGATTTGAAACCCAAGAAAGAACTTGAGCTCACCCATCATGGACATCTCAAACCTCTTTGTCATCACCCTACTAAACTCTTCACAAAAAGTTTCATTAGTACTACCAAATATTATGTCATCGACATATATTTGACACACAAAAATATGACCATCAACTTTTCTAGTAAAGAGAGTAGCATCATCTTTGCCTATCTCAAAGCCTTGCTTGAGCAAGAATTCCTTAAGGCATTCATACAATGCTCTTGGTGCTTGCTTAAGCCCATAGAGCGCCTTACGGAGTTTGTAGACATGATTAGGACGTTTGGGATCTTCAAAACCCGGTGGTTGCTCCACATAGACTTCTTCGGAGAGTGGTCCATTGAGAAATGCACTCTTGACATCCATTTGATATAGCTTGAAGTCATGATGGGCAGCAAAAGCAAGTAGGAAACGAATTGCTTCAAGTCTTGCTATCGGTGCATATGTTTCTCCAAAGTCTAGCCCTTCAACTTGAGTGTACCGCTGAGCAACCAATCTTGCTTTGTTCCTAATGATAATGCCAAACTCATCTTACTTGTTTCGAAAGACCCACTTGGTGCCAATGATGTTTGTGTTGGGTCTTTTCACCAACTCCCACACTTGATTTCTTTCAAAGTTTCTCAACTCTTCTTGCATAGCCATCACCCAATCCGGATCCTCAAGTGAGAGACATGGGTATCCATGGGTCCCCACCAGCAAGGGTCCCAGAGGTCCCTGTCAAGTGGACCCGACCTGCCAGAAGCCCCGCCGACCTGCAAGTGGGCCCAAAGACCTTGTCCATAACCCCGATGACCTTGGAAGACCCCAGAAGACCTTATCCAGATCCCGGAGGATCCGCAGGACTTGGAGCGCAAGGCGAGCTACCAGATCGCGGCTTGGCGACGCCAGTAGGTCCGCAGATCGCGGGATACTCCCTGTAATCAAGGCAGATAGCCTTCCTGTTTTGTAACCGACCCCGATGAGGGTCCACCGACCTCGAATGGAAGCCCTGGCCTGTTGAGCATATAAGGTGGCCTAGAGCTCCATTCGAGGGGACTTCCCTTCCACGCATAATTCCACCCCATACTGGACGTAGAGTTTCACTCTCCGGAGGCCCGAACCAGTCTAAACCCTCGTGTTCATCACCATTCTTGCCGTGTTCCGAGTTCCATCCGCGAACTACCACCTACGCTCTTAGTTCCCGATCCCCTCCATTAACCTACACCCGCTTGGGTAGCCCCCTTGCGGATCTGTCCAGGTCTCACCCCCTGACATCAAGGGCTTGTTCTACCTTGATGGGTTCAAGAGAGGAAACAAATGAGTAAAATGCACAAAAATTTTTAAGACGAGATCGTGTTGTTACCCTTCTCCTTATGCTCCCAAGAATATTATCAACAGGGTGGTCCCGTTGTGTAGTTTGATGTACACGAGGATGTGATGGCCCAAGAGGTTGGTGTAGGGGTTGATCTTGATCATTATCATCTGCTTGAGGCTCGGGAGAATCTTCAAGAACAACCTCTTTCTGATTATCTTCCTGGTACTCAGTGTTGACTGGAGCTGAGTTCCCAGAACGTAGAACCTCTGCATTTTTCGCAAAACCTCTGCATCCTGCACTTCTGCAAAACCAGTAACCTCAGGCCCTTCGAGTGGTGTTGAAGATAGGAGTTGTTCTTCATCTTCCTCTTATTCCTCAACTGGTCTAACAACACCTATGGCCAATTGCTTGATTGCTTCACAAAGCGGCTTCTCCTTTCCTACAACATTCATATCAAGTTGCTCCACTTGAGAGCCATTAGATTCATCAAAGCTCATGTCTACCGTGACTTCAATCCTTTCGGTGGTTAGATTGAAGACTCGGTAGGCATGCTCGTTAGGACCAAATCCAAGAAGAAAACCTTCATCAACCTTTGGTGCAAACTTAGAGCTTCAGGGCTTTTTGTTTAGAATGAAACACTTGCACCCAAACACTCTAAAGTAGGATACCTTAGGCTTTTTACCGGTGATAAGCTCATATGAAGTTTTCTTGTGAAACTTGTGAAGATAGAGGCGGTTGATGGCATGGCAAGCCGTGTTGATTGCTTCGGCCCAAAAGATGTCTTGAGTCTTGTATTCATCCAACATGGTTCTTGCCATCTCAATGGGTGTACGATTCTTCCTTTCAACCACCCCATTTTGTTGAGGGGTATATGGGGCTGAAAATTCATGCTTGATGCCCTCTTCATCAAGAAATTCTTCAACGTTGGTGTTGCAGAATTCGGAGCCATTGTCACTTCTCACTTTCTTGATGGGTAGCCCGAACTCCCTTTGTGCTCTTCTAATGAAGGTATTCACCTTCCCTTGTACTTCACCCTTGTCAAACACAAAGAACACCCACGTGAAGCGAGAAAAGTCATCAACAATAACCAAGCCATATTTGTTACCACCAATGCTTATGTAGGCCACCAGTCCAAATAGATCCACGTGAATGAGCTCCAATGGGCTTGATGTAGTGATGATGCTATTTGGTGGGTGAGGTGCACCTACTTGCTTTTCGGCTTGGCATGCTTTGCAAATCCTATCTTTCTCAAAATGAACATTAGTTAGTCCAAGGATGTGCTCATCTTTTTGGAGTTTGCCCAAGTTCCTCATGCCAACATGGGCTAGTCGCAGATACCATAGCCAACCCATGCTAGATTTTGCCACTAAACAAGTCTTAGGAGAGACTTTACTTTTGTTGAGATCAACTAGGTAAAGCCTTCCCTTCAAGCGACCCGTAAGGACAATAGAGGAATCCTCCCTCCTTATGATGGACACACCCTTATCCGAAAAGTGACAATCAAAACCAATCTCACTAAGTTGTGAAACCGATAATAGATTGTAACCCAACGGATCAACATGAAGCACATTAGTAATTGAATATTTTTTAGAGATAGGAATATCAACAACACCGATGACTTCTCCTTTAGTGTCACATCCATATGCAATTGTTTCTTGTGGCCCTTCCATATGGAGATAACTTGAGAACATACTCTTTTCTCCGGTCATATGATGTGTACAACTGCTATCAAGCACCCAACTTGACCCACCGGAGGAGTATGCCTACAAAACAAGTTTAGTTCCTTCTTTTAGGTCCTCAATGTGACTTGGGGCCTTCCACATTAGCAACCAAAACCTTGGGAACCTATAGAGATCTTTTCACATATATGTTGGACTGATTTCCAACATACGTGGCAACAACTTTAACAAGGTTGTTGCGTCTCAACACATAGCTAGGAGGAATATCGGTGGATGTATGAGTCTTGTTCTTGTGAGAAAACTTGTTCCTCTTAGGTATGATAGGATGTTTCTCAACCTACAAACAAGTGTTCGAGGCCTTGGGAACATATCTTGGTTGAGCTTGAGCCTTCTTCTTAGTTCTGTCCATGCAGACCGTGGAACTTCCGTGTTTGAATCGCGGAACCCCTGCGTTCTGGGCGTCATCCTTCCAGACTGCAGAACCTCTATGTTCAGAACGCAGAACTTCTGCGTTCTGGGCAGACATCAGGTACTCATCTTCGTTGAGATCCCCCTTGCTCACAAACCTGATGCACTCTTGGCCCTTGATGATGTCCCTTTGGCCGGTCTTGCCACCCTTGATATGACCAAGACCATCCTTGTTTCTGGGCATTTTACCTTGCTTGTATTAGACCTTCTCTTGCTTGTTTTCTTTACTCTTGCACCCACTAGCTATAATTGTGTTGAGCCTAGCAATTTCCTTTTTCATAGCCTCCATGTTAGCAAGATTGGTAGCGTAAGCATCAAAATCAACATTGTGACATCTTTCACAACCCTTGCTAGTAGAGGCACTAGAGTCACCCTTTGTCTTCAAAGGATGTGAGGTGCTACTCCAAAGGAGACTATATTGCTCCTCAAGCTCTTCATTCCTCGACTTGAGAGAATTACATTGAGCTTGAGAGGCAGCAAGGTCTTCTTTTAGAGTAGCAATGATACCCTCCGCTTGATCAACCTCCAAGCGCAAGGCTTCAAGCTCACTTCTCTCCGAGACAAGCATGTCTTGAGTTTTCTCTAGTTCCTCTACCATTGTGGCCATGAAAGCTCTAGATTTTCTCTCTATTTTGCTAACTAAGTCATTTATTTCTTCATCACTAGATACATCACTAGAGTCTATGTCCGAGGTATCACTAGGTGGAGGAGGGGATTTTGATTTTGATTTTACCTTCTCACCCTTAGGACAATGAATGGTTGTGCCCTCTTCATCATCGGTCAAGTTTGTGAATAGCTTTGATGTAGAGGAGAGCTTCTTGATGGCAACGGTTGCAACTTTCTTCTCCTCTCCATCACTAGAGTCTTCATCACTAGAGTTCCATTCATGACCAATATGGGCTTCTCCACCATAATTTCTCCTCTTGTGATGTGTCTTTTGATCTTTCTTGTTGTGCACTTTATTCTTGTTGTTCTTGTCATACTTGCCCTCTTTCTTCTCATTAGGGCAATCCACAATGAAGTGTTCCGTGCTTCCACAATTGTAGCAAGTTCTCGTTTTCTTGTTGGGAAACCTTCTCTTGGTGAACTTGTAACCTTGCTTTTTCAAGCCTCTTTTATATGTCTTCATGAACAAAGCCATATCCCCAATCTCAATATGAGGACCTTCATCTTCATCTTCACTTGAGTCACTTGTGGAGCTCTCTACTTCAACCTTCTTCGATTTTGACTTGGAGGGCTTGCTTGACTTGTAGGCTTGGAGAGCAACATCTTTGACTTTCAAGTTGTTCATCTTAGCCTCTAGCTCTCCAAACTTCCTCCTTTGTTGTATTTCCATGTCCATGAGCTCATGTGTGAGAATCCTCCCAAGAACATCATTTGGTGAGAATTCCTCAAATCTCTTCTTCTCTCTAATCAAGGTGACTAGAGTAGGGTTTCTTGGAGTAAATGCCTCCAACATCACCTTCACCACATAGTGATCTTCTAACTCATCACCACCCGGGCCTCTTATTTTACCAACTATAACCATCAACCTATCAAACATCTCTTGAGGCCCTTCACCTTCCATGATAGAGAACCGGTTGAGTTGAGCCATCAAGATGCTTATCTTGGACTTCTTCACTTTGTCAACACCCTCATGAGAAATAAGGAGAGTGTCCCATATCTCCTTGGCAATCTCCAAGTTACTCACTCTATTGTACTCTTGTGGACTCAATGCACTTAGGAAAATGCTTGTGGCTTGTGCATTTCTTCTTATGTTGCGGCAATCACGAGGTGTAAGCTTCTCATAGTTTTCGGGATCATAAAAACCTACACACACAACATTCCACAACTCCAAATTTAAGCTGGTTATATAGTCCTTCATCAAGTGCTTCCACTTGGCAAAGTTGGTCCCATCAAATTGGGGCAATTTGCCAAAGGGCATGGTGAAGTTATCCTTAGAAGAGGTATTCAATGAATCATAGTTAAAGGATACACTTCTATAAGCCTTCTTGGGCTTAGGCTTGGCCTTGAAGGATGTCTTGGGTATTCTTGTCCCATAGTACTCATCATCTCCATCTCCATTCTCACTAGATGACGATGAGGATGATGATGATGAGGGTGAAGATGATGGTGCCTTCTTCTTCTTCTTCTTCTTCTTCTTCTTCTTCTTCTTCTTCTTCTTCTTCTTCTTCTTCTTCTTCTCTTCTTTCTTCAACTCTTTCTTCTTCTTCTCTTCTTTCTTCTTCTCTTTCTTTTTCTTTTCTTCCTTGCTGCCATCCTTCATAACCTTCTTAAGCTTGTCGAGCTTCTCACGAGCAGAGGTAGAGTCCACTTCTACCTCGGATGCTTAAGCTTCATCCCTATTGGGAATATCTTCAAACTCCTCATCTTCTTCGGGCCTTTCTTCTCCACTTGCCATATCCTCACACGGTTAGGTGCTATGGAGGATAACCTGCTCTGATACCACTTGTTAGGATCAATGCAAGTGGCCTAGAGGGGTGGATGAATAGGCCTGCAAAACAAATTTAAACTTTTCTTGCAACTTCACTGCCAGACCGCAGAACCTCTACATTTTTTCGCAGAACTTTTGCGTTTTGGAACCTGCACCAGAGCTGCTACGGATTACTGAGTATAAAACAGATCTAGTGCAATGGAAAGGTTAGTAAGAAGATGAATTGAGGATACAACAACTTGGACTCCTTGCAAACTCGTCCCTAGAGTAGATCGAAGACAAACCCTAGATGAACAAGTAGGAACATGCTAAAACCGAGCTAGCAAGATATATATATGAAATTAAAGCACAAGAGACATGATTTATCCTGTGGTTCAGCTCGCCACAAAGGCTCGCCTACATCCACGTTGTTGAGGTAAGCTACAAAGGCTATGGGATCTCTTTCAATCCACTCCTCTCTCACACCTATTACCAAAGCAATAGATGGAGGGTTCCACTAAGCACAAAGGGGGTAATACAAACTTCTTTGAGCTTCCACATGAAAATTGGAGGGCTTCCAAGCAACCTCTAGGGTTTCACCAAGTGCACAAGAACACAAGAGGGTGAATCCCTAGCTCAATCTCACAAGGAATCACCCAATCCTTCAATGAAGAGCTTGGATTTGGAATGGAGTAGGTGGGATTCATTGCAAGAGCAAGAGAGAGAGAGAGAGAGAGAGATAGCTTGGGGTGGTTTGCAGCAGTGGGGAAGAAGAAGATGACCGTTAGGTCGCAGGGGAGAATAAATACCCCTCAGATCTGAGCTGCAATGGCTATAAATGAAAATGCAGAACTTCTGTGTTTAAACGCGGAACTTCTGTGTTCTGGAACGACTGACAGAACACAGCAGCCTGAAACTAAGAAACGTAGAACCTCTATGAAAATTCGCAGACCTTCTGCGTTCTACAAGAAAAGAACAGTAGGCTGAAGGAACTTTTGTGGTTGGGTTGAAGATTGTTGGAAGAGGTTTTTATGTACTTGGTTTCACCCAACCCACTATTAGAATCCCCCTTGATAGTATGGCTAGTCCTAAACTTAATTTTGAAATATAAAATGAATTAAACTCAACTTGAGACAAAGGAAACCTTCTCTTTTAAATTAGGGGTCTCCATTTTCTCTTTTGCACCTATGGTAGAGTAGTAACCTGTCACATACACTCAAAAACTCATTAGTCCTCTAATTGTGTGGTCAACATCACCAAAACCCCACTTAGGGCTTGATTGCACTTACAAGGGGAAGTGGCCTCGCTGCACCCAGTAGTTTGGTCTTGGTAGTGGCAGTAGTGTGTTGGTGAAGAAGGTTTTAGTGTGTCATTTATGTTGCATGTTATGGACTTATATCGGTTGTTATGGCAGAACTAATGTGGACTTTGTTTTAAATCACTTCGGAATTTGGTTGTTATTCACTTTACATTTGTGTTGGAAAATATGTGCATTTGCTCGGTTGGAGCTAATGTGGACTTTGAGAAAAGGGAAAAAGAGTTAGCACTGCTGCTGGTCTGCGGGTACTCAGCGCTCGAGGCATTAGCACCGAGGTGAGGGACCTCGGCCCTAATGCCTTTAGCGCCAAGCCCACTTTTGCAACTACAATACTTCTTGACGGCTATCGCCTTTCGACCAAAACAGAAATAATGCAACAAATAGATAGTTCATTCAAGTCCATAAGTCAGTCAACATAACATGACACACATCAAGTCCAACACAATGATAATTCACAAATCCACACATCCACACACATAAACATACCAAGTCCACACATCCACAAGTGTGCCACAAGTGCCACAAGTAGTCCATACATAGAGAGTTCACAAATCGACACATTCACAAGTGCCACATGTGCGTTGCACAAACGTCAACAAGTCACTGCCTCTTCACCTTGCCCTTGCCCTTGCCCAATGCATCCGTACCTGGTGTGTGGACTGTGGAGGTCTGGAGCTATCTTCGGGTGCTTGCTGCGACGAGGTTGAGTGGGCTGCGTGACCAGCGGTGCATCATCCATCTGGGACATGTCAATCTCGTCGAAGTCTCAGGACTCCTCGTGCTTCTCATCCTTGTCCTCGTCCCCATGCTCCTTGTCCTCGTCATCGTCGTCATTGGCCTCGGTCTGGTTGCTCCATGTGGGTGCTCTAGAAGAAGAACCCCCAGCCACAGACACAGAAGGTGTGGCTGCTCTAGCAGACACCTGCGAGGCGGACATGGAGGTGGTAGATGGTCTCGAGGCCACATCAATCGTGTCTCATGCACGACAACCGAAGCGAGTAGCTAGCTTTCGCAGCCGAGTGTTGCAAAGCTACGTGCAGAGAAGAGGAATATTATCCAGGTGAAACAATGTAAGATATAAGATCGTTAGCACAAGTAGGCATAGTACCTGAATGCAATGCCTGAGGATGTTGCTCTCCTCCGGATGGCCAACCGGTGTCATCAAAGCAACATTTTGCTTGTTGACTGTCCTCAGCAGCTCGTCAGCCTAATGAAAGAGTGGATCAGTGATTTCAAGAATCATGTACTGAAATAAATGAGATCGTTGGTCAAACGTACTGCACGAGCAAAGACTGGAGCAGCCTGCACCTGGTGCTCCTCACGGGTATGCCGGTCGTACTCGTTATCACCCTCGTTGGAGGAAGCTACGTCGGTGTGGTCCTACTGCGTCCACACCAGCCTTAGCCGAGCACGCTCTTGGAACCAGGCAGGTACCGGTCGAAGGCGACGTCGTTGTGGCCGCCCTGCAACTAAATGATGTTGCCCTCATACAGGTACCACCTCTCGATGTGCGTGACGTGCTCGGCAGCGAAGTCAGTGATCTTCTTCTACCTCCGACGATCAATCCTACAAGGCAGAACTATTGACATACAGGGTGAGACCAAATCCAAGTTTCAATAAAAAAATTTAAGTGTTTGAAAAACTCACCTGTGCAACTCCCAGCTGGTGGAGAAAGGCTGCATAGGGCAAGGTTGCTCCCTACCGAACTGCCTGGCAACCCTGTGTGGCAAATGGTACTCCACTGCATAGAAGCAAATCAGTGGGCACCTCATGATCCACAAGCCCTCATCGGCTCTACAGATCGTGCTCAGCTGTAGGTCGCTGACCTCGTCACGCACATATGGTTGCCACCTCACCTGCACTAACAATTAACATGAGTATCCACTAGGCTCACATGATTGTCAATTCATGAAACGAGAACAAACTTACATGTTGCGCGGTAAGGAGGTCGAGCTCATTCGTGTACTGGATGTACGCGCTGCACGTGAGAGCGTAGGCACCCGCTGCTCCCGCGTACAAATGCCCAACTGTGGGGGACAACGACCTCGTCGTTAAGTGGAAACCAAGGCATAGGGGGATGGATAGTGTAGGGCCTCCCCACCAGAAGCCTCTCCCACATCCACACCTGGAGGAGGTATGTGCAGCCCAATTGTGTAGCGTACACCCCTCTCGTACGACGGCAAGCCTCACAGAGCTGCCGGTACAGGTAGGAGAGCACAGCCGAGCCCCAACTATACTCACCGGCATCGTCCCAATCCTGAAGGCACGACAAGTACATCCAGGATGCCAAATCCCCGGTCCTATCAGGGAACAGGAACGAACCGAACATGTGCAGCACCCACACCCTGCAAAATGACAAATTGGAAAACAATAAGTTAGAAACTGCTTAGTCTAAACGAAGCAAAAATGACAAAGTGCAAAACAATAAGTTAGAAACCTGCAGTAAAAGGTGACAATAGCCTCATCAGCGTCGGGTGGGCACTGTGCAAATTGCCTTCGTAGCCACCTCAAAGGGACACCACTGGAATGCCGCCTAGTCCCCGGCTGTGGCTCCGGCAAAGGCACACCAAGAAACTCCTGGACTCGGTCCTCCCAGCCGGCAGACACCACGTCTCCAGTCACTGGTTGTCCTCTGATCTGAAGGCCCATGATCATGTCGGCATCCTCAAGGGTGATCGTCATCTCCCTAGAGGGAAGGTGGAAGTTGTGTGTCTCCGGTCACCAGCGGTCGATCAACACGGTGAGAGCGGCCGGGTTGAATGGTGGTATGCCACGGCTGACAAGCCTCGCAACCGTGGCAAGTCCCGCGCGGCGCAACAGGGGGTGTAGTGCTCGTCGTACCGCAAAACAGTACTACTGTCATGGGTCATCGGCCGGAGCATGTGCAGAACCTGAAACAAAAACACTTTGTGTGAACAGAAGAAATCAAAAGTTAGAAATGAACCCAATAAAAAATGCATCAGTACCTCACCTTGCTCCGTCAGTTGAGCCTGGTGAGAGCCATCGTACCTCTCGTCAAGAAGCCTGTACCTGGCTGCCATCCTGCAAAACAAACATAACTAATATTAGTACATGATATTTAATATTTAACGTACTAAAAAGGTAGGACGACAACAAACAAAATAGTAAATAACAAAATTCAATGACACTAGTGAACAAAGGACTATCTACCTCCGCTCGTGAGGGGAAGATCGTATATTATGCCCTAATTTATGACATCTCGAGCATAGTGACCGTTGTGTGTTCTCCACAAAGTGCATACCAACTGACTTTTTCGTGGACCTTCCCCGCACTACTTGGTCCATGTCCATCTTGAACCTCTTCACTTTTCTAGTTCCACGTGATGTAACTCTCAAGCCCTTGTCAGTGATATACTTTGGTCCCTCATACACTGACCACTCAGCCTCATCACGGAATGGGTGAAATCGTGGTGCCTAGGTGTTAATGAGTGACTGCAATGAGAACTCTACTCCAACTCTGGAAGGGGCCTCCACGTCCAGCCGTCGCACTCTGCAAGCGGTCATCATGTGGGAACAAGTCAAGTGGAAGCTAGAAGGCCTGCCACATGTGCACGTGTTCGAGCTAAGCATGACTATGTGTTTCCTTGCCTCACGATCCTCACCTCCAATGTTGGTTCCACCAGCCTCCGTCACTTCATATGTGTGCGTGGTGTGATCGAAACAAACTGCCTTCTGCCCCTTAGAGCATAACTTTGACTTCCCAATTCTACGTGCAACCTTTTCTGGATACATACAGTGGTTGTCTCGAAGTGACATAGCAAGGCTGTGTCGCTGCACGAACTAAGTGTTGCACCTGTAGAAGGTGAACAAAGCGATAGCGGTCACAGGAACGCAACGACATCCTTTAAGCAAACCATTAAATATTTCTGCCATGTCATGAAACCGTACCTAGCACCACCTATGTAAAATGCTCGGGTCCACTTCTCCTTTGAGACAATCAACTCATCAAGGATTGCTCTTCCACGATCACCGGTCTTTTCTCTAAGCGCATCCAACTTCTCCTCAAACTTCCGGGGCTCTATCTGCCTACAAACCTCCTCGAACAAATCGAAGTTGTCCTTAATACCATCATGCTTTATAAGGTTTTGTGCTAGGTGCCTTGTGCACCAATGATGATGCAAATGGCCATGTCCCGGAATGATGTTTTGCACATCATTAAGTATAACAGCATGCCGGTCCGAAATCACACAAATATCGCGGCCAGGCCCAACAACCACTCGCCGAACACGATTCAGGAACCAAGACCAAGTAGAAGTTTCCTCCTTTAGGTACCATCAATGGACAATACGGGCCTACGATGCTTGAAGCCTTCAATGCATTGTGGAAATGTCCAGAAAGCCCGAGAGAACAACTCTCGCCACGCAACCTAAACCTTGTCTTTTGCCAAATACTCGACATGCATGCTAGGATTTGCAGCTTTCATTGCGTTCAACAATACCGGCAGCCTCTCATAAGCTTCTTCCCAATCTCCAAATACATGCTTTAGAGCCCACTGCTTTGCCCTCCAGGCTTTGCCATACTTGATCTCATAGTTGAACATCTTCAAGACCATCTGCTGAAGTGCAGCAACTGAGATGTTTGGGCTATGCTTCACCATAGCACACAACTGCTTCGCAATGAATTTTGAATTCAATTGGAGGTGTTTCTCTTCTGCCTCTACTGAGCCACAAGTATGAGGCTCAATGACAGACGTTATCCTCCATTGAGTCTTGTCAGCCTGCAACAAACCCTCCAAGTGCAACCTTCCCGTTCGCAATTAATTGTATACCGTTCTTGCGGTACGAATGCACCACCTTGTAAGGACGGTGGTGCATCACTGAGTATCCCTACAACAAACTCTTCAGTTCATCCATATTTGGAAATACCATGCCCTTCTGAATGATACTATCCCGCTTCAGCTCATGACCGTCATTCTCACTGCAACCCCCATCAGCAGCTGACTTGTGGCTCTGCCCAAGGTGTCATCTTTATTCTTCTTAACAATCCCACCATGAAAAATCCTCACTAAACGATCCATCTACATCAAAATAACTACCATTTTATTTTAAAGATCCATTTAGCCAAATACATGAGAAACATGAATTAGTACTGAAATAATTACCACTTCACATGTTGCCTCAGACTCAAAAAAATTAAGTTAGGTTCCTTTTTTTCCTCTAGGCCTAAAAAAATCTTATGTTCTTACTACACTCTTTTAGAATGATACTTATTTCTTTGCTCGAGTAGAGGAATTAAGAGGTTTGTAATTAATTAGGATTGCTATAATTTGTCATTTATGCTAGGGAAATGTACTTGACTGTTAATACCATTTTTCTCTAACAAGAATTCATGTCAATTATACAATCAAAGAACAAGCAAAAGAGGGGATGGACAACTACCTTGAGGCTGCTCCAATGGCTGCCTGGGCCGCCGGTGTTGGCGAGAGCCCACCGGCCAGGGGCACGAGCACCCCTGCCACAGGTAGCCCCTGGCCCGCCGCAGATCGCCGCCCGTTGGGCCGCCGAACCTAGCCGCCGCCCCCACCTCGCGCCCTCGTTAGGGTTTCAGGGGCTGGAGCCGGCCGATCGGGCGCGGTCTCCTCTCCTCGCCACCGCACACCGCCTTGGTCTCCTCGCTGCCGCACGCCGCCAAGGTCTCGAAGCCGCCGCCGCCTCCTAGGGTTTCGCCACTGCCCATTGCACTGATTCTCGTGCACGCAACAGTGGAAGAAATGGAGGGAGGAGGAAGAAGGAGCCACGACCAGCTAATAGTGCCCAGACCTCGGCGCTAGTGGCGGCGGCACCGAGGTTTGTGGCTCGGCATTAAAGGACCAAACACCGAGGTCCCCTCCACGCAGGCAGGAGGCGCCAGCTCAGTGCTGACGTGGCGGGGGCTCGGCGTAGCGCTGAGCCACTGACCTCGGCGCTCGTCCCCCTAGCGCCGAGCTTTGGGTCCATTTTCATAAATAGTTTCTCAAGGGGTCCATTTGTAAAAATAGTTTCTGCGAGGGGCCATTTTGAAAAATCTTACGCTTGTTGACTAGAGAGCCAGACCAAGCGGAGCCGAGCCAAGCTGGCTCGACATCCAGCCCTAGAACCAGGTGATCTGGCACTGAGGTCGAAGTACAAAAATACTTTTAATTCGAGGTCCTATTTTAAATATGTAAACTCACTTCTACCTTACCAAAGATTATTATCAAATGTTACCTAAGATTCATATATTTCATTTTACATGTTGCTAAAGTAGGGGAATTTTTTATGGAAGAGGTCAAAAACCCTAAGGCCTCATTCGTTTCCATCGGATTGGATTCCGACCGAAATTGATAAATATAATACGAAATCATGATAGCTACTATAAGAGATCCGGATTTATTCCGGGTCGAAAATTAATTTACTCATGATAGGTACACCAAGAGACTCAGAATCGATCCACTAGTCAAGAGATGTGGAATTAATTCGGCTCTTCGGTCTCTTGTTCTACCTATCACGATGAGTAAATTAATTCTCGATACAGAATAAATCCGAGTCTCTATCATAATTTTCTTGATATATCTATTATTCCGACCGGATTGAATCCGATGGAAGCGAACAAGCCCTAAGTCTGAAAATAGTGTCGGTTAGCCGGACTTGACATTATTTATGGAAAATGTTATACGTATGATGTGGTTAGGCTAACAACATACAAGATGGAATCTATGAACTTTGTTTAACATTTGATAATAGTTGTTGATCAAGGATAAGTGATTTTAAATATTAAAAATGGAACCCCAAAATTGAAAGTAAGGTCAGCAGAATTAAAAATCTAAGTCTGAAAAAGTGTTAATCATCTCACTATGAAATTATTTTATGAAGAATTTTATATGTAATATGTGGACAACAACATACAAAATGAAATATATGAATCTTAGTTAACATTTGACAGTAGTCCTTGCTCAAGGAGAAGTGAGTTTACATATTTAAAATCGGATCTAGATTTTTTTTGAAATTAAGGGCAAGAGCATTGTCATATCATATAGGAAGAAAGAAGTATTGGTACATAACACATCGAAGCGTGCACCCCACCCAAACAAATACACACAACACAACGCCACACCACCACCACCTGGGAGAGGAGCTGGAAGAAGGCTGTCGAGCTGCGCTGCCGTCACCAATGATGTGCCGCACCAAAATTCGCAGCCTGCTGCAAGCTCAAGTAGCAAACCGAAACTCCTCCACCACGGGACTATCTCCCTCAAGCCGCACACGTAAGGTCGTCGTTCCCCCTACTCCAACGTTGCATCAACAGAAACTTCTCGTCGTGGCGCTGTTGAAAAACATTGATCCCGGCCACTCTGTGTGGGGGCCTCGCCTCTCCCACCGCCTCACGCTACTCTGCCAAGGACTCAGATTTCTGAAAAACCACTTTGAGATCACCACTTCCGCCCAGCTGTCACTGAGATCACCACTGCTCCTTGCGCACAAACTCAAGATCTCTAACACCCATGGGCCCTCTGCACCTTGCTGCCAAAACATTGACCTTGCGCACCTCCTGTGCCGCTGCACATGGGCCATCTAGACCACCTCCCACACTGCCAGAAGCTGAGATGAGTCTCTATAAACAGCGCCTCCAAGGAGGACGTCACGCTGATGGTGCCACCGTTGCTTGTCCAGATTCTATACCGGGTTTTTGTAACACCCTAATTTTCACTCTTTGTGTTTAATAAAAATTTGCTTAGTAACAATTGCTCTTGTCTAAGGATTATAAGGTGCTTTATGATTTTCTAGGCATTTAATCATTTTAGCAATTAAATTAATGAAATATAGGAGTTTTTTTGTTGCATTCATGCTGGAGCATTGTTTTTGTTTGTTTGAATTCAAGTTTGAAGTTGAATTCAATTGTTTGATGTCTTTTCAAATAGCTAAAACTTTTTTTCCTTTAGCTCTCCCCTCCTTTCTCTCTTTCAGCCCATCTTCGTTTGAGCCTAGCAGCCGAAGTCCACTTGTGCCCCCTGATGTTTTCCCTCTCCGCAGCCCGGCCAACCTTGCGGCCCAGTAAGGCCCAGCTAAGCCTAACGCCGCCCGCATCCACACTCCTTGCCCCTACCGCCGACAGGTGGGGCCCGGTGGTCATCCCCAACCCCCGGCTGAACCCGCACCGGGGCGAACTCGATTCCGACCGGGCTCGGCGTCCGTGCCGCATCCCGCGCTCCTGGCCTTGGGCCCGCATCCTTGGGCTATCCTGGCCGCCTTTATAACCTATGCCGCCACCTCTGTGCCGCCTTTTGCCCTATCCGCAAGCACCAGAGCCGCCACCGCGAGCTCGAACCCTAGGGCTCAGCCGCCGCCGTCGATCCCCTCGAACGTCGCCGCCCGGTCGACGGGGAGTGGCTCAGGAGGAAGGTGAGGTCTTGACGAAGCCATCTGTGCCGCTTGTGGACGTCCTCATACCCCGAATCGCCTGGTAGAGGCTCACCGGAGTAGGAAATCGCCGCCGTCTGCCTCGCTAGGCTGAGTGCCGTCTCCACCGCGCAAGCCGCCACAAGAACCGTCTGGATGGGTTCGCCGTCACCCCAGCTGCGTCTAGGTCAAAACCGCATCCCAAACCGTGCCCAAACGCTCGAGATCGAGCTGCGCCGGCGAGACCGCCGCCGCCCACCGACGTGCGCCACCGCCTGCGCGCCGTCGTGTCCACCGGAGCCGCCGTCAGCCGCTTGATCTTAATCCGACGGTTTGGATCTAGTCAACCACCGGCGTACCGGTCAACCGCCGGTCAGCCACTCACGTTTTGCAAAAGAGCCCCTGATGTATTTTGTTTTTGCACCCGAGGTCCCTTGCAGCTCAAAGTAATTAGGTTTTAGCCCCTGGTTGTTGCAGTTAGACCCTTGGAAGTTTTGGTTCTCTGCAGTTTAGCCCTTACGTCTTGTTTAGCCCGTATCTTTTGCGTTCTAGCTCCGTTTTTAGTGTTTTTTATATCCATGTGTTCGTCTCGACGAGTAGATTAGTTTAGTGACGCTTTTGTTTCTGTTTGAGATGATTGGTGAATTGTTTATTATTTTATTGTGTGGTTCCTTTGCATGTGAATGTGTGATGCGTAGAGAACGTGCCATTTGAAGAATTCGAAGAACAAGAGATTGAAGACTCTGAGCAGCAGCGGGATTGTGAGGAAGGCAAGTGTCCTTGATCATTCCTGTTTACACCTATATAACATGCATTTAATCACTTTATTTATTATTTGCTTTGCATTAACATGCTGGGTTCCTATTAAGGATGATGCCTAGATTTCTTTTGACCGCTACCTTGCAATTGGGTTAATAATTAATCTTGATGGTAGATAATGCTTAGTTGCTCAACTGGGATGGTAATGACAACATGATTACTTTTACTCTATGTTCCTATGTGTTATGTGATGATTTAATTTCAAGACCATATATGTTAATCGGAACATGGAGAACCACCCAGGAAAACAGTACAACCACATTCCACATGGCTCTGGCTTGGCCGAGTAATTAAAGACTCTAGTTTGGGGTAATCTTACCGAAAGGGCAAGGGGCTCATAGGTTGTGTGATGGCTTGTCCAGCCGAGTCGTACGCCACTTGGGGGAGGGTTCATCCCCTTATGGGGAAACCTTAGCGGGTTACCACTTATTAGAGAATCTTTGTAAAGGCCTCGTAGCGTCCCTATGCAATCACACCTCGGTAGTGTGGTATAATGGTTGGTCGGCATCGCATGGTTGGGTCCAAAACTATTCGGAGTTTTTACGCGACTTGTGGTAAAAGTGTACAACCTCTACAGAGTGTAAAACTAACCAAGAGCGGCCTGGATCCTCACATGATTAAATTACTTGAAGATGGAGAATAAATTGTTGCTATCTTATTTATGTTATGGGTGCTCCATATTAATTGTGGGATGGTATAAACTTACATTTACTAGTAATTAGTGGCTTAATAAAACTTGACCAACTAAAAGTGCTAACTGCTTATAGCAGCCCGTCAGCCTTCCACTTTATAAAGCGTTTGCATGTTATATATGTTTCTCCCCTTGCTGAGTACGGCATGTGCTGACACTTGTTATTTATCTATATTGCATCTACACCATCCGGATTGCTGCTCAGACTTGGAGGTTTTTGAGGAGTTCTAGGCGTACGTGCCACCAGTCGACTGCCTGTGGAGTTCCCTTTGAAGATCCGCTGCTAGTTATATGCTCTGATGGTTCGTTTTTGAGACGATCGGTCATGTAATGGTTGTAATACTCTCTTTTACGCTTTGGCACTGTGTTTTGGAAATCACTATGTCATTACATGTGTGTAACTTTGATCCTAGCACACATGCAATTTATGCATTCGAGTTTACCTTCAAATTCGGGTGTGACAGTTTTGACCCTGAGACTCCATGTTTCAGGACATGACGCTCCACAATGGTGCCCACAATAGGACGATTGACACCCCAAGGGCGCCACCATCACCACCACCACCACCAACAAGAGTACTGGTGATGGCTTTCACTCCGAATATCGTCGCGTCTTACGCACACACTCAGACAAGTAGCAGCATACAAGTGCCCTTTCGCCACCGCAACTCCTACGTCAGAAGGATGGCTCAGAACATCCCAGCAGTGCCGCCACGACACCGCGAGAACATACCTCTGCTGGGAGCACCAAACGCAAGCCACCCGATACCCGCCACTGTGGCGACGCCGAAGCCGCCGTTGAGGAGAGGAGAAGGAGGGCACCCCTAACTCACCTCTGTCCCCACTACCTGCATGCAGATGTCTGTTGGCACCACCTCTCGACCACCATGGCCAAGAGCGGCAAGCCACTCAGACGCACCCCATACAGGGCCTCCCGCTACATTGAACCGCCACACCCTGCACCTCGAAGGCCGCCGTTCCGTCGCCGTCCCTACGTAGGGGCGCACCAATGCGCTCCCGGCCCCTGCGTCGACCGTCGTCTTCAACCCGTGCCGGCCAGAGGCACTAGACCCACTGCAATGGCCGTCGCCCGCCAGCTCCGCGTGCGTTGACCAAGGCCCGCGCTGCTGGTCTCCCACACCATGCCCCACCACAGAGTTGCGACCCCCAGCCGTGCAGCCCCCAGATCCGGTTGGAGCATCACTGGATCTGACGACCCCTTCCTCCGCTGCCGCCAGTAAGCCCACATTGACGAGGGTTGCTCTGGAGGTACCAAGCGCCCGCCCGAGTCACTGGAAACAGGGAAAGTTTCCCTACCGTTGCCTTCCCCGCGGGCCGCGCAAGTTGTCGGCGTCCTGCTCGAGCGGCGGCACGGCAGGAGGAGGCATGGAGAGGTGGCAGAGAGGCTAGGGTTTGGGAGCCACCCCATCACCCGCGCGGGGGATGAGCGAGACAATTTGATTTTTCGAAAGGGGATTTCTTCGAAATTGAAAGTAATTCTATGCTTCGACCTCAACACCAGAGATCCTAGCGGCGAGACGTGTAAGGTGGCGCCATGATCTGTGGCACGGAGGTTGGGGTCCATTTTTTTATATCTTTCACTTAGGGGCACATATGTGAAAAACTTTTTCAAAAAGCGCCAAAAAATAAAAAAATGTTGGGGCTGGAGGGGATGCGAAGAAGGAAAGAAATGAGAAGGGGGTGACCGTGGGTGGGGATGACAACGGGTGCGCGGGCAGGTAGAACAACAGCCAGGTGAGAAAAATTGTCTGAATCGTCAAAAGTATTTTCTAGCGAGCAAAAAATGGCTCCACTCTTTTTAGTCGTCAATTTGTCGTTTTTGGTGTGATTTTTTCCAACAGACCCTATGAGAGATATGAGGGTATATTACTTTCAATTTTGAGGTTCCATTTTAAATATGTAAAATCATTTAGCCTTGATCAACAACTATTATCAAATGTAAACAAAGTTCACAGATTCAATTTTGTATGTTGTTAGCCACATCATCATATAACATTTTCCATAAATAATTTCAAATCGGGCTAACCGACAATATTTTCAGACTTAGGGTTTTTGACCTCCTCCATAAATAATTTCCCGAGTCTGAAAACAGGGTCAACCATCTCACTTTGAAATTATTTTCTGAAGAACTTTGTATGTAAGTTGTAGCCAACAATATGCAAAATGAAATCTATGAATCTTAGTTAACATTTGACAATAGTCCTTGCTCAAGGAGAAATGAGTTTACATATCTATACTATAAGGAGCGAAGACAATTGAAAACTTTTCTCACCTAATTCGGGCCCACCTTACCCCTCACACCGGACTCACCCGTCTGGTTGCATGATGACCAAAAGGGTGGAACGACCATAGAAATCGCAATTTGGGGAGCATTTCTGTCAAAAACAGACTTTTTTTCTCACCCACCCCGCGTCTACCCGCGACCGTACCCACCGGGCCCATGGCATCCCGCATGGCGGCATCGGAGAGGGAGTGGTGGAGGCCATGGTAGGTGCATCCGACGACGTCGTGGAGGGCGTCACGACCGTGTACGGGGGCGCTCGGGCAGGGAGTGAGGTGTTGGACGGAGGTGGTGGCGCGGTGGGTCATCTCTGTTGAAGCTCAGGTCAATTACTCGCAATTGAAGATTTGTTGATCTGTTGTGAAACCATTTACAAATAATCCACATCAATCCAGTGGGTGGGGAGACGACGAGCAGATGTGTGGCGAGGACGTGGACGCCACTGACGGGCCCGTCGTGCTCGTGGAAGCGGTCCAGGAGGGTGTCCACCCTGTAGTCCCACATCTGGATGATGCCGTTGTGGAGGCTCGCCAGGATCCATGGCCGCCGAGGGTGGAAGGCCAAGCCCTTGACCCAGTTGCTCTTGATCTCGAACTTGGTGAGCATCTTCCTAGCTCCCCCGGAGACGATCTTCCTCGCCTCCAGTGCTACTTGTCCGCTCGTTTGTTGCCGTCCCGCCCGCCTGCTGCAGCGCCACACGCCAACTCTCTGTAGGTCGTGCCGCAGCACCTGCCGCGCCTACCCGCCGGATCTGCGGTAGAGGAGAGACGGCAGCGGCCTGCGAGGGAGGACGACGCCGCATGCACAGACCCGGCACGGCGGGATGGGCCGCGCAGCGGCCGTGCCGGGCTGCCGTCCGTGGCCGCACACGCGCCGCGCCGATGGGGCCCATCGGCGGACCGTCCTGGCCGCGCAGGGAGGGTTCCCCCCTCCGTGTCATTTTTTTAATCTCACGGTCGAGGGCGGGTGGTGGGCCCGACGGGTACGGTCGCGGGTAGACGCGGGGTGGGTGAGAAAAAAGTCTGTTTTTGGCAGAAACGCTCCCCAAATTGCGATTTCTATGGTCGTTCCACCCTTTTGGTCATCATGCAACCAGACGGGTGGGTCCGGTGTAAGGGGTAAGGTGGGCCCGAATTAGGTGAGAAAAGTTTTCAATTGTCTTCGCTCCTTATAGTATAGAAAAGACTGTTCGGCCGGCTGGTGGTTGGTGGCTAGTGCTGATTTGTTCTAAGAAAAAAATACTACTGACTGGCAGGTGGCTGGTGCTGATTTGTTCTGAGAGAAAAGTACTGCTAGTTGGTGGCTGATAATCCAAACGAATAAGGCGAGAATAGGTGTGCGAGATAGGTGCTAGGAGAATAGCTAGCATAAACTATTCACATACTAAAATATCATTTATGCTATCTATAATCCAATCGAAACCAGTGGTGAGGGCCTCACGTCCTCACGTCGTATCTATAACAACTATATAGATGGAACCCACTACACATCATGGATAGACTTCTCTCAATAATGCCAGAGGTCCACATCACCATTCACCAGATCTTCTCTCAAAATACAAGTTGTCCACATCACCTTCCACTGAAATCAAAAATTTATATCTTCTACCGATTTTCTATGACTAACAGTAATCATGCATGCATTGAGTTAGTCTTTGCGAGTACCATGCTACAAATTTCTAAGTGGTTCTCTCTCAATAAATGAATGTGTTTTCTCTACATTGTTGTTTGCAAAAAAATGTTGTGATGCAATCATTTTAGTGTTTCTACTTTCAAATAGCATCTTCAAATTTTATAGAAATTCTCGCAGCAACGCGCGGGGTATCACCTAGTGCAACTATATAGGAGCAACCCACTAAGGGGCATAGCTCTATTTCTCTCAACATGGAAGCATTCTACATTAGAACCCACTATACGCCATGTCAACATCCACTACACGTCATGTCATCATCCACCAGACCATCTATTTATGTATTCAACCGATTTTTATGACTAATAACGTCTATTTGTGAGTAGCACACTACAAAATCCCCGCAGATGAAATACATTTAGAATCAATCATTTTAGAATGATTCACTCAATATAATAACATGCTCCCAAATATATTATTGTTTGCCATGTAATCCCTTTGATGTTTCTACTTTCACATTTCACCTTAAATTTTGTTTAAAAATTCCCGCAGCAACGTGCGAGGTATCACCTTGTTGTTGATATTTTGCTGACCAAGGGCTATTGTGTTTTTGAATGGGCGCTCCCATGTGTGAGCTTGAGCCCCTCCCCATCGACGCCTGAGAGACAAAGGGACAGAGGGTAGGTGAACCTAACATGTGGCTCCACATGTGGGACTGAACAAGTTTATGATTTCAACTTGCATTTTAACCTAATCAATCTAATTTATTGCCTTCTCCTCGAAGCTTCATCCTCTCTCGCACAGCTCCCTTCGCCTCTCCCTCGGGCCCCTCCCATCCTCCCCTCCGGCGGCTTCGCCGGCGGCGAGAAGGGCAGGGACCCCCGTTTAGCATATCTAGTTGTACCTACCTCTACCTAGGTTTAGTTTTGTGCCTTTGTGCTTGTCGCCTCTATGGCGTTATCCTGCCCTATTGTCGCCACCACCGTCGGCATCATCGTCGTCGAGCTTCTCCTCGGCGGCCTTCTTGCCGCCGCGGCTGTTGAACTTCAGGTGTGTGTGTGAATAAAATAAATCCCTCTCTGCTGTATTCTTCAACAGCTTCCCCCTCTCCCTTCTTCCTCTGCTTCTTGGGATATATCGTCGCCGCCGCTGATCTGGCTGGAGAAGGGGTTCATTTGAGTAAGCCTCTAGTAGATCGGATCCTCTCTTGGGTGGATCTGGTGTCTAGGGCTACCTCTTGTTGCCTTCCCCTCTTGGCCATCCTGCAAGAGTCCTTTTCTATTTTTAGTCTTTTTGTCTTTAGATGCAAGTAAACAGTGCTGTGATTGGCTAGGAATCTGGGTTGTCCTCAGGACATAAATAGCGACCCTGCGTGATCGGAAAAAGTGTGCACACCAATATCAAACAAACCGCCTCCAGGCAAACCCTTTACTTTACTGCATCTACTTTACAGCACCTACCTTTACAGCATCTACTTTTCGGCGACTTCGCCATTGCGATTTTCCCTTTTCTACAACGCCGTGCTTCGAGTTCGTCGGGCTGCATCAACTGATCTCCGGCAAGCTTGTGAGTACCGTTTTACCGAATAACCCTAGGCTTTAACCTCCGGGCGCATCGCTGAGGTTTCGTCTAGTTCTTTATTCACCCCTTACCGATATTAGCTAGATCTACAAGTTTTCGTACCAATTCTTGTGGTTTTAGCTATTATCTTTATCCTCCACTCGATCTAGATCCTATCGGCTTCTAACACCACAGCCGATTCCGACCTACTCGAGTGCTGACGTCACGATCAGCCGATCCAGCCGATCTATCTACTTACACACCCGCGCTTCGGTCGTTCTCGAGCTGGTCGATCCCGCTTTACCCTGTATCGGCCGATTGGCTGGTACACATGTCGCTACAAGGCCATCGGTTCTCTAGCCGATCCCTAATATTTTCCATTGTCAATCAACAGGTCAGATTGGCTGGCACACCTCGCTACAGACCGGGGAGTCACATGTGCTGCGCGCGGAGGTAATGTCCTATTTTCGTGTCAACACACTTTTGGCACGCCCAGTGGGACCCAAAAAGGTCAACAATGATGAAAACTACGAAGACTAGTCCTCATGAAGTTGATCCAGAGAACGTCCAACCAATCACCAAGGATCAGCTGAAAGATGCAGACAAAGCTGAACTCGAAGCTCACATGAAGCATTATGAAGAGCTTTGCCTGGCATCATATGGTCAGACTAAAGGTGGAGTCTTCAAGAAGAATCCTTTGCCAACACCTAAGCAAGTCACCTTCTCAGCCGATCCTGAAGGGCTTCAAGACATGATGACCAAAGCGATGCATCAAACAATGATTGATCAATCTAAGGTATTCGCAAACACTATTCAGAATGCCATAATTGATGCACTCAAGCAAGGAGCAGAAGGAGGATATCTGGGGCCTGCATATTTTCAACCAAGGCGAACTCCTCCAATGTTCCAGCAAGATCAATCGGCTATACCGCCGATTGATGATTCAATAGTGAAGATTACACCATCTTCACAGGCTGCTACTAGTTCTTCATCAGACGTCCAGCCGATTCAGAATCAAAGTGGTGATGGAAAAGCTAAAGACCCTGCCGTCACAACGCCAGTGCAATCCAACGTCCAGGATCAGGTGCTTCCAGTGCAGAATCAACAAAAATATCCTGCGATGAGAGATCAAGACGGAAGGCTTGCAGGATGGGATTTGCCTCGTGATCACTTTGAGAATGATATCTCAAATTTTCTTGGGCCTCAGCCTGAAGAAGTTCCAGAAGCAAAGTATCCGCAATCTTACCAAGCCATGTTTGGAGGTACTCCAGGGACGGTGCACATGAATGGGGATGGAGTTGAATTCGTCTACTTCAATCATGAGAGTAAGAACTTTGAGAGAGTCAAGATTAGCCCAGCTCATGCTCATATGGTCATACCAACAGAGAAAAGGGCTCCTATTCCACCTCAGAGGCCAAATCCCACTCCACCTCAGAGATCGGCTCAACAGCTGATACTCGGGATGCCTGTGCAAACTGCTCCATTACAGCAGCCAATACTCGGGATGCCTGTGCAGACTTCCCCACTTCAACAATCAACAACAATGCAGGCTGTCTTAACCCCAGCTAATACAGTGGCTCATATAAGATCATCACCTCAGCAGCCGATCAACCAAGGGGTAACAGGACAGCCAGTATTTCCACAAGTGGATTCTGCACAACTACTGCAAACACTTCTAAATCAATTGGCTATCTCAAGCCAATCGAATTTGCAGCAGCCAACTCCATCGGCTGGTCAGCCGATCAGATAGGTTCCACCTATTTCAAATGTGCAGGCCTCTTCTGGAACAGGGGTGTCAACAGTACCAAATCCACAGCCAAGAATCTTAGAAGAACGGCCTCTAGAAACTCCCGTTGAGATACAAACAATTGAGCAAGTGTCTGCTGAATTGAAGTCTCATGTGAAGCAGGAGCTGATCGACCACTTCTCGAAGATGCTACTGAAGCAATATGGGATAAAGCCCAAGCAGCAGTCCTGCATGTACAGGATACCGTATCCCTCTGGCTATGATCAGATACCGTTCCCGCCAAGATTTAAAGTGCCAGACTTCACCAAGTTCTCTGGGCAAGATGAAACATCCACTATGGAGCATATCACTCGATTTATCATCCAATGTGGAGAAGCAGGGAACGTTGATGCACTAAGGATACGTCTGTTCTCTTCATCTCTGTCAGGGCCAGTATTCTCATAGTTTACCTCACTGCCAGTTAACTCTATCATCAAGTGGTCCGATTTGGAACAGCAGTTCCATAACTACTTCTTCTCTGGCATCCATAAGATGAAAATCACTGATCTGACCAGGCTCAAGCAAAGGAACGATGAAACAGTAGCTGGATTCGTTCAAAGATTCAGAAAGGTCAGAAATAAGTGCTACAGCCTGAATCTGGGAGACAAACAATTGGCTGAGCTAGCTTTCCAAGGTCTTCTGCCGACCTTGAGGGAGAAATATGCATCACATGACTTTGAAAGCCTCAGCCAGTTGGTCAGTCGGATGAGTCAGGAAACTGCAAAGTCCTATGAGCCTAGAAGAAACTTTCAGAAAAAGGTGTCTTATGTGGACTACTCTGACTCAGAAGATGAAGACAATATGATAGGGCTCGCAGAATGGGTCAAAGGCAAGAAGACAGTGTCCTGTCCCTTTCGCAAGAAGGAGCCTGAGAAATTCGGCTTTGATATCACTAAGGCCGATAAGATATTTGATCTGTTGCTTCAGCAAGGGCAGATTAAACTGTCCCAGTTCCATACTATACCATCTGCAGAGGAGCTGAAGAGAATGAAGTATTGCAAGTGGCACAATGCAACTTCGCATGATACCAATAATTGCAAGATCTTCAGACAACAGATCCAATCAGCTATTGAGCAGGGAAGGCTTAAATTTAAAACTCCTGCCAAAGCTGAGAAGCCGATGAAGATTGATCAGCACCCTTTCCCAACTAACACAGTCGAGGTGTCTAGCAAAGGCACGTCACAAGTTAAGTTGCTGACATCTAATTCGGCTCAAAATAAAGGAGCTGTTGATCCCAGATTACAAGTAACCAGTGCCGATGTCAAAGGAAAAGGGTTACTACTTGACGAGGGAGACTTAAAACCACGCCGACCTGTCACTTCCCAGATGCTAATCAACAAGTTCCAGCGCCGACAAGAGAAAGCAAGGGGAAGAGAAGAGTGGGCACGACGTAAAGAGGGACATTGGAGGTGTCCGTTCTTCAAGTACTGCTGGGAAGAAGGAATCAAGCTGCCGACGTCAGAAAACTGTCCAGAGTGCAATGGGGCTTACAATAATAGCAACTCATCCAAAAGGGTTTGCTTTGATGACAGAAGACCTTCAGCCGGGGATCACCGTGAATTCAGCAATCAACGGGTCTCAGTCCACGATCGGCTGGGGGGCAAAGCCAGCGTCCACGATCAGCTGGGGGGCAAGGCCAGTGTTCATGATCGGCTGGGTGGCCGAGTCAATGAAGAGACAAACAATCGGCTGGAAGAGATGGCCAATTCTCTGGTTCTTGATGAAGATATCATGTGCCGAGCTCCTGAACATCGACGCACGCTACAACTGGATGATGAAGGGTCAAGCCAAACACGTAAGAAGCCCAATCCACAGTGGTGTCCAGATGGCTTGACCAAGTCCCAAAAGAGAAGAGTCCAGCGCCTACGTCAGCTAGAGCAGCATGAAGAGGCAGAGAGACATGTGCTGGACAAGAAGAAGGTTCGGTCCAAAGTTTGGCGCCCAAAGCCTAAGGCTGATGAAGCAAAGGACGACAAACCACATGCTGATATAAATATGGTTGTCTTCCTACCAAAAGAGTTCATGGCTCCAATTGATTCGGATCTGTCCGATGAAGAACTTGGCATGGCTCAATTAACACTGGAACCTAGACAAGCCATCTTTGAGAAGCCAGATGATGAGAAGAGACAATACTTGAAGGCTTTGTTTCTCAAAGGATTTGTCAACGGGAAACCAGTCACCAGGATGCTAGTAGATGGAGGAGCAGCAGTCAACCTGATGCCATACACTATGCTACGCAAGATTGGGAAATCTGATGAAGATTTGACCCAAACCGACATGATGTTGGTGGACTTCGAAGGCAACATCTCTCCAGCTCAAGGAGCAATCTGCGTGGAGCTCACCATCGGCAGTAAGACCCTTCCGACCATTTTCTTTGTCATTAAAGGGAGGGGATCTTATAATCTACTGCTGGGTCGGGATTGGATACATGCAATTGTTGCATACCGTCTACAATGCATCAATGCATCATCCAATGGATCGGAGATTCAGTGGAAGTGGTTCAAGGAGAAACCTCCTTGATAGTAGTAGCTACAGAAGCACAAGGATGGACCTATGATCAAGTGAGCTGCATATCTGGAAAAGCTTGGGATACCAAGTATCTCAAAGTGTCCGATTTTGGACTAAAGCCAGTTCAAGCAGTCGGCTCTGAAGACAAGATTTAATGGATCAGTTCATTGAAGATGAAGGGAAGCTTGGGCACGGATTTACGTCGTCTGATGAATTGGAAAAGATAGACCTTGGAGATGGAAGCAAACCAAGGGCGACGTACATTAGTGCCAAGTTGGATGCTGAATACAAGAAAGAATTGATCACATTGTTAAAAGAATTCAAGGATTGCTTTGCTTGGGAATATTATGAGATGCCTGGCTTAGACCGATCCATTGTTGAACATCGATTTCCTATTAAACGAGGATTTCGACCTTTCCAGCAACACCCAAGGTAGTGTAATCCGAAGATTCATCCTGATATAAAAGCCGAGATAACAAAGTTACTCGAAGCTGGTTTCATTCGGCAATGTCGATATGCCGAATGGATTTCTAATATAGTTCCTGTCTACAAGAAAAATGGCAAACTACGCATGTGCATTGATTTCAGGGACTTGAACAAAGCAACGCCGATGGATGGGTATCCGATGCCAGTGGCTGATGCACTGGTCAATGCTACTGCAGGGCACAAAGTCATCAGCTTCATGGATGGTAATGCTGGGTACAATCAAATATTCATGGCCATAGAGGATATTGCAAAGACTGCTTTCAGGTGCCCCGGCCACATCGGATTATATGAATGGACTGTCATGACCTTTGGATTGAAGAATGCTGGTGCCACATATCAAAGAGCCATGAATTACATATTCCATGAACTCATCGGTAAGATAGTGGAAATCTACATTGATGATGTAGTTGTCAAGTCAAAGAGCTACAAGGAACACTTGGCAGACCTACGAAAGACGCTGGAATGCACAAGGAAGCATGGTTTAAAAATGAACCCCAACAAATGTGCTTTTGGTGTCTCAGCTGGCCAATTCTTGGGTTTCTTAATACACGAGAGAGGAATCGAAGTGGGCCAGAAGTCGATCAGCGCAATTGACAATATAAAAGCACCATCAAACAAGAAAGAGCTCCAGTCATTAATTGGCAAGATCAATTTCATCAGAAGGTTTATATCTAATCTGTCAGAAAGGATTCAGCCATTTACACCTCTACTGAAGCTCAAGGCCGGTCAGAAATTCGTATGGGGAGAAGAACAGCAAAAGGCTTTAGATAATGTTAAGCATTACCTAAAATCTCCTCCTGTCTTAATGCCTCCTCAGGACAAGAAGCCGTTCAAGTTATACTTATCGGCTAATGAACAGGCTATTGGATCGGCCCTTGTGCAAGAGTTTGAAGGAAAAGAGCGAGTTGTATATTTCGTGAGCAGAAGACTTTTGGACGCAGAAACGAGATATTCGGCGGTGGAAAGACTGTGCTTGTGCTTATATTTCTCATGCACAAAGTTGAGACCTTATCTATTAACTGCCGAATGCACTGTGGTGTGCAAAGATGATGTGGTCAAATATATGCTATCATTACCAATCTTGAAGGGTAGGATTGGAAAATGGATCTTAGTTTTGTCAGAATTTGATTTGACCTACCAATCGGCCAAAGCAATCAAAGGGCAAGTAATGGTCGATCTGGTAACTCGGCATTGTGGACCTGAAGTTGCAGTCATAGAACCTATTTCATGGACTATGTTCTTTGATGGATCATCATGTGGAGTAGGAGCTGGGATCGGAATTGTCCTCATCTCACCTCAAGGAGCAAATTACGAGTTTTCCATCCCAATTGAGAAGACTTCAACAAACAACCAAGCTTAATACCAGGTAGTATTAAAGGGGATAAAGCTACTACGAGAAGTCAACGCTAAAGTCGTTGAGATATTTGGAGATTCTCAACTCGTGATAAATCAATTGGCAGGAGAATATGAATGCAAAGATGATATATTAAGGGTTTATCATGAAGAATGCCTTCAGTTACTTCGAGAGTTCAAGATAGTAAAACTTGAACATATCCCTAAGAGTCATAACAGTGAAGCTAATCGGTTGGCCCAAGGGGCATCAGGATATCGGCCGATTCTGACCGTGGAGTTATCAGATGAAGATTGGAGGAAAGAGATAATAAATTATCTAAAGGATCCATCCAAGAAGGTTGATAAGCGGTTAAGGTACAAGGCCATTAAATATGTTCTGTTGAAGGATGAGCTATATTATCGTACCATCGATGGAGTTCTGCTCAAATGCCTCGGTGAAGAAGAAGCTAAAACTTTAATGGGGGAAATTCACGAGGGAGTCTGTGGAGCTCATCAATCAGCATTCAAGATGAAGTGGATGATCAGAAACAATAATTATTATTGGCCAACAATATTAGAAGATTGCTTCAAATATTACAAAGGATGCCAAGAGTGTCAGAAGTTTGGAAGCATTCAAAGAGTTTCAGCATCGGCAATGAACCCAATAGTCAAACCGTGGCCGTTCAGAGGTTGGGCAATTGATCTGATTGGACAAATATACCCACCGTCAAGCAAAGGTCATAAATTCGTGCTGGTGGCTACAGATTATTTCACAAAGTGGGTTGAAGCCATCCCAATCAAGACTGTGACACCAGGCAACATGATTGATTTTGTTAATGAGCACATAGTCTGTCGGTTTGGTATACCTCAAACTATCACAACCGATCAAAGGAGTCAATTCACTTCAGGAGAGTTTGAAGAATATGCGAATTCTTTAGGAATCAAACTATTAAACTCATCTCCCTATTATGCCCAAGCAAACGGGCAGGCAGAAGCAGCAAACAAGGGCATTATCAAATTGATCAAGCGCAAAATTGATGAAAATCCTAAGCGATGGCATACAATCCTTAATGAAGCACTATGGGCGTACAGGATGGCATGCCACGGAGCGACCAAGGTATCACCATATCAACTGGTGTATGGTCATGATGTTGTACTGCCTTGGGAACTAAAAACTGGATCCTGAAGAACTTCTTTACAAGATCAGCTATCGGCCGATGATTATTCAGCTATGATGAAAGAGGAATTAGAGGATCTTGCTAGTAATCGGCTGAGAACTTTAGAGAATATTGAAAAGAATAAAAGAAGGGTAGCCAGATGGTACGATAAGAAAGTCAAAATTAAAGAATTTGCTGAAGGAGATCTGGTTTGGAAGCTTATACTACCAATCGGCTCAAGGGATCCTAAATATGGGAAGTGGTCACCTAATTGGGAAGGGCCATATCGGATCAGTCAATGCGTACCAGGCAATGCATATATCTTGGAAACATTGGAAGGAGAGAAGTTTGCCAGAGCATTGAACGGAAAATATTTAAAGAAATACTATCCAAGCATATGGGTAGACGCTTAGTCCAATCAGAGCCTAAAAGCGGCCGATTTGAGACTCAGGTTACAGCCGATCGTGGGTGAAATCGTCTTTACTAGCAGAAAGCCGAATCATCGAAGTATGTTCGGTTTCATGTTATGGCCGATGTACAAATCGCCCTTAGAATAAAAATATATTTTTTTCTCTCATCTTCGATTACAATGATGGCGTTACAAGTACAGATCTGAAGGTTACATTTGGAGACAAATTTGGAAGGTCCATTACAGATCTATTACATCAGTTATCGCTGAAACAGACGATGGGGACGAAGAAAGAGAAAAACAAAAAAGGAAAAGCATAGATTTGACGAAGATGAATCACCAGATGCGATAACTCTTCGTCAAGCTTGTTGGGAAAGAAGACATAGGGTTGTTCTTCTTTCCGCAACGCACAGGAACAACCTCCGCCCTCCTCCACCAGCTGATGCACCCAAGCTGCATCACAAGGATTCTTCTAGCTGTTGGACCTCCTGGCTTCACAAAAGGAGACTAGAGAGGGAAGTATGTTCTAGGCTATTTCACAAGAATTCTTCTAGCCATTTTAAGTCAGAGAAGAAGAGAGGAGCCGAAGAGCAAGAGCCTAAAACTCCCTGGGCCTATATCTTGAGCCATGGGTGAAGAAGGTGCGACCTCCGTGAGAGTATGAGATCGGTTATTTATAGCCAGAGCAACAGAAGAGATAAAGACGAGGGAGCCGAGAAAGACGGAAACCGAAGATGCCAGATCCAGCAAAAAAGGAAACAGATAACCCGTGAATGGTTCAGTTTCCAAAGAATGACCGATTCAAGGGAATTACTTCTAAATAAAGGATACTCGCGCACAAGACAACGGGAAGTTTTTCCTGACACGTCCACAAACTGCAGAGCATGGCTCACAAAAATCTTCTGCTCAACATTGCAGACAGAGTCTACTAGCTCACTAGCAGTACTCAAAAGGAATGCTATTTTGAGTTGAAATCTGTCAATGGCTAGTGATGATCATCGATGCTCGTAGAGTTTTCCAGGGGAAGATGCCTCTCATACCCATAAGACTGAAAAGAGCTAACACCTACATCAGGAAAAAACCCAAAAACAAAAGGAGATACAAAGAACCCCCGGGTAAAAGGATGAGTCTTATAGGGAAGGGGAACGAAAGAGCCAAAGAGTCACATGGTGAACAACCCTGAAGAAAGTCAGATAGAAAGGACAAGACATTGACCATGTCGATTACGTGAAAAGATTTGACTATTATTCAAAAGATATCAAACGAATTTCGGAGCAAAAGGATCATTTACTCCGAAACTGGGGGGCATGTGTTGACACCGTTTTTTAGAAAAACAGGTCAAAAAGGATAAGGAGAAGCGGCCGATGAAAAACAGAGTACAATCGGCTGATTGAAAGAAGGGGAGAACGGTCAACACGATTCGCCGATGGTCAGAGGGACTCAACCCTGACAGTGGGCCAACGGGTCAGAGCGATCGGTCGATGGCTAACCAGAGGATCGGCCGATGGGCATGAAGAAGGCGGTATTCAAAGAAATACGCCAGATGGAAAGCATGGTGGAGGCGGGTCAATCAACGATTGGCAACGGGTCAAGAGTCAGTTTTTATAAGGTCTTTTGACTCCTGCAAGAGTCCTTTTCTATTTTTAGTCTTTTTGTCTTTAGATGCAAGTAAACAGTGCCGTGATCGGCTAGGAATCTGGGTTGTCCTCAGGACATAAATAGCGACCCTACGTAGTCGGAAAAAGTGTACACACCAATATCAAACAAACCGCCTCCGGGCAAACCCTTTACTTTTACTGCATCTACTTTACAGCATCTACCTTTACAGCATCTACTTTTCGGTGACTTCGCCATTGCAATTTTCCCTTTTCTACAACGTCGTGCTTCGAGTTCGTCGGGCTGCATCAACTGATCTCCGGCAAGCTTGTGAGTACCGTTTTACCGAATAACCCTAGGCTTTAACCTCCGGGCGCATCGCTGAGGTTTCGTCTAGTTCTTTATTAACCCCTTACCGATATTAGCTAGATCTACAAGTTTTCGTACCAATTCTTGTGATTTTAGCTATTATCTTTATCCTCCACTCGATCTAGATCCTATCGGCTTCTAACACCGCAGCCGATTCCGACCTACTCGAGTGCTGACGTCACGATCGGCCGATCCAGCCGATCTATCTACTTACACACCCGCGCTTCGGTCGTTCTCGAGCCGGCCGATCCCGCTTTACCCTGTATTGGCCGATTGGCTGGTACACGTGTCGCTACAAGGCCATTGGTTCTCTAGCCGATCCCTAATATTTTCCATTGTCAATCAACAGGTCAGATTGGCTGGCACGCCTCGCTACAGACCGGGGAGTCACGTGTGCTGCGCGCAGAGGTGACGTCCTATTTTCGCGTCAACACGCCGGTGATAACTTCAACAAGATCTTCAATTCGCCAGTGATGTTCCACCATGATGCCGCCCTCGACCATCTCAAGCCTACGCACGGCGAGGCCCTTGCACACTGGCTCCATGCGTCCGCCTCTGCAGCCGTCCGCTGGCGACCTGCTCTCCGATGCTGGATCTGGATCTGTATCCTATAGGGACCTTGTTGTAATAGGCTCCTTTGTTAAGGGCCTAGTTGTAAGTTTGCTGCTATAGTATAATATAGTTGGTATTTGTCAAAAAAAACTGGCATTTTAGAAGTTTGGGAACTTAGATGACTCTATGCAAAGTTCATGGACCATCCATGCATTTTACTTCAATAAAAACGTTTTTCATTTAACTTGGATGAGCTCATGTACCTACTTGCTACTTCGCTTGTGCTTTTATCTTCGTATATGAGGAGTAGCAGTTGTACAGGTAGACAATACAAAGAGCTCGTTTGGTAGCTAGGGTTGTGATTATAGTTGAAATAGCTCCGACAATGGCTGCTCTAGTGGAGCAACTTCTAGTGAAAGTTGTTTCGGAAAGTGTTCGACAAAACGGCTTTTCAATAGCAATATGGGTAATTTATGACCAATTAATACTTGGACTGGAGGAGAAGCCGGTGAAATGATTTTTTTGCTCTTCCTGTTTAGTGTAAATCAATTATGGTTTCTCCCCGATGTTTAGTGTAAAGTCACTTATGGTTTGTCTCTGCGACTTCGATGATGATTCCGTTTTAAAGCTACCCCTTTGGTGGGACTTTACCAAAAATCGGTGAAAAATACCTTTGAGAAACCGTACGAAAGGAAGTCATAATTTCTCCGATAACAATCAATACTGGACTTCCCTTAAAAACACTACTCATCCAATGCACACGGCATTGGGGAAGGGATCATGTGTTTATCCGAATGCGAAATGTTTATACTTATACCAAATTTACACGGTACCCTGAACAATCACTATTAGAAGCACGTGAGATATACACATACATCAAACTGTATAGGGTAACTGTAGTATAAAAGCTAGCTGATAAACTAGTATACTATAGACAAGACTGGGGTGCTCTGAAGAATTAGCACCATCCCAAGTAGGCATTAATATTTGCAGACACTGGTTCGGAGTCACGGACTAGTATACTTCCCCACCCGTCAGGACCTTAGTCACCGGAGTTCCCGGAACGACAGATCGAGGAACGACGAACCGGGAACGGGGACGACGTTTTTGATGCCGTTTTTACCTTGTGGGATCAATTTCGTCCCGTCGTTCCCGCCCCGGACGAATGATCCCGGAACGAGGAATGCGGCATCGTTCCCGTTCCGCGGTGACTAGGGTCAGGACAGCATTGTGCCCAACATTATATTTGCAGACACTGTTTCGGAGTCACGGACTTGCATCAACCACCCCATCCCCATCCCCATCCAAGTTGTCATCCCAACCATCCTCTGCATCCGTATCCTCACTCCAAGGTAAATGAGCCTCAGTTATCTCACCATCCGACACAGGGGGCGAAGTGGGCACTTCATCGTGGGTGTATCCTGCAGGATTTTGAAAAAGAAAGTCATTTCAGTTGGGATTTTTAGTTAACAATACACAATATGTTTAACTTGCATTTGTTCTATGGTAGTCTCTACTATTGCGCTGACTTAAAATAGATTTACAGTGAGTATGCGATTATATTGGACAATCAATGTGCTGGACATTGTGAAAATGGAAAAGGGAAGTTCTTACTTGGTACTCCACATCCCATGACAGATGGTGCACATGACAGCAGTTCCACCTTGCGCATGTGATCTTGCAATCCACTCTGGTACTCACGCAAAAGATGGATCATCTTCCATTCAATCAGTGCAATTGTATCATCATCAACTTTGCCTTCTAGCTGCAAAATCCTGCCCGATTCGATCTTCCTGTCGTTGGCATGCACATCATCCATCATTGTTTGGAGAGACAACGATGTCAGATTGCGGCGCACCTCAGAGTCGACGCAGGGCTCACATGGGTCATATGCGCCATCCTGACAGTAGATTTGGTTGTGCATTTCAGCATCAACATGGAGAATAGTCTCGTGCAGATCAACACCTTCATCCATGAGGGATCGGAAGTAACGCAGATTCGCCAACTTGCGCTCCTCAGAAGAGTAGGATGGCACTGGGGGATCCTCAGCAGTGCATCCCAGCTCCCGCAGCTCGTTGATAGCAACCTGAACATCCTCCACGAGAGATGGGAGCTCGCCACACTGCTGAACCAGAGCTTCAGCAGCAATCATCTTGGTCCCGATGATCCAGGGGTTTAGGATGCGGAAGGCAACGCCCTGGCAGGTGCCGCTGTGGAGCAACTTCGCCTCGCCTGCTGGGAAATAGGGCATCACGTAGACGCCGAGGCTGAAGCGCTGCAGCACCTTGGCCAGTGCAAATTTCCTTGAGTGACGCATAGGAGGCCAGCCGCACCCATTTCTGGGCGCCCACCCCCACCTCCACGAGCTCCCCATCGTTGTGGTTGGCGAGGATGGCCGGCATGTCTGCTCCCAGGAGTACATCTGATGTCAAGCGCAGCTCGTCCGCAAGGGCGCCAACCTCTACCTCCTCTCCAACCATCAGGATATCAGCGGTAGCGCCTGCAATCTGTGGATTTACGAGGGGATTGACGGGCGGCGTGCCGCACCGTGAGGGGGTTTCTTCAGTTGGATCAACAACAGGGGTTTGGGGGGTTGCTCATGCAACAAGAGCACCCTGCAACCAAAAGGCAACATATATATTAGTGGAGAAAACAAACAAAAGTACAACAACAACCCCATTACAAAAACAAAACAGGGAAGTAAATGATCTGAGAGAAGCCTAAAGTATTTTGCAGCTTTTCAATCTAGAGATGAAGGGAGACAATGTTTTGGCTCATCCGGAGTATTTTTGAAGCCTAAAGCATAAGGAATATATAGTCTAGAAGACAATGGATCATCCGGGTATATTCATCATCATATGCATATACACAACAATATTAATGGATCAACATATGTGTAAGGGCTGCATGTATTCTGTATTCACATTATGCATGCCCTCAAGCAAAACATATATATAGCTTAGTGTTGAAAATGTTTCAGGCTTTCAGCTGACACCCCTATTAAGGGAAATAAGTTTATTAGAAAGTGCTGTAAGGAGGCAGACAACTAATTCAATCACTCCTGTAGCAAAACATTCAATTCTACTAGTGCGAACATAATCAATTTTTTCCTGGTGACATTTGCAACTTTAGGTAGGCCAAAACAAAACAGTGTTAGATGTGAAACACCATAACGGGAGGCAAGTAGTGTACTTATTATTAGCTTTATAAGCATATTTTGGGGAAACTACTGCTGTAAGCCTGTAACATGAATTCAGGGCACACACACTGTGTTAAAACTAACCCCCCCCCCCCCCCCAAAAAAAAAAAAAAACTTGTCCACAAATGACAGATAACGTTGCATTGTATCCAAGTTGGGCATGAGCCATGAGGTAGATATATAGAAGTAACACGCAACCAATGCATGCAATTGCTATGCTGCCTTGCCAGCCCAATAATTTAAAAGAGGACTAATAGTGGCTTAAAGGCAGGCAAATCGAGCACTTGTTGTAATAAACCACTGGCTTAACTGGGCTACACTACCAAATTCTGATGACCAGATAAATGGAACTAATAAGTTGTTCAGCTTTAATCCGTAATAGTTGACCAGAGCATGGGTAGTTGATCAGGCATAGCAACATGGGCAATAACAAACAATAAGAGATTCTTTTAGCTACACATATCAACTAACATTAGGCCATTTTCCAAAGAGGCAATTACCAAAGCTCATAACAAAGAAGAATATGCAACCCTTTTTACTTTGTAGCACAAAATATAGAAGCGTCAAAACACAATAATATCATGTTTTGACATCCAATCCCTCCATCAGTGGATACTACAGTGCCAATTGATACTAACTGTTTTAGTAAGGAAACGATCAAAATGCTTGCATACACCTAGTCACCTATAACAAATGCGCCACAAAATAATGCATGTATGTCCAGTTAAATGAACTTATACCATAACTAAAATTCCAAAACACACTAGATTTGTGCATTAAATCCACAACCATTATAAAAAGAAGATAAGAGCTAGCAGCCAAAGCACTCTCTGGGAGCCAATGAGTCTCCCTTCTCTCTACTTCTCAAGATCGACATCATTTTTCTTAAGAATTTTGAGATTAATTCAGAAAAACAGTATCAATTCCAAAATCAGCTACACATAAATTAATTCCCAATGTTCATACAATATAAATTTTAGGCAACATTCCAGAGATAGAACAAAGTATATAGATAATACGAAAAGGGAATAGCAATTGTTCATGGTAGAAACTAGGAATTTGTTTGAAAATAACACTCCAGGAGTAAGCTGCATTGGTTGCGCTCTGAAATAGTTTATGAGAATAATATAATTTCGTGCTTTGTCGCACTAGGCAAACGATGAGAGTGTTGAACTGTCAGGTGATTATGCATAGCTTTCAGACGAGACAGGATAAACTACCCGTCCCAGGAACTTCGTCCCGAAACGAGGAACCGGGTCGACGCCGAACTTCGACCTGATCGCAACCGGGACGCAAACGCAAGCGGCGGGAGCGCAGCTCGGGGGCTCAAACGGACGGGACGCTAATGCAGGGACTAGAACTAAATCTAGGTACACGAGGGATTCGGAAGATACCTGCGCTGTCTACTGGTTGGTGCCGTGCAATGATGACCGGCGGCGGGGGCAGGGGGCGGGTGGCGTGGCGTAGTTGGGGAGGGAAGACGGAGGAGCGAGGAGGAGGAAGACGGCTGCAGCCTGTTCTTGTGAACAGCTGGGTTCTAATGGGCTGGATGGGCTAGGTTAGATGCTTAAGTGGTTCTGTGGGCTGTGTTGCTGGGCTAACTATGACAGCCCATTAATCAGAGAGCCTTTTCTCTTTTCCTCACGAATTCAAGTAGTATTTTGTTACTGAACTTCGAATTTTTTTTATTTTTTATATTTATTTTTTCTTGATTTTTCGAAAATATATAGTGGATCCAAAAATTTACAAAAGTAGCCTCCAACCGCCGTGGTAAATGGCGGCAGGACCTACCGCCACGGGAACGGCAGTAGAGGCGCTACAGTGCCTCTGCCGCCGTTTCAAACGGCAGCTGCTACAGTACCCCCGCCGCGGGTACTGTAGCGGTTCCTACCGCCGTTTCCCGTGGCGGCAGGGACAGATTGTCTTCGAAAAATCATAATTTTTTGGTTTGAACTCGGATGAGGATAAAATTTATACGAAAATTGTAACTTTCGATGAGATCTACAACTTTGTAGTTCAAACGTTTTTCATTTGAAGTCATCTTTGAACTCAAAAAATTGATATACTATCCAAATTTGGATACCGTAAACTGAGATCTGGATAGTATATCGATTTTTTGAGTCCAAAGATGACTTCAAATGAAAAAGTTTGAACTACAAAGTTGTAGATCTCATTGAAAGCTACAATTTTCGTATAAATTTTATCCTCATCCGAGTTCATACTAAAAAATTCTGATTTTTTAACAGAAGCTGTCCCTGCCGTCACGGGAAATGACGATACGAACCGCTACAGTACCCGCGGCGGTACTGTAGCAACCGCCTTTTGAAATGGCGTCAAGGGTGCTACAGTACCTTTACCGCTGTTCCCGGTGGCGGTAGGTCCCTACCGCCATTTACCATGGTGGTTGGAGGCTACTTTTGCAAATTTTTGAATCCGCTATATATTTTCGAAAAATTGTGAAAAAATAAATATATTTTTTTAAAAAATTCCTGAACTTCCGTCAAATTTTGTTTCATTCTAGTGACATCGACTAGAATAACTTTGAACGCGTTCATCTTCCAGGAACATCGATCTAGACTGCATTCGAAAACTTGTTGATCCGCGTTGCATCTATCAGAACAAGAGAAAATTCCTCAACAAATAACTAGATGAGGTACACTCCCCCCTCTCGTACATGTTTTTTCAAAGCAGCGTATGTCCCACGTCCACATTAACTTCCCTGGACCCCTCGATCTAGGAGTTTCAAGCTTGTACAAATGGAATTGGAACACATGCTGACATGCTTTACATCAAATCTATATTCAAAGCAGCCACATCGACACAGATCTAGGAGTTACAGTTTATACAACAGAATAACAGATTCACTGAAGTTGCATCAAACATCAAAAGGAAATGTTTGCGTAAATTTGCATGATCAAATCATTCAGGTACTAGCTTGTGATTGATTCTTAGTCATTTATAATAAATAAAGCACGAGTTCAAACGGTTCCAATCATTACAACGCAACCAGGATGATCATAGAAGCATAAACCTTGACTCCTCTGTCCGAGTGGCTATTAGTGTTCCAGGGTTGGTGTGGTTGAATTGGATTGAAGGGTGGTGCAAAATGCAGATGCAAGGCTGTCTCAATTTAGATGAAATTATTTGCAACTTTCCTAAGCCTTTATGCTCTTCAAAGCAATATTGGAGGCACAGACTAATAAGCTCAGATCATTTGAGATGTCATTGCTGAGCCATGCTTCTGTCACACCCGGCCCAATTTGGATGGCCCATGAGTGGCCCATGAGCGTTGGTGCGCGTGTTTAGTGCCACATTGCTAGTTGAGCAAAGGTGGAGCCAACTTATAAGCCTTTGTCCGCCAGCCATACCACCCTCGGGTTAACCCTTTTACACGAAGCGAGGACGAAAGTGTAAGCAGGGTGCTATGTGTACGCGTGCTCGCCCCTACGGAAGGGCTGGGCGGTGCAGCTTTGGTGGTCGAGGTGTTACAGCTTCAGAAGGAGCCTTGTCCTGAATAACATTGCATTTCCACAAAAGGTTCCAACAGCCAAAAATCCACTTATGGGACTGAAGTCCAGAGAGCATGGAAACCGCGACATGAGGTCGGTCTCTGGCCAGGTCTCAGGGGAGACACTGCAGGATGGAAGGTGAACAAGCTTCAGCATGTGTGCTCCACCCCTCGAGATCATTGCCAAGAGTTGAGCATCATGACTGAACTTCACCTGCTCAACAGAAGTACAACGGGTAAGGCCATCAATCACCTTCACTGGCTCACTGCCACCACTGACAAACTCACTCCGATCGTACATGTTCACAAATCCACTGCTGGAGGCCACAGCAAACAAGGAACTGTCCTGTGAAGTGCAGAGAGGCGCATTATCCAGGCAGGCCATCGTTTTGTGAACACACCTCCTTGTTCTGAGATCCCACAGGTAAACATGCCCACTACCATCAGTGCCCAGCAGCTGGTTCCCACCATCTGTGTAAGAGACAGAACGAGCCTGGCTGTCATCATCCATCCTGAGAACTCCAACCTTTTCCTTTGTCTTAGGTGACATCAGAAGGATGTAACCTCTGTTGTTACCAACAAGTGCAACAGTGGTTGAGTCTGGCGACACCTCAAAGTTATAGAACCGTCTGTCCTCCCACTTTGGAAATGGACCGGCCTTGCTGAAGGCATTATTCATGAGATCATAGGAATAGACAAATTCTGTGCCATCTGTAACAATTATTTCAGAACCATTTGGCATAAAGGCAGCTTGGCTAATCTCACAATTCGGAAGAGACACGGTCTGGACCCTCGTGGCATTGCTGTCTTCAGCATCAATCTGAGAGAGTCTCACGTTCCCGTCCGAGCCTGCAGCCAGCACAAGCCGGCCTTCCTTATTAAACTGTACTGAACTAATACAACAGTTAAATGCAGATCTCTCCAAACGTGCATCCACAAGCCTAGAGATCTGCTGCAGACAAGGGGAGACCTTTGTATTAGCTGTCTCATTATCACTACTTGTTGCAACAGAACTGCTCGCATTGTCAGTTTTGGTACCCACACCCTTGGCATGCAAATTCATGGCAGGACAGACCTTTTTATTGTGCTTTGCAACCAATACCTTTTCCTTTTCAGCCTGAGCCCTTCTCTTTCTCTTCTCATAGTTAGATCTGGGTTCATTAACAATCTTCCACATATAACCAGGAGGAATGCTGAAATCCCAACCCTCATCATTTTCCTTCTCATCTGCACGGTCACCAAGTGTAGTCTGAGTCATCAAGCTCATATTGTGCAGATGCGCGACCTGCAAAACCAGCAGTTAATCCTAGCAAGCTTGGAACAATCAAGGTAGGGGGCATCAAACATTCATAACTAGCATATCAAGAGGAATAGAACAATTTACATCCTTGCACTATATAATTGATAAAAACTTAATGAAAAGGCTGACGCCACTTAACAGCAGTGACTCAGTGAGATACTGATGATGAGCTGTCTTGGTAATATCCAGAAGTGAAAGCAGTGTAATAAACTACAAAAGAATATATTGTCTCCAGACTCCAGAGTAGTAAAGTTACTTTTTTCACAGAAACAGAGATGCACTGTAACAATGGAAAAAAATCTACTTTTTCATTTATTTTATCATCCTGCTCTATAATTCATTTTCACAGTTACTGCTATATATGTTGTTCTAGCAATCTGTAGGTAAAATCGACAGGAATCAGTGAATTATATCAGCCACCACTCAAAAGGAGTTCAGGATACGGAATTCAGCTAACTACTAAGATGAGCAGACGCCCAATCCACGACCTCTGCGACTGATGGATCGTGCACCAGATCTACCACGTAGCTCCGCCGGTGGAGCAAGGCCACACTACGGCCACTGAGACTCACTACCCCACCCCCAACCCCCAAACATGAAACAAAGAACAGATCCATGGTGCCGATGCTTTCTTGATTTCGAATTGCGAGTATTCGATACGCATAATAGAGCTCATCACTGACGGCAGAGCGACCAAAGGGGGGAGGGGAAGGTGCTGCCACTTACCCCCTTTCCTTGGCAAGTCACCGGAGCTTCTCTGCCGGCGCCGGCGGGAGGAGGAGCGCGCTCCGCGCCCGGGAATATCACGGCGGCGGCGGCGGCGGCGGGATCGCAAGGAGCAACCGGTGGTGGGGTCGCCGCCTGGCAAGGAACCGTCGTCCACCGGCGTGTGCAAAACGGAAGGCGAGGGGCGGCGCCTCCGGCGTGGCGTTCGGCTGGTTTGGGTGGAGTACGCGCCCTTTTCCATTTATCACCCGGTTGTTATTGTCAATCGCACGGCATGCCCGCCCCCGCGGGTTGAAAACGGACGGGATACATCCCGTTCCGTCCGGCTCCCCGATCGTTTTCGTTTTCTCGGACAAATTCGAACTCGGCAGGACGAATGCGAAATCGGGACGAACACACCGTGTTCGGAACACGGTTTGACTGCCACCCTCCGTGGGAAATCGCGAGCATCCTTGCCCTCACAGTCCAGATACACCACATGGAAGAAAAAACGACAATAAATCAATGGAGCGCATTGCTAATTCGATGGACAAAAATCTATAAATCAAAGAACTGCTGCCGCTGCTGTCACAACCGTGGAAGACTACTGAGTGAAGAAGGCGTTTTCATGCAAGAATACGTAACGTAATAGTTTGATTAGTAGTATTCGTATAACATGTGGGCCCACGGGCGGTTCAGGCCAGCATATAAGCTGCCTTGCTATGTAATGAACGGTATGAACAAAAATATATGAAATAGAGAAACTGGAAGAGGAATCCTTCCTCGTTCCTCCATCTCAAGCGAATTTTGATCCTCTCGTCCCTCTCACGTGACGGCACCTCACCGGCGGCCACAGGTGGTGACAAGTGGTATCAGATTCGGGTTATCTTCCTCAGCGCGTTTCCTTCGCGGTGGCGGCGGCGGCGGCGACGAACAACTGGGCAATGGAGTCGTGCAGGCCAGGGTTGTCCAGCAGTGTCTGGGCGTAAAATTCTGGAAGCCTCAGCGATTTCGACTGCGGTGGCGACGGAGGGAGGCCACAATCGACTCGGGTTGCGCAGCGTTGTCTGCGTGTAAAATTCTTTGGCGATCGCTGGTCTCGAGCGGCTGCGACTGGTTCACGGCGAGCGAACTGGCGAGGGTCTAATCCTGAGCTGTCTCGCCGGAACGGGAGGTGATTAGGAGTTGGAGATTTCCTTGGAGCAGTTCGCAGGGAATCTGGTGGCGTGTGGAGGCGGTAGACTGGATTTTCTCTTCGACGGTGCATCTCTCACAGGTTCAGGTACGAGTTGTTGGCAGATTATAGAAATCTGTCGATCTAGATCTGAGAAACGGGTTCGGTAGGGTGTACTTGATTTTATTGACACATCGCGGTAGAATCGTCCCCATAATTCCTGCCCACCTTGGATCGATTTGCGGGTAGTCGCCACAGCTCCACCAAAACCTTCTGCGCAGACCAAATTCGTGTTGGACGCTATGGCCAAAGAAGCAGAGGTCGAGAATGGGAAGTTGGATCGGTTTCTCGAGAGTAGATTTGTTGTTTGAGCGGGTCACAGATGTGGGGATCCAGCAGCAGTCCATGAAGAAGCAACTGGAGCAGACTACACAGACTGTCAATGAGCATTCTGCAGCACAACAGCTCATGGCTAAACAGATTGCTGAAACAGGACGTGCAGTAGCGCGAATCACACTGAATCAGATGAACTCTGAAACAAGTGATGGGGATGAGAGTGACTCAAGTTCAGCCAATTTGGTTGATTTGAAGCATTTCCACAAAGAAGACAAGAACAAGGCAAGGTCAAAAGAAGGGGAATCACAATACAACAACATACCCAAGCACCATATCCCAAAGGTGTTCTGTCCAAAGTTCAATGGAGAGAATCTTGTTATATGGAAAGATAAATGTGTGGACTATTTTTTGCTAGTGGATTTGGATCAAAGCATTGGGTAAGGATGGTTGCAGTGCACTTTGATGGCCCTGATGCTCAATGGTTGCAAATCTATAGAAGGAAAGTGAAAAATCCCACGTGGCTTCAGTTTGTCAGGGCAGTGGAGGAGAAGTTTGGTAAGGATGACTATAGGAAGGCACTGACTGACCTGCTAGAGCTCAAACAGACAGGATCAGTGGAGGACTATTTCAAGGAGTTTCAGGAGTTGCAGTTCCAAGTGAGCATGCATAATGACGGGCATGGAGATCTGTTTTTTGCCTCACAATTTGTAAATGGGCTTAGGGAAGATATCAGATACACTATCCAGTCACAAGTACCTGAAGATGTGGATAGGGCAGTGCTATTGGCAAAATTACAGCAGAGGATTGTTGACAGAGGCAAGACTAAATGGCAAAAACAAGTTGGAATGGCAAAGACAGGAGGTACTTACCACAAACCTGAAAATAAAACCATAACACCCACAAGTAATCTATGGAGAGAGAAAGACAGCTCAAAGATTATAGGAAGGCCAATGGTCTATGCTTCTTTTGTGGGGAGAAATTTGACTCAGCACATATTGAAAAGTGTCAGTAGAGGACTAAAGCACAAGTTCATGCTCTAGCCATAAGTGATCTGGACCAAAATCTGACTAAAGAAGTTCTCAATCAATTGGCAGTAGAAGATACTTAGCTGAGAACTTTGCCATTTGTCCTTAAATGCAATTGCCGGCACTGAGTCTGCTGATTGTATAAAAATCAGATCATTAGTCAGAAACCAAGCAATGCTAATCTTGATGGATAGTGGAAGCTCTCATTCTTTTGTCAGCTCCAATTTTGTGACCAAAGCAGGTCTGACAATAGTACCCACAACACCTAGAAAGGTGAAATTACCCAATGGATAGATACTTATTTCTGATAAAATGGTGAAACAATTGGAATGGTGGTGCCAAGGCCACACTTTATCTGTGGATATGAGGGTGTTACAGATGGAAGCATATGATGCTATACTAGGCTATGATTGGCTTAAAATCCATAGCCGTATGAAATGTCATTGGGAGGATAGAACCATAGAGTTCATGGATTTGGGTAGAAACATGAAGCTACAAGGTGTTAAACCTACAACAGTAAAGTTGAAACCAATTGAAGCTAAGCAATTGTGGAAATGTGCAAAAGGAAATGAAATTTGGGCTTTTGCAGTGGTAGAATATGTGGCTGAGGTAGAAGAACAACAAATTCCTAACTCTGTCCAAAGAATACTGGATGAGTATGCTGAGTTATTTCAAGATCCTCAGCAATTGCCTCCCTCTAAAGTGTATGACCATGCCATCCCATTGCAACCTAATTCTGAGCCAGTCAATTATAGACCATACAAATACTCACCACAACACAAGTGAAGGAACTTCTACAGGCTGGGTTGATAGTTCATAGTACAAGCCCATTTGCATCTCCAGTCTTGTTGGTGCAAAAAAAGATGGTACCTGGCGTTTTTGTGTAGATTATCGAAGACTTAACTCTATTACCATCAAGAATAAGTTTCCTATGCCAATAATTGAGGAAATCTAGGATGAGTTAGCAGGAGCTAAGTATTTCACCAAATTGGACATGAAGTCTGTGTATCATCAAGTAAGGATGAAGGAGGAAGATGAATACAAGACTGCTTTTAAGACACATCATGATCATTATCAGTTTAAGGTAATGCCATTTGGATTGACTAATGCCCCATCCACTTTTCAGTGTTTGATGAATGAGCTCCTGCAACCTTTTCTAAGAAAGTCTGTCATGGTGTTCTTGGATGACATTCTAATATACAGTCCTACCATAGAAGCACATGCACAGCATATTCAACAAGTATTGGAGGTACTGAGGAATAACAAGATTTACCTGAAGCTAAGTTAGTGTTCCTTTGCTCAGAGAAGCTTAGAATACTTGGGTCACATTATATTTGTAAATGGGGTGGCAACAGACCCTGCTAAAACTACAACTATGTTGAAGTGGCCAAAACCAACAAATGTGACTGAGCTTAGGGAATTTTTGGGTCTCACTGGGTATTATAGAAAATTTGTCAAGGGTTATGGAATCATGGCAAAACCACTAACTCAATTGTTAAAGAAGAAAGGATTTGAGTGGTCTACTGAAGCAAACAAGGCCTTTGTTGTGCTCAAATCGACAATGATGAACACACCAGTGCTAGCACTACCAAATTTCAATGAAGTGTTTACTATTGAAACTGATGCTTGTGCTGAAGGGGTAGGAGCAGTGCTGATGCAAAAAAAGGCAACCAGTAGCTTTTCTAAGCAAGGCCTTGGGAGAAAAACATAAGCAGCTGTCCATATATGATAAGGAATTCTTAGCTCTTCTCATGGTAGTGGAGAAGTGGAGACAATATATCCAACATCAAGAATTTATAATCAAGACAGATCATCAGTCTTTGACTTATCTCAATGAGCAAACCTTACACTCTGACATGTAGAGAAAGGCCATGTCTAGGCTGATGGGTCTTAAGTTCAAGATCATTTATAACAAGGGCAAAGATAATTTGGCCGCTGATGCTCTATCAAGGGTGGCTCATGTGATGGCTTTGCAAGGGGCCTCTGAAATTCAACCTTCATGGGTTCAAGAGGTTGTCAACTCCTACAAGACTGACAAATTGGCACAAGACCTTCTTATTCAGTTGGCTGCATCAAGCCCAAATGAAGCTGGTTTCAGTTTGGACAAAGGCATCATCAGGAAGAATGAAAGAATCTGGATTGGTAACAAGTCTGCCCTCCAAACTAAATTGATTGCAGCTTTTCATACTAGTGTGATAGGTGGGCATTCAGGGGCTTAAGTGACCTATCAAAAGCTGAAGCAACTCTTTGCTTGGAAGGGTCTCAAACAGGATGTAGAAAATTTGGTAGCTGGGACCAGTATTTTTACCTTTAGTGTTAGATCCTTTATTTTCAGGAAGTGTGTCTTGAATTTTTATCCTAGAACTTTCAGCTAGGCGCAGGAGCTTCTCAAGGCTGCTGTTGACTGACTTGTTCTGAGTCTCTTGAGCCTTCATAAATGCATCCAAGGTGTTCCTGATGCCATTTACCTCCACTGCGGTGGCATAAGCCTCAGTAGCATCCTCTCCTGTGCCTGCAATATTCACCATAGCTTCCACTTGTGAATTCGGTTTGAGCAGTGCTCTCCCCCACTTAGATTAACAAGCAAGTTCTACCGCCGCCTAAGACTCAGATTTGGTTGGGGATTTTACACAAGCACCTTGCTTGCAACCTTCACCAAAGAGAGTCTCCCTCCAATCGCCACCGCTGACTCCAATTTCTAGTCAATTTACGGAATTTTACACAGAAACAGATGTCCTGAAACCCTTGTTGACTAGAAATTCGCAGCTAACTAGGGGAAATTTGGATTGTTCTCCACAGAATCAGGTGGGAGGGTGGGTTTTTAGGCGGGTGAGCCGCAACCACCTCGCCGCCGTGCCGATCAGACAAATTCCGGGAGATTGGCTGAGGAAGCGAGTGAATCTCGCCAAGAACCGATGGCTCTGAGTACCAATTGTCAGGATCGGAGAGGATCCGGACGGGAGGTCAAGCGAACAGAAAAGAAAAACACAAGTTCACTAGGAAAGGAAAACCAAGGATGGGAGCTCAACTTGGATTATTACGGAGGAAAGTTTACAAGCTCCATGTTCAGAGTCGCCGGTCGCCGGAGAGACAGCGGCGACGAAGAACTACTACTACTACTTAGGGTTCAAACCCGACACAATTAAGCCATGAGGCGTTACAGGGCTCTCTCCCGAGCTAAATGGGCATCCAGGACTAAAGTGTGAATATTACAATTAACAAGGACCGTAATGTAAAATGGTTGAAATCAATGTAGGTAGCTGATCGCAGGAGGAACGGCATTGATGGTTCACTGGTTCCTGACAGGAGAGGCTTGGCCGCTTGGGGTTCGTCACCGGCACATGGCGGAAATCCTCCTTGTTGGCTTCCACGTGAGATCGTGAGATTAAAGGTTGTTGGCATCCTGGCTTGTAATTCGTGAGTTTTTTTTGTTGGCTTTTGATCTTGGGAATGAATTTGTTAGCTTGCGAGACATGTGAATTTTGCTCTCTTCTGATTTGTGTTTGGTATGGTTCAACTTCGGTTCTGTTCGGTATTACCGAAAACAGAACTGAAAAATCGACACCAAACACCGGCACCGAACAGAACCGAAAAATCGACACCAAACACGTCGGTTTTTATTCTCCCCTATCGGTTATTGATTATTGAAAAACTGAATTTTTTATACACCGAAAAACCGAATCGCAATGTCAGTTAAAACCCAAAATGCCCACCCCTATGAGGTTAAGACGGGATGATGATGAAGGAAGATCGAGGCAGGTTCAGCGCGCGCGGGCGTTGACCGTTTGACAGTGACAAACTGACACGTAGAAATACTCCCTCCATTCCACTATATAAGCATTTGGAGGATTCAATTTTTTTGCCAAAATATAAGCACTTGTGGGTGGGTCCCAGGGATTCCCCGTCTCCTTCCCAGCCCCCGCATAAAAAAAAATTCCTCAATCTCCTTCCCCTGTCGCATGTCCCCCGTCGATCCCTCCCCGTCGGCGCGAGCGGTGAGGAGCAGCTCACCAGACCGGGGCCGCGCTGCCCTGCCCCTGCGACGGCTCGACGGAGCGGTGCCGCGCTGCCGTGCGCTTCGCGCCGCCGGCTGTTGGGGCAGGCAGCACGGGAGCTGTGGCTCCGTGCTGCGCCGCGCCGCGGAGGCGCATCCCCTCCGCCGCCGCGGCTCGGCACCGCCGTGGTTCGCGTCATCGTCGCCCTTCTTCTCCCGCCGGCGCGCCCACCGCTCCTTCCCTCTGCCGGTGCTCTCCGGATGCAGGGGCTCCGATTTGGAGCGAGCTTCTGAATCTTGGCGGCGCCGCCATTCCTAAGGGAGGTGCTCGCGCGCGGAGGAGAGGTCGCCGACGCTCGTGCGGAGGTCGCCGGCACTCGCGTGAAGGAGGAGCTGGCCAGCCGCCTTGCCCGCCGTGTGAGGGAGGAACAAGGGGAGAGAGGATGCAGCGGTGTGAAGATAAGGGGCACATGCGTCATTTCACATGGTAGTTATTTTTTCATTTGAATGCGTGGAATGTTAATATAGTGGAACGGAGGGAGTACTAGACAAGAACAGTCTCCAAGTTCAATAGAAAAGTGAAAAATCCAGTCACATACTAGAACAGCATGCAACATTATTCGCCAGATAGCTACGAGAGATACTATACCTATATTATACTCGTCAACTCGTGGCACCATCAAATCCTCACGGATTCAATTTGCTGCTGCAGTCATGCAGTCGATCTTTATTTTAACCTTTTTATTAAAAGGAAAAAGCTATCTATTGCCTGGGTAATCCACGAGCTCCCCTCACCCGAATTTGGAGCCGTTCGTTTCCCTGGTCTGCGTCAGTATCTCCGTTTGATCTGCTGACCGCACCACTTGGTTTGAATTTTTTTTTTGTTTGTGCTGACAACACAGCCCCACATGTCAGCTTCTTTCTTCCATTTTGGGAACCGCTCTTTGGTTTTTTTTGCTGTTGTCTTCATTCCTATCCCTCCCTCTCTCGCTTATCCTTTTGCTTGGGCTCTTCAGGCGTTATGCCAGGTGAGGCGATTCCTCTTTTCCCAGTTTGTTTCTTCAATTCCATCCCTGTTTTGTTCTTCCTAGATTTCGTTTTTTCTCTCTTTTTTCCCTGCTCCAGTTGCTTGCGTTATCCAGGCGGCGGTCCTAGGTGAGATGGTTCCCCTTTTTTCCCTGCTTGTTTCCTCGATTCCACCCTTGCTGTTAGTTTGATTTTGTTTGTACTTCTGAAGTTTTGATTGTGGTACTTGTTTTTGGTGGATTTCGTTTGATTTCTCTGTTTTCCGCTCTGTAGTTGAAGCCCCTAGATAAATCAAAAGCAGGCTTGCCCTTCGATTCATTCATTCATTTGATTGTGATGTTGAATGAATATGTATTTTCTTTCCCTTTATTTTGCTTGATTTCCTTTCTATTTCTGGTCCGCGCCTCTCCAGTCGAGCTCCTGATGTCGTTTGTTTCCTCATGTTTTTCAATTCTGCTTCCTCCCATTCCATCGTTGTTTGACGAGTCATGAACTAATGACCAGATCTATTGTGTTGTCCAATTCCACCTTGTTGTTTCCTGTCAGATTGTCACCCCTAATTTTTAGTTTTAGCTTGTGATATTCTGCATCCCCTTGCTAGTTTAACCCTCAGTATCGCCTGTTTGTTTCTCTATTAATCGAGATCTCTTCCTCATTTACTTTTCTAGGGTTTGATTTTAGTGTTTTGTTTCCAAAGGATTCAGTTAGATGCGTGTTTAATTGTGAATTATAATCCAATATGTTGCAAACTTCTTCTGTGAGTATGGTTATTTCGTAATGTAATTTTTATGATTGTTACTATTTCCAACTGGACTGATATCCTTAAGTTCAAAAGTTTTCGTAAAAATGTTTATATTGTGTATGTATAAGCTCATTTCCATTATTCAGGATTGTAGTTGACCCAAGTAATCTTTCACTATTTACCATTTTTCAGTTTTTCTTTGCCCATAAGAATATTTCTTCTCTATCTTTAACAATCTTCTATTTTTTAGGGCGCATGGTTGGTTTCATTCTTTTCCCAAATAATAAAAGTACAGAAGCAATTCGTGCTCGTTATGTTGAAGTTGGGCAAGAGAAAATCTACTTTGTCATGGTGAGGAGTGCCGGATATCAATCAGCACCTCAGAGTTTTCAGGTGGATTTGAAGTAAGTATTCTGAGGGTCAATTGATGCATCTATCTAGATATATCCAGTGTCAGTCTCTGTTTTATCATATTTTCAGATATATCATCTGAAAACTATCTTTAGTTTCATGCCTTAATCATTATGTTGTATCCATATCCCTAGTTGTATTCTTAAGTATGAAAAATATTTAAGAATGATGGTGTAATATGCCTTAAGTATTACGCTTCATCCCTATGCCTAGATGGATGCTTATGTATGAACAATATTTTAAGAATCATGGTTGTCAAGTTTCCATGATATCTGGTTCATTTATTTGTTCAAAAAAAATTGTTTTTTCATTCTGTGATCGATTACGAATACACGATGAAGCAATCAAATGAATATCTCATGTCTTTTGATTTGGCCCTTCCATCAATATTTTCCTTGTTGTTTAATTTTTATTTTCATATATTTCATTTTCACAGTTACACTCTCATGTTCCTCTACCAATGGCTACACCTAATATTTACAGTTCTAATAGGTTCCACTTACATTATCACTATCACTGTAAATTCCATTAGCTTGACATGTAAAAAGTAGAGGTAGTTTGTTTTTCCTTTTTCTGAATTTTGAATCTGCATTTGAGGGGTTTCTACTGCCCACATAAATTCTATTATTTGACAGACTATAGTAAAAATCTGCCTAATTACTTTATACATTTTGTGTTGATTCTTACTATTAGATATTTTCTCAGATCTTTGTTTCTCTCTTCCTTTTGCAAAGTGAGAGCAGGTAGAGGTAGAGATCCTGTATGATCACTTCCTATTGTATATGACAGTAGTGCCATGAGTAGACTAGAAGGGCAGTATGCACTGTCATGGATGGTACTAGTAGATCTACTCATTTCTTTATGTACCTTAGCTTGACATTTTACTCAATTAGTTGAGCAGCTAAAGTTGTTATCAGTTTAGCACCACCAAAGTGATCAGAATGCTCTTTTGTGTGTGCATGCTTTGCTCTGGTTCAACCTCTAGCTGATGAGTGTGTGTGAGAGTGAGGGTCTCACCTTGGCTATTGCTAACACTCACTTCTTTCATTGACTTGTGATTAAATTTGTGTTTTTCCTATAGATCATTCTACAATTACAGTCTCATGTTCCTCTACTAATGGTTCCCAACTAATATTACAGTTCTAGTAGGTTCCATTTACATTATTACCATCATTGTAAATTTCATTAGCTTTACATGTAAAAAATAGTAGTTGTTTTTTTTTTCATATTTGAAATTTTGAATCTGCATTTGAGGGGTTTCCACTATCCCAAAAAATTATGTTGTTTGATAGATTATAGTAAAAATTTGTGTAGTTGTTCTATGCCTTCTGATTTGTTTCTTACATCTATCTTTTACTTGTCATTTAATTTTTATAGTTAATTTGTTTTATCCTATAGTTCATTTTAGAATTAAATCCCATGTTCCTCTGCCAATGATAACCATCTAATATTTACAGTTCTAGTAGGTTCCATTTACATTATTACCATCACTGTAAATCACATTAGTATGACATGTAAAAAGGGTGATAGTTTATTTTTTTTTCATATCTGAAATTTGAATATGGATTTGAGGGGTTTTCACTGGCCCAAAAAATTGTGTTATATGGTAGACTATAGTAAAAATCTGTTTAGTTGTTCTATGTTTTCTGATTTGGCTCTTCCATTTATATTTTGGTTCTTACCAGTAATTTGTATTTTCTAGTTTTTTTAATATATGAATCTAATCATTTTGTTTAACTCTCAATAGCTCTTCCATCTGATGTCTTCTTCCTTCTACATTGTTTTGTTTAATCCCCTCTTTTATTTTTGTTCCCTAGACTCCTAGGTGCCAAGTCTTTCATATGAGTTTGCCCCATGTTCTTTTATTTCTGCTAAATCATATACTTTACTAATATAGTAATTAATGTTGATCTAAATATCAATTTCAATATATATGAATCTAATCATTTTGTAGTCTTCACAGATTTGCTCACATCAAGAATTTACTCAGAGATTTAGATTAAAAACAAAATCAAGGCAAACAAGATCGAGTTGGTAATCTTCTTTACCTGATCCTTCATTGATTCTTTAATTCCTTTTCCAATAGGATGTTCCTGTAGCAATGCTAATTATTTAATATTTGGATTACCATTAGGTTCTATTTACATTAATATGGTCACCGTAAATTTTATAGGTTTGACTTGTAATACAAAATAATCTAAATTTGTTCCTTAAATCTTCAGTTCTGCTCTTGTCACTTGAAATTTGCGGCTCATTTATATTTATGTATTGTCTTACTGCAATGCAGGTGAATAAAAATTAATATACTGATCTTTAGATATATGTATGTTCTGAGAAATTTTTGTTTATAAGTGACTTATATGCAATTCTTTATTATTTGAGGTTGTAGATTTTGGTATTAGTTACATATACACAATATGCATGTTACACTGATGATTCTACTATGAATTATATTTTTATCCTGTGCAATTATGAATATTATTTGGATTCTTTTTAAATCTTGAGGTGTTGCAGAATCCTACTTGTTAAATTTTCCACACATTTGTGTTGCAGAATTGACAGCTTCATTACTCTGCTTTCTCCAGGGAGAATCTTCCTGTCAAACGTGACAATATGACTTACCTCAGTCTCAAAGTGATGCAAATGGAAACCTTTGGTTGACTACTGTTCGTGCATAGGAGAAGATGGTTGGCCATGAGCGTGTCCTTGATTTCAGAATTGCAAGCTACCTACCTCGCAGGCAAAACTTCTACATTTTCTTAGTCTCAAGCTTTTGTTGTTATCCTAATGTTGTATGTGTTGTATTTTGCATTTTCTTTCTACATCTTAACTGTCGTGTTGGGAGTATGCAGGTGGGGGTTTAATCCTATGTTCAGAGGACCAGATTGTTGAATTTCTTCGTGCTCACAACGTTCAGGTTGGAGGAGAGCTTATCTTTTTCGACCTTGTTAGGAGTGTCAGGTTTCTTCCCTATTAGGAAGATACCAATCAGCATCTGAGGGTACGCAGACGGCTATGAAGATTTGAAGTTGTCTGCGGCATCAGCCTATTAAGCAACAAAATATGAAGCATATGCCAGATATGTCTATCTGAAGACTATCAATTATCCTAATATACATATATAGTAGACTTAGATGTTCTAAGTCTGGATGTAGTATGTATTATGCTCTGAACAATATACTTATGGGCTCACTTGCATTGGATGGTAGTATCTGGATGTAGCATTTAGCATCTTTTGTTTTGTTTAATATGCAGTTAGCAAATGCTACATCCATATGTCTAATATGATGATCTATTGTGAACTCAAGTTGATCATGTGGATCCATATGTAATATATTAATTGAAACATCATATTTGATGGCTAATGAGTCCAAGTGTTGTTTGTGTCATTTCAAATTTAAACTGATTTTTGCATCCATATGTTTAATTTCATTTTTTTCTAGCTGACTTTGGGCTGGTATGGTGCATTACTATACTTTATCATTTAGATCTCTTTTCTGTTCCTATGTTCATCATTCATTCTTAGTTGTGTTAACCTGTGCAGAGAAATATTTGAGTAATATATGGTGAAATCTTTTGTTGTGATGAATTCTGAGGCAAACATTTGCTCAATATTCTCAGGTATAATGAAAGCATTCTTGTGAAATCTGATATGTGTGATGACAGATTATAACATCTGAAAATCAAATAGTTTTTGTCAGATCTGTGTGTTTTGGCTGTGTAAATATAGTTTGTCTAAGTGGGTATTTTGTTATTTGTTATTCTTGTCAAATCAGTGTTTTTTTTGTCAAGCGTGAGATGTAAATCCTATGGTGTTAAAATTCGGGTGACAGACCTCCTGTCAGCACCTGTTTTTTTTGTTTGGTCCAAAATCAGGTATTTGAACGACTCAGATTACCCAGGTAATAGGAGCCAAAAGAATACCCAAGTGGCAAGTAGACAGATCCTTTTAAAAATAATCTCTCCCGAACTATATTTCCAAGAAGTATCCCTTTTGGTCGCGACACGCTCCATGGCGCGACTAATAGTTGAGTCACGCCACATGGAGTAGCGTGATTAATGTACACGGTGGCGTTAGAAAAAATCGCGACTTACGTAGCAGACTGAGTCGTGCCAAGCGGTCTGGCGCGACTGAGTAGCCAGTCACGCCACGTACTGCCAGAGGCCTCCCTCCCACTCATTTAGTCGTGTTTCGTTATTCCCTTTAATTAGCAAATGAGCTCCTAAATTTGTGAAACTCGAGATGTATGATCTATGGAGTGCATACGTTCCATTTTAACTATGTGCACTCCAAACCATGGTGTATAAAATGGAAAATCTAATTTTGAAATAGCCAAAGTGTTATTAGATCAACACATGAAAATTGTTGAGTCTGAAAATAGGTCAACTAGTCAACTTTGGACATACCTGTTGAGAAATTTTACACTAAGACCTTAAATACTTCTGGGCTACAAGTTAATTTGGATATTCATAGGAAAGTTTGGACAAGTTGTTGGTCAAATATAACAAAGAGTTCATAGTTTAAGAGAGGCTTAAAGTTGGAAAGTTGTGCTGTTTTTTACACTTGTGAAGCAACACAACTTTCCAAGTTTAAGCCTCCTTTAAATTATGATTTTTTGCTTTTCTTGACAAACAACTTATCCGAAATACTCTATAAACATCAAAATTCACTTGTAGTTCAAAAATGTACAAAGTCTTAGTGTAAAATTTATCAAAAAGTAGGTACAAAGTTGACTAGTTGACTCATTTTTGGGACAACATATTTGATGCGTCGATGCAATTACAATTACCCTATTTCGAAAATAGATTTCTCATTTATCCACCATGGTTTGGAGTGCAAATAGTCAAAATGGAACGTATACACTCTATAAATCGTACACCTCGAATTTCACAAATTTAAGAGTTTATTTGTTAATTAAAATAATGAATGAAACACGGTTAAATGATAGCTGGAACTCCCGGTTTGAACCTGGGGGACCTGGCGGCGTGACTTGTTAGTGAGTCACGCCAGCCAGCTGCGACTTTTTTCAATGTCACCGTGTACACTAGTCGCGCCACTTCATGCGGCGTGACTCAACTATTAGTCGCGCCACGGAGCTCGGCACGACTAAAAGGGCTAGTTCTTGGAAATATAGTTTGGGGTGAGTTATTTTTAAAATTTTAGTTTAAAAAGGTTAAAAATTAAAAAAAATTCCATGCAGTCAATGTGAAATCCACAAGATGGAAAGCACTAAATACAGACGCCTCAAATACTCTCAGCATTTATCACCAAAGATAAATCCTGTCCCATGCTATCCCCAACATATCTATCCGGCCGTTGACCCATGCAAAGCATAACGCATTTTCCCCAGACCTCTCCGGTCGTACGTCTCCGCCCTATAAGGGCATGTACAACCCGTCGATATGCCCCGTCGGTATGATGGTTTTTTTCGAAAAAGTCCCTGCTTGGCGAGGCGACGGGGGGTTGCGTCGTCTCGCGAGACGACGGGAACGTCCCGTTCCCCGAGGCGGACGAGACGGACAAGGGGGGCGTTGTACGGCCCGTCTTCAGGAGGCGACGATGCGCCCGGATCCCGTGCGCACTGGAGATTTCCCCGCCAAATCCACAGCAGCGGCAAGAGAGAGCGGAGGCGGGGGAGGATGACGAGCTGCAACGGTCGGCGGAGGTGGAGCAGCGACAGCGAGGGGCAGCGCCGACGAGCCCCGGCGGAGGAGCTCACCTGCCCGCAGATCCGGCCAGCCGCGCCGCCACTCCCCGGCGGAGGAGCTCACCCGCCGGCGCGCCCTCCCGTCCTCTTCCCTTGCCACGAAGACCCCGCCAGATCGCCGTCGGAGGAGCACCAGAGGAGGGGCCGGGCGCCCCCACAGCGCGGACCTCGAGCTACTGACGGAGAATGCCGACGCGAACCTCGAGCCCTGACGGAGAAAGCTGGCGCGGAGCTCAAGCCGCCGCCGGAGAAGGCCGTCGCGGAGGTCGATCCTCGCGGAAGTGAGGTTGCACGAGCAGCCGCCAGAGGAGCCTCCATGGCCACGGATGGGAGGAGGAGGTTGCGATGACCCTGCCGCCATGCGCTGCCCGCAGGGATCCTCGCTGCCGCTCTCATCAATCAGGGGTGCTCACCGCCGCCCTCATCAATTTGTGCTTGCTGCTGCTCTGTCGATGTTCACGACGGAGAGGGAGATACGAGAGATGAGAGAGACCGGTGAAACAGAGTAACCAGAACCATGAACTCATGGTTCATGACAGGGAAGGGATAAGATTTTTTGAGGGCAATGTGGTCCTTTCACTTGTTTCCCCCCTCTGCCTCATCCCTGTACGTGCAGTGCAGATCAATTCCGTTTCGAATTATTATCTGTCCATTTGATGCTGGGAGAGAAGAGATGTATAAGACATATTTCTATAGTGAACAAAATTTGTGGTCAACGTACTTGATGCATTATCTATCAAATTCTATGTGCCCATGTCAATGTGAAGGTGAAAATTAGAAAAAAATTGTAAGTATGTGTATAATATAATTATTATATTAATGACTTTTAAAATTATCTAATTATGTTTCTTTTATTTATGTTTGATAATAGTGTATCAAATACCCACACAATGGTATACACATATACAATTGTAGTTGATCTTAGCTACATGCAAAACATTAAACAGCTTACAGACGGACCCTGTGTCTGTGGGTTGTATGATCTGTCTGTATATTTGTCTGTATGATAAGTTCGAGATTCTGCAGACGATTCGCCGTCTGTGAGTTGCGCGTGCCCTAAGTATAGTAGCCGTCTTCGCATCGTCGTCATCGTCACGTACGGCAGCACACGCTGACACACACACAAACGCATCAGCGTAACACAGTGTAGTAGCGAGCGAGATGGGACGACGATCACTGCCGCCCAGCGCCGTGGCCGCGGCCGCCGCCGTCGTCACGACGACGGCGCTCGTGGCCAGCGTGTCGTGCTGGGCGCCGCCGGGCTCCAACATCACGACGAACTACAACGGCAGGTGGCTCCCGGCGAGGGCCACCTGCCCACCTGGTACGGTCGGCCGACCGGCGCCGGGCCGTAGGACAACGGCGGCGCGTGCGGGATCAAAGACGTGAACCTGCCGCCCTACGCCGGCATGACGTCCTGCGGCAACCTCCCGCTCTAGCTCTTCAAGGACGGCAAGGGCTGCGGCTCCTGCTACCAGATCAAGTGCAGGTTGCCTGAGTGCTCGAACCGGCCGGTGAGGGTGATCATCACCGACATGAACTACGGCCCCGTCGCTCCCTACTACTTCGACCTCAGCGGCACGGCATTCGGCTCCATGGCAAAGCCCGGCCTCAACGACCAGCTCCGCCGCCGCGGCATCGTTGACCTCGACTTCAGGAGGTCAGATTAGTCGGTCCATATCATTATTTTTAATTGCTCGATCACCATCAACAATGGCATGCATTAATTACATACCATGAACTCTGCATGCTGCAGGGTGCCGTGCAGGTACGCGGCCGGGCAGAACATCGCGTTCCACGTGGAACAGCAGTCGAACCCGTTGTACCTGGCGGTGCTGGTGAAGTTCGTGGCGGTGGACGGCAACATCGTGCAGATGGACCTCAAGGAGCAGGCGTCGCCGGAGTGGCGGCCGATGAGGCACTCCTGGGGAGCCATCTGGAGGTCCGACGCGCCCAGGCCGCTCAAGGGACCCTTCTCCATCCGCCTCACCAGCGAGTCAGGCAAGACACTCGTCGCCACCAACGTCATCCCCGGGAACTGGCGGCCCAACACCGTCTACAACTCCAACACCCAGTTCTAGATTTCTACCACTCCGCCCAAGCAATCGAGAATGAATAAAGGAAAAAGTCCTTCTCACGTCCCTCATCTATTGTCGAAGTCTGACTTTCGTCCCTCATCCGCAAAACTGGGTATCTGAGGTCCCTCAACTATCAAATCTATTTATTTTTGGTCCCTTGGCTGTTTTGGAAGGTGGTTTTCGCATGATTTGGCCGCAACCAGATACATGAGGTCCCTCAACTATTAAATCTATTTATTTTAGGTCCCTCGGCTGTTTTAGAGGGTGATTTTCGCAAAATGTGATGATGAGTCCCACATGCCAGGTACATGTGATGGTGGGTCCCACGTGTCATGTGGCTTCCTTCTTTCTCTATCCTCTTGCTCTACCACACGAGCCACTCTGCCACACGAGCCCGTCATGTCATATCGCTATGCATGCTCCATCACAGGAGCCCGCTGCAGTTCCGCTCGTCTTTCTCCACCGCACGAGCTCGCCGCCGTTGGAATTAACGACCCTGGAGCTCCGTCGTTCTGGATAGGGATGGGAAGATAGAGAGAAAGAAGTGTTAGGGAGAGGGAAGGAAGAATGCGAAAGGGGAGACGATAGCCACGTGATATAGGTCCCACCTCCACATGTACCTAGCATGTTGACCCAGCACTACGTCATGCGAATATCACCTTCCAAAACAATTAAGGGAAAAAATAAGTAGATTTGATGGTTGAGGAACCAAAATAAACATATTTGATAGTTGAGGGACCTTATATACCCAGTTGCGGCAACGTCATGCGAAAACCACCCTCCAAAACAGCCGAGGGACCAAAAATAACCGGATTTGATAGTTGAGGGACCCCAAATATCCGGTTTTGCAGATGAAGGACGAAAGTTAGACTTCGGTAATAGATGAAGGACGTCAAAAGGACTTTTTCCATGAATAAATGCTAGATTGATGTGGTTTCTCAAATCTAATATGTTATTTAGGCCCACCTTTTATTTGGGTCCAAGATTTTCGGCAGTGGAAAGTAGAATTAAAGTTTTCAAAATCATCTATTATCTACTATATTATGTTATACATCATGAATTGTGATATTAATCTCTCTCAAAAAATTGAATTGTGATATTAATCAGATTGATCTTTCTGAAATCTAATATGTAATACTGGTCCATCTTTTGTTTGGGTTCAAGATTTTTACTCGTGGAAAAGAAAGTTGAAGTTTCATAAATCTAGTATAGGGAGTCACCAAGACTAGAAATTATCACATCTCAATGGTGATAGAAAGATCTCTGATTCCGTCCTAAAGTTTTGACATTCAAAAATTGTGCACAATAATAAGGATCCAGCGTATTTTAGGAAACTATGTCTTAAGTCCTTTTAAAGAACCTCCCTCCTACCACTAGAGGTTGGATAATCCTTGATTTCAGCCAATTAATAGCAGTTTTTTTATTTAGTCAAAAGTCATGATGAGCATATGTGTATTCTTATATCTTTCTTAATCTTTTCTAAAAAATCTATGATCACTTTATATTTAACAAGGGAGTGATATATTAATTAGTGGGATGATCTAATTATCTCCATTAAGTTCTTACAAATACAATAATTACCTAGCGCATTTAGATGTAGACAAACATAAGTCATAACAATATTCAGAACAAAAATACATAAACATTGGGTGCATGGTGAATACAATTTTTTAAATAGTTATATTTGAGGTAAAAGAAGTAGCAATTAATATAATACTTGCTCAATTTTCATTCACTTAAACTGAAAAGCAATAATATAAACTAATGAAATAATACTAGGTTTTGCTAAGGTACACCTTTTAACTCTCTCGAGGTAAGATATGAACCAAATCTTGGTGCGTGGAATCAGAAGCTCGGTTTCGGCTGTGAGATTTCGATTTGGGGGTCCACAACCTCCATTCGGGCTGTGGGATCACGATTAGAGCAGTGATGATTTCTTTTGATTTCCTTGTCGCTACATCCAGTTCAGGTGATGCATGATGTTGCTGACATTATGTACCGTGCTCTGAAGACGATCGTGTATCCTTCAAGTTCCTCTTCTCATAGATTTTTTTTCCATTAGTCAAATTTAGTTTAGTTAGTTATCTTGTGCTTTCCCCTTTTTTTCTTGAGGAATATGCACTTTACCACTTTAGTATGATACTTGCAATTAGTGATTAGTTTCTGAACAGAAACGAAATTGAAGTAATTGTTTCTGTATAATTTGCACTGCATTACAAAACTAGAGACCTTTACTGCAAGACTGTAATCTGATTGAAAATAACTTACTAACTAGTTAACAAACCATAGAAAATCTAGTTCATGTTGAATGATGATCCAAATTATGTTGCACAAGATAAAGGCTAACTTCTGACGGAGCGAAGTGGAGGCCTGTGTAAAGCCGAAGGCTAGGGCCGGAGCGAAGGCGGTCATATATCCTCGTTAGGGTTTTCCATTGGATATGGAGTCTCTCATCTTCTTGTAAGCTGCCGTCGTTGGCGTTGTGAAGTTTTTGCTGGTTAGCGCCCGTGGTTTTTCCCTCTCGTGTTTGAAGGGTTTTCCACGTTAAATCTCATGTCTCTTTTGCGGTTTGATTTCTTTACTTTCGTCGATTATTCGCCATCGTTTATAACAGTTCATAGGTAAGATAAATTGTTTGATACAAAGGAATCAATAGATACTGTGCAGAACACATCCATTCTACTAAAAGTATGTGGATTTCAATAGTTTAATTGAAACAGGAAAACCTATTGTAGGGATTTATAACAAATGATTTAACGTGGAAAACCCTTAAAACACGAATGATGATGGATGCATAAAATCATTTCGAGCTGGATAACTTATATGTGATGTTGATCTTCATTAGTCCCTAAATGGCCATGTTCAGACTCAACAAAAAAAAATCGAATATCACTACTGATAATGTGATTATTGTAAATAGTAGTAAATAATGTTGAATCTAATACAGATATGGCATGTGGTTGCAAATGTATCACAATCTGATTGCATTGCTGAGCTAGATGCCTTTGAGTCATCGTTGATCTTTTTCCTCTTTCATGTTGCCTTCTCAAAACTAGATGCAGAACTAGATGTCTTCGGGACATTATTGGCCATTTTTTCACTTCAAAGTTGCATTCTCAAATTCACCAATTGATCTGTCACATCTAGGAATTGCCTTCTACTTAACCTTGACACCTTTTGGTTTTATAGTCTAAAGTCTTGTCATACTGTAGCTGAAAAAAATCATTTTAACAAATATTACAAAGCAAATAAACTGTATGGCATGTGTAGGTTAACACAAGTAGTATTCAGATTGTAGCACAGTAAAAACCTTGTGGTTGAGATGAACTACCCATAGCTGCATCACCTCTATTTTTCAAGCTTTTCTCCACGTCCTCTCTGTTAATTTCTCTGCATTGTTCACAACAATATAGTATGTTTCATTGGATTCAACAGCTCGGTTAGCTAATTAAAGGAACATTCTACTTAAATCTTTTCCGTGTTTTGATACATTTATTTTGGGATCTTCATGTAGCTCGGATTGCTCTTTATACAGACCACTTTTGCATCAATTGTCCATCTACTGTTCAGGAACTTTTTTGATATGTTAATATCAAGTATCTTCAAGGCATGCAGCATAAGATTCCAACAAAATTCAAACTTTTTGCAGCTACACTTCACTTGACCTTCCAATGTAGAAAATTTTACGATATGTTCATTTTTCCAACAACAAACCTTTATTTTTGTACACTTCCACAATCACTACAATAGAATATATTGCAGTTCAGTATTTGCAGCACTTGTTCTTGGAATACCTTAAACGCAGCTGGAGTATAATTTTTTGATGCATGCCTTAGTATTCTGAGGTCTGATTTCAAATTTGGTGTACTTTGTGTTGCCTTGAAATTATATTTGACCTCTTCATTTCTCATATCCTCTGCCAACCTGTCAAAGTGCTCAAAAAAAGATAAGTATGTCATATATTTGACGTTGATACATCCTTTGAGTTCATTATTCATGCTTTCACTTCTTTGAGTGCTGACCATATCAGCTGAAAATGAATTTCGTCCATCTACTAAGGCCCATTGCTCCTTTTTATCAAATAACCTTTCTAGCCATTTATTTTCTCACTAGATCATACTTGTCTACCAAATTATTCCATGCATTTAGAAAATCCTCCTCCTCCTCTTGATCATAAATACAGTTCTTAAAGTATGTATTGAACTTATATTCATCCACAACTCTAGAGAGGTGCTTGCGCATTTTGGTTCATATGCCAAACACAAACCCTATGATGACTCTCTAATATTACTATCTTGATTTCATTCGCCATGCATTTTCATCAATCAAAATGGTTTGAGGCTTCTTCCCTGATATAGTAGCTAAAAATATTCGGAACAACCAAACAAAACTTTCATCAATTTCATCATACAAGAGTGCAGCACCAAAAATAGTGGGTTTTTTTTTATGATTGTTCACTCCAACTAGCAAACCAAATGGGCGCCCATCATTTAGTTTCTTTTATGTGTCAAAGCATACAACATCACCAAAAAATCTCATAGTCTGCTACCATTTTGGAAGCAGTCCAAAAAATATTCTTTACCAAGTCATCCTCGTCGACCTGAATGAAATGGAAGAACTTCATATATCCTGAAGTTTTCTTCTCTAGATATTTCGATGCTCCTCCAGTGCCTCCTTGGTTTATCAGCAATGACCTCTTGGAATACAAATTATTTTTCATATCTTCACGTGTAAATCCAAGATTCTCGATTCCACCCACTTATTTGCCATGAGATCATAGGTGACTTTATTTGAAATACCGACCGCTTTTGCAGCTTCAACACTTGCAAGCTGTGCTTTGGTTATTTCCCTTTGAAATCTTAAAGGGTGTGCTTGGTCCCAGTAGCAATAATAAGGTTATGCTTTGGCTCAAATTCGCAGATGTATATATGTTTCATCTCTGAGACTTATCTTCATGTGTGCTTGACTCATCTGTCACCTTAATTAGAACATAAAACATCATGTCACGCGCATGTCACATTTTTTTTTGAACTGAGCCACGTCACCCATGTCACTTTTTTAACAAATAAATCCATGACACGTTCACATTACGGGAAAAACACACAAGAGATCGTAGTGAAAATCCACAAGATGCCACTAAACACATGTAGACGCCTCAAATACTCTGATCAGCACTCTTGACCCCTAGCACAATTGATAGATTGCTGCCGGCTGTAATTGCAGTGACCGCTGTCGAGGCAACGCTGACCCCTACCACAACTGATAGATCTTCTGCAAATTTGAATGACATATTTGTTATGAGAGAAAAGAAGTATACGCTTATTTGTATGGTAGATTCGTTCTAAAAGAAAAAAAACTGTGCAAGAAGTCGAAAGAAGAGAAGGAACCCTCACCTCACCTTGGCGCCCATCCCCTGCACCTGCTTGATTCTGCTGTCAGTGAGTGGTTCGTTACTGAATGATAGGTTCTGCTCAAAGCAAAAGTACTACCAACAGTGAGATGCTGACGACGTGCCCGTGCGCACGAGGGAAAATGTTCTCCGGTCTGCAGTCGTTGCAGCAGCTATATATCGGCGGCAGAGCAGCCGTTGGAAATCAATCACTATCCAAAATCCAAAACGACACGACGAATCCAACTAAAAAGTACGCAATGGTAAGCTAAACACATCAATACAGAGAACAATATGATGTATAGTACAAATTCAGTCACACACCAGTTCAACATTTCTTTGAAACTACTGCAAACGACGACTCTCACAATGGCGATACATCAAGGCAATGGAAGCACCAACACACGAGGAGCTAATAAGGCAGAGAACCTGAAACGACGAACACACTACACGACTGACTGACTGAGGACTGACCCAAACTGATTCGATGTCTATCATTGCCTCTCATTGGTACATACTTACTGCATCTCGCGCCTACGGGAGCATCGGGATGACGGCGAGGTAGAGACCGCCAAGAAGCATCAGGAACATCCCAAAGCTTGCCGCCGCCGGAGTTGCCGTGCCGGTGGCGAGCCCCGTCGCAGCCAGCGAAGCGACGGTAACTCCCAGGACTCGAAGGGTCTCTTGGCGCCAGCGTTCACCGCCGACGACTGCAAGGCGCTCGCCGTTCCCTTCCTCATCAGCAGCAACCTGCACGTACAAGTATAATAGTGTTGATTTATAAGATCTTTCTGGACATGCTTTATTACATGGAAAAGCACAGGTATTTCAGCTCAGAATTACAGAAAAGAACTCAGGTGCCAAATGAATAAGTGAAATGATCTTCCTACTCTCCTAGCATATAATTTTTTAAGAATGAAGAGAAGGGTGTCCAAGAACAGGCCGAAACCGAAGTGGGCGTGCACAAATCAGAAAATTCTACAAGCCCAATTTTCTGACCGCGAGGCCCGTATATATTCGTCAGAGGCCTTTTCTGTTCTCGTTTTCGGGCTTCTGGGCCACATAGGTTAATGCTACCCATGATTCACCGGCCCACGTGTTTCTTTGTCACTTCGTTCTGTCTATCTTTTCCACATCCTTTTCCTAATTTTCTTCTTATAATTCCCCGTCTTTTTTTCTTTGGTTATTGAAGTTTGTTACATTTATCATATTATTTATTAATTTATTTTCGAAAGTTTTTTTAATTTTTTGGAATATTATTTCTAAATCGTGGCCTGCCTGTTCCGTGCAAATTGTACTGTGTCATGACATCCTTTAAATAAGACATGATATAGCACAAATTTAGTGGAAACGACTTTTATTTGACTGAGGACTAGTCGGTCATGGAACATGACTACGGACGATGGATTACTGAATCATAAAAAATTGGAGTAATTGAGCACCATCTCTTCGCTAATAGGACACGTAAGAGAAATTAGAGTAGTGCAAATGCGCAATAACGACATACTAACTTCTGGAGAATAAGCCGAAAAATTTTGAAGGTAGCAAAAGTTAAATCGAGCCCATCATGCTGCGTCTTCACACTACTATTTTCACATTTTGAAAATCGTGCCAAAATTTTCGGACGGACAGGCCAATGTAGGCCTGAGCATTCCACGGGCCGGGCCGGGTTCGGGCCGGGCCGAAAAAAAACTCGGGTTTTTCGGGCTGAGAAAATCCTGCCCATGACCGTCCCATGGGACGTGTCGGGCCTCAGTTTTCGGGCCGGGCTCGGGCCGGGCCCGGGTTTGGGCGGGCCGCCCGCGCATTTTATAGTGTAAAGTAACTAAAAACAGCATTTCGGGCCGGGCTCGGGCCAAAAAAAATTTTCGCGGGCTTCAAGATCTCTGCCCACGCCCGTCCAGTAAGGTCCGTGGGCGGGCCTGGCGCGGGCCGGGCCCGGGCCGGGCCAGCGGGCCGGGTCGGGCCGGGCCAAAAATGCTCAGGTATAGGCCAATGTGACTCGCTCAGCGGCGACGACGAAGCCCAAAGTGGCCCAAGTTGACCCAACTCTCCTCTTCTCGTTCGCTTCCCGCCAATTGAGCTAACCGCAGTCCGCAGGTAATGCACTTATGTCTCGAAAGATCTCATTTTTGCTACTGCTCTCTAGTCTGGTTAGGGATTCGAGTTGTCGAGGTTGTCGAGGTCAGCCGGTCAGGGGCTTCTACGGTGAGTTTTGGGTATAAAGGGATGATATTGGACAACGGCAGTATCCACTGGAGCATAATGGTGAGCTCTTCGATGGAGCCGGGTTAGGATGGTGGTGGCGGATCCGACGACGAGGGCTGCGAAAGAAGAAAGACGAGCATGATGGAGGAAGAGAAGAGCATGTAGGTAGCAGCGTAGCTAGCCAAGGGGCTCGAGCCCCTCCTACCGCCGCAAATCCCATGGAGCTACAATGAAGGATGGGGGGTCGGGGTGGGTGGAAGGAGTACAGGAAAAGCCCCTGAGGCTCGATCCTAACTTCGCCGCTGCGTGTGGGCCATGTACCCCTGCGTGAAAGTATTCTGTATTCCTCCTCGTCCCGCATGCAGAAAAGCCTTCTGATTCGGGCTTCCTTCTTAAGCCCACCAGACAATGGAGATGCCACCCAGCCCAAAACGGCAGAACCTTGAAACGCCAACCGGCCCAAAACCTAATCCCTCCTAAAAGCATCGCCACGAGAAAACCACTCCTGAGCTCCAATCGTACCAAAAAGATCCATTGGCCACAAATTCGGGTACCAGCTTCGTCCAAATTGCAGGAGCATAATTCAGCAACCTCGTTCAAAAACACAAGTACTTCTTTGGTCCAAACAGGGACCCTGCCAAGTGTCTTAAGATAATGAAAAGAAGGCAATGTACTAGCTGCCGCCAGCCAAACAGGTAAAAAATCTGCAGAATTAAGACTGGCAGTCAACTGAACCTGAAAACTTGCCGGACTCCCAACATGAGTATTCGTGTAAATCATGCGGTAGCCACCGCGCAGACGGAGGACAAGTTGTAGGGTGGACTCCTTGTGAATGTTGTAATCAGCAAGTGTGCGCTCATCCTGGAGCTGCTTGCCAGCAAAGATAAAGCGCTGCTGGTGGGCCAGTATGTTCTCCTTCTCCTGAATCTTTACCTTGACATTGCCAATCGTGTCAAAGGACTCCACCTCGAGGGTGATGGTCTTTCCATTGGACGTCTTTACAAAGATCTGCATCTGAACACATCAATAAAAATGTTAGAACAGATGGTCAAACCTACGAATGTTGTTCAAGGGTGTCACCGTGCCAGGCAGCGGATGCAAGCAAGTAGAAGGCATGTAAGATCTATGGCTAACAGTTCAAACTAGCATTCAAGCGATAAACTGTGCTATAAGTTAATTGTTTAAACTATAATTTTCGAATATATTAGTTATAAGTATGAAATTCTGAGTTCAAAGTTTATCAAATGAAATTGACACCCAAGTTTAAAAGTCTGAGATACTACTTTGCATCTAGAAATGGAGTTCAGGTTGAATAAGCTGGCAATCTGAACATCTTCGAGCCATACTGAAATTTCCAGAGTAAAAAGTCGTCAAATTTGATTGAAAAGTTGAATCAAATTCGAAACAGTATTGGAAAAAATTTCTTGTTGCGCATATGATCAGCAAAATATCTTCTAATGATTTTTATAGCTAGATCTTATAATCAACATGTCGGTAACATGAAAGATGAAAAGGTCGTGTAGACAATTGGCATAAACAGCAATATTATTCAAATCATAATCATCCTTGTAGTGATAAGTAGCAAGCAGTATTACCACCAAATAGCAGAAGCACTATTTGAAGGAAAAATTAGACAGTGTTTGATGCAATACAACCACTTTTATAGCCCACCATGGGCACCTTAACAACATACCAAGAAAGCTAAGTATGAAAGTAGCAGTAGCTAACAGTGGATCGATTAGAAGTTAAATTGCCAGTTAAAAAAGCACCCTTGATCACACGGATTAGCAACTCAAGAAGAAGCTAGGTAGTCAGGCAGCAAAGAAACCCAGATCTTAGGACCTAATTCCACTAAATTGAAAAGAAACACTTGCCGATTGTAATTTTCCCTTGATTAAGAAAAAGGTACCAATGATCTAATCTCAACAAAAATGTAGCCCGATTTTGAGTAAATGCACAATGACATACACATTGAACAAAACGGAATGTTCAGAAATAAAATGTATTGAGGTTCAGTTCACATAATTTTGGATATTTTCTTGTTGAACAGAAAATCAAAATAGCATCCTCTAAGTGACTTTCATAGCTGGGTTAACATTCTATACTACACTAGCAAACAGCTTGCAAAGAAGAGCCTAATGCAAATTATAGGAGTAGAACATAAATAAGAAAAAACAGAAATGAAAAAACGGTTAGGAATCTTTTATGAACAGTGCAGCCTGAACCCACTAAATGTTGATAAAAGACAGGCAAGAAAAACAATGTGCCATGACATCAGTCGTTGTATAGCAGGTAAGATAATTGGTTCAGTTAAACACGTAGAACTCATAATTGGCCATATAGATTGGTAACCTAAACAGATGTTAGATAACTAGGCAAATGAGATCACCCCTATCATGTTTGGATCGGCGAAATGATCAAAGTCAAACTGAAACATGTGAGTTAATCAGGGATCTGTGGATCGTTCAGAGATCGGCTTCATCATTCCTAAAGCAAAGGCTCAAGGTCAGCTTTTGGTTGATTGGAAAGGCCAAACCCTTATTTAGAATTCAAACTTAGGTGTGAAACACATAAACCAAAAGTGAAGCCCAGCTTTGTAAAAAATTAACGGTGATTGATTTAAAAGTCGAAACAAAACTAAAAGTCCAGAAATTAAAAAGAAAATATGTCATTGTATTGCTTGATATGCATGTTCAGTTGCTGATTTCCTGTCTGTAAGTTGGAACAGGCTAGGGCAGGCTTGGGTCGATAACTTGTCTTTCTTGTTGGGCCACGGGCTGGCTTGGGCTGCTGTTTATTATATGTTGGGTTCCAGAATCCCACCTGACCCAAGAAGCTTCCAATCAGGTGTAGTACCAAGTAGTTTGCAAACATCCAAGAAAAAAACAGGCAACAGTTCATAGGGCAGGATCTACCTCATAGTATATAAAACTAGAATGTGTTAAAACCAAATAATAGCAGAAGCACAGCTTGAGGAGCAACTAGGAAACCCTGACAAACTAATGAATACAATTGTACATTTGTACCTCAGTGCACAAACTGTACACCGTGAACATTCTAACTTTCCAAACTTACACGCACAGTTGATAAGCTAGCAGCTCAACTAAACATATAAGTCAACAAAGCATACCCAATTAAACAAATTGATAAACTAAACCCAAACCCAAACACGGATCGACTATTCAGGCAAATTAAGGGTCAACCATTACATGCTTTGTACAGTGATATGAGCAAGGTATATATGCTGAAGTGTGTAACTCAGTCAGGTAAAACATCATATTGACATATGACTCTACAACTGCAAAAACCTTGTTTTAAGTGTTCAAACATTATGGTGTGCAATAAGGAAATCTGGATCATAAGAGCAATCAGTTCCACTAAAGTTTGACTTGACAAAAATGCATGATGGTTGTAATCTTGCCTTGATTCAGAATTAATTACATCTACTATTTAATCTCAACAAATTGTAGTCAAACGTCTTAATAAATAAACGATGAAGTTAATTTTAATCTCAACAAATTGTAGTCGAACTTCTTAATATTAAATAAACAATTAAGTTGATTTTGATCTCAAAAAATTGTAGTCGAACTTCTTAATAAATAAACAATGAAGTTAGTGAATTTTGAAGTTCAACTGAAGTTCATAGCTAAGAAGTATTCAAACTGGTTAAATGTTGGATATTGTTTGTTGCATAATGACTATAACCAAGTCATCCAACTAGGTGTTTTACAATCTCACATGAAACAGGAAGCAAAGAGTGTCTTTATGTTATATTTGGAAGCATCTGAATCAACAGGAAAAGGAAAAAAGAAATCAAGCAGTACGCAAAGCAAGATCCAGAGCAGATTACAAACAGAACCCTATCCAGACATTCAAATCAGGAGCACAACTCTAGCAGGTAGTTTTCTAACATCTCAAAAGAAAAAGGCAAGCAGTCAATCCAACAGCAGCGGAAGCATGACTTGGGGAGCAGCTTGGACATATTGAAGAACCTCTGCAAACACAGTACACCCTAAACCCCGTAAATATCCTAGATCCTAGAGACCAAATAGGCAAGAAAGTTCAATCACGTAGCTGCAGTAGCGCTGTACATTAGATAAACCAACTGATTAATCAAACAAGCAAGTCAACGCAGCATCACACGGATTGCTAAACTCAAAAAAACAGGTGGAGTAACCAGGCACTCGAAATCGTCCCCAAATTCGTTCGGCAATACGACTTTATGAGCAATTTAATCCAAAACAATCGAGCCAATCAGGCAGGCAAAAGACAGATCCTGCCCAAACGTTGATGTTAAGAGTTCATTCATACGGTCGGTTCATGTAACACAGAGGGAAATCCAGATCTAAAGGTCAAAAGTAGCTTGTCGCATCCAGCAAATTAAAACTGTGGCAAGACTCTCGTACACCAACAAAAGTGAATCTAGTGGCCAAACGCGAACAGAATGCCTCTATTGTGCCCAGCCCTGGACTACCCACCTCGGGATTGGGCGGGTTAATTAGGGTCGATTCGAGATTAAGGTGGCTAGGAACAGACTGGATATCATCATATCGATCAAAGCGAAGACGATACAAGGAAGGAGTTAGGGTGAGATAGTTACCGTTGAGATCGCCGGCGATTCCTGTCCTGGTCGAATGGGGGAGGGGATATGCTTCGGTCGGATCCCACAGAACCAACAACAGGACAGGGGAGGAAAGAAACCAAGGGCGTGTTTAGTTGGGCAAATTTTCCTCCTTTCCACTCTCTCTCACCACATTAAATACACAAAAAGATATATGTTCGGAGTACTAAATGTAGATGAAATCAAAAACTAATTACACAGTTTGGATGGCCTTTGCGACACGGATCTTTTGAGCCTAGTTAGGTCATGGTAGGACAATATTTACCACAAAAAGCCGAAACATACCTTTTGCTACAGTGTGTTGAAAAGGCAAATTTTTCTACCAACTAAACACAGCCCAACTTGATAATCCGAAGAAGGATCATCCCACAGATATATATACGGAGGGGCCGGAGGGTTGGTTCTTCTAGAAGTGTGCGTCGAGGGATGGACCCATGACCACAAGTCCACGACCCCAACCTCAACTCAAACCCCAGAGGTGGACTCTGGAGGCTTGCACAACTTCACTCACTGATAGGTGCTGCCCACACCTGCATGGGCTCATCTGTCAGTGGAATAGGAAGGGAGGTGGGTTTAAATTTCGGTGGTGGGAGTTCGGGGAGGAGATGGTAGTACGGTGCTGCCGTATACATTATGACGTTCACTACCATTTTGCAAAAATATTAAATTGAAATTCATTATGTGTATGGAAAAGATATATTGTGTTAATGGGTAAAGATATTGTGTTAAAGGCTAAGTTGAACCGACTGAAATAGTTTACATGATAAATTGGATCCAAGCATATTTTAGGAGGTTATCTAGACTTTGGTTGTAATTTTGATTTTCTTTCAAAACAGATAAGAAAATTGCTTATTATAGGAATAGAAGAAAAGCTTAGAGCCTTAGACGAACAAATTAAGAGCCTAAAAGGTTGAGCAAAAACGTGAAACGTTAATTAAAGATCACGCTCAGAAACTCCACAGAAAAGCAAACAAACTTCAAAACTCTATACACCATCGCCCGGGGCTGTTGTAACATCACACAATCTCTTGACCGGCGTGTCATATGCTGGGAGATCTCGATAATCTTATTGAGGTTTAATTTGAATTGGTTGATCGAGTAGTTAGTTTTGAAGATCAAGGTTGAATTCTCAGCATCATATAAACCACATGACGCAAACGAACGCAAAGTCCATGGAGCAGTGCTCAGTTGCTCACACATCCTGATCCTAGCCAGTAGCCACCACGAACACTGGTTACGGTCTTACGGAGAGGGACAGCCTGCGGTGATTGGAAACTTGCACTGACAGCTGTCGAGGCGACGCTGACCGCTACCACGCTACCGCCACATCGTTGGCATCCGGCGTTGCAGTTCAGCAGGTTTTTTTTTTTATAACCTGCAGTTCAGCAGTTGGTAGTGAGACTGACTCCAGCAGGTGCTTCAAAAGCATCTGCATCTTCAAAATGAGCAACCAAGGGTACTATTTCCCCCTCCAGCAGTCGCCTCAACACCATCCGTAAAATGAAGATACCCCCTCTGCCTACCGCATTCCTGGGGGATTCTTCCTCCGTTGCGCATCGCTCCCTGGCAACCGTCGCCTCCTCGCGCCCCTGCTCTCTCGCTCCTGCCTCGCTGCTCCACACGTGCTGCTCCGCCCGCCGCCGACCGGACTTGAGCACGAGCTTCAAGCGCCTCCTCCTGTGTGGTCTTCTTGAGGGCGGGCGGGACGGAGGCGGTGGAGGTGGAGGAGCTAGGGTTAGGGTTCCCCGCCGCCACCTAGGCCGCCCCCGCCCCCCTCGGCTTCGATTCTCCGGGAGTCCGCGGCGGCCACCATTTGCTCCCCCGCCGACCGCCTTCTCCACCACCGACATCTACCTCCTGCACCCTCCGCACCAGATCCGACCGCCGACGACCCGCATCTCCCCTGGGAAGGCTCGATTCCGGTGAGTGGCCGTCTGATTGTTACAGCTCCGGCCCGCTCCGGGTGACCTCTGGTGCATCAAGTGGCTCGCCGGCGGCTACAGCTCCGGGCCGCTCGGCGACTGGACCAAGGCGCCGGCCGGGGGAGCGCGGCCTCCGGAGAGCCCGGACGGGCCTCCTCCTCTGCTTCCCGGCCGCCGCCGTCGCGGCCTCCTCGCGCTCCTGCCTCGGCGCTCAAGTCCGGCCGGCGGGGGCGAGGCAGCAGTGGCGGCGGAGGAGCAGCAGCAGCAAGTCTTCCTCGGCGCCGCGGGAGCCAACCGCCTGCCGGATGCAGCACGACGATGTGCAAGACCGCTGGAACGCGACTCTGGTCCCGGCACTGTCCCCCCTCCCCTCCCGCTCTCTCTCTCTACTTCATATCAGGCTTTTGCAGATGCAGATGCCCTTTGCTGCTGGAGTCGGTCTGAGTGAGCGAGTGCGGAGACTCCGTTGCCCCTTTTGTCCTTCCGAGTTCTGGGAATAAACCGGCGCTCGCTGCTGATTGGCTTTAATTAGTTTTCTTTCCTTCCTCTTTTTTCCATTTAAATTTTTGAGAAACACTTATCTAAAGGAGGAAGGCGAGTGGCAAAATTAAAGAGACTGCGGGAAAAACACAGCGTGCCAATCCTCTTGTTAGAGTGCGCAGCGGATTCCGATCCGGCCCGCTATACTCACGAGCCAACGCCCATCAGGCCTTTGGTCCACCGGAGCTCACAACAACGACACCGCGCTGCCTGACGTGCCAGAGTCCCACCGCCATGTCCTCGTCTCTCACGGCTGCATCATTCGCGAGGTCGAGCCCGTGCGCCCGCCGGTGCTGAAGTACTACATGAATGACAACCCCAAGCTCCGCATTTGTGAGGTAATCCGTCCGAAAAAAAAAAGAGTAGTGCAAGTCTAGCTGTGTATCTATCAACAAGCAAGTGCTTACATGTTCACGTGTGGACTGACCCGCTCCCATGGGTTCTTGGTAGTTCGTGGAGTACGAGAAGATGGTGTATGTGGGCGCGGACATCATCAAGGTGCTGACAACCGGTGTGAACCTCCTCACCGCCAGCCTCTGCCTGACCGCCGCAGCCGCTGCGCGGACCCTACTCTTCTCCCCCGCACAGCTCGTGCTTAGCAAGGCAGCCGCCTTCGCTCGCCGGAACATCTCCGTCCTGGCAGCAGAGGCGGAGCTGCGACCCAGGCCGCCCAGGCAAAGGCTCTAGTCGTGGCCCAATAAGACTCACATCCCCTCTTAGTTTTTGGCCCAAAGATCATGCCTCGGAGGCCCAGCTCGAGCTGATTAGTTGAAACGCAAAGCACAACGCAGGTTTCTGCCCGAGGCAGCGACGACGCGACCCCCGAGCGCGAGGGGAGGGGATTCCGCCGGCTGCCTCCACCCGTGAGGCCGTGATCCCCGTCGGCCGGTCGCCGTCGGACGCCGCCTCCCCTCCTGGTGCTCCACGCCTTCACCCGCCGGCCGCCCAGTCCGCCCGCCGCCGGCCACTCCCTGGATCCTACCCGCCCGGCTGCCCCCTGGTGCCCTGCCGCGCGCGCAGCCATGCCTGCTCGAAGGAGGCAGCCACTGCCGACGCTGGCCGCCGGCTGGAAGGACTAGGAGGAAGCCAAGTAGGTGTTCATCGATTTTCTCCCAATCTCCCTATCTGTTTACCTGATTACCTCTGATGAGATTTAGGTGTATTATGATTTAGATTTTAGTGGCAGCAAGTGGTCATGGATCCTATCTGTTTATTTGTTGTGTACTTGTGTAGCCACCAGATTAAAGTTGTTGTCCCCATTCTGATTCATTTCGGTTGTTCTGAATTGCGAGCTGCTCTGACAGTATAGATGAAAAAAATCAGACAAGCAGGGAGGAACTTCCCTTTGGGGCTATAAAACCATTTTTGTCTGGTGCATTTCTTTTTGTTTCTATCTTTGTTTCTTATTTGTTTACTTCGTACCTCTACTTTGTGTTACATATGTGGTTAAAATATTTGCACACCTTGGTCCGATTGATGAACCAGTAGCCTCACCGATTCATTTCCGGTCCGGATTTTGGTTCGATGTATATACTCCCTCCGTCTCAGTATATGCGCACCTTTAGAATTTGAACCATGAAATTAGCACCAACGTAAAATGACATTTCTACCCCTACCTATGCTTTGCTGCAAGAGGGAAAGGAGACGTGTGGCGGCGCTAGAGGGATCATGCAGCGACGGAAGGATCCAGAAAAAGCTTGCGTGGCGTTGCTAGAAGAAGCTTTGCCTGGTGTGCCTTTTTTAAAAATTAAATAACCAAGTCTCCGTAGACTAGTCTGGCATGCTGCTGAGCGCGTGGGACAATCGACACACATGCTATGGTGCGTTTATTGTGGGAAAATTTTTGAATCTCTCCGGTGCGTTTATATTAGGACGGAGGGAGTATGTGGTAGTTTTGACAGTTCAATTTTTGGTTTTAGTCGTGACCAAAAGCTAGCTCCGCCACTGCCTGGCAGTGTCCGTCGTCGCGTCTGGGGCGGCCACGGGGATCATCGTCGTCGGCGGCGGCGGCGGCGCCAGCGCTGCACACCCGGTGCTCCGTTTCGTCTGCTTTGCTGTGTTCCTGCTCACGCTCTCTCTGGCCACGGCCGGCTTAGCGAGCAGCACCGCCTGACGGCTGGCGCTGTTGACCTTTCCGTCGTTTTTTTTTTTTTTGACAATGGACCTTTCCGTCGTTGACCTTGTCCCGTTATTTACGAATACCAATAAATTCAATCTGAGAAGAACCTCATACGTCTTATCGGCATGATCTTCATCTTGGATTCGACAGTTGAGCCGCCGAAGTGTAAGGATTATACATTTTTGTTGCCGTGGATTCCCTTTTATGTCATTGATGAAGGTTTGTTTTATTGGTTTGCAAGAAAGGTTAGGGGATCACTTCAATTCCGAACCAAACTTAAAAGGATTTGGCTTTTAAAACCACAGTATCCAAATGAGCCATGAGTATAGTACATGTAAATTGTTTGGTCGAATCCTTGTTGCTTCCTTCTCTTTCATGAAAGAGAATGTACTGATGTTACTGTGACCAGTGAACACTAGGTAAATATCATGGCACGTCCTAAAAGACTAAATTCTGTATGTGGAACACCTGTTCCCTTCGATAACTCTGGTTTATTTGACCAATCAGCCATTCAGTCTACCAACAGCCAACAATCAAACCCGAATGAACAAAACGTTGACCAATCATTTTACCCCCGCGTGCGACCGTCGAATCCATTCAGTTAAGAGGAACACAAAATGGATGCTTTACACACTGGTCAATGTATCCAGCAGTAAACGAAGAACAAGTGGAACGCAACACCAAGAAAAATGAGCATCTTGCGAAAGAATGTGTAGCCTTGTGGTTAAGACTTAAAAGACTCAATGGTCAATAGCACCTTGTGTCCTGAGTTTGACGAATTTATTAGTACTTAATGGTGTTGTGCTTACATTCTTGTCGATAACAAATCGATTAGGCGCATACATTTATAAGGATGAGTGTGCTTAAGTTGTAGATATATCCGTTACACTGTGTAGTTGAAAAAGGAAAAAGAAATGACCATCTTCGCTAACAAGTACACGAGAGACTCAGGCAAACCTGACACCGAACAACCAGTGACTCTTCTATCTAGCTAGTAGGACGCTTCCGCCGGATTATTTTCATCAAATCTAAGCAAAGTTCCAAATGAAATCACCGCCGTAACACATCGACCTTTTGGAAGATTCAGCTGATCAGCACATTAACATGATATATATAGCTTATAATGCGCACAACTAACAGCGACGACAAGGCCTCTCGTGTCATTTTAATATACATTTCGGCATCTTGTGAAAATGAAACATACCTGGGAAAAAACCGAAATCTTCTTGTTTCGATAACTCCATGACCTGTGCAAATTGGATTGTAACCACACACTGTGAACCTATTCAGTTTCAATCTTTCTTCTTAGGGCGAATGTTCAGTTTTACTCTAAGATATCAACGTACCCTGATCATCAACATATAGATATATACTTGAATTCATATCTATATCTTTAATCGGTGCTTGATTTGTTGAAAATATGCACTCCCTTAGTTTTTAAATTTGTGACGTTTCATAAATAGCTAGTACACCATATATTTTGAAGGGAAAAAATCAATGGATTTTGATTCCTCAGCTGATAAGCAGAGAGCGACTCAAAGGTAGCGCCGTTGCACCACCACTACTAGGAGATAGAAAGCGGTCCCGTGTCCTTTTCACTTTCCCGGGCCTCTGCCGTCCTGTCCACGTCCCCACGGCGGACTCAAATCCTACTATCCTAGCATAAGCATTGGATGACAACTTCTGGAACTCTAGGAGCGTGATAGGAAATGGATCGACCGGGGTGAAGAAACGAAGAGAGTTTACGGTACACAAACGACCCACGGTCGTACGGTTGTATTATCGGTTTCTTAGTTTCCCTATGGGTAAAATGATAATTTAATAAATATATATTATTTCGAAAAAAATTTCCCGCTGCCCCTTATACTATCTAAAACATTTCATATATTTCATTTCCTATAGTACAACAATACCATTTTACATTTTCGATAATACCTTTATACTACTCATACGACCTTTGAATACTATCATACGACAACTAAAAAAACCAGTCGTATAGAATTAATCTCAACCATCGGATCCTTACATATATGTCCTATTACATACGAGTCATTTTTCAACTGGTCGTACAGGTCGTATTGTGTACCGTAAAATACCTCAATTTATAACACGTGGACGTGACGGTGTGACTGTAGCGAACATTACCTTCTAGCTATTTATTTTGTGTAAATAGTGATAGTTGAAGATTTTAAATTGGTCTATTTTACCTCTCTCCCTATGAGCATCCGATTCCTTACTATCACGCTGAGCCCGGCCAGGTGGCCGGAGTGGGAAAAACTGGAAATGTTTACTCCAGGTGGCGGGAAAAACAACGATAAGAAGAAGAAGAATATCAGCCTACCTGAAGCGTCCCCTCATCAGAGGTGACTAAATGTGATACAAATACCAGTCCCAGGAGGCTGGTAACACATTTATTACATCAGATGGTTCATTGCCGTACAACACGTCGAGGCTGTGGGCATGGGAGCGCCACTGCCACGAGAAGCAACATAAGGACTGCAGACCAAACTATGATAGTAACAGCATCTAAGATATCTTCAGAGTCTGGCGCCATGGAAGCTTCCTGTGGAGACCCTGAATCCACAGGCACGGGTTGGGTGCAGGACAGCAACCTACTCGACGTCTTCGGGGACGAAGACGGGATCCTCCTCTGAAAAACAGTTAATCAAGCAAGGGTGAGTACATACGTACTCAACAAGTTCAACCCCACCCACGGAGGGGCTAATAAGCAGATCATGCACAGGATGTATCAAGGATCCGGATAAGGTTTATTTTGCAAACACATTTACTCAAGCAGGGGTTTGTTTTTGAAAAGGTTTTTGCAAACAGTTTTTATAGCCCAAGTAACCCAGCTGTTTTGTGAAAACCAAATGAGGACTACCGGACTCCCCGTCCGCAGTAGCCCAGGCACACAGCCACACACTTTTCCAGAAATCAACTCATGCCATGAAAATCATCCCAAACCCAAACACTGGCTTTGTGACCACACCGTGACTCGTCCAATACCGTGGACACGGCTATTCGAATAGGTTTTACACTCTGCAGAGGTTGTACATCTTTACCCACAAGTAGGGTACCGCCACACGAACACCTTAGTGTCGGTGCGGATCCTATCAAAGCCATTACCCACCTTAGCTAACCCTACGAGCCACCACGGGAGCAACCAAGGGGTTATCTCACATAACCAGGGCGTACCTCACACAGATCGTACCCCTACTCCTTGATCTCCCGCTGCTCACCCGCACTCCTGATGGCAAGTGGATTAACTAGTGGGATTTATGCTAAGCCGTTGCCACATACAACGGTCGAGTGGTAGTACGATAATTGGGTCAGGTGAGATGTCACGCAATCCGGTCCTTAACGACAAGATGGACATCTCCAACACGCTCAACCACAAAGGTACGAGCTCACCCATACTCCTGACACACACGTCCATCCCGTCTACCCAGTTCTTTACTCATTTTCCAAAATATCCCATTCCCATTTTTAAAGCATTCACACATTTTTTTTAAAGCAATCATTTAGGCCAAACAAAGGTCAATCATAGCAATCAAGAGTGGCTATCCTACCAGGTTTTAACAGTAAAACAATATGCAATTTATAAAACAGGTCATAGGGTTGTATTTATAAAACTGGGATCAAAGCATGCATCAAAGGATGAGATTGAACTTGCCGTCTTCGAAGTCCTCGGGAAGTTCCTGCTCGCGGTTCGGGACCTCGGTCTCCTGCTCGTAGTACTCGGCTCCAAGCTCCGGCTCGCGGTATTCCTCCTCGTTCACTCCGTCGGCTATAGCGCGCACACAAGCAAGTATGCAATCAATACAAGCACACAAAATTTACCGGCTGAGCTCGAGAGGAAAAATAAATAAAAAGATAATGGGGGAATAAGTATTATTTAAGGATATATGGTTCGGCGGAAAAAAAAGTGAAGGGCCGGGGCAAGAGCTGGGATGCCTAGGCTGGCTTGATAATTGTTGTTGTACGAAAACTCTGCATATGGTAGGCTCTGTTCCCAATCTTTGCCATAGGTAAGGACACACGCTCTCAACATGTCTTCCATAATCTGATTCACCCTCTCAGTCTGTCCGTCCGTCTGCGGGTGATAGGCCGAACTAAAATCCAACTTGGTTCCCATGGATTTATGCAAACTTTCCCAAAACCTAGAGGTGAACTGGGTCCCTCTATCTGAAACTATCCTGCTAGGTACTCCATGCAGCTTCACTATGTTTGCTATATACAGCTTGGCCAACTTCTCTCCGTCATAATTATTACGTACGGGTATGAAGTGAGCGACTTTAGTGAGTCGGTCTACTATTACCCATATGGAATTATATCCTTTCTGTGTCTTGGGCAAGCCAACTACAAAGTCCATGTCTATCTCATCCCATTTCCATACTGGGATGGGTAAGGGTTGCAACAGTCCTGCGGGCTTCTGGTGTTCTGCCTTAATCCTCTGACAAGTATCACAGTGGGCGACGAACTGTGCAATGTCTGCTTTCATTCCATTGCACCAATACTTCTGCTTTAAATCCATATACATCTTAGTGGATCCCGGGTGGATGGAATACGCTGAGTTGTGTGCCTCATCCATGATGGTCTGCCGGAAATCTCCGTCTTTCGGTACGCATATCCTGTTTTTATACCATAGTGTACCGTGACTGTCCACCCTAAAGTCTGGGGCCTTATTCTCCCCCGTGTGCTTGCGGATCTTCATTAACTCCTTATCGGACCCTTGGGCTTTTCTGATTCTGTCTTCCAGGGTGGGCTGGACACTTAGTTGGCGGACGTAGCCCTGGGGAACAATGTGCATATTGAGCCGTGCCATTTCCTCTTGCAATTGGGCACTCTTAGGTACTGCTTTTCCATAGGGCTTTCTGCTTAAGGCATCTGCCACTACGTTGGCTTTCCCTGGGTGGTAATGGATTTCTAGGTTATAGTCCTTGACTAATTCCAACCACCTTCTTTGCCTTAGGTTCAGGTCAGGCTGGGTGAAAATGTACTTCAAGCTCTTGTGGTCCGTGTAGATCTCGCACTTATTTCCAATCAGGTAATGTCTCCAAATCTTAAGGGCATGCACTACGGCTGCAAACTCCAAATCATGGGTGGGATAGTTCTGCTCGTGGGGCTTGAGTTGGCGGGAAGCATACGCCACTACTTTCCCATCTTGCATAAGGACACATCCTAGTCCTTGTCGGGATGCGTCGCAATAGACGACAAAATCCCGTTGAATGTCCGGCAAGGTTAGCACTGGGGTGGTTGTCAGTCTTCTTTTCAACTCCTGAAAACTCTTCTCACACGACTCGGTCCAGACGAACTTCTTCTCCTTCTTGAGCAACTCAGTCATGGGTCGGGCAATCTTGGAAAATCCTTCAATAAACCTCCGGTAGTATCCCGCTAAACCAAGAAAGCTTCTGATTTCGCTTACATTGGTTGGTTGTCGCCAGTTGGAAAATGTTTTGACTTTCCCAAGGTCTACTTCTACTCCTTCTGCTGTCAGAATATGTCCAAGGAAGGATATTTTCTCCAACCAGAATTCACACTTGCGGAACTTAGCGTACAGCTTGTGCGTCCTCAGTTTCTCCAGTACCACTCGAAGGTGTTGCTCATGTTCCTCCACACTTTTGGAGTAAACAAGTATGTCGTCAATGAAAACTACGACAAACTTGTCTAGTTCCTCCATGAACACCTTATTCATGAGGTTCATAAAGTATGCCGGTGCGTTTGTGAGTCCGAAGGACATCACGGTGAACTCATATTGTCCATAACGGGTGACGAAGGCGGTCTTTGGGATGTCACTTTCCCTAATCTTGAGTTGATGGTATCCTGACCTTAGGTCGACCTTCGAGAAATATTTGGCTCCCTTCAGTTGGTCAAATAAATCATCTATTCTGGGGAGAGGATACTTGTTCTTGATAGTGACTTCGTTTAGTGAGCGATAGTCCACGCACATCCTCAGGCTTTTATCCTTCTTTTCGACGAAGAGCACTGGGGCTCCCCATGGTGACGAGCTTGGTCTGATGAACCCATTTCGCTGAAGTTCTCTCAGCTGCTTCTTTAACTCTGCCAACTCAGGGGCTGCCATCCTATAGGGTCTCTTGGCTATGGGAGAGGTTCCGGGGATGGGGTCGATGACAAACTCTATATCCCTATCTGGTGGCATTCCGGGGAGTTCTTCGGGAAATACATCTGGATATTCCCGTACTACTGGGATTTCTTCTAAGGACTTGACCTCCATGCTAAAAACCATTATGTCTGGTCTGCTTCCTCGGGTACGGCAGGTTACTTGCACTCCGTCTGGGTTGGTTAGGTGTACTACCTTATCGGCACAACTTATAAGGCCGTGGTGAAGGCTTAACCAGTCCATCCCAAGAATCACGTCTATCCCTTTGGACTTCAGTACTACCAGGTCCGCTAGGAACTCTACCCCACTTAAAATGATTCTCACCCGGGAGCCACCCAGTTGACACTTGATGTCACCTCCGGGTGTTCGGGTTAACAGGGGTGCTTTTAGTAGTACTGTAGGTATATTATGCTTTTCCACAAAACTTGAAGATATGAACGAATGTGATGCTCCTGAATCAAATAATATAGTTGCCAAGACTGAGCTGACCAGGAACTCACCGAGCACTACGCCTTGTGCTTCTTGAGCCTCTTGTGCGTTGATGTGGTTGACGCGGGCTCGTTCATAGGACTGCTGGGACTACCTCATCTGCTGGTTGTTGTTGCCGAAGTTGTTGTTGCTGCGAACCGGCACAAGGTTGGCTCCCAATACGACCGGTCTCGGCCCATTCACTGAGTTGGAGAAGGCTGAAGCTACTGGCTTTTTGGCGTATGGGCAGTTGGCAATGAAGTGTCCGGTCTCACGGCAGTTGAAACATACTCGGGTGTTGTTGTTGTTGGCAGTGACCGGGTTGGTATTGTTTTGTGGAGGCTTCATGGTGTTCTGGTTGTTGTACTGTTTAAACTGGGTTCGGGGGCCCTGGGAGCTCGTGGCTTGTGTCTGGGTTCTGTACTGCATGGGGGCTTGGAACCTGGACATGGGGTGACCGAAGCTTCTCTGTTTCTGGGAACGTTCTTGCTGCTGAGCCTTGTTCTCCATGAATTTGCGCTTGTTTTCTTTCTTCTCTTCTGCCCTGGCTCTCTCTGTGAGGATGGCCATGTTCATGAGGGTGTTGAAGTCCGGGTAGATCTGAGGGGTAAGCAGAGTCCTCAGTTCCGGAGTCAAGCCCTTCTTGAACATGTCCTGCTTCTTCGAGTCCTTGTCCACTTCTTCGGGGGCATAGCGGGCTAACTCTATGAACTGGTAGGTGTATTCCTCCACGGATTTGTTGCCTTGGCGATGTTCACGAAATTTGTCTGCCTTGTGCTTCAGTGTGGCTTCTGGGATGTGGTAGCGGCGAAATTCCTCCACAAACTCATCCCAGGTGATGGTGGAGGGATCTTTGGCCGCTGCGCAGTAGTTTTCCCACCAGGCTAAGGCTGTTCCAGTGAGCTGGTGAGTGGCCAAAAGAACCTTGTCTCGATCCTCACAGTTGAATGGCTCTAGTTCCCTTAGGATGGCCCTCAGCCAGTCATCTGCATCCAAGGGATTCATGGATCCGCCAAAAGTGGGTGCCTTTGTTCAGAGAAATTCTATCAGTTTCTCATTCATGCCCAGAACACGGGGCTTTGGGCGGGTGATGGCATTGGCTATGGCTTCCAGCAACAGTGTCTGGTTGGCCAACACTTGCGCCAGGTCTACGGCAGGTGGTGGCGGTGGCGGAACCATGTTTTCTCCTCCATTTTCGTCCTGATTCACTTCTTGGTCGTTAGGGCGCTCCCTTCGTTCAGCACGCGATCCCTCCGCGTTTGGGTCCATACGACCGGAGCCTTGGAAGCTCCTGGCGGGGCGCCTTGAAACCATCTGTAGGGGAGCGGGTTTCTATTAGATTTTATGTGATGTTTAAGTTGATTAAGGCGGGTTTTTTGAAAAGACAGGATCTGATTCCTGCCGTCAAGCACACAACAAGCACACATGACAAACAAGCACAAACAACTTTATTTCAACCATGAGAGGAGGATACATCCTGAGCTACTCGACTGGTACAACGTTGGTACACTACACGACTTGGTACCACGACAAAAGCTAAGGGTGCGACTCTAAGCTTGGACCATTACGGCTTCATTCCTTGGCAAGGGCTTCTGGGGGATGCTACTCGCGGGGCGAGCCATCTTCTGGGGCGGAGTGTACTTCCAGTGGAATGAGCAGCTCATCACCGTCATCATCTTGGGGGTTCCCGTTCTCTTGGGGCTGGGCGGAAGTTCCTTCTTCAGCGGTTGCTGTTGGTTGCTCGGCGGCTACAGACGGTGTTGGGGTCTCAGGAACTCCTCCCCATCCTATGAGGGGTGTCCCAACTAGGACTTGTGTTTCTCCCACAGCCGGAACGGGTGTTCCACTGTTGGTCCATTCCTGTATGCGCTGATCCTGGATCTGCCTGAGGCTCTCATGGGCAACAGCTTCACTACTTATGGCGGCCGTGGTTCTTGCTTCAGCTTGGGCTACTCGAACTTGGTGCATCCTTACTGTGACTTCCGCTTGCTCAGCCCGACCAATTTGCTCTCTTAGGAACTTGGCCTGATCATCAAAAAATTTATCCAGGGAGACGAGGTAGGCAACTACATGGTACAAAAGATCTTCTTGGTGATGGCGCCGTTCCAGGTTTCTCATGCGGGCTTGCCAGAATGGAGTCCGGATGGCGGGAGGATAAAGCCTCATCGGTGTGGAGACAAGGTGCTCCTCGTAGATCCTGCACAGGTAACGAAGAGTTTTCCGGAGGGCCAAGGGGTAGGTATCCCGGTGTCGAAAACCTGTGGCGGTCACGCGCCACGGCTCGATGTTGGGGTAGCGGGTGCTTCTGGCGATGGAGAGGACCACCCTACAGCGAAGAGTGCCGAATTGCTCGTACTCTCTACTGTAGTACCTTGGGCGCTCAGTGATACCGAGGCGCACCAGGGAGTTGATAAGAAGGCGGGCAAAACCAAGCTCCTCCTGGCACACGCCTTGGGTCCATCCATCTTCGGCCATCTGAAAACAAGGGTAGAGTTGAACAAGTTTGGGCAAAAGATAGGGTACAAAAGATAGATAGTTTTATTTATTCACAAAGGTTGGGTACACTCCTCAGGGGTACACTTATTATTATTAGGACGATAGCTCTAGCCTAGGCACTCCATTCTCTTCTCATGGGGATTCTTCCTCAGGCTGAATGCGACGCTTCTTCGGTGGGAGGTCTTGTTCCAACATCACATCCTCGGTCTGGGTTCCCTTATCCCAGTGGGTTTCTTCGGGTTCATCATCCATCAACCCAGCTTCTTCTCTTCTCCTACGTTCCTTGTGGAGCTCATCCCATAGGTTCTTGTGGAATACTTCAGAGCGTTCCCTTTCCCTGGCGTAATCTCGCTGCAGGTTAGCTAGGGAAACCTCCGCCGTTCTTGTCTTTATCCTTTCTAATTCTATCCTTTGTTCTGCTCTTTCTGCCCTGTCGATTTGGTGCTTCAGCTGCTCGGCCTATTCATGGAAAAGGTGGTCTAAGCCGTTGAGGTAAATGGATAGGTGAGAAACCGTATCTTCTAGGTCTTCTTCTTCTTCTCTTCCAAGTCCTCTCATCCGGGCGATCCACGAGCGTCCTCTTCTTCCAGAGGGTGGGAAAAATCCCATTGGAGTCCGTCGAAGGTGTTGCCTGTAGACCACTCGTAGGCGTTGCAGGGCTTTCCGGGCAGCCTTTGGGTAAGTGTCAGGGAAACGAAACCCAGTGGTGGAGATGAACCAGGGGCCTTTGTCGGGGTAGAGTGTGCTCCTACCCACGAAGATCATCACTTTACACCGAAGGGTGCCACTGTGTTCGTACTCCCGATAGATGTACTCCGGTGGGTCGCTTACTCCGATGCGCTCTAGGCTGAGTAGCAGTAACTTAGGGAGGCCAGGCTCTACGGGGCAGACGCCTCCAATCCATTCCAAGTCAGCCATCTGGAACCAGATAAGGGCCAAGGTAAGAGGTTTTGTGGAGAGAGAAGTTAAGCAGGGAAAAGATTTAGGAGAAGACTTAGAAAGGGTCTCGGGTCCTAGGGGTCGCGTCCTACGGCCAACCTACGGCTCTGATACCACCTGAATCGTCCCCTCATCAGAGGTGACTAAATGTGATACAAATACCAGTCCCAGGAGGCTGGTAACACATTTATTACATCAGATGGTTCATTGCCGTACAACACGTCGAGGCTGTGGGCATGGGAGCACCACTGCCACGAGAAGCAACATAAGGACTACAGACCAAACTATGATAGCAACAGCATCTAAGATATCTTCAGAGTCTGGCGCCATGGAAGCTTCCTGTGGAGACCCTGAATCCACAGGCACGGGTTGGGTGCAGGACAGCAACCTACTCGACGTCTTCGGGGACGAAGTCGGGATCCTCCTCTGAAAAACAGTTAATCAAGCAAGGGTGAGTACATACGTACTCAACAAGTTCAACCCCACCCACGGAGGGGCTAATAAGCAGATCATGCACAGGATGTATCAAGGATCCGGATAAGGTTTATTTTGCAAACACATTTACTCAAGCAGGGGTTTGTTTTTGAAAAGGTTTTTGCAAACAGTTTTTATAGCCCAAGTAACCCAGCTGTTTTGTGAAAACCAAATGAGGACTACCGGACTCCCCGTCCGCAGTAGCCCAGGCACACAGCCACACACTTTTCCAGAAATCAACTCATGCCATGAAAATCATCCCAAACCCAAACACTGGCTTTGTGACCACACCGTGACTCGTCCAATACCGTGGACACGGCTATTCGAATAGGTTTTACACTCTGCAGAAGTTGTACATCTTTACCCACAAGTAGGGTACCGCCACACGAACACCTTAGTGTCGGTGCGGATCCTATCAAAGCCATTACCCACCTTAGCTAACCCTACGAGCCACCACGGGAGCAACCAAGGGGTTATCTCACATAACCAGGACGTACCTCACACAGATCGTACCCCTACTCCTTGATCTCCCGCTGCTCACCCGCACTCCTGATGGCAAGTGGATTAACTAGTGGGATTTATGCTAAGCCGTTGCCACATACAACGGTCGAGTGGTAGTACGATAATTGGGTCAGGTGAGATGTCATGCAACCCGGTCCTTAATGACAAGATGGACATCTCCAACACGCTCAACCACAAAGGTACGAGCTCACCCATACTCCTGACACACACGTCCATCCCGTCTACCCAGTTCTTTACTCATTTTCCAAAATATCCCATTCCCATTTTTAAAGCATTCACACATTTTTTTAAAGCAATCATTTAGGCCAAACAAAGGTCAATCATAGCAATCAAGAGTGGCTATCCTACCAGGTTTTAACAGTAAAACAATATGCAATTTATAAAACGGGTCATAGGGTTGTATTTATAAAACTGGGATCAAAGCATGCATCAAAGGATGAGATTGAACTTGCCGTCTTCGAAGTCCTCGAGAAGTTCCTGCTCGCGGTTCGGGACCTCGGTCTCCTGCTCGTAGTACTCGGCTCCAAGCTCCGGCTCGCGGTATTCCTCCTCGTTCACTCCGTCGGCTATAGCGCACACACAAGCAAGTATGCAATCAATACAAGCACACAAAATTTACCGGCTGAGCTCGAGAGGAAAAATAAATAAAAAGATAATGGGGGAATAAGTATTATTTAAGGATATATGGTTCGGCGGAAAAAAAAGTGAAGGGCCGGGGCAAGAGCTGGGATTGATCGGGCGAAAATATGGACAAGAAATGACGCGCTAAAGGGGTCATTAGGATTGATTACGGGGGTTAAGGACTTAGTTATAAATAGATTTAATAGAAGAGGGGCTTAATTGCAGTATATACATAAGGTGAGGTTTAAAACAAAGTGGCCTAAGGACCTGTTTGTAGTTGCCTTTGGAATAGTAGGGGCTGGTTTGTAGTGTGGTTTAGTGGATAGGGTTTATTTGAAAGAAAGGAGAGAGAGAGGGAATAGAGAAATGGGGGGCTCGGTATAAAGGAAAAGGGCAGAGGGTTTTCGGTTAAATGGCCATCCCCTCCCACTCGAACAGAACAGAGGAGGGAGGGTTGACCGGGCGGCCGGCCGGTGGAGGGGCGGCGTTCGCCGGTGGCCCAGTGCGCGGCGACGGCCGGGAGGTGGGGCAAAGCGGAGAGGAGGCCGAGGGAATCTCAGCCCCGTGCTCACCTTGGGCTGAGGTGGCTTGTGGAGGCGGCTCCGCGGCGAGGAGTGAGCGGCGGCGGCGCAATTGGTGGCGGTGGTGGAGCAAGGGATAGCTGTGGGGGCTCGGTGGCGAGGTGAGGGACGGCGAGGAGGCCTGGGGGCTATATAAAGGCAGCTTAAGGCGGTTCGGGGAGGAAAAAATCTCCCCGGCGGTGAGGCGGTTAGCTCGGGCAGCGGGGTCGCGACGGCCGTCCTTGAATGGCGTCGCGACGAGCTCTTCGTGCAGGCGAGGTGATGGCTTGGCGGCGTCGCGACGTAGTTATGGTGGCTTGGCAGGGACGTGACGGCTCGGCGGCGGTGTGGGGTTGGCGGGGCGCGGCAGCGCTGCGTCCGACGGTCCGCGGCGGTGGGACCGGTGACGCGACGGCAGCGGCAGGCGCGGCGCAGAGGGTGCGGCGCCCACACGGCTGCGCGATGGGCCCGGCGCGGTCAGCGGTGCTCCGGCGTCAGTGTGGCAGGGCGCGGCCGGCGCGTTCGCCTGGCGCGTTGCAGCGCGGTGCGTGCGGCGACCGGCGGCTTGCGACGGCGGTGGCGCTCGGAGATGACCGGTCGGGGTAGGGGAAGTAATGGCGGCCGACGGATAAGACGTGAGCGGCAGCGGCTCAGGCGAGCTGGAGTTATGGCGACCTGTGGCGGTGTTGTGCAAACGAGGCGACGGCTCGCCGGTAGCGGCACCAGCGGCAGTGCCCGCGTGCTCGGCGTGGTAGGGCCGGCGCGTGCGTCGAGGCGTGCCGACGTGTGCGGCCGCGCCGTGCGGTCGCGTGAGGCGAGGGAACCGGCGTGCGGTGCGCCAGATGGAGAGGCAGGCCGGCGGGGCTGGGAACAGCGGCGCGGGCCGGGAGCAGGGGCGCGGCGCCGAAGGAAGAAGGAGGGGAAGGAAAAAAGAAAGAAAGGAAAAAGGGAGGGAAAGAAAATAGGAAAAGGAAAGGAAAAAGGAAAAAGAGAAAAGGGAAGAAGGAAAAGGGAGAAAGGAAAAGAGAAGGAAAAAGAAAGAGGAAAAATTGGGGAAAATTTTTGGGAAAAACAGGAAAATTGGGGAAAGGATTTTTGGTGGGATTTCCGGGTTTTCGGGTGTCGGCGGAATTTTCGGGACGGCGGTGATGGCGAGGCGGGCCGGCCGGCGGGACCGTGGCTGGCCCGGGATTCCCGGCGCGGTGGCCGACCGCGGTACGATGCGAGTGGTGGCGTGCGGGACTGGTGGTGCTGGCGGGATTCGCGTCGTGTGCGCCGAGGAGAGGGAAAAGGAAATGATGATCGGGGCTTTCGGGGAAACGATCGAGCTCAGCGGAGAGGTTTTTGAAAAACGTGAGTGATTTAGCAGGTGATTTATTAGGGCTAGAAACGCGGGCGTTACACTACCCCTCCTCCAACGATGCTTCTGCGGCGGTTCCAGCACTGCTGATCCTACCGACAACGCAGTCCCCGTCTCGGTGTCGCTTCTCACCGGGCGACCAACGTGGCAACCTTGCTTCCTCGTCGCCGCTATCACTGTCGGAGTGGCGCTCAACCGCCGCTGTCGCCTAGGCGCCGCGCTCCTCCTCTTCCTGCTAGTCCTCGCCGTCGCTGGCGTGAACCTCCTCACCGCCAGCCTCTACTTGACTGCCGCAGTCGATGCGTGGACCCTACTCTTCTTCCCAGCACAGCCCGTGCTCAGCGAGGCAACCGCCTTCGCTCGCCGGAACATCTCCGTCGTGGCAGTCTCCGTCGCGTCTGGGGCGGCCACGGGGATCGTCGTCTTCGGCGGCGCTGCACACCCGGTGCTCTGTTTCGTTTGCTTTGCTCTGTTCCCGCTCACTGTTTCTCTGGCGGTCTGGACACGGCTGGCTTAGGGAGTAGCACCGCCTTTGACCTCGTCCCGCTATTTACGAATATCAATATACTATAAAGATCGAATAATTTGAAAAACATTTCTCACCCAATTTGGGTCCACCTTACCCCTCACGCTGGACCCGCTTGTCAGGTAATTAGGGGAGTGGATAGGGTGGAAGACCCGTAGAATCGCAATTTGGAGATCATTTCTGCCAAAAATGAACCGCGGGCATACCCGCCCCTATACCCGTTGGGCCCACCGTATAGGCAACGCCCCTATACCCGCTGGGCCCACCGTATAGGCAAAAAAAATCCCTTCCCTGACCATGTCTCCCTTCCCCAGTTCCCCCTTCCCCGTCGCACACCCGCCCGCCGCTGCACCCGCCCGCCCACCCGCTGCCGCACCCACCGGTGGCCTCCATGCTCCGCCCGACGGCCCACCAACGGCACACCGAGCCTCGCCGAGCCGAACGACGCCAGCGCGTGGGAGAGCCGCAACGGCCTCCTCCTCCTCCTCCTCCTCCTCCTCCTCCTCAAGAACATGGTGTCCCAGGAGCTCGCCGTCGCAGACTACCTTGCCGAGCAAAAAAATTCCTTGCAGTGGTGGAATTGACGCTCGTGACGGGGATGGGCAGGTTTCACGCGCGTGATCGGCTCAGAGCTGTTGGAATTGTGTTAAATATTGTGTACTAGTTGGTTACGTTTGGACTAGGAATTGTATTAGTGGTAGGGTGTAGAGTACGTGTCGGACTCTTGTAACCTAGGCTCCTCATAAATATGAGAGGAGGACTGCTGTTGTAACCATGACGACATAGCGATAGGCTCGCAGGGGAAGGCGGCGTATTGCCGGGATCCGGAGCGGCCGGTGTTGCGGTTTGGGGAGGAGCGCCCGTAGTCATGCCCCGGGGATGTAGGCTTCGGCTGAACCTCGTTAACAAATATCGTGCCTCTGGTGTCGTCTGTGATTCTCGCATACATTATCTCGGTAGATCAATTATTGCTTCCGCGCGCTATTATTCTGACAAGTGGTATCAGAGCCGAAGGTCGAAAAAACCTGGGAAAACATCTCCGGGGTCACATGGTGACGGGGGAGCCCGTGAACGTCTCCGGAGGGTCACACAGATGGTTGTGACTGGAGAGTTGGACTCGGGGCCTGGATAACGTCTTCGGGAGATCACACAGATGGTTGTGATGGAAGAGTTGGGCCCAATGTGTGACGGGGGAGATTGTTGGAATCTAATTTCGCTTGGAGCCCTACATGGTGATGGTATGTTATTCCGGGCTGAGCCGGATTTGAAGACCATGAAGATCATGAAGGGAGACAAGACTGTGATGATAGGAGAGAGGACAATGTTGCATCTGTACAAGCTGCAAGGGTGCACAGTTGCAGGTGGAGTCATGGAAGATGGAGTTGCAGGGGTAGCAGTGTTTTCTGAAGGCGGCGGGTTTGATGTAAGGTCAGACTCGTCGGGTGGCTCGCCTTGAGCTACAAAGTCAACAATCCAAGTCCGGTGCACGGAGGTTCGCGCATGACGGTTTCAAGATGGTGAATATTCGTCAAGGTGGAGTTTGTTGGAATTGTGTCGAATATTGTGTACTAGTTGGTTACGTTTGGACTTGGAGTTGTATTAGCGGTAGGGTGTAGAGTATGTGTTGGACTCTTGTAACCCGGGCTCCTCATAAATATGAGAGGAGGACCGCTGTTGTAACCATGATGACATAGCGACAGGCTCGCAGGGGAAGGCGGCGTATTGCCGGGATCCGGAGCGGCCGGTGTTGCGGTTTGGGGAGGAGCGCCCGTAGTCATGCCCCAGGGATGTAGGCTTCGGCTGAACCTCGTTAACAAATATCGTGCCTCCGGTGTCGTCTGTGATTCTCGCATACATTATCTCAGTAGATCAATTATTGCTTCCGCGCGCTATTATTCTGACAAGTGGTATCAGAGCCGAAGGTCGGAAAAACCTGGGAAAACATCTCCGGGGTCACATGGTGACGGGGGAGCCCGTGAACGTCTCCGGAGGGTCACACGGATGGTTGTGACTGGAGAGTTGGACTCGGGGCCTGGATAACGTCTTCGGGAGATCACACGGATGGTTGTGATGGAAGAGTTGGGCCCAATGTGTGACGGGGGAGATTGTTGGGTTTAGTCCCACATCGAAAATTGATAGTGGGGGAGCACAACATAAAGGTGGGGGCAGTCCTCACCCATCAGGCTAGTCTTTTGGGTTGAGTTAGGCCCAGAGCATGTTGTTGTGGGCTCCGGTGGACCTAAGGCCTGGTGGGGCGCCGGCTCGTGAGTATAGCGGGCCGGGCCGGATTCCGCTGCGCCACTCTAACAAGAGCTGCGCAAAAGAGTCCATGGCTCCAGGCGCGTTGGCTTGTCCACGCCGCCGCCAGCCTCGCAAACAAAAGAGATGTGTTCATCGTGGTTGAGTTGCCGCCGGCGGCAATGCACCGACGACTCAGTCCCTATCGCGGCCGCTGGGTTGCTGCGAGGATTCCCGCTACCGCGTGGTGCTTCCAGCGAAGGTGCCTATATATGTCAGCTGTCACCAATCACCATGGTGGTGCCCATCCTGGTCTCTCCCCGCGGCTCCTCTGGAAGCTCGACGGTCTCATGGTCAGGCATTGTTTAGGTCGCGCATTGTTTGATTCATCCATTACCTGTCAATTCTTCACCCTCAATTTGGTTTAGATAATGATCATGATTATTCAGAGTCTAGATTTGTGAACTCTTTGGCCTCGTCGTGCTCGTGCAGAGGTGGTGCTTTGAGATTGTGCAGCCCATAACATACTCGATCGAATGCCTGATACGGTGTTGCCATTAATCATTTATGTATTAGCTCTCAAAGGAGTACAAAATAATGGTAGGATTCAAGGAATAATCCTTATTTATGATAAAACGATATCTGAAAAACTCTGATGAACTAGAGGAAAGAGAACAATCTTCAGTCTCTGTTTGTTTTTTCCAATACATGGAGAGTCAGATTACTAGTAAAATTAAGCTAGAGGTCCTTAAATTAGATCACCGTAGGACAGTGGTCCGCTTAGGAAATCCTTCATGGAAGATCAGTGAACCAAATTGTTGACAATATCTTCGTATAATTGTATCCTTCAATTCAGTTGCTGCAGATGTGTGTCAGTTTGTGGAAGGTGCACTCTAGGGCTCTGGGCAGACCAGGAGCACTTTTCTTGTACAAAGTACAAACATGTGTCATTTTTTTGGCCTCCAACACTTGTTAATTTGCCACGCATTTGTTTCCATAAACCAACTTGCATCAACGAGTATAGTGATTTCGAATGGTTGCATGATAGCCTTGATGAGAGGTAGAAAGGCAATTTTATACCTCCCCCTTCCAAAGATCCCAAATTACGCTTTTAATTTATCTCACAACAAATCTCTGGATTGCCGAACAATTGTGCTAATAATAACTGGACAGAGAAATTCCGGTTTACTATGGAGTTCATTCTGAATTGTGGCATCAAGCTCTGGAATTATTCACTAACAGGATAGTTCATAACTGCACAACTTGAACTCGAGCAAAGTAAAGTCTTGAGGGAATTTTTACAGGCAGATGAAGAGGTAAAATATTTAACTGTTATGATTAGCTTGTGCTTTAGTTAATTTTTCAACCATAGTATTGTTCTTCAAAGGGAAATGTGTGCGGTCAGTCATTGGAATGAGAAATCCTTAGCATAGCTGCCAGCAGCCACATAATTCATGTCTACTGAAAGCTTGTTTTAATTCTTATTACATATAAAGGTCAGTTATGAAATGTTTATGTGAACCTGTAATATAACTTTACGCGGGTTAATGTTTCCAGGAAATAGCCAACCGATTTGTTGCATTTTATTGCTGCAGCTATTTGCTTTACTACATGATAAATCTTGTTCCAATTTGCATTTTGAATAATTGTCATTTTCCTATTCATTCTCTTAAATTTTGCTTAATGTGTTTTAATAGTAAGGTATTCTTCTACTCTATGATTTTCCTTATTTCTTAACGTTTATGCAGGTTTTGTAATGCAATTTGTGCAGGTGTTCCTCAAAATTTGGCCAAACCTAAATTCAATGCAATCAATGCCGGTGTTTCATCCCATTTACTCTGGCAGATTACTGTTACAAATGATCGCAAAGGCCTTATCATATCATTCGAAATTTTATGTTCAGAGATCTTCGTTTCCCTTCTTGGTGAGATTTTCGCTAGAGAATATTAGTCTTGCTTTTGGAAATGAGAGGTCAATCCAATCTTTTATTTTATATTGTTAGTTTTTTCCTATGCATTCAAAAACTGAGTTCTACTGGATTTAAAAAAGATGATCAGTTTACTAATGACCGTAAAGTGGAGCAGCATGCTTATTATTTTTCATTTAGATAATTATTTTAGAAGACATAGTGGATGGTGACTTGGCGCGCTGAGGATTGAGAGAACTCCTTAGTGAGGAGCCCTTATATAGTTAGTGGACGGTGACTTGGCGCGCTGAGGATTGAGAGAACTCCTTAGTGGGGAGCTCTTATATAGTTTTGTATGATTAGTCTTGCTTTTGGAAATGAGACGTCAATCCAATCTTTTATTTTATATTGTTAGTTTTTTCCTATGCATTCAAAAACTGAGTTCTACTGGATTTCATAAAGATGATCAGTTTACTAATGACCGTAAAGTGGAGCAGCATGTTTATTATTTTTCATTTAGATAATTATTTTAGAAGACATAGTGGACGGTGACTTGGCATGCTGAGGATTGAGAGAACTCCTTAGTGGGGAGCTCTTATATAGTTTTGTATGATTCCTAATATATTTATGCTATCTGAGTAAGGTAACTAAAACATGTGAGTCAATGCAATGAGGCAAGAGTTCACCCTCGTATATGTAGGCTTCAAACAGTAAGGTGTGCAACGTTAACAAAGAAACCCAGATCTTAGGACTAGATTCCACTAAACTGAAAAGAAACCCTTGTTGATTCTCGATCGTAATATTCCCTTGATTAAAAAGGCATCAATGAGCAAGGGAGACACAAGGCCCCCGCGTCATCTCCTCTGGGGGCGACACGGGCGGCTCCTCACCCACCGCCTCCCTCAGGGCCACGCCTCCTCCCCGCCTCGCCGCCGCCGGAGCAGGGCACCGGAAGCCCGTGTGCTTGGCGGGATGGCGGTGGCGAGGCTTCTCGTGGCGATTTGGGGCTGCTCCACCCCAGGTCAACGAGGTGGTGACGCGAAGCCCGTGCCGGTGATGGCGCCCAGGTGAGCAAATCCGGGGACCGGCGGCCCGGATCCGACGCTGCCGATGGTGGATCTGCAACGTGTGGCTTCCGCGGCGCTTGGGAGGGCTCCTTCGGCGTGCGCACGCAAGGGAGGGACGGACGGTTGCGGCATCAGGGGGTGTGGTGCCGGTGCGTGTCGCCCCCTGCAGCGGACCAGCGACGGCGGCTGCGGCGTCGGGGAGCGTGGTGCCAGTGTGCGTCTCCCCTGCAGCGGGCCGACAATGGCCGGAGGAGGCGTGCGGCCGGACCGACGACCCTGCTCTGCTGCAGTGGTGGAGCAGCGCGAGGCTGTGCAGAGGCGACCGCACAGTGGAGAGTGTGCAGGAGATGCAAGGCCAGCATCGATCTACGCACGGCGGGAGGAGGCACAGGCGCCTGCGCCGCTACAGTGTGGGTCTCCATGGTTGGCGTCGTGCTGGGCTGTGTTCGTGTTCCACGGGGTGCTCCGGCAAGCCTTTATCGGCAATCTTGCTGGTGTTTATGGCGGCGGCGCTCTCGAGCGTTGCTCTTCCTATTGGGGACGTCATTGTAGGAGTTCCTTTTGCGGCACGAGGGTCTCTGGGTGAAAGCCCTGTCCAGATTCTGGACGAGCGACAATGGCGTCTCTGGCATCATTCTCTTCTTGAAGGCGTTGTCTCTTGAGACCTACTCGACTTTGTTGGCGACGTCTGATCATGTGAGGTCGCATTCAGTGGCAGAGCGTGGCGACATGGTGCAGGATGGTGAGCTTCAGGGGGTTGCTAAGCTCACGTGGAGGCGATCACAACTTTGGTGGTGACCAGGGGTTGTCAAATCTTGTCGGTTGGTCGCTTGCAGCAGACCACGACGGCTGGTGTTGCTTGGCAACCGTCAGTTTGGTGTGGGACTGCGTCGGAGGACGGTGCTTGTGGCAACATCATCGTGCGACGACTTGGCTCGCAGTGGATTGCGGTTGGTAGCTCAGCCTCGCTGACCTACACCGGTGTGGTTCATTGTCAGAAGATGGCGCTCGCAACTTCCTTGGTTCGCTGACACGGCAGTGAAGGGTTGTGCACGGGTGGAGCAACAAGGTGATGTTGACTCTCGGTGGTGGCTCTGCGGTGGCTCTGTGGTTTGATGGTGACTCGAGATAGCGGGGCAGCTCTACATTACTTTCTGATGGACATCTTAGATACAGATCCGCGACTGTGAGGCAACCTGCGAGAGGTCCGGATCTGGTGTTATCACTCTATCGGGTAGAGTGTGGTGCTGCAGCGGCACCTCAGCGAAGGGTTCCGCATGGCGGCGGCTTTTTTGGTGTGGTAAAGTCTACTTTTCTTTGAGTTCCTATCGACACAAGGTCATGACTGCAGTGTTCGACGACTGCTTAAGTGTGAGGTTGATGGTGGTGGCCGTGTTTTAGGTTTTGTCTGGCTTCAGTTTTTTGCTCCCTTGCTGAGTAGAGTGTTTGCGACAGCGTTGATGTCTCAATCCAACCAGTCAGCGTGTTTGTGTGGCTACCCGTGTTGATGTCCCAATCCAACCGGACGAGTTTTAGTTAGTCTTTCTTTTCTTTTTCCTGACTATGACCTCTCAAGGTTGTAGTCTTGTATTTTTTCTGCTATATCAATGAAACACGTACTAACTTGTGCGGTTCGTTAAAAAATAGCAGCAATGATATAATCTCAACAAAAATGTAGCCCGCTTTTGAGTAAATGAACAATGACATTCACAGATTGAACAAAACGGAATGTTCAGAACTAAAATGTATTCAGGTTTAGTTCAGATAATTTTGGATATTTTCTTGTCGCACACATACTTTCTATTAGGAATTCAAACAATAGGTGTCAAACACAAACCAAAAGTGTAGCCCAGCTTTAACAGTGAGTCAGTGACTGATTTTTGTAACCAAACTAAAAGTCCAGAAATTAGAAGGATTAATAAAATATATCTTTGTATTGCTATCATGCATGTTCAGTTGCTGATTTCCTGTGTGTAGTAAGTTGGACGAGGCTAGGGCAGGTTTGGGTCGATAACTTGTGTTTCTTGATGGGCCACGGGTGGGCTTGGGCTGGTGTTTTGTTTGTTGCGTTTCAAAAACCCACCAGACCCGAGCTTCAATCAGGTCTACTACCAAGTACTCCATCCGTCCCGGAATGACTGTCGGTTTTCTCACCTCGAGAAATAATTTTGACTAGATATATATAATATATTAATATCATGAGATAGATATTCAAATCTAGTTTTTAAGAAAATTATTTGGAGATACAAATGTTGCACGTATTTTCCACAAATTTGGTCAAATTTGTGGCATGAACACCAACGACGACTATCATTTTGGGACGGGGGAGTAGTTTGCAAACATCCAAGGCAAAAAAAGGCAACAGTTCATAGTATATAAAACTACCTCATAGTATATAAAACTAGAATGTGTTAAAACCGAATAATAACAGAAGAAGCACAGCTTGAGGAGAAATTAGGGAACCCTGACAAACTAATGAATATAATTGTTCATTTGTACTAAAGTGTACAAACTGTACACCGTGAACATGTTAATAACTATCCAATTTTACATGCACATGAGATAAGCTAACAGCTCAACTAAACATACAAGTCAACAAAGCATACCCGATTCAACAGATTGGTAAAAAACCAAAAACCGATCGACGATTCAGGCAAATTAAGGATCACCCATTACATGCTTTGTTCAGTGATATGATCAAGGTAAGCTGAAGTGTGTAACTCAATCAGGCAAAACATCACATTGACATATGACTATACAAGTGCAAAAACCTTGTTTTACGTGTTCAATGGTGTGTAACAATGAAATCTGGATCATAGAGCAATCAGATCAGTTCCAATAAAGTTTGACCTGACAAAAATGCATGATGGTTGATTGGTTGTAATCTTGCCTTGATTTAGAATTAATTGCATCTACTATTTAATCTCAACAAATTGTACTCGAACTTCTTAGTAAATAAACAATGTGTAAGGAATCGGATGCTCGTAGCCTAAGAGGGGGAGGGGGTGAATTAAGCAATCTTAAAACCTTAACCTAAGGCTTCACTATTTTTACACAAAGATAAACTAGAACATGCTATCTAGATGTGCAACTAAGGTTGTTCTAGTGTGAAACTCCCATCCCAAAACAAGGTTTGCAACCTATAGCCAATCCTAGCATGATACTACTCTAGGAAAGTAAAGGCAAACAAAGATTGCAAGAGAGTAATGCGGAAACGTAAAGAGGGATGAGAGGAAGAAAACTCTTGACACGCGATTTATCCCGTGGTATCGGTAGGCACTAAGCCACCCCTAGTCCACGTTGTTGAAGCACTCACACAAGAGTATTGCTTCCCGGTTACCAAGTCTCTCCCAAGAGCACCACTTGACTCGCCACTTAGGCCCTCGCCAAGCTCCCTTGGTCACCTTGATGCCGCCTCCACTAAGGAGCTTCTCCACTTAGGAAGGGGGTCTCCACGTCCCCCGCACAAAGTGTCCTCGCCACTCCACACCAAGCCGGAGGGTCGAAGACGATTGCCGGTGAGCCACTTAGGCCCCAAGGCTTCCGGCGAACCTTGTACACCTTGATTCACTCAAGAATCACCTCACAAGGTTGGCACAACCTTGCACTCACTCAGCTCTAAGCTAAGCCTAGCACTAAGCACATGCACTAAGCATATGCAAGTCAATGGATGAGCAATTAAGCACTTGGATGGATTGGATATGATCTTCTAGGTGTCTTGCACTCCTCTGCACTTCCACACAATCCAGCAAACTCAAATGGGTGAGTGGAGGGGGTATAAATAGCCCAAGGCAACCAAAGAGCCGTTGGCTAACGGCCACTGAAAACGGTAGCATTGGATGAACCGATGCTATGCTTTTTCTGGCGTCGGTTCATCCGGTGCCCTCCACGTCACTTAGCCGTTGCATCTCCGCTGACACAACTGTTCCGACGCTATGCTCCGACGCACTGTCGGATCATCCGGTGCTGAAGACCCCGCGGCCAAAACCTTACTGTTAGCTTCCACGAGACCATCGGATGAACCGTTGCAGACCCATCGGTTCATCCGGTGCTACTGCATTGACCTTAGCGCGTCTCTGTCTTGTTTGAACTTGATCGTCGGATAGACCGTCGGTTCATCCGACGCTACTGTCTTCCACTGCTGTGCTTCAACCAATCGTCCGACGCAACTACAAAAGAGACCGTCGGATCATCCGACGGTGTCAAGTTAATTCCAGCCATTGCGCAGTGTACCAAGTGCACCGACGCTTGTACCGATGGTACCGTCGGTTCATCTGACGATGTCTTTTTCCTTCCTTTTCTTCGCGTCTTCAACTTGTCATTACTTCAACTTAACATACTTAACATACTTATCATGCCATCACTTATAGCCTCAAAATATATACTAAGTTCTCATTTTTGCTATTAGTAACTTAACATGTGCATGATATGTTAACTTGTGGTAACATCCATGGGACCTAGGAATGCCTACAAAGACATGCTAGATAACATGGTTAGTCCCATTACTTGTGTTAGCATGAATCACCAAAATCAACTCGAACAAATGGCAAATGGGGCCATGTTCGCTACACAATGAACGAAGTTGATTTTAATCTAAAAAATTGTAGTCGAACTTAAAACAATTTGCACACCATTGAACACCTAAAACAAGGTTCAATGGTGTGCAAAACGCCAAAACAATGAAGTTGATTTTATTGTTACAGATGCTATTTTCTCTTGTTGCAAGTATCTTTTCATGTTGCAACGAAATGACGCCTATGATGTTGCTTGAAACATCTTTGATGTTGTAGTGAATTTACTGATTTTCCGTGGGAGGCCCGGGATGGTTGTTTGCTTAAACATCACATGATGTTGCAGTGGGTTTTTTCATCCCATCAGACGGTAGTTGATTGGAAGCACACGGCCGCTAATCAGATGGCAAGAGTGTCTAATGCTAGTGTTCGGATCGGACGTGCGGGTACTAGCAGCGCCGTTCTGAAATTTTGTTTATTACCAGACATATCGATCATGATGAGTTGATTACAAAAGAAGCAACATCGGGTATGTATGTATGTATGTATGTATGTATGTATGTATGTATGTATGTATGTATGTATGTATGTATGTATGTATGTATGTATGTATGTATGTATGTATGTATGTATGTATGTATGTATGTATGTATGTTCTTCCAAACATCAGGTCATCAGCATGGGATTGGGAGCGCCCGCCATGCCTAGCTAGTAGTAGTAATTACTAAGGTCACTTGCTAGCTGGGCCCGCGCGGTAATTTTATGAATCGCAAAAGCTAAACAGAGAGGCCTCTCGATTTAGCCTTAAATTGAGAGCCCCTCTTGTTACTACACGAGCACACGAAAAGATACTCTTGTTACTTCACGAGCACACGAGGAGAAAGTAATTTCTTCCGCCGACGGAACTCACTACGGAGAAGAAGAAGCAACGGGTTAGTGATTTCGGGGTTGGGGTTGCTGGGTTAGGGATTTCGGGGTTAGGGATTTCGGGGTTAGGGGTTGCTGGGGTTCCGTTTGTGCTCACCGAACTTAAGAGGAAGGGTCTGGGGCGGCGGTTGACCGGCGGTGGTGGCGGGTTGCCCGGCGGCGAGGCCGGGCGGCGAGGGCGCCGCCGGCCGGGCGGTGAAGGACAACCGGTGGGCCTGTGCCGACGGCGGGGGCGGAGCTTGCCGGAGTTGACCTCTCCATCTCCGGCGGGGTTGTGGGCGGAGCGGGAGGTTCCTCGGTTAGGGCCGGCCGTGGTCGTCGGGGGCGGCTCCGGCGGCGAGGACGCCGCCGGGGACGAGAGGGAGGTGCTGGCGGCGGGGGCACGTGCTTCCTTGGTTAGGGCCGGCCGTGGTTGTTGGGGGCGGCTCCGGCGGCGAGGACGCCGCCGGGGACGGGGGGGAGGTGCTGGCGGCGGGGGCTTCGGGCGGTGGTTGGGGGCGGGGGCTCCGGCGGCAAAGACGCCGCAGGAGCCGGCGGGGAGGCGGGGGCGCGGGGGAATCACGAAGGTGGGTTCACGGAGGAAGAAGATGCGGGTGGGTTCCGTGAATGGATGAAGGAAGGTGATGACGTGAGTCCCACACATGATCTTCTATGGAGGGGGGTTCTCGCGTTACAACTAAAACGAGAGTGCTCTCGGGCTAGGGACCTCCTTTATGAATACCATACTGTAGTCGTTTTATTACTATTTATTATATATAATCATAAACGCAGGGTGTGCCGGCCCGCGCCTGCTTGTGCCATGCATGTATTTGCATGCACACACACAACAACACGCCTACCCATGCGTCTCCACCTTGGCCACTTGGGCCTGGGCCTGGCGGCCGATTTCATCGATGGCAGCTTGTACCTCTTGTATTTCCCGCTGGACAGCAGCTTGTAATTCATTGACGGCAGCTTGGGCGAGGGCCTTAGCGTCCGCCTGCAGGCGGGAGCTTATTTGCTCGGCGGCAGCTTGTAATTCGTTGACGATATCCTCCGCCTGCAGGCGGGAGCTTATTTGCTCGGCGAAGCCTGTGTCCACCTTGGCCACTGTAGGTCCCTCATCATCTGGTGATAATAAGGTGAAGCCACGGAGGTTCATGGAGCGCCGCCGGACGCTGGGCGGCGCCGGCGCCTGCTCCAGGGCGGAAGCCGCTGCTGCCGCGAGCAGGAGAATGAAGATGGCGGCCGCGGATTGGTTGGAGTAGGAGCAAGTCATTATCATATTTGGCTGCAGGAATGTGGGATAGATCTGCATCGGCGATCGATCGATCGGGTCGTCGATTTATAGGCGAGCAGGCAAGCGTAAAATTTGTTGAAGTTGAATCTCGCCCACTGGCCAGAAATTCAAACGCTGTCCGGAGATTAATTTCTTCGTTCCCGTGGTCCTTGCCCTGCCTTGCTTCCGTGAGATGCATGGGTGTACGACATGCATGGCTGACAAATAAATAAATAAATTATCCCTATAGAACCTTGCAGTAGAGTTAATTTGGCTACGATATAGAATAATCATAACTCTAAGTATTACTATGATGCTTGATTTTAAATGAAATGCACGTCAGCTTTGTAAGATAGTTCAATAGAAATAAATTAGTTGTTGGGTACACCAAACTGGTACTACTCTAGTATTGGTACTTTTTGGCTACTGTTAGCTAGATTTCATCGTATGGACGGCTCATGTTAATTACAAACACTCTTAAATTTTTAATGATAAAATAAAAAATAAAGAGAATTATATATGATATTTCGATTTGAAAATATATGCAATGCCTGTAAATGAAATTATAGACGATGAGCGTAACGTACCAAAAAGACTTTTGTGTGATGTTTGTATACACGCCTACACCTTGCGTACATTACAATAGCAAAATTTTCGTACACACACCTACCTTTTCCCTTTAAATTTTCAAAAGGAAATATCTCAAGGTCTAGCACTTTTTTTTAGAATTACACAGTACAACGCAGATGCTCACAACACGCACGCACACTCACCCCTATGAATACACGTACGCAAACCCTACCCCTATGAGCACCTCCGAAGGACTGAGCACCGGCAGATCTGGAGATTCCCGAAGTCACCATTGGCGCCTCGTCGGCGGCGGGAACGTCGCTTACCACTTAACGCATAACGTCGGTAAATCCTGGAAAATCCAGGAAAAGGTGCGAGCACCAGGATTTGAACTCTGATGGGGTAGCGTCCCACTGGACCGTCCTACCATTGGTCTAGCACCTAGAGATACTCCCCGTCGACTTTTATAAGATGGGAACATATCAGGTGCAAACAAGGCACCATGTGTAAATTTGGAAACTTTCAATTAAGGCCACAAGATGGTCATCCAATGGGAGAGAGGACATAACCGCCTGCCACCAGCAACTTCAATGAAATTTTGCGATAACATGTTTACTCCACTAAAAAAATACATGACATGTTTACTCCAAAATAAATTGGAATGTTTGGATCTCATGTTACCACTAGAAAATGAGATATCAATCATCAACAAAAATCTCGAAATGAATTCATACTGAGCCCTGGATTTAAATTTTGTAGTGCTTGGAGGCTTTTTTAGTTTTTGTTTGTAACACCAATTGAAAGTAAATGTGAGACTTAAATTCTTGTATTTAAAATAACAATAATAAAAATTTAGAGTTTTTGTAATTAACATGAATCATTCATCTGATGAAATCTAATGTTGGTAGTACTATGTAGTACCAGAAAGTACAAATAGGATAATATCAGAAAGTACCATTTTGGTGAGCCCAACAACTAATTTAATAGTTTTATTTTTTTGTTTTTATTAAATTAGTTGGTGGAAAAAATCTTAACACAAGGTACTACCCAGTAACTTCCGGTACTATCAAGTAACATAACGAAACTCAATAATAAATTTTGGACCATGCTGGCACGACACGAGTGCGGGGGGCGTGCCATGCCTACTGCCTAGGATCTCCACAGCACGACAAAAATGACACATTAGCATATCTGTAGGTTATATCATCCTAACATCATTCATTCTATGAGTCATATGACCTAACATAACATAGAAGGAAGTCATAAAATCTACCTCACATGTATGAAATCATGATAATAATAATTCATAATGTATTAATGTTGTGTTCTTGTATGGTCACAGGTACTAACTAGAAAGGCAGCACGATCTTGTCGCGCTAGGCTAGTGCCTTCCATTTATTCAGCATGTTTTTAAAATAGAGGAGTTGTAACCGTGGGGTCTTCGTAAATATGTATGGGCTACAAATTGACTATTGAGAATATATAACAACTATATAGGTGAGACCCACTACAAGTCATAGATAGATTTCTCTCAACATGCAAGCATTCTACGTCACTATTCACTATACGACATGTCACCATCCACTATACAACATGTCACCACCCACCAGATCATATATTTACATCTTCAACGATTTTCTGTGGTTAATATCATGCCTTTGTGAGTAGCATGTTACAAAATTCTTGTACTCGAGGAAATTGTAGGATCAATAATTTAGAATGGTTCTCTCTCAACAAAGTTATAATGCTTCCATGTATAATGTTGTTTACAAAAGAATGTTGTCATGAAATCATTTTAGTGTTCCTACTTTCACATTACACCTTAAAATTTTGTTTAAAAAATTTCTGCAGCATCACGCAGGGTATCACCTAGTAATTAAGATTTGTGAGTTATTTGTTGGTAGTTTGGGATTTTTTTCATAATGGTGGGAAATGGATTAATTTGAGTAAAGTTAAGAGGTTACTTTGGAAGCATAGGATTTTTCGTAGAGATGTATGGACTATGGAGTGATTGTCTAAAGTTTAGAATTTTTTAATAAGTTCAGGTTGTGTGTTTGCTTTTGGGAAAATCAAAGATCTTTGTCGATATAAGCTTGGTACTTCGTTTCGGTTGTTTTGAGTGCGGTTCCATTCGTGTAAAATCATGGACGTGGATTTTTTTTAAAAAATAGGGGCTGATATGTAAAAGTATGTAAACGACAGAATCAGTTTTCAGTAAATAGAAGAGCATTTATGCAAGAAAATTGTTGATTGGTTGACTCGGATCATCCATGTTGAGATAGTTGTTGGAAGAGGGGTTTCCTAATGGTGGGTTAAAGATCAATTTTAGTGAAGTTGAGGGATTAGTTTCTAGTTTCTGAGGGAACACAAGATTCAATTGTGGGGCAGAGTTGTACTTGCTGGGAAGTATCGGGTATTTTCATACAAATGTATTGGAAGTAGGTATTTGCAGAAGTTTAGGGGCTCTTTTGTAAAAAAAATGGTGGACTATAGTATCATTTAATGGTAAATAATGCGGCGCTTTTTTCTCTCTATGGGCAGAAGTTTAGAGGCTCTTTGTGAAGTTGAGGGATTAGTTTTAAGTGTGGAGTACAGAGTGGTTGTTGTAAAGTTTAAGGTTGTTTCGGTAAGTTTTGGGTGTTTTGTGATTTGTGAGAAATCAAAGGCCTTTCTCGTAAAACCCTGGGGCTTTCGGGTGGGTTGTTATGAAGTTTGAGGCTCATACGGCAACCTCCCGCTCTTAAGGACGGTAATAAACATCACATTAACATATGACTCTGCAAGTGCAAAAACCTTGTTTTTAAGTGTTCAATGATGTGCAACAATGAAATTTGGATCATAAGAGCAATAAAATCAGTTCCAATAAAGTTTGACCTGAGAAAAACGCATGATGGTAGATTGGTTGTAATCTTGCCTTGATTTAGAATTAATTGCATCTACTATTTAATCTCAACAAATTGTAGTCTAACTTCTTAGTAAATAAACAATGAAGTTAATTTTAATCTAAAAAATTTTAGTCGAACTTAAAACAATTTGCACACCATTGAGCACCTAAAACAAGGTTCAATGGTGTGCAAAACAATGAAGTTGATTTTATTGTTACAGATGCTATTTTCTCTTGTTGCAAATGTATCTTTTCATGTTGCAACAACATGATGTCTATTCTGACAACCCCGCCCGAGAAAATACCGTACTATCGCCTAAGCCACTCTATTTGGCCATTAAGAGATAATAAAGTATCATCCCGTCGTAAGTTGCCGGGTCAAGCCCGGTGAAATCACTTACATAGCAACAAAGGATCGACATAATGCATTAAAACTCACATGAAGGCGAGGCCAGAGTAAATTACATGATTTAATCCAAATTTGCCCCAAAGGGTTTAATTATTACAAACCATGGTTCATGACATGATAATAAAAGGTTCAGAGTTCGAAAACAGTGGAAATTAACTAAGCGCTATGATAATCATCATAGGAGGCCATCCGTGATGCCATTACTCATCATCATCCACCCATTCCAGCTCCCAGCTGGGTGGAATCTCCCCAGGCCAAACAACCTCACCTGAAAACAACATATACTAATACTCAGCAAGACTTAACCGTCCGAGAATAAAATACCTCTAGACATGCAAGGCTTTTTGCTAGTAGGATTGTTTTGCCAAAAAAGCAACTAAGATCATGGATCCTTACTTTCAATATTTTAGCTCAAGTTATAGTAAATTTACCATTACTAAGTAATTAAGCAATCTATTGCAAGAAAAAGTTGTGAAATACAATTAATCCAAGCATTAATATTCACATAGTTCCATCATTAAGAGGGTCAAATGGCCAGTTGATTAAGCAGTCTCAGATAACGGTGAGAGACCGACGATCAATCGATTCATAATAACCCTTGCAAGGTAAACCTAAACACACAGAATGGCGCCCCAACGGAGTTGGCACCAACCAGGTGGTTCCCGTCGATCTTCGGTTCGGGATAAGGATTACAGTCTTGGGTACAAGGCTTATCTGGTATGCCCCACATAGTACATCCAGCCTCACACACGTACCCTCCTCCCAATAATGATCCGGGTAGGTGAATGCTCAAGATTAGTAATGGAAAATCCCTTGCCACCTCAATTAGGTACTAGGCTTACCAGTCCCATTCCCGACAAGTGCTTAGTACGTTCAAAAGCTTAGCCCACGAAAGTCACTGGACCGGACCCCAAATCCCATGCTCTTACCACGTGAGCAATCCATTTATAAAGATCTTATGATTTCAGCATAAGAACCTATTCTCGCGAGTGACGAATCACTCGACTTTTATCGGGTCCTATAGCATAGCAACTATCAACCTAGCATACTAGTAAAAGAGCATAGGTACCTAGGAATCATGCATCTAGGGTTGCATTCAACTCCTGAAACGTAAATGCACAATCCTAGGCAGAGATAGTTGCATACATTTAAATAAAACATAGGTTAATGAACCGGAGCTTGCCTTCGTCGATAAGGTTGGCCTTGGGCCCTTCTGGACTTTGGTCCAGGTCTTGCTCTACAGCGACGTAGTGCACTTCACTGTCATCTCCCTCGTCCCCTCCTTCCGGCACGAGCATATAGTTACCGTCGGGGAGTTCTACACGAGGATGCATATGCAACATTAGTTAGTGAATTTTATTTAAGTTTAATTTAGCCACATTAAACTTGACAACATATATTCAACATACTCTTCCTATAAAGGAATGGCATGTGGTGCTTTATTATTTATTCTTTTTGATGGTGACTGTGTACACATTTATACAAATAAAATAAATTAGTTCCACAAAACTACAAGAGTGTGATCCTAAGTTCCTTGGCATGCTCCACAACACATCCATAGGGTCACTAGGTGTGGTGGGGTGGTGTGACGCCCCAGGTTTTTAATTAGCATCATTAGTGTTAATGACCGAGTCAAGCAAAGTCAAACACGTTGACTTGAGTCAAACCTTGGTCAACCTGGGTCATCACCTCGAAAACCTAGCCAATCATCACTAATGATCATCTTAATCAAGTCAACACACACTTGTGGTCAAACCTTGGTCAAAGGTAGGGTCAAAACCCTAGTCAAACCATGGACCCTAATACCTTGCCTAGAACTTTTGCCGCGTTCTCCAAATTCCGCTTAAACACTTCAAAATCGGCCAATACAAAAGTTGTACATCTTTTCGAGGGACACAACTTTCCTAATTGGCGGCATTTCAAATTTTGAAGTTTTGAAGCTCAAAAACTCAGTCAAAGGCCAGAGGAATAGTGTTTTGAACCATAAAAATCCTGAACTTCGTCACGCGTTCCAAACCAAACCAATCACCAAAGCATATGTCGGCCTTTGCGAATGTTGTAGAGGATAGTTTGAACTTCAACTTTGCTATTCAAAGTTTTCCTTGCTCAGTTCAAAATTTTGGAGAAAAATCGCAGTCAAAGTGCGCTGACCAGCCGGTTTTCCTCCTCTCCTCGCGCTCTATAGCGCCGGCGAGCGCGCACGCGCTGGCTTGGCCGTCGCGAGCCTGCGCCTTGGCGTCCGTGCCCGGTCCGCCTTTCGAGGTCGTGCGGGCCCCACCAGGCTGCGGTTGAGGGGACTCCCGCACGCACTCCCCCTGCCGGACCCCATCGAGCGCAGGCAGCCGCGCGCGACACGCGCCAGCGCCGGGTGCGCCGCCACCGGACCCCCCACTCACTGCCGCGGGCGCGAATGCCGAGGGCCTTGGACCTCGTGCCCTGCCTGGGAGCCGTGGCCGCGAAGGGGAGGCCGCCGTGCCTATAAAAGCAGCCGGTGCCCCTCTCCGCGTGAGGAACCGCGCCACCGCTGTGCACCATTGAAGCCGGCACCGTCGAGCTCCCTCCTCCGCGTGCCTCCACCACCTAGCAGCAGCTCATATACCTCACCTAGGACCCCCTAGAGCCCCTCGTGCCGCCTGTTGCCCCGGCCACGCCGCAGCTTCGCCGGAGCAGGAGCTCCAGCGGCGGCCGCCGCATAGCTCCGCCGTGCGAGCTCGCCGACAACCCCTTCGCCCTGGCCGAGCCCGCAAATCGAGCCTAGGAGACCCCCAGGCCGCCCTTCGCCTGCGCCCGGCCGGCCACGGCCACCGGCTCGCTGGAATTTGGCCGGACCGCCGCCGGCCCGCCTCCTAGGGACCCAATTGCGAGTCCTGACTTCTTTCCAGGGTCTCATCTGCGAAGTAAGGGCATTTCTGTGAAAAACAAAAAGATTCCAGGGACCTTTAGGCAAAGTAGAATCTTAAATAGTCTATGACTTTTGCTGAATCTTAGAAAAATCATAGAAAATTGTAGAACAATTATAAAAATTCCATCTCAATTTTTTTAGTTTCCTTGTGAATAACCCTACAACTTTTGTGAAGCACAACCATACTTTTGAGTGATACTTTTTGCATGAAAAATAGAAACCAGTTTAACCTAGATCTGCTGTAGTTCAAAATCTACAAGTGATCTCAAGCTGAATTTTGGATATGTTGTGTGTAATGTCATTACTAGGCTCTACACCAAAAATTGCAGAAAGTTACTGAGTAAATCTTTTAATATGATTTATTTTGTATTTAATCTAAATCTGCCTTAATAATTTTTGTAGCTAAAAATAAATATATTTTTGTGCTCAACTTCTGGATATAATCTTTTTATGCATAAACACACCTCTGGTGAATTAATCATGATTTTATAATTACCATAAATATTTATTCTTGAAATATGCTTAGTTTTAAATGTAATTGCATAGCTCAAGATCTAGAGTAGCTCTTGATGTGTTTGTTGATTTCCTAGCCTTGATTTGAGTCAGAGAATCAGTGAGAGAAAGTTGGAATCTATTTGTTGTGTATTTTTTTATATGCATTTATCTTGCTTTGGTAGCTAGATTTTGTTATTTTTGATAGAATTGATTCATAGCTCTCCTAAGTGTGCATGTGTATGCAGTGGCTTTGTTTAGGTTTATGGTGCTGTAGAAATACCACCACTGAATTTTAAGAAATTATTTTACGAATAAAAGCTATGGAAACCATTTAAAGCTTAATATTAAATTAAATTGGGAAAATCACCAACACACACCTAATGACCTCCTAGTTGTGATGTAATTCATGATAAGAGACTAAGTGTCACCACCCCTTGCTGTTTGTGAAATTAAATTAAATTATTTACATAAATATGTACACAGTCACTATTGAAAAGAATAAATAATAAAGAACCACATATTGTTCCTTTATTGGAAGAGTATGCTGAATATATTTGTTATCTAGGTGAATGTGGTCAACCATGCACCCCAGGGTTGTCATGTGTTGTTTTATAATTAATTAAGTTGAAACCGTCAATTAAATCTTGCATTTGCATTCTCGTGTAGATCTTCCCGACGGTAGCTATACACTCGTGCCGGAAGGAGGAGACGAAGGTGCTGACGGTGAGCTGCAGTACGTGGACGTAGCTCAAGACCTGGACCAAAGTCCAGAAGGGCCCAAGGCCAACCTTGCCAGCGAAGGCAAGCCCCAGATGATTAACCCTTCTTTTAAAATTTCGCAATTACCTTTGCTATGATTATGCATTTACGTTTCAGGAGTTGATTTGAAACCCTAGATGCAAGATTCCTAGGTACCTATGCTCTTTTACTAGAATGCTAGGTCGATAGCTGCTATGCTATAGGGCCTGTAAAAGTCGAGTGATGATCGTCACTCGCGAGAATAGGTTCTTATGTTGGAATCATAAGATCTTTATAATTGGATTGCTCATGTGGTAAGAGCATGGGATTTGGGCTCCGGTCCAGTGGCTTTCGTGGGCTAAGCTTTTGAACGTACTAAGCACTTGCCGGGAATGGGACCGGTAAGCCTAGTAACTGATGGACACGGCAAGGGAACCTTTCCCTACTACCCCTAGGACACATGATGTGTCCCCCTGCCTGCAACAGTGGGGTACCTGTGCGAGTCTGGGCGGTCCGGCGTGACGTACCAGTAAGCCTTGTACCGAGGACTGTAGGTTCCGATCCCGACCCGGAGAAAGATGGGAACCGTCTGGTCGGTGCATACCCCGTTTCGTTTTTGTTTGAACTTTCTTGGGGTATGCATTCTTTCGTGTGTTTAGGTTTACCTTGCAAGGTTATGAATCAATCGATTGTCGGCCTCTCACCGTTATCTGAGACTGCTTAATCAACTGGCCATGATATCCCTTAATGATGGAACTATGTGAATATTATTGCGTGGATTAATTGTATTGTACAATTCTTGATTGCAATAGTTGGCTCACTTAGAAATGGTAATTAACTAGAATTTGAGCTAAAATATTGAAAGTAAGGACATACTCTTTGTTGCTTTTCAGCAAAAGAACTCCACCGGCCAAAAAGCCTCTCATGTCTAGAGTTTGGTGATGTAGTTATCACCCGACGGTTAAGTCTTGCTGAGTATTAGTATACTCAGCCTTGCTTTATAAATGTTGGTGCAGGTGTTGTTTGGCCTGGAGAGTTTCCACCCGGCTGGGAGCTGGAATGGGTGGATGACGACGAGTGATGGCATCACGGATGGCCTCCTGTGATGTCTACCGTATCGTTAGTTTTTATTCCGCTGTTTCGAACTCTGAACCTTTACTTATCATGTCATGAATAATGGTTTGTAATAATTAAACCCTTCGGGGCAAATTTGGATTTAATTTGTGTAATGTACTCTGGACTCGCCTTCGTGTGAGTTTTAATGCATATGTTCGATCCTCTGTGTGATTTCCAAGTGATTTACCGGGCTTTGACCCGGCAACCAACGACGGGATGGTACTTTATTATCGCTTAATGACCAAAGTGGATTGGTGTAGGCGATAGTACGGTATTTTCCTGGGCGGGTTGTCACAGGTGGTTTTCCCATTTAAACCTATTATTGAACTTAATTTGCTTCAAATATTCTTATCCATAAATTTATTCATAAATTAATAGTGGGTGGCGTTTAATAATCTCTCTAACTCTATTCAAAACCACTGGACAAAAGTTCATAAGCACTTGAGTCATAAATTAATTATACCAAAAAAGATAATTTCTAGCCACCAAAATATGATAAATGCATATAAAATTAAATAAACATCCTCTGGCTCCGAACTTTCTCACACCAGTTCTCTGGCCCAAAACTAGGCTACACACACAACAAATAGATCATGGGCCTCTCTAGATTTTAAACTATGCAATTACATTTAAAACTAAGCATAAATCAAGAATAAATATTTACAACAGTACTAAAATCATGACAAATTCACCAGGGGTTAGTCTAGGCATTATAAGACTGTAGCCATAAGTTGGGCACAAAAGTATATTTTTATTTAGCTACAAAAATCATTTACTTAGATCTAGCATAAATACAAGATAAATCATAATAAACAATCTACTCAGTAACTTTGTGCAAATTTTGCTCCAAAGCCTGCAGCTGACGTCTCTAACAACATACCCAAAGTTCAGGTCAAGATCGCATCTAGATTTTGAACTACATAAAAAGTAGGTTAAATGAGTTTGAATTTTAGTTCAAAAACTATCAGTCAAAAGTACGGTCATGCTCTGCAAAAGTTATAGATCTGGTCATACGAAACCCAACAAAATTGTTTGGAATTTTTCTAACTTTTCTATGATTTTCTATGAATTTTACAAGATCTGTCAAACATTCTAAAGGGATGAAGAATCTACTTACTGAAGGGTCCCTGGAAAGATTTGGATCTTCACACAAATACCCTCGGCTTTAGTAACTAAGTCCTTATAAGATTCTAATCTTTACACAGGTGTCCCCGACGGCTCAGGGAGCTCGCCGCCGGCGAGGGGACGACCGGACTTGGCCGGGGAGTGGCCCAGGGCGCAAGGCATGCTCACCCTAGGCCTAGAGCGACTGGAGGAGTTGGTCAGGGTGGTGACGGCTTCGGCGAGCGTCGGCAGTGCGGCCGCTGCAGCTCAAAATCCGGCGAAACCCGAGGCAATGCGGGGCAATGGGCTGCGGTGTAAGCTCGAGGGCTCTCTAGGGAAGGGGCTAGGGGTGTCGAGCAGTGCCGGGAGCGAGCGGAGGGGCGAGCTCATGGGTGGCGGCGGCAACAGCACGGTGGCGGAGCTGCTTGCCGCGCGGGGAGGGAAGGGGGCGCTTTTTATAGGCGGGCAAGTGGGAAGGGGTGCTTGAGCCTTCGCCTCGAAGGCAACTGGGGCGTGGGAGGTGGCCCGGAGACAACAAAGCTGGGTCGTTGGCCTGCCGGCTGACACGGGAGCGCCGGGGCTCGGCGGCAACGCGGGCGCGGGCGCCACGCGGTGAAACGCGATCCCCTTCGGGGATTTGGTCGGGCGTGGGGTAGGGAACGGGCACACGTGCGTCCTTGCCGTCCTGGCGGTCGGGAAGGGGCCCAGACGACGAGGTACGGCGGCTGCCATGCGGCGGCGCGCGTGCGCGCGCCCGGCGTAGATGCTCGGCGCGACGTCGCCGATTCAATTCCATTTAACCATCTTTGACCGACCCAAAATCAAAAATTTTAAACTAAACTCAAAGAACTTTGAATAGCAAAGTTGTAGAGCAACTATAGGAGACCATCTTTTGTAAAGGCCAACATATGTTTAGATCAAATATTTGAGCATGAACACCAGACCAAAACGGTGTCTTTCTCGGCCCGGCAGAAACGTAGATGCTGACATTTATCGTGTTTTTGCACATCTTCCACTCAAAATTTCAAATGCCGACATTGATCGTCCCTTGAAAAGATGCACAACTTTTGTATTGACCGATTTTGAAGTGTTTAAGTGAATTTTGGAGAACGTGGCAAAAGTTCTAGAAAGGTTCATGGGCACTAGGGGTTTGAATAGGGTTTTGAGGTTTTGACCAATGGTTGACCAAGAGTTTGACCAAAGACAAGATGTTTGACTTGGTTAGCAAGGTCATTAGTACTAATAACACTAATTAAAAACCTGGGGCGTCACACCTATAATGTTGCTTGAAACATCTTTGATGTTGTAGTGAATTTACTGATTTTCAATGGGACTATGGGAGGCCTGGGATGGTTGTTTGCTTCAAACATCACATGATGTTGCAGTGGGGTTTTTCATCCCCACCATACGGTAGTTATTAATTGGAAGCACACGGCTAATCAGATGGCAAGAGAGTGTCCGATGTTAGCGTTCGGATCAGACGTGCGGGTACCAGGAGCGTGGTTCTGAAATTTTGTTTATTACCAGACATATCGATCATGATGTGCTGATTTCAAAAGAAGCAACATCAGGTGTGTATGTATATTCTTCCAAATATATTCTTCCAAACATCAGGTCATCAGCATGGGATTATTGGGATTTGGGAGCGCCCGTCAGCCTGCCACCGCCATGCCTAGTAGTAGTTAGCACTACTACAGAAAACGTTTTTAGGAGCGGGCGAAATCGCATTTGTAGGTGCGGGTGCGAAACCCGCTCCTAGCTGTCGCTTTTAGAAATAGCGATTTCTAGGAGCGGGTAATCGACCCGCACCTGGAAACGCATTTCCAGGTGCGGGTGACGGGGTGGTCCGCACCTAGAAATCGATTAAAAAGGCCGTTTGAAAACTGCGTTAAAACGATCGAAATAAATAGAAAAAAAATTTATTTTTAGTGGAGAACCCACTAGCCAGCCACCCACCGCCCCAAGTCGCAAGTCGCCGCATTTGCGCGACGCTACGCGCTCCATGGGGTTCGAACCCGCGACCTCCGGGTTTGCGCAAAGCCTCCCTTGCCACTGCACCACACACTCATATGCGTCCATATCCCGTTTTCATTCTACTCATATTATACTACGCCGAGTGTAAATTGCTTTTTTGAGGCTTCAAACGTATTCAAATAAAAAAGTTGTCAACTACAAAGTTTCATAACTTTCGAAGATCTATAACTTTCATGTTGAGAGTTTTTCCATTCGAGGTCATTTACAAATTTTGAATTTCAAATTTCAGAGATTCAAATTTGAATCTGGTTAACAATATGATTTCAAATAAAAAAGTTGTAAACTACAAAGTTTCATAACTTCTGAAGATCTACAACTTCTATTTTGAATGTTTCTCCATTTGAGGTCCTTCGAAAATTTCAAATTTTCAAATTTCAAAAATTCAGTGGTACTTTTCGTTGACAAAAGTAATTCAAATTAAAAAACTTTCAACTACAAAGTTTCATAACTTCTCAATATGTACAACTTTTATTTTGATCATTTGCGCATTCGGTATAGTGGTAGTAACATTATTCACAAATCTTATACACCTCTCATATAGTTCCATTAAACTATATAAGAGATATATGTTTTGTGAAGAACATAAATGGATATTTTGAAATTTTAAACAATCTCAAATGAAAATTTTGTCAACTACAAAATTTTAGGTCTCGTCGAGCTATACATTTTTCATATAAAATTTGTCTTCATCCGAGATCATATGCAAAAGTTATGAATTTTTTTCCACGAGACCATTTCTAGGAGCGGGTGATGACGTCACCCGCACCTAAAAATCCATTTCTAGGAGCGGGTGATGGGGTCACCCGCACCTGAAAATACACGTTTTCAGGTGCGGGCCACGGCGTCACCCGCACCTAAAAATGGTGAACCATTTTCAGGTGCGGGTGACGCCGTGGCCCGCACCTGAAAACGTGTTAATAGGTGCGGGTTCGTTTGCTACAGTGTCGCGACCATTTGTTGGAGCGGACGGCAATTCGACCCGCTCTTAAAAAAATGGAGGCGCTCTTACAAATGTTTTCTGTAGTAGTGTAGCTCACTTGCTAGCTGGGCCCCCGCAGTAATTTTATTAATACCAAACTGCAGTCGTTTTATACTATTTATTATATATAAGCATAAACGCAGGGTGTGCCGCGCCTGCTCGTGCCAGGCATGTATTTGCATGCACACACAATGCAACACGCCTACCCATGCGTCTCCACTTGGGCCTGGGCCTGGCGGGCGATTTCATCGATGGCAGCTTGTACCTCTTGTATTTCCCGCTGGAGAGCAGCTACTAATCCACTGACGGCACCTTGGGCGAGGGCAGCGGCAGCGGCAACGGTCGCCAGGCCGGAGTTTAGTTGCTCGACGATGCCTGCGTCCACCTTGGCCACTGTAGGTTCATCACGGAGGTTCATGCTGGGCGGCGCCGGCGCCTGCTCCAGGGCGGAAGCCGCTGCTGCCGCGAGCAGGAGAATGAAGATGGCGGCCGCGGATTGGTTGGAGTAGGAGCAAGTCATTATTATATTAGTTGCTAACTGTGTGTTGCTGGCTGCAGGAATGTGGGATAGATCATCTGCATCGGCGATCGATCGGGTCGTCGATTTATAGGCCAACAGGCCCAGCGTAAAATTTGTTGAAGTTGAATCTCGCCCACTGGCCAGAAATTCAAACGCTGTCCGGAGGTTAATTACTTCGTTCCCGTGGTCCTTGCTCTGCCTTTGCTTCCGTGAGATGCATGGGTGTACGACATGCATGGCTGACAAAAAAAATCATCCCTATAGAACCTTGCATTAGAGTTAATTTGGCTACGATATAGTAGAATAATCATAACTCTAAGTATTACTATATGATGCTTGATTTTAAATGAAATGCACGGCAGCTTTGTAAGATAGTTTATAGAAATAAATTAGTTGTTGGCTACACCAAACTGGTACTACTCTATTGGTACTGTTAGCTAGATTTCATCATATGGACGGCTCATATTAATTATAAACACTCTAAAATTTTTAATAGTAAAATACAAAACGTTGAGAATTATATATGATGTTTTGATTAAAAAAATATGTGCAAGGCCTGTAAATGAAAATATAGACGATGAGCGTAACGTACCGGAAAGACTTTTGTGTGATGTTTGTATACACGCCTACACCTTGCGTACATTACAATAGCAAAATTTACGTACACACACCTACTTTTTTCCCTTTAAATTTTCAAAAGGAAATATCTCAAGGTCTAGCACCTAGAGATACTCCCCGTCGACTTTTATAAGATGGAACATATCAGGTGCAAACGAGGCACCATGTGTACATTTGTAAACTTTCAATTAAGGCCACAAGAATACAAGATGGTCATCCAATGGGAGAGAGGACATAACCAACCGCCACAAGCATCTTCAATGAAATTTTGCGATAACATGTTTACTCCAATAAAAAAATTACACTGACATGTTTACTCCAAAATAAATTGGAATGTTTGGATCTCATGTTACCACTAGAAAATGAGATATCAATCATCAACAAAAAATCTCGAAACGAATTCAAACTGAGTCCTGGATTTAAATTTTGTAGTGCTTGGAGGCTTTTTTAGTCTTTGTTTGTAACACCAGCTAAAAGGAAATGTGAGACTTAATTTCTTGTTTTTAAAGTAACAATAATAAAAATTTAGAGTTCTTGTAATTAACATGAATCATTCATCTGATGAAATCTAATGTTGGTAGTACTATGTGGTACCAGAAAGTACAAACAGGATAATATAATAAAGTACCATTTTGGTGAGGCCAACAACTAATTTAATAGTTTTATCTATTTATTTATTTTATTAAATTAACTGGTGGAAAAAAATCTTAACACAAGGTACTACCCAGTAACTTCCGATACTATCAAGTAACATAACGAAACTCAATAATAAATTTTGGACCATGCTGTCACGACACGAGTGCGGGGGTCGTGCCATGCCTACTGCCTAGGATCTCCGCAGTACGACACATGTTTTGGGCAATGCTTGGGTCAGCCGACAAGGTACAAAAATGACACATTAGCATATCTGTAGGTTATATCATCCTAACATCATTCATTCTACGCGTCATATGACCTAACATAACTACAATCATAGAAGGAAGTCATAAAATCTACCTCACATGTATGAAATCATGATAAATAGGATCATTTCGTAGAGATGTATGGACTATGGAGTGATTGTCGTAAAGTTTAGAATTTTTTAATAAGTTCAGGTTGTGTGTTGGCTTTTGGGAAAATCAGAGATCTTTGTCGATATAAGCTCGGTACTTCCTTTCGGTTGTTTTGAGTGCAGTTCCTTTTGTGTAAAATCATGGACGTGTAGCTTTTTTCCAAACAAAACTTAGGAGCTGATATGTAAAAGTATGTGAACTATGGAATCAATTTTCACTAAATAGAAGGGTATTTATGCAATAAAATTGTTGATTGGATGACCCGGATCGTCCATGTTGAGATAGTTGTAGGAAGAGGGGTTTCGTAATGGTGGGTTAAAGATTAATTTCAGTGAAGTTGAGGGATTAGTTTGTGAGGGAACGTGAGATTCAATTGTGGGGTAGAGTTGTATTTGCTGGGAAGTATCGGGTATTTTCATACTAATGTATTGGAAGTAGGTTTTTGCAGAAGTTTAGGGGCTCTTTTGTAAAAAAAATGTGGACTATAGTATCGTTTAATGGTAAATGCAACACCTTTTTTCTCTATGGGAAGAAGTTTAGAGGCTCTTTGTGAAGTTTAGGGATTTGTTTTAAGTGTGGAGTACAGATTGGTTGTTGTAAAGTTTAATGTTGTTTCGTTAAGTTTTGGGTGCTTTGTGATTTGTCAAAAATTAGAGGTCTTTTTCGTACAAGCATGGGGCCTTCGGGTGGGTTGTTATGAAGTTTGAGGTTCTTTTTGGAAAATTGTCGATTGCAAACATTTTTTTTGAAAGTTTAGGGGTTCATCTATAAAAATCTGTGGACTGCGGGGCTTTAGGGTGGATTGTTGCGAAGTTCAAGGTCCTTTTTGGAAGATTGTTGATTGCAAACATATTTTTCCAAAACAATTAGCGCTTATCTATAAAAAATTCATGGACCGAGGGATTGTTTTTGCTAAATAGAAGGACCTTTTTGCGAAATGGTCGTTGAACCGTACACATTGCCGATCCAAATGATGTGGCCAACCTCTTTGGCCTCGATTCATGGACTATAAGATCAATTTTTGATAAATGGAAGGACCTTTATGCAAAACGACCACTGCTCGACCAATATGGTCTGTGCGTGTGGCCGATCCAACGATCGGGAAAAGCCAACGACGTGGCAGCTTCTTTGGCCTCAGTATTGACCAAGAATCATAGGTAAAAATAACATTCACATACAACATTTATTATATAATCAATTTGTTTTCTTTATCAATTTTAGAAATTATTTTTCTAATGAATAGAAGTACTTGCAACCAAATGGGTATACAAATAAAAACAAACAAATGTATTGCAAGGGTTGTACTTGGGCTGGCACGACACAAAGACGTACTGATCGTGCTTGAGCATAGTAAAAGACTTGTCGTGCCATACCGATACGACACGACGACGTGACTAACGTACCTAGAAGTCTACTCCCTCTATCCCGGAATGACTGTCGTTTTCGCTTCCCGAGAAATAATTTTGATTAATTATATATAAAAATATATTAGTATTTACGATACAAAATTAATATCATGAGATAGATATTTGAATCTAGTTTTTTAACAAAATTAATTAGAGATACAAATATTGCACATATTTTTTACAAATTCGGTCAAACTTGTGGCACGAACACCAACGACGACTATCATTTTGAGACGGGGGGAGTAGGCATGATGCGGCACGGCATGGTCCAACTCTTAGCTCTATTGACGATCTTCTCAAGTACATCTATTTATATTATCTATTATCTATATAACCTATATATATTGGAGCATCTCACTAAGGATCATAACTCCATTTCTCTTAACATGCAAGCTATTCATGTCAGCGCCAAATCACCATCCACTAGGACTATCTATTTATGTCTAATATCAATTTTCTGTGACCAATAACATCCATGCATGCAATTTATAAGTCTTTGCGAGTACCATGCTATAAAATTCCTACGGTAAAATACACGGAGGACCACTAATTTAAGAGCAATTCTCTATCTATACAAGAACATGTTTTCATGTATTATAATCTAGCCCTAAGACCCCAACCGCTCCAAGGCTGCAGTTGTTGTCTCCCTCATGTGTCTCGCATCCACCCAGCGTCCGCCCCCAACCCCCTGTGCGAGCCACCGCGCAGTGCCTTCCTGGCTGCCCCCAACCATCATTGTTGACCCTGGCCGCCCAAGACCCTTCCCCATCGCCGTCGTCCGCTTGCCGACCCCGGCCGCCGCTCCCACCATCCTCGTCGTGCGCTCCCTCCATCCCCTGCGGGCACTCCCTCCTCCATCCCCGGTGCACGCCACCGCTCCCTCATCCATCCATCCCCGGCGGGCGCTTGTCTACCTTGGCCACCGCTCCCTCCTCCATCCCCGGTGGGCGCCACTGCTACCTCCCCGCACCTCCCTCCTTCCTCCTCCGCCTCTTCTGGTTCACCCTCTTAAGCACAGCTTGAGGAGCAACTAGGGAACCCTGACAAACTAATGAATACAATTGTTCATTTGTACCATAGTGTACAAACTGTACGCCGTGAACATGTTAACTATCCAAGCTTACACGCACATGAAATAAGCTAAGTGCACAACTAAACATACAAGTCAACAAAGCATACCCGATTAGTTGTCAAAAAAAAAACAAAGCATACCCGATTCAACAGATTGGTAAACCCAAAAACCGATCGACGATTCAGGCAAATTAAGGATCACCCATTACATGCTTTGTTCAGTGATATGAGCAAGGTAAGCTGAAGTGTGTAACTCAATCAGGCAAAACATCACATTGACATATGACTATACAAGTGCAAAAACCTTGTTTTACGTGTTCAACAGTGTGTAACAATGAAATATCGGACGTGTGGGTACTAGCAGGGCCGTTCTGCAATTTTGTTTATTACCAGACATATCGATCATGATGAGCTGATTACAAAAGAAGCAACATCGGGTCATCAGCATGATGGGATTGGGAGCGCCCGCCATGCCTAGTAGTAGTAATTACTAAGCTCACTTGCTAGCTGGGCCGGTGGGCCCGCGCGGTAATTTTATTGATACCATACTGTAGTCGTTTTATTACTATTTATTATATATAAGCATAAACGCAGGGTGTGCCGGCCCGCGCCTGCTTGTGCCATGCAGTATTTGCATGCGCACACACACACAACACGCCTACCCATGCGTCTCCACCTTGGCCACTTGGGCCTGGGCCTGGCGGCCGATTTCATCGATGGCAGCTTGGACCGCCTCTTGTATTTCCCGCTGGACAGCAGCTAGTACTCCATCGACTTCAGCTTGGGCGCGGGCGATATTGTCCGCCACGGCGGAGTTTAGTTGCTCGGCCACCTTGGCCAATGTAGCTTCATCACGGAGGTTCATGCTGGGCGGCGTCGGCGCCTGCTCCAGGGCGGAAGCCGCTGCTGCCGCGAGCAGGAGAATGAGGATGGCGGGCGCGGATCGGTTGGAGTTGGAGGAAGTCATTATCATATTGGCTGCAGGAATGTGGGATAGACCATCTGCATCGGCGATCGATCGCGTCGTCGATTTATAGGCGAACAGGCAAGCGTAACCGTAACAGCTTGTTGAAGTTGAATCTCGCGCGCGCACCGGCCGGAAATTCAAACGCTGTCCGGAGATTAGTTACTTCGTTGCCGTGGTCCTTTTTGCCTTGCTTCCGTGAGATGCATGGGTGTACGACATGCATGGCTGACAAAAAAAATTGTCCCTATAGAATCTTGCAGTGTTAATTTGCAGCTACGATATAGAATAATCATAACTCTAACTATTATGATGCTTGATTTTAAATGACGAAATGCACGGCAGCTTTGTAAGATAGTTTAATAGAAATAAATTAGTTGTTGGGTACACAAAACTGGTACTACTCTATTAGTATTTTGTGGTACTACTACTGATAGCTAGATTTCATCATACGGACGGCTCATGTTAATTATAAATACTCTAAAATTTCTAAAAATAAAATACAAAATGTAGAGAATTATATATGATGTTTAGATTTAAAAATATGTGCAAAGCGTGTAAATGAAAATATAGACGATGAGCGTAACGTACCGGAAAGACTTTTGTGTGATGTTTGTATACCGCCTACACCTTGCGTACATTAATTACAATAGCAAAATATTTGTAGGCACCTACTTTTTTCCCTTTAAATTTTCAAAAGGAAATATCTCAAGGTCTAGCACCTAGAGATACTCCCCGTCGACTTTTATAAGATGGGAACATATCAGGTGCAAATGAGGCACCCTGTGTAATTTTGGAAACTTTCAATTAAGGCCACAAGATGGTCATCCAATGGGAGAGAGGACATAACCACCCGCCACCAGCATCTTCAATGAAATTTTGCGATAACATGCTTACTCCAATAAAAACATTACATGACATGTTTACTCTAAAATAAATTGGAATGTTTGGATCTCATGTTACCACTAGAAATTGATATATCAATCATTAACAAAAATCTCAAAACCAATTCAAACTAAGTCCTGGATTTAAATTATGTAGTGCTTGGAGACTTTTTTAGTCTTTGTTTCTAACACCAACTAAAAGTAAATGTGAGACTTGAATTATTGTTTTTAAAATAATAATAATTTAGAGTGCTTGTAATTAACATGAAATAATGTTGGTAGTACTAGGTAGTACCAGAAAATACAAATAGGATAATATCAAAAAGTAACATTTTAGTGAGCCCAACAACTAATTTAGTAATTTTATTTATTTTTTATTAAATTAGCTGGTGGAAAAAATCTCAACACAAGGTACTACCCAGTACCTTCCGGTACTATCCAATTACCATAACAAAACTCAATAATAAATTTTGCACTGTGCCGGCACGACACGAGTGCGAGGGCTGTGCCATGCCTAGGATCTCGGCAGCACAACACGTATGTTGGGCAATGCTTGGGTCTGCCGGCAAGGCACAAAAATGACACATTAGCATATTTGTAGGTTATATCATCCTAAGATCATTCGTTCTATGCGTCATATGACCTAACATAACTACAATCATAGAAGTCATAAAATCTACCTCACATGTATGAAATCATGATAAATAGGATCGTTTCGTAGAGATGTATGGACTATGGAGTGATTGTCGTAAAGTTTAGAATTTTTTTAATAAGTTCAGGTTGTGTGTTGGCTTTTGGGAAAATCAGAGATCTTTGTCAATATAAGCTCGGTACTACCTTTCGGTTGTTTTGAGTGCAGTTCCTTTTGTGTAAAATCATGGATGTGTAGCTTTTTTCCAAAAAAAAATAGGAGCTGATATGTAAAAGTATGTGAACTATGGAATCAATTTTCATTAAATAGAAGTGTATTTATGCAATAAAATTGTTCATTGGATGACCCGGATTGTCCATGTTGAGATAGTTGTAGGAAGAGGGGTTTCATAATGGTGGGTTAAAGATTAATTTCAGTGAAGTTGAGGGATTAGTTTGTGAGGGAACGTGAGATTCAATTGTGGGGTAGAGTTGTATTTGCAGGGAAGTATCGAGTATTTTCATGCTAATGTATTGGAAGTGGGTTTTTGCAGAAGTTTAGGGGCTCTTTTGTAAAAAATGTGGACTATAGTATCGTTTAATGGTAAATGCAACACCTTTTTTCTCTATGGGCAGAAATTTAGAGGCTCTTTGTGAAGTTGAGGGATTTGTTTTAAGTGTGGAGTACAGAGTGGTTGTTGTAAAGTTTAATGTTGTTTCAGTAAGTTTTGGGTGCTTTGTGATTTGTCAGAAATCAGAGGTCTTTTTCATATAAGCAAGGGGCTTTTTGGTGGGTTGTTATGAAGTTTGAGGTTCTTTTTGGAAAATTGTCGACTGCAAACATTTTTTCAAAAGTTTAGGGGTTCATCTGTAAAAATATGTGGACTACGGGGCTTTAGGGTGGATTGTTGCGAAGTTCGAGGCCCTTTTTGGAAGATTGTTGATTGCAAACATATTTTTCCAAAAAATTAGGGGCTTATCTATAAAAATTCATGGACTAAGGGATCGTTTTTGCTAATTGAAGGACCTTTTTGCAAAATGGTCGTTCAACCGTACGCATTGCCGATCCAAATGATGTGGCCAACTTCTTTGGCCTCGATTCATGGACTAAGAGATCAATTTTAGATAAACGGAAGGACCTCTATGCAAAATGACCGCTACTCGACTATGGCTCTGCGTGTGGCCGATCCAATGATCGGGAAAAGCCAATGACGTGGCAGCTTCTTTGGCCTCAGTATTGACCAAGAATCATAAGTAAAGATAACATTCACATACAACATTTATATAATACGGTTTGTTTTCTTTATTAATTTTAGAAATTATTTTTTTGTATGAATAGAAGTACTTGCAACCAAATGAGTACAAATAAAAAACAAACAAATGTATTGCAAGGGTTGTACTTGGGCTGGCACGACACGAAGACGTACTGATCGTGCTTGAGCATAGTAAAAGACTTGTCATGCCATACCGATACGACACGACGACGTGACTAACGTACCTTACCAGCCGACATGACTAACGTACCTAGAAGTCTACTCCCTCCATCCCAAAATGACTGTCGTTTTCACTTCCCGAGAAATAACTTTGATTAATTATATATAAAAATATATTTTACGATACAAAATTAATATCATTGGATAGATATTTGAATATAGTTTTTTTAACAAAATTATTTAGAGATACAAATGTTGCACATATTTTCTACTAATTCAGTCAAACTTGTGGTACGAACACCAACGACAACTATCATTTTGAAATGGGGGGAGTAGGCTTGATGCAGCACGGCATGGTCCAAGTCTTAACTCTATTGACGAGCTTCTCAAGTACATCTATTTCTATTATCTATTATCTATCTATATAACCTATATATATATATATAGGAGCATGTCACTAAGGATCGTAACTCCATTTCTCTTAACATGCAAGCTATTCATGTCGCGCCAAATCATCATCCACTAGGACTATCTATTTATGTCTCATATCAATTTTCTGTGACCAATAACATCCATGCATGCAATTTATAAGTCTTTACGAGTACTATGCTATAAAATTCCTCCGGTAGAATACATGGATGACCACTAATTTAAGAGCAATTCTCTATCTATAGAAGAACATGTTTTCATATATTATAATCTAGCCCTAAGACCCCAACCACTCCAAGGCTGCAGTTGTCATCTCCCTCTTGTGTCTCACATCCACCCAGCGTCCGCCCCCAGTGCGAGCCGCCACGTAATGCCCTCCTGGCTGCCCCCAACCATCATTGTCGAACCTGGCCGCCCAAGACCCTTCTCCATCGCCGTCGTCCGCTTGCCAACCCCGGCCGCTGCTCCCACCATCCTCGTCGTGCGCTCCCTCCATCCCCTGCGGGCACTCCCTCCTCCATCACCGGTGCACGCCACCGCTCCCTCATCCATCCATCCCCGGTGGGCGATTGTCGACCTCGGACACCGCTCCCTCCTCCATCCCCGGTGGGCGCCACTGCTCCCTCCCCGCACCTCCCTCCTTCCTCCTCCGCCTCTTCTGGTTCACCCTCTTCCGCCTTCCTAAGTCGATGAGGCAGCTCCCCGACGGGCGGCGGTGACCTAGCCTGAGATGTGCGGCCACCAGAGTTCTTTTCTTTTATGAAAATATTTAAGATAACTCGGTTCTCTCGGTTAGAACCGGAACCGAACTAAAAAAAACTGAAACCGAAATGAATTAGTTCCTACATCCGAAAAGAACCGATTGGTTCATGTTTTCTTGAAACCGAATTTGTGAAAGAACCGAGGAACCAAACCGATCGGTTCGGTTAGAGCGGAATGCCTAGGGCTAATTAACTGCACTACTAGCATGGTAGTAGGGTGGACGGCAACAAGCCCAATTTTTGAGGTGAGCCGCCGATCGATCGAAAATCGATTCAGCAGGACGCAAGCATGGTGAGTGACCGAAGCCAAACAAATCTTGAGCAGAAAATATGCTAGTACATGTGATTTTGTAGTTTCTTGAAATATAACCCACAACTTAATTATATTGGAATCTAGAATTTGAGTGGTGTGACAAATACGCAGCATATGGATCAGCCAACAATGGAGATAGACTTGATACCAAAGGTCCTATAACCTAGTTGATTAGAGAACTTGAGGTATATAGTCGCAACCAAGAGACCAGACTCGGGATTTTAAGTTGGATTAGGTTTCCTTCTCTTAATGAAAATCATAAGACGGTATCAACCCCACCAGTATAGACCTGATGATGTGTCGGAGGACCATACCGATCTTTCTTTACCACACAATGACGTTACTCTTTTTTTTCGAACAATGACGTTACTCGTGAAGACCGTGGAGCGATCTTAACCCCACCGGTATAGACCTAATGATGAGTGGGAGGACCATACCGATCTTTTTCACGTACTCGTTCGATGAAATAGACCACCATCTGATTTGCAAGAAGAATCTGCAAGGGCGTAGAGACTAGTACAGGTGAAAATCCGACCAGATAATAGCATTATTATTGCCACCATGCAGCATTATTCCACAGAGATAGGTACAGGATACTATATATGGTTATGAATACATATTATTATACTCGTGGCACCATCAAATTCTCACGGATTTGCTGCTGCAATCATGCAGTCGTAGTGAAACGATCCACAAGATGAAAACCACTAAACTCGGACACACCTCAAATGCTCTCAGCATTGATCACCAGAGATAAATCATGTGTCCCAGCTATCTCAGCATATCTATCCGGCCATCGACCCGTGCATGCATGATGCATTTTACAGACCTCAAAAACCATGCACACGTGCGTCAAAACCAGCGCCGATCGCATATGCCGGCGCTGGTAGCTGGTCTACTAGAAACCCTTTTAGTTGCGTTATAGTAGCAGCGCACTCTAAAAGTGTTTCTATGCTAGTGCATAAAGATGCTTTTGACACGATTTAATAACATATCAAAGTGTCACGATATTAGACAGGTTTGCATTGTTAGTAGTCTTATAGAGATATTTTTTTATCACGCAACTGAAATCATCTCAAAAGACACGAAGTTAGACACGATTTAAAGCATCATTATTGTCTAGACACACTGCAATGCATATAGAACCATGTCTATAGTCGCACAAAGATACTTTTTGACATGATTCTAAAAATGTTTCAGAATGATGCATGGTTAGACATGCTTGGAATCATCAGTTGCATGTAGGAACGTGTTAAAGCGTATCAAATAAGTGTACTAATAGTTCTTCATAGGCGAACCCAAAAGTAAAACATACTTATGTAAGTCAGATTTAGTGTGTAGGTGAGACAGTAAGGAAGATATGTGTGAGGTGAGAGATCAATCCTACATATTACACATAAATAACCATGTATATGTGTAATTCAATCTGAAATATGTTTTTTGATTTTTTTCATAAATTAGTAAACATATTTTTATAAGTGATTGAGATAAAGTTAAAAATCAAGCATTTGATGTCTAGCAAATCTAAAAGAAAAAACATACATCCAAGACATATACTATATTAATTATGTAACTTTTGTACATGTTTTATAGAAAAAGTGAATTGGATTAATTTGCATAAACTCTAGTCATCTCAAAAATCTTCTCAAGATAATAAAATAGAAGAATGTTGAAACTTGAAATTATATTGAGCAATAATCATTAAATTTTGGGTGTGTGGCATCAACTATCCTTTAAAAATCCCTTCCTATCTGATGTAGTACTAACCTTCATTTGAAATTCTACAAGTGGTTTACTCCCTTCATCCCCAAAAAAGTGTTGTGGTTGTTTTCCGTACCAAAAATTTGACCAGATTTGTAGAGAGCAACGTTTGTATAGCTAGTAAAAATTGTTTCTTGGGAAGCGAAAACGACAGTCTTTTAGGGCACCAGTAATTGTTGTAGATAGCAGCTCTCTATAATGTTGTCCACATCAGCTGTATAGAGTGTTAATAGACTACCCATTTAACAGACTTGTTATAGTATTTATTAGTGTACCCCACGTGTCATTATTTTTTATCCTCCATCTTCTTCTCCACCGCTCCTTCCCCATCTTCCCCGCCTACATCTCCCCTGCCTTTGCATCCCCTCCGCTGGTGTCCCCCGCCTCCACACGCCCGCAGCTCCGGTGGATGCCGGCGGCCGCGCCTCTCTCTCCTCCTAGCTCTGGCCATCGGCCATCTCTCGCTCTAGCCAACACGCACCATTGGAGTCCGCCCCTACCTCACCTGCGCCGGCCATTCAACTCCACATCCGGTCTGCCCCGAACGCACCACCCTTCGTTTCCCCCTCGTCGGGCTCGCCTCACGCCGGTAGCCGCGACTCGTCCGATCTCCTCCCCGCCGGTTGTCCCGCGCCGGTGCCTCATCCTCCTGATGGCGGCTCGTCTGGCCTCCTCCCCCTGTCGGCTTGCCCGCGCTTGCGCCCCGTCCTCCTCCCGTCGGCGGCTCGTCCAGCCTCCTCCCCCACAGGTGACCTTGTCGGCTTGGCCGCGGCAGTGCCCCGGTCCTCCTCCCCGCGGCGGCCGCCAGCTAGAGCGGCGGCGCTTCACTACCCAGCCTTGCATTCTACCACTGGGCACGGAGAAGGTGCGTGGTGGGATCCACTGGACACGTGAGAATTTGTGTAGCGCATGCCGCTGGACCAGTGCAGGCACATTCTCTCTCTTCAACACTCTTTCCTACGTGGAGTGCTCATAGTGGATCTAACGACCCCATTGCGGGTGCCCTTCGAGACGGAGGGACTACATCACAATTAGCAATTATGGAAGTACTCAAATCCATCACACTTACCAAGAGACCTACCCTGAGGCTATCCGCACCGGCGTGCGCTACGCGAGCGCTATGGGACAGGTTGGCGCGGTGGCGTTGGTTTTTGGCGTTTTTCTGCCCGCAGCGGTGTACTGGGAGGCGAGCGCTACGTCCCGTTTTTCTTCCGCGAGCGCTAGATGCAGCGGCTTTCCCGTCGTGCGCTACGCCCCGCGCAGGACCCACGAGCAACTGCCCCGCGCGCAAAGGTGCAAGCCGTCACGGCGAGGCGGCCCACCGTCCACCGCTGTGGAGGTCCGCCGCAGGGAGGGAGGGTTGGCGCCATGAGCGGAGGGAGCAGGGGTCCGCCGCCGGGGCCGCGCGGTCGGCGACCTCCACCCCGAGCTCATGCAGGAGGGGATCGGCTTCTCCAGATCCACGCAGGGAAGCTAGGGAGGAGGAGCTCGGGGGAGGGAACCCAGCGGCGGCGGCCGCCTCGGAGCTCTCGAGCTTGGGGATGGAGCCGCGCCTCACCTCGCCTCCACTACAAGAAAAACGCCGACTAGTGACGCAAAAAAAAAGGCTGTTTCTCGTCATAAACCGTGATTAATGACGCCGGTTGTTACGAAAATGCGTCGTCATTAATCGAGCGTCACAAACCGCGATTAATGACGAGACCTTATTTCCCGGCGTCATGAGTTTAATGACGCGTATAAATTCGTAACACAAAGGCTTCATAAGGTACCTGCCACGTCGGACCAAAATCTGATGTGGCACGGCATTTTGTGAATTCAGCACATATTTTGACGGGCCAAGGTCCAAATACCTTGTCGTCATAGATTGAATTTGACCCACTTAATATTAAGCTGAGCCCAATGTTTCTTTCGTCATAAATTGGTTTTAAGCCTTATTAATGTTGGATGGAGCCCGATATTGTTTGCGTCATAGAATGTTTAAGGCCTATTTATGGTTGGATGGAGCCCAATAATTGTTGTCTTCATAGACACTTTTAGGCCTAATTCTGGCTGGACCGACCCAATAATCGAGGTCGTCATAAAATGTTTTAGGCCCGGTTTTAGTATGACAGAGCCCAATAATTGCATTAGTCATTAATTTATTTTGGGTCCAGTACTGGTTGGATAGAGTTCAATATTCGATGACGTCATAAAATGATTAAGGCCCAACTGATATTGGACCCAGCCCACCATTTGCTGACGTCATTTTTGATACGACTCATTTTATTAATAAATCGTTTTTGAATTCGTAAAAAAATAATGGGCCGATGGGGCAAGCCCACATATTTTTTCCCTGTTATTTTAGGCTGCACTCCAGGCTAAGCACCCTGCCATATTTTATACCAACAGCCGATGGTCTTTTCTTGCTCTGGCCGATCCGGCCACCTTGCCGATGGTCCTAGCTTGCCGATCTGCCTCTGCCGATTGACTAGCCAATTTCACCAATACTTGTTAAATCTGGTGTCAACACCAGGTTGCGCTTAATTAAATATAATTCAATCTCGTATTACATGCTAATCAATTAAGTAATAGACATCACAAATAATATTTCCATACCACTGATACAAATAAATGTTTCGGATCACACATGACACATTATTATCATTGAACACAGAACAACCACAAGCATATTGTAAGTAGGAGCTCACAAACCAATACACATGATATCTCCATGCTCACAAATAAAGCTGGTATTGAAATAGAACCCACTAAGATAACAAAGCTCTGTAATCACAAACCAGCACAACTAGCTGGGAGGACACAAGTAGAAGACTAAGAAACACAGTGGCCTTACCCAAGGTGCGAGCTTAGCAGTTGACGAAGGAGGGTCTCTGTAGTTTCTACTTGTTTCTTCAACCTCTCAATCTCATCAGTCTGCACTTTCATTGCTACATCTGATGCTTCTGCCTTGATCTTCAAGTCTGTCAAAACTTAGTCCTGTTCAACAAAGATTTCACCAAGGTCAGCAGATGCATCGAGCCCTCCCAATGAAACTTCAGGTCTTGAGCATGTAGCGAAAGCTAGATAATCTCGAGGCATGTAATCAATGAATGGCTTTGACTTTACATTGGAGGGATAGGAATTTGATATTTGAACCGCAAGGATTGTCCTCGACATTTGAGCCTAAAAATGAAAGGAGAAGTCAAACTTGAACCTTAAACGAAGCAAGCAAATAAATAAACTTAAGAATAATCTTAAGAATCAAGTAGCAGGATTATCATGCGTTCTGTTATATACCACGACATGTGATTGAATCTCAGCAATGCAGGAGTGGGATGCTAGGCCCTGCACAAAGAGTTACAAATCAGGAACTGGATCTAGAGCGGTCAAGGTAAGAGAAGGATCTAAAATCTAAGACAATAAACAAAGTAAATTACTTTCTAAGCATGGCTCATCTATTAAGTTGTGTTACAAATCAGTAACTGCATCTAGAGCGGCCAAGGTAAGAGAAGAATCTCCAATCTAACACAATACACAAAGCAATTTACTTTCAACGCATGGCTAATCGATTAACTTGTGTTCCAAATCAGTGACTGCATCTAGAGCGGCAAAGTTAAGAGAAGAATCTCAGAACTAACACAATACATGAAGCAATTTACTTTCTAAGCCAACGAAAATACTACTAGGGGACTAGAAAGAAAAGGAAATGAGATTCTCACTTATGAAGCTCCAAGATTCAGGGGCCCATGGATTGAGGGGGCATCAGGAGCTGGTGCTTGCGTCGTATCCTCGCTCAACTGCTCAGCTTGGCCAGCACAGCAGACGCAAGCAGAACACCGATATCTACCGCTCACCATCTGCTGAGATACCCCTCCCCCTCCACCGGCGACGGCGAGGTTGGACCGCCACCGCAGATCTAGCTGAGCAGAGTGATGCTTTTTGGAAATAGAAGGCACGAGTTTAGTGGTGCAACGCGGTAGCAATGGAGTAGAGTATTTATTATTTCGGGGCGGAGAGGGAATACAGAATTTGAAAATCCCGCTTTCGACTTCCTGACCGCGAAATGAAAATTTGGTAAGTTGCACTTGCTTCGGGGCCACTGACAAGTGAGGCCGTGCAATGGCGGCCCCATATTGTCAGCGAGTTTGGGTGGGATTCCGGTGGCATACAATATAGGCAGGAGACAGATATCTGGAAGAGGCTCGCGCTTTAGTGAAGCTGGGTGCGTTTCCAGTCGAAGATCACAAAACCTAACAGCTGTTTCTCCCACTACAATGCCTACACGTCTATTTTTTAAGTCATACGGATATAAGGATCTTCCTTCTGCGTTCTTATCCGGACCAAAGCACACTCGTGTACCCACCAAATATTTCGCATGCCTACCGGGGAAAAAGCCTGCATATTCCGCCCTATACTTGTGACAGGATTCCTCAGCAGTGTAGGCCTTCGTATTCCGAGCATCCCACGTATTTTCATGGCTACTGTAATCCCGTGAGGGCATGCTCTGCCACGAGGTGCACGCTGCCTTAGTATCGGTCATGGTTCGATAAATAGGCGTGCCCCCAAGGCCTTTGCTCATCGCCTCTTCATCCTCCACACATTGTGCTAGCAGACCTCTCTATTTGGTTCTGCGCTCTGTGAAAAGAGGTGAGCTCTTAGCTTCCGCGTCGTGTTTTTACAGGATACAATCATTGTTTTTGGTCAGTGCTTATCATGTTTACGTTGTTGGCGAGTGTGTAGGAGGATGGCTTCTGATGCGAATGGAGGAACCACCAACTCCCATGCTGTGCCACCTCCGTAGCGGCCCGGATACATGGATCCATATGATCTGTACGACATGGACGAAGCGGACGAGGAAGAAACGGAGGAGATGAAGAAAGATGCTTTGGCTTGGCTGCAGGAGCAGGGTTACACTCATGTGCTTCGCCATGGTCACTGTGTGTGCCCTTACTGCAATCTTGCTAACCGGTAGTGGGGTTTTCGTGACATCCTACAACATGCTTCTGGCATTGGTCGCTCGGGACGTACCATGAAGTCGAGGAGTAGGCACCGTGCATTGGAGGAATATCTCCGCACGGATCCTCGTTATGCTACATTCCGTCGTGCATTAGGTATGGCGGGATAGGCGTGTGTCGTATCCATCTCCATGACCGTGTCTGTTGTCTTCCTCGTTGCCAAGTCCAAAGATTTCATTGCTGGGTGTGTGCTTGTGCGCGCCAGTGCCAGTGCCACTGTACGGGTGTAGGTCTATGGGGATGTATCATGTATGTGCATATTTAAGTTGAATAATTTGGGCAAGGTGACCATCATTTACGTTCTGTATATTCTTGGCAAAACGGTGAATTTAGTCAAACGGTAAATTTGTAAAATCGGTCATCATTTACGTGTGTATCTGCAATGCGGTGCGGTGGGATAAGAATAAAATATTACATGACAAAACATTACATCTCAGACTATGGCAACGCATCATGACCAAGGAAATCCACTGAAGCAAGGAAGGTGATCATGGAAAAGAAGAACACCCATGTTCTTCATGGATAACAGGGGATACAGGGGATTTTCCTACCACTACAAGATTCACAGAACAGGAAAACAGGGGATCGATCTTTTCCATCCAAGACAAAACATACAATTGATCTTACCATCCACAAGACCACCTATTTGAAAGTGAAAAAGAAAACACAAATCTGAGTAATCTAAGACGACCCCTCTGAGGAGTTCCCCGATGACTCTGGCGTCGAGGGAGCTTCAATGGCTGCGGGAGCCACGGGACCGGGATTGGCGGGGCTGGCATTTGAAGGACCAGTGCCGAGGTCCATCTTCTTCTTGGTCCTCTTCGAGTCCACCACCTCCTCCTCCTCCTCCTCCTTCTCCTCCTCCGCACCCTTCTCCTCCTTCGCCGACGGAATGTCCTTGAACGAATCAAGCTTACCGGCCTTGTCATCCTTCAAAAGCTCATCCTTCAAAAGCTGCCTCACAAACACCTCCGTCTGTTGATTCCTCTTCTTTGCCTCCACCCGCTTCCTCTTCTTGGCCGCCAATCGCTTCTTCTCAATGGCCGCCCACGTCTCTTCCTCTTCCTCATCCTCTTCTTCTTCCTCTTCCTCTTCCTCTTCCTCCTCTTCCACGTAGTCGTACTCATCCTTACTGTCCTCGCTCTCCTGCCTTTCCATGTCTTCTACATCAGATTCACTCAAGGAGGGGTCGGATGGCTCGCATGCGCTTGGTTGGGGGGAGTCGGGTGGAGTCCCGATGGAGGAGGGGTTGGAAGGGAACGGGGAGGCGGGAAGTCGAATCGGAGAAGAAGGCATGGTGGTTGTGGTTTTCTGGAGGAAGAGAGTTTGAGACAAGGCAATGGAGGGAGTTGGGAGAGTCCGATATATTAATATATCTTAGTTTCAAGGAAAGTCGGGGTGTCTCTTCGGGAGTTGTATCACGCTAATGCAAGGAGGCGCCTCGATCTCTAATAATGTAACGGTCTTTTGCAAAGAAAAGAACTATGTAAATTTGTAATCTTAGTGAATTTGGAGCAAACTATATTTACAAGCACTTCAACATGCTGAGATGAACTGTTTACTACCATTAAACCGGATGTTCGGGTATGGGATGCATTAACAGACCGGATGTTTCGGTCTAGAAATAGATACAGAAAGGACAAATATTTCAGGACCTGTAAAAGATGCTTGTTTTGATTTTGGGCAAAGGTGATCTATGATTTCATAGTTTATGAGGGCGATAAAATAGGATAACATTTATAGGGAGATAAGGAATAGAGATCGTCAGGGAAACAAAGCATAAACAACTTCAAACAAGGGGATTGATCAACAAACAAATGATAACCAAAATCACAAACATGGTTTGGGTTAGGGATGCATTAGCGTTTTGGATGTTTGGCAATAACCGCATGCTTGTTTTGAATTGGTCAAGTGAGCAACGATCACATTGCTATTTCTTATTAATCGTCCAATATTGATCTTCAACTTCTCCAGATCATGTGTCAAGCTAGGAAACTGACATTGTCAAGTGATTGGCAGATGTTGGTGTAGGTCTGTCTAGTGGTGCTATGTTTTGGGTTGGAAACTTGTGATGATGTTCAGACTCGTTGTCTGGTGATGCTTACTCTCCATGGGAGTCCTAGGGGCGATCGTTGTCCTAATCTAGCTTGAGTCAATGTAGGTTAGGGCGAATCAAGGGCCAGTGAACTCCTCTTTTATCCCTGTTCTGTGACTTGTTCGGTATTTCCGTTGTTGCAATGGAAATGGGGGATGCCCTCGATTCGAAAAAAAATGTGTCAAGCTAGGAAACACGATCATGTATAAGTACAATAAGAGCGGATGTTCTTGTCTAGAAACACGAATAGGCCGGACAACACATGAGACCATGTTTCATGGAAATGTAAAGTTACTAATTAACATCACGATGTTCACATACATAAGACAATATTCCCACGAGATCTAAAGATACTAACTAACATCACAAATAACATATCGGCATTGGTCTTCCACTGGCGCGGCTCGCTCACTCCATCAACATCCATCCCTCATTTCTGGCCAGGACGCAGTGGCGGCTCCACTTCTTCATGTTGTCCTCCCTCAGGGCCTCAGACCTGGCCATCCCAAGGACGTGGTCCTTGATCTCATTCAGGTTCCTCCACCGGTGCATACGGTTGGGGCAGACAGGGCACCCGTAGGTGTTGGTAGTGCACCGGAAGACGCGCAGAGCAAAGGTGTCAGATTTGGAGTCAGAATTGGAGTCGGAGTCCAACTCCGCAAGTGGTGGAGGAGGCTGGGAATCCGCCGGCGACGTACCAGCGGCTCCGAGCATTGGCAGGTCGACGTTGGCGGCGTCGCAGCGGGACGGATCCGTGCCGTGGAATTGACGCCCTTGCCACTCTAAGTAGGAGCGGATGAAGTGGAGGCCGCGCGGTGACAGCCAGGACCCAGATTCGGCTCGTGAGGAGGCGGTGGGTGAGAGGCTGGCAACGCCACCGGACCGACGAGCAGGGGCGGGTACGGCCATGCGCCTGAGCTCTGTGTGTCTGGGGGAGACTGATTGCTTCATTGCGTCGGACGGGCAGTAGGACTGAAACGCGAGTGTTTGGGAAGAGAACTATAGGTAGAGTGGTTCGGAACTTGCAAGGACGCCGATGGTAGTAGGAATACAGTGGCCAGATTCCATGAGAAGTTGTGCAAGCTTATGTGACAAGCTAAGCAACGGGCCTCTAGATCGAGTGGCTGCGATTCATCTACAAGCTTCCATGGGGCATTGTGGCAAGCTTCCATGGGAAATTAGGCAACGGGCGCCTTGGCCTGTCGAGGAAGGCTACGACCGGAAGTTACTGATAAGAAAAGGTGACCAGACCGGACTAAATTCAGTGTTAATTTTGTGAGTAAAATAGAATGACTACGTTCGGATCTTACTGATCTGCAAAAGTGAGCAGACCAGACTAAATGGTTCGTTGAATTGTTATTAGAAAAATACGATCGCATTATTCGAACGAACATCCATCCAAAGTAGGAAACAGAGTCCATTCTAAAGTGACTAATTAAACATCACAATTTCCACATACATAACACAATGTTCCAACGAAATCTAACGATACTAATTAACATCACTGATAACATAACATCACAAAGTTCACATACATAAGACAATGTTCCAACGAAATCTAAAGATACTAATTAACATCACAGATAACATAACAGCATAGATCTTCCACCGGCGTGGCTCCCTCACTCCATCTACTCCATCCATCCCTCATTCCTGGCCACGACGCGGTGGCGGCTCCACTTCTTCTTGTACTTCTCCCTTAGGGGCGCAGACCTGGCCATCCCAAGGACATGGTCCTTGACCTCATTCAGCTTGCGCCACCGGTGCATAAGGTTGGGGCAGACAGGGCACCCGTACGTGCCGTCGAGGCGCCGAAAGACACGCAAAGCATCACCCCGGGGGACCGGAGGGATGTAGCCATGGCAACGGTCCTCAGACGAGTCTGTGTCAGCTTGGGAGTCGGAGTCGGAGTCAGAGTCAAACTCACCAGCAGGAAGGGTAACTGTAAACTTCAGCTTCCGAGGCGGCGATGGTGGAGGATGCTGGATATCCGCCAGCAAGACACCAGCTGCTCCTGGCAAAGCGCCGGCGATCGACGGCGAGTCGACGTTGGCGTTGTCGGAGGGTGGCGGCAGCGACGGTGGAGGAGGCTGGGAATCCGCCGGCGAGCCACCACCGGCTCTTGGGAAACCGCCGACGAGCGACGGCGGGTCGACGTTGGCGGCGTCGGAGCTCGGCGGCGGCGGGTCGACGTTGGCGGTGTCGGAGCGCGGTGGCGGTGTGTCGTGGATGTGGCCCCACAGCGCCTCCGTGAACATGCGGGCGAAGTGCTGGTTGTCGCGCGGCGGCACCCAGTCACAGGCGCGCGAAGAGGATGTGGCACCGGAGGATTGGTTGAAGGGCGAGGGTGAGAACCGGCGCGACGGGGAGTCGGTGGGGGATAGCCGGCGCGACGGGGAACCGGTGGGGGATAGCCGGCGCGACGGGGAGCCTGATCGCTTCATTGCGTCGGCCGGGTAGGAGTGAGGCGCGAGTGTTTGGGAAGTGGTAGCGTGGTTCGGAACTGGCGAGGACGCCGATGGTGGGGGGTAGGAATGGCGATTTATGTGGAGTTACTCACCTTGTCTGGGAAGTTGTGCCGCTTCGGTGAGAAGGTAAGCAACAGGCGCCTCTTGAGTCTTGACTCTTGAGTGGCTTCCATTCATCTTCCACCGTTGAGGGGCTGATGTGCGGGTCCCCGCGCCGTATGACCAACACGTCTGTGATCTCTTGATGATGGCAACCACCTTCCATGGGAAGTTGTGGCACGAGGATGGCAACGGGCGGATGTTACTGTTAAGAAAAAGTGACAAGACCGGACTAAATTATTTGTTGAACGAACATCCATCCAAAGTACTCCATAGGAGGAAACAGAGTTCTCTAATCATACACTAATAAGCATTACAGCAAAGTGACATTTGTTATTGTTGGCAATTATCTTTTCATCCAGTCTGGGTCGTCGAGGATGAAAGGTGCCGCCTCGCCGTCGAGCAGGAACGGGTCCAACATCGGGGGCTGAGCGGCTGGCAACGCCGCCGGCCTTTCGAGCGGGGACAGGAACGTCCGTGCCCCTGAGCTCTCCGGGACAGTCAGCGTGGTGGGCGCACTTGACATCAATGGCCAAGCGGCTGGCAATGCCGCCGGCCTATCGAGCAGGGACGGGAACGGCCGTGCGCCTGAGCTCTCCGTGACAGTCGGCGCGGCGGGCGCACTTGACATCAATGGCCGAGCGGCTGGCAACGCCGCCGGCCTTTCGAGCAGGGACAGGAACGTCCATTCCCCTGAGCTCTCCGGGACAGTCGGCGTGGCGGGCGCACTTGACATCAATGGCCGAGCGGCTGGCAACACCGCCGGCTTGTCGAGCAGGGACAGGAACGGTCGTGCGCCTGAGCTCTCCGGGACGGCGGACGCACTTGACATCAATGGTGGAGTGGAGGGCCACGGCTGCCACGTGCGACCAGCCCGGCCTCTCGGGCACTCCACCCACTGCACGCCAGCTTCTGGTGGCGACGGGTACGGCCGTGCACCTGAGCTCTCCGGGACAGTCGAAGCGGCGGGCGCACTTGACATCAATGGCCGAGCGGCTGGTAACGCCGCCGGCCTGTGGAGCAGGGACGGGAACGACCGTGCGCCTGAGCTCTACGGGACAGTCTAAGCGGCGGGCGCACTTGACATCAATGGCGGAGTGGAGGGCCACGGCTGCCACGTGTTACCAACCCGGCCTCTCGGGCACTCGACCCACTGCACGCCAGCTTCTGGTGGCGACGGTGAGACGGGAATCGTGGTCTGATAGATGCGAAGAGAACGCCTCTCCCACCGCTGCCCGGCATGCCAGCGACCAAGGCCGCAGTCGGCACAGAGCGTGCCGGGCCCCATCAGCCCGGCCATCCATTGCGGCATTTCTGTCCTGCCACAGTCACCGTATCTCGGCCCCGCCGGAGCTTTAGCCAGCGTGGATGGTAGGAGAGCGAGCTCCACAGGAGGCACGTGATGATTGTCGCCGACCATTGGGGGAGATGCTCTGAAATGCACATAGAAATTAGTTTGCTCAAAGAGGCGGAAAAGGTCGAAAGAACAAAGAAATCGATTGAATTGGGAGAGAGGATGATGGTACTTGCGCCGAGAGGAGGCGATACCGATGGGGTCTTCTAGTGCCGAGAGGAGAAGATGCCGATGGGGTTTTCTTTCGTTGAGGAGGAGATGCAAAAGTGTTTTCCAGTATATATTAATAGATCTCATTTGCCAAGGGAAAGGCGCAGGGCCTCATGGGGGATCGTGTCAGGCAAATGGCCTAGGCGCGTAACTTGCAATCTCGTTGAACTTGGAGCAAACTTAATTCACTTGAACATGATGAGATCGAAAGTTCCGATGAGACCGGTTATTCTGGTATACGAGGTCGGATGTTTCGGTTTATGAACCATGAGTAGACTGGAGAAATATTTTTAATCATTTGATGGCAAAAAGATGCTTGTTTTAGATATGGATAAGGTGAGATATGATATCATCCTTGTTAGCGAGAGCCAAAAACATGCACAATTCGAACGTGGAGCCGTGGCTTAGGTAGAGCAATTTGAAGCGATGGGCAACAAATTGGCTTTCAGTAAGATGGTGTCTACTCTATCTAGTGTACACTACCCCATCTAGGAAAGATTTGTTTTTCAAAGACTTGGTTAGTAGTAAAGAATCATGAAGACAAGCAAGCTGACTTAGAGTTTGAACCACGGCTTCATTCTTCCAAGTTTGACGAGTCATGCTTGGTAACAACAAAATGAAAGAATGCAATGAGATAGGCAATATAACCCGGGCAGGACCGGATGTTTGGGTTTACGAAACATTAACAGACCTGACAAAAATTTTCATTCCTTTCCTGGCAAAAGTTGCTTGTTTTGAATTGGGCAAACCTGATTACGGATTTCGTAGTTTCTGAGAAAGTGAGATCACATTATTTGTTTTTTAATTGTCCAATATTGATTTTCACCTCTCTAAATTGCGATGAACTATTCCAACTACCAGCCGTGGTAAATAAAAGGGGGAAGACCAGAAGTTGGTTTCCATCACGTCAATGCGTGTGCGAGTATTGCTACACGGGAATCAAGGAAGAGAGATAGCAACAGATATCAGTGGATTGATCTAGAAACAAATATATCCAAAATCACTCTCATATGTCAGGGTAATTTGTTTGGATGCAGATATCCAATTATTTTGCTAAAGAACAGATCACATTCAGCGTGAATTCTACATTCCTCATTACAAAAATGTGACCATTCTTCCCAGCTCATCTTGAAGCACAGGCGGCCTGCGCACTGATGATTGCCGCGCACCACTGGCGGCGCCAGCGTTGCACGTCGGCACCATGTCACTCGCCGGATCACCTCTGAGGCTGCCTCACGGCACCGCAGGCAACCCTTGTTCGTTCGCACCATCATCGATGTCGCGACCGCCGATTCTTCCTCGCACTCGACCAGTCTGATGTACCGCCTCGCAGTGTCATCATCACCGGCGCCGCCATTGTCCCTGTAGAGGACCATGGCGGCTACGTAGGCCGCCACATTGTGCCCGGCCTGGGTGGCCTCCTCGAGCTTGGCGATGGATGACCGGGAGCTGTAGTTTTCCCCGAACAGGATGTCCATCCCGGAGATGAAACATGCCTCCGGGTTTCTTATGCGGGTCAGGTAATCGAGGAGGGCGTCATAGCCCTTGCGGTCGTTCCACTGCAGCTTGACGGCAAATCGCTCTAGCGCCACGCGCCGACCAACGGCCGCGTTGTTGCACACGCGACGCATCTCCCGGCAGGTCGACCGTAGGCTACGGAGGTCGTCCATGGGCCGCTCCGAGGTCGCAGCGAGGTGGCCGGCGATGTCAATGTTCACCTTTGTAGGGAGCACCACCAGCGATAACAGCAACCGCCTCGACGACATGATTACTGACCTACGGGCGTCCTGAAAATAGTTTCATCAAACATCAGAGTGCCAGGTCAAATACACATTCAAATTGATACAGAGACTTGGAAGAGAGCACTGTACTCTCACGGATCTTCCTTCCGAGAGGAGGAGATGCAATTGTAAAAATGTTTTCTTTACCCAAGGCGGAAGAAGTCAATCAATGCCCCATTTACACCAAATCCACCGTTCCTTTCTCCGCATTTACAGTAAATTCACCGCTCCTTCGCCACCCAAAACAACCTTCGCTGCTGCTCCGTTGATTTCGGGATAACAATAATAATTCATTATGACTGTTGGGGAACCTAACAGAAATTACGTTCTTGGAAATGTGAACAGGTCGGACTAAATGGTCAGTACAATGTGGTGGATACTAACTGCCGCGCATTTCTCGGTAAATTTTGGCAATACATCATCAGTACAATGCTCAGAAGCATAGGGCACAATGTTCAGAATACATGATCGACACATTGTTCATAATACAAAAGTGTCACTTGCAGAATACATGATCGAGACATCTAATTAGCCTTACCACCGAGCATCAATCCCGCCATTCCCGCGAAAAAAAAACAAATAAAGCAAGCAGCACATGCGCGAGTTTGACATTGTGCCTATAATTCCCAATTGACTTCAGCTCGGCGGTAACCTTATGAAGTTTTTGTCACGCTATTTTGAGCTCATTCCTAATCTCTCTAAGCTCACAGTTAGCTTTTCCCAATTCCCTCTTGCACAGCTTTGCATCCTCTTCAGCTTTCGCTTTCTTCTTCATGAGCTTCAGCATAACAGCATACGACCTTTCATCCCATTCTGGATCAATCCAGCAGAAGTAATCGCATTGCTCTTTTTGTTCCTGCAAATTAAATGACCCATTAGCAATAGCCGTTGACCACAGGCACCACATAAGCAGGTAGCCAACTAGCCATTACCTTTGGGCAGCCAGCAAACCGGCGGCCAGGGTTGAGAAAGGTCCAAGCATACTTCACCACAGCTCTCAACCTGTGTTTGCACTTATCTTTAGGATGCCAATGGCTACTATTGCAGGAAGATGTCTCCGAGCAGTAACTACCAATGGAAGAAGATGCTGGAGTACACGGATGCTTCAAAAAAATTCATTGCAACTTGAAATCAATGCTTAGTTTTGCACTTTCTAAACTAAAGCCTATCAATCAACTTGTAACAACAATCGTGCTTCAACTGAAATCCCCAATTCCAAATATCACTTACCTCTGACGAAAGGGGAAAGCAGAGGCACAAAACAGGGTACTGACCTGACCGTAGCTCACTCTCCTCCCTTCGATGCGAGGATCCGCCATTCCCGCCGCAGGTTGTAGATCTGCGCACCAAGGCCTCTAGGCTAGATATTTGCCACAACGACCCACATGAGTGTGCTGGCAAGCCCCTTGTAGGGTACGCGGTTGATATAGCCGTTGGCCGCGGGTTCGACCCCTGCTTTTGACATAGTATCCTTTTAATTTTCCTATGTTTTTTTATCAGACTGACTTGTGGGACCTTATTAATTTTTATGACGAGTTGGAACCACAGTAGGAAACAAGCAGTTTCGTGATCGTTCCTCAGGAAGGTCCTTCCAGCAAAACATCAACAGAACGGAACTTTGCCGTCCACCGAGCAGCAAACATCATATTATGATCAGGTAGCAACAAGTTTCTCAACTCATGACCACAAAGTTCACAACACCAAGTAGCAACAAGTTACAACACCAAGTAGCAAACATCATAGGATGATCATCACACTAAGTAGCAACAAGTTTCTTAACTCATGACCACAAAGTTCACAACACCAAGTAGCAAACATCATAGGATGATCATCATTACAATTTTCAAAATAATCATAACCACCCATTTGTAATCATAACGATAAGAACTGATCATCAATTTACATCTGTAGGCGTTGATTCTCCTTCCATAGCTCCATCCTGCAGCTATCCCTTCACCTTCTGCAGCTCAGCGGCAGTAGCTTCTGAGGATCTTTCCCATTGTTGATCCCTTTTTCGCTTGGCTGACCTAAAGAAAACATAAGTACCAACAAGTTTCATAACACTATGTATTATGATCAGGAGGAACAACCAGTAAATAAACATCAACAAAGAACAAGTTTCATAATAATCAAGCACTACCTATTTTTATCTTTCTCGCACAGTATCCATTGCTTCTCCTTCTCTATCTGGATAACACTCTGTTGTATCAATTGCTTCTCCTTCTCGATCTCGATAACTAGCTGCTCAACCGATTGCTTATACACTTCCATCGCATCGATGGCATGTTTCAGCTTTCCCTTCACGTTTTCCAGCTCCGTGGTAGTTGCTTTAAGCTTGATGTTAGCCTTTGCACATTCTTCCTTCCATGACCTTGCCTCCTCTTCAGGTTTTGCCTTCCTGTCCAGTACCAGGTCTTTCGACTCTTGGTCAAGAATCTCACCTATTTCTTTCAATAAGGCATTGTCCAGGCGTAACATATGGGCACACAACTCCTTGTAGTTGTTGGTCTGTTGCAATTTTTCATGTAACAATTGGTCAGCCATCTCGTTGAATTTCCTCATCTCTTGCATAGTTGTATTTAGAATTTCCTGACACAGCTCCTTGTATTTTACAGCCTCTTGCTGCGCCATGAGTTCTCTGCCTTCTTGTTCTTGCATGTCTCTCTTCACCTCCTGCAGCCCAGCTTTAGTGGCTTCAAGCACCTCTACAAGCTAGTAAAATACAATAACTATCAATCCATCAAACGATGCAAACTGAAAACTAACTGAATCTAACACCTATGAATTGTCTATAGCCTATCAACTTGTAACACCAAACGAAGTACAAATATGAGGGTACGATGAAATCTGATTCTAGTGTATATGCTCATCAATCCGTTTCATCCCCAAATCTAGAAATCCCTAGGACGATAGGGGAAAATATAGTGGCTCAAACCAGAGAACTGACCTTGTCGAGCCGTTTCAGCTTCTTGTAGCTGGAAGGTGGCGGCGGAACCATCTTCCCGTCGCCTCTAGGATCTGCCATTCCTGCCACGAGCCATTGCAGATCTGCGCGTAGCAAAAGTCGAGAGTCTTTGCGAAGGCAGTGAAGCCTTTCGCCTGCGAATTACTGATTTATATTAAAGATTCACCTTACACAGCCATAAGGAAAGTGTTTCCTGTTAAAATGACAGAACCAAGAAGTGGTGCAGTGGTAAGCAACGCAGTCTTGTTCCTATAGGTCTTTAGTTCGAACCCTTGCAATGATAAGTTCTTTTTTGCAACATTTCGTGACCTAGCGAAAATACTTCCATGTGGGACCTCCATTTTATGATGACTTGGAACGACAGTAGGAAATAAGCAGTTTCGCGATCGTTACTCAGGAAGGTCCTTCCAACAAAACATCAACAGACCGGACCAGCAAAATATCAACAATATTAGCTCAGAATGGTGAGAGTGCTCAAAGCAAATTAGCATAATAAGATGGCATCTCAAAGCAACTCATCACCACAAAGTTTACACCACCAAGTAGCAAACATCATAACATGATGGGGTAGAAACATGTTTCTTAAGACATCAGTAGATCGACAATTCTCCCCGCATATAGATTCAAGGTAATATTATGTCTGGCTTCCTGCAGCTGTCCATTCACCTTCTGCAGCTCGGCTTCAAGCATCACTTAAATCGATAAATTCTGAGGGTCGTTCACGTGATCTGAAGAAAACATCAGCAACAACTTTCATAAGATGGCATGTCATTGTTATTCATCATTAAAAATTGTTCCAATAATCATAACTACCTATTGTTCGATTCCATTTCCATGAACACTTATCCAAGTTCTGTCTGTGTTGGCTTACCCTTCTTCCTCTTCTGAAGCTCAGTGGTAGTATCTTCAAGCATCAATTTTTCAGTATCTCCAAGCTTCATGTTAGCCTTTCTGCATTCTTCTTTCTATGACCTTGCTTCCTCTTCAGCTTTTGCTATCCTGCGTGTTAGCTTATTCAGAACAGCTTTAGTCCTACCATCCCATTCAGGATCAATCCAAACAAACGTCCCACATTGTTTTCCTTGAGGCTGCAGACACCAAATACATATATGTTCATAAAATTGTCCATTTTCAACACTAATATCAAGAGTACAAGTACTATAAGTCTATTGAAATTTAAACAAGTTATTGTTTACCTGACCAGAGGTTCCATACCGGCGCCCAAGAGCGGTGAAGCTTTCCCTGACAAGGAGAGCATACCCATGCTGGCACTTGTTATAAGGATCCACTACGATAAGATCAGCATCAGGAGGCGCCGATGTAACAAAATCAGTAGACCGAGCCACCACCAGATGCTAGTAAAATACAAGAACCTATCAATTCATAAAATGATGCAAATCGAAAACTAATTGAATCTAACACCGATTATCTATAGCCGATCAACTTCTAACACCAATTGCAATGCAAATCTGAGTGTATGATAAAATCTGAATCTATTGTATATGGTCATCAATCCTCTAGATCCCCAAATCTAGAAATCTCCATCCCTAGGTTGATAGGGGAAAATATAGTGGCTCAAACCAGAGGACTGACCTTGTCGTCCTGTTTCATGTACTCGTAGCCGGGAGGTGGCGTATAAACCGCCCTCTCATCGCCGCTAGAATCCGCCATTCGTACCACGAGCCATTGCAGATCTGCGCGTAGCAAAAGTTGAGAGTCCTTGCGAAGGCAGTGAAGCGTTTCGCCTGCGAATTACTGATTTATATTAAAGATTCACCTGAGACAACCATAAGGAAAGTGTTTCTTGTTAGCATAACACAACCAAGAAGTAGTGCAGTGGTAAGCAGCACAGCCTTGTTTCTTCAGGTCCCTGGTTCGAACCCATGTCATGACAAATTATTTTTGCAACATTTCGTGGCCTATGCTTACACGTGGGACCCTGGAACTATTTATGACGACTTGGAACACTCTATTTTAAAATAATGCTTACATGTGGGACCAAAGTTGGTTTATGACGCTGCTGACATGGCGAAAATGCTTACATGTGGGACCCTGGAAAATTTTATGACGACTTGGAACACTTTATTTTCGAAAAAATGCTTACATGTGGGACCCTGCTGAATTTTTTGACGACTTGGAACAATATGTTTTTAAAATAATGCTTACATGTGGGACCGATGTTGGTTTATGACGTTTTTTCAAAGCTTATGGCGTCACAAAACAGCATGGAACAGGGAACGCCCGGCTACATTGTCAACCGTAATGACGAAATTTTTTTTTGTCACTAAATTTGCTCGGAAGTGAAATATTATGACGAGATCAGCCAGGAACGTCATAAATCAATGACGCTAAAATGTGGTTGTGTCACTAGTCAACGATTTTCTTGTAGTGCTCCGTGAAGCCGGCGGAGGTCCTGCGCCGGCGGAGCCAAGGGAGGAGGGGGAAGTAGAGCCGCCTGATCTGGTGGACCGCAGGGAGGCGCCCGCAGGGAGATCCGCCTGAGCTCTGGCGTCTACGCTTCGGTGGACAGGCTGCCGGCGGAGGCTGCCGGGGACCACATCGAGGCGGTACTCCGCGCCGTCGACGACCTGCGTCGCGCCGCCCCCATGGCCCCGTGCTCGAGGCGGACCTCCATGGCCGGGAGCTCGATCTCCGCCGGCTTGCCCCTGCGCCCTTCGTCTTCAGGCTCGAGGAGGGGCGGCGCGGATCCCCTGCTCCGGCGAGCCGGCCACGAGCTCCAGCTCCGCAGGCTGAGCAGGGGAAGCGGCGCGTGCCTCTGGTCAACCACCCGCGTCGCGCCCCTGCATCCCACCGCCGCCTCTGCTCCGCATCGCCGCCTCGTTGACCCCGCCATGGATTCAATCGAATCGAGCTGGATGGAGAGGGCGGGAGGGCCGCCTTGCTCTCGCCGGAGAGGCACACAGGGGAGGTCCGCCGCCGGCGCAGGGGGAGAGGGAGGGTGGTCACCGGCACGGGTGCGGGGAGAGAGACCGGGGGAGGGGATGCGGCCATGCGGGCCGAGGGAAGGAGAGAGAGAATTGGAGAGTGGGGAGGGAAGGGGATAAAAAGGAGTATGACAAGTGGGCTCCGCAGCAGGTAGTTGGTATGGAGTATAATATATAGGGGATCACGGGTGCGGGAAAAGTGATACTGGACTGTAAAATCTCGATGACCAGGCAGGAATATTTCTTTTAGGGATGAATTTGGAGTATGACGAGTGCGGATAGCCTGAATACCGATACTGTATAGCAGTGATGGCATGCACGATGCCTTCGTTCTACTGGATTTTTGATGGCCCTGTTCATTACTGAATGATCTGCTCTGCTCAAAGCAGAGGTACTACCAACAGTTGAACCGTGTCGTTGATCCAACCTGCCATGTCGCGGCGTGCACATGTGACGTGCCGACGCCGACGACGGGCGTCAATGGGGCATTTGGGTGCCCGTGCGAACGACGAAATGTTCTCCGCTCAGCACAGGATCGGAATCCAGTCCTCGTGACGCCGTTACAGCTGCTGACGTCTGCAGTTCGACGTGGGATTCAGTGGATCATTATCTATAATCCTGTAAGAAATCGGATGCTCGTAGCCTAAGAGGGGGAGGGAGTGAATTAGGCAAACTAAAACCTTAACCTATGGCTTCACTACTTTTGCATAAAGATAAACTAGAACATACTATCTAAATGTGCAACTAGGGTTGTTCTAGTGTGAAACTCCCATCCCAAAACAAGATTTGCAACCTATAGCCAATCCTAACATGATACTACTCTAGGAAAGTAAAGGCAAGCAAAGATTGCAATAGAGTAAATGCGGAAACGTAAAGGGGATGAGAGGAAGCAAACTCTTGACACGCGATTTATCCCGTGGTATCGGTAGGCACTAAGCCACCCCTAGTCCACGCTGTTGAAGCACTCACACAAGAGTATTGCTTCCCGGTCACCAAGTCTCTCCCAAGAGCACAACTTGACTCGCCACAAAGGCTAGCCACTTAGGCACTTGCCAAGCTCCCTTGGTCACCTTGATGCCGCCTCCACTAAGGAGCTTCTCCACCAAGGAAGGGGGTCTCCACGTCCCCCGCACAAAGTGTCCTCGCCGCTCCACACCAAGCCGGAGGGTCGATGACGATTGCCGGTGAGCCACTTAGGCCCCAAGGCTTCCGGCGAACCTTATACACCTTGATTCACTCAAGAATCACCTCACAAGGTTGGCACAACCTTGCACTCACTCAGCTCTAAGCTAAGCCTAGCACTAAGCACATACACTAAGCATATGCAAGTCTATGGAATAGCAATTAAGCACTTGGATGGATTGGATATGATCTTCTAGGTGTCTTGCACCCTCCTGCACTTCCACACAATCCAACCACCTCAAATGGGTGAGTGGAGGGGGTATAAATAGCCCAAGGCACTCAGCTAGCCGTTGGCTAACGGCCACTGAAAAAGGTAGCGTCGGATGAACCGATGCTATGCTTTTCCAGGACGTCGGTTCATCCGGTGCCCCTCCCACGTCACGTAGCCGTTGAAGTTCTCTGTCAGAACTGCTCCGACGCTATGCACCGACGCTACGTCGGATCATCCGGTGCTGAAGGACTCCTCGCCAGAATGCCTCTGTAAGCTTCTTCGAGACCGTCGGATAGACCGACGCTTCTTCTGAACCAAGGCGTCGGTTCATCCGGTGCTGAAGGGTTCGTCTTGGCGCGTCTCTGTCTTGTTCAAACTTGGTCATCGGATAGACTGACGGTTCGGTCCAAAGGACCGTCGGTTCATCCGGCGCTTCTGTCTTCACGGCTTCAGCTCTGCAACTCGTCCGACGCAACTAGAATGTGGGCCGTCGGTTCATCCGACGGTGCCAATTCAGTTGGCCTTCTGCGTAATGTACCAAGTACACCGACGCTCGCCTCTAGGGTACCGTCGGTTCATCCGACGGTGCCATTTCCTGTTTTCTTGCGTCTTTGACTTTGGTTCAGCTTGCCACCTCTTGGAGCCATCTTACCACTGTTTTATAACCTTGAAAAATAGACTATCTTCTGAATTTGGCATGTGGTATTTTAACTTTAATTGTGGTTACATCCATGGGACCTATAAATGCCTACAAGGACATGCTAGACAATATTATTAGTCACATTGATCATGTTGTCATGAATCACCAAAATCAAACTCGAACTAATGGCATATGGGGTCATGTTCGCTACAAATCCAAAGGAGGAATCCATCTAAAATGTGCTTGAATCCAAATTCCAAACCCTTGCAGGAAGTCCGTCCATGAAAATCCAAAAATGACAAACAGGCACCTAAATTCAAAATACCCGGACACTTCCAACTGCACACCCATACCTACAGAGAACAACATGATGCATGGTACAAATTCAGTGAACACCAGTTCGATACATCTCTGAAACCACTGAATCTGAATTACATCAAGGCAATGGAAGCAGACGAGTAGCTAAGGCGGAGTAGCTGAAACTGAAGACAAGGGATCCGTATCGGACACGGGAAACGATGCTCGACTGGCCCAAACCGCCTCCCACAGTCCCCCACCACCTATCAATCAGCCAAACACTGCTACTTACTGCATGTCACGCCTACGGAGCATCGGCCCGACGGCGAGGTAGAGGCCGACGAACACCATCAGGAACAGTCCGAAGCCTACCGCGGGACTTGCACTGCCGGCGGCGAGCCCCGTCCCGGCCAGAGAAGCGATGGCCACTCCCAGGACCTGACGGCCCTCATGGCGCAGGCGTTCGGCGCCGGCGGCGACCTCGCCCTGGCCAACCTCTCCCAGCAGACCGTTCCCGTCCTCGGCGTCGGCAGCAAGAAACATCTGCACGCATGTCAGCAATAGTAGATCAGTAAGGTCCTTTTTATCATGCTTGGAAAAGCTAAAGCAATTCGGTTGGAATTTATTGAGAAGAATTCACAGCAGTGGAAGGCCTTGAAAGGAAAAGGCCCAAATCACCTCAGGCTGGGCTTAGACTCCTAGTATAGCTAATGGTCTGGGCTTTCGACTCCTAGTAGATCTAATGGGCTGGGCCAACTATGGTCGTCCACAACAAACAACAAGCCAGGCCTACTATAGCCCAATTTGGTTTAGGCCGATAAATCCTAACCCGCCCGGGTTATTTTTCAGCCGGCCCATGCAGGACGGTAAACTGATTTTTTGAAGGTGTGTTCCTGATTTTTTTTTTGGAGGGAAAGTATGTTCCTGAAATTCGTACCTTACAATATCCATTTATGTTTATTTTGAAAATCAAATTAATTTATTGAACTGAAATTTGAGTTTTAACACAAAACATATTTTAAATTAAGAAATGTCTGAATTTTATGATGTTCTAATTTGAAATTTTATGATGTTTTTTCAGGGAAGCTAGCTAAAATTTGAGGAAAGGATTTGCTTGGCCATTAGCTTTTTTAACTACTACTAAATCTATTCCATCAGAGAAGCAATGCGCTTGTTCACGAGGGATGAAGGAAGCCCCTCCCTGTCCGTCCAGAAGTCCATCTCAAAATCGAAGGGGAAGAACCGCTGCAAGTTTCTTTAAAAAATGGTTATCAGTTAATCCAGTGAGAAAATTAAAAGCTTGCGCTGGAGCTTGCAGCCTCCACCTCGAGGCTACTGTTGTTCATGCCAGCGAACATGTTCTTGGAATTCTGGTTGCGATAGCCGCCACGCAGACGGGGAACAAGGTGCAGGGTGGAATCCTTCTGAACATTGTAATCAGCCAGTGTGCGCCCGTCATCGAGCAGCTGCTTGCCGGCGAAGACAAGGCCCTGTTGGTCCGGCGGAATCCCCTCCTTGAGCTCAATCTTGAGCTTGACGTTGATGATTGTGTCAGAAGACTCCACCTCAACGGTGATGGTCATGCCGTTGAGGGTCTTCACAAAGATCTGCACCATCTGAAGCCAATAGCAAACGAATTATTAGAAGGAATGCCCAGCATGTTGTAGGTATGGATGTTTTTTAGTTCAGAACCACACAGCATATAGCGCTGCTTGTACTACATACTGCTAATCGATCAGAACTTGCACTTGAGACGTGCAAGAAAGAAAACATGTCTTACTACCAATGCTTGTAACACATCATAAAGATGCCAGGAAAGCAAATGTTCAGGTCTAGTAAACTGTACAAATCATCTTGCAGTTGCACAGTTCCATGAGCACAGGCCCAAACTCAGAAAAAAATGTACAAACCCAACAATGTCCAAAACATGATACATTTGAATCAGTTAGTGGCAATCCATATTCAAACTTCAAGATTTGAGTCAAAATCCAAGATTTTGGTTTTGAACTCAAAGGTGGGTTGAATATTGAAAATGAAACACAGTTCTAGAATTGTCAAGCAGTATTTCCACAAACAAACAAAAAAAGTGTAAAACAAAATGGCAGGACAGGAACTACTTTAAAGAATAGTATTATTCCATAGTACGTCATAAGCACCTTAACTATTCAAAATAGTACATAAGAAGAAAGTTAATTACCATCACAGTAGTAGTGCTACAGGAGGAAGCTAATAGGATCAATCAAACATGCAAGTAAACAAGGAATGCTGATCATACAGATTTGTAACTCAAAAGAGATGCGAATTAATCAGGCAAATAAGCTAACCCCAAATGTGTTTCATTCAGGGATATGGGTACGTTATGTTTTTCCCAAGACAATGTCATGCAAGTATTATCACTAATCCTACAGTTATAAGTTCTCCTTTATAAGAATTAGCATCGTGGAGCTTTCTTGAACTGTAGCACCAAAATGCGCTATTACAAATACAAAAACCAATGTTTTGCAGAAACCTGAACATTGAGTAGATGTACAACAAATAGAAACTCAGTCTGAAGAGGAAGGGTTAAAAACAGAGTTCCTTGACAATGGAGTACCTAAGCTAAAAATCTTAAAGCACAAAGGAATATGTTAGTTTTAAATGAACTAGAAATCTACAATGGATTTCAGAGCAATCTTCAGACAAACAAAACACTGAGCCACAACTTCACATCAAGAAGGTTCCACCGATGAAATCTACAGAGCTAATGCAAACAATAACCAGGTCTTTGGCCTATACGCAAAGACTATAACCAGACCAACGTGCTACAAATCAGGACCAAGATAAGTTCAGCAATATGTGCAAGGTATTCTGAAACATATGAATCAAGTAGAAAACATCAGATCACCATATGTCAGAAGTCAGAATGGTAGGACGTCTAACAATGGACCTTGAGCTGAACTAGTTTCACTGAACTGACTTCAAAACAGTTGCAAATTGCAATTTGTCTTCACTAAGAAACACCTTGTCATATTCAATAAATTGTAGTCCAGATATCTTTTAAGAAACAGAAACTCCAAATCATATTCTTAATGCACTAAAGTTCCACGACCACAAGCACACCCATAGTACTGCTTAGTGCTAAAGTGCACATACTATATATAGAATTCTCCATCTGATGCACATGATTTGCAGACTACTGTTGTTCATTAAAAGCTTGTAAATTAAGATTGACAATTTTTGAACAGATCAGTACAAGTTGGAAGTCAAATTTTGAATCGAAACTTCTAAATCAAGTTTAAGGTTAGAATCCATGTTAAAAATTTCGAATTTTTAGTGGAAATACAGAGTTGTTATTTCAAGTACAAAACAGTAAGTTAAATTTTTAAAAAACCAACCACTAATCCCAGAATTTCTCAAGCCGAATCGCAGCAAAATGTATTAAAAAACATAGCATGTTGAACCAGATAGAATGAATAGCACCAATTGGAGAAACAAACTAGCAACACTTGATAAACTACAGAATACACTGTTCCTTAGTATGCCATAATTACCCAAAGTATCGAAGACTTAAAAGACTAAGAAAGCTATGTATCATGGCAGTAGTAGCTCGACAGGAGGCAACACAAACACAACAGTGATACTGCCTAATCAGGACAACATGTTAACTCCAAATATGTTTAGTTAGGGGATATGAGCATTACGCAGGTTTAAAATTTTGGAGAATGCTCCTGCACTTGTTTATTAAGAGCGAGCAAGTTCATTCGAAACATGTGAGACTATCAGGGTAACCACAAAAGTTCACCAAGACATATGAGTGCCTACACCTTGTTTTAAGAGTTCAAGCAATAAAGTATGCAACTATGGTATCTGGATCTTAAGACTAACTACTTCCACTGATCTAGAAAAAAAGAACACCCTAAACTGCAACCACCCTTTATTAAGAATTAGCGTCGGCTATTCGATCTCAACGAAATTGTAGTTCAGCTTTTGAAATTAACTATGATATCTACAGATTTAAAAGTTCACCTAATTTGGAATAATAGAATTGGAAAAAAAAATATAAATCAGGATTCACCACATGGCAGACCAAAAAAAGAAAAGGTGACATGGGAAATCTCATGTTACAACACGTGTCATAGACATAAAACTGAGAAAACGTAAACAAGCACAATCTACCACAGATCAGACAAAATACAGCGTGATAAAACCCAGAGCAGGGGCAGCACAACTTTGAACAGCAACTGCAACATCCTGATGGACTACTGCTTACAATTGTTCGATAAGTTAACTGGATCGATAATACACGCAGATCAATAAAACACACCTGATCATACAGATTGCTGGCCATGTGCTTATTAATATGCAGATCATCCCGGATAATCTTAGTTCAGGTATATGTGCAAGTCATACTAAACGACATGATTCAATCAGTCAAAGGTTGACCTTGTTATTGAGTGTCAAAATAGCAGGTGACGCACAAAGCCAGATCCCAAGAGGCCAAGACAAACTAGTTCCACTAAACTGATTAACCTGAGGTTGCAAAACTGCCTCCCTTGATTAAGAATTAGCTTGGCGTATCAAACAAATTTGTGGTGGGACGGTTTTGGAATAGTTTAGCTATGAGCAAATTCTGAAGAAATTAACAACAAAACTGAGAGATCGAAAGCATGGGGTCCACAAGAACAAATCCGGAAACATCCAAGCAACAGATCCGTAGCACGCGCACAACCAAAAAAAACCACTTTGGTGAAACCGGACAAAACCAACAAATTCAGGAACATACTAGTACACCAACAAATCCGGCAGCGACCGGCCAGAGCAATGAGGAGGGAGGAATCCGTTGTTGGTAGCCTCGTGCTTGGATCCTGTGGCGAGCTAGGCGGCCGGTGCGGCAGCGGCAGCACGGGACCTCACCGTCTTCTTCGTGCAGCAGCTTTACCCGCCGTCTGTCTCGGAGATCCTCCACGTCAGAGTATGGCACAAAAAAGGACATGCGTGTCACTGTATGGCAGTTTGTTGAATGGAATTGCAGGTTGGTGGTGCGGGGTCGGTGCGTCAGACAGACGCAGCGCTGTGCTGATCACAGCACAGGCACAGCGGCACGTTTTCTGGCATTGGAAAATTACTGCAGTACTACTAGTACTAGTACTTCAATAATTATCCCGTCCATCCTTGTCATCGATTAAAAAGAAAAGAAACTACGTTACTGTTCGAAAAAAACCATCGCTTGTCTCTTCCGTGCTGACACGTGTCTGGGCGGCTCCTGAGGAAAAAAAAGGGCCTGAGTTGATCCGGTCAACGCAAGAGAATAACTAGCCTCATCAGGGGCGTCCGCGCGCGCCAAGGAACCTCATCCTCTTGAACAGTCTGGAAGGTTCCCGTTTGATGCACCAGCACCGTCCGATCCGATCCCAGGAGCCCACCTACTCGGACCACAGAAGCCGCCGGGGCCGCGGCCGGGCCGCTCGTGACAGGGGAAGGCGGGCCGGCCCGTGGGGCGTGGCTCGGCGCGGCGCCCGTACATCGTCGTGGTGCTCGATCGCGGGCGTCGCGCTCTTTGCCGCCGGCGTGGCGATCGTGAATTCGCGATCTACCACCCTGTTCGCATGGTTTATCAGCCATCATCCAGCAGTACTTTTCTCTTAGAACAAATTAACCACCAACAACCAACCAGTAGTACTTTTCTCTCAGAACAAACCAGCATCAGCCACCAGCCAAACGAACAGCCTGGGACTCCAGCGGCCCGGCGACGACGGAGGGGCCGGGGCAAGGGCGGGACGACAGCCGGCAGCCGTACCACATGATCGCCATGGACCAGGTCGGGACGGCGCTCTTGTGCACCGGGACAGTGCTCGCGATCCTGGGCATCTTAGCGGGCGGTGCAACCTCCGGAGGCTCGGGCCGGATTAACCATTAGGCTGCAGGCCTGCAGCAGCTCATACGCGTATTGCAAACACGATAAGTCTGATTTGAATTTCACCGCCACAGCCCACAGCGATAATAACTAAATTAAATCTCTGAACGCGAGACCTACTCGTTGCAATTTGTTTAGAAAGAGGTCAGATTTTATGAAAATATATATAACTCTTTTACAACTGAGATCGCCTCAACATAAAATAAATTACTACATTGAAGTACAAAATTTAGCAGCCACGATCTTAACGTTTTGGCTGTACCGAGCCGGATTTTGTTTCATTAACCTTTTTCCGAGATTAAGACTGACTCACTCTGTTCGTTTGGCTTATCAGCCACCAGCTAACAGTACTTTTCTCTCAGAACAAATCAGCCACCAATACTTTTCTCTCAGAACAAATCAGCACCAGCCACCAGCCAAACAAACAGGCAACTACTTGTAGCCCACGCCAGATTCCGAGAGTGCACGTATTTTTCCAAGACGTACAGATCCCCTATAAACAAAACGCACGCGTGCCGACGACGGACGGCCCCAACAAGCTTCGCTCGCTCTCGATCGTAATCATCATCATCGCGCGCCAATGAACGCCGCCGCCGCCTTGGCAGAGGTAGACCTAGAGGGCGGCGCCGCCGTCGTCGAGTCGTGGCCGTACCCCGCCGACAAGCGGCTGAAGGAGAAGCAGCCCTTCACGTGGCTCGCCGCGGCGCCGTACATCGCCGTCATCCTCGTGGGCACCGCGCTCTTCGCCGCCGGCGTGGCGGTCGTCAACTCCGACGCCCCGACGGTGAAGACCGAATCCGATGGGGAGGAGCAGGCGTACCACGTAAACGCCAGGTACGTGGTCGGGATGGCGCTCTGCGTAGGCGGGACGATGGTCTGGCTCGTGGGCTTCTACGTTGCCGCCGTCGCCGCCGACGAGGAGGGCTGGGAGTGCAACCTCCCCCGGTTCGGCCCGGACTAATTGTTTAGCTGATGCAGCTGTGTGCAGCAAATTGTAGTATACGAGCTGTGAAAACTGAAAAGCAATTTTTTAAAATGTAAAAGAAAGTTCCAGAGAATGTAATACCCTGTTCTGCATTCTGCTGTTCACATGCGACAGGAAGGGCGGCCCCGTCCTTGTGACATTTTGTTCAAGTAAAATGTACGGTCGGTTCTTCAATTTGGCAGCCGTTGTTATTCATATCTTTAAACTCTCAAAATGCACATTTAGATCTCTAAACTTATTAATCGGTTCACAAGAGGTCCAAATCATCTTTGACTAAGTTAATTTGCATGCGTAGCGTGCTAACTAGGCGTGAACATGTAATTATGTTGTATTGATTTATACGGGGCCCACCTACAGGTCTTTCTTCATCATCCCTGTGTCTCCCGTCTCCCGCCTCGCTTCAACCGGTTCCCTACGCCGGCCCCTCTCCCCTCCCTCGGGCCGCATATGCAGGTGATGTGCGCGGCGGTGGTGGAGGCATGATGTGCCCAGGCCAACAACCCTACGTAGTTGGCCCTCCGGAGCTCGCCCCGACCTCGTGCCGCCAAAGCTCGCTGATCCGCTGCCATTCTAGCCTTGGGGATCACCCTACAACACCTCAGGGTCCACGACTAGTGGTTGTGCCATCACTCCTGCTCGCCTCACTCTGAGCGGTGGCATGGCCCCGCTCTAGGGTCGTTGGTATGGCTGCCACCACCGGACACGTGGTCCACAGGCGGGCTAGCCATGCCGCAGTGGGCGTGGCCTCTGAGTGCCTCACCTCACGCCTCCCTAGGCCACAAGGTCCACAGCCATGTCTTAGGCTCGGGAGGGTAGGGGCCGGAGCAGGCAGTCGATAGAGATCGTAGATAGAGGGATGAGGAAGAAAGACCTGACACATGGGCCCTGCATAAATCAGTACTGCATATCAGGCCCAGTCAGCATGCCACGCGGACAAAATAACTTAGTCAAACATGTTTTTGGACCTCCCGTGAACTGATTATCAAATTTAGATATTTAGATGTGCATTCTGAGAGTTTAGAGATCTGAATTACACCTACTACCAAATTGAAGGGCCGGTCATACATTTTACTGTTTTTTCCTTCCGAAATTTGGGTTTGAACTTTGAAGCCAGCAATGATGCACCTCCGTTGGATTGGATGAATTTTGAAGGGGGGGTTTTGCATGATCGGATTTGGAAAATGGAATTGCATTGGACATTTCTCTAGGATTCAATATTCATGCTGTTTGTCGGATTTGGGAAAGTTTGTGTGATTTGTGTGGGCCTTTATTTAATGAACAGACACACACGTCGCCTTGAATCCATGTGAAGTGTTGACATGACCGATATCCTAGAATGAGCTTGCAGATTCCATTTCGGCTTGGAAAGTTGAAACCGTTGTCTCACTCCTTCATTCTGCCCCTGTTAATGGTCTTGATCCGGTTATTAGGCCTTGTTTAGTTGGCTAAAATTTCTAACATTTTCTCCACTCTCTCTCCATCACATCACATTAAATACGTCAAAAGACATATGTTCGGAGTATTAAATATAGGTAAAAAAATAACTAATTACACAGTTTGGATGTGCTTTGCGACACGAATCTTTTGAGACTAGTTAGGTCATGGTAGGATAATATTTACCACAAACAAACGAAACGTGCTACAGTGTGCTACAGGAGTTCCAACAGTTAAAAAAGCAAATTTTTCAACCAACTAAATAAGGCCTTAGTTGAACATTTCCGTGCGCCTCATCATGACGCCCTCGTGACCATCGGGTCAACGTATACGCGTCCCACCCAACCATAACACCGGTGTCATCACCGTCCGATCCCTCCGGGAACCCAGCATCCTCCGGCGACGATCTAACCAATTAATTAACTTTGTGGCTACCGAGCCGAATTTAATTTGTTTCCTTAACCTTCTTCCGAGATCAAGACTGACTGCTTGCAACACACGCCAAAGATTCCGAGTACGTATATGCTTCCAACACAGACGATGCTATATATAAAGCTCGCTCTCGATCGTACACATACGGTATACCAAATCGATCGGACCATCGTCGTCGCACCAATGAACGCCGCCGCCGCCTTGGCAGAGGTAGACCTAGAGAACGGCGGCGGCGCCGTCGTCGAGTCGTGGCCGTACCCGGCGGACAAGCGGCTCAAGGAGAAGCAGCCCTTCACGTGGCTCGGCGCGGCGCCGTACATCGCCGTCATACTCGCGGGCGCCGCGCTCTTCGCCGCCGGCATGGCGGTGCTCTCCTCCGGCGTCGCCCCGCCGGCGAAGACGACGACCGAGGAGGGGCAGACGTACCACATCACCGCCAGGGACGTGGTCGGGACAGCGCTCTACGTCGCCGGGATGGTGGTAGGGATCCTCGGCTTCATCGCCGGCGCCTTCGCCGGCGACGAGTGGGAGTGCAACCTCCGGCGATTCGGGCCGGACTAATTGTTTAACTGCAGCAGCAGTGCAGCAAACTCTAGTACGAGATGTGAAAAACAATTTTTTTATGGGAAAGAAAGTTCCTGGGCATGTACATACACTGTTCTGCTGTTCATATGCATAGAAAAAAATTGCTCATGGACATTTGTTACAGCTGACTTAATTAACGCTCCGTCCATTTATATATGACAACGATTAGCTCAATTTTAAACTAGCCGACGTCTTGTATAAACGAACGGGGGTAGTAGTATGTCATCGCCAGAGAACGTTATCCGACTTGACGTCGTGAAGTGGTTTTATAATTTGTCATTTTATAGACGCCATGAGTTAAATGCCCCCCAAATATTTTCTCAGAAAAGATATAATCTTATGGATCTGTCTCCTTGTCAATCGATTGAGAATAAGAGTCGTCTCAATCACTTTTTTCAGCCGTTGATGACAGATCCAAGGGTGTTTTTCAGTACTAAAACAAAAAGTGATTGATTTTAAGTCTTTCATCAATCACTTTTGGGGTCCCCACCATGTGTCAACAACTTTTTCAATACGGGCACAAAAATCCACTTCGTTTTGGGCTTTGTCCCCAATCCGTTAAGAGTAAGAACCTGTTAAAAGTTTTTTTCACCCATTTGGTTTTTCTTTTTTTTTTTCTGATTTACAGCCCGATTGGTTTTACTGGGCCAGAAAAATACACGACTTTTGAGCTTTTAAAAACAAAAAAAGGACAAGGAAAATTGTTCAAAATCAAACAACCGTTTTAGCAAATTTTAAAAGTTTTAGCGGGAATCCATTTTGACAGGCCGTCAAAAAATGGATGACCTTCCCCTATCAATACAAGTGCCCAGGTCGCAGAAAAGGAGATAGTTCAATCCGGGTACAAGAGAAACAGAAAAAAGGGATAGCGAGCAAAGAGAGATCGAGATGGATGAAGAGCTAAACAAAACCAAACGCAGGTGAAGGTGTGAAGCAACCTGTAGGGGTCAGAATTTTGTCGAAGTGAGCAAATTGACAAAAGAAATGCAGTGATTTTTGGTATATAACAAATTTAATTTTGCAAAAAATGACAAAAAAATGCATCAATATTGAAGTCAATGACAAACCTTGCATTTCTGAACTCCACAGGGTGGGTTGTACATAACTAGCAGATCATACATAATTGGCACTGTCGTGACCATATTCTACACCAATTTGGGGGTCCTCCTCACAATCCTCATATTGGCTCCCTGCTGCCTCAAGAGTCATCTGACCCAAAAAAATTCAGACGAGAAAACATAGCTATGCAGGGAAAAATGCTAAAATGGATAAGGCTATTACCAGCTCAACACTCACAAAAAGAAACTAGGAAGAAAAATAAAACTACATGATACGCGAGGTGTAGCAAAAAACTACTATTTGTCGGTGTACAGATAAAACAACAATGACTAGAGCTCCTACAGGTGGCGGCTTGCAACTGAAGGCAAACTGCACAAATCAAAAAATCGCTACTGCTTAGTTTTCAATAGGGACTGGGAATCCCCTGCTGCAGGTAGGAATTCATCAAATATTCAGCACTAAGTCACTAACCATGCAGTATTAAAAAGAGCACCTACCAAAACCGAATCACCAACAAAAGGTAAGCAATGAACATATCATGACACACAAATCTATGATCACGGTTAACTTGCTCGCTGAGATGAACGCAACACAAAGCACGAGACGCCACAGAATCAAGAGATCTACAACTGTCGAGTCGAGTATGGTGCGGGCTGAATTGGACTCACCAGCACCGAATCTAACATAAAAATCTCAAGCATTTGAGGAAGCTCGATGCTAAATGACACGAGGAAGGCAAGAACCTAATGAGCTCTAGTCTCTATATTTGTTGACCTGCAGAAAATAAAAATTGCTGGTGTTGTTGTAAACCAACCGAAAAATCTGAATCGGTCAGCTAACAACTAACATCTGTAACCCTACTATGGGTTTGCACAGCTATTGATTCCTCCATCTAGTGTAGCACTACTGAACAGAAAAAGAACACAACGACACAGAAAAAGGAACAACTGATTCCTCCATCTGCTCTAAACAACTCATCTACAACATAAAAGAAAGAAAAAAGGAGAATAAAACGAAGAGGGAGATGGTACTCACGATTTCAGGAGTCCATGTGTGCGCTACATCAATATCTGCCTGCGAGGGAGAGGACATGCAACAAGCTCAGGATCAGCGTGCAGGGGAAACAACCAGAACAGAAAAAAGGAGCATAAAAAACATACAGTTTAATTGAAGCAAAAATGTGTCAGTTCTTTAGATATGTACCAATGTTTTAGAGGGAACAAGAATGAGAGGTACTAAAAATATCATGAAGAGTTGATATACACCAGACTGTTTTTTAAACCTATAGTGGGGATAATATAAACCATACATATATCATTTTTTTAGTTTTTCACAGAAAGGACTTATTAGATACAATCGCTTGCTATGACAAGTAACTTTAAATTATTGGTAATAGACAGCAAAAGGAAAAACTCATTTGATTCCATCATATGAAAAACAGAAAAGGACAGTGTGTAAACTCATTTCATATGAAAAGGGAAAAAAATGTAGTGTAGAATCAAATTCAGGTGAGATGACAAATTTAGTTCATGTTAAAAGGATAGTGTGTATAATAAAAAATGACATGGCCAGTTATAGACATGGACGATTACAAGGACAGTATATACAATAATTGTACCAGGCAACTAAAAAGACATGAAAAAAATGAAATTACAACATACAATTTCTAAAGTTCAACAGTTGCATACTGCAATTTTCTGCAAATAATAATCGTATATTTTTCCCTTTTGGAAATTTTTCTTGTAATTTTTAGTTATTCCTGCTGTGTAATTTTCCTTCCTGCTGTTGTATATAACAACTTAAGAACAATTGAGCCTCATTTTTGTTTTTAGTGCAACAAAATTAAAGAAAAAGTGTTGCCCAGAAAAATGATAGATGACCTGTGCAGAAATCTAAAGAAAAAAGTGTAGAAATTTGTGCAGAAAAAAAACTTCATTATCTAATCCTTAAAAGAGAATAAAACTCCAACGAAAAGAAATGTTGTTTACTACATAGTTGTAACAAACAAAATTGGATGCATCCTTGAAAATATTTTGACTACATAAAACGAAAAAAATGTGTGTTCTAGGTGGAGCCACAGTATGCAATTGGTAGTTTCCCTATTAAATCGATGTCGCTTGGAGACTTTCAAGTTGTTCCCTATTGATGTGAATGCTGAGAACAAGTAAACCATGCTAATTATTGACAAAAATTATACACCCACGAAAGTGACAGGGAACTGATAAAATGGTGCAAAGCACTTGAATTTAGCTTCTACGATGACTAGGTCTGATTAAGCATAAGAAAACATAGAACATGATGTATGTTTGAAATTAGTTCGTCCAGACGAGGGTCCAGAAAAAATGGAACAAATAAGGACCTCACCGGAGGTGCGAAGCTTCAAAAAAATTCATGCTGCCATGGACTTAGCCATCCGAAAAAAATACATTGTGTTTATATACATGTATATAGCTAATTAATATCACAGAAACCATGAGCAAAGGGGAATACAATCGAAATCACATTAACCTACACTCAAGGTCTGACCTCACAAAAGAAGAAACTAGGGGACTTAGGCAGTTATTAAAAAAATTAAAATATGAACTACAAGGAATCTAGTCAACAACAAGATATAGTAGCCTTGACATGTGCCCCTAGCCCAAAAAGAAATACAAGTTCAAAATAAGAAAACTGCACCAAAAAAGCCTGGAATTACATGTCTACTCTTTTTAAAAGCCAACAAAAGTTACTTAAAGATAGTGATATGCTGATGGGAACATGAAAGACTCTGAAAAAATGAGCAGATGATTTTGACATACCTGTGGATATGAACTGTCATTTGATTACAAGATGGGCGCTGGCACACTACACCAAATGAGCTGTCACAGACTTAAAAGCACCTGGAAATGTGGCAAAAAAATCAAACTTGGAGCAAATATAAGACTCCATGGGTGATGAAGGTGGGCTGGGTTCCATTGGAACCATAGAAGAGGGGATTGTTAGTGAGCTTGACAAATTGAATAACTATGACCAATTGCTCTGTTTTGTAGGAAATCCTCAACCTGCTAATACGGTGGTTTTAGAAACTAAGAAATAAAACACTCTTGTTCAAAACCGAGTTTACTGAACACCAAATATATTTAGAACACTGAATATATCAAAGAACAATGAATATTTAGAAACCCAAAAATAGACCGAAATTGTGAATACATGGACATATATTAAGATACCACAGTTGATTAGCCTAGTGCTAAGCATAGGTATTGAAAAAACAACATGAAGGAGAAAATGGATTTAAAAAAAGCCTAGTCCATAAATTTAGAAAATTTAAGCAGTTGATGTCTCATGAAAAATCCTCAAAATCACATACAATGGTCAAGAAACCTAGGAAAAACTAGTAATCAGACAGATTTATGACATGTTACATAAGAAAAACTGGAAATGACAAAATTATTCACTTTGGTCACATTTGGAGTTGATAACTACAGTAAAAAAGAAATAATTAGCTACACTACAGTAGTTAGGTGAATAATGCATGGAGCCCAGAAATGTGACTATGGAACTACATAGAAATCAACATTTAACTGAAAAGTTATTAGTAAAAAAATGACAGAATATCCTATTGCTAAATGTATGGAGAACCTTAGAAGATTTTCTACTATCAGTTAAAAATCTGTTATAATTCTATACATGATATAAGAAAAGGTGATAGATACACAAAACCTCTGCAGTATGTAGTTCTGTTAACTCTTAGATTGTAGATTCTCCAGTTGGACAACACAGCTGGCAGGAAAGTAAAAGAAAAAATATAGTAAATTTAATGTCATGACAATCAGATAATCTTTTTTTTGTCTTGGATGAAATATTCTGTTAGGGTTTCAATCCCCTTCATTCCCGTCCAGTACACCACAGGTTTTTTAATCAGAGCTACTCATGTTAAGTGGTGTCTCTTGTCTGAAATACTGAATTTCTAAGAACTTATTTCAATCGGTTCTTAGATGTGAGAATCGCTAAATACATTATAAGAACCTATGATGTCAATAAGTTGAAATCTTAAAATACTTATTTCTACAAAATATAGAAATGTAGGGCCTATGGAATTGAAATATAAGCAAAAAGCAACAATATAAGGTTAAGTAATGTAGCATTTGGCACATTACATCACCAAAGATCATGGGAAACAATAATCTAGTATGATAATATGCATGAAAAAAATACACGTCATATACTAGAAAAGCACTCACCATTTTTGCGCTACTTATTATAACAAAATGACAACTAGTGGACAACAAAATGATCCAGGAATCAGCTATGCTGCACGGATACGTGTATCGGTATCCGATACGGGATACGCCAATTTCCCCAAAAACCCGATACGCGGATACGTTTAGTATTTAAAAAATAAAATAATAATAATAATAATGCATGTCTAAATTAAAACCGATAACAATAAAATGTCACAGTTAACTACTTAAGTATACTATTATTACAAAACAACAGGTCTCAAATATAGTAGTCTCAGATTTAGGAAACTAATGAGTAATAGAAGGCATTCAGGCTTGCAATTCATGCAGCAGCAAGTTCCTCATTTGTCGAGTTGTCATCCACAACATCATCAGGCTGCTCAGCATTCACAGCTTGTAATTCAGGTTCATCAAGGGACAGGTCAGCCACTTCAAGAATGCCAATACCACCAAGTGAATCAAAAGAATCCCCTCCTACATCCCACATCCTTGTCTCTCCTGTCTTGTACGCGTCAGTTCTTCTAGATAGATGCCTAAGATTTGTGTGCACAAAGACTAGATCTTCAGCACGCTCTGGAGTTAAGGCATTTCTCTGAAGACTATGGACAAAGCTATAAGTGCTCCAGTTTCTTTCACAGCAAGAAGACGAGGCTGGTTGGCTAAGCAATTTCATGGCCAAACTCATCAACAAGGGAGCAGATTGTCCATGATTTGTCCACCAAGTCATAGGGGAAACAGCCCATCTATCATGGATTGAGTCTGGATCATTAAATTCTTCTGAACAGCTAGAGAACCTTGCATACTCTTCTTTCACTTTAGCTAAATCTTCTGGGTTGGGAAAGAATTTCTTGAAGCAAACCATCCTCATTTTCGACACCTCTTTATCCTTGTGGGGTGGTTCACGACCAGCACCTTCTTCAAGCCACTTTTTGCTATAATATCTTGGATTAAGTGAATGAGCTAAACAATGTAGTGGGTTATTTCCTTTTGTCCACCTAGCAATCAATATGTCGTAAATAACTGAGTACAAGTCTGACTCCTCATCTTCTTGCTTGCCCTCATATCGATATATGACTTTCTTCACTTGCTCTATCATTGAATCCCACATCTCATAAACTAAGTGAAGGCATGGTGTGTCGGTGTCTGTCATACGAATCATTTCGTATATAGGAGTGGTAATCTTAAGAATGTAGTCCACCTTGTCCCACCATACTTCATTAAGTATCAAGTCCCTGACAATTTGGGCTGTTGGAGTTGGAGAATCATCTCTGGCTTCTTTGTAGATGCTCCATTTGTCACTGATCACCATTTGTTGGAGGGCTGATTTTACCTCAACAAACCGCTTCAACATACATACAACAGAGGCAAATCTTGTTTCAGCAATAGAAAGTAACTTCAAACGGCTAAACTCATTGAACATTGAAAGCCTCATGCCATGATTCATGATGAAATTCTTTATCATAGCAGCCTCAGTTTTGACATCATGTATAAATTCAAGTTGCTGCCAAGCAAATAACTCTTCCTCAGAAGGATTGTTTCCTATTTTTGGTTCACATATACTTTTGATAGCAAGGTTGAGGGTATGCACAACACATGGTGTCCAAAATATGTTTTTATACTCAGCCTCAATAATGAGACCAGCACCTTTGCAATTTGCAGCATTGTCTGTAATGATTTGCACTACATTATCTCGACCTACTTCATCAATTATACCTCTCAACTTCTCAGCAATGTACTCCATGTTTTTGATCTCACCTTGACAATTATCAGCCCTCAAGAACACAGGTGACTTGTCACAAACAGCAACAAAATTGATTATTGGTCGCCTTTGAGGATCTGACCAACCATCAGTGCATATTGTTACTCCCTTCTCTGGCCATGTGCTCTTTGTGCTCTCCAACAATCGCTCTATGTGCCTCCTTTCTTGCTTTAGAAGTGCCTCTCTAACTCTGTTGTAACCAGGAATCACATAACCTTGCATGTTGCGGCTGCAAGCAAAGGCAAAGGCTTCTCGAAGGTATGGATTTCTCAAAAAATTGAAAGATATCCCTCCAGAATAAATTGCTCTACTGATTAAAGCATCCAAGTGGTTACGGTCCTCCAGTTTCCAAGCTTTTTCCAATGGAGAAAGGGGGCCCCTCTTGGTCCTCTTGTTGGTGTCATCAGTATTGCCTGATGAAGGAGCAGTAGGCAGAGAAACAGTTCTTGACTTGGATCTTTCCACCAGATTCTTGCACCTTTCAACTTCCTTCCTCATTGCATTAAGCATTTCATATGTAACATTAGGACATTTACTTATTCCTCTTCCCGTGATCTGCAGCAAATGAGCTTCAACTCTACTGTAACTACTCAGTTTTTCCATTGGACAGTACTTGCATCTCCACATAGTATTTCCTCCACCAGCTCTTGGTCTCTGCAAAACGGTGACATAATCCCAAAGTGGAGCCTTGATGTTTGTTGCCTCTGTAGCTGCAGATCCTACGCTATTACTTGCACTAGCACCACTCAAATTGGGAGACGCCATCTACTGCATATGCAAACAAGCAACAAGAACTCACTAACTCTGCTGAAATAGAACAGATCGAAAATGGGGAGAGGAAGACGAAGTGGGGAGCAAAGAAATCGCGCAGCAACCTGCTACGAACTCAAGAAGAAGAGATCGAGAATGGGGAAGGGGATTTACTCACCGGAAGAGCTGGATCCACGTCGCAGGGGCGCGGAAACTCCACGGGTGAGCAGGGACGGTCCTCGGCGCCGGCGAGCAGGGACGGGTGCTCGTCGCCGGCGAGCGGAGGCTCGTCGCCGGCGGGCGGCAGGCGGACGTCCCGGCGGAGCGGATGTCGCAGCGGGCGGGCGGCGGGCGTGCGGGAATGCGGGGAGAGCGAGCACGCGGCTAGGGCGACGGGGGGATATGTGATGTTTGTTGGGCTGTGTTGGGCTGGGCCGTATCCAGTAAGGCTGATACGCCGTATCCAAGATTTGGATACGTATCAGCTCGCGTATCAGGGTTTTTCGAAAATAATAAAAATCGGATACTCCTCGGATATGTATCCAACGCGTATCGGACGCGTATCCGTATCCGATACGTATCGGATAAGCGATACGCGTGTTCCACCAAGTATCCGTGCAACGTAGGGAATCAGTTCATCTTGGAATTGTACATTTAAGAAAAAGAAAGCAGATAAAAACCATATGGGAGGGCTAGGCCTAAAACTATTGTTTGTAAACCATGATGTTATTACTGAAAAAATAAAGTCGTACTGACATCTATGATATGTGACTTTCAGAAAAAAGAACCATATCCTTATACCATGGAGAATGAGATTTTTGAGAAACCATTTCTGGAAAAGAGAAATCTTACTTGTGCTGATATAATAGTGTCAACAAACCAGGAACAAAAAAAAGGTTGGAGATGTACCTTCCAGTCTCATATAAAATATTCTAGATGCTACTTATATGACACATGATGTGGCGAGTTATGTTCTCCATTGAAAAACCTGAAACATAACTCCTTATGATGCTGAATGTAAGAAAATATCCTTCTTATATGAATTAAGTAGTTTCATATATGGTTCCAATGTCATGTGCCAAAAAAAGCAGTTGATTGGGTGTGAAAAAAAGCATATATGATATACCTAAGCATAACTTATGGACCACACTCAGAAAAAAAGCTGTTGGATTTTTATGACCCCATAAAAGACTTATGGACCACACTCAGAAAAAAAGCTGCAAAAGTAAATTGATTGTGATATACCTGTTGAAATGTGCCAAAAACTTGTGCTGACTATGTTCCTCCAGTGATTACTTGGGTTCAAATTCTGGAATTATTAAAAAAAGAAAAGTAAACGTTATTTCCATGATCCAAAAAGAGATAGCAGAAACTATTTAGCAGAAATATATCTAAAAGAAGCATGAACTACTTATAAATATCTTAGAAGCTATTTAGCAAAGCAAACCGAAAAAATATCGCCCCTCAATGAAAAAACAAATATTGTTCAAAACACTAGAAATGTGTGTTGTGCGAACATGGATGGCTAAACAGCTCGCTAACACCAGATCGCCTAAATCTTCTATATCCCTAAATTGTCCAACCTTTGGCTTAAGAAAAAAAAATCATTTTCATTTATCAAAAAAAATCTGCTATTAAAGAAGTAGGCAGTAAATCAATTTTTATTTATCATAAATAGCTGCTAAAAGAAGTAGGCAGTAAAATATAAGCATCCTCAATACACAGTAGTAGCTAGCTTTGGATAGCAGTGGGGCTAAAAACATAAAAAAATCACTAGGTGCGCGGAAAAAGAACACCACATAGGGCAGGGGGGTTGGGGGCAATTTGTGGATTCGGCAAAAATATTGCCATGGATAATACTGCTATGTGCTGTTAGTAGAATGAAACCCCCACGAAAATAAGGGTGTTAACACAGGCATGAAAAAAAATTACACATTCGACCGTGAACTCTACCACTCCAATCATGAGCTTTACTAACATTGATGTCATTCCCATGCATGAATGAATGAAAGGCACAAACAAGAGTTCATTCAGTAATTACACAGGGCAATGGGAGGTTAGAAAAGGTGGCTTCATAATTCCTGCTACAAACACAGTAACCTATGGAATATATAGAAAAGTTCTAATAATCAACAGAAGGTAACTGGTACAGATGCATCAAAACATCACGTCGCAGATGTAGTGATAAAAAAAAGGAAGCATTCAGTACGGATCACATCACAGTTCCTTTTGGGGGAATAAAACTCCCTGCGACCTCACTGACCCAATCCAAAGAAAGAAGCTCCCACAGGCAAAAAAAAGGAAGAACTATCAGACAATTATTTCGAGAAGGAATGAAGAACACGCATTCATACGAATGGAATTGAATGGGGGTGAAAATATCTCTACAAACCCTAGCAGTGAGGATCGGGAAGAGAAAAATGGAAACCTGACGAGATCGAACACTATCAGATCGACGACGGGGATCTCCGCAGCAGAAAACGCCGGGAGAGGACGGGAGTTCGCAGGAGAACAAAACGTCGACCACCTCCCCTCGCCGCAAAAAAAAATCTCGCCGAGTCACCTTCCTCGCCACCTGCCGCCTCCGCCCCATGGGGAAGAAGGACCGACAGGGCGCCGCCAATGGACGCCTGCAGCTCGTCGGAGAGGGGCTTTACCGCACTCCGCTGCCCTCCTCCCTCCTCTGCAACCTCGCCAAAATCGCCTTCCCCCGGCCACCGCCCTCTGCACACCAGACGCGATGGGGACTGGGAAATGGATAAAGCCGTACGCCTGAGACTTGTGCGACACTGCGACGATGTGGAATGGAAAATATCTGTTTCCCACTACATAACGGGTTTACGGGTCCCGCGTGCGCATTCGCGGGTGCGGTGCAGGGATAGCGGATCCTGGATGCGGGAACGGGTGCAGGTGGCGGGCTCGGAAAAAACAAACACATCAGGGCCGTTGGGAGGAGATCCAGCGGTCCAAGAAAAAGTGATTGAGCAAATGTCAAATATCAAGCATTTGGTGTAGAGGAAATCTGTAATCTTATTCAGCCTGATGAGTACATGAACTCAATGCACCCAACTGAATGCATACATTCAACTGACAAAAAATGAGAGAGGCGTTACATATCGTGTCCAACCATTCAGCAGTACTTTTCTCTCAGAACAAACCAGCACCAGCCACCAGCCACCAGCAACCAGCCAAGCGAACAGGCCACTGGTTGGAACCACCCCATGGTCGGTGTTCATTGCAGCACATGGAATCGGACGAGGCTGCGCCGACAACACAGGAGGAGATCGCATTCGGATGCACATAAAACAAACATACAATGCGTTAGTTCTGAAAGAAAAAAAAATTGATAAACAATGGGATCGTTGGCCATCAAATTACCTGCCGAGGCAACGAGAAAGGCGAGGAAGACGAGAGCAACCACTACGCTAGCGCGCGCCATGATTTCCTCTGAATTTCTTCTCGTCGTGCTTAACATGTGCTTGCGAAGAAACTCGGAAACTCGATCGTTGATGTTGATCGACTCCTGGTCCTCACGACTATTTATAGGGAAAGGAAATATTTCCAAAGCATCGTAATATGGAATGAATTTATTTAACATTGTATATTATATTTGGAAGTTCATCGTTGGTTCAAAATATATGGAAGTTCATCATTCGTTCAAAATATATGGCAGTTCATCAGTTTCTATATTCTTTGGTGATCTGTTTCTTTTCCTAACCGTACCGAACTCGTGTCTGCAAAATTTTGTTTTCTTTTGCTAGTGGTGGGCGTTTAAGTGCAAAATACTCTAACCTCTCTCTATGACCATCGGATGGGAATCCTGCGACGCTGATGGCTAGTTTTCATGTTTACACAGGTACCTTAATTTCCACCATCTTAACATATTGTAATCATACCGTTGGTTTGTCAAAAATGCTTGTTGGGTGCACAACATGCAAAAGTCAACAAAAGTGTAAGCTTCAAGCATCTGCTGACCGGTAGCATATAGCTGTGTACATGGGCCGTCTTCAAACCAGACTAACCCGTGAACCAACCCAGATGAACTCGTGTTAGAAGGACATGCACGGGTTGGCTTGGTTTCCGATTTCTACGGGCTATCCCGTTCTTCCTGGGGTAGCGCAACTGCGGCGGCCGCTCGTCCGTCTTCAAGGCCGCTTGGTGGCTCAAGGGGCCACTGGAAGCCCAGACATGGCAAGGGCACCGTGCCAAATGTGGAAACCATCGACGTCCTCGTCGACTGGGTCGTGTCGTTGCAGCTAGTCGGCGAGAGGTCCTTGTTTAGGAGTTCGCGCCGACGCACCAGTAGAGCCCACACGACCTGACCTCTTCCACGCAGTCGCACCGGCAATGAACCACAAGGTTTCTGGGTTGTGGGTAACTGCTACATCGTCCATGCCCCTTGCTGACGCCACCGCGTACTCCCTGCCGGCGATGTCGGTGCCAATCGGAATCTGCTGCTACTGGGCCAAGCGGACACGGCGAGCATGTCGGAGCCGCGAAGAGTTTGAGCAGTCATTGTTCGTGGCCGACACACACACGACGGTCGACCTGTTGTGGAAGGACGTGCTAGCATACACACAACGGTTGACGTGCTGTGGCAGGGACGCGACAGTGTGCCAGGCACCACTCGTGTCGTCCACGCATGTAGCGCCGCTGACCGCACCAGCGAACCACCGTGCATGCATGTAGCGCCAGCGTGACTACTACTGGGCACGTGCATGCCCGACAGATCACCATTGTTGCATCTTCCAAGTGCTACATATCCGAGTCTCGAGATCGCAGCGCCCTTGAACTGGCTCGCGACATGGTGGCTCATGCAGTCCATGGAAAGAACGAAGGAAGCACGGCGCTACCGATCGTAGCGGTGTGTTCTAGTAATTAATTCTTAAACTGTGGAAACCATGGTTGACGGAGGCCACCATGGTGGCACCGGTCATTGCAGATGAAACAACACGACGCGCATGCCGAACAGATCGTGTAGGCAGTCCACTAAGGCCTTGACCGTAGGCGTGGGCCGCCATTTCTCACAATGTAACAACTGTAGTATAAAGACCCAAGTATAGTTACTCCAATACTTCTACTAAGTGGCCCTAGGTTTCAATGTGGCCCAGCTCCGCCCCTAGGCCCAAGAGAACGTTATCCGACTTGATGTCATGAAGTGGTTTTACAATTTGTGATTTTATAGACACCATGAGTTAACTGCCCCAAAAATATTTTCTCAGAAAAGATACAGTCTTATTCAGCCTGATGAGTACATGAACCTAATGAACCCAACTGAATGCAAACATTCAACTGACAAAAAATGAGAGAGGCGTTACATATCGTGTCCAACTCAGGCATGCTGCCAGGCACAATATTAACAATAACAGTGGCACTTGTGGTGGCCTCCGCGAAGCTTGCACTCGCCGCCGCGGCACCAACTCTGGCACCAAGTGTTGCAGTTGCCATTCTGATCCGATGAGCACCCCATCTGGTTGGAACCACCCCATGGTCGGTGTTCATTGCAGCACATGGAATCGGACGAGGCTACGCCGACAACACAGGAGGAGATCGCATTCGCATGCACATAAAACAAACATGCAATGCGTTAGTTCTGAAAGATAAAAAACTGATAAACAGTGGGATCGTTGGCCATCAAATTACCTGCTGAGGCAATGAGAAAGGCGAGGAAGACGAGAGCAACCACTACGCTGGCGCGCGCCATGATTTCCTCTGAATTTCTTCTCGTCGTGCTTAACATGTGCTTGCGCGGAAACTCGATCGTTGATGTTGATCGACTCATGGTCCTCACGACTATTTATAGGGAAAGAAAATATTTCCAAAGTGTCATAATATGAAATGAATTTATTTAACACTGTATATTATATGTGGAAGTTCATCGTTGGTTCAATATATATGGAAGTTCATCGTTCGTTCAAAATATATGGAAGTTCATCAGTTTCTATATCCTTTGGTGATCTGTTTCTTTTCCCAACCGTACCGAACTCGTGTCTGCAAAATTTTGTTTGCTTTTGCTTGTGGTGGGCGTTTAAGTGCAAAATACTCTAACCTCTCTATGACCATCGGATGGGAATCCTGCGATGCTGATGGCTACTTTTCATGTTTACATAGGTACCTTGATTTCCACCACCTTAACATATCGTCGTAATCGTATCGTTGGTTTGTCAAAAATGCTTGTTGCGTGCACAACATGCAAAAGTCAACAAAAGTGTAAGCTTCGAGCATCTGCTGACCGGTAGCATATAGCTGTGTACATGGGCCGTCTTCAAACCGGACTAACCCGTGAACCAACCCAGATGAACTCGTGTTAGAAGGACATGCGTGCGTTGGCTTGGTTTCCGATTTCTACGGGCTATCCCGTTCTTCCTGGGGTAGCGCAACTGCGGCGGCCGCTCGTCCATCTTCAAGGCCGCTCGGTGGCTGAAGGGGCCACTGGAAGCCCAGACATGGCAAGGGCACTGTGCCAAATGTGGAAACCATCGGCGTCCTCGTCGACTGGGTCGTGTCGTTGCAGCTGGGCGGCGAGAGGTCCTTGTTTAGGAGTTCGCACCAACGCACCAGTAGATCCCACACGACCTGACACTCTTCCACGTTGTTGCGTCGGCAACTAACCACAAGGCTCCTAGGCCATGGGCAACAGCTACTTCATCCATGCCCCTTGCAGCCGCCGCCGCGTACTCCCTGTCGGCGATGTCGGTGCCTACCAGAATCTGCTGCTACTGGGCCAAGAGGACACGGCGAGCATGCTGGAGCCGCGAAGAGTTCGAGCAGCCGTTGTTCGTGGCCGGCACACACGACGGTCGACCTGCTGTGGCAGGACGTGCCAGCACACACACAATGGTCGACGTGGTGTGGCAGGACGGGACGCGGCAGTGTGCTAGGCACCACCCGTGTCGTCCACGCCGTGTAGCACTGCTGACCGCTCCAGCGAACCACCGTTGCTGGCGCCAGCGTGACTACTACTTAGCACGTGCATGCCCGACAGATCACCATTGCTGCATCTTCCAAGTGCTACATAGTCGAGTCTCGAGATTGCAGCGCCCTTGAACTGGCTCGCGACATGGTGGCTCATGCAGGCCATGGAAAGAACGAAGGAAGCACGGCGCTACCGATCGTAGCGGTGTGTTCTAGTAATTAATTATTAAACCGTGGAAACCATGGAACCCGCGGCGGGGTCGTTGGCTGAGGCCACCATGGTGGCGCCGGTCATCGCAGACGAAATGACACGACTTGAATGTCGAACAGATCGTGTAGGCAGTCCACTAAGGCCTTGACCGTAGGTGTGGGCCGCCATTTCTCACAATGTAACAACTGTAGTATAAAGACCCAAGTATAGTTACTCCAATACTTCTACTAAGTGGCCCTAGGTTTCAATGTGGCCTAGCTCCGCCCCTAGGCCCAAGAGAACGTTATCCGACTTGATGTCGTGAAGTGGTTTTTTAATTTGTGATTTTATAGACGCCATGAGTTAACTGCCCCCAAAATATTTTCTCAGAAAAGATACAATCTTATTCAGCCCGATGAGTACATGAACCCAATGAACCCAACTGAATGCAAACATTCAACTGACAAAAAATGAGAGAGGCGTTACATATCGTGTCCAACGCAGGCTTGCTGCCAGGCACAATATTAACAATAACAGTGGCACTTGTGGTGGCCGCCGCGAAGCTTGCACTCGCCGCCGCGGCACCAACTCTGGCACCAAGAGTTGCAGTCGCCATTCTGATCCGGTGAGCACCCCATCTGGTTGGAACCACCCCATGGTCGGTGTTCATTGCAGCACATCGAATCGGACGAGGCTGCGCCGACAACACAGGAGGAGATCGCATTCGCATGCACATAAAACGAACATGCAATGCGTTAGTTCTGAAAGAAAAAAAAAGTGATAAACAGTGGGATCGTTGGCCATCAAATTACCTGCCAAGGCAATGAGAAAGGCGAGGAAGACGAGAGCAACCACTACGCTGGCGCGCGCCATGATTTCCTCTGAATTTCTTCTCGTCGTGCTTAACATGTGCTTGCGAAGAAACTCGGAAACTCGATCGTTGATGTTGATCGACTCATGGTCCTCACGACTATTTATAGGGAAAGAAATTATTTCCAAAGCATCATAATATGGAATGAATTTATTTAACACTGTATATTATATATGGAAGTTCATCGTTGGTTCAAAATATATTGAAGTTCATCATTCGTTCAAAATATATGGAAGTTCATCAGTTTCTATATCCTTTGGTGATCTGTTTCTTTTCCCAACCGTACCGAACTCGTGTCTGCAAAATTTTGTTTTCTTTTACTAGTGGTGGGCGTTTATGTGCAAAATACTCTAACCTCTCTCTATGACCATCGGATGGGAATCCTGCGACGCTGATGGCTAGTTTTCATGTTTACATAGGTACCTTGATTTCCACCACCTTAACATGTCGTCGTAATCGTATCGTTGGTTTGTCAAAAATGCCTGTTGCGTGCACAACATGCAAAAGTCAACAAAAGTGTAAGCTTCGAGCATCTGCTGACCGGTAGCATATAGCTGTGTACATGGGCCGCTTACAAACCGGACTAACACGTGAACCAACCCAGATGAACCCGTGTTAGCAGGACATGCACGGTTTGGCTTGGTTTCCGGTTTCTATGGGATATCCTGTTCTTCCTAGGGCAGCGCAACTGCGGCAGCCGCTCGTCCGTCTTCAAGGCCACCTAGTGGCTCAAGGGGCCACTGGAAGCCCAGACATGGCAAGGGCACCATGACAATGGTGGAAACCATCGGTGTGCTCGTCGACTGGGTCGTGTCGTTGCAGCTGGGCGGTGAGAGGTCCTTGTTTAGGAGTTCGTGCCAACGCACCAGTAGAGCCCACATGACCTGACACTGTTCCACGCCGTTGTGCCGGCAACTAACCACAAGGCTTCTGGGCCATGGGCAACTGCTACTTCATCCATGCCCCTTGCTGCCGCCGCCGCGTACTCCCTGTCGGCGATGTCGGTGCCTACCGAAATCTGCTGCTACTGGGCCAAGAGGACGCGGTGAGCATGCTAGAGCCGCGAAGAGTTCGAGCAGCCGTTGTTCCTGGCCGGCACACACACGACGGTCGACCTGCTGTGGCAGGACGTGCCAGCACACACACAACGGTCGACGTGGTGTGGCTGGACGGGACGCGGCAGTGTGCCAGGCACCACCCGTGTCGTCCACGCCGTGTAGCACCGCTGACCACTCCAGCAAACCACCGTTGCTGGCGCCAGCGTGACTACTACTGGGCACGTGCATGCCCGATAGATCACCATTGCTGCATCTTCCAAGTGCTACATAGCCGAGTCTCGAGATCGCAGCGCCCTTGAACTGGCTCGCGACATGGTGGCATATGTAGTCCATGGAAAGAACGAAGGAAGCACGGCGCTACCGATCGTAGCGGTGTGTTCTAGTAATTATTTATTGAACCGTGGAAACCATGGAACCCACGGTGGGGTCGTTGGCGGAGGCCACCATGGTGGCTCCGGTCATCATAGACGAAACGACACGACTCGCATGCCGAACAGATCGTGTAGGCAGTCCACTATGGCCTTGACCGTAGGCGTGGGCCGACACTTCTCACAATGTAACAAGTGTAGTATAAAGACCCAAGTATAGTTAGTCCAATACTTCTACTAAGTGGCCCTAGGTTTCAGTGTGGCCCAGCTCCACCCCTAGGCCCAAGAGAACGTTATCCGACTTGATGTCGTGAAGTGATTTTACAATTTGTGATTTTATAGACGCCATGAGTTAACTGCCCCCAAAATATTTTCTCAGAAAAGATACAATCTTATTCAGCCTGATGAGTACATGAACCAAATGAACCCAACTGAATTCAAACAATCAACTGACAAAAAATGAGAGAGGCGTTACATATCGTGTCCAACATAGGCCTGCTACCAGGCACAATATTAGCAATAACAGTGGCATTTGTGGTGGCCACCGTGAAGCTTGCACTCGCCGCCGCGGCACCAACTTTGGCACCAAGAGTTGCAGTCACCGTTCTGGTCTGGTGAGCACCCCATCTGGTTGGAACCACCCCATGGTCGGTGTTCATTGCAGCACATGGAATCGGGCGAGGCTGCGCCGACGACATAGGAGGAGATCGCATTCGCATGCACATAAAACAAACATGGAATGTGTTAGTTCTTAAAGAACAAAATAGATAAACAGTGGGATCGTTGGCCATCGAATTACCTACCGAGGCAACGAGAAAGGCGAGGAAGACGAGACCAACCACTACGTTGGCACGCGCCATGATTTCCTCTGAATTTCTTCTCGTCGTGCTTAACATGTGCTTGCGACGAAACTCGCAAACCTGATCGTTGATGTTGATCGACTCCTGGTCCTCACCGCTATTTATAGGGAACGCGTCATAATATGGAATGAATTTATTTAACATTGTATATTATATATGGAAGTTCATCATTTTTTATATTCTTTGGTGATCTGTTTCTTTTCCAACCGTACCAAACTCCAAGCCTCCCCCTTATTTTGAGGGGGTGTCTACAAAATTTTGTTTTCTTTTGCTAGCGGTGGTCGTTTAAGTGCAAAATCATCTCACCTCTCTCTCTGACCATCGGATGGGAATCCTGCGGCGCTGATTGCTAGTTTTCATGTTCACACAGGTACCTTGATTTCCACCTGATATACTCCCTTAGAGCAACTCCAACAGCTTATGTACAATCTTAGCTAAATATAGAGTTTGAGATCTATGTAAAAAAAGAAAAAGCTTTCTAAATAATAGAGAACTCCAGCAACCTCTTCAAAATCAACTCTCTATATTCAATCTCCCCTCTTGGCTTCCTCGCAAGTGTGGCAGCACCAAGCGGCGCCGGCGAGGGCATCATCACCGTCGCTGCGGAGCACTTCCATCGACACCCTGACAGCTACCACGGAGCGCGAGATTAAGCACATGGCATTCGCAAGATGGCCACGCGTACGCCCGCCCGCCTATCTCCATTCCATTCCACTCAGTCACTCACTCCCTGATGGCCTGATGTGGACCTCCAGGAAGCATCCTCGATGGCACAGCCCCTGAACATACTGATGCAGTTGAAGCCGTACGTGACCTCGTCGGTCTTGGACACGGCGATGAGCTCCGCGAATCCCTCGTCGAGGCGCTCCTTTCGGCGGCGCTCCTCTCCTGTGTGGCTGGCCAGGCTCCAGCGGCGGATCCAGCCAATGCCCGACGGGAGCAGCCACCGGCAGCGGCAAGCGCGGCGGACGGCCACCCAGTGACCTACCGCGTCTGGCCGATGCGGCCATGGCTAGGCGGGCCAGGCCGAGCGCGGCGACCTAGCGGCCACAACCAAATCCGGCCTCGCGATTCTTCCTTCGTGCTCTGGCTCGCCGATGCCGAGGAAGGTTGGTCGCGAGGAGAGCTCACCGAGGCACGTCTCCAGCGCCACCGCCCGGTTCTGCCTCCAGCTTAGCGCAGAGCTGCCGCCACCGTTGTCGATTGGGCCCTGCCACCGCTTCCAGCGCTACCGCCGTCGATTCGGCCCCGCCGATGCCTCGCCGCCCGCGGACACGCGCCGCGCGGATCCAGATTCGCTCCCCACGCCCGCCACTGCCCCTATGCCGAGCTCCTCCCCGTGGAGGAGGACGAGAAGCCCCACGCCCGACGGCGGCCCCTCCACGAGCTCCTCCCCACCGGCCTGCCCACGGAGGACGAGGAGCATCTCCATGCCCGTGATCTCCCCGCTGGCCGTCTCCCTGCCCCGTGTCGGCCCCTCCACCGAAGGAGGGTGAGGTGGTGGTGGTGCAGGCGCGACCTCGCAGGGAAGGGAGCCGCGGAAAACACGCGCGGGTGAAGTTATTTAGCGAGCGGAATCATTGGCCATCTTTGGCTAGCGGCACCGACGGGATACCGAACGAGGTGGCGAGGTTGCGCTATAGCGAGGCTGTTGGAAAGGAGAAATTACGATGTTTTCTTTTTTTAGCGATACAAAACAGTTTACAATGACTATTGGAGTTGCTTTTAGTTACCACCTTAACATATCGTAATTGTACTGTTGGTTTGTCAAAAATGCTTGTTACGTGCACAACATGCAAAAGTCAACAAAAGTGTAAGCTTCAAGCATCTGCTGACTGGTAGCATATTGTTGACGGTGAATTTCTGTCAACCTAGCCATGAGTTTACCTTCGGTGTTGGCATGAATTTTATATCTTATCCCTTGGTACGAACCCCCTGGATATAACAAGTTCGTTCGTGCATGTTGGTTTTGGAGTTTGATGTTTATGCAGGAATTTAGCGTTGAAAGCAAGACTTCCGGGTAAAGTTCATCAAGCACCTCATGACAAGACCTTAAAGCCCGGTACAAGTCAAGCAATGAAGTGAACATGACTCCAAGAAGCCCAAGGACCAACCCGTGAAGACGAAAAACTCCGAGGACTTGAACAGAAAATGCTGAATCTTGCGGGACAAGGAGCTTCATCTAAACCGCGGAGAAACTGACGTCAAGGGCCCACATGCAGAAGGGAGAAACTTCTAGAAGACACGGGAAGCATCACCGAGGAAGGCGGCCACGAAATGGGCCAGAATGGGCCCAGGCCGGTCGGCCCAGGCCGGCCGGCCTGGCCCATTTCTGGGTCCATTCGTCGCCCCCTTTGACCTAGCCGCCTCTCGGACTATTTATAGCCCCCTGGCCAAGAGCCACGCATCAACTCATTCGTCATTCGCCGCCGAGGAGCAGAGAAGAGAGGGACACCATTCCGGAGAGGAGAGGGTCGAGCTAGTTGTCTAGGGTTTCCCTAGCCGACGTGGGAACCTTGCAAGGAAGACCACGTCGGAGTTCCAGGAGCTAGAAGCAAGATCAAGGTAGGATCCCGGTGGTGATACTTAGTCCATGCCCCTTGCTGCCACCGCCGCGTACTCCCTGCCGGCGATGTCGGTGCCAACCGGAATCTGTTGCTACTGGGCCAAGCGGACGCGGCGAGCAAGCTGGAGCCGCGAAGAGTTCGAGCAGCCGTTGTCCGTGGCCGGCACACACACGACGGTCGACCTGCTGTGGCATGACGCGCCGGCACACACAAGACGATCGACGTGCTGTGGCAGGACGGGACGCGGCAGTGTGCCAGGCACCACCCGTGTCGCCCACGCCGTGTAGTGCCGCTGACTACTCCAGCGACCCACCGTTGCTGGCGCCGGCGTGATTCTACTTCTGGGCACGTGCATGCCCGACAGATCGCCATTGCTACATCTTCCAAGTGCTGCATAGCCGAGTCTCGAGATCGCGCCGCCCTTGAACAGGCTCGCGACATGGTGGCACTGGCAGTCCATTGAAAGAACGAAGGAAGCACGACGCTACCGATCGTAGCGGTGAGTTCTATTAATTAATTATCAAACCGTGGAAATCATGGAACCCGTTGGTTTTTAAACCGTTCAACAGATCTCCTCACGGTTTGCCTTGGGTTTAAACCAAAATCCAGTAAAACCGGACCATATGTACAGGGTTAAGCATATTGCTCGAGTAGATGAGTTTTTTAGGTGTGTGTGGGGGGTGGGGGGCAGGTAATATCGGTACGTTGCAGATTCCCAGCTAGGCAGGCATGGCACAACTTGTCACTCTCTCTATTTTTCACGGGATGTGTTCTGATGATTTATCTGCTTATTATGAAGGACATGGTTTCATTATAAAAAAAAGTCTTTGAAATCGTAGAATTTTCGTGCTACAACCCAAAAGATTCGTGTCATCTTTTGCTGCAAACATTTTCTTCTTTTAGTAACAACAAAACTACAAACTTCAACTCCTGACACCAGTAGCCTACTGTAGGTCGTAGTACCAAAATGTCCAAAACAGTTGCGCCAAAACGCAGGCAAAGGCAATCCAACAAGATAGAACCCTGTACTGCACGTCCTACGCATAACACACGGACGGTAACCAGGGTGACGCCAGCAGGTAGCAACCAGCGTCGTGATTCGTGAACAGTGCAATGGCGGTCGCCGGGTAGCCGTGCCGCCGGCGGTGAGCCCAGCCAGGGCCAGAGCGGCGGCGGCGAGTCCCAAGAGTCCAAGGCCGCCGCCGCCGCCGCTCTCGGATGTCGTGGTGACGGCGCTGAGCCCACCGGTGAACACCACGCCATTCACGACCGCCTCCGGTGCGCCAGAGCCGGGGCACGCGACGCTGTTCCAGGTCGCCGGGTACATGCCCAAGCTGAGGTCCGCCGTCGACAGGCCGGACCCGAGGTGCGCCGCGAGCGTGGCGGAGTGCGACGCACCGCTCCTGGCCGTCTGTGGCAGTGGAGCTGAGAAATGGTCAACGAGCACGTCGGGGTACGCCACGGTCCCGGGGAGTTGGCCACTCCGCGTCGGGGCTGAGCTGTGGCATGAGCACGCCGGGGTACGCCATGGCGTTCCGGGGAGTTGGGGCCGCCGCGCCGGGGCCGAGCTGTGCCCTGAGGCAGTCGGTGTAGTACACGGCGTTCCGGGTCGCCGGGGGCACGTCGGAACCGAGCCGAGCCGAGCGAGCCTCCAACCTCGCCGCGCCTACTCCACCTTGCTACCAGCGTCCTCCTGCCATGCCTCCTCCCCATCGCCGCCCTTCTGCTCCCCCACGCTCTGTCGACGCCCTCCTGTGCTCTCCCACGTCGTCGACACCCTCCAGGGCTCTCTGAGCTTCCACAGAGGGGCAAGCCTGGCACTTTAGCCATACGGATGAGACCGAGCTGCGGGGAGCTGAGTTTTTTTGCTCCCGCTCCATGGATCTGCTGTAGAGAGCGAGATTCCAGAGCTCCTTTGCAGGAGCTATTTTGCTCTCACCCTTTGGTACAGCTTCCGCGGAAGCAGTCCACCCAGCTGAAGCGGTGCCAAAGACACCATTTCCATCTCATCATCACAGCGGACTACTGCTACTTTCTTAATCAGATCAGATCAGAGCCCCCGTCAGCTTGCGATTTTTAAATCGCCTTAGCTGTGCCGTTCGGTTCAATCCCAACGCGCCACGTCGCACAGCCACCTGTCTATATAATCAGAGCTCCCTTCTCGCTTCCCTCCCTCCACGGCCTCCCCAATCCCCAGAAATTTCCCCGGCGGTCCGGTGCACGGCAAAGCCTCCGACGATGGCCGCGTTCAACAACTCCAACACCGGCGGCGCCGCTGCCGGCCGCCAGAACGACGACGGCGCCGCGCACCTCTACTACCCCGACGCGCGCGACGCTCAGAACGAGGAGGCCAAGGTGTACATCGACGGCGACAAGCCTGCTGCAGCGGAGAACAAGCGCGGCGCGGCGGCAGAGAGGGGTAACGTCGATTTTTTGGACCACCCGCGCGTGCCCCGCTTCGCCGCCGGACGCGGCGACATGCTCCCCTTTCGGACCCAACAAACGATGGCCGTCGCAGTGGAGCACCCGGTCGCAGGCTACTATAACTCCGGCGTGGTCGCCGGTGAGGCCCTCCCGCTTGCTTCTCAGGTGAGAACCCAAACTGATCCGAAGCCAATAGCGTGCTGCGTGCCTGCCTGCTCTGTCTTGCACTCTGTTTTCTTGTGGCGCACCTACTTGTTTCGGTATACTGAAAAAAAACAAGAAATGCTCGCAGGTTTCCGGTGCCAAGACAACGAGCGCGGTCCCGGCTGTAGCGGTCGAACATGACAAGGTCGCCGGACGCCTGCGCCGCGAGCTGCCCGTCCTCGGCCTCTCACTTGCTTCTCTGGCGGTGGCCGGGCTCGCCGCTGGCGAACCTACCCCGGCGGCGGGCTTCGGACTGTTCCTGATGCTGATTGTTGGCCTGTCAGCCGTCACCATCCGTGCGCTCCTCGACTAGTTTTGTCGTGCATATCAGCATATGTTCTCATATCTCACGACCTCTCTGTGGTTCAGTGGTTGCTCCGTATTACCATATTGTATTGCTACCTAGTACCACTAGTAGTATCTTGGTGTCAGCGTGTCAGGAATATCATTGCATTTTGTTTAACTATTGCTACATTGCTAGAGCTTTAAAACAAACTGCAGTTTTCAGGTGAATGGAAGATCTAAATAAAAGCTAGGATTTTGCTGCATTTTATACTTCGAGTTGTTTTGCTATGATGTGTTGCTGGAACAAATCGAGGGAGAAAAGAAGAGATGAAATAAAATAGATGACTAGGAATGGTACGCATGTAACTGTGGGTAAGAAAATAATTAGAGCTTCTGGATACGCCATGGCATTCTCCCCAAACGATCTTGTTGCATCACTTTCCTGTGATCCTGTCTCTCTCGCGAGTCGTCGCGCCACTTGTATTCCTTTCGTTTAACCCCCTGAGGATTGTGTGCCCCGGGTCGTCGAACCGGTCACTGTCAACGGCTAAACAAGAAAAAGAAACTAAAAAGGCGTGGGGGTTTGCTTTTTTCCTAAGCGGCTGGCGGTAGCTTATGGCGATATACTGTCTGACCAAAGAGGAAACTCAAAGATCTTTCAAAGAAAAGGAAAACGGATGTAGGGAAAGCAGAACCCTCCTTTTTCATAACTCTTTTTTTTATCTCAAACCTTTTCTTCTCAACATCCTTCGAATGATGATGATCTTCGGAGCCACATTACCTGCTAAACAGCTTGGATTTTTTAGGGTGTCGGAACATTATCTTATCCTCTAGCCTAATTGGTTAGAGGGGGCTGAGGTATGGTCGCAACCAGAAGACCCCGGTTCAATTCCTTGTTAGAGACTCGACCTTATCTGCTGACGGAGGAAGAACCGTCGGTTTGGGTATTTTTATTGTTAACTTGCAGGTCCAGCCATCAAACTTCATCTACATCGGAGCGAATTTGCAGGAAACACAGCTGAAGCTGCGGCGATGGCGGACGGGGCAGGCACGCGTCGTCCGGGCGGAAGGAAAATCGAAAGTGTGCTGGGCGTGGTCTAATTGTACGTACTTGCCTGAGCAGCGAAATGGAGCGCCGTGCCGGAGCGCTCGTCGTAGCCTCCTCCATCGTGCACACCAATGGCGTAGCCGACCGCGTTCTCGGATGTCGAGGTGACGGCGCAGAGCCCACCGGTGAACGCCACGCCGTTCACGGCCGCCTCCGGCCGGTTGCGCCAGAGCCGGGGCACGCCACGCTGTTACAGGTCGCCGGGACATGCCCGAGCTGAGGTCCACCGTCGACAAGCCGGAATCGGACCTGAGGAGTGAGGCGGGCCGTTAGCGCGCCGTCGTGCGACGCGCTGCTCGTCCTGGTCGATGGCGGCAGGGTGGAGCCGAAATACTCAACGAGCACGTCGGGGTACGCTGCGCCGTTCATCGGAGTTGGGGCCGCCGCGCCGGAGTACGCTGCGCCGTCCCGGGGAGTTGGGGACGTCGCGCCGGCGCTTAGCTGCGGAGTGAGCTGGGCGGTGCAGGACACGGTGTTCTGGGGGGCACGGCGGTGGTGAGGGTCGCCGCGAGCTCGGCGGCGGCCGCCGTTCGTGCCGCCGCGGAGGGCGCGCCGGGGCTAAGGAGCACCACGGCGTCGTGGGATTCCCGGGTAGCGCCGGAGCCAGGGTATGCCGACTCGCCGTCCCGTGCTGCCGTAGTCTCGCCGGAGCAGAGGATGTCCGACTCCGAGTACGCATAAATTATTTGAACAACGATTCTCAAAAGCGATGTCCATAAATTTTAATAACATTCTCTCAAAAGTTATAGCAAAATGTTACAGAGCCTTTACTTTTAAAAAAAATGTTACAGAGTACTCCGTATATGTATAAGTTATGTGTATCGTGAATAATTGTGCACATAAGTTCTGTTGTTGTTAAAATTGTGCTAAAAATTATCTCATAAAATTATGCATCAAAGTTGGAAAGTCGCGACTTGTGGGGAAATCTAGCGCTGGCAGCCCTCCTCGCGTTCGCTCTGACTCACGGGTACGTGCCAAGAAAGGCAGACATCCATCCAGTTTGACTTGTGTCGCACGCCGTAATTAATCTCCCCCTCCCTTTGATCTTCTTTTTTTTCTATTATTATAGATTATCATCAATAAAGGAAAGAAATTTTAGGATTTTGGTTTGGTACTTTGGAGAGCAAGTCAATCACTTATTGCAATTATTATGCGACCCACCAAAGCAAGTAAAAGGGCATCAGGATATTATTTCACTAGGCCCATGGAGGTCTTTTTTTTTATAAAACAATGGAAGATTCAAACAACAGAAGAAAGCACGACGCAATAATCTCCTCCTCAACTATAAATTTTGCAATGCATCTAAATATATGGTTATGTTTAGATATTCTCAAAGGCACAACTTCTTCGATATTCTCAACATCGCAAACATAATTCTTATAACCAATCAGCCTCATCCATGGAATAGCAAAAATAATTACCAAGATGTTGGCCCTCCGGTTGCAACCCTTTATATATGAACGACTGGTGTCCAAAAGTCAAAGTGCATTCATCAAAAGGAGGACAATCCATGTATGTGCATGTCCAAAATCTTGCACGAGGCTTCCGTACTTCACGAACCCCTACGCTACTCTTCAACCTCAACATCTCAAAAGCCTTTTACTCCACGATGTCAGCCCGGAGACGAGATCCATCACTGTCGAGGGCTTGTCCAGGCGACCCGCTTTCTCCGCTATTGTCCATCCTTGCAATTGACCTGCTGCAAGAGCTGCTAGAGATTGCGACCGAGAAAAAGGCCTTAACGAAGCTTCGAGGCAAATATGCTCGTCCGCGAGTATCACTGTATGCCGGCGACGTTTTTATCTTCCTCAGCCCGACAAGAGCATACATCTCCAACATTAAGGACCTGCTAGACAACTTCGACACGTTACAGGCCTAAACACAAATATACAGAAGAGCTCAGTATCTTTGATATATATGTTATGCGGGGCTTAACTTAGATGCAATCTTAGCACCATTCTCTGCCTCAAGAGCTGTGTTCCCAATCAAATACCTGGGATTTCCCCTTTCACTCGAGAGATTGAAAAAAGTGGACTTCCAGCCACTCTCCGACAAGGCTAGCATTAGACTAGCAAATTAGCTGAGTAAATTCTTGACACCTGCAGGTAGGAGAACCTTGGTCGGAGATGTAGGGCTTGTTTGCTTGCCGGCCACAGTCCGCCTTGCCATAATCATCTCCGCCACGGAACAGTATTTTGCGTGGCGCACGAAACGCCCGCCGCGGGGTTGTGGCGAACCCCACTGTGGCGTGGCAGGTGGTGGCCGGCAAGCAAACAGGCCCGTACTCTCCTCACAACTGATCTACTATCTATCCACCCTAAATGCTCCTGCATACATCATCGAAGAAATTTATAAATGACGTAAGCGCTTTCTCTGGACGTGTACAGATCATATCGCGCGTGGCAAGTGTAAGGCTAGTCGCACCGCATCGACGCCACAACCACCTCTAAACAAGGGTGGCCCACTTGTCAGATGGGCCTGTACAGGTCGCGCTGGACCTCTCACTGCGGTCGTCCCGTCTGTAAACGCATCGGCATCACGCAGAAAGAGGAGATAGAGGCGTGGGGGCCACCACCGTTGCTGTCCCGAGCATGGCACCGAGAGCAGATAGAGACGTGAGGCCCACCTCAAGAGTGGATACAGGCGCGGGCGAGAACCTCTGTCTGTCTAGGTCTCCTGTAGCGAACAGAGTTTTGCCGCAGCTTATACCGACGCGCGGTGCAGCTCCTCCACCACCATATTTGCAGGCGAGGTCCATTTTCAGGTCCTCGGTGCGACTAGCCTAAGGTCGCGTGGCTGAAGGCGTGTCGCCCAACTCAACTTGAAGGTCTCGGGCAAGTCTTGGGTTGGCATGCCCATTACATGCACCGAGGAAGATAGACGCTTATTTGCAACCGCCACCACGATCACTGTTGGCAACGGGGAAACAACGAGATTTTGGGAGTCTGCATGACTGCAAGTAGTTTCACCAAAGCAATTAGCCCCAGCCATCTTCAAACTCTCTAAGAAGAAAAAGAGAACAATCCAAAATGCCATGGTCAATGATGCATGGATACGCGACATTAATGTTATGTGAATAACTAATCTCCGCAGCACAACTACTGGAATTTACACTACTAGTGGAGTGCTTAAGATGGGTGCACCTAACCTTGGGTCGGCAGGACTATAGTTTGGAAGTTCACCGGACATGGTGAGTACACGACAGCATCGGCCTACGATGCTCAATTCGTCAGGTTGCCAAGCTCACCCATGGAGCATCTTATCTGGCGTGTATGGGCGCCACCGAAGTGCAAATTCTTCTCTTGACTAGCATTTCAGAACCTGCTATGGACAACAGATCGTTTGATAAAGCACGGTTGGCCGAATGAAAAAGTATGTATGTTATACCACACACAAGATGAGACCAACTTGCACGTTTTTGCCTAATGTTGCTACAATTTGACCATATGGAAGAACATCTTCATCTGGGCCACGGCCCATGTCCCCTAAAAAACTGACTGGATGGCCTTCGCATCCATAGAAGACTGGTGGACAACAGTCGGATTAATGAAAGGCGCTCCTTTGAAGGGTTGACGCTCCCTGATAATTCTTGTATGCTAGGAGTTGTGGAAGGAGCGCAACGTAAGGGTTTTTCAACAAGTTTTTCTCCAAAGCGGACAACTAACTAGAAAGATAAAGAGGAAGCACGATGTTGGGTGTTAGCAGGAGCCACGCATTTGAGAGTGATCATCAATTTTGAGGAGTAATTGTAGTATATATTTTTCTTCCACTTTTTGTTGTTGTTTGGGGGCCGGTCTTATTAATCTTTCTCTCTATTAATTAATACAAAGAGGTATTCTCTGTCGGATTTACGTTAAAAAATGTTTAGATATGAAGCAAAATTTATGTATCTATGAAAATAAAAAAGACTTATATTTTGAAGTGGAGGGAGTAGAATGTTAAAAGAAAATGCCAGCGGAAACAGAGGCCAGAGCACACGCGTACGTCTCATGTCTCGGCGTCCATGTGGAAAATCGATAAGCTAGCTCACGCGGTTTCTTTGCCTCGCCTGCAAACTGACGAGGTGCGGTTGTGTGCGCGAGCGCGACGATGTTGGTGGATGTGGGTGGTTGTGTGCGTGACAACTGACGAGGCCGCCACGCCGACTCGCCACGCCGACCCCACAGCCACAGGCACAGCGGCACCGGGGCTCTATAAAAACGCGCCTGCCTCGGCCCAGCAAATCGCCAAAGAATCGCACAGCACAGCAAGACAAATCCGAGTTCCGACTCACCAACCCCATTCCAAGCGCGCGCTCCGCTCCCGGCTCTGCTCTAGTCTCCCAATGGCAACGGCGGAGGTGCCCACGCTCACGGCCCTGCTCAAAGTGGCCGCCGCCGCCTTCCCGTCCCGCCGCGGCCGTCGCCGTCCCGGGCGGGCTCGAGCTCACGCACGCCGCCCTCAACGCGCTCGTTGACGACGCCGCCGCGCGCCTCGCCGCCGGCGCGGGGATCGTCCCGGGCCACGTCGTCGCGCTCGCCTTCCCCAGCAACACCGTCGAGGTGAGCGCGTCACCCACCAAATGGCGGCAGATTAGTTCGTTGTTGCCGTGGATCTTGATATGGCTCTCTCTCTCTCTCTCTCTCTAACTCGCGCAGCTGGTGATCATGTTCCTGGCGGTGGTCCGGGCGCGCGCCGTGGCTGTACCGCTCGACCCGGCCGCCCTCACGCAGGAGGAGCTCGAGTTCTACCTCTCCGACTCCCAGGCGCGCCTCCTCATCACCAGCGCCGACGGCAACGCCGCTGTGCAGGCCGCCGCCGCCAAGCTCGGCCTCGCCCACGTCGCCGCCAGCCTCCCCGACCCGGCCGGCCCGGTCCACCTCGCCGGCATCCCGGCGGATTCCACCGCCGGGAACGGGAACGGTTCCAAATACCCGGGCTTCACCGCTGACAACGACCCCTCCGACGTGGCCCTGCTCGTGTACACGACGAGCCGGCGCGAGGTGGTGCCGCTCACGCAGCGCGACCTGGCGGCGTCCGTCCAGAGCGTCCGCTCCGCGTACGGCCTCGTCGATACGGACGCCACCGTGGCGGTGGTGCCGCTCCTCCACGTGCACGGTCTCATCTGCGTCCTCCTCGGCTCCCTGGCCTCCGGCGCCTCCGTGTCCCTCCCGGCCGTCGCCGGCCGCTTCTCGGCGGCTGAGTCGCTGGCGACGGAGACCCTCGAGAAGATGGAGGCGGCGTTCGGGGCGCCGGTGCCGGAGGCGGCGCACCTGATGACGCCGAACCCGCTGCCGCAGGATTACAAGTACGCCAAGGTAGCAGAGCACCCCTCTCTTTTGTTGGCTGCGTAGCCTTCTTCTTCCTTCATTCGTCAACTTGTGCGCGATGCCTTCTCTGTTCTTATTCTGCTCTCCTTGGTGTTGACCTGGAATCAAACCCAAAAAAAGCATATTTTTTTCTAAGCTGCAAGAAATTGTTGCATCTATGAATCTATCTGCACTCTGCAGAGTTTCAGTGTTGAGAAGAAGACTACGGGCGGTCCGGCCGGAGGCGCCGGTCAGATCAATGGAGGCTTCACTGAACAGCTGCGCCACGGACTACCTGTCCTGGGCCTTTGTGTTGCTTCCGTGGCGGTGACCGGGATGACCGCCGGCGCAGTGATCCCGCCGGCGACGGGCTTGGGACTGTTCCTGATGCTGATCGTTGGGCTGTCGACTGTCACCATCCGTATCCTCCGTGCCTAGGACTTGCAGTAGTGCTTTTTTTTTCATATGTCCTGATATTCGATGCGTACCTGTCTGTCGTTTTTGTGCCTAGTTGTCAGTTTCGCCACCGTGTAAAATCTTCAGTTTCGCAGAAATGAAAGATCTCGGCCCTTTTAGTTGTTTCAAGCTCGTTGCGTGCAGGACTAAACTTCACGTTTCAAGCTTGTTGCTTGCAGACTTGGACCTTTTTGTTTACTACTCCCTCCATGCCTCTGTTCTTAAATATATTACACCATTAACTTTTTACTCTAATTTTGACCACCAATACAAATGAATAAATTAGTTAACTAAAGTAAAATGTATATCATTATATCTACTATCTAATATACTTTAGATTTAACTTGTTGATTTATCGATAAAAAAATATAGAAAAGACGAATTGTCAAACAAACGAAAAAAGTTAATGGTCTCATATATTTAAGAACGGAGGTAGTATTTTCAAGAGAAGAAAATAGGTGCAGAAAAGTTGAAAAATGTAGCGTATTTTTTGAGACAAAAAATGGTGGGTGTTAGGCATGTATGCCCTTGCTTTTTCGTCAGAAAATATACTCTTGTTCTCAACGACAAAGAACAACGATGCATTTATTTATATCTGTAAAAGTTCATTATGATGGAAGTGTGTGTGGTCGTTGTCAAGCAACGGCCAAAACGAAACTCGAAGAACCGACTATAAAAAAAAAATCCAAGACAATCACAAGAAGTTTATCTAGGACCAAAACCAAAGAGTCCAAGACCAACAACCGAATTTAATTATTCACGCGGCAACGAAAAAAAGAATAAGATAGTATTCAGAACGACAAGAGAGCCCTAGCTTCTTTCCTCCGGTCGAAGTCCTCGTTGGTCGCCACTTGATAATCACAGTGACTGCAAAGATTCACCTAATTGTACCAACGCACACGCAGTGTGCACGCCGACACTCATTATGTTCGTTTGGCTGGTGGCGGATGCGGATTTGTTCTGAGAGAAAGTACTGCTGACTGGTTGCTGGTGGCTAATTTGTTCTGATTGAAAAGTATTGTTGACTGGTGACTGATAAGCCAGATGAACATGACGACAGCTTCCCCGGTCAAGAGTGGTGCACCAGTCCCTTCTCCACCGTGAGTACCCCCCCGGACGCCAAGGTGTACCTCGACTACGACATGTCCGATGGGGAGCTCCTACATGGCTTCTGAAAGCTGGATAGCTACTTAGAGCATCTTCAAGAGTTTGCTAAATTTTATTCGGCAAATCTTGTGTTTTGCCAACTTCTAAAAATATATGTCAGGTAAAAAAAGAGTTCATCTCCAACAATTTGACATAATTTACTTGCCAAACCCAGATCTAACTTACATCAGGAATCCTTAGAGAAACAAAATTATGTTTATATCCTTCCACCTCTTGAAAAACTTACATCAGGAATCTTTCTTTATTCTTTATTTCTTTTTTCACCCTCCCACCTACAGGGAAACGCCGATGGCAACCACGATACGCGCGCACATATATGCGCGTGGGGAGGTGAGTTTTGCCAAGTTTCTATTTTTGCCAAGTTGGTTTGCCAAACTGTTGCAGGCCTATTTTTCTTGTTTTGCCAAAATTAGATGGATGCCAAGTTGGTTTGCCAAACTGTTGGAGTTGCTCTTAGGGTGTGTTTGGCATGACTCCAACTTCACATGTAGTTGTTCCACTCGAAAAACTCCAGGTAGAGCCAGCTCCAAGTGGAGTTGGAGCAGTCAAATTGAGATGTTTGGCTACCAGCTCCAGAAATAACACACAACAAAATATAATGACATATGGGCCCTACCCGTCAGCCTCACAACTCCCTTTCATCCTCTTTGTTTCTCCCACGCACCCGAACACAGCACAGACGCAAGAGGAAAGCTTGATTCTTGTGCTCGATTCTTGCGACTTGTTGCTCCTTGCTTAAATTCCTCGGGAGCAAAGCTTCTCCACTACCAAAGATCCACCGACACCCCTCCAATTGGAAGCTCAGCGCCGGCCGCCAAGTCGATTCCACCGATTTTCCGTCTGTCGGCCGCCACGACGACTGGAGCAGACTAGCACGTGGCCGTAGGTGCCTACGTGCGCGGGGCACAGCCGCGGGGCTCAGCGAGCGGCCGTGGGAGGCAGCAAGCGTGGAGCTCGATCGCGGGGCCGCCAGAGGGATGCCCGGCGCCGGAGGAAGGGGCTGCTGGAGAGGCGCGCGGCACCAGAGGGAGGGGCCGCTAGGGGGAGGCGCAACCGTGGGTGAGGAAGGGACCTCGGGAGGGAGAAGCGACCGCGGGAAGGCGAGCGCTTGGGGCGCAGCGATGGGGGATGCGACGGCGGCGGCGAGAGGGAAAGCAGGGGTGGCGGCGGCGAGAGATGTCACAGCCTCACGGGAGGGTAGGGGTAAATAAGAACGAATCATTTTCCCACTTACCAATGGCATTGATGGGTAATTATCCACGAACTCCATGAGTAGGTTCATATTAGACGGTTTTGGAGCAGCAAAAGAGGTGCTCCAAAACTCCACCTTCATTTGCACTACAACTTTTATGGAGTTGGTAGCTCCATGGAGTTCTGGAGTTGGGGTGTTTAGCTAAAATATTGACTGGAGTTGTTGGAGTTCAGCTCTGGAGCCATGCCAAACACCCCCTTAGATTTAGGTTCAACAGAAGCTCATGAAGACCAACACAACCTTATTATTCCTCCCAACGCGTGTCTGCGTCCTCTCAGAATTTCAAAACATTTTATAAAGTAGGTTCAACATTTTTGAAAACTAGTTTAACAATTCAAAAAAGTAGATTCAACATTTTTGTAATCAACACTATATTCAATGTTTTGCAGTGATATATTTCAATATCTTAGAAAAATGGCTTCAGAATTTTTATAGATATATAACAATCAACATTTTCGCGCCCTCGAAACGGCGGCGCGTGCGAGCACGGGTAGGATATTATCATGTGCACGAATCTCAAACACGGAGAGTTATGTAAAGAAAAAAAATTCAGAAGATAGATAGGATTTCCTGCAGGGAAGAATTGAAGAAACATCAGCGCGTAGCGGACCAAAGTAAACCAGTCCAAGAGTTATATTCGGAAAGCACAGAACTAATCCCGTCGGGCCCGTATATTGCATTGTACTTTCGTTGTCCGGCCCATGCAGGAATGAAGAGCTGCTAGCTTGAGTGCTTGACAGGGGGCTAGTTACCCCTAAAAAAAAGACTGAGGGCTAGTTTGGTAGAGCTCTCCTGGAGCTGTTTTGGAGCTGTTTTTGTTAGAACTGCACCAAACACCTCCAAATATGAAGTGCTTCTATCAGTCTAAATGTGAGAGGTGAAACTGTTTTGTTGACCAACAGGTTGAGTTGGAGGAGTAAAAAACCAGCTCCCCTGCTCTAGCTCCGACTCCTCCATCTAGAGGAGTGGTGCGAGGGCCTAAAGGAGAGAGAGGTCGCTTTTATACGGGAAATCTGATTGGCCGCGCAAGGAGCTCAAGATGGCTGAATGTTGATCTACTTCCGCTGAGCTCTTGGAAAGTTGTTTTACTTTGGTGGAACGAAAAAAATCGCTGTAGGATACTTAAATCGGAACTGCTAGTGCCCGAACGTCCGTTCCGGGCGCTAGCATCGGACACCTACATGACCGTCGGATGGGAAGCGAATCAGTCGTCAGTCGTCCAATTCAAAGTCCAGGGAGCAAATGTTGCGAGTATGTTGCGTGCAACATCCAAACATCAGCGGACCTCCTCCCTCCTCCCCCTGGCACAACACCCAAGCGACCCATGTTGCGACTATAATGCGACCATGTTGCGACACGTGTTGCGTGCAACATCCAACATCAGGACCCCTCTCCCCCTCCTCTTCCTCGACACAAACCCAACATCAAATGTCTGCAACATCGAAATTCAACATTCACAACGTTAAAATTTAATGTTTACAACATCCAACATCAGGGGTAATACTCCCTCCTTCCACTCGACACAACACCCAACATCACATGTCTGCGACATCGAAACTCACGTCCGCAACATCAAAAATTAATGTTTGCAACATCCAACATCAGGGGCCCTCCTCCCTCCTCCCCTCTCGACACAACACCCAACATCACATGTCTGCGACATCGAAACTCAACATCCGCAACATCGAAAATTAATGTTTGCAACATAAAAAATATTTAGATCTAATTTTGAAACTTTCACATGGAACACTCGCAACATGTCGAGAACGTGGATGCAACATGTTCGCAACGATTGCAACATGAACGACAAACGATTGCATCATGAATACGACCAATCGGAACATGCCAAAAACATTGTGCAACACCAATATACAACGATTGCAACATCCCAAAAAAGCGGCGGCTGGGTTCGACCTCCCCCGTGTGCGCCCGCGGCGGCTGCAGGAGCTTCCCCGCGCTTGCGACAACGACGACCGACGACAGATCCCCGTGGCTGAGGCTGGGGACGGGATGTGCGACCGCCGATGGAGGCTGGGGAGGAGGCACGCTGGCGTTGTAGGAGAGGCTGGGGATGTGGAGGGGGGCGCTCACGCTCGTCGCCAGTTGGGGCCATGGCCGCCGCGCTAGGTCGCCGCGACGAAGTGCCGACCTGCGCAGCTGCGGCCGGCCACCGACGCGGCAGCGCAGCTCCTCCCCCAAACGGGGGCGAAGGGGAGTGCGCTCGCTGGAGCCGAGCTCGGGATGGAGGGGAGCGCGCTCGCCGGCGCTGGGCTCGGGGACAAAGGGAGGCGAGCCGATGGAGAGGGGGACCTCGTCGTCGAGGAGCTCGCGAATCACCATCATCGCACCGGGGAGGGCGGTGGAGTGCCTCGACCACAACGAGCGGCGCCGGCGGCGGGTGCCCGATCTCCGCGCACACACCACGGGAGGAGGTGAAACCGGAGGGGATGGAAAGGTGGAGCAGCGAGGATCACAAATCGGAGCTCGGTTCGGGCGGAGATGGCTGACGTAGGGAGATCCGGCGGCGGCGGCGCGAGGTGCTGGGCGTGAGGGCTTGCGGCTCGTCTTTTTAATTTCGCGATAGGTGCATGAGGCACGTGACTTTTTTTTTATTTCTTGCTGGGAACGACGGGCGGGCGTGCGATGCGTCCGGACGCCCGGACCTAAGCATTTCCGTATTCAAATTTACCCATCTAAACAGTGGTTACTTGTTTTAACTCTTCTCCAAAGCTCAGGTGTGATTTGGCTGCGGTTACCTGGCCCACCACCACCACCGTCCACCGACTTTTTTTTTTTTGACACGGACCGTCGTCCACCGGACTTGGCTAGTGGTTGGGAGGGAGCTGAGGTTTTGGCAGTATGCAGTCGTGTCGTGGTAACGTAGTACTAGGAGCACTTTGCAAAACTACCCTCAAAGCTGCGCAGCCATCCGATCAGCGATCAGTGGGGAAGCGGACGATCGGTAACTGCCGCACGTATACGTGGGCCGCTTTTTGGAGCACGTCAGCAGGGTAGTGTGGTAATTTGTGCCAAGGGGTTACCGGACGTTGCCGGTTGCCCGGCCGGCCCGGCCCGGCCCGGCGAGGGAGTTTCCTCGAAACCACCGGCAAGAATGCCCGCGCTCGTTTTTGAGTTCACACTGTCTATTTAAGCGAGCGCCATCCTCGCCTCCTTTCCACGGCAAAAACCAAAACCAACGGTAAAAAGCCTCCTCTCAATCTTCCGGTCCAGTGCACCGCGAAGCCGTCCCACTATGGCCTCGCGCAAGAACTCCTCCAGCATGGACGCCCCGGCCCGGGACGAGAACGGCGCGGCGCTGCTCTCCTCCGGCGCGCCGACCACCAAGGGCCAGGACGAGCACGGCGCGGCGTGCGCCTTCTCCGGCTCGCGCCCAGCGTCAGCGACGACCTTGATCGACGGCGGCGCCGCGGATCTCTTCCCCGACGCGCGCACCGCTGCCCAGACCAAGGTGGACGACGCGGCTTGCCTCTACCCCAGCGTGCACGACGTCGACGCCGCCGCTTCCCAGGTCAAGAACAGCGCGCCGACCATCTTCTCCTCCGGCGTGCGCGCTGCGGCCCAGGACGAGGACGCCAAGGTGTACCTCCACTTCGACACGCTCGCCGCCGCAAAGAACAGGCACGGCGCGGCGGCAGGGCAGAGAGGGGTAAGGGTAACTGATCCGAAGCCAATAGCGTGCTGCCTGCCTGCTCTGTTCTTGCACTCTGTTTCCTTGGCGCACACACCTACTAAAACAAGAAATGCTCGCAGGTTTTCGGTGGCAAGACGACGAGCGCCCCAGCCGTAGCCGTCGTCGGCCAGGACAAGCTCGCCGAAGGTGAAGCGTTCGCTGAACACCTGCGCCGCGAACTACCCGTCCTCGGCCTCTCCCTCGCTTCTCTGGCGGTGGCCGGGCTCGCCGCCGGCGAGCCTACCCCGGCTGTGGGCTTCGGACTGTTCCTGATGCTGACTGCTGGCCTGTCCGCCGTCACCATCCGTGCGCTCCGAGACTACTAGTTTTGTGCATGCCTTGAGATTGCATAAATTTTGTCATCATATTCGACGCGACCTCTCTATCTTGTGGACTTGTGGTTGTTCCTCCGTGTTACCGTATCGACATGCTACCTACCTAGTAGTATCTTGGTGTCAAATTTGCGGTTTTTCAGATGAATGGAAGGTCTGAATAAAAGCTAGGAATTTGCTGAATTTTATATTCAAGTTGTTTTGCTCTGATCTGTTGCTGGAAAAAAATCGAGGGAGAAAAGAAGAAATGAAATAAAATAGATGACTAGAAATCGTATGTATGTAACTGTGGGTATAAGAAAAGAATTAGAGCTTCCAGATTCGCCATGACATTCTCCACAGACAATGGTAGCTTCACAGGATCTTGTTGCAGCAATTCTCTGTCTCTCTCGCGTGTTGTCACGCCACTTGTATTCTTTTATTAGTTTAACCCCAGAGGATTGTGTGGCCCGGGTCGTACCGGACATTGTCAACGGCCAAAAAGAAAAAGAAACTCAAAACTTTTAGGCGGCTAGCTGTATCTCTGCCTGGCGGGTGTTGCCGTGTTGCGATCTGGAGTTCTCAGTTGCTCAATTCATTAGGATTCGGTACATGTTTGGAATGAATTTTAAAGATTTTTCAGTGACCGCCTCTTCCAAACAGGTCCGTAGGTCAGCTTTAATGTTTAGTATTTTTAGGATTACGGAGATACTGCTTTCATTCTTCCCATGCTTCAGATTAGAGGACGTGAGTGGTGGGGATCGAATCAAATGTAGAATGCTTCGACGATCATACCCCTTCTAGTATAATGATGATGATGTGCATCAGTGCGTAGCATCAGGCAACGATCCCAATGAATAAACCTAAGTGCTGCAGTCAAACTAACTAATCCAATCACAGCACATGAAAGTCACAAAATGATGAATGGATTATCCTTCTACACTCGTAACAGAAGTTGTATCTTGTCGAGCAGGGAAACATTGGTCACGCAATCTGAAAGGCAGATCAAAACTATAGCAGATGACGCTACGGAATAAGGTCTCTTCAGCCTCTCCCTACCTCGACAGTGTTTTTTTCCAGCGTCAGTGAAGGGCTAGTGAGAGTTGGTTCTGCCAGATCTGCAGATTCTCTTCAGATCCTTTGCAGTCAGTGTGTTCGTCAGGAGATGCAGTTAGCTGTCCTTGGTTGTGGCGGTTTTGATCTCTTTCTTCGATGTGTTCTTCGTCAAGTTCTGGTTTTTGCAACCCGCTGGTTTGGTGATGAAGGATTGCAAGCCTGTGTTGCTTGGGGTGTTGCCCCAGCCGATGTTCTTTCAGCGTTTGCTAGATCTCGTTGTAAGCAGCGGGTGGTTTTTGCGGCCTTCAAAGCCCTGTGTGGTGATAGCGTTTGCAATTACTCCTTTCTCTTGTTGCCTTTCCGGTACATTTTTCAAGTTTCGGTGGACGATGAACTTTGGAAGGAAGACGACAAGAGTGCTCTTCAATATAATTTTATTTTCTTTCTGTTGTTGTGTGTCAAATTGTGGGTCCGTTGGGCCTCCACTTTTGCCAGTGATTTAGAGTTGGGATAAGGTTATATTCGTTGATGAGCTTCGGTTTTTGCAAGTACTAGAGTAATACTCCCTCCAAATCATAATATTTGACGTTGCTTAGTTCAATTTTGAACTACCAAACGTCAAACAAAATGATATGGAGGCTGTAACACAGAAACAAAGTACTAAAAAATTGTTGCCATTTTGACCCTATGAAAGCACATGCAGCATCCAATCCACATGTTCTTTTACATATAGATAACATCAACGGACTAGAATCCAGATATATATCATTAATAAGTTGCTGCCGTTGTGGTGACATTCATCAACCTTTGGCATCCAACACACATATGCCTGTGGACACATCTTCTTAGACAAGTAGCTCAGTCATCTACTTCTGCAGTGAGGTACTCACCAATCTGCATCTTTCGTTTGATAGCTTTGCGAAGCTGCTCAGCCACGCGTCGTATCTGACATTTAACAACATGGTGCATTAGCCTCTGGTTAACGTAAAGTCCAAAGGCATCACACAAAAGAAGAATGTTGTAGACATCACCTGCCCACCAGACAAAACTGGATCATTGGTAACCTCATCATCGCTCAGCATTTATAGCCAAATGACATGTTATCTTGTGGTACATAAATTCATACTTCTTTCCTTCAACCTTTATTTAATATAAAACCATGATCACAATAATGATCAAAAAGTTACATGCCACATTTAAATCTGGTCTACTAATAGTACTTACCCAAATTGAAGTAAAAAAAGACCACAATCTCTAATATTCATGGCACTCACTAAAGCCAGTCTTGCGGAATTTTTCTCGTCTGGCTCCGGTTGAGCTCTTCTTAATGTAATACCGTGGGGGCGGTCTTTCCCCCACCGGCCGAGTTTTTTTAACACTTAGCAAAGTGTTCGCCGAGTGTTTCTAGCACTCAACGTATTCAAGGATTCTCATAGTGTGAGTCGCAACCATTCCAAGTAGGCCATTAAGTCTGCTTCAATGGTTCTATTTGGTTTCAACGGGCACTCCCAACCTAGACTCTACCCATAGAGTCTATATGTTGAAGACTCTATCATGAGGAACCATAGTTTCTAATGCAGATTTTGTATTATGGAGTCTATCTAACTTTCCTCTCGGATCTTCTGCTCTCATTTTATTAAATATAAACGTACATGTTGAGCATGTGGGTCAGGCCTCGTTTTGCGCGTAGACTTAGTGTGTAACTTAGACTTGGTTTGATGGTTTCTATGTTTGCACCTAGGGGTGGATATCGAGCAAGCTCGGCTCGTTAGTGGCTCGGCTCGTTATAAGGCTGACCCCAATAGCACGATGCAAATCCATTTTTAGCTCTCCCGCGACATTGTGCATATCCGAATTCATCCCCAACAGATGAGGCAAAGGGACATGCATTTTGCATTGTGAGGGGAGAGGTAAGCTAAAAATGGATTCCCTCTCTCCTCAATTGCATTTGGCGAGCGCGGGCAGCTAGCGCAGGGGCGGGCGAGCGCGGACGCATCGGTGGGCGAGCAGCGCGAGACGACCGACGGGCGTGTGAGGCGAGCTGGGACGCCGGCGCGCGTCCTGACGATTCGGCGGCCCCGCAGGTCGATCTGGTGGCGTCAGAGGTCGTTTCGGCGGCGGCGGAGCTCGATCCGGCAGCGGAGGAGCTCGATTTGGCGCCTGCAGAGGTCGATTTGGCGGCGGAGGAGTTCGAATCGCGGGGTTGGAGGGATCTCATCGCTGTTCCCAGCACATGCGTCGGCGTTAGTTCAGGCGGTTGCTGCTGCGCAGGAGGTTGGAGATGAGCAAGGCAAGGGCTGTCGTCGAGCTCCTCACCGGCGTGGCGCGCACGCTGCTCCCTCCTTCCCCGCGCGGTTGTTCCCTCCTTCCCTGCACGGTAGCTCGTCGGAGCAGATGTCGCGGCAGCTCGACGACGCGGCACGGGGTGCTGCAGAGGTGGGGCAGCAGGCACGGTGCACGGGAAATGCGTTTGGCTGTTGGAGACGAAGCGAGGAGAAGGAAATGGAAAATACTGTGTACGCCAGGCAAACCTGATGTTGCCTCTGAAAAATGCTTGTCGTTGTTGGAGTTAGCCTAACTCGGCTAGTTTTACCTCGACTCATTATAGCTTGTTAAAGTACCGAGCTACAAGCTGAGCTCGGCTCGGCTCGTTTGAAAGCTCGAGCTAGCTTGTTAGCTCGTGAGCCAGGGCATCAAAAATTGGAACATTGATCACATATTGAGATATACTATAAATATATATTGGTCTATATTTTATATAACTTCCAACAACAAAAAGATAAGAAACGAAGCACATATAATATATTCGAACATTAAATAAGCCATCAACATTAAGCTCATCCAATAGCAAAACACTTCATGCGACCATGCAGCTATGCAGCAGCAGTGCAACACTGCGTGCCAACACTTGACTCAAAAATCGTCATAAGTTTATTTCATTCAACAGGAAATTAAATTACTCCATGCAGCAACACTTAACACTTCATAACAGTATTTTGCTAGGCCGCTAAGTAAGATTGGCTCGTTTTGCCTCGTGAGCCAGCTCGAGCTGGCTCGTTATACGATCGAGCTGAAATCTTAGCTTAGCTCGTATAAGGGTGTGTTTGGTTGAGCTGTAGCTGTGAAAAAAGCTGTTGTGAGCTGTGAGCTGTGAAAAAAGCTGCTGTGAGATGTGAGCTGTGAGAAAGCTGAAAGCCGTTTGGCTGGAATAGCTATGAGCTGTGAGAAAAGCGGTTGTTTGTTGAGAAATGTCTGTAATGCCCTGAATCGCTGAGGGCATGTTGATATTCAAATTAATTGTAAAATATTATTTTGTTCACTAATTTTCAATGTAAATTACCAAATTAAGAAGAATTTTTTAACATTCACCAATAACATATGACGATAGCTCCTGAAGTTTTGCATTCACCACGGCCAAGCCATCGAAATATTCAGCATATATGCAATTGTGCCAAGCCTTTGGCAATTGGCACCGCGACACGGAACTGTGCCAAGCCAGCATGGAAGCTTTCTCTCCTATCCTCTCTTCTTCCTCGAGCAGAACCATATCGTGCTTAGATGTGCAGCTTTGCCTGCGGATTCCTCAACATCCCCTCCACAAGAATAGCCACTTCAGTCCCCGAACTATCACTCAAAACTCAATTTCATCTCTGAACTACGAAAATGATCGTTTTAGTCCTCAAACTTTCGCATCTGGCTCAGTTTCATCCCTGAATTACGAAAATGGTCGTTTTGGTCCTCAAACTTCAGCATCCGGCTCAAATTCGTCCCTGGCTGATAGCCAAATACTCTTTTTACCCTTCTCCTACCCCTACGTGTTGCTCGCTGCTAGCTGCTGGGAACCCGCTGCTCCCTCTACTCCTCAATGTCGTTGTCGTCTCTGCGAAGGCCGGCCCCTCCAGTCTGGTGGCTTGCTACCCCGCCAAATCCACCACGCCGGCGCCTCCTCCTACGTCGGCGGGCGCGGATCTTAGGCGCGACCGCGGCGGAGGCAGGCCATGGATGGGGCGTGGGCGCGCTCGGCGAAGGAGACGCGAGGCCCGTGCTCCATCTCAGGGGAGGACGACCTATAGCTCCGATTCGCCAGCAACGAGCGGTGCGAAGGGATAGGAGAAGGGTAAAAGGGTATTTGGCTATCGGCCAGAGATGAATTTGAGTCGGATGCGAAAGTTTGAGGACCAAAATGACCATTTTCGTAGTTCAGGGACGAAATTCAGCCGTCTGCGAAAGTTTGAGGACTAAAACGACCATTTTCGTAGTTCAGGGACGAAATTGAGCTTTGAGTGATAGTTCGGGGATTGAATTGGCTATTCTCACCTCAGCCTGGACCTTCCCCACTCCACCAGCTCCGTCCTCCACCCTTTCTTGACGCCGGTCATGGCCTATATAGCCGGGGATTGAAGTTCTTGCGGCTACCATTACTTCCATTATCCAAAACTCCCCCCCACGTTTTGCATCCCAACTCCGCCCGATGAGGCTCGATTGCGTAGCTCCCACGTGCTCTGGAGAGGAGGCGGGGCGCTGCCGACTAGGGGAGGAGCTCCACTCACCGGCGAACTCCTTTGCAGCAATGCCACTGACCCGAACTTGTCGCCGACCACGATTCATCGTCGTGAGTAGGCCACCGGCTGATTCTTCACGCCATGGACTTCCTCTCGAGCTCCCGCACCCATCCCACCCCTCACTGGCCTCTCTCATCCGCTGTGCAGGGCCGGAGGAGTCAGCCATTGGGGGAGCTCGCGCTCCTGGCCGGCGGCAGCCAAGCTGCGTGGTCTGCGTCCTTGTTGGGGAGGTAGAGCGGTCTAGCAGGGATGGGCCGCAGGGAGGAGCCGCCGAGGAGCGGCGGGGGATGGGCCACCGGTGACCTGTGCGTGAGGACCTGTGTGGTTCGAGGACCGGTGGATGGTCGCTTCCTGGTGTGATGAGTGATTGACAACGTGGTGTGAACTGATTCTTGGCTAAGTATTGCAGGTGCAGGTTGCGGCTTGACTGGTGTTGGTGCAGGTGAAGAACAAGCGCGAAAGGTCGTTGCCGCTGAGGCCTCCAGGTGTGGAGAAGACAAGTAGGCTTGGTTCGAGGGACTCGGTGGCCAGCGGAGTCAAGTGCGGGCCGCATGGTGGCAAAAACAGCAAGATGAAGTCATGGACGGTTTCTTGGTTGAGCCTCAAAACCAAGGTCGAGCCAGGACTACGTGAGAGCCGAGTCATGAGTGGTGATTGGCGGAGGCTACACCTAGTTCGCAGGGTTTCCAGTGGTTCACCAGAAAACCACTGGGTTCCTTGGTTGATCCACAAAGCCAAGACCGAAGACCGGAGGCAGCAGCATCGGGCTGGTCTGACCGGTGGGTCTGACCGGTCTGACCGGTGAGGAGCACCGGTCTGACCGGTGTGCGACGACGCAGTCCAGAGACTTCGAAGCGGAGGGCACGTGTCGGGATCGCAAGGCTCGCGTCGAGGCTAAGCAAGTTTGTGGTCGCCGGGCATCCGTCCGATGGTGCGAAGACAAAGTTTCCCAAAGTGCCCCTCGGGGGTGTGTATCCTAGTATTAGGCCTTAGGGGTAGTTTCGTCTTTCGGCTAGCCTCCATATAACCCAAGTGGTGAGAGGATGGCAACCATCTCTTGGAACCCTAGCTTATTTTGTTTTGCTATTTTCCTCTTCCAGTTTTCTTTTGGAATTTCTAGGACTAGCTTGAGAGCTTCATGGTGAGATCTTGAGAGAGGGATGGATGACCGGGTGGTAAGCTAGACCTTGTATGAACTTTCATGGTATGTATAGATGATTCGGCGTGGTTCCTCAAGGCTTGTTTGTGTCTCTCCCGTTTTCCCTTTTTGGTGATTTTCGGAGCCTTTTCTTGGCGTTTTTCTTGTGGCGGTTTTGAGACCTTTCTCTTTGGGATTTGATGGGGGATGTATGCATGAACCCTTCGTGGTTCTTTTCCCTTTGATTCCCCTCCCAAATCTGTGAGCAAAGGGGCTCAATTTTGGGTTTTCTTGGCTTTAGGGTTAGAGGCGTTCTTGGTGGAAATCCTTCGATTTCTCTTGTTCTAGCAAGTTTTGGTGGACCAAATCTTGGCTATGGAGTGCCCATGAGGTGTTCCTACTATCCCCGAAGTCTTGTGCGAATCCGTGGAGCGAATCGGGAGATCGGGAGTTGGATTTGGAGGAGTTGACCCGCGGGTGCTGTTCATCTCGAGAGCTCAGGTCCTGACCGGTCTGACCGGTGCAGACCCTTGGTTGAGTTTTGCTCGGGTGAACGTCTTGGTGAGTTCCCTGTAGTTTCGTGTTGCTGTTGTTTCGAGTTTGATAAGTTTTGGAGCTTGGTAGGTCTGTTTGGTGGATTTGGGATTTCCTGGCTTGGACCGGTCCGACCGGCGAGCTACACCAGCCTGACCGGTATAGGAGCCTTCTGTGGAACCTCTCAGGTTTTGCCAGGTTGCTCCAGCAGGGACCGGTATGACCGGTGCAGTCCAGTGGTGCTCGAGTTGCTTGTTCCGCTGCGTTCTCGAGTAGGTCTAGGTGGTTGTTGGTTCCTAGGACTAGTAGCACTCCAGTGGCTACGTGGTCTTGGCCAACTTGGGTAGTTGAGCCGGAGACGTGTTTTGGTTAGCCGTGTTCGTCTTGTTGGAGTAGCCATCTCCTTCGAGAAGAATTTTTATCGGCTCCCATTCACTCCCCCCCTCTCTGGTCGCCAGTTTCGGTCCTTCAATTGGTATCAGAGCCGGTTCGGGTCTTTCGAGGCTCTAACCAGTCTAAGATCCAAAGATGGCGTACCAAGAACGGGGATCGGGTCCTCCGCACTTCGATGGGAGGAACTACCACATGTGGCAGAGACGGATGGCTGCGTTCCTCCGTGGAAAGGGTCAGATCCTTTGGGACGTTACGGTGAACACAACTTATGTTCATCTGATTAACTTCCTTGCTCCAGGATCGAGGGACATGCACGACGCCAACAACAAGGCGGTCGACTACTTGTTTCGTGCTCTGTGTCAGTCCGAATTCGATCGGGTTCAGACAGAGGACTTAGCTTGTAGGATTTGGAGTCAGTTGAAAGATGCTCACGCTGGAAATGCTCAGGTTTAGGCTCGGATGTATGCGACTTACCGGAGAGAGTACGAGAACTTCACTCATCTCCCCGGTGAGTCCATTGATGCCTTGTTCCAGCGGTTCACGGTAGTTGTGAACAACATGAGGGCCAATGTGGACGTGCTCCCGTACGATGATCATGACAGAGCAGTTAAGCTCTTGCACTCTCTGGATCGTACAATTTGGGATGGCAAGTTCGAGGCCATAGTTGAGTCCGAGAAGTATGACACTTTGACGGTGAACGAGCTGTTCTCGAAGCTCAAGTCGGCTGAGGTGGATAGGGGTATGACAGCCAAGCTTGAGAGCCCGACTGACTCTCATAGTCTCACTCTCATTAGTGGCTCGGGTGCAAATTCTAACGCTAACCCATCTATCAGGATGTACTCTTTGTCCTCTTTGATGTCTTTGCCAGACGAGGAGTTCGACGTGCTTGGAGAGGATGAGCTGGCGCTGCTGACCAGGCGGTTCGAGAGGATGCACGAGAACCGGGTGAACAAAAGGAGGAACATGAGGATATGCTTCCAGTGTGGCAAGCCTGGACACTTCGTCGCCGACTGCCCCGAGAAGATGGAGAACAAGGACAGCTACAAGAACCGGTCGAAGACGGAGGGCAAGTACCGATCAAGGCGCGATCACAAGCACAAGCACAAGCACAAGGACGAGCGACGATCGCGGAAGAAGGACGGCCACGGCAAGGCCCGAGCGATGGTCGGAGCGAGCGACGTCGACTCCAGCTCCGCCTACTCTTCCTCGAGCTCCAGTAGCAGTGAAGACGAAGGTGATCGGCGCAAGAACAAAAAGTCATCCAAGAACTTGAGCGGGCTGAGCTGCTTTGCTGGAGATGGCTTCTGTACCATGGCGCGTAGCTCCGGCAGCAAGAAGAGTCACCAGAGCGACTCGGACTCCGACTCCGAGGATGAGGGTACGTGACAAGCTTCCCTTCTTGCGTGAGGAAAATGAACGGCTTGGCAAGTTACTTGATAATCGTGATGACATGCTTAGAGAGGCTAAGAAGATGAGGAAAGAGCTTAGGGCCTCGCTTGAGGATGCTAGGAATGTAGTGGCTGAGCTAGAAACACAGAATCTAGATGCTAAGCTTGAGATTGACTCGCTTAAGGCTTCACCTGTTGTTTCTGATGAGATTGATTGTGCTGATTGCTCTGTGTTCCTAGTTGATCTTACTGTTTTCAAGGAAAAGCATGCCTCCAAGTGTGAGGAACTAGATGTGCTTAGGGCTGAAGTGGCTGAGCTTAAGTCTAGACCTGCTTTGCTAGGTGCTTGTACTTCTTGCCCTGTTTTGCATGGAAAGATTGATGAGATGCATGCTTACACTGTTTCTCTTGAGGCTAAGTTGAAAGAACCTATTCCCACTTCTTGCTCTACTTGTGAATTGCATGCTTTGAAGAATCTAGAACTTGCACATTATGTTGATCGCTTGCAGGATGAGAATGATGAGTTGAGGAAAATGATGGGTTGGTTGTCGGGTCATGAACCATAGCTTAGGATGATGATAGAGGCATACAAGCGCTATGATGGGCAAGCGCTTGGCTCGGATAAGATTGAAGAGTGTAGTGGTGAGAGAGGAGAGAAAATTGGTGATATCCAAGCTCCACCAAAAACCTTCCACAAAAATGCCTATGCTCCTAAGCCCAACCCACTGAGAAACAAACTTGACACAACCCCAGATCCTCCCATATTTCCTCGCCCTACAAATGACTTTCAAAAACCGGTGAAGTTTGTGAGCACCAAGGAGAGTGAGGTTGGAGAGAAGAAGGGTGAGAAGCCGAGTGAGGAGAAACCATGTGAGCAGCCCCAACCCAAGCCTAAACCTAAGCTCATAAGGTTTCATTGTGACTATTGTGGGAGAGATGGTCACAAGGGTGAGTTTTGCTTCAAGAGGAAGCGAGAGGAGAGAATGGCTAAGGAGTGGGCTAACAAGGACATGTACTGCCCTTCAAATGGTGTACCTAAGCCTCGTATGCAAATGCCCAGGGCCAAGGCGATTGTGAGGACGGTTCCGGCTTGGGGAGATCGAAAGGTGGCAGGTAGTGCTGCTGGCCGAGCACCACCGGTCAGACCGGTGCACTCCACCGGTCAGACCAGTGCTGGTCTGGGCAGACAGCAGTTCGGTTTCCGTGCTCGTGAGGATGCTCGGTTTGGTTTCTTTGGTCGTGGTTCTGGTGGTTGGCATGGAGAGTCTGTTGGTGGTCAGTTTGCTAGACGTTCTCCACCTCGTGCTCAATACGAGGGTGGGAGGAGTCATAGCTTTGAGTTAGAGAGGAGGAACGGTCCACGGTCTTCCTTTCGTGGTTTTCGTTCTCCTCCAGCAAGACAGGGATGGTTCCCTAGTGGTGGTTCCCGTGGTGGTTTTCGTGGTGGTAGCTTTGATAGGTGTAATGATTTGGTTTGTGCTAACCCCACTTTGGAGCAAATGGCTCGGCACTGGTTTTACTCTTTTGGTACTAACCCCAGTGCTGAGTCGTTTGTTCACTCACGTGCTCGCTTTTGAATTTTAGGTGGGAGACTTGAGGAACGTTTGGTTGATTGACTCCGGTTGCTCGAGGCATATGACCGGAGACAAGGGGTGGTTCTCAAGTCTCGTCCCGGTGGTGTCTAAGACATACATCACCTTTGGGGACAATGGGCGAGGGCGTGTGCTTTCAGAAGGTGAGATCAAGGTAAGTGAGAAGGTCACTCTCAGGCGTGTTGCTCTTGTTCAATCGCTCAGATTCAATTTGCTTTCCGTTTCCCAGCTTTTGGATGAGGGTTTTGAGGTGTTGTTTCGGCCTGGTGGTTCTCGGATTTTGGATTCTCGAGGGGACCTAGTTTGCATGGTCGTTCCCGAAGGTCAAGTTTTCCGAGCGGATTTCTCTCAGTCTTCTGGTGTGGCTCGTTGCTTTTTGGCTGGTTCTTCGAGTGAGTTATGGAAGTGGCACAGGAAGTTGGGTCACTTAAGCTTTGACCTTTTGTCTCGCTTGAGTAAAACTCAATTTGGTCCGAGGATTGCCACGGCTGAGGTTTGAAAAAGAGTTGGTTTGTGTGCCGTGTCGGCATGCTAAGATGGTAGCCTCTTCCCATCCACCCCTCACCGATGTGATGACGGAGCGTCCATGCGAGCTGCTCCATATAGACCTTGTTGGCCCAGCTCGTGTGCGATCTGTGGGTGGGAAGTGGTACGTCCTGATTGTGGTGGACGATTACTCTCGATATGCGTGGGTTTTCTTTCTTGAGGAGAAAGGAGAGTCGTTTGGTTTTGTTCGAGATCTTGTCTTGAGGTTGAGAAACGAGAGGCACAGAGATGCCATACGAGCGATCCGCAGTGACAATGGTTCGGAATTTAAAAACTCTCGCTTCGAAACCTTTTGCCATGACTTGGGTCTTGAACACCAGTTCTCTAGTCCGTATACGCCTCCCCAGAACGGCGTGGTGGAAAGGTAAAACAGAACCTTGTGCGAGATGGCTCGGACGATGCTCGATGAGCATAAGACTCCAAGAAGGTTCTGGGCTGAGGCGGTCAATACCGCGTGCTATGTGTCGAACAGGATTTACCTTAGGGTGCACAAGAAGAAAACCTGTTACGAGTTGATGCACGGTAGAACCCCCAAGGTGAGTCACTTTCATGTGTTTGGGTGCAAATGCTTTATCCTGAAGAAAGGTAAGAAGTTAGACAAGTTCGAGGCTAGGTCTGTCGATGGCATTTTCTTTGGTTACGCGTCTCATTCTAGAGCCTTTCGAGTGCTCAATCTTGATACTAACCAAATCATGGAGACTTGCGAGGTTACCTTCGACGAGACACAGCCACGTAGTCAGCTTGTTTTTGAGTGTGCAGATGATGAGGAACTTGGCGAGGAGATTTTTCAGGAGGAGGAGCATGAACATGGAGATGATGAAGATGGCGATGTGGCGCCCACGGCTGAGCATGTACCCACTACTTCGACTACGATCGAGAACGGGCCCTCTCCCACACCCACGACGACAAACCCAGATCAAGGAGAAGCTGCTGCTGAGAGGGAGGTAGCATCAAGGCGAGAACCTCCCCGGCGAGTTCAAGTGGATCACCCAGCTTCGAGGATCATCGACGACATCAATGAACGTACTACACGGTCGAGGGTTCGAAACAATTCTCACTTTGCTCATGCTGCTTTTGTTGCTACTTTTGAGCCCAAAGACATTGGACATGCGCTATCTGATCACAATTGGGTCAATTTGATGCATGAGGAGTTGGAGAATTTTGAGAGAAACCAAGTTTGGAAGTTGTTGGATCCTCCACCGGGGTGTAAGCCGATTGGGACAAAATGAATGTGGAAAAATAAAGAGGGAGAGAAAGGAGAAGTGGTGAGAAACAAGTCGAGGTTGGTGGCGCAAGGGTATAGTCAGAAAGAGGGGATCGACTACGAGGAGACCTTTGCTCCCGTAGCTCGTTTGGAGGTGATTAGGATCCTTCTAGCCTTTTCCGTGGCTAAAGGGTTCAAATTGTACCAAATGGATGTGAAGAGTACTTTCCTAAACCGTGTTTTGGAGAAAGTAGTGTATGTGAGGCAACCACCGGGGTTTGAGAGTGAGAAGTACCCCCATAGGGTGTACAAGTTGAGGAAGGCACTGTATGGGCTGAAGCAGGCGCCTAGAGCATGGTATGGTAGGTTGAGAGGGTTCCTGTTTGAGAGAGGTTTCGAGATGAGGAAGGTCGATCAAACCTTGTTTCTCCTCAGGCAGGGCAAAGAGATCCTAATTGTGCAGGTGTACGTGGATGATATTGTCTTTGGTGGCTCGTCTAACTCTTTGGTTGCAAGGTTTGCAGAAGACATGAGCATGGAATTTGAGATGAGCATGATGGGCGAGTTGCAGTTCTTCCTTGGGCTTCAGATCAAGCAATCGAAGGAAGGAACTTTCGTACACCAAGCCAAGTACATCAAGGACATTGTGAGGAAGTTCAAGATGGAGGACTCCAAGGCCATGGCGACGCCTATGAGTACGACTACAGCTCTTGATGCGGACGAGGACGGTGAACACGTGGATCAGAAGGAGTACCGAAGCATGATCGGGTCACTCCTGTACTTGACAGCGACGAGGCCGGACATCCAATGCTCGGTATGTCTGTGCGCTCGTTTTCAAGCGTCTCCAAGGACTTCGCATCGGTAAGCAGTCAAGCGCATATTCAGGTATTTGCGACATACTCCCGACTTCGGCCTTTGGTACTCCGCGTCTTCTTCTTTGGCTCTTCATGGATTTTCAGACGCGGATTTTGCCGGGTGTTGGTTGGATAGGAAGTCCACTTCTGGGACTTGCCAGTTCTTGGGTTCTTCTTTGGTGTCTTGGTCTTCCCGCAAACAGTCGAGTGTTGCTCAATCTACTACCGAAGCTGAATATGTTGCCGCAGCCAGTTGTTGTTCTCAGCTCCTTTGGATCACATACACCATGAGTGACTTTGGTGAGGAGTATACCCATGTCCCACTTCAATGTGACAGCACTAGTGCCATAAGTGTTGCAAAGAACCCAGTGCTCCATTCCAAAACCAAGCACATAGAAGTGAGATATCATTTCCTGAGAGATAACGTTGAGAAAGGGAAAATCGCTTTGATCCATGTACCCACACATGACCAGCTAGCCGATATTTTCACCAAACCCCTAGATCAAGCAACTTTCACTTGTTTGCGGGGGGAGCTTGGCGTTTGTTTGATTTCTTGAGTTGAGTGTGTGGGAGCTCCTTTGTAGCATATGTATAGCTTTCCTTTGTGCATTTCTTGCATTTGGCATGGCATATGTAATATGATGTATAGGCATCTTTGTATCTTAGGTTGCATGCATTTTATATCATATGCATTGTGTAGGAAAAGTTTCTCCTATATACATTGTTTACCATGGTATGATACATATGTCCTTGTGAGCTAGTTTGGTAATCTATGGTTAGTTTGGCTTAGCTCTTGATGATCTTGATTTATATCCATGGTTGATGGCTATGTTTTTCAAAAATGTCATATATATATATGCTCTCTTGTGGGTAAATGCCTTTATATGATCTTGACATATTTTTGTGGCTTGGCTATGCTTAATTTGTGGTTGGATAGCTTATTTTGATCATATGGGGCCAAAGGCTCATTTGCCATCATGAATGTTTAGCCCCCATGCTTTATCTAGTGGAGGGGCATAAGTTCCTTTTTGTCGCAAAGACATTTCATGTACCAAATATGAATCTGAAAATGAAATGTAAATTGCTTGGAAAATGTGCTCCCATGTCATATGTGCTTAATTTAATTGTTTTGGGGTGCTAAATCGTTGCATGATGCCTACCAATGAGAAGTCTCATATATAGAAGTAGGCATATGGCTCGGTGGCTTTGACATGACATGAGGTGCTTGTGGGTGTTTATGATGGACTTATGCTTAGAATGATTGTCCTAGCATGAAGTTTGTGTAGCTTTGCTATTTTGACATGTTTTGCTCATGTTTAGGACTTTGCTCATGAGAGGGGAATTTTTCGCAAAAATAGTCATTTCTATCTTAACTTCGTCGAATGGTTGTGAAACTTGGTGATCTCGTTGTTTTTGTCCATACGAAGCTATAGAGTATCTAACTTGCTCATTTGGACATGTGTAGCATTCTATGTTGAATTTTGTCTATTTGAGAAGCTCTAGGTTGCATTTTTTGCATTTTTGGTTTGATTCATGCATTGTCAACAAGGGGGAGAAGTTTGAGCATGTTTTGGCTTGCTGCATGCATTTAGAAGGTTTCCAAGTGGTTTCGAGCTAGTTTTGAGCTCGTGCAGTTCCCAGTTTTTCCCAGGTGGTCATCGGCCTGACCGGTGGAATGCACCGGTCTGACCGGTGTGAGTGTCAGGTGCTGGGAGATCTAGCTCACCGGTCTGACCGGTGAGGTTGACCGGTCTGACCGGTCTGAGCAAGGCTGAAGCAGCTGCTCTGTTTTGCGATGTGGTTTGCATGCATTCGTCTAGGGGGAGTTGCATTGGTTCAGAGGGGAGCTTGCATGTGTGCAGGGGAGCTTTTTGTGGTTTTCGAGCTTTGGTTTGGTGGTTTGTGCTCTTTGCTTGAGCATGTTTTATCTACTTCAAGTGATCTTGCTCTTTGCTTTTCCTTGGCTTCTGATCGCTTGTTGGAGTTTCTTTTAGTCATTTTTTTTCTTTTCCTTTCCTCTTTGGTTACCAAAATGTGTGTGTTGTCAATGCACTCATCAAGGGGGAGATTGAGGACCTGTGTGGTTCGAGGACCGGTGGATGGTCGCTTCCTGGTGTGATGAGTGATTGACAACGTGGTGCAGACTGATTCTTGGCTAAGTATTGCAGGTGCAGGTTGCGGCTTGACTGGTGTTGGTGCAGGTGAAGAACAAGCGCGAAAGGTCGTCGCCGGTGAGGCCTCCAGGTGTGGAGAAGACAAGTAGGCTTGGTTCGAGGGTCCCGGTGGCCAGCGGAGTCAAGTGCGGGCCGCATGGTGGCAAGAACGGCAAGATGAAGTCATGGACGATTTCTTGGTTGAGCCTCAAAACCAAGGTCGAGCCGGGACTACGTGGGAGCCGAGTCATGAGTGGTGATTGGCGGAGGCTACACCGAGTTCGCGAGGTTTCCAGTGGTTCACCAGAAAACCACTAGGTTCCTTGGTTGATTCACAAAGCCAAGACCGAAGACCGGAGGCAGCAACATCGGACCGGTCTGACCGGTGGGTACCGGTCTGACCGGTGTGTGACGACGCAGTCCGGAGACTTCGAAGCGGAGGACACGCATCGGGATCGCAAGGCTTGCGTCGAGGCTAAGCAAGTTTGCGGTAGCCGGGCATCCGTCCGATGGTGCGAAGACAAAGTTTCCCAACGTGCCCCTCGGGGGTGTGTATCCTAGTATTAGGCCTTAGGGGTAGTTTCGTCTTTCGGCTAGCCTCCATATAACCCAAGTGGTGAGAGGATGGCAGCCATCTCTTGGAACCCTAGCTCATTTTGTTTTGCTATTTTCCTCTTCCATTTTTCTTTTGGAATTTCTAGGACTAGCTTGAGAGCTTCATGGTGAGATCTTGAGAGAGGGATGGATGACCGGGTGGCAAGCTAGACCTTGTATGAACCTTCATGGTATGTATAGATGATTCGGCGTGGTTCCTCAAAGCTTGTTTGTGTCTCTCCCGTTTTCCCTTTTTGGTGATTTTCGGAGTCTTTTCTTGGCGTTTTTCTTGTGGCGGTTTTGAGACCTTTCTCTTTGGGATTTGGTGGGGGATGTATGCATGAACCCTTCGTGGTTCTTTTCCCATTAATTCCCCTCCCAAATCCGTGAGCAAAGTGGCTCAATTTTGGGGTTTTCTTAGCTCTAGGGTTAGAGGCGTTCTTGGTGGAAATCTTTCGATTCCTCTTTTTCTAGCAAGTTTTTGTGGACCAAATCTTGGCTATGGAGCGCCCATGAGGTGTTCCTACTATCCCCAAAGTCTTGTGCGAATCCGTGGAGCGAATCGAGAGATAGGGAGTTGGATTTGGAGGAGTTGACCCGCGGGTGTTGTTCATCCCGAGAGCTCAGGTCTTGACCGGTCTGACCGGTGCCTCTCACCGGTCTGACCGATGCAGACCCTTGGTTGAGTTTTACTCGGGTGAACGTCTTGGTGAGTTTCCTGTTGTCTCGTGTTGCTGTTGTTTCGAGTTTGGTAAGTTTTGGAGCTTGGTAGGTCTGTTTGGTGGATTTGGGATTTCCTGGCTTGGACCGGTCTGACCGGCGAGTTACACCGGCCTAACCGGTGTAGGAGCCTTCTGTGTAAGTTCTCAGGTTTTGCCAGGTTGCTCTAGCAGGGACCGGTCCGACCGGTGCTGCTCACCGGTCTGACCGGTGCAGTCCAGTGGTGCTCGAGTTGCTTGTTCCGCTGCGTTCTCGAGTAGGTCTAGGTGGTTGTTGGTTCCTAGGACCAGTAGCACTCCAGTGGCTACGTGGTCTTGGCCAACTTGGGTAGTTGAGCCGGAGACGTGTTTTGGTTAGCCGTGTTCGTCTTGTTGGAGTAGCCATCTCCTTCGAGAAGAATTTTTATCGGCTCACATTCACTCTCCCTTCTCTGGTCGCCAGTTTCGGTCCTTCAGTGTGCCGTCGTCGCCTTTCTCTGTCACGGGGGTGGGAGGGTGCCGCCAGTGGAAGAGAAGGGAACAAAAGAAACGAAACGAATCGGTACAACTAACCAGTGGCAGTGGGTAAATAACGTGAACTTTGCAGATCCACATCCGCTAAAAGCAGCTCGTTGCCTACTGTGAGAAATGAACTACGGAAAAGTTAGCTGTAGAAGAAAGCTGTTGGAGGAAGCTACCCCTTTGGTTAGACTTCCAACTTTTTTGGAAAGCTACAGCCAGAAAAAGTCCAACCAAATGGACCCTAAAAATCCTAACGAGCCGAGTCGAGCCGAGCCCCTAACGAGCGAGTTTGCGAGCCACGAGTTTTTCATCCAGACCTATTTCTACTTCTCTCTCATCATTAAATTGTTTGCCACATCAGCAAATTGCCTATGTAGCAGTATAATTAATAACTATAAACTTTACCATAGAGTATGGGTTAGGAGTGCCTCGGGATTTCCCAGATTGAGAGAGAGCGCGTGATGGGGTTGCAAGCAAATGTAAAACGTTGACAAGCTTTTTTATTCTATATTATCTCTACCTAATATATATATAATATTAAAGTGAGGATTGTTTCTGCCTCTTCGTACGTAGCCGCTTCCTGATCCGAGACGGAGAAAAAAACTGAGGAAAACCGGACTCCCACGTGAAACCGGGTCTGGTTCACGGTTCTTTATTTGTTAACGACACGATTTAAACAAAAACATATGCTACCGATAAATTGAAGAAAAAGGAACACCCACCTGAAAAACCGGTGGTCAACCGCACTCCCACGTGAAAACCGGGTTCGGCTCACGGTTTTTATTTGTTGAACCACGAGGTCTAAACAAAAACAGATGCTACCAATAAATTGAAGAAAAAGGATGCTGCAAGGGTTCGAAACCCAAGGATTCTAAACAACGTCGAAGCATCTAGCTGCACCAGTACAACATTTGATTCGTGTGAAAAATGTATTATCTGTTACCACTTAGGTGTCTCTAACTCTTGAGAAGACGGTGGTAAAAATTGGTCCTATCAAGCAGAACTTGCATTGTTTCAATACACCTTTTCTATATTAATTACTGATGAGACGGCAGCTAAAATAAGTTAAAAGAATCGAACCACAAACTTAAAAGTTGAACGTTAATAATGCGTACACAATCAGACCCTTTGTGGAATTAAAAGATAATATATCTTGATCTATATCTATATATTATAATATTAAAGCGCATTATTTTTTTCTTTTATATCTAATCTACACACGTAATATTAAAGTGTCAAAATTTTTTCCAACCGTTGTTGTGTGAAAAAAACTCTCGCCTTTTTCATAATTAACCCTCATGTCATTGATAGGTTAATCCTCAATCAGTCGTACATTAATGTTTGACGTGTCATATGGTGCCATGACCAGTGGTGATGACTGTGTTGTCGAAGAAGGCAAAGGCCTGGGTAGATGATGGTAGGCGAGGTCGGGATGGCATAGGAATGCAGTGTGGCCGGGAAGGCGGAGATGCCGACGCGGCTAAGGCGGATGATAGTGAGGTTGGGAGACGCAGATGATGGCGAGGTAGGGAGGCACTAGAAAGAGGATTTAGAGTCCCACGCCAGCAGCCTGCCAACGACACCAAGGAAAGTCGGGGTGTGGCACGACATGATGGGAATGATGGTACGGTCGGGGAATACGAAGTTGGGCAGACGACGACGAGATTCAATTCGAGAGGCACAAACAATGGCGGATGAGGTTGGGGTAGTGCGGCACGACATGGACAACAACGACGTCCGGAGTGTAGGGATAGTGGGGTGACGAGCGGTCGTGGCCGACGAGGTCGGGTGGCGCGGGGCGTGACAGTGAGTCGAGGATGGCGGCATGGTCAGGGTGGATGACGACGAGGTTGGAGAGGCACACGGGCCACAACGTGAGAGGTTGGAGGTGGTGCGTGCGTGATGGAACGACGGTGCAGCCAATGAAGACGAGGTCTGGCAGACGACATGAGGCACGAACGATGATAGATGAGGTTACGGTGACGTAGGTGCGACGGGGATGATGATGAGGTTAGGAAGCTTTTTTTCTCGAATACACAGGAGAGCTGCATATCATTGTATTAAGAAGAAAAAGACACAAAGTTTGTTTACAACAACGCGGAGCATGCTCACGCAACACTCTTGCGCAAGGCAAGAAGTACCACCACTAGCAAGTTACTCTTACTCCTCATACTTTAGACGACCTAACTGTCTAGCCCCAGCCAGGATCCAAAGGAGAGTTAGGAAGTTGCGGTGGCGGTTGGATGACTGCACAAAAGAGAGTAATGTTTTCTCCCGTTGCAGCGCACAGGTATTATTGGTAGTTCTTTCCTAATTTTAAACAACTCCGTTGGTTGTACCGATGCTGGTACATATGATAATGCCCCAAGGATGGAACCTGCGCATGATGTCGAGGAACATGATGTGGGTTATCCTTGTTACGGCGCGCAGGTAGTCCTCCGGCGTCGAGCGCCCGCCGCCCCCCCCCCGGCGCGGCTGGAACCTACTCCGAAAGCCTTTGTTCTGAATAAAAGCTAACCTACCTTGGAACAAAGCTGATACCAGGGGAACCTACCTTTGAACAAAGCTGATAACAGGGGAACCTACCTTTGAACAAAGCTGATAACAGTCCTATACTCCGAAAGTTCTATGTAAGCACGCGATCTCCGCCGTCTCGTCTCCCTCCAAGCCGAAAACCAAAGCCTCCCTAAATTCCCAATCATTTTCCGGCGGTCCGGTGCACGGCGAACCCTCCGACGACTATGGCCTCGTACAACTACTCCGACTCCGGCGTGCACGCCGCGGCACAGAACGAGAACAGCGTGGCGTTGCTCTCCTCCGGCGGCCGCGGCACCGCCGCACACAGCCACAAGGACCACGGCGCCGCGTACCTCTCCTACCCCGGTGCGCGCGACACGGTCGAGAACAACGACGGCGCGGCGTACCAGCACCACTACTCCGGCATGCCGACCACCGAGGGCCAGGACGAGCATGGCGCGGCGTACGCCTTCTCCGGCTCGCGCCCACCAGCGACGACCTTGATCGACGGCGGCGCCGCGGGCCTCTTCCGCGGCGCGCGCACTGCTGCCCCGCCCAAGAACGGCGCGCCGCACATGTTCTCAGACCTGCACGTACCAACCGCGGCCCAGACCAAGGTGGACGACGCGGCGTGCCTCTACCCCAGCGTGCTCCCGCGCGTGCCCGGCTTCGCCGCCGGTCGTGGCGAGATGCTGCCGCACCAGACCCAAACGACGGCCGCAGCAGTGAAACCACCGGCAGCAGGCAACTCCGGCGTGGTCACCGGTGAGGCCCTCCCGCTCACTTCAAAGGTGAGAACCCAAGCAAACTGATCCGAAGCCAATAGCGTGCTGCCTGCCTGCTCTGTTCTTGCACTCTGTTTTCTTGGGGCACACCTACTAAAACAAGAAATGCTCGCAGGTTTTCGGTGGCGAGACGACGAGCGCCCCAGCCGTAGCCGTCGTCGGCCAGGACAAGCTCGCCGAAGCGTTCGCTGAACGCCTGCGCCGCGAACTACCCGTCCTCGGCCTCTCCCTCGCTTCTCTGGCGGTGGCCGGGCTCGCCGCCGGCGAGCCTACCCCGACTGTGGGCTTCGGACTGTTCCTGATGCTGATTGTTGGCCTGTCCGCCGTCACCATCCGTGCGCTCCGAGACTAGTTTCGCACATGCCTTGAGATTGCATAAATTTTGTCCTCATATTCGACGCGACCTCTCTATCTTGTGGGCTTGTGGTTGTTCCTCCGTGTTACCGTATAGATATGCTACCTACCTGTAGTATCTTGGTGTCAAATTTGCTGTTTTTCAGATGAATAAAAGCTAGGAATTTGCTGAATATATTCAAGTTGTTTTGCTCTCTGATCTGTTACTGGAAAGAAATCGAGGGAGAAAAGAAGAAATGAAATAAAATAGATGACTAGAAATCGTATGCATGTAACTGTGGGTATAAGAAAAGAATTAGAGCTTCCAGATTCGCCATGACATTCTCCACAGACAATGGTAGCTCTCTGTCTCTCTCGCGTGTTGTCACGCCACTTGTATTAGTTTAACCCCAGAGGATTGTGTGGCCCGGGTCGTACCGGACATCGCCAACGGCCAAAAGGAAAAAGAAACTCAAAACTTTTAAGCTGTATCTCTGCCTGGCGGGTGTTGCCGTGTTGGGATTGGGAGTTCTCAGAAGCTCAATTCGGTACATGTTTGGAATAAACCTACTCCCTCCGTATTCATTAGGAATAAACTTTTAATCTGATTTCAGTGCATAGCATCAGGCAACGATCCCAATGAATAAACCTACCCCTCCGTTCCAAAAAGGTGTCGTCGTTGGTTTTCGTACAATAAGCTTGATCGGATTTGAAAATACGTATAACATTTGTATCTTCAAATAAATTTGTTAAAAAACTAGATTCAAATACGGATCTAACCATATTAATTTTGTACCATAAATAATAATATATTATATATATATAGTCAAAGTTATTTTTCAGAAAGCGAAAACGACACTTTTTTCTTGAGATTGAGGGAGTATGTGCTGCAGTTAAATTAAATAATCCAATCACAGCACATGAAAGTCGGAAAATGATGAATGGATTATCCTTCTACAGTGGTAACGGAAAATGCTTAAACCTTCCATTCTGCATGGTGAAGACTCCATGGTAAAATCTGCTTAAAACTTTGAACTTTTTACTGACCTCGAGTCGAAACGAAAGAAAGAAAGAAAGAAGTCGAAACGCATTCGAAACACGGCCGTCCTCAAAACCAAAAAAAAAAAAAAAAAACAGCATTCGCTGCGATTTTCGCCCGTCCCCCAAACCCAACTCCCCCAAGCCAAGCTTTCTGCTTTCCCCACCCCAAATGGGGGTTTTTACATATTTGCCATTATTATGGTTGGCACTCGCTCGAAAACCACTCTTAGGATTGCTCCTACAGATTTGCCACTATTATTTGAGACCTCATTCACAATTGCCCTTTTTGTCGACGTGGCACCCCAACGTGGCCATTTTTGCTTACGTGGCACCCAGTCCGCTCGTGCCAACATGGATTGGAACGTGAAATGACCAAAATACCCCTGTTATCTTCTTCCTCCCTTCATTTTTTCTTCCTGGCTCCTACCCCTGCCATGGCGGCCTCTAACTCCCGCGACGTTCGGCATTGGAACCACGCCTTTGGTGCGGCGGAACTGAGGCGCGCGGCGCGGATGGGGGCGGCGGCGGCGGCGGACGACACCAACCACCAGCAGCAGCAACCGGAGGAGGACGAGGGGCAGCGCCGCATCCGGCGCTGCTGGCGGCGCGGCAGGCGCTGCGGACGGGCGTGGAGCGGTTGCGCGCGCTGGGCCGGAAGCTCGCGCGGGAGTCCACGACCTCGGGAGGGAGGACCTCCACGGGAAGGGGACGACGCCCGACCACAGGGAGGCACGCCGGCCATGGATTGGGGGCCGCCTGGCCACCTGCCGCCTCCCTGGAGATGGGGGCGGTGGCCATGGGAGGGTGCGCCGGCCGTGGGGAGGGCGTGCCGGCCATGGGGAGGATGCGCCGGCCAGCCCTGGGGAGGCGGCGCCGTCCATGGGGAGGGGACCCTCGGCCTTGGGAAGGGCGCGCCGGCGACAGGAAATGGGCGGCGGCCGGACATAGAAGCACCGGCCATGGAGGTGCTCAAGGTTGAAGATGACTCTGACATATGGGTCCCACATGTCAGTGGTGGAGGGCGGGTGAAGGGAGGTGTAGGCAGGGGCACAACCGGGATTTCGCGCGAAGCCGCCTGCGTGGCAGCGTGTGTGGCCTGCGCTGGCGTGCCACGTCGACAAAAAGGACAATTGTGAATGAGGTCTCAAATAAGAGTGGTAAATCTGTAGGAGCAATCCTAAGAGTGGTTTTCGAGCGAGTGCCAACCATAATAATGGCAAATACGTAAAAACCCCCCCAAATGGCGGAAACCCCCGCCGCAACGGAGTACGAGCGCCGGCGGCAGGAGAATATCCTCCGGAACAAAGCCATCCTCGCTCAGCTCCGCCGTGACGCCGCCGACGTCTCCGCCCTCTTCGCCGCTGCCCGCCCCAAGAAGCAGCCCCGCGCGACCCCGCCCGCCCCCGCCGGCCCGCCGCGCCGCTCCGGCCGCGCGCGCCTCCAGCCTCCGCCGCCGTCCTCCGCGGCGGCTCTCCCTTCGGCGCGCCTCAAGCCCCGGCCCGCCCACTTCCCCATCCTCGACGTATTCGTCGCCAAGTATGTGACGGACGCCTCGGCGCCGCTCACCTCCGCCATCCTCGCTGCGTCCTGGCCGCCGGACGGTGGGGTTCGCGCGGCGGACGCGGGCTTCGAATCCGGCGAGGATCTGGTGCTGAGACAGGGGAATGTGAGGAGGCTAGCGAAGACCGTGGTTGCGGCGGCGCGGGTGCTGCCGCTGGCGGACCGCACGGTGGTCGCCGCGGGGACCATGATGGGGCATCTCGTGTTCTGGGATGCGGACGGCCCCGTGCCGGAGCAGAGATCCGGTGCTACCGACGGCGTGTTCATGTACCATCCACACACAGGATCCGTTGGGGGAATCACGGCTCACCCCTCTGCTCCAAGGAAGGTTTGTGATGTGTAGCGGCGCTTGCTCTGTCCATGTTTGTAGCACAATCACACTGTTATCTGAAACTTAGTGGCGCAGTGCTAGCTCTGGGATTTTCATTTAGTTTGCCTTAATTAATCCTGATACAGCTAAACAGTAGGATGAAGCATATTGTGCTTACGCGATTTTTAATGTCTGAAAGTGAAGTCACGGTATTATAATCAGTAATTTTCCTGGTATTTTTGTAGTTACAGGTGAAATCCTTATGGCGCTCTATGTAGTATGTATTGAATGAGTTGAATTGGGAGGACCGCTATCCTACTTTTCATGTGTAATTTGGAATGCTACTCTTTAGCAGTAAAGATTAGGATCTTTTCTTTTGGTTCCCATACTTCTGTCAGTAACTACAAAATTCAGCATTGTTTGCCTTTATCTTTATGTTGACTATTTTGACTTCCAGATTTACAGCTGTACCCATGATGGTGAAATTTGTCTCATGGACGTGGAGAAGGAGATTTTCAATACAATCTATCGGTGCGACTACCCTGCATTCTCCCTTTGCCAAGCACCAGATAATGCCACTCGTTTGTATTTTGGTGAAGGGAATGGGCAGCTCATGGCTTTTGATGAGAGAGTGGGTAAAGTCTCAAGCAAGTGGCTACTGCATTGTGATTGCATTTGCTCAATAGATTTTAACCCAGAGAACCCAAATATGCTTGCAACTAGTTCATTGGACAGTACAGCTTGCTTATGGGATTTAAGAAGCATTAAAATGCCGAAACCAGAGAGTTTGAAGGTTGTCAAACATGAAAATGGTGTTCGTTCAGCTTATTTCTCACCAAGCGGAGGCTTTCTTGCAACAACAAGGTTTTACTCTTCATAAAAGTTATGCAATCTCCAATTTATACATCTGTGGTGTGTGATTCGTGTATCAATTATTTCTGGTTGCATTACTGCTGGAGTGTGGTCATGTGACATGCAATTCACTGTCAGTGTGCTTCCTTTGATAGAATCGTGGTTCCCTTGTCCTACCATAAGTACATACATATATGCTAATCTAACTTTCATCTATGTATGTAGTCGTAATACTGTTGGAGTTTTAAGTGTCCGCAACTTCAACAATTCCTGCTTTCAACAGCATTCTTGTCCTTCGACTACATTCAGGTATGGCATCACTTCTTGTTTCTTTATCTTGAAATATCATTTGCTTGTGTGGAGTAGCTATCTATTCATTCATAGCACTTTGCTCTTTACTTGTCCTTTTCGAAAGGCTCTAGTACATGCATGTAGTCAAAACATTATCTAAATGTATGCTAGTAATGATTTTTAAAGTATTTTTATGACAAATCTATTAATACTGTTTGTGTGATCTATATTTATAGTTTCTTTTGGGTATGTTAGACTGCACACACTAAACAAGGATGTCTACTTGAGAATGAAGATAGTGGAAAATGAAAATCAATTCTGCTTCTGTTTGCAGCCCCCCCTACTTGCATAATTTATGTGATCACATTGATGAATGTAATATGGCATTTGTATATGTTTAATTCCCTGGTTGCAGGGCAAGCTGGGGATGGAATGACTCTGAACTTCTCCTTGGAACCAAGAGGGACATACAAATCACCTCTATTGATCTAAGAGATGATAGTATCTCCACTTCCTGCAAAGCACGCATTGAAAGTGAACACATGAACGAGGCTCCATGCATGTTTGCTGTCCATCCATATCGAGTTGGACATCTTGCCTGCGTGGGACGCACTAAGGCATTCCTCTGGACACGGGAGCAGGACGCTGAGGACATGTCCTATCTGACCGACTAAGTAGTGAAACTTGGTTATGTGCCAGTTTAGTGTTCATGCTTTGGTCCACTCCAGAGTTCAGACTGAGGACCATAGGGCTCTTGATGTGTTAAAGACCTGATGATCTTTTGATGTGCTATCTATCATCAAAATTCTAGTATGATGGTTAGCGCTAGGTAGACTAGAGACCACCATTCAATCGGGGCAATGGCTCCACAGATGCAAGGCTCATGGCGAGCGCCTTTTCCCCCATTCGTTTTGGAAATGCATAGGAAGCGCCTTGTTTGTCAAGCTAGTCAGGCAGAGGTGAGCAGTGGGGACACTGTTGCTGTCAAAACAGGAGTAATTGGAGCTCATAACCAACATATGTTATTTTCTTCGCAATTTGTAGTAGCCCAATGTACCTAACGTGCTTGTAAGCTTCAGAGGTTAGGCTACCTGAGACCAAATGCTTTCATTCTGAGGTTCTCTAGACCAAATGCTTTCAAAACTTGTTACAGCTCTTGAACTCATGGCCGGAAATAAAACTACATTCCCTAGCTGCGCAGCATTGGCCACTGCCCCTTCTTGCTTCAACTTGAGTTGAGAGTTAGTGGTGGTGACAGAACTTGCCGTCAACGTCAGTGCTAACTGACTGACTAACCGCTGCAGGTACTCACAAAGCTGCCTGCCTACTGTTATAAGTGTTAACAAATCATACAACCTGTTCGTTTGGCTGGTGGTTGGTGCCGGTTTTTCTGAGAGAAAAGTACTGCTGCCTTGTAACTGATAAGCCAAACAACCGCCTTCACCCCCGAACAGCTTCGTTTGCCTTGTCTGCTCTCAGTAGTATTGGACGTCTTGCCGTGAACCCTTCTTCCTACCCAAAAATCCAAGATTCCCTGGTGTAATCCCGACGAATCCTCTCGATCTTCCCATCGATTCTCCACACAGCTTACTTTTATCGATCTACCGTCTCCTTTCTTCGATTCCGCAAGCACAGGTCTCTACATCCGTGTTGAGTCAGGAGTTTTGCGAGTGCAGCCGTGCCCGAGATCCACTTCGGCCAGCCGCTGCCGACCCATCACCAGAGTCCTTTGCCTCTTCCGAATCTCGATCTACGACCTCCACAGCTAGGCCTCTCCTTTCATCCCCTCCTCACCTCCCCTCCAGGTCTCCTGGTTCTGCATCTGCTCCTCCTGTTCATCGCCTACCCCTTCGTCATGAACTACTCTGCTGATGAACTCCCAAGTTCCAGCATCCTCTCTTCAGTTGTTCATTTTCTGCTTCCTGTCACCACCACGGAAAATCCCCATGTCAGACCCACTAATTCCTCACCCACGGACAACCCGCCCCCGATCCGCCTCCCTACTCTCGACTACTTCATACTCCTTGTAATTCCCCAATATTGCACACTTCCCCAATCTTCACCGTGCGCACCTCTCCCCCACAAATCACTGTTACGTCTCTCTGATCACACGCTCCACAGTCCTTAATTCCATCCCAGGCTTCTCCTGGCTTAGGCTCTGGTGTTCATGGTGTCACTGGTGCTATGACTCATTTGGCATGGAACTGTCGTGGGGCTGAAGGTATCTAGGCCCCTAATTCGTATTTTGGTAATTAATGACAATCTTAGTGGACTAACAATTTCATCGAGAATATGAGTATAGGTTAGTCCCGGAGTTGAATTGAGCTTCATGGCAATGTTGTTAGTAGCACGGATATCTTCGACCATGGGAAGCTCAAGGCAAAGGTAAAATGTAGGGATTTTCCTTTGACCGGTCATGAGGTGATTAGAGGATGCAAAATGACCGGGTTAATAGGATAGGTAGCCATACCATCAAGAGGAATCAACTTGGTTGGCTTGACGTCTCTATAGTGCCACTTGGATCGTATCTTGCATGCATTGCATTTAGATGAGTGGAGTTTTCAAAAATGAAAGAGGTTTTGTTGAAAATCTTGAGAAAAGTCAGTTTTCTGCTGTGGGGCGGACAATTCGGGCCCTTGGGGCGGACGGTCCGTGTAAATATCTGAGGTTTTTGACAAAGTTTTTTTGAGAAAATTCCTTTTGGGGCGGACAGTCCGCGGGTCTTTGGCGGACGGTCCGAATTTAACCTTGAATCTAACAGAAAGGTGCGCTGCTCGGGTGGACCAAGCGGACGGTCCGCGGGGTCCTGGCGGACGGTATGCGGGGTCCTGGCTGACAGTCCGCCCGGGCCAACGGGCAACTCTGACAAGCCGTTGACTTTGCGTGTTTACCGTTGGAATTCAAACGCGGACAGTCCGTGGTGCCATCACGGATAGTCTGCGAGGTACGCGTTTTGAGCATAACGGCTAGTTCCGAGAAGTGGGGGTATTTATACTCCACCCACGGGATTGGGGAGGCCCTCTTGGCACTTTGAAAGGTTCTTTGACATTTTTGAGCTCTCCCTCTCCTCTCTCACTCACTTTGCTTTGAGGTTGCATTCTTTGTGAGATTGAGAGCATCTAGTGCATAGCATCAAGATGTTGATCTTTGTGGCACTAGGGAAACATCAAGCGAGCGGGTTGATTTGTTACTCTTAGAGGTTGCCGCCTCCTAGACAGCTTGGAGCTCGTGATTCCATTGAGCACTTCAAGAAGATTGTGAAGTTGCCTTGGAAGATTGGTGTGAGAGGTCTTGTGCTCACCTCGCCGAAGCGGTGAAGAGCAACTCTAGTGGAATCGAGGTGTGGAGTGGTTCTTTAGTTCTAACCGGCTCAAGATCAAGCGGTGCCTTGATAGAGGAGCGGTTGAACATTGAATCCACCTCAACGTGGATTAGGGGTGACCGGCAAGTCATCGATACCACGGGATAAAATTTGTCTCTTGTACTCGATTATTTCTTTGATCAATTTTCTTTCAAGTACTTTACTTTGAGCATTTACTTTCTAGAGATTGAATTATATCTTGTCACCTTAGGTTGCAAACCCCCAACATAGGAATAGAGTAGCTAGAAATTTAATCCTCCTTGTGGTTCTAATTAAATTTCTCTAGTGTTGTGCTTTTAGATTTTAAACTGCCTATTCACCCCCCTCTAGTCGGTATCCTAGATCCTACAAGTGGTATCAGAGCTGAGGACTCCATATTTGAGAGATTTAACCATCTCGGAGTAGGATAAATGGCTAAAGAGGAATAGTTTCATGTTGGGAAGCCACCAGTCTTTGATGGGAATAATTATGATTATTGAAAGAAAAGAATGGAGGTTCACTTCAAAGCCTTGGGAAGAAAATTGTGGAGAATTGTAGAAGAAGGATATGTCATCCTGGATCCTAAGCAAAAGACCGATGATGATGTGGCTAATGAAGCACTCAATGATCAAGCTTTAAGTGTACTCTACAATGATCTCGCTCTTAGTGAATTCAATAGAGTGAAGGGACTTGAAAAGGAAAATGAGATATGGGAGAAGCTTATGGAAATTTATGAAGGAACATCCACCGTGAAGGAAGCAAAGCTCTATGTGTACAAGGGCAAGTTCAATGAGTTCACTATGAAAAAGAATGAAGATGTTTCAACCATGTTCAACCGGTTGAATGATATTGTGAATGAGCTCAAGTGTCTTGATTTTGATGTTCCAAACAAAGACTTCTCTCATAAGTTTCTTAGATGTCTTCCCGAGAAATATGAGACAATTGTAACTTTGCTTGTGAGGTCCGATTTGAAGAACATGACTCCTACGGAAGTGCTTGGTGAATAGGGATGGCAACGGGGCGGGGCGGGGCCGGGGGAGGACTCCCCGTCCCCGCCCCGATCCCCGAACTCGAGTCCCCGCCCCGGCCCCGAAACTACAATCGGGGCAAAAACTTTCCCCGTCCCCGTCCCCGTCGGATCCCCGAACCCCGACGGGGTCCCCATGGGGATCAAATACATAGCGACCAGACAGAAAATCTGAAGGCGAGAACAACCAATGTCCAACATGTAGGATGCAAATCCAAGCACAAGTCACCAATCGTGTACAAGCTGATCCAGAAAAAGCAGCAAATCGAGCGGAGACGAAACTACCACAAACTAACAGATCAAACACACTTCTAATTTTATACTACTAAATCTCCACTACTTTAATACATGCTTGGTAGAAGAATGCGGCTGGAAATTTGCTCGTCAATTGTGGAGTAGCAGGTAACAGCTTCGGATGGAGCAGACAGCTTCGGCAGCCTTCGTGGATGGAGCAGACAGCTTCGGCAGTCTTCGCCTGCGCGGCCGCACGCCTACAACTCCGGCTTTCTCAGCCCTGCGGTTCTCCACTCTCTCGTGTCGCGCTCGCTATGTGTGGTGGCCACAGCTTGGTGCCGGCGGCTGCGGGACTGAGGAGAAAGGGGATAGAAATTAGGGTTCGGGGGGAGGATGATGTTTATATACTGTGAAAACCTGAAAACTTGGGCTATTAGGCCGTGAGTTTTTATGGGCCATCGTTAGATTTTGGGGCTCCGTGGTGCACCGTGGGGGAAATCCCATCCCCGCCCCCGGCCCCGTTATATTTCGGGGCTCCGCCCCGCTTCCCCCACGGGGGGAATTTGGCCCCCATCCCCATTCAGTTCGGGTCGGGTCTCCGCGGGGATCCGTCCCCGCGGGGAAAATTGCCATCCCTATTGGTGAAGTACTAACTCATGACATGTTCAAGCAATCACAAAAAGAGGTTCAAGTTCAATCAACTAGTGAAGAGAAGAAAAACATTGCTCTCAAGGCCAAGGTTACTCAAGAAGAGAATGTTGATAAGAACCAAGAGATTGATTCCGATGAGGAGATGACTCTTATTGTAAGAGGGCTCAAAAGAATTATGAACAAGAAGAAGTTTGGCAAGAAGGGACAATCATCAAAGAAGAATCCTTTTGAGGGTAAAGATTGCTTCAATTGTGATGAAATTGGACATATATCAATTAATTGTCCAAACAAGAAAGATGACAAATATGGCAAGAAGAAAGAGAAGAAAAATGTACACAAGAGAAGAAGTATTACAAGAAGGAGAAGAATGGCCAAGCCTACTTTGTTGAGTGAGATTCTGATGCAAGCTCCGATGAGGATGATGATGACAAGCCTTCAAAGGGGTCTTGCCGGAATTGCTATCAAGGAGGCTCCTTCACTCTTCTCCAAGCCATATTGTCTCATGGCAAAAGGTGAATCAAAGGTAATAGTTGAGGATGATGATGATGATTTGTGATAGTGATGATGATGATAATACTCTATCTTATGATGATCTAGTTGCCATGGTCATTAAGTCCGATGACAAATTGCGCATGGAGAGATCAAAGTTGAGGGATTTGGAGATGAAAAATGTTTCACTTCAAAATTCCTTTGAGGAGCTAAAGACTACTCTTGAAAATCTTAAGATTTCCCATGAAACACTTAATACTTCATGGGGGACTCTTAAAGAGAAACATGAGGAGCTTAAGGAAGCTCACAACTCTCTCCTTGCACAAGAGGTCAAGGGAAAAATGAGCATGGGTGTTGAATGTAATATATTGAATAATTCTTCATGTGCAACTAACCCATCTTGTAGCACAAGCACTAGCTCTTGCATTAGTGAGGATATGTCTTGTGATTCATCACTATTGTTGGAAAATGCATCTTTGAAGAAGGAGATTGAGTGTTTGTCCAATGATCTTGCACGATATTTTGGAAGTCATGTCCGGTTTAATCATATTTGGACAAATAAAAAATTCACCTTGGAGAGAAATGGGCTTGGTTATTTGCCCAAGAAAGGAAAAGAGGCTTTCATTCCTAAGGAGAAAATTTTTGTGACTTCAAATGTGACATATGAGGAAGAAGAAGTCAAGATGTGTCATAAGTGCAAGGCAAAAGTTGACGTGAATCACCAATGCAAGAGCAAGAAGACCGTATCCTTAGATCCTTCCTATGTTCTTAAGAAAGATTCTAAGGGTGTTGTTTGTGCTAAATTTGTTGGTCGCTCTATTGGTAGTAATAAAAAGAAGTCCATTTGGGTGCCAAAAATTTTGGTCACTAACATTGAAGGACCCAAGAAAATTTGGGTACCTAAAAAGAAGTAATCTCTTTTGTAGGTGAATTACAAGGCCGAAGGAAGACATTGGGTTATTGATAGTGGTTGTACAAACCACATGACCGGTGAAAGAAAAATATTCTCTCATCTTGATGAAGATATTTCTGACTTTGACAACATCACATTTGGAGATGATAGCAAGGGAGGTGTAAAAGGCATTGGTGAAGTACCTATCTCTAAGGATTACAATCTCTCTAATATCTTGCTAGTTGATTCTCTCAATTTCAATTTGCTTCTATTGCTCAACTTTGTGACAATGGTTATAAATGCACTTTCACTAGCAATGATTTTGAGGTCACCTCACTTGATGGGAAAATTTCTATTTTTAAGGGTTTTCGTCATGAGAGCTTATATCTAGTGGATTTCTCATCTAAGAAGGCTAGTTTGACTGCTTGCTTATTCTCAAAGGCCTCTATGGGTTGGTTATGGCATAGAAGACTTGGTCATGTTGGCATGAAACAACTTAACCGATTAGTGAAGCATGATCTAGTTCTTGGCTTGAAAGATGTCAAATTTGAGAAAGATAAATTGTGTAGTGCTTGTCAAGCCGGAAAGCAAGTTGCCAACTCACATCCTAACAAGAGCACTATGTCAACCACAAGACCATTGGAATTATTGCATATGGATTTATTTGGTCCCACTACTTATAGAAGTATTGGTGGAAATAGCTATTGTCTTGTGATTGTGGATGATTATTCAAGATACACATGGGTATTCTTCCTTCATGACAAATCTCATACTTGTGACATTTTCAAGAGCTTTGTGAGAAGGGCCGAAAATGAATTTGAGCAAAAATTGAAGAAAGTGAGAAGTGACAATGGTAGTGAATTCAAGAACACAAATGTTGAAGAGTTTTGTGATGAGAAAGAGATCAAGCATGAGTTCTCAACTACATATACACCAGAGCAAAATGGTGTAGTTGAGAGGAAAAATAGAACCTTAATTGAGATGGCAAGATCAATGCTAGATGAGTACAAAGTTTCGGATTCTTTTTAGGCCAAAGCAATCAACACCGCTTGCCATGCATCAAATAGGCTATATTGTCATAGATTCTTCAACAAGACACCATATGAACTTCTTATTAGAAGGAAGCCAAATATTTCTTATTTTCGGGTCTTTGGTTGCAAATTTTATATTTTGAGGAAAGGCTCTCGGTTATCTAAGTTCCAAAGCAAGTGTGATGAGGGATTTCTTCTTGGATATTCATCAAATTCCAAGGCTTATAGAGTGTACAACAAGTCCAAGGGATTTGTTGAGGAGGCTTATGATGTGCAATTTGATGAAACTTTGGGCTCTGAAGATGAGAAGGAAAACTTAGATGATGTGAGAGGTGAAGAATTGAGTAATGCAATGAAGACCATGGCTATTGGGGACATCATGCCTAGAGAAGAAGATGATGATGAAGGTCCATCAATTTCTATTCAAGCAAATCCATCTTCTTCCACAACAAATGATCAAGATCAACAAGTGGAAAATTCAAGCAACAATGACTCACCCCAAGAAGATGATCAATTGGCCTCTATAACTACACCTTCTACATCAACTCAAGAACCGGTTGACCAACCTAGAGTTCACCATCAAGTTGCCAAAGATCACCCCATTGATCAAATCATGGGTGATATTAGTAAGGGTGTCCAAACTCGATCTCGTGTTGCTTCATTTTGTCAACATTACTGTTTTGTATCTTTTCATGAGCCTAAGCGTGTAGATGAAGCACTTGAAGATCCGGATTAGGTGATCTCCATGCAAGAAGAATTAAATAATTTTACTAGGAATCAAGTTTGGGAATTGGTTGAAAGACCCAAGGATCATAATGTCATTGGTACTAAATGGGTCTACCGGAACAAAGAAAATGAAGATGGTATTGTGGTGAATAGATTGGTTGCTCAAGGCTACACTCAAGTGGAGGGCTTGGATTTTGATGAAACTTTTGCTCCATAGATAGACTTGAAGCTATAAGAATCTTGCTTGCCTATGCTTGTTCCCGCAATATCAAGTTATATCAAATGGATGTCAAAAGTGCTTTCTTGAATGGGAAAATTAGTGAACTAGTACATGTTGAGCAACCTCCCGGTTTTGAGGACCCTACAAAGCCTAATCATGTGTACAAACTTTCTAAGGCTCTTTATGGGTTGAAGCAAGGCCCTCGTGCTTGGTATGAAAGGCTTAGGGATTTTCTTCTTTCTAAGGGCTTCAAAATTGGAAAGGTTGATACTACATTGTTCACCAAGAAGATTGGAAATGATATCTTTATTTGTCAAATTTATGTTGATGATATTATCTTTGGCTCAACAAATGAAGATTTTTGTAAAGAATTTGGAGAAATGATGTCTAGGGAATTTGAAATGTCTATGATTGAGCTTCTTCCTTGGTCTTCAAATCAAACAATTGAAGGAGGGCACATTTGTTTCCCAATCTAAATATGTGAAGGACATCTTGAAGAAATTTGGCATGGAAGATGCAAAACCCATCAAGACTCCTATGGCTACAAATGGGCATCTTGATCTTGATGAGGGAGGTAAACCGGTTGATCTTAAGCTTTATAGGTCTATGATTCGTAGTTTGCTTTACCTAACCGCATCTAGGCCCGATATCATGTTTAGTGTGTGCATGTGTGCTAGATTTCAAGCCGCACCAAAAGAATGTCATTTGACCGCTGTAAAGCGCATAATGAGATATTTGAAGTATTCTCCTAACATTGGTCTTTGGTATTGTTGGCGATCAATTTCCGTCAACCAAGAACACTTGTTATGTTATGGTTTGAACTTCATTTTGGAACTAACCCGCCACTAGGCATACTAATGATATAACAAGTTCATCGTTGGATGTGCATTTTGGAGTATAGTGTTTTTACAGGAATTCACGTGTTAAATGAGGAAAGATGCAACTAGTTCGGAGAATGTTTTGCAAGTCAATCAAGGAGCTCCGACCATGTGCGAACTTGCCTCCAAAGGTGGCAAGGACCAATGTGCTTGAATGGAGAACTCTCGAGGACCGAGATGAAAAGACCAGAAGTTCATGCATAGAGATCCCTCAACTTGGTCACGAAGATAACGACGTCCAAAGCCCACAATTGAAGGGGCCCATGATCCAAAATGCAAAAGACGAAGCGTGTCACAAGATGGGCCGAAACCGAGCCAGGAAAGTTCCAGGCCGGTCGACCCAGCCCCTTCTGGCGGCGGTTCGAGCCCCCCTTTCTTCGGTGTTAAGTACGTGGAACCCTAATCGCGTGGGGAAGCCGCCATTCATCAAAGACGCCATCTAGTTCCTCAGAGCCGCCAAGGAAGAGAAGATCGACTATGAGAGAGACTCTTGGGGGAGGACACTCGAGATAGATCATCGCTAAGCCCAAGGGAGGTCGCTACGAGGAAGGAGGACGCCGAGAGCTTGCCACGGCACCGCTGGAGTTGAAGGACAACGAGGATCCACCTTCATCGGAGGCATCCACCATCTCAATGGTGCCATGCCTAGCGCCATGATGGGGTAAAGTCTTTCGTTTGTCCATGGAGTTGTAACGGAACTTGAAGTGTAGTCACCTATATATCTTGTTTGGATCATATGTCTATCATACTTCTTGTTGATGATGCTTAATGTTTAAGGCTAGCTACCGTGCTTTCGGGGTTGCTCCCGTAGATCGCGTCAACATACCGTGTTCATTAGGGTTAGTACCGATTACCTTCGCGTAGTGACATATACGAGGGAAGGGAAAAGTCTAATCCTTGATCACACACCTAGATAGATTGGATCGGGGGTTTATAATGTTTTGGGTGATTGCATCTTCAAGTGCCTAGACTCCATGGGCATACGTTCTTCATACTTGTGCACCTTTAATCTCTCTTTAACGTAATCTAGGGTTAGTTTGTCTTTACTTTATAGATTAATCTTTCTATCATAAGTCTTCAATCAACTAGATTGGTGTTAGGTTAAACGCTAGTAATCCCCTTGCTCCTTGGGTTGACAAGAACCTTGGGATCTCCCGTAGGTGAAGAAGGGCATAGGAGATCCATACGCTTGCGGATCGAAACTTCATACGAGTTTCACCTATCAACAAGCTCCTTTTTCTGGCGCCGTTGCCGGGGAGCAAGCTAGTTTACTTCGTTTAATCTTTCATTGATTTTGTTGATTACTAACATTTAACCCTTGTGTTCTAGAAAAACACTCTTTTTTTGTTTTTGTTTTCTTTTGATTGTCTTGATGGCATTCGTTCGAAATCCCTTGGAGGAACCGGAAAATCACTAAGAGACTACGCTAGCCCTCGATGTGAGGACATCAAGGTACAAGAGTCGGACTTGGTTCTCCAAGCGACAAGGTACGAAATCAAGCCTCAAATCATTGAGATGGCAGCAACTAATCCGTTCCGAGGGGTGGAGATGGACATCCCATATAGACATATCCAACGCTTCATGACACTATGCAATACGGTACGACAAGAGGGAGTCCCCGATGATTGGTTTAAATGGAATCTCTTCCCCTACTCACTTGCCGATGAAGCAATGAAGTGGTATTCATTCGCGTCCTTCGAAGTCGAGGGAAATTGGAATCAATTGATAAAGAAATTTTGTGCTAAGTTTTTCCCTATAAGCAAGATTCAACATATAAGGATGCAAGTGATTAACTTTAAGCAAGGAGAAGAAGAAGGGATTGATCAAGCATGGAATCGATTCAACGAGCTAGTTGAACAAGGACCAAGACTCGGATTTCCCGGTGATGTACTTTTGCATACATTTTTCTTTTCCCTAACCCCTAGTTGCATGGAATACGTTCAAATGTGTGCAGGAGGGGATCTCATGGAGAAAACACTCACAGAAGCTGCCCAACTTCTACAAAAAAATAAGCAAAGCGGCGGCCATGCGAAGAGATTGGGAAACACGACTTTCGGGGAAGCCAGAATGTGATACAAGTGTGAGACCACTTGCTGGAATTTTCTGAAATACGGTCCTGGAAGAGAAGAAAGAGGAGCCAATCCCGAAAAAGGTTGAAGAAATTAAACATGCGGAAGCTAGGACTATCCCGGAGAGTGATCACACCGAGACAAGCAAAGCAAGTGAAAGGACTATGTCAAGCGCGAAGCCACTAAGGGAGTTCGAGCAAATGGATTGGGTCCCAATTGATTTCAGAGAAATCTTTGACAAGAGAAGACCATTCCCTAATCAAAAGGGGATGACGAAAGCCGTGGAGATGGACTTTCCGCCGGAGAAACATGTGGAACAACCATACAACCTAGAGACAACCGGGGAGCTCCTTCAAAAACTCTTTAGCGAAGAAGAAGTGGATCCGGACCATGTGGCCGAAGCAAAGAGGATTATGGGAATCAAGCCCGAGGCATCACCATTCGCTCGCCTCGCTGAAATTTATGCCATAGGATCCGATGAAGAAGAGAAGACATCGTCGCGTATAGATTGCAAGGTCAACAACATTGATTGCAAGGCGTTATGCGACATTGGAGCACAAGTAAGTGTCTTGTCTTCTAAAATTTTCGATGAAATTCATGATCATACCATTGACCTAGTTCCAACCACTACTAAGTTAATCATGGGAGATGGTAGAATTGTTAAACCTATTGGAATCGCCCGAAACCTAGAAGTTTTAATTTCCGGAAAACACATACCAACCGATTTCTTTATTGTTGATGTCTACTATGATAAAAATGATCATGTAATTCTTGGTAGACCCTTTCTCAAGTTGGTTAATGCCGTTTTAGATGCCGGAAAAGGAAAAGTAACTATTAATCTTGATGGGGATAATCACACATATAATTTTCTTCCCGCTTCTAAAATTGCCTCACCCCTACCTCTTGATGACGAAGAGGTAGAGAGCCTTCGTTTTGTTGAAACCTTTAGGGATCCATTGCAAAGGGCAATGGAGAATGAATCTAATAATGAGCTAGATGGAGAATTAGTGGAAGCAACTAAAGGACTAGAACCACAAGACGGAAGCTTAGAGGAAGATAAGCTTGAAGACATCGGGGAAATTAAACATGAAAAACCACAAGTACCGGAGGTGGATCTTAAGCCATTGCCCAAAGGATTAAAATATGAATTTTTGGGGCCGAACAAGACTTATCCCGTGATTGTGAGCGATGAATTGAGTCCCGAGGAGAATGACATGTTGCTGAATTTATTGAAAAAGCACAAGAAAGGGATTGGATATTCGATAAATGACCTCAAAGGACTTAGCCCAGCGTTTTGCACTCACCGCATACCTATGGAGGATCAATGCAAGCCCGTTGTGGACCATCAAAGGAGGTCAACCCATGCCATGCGAGAGGTGGTGAAGAAGGAGGTTATCAAGTTGTTGGATGCCGGAATCATCTACCCGGTGCCGCATAGCGAATGGGTGAGCCCCATACATTGTGTGCCAAAGAAAGGAGGTTTGACCGTGGTGAAGAATGAGAAGAATGAACTAATACCGCAAAGAACCGTGACCGGATGGAGGATGTGTATCAACTATCGTAAATTGAACAAAGCAACAAAGAAGGATCACTTCCCCCTACCGTTCATCGACGAGATGCTTGAGAGGTTATCAAACCATGCATATTTTTGCTTCCTTGATGGATACTCGGGGTTCATGCAAATTCCCATTCACCCGGATGATCAACACAAGACAACATTCACTTGCCCTTATGGAACATTTGCATATATAAGGATGCCCTTTGGTTTATGTAATGCTCCAGCCTCTTTTCAATGATGCATGATGGCAGTATTTTCGGAGTTCATCGAGGAAATTGTCGAAGTATTTATGGATGACTTCTCCGTTTATGGTAAAACTTTTGCGGATTGTTTAGCAAACTTGGATAAAGTTCTTACAAGGTGTGGGGAGGTTGACTTGGTGCTAAATTGGGAGAAATGTCACTTCATGGTGAAACAAGGAATAGTGTTGGGACACGTGATATCCGAGAGGGGGATTGAGGTGGACAAGGTGAAGGTTGAAGTGGTTGAGAAGCTTCCACCACCGACGGATATCAAATCTTTGAGGAGTTTCTTGGGCCATGCGGGATTCTATAGGAGATTCATCAAGGATTTCTCAAAGATTACAAAGCCGTACTAATCTTCTCCAAAAAGATGTGCCATTCGATTTTAATGAGAAGTGCTTGGCAGCGTTTCGGACACTAAAGAGAGCTCTCATAACCGCACCTATCATTCAACCGCCCGATTGGAGTCAACCATTTGAGATCATGTGCGACGCTAGCGACTATGCCGTTGGAGCCGTGTTGGGACAACGAAAAGAAGACAATGTACATGCTATATATTATGCTAGCAAAACCCTTAATGGAGCTCAATTGAATTATGCAACAACGGAGAAGGAATTACTTGCGGTAGTATTTGCCTTTGAAAAATTTAGATCCTATATTGTGAATTCTAAAGTAATCGTCTACACCGATCATGCGGCAATCAAGAATCTCTTGTCTAAAAAGGATGCCAAGCCAAGGTTGATTAGGTGGATCCTTCATGCGGCAATCAAGAATCTCTTTTAGGACTCAAGCAAAGGTATGGGCAAGTGGGTTCTATTGGCCGGAGATGCATCAAGATTCAAAAAGGTACGTTGCTTCTTGTCCGGAATGTCAAAGAACGGGGAATATATCTCAAAGGAATGCTATGCCTTTAAATTATAACTTGCAAATTGATATATTCGACGTATGGGGAATTGACTTCATGGGGCCTTTCACTAATTCAAATGGATATGAGCATATATTAGTAATGGTTGATTATGTATCCAAGTGGGTAGAAGCCATCCCTTGTCGAAGAGCTTCAACGGAGGAATCTATATCAATGATCAAGAATGTTATATTCCCACGCTATGGAGTCCCGCGAGTTTTGATAAGTGATGGAGGAACACACTTCACGGGAAATAGTTTCAGAAAGTGCTTGTCCAAGTTGGGGATTGAGCATAGAGTGGCCACGGCTTATCACCCACAAACCAATGGTCAAGCGGAAACTTCAAATAGGCAACTCAAGAATATTCTTAACAAGACCGTTGAGAAGGGAGGTAAAGATTGGTCGAAAAAGTTGGACGGAGCATTATGGGCATATCGGACGGCACATAAAACACCAATAGGTATGACACCATATCAATTCGTCTATGGTAAATCTTGTCATTTGCCTTTGGAACTAGAGCACAAAGCATATTGGGCTATGTTGACGGTGAATTTCCGTCAACCTAGCCATGAGTTTACCTTCGTTGTTGGCATTGATTTAATATCCAAACTAACGATCCTAACCCTCATGATATGTCAAGTTCGCACTCGCATGTGGTTTTTGGAGTTTATTGTTTACGCAGGAATTAAGCACCTAAATGAGGACTTTCGGGTAAAGTTCATCGAGCACTTTGCGAGAAGGTCATGAAGCCCGGCACAAGTCAAGACACGAGGTGAACATGACTCCAAGAGGCCCAAGGACCAATCTGTGAAGGCAGAAAACTCCGAGGACCTGGACAGAAAATGCTGAAGCTTGCACAACAAGGAGCCCTATCCAAACCGCGGAGAAACTGACGTCAAGGACCCACATGCAGTTGGGAGAAAATTCTAGAAGACACGAGAAGCGACGGGAAGAAAACCGGGGCCGAACCGGGCCAAAATGGGCCCAGGCCGGTCGGCCCAGGCCGGCCGGCCCAGCCCATTCTAGCGTCGGTTCGGCGCCCCCTTTGACCTAGATGACCCTCGGGCTATTTATAGTCCCCCTGCCAAGAGCCACGCATCAATTCATTCGTCATCCACCGCCGAGGAGCAGAGAAGAGAGGGACACCATTCTGGAGAGGAGAGGGTCGAGATGGTTGACTAGGGTTTCCCGAGCCGACGTGGGAACCTTGCATGGAAGACCACGTCGGAGTTCCCGGAGCTGGGATCAAGATCAAGGTAGGATCCCGGTGGTGATCTTGTCCATGTATTATACTCTCATCTTGAATTTGCAAGTTTGAATCTGATTTCTAGCAATCAAGTGCTTTCACTACGACTTTGTCTTCGCTTGGGTTTTCTTCTTCTACAATCTATTCTGCGGATAGATTGCATAGGATGTTCTTGGAGCCATGGTGGCTAGAGGTGCATACCTGACCTACCGAGCGTTTTCATCTTGTCCTTTGGACTCGCTCTAGGCTAACCCGCACGAATAGGAGTGCGTTGTGACAGAACGGTGGCTCCAAAAGGCAGGCGTCTTCGGAGTTGGAACGGAAGCCACGATTTAAAGAGGCTAGTTATGAGATTCGTTTGCTTTATTTTTCTTGGTTTTGGAACTTCAACAAAAGACCCGATCCAATCTCCAGATTGGTTTTATCTCTCTTTCTCTTGCTACCTCGGGTGTTTAGTAGATTAGATGTGTTTTATGGTTCTTCCATAGAATAGATGCAAAACCCCTTTTCAAGATCAAAGTGTTTTCCGTTTATTAGATTGGATCTTGCATTACACATTGTTCCACGGATTCGATACCTTGGGTTCACACTTAACGGAAGAAGGATCCCTTGACTACGACGGAGGACTTGTCCGCTTGCAAGTCCAAACGAAGTTTGATACACATATAGACCGTCAACAAGCCCCTTTTTCTGGCGCTGTTGCCGGGGAATAAGTAATCAAGATTCAATCTAGTATTGCGTTTGTAAATATTTTCAGTTTTTCTCTTGATTTTTCTTTTGCATCTCTTGATTTCGACCATCCTCGAAAAAAATCAATCTAATCTAGGGTCTTGCTAAACCCTAGTTTTCTTTTAGTTCCTTTTTTGTTTATATTTGCTAACCCTAACCGGAGATGGACGGCTACATCTCCAACAAAAAAACATATGTTTTGTGGATGGTCTAGAAAAATTTTGCAGGCAAAAGTGACGTGCAACACAAGATCTAAAAGCGGAGGCCGAACATCGTCGGAATCTCCAAGAGAAACTCCACCTTCAAAATCGAGAGGAGATCAACCTCATCGCCACTCATCCTAGGGAGATCATTCCTCAAGACCGTCGGAACAATCGACGTCGGCAAGGGGGAGGTCATGTTCGACATCGATGGCGTGAGGAGTGCATTCAAGTCAACCATGATTCGAGGTATGTAACACGATTCATGTTAAATACATTCTACCTCATCATCGCATCGGAAGGGAGGAGTCAAGGGAGAATGAAGTGAAGAAGACGCAAAAGGTGTTGCATCCGTCAAGACCAAGAATCGACACCGCCTGTGAAGACCAAAAAGATGACTAAGCCGAAGAATAAACCTACACCAAAGCCAAGGATGGTGTAGAAGTGGGGTCCCCAAGATTGCAACACCCGCAAAGAACATTGATCCGAAGTGAAGAAGAGAAGAAGTCTAGCTATGGACTATAAACGAAGCGCTTGCGGGAGGCAACCCGTTCGTCGAGTCAAGAATAAGCTACCGGGAGGACAACCCGTTGAAGAGTCAAGCTACCGGGAGGGCAACCCGAAGAATTTTTCAAGTTTTTCAAGTAAGTTGGTCTTAGAATTTGCTACGCATTACATATTATAGATTCCTATGTGGTTGAATAATTTTTGGAGACATTATGATTGCTTGGTCGTTTTATTTGAATTTTATATTGATCATAAACTGATGACTTCAGCCATCCCAAGTTTTGTTTGTGTATTTTTGAGAAACTAGTACCAAAAAAATTCAGGACCTACCCCAACCTTTCATCCTCTCCATGGTGTTAAGGTTGGTTTGTTTTACATGATAAAAACACACGAGTGGAGCCTTGCTAGGTTTCTTAATGTTTTTAATCTTTGACGCATGGTAGGACTCGCGTGAACCTTAGGAACTTGATTTTTGGTTTCGTTCAACTTGACATCCATTAGTTTCTCTAGATTTAGAATTTTTCTAAGCCCCATTAACTTTATTTTTATTCAAAATATCTCTCATGTTTGGCCAAAATTGGAACCTAAACCTATACCCCCACGGTCAAGCCGGAGGAACTTGCTATCAATTAATGAAAGCAATCGATCCCGGTGCGACCAAAATAAACTTTATAATTGTTTTTGATGCCTAAAAGCTCCTCTAATGATACATTTGGACTCATCGCTAGCGCTGAGTTAATTTTTAAAGTTTCAAAATTAGAGGAGTGATTAGCATCTAAACATGATTAAGGGAGGTTTTTGAGCTTGATTAACATATAGTGCCCCATGATGCATCACGTATCCATCATTTGGCATCTTGGGCACATGCAAAGGACAAGCATGGGGGAAAGCAAGGGCTTTGTTTTGTAGGAAATTGGTGGAAGCACAAGAGGCAAGGGAACAACAAGTGACATGAAGTAAAACGATGGAGGTGGAACCCTTAATCGCGCAAAGGAGTGGTTGTAAACATTTGGATGGAGGAATCTCGTGGATCACGTGGACACAAGGCAAGAAGGGAGCAAGAAGTTTCTCGGAGAAAGATCAAAGTAAATGGAGTAGGAGGGCCCCTAGGCCGATCAGCCTGGGCCGGCCGGCCTAGCCTCCACTTATGGCCCCCGGTGCTCCCCTTCGCCTGGTAAGTATTTTATGCATTTGTTAATTCGTGTTCTTGAGTTCATAACCCATAAGTTCCAGAAACAACCTAGATATATTTGAGTTCCTTGGGAATGAGGATCTTGTCATGTTATCACCGATTCTTTTGTTTCAATCTTTTGTTTTTGTTGATAATGCTTTGTTGCCTAAGGTTAGCCACCATGCTTTTCGAGAGTATAGGTCTCACTACTCCCGTAGATCCCATCAACATATCATTTGTAGGTTTAGCTAAAGTGGCCTCATGTTCACATCTCAATAAATTAGCTTAGCTTCACCATGATAGGCGGTTGCATGTTCAAGAATCCACAAACCCTATGGGCTAATATCCAGCCTATCTTGTGCACCTCATGCTCCACCCTCTAAAAAATAATAATAATCATAATAATAATAAACTCTACCCTCCATATATTTCCCTTGTGTGTTTTTCCCACCGGCAAGCAACCCCCGGTGCACTCATTGTGAGTTAGTGCAGCAACAATGTGGAAGAAAGCCACCAATGTCTTCACCAAGAAGACACGATCGTCGGAGCCATCATCAAGCTCTTCGAGGAGGCACTCGATTTCCGAGTCTCCCCGAAGCATGGAGGAAGACGTGGCAGCACCGAGGAGCAACACGCTGCCCCTTGGTGGCATGAGGAGTACACAAAGTTCGTCTATGTGTTACACCGAACCGCGAGGACACACGGAAGAGCCACCTGTTCCACCATGACGCTCAACTCGTTCATCCGCTCCACCACCATACACTCTGAGGTGTTCCAATGGATTCATCATGAAGACGGAGGAGGAGGAGGAGGGGTTTGTTCGTCTTGAGAGGAGGCTCATGCCAAATGTTGACTTTGATGACATCCTCCAAGCGTTGGGATTTTACTCGAATCGAATCTTGAGCAACCTTGGGTGGGTGAAATTCTTTAATGGAGTTGGTGTAAGCACTCACCATCGACTACATTGACATATACACCATGGAGGACGGGTCCGAGCGTCAAGCCTAAGACGTAAAACAAGGTAACTTTTCTGTAAATAAACTTTCATTTTCTTTTTATTTTTATCAAGTGCTTTTCGCATTTTTTAGCTGGACCTTTTCACCACATAGGCTAGTATGCACGAAACACAGAGGCCCACAAAAGATGGGCCATGGGGGCCCAAACCAGAGGGTAGGCCGGCCGGCCCATGCCGACCGGCCCAACACCCCTGAGCATCGGTTCTTGCCCGTTTTTCTCTGGGAAACGGCTCGGTTTATTTCCTATCTTTGCCGACCTTTTTAGCAACTTCAAAAATAGGGAGGATAGGGTTTAGGCCGAGTTTTCCCGAAGGAGTGGTGCTCTTCTTGTGGCAAGTTTCATTAGGTGTAGTAGCTAGCTTTCCTCTTGTACCCCTTGTAAAATTACGACGAGGACGTCGTAAGATCTAAGCGTGGGGGGAGCTAGCTCTTTTAAAAGTTTTGCTCAAGTGGTGAAAGGTCAAGTCTTAAAGTCGAGTCAAGTTTGAGTCTTGTTTTTTTTAAATTTTTAGCTCGTGATGTGTCTTAAATTAGCATTGAGTCAAGAAAAAGAAATAAAAAGAGTCCTATACATTTTGTGTCGTGCTAGTCTTTTGTTTCTTTTACTTGTTATGTCTTTCTTTTATCCTTATTATTTGAGCATGAGCATTGTGAATAATTGTTTATCGTGGTGCTTAGTGGAAGTTTACCTTTGAAAGTATCCATGCTCAACTTTGATCTAGGACCTTACTTTGGCTATGCTTTGAGTAATACTAATATTGGAGGTGTTTATTTCTGAAAATTATGAAAAACCCCTTGCAATGAAGGTTAGCGATTTCTTTCTCCAAGTTGAGAGGCAAGTCTATCCTATACAAGGCCTAAACAATATATATATACTCCACTATAAGTGTTGTTTAGTATGATGAATTGGGTTAGGACTTTACTCTCTTGGGAGATCTAATTTCGAGCAATGATCATGTTCTTGATGTTATATCTTTTATTGCTAGCCTCGTCTTATATTCGGTAATGGGAACTTCACATTGAATGCCCCATACATCGCCGGATTCCATACCCGAAACCATAAACATCTTTTTATCATCTTATTCCTTGAACACAACCCATGTCCGAAGATTCATTCAATTTTTAGGTAAGGTTTTATTTAAAATTCAGATTGGTATTCATGTCAAAAGGATGGGCGAAAGGCTTCGGAATAGAAGATAAAGATGTGGAAGAAATATATATATATATATATATATATATATATGTATGTATGTATGTATGTATGTATATGTGTGCACACACAAGAAAAGAAAGAGAAAGAGAGAGAGAAGAAAGAAAAAGAGAAGAGAAGAAAAAGAGAGAAGAAAGAAAAGAAAAAGAAAAGAGAGAAAAGAAAAGAAAAGAAGAGAGAAAAAAAAGAGAAAAATCCAAGGCAATGCAAGAAGGATATGATGAGGGATGATAAGTCAAGTGAAGATCAAGAGAAGTGCGAGGAAGGATGCGATGATGTTGAGAACGAATCTTCGATATTCCATACCATGTGCAATCCGACATCGAGGACATCATTAGTGTCTTGAAGTCATTATTCTTTTTCCCTTTGCACATGTCCACCATTCTAAATCTTCTCAAACTTGATACCCTTACATATGGTTTAACTCTCATGATCATTGGCTTGGAAGGTGAACGACCACTAGAGGATTTTCTTAGCTTGATAATACTTGTGCTAACTTCACTAGCCATACCTATAGCTCCACCTTACATTATAAATGAGAGACTTATGGGACGTGAGAGTTTATGAAATTATCTAGGATAGCCATTTTAAATGAGTGACATGTGAGAACTTGGAGGAGGACTTTGTCCAATACTTTATGCAGGAATTTTATTTCTAAAAGTTGTGAAAACCCTCCGATGGAAGTAAGAAAGTAAGTATGGTTGGAGATGAGGATTTTAGTGAAAGGTATGAGTTGTGGGGTAAGTCTTGAGTTAGTAAATTTCTAAACACCCATGTTTACATTATGATCTTTGTTTCATGTCTCTTACATTAAAGATGAATTATTGAGTAACTTGTAAGGAAGGAATTGACGAAGCATGTTTCAACTCCTTGGATGAACAACTTGTGAGCAACTAGCTCGAGGACGAGCAAGATCTAAGCGTGGGGGATGTTGGCGGTCAATTTCCGTCAACCAAGAACACTTGTTATGTTATGGTTTGAACTTCATTTTGGAACTAACCTGCCACTAGGCATACTAATGATATAACAAGTTCACCGTTGGATGTGCATTTTGGATTATAGTGTTTTTGCAGGAATTCACGTGTTAAATGAGGAAAGATGCAACTAGTTCGGAGAACGTTTTGCAAGTCAATCAAGGAGCTCCGACCATGTGCGAACTTGCCTCCAAAGGTGGCAAGGACCAATGTGCTTGAATGGAGAACTCCCGAGGACCGAGATGAAAAGACCGGAAGTTCATGCATAGAGATCCCTCAACTTGGTCGCTTAGATAACGACGTCCAAAGCCCACAATTGAAGGGGCCCATGATCCAAAATGCAAAAGACGAAGCGTGTCACAAGATGGGTCGAAACCGGGCTAGGAAAGGCCCAGGCCGGCCGGCCCAGGCCGGTCGGCCCAACCCCTTCTGGCGGCGGTTCGGGCCCCCCTTTCTTCGGTGTTAAGTACGTGGAACCCTAATCGCGTGGGGAAGCCTCCATTCGTTAGAGACGCCATCTAGTTCCTCTGAGCCGCTAAGGAAGAGAAGATCGACTACGAGAGAGACTCTTGGGGGAGGACACTCGAGATAGATCATCGCCAAGCCCAAGGGAGGTCGCCACGAGGAAGGAGGACGCCGAGAGCTTGCCACGGCACCGCTGGAGTTGAAGGACAATGAGGATCCATCTTCATCGGAGGCATCCACAATCTCAACGGTGCCATGCCTAGCGCCATGATGGGGTAAAGTCTTTCGTTTGTCCATGGAGTTGTAACGGAACTTGAAGTGTAGTCACCTATATATCTTGTTTGGATCATATGTCTATCATACTTCTTGTTGATGATGCTTAATGTTTAAGGCTAGCTACCGTGCTTTCGGGGTTGCTCCCATAGATCGCGTCAACATACCGTGTTCATTAGGGTTAGTACCGATTACCTTCGCGTAGTGACATGTACGAGGGAAGGGAAAAGTCTAATCCTTGATCACACACCTAGATAGATTGGATCGGGGGTTTATAATGTTTTGGGTGATTGCATCTTCAAGTGCCTAGACTCCATGGGTATACGTTCTTCATACTTGTGCATCTTTAATCTCTCTTTAACGTAATCTAGGGTTAGTTTGTCTTTACTTTATAGATTAATCTTTCTATCATAAGTCTTCAATCAACTAGATTAGTGATAGGTTAAACGCTAGTAATCCCCTTGCTCCTTGGGTTGACAAGAACCTTGGGATCTCCCGTAGGTGAAGAAGGGCATAGGAGAGACGTACGCTTGCAGATCGAAACTTCATACGAGTTTCACCTATCAACTGGTATCCAAAGGGTGCTCAATTTGAATTGGTTGGTTATTCGGACTCCGATTATGCCGGTTGCAAGGTTGAGAGCCTGTGTGGTTCGAGGACCGGTGGATGGTCGCTTCCTGGTGTGTTGAGTGATTGACAACGTGGTGTGGATTGATTCTTGGCTAAGTATTGCAGGTGCAGGTCGCGGCTTGACTGGTGTTGGTGCAGGTGAAGAACAAGCGCGAAAGGTCGTTGCCGGTGAGGCCTCCAGGTGTGGAGAAGACAAGTAGGCTTGGTTCGAGGGACCCGGTGGCCAGCGGAGTCAAGTACGGGCCGCATGGTGGCAAGAACGGCGAGAAGAAGTCATGGACGGTTTCTTGGTTGAGCCTCAAAACCAAGGTCGAGCCGGGACTACGTGGGAGCCGAGTCATGAGTGGTGATTGGCGGAGGCTACATTGAGTTCGCGGGGTTTCCGGTGGTTCACCAGAAAACCACTGGGTTCCTTGGTTGATCCACAAAGCCAAGACCGAAGAACTGAAGACGGAGGTGCAACAGCATCGGACCGGTCTGGCCGGTGGGTTTGACCGATCTGACCGGTGTGCGACAACGCAGTCCGGAGACTTCGAAGCGGAGGACACACATCGGGATCGCAAGGCTTGCGTCGAGGCTAAGCAAGTTTGCGGTCGCTGGGCATCCGTCCGATGGTGCGATGACAAAGTTTCCCAAAAGGCCCTTCGGGGGCGTGTATCCTAGTGTTAGGACTTAGGGGTAGTTTCGTCTTTCGGTTGCCTCCAAATAACCCAAGTGGTGAGAGGATGGCAGCCATCTCTTGGAACCCTAGCTCATTTTGTTTTGCTATTTTCCCCTTCTATTTTCCTTTGGAATTTCTAGGACTAGCTTGAGAGCTTCATGGTGAGATCTTGTGAGAGGGAAGGATGATCGGGCGGCAAGCTAGACCTTGTATGAACATCTTTGGTATGTATAGATGATTCGGCGTGGTTCCTCAAGGCTTGGATGTGTCTTTCCCGTTTCTCCTTTTTGGTGATTTTCGGAGTCCTTTTTTGGCAATTTCTTGTGGCGGATTCGAGGCCTTTCTCTTTGGGATTTGGTGGGGGGTGTATGCTTGAACCCTTCGTGTTTCTTTTCCCCTTGATTCCCCTCCCAAATCCGTGAGCAAAGGGGCTCGATTTTGGGGTTTTCTCCTCTCTAGGGTTAGAGGCGTTCTTGGTGGGATTTCTTCGATTCCTCTCGATTTAGCAAGTTTTGGTGGCCCAAATCTTGGCTATGGAGTGCCCATGAGGTGTTCCTACTATCCCCAAAGTCTTGTGTAAATCCGTGAAGCGATTCGGGAGATCGGGTGTTGGATTTGGGGGTGTTGACTCGCGGGCGCTGTTCATCCCGAGCTGCCCAGCCTGACCGGTCTGACCGGTGCCCATCACCGGTCTGACCTGTGCAGAGGCTTTGTGGGATTTGCCTCGGGTGAACGTCTTCGTGAGTTCCCTGTTGTCTCGTGTTGCTGTTGTTTCGAGTTTGGTCAGTTTTGGAGCTCGGTAGGTCTGTTTGGTGGAAATGGGATTTCCTGGCTTGGACCGGTCTGACCGGCGAGCTACACCGGCCTGACCGGTGTAGGGGCCTTCTGTGGAAGTTCTCAGGTTTTGCCAGGTTGCTCCAGCAGGGACCGGTCTGACCGGTGCTGCTCACCGGTCTGACCGGTGCAGTCCAGTGGTGCTCGAGTTGCTTGTTCCGCTGCGTTCTCGAGTAGGTGTAGGTGGTTGTTGGTTCCTAGGACCAGTAGCACTCCAGTGGCTACGTGGTCTTGGCCAACTTGGGTGTTTGAGTCGGAGACGTGTTTTGGAAGTCGTGTTGATCTTGTTGGAATTCTCATCTCCTTCGAGAAGAATCTTTATCAGCTCCCATTCACTCCCCCCTCTCTGGTCGCCAGATCGGTCCTTCAATTGGTATCAGAGCCGGTTCGGGTCTTTCGAGGCTCTAACCAGTCTAAGATCCAAACATGGTGAACCAGGAATGGGGATCGGGTCCTCCGCACTTCGATGGGAAGAACTACCAGGTGTGGCAGGGACGGATGGCTGCGTTCCTCCGCGGAAAGGGTCAGATCCTTTGGGACGTTACGGTGAACACAACTTATGTTCATCTGAAGGACCGATTAGGCGAACCTGAGAGGGAGGAGTGAATGGGAGTCGATAAAAATTCTTCTCGAAGGAGATAGGAACTCCAACAAGACGAACACGGCTTCCAAAACACGTCTCCGACTCAACTACCCCAGTTGGTCAAGACCACGCAGCCACTGAAGTGCTACTGGTCCTAAGAACCAACAACCACCTACACCTACTCGAGAACACTGCGGAACTAGCAACTCGAGCACCACTGGGCTACATCGGTCAGGCCGTTGAGCAGCACCGGTCAGACCGGTCCCTACTAGCAAAACCTGAGAACTTCCACAGAAGGCCCCTACACCGGTCAGGCCGGTGTAGCTCGCCGGTCAGACCGGTCCAAGCCAGGAAATCCCAAATTCACCAAACAGACCTACCGAGCTCCAAAACGAACCAAACTCGAAACAGTAGCAACACAAGACAACAGGGAACTCACCTAGACATTCACCCGAGCAAAACTCAACCAAGAGTCTGCACCGGTCAGACCAGTGTGAGGCAACGGTCAGGCCGGTGTGACCTAAGCTCTCGGGATGAACAGTGCCCGCGGGTCAACTCCCCCAAATCCAACTCCCGATCTCCCAAATCGCTCCACGGTTTTGCACAAGACTTTGGGGATAGTAGGAACACCTCATGGGCACTCCATATCCAAGATTTGGTCCACCAAAACTTGCTAAACCGAGAGGAATCGAAGAAATCCCACCAAGAATGCCTCTAACCCTAGAGCCAAGAAAACCCCAAAATCAAGCCCCTTTGCTCATGGATTTGGGAGGGGAATCAAAGGGAAAAGAACCACGAAGGGTTCAAGCATACATCTCCCACCAAATCCCAAAGAGAAAGGCCTCGAAAACGCTCTAAGAAAATCGCCAAGAAAGGGCTCCGAAAATCACCAAAAAGGAGAAACGAGAAAGACACATCCAAGCCTTGAGGAACCACGTTGAATCATCTATACATACCAAAGAGGTTCATACAAGGTCTAGCTTGCCGCCCGATCATCCTTCCCTCTCACCAGATCTCACCATGAAGCTCTCAAGCTAGTCCTATGGAAATCCTAAGGAAAATAGGAAGGGAAAATAGGAAAACCAAATGAGCTAGGGTTCCCAAGAGATGGCTACCATCCTCTCACCACTTGGTTTATATGGAGGCAACCTAAAGACTAAAATACCCTTACTAGCTAACTAGGGATACATGCCCCTCAAGGGCGAATTCGGAAATCTTTGTCTTTGCTCCATCGGACAGATGCCCAGCGACCGCAAACTTGCTTAGCCTCGACACAAGCCTTGCGATCCCGACACGTGTCCTCCGCTTCGAAGATTCCGGACTGTGTCGTCGCACACCGGTCAGACCGGTGCACCTCACCGGTCAGACCGGTACCCACCGGTCAGACCCACCAGTCAGACCGGTCCGATGCTGCTGCACCTCCGTCTTTGGTTCTTCGGTCTTGGCTTTGTGGATCAACCAAGGAACCCAGTGGTTTTCTGATGAACCACCGGAAACCCCGCGAACTCGGTGTAGCCTCCGCTAATCACCACTCATGACTCGGCTCCCACGTAGTCCCAGCTCGACCTTGGTTTTGACGTTCAACCAAGAAACCGTCCATGACTTCATCTTGCCGTTCTTGCCACCATGCGGCCCGCACTTGACCCCGCTGGTCACCAGGTCCCTCGAACCAAGCCTACTTGTCTTCTCCACACCTGGAGGCCTCACCGGCAACGACCTTTCGCGCTTGTTCTTCACCTGTACCAACACTAGTCAAGCCGCAACCTGCACCTGCAATACTTAGCCAAGAATCAGTCCACACCACGTTGTCAGTCACTCATCACATCAGGAAGCGACCATCCACCGGTCCTCGAACCACACCTGGCTCTCATCATCCGATTAACTTCCTTGCTCCAGGATCGAGGGATATGTTCGACGCCAACAACAAGGCGGACGACTACTTGTTTCGTGCTCTGTGTCAGTCTGAATTTGATCGGGTTCACACAGAGGACTTGACTTGTAGGATTTGGGAGCAGTTGAAGGATGCTCATGCTGGGAATGCTCAGGGTCAGGCTCGGATGTACGTGACTTACTGGAGAGAGTACGAGAACTTCACTCATCTCCCCGGCGAGTCCGTCGATGCCCTTTTCCAGCGGTTTACGATCGTGGTGAACAACATGAGAGCCAATGTGGCCGTGCTCCTATACGATGATCATGATAGAGCCGTGAAGCTCTTGCACTCGTTGGATCGCACCGTATGGGACGGAAAGGTCAAGGCTATTCTTGAGTCCGAGAAGTATGACACTCTGACCGTGAACGAGCTGTTTTCCAAGCTCAAGTCAGCTGAGCTGGATCGTGGTATGACTGTCCGTCTTGAGAGCCCGACTGATTCCCATAGTCTTGCTCTCGTTGGTGGCAAAGGTGCTAAGTCTAACGCTAACACATCCTCCAGGATGTACTCTCTGTCTTCTTTGATGACTTTGCTAGATGAGGAGTTTGACGAGCTTGGAGAGGACGAGCTGGAGTTGCTGACCAGCCGGTTCGAGAGGCTGCACGAGAACCGGGTGAACACAAGGAAGAATCCACGGACATGCTTCCAGTGCGGCGAGCCAGGACACTTCGATGCCGACTGTCCGGAGAAGATGGAGAGCAAGGACGGCTACAAGGACGGCTACAAGCACCGGTCGAGCAAGGAGGGCAAGTACCGATCGAGGCGCGATCACAAGCACAAGAACAAGCACAAGGACGAGCGACGGTCGAGGAAGAAGGACGGCCGTGGCAGGAAGGCCCGAGCGATGGTCAGAGCGAGCGACGTCGACTCCAGCTCCGCCTACTCTTCCTCGAGCTCGAGTAGCAGGGAAGATGAAGGTGATCGGCGCAAGAATAAGAAGTCATCCAAGAACTTGAGCGGGCTGAACTGCTACGCGAGAGATGGCTTCTGTGGCATGGCTCATAGCTCCGGCAGCAAGAAGAGTCACCAGAGCGACTCGGACTCCGACTTCGAGGATGAGGTACGTGACAAGCTTCCCTTCTTGCGTGAGGAGAACGAGCGTCTTGGCAAGTTGCTTGATAATCATGATGACATGCTTAGAGAGGCAAAGAAGATGAGGAAAGAGCTTAGGGCCTCACTAGAAGATGCTAGGAACCGAGTAGCTGAGCTAGAAACCCAGAACCTTGATGCTAAGCTTGAGATTGATTCGCTTAAGGCTTCACCTGTGGTTTCTGATGAGATTGATTATTGTGATTGCTCTGTGTACCTAGCTGATCTTACTGCTCTTAAGGATAAGCATGCCTCTACTTGTGATGAACTAGATGTGCTTAGGGTTGAAGTGGCCGAGATTAAGTCTAGACCTGCTTTGCTAGGTGCTTGCACTTCTTGCCCTGTTTTGCATGGAAAGATTGATGAGATGCATGCTTACACTGTTTCTCTTGAGGCTAAGTTGAAAGAACATGTTCCTACTTCTTGCTCTACTTGTGAATTGCATGCTGTGAAGAATCTGGAACTTGCACATTATGTGGATCGCTTGCAGGATGAGAATGATGAGTTAGGAAAATGATGGGTTGGTTGTCAGGGCATGAACCTTAGCTTAGGATGATGATAGAGGCATACAAGCGCTATGATGGGCAAGCGCTTGGTTCGGAGAAGGTTGGAGAGTGTAGTGGTGAGGGAGGAGAGAAGATCGGTGATATCCTAGCTCCACCAAAAACCTTCCACAAGAATGCCTATGCTCCTAAGCCCAACCCACTGAAAAACAAACTTGACACAACCCCAGATCCTCCCATATTTCCTCGCCAAATGATTTCCAAAAACCGGTGAAGTTTGTGAGCTCCAAGGAGAGTGAGGTTGGAGAGAAGAAGGGTGAGAAGCCGAGTGAGGGGAAACCAAGTGAGCAGCCCCATAACAAGCCTAAGCCCATATGCTTTCATTGTGACTATTGTGGGAGAGATGGTCACAAGGGTGAGTTTTGCTTCAAAAGGAAGCGAGAGGAGATAATGGCAAAGGAGTGGGCTAACAAGGACAAGTACCACCCTTCCAATGGTGTACTTGAGCCTCGTATGTAGATGCCCAGGGCCAAGGCGATTGTGAGAACGGTTCCGGCTTGGGGAGATAGGAAGGTGGCTGGCGGTGCTGCTGGCCGAGCACCACCGGTCAGACCGGTGTACTCCACCGGTTAGACCGGTGCAGGTCTGGGCAGACAGCAGTTCGGTTTCCGTGCTCGTGCGGATGCTCGGTTCGTTTCTGGTGGTCGTGGTTCTGGTGGTTGGCATGGAGAGTTTGCAGGTGGTCAATTTGCTAGACGTTCTCCACCTCGTGCTCAATACGAGGGTGGGAGGAGTCGTAGCATTGAGATGGAGAGGAGGAACGGCCCACGGTCTTCCTTTCATGGTTTTCGTCCTCCTTCAGCTAGACAGGGGTGGTTCCCTAGTGGTGGTTACCATGGTGGTTTTCGTGGTGGTAGCTTTGATAGGCGCGATGATTTGGTTTGTGCTAACCCCACTTTGGAGCAAATGGCTCGGCACTAGTTTTACTCTTTTGGTACTAATCCCAGTGCTGAGTCGTTTGTTCACTCACGTGCTCGCTTTTGAATTTCAGGTGGGAGACTTGAGGAATGTTTGGTTGATTGACTCCGGTTGCTCGAGGCATATGACCGGAGACAAGGGGTGGTTCTCAAGTCTCGTCCCGGTGGTGTCCAAGACATACATCACCTTTGGGGACAATGGGCGAGGGTGTGTGCTTTCAGAAGGTGAGATTAAGGTAAGTGACAAGGTCACTCTCAGGCATGTTGCTCTTGTTCAATCACTGGGGTTCAATTTGCTTTCCGTGTCCCAGTTGTTGGATGAGGGTTTTGAGGTGTTGTTTCGGCCTGGTGGTTCTCGGATTTTGGATTCTCGAGGGGACCTGGTTTGCATGGTCGTTCCCGAGGGTCTAGTGTTCCGAGTAGATTTCTCTCAGTCTTCTAGTGTGGCTCATTGCTTTTTGGCTGGTTCTTCGAGTGAGTTGTGGAAGTGGCATAGGAAGTTGGGTCACTTGAGCTTTGACCTTTTGTCTCGCTTGAGTAAACTCAATTTGGTCCGAGGATTGCCACGGTTGAGGTTTGAGAAAGAGTTGGTTTGTGCGCCGTGTAGGCATGCCAAGATGGTAGCCTCTTCTCACCCGCCTCTCACCGATGTGATGACTGAGCATCCATGCGAGCTGCTCCATATGGACCTTGTTGGCCCAGCTCGTGTGCGATCTGCAGGTGGGAAGTGGTATGTCCTAGTTGTGGTGGACGACTACTCTCGGTATGCGTGGGTTTTCTTTCTGGAAGAGAAAGGGGAGACGTTTGGTTTTGTTCGAGATCTTGTCTTGAGGTTGAGGAACGAGAGGCACGGAGATGCCATACGAGCGATCCGCAGTGACAATGGCTCGAAATTCAAAAACTCTCACTTCGAAACCTTTTGCCACGACTTGGGTCTTGAACACCAGTTCTCGAGTCCGTATACGCCTCCCCAGAATGGCGTGGTGGAAAGGAAAAACAAAACCTTGTGCAAGATGGCTCGGACGATGCTCGATGAGCATAGGACTCCGAGAAGGTTCTGGGTTGAGGCGGTCAATACCGCGTGCTATGTGTCGAACAGGATTTATCTCTGGGTTCACAAGAAGAAAACATGCTATGAGTTGATGCACGGTCGCACACCCAAGGTGAGTCACTTCCATGTCTTTGGTTGTAAATGGTTCATTCTTAAGAAAGGGAAGAAGTTGGACAAGTTCGAGGCTAGGTCTGTCGATGGCATTTTCTTTGGTTACGCATCTCATTCTAGAGCATTTCGTGTGCTCAATCTTGAAACTAACCAAATCGTGGAGACTTGCGAGGTAACCTTCGACGAGACACAGCCACGTAGTCAGCTTGTTTTTGAGTGTGCAGGTGACGATGAACTTGGCGAGGAGATCTTTCAGGAGGAGGAGCATGAACATGGAGATGATGAAGATGGCGGTGTGGTGCCCGCAGCTGAGCATGTACCTACTACTTCGACTACGATCGAGAACGGGCCCTCTCCCACACCTACAACGACAAACCCAGATCAAGGCGAAGCTGCTGTTGAGGGGGAGGTAGCATCAAGGCGAGAACCTCCCCGGCGAGTGCAAGTGGATCACCCAGCTTTGAGGATCATCGGCAACATCAATGAATATACTACACGGTCGAGGGTTCGAAACAATTCTCACTTTGCTCATGCTGCTTTTGTTGCTACCTTTGAGCCCAAAGACATTGGACACACACTATCTGATCATAATTGGGTTAATTCGATGCATGAGGAGTTCGAGAATTTTGAGAGGAACCAAGTTTGGGAGTTGGTTGACCCTCCTCCAGGGTGTAAGCCGATTGGGACAAAATGGGTGTGGAAGAACAAAGAGGGAGAGAAAGGAGAGGTGGTGAGAAACAAGTCGAGGTTGGTGGCGCAAGGGTATAGTCAGAAAGAGGGGATCGACTTCGAGGAGACCTTTGCTCCCGTAGCTCGTTTGGAGGCAATTAGGATCCTTCTAGCCTTTTCCATGGCTAAAGGGTTCAAATTGCACCAAATGGACGTGAAGAGTGCTTTCCTGAACGGTGTGTTAGAGGAAGAAGTGTATGTGAGGCAACCACCGGGGTTTGAGAGTGAGAAGTACCCCCACCGGGTGTACAAGTTGAGGAAGGCGTTGTATGGGTTGAAGCAGGTGCCTAGAGCTTGGTATGGTAGGTTGAGGGGGTTCCTGTTTGAGAGAGGGTTTGAGATGGGGAAGGTCGATCAGACCTTGTTTCTCCTCAGGCAGGGCGGAGATATCCTGATTGTGCAGGTATACGTGGATGATATTGTCTTTGGTGGCTCGTCTAACTCTTTGGTTGCAAGGTTTGCAGAAGACATGAGCAGGGAATTTGAGATGAGCATGATGGGTGAGTTGCAGTTCTTCCTCGGCCTCCAGATCAAACAATCCAAGGAAGGAACATTCGTGCACCAAGCCAAGTACACCAAGGACATTGTGAGGAAGTTCAAGATGGAGGACTCCAAGGCCATGGCGACACCTATGAGTACGACTACAGCTCTTGATGCGGACGAGGAAGGTGAGCACGTGGACCAGAAGGAGTACTGGAGCATGATCGGGTTACTCCTCTACTTGAAGGCAACGAGGCCGGACATCCAATTCTCGGTATGTCTGTGCGCTCGTTTTCAAGCGTCTCCAAGGACTTCGCATCGGCAAGCAGTCAAGCGCATATTCAGGTATTTGTGACATACTCCCGACTTCGACCTTTGGTACTCCGCGTCTTCTTCTTTGGTTCTTCATGGATTTTCAGACGCGGATTTTGCCGGGTGTCGGTTGGATATGAAGTCCACTTCTGGGACTTGCCAGTTTTTGGGTTCCTCTTTGGTGTCTTGGTCTTCCCGCAAATAATTGAGTGTTGCTCAATCCACTACCGAGGCAGAGTATGTGGCCGCAGCTAGTTGTTGCTCTCAGCTCCTTTGGATCACATACACCATGAGTGACTTTGGTGAGGAATATACCCATGTCCCACTTCAATGTGACAGCACCAGTGCCATAAGCGTTGCAAAGAACCTAGTGCTCCACTCCAAAACCAAGAACATAGAAGTGAGGTATCATTTCCTGAGAGACAATGTTGAGAAAGGGAAAATCTCTTTGATCCATGTACCCACACATGACTAGCTAGCCGATATTTTCACCAAACCCCTAGATCAAGCAACTTTCACTCATTTGCGGGGGGAGCTTGGTGTTTGTTTGATTTCTTGAGTTGGGTGTGTGGGAGCTCCTTTGTAGCATATGTATAGCTTTCCTTTGTGCATCTCTTGCATTTGGCATGGCATATGTAACATGATGTATAGGCATCTTTGTATCTTAGGTTGCATGCATTTTGTATCATATGCATTGTGTAGGAAAAGCTTCTCCTATATACATTGTTCACCACGGTATGATATATATGTCCTTGTGAGCTAGTTTGGTAAGCTATGGTTAGTTTGGCTTAGCTCTTGATGATCTTGGTTTATATCCATGGTTGATGGCTATGTTTTTCAAAAATGTCACATGTATGCTCTCTTGTGAGTAAATACCTTTATATGATCTTGACATGTTTTAGTGGCTTGGCTATGCTTAATTTGTGGTTGGATAGCTTATTTTGATCATATGGGGCCAAAGGCTCATTTGCCATCATGAATGTTTAGCCCCCTTGCTTCATCTTGTGGAGGGGCATAAGTTCCTTTTTGTCGCAAAGACATTTCATGTACCAAATATGAATCTAAAAATGAAATGTAAATTGTTTGAAAAATGTGCTCCCATGTCATATGTGCTAAATTTAATTTACTTTGGGTGCTAAACCGTTGAATGATGCCTACCAATGAGAAGTCTCATATATAGAAGTAGGCACATGGCTCGGTGGCTTTGACATGACATGAGGTGCTTGTGGGTGTTTATGATGGTCTTATGTTTAGAATGGTTGTCCTAGCATGAAGTTTGTGTGGCTTTGCCATTTTGACATGTTTTGCTCATGTTTAGGACTTTACTCATGAGAGGGTGATTTTTCGCAAAATTGCTCAATTCTATCTTAGCTTCGCCCAATGGTTGTGAAACTTGGTGATCTTGTAGTTGATGTCTTCACGAATCTATAGAGTATCTAACTTGCTCATTTTTGCCAAAAACTTGATCCACAAAGCCAAGACCGAAGAACTGAAGACGGAGGTGCAACAGCATCGGACCGGTCTGGCCGGTGGGTTTGACCGGTCTGACCGGTGTGCGACAACGCAGTCCGGAGACTTCGAAGCGGAGGACACGCGTCGGGATCGCAAGGCTTGCGTCGAGGCTAAGCAAGTTTGCGGTCGCTGGGCATCCGTCCGATGGTGCGACGACAAAGTTTCCCAAAAGGCCCTTCGGGGGCGTGTATCCTAGTGTTAGGACTTAGGGGTAGTTTCGTCTTTCGGTTGCCTCCAAATAACCCAAGTGGTGAGAGGATGGCAGCCATCTCTTGGAACCCTAGCTCATTTTGTTTTGCTATTTTCCCTTTCCATTTTCCTTTGGAATTTCTAGGACTAGCTTGAGAGCTTCATGGTGAGATCTTGTGAGAGGGAAGGATGATCGGGCGGCAAGCTAGACCTTGTATGAACCTCTTTGGTATGTATAGATGATTCGGCATGGTTCCTCAAGGCTTGGATGTGTCTTTCTCGTTTCTCCTTTTTGGTGATTTTCGGAGCCCTTTCTTGGTGATTTTCTTGTGGCGGATTCGAGGCCTTTCTCTTTGGTATTTGGTGGGGGTGCATGCTTGAACCCTTCGTGTTTCTTTTCCCCTTGATTCCCCTCCCAAATCCGTGAGCAAAGGGGCTCGATTTTGGGGTTTTCTCCTCTCTAGGGTTAGAGGCGTTCTTGGTGGGATTTCTTCGATTCCTCTCGATTTAGCAAGTTTTGGTGGACCAAATCTTGGCTATGGAGTGCCCATGAGGTGTTCCTACTATCCCCAAAGTCTTGTGTAAATCCGTGGAGCGATTCGGGAGATCGGGTGTTGGATTTGGGGGTGTTGACCCGCGGGCGCTGTTCATCCCGAGCTGCCCAGCCTGACCGGTCTGACCGGTGCCCATCACCGGTCTGACCTGTGCAGAGGCTTTGTGGGATTTGCCTCGGGTGAACGTCTTCGTGAGTTCCCTGTTGTCTCGTGTTGCTGTTGTTTCGAGTTTGGTCAGTTTTTGTGCTCGGTAGGTCTGTTTGGTGGAAATGGGATTTCCTGGCTTGGACCGGTCTGACCGGCGAGCTACACCGGCCTGACCAGTGTAGAGGCCTTCTATGGAAGTTCTCAGGTTTTGCCAGGTTGCTCCAGCAGGGACCGGTCTGACCGGTGCAGTCCAGTGGTGCTCGAGTTGCTTGTTCCGCTGCGTTCTCGAGTAGGTGTAGGTGGTTGTTGGTTCCTAGGACAAGTAGCACTCCAGTGGCTACGTGGTCTTGGCCAACTTGGGTGTTTGAGTCGGAGACGTGTTTTGGAAGCCGTGTTCGTCTTGTTGGAGTTCCCATCTCCTTCGAGAAGAATTTTTATCGGCTCCCATTCACTCCCCCCCCTCTCTGGTCGCTAGATCGGTCCTTCAAAGGTTGATAGAAAAAGTACTTCTGGTGGTTGTCAACTTCTTGGATGTTCTCTTGTATCTTGGTCATCAAAGAAGCAAAATTCAGTGGCTCTTTCTACCGCTGAGGCGGAATATATATCGGCGGGAAGTTGTTGTGCTTAATTATTATGGATGAAGCAAACTCTTCTAGACTATGGTGTGAAATTTAAGGAAATTCCTCTCTTATGTGATAATGAAAGTGCCATCAAGATTGCCAACAATCCGGTTCAACATTCTAGAACCAAGCACATTGATCTTCGGCATCATTTTCTTAGAGATCATGTGAGCAAAGGGGATATCAAGATTGATGGAGTGAGCACGGATGATCAATTAGCGGATATATTTACCAAGCCTTTGGATGAATCTCGTTTTTGCAAATTGAGGAATGAGTTAAATGTCATTGACTTCTCAAACGTGGCTTGAGAGCTAGCACATGTGTTTCTTTACATGTTTTTATCTTTGAATTTCCTCCCTTTCTAAAGTCTTGCTTGCTTTATGTCTTATGCTCTCTAACCTTTGTAAAGTTTGTTTTTTGCATAATTGCCTTGCATTCTAACTGCATTGCATCATATGGCAAGTTCACTTCATGTTTTATGAGCAATGATCCCAAAAAGATCATCAATCCAATCTTAATCTTGAAGTATCTCGAGCTGAAAAAGAGAAAGGGACACGGACTGTCCGCGGAAGAAGGCCGGACTGTCTGGAGGTACCATGCGGACCGTCCGCGGGTACACCACGGACCGTCCGCGCGGGTCGCAGGGGCGCGGGAGCTACTGGAGGTTCTAGAGCAAATTTCGGACCGTCCGTCTCGGGGTCCCGGACCGTCCGCGGAGGCGTCGCGGACTGTCTGCAGGTACGCCGTGGACTGTCCTCGCGAGCCGCACGCAGGTGGGACCGGGTCACGAGTAGATAAGTCAACAGGCACTTCTCTTTCGTTCCCAACCCGCACCACAAGCTCCACATCTCTCTCTCCCTCTCTCTCTCTTGTTCTTGAGGAAGAAAAGGACCCCTTCTTGGGGATTTTGATTGGGGCACTCCCCGGACCGTCCGAGCACATCCACAGACTCTCCGCGAGGTCCTCCACCATGTCATCCGGGTATTTTTTCGAGTTACCTCTCTTTCTCTCGGATTTTGAAGACAAGGTGATTAGGGTTTGATGTCTCGATCTGCAAATCATCCATGGGATTGAAATTTTGTCTTGCGGAATATGTTTAGGGTACTCATGTGATGCTATGGCAAAAATTTGGTGGGTAGAAAGTGAATAATCTTGAAGATATTGAGGATTCTTGTTTTGGAACCCCTGTTCATACTCGCTGCGCGTGAACAGTAACCCGCGGACTATCTGCGGGCTTCATGTGGACTGTCCGCGAGGGGTTGTTTTCACCTAGTTTGGTCAGGGGCATCATGGATTATTATATATGGTCTTTTTTTCATATAAATTGGTTGATGCTCATTCAAATGCTTAATCTATGACAGGGCTCGCAAGGCAATAGCAGCGGTTACTACGAAGGTCACTAAGAAGGTTGCTTCAAAGAAGAAAGATAAGGATGTGGGCACATCCAAGAGGCGGCATAGAGATGCTACACCTGAGGAAGAGGAAGAGCATGACAGTCCTAATGACAGTGATTATATGCCTGAAAATGAGGGTTAATCATTCATGGTGGATGAGGAGGAAGTCATGAATCAAGAGGGGGTAATATTGATGATATCATTAATGTGCTCAATTACACTATTCCTAGGAGATAGTGGACCCAAAAAGAGTTTGCTATTGTTAGAAATGCCAATGCATATGATGAGCCTCGTGATACATACAATCTCTATTTCTATACCAATGTACAAGAACAAGCTTTCTTTAGTAGTTTAATGGATTGCACTGTGTTTTCTCATCAAAGGGTCGACTTTGCATATCTTGAGTCTAAAGAAGTATTAGCTGGTGTGGCAATTAAACTTCAGAACTTAGGTCTGAAACCATTTCTTGAGCATAGGTGTGGTTGGAATGACACTATTATTAGATAGTTTTATGCCACCTATGAGATGGACTTTGATGGAGAGACTATTAAGTGGATGACGAGAAAAGGGAAGTTGAAGCCACTTTTGCGGAATTTGCAGCCGCAAATCACCTTGACTATGCATATTTTAGTGATGGTGTCAATGTCTATAATGAAGATATTCTTGAAAACACTATTGTTTTTTATGAGCCTGGTACTTCTGCTGCAACTATAACAAACTGGCTGTCAACAGGGCTTAGACATCATCCAGCTGTCATCAACAACATTATAAGACACACATTTATGCCTAAGAGTGGAAATAAGACAAGGTCCGGGAGCACTATTGGAATGTGATAAATCATATAATGAATGAGACTCTGTTCAATCTTGTGCTTCTTATTCTTGAGCAAATGATTGTCAAAAAGCGTCTTGTGAGAGATAGCATATATTTTGCTCCTTATATTATGGCTATGATCAAGGCCAAAATTGGGTTCAATGGTCCTTGCGATGTGAAGCATGAGCTTTATCGGCCTTTCTGCAGCTTCAAAGTCTTTCTCAACAGGCCATTGACACCTTATGGGCAAGCTGTAGAGGCTCAAGATGTTGAGGCAAATGCTAGTGAAGATGAGCATGCTAATGTTGATGACGCGGGACATGTCAATGTGGATGACGATGCTTATGTTATGCCACCTCCTCCTCCTCCTCCAGTTCATCCCATGCAGCCACAGTGGGAGCCTCCAGCTGGCTATTTTGATTCATATTTTTCTAATATTCAGCAGTCCATGAATACTCAATTTCAGCAGATGCAGTCTTGGTTCAACTCTCACTTTGAGGCATATGGGCTGCAAATGAATGACACCTTTCAGACTATGCAGCATGGGTTTCAGCAGCAGATTGACTCTAGCCCTAATACTTTTGGTCATCACATTTATAACACCATGCATGAGCCCGTAATGACGATTGGATACCATGCAAACAGGCCTTCAGAGTGACCTTAGTGCTTTGAATGACAGATTTTCAGAGTTATCCACTTCTGAGCAGTATCAGCAGATCTCTGACCGACAGTCCCAGCTTGAGAACAACTTCAACACTTTGAACACAGCTTTTGGGGATTTCAGAGATCACTTCTACCACTACTACCCAGCACCAGCTCCACCGCCAGAGTTCTCTCCCCATCCGCCATTTTATCCTCCTCCGCCGCCGCCATAGGATGACTAGACCTTTTGGTATTTGATGCCAAAGGGGGAGAATGATTTGGAGGAGTGATGTGATCTTTAGGGGGGAGCCCATCTCATTGCATGCATAAACTTTGAACTCTTGCATTGGCATGTTTATTTATGTGGTACTTTGCATGAACTTGGTTTGTAATATTGTGTGGCTTGGAACTAGAACTTGTGCTTGAATGTGGTAAGCTATGTTTGTGGATTCTCTTATCTTGTGGCTTGTTCTAGTTCTTGTGGATATTTGAGGCTAACCCTTAAGTTTTTGAATTATCTTTGGAAATTTGTATATTTTTGTGTTGCCTCGGTCTCTCTTTTGTAGGGGAAATTCCGGCAAAATTTGTCTATCTATACATATGTGGGAAATCAAATGCAAAATGATATGCACATATGTAGGGGGAGTTTCACTCTACTTATTGAGTTTTGAAAGGATTCACTCTATCTTATTCTCATAAATTCGGTAAATTGAGTAAGTTCTTCCAAAACTCACTTTTCATATATCACTCCTTTCAAAGGGTTGTCATCAATTACCAAAAAGGGGGAGATTGAAGGCATCTAGGCCCCTAATTCGTGTTTTGGTAATTAATGACAATCTTAGTGGACTAACAATTTCATCAAGAATATGAGTATAAGTTAGTCCCGGAGTTGAATTGAGCTTCATGGCAATGTTGTTAGTAGCACGGATATCTTCGACCATGGGAAGCTCAAGGCAAAGGTAAAAAGTAGGGATTTTCCTTTGACCGGCCATGAGGTGATTAGAGGATGCAAAATGACCGGGTTAATAGGATGGATAGCCGTACTATCAAGAGGGTCAACTTGGTTGGCTTGACGTCTCTATAGTGCCACTTGGATCGTATCTTGCATGCATTGCATTTAGATGAGTGGCGTTTTCAAAAATAAAAGAGGTTTTGTTGAAAATCTTGAGAAAAGTTAGCTTTCTGTTGTGGGGCGGACGGTCCGCGAGCTCTTGAGGTTTATTGAATATCTGAGGTTTTTGACAAAGTTTTTTTTGAGAAAATTCCTTTTGGGGCGGACAGTCCGCGAGTCTTTGGCGGACGGTCCGAATTTAACCTCGAATCTAACAGAAAGGTGCGCTGCTCGGGTGGACCGGGCGGACGGTCCGCGGGGTCCTGGTGGACAGTCCGCCCGGGCCAACGGGCAACTCTAACAAGCCGTTGACTTTGTGTTTTTACCATTGGAATTTAAACGTGGACAGTCTGTGGTGCCATCGCGGACAGTCCGCGAGCTACGCGTTTTGAGCATAACGGCTAGTTCCGAGAAGTGGGGGTATTTATACTCTACCCACGGGATTGGGGAGGCCCTCTTGGCACTTTGAAAGGTTCATTTGACATTCTTGAGCTCTCCCTCTCCTCTCTCACTCACTTTGCTTTGAGGTTGCATTCTTTGTGAGATTGAGAGCATCTAGTACATAGCATCAAGGTGTTGATCTTTGTGGCACTAGGGAAACATCAAGCGAGTGGGTTGATTTGTTACTCTTGGAGGTTGCCGCCTCCTAGACGGCTTGGAGCTCGCGATTCCATTGAGCACTTCAAGAAGGTTGTGAAGTTTCCTTGGAAGATTGTTGTGAGAGGTCTTGTGCTCACCTCGCCGAAGCGGTGAAGAGCAACTCTAGTGGAATCGAGGTGTGGAGTGGTTCTTTGGTTCTAACCGGCTCAAGATCAAGCGGTGCCTTGATAGAGGAGTGGTTGAACATTGATCCACCTCAACGTGGATTTGGGGTGACCGGCAAGTCATCGATACCACGGGATAAAATTCGTCTCTTGTACTCGGTTATTTCTTTGCTCAATTTTCTTTCAAGTACTTTACTTTGAGCATTTACTTTCTAGAGATTGAATTATATCTTGTCACCTTAGGTTGCAAACCCCCAACATAGGAATAGAGTAGCTAGAAATTTAATCCTCCTTGTGGTTCTAATTAAATTTCTCTAGTGTTGTGCTTTTAGATTTTAAACCGCCTATTCACCCCCGTCGGTATCCTAGATCCTACTGGGGCAGGTAGAAGCCTTCGCAGTTCAACCATGCTCCACCTTGCTCGCCTTCTATCTTCTACTAAGGCACATGTTTGCTTCCTCTCAGAAACTAGAAATTCTTCTATAACGAAAATTGCCATCTCAAATCACTTTAATTATAAGGATGCTTTTGTAGTCCCTGCCCAAGGTCAATCTGGTGGTCTTTGGCTGCTTTGGAATGATGAAGTAGATTTTAATGTTATTGATCATAGTCATCACTTTATCTTTGCTTTATGCATCAATAAAACTAGCCATCAACAATATGGTCTTGTCTGTGTGTATGGAGATCCCCATCACCGCTCTACTAATGTCATCTGGGATCAAATTCTCAACTTTGTCACTCAGATTAGCAATATTCCTATGTTATGTATGGGAGACCTTAATGAACTTATGCATGCTCATGAAAAACTAGGTCCCAGTTTTGTTAATTACAATCGCATAAGTACTTTCTGTGCGTATGTTAATCAATGTGGTTTTATTGATCTTGGCTACAATGGCCCTGCTTACACCTGGACTAATAAAAAGTTTTCTTCTTCTCCAACTTATGAAAGGCTTGATCGTTGTCTTGCAAATGCAGAATGGTGCATATTGTTTCCCTCAGCTACTGTGTACCACCTCCCTATGATGCATAGTGATCATGCTCCTATTCTTGTGGTCTTGAATTCTCAACGTCCTCGTACTAACAAACCTTTCTGTTTTGAAAATTGGTGGTTGCTTCAACAGGATTATCATGACATTACGCTAACCAGTTGGCAACGTTCATCTAATCGTGATTTCTCCCAAAAAACTAAGTTCCTTACTGCAGATCTTAGGCGCTGGAGAAGGAAGAAACCAAAGAACAGCGACCTTCTTGCTCAGATTGAAAACCAAATCCTACAGCAGAAACAGCTCCACCCTTCCCTCCAAAACCACACGCTTCAAGAGCTTCTCCATGACAAACACCAATCCCTCCTAGCCAAAGAAGAAACCTATCACATTCAGCGTTTTAAGAAAACCTGGGCTGTCAAAGGAGATAGGAACACAGTTTTTTTCAATCAAGCTATTGTCAAGAGAAATAGGAAAAACAAGATCACTAATCTTCAGAATCCTGATGGTTCCTATTCCACCACACCTACCTAACTAGCAGCCACTCTAACTGAGTATTTTACTAACATCTTCACTACAAGTAACCCAACTCCACCCAATTCTGAACAGCAGCATCCCACCACTCAAGCTACTACAGAGGAGACATCCAGAACCCCCAACCCTCTTTTCAGGCACACTTACTCTATCCTTGATCTTAATGAGCTACATTCTATTATTAAGAATATGAGAAATAATGCTGCTCCTGGATTAGATGGCCTTAATGCAGCTTTCTACAAAGCTGCAAGGGAATGGATTAAAGACGACATTCTTGCTCTTGTCTCTAATTTTTACACCTCTGGTGTCCTTCCTTCTGATCTCAACCAAACTTACATTTCCTTAATTCCCAAAAAAATCAACCCTTCTCTTCCTCAGGACTACAGACCCGTTGGCCTCTGCAATGTTATTTACAAAATCATTGTGAAGTCTTTGGCCGATAGGGTCAAGCCTCACTTGCCTAATTACATCTCTCACTCTCAATCAGCTTTCATTTCCCAAAGGCACATTTCATCTAATGTCATCATTACTCAGGAAATAATCCATTCCTTCAACCTTAAAACTTGGAACACTGAGGCCTTCCTCTTTAAAATTGATCTAGCTAAGGCCTTTGATAGACTTGAATGGAATTTTATTGCTACTGCTTTATCTAGAATAGGTTTTAATTCTCATTTTATCAATCTTATTCATGCTTGTATTTCCACATCCTCTTTTTCTGTCTTAGTTAATGATGTTCCAACAGAATATTTTCAACCTCAAAGAGGTCTCAGACATGACTGTCCTCTTATCCCCTTACCTCTTTGTTATTGCTATTAATGATCTTTCCATCAGACTGCAGGAGGCACTTCAACAACATAACCTTTCAGGAATCTCTTTAGGTGAAAATGCTCCTCCCATACACTCACTTTTATTTGCAGATGATCTTATACTTTTCAAACTAAGCAGGCTATTACAAACATTTTTCCTGTGCCCCCCTCCAGCCGAATACCATGCACCTAGGTCACCCCATGATTTTCTCTCATAAAGACAAAAACAAAGCCTACAACTTCATTTACAATAAGTTCATAGCTAAATTTGGTACTCTCAAAGCTGATAAACTAAATCATGCAGGTCGTTTACAATACATTAAATCTGTTTTATCCTCTATTCCTATTTATTACATGTCCACTGTTCTTTTCTCCAAAACCTTCATTGATAAGATCAACACTATCATTAGGAGATTCTAGTGGGCTGGGGTTCAGGAATTGAAGACCATCACACCAGTCCTATTACTTTTCGTTCCTGGGATGACATGTGTAAATTCACTACTGATGGTGGTTTTGGTATTAGAGATATGCATCTTATCAATAAGAGTCTTATTATTAATACTGCCTGGAATATTGCTACTAATAAAAATCCCTTGATGTCAGCTATTCTCCAAGCTAAATATTACCCTAACAGCACCTTTTGGACTGCTCCAACTACTGGCCCTCGATCCATCTTTTGGTCCTCTATTTTGCAGGTTAAGATGCATTTGCACACTAATGCCATTTTGCAGATTCATGCTGGCAACTCCTCCATTTGGTCCTCCTCTTGGACAAACATTTGGTCTACCATCCATGATCACATTATACTGTCTGTTCTTAACCCGCCTTTACCTGCCAACATATCTGATTTGTGGATGCAGGGAACTAATGATTGGAATTATGATCTGTTAGCTACTACTTTCACCCCTGATGCAGTACATGCCATCTTGTCTATCCCTGTTGTCCCCTCCCAGCAATAAGATATCCTTCGATGGACTACGGCGACCAACGGTAAATGCTCATCCAAAGTAATCTACTCCTATTTGGCCAGCCTCCATCCCCATACTCTCCCCACTCAAGGATCCAGAGGCATCTCTCATGAAGCCAACTTAATACTTCAAAAGGTTTGGCGAAGTAAGTCCATTCCACCTTTTCTCAAAACCTTTGATTGGCGTTTAATTCGTAGAGCCCTAGCCACCACTGAAAGAATAAGTCATTACTCCACTCACATTGATAAGCATTGTACATCTTGTGGAGCAATTGAAAATGATGTTCATCTTTTCTTTCTTTGCAATCTACCAAAACAAGTTTGGGATACTTCAACCACTCCTTTAGAGCCTCATTTAATCAATCCAGATGAAGATGGTGTCCAACATATTCTTCCTAACCTTCTCACTACTAATCCCCAAGTTTATGCAAAACTTTGTTTCTTCTCTGGTATATATGGAAAGCTAGAAATGATCACCGCTTCCAGCAAAGAGCTTGGACTTCTTTTCAGGTTCAACATGCAGCAACAACACATCTTCAAACCCACCTATCAGCTTGGGAGGAGCATCAACAGCAGCCTGAAGCACCAGTCACGACCACAACCACTACTGCTCACCAGCCTGATCCAGCAGTCCCTCTGGTGCCTCCTCCTCTGGTTCCCCATGGCTTCAGATGCTACACTGATGCCGCACTATCTCCAGATGCACCTAGAGGACCTCCCAGACCTGCTGGGCTAGGGATTTTCATTGTTAACACTGACACTAATCCTCCTTTTAGTATTTTCATCACAGCTTCTATGCAGGAATCAACATTTGTGATCATGGCCGAGTCTGCAGCTCTTGCTTTGGCCATCTCTTTATGCAGGCAAATGGGTCTTCAAAACATCAACTTCTTCACTGATAATCAGTTGCTAGTCAACTGCATCAATGGAGAAGACCCCTCTGATCCACCTGATTGGAGAATTAAGCCTTACACCCAATCAATTGTTGCCTCTTTACAGGATTCCTACAAGGTTCTCAAGATTTCAAGAAATCAAAACCACATGGCGCATTCACTAGCAACAAGAGCATTTCATCATGTTCAGTTTCACCATGTTGCTCAACCATCCTTATGTACTAATCGTAGCCATGTTCATGGGTGCCCTCTTTTGTGTGCACTCCATCTTGTAACCATTAGTTCTGTAATGGTTCAAACAACTTCTTGCTGTTAATTATCAATGAAATGTTACTTGTCAAAAAAAAGATTATATGTATTACATTGTATACACGATTCCTCATTTTCTTTTTCTAAATATAGATCAATTATAGAAATAACAACAGAGTAAAGCACTACAGCTTCACAGAAATAAAACATCTTGGGCGGGGGGAAGAAAACAGGGGTGGGTGGGCAATGACGGGGGCGGGTGGGCCCGGCGGGTACGCGTGGGCGAGTACAGCCGGGGTGGGTGAAAAAAATGTCGTTTTTTGGCAGAAACGCTCTCCAAATTGCGATTTGTATGGTCTTCCACCCTATCCACTCCCCAAATATATTACGGGTGGGTCCGACGTGAGGGGTACGGTAGTCCCGAATTGGGTGAGAAAAATTTTCAAAAAACTCGTTGTTTATAGTATAGATAGATTATACAAACTCGTTGCATGCAGGACTAAACTTTATGTTTACCGGCTCTAGAATTTTGAATTCGTAGTGATGGCCCCCCTATAATCTAGACCGTATATAAAATTTTATAATATGCACACTAATTGTTTTGCAATAAAAAAATAATACATCAATATATTTTTAATTTAACATGTTTATAATTATTCAGAAACAATATATATTAAAACAGCAATCATAACTGATATCAAATATATTGACTTGGACTGCTTGGCCGGCTGATCTGTAGCTGTACTTGAGTTTGGACCCTCGACGGTCGCACATGCTGGCCTACCCTTAGAGCCCGCACTATTTCAAGCTCGTTGCGTCCAGGCATGGACCCTTTGGTTTATAATACTAGTATATTTCCCGTTAGCTACGGGAAAATGTTTAGAAATACTTTGGTGATAAAAGTTATAAAGAAAAAATATATTTTCATTAATAAAATGGACTATTGGAACAGGTTTTTATTTGCCATTTTTCATGAGCCAATTTTTTCTCTTTAAGAAGGAACTGGTCTGATGCAAATGCAGGTAATGTTACAGAGGATACTCCAAAGCAATAAAAAACAAATTCATAACTTCTAAAACAACATCGACATATTGGAAGGATTTGGTGTACAAGAAAAAAAAATCATGCCCTCTTGCATTGATATTTGTTGTTTGGATCCATAATATCCTAAATTTAGCAAAGACTACCGAGAATACATCACTTCACAGTGTAATTCATATTTGTTATTTGGATCCATAATATCCTAAATTTAGCAAAGAACCTAAGACCTCTTGCATTGATAAAATGTAGCTCCTGGGAAAAAAAAGCTAGCTCCACAGGTATTAAGAAATAGGAATTGCTTTTCGTGCTAGTTTGAGAAATGACAAATGTATATGAGAAATACTTGCATCAACAAGAGCATGGACTTAACTATCATAGTATAATGCCCTTGCTAACGCTATGGACAGCTAAGAGCAAGGGCAATGATACAGCCGGCTGGCCGGCGAAATGAACTCCAGCGTGGCTTCATTTAATGCGGTGGGGGCAACAGAAACTCACATGCAACCAATAAAAAATGAGCACAACATGGGGGCAGCAAATGAGAACGCAACTGTCCGCCAGCTCGAAGCGGACGTTTCGCGAGGCGGACGCTCCGCGCTCTCTCTCCTTTCCTCTCTCCGCCAACAGTGATTTAGCTCGCTTGCAGCCCGTCATAATACTTGCTCTAAAAGAACATTTACATTTTGAAAACAAAGCACATAATAAGATAGATTAAGATCAATTCCAAAAGTTATCATATTGACTGTATACACAGAGATTGTGCTTTAATTACATGCAGCACTTGTTTCTTTAGGAACGTTATCAGTGTATTACAAAGTCACTGCAATAGTGGAGGCCCTTCACAGTAGCATGTTTACCTTGTATTGAAAAAGCCGTCTAATTAGTAGACAACTCTGCCAAATGAAACCTGTTACTAATTACTGTCTTCACAGTATGCAGCTAACTTAATACCATCTCCTTGTTGCAGACCAGAACAGGAGAAAAAGGAGGGGAAACTATCATCTGCTATTTGGTCCACGTGAAAACATTGAGAAATATAATTTACTCTCTAGATCAAGCTATAAGAAAAACCTAATAATCAAAGCTAACCAGCCACACTTGCCTTGCGTTCGAGGCTAAGAGCACAGAACCATAACTCAGAGTTAAGGAGGAGTTCCAGCTTATCCGTTGACGCATATCTGATATCATTTTTCCCCTCCCTTGTCTATGACATACTCTATCTGATCCCTGCAAGTTGCCAATATATATAATCCATTCTTGCCACCAGGAAGAAAATATGTGATGGATTTTCTAAAATTATTCTGAGAAAAAGAAGTAGTAGTCACTACCACTATAAAATCAACTCTTTGCTACAACCTCCCATGTCGTGTCGAAGTCCTCCCCGATGTATTCATGCGTCGGGTGAGCCCGTTCTTTCGGCGGCTGGAGGCGCCAAGTAACGAAGTTGATCATCACCGCGACACTAGTGAGACCCCATCCTTAAGATCCGCAATGAGCTTCACTAGCTCCCAGACCTGCTCCATCTCAGTCTCGGTGAGCTCCTCGTGCTAGCATGGGCGGCGCACTGGGCGAGCGTCAACGTTGCTTGGGATCAGGGGCTCATGATTCACCATGTAGAACCACTCCAAATGCCAGCCTTTGTTTGAGCTGACAACCAGTACGAAGATGTAGTCCCCGAAGTGGTCCTGTCGAAGCTGAATCCCAGTGCCACCAACCACATTCGACTTCTTGACGTTAGGGTGGGGCTTGACGCATAAATGAAGAGAAATTCCCAAGTATGCCTCACAGAGATGAATGAAAATGGTGACTTGGAGGATGGAGTTAGGGTTGAGATTACATATCTCGAGCCCATAGTAGTAGAGGAGACCACGGAAGAAAGGATGTGTGGGGAGGCCAAATCCCCGCAAGAAGAAAAATTTGAAGACGACCGCCTCAGTGGTTACGGGGGTGGGGAACTCCTCACCTGCCGCCGGCCGCCATCCGTCGGTCACCCGATCTTAGAGCACGCCATCCCAAACGAGCCTGTTCAGGTGGTCCTTCGTCGAGACGAAGGGGATCCACTCGTCGTTGCAGCGCGGTAGCGACAACGGCTGCGTCGACTCCGCCGTCGCTTCCTCTCTCCCCCCTCTCCTTCTGCCCCGGCGAGCCTTTGGGGCCATGACCCTCACCATGCTAGGGGGCTGATACAGTGGAGCAGACCCTCACTACGCTCGGGAGCTGGAGGATGCGGCAGAGCAGACCATCGCTACGCTCGGGGGCTGCGACGACGGTGACTACAGGCGAATGCGGGTGGCACACCCTGGATCTAGGGTTTCCCTCACCAGCGCGACTGCGGATGCGGCGTCGGAGCTCTCCAGTGCAGTTGAGGAGATGGGAGCATGGCTTCCGATAGAACGTGAAGAGGCGCAGCGGGTCGAGGAGTGATGATTCCCCCACCTGCAGTCGTCTTAAATGCGGGCGGTCGAAAAGGTGTGGTGGTGGGCCACAACCCGTCCAACCAGTTGTGCCACGTTCGCACAGGTGTTGCTTGTGATAAATCGTGAGTGCATCTCATCCGCTCACACGCGCTCTACACCGTTAACAGACGACGGTTCAGAGCCTAATTCATGGGCCACACACACAAGATGGACCGGGAAGACAATTCTATCCTTGGCTGCTTTTTCCTCAATGTGGCTCCCAAAAATATTTGGGGATACAAGCCACACCGGAGATTATGAATCTTGAGACATAGAGAGCTAGGCTATCAGATAGCCCACCCTCACACTTTTTGGTACAAATCCCAAAGCGGGGTTTTCTTCTACCTCATGAGGGTTCTCTCAGAGGGTATGTTGTACAAAGGCTATAGTTGCTCAGAATCTACTTAGCGATAGCTAGGGTAAGTGTCCTTGTGCAGGTTCTCCTTGAGAACATGGTGCAAATTGCCCACCCTCACACTTTTTGGTACAATCCCAAAGCAGGGTTTTCTTCTAGCTTATGAGGGTTCTCTCTAAGGGCATGTTGTGCAAAGGCCAGAGTTGCTCAGAAACTACTTAGCGATAGCTAGAGCAAGTGTCCTTGCACAGGTTCTCCTTGAGAACACGGTGCGTCACATGACTAATCCGAGAGTTGAAGCCAGAGCTCCCCTTGGGCATCGTTTCGAGCCTAATGATTCGAGAGGTTCTCTCCCAAATGGGATGATGATAAATCCACCGAGCCTCAAGGGTTTCCCCAATGGGAGAATACGGAGATGGACCCATTAGGTAGGCGACCTATGCCGCCAGAAATATTCACGTCTGAAATCAAGACCCCTAGAGACCATCTAAAAGATGATCGTCAAGGCTCAGGGACGGGTAGGCATATGTTCATCTTAAATGAAGATGCACATCCACCTGAAACTCAGGAAGAGGACACTCTGATTCTTTTCTTTTAGACCCTTGGCAAGCCTATTTATCCTTACCATGGCTCGGGAACTGAGTGTGTACACTCCGCTTTCAGCGAGAGTGTAAACCCTCAGCCTAAAACGGCCACGTAAGCTAAGACAGGGGGAAGAGCTCTCTCCTCGACTACCCAGCACCACAGGCTCTCCTCAGATGAGGGCCGAAGCTCCCTTCCCGGGTAGTTAAGTTGTTTTGGAGCAAGTTCTCTGAAGGAAAGCACTCGAACAAAGCTAAAAGCACCCAAGATCAGAGAAAGAGGCCAATCGAGGTTGTTGTTCGGCCAAGAAGCGCTCGAGGGCTGTTGTGGGGGATAGAGCCCCGGGTACCACTCGGATGGGCCTTATCGCCTCCTTCTAGGGGCAGGCGAAGGCCCACACGAGGGGGACTCGAGATGTGTACGGATCAAGACGAAGCATTGCCCGGAAGAGATAGACTACCATAGATAGATTCAGTTGGTTAGGAAGGATATGACTTGTACTCAAAGGCAATCGGATTCCTTGTAACCGATGAGGATATGGCCCCGCATGATCTGTACTCAAAGGAAGGGTATGACTTGTACTCAAAGGCAATCAGATTTAATTATAATCCTTGAGAATATTAAGCATTGAAGTCAAAACGACACCGGGGCACCAGACAAATTGGTACCTTGCTTGAACTCAATTCTACTTTTAGGCTCTTCACATGATCACATCATTGTTATGAATGATGGCGAGTAAACGATGAAATTAAACAGATCAAACCACAAAGGAGGCGCGAGATTTAACGTGGAAAACCCCCCAACACGAGAGAAAAAACCACGGACGCCAACCAACAAAACTTCACTATGTTGAGAGTCTTACAATGCCGAGATGGTGACTTACAAGATGATAGAATAATCTCAAAGGGAAAACCCTAACGGTGACAAGCCTCCGCTTCGCTCTGTCAGAAGTCGGTCTTTCTCATGTGCAACTGAATTTGGATCAACAGAAGTCGGCCTTTCTCATGTGCAACTGAATTTGAATCATAACTCAACAATCATTGGCTCAAGCTAGGTTTTACACCATGAGCCAGGTAGTTGAGAAGACAAAGTTTCAGTTATCATGGAATAAATCCGTTTTTTCAATTACCAGTCGGATGTGATGATAGATAAAAGCACAAAAGTAAAACAACACAAGCATGTTGACGATGTGGTCAGAGCATTACAATCTTACAGATCCAGCCACATAAAACAGAGCGCCAGAGCATCAAACTATCCCAACCCTCAGCACTAAAGATGTTGATACAAGGAAGCACAGTTATACTGTCATGGTCAAAAGCATACAACATTCTCGGCACTTCTTAATGTGGCAGTCACTACTGTCATGGTCAAAAGCATGGAACAGCTGCAGCCTACAGATTCTGCACCTAACTACTTCAACACCAGATGTATCAACAAGACCACCAGAAACAACTTGATAAGTAAGTTAGTAACAACACAAACCAGCCAGTCAGCACAAGCCCTGAAGTCAGAAACCACCACCACGGCAGAGGACGAGGTGCAGGGTGAACCCATCCAGGATGTCGTAATCAGCCAGCGTCCGCCGCCCATCCTCGAGCTTCTTGCCAGCAAACACGAGCTCCTGCTGAGCCGGGGGAAGTCCTTCCTTCTCTTGAATCTTGTCCTTCACCTTGTCGATTGGGTCTGAGGACTCAACATCCAAAGCTATGATCTTGCCGAAGTGGGTCTTCACAAAGATCTGCATGCCACCACGCAGGGAAGACCCAAGCAGCAGGGTGGACTCTCGATGGACCCCGTATTCGACCAGGTTGTGTCCATCCATTAGCTTCTTGCCGGCAAAGAAGAGCTGGTACTGGCTTGGGGGGACACCCTCCATTTTGTACACTTTTGCCTTGACATAATCAACCATGTCACTCCCAAACTGTGAAGCCTTATCAATGGTAATGTACTTGCCAGCTAGGGTCCTCACGAAAATCGGATAGAGAGATGGCCAAGGGTAGCCAAGGTCCAGGGTGGACTCATTCTGAATGTTGTAATAAGCAAGTTTGCGCCTATCCTCAAGTCGCTTGCCAAAAAAGATAAGGTTCAGCTCGTCTGGAGGAACACCTTCCTTGCCGTGGATCATTGCCTTGACATCGCCAATTGTGTCAGATGGCTCGACCTCAAGTGTGATAATCTTGTTGGTGAAGATCTTCACAAAGATCTGCATGCCAGAACGTGGCCGGTGCTGCACAAGGTGCAGGATTGACTCATTCTGAATGCCATAATTGGCCAATGTGTGCCAATCCAAAAGCTGCTTGTTGGCAAAGATGAGCAGCTGCTGGTCCTGGGGAATACACTCGGTTACCTGAATCTTTGCCTTGACACTGTTAATTTTTTCAGACGGCTCAACTTCGAGGTTAATGGTCTTGTAAGCAAGGGTCCTCACAAAAATCTGCATGCCACCACGTAGGCGCAAGACAAGGTGCAAGGTGGACTCTTTCTGAATGTTGTAATCAGCAAAAGTGCAACTATCCTCAAGCTGCTTGCCGGCAAAGATAAGTCGCTGCTGGTTTGGATGAATACCTTCCTTGTCCTGGATCTTTGCCTTGGCATTGTCAATAGTGTCCGATGACTCCACCACGAGGGTGATGGTCTTGCCAGTGAGAGTCTTCACAAAGATCTGCATCTAGAATAAACAACAATCATATTAGGATATACAGAGTTCCCACACTCTATTATCATGTACTTGCTAGCAGTTATCGAAGCAAGTAGAACCACAGTTTAAGAATATGCCAGCTCATAAAAACCAAATATCGGCCAAAGAGCAACATGAAGAACTACTAGCTCTTAAAATTAACCTTTTTTAATCACCCCAAGGTATGTTCAAATCAGCTCTACAAATTAACCTTTTTTAATGAAGAAAGTTAACTTTTTCTGAGAATGTGTAATGCACATATTCTTATTTAAAGCAGCACTACAGGTAACTTAACAGCAATCAGGTAAGACATCACTCCAACATCTGAATGGCACAACCTAAAAGGGTGTGGAAACCTTATCTAGAAATCAGGATACTTCAGATAACTGACACAAACATCCAATCATCGCAGATTTGCAGCAAAATTTGGTCCACCTACTGAACAATGATCAAAGAACAGATCTTCCCTGCATATTTCCGAAGCATCTAACAGACCTGTCTACTCAAAATGCAATTTATACCAAAAAAAATGTAAAGAAAAAAGAATGCACTAACAATCCAACAAAGTTCCGAAATCTACATCAAAGGACCCAATCAATCAAGTAGGTATAAAATCAAACACAGAAAACAACCAACCGTACGGAAACCCCCAACATTAGGATTAGGATTAGCTCAACTAGATGAGGATTAGGACCCATAAAAGAGGGCTTTACGCGGGCAGTAACTGGAGCCCCGAGCAAATATTACTCAGCTATTGCCTGCGAAACTGCGAAGAAATCGGCTATTGTCTGCGAAGGAATGGGAGTGCGGCAAGACTAGAGTATGATTGGTTGGTTTACCTCGAGGAAGCGATTGGAGTTTCGCTTCGAAAACAGCAAGCGGAGAGGGCGGAGGGGACAGGGACACCGCCGGCCAACGGCGCCGGAAGGGGCGGCGGCGGCGACAGTGCGTGGCTGCCGTGCCGGCTGCGGCCAGGGCGAGGGCCGGCGGTGGCGGCGGGGCGGTGCTGGTGAGTGGGGAGCAGGACGCGTCCTGGCCTCACTGTGGTGTGTCGTCGGCCGGCGTCGTTGCGACAGAGAGATGGGTCGCTTTCGTCTGCTCGTTGCTCGTGGGCCGGGCTTTGCCACGTAACTAGTACGTGATGCACGCAGGATTAAATAAATTTTTGATCTTTTCATTTTATGAGGATTTATACAAAACATACATCGTCTATTGGGGGTTTATACAAATTTTATGAAAGAGGTCTCAGCGTCTCTTTCATAGTTTTCATTCAATTTTTTTATTTCAAAAATTACTACCTCCGATTATTTTTATCTTCAGCCCAAGTTTGCAGGCCTTGCTAGTTGTTAGATGTGGTAGGTTCAGTTCATCAGGGCAAGTAGCAGTAGCAGTCTATTAAAAAGGAAACACAAGTACAGAACACACGACCTTTCAGAGCTGTTAAGACAAAACATAATCAGGTCATCATGAAAGCGTGAGCACAATAGCTGAATAATAGCATTCTAACACATTCGGTTCAGAATCTACATTGAAGGAAATATAGCAGGATGGCATCACAAGACACAGGAACTTGAACTTAAGCAAAGCACATTAGTTGATATGATAAATCACAGCCGCATGTTCTTATTACAACCACGACCAGATTACTTCAGAGAGTTCATAACAGGATCAACATCTGACCAGATAAAATGGCCTGCAACGACGCAAAGGCAACAAAGGAGCACTTGGGATCAGAAACCACCACGGAGGCGCAGAACAAGGTGGAGGGTGGATTCCTTCTGGATGTTGTAATCCGCCAGGGTCCGCCCGTCCTCCAGCTGCTTGCCGGCAAATATGAGGCGCTGCTGGTCCGGGGGGATGCCCTCCTTGTCCTGAATCTTCGCCTTCACATTGTCAATCGTGTCTGAAGACTCCACCTCCAAAGTGATGGTCTTGCCAGTGAGCGTCTTGACAAAAATCTGCATTCCACCACGCAGGCGGAGCACCAGGTGCAGGGTTGATTCCTTCTGGATGTTGTAGTCGGCAAGAGTGCGGCCGTCCTCCAACTGCTTGCCAGCGAAGATGAGGCGCTGCTGGTCCGGGGGAATACCCTCTTTGTCCTGGATCTTGGCCTTCACGTTGTCAATTGTATCAGATGACTCCACCTCCAATGTGATGGTCTTGCCGGTGAGGGTCTTCACGAAGATATGCATACCTCCACGCAGACGGAGGACAAGATGGAGTGTGGACTCTTTCTGGATATTATAGTCAGCCAGAGTACGCCCATCCTCCAGCTGCTTGCCTGCAAAGATCAGGCGCTGCTGGTCTGGGGGAATGCCCTCCTTGTCCTGGATCTTTGCCTTCACATTGTCGATGGTGTCAGAGGACTCGACCTCTAAGGTGATGGTCTTGCCAGTGAGGGTCTTCACAAAGATCTGCATGCCTCCACGGAGACGGAGGACAAGGTGCAGGGTGGACTCCTTTTGAATGTTGTAATCTGCAAGCGTACGCCCATCCTCAAGCTGCTTTCCAGCAAAGATAAGGCGCTGCTGGTCAGGAGGAATTCCTTCCTTATCCTGGATCTTTGACTTGACATTGTCAATCGTATCAGAAGACTCCACCTCAAGGGTGATGGTCTTGCTGGTGAGTGTCTTCACAAAGATCTGCATCTGAAATGTGCAAAAGAACAATTTAGGATACCAGCAATAAGCATCAAAGACAGAAACAAACAGTTATAATTTAATTATTGATTCACTGCAAGGCAAGGCCCTACCACCAAATTATTTAAACAAATGTAACTTGTGAAACTAAACAGCACCAGAAGTATGCACTCAATTATCAGGTACTTGCATTACAAACAGGGCCTCAACCGTACATCAGAAGTGAACTAAATAGCATAATTTAAAAAGATAGACTCACAAAACTAAATAGCAACAGAAGTGAACTACTGCACTCAATTATCCAACATGGGCTGGACAGTGAACAGTTGGAACATCAATTACTTTAAAAAACCCATAAAGCTACGTATGATCTTGACAGCGCTAGCTCAACAGCTAAAAAGAGCAACCTAATACACCATCAGCGAAGCATATCAGTTGCTGAAAAACACATAGATAAATCAGGTAGAAAATATCAATCCGGGTTTACTTAGGTCAAAGGGATCACTTATCATGAAACATGTGACTCAATCGGGCCTAAATCAAATATGCCCTGACCAGAAGTATTCAGATACACAGACAAACTAATTCCACACAGCTGTACCACCAGACCACAACCAGCAAAGCATCATGATTTACCATACTACGGTGTTTCCGGTCAGAATAATTTTAGCCCAGCAAAGCATCATGATTTACCATACTATGGTGTTTCCGGTCAGAATAATTTTAGCCCAGCAAAGCATCATGATTTACCATACTATGGTGTTTCCGGTCAGAATAATTTTAGCTCAAATCACGATAAGTTAACAGCGAAATCAATAGATCTAAAGAACATAGACTTCACATTCAGTTTCGAACAGATCCGCAAGCTCAGATTGTAAACCAATCTGACGAATCTTCAGGGCAAAGAATTCACTAACGCATCGAGTCTCCAGATCTAGCCAGGATCGACATTTGAGGCGGTTCGCCCAGTTCTTTTTTTTCATTTTGACAAAAGTGTTTTGCCCAATCTCGAAAGTGTTCTTTTCCCTCGTTAATTCCATGTTTTTCTTTACAAGACTTGATTTATTTGATGATAATTGACGTTAGTGTGGAAGTTCAAAAACGAATTAAGTGACCACATATCCGCACGGACAGAGTGAACAAAATTAAACAACGTTCAAATGCAGTTTAAGCAAATATGAATAGAATACGAACAAAAAACACGTGTAAAGCTCAGAAGACCAGATATGGATCATGGTTTTTTTTTTCTTTTTGTTTCGCCCAAAAGTTCGCCATGGGCCTGGACTTCAATTGAAGCTTGGGCCCAAGCCTAATTATGTTGGGCTGAAAGGTTCCATCCAGTTAGTGACCAGCAGACCAGATCACTGCACCAAAATGCAATTGACCAAAGTGACACAGAGCAAGATTAACTAGAGCATCAATAAACACACCAAACTGAGCATTCAGCGATTTCAGAAAGTACTGTTCTAGGATCGATCAAGGACAACCATATATGTCCTTGTTTACCACCACAATAGATCGAGAGTCACAGGCTCACAAATGACAAAAGGACACTGCAGACACCCAAACTGACCTAAAACCCAACTCAGCAGCATAAGTTCAGGAATCACCACAGAGGCCGAGGATGTGGTACGGTGGATGGTGGATTCCTTCTGGATGTAATGTAATCCACCACGATACAGCGATCTTTGGACTGCTTGCCGGCACAAAATAAGTGCTGCTAGTCCGGGATATGCCCCTTCTTATCACGACGCTTTTGCCGTCACATTGTTGACTATATCTGCAATCTGGAACTAACAGTCCAAATGAGGGACCCATTCAGGATGCCGTAATCAGCGACTGTGCATCCATCCTCAAGCTGCTTGCCTCTAAAAATGAGGTGATGGGAGACTGGGGGAGTGCCTTCCTTCTCCTGGAACATTGCCTTTACATCAGCGATCGTGGACGATAAGTCCACCTTGAGGGTAAAGGTCTTGCCACTGAGAGTCCTGACGTAGATCTCCACACTGTCAAAACTGGTCAATAGCGCTGGAGGGAAAACAAGGTACAGGGTGGATTCCTCCTGGATGTCATAATCAGCAAGTGTGAAGCTATCCTGAAGCTGCCTGCCCCTCAAAATAAGGCGCTGTTTCTCTGGGGGAATCCCTTCCTTGTCCGAAATCTTTGCCTTTACATTGGCAATCGTGTAAGATGACTCCACCTCTAGGGTAATGACCTTCCCGACGAGTGTCTTCGCAAAGATCTGCATGCCATCAAAAGGCCGGCGGAGGACAAGATACACGGTGGATCCCTGAATAATGTTATAACTAGCAAGTGTGTGACAATCTGAAAGCTGCTTGTGCGCAAAGATGAGCAGCTGCTGGTACGGGGGAATACCCATCTTATCCTGAATCTTCGCCTTGACATTGCTGATCTTATCAGAGGACTCAACCTCTAGCGTAATGATCTTGTCAGCAAGGGTCTTCACAAAGATCTCCATCTGAAGCAAGCAGCAAACATGTTAGGATACTCAATGACATCATTCTAGTGTCATATTTATAGGCACAAGCAGGAGTTTGCAAAGCAAGTGCTGTCATGATTATGACTCCGACAATATGCAAACCCTCTGAACCAAATAGCAGCAGAAACTGAAATGCTACTTGAAGAACTACTAGTAGTCTAGCACACTTGAAGTACACATAATCGTTCAAATGTACTGCCCCTAAGTGGCTAACTATGATCATTATAGCAGTAGAAGTAAAAGTAAAGATCAAGATAAATTAGAAAATCAGTGATCAGACACATTGGCAACCAAAAAATCAAAATGATCATCCTAAGGCATGCTCTATTAGGCTCTATCTCTATGAGTAACTCAATCCAAAGGATGCAAATCAATAGGGGAAATGATCACACTGATACATAAGTGGCAGAGAATTAAAGGTCATGCAAGGCTGGAATTCATAACTGAAGAAACACAACAACTAAGGCCACAGAACTGACATAAACAAATAATTATTGCAGATCGCCATGGCTAACAAAGAGTAAGAAATAACTGTTGCAAATCGCATGAATAGAAATTAGCACGCCAGTGCTCGATCACAGCAGAGTTTAATCCCCACATTTGATCAACAAATTTTGCAGACCAAAAGAACATACAATTTGGGAGGATCCTACAGTACAAAACCCCTGTGAACCCAACGCAATATCTCACGGAAAAGTATGTAACAACTCGATCCAACAAATTACGAGATATCCTCCTACACAGACAGGTCGAAAGTACCGATCAACCGCACAGATCAACCAGCCTCAAGGGGAAAGATTAGACAAACCCTAGGCTTACCTAAGAATTTTATGATTGGGGGTGGAAAAGGCAAGAGGCCACGGAACAAATTTGGTACTCGACAATGGCTTGCCTGCGACGAGATGGGAGAACGTCGAGATTAGAGAAGGAGCGGTTACCTTGGAAATGCGATCAGAGGGGAGCTGGTTAGCCGCGAGCGCGAAGAGGCGGGCTGGGCCGGGGGGACGCCGCGGGATGTGACGGTGGTGGAAGGGGAATGTGGCGCCGCCGAATGGACAGGGTGGGTGAGATGCGGCAGCAGTGGCGCGCCGCGTTGTGGGGGGGGAGGTGGCGGCGGAGGGGGGCGACGCCGGCGAGGAAGCCGAAGCAGCAGGATACGAAGCAGCTCGCTCACTGTACTGTGGACTGTGGTGTGGTGTGGTGTACTTGGTGTGTACTGAGCTTGCGTCGGTGCGTGGCCCCGTGGCGTGGGCGAGGCCGATATTATTAGGGGTAAAAAAGAACAGTAAAATCTGATTTCATTTTTTAATCGATTACTTCAATAGCAACTCCAAAAGACTACCTATCTTTTTAGCTAAATTTGAAGTTTCCCAATCTTATAAAAAATAAAGAGCATCTTAAATGGTGGAGAAACTGTTTGAATCGAGTGTATGACGAGAGACAAATGGAGAAGAATGAACTGTTATTCTCATTGATCATTGGAATGAATACATATATACAGGGGATGGAGGAGCGGCGTACGGACGTGGTGGCAACCGCCGCGTCCGTACGCCGACGATGTCGGTGGCGGTTGCCACCCCGTAATGTGTGGATGAGATCATCTGATCTCTGTTTTGTAACACTCCCCCTTGATCGAATCCAATCTTGATCAACCTCCTCTTATTTCTTCAAAATATCTGTTAGAATCTTAGAAATATAGATATGTATATCAAATAAAACTCTTTAAAAACCCAGTGGGAAAAATAAGGAGAATAATCATGATATATAGCTTTGTGTTGATATTACCTCATTAAAAACTTTGAATGAAAAACTCAAATGATAAAAACTCATACAAAGAAAAGAGTGTAATATGATGGTATAACAAGTTATGTGTCACGGAGTGACACTCCCCCTGATTTTTGCAAGTCCTTGAGTTGTCTCATACCAATACCCATGATATATTTATGAAATGAAGAGTATGGTAAAGACTTTGTGAATAAATCAGCAAGATTATCACAAGACTTTATCTACAAGATGTTTATATCCCTATTTTTCTGTAGATCATGAGGAAAGAATAATTTAGTGGACATATGTTTGTTAAGATTAGTCTTAACATAACCTGTTTCCATCTGAACAACACAAGCTGCATTATCTTCATAGATAATGGTTGGTGATTCCAATGAACCAATACCACAAGATGTTAGTATGTGGTGTACCATTCTGCGAAGCCATACACACTCACGTGATGCTTCAAATAATGCAATTATTTCAGAATGGTTGGTGGATGTAGCTACCATAGTCTGTTTGGATGATTTCCAAGAGACAGCGGTTCCACCATGCATGAAAACGAATCCTGTTTGTGACTTGGCTTCATGGGGATCAGATAAATAGCCAGCATCAACATACCATATCAAAGTCTGATCATCATTCCTCTTAAAGAAGAGGCTAAGATCTTTTGTGCCATCGAGATATCGGAAGATATTTTTAACTCCAACCCAATGACGTTTGGTAGGAGCAGCGCTGTATCTTGCCAACAGATTTACTGCAAAAGCAATATCCGGTCGGGTACTATTAGCTAGATACATAAGCGCACCAATGGCACTTAGATATGGGATTTCACTACCCAATATCTCTTCTCCATCTTCCTCTGGTCTAATTGGATCTTTCTCTACGTCTAGAGATCGAACCACCATAGGGGTCTTAGATGGATATGACTTGTCCATATTGAATTTCTCCAATATCTTTTGGGTATAAGCACTTTGGTGCACAAGGATTCCTGAAGGTAAATGCTCAAGTTGGAGACCTAAGCAAAATTTGGTTTGACCCAAATCCTTCATCTCAAACTCCGTCTTTAAATGATGACGTGCTTCATTAATATCTTCCTCATTACCAATGATATTGAGATCATCAACATAAACTGAGATAATGCAAAATCCATTGGAAGACTTCTTAATGAAGACGCACGGGCAATCATCATTTTTAGTGTATCCCTTCATCATAAGAAATTCACTTAATCAGTTGTACCGCATTCTGCCCGATTGTTTTAAGCCATAAAGTGACTTCTGCAACTTGACGCAATACATGTTGCGATTTGCCTTAGTATTCGGTATATTGATTCCATCTGGAACCTTCATATAGATATCAGAATCCAATGACCCATAAAGATATGTGGTCACTATGTCCATCAACTGCATAGGTAGACGATTTTGCACTGCCAATGATATAAGGTATCGGAAAGTTATTGCACTCATGACAGGAGAGTATGTCTCGTTGAAATCAACGCCGGGTTTTTGCGTAAAACCCTGTGCTACAAGCCTTGCTTTGTATCTCACCACCTCATTATTTTCGTTCCTTTTGCGAATGAAAACCCACTTGTATCCCATAGGAAAGATACTAGGAGGGGTAGGCATTACAGCCGAGAATACTTCTCTTTTGTAAAACGAGGCTAATTCCGCTTCGATTGCTTCCTTCCACTTATTCCAGTCCGAGTGCTGCATGCACTCTGCCATGGATTTGGGATCTGGATCACGTTGAAGGGATTCAGAAATTTTCTCAGCGAAATATGAGTCGACAACTGTAGCATTTCTGTCAAATGTTTCTCCTGTTTCGACGTAGTTGATGGCAATTTCATCTACCCTTATAGACTCATCGTGATTTCCTGAACTGATGTGTCTTGGGTCTTCCGATGTCCCAGTCTCAGCAACGTGCACTGCTGAGCTAGGTTGTGGATCATTACAATCCACATGGTGTCTATCAACTGATGGTTGATTTGCTTTCACCACTTGTCTTTTCTTACTAGCATTAGAATCTTTTTGATTGGCCGTACTTCTCCCCCTCTTACTATTGAGTGGGAGTTGAGTGGTTTTATTTGGTACCTCCACTCTTTCTGGCGCATTCCATGCGGGAATGAAAGATTTAGTGATACCTTTATAGTTGGTGAAAGCATCTGCCAGTTCATTTGCAAGTTTTTGCAAATGTATGATCTTTTGAACTTGTAGTTCACTTTCTGTAGTACGTGGATCATAGGCTGGGATACCTTTGGCATCCCAATCAATTTCCTGGCATTCTTTTTGGTACTTAAATTCTCCCCCTAATGCCGGGAAATGTTCCTCATCGAAAATTGAGTCAGCGTACCGGGCAGTAAATAGATCTCCCGTTAGGGGTTCTAAATACTTGATGATCGACGGAGATTGAAATCCCATAGATCATCACTTTCCTGTGTGGGCCCATAGATGTACGTTGTGGTGGTGAGATCGGGATGTAGACCGCACATCCGAACTTACGCAAATGGGAAATACTTGGAGGATTTCCACGTACTAACTGTATTGGGGAAGTATCATGATATGCAGTTGGTCGTAGTTGAACAAGGTCGGCAGCGTGCAGAACTGCATGACCCCAACACGACGTAGGCAATTTGCAATTCATTAATAAAGGTCGTGCAATGAGTTTGATCCTTTTGATCAACGATTCAGCCAAACCATTCTGAGTATGGACATATGGAACAGAGTGCTGCACTTCAATCCCCAAAGCCATACAATAGTCATTGAAGGCATGAGATGAGAATTCTGCAGCATTATCCATACGGATCGATTGGATCCTATGTTCAGGAAAATTTGCCTTCAACTTTATGATTTGAGACATAATCTTGGAAAATGCATGGTTTCGTGTTGATAGAAGACACACATGTGACCATCTAGTTGATGCGTCAATTAATACCATGAAGTACCTGAACGGTCCAGAGTTTGGAGCAATTGGACCACAAATATCACCCTGAATTCTTTCAAGGAATTTTAGTGGTTCAGTTTTGATCTTGAGAGGTGATGGCCTCACGATCAGTTTCCCGGTGGCACATGCGGTGCACACAAAATCTGAGGATTTAGGAAACTTTGCACTTAGATTGTGACCAATGGAATTGCCGATAATCTTTCTCATCATCCCTATTCCAGGGTGCCCAAGTCGATCATGCCAAATTCAGAATGGATCAACATTTTGAAAGATTATCTTATATGCAACATGTGCAATGGGCTTAATGTATGTGTAGTACAACCCAGACGAGAGTGAGGAGATTCTTTCGCATGTGCGTTTGCCATATCCATCTGGTTTAGTCAAGAGAAGAAATTCCCCTTGCTTGTCATCATGGGTTTCGATATGAATCCCATTATGACGGATATCTCTAAAACTTAAGAGGGTACGAGTTGAATCGGGATACAGGAGTGCATCCTCAATTACGATTTGTGTACCCATGGGGAGTGTGATAGTGGCCCGTCCGGATCCAACAATCACGGCATCGCGTCCAGCGATGGTCAAAACTTTTCCATCTCTCTTCTTGAGAGTCTGGAAGTATTTGATCTCCCTAAGTATAGAGTTAGTGGTGCAACTATCCACTAGGCATAATTCCTCCTCCGTTGGGTCGACATCATGAGACATCTATAGTTAAACAAGAAATTCAACTTTAAGAATTCATTATTCAACATATAGAAACATATCACATACATATTAAAATATTACAACAATTAAGAGTTTATATGCCTCAAACCATGAGGGCATATAGCTCTATGTACTATCAAACAATAGAACTTGAGTTTGTACAACTCATGGAGTGAGTTTGTACATCTCTACTTATTACAACATTATGACAAACATAGGACATAAACAACTGTTTCGAGATGATTCTTCTAGTGGACCAAAGCACCGAGATTATGCTAAATCACCAAGTGGATCCTTTGAGAAGTACTCGATAAGCATGTCATCGGCAATTTCTTTATGCGGAAGAGTGATCATGCCTCCAGTTGTAGTGGTGTTCTCTTGACCAAGAGTGTTCTGCGGTTCGGGAAGAGCCAGCGTAGAACCTTGAACCACTTGTGTAGCCTCAGTAGAATTGAAGTGAGCTTCATATCTTGGCTTGTTGGACTTTGGCTTTTTGGGGGAGTTTTGGTACAAAAGAACAAGATGTTTTGGGCAACGGCATTCCTTAGTGGTATGGTTGTAGCAACCACACCGGGAACAAGCACTGCGACTGTTGTCGCGGGGTGATGATGCTTTGCCATTGCCTTTCCCCCCTTTTCCTCTCCTGAAGAATTTACGTCTGTTGTTGAACTTGCGTTTTCCAGCCGAACTCTTGGAGGAATTGTTTTCCTTAGAGTTCTTCTTATTCCCAGCTGGTGAATGAGCATTGTAATGAACCTCAGGCAAAGGAGCAGAACCCGGAGGGCGCTGATGAGCATTCTTTAAAAGAAGCTCATGATGTTTTTCTGCCTGAGACAATGTATGAATAAGCTGGGAATACTGTTGGAAATTGCTTCTGCGGTATTGCTGATGCAATATCCGGTCCTCCGGAAGCATAGTAGATAGAGTCTTCTCTATCTTTTCTGCATCCGTTGGCTCTTTTTCGCAGAATTTCAACTTTGAGCAAATGGTGTGAACAGCATGATTATATTCTGCAACAGTTTTAAAGTCTTACAGATGAAGGTGATTCCACTCATGATTGGCTGAGGGCCAAATGAGCTCCTTCTGCTGTTCATACCTTTCTTTGAGGGCTTTCCATAAAGCAAGTGGGCATCTTTCCATCAGATACTCCTGCTTGAGATCCTTATGGATGTAGAGCCTTAGGAGAAAAAGGGCAGAAAACTTCTTCTTGTCCTGTATGGGGGGAGCCCCAGCTACAGGCTCTTGAATTGCCTCAACAATCCCTCGAGAAGCAAAGTTTATTTCGATGTCCGAAGCCCATGTTGGGTAATTATGCCCATCGATGGCGAGTTCGAGGAACTCTTTATTGTTTGCCATGTGCCTACAATTATGACCATGGGTTATCATTATGAGATAATGATAAATTGAGTAACCCAATGGCAATGTTGTAACCTCATGAAACAAAAATTAAATTACATGATATGAGAGGAAAATATTCATGAGAGTGAATAGTTCGAGAATTAATGAGCTCGGTATAGATATTCTCCAAATTAATGGAGTAGATCTCTTAGTAGTGGGCAAATAAGTTGCTGCCTGAAGCATGGATCTCAGGGCTGATATATTCAAAAGAACATACCGCAGCCAACGCTTAGGACTCCACTACCCTGTGCTTAATAATCAAAATTAAATTTTGAAATTTAAATTGTGATTATCCTCATAATTCACTTGGGAGGCATGTATAGGCAATCATCGGAAGATGTAGGCCTCATCATGATGGGCAAGAAACTTGCTGCCTTAAGGCACGGTCTCAGGGCTACTAAATTCTATGAGAGAACTTAGCGCAGCCGGTGCCAAGGGCTCCATCACCCTATGCTTAAAACCCAAGAGAAAAATGCATGTAATTTAAAGTTGCATGAGAATGTGCTAAGTAAAAAATGCAATATATTTGAAATTGCAAATTAAGACATAGCAAATAAGTAGAGAAAATTTTAGAATAAAATGCAAGGCATAAATTCTAAAATATGTGCAATAATTCAATAATATGGTCTGAATTGCATAAATGATGAAGCATACATGGATGCACAATTACAGACAACAACAGGGGTCTAGACAGAAAATTACATAGACACATAAACTCTGATGAACTATTGTAACAGAATTATCAAGTAACACAAGGACTTGAATGTAAAACAGACATTAAAACGAAAATGACAGAAACATTCGTGGCTGTGGGCCGAAATGAAATGCAGCTGCCCACGATGACGGCCCAACAGGCCCAGCGGCCTTGCTGGCCCATCCGGCCCAGCTGAACCCACTGCTCCCCCCACCCCCCCGGTCGCCGCAGTATAAAAGAGGGGCGGTTGGGGTTTCCAACCCTAACCGCTCCACTCCTTCCAGCGCAACCGAAGCAGCCGGCACCACCGCCCACTGCGCCGCCGTCCTCCGGTTCGCCCGCCGCCCCACAAGCCACAGATCCGGCGAAGGCACTAGGCCTCCGCATCGGAGGAGGAGGGAGTGTTGCCCCCGAAGCCGTTGGGGAGGTGGCGATGGCCGGTGAAGATGGCGCGACGGCGGCGAGCGGATGCGGAGGTAGCGAGGGGACGCGAGGTGCTGGGGCCGGTGCTCGAGTCGGGGACAATGCGGCCGGCTGTCCACGCCGCGCTGCGATGGTTCCGGCGGAGGCGGACCTCGACGGTGGCGAGGAAGGGGAGCGGCGACGGTGGTGACCTGCGACAGGGGAGGGAGCTCGTGTCGAGTCCATCTGGATCTCCACGGGCTCCTCCGCCGGCGGTGCAGGAGCCGCTCCAGTGGCCGGCGGCGAGGAGACATCAAGGGGCAGAGTACACTCCACCACGGGCACCTGGACCACGATCGTCCACCCGTGCGCGTCACAGTGGGCCACGTTGGCCACCTGGATGCGAATGGGTGACGTCCGCGGCGCCGGTTGCTGGGGCTGCCCAGCGGTGATGGTGGTGCTCGCCGGCGGCCCGCTAGGGCCGGCGTCGGTTGAGGCGCCTGCCGGCGGCGCACTCGGGCCTACGACGGTTGATCATTGGAATGAATACATATATACAGGGGATGGAGGAGTGGCGTATGGACGTGGTGGCAACTGCCGCGTCCGTACGCCGATGATGTCGGTGGCGGTTGCCACCCCGTAATGTGTGGATGAGATCATCTGATCTCTATTTTGTAATAGAAACCAACAGACTCTTTAATTTCCAAACTCCAAATTTCAACACCTATATTCAACTCCTCCCTCCACTGACACTGACATGTAGGTCCCGCATGTCATCTTTTTCTTTTTCACTTTCCCCGTCCCATCCTCACCCATTCCTCCACATGCCACATCCCCGGGGTGCCTCTCCATGGGGCGGCCAACACCTCCTGCCGGCGGCATCTCTCCGGGAGGTGGCCAGCCCCTCCTCCACCACTAGCTCCTCCACATCCTCCTCACTAGCCTGTCCGCCCGTCCCTAACCCCGACGACGCCCACTCCTGCACCTGCCATCCGCCCGCCCCTGTCGTCCGCTCCGCCCACCCCTGCACCCGTCAGTGGCTGGGGGACGGTGAGGCGCAGCAGGGAGGAGCTCGCCCGGCCGACGGCGCAGCTCCGTGGAGGATCTCGCCCTTGCGTCTGGCAGCGCGGCCCGGTCCCAGGAGGAGCTCGGACCCGCCGCCAGCACGGCGAAGGTCTGGTGGTACCAGCAGTGCGGCCCGTTCTTCTCCTTCCTCATGTGCTCACCATTCCTCTTCTTCTCCAGCCATTTTGCTACCTAGTTCCAGCGAAGGAAAAGGCAGCCGCAGCGGGCAGGAGAAGGGCGGGAGGGATCGAGGCGCGAGATTCGGCGCTATTGCGAGGCGGTCGCGCTCGCCAAAGGTCGCAAGCGGAAGAGGGGGGATGGCGAGGGAGATTGTGATGTTGGAAATTACTGAGACTGTTGGAAGTTGCTTTTGCCGGTTTTTTTATTTTTTAGTGATGGAGCACAGTCTTGTTACTTCAGGTCCCTGGTTCGAACTCATGACATGGAAAATTAGTTTTGCAACATTTCGTGACCTAGCCTCCGTTGATCTGGCGAAAATGCTTACATGTGGGACCCTGGAAAATTTTATGACGACTTGGAACACTCTATTTTCGAAAAAAATGCTTACATGTGAGACCCAACTGAATTTTATGACAACTTGGAACACTCTATTTTAAAATAATGCTTACATGTGGGGACCAAAGTTGGTTTATGATGCCGCTGACCTAGAGAAAATGCTTACATGTGGGACCCTGGAAACTTTTGTGACGACTTGAAACACTCTATTTTCGAAAAAAATGCTTACATGTGGGACCCAACTGAATTTTATGACGACTTGGAACACTATTTTTAAAAGAATGCTTACATGTGGGACCAAAGTTGGTTTATGACGCTATTGTGGAGCTTATGGCGTCACAAAACAAGCATGCAACAGGGAACGCTCGGCTAAAGTAGCAACCGTTATGACGAAAGTTTTTTTGTCACTAAATTTGCTCGGAAATGAAATATTATGACGAGATCAGCCAGGAACATCATAAATCAATGACGCTAAAATGTTATTGCGTCACTAGTCAACGATTTTCTTGTAGTGGCTGGAAAAACAACAAACATGGTTATTGGCGAGACAACTACAGGAACATCGGGGTATGGTAATTATTTACCTACAGTTCTTTCAGTTTGTAGTTCACCTGTGTGGTGGATTGATACATGAGCTAATATTCATGTGTATGTTGATGTTTCCTTGTTTTCTTCTTATCAGGTCGGCGGGACTACCTCCTTGTTGATGGGAAACGGGTCGCATGCGTGTGTTCTTAGTGTTGGTATGGTAGATCTGAAACTTACTTCGGGAAAGACCGTGCGATTGAAGAACGTGCAGCATGTCCCTACTATCAAAAAGAATTTAGTCAGCGGGTCTCTACTATGTAGAGATGATTTTAAATTAGTTTTTGAATCCAATAAATGTGTACTTTCGAAGTATGGGACTTTTGTTGGTAAAGGTTATGATAGTGGAGGCTTGTTCCGCTTTTCTTTGTCTGATGAGTGTAATGAAATTGTGAACCATGTGGTTAATGTTCATGATGAGTCTAATGTTTGCCATTCACGACTTTGTCATATTAATTTTGGTTGTATGATGCGGCTAGCAAATCTGAATTTAATTCCTAAATTCACTTTAGTCAAAGGTTCAAAGTGTCATGTATGTGTTGTATCAAAACAAACTCGCAAACCTCACATGGCTGCAGAGGCGAGGAACTTGGCACCTCTAGAACTTGTTCATTCAGATTTATGTGAAATGAATGGTGTGTTGACTAAAGGTGGTAAAAAGTACTTCATGACTTTAATAGATGATTGCACTAGATTTTGCTATATTTACTTGTTGAAATCTAAAGATGAAGCATTACACTATTTTCAAGTCTATAAAGCTGAAGTTGAAAACCAACTTGAGAGAAAGATCAAACGTTTAAGGTCGGATTGTTGTGGAGAGTAGTTTTCTAATGCTTTTACTTCGTTCTGTGTGGAACATGGAATTATTCATGAGAAGACGCCTCCCTATTCGCCTCAATCAAATGGGGTGGCCGAAAGAAAAAAACTGCACTCTAACTGATTTGGTTAATGCCATGTTAGACACAGCGGGTCTTTCTAAGGAATGGTGGGGTGAGGCTATATTGACTGCTTGTCATGTCCTGAATCGTGTTCCTACTAAGAACAAATATAAAACATCATTCGAGGAATGGGAAAAGAAAAGATGGTCACTTTCTTACTTACGAACTTGAGGTTGTTTGGCAAAGGTGAATGTGCCAATAATCAAAAAATGTAAGCTCGGACCGAAAACTGTCGATTGTGTCTTTCTTGGTTATGCTTTTCATAGCGTGGGTTATAGATTTTTAATAGTAAAATCTGAAGTATCGGACATGCATGTTGGTACAATCATGGAGTCTAGAGATGCTACACTTTTTGAGAACATATTTCCTATGAGAGAGGAAGCTAGCACATCTAGTCAAGATTTATCTATTAATAAAGAACCTACTATTTTGATAGAACACAATGAACAAACACACGTGGAAAACACTATAGAGGATGACAATGAAGCTCCTAGAAAGAGCAAGAGACAAAGGACTGCAAAGTCCTTTGGTGATGATTTCATTGTATACCTCGTGGATGGCACACCTAAGATCATTGAAGAGGCGTTTTCATCTCCTGATGCTGACTATTGGAAGGAAGCAATAAGGAGTGAGATGAATTCTATAATGTCTAATGGTACTTGGGAAGTCGTTGAACGTCCTTATGGGTGTAAACCTATAGGATGTAAATGGGTGTTCAAAAAAAAGCTTAGGCCAGATGGTACTATTGAAAAGTACAAGGCAAGGCTTGTGGCGAAGGGTTGCACTCAAAAAGAAGGAGAGGACTTCTTTGATACATACTCACCAGTTGCTCGATTGACCACGATTTGAGTGTTACTCTCTTTGACAACCTCTAATGGTCTTCTCGTTCATCAGATGGACGTTAAGACAGCTTTCCTGAATGGAGAGTTAGAAGAGGAGATCTATATGGATCAGCCTGATGGATTTGTAACAAAAGGTCAAGGAGGAATGGTGTGTAGGTTAATGAAGTCTTTATATGGCCTCAAGCAAGCACCCAAGCAATGGCTTGAGAAGTTTGATCAAACTTTGACATCTGCTGGCTTTGTTGTGAATGAAGCTGATAAGTGTGTACTGTCGATACGGTAAAGGTGAAGGAGTAATTTTTTGTCTGTATGTGGGTGGCATACTGATTTTTGGGACGAATCTTAATGTGATTAAGGAAGTTAAAGACTTTTGTCTCAAAATTTTGAAATGAAAGATTTGGGAGAGGCTGATGTTATCCTTAACATAAAGCTAGTAAGAGAAGGCAATGGTGGGGTGACTCTTTCGCAGTCTCACTATGTGGAAAAAATTTTGAGTCGCTTTGGTTATAGTGACTCTAAACCTGCTCCAACACCTTATGACGCTAGTATGATTTTAAAAAAAACAAAAGGATAATGAGAGATCAACTGAGATATTCTCAGATAATTGGTTCTTTGATGTACTTATCTAGTGCTACGAGACCTGACATCTCGTTTGCTGTGAGCAAATTGAGCCGATTTGTTTCAAATCCGGGAGATGAACATTGATATGCTCTTGGAAGAGTAATGCGCTATCAAATAGGCACAATGGACTATGGTATTCATTATTCCGGGTACCCTAGGGTACTAGAGGGATATAGTGATGCAAACTGGATCTCTGATGTTGATAAACTTAAAGTCACAAATGGATATGTGTTCACACTTGGAGGTGGCGCTGTTTCCTGGAAGTCTTGCAAGCAGACCATCTTAATGAGGTCAACAATGGAAGCAGAACTCACAGCATTAGACACTGCCAATGTTGAGGCTGAGTGGCTTCGTGAACTCCTAATGGATTTACCGGTGGTTGAAAAATCAATACCGGCTATTCTAATGAACTGTGATAATCAGACGGTGATTGTCAAGGTGACAGTTCTAAGGACAACTTGAAGTCTTCTAGGCATGTAAAGAGGCTGTTGAAGTATGTCAGAAAATTGAGAAACTCTGGAGTGATAGCCTTGGACTATGTTCATACGACTAAGAATTTGGCAGACCAATTCACAAAGGGTCTTTCACGTAACGTGATAGATAATGCATCTATAGAATTGGGCTTGAGACCCATGAAAGTTGATCAGTAGTGGTAACCTATTCTATGTGATCGGAGATCCCATGAAATAGAATGGCGAAACAAGCTATTGTTTAACTACGAGAAGAGAACCTTTGTATAAGGCTCATTCCAGAGAAGGTGCAATTCTCTTCTACTATGTATGGCAGGTTGGGTAAAACCTTAATACAATCCGAGTAATTCTTAGGAATAAAGATGTTGGCCTACAGAACATCTTCAAGGATTGCACCTATATGAGTTGACTGCTAGTCACAGTCTATGAGATTGGGGTAATCTCTAGATACTCACGAAAGGCTCGGAGTATGACTTATATGCTCCAAACCGCGGGGATGCTTATAGCAACCTAGTACTAACAAGGAGTTTTGGTCAAGCTTGTTTGCACAAAACTGTCAATTCAAGACATAGTCCATTGATCAGTTGTGAACAAGTGTAGCCTCTGCTCTAGGTGGAAGTTCAACTTAACAGTCTCCATTAAAAGTTAGTATATCAAAACAACAGTAAAATTGATAGCATTTCTCGTGAGCCATGAAATATTGGTGGGGATTGTTGGATTTATGTTCAATTAAATCAATAATATCTCATGGCTCACAATTAATGCTAGAAATTCAAAGGACGTGAGATCTTACCATTGACAATTTGACATTAACTATGAGAATAATCCTAGGTGGTTATTATGGTTGATGGCTGAAATCAAATAGTCATTCATGGCTTCATGGCGTCAGTTTTGCATGAGCCATTCATGACTTCAATTTTTGCATGGCATCCATTTTGAGTCATGCATGGACAATACTGAACATATGATCAATGGTGGCATTTGCTAGGGAGTTATGGTCATTAGATGCTCTCACGTCTATTTATACAGAACCTTTTCTCTCTAGTGGGTGCTGACGAATTCCAGACTGCTGCGGTTGTTGCCTTGTTGCTTCCCCATTCCACTCCGTGCCGCACACGTTGTTCGAGAGCAGAGCCTCCGAAACCCGCCGCGCTAGAGTTCCTGCTCGGGAATAGCGTGGTAATCAGGTTTTTGGGTAGCGTAAGACGTGTGACTGCTCAACGATCCTCGTCCGGTTGCCGTGATCGACTACTTCTCGGCGATCATGAACGACTACATCCCGATAGCTTTTCTGCACCGCACCAACATCTTCGCTATGTCAACTCGTACGACTACATCGAATTAGGCCAGCCCACGATTAACATGGTTAATCCAACTGGTAACGGCGCACCCGGTGCCTCCGGCAACGGTCCCGCCCCTGGGTACACCCTCAAACTTATCTAGTTATTTGTGTCGTTCATGGATTTCTAACAAGTGGTATATGTTTGTGAGCATCTACTACATCTATAACTAGGGGAATCTCACCCGCGCGTTACTGCGGGAATTAAGAAAAATGCAATGATCGTAAGAGAGAATTTCGGCAACCTCGCGCGTCTGATCATAAGAGAGAATTTCGGCGACCTCGGCAACCTCGTCGCCGCCGTTGGTAATTCTTTGATCTAGGTTTGATCTAGGTTTGAACACCCCGTGCGTTGCTGCGGGATTTTGTCAAAATTAAATCTATTATAGATGTAAACCACTAATTTTTTTAGAAAAAAGGAGGAGATTACAATCCCATCCTAACTCAATTTATCATCAGCCATCTCATTTATTTTGTTAAAAAAAGAGGAGATTACAATCCCATCCTAACTTAATTTATCATTGGTCATCAATCACACGCTGACCAGGAGATTGAAAGGGGATGCGATTCGGAGCTTCGGGCTGCTAATCGCAAGAAGATGGCCGCCAATTGAATAAAAAAAGAAACAATTGATGGACTGCATACATGCAATTGGCAAACTGAACTAAAAGTAGATAGATCAATTCGGTGATTCCTGGACACTCTTTTCTTTTCCTACCAACAGGAAACGAATGAGATAAAAAAATAAATAAATAATGCTCAACATTATCCGCTCCCTCTCTCTCTCTCGATGGTTCCCGTAGCCACCGTACTCGAAGAGACCGAACTTCGTGGGACAGTGAGTCGAGCGCGGCGGACGGTGGGGGTGTCCGCGCGACGGGCGAGCGCGGCAGCCCGCGGGGGCAAGAGTCGAGCGGCCGGCGGGGGTGTCCGCACGACGGGCGAGCGCGGCAGCCGTGGGGGCACGCGTGCGACGGACATGCGAACACGACTGCCCGTACGCGTCAGTGCGCGCGCGGCAGCCCATCCTCCTCCGCGCCATCGGAGGAGACCGTGGCCCGCGGGGGCGCGTGCGGCCGGGCGTCCTCCGTGCCGTCGAGCAGACCGACAAGGTCGCGCGCGGGCGTGCGAGCGCTGCGGCCGGTGGTGCCCGGCCGAAGCAGCGCGCGTTCGTGAGCCGAAGACGAGGCTGTGCGGAAGTCCGACGCGGGCGCCGCCGAGGACGCGTCGTCGGGGGTCCGGCCTCCGCGGCGTGCGACCTCCTTCTCCACCAGGCACGGACCGCACATCCTCTCCTTGCGGAATGGCGTGCGGCCTGCTCCACCAGGTGCGGCATCCTCACCTTCGTGGCCGCCGGTCGGACCTTTTATGGATGCAGCCTGGGGAGGTGAGGGGCGGTGACGGACTTGAAGGTGCAATGGGAAGGCGAGGGGGCGGCGGCCGACTTGAAGGCGCGATGGGAAGGCGAGGGGGCGGAGGATGGGGACGGCGCGGGGTCAGAACTCGGAACATCGGGGAACAGGCCGCGTCGAGGAAGGAGAAGAGGCCGCGCTGCTCTGCTTTGTACGTAGCAGTTACCTATGACGTGGCCCAATCAAGCGCAGAGAACTTCCAAAGAGCTCCTTAGTGGGGAGCTCCTATATAGGAGTTATAGATAGATGTGTAGTTTTGGAAGAAAATGTAAAAAGAAAAAAAAATCTGTTTTTTAAAGAAGAAGAAAAGTTACCTACGAAGCGCTCCGACGCCTCCAATCCTTCCAGCGATATGAGTGTACTTATTGGGCTGCAATTGCAAGACGAACCTACGTATTGCGCGAATTGAAAAGGACAACCTCACCCTCGTAAAATTTGTTTGGTCCTATACAACCAATTTTTGTGAACATACATTCATCTTACTTTAGAGAAAAAAGATTAATGTATTTAATAAAAGGTATTAAGAAGAACGATTAACAATCGTGTCGTGTGTAGGGTGAAATCTTTTCAGCTTGTACTGTTGTACATACTCCCCCCTTTCTAAAAAAATGTCATAGATTTTTGGAAAAATTAACAAAAAGATAAAACGACCTCAATTGTTCCTATTGATTACTTATATTTGGTACTAATTCACTGCTGCATACCCATGTGCACATGCAGTAATATTTTTGGAACAAAATGCGTACAGCGATAAGTTTTTTTGATACATTTTAAATCACAGAATGACATGTTTTTGGAGCCGAGGGAGTACAGTTTTTCGTATTCTTTTACCACTTATGAGTCGTTGGTATACACAGGAATAATCTTCCTCCACGATTGACACTATCCGTCCCCAGTCTAAAACTATGTTCAACGAGATGCACCACACAACTAGTTGTGTTCGCGTGCCAATCGGTTGGCACAGAATCAAGGCCAGAAAACATTTTCCGTCGGTTCTTCATATCCGGGAGCATCTCCGAAAACGCGCTTCTCGAATGATTCGCTCGCATGCCGGCCTGTTCCAGTGTTCCTCAACGTGGCTGCACCTCATGCTTAATGTAATCCACTTCTCCGTTAGATTCTTAGCTGGGTCTGCAAGACGGCAGCTAGCCCATAAACAGGGGGAGAACGAAGAAGGAAGGATCAGTGCATTTCCTCCATTTTTCCCCAGCAGAAACAGGGTGCCACGGCATGGGACGTAGATTACCGACCATGGCGTTTCCACCCCCTTCATCTAACAAAATTGTTATAAATAAAAACAGGGTTAAAAAGTTTTTAAAAATTGTATTACAAAGTGTATTATATTTTATTTTGTTATGACAAAATAATTGACCGATAATTGCTCTATTTTCCTTTTTTGAACAAATAGAATGTGCCAAAGATATTTGGCATGTAATTGAAGTTCTAATTTTCCAGCTACTGCGATAAAATTTTGGACACACACATATATTGAAAGTAATATATATTTTTTTAATCAGATCAAAAGACTAGCGACCCGTTCTGATCCTTCCGGCAACATCCATGAGAAGGGTTCTTACTTATTATTTAATTGTAGAGAACGGTTGCAATCATAGAAACCTACTCTTCTGGTTTCTTTATTCCGTTCCTGTTGCCAATGCAAACGATATAAGTACCCACAGATGCAGACTTCTCGTGGTTGCTGCTGATGCCATAGAGGAGATATAGGATGGGAGGTGATGGGACTGTTGCGTAATCCAAGTTATTCCATTGAGAGACATTCAACAAGGGCATCAGCACCACCATCTTCTACCTTCAGGTATGCATTGCCCAACCAATAAATTGCTCCTTTGTTTTGGGAAAAAAAAAGAACCTTGTAGAAACAAGAGCAGTTTTGAAACTAGCTAGTACTATATTTGATAGACATTTTGCGCTTTCTTTGCATTCCTGTCCAGAAGAACCTGTTCTTGTTCACATCAACCAATGGCGTACAAGATGAAAGGTGTATTCAAGGGCCTCAAAGTCATCTCTCAGATCTTCGGTATGTAATCAGTATTGTCAACATGTGTGGCTTTTTGACGTGTTTCCATAAATAATTAGAAAGGAATTATGGATGGAGTTGTGACGATTTCCGAGGAAATCTGAAAGTTTTCGAGTTCCTTCCTTTCAGTGGTCAAGGAGCATCAGATGGAGATCGGTCATCCGACCGATGTGAAGCATGTTGCGCACATCGGTTGGGACAGCCCAACAGGGAGTGCAGCCTCTCCTAGCTGGGTACATAACATTCCATAATTCACAATTTTGAACAATACTGAAACTCGTATGAATTTATGAGCAGGTTCAGAAGCTCATAACTTCCGAATTCCTTCGCAGATGAATGACATGAAGGGTTCACCGGACTTCTCATCGCTGAGCAGTATTGGACCGTCGGCGCGAACCTTGTGGGCTTCTCAAGGTGATTTTCAGATCCCTTGTTCATGAGTACTTGCAGTAGTGGTGCGCATGTTTGGTCCAATTGCTTCTGCTTTCTTTAGTGAAGATTATTCTGCCTTTCATTTATTTTAGCGGCAATGTATGTATGGGGAAGGAAACTGGGGTTGTTTATCCCAGGAATGTGCTCTCGCATATTGCCATTTCTAGATAGCAATGTTATTATGGTTGGTTAATAATTGAATCATGATCCATCAAGGATAAGAGTTGTTAGCAAGCATTCATGATGCTATTTAAAAAAAAAACGGTGTCTTTCAACTGCCAACAGCATCTTGTGTGATTGGTGGAGCTCATGGGACCAATGCAACTTATGATAACTAAACAATAAGATTTAATTTGGCCCATATGGATCTAAATTAGAGTATTCAGATATTATACCCCTGAGAGAATAACTTTGATGAACATTTTTTATTCAGTTTCTCCAGATGTTTGTCTCTGACATAACGTTTGCTCCACTTTCTTTCAGTGAAAAGTTTCACTGGTGATCCTTGTACCAAATTTCATAAACACATATTTAGAGTATTCAAATATCTGTCCTTCATGAAACAAAATAACTCTGAACATACTTTGTGGGTGACCAAACTTTATAAAATACAAATAAACCTGCTGATCTGCAGCTGGTCAAACTTGATAACATGCCGTCCACTAAGTTGTGTTCTCTCCGAAACCCCATATGCTCCATGTAAACAAAGATATTACAAGTGTTCCCAACTAACAGATCCATTGCACGTTGATGAGAAAATCGTGAATAGAAGATTAAGAACAAGTGGAGGTGCATCATGGACCAAATTTGAGATACTAAATATTCGTGTTGTTCATGTTCTCCTCCCAATAAGACAGCTACAATAACTCCGATTACTAAACCAAAATATTTATTGAATTAACCACATTCAATAAATACGCACCCATCTCATCCTTGTCACTTTTGAACCAATTTAAACACCTCTTGACAACACCCATCGCATCATATCTCTATGCATGCAGTCCAATACAAATATTTTCACTATTCACCCGTCACATCATCACCAAATTCAACTAAACTAAACACAAAATTCCACTATTCACCCATCACATCCTCACTACTTTTCACCAAACTAAACAAAGTATGTGGCGCTACTAAAAATATCAATGATAAAAGGTATAGCAAGTAAGCAAGACATTTGGAAAGGGTAACTTAATTTCCTCAGACGCAAAAAAAAAAGAACGTATTTGAAAGCTTCTTTACATTCCGCTGCAATGTTTGTCACTGATCTGCTCAATTTCTTCCTCCTCTTCCGCAGATTTTGACGAGCCTCGCAATATATCACCCTTTGGTATTTTCCCAGAAAATACCAGTCAAGAATCAACCCCATACCCTGACATACCAAAGCCACCGAGGAAGTCGAGACGGAAGAAATCCAAGAATGATTCACCGAGGGCATCTGCGAGATCTTCAAGGTCATCAACATCAAGGTCCAAAAGCTCATTTTCATCTACAGCTGAGAATATTGGTGCCAATGATAGACAACCTGAAACCCAGTCTGTATAGGTCATGCTTGTGATCCTCCGTAGGTAGCTCGAAACTATATTTGAGGAACGGTTAAGTAGGCTATCGACGGTTCTGACACCTGAGACCAAAACTATGCTTTGGTATTCTGTTGACATTGAGGCAAGACTGATTCTTTTTTATTTCTTTGTAAGTGGCTGGTTAGTGTAGGTATATTTTGATTATTACATGTTTAAAGCAAATCGGTAGTAGAAATATACTGTTGTTGATGGCAATGTCTCTCTAAGCTTTCATGAGATTCCCAACACCGCATAAACAATTCAAACGAGGCAGCATTTGGATCCTCAAACATAGTATAAATCAGGGAAAATTCTGCTCATAGTGAAGTCGATTGATGCAGGAGTGAGTTCAAAATACAGGTCACAATGCCAAGAATTAAAAAGCCACATACGACATGTAGAAACATCCATTTGAATACTTTTAACAGAGACATAATATGCTGCCATACAGATGCAAGAAAAATACCAGAATAAAAGTTGAACACAAATCAACCGTCTATCTGTTCACCAGGTTGCTAGTAACCAAAAGGAACAAATAATGACACATATTCCAACAGCATAACTACTGTAAACAAACCTATTAAAGAGATCACAGACAGTCGCCCATAAATATTCTGTACACTCAGCATATAGTATGTGTCAAATCTAGTATGCTAAAACAGTGCACTTTTCAGTCAAACTAAAAGTGTTAATCTTCCAAGAAAACAAACAGCAATGAGATTGAAATCACACTTTATAATTGCCATCTAAGAACCAGATACATGATTACGGATAAATCCATAATCACCACAGTTCAAAACTGTATATGCTTATAGTACATACACTATCACCACAGTTCAAAACTTTTAGATCATATATATCTAACCAACATCTAGGCTTACTCTGAAAGTCTGAATAAATGAAAACCACAAATGAAAGAACAGCCGAAGCCACCAGTTGCTGATGGCTGGCAATATTGCTAGTATACAACAACATTTGCTCCTTGGAGTCCTTAATAATACCTAGAAGCTCGTAGTCATTCACTCATAAAGATGAGTGCATATGACTACACTGACACCCTTCTTGATACTAGGAAAGTTTTACTAACAACAGGGCTATAAAAGTACAGGGTTGTTTGGAAGGGGCATTGCTTGGCAGTTCAAAAAAGAACAGGGCTACAACAGCAAGGAGTTGTTTGGATTTAGATCCATCATATTACCCCTCTATTCAGTAAGGCCACTATGGGGTTAGGAACTAGTGTCGACCATGACTCCTCTTGTTAGAACCTCTATCTAAGGTGCCATAACGGTTCTGTGATTGCTGTGAGTTAGGTCTTGTGGGAGGTGCCCCACCTCCATAAGGTCGCTGCTGCCACTGTTGTGCTCCATATGGTGCAGGCTGGTAACCCCCACCATATGCTGGTGGGGGCTGTCCATACCTCCCAGGAACTGATGACGGAGCAGCAGAATGTGAGTTGCCATAGTTTTGATGGTATCCAGGTGGAGGTGGAACTATTCCTCTAGAGTCATGATGGTTTTCTCTTGCGTATGGGCTGTACTGTTGCCTTCCACGGTTATCTCGTTCATACCGAGAAGGCCCTGGCCTTTCATGCTGATGACCATATGGCGCTCGACCATTGGTCATGTTATCACCAGGAACATACCAGCCTTGTCCAGCAGGCGGTTCCATTCTTGGTGGCATTCCCTGATTACCCATATGGTGCCTTCCATTTGGATAGTTTGCACCATTCATTATCGTTTGGTATGGCATAGACGGGGCATTGTGTTGCCCACCACCTCGAACATTCAAGCTGTTTACAACAAGTCGATGGGCAGCCTCCCCAAGTTGGCGGCCAGATAGAGCTCCTGCTGGGTTTTGCCTGAACCATTTCATAAGTAGATATGAATTTTCAATGTGGCTGCAAGATATGATAAAATTAGGGAAATAAATGGTACAACACCTGCTGCTGTTATCATAAGGCCCCCGATTGTTAGGCCCCCGATTGTTGTTATCATAAGGCCTCCGGTTGTTGTTATCATGAGGCCTCCTACCACTGTCTTCATGCCACAGCACCGGTGGTGGTTTCAGATCACTGGCTTCAACACTCTGCAAATTTGATAAAAACACAGATTCAATTACTGGGAAGAAATATGCGTATTTGGGTCTACAAGGGGCAATCCTATAGGGAGTATGTTGATTGTACAAAGTTGTATACCTTCTTAGGTATGATAACACCAGCAGGTGGACGGGCGATGTGCTTGTGAGGATCCGGAAGCTTGTAGATTGAGCATCTGGTTAAGGGAAATGTTATGCTCGTTAATTAGATTGCTAAAAATCTTATCACTGATGCTTGGCAAAAGTAATGAAGCTTACATCACTTGATTGTCCATAATATCCTCCAGCCCATCTACAGGTGATCTGAATACAGGAGGGGATGGGTCCCCAGAACAAAGTGCAATGTAACCGTTCATTCCTCCACTAAATCAGAAAGACAAGGGCAGCAGTGTTAGAGAAATCACTCATGAACTTTTCAGGAAACTACTACAGTAGCCTGACTTATTTTCCAGAGACAAGAAGCAGATAGATCTGGTTCTGTTACATCTACTCATGGTCAATTGATCAAGAATCATAAAAAGCTTAGCTAACCTATGAGAAGGATCAAGCTTTTCTTTGATTTCATTGTGCTCTTTGTCTGGCAGATTCCCAAAATTGCTGTTGAGAGAGTAGATATAAGGCGAAAGTGGATGGGAGCCATTCACAAAAAGCATATTGCACATGGTACTGTTTCTCCTTGCTTCTTCAGGCTGCACAAAAGATGATGAAAAAGGTGCAAATCTTAGATAATATGTATTTTTATGTTATATGGCTATGCACAAGAAACTGCTTCATTTTCGTACCGTCAAAGTATGCTCGACCTTTTTAATCTCAGCCAGCAACCGATCCTCATCAATAAAGGGCAGTTTTGCTATCCCCTGTAAGGTACGCATTGTTTTAAGTCATGGCTGATTTTTAAAAAAATATTTTCCTAGGACATTTAGTTAGACATGTCCGCTGTATGACATATAATTATGCTCTCTTAAGTACCTGCCAAGAAAATCTCTTGCCATTCATATCTACCTCAAAATCTGCATAGTCAATGGGAGAACAGAGATTATAAACATCTTATAGCTTAATAGAGGGTCATTCTTATGTTTGTGAAATCAGCATACCAGTGGGATAAAAATCAATTATTGGTGAACTTGGATCCGTCATCAGTTGCCGATACTGAAGAGGGAGTGCGTGAGCACTGAAAATGAAGGGTAGAAACCAATAAAAAAAAGTGCAATGATTAATGAAGACAGGAGAAATGGAATCTTCACATATTCACCTGGCAGCAGGGAAAACCCCCATAAGCTGATCAAATGGCTTGAATGGTGACCCAAGTTCGAAAGTTATATTGAGCTGACTCAAACTCTTTAGATCCGAAGCAAAAGGAGCATAATGATATGGGTAAAACCTGTAGTAGAATGATTCAGTAAATTCTACAGCCGCCTTACAAATAACTATATTCATTATTTGACATAACTGGCTAACTAGAGCAAAGAATTACCATTGCCATGAGCAGACCCCTTCATAGTAGTAATGCATTACCCAGCACAAACCTTCAGTATATTTGAGAGCCTAAAGATGGATAGAAGACATCAAGTATAAGATAGTGAAAAACTAGAAAACTTTACATATCTAGCAAAGATCTTCTACCAAGCACAATTAGGTGTGGCAATATTGCTTCCAAAATACTTACAACATCCCTACGTATTTCTTCCATCTGGTCAGACGTTCTTGCTCCAAACTTCTCTTCATAATACCTATCCCTCCATCCCGGTTCTCCAAGCTTTACCTGAACATTAATAAAATTGTGTCATTTTAAGCCTTTGAAGTGCACAGATACTAGAGGCTAGACCACAAGAAACAGAAATTATGTGTCATGTTTAAACAATTTACACTGCCCAGACACTGGAGGTCAAACCATGGCAAGTAGAAAGTAACTACTAAATAGATTGTTTCAATTGTCTTTAAGTTTCAAAATATAGGATTGCTGATTCAAACCTAGAGACTCAAATGTTGAGTTCCACAATATTTGCAATACGTTAATTAACCATATAAAACCAACATAGTGGGCATAATGGGATATGTTTGGTATACCTTGTCCTCTTCTGGATTTTCAGAATTAAAGACATCTGATTTCTCACGAAGAGCACCCTTAAGCCTTGACTTCAAGTCTTCTTTGTTTTCACGCTCCTAAGATACAAAAAAAGCAAGAAAATAAGATTAAGAAAGCACCAAAATGCTCGCAACATCTTCCAAGACAAAGCCAGATGAAATGAACTACCGATTCAAGATCATTTTCAGCCTCAACAATCGCAGCAGCAATGCTGGAACCTGATGATGATACCCGTGCAGCTTTCCGAGCTTGGCTATTCCTTTCTCTATGAGCTCCATTCTGTTCATACGGTGATGGTACTGCCCCAGAAGCAAGGCGAGATCCTCGGAAATTTGCAACAGGAACAATAAGATCCTCTCTGACATGGGGATCTAGATCATCACCACGCTTTGCTTGAGCCTTTTCCCTTTTTATTCTTTCTGCTTGACGCTGAGTACAATATTAAACAACTTTTTAACAAATTAAGGTTCCAAATATTGTGTTCAAATGTTTAAGATGCTCCTTCAAAATCTTTAACCAATTCAAGCAGCATATTTGAGAGGTATATTTATACTATAATACTTATGGATGTGTTAAGTTATGGATGAAAATTTCATTCATAAAAGAATAATAAGAAAGTAAATACTGGACAAAGAACCTTGAACTGGCAAAAAAAATTATTGTGCAATCCATAGCATTGCATGCAATAAGATGCAAGTTTGCAAACCATACAAAACCAATACAAACATGACCAGAGATGGAGACTTGAACCGATGAAAACTACAAACTTTGCTGTACCACTAGCCACATGTAAAACACAAGTTCAGGTAGAGCCTAGAACCTACTGCAAACAGGGACATTTTTTTCTTCAAACAAGAATATTAGTTGCCACTCACCAACATGAGAGCACAACTAGAAATTGATAAAAAAAAAGTAAAAATGTGAACTAAGAAGTTATGAGTTCTTCATAATATTATTTCCAGGTATATGATTAAATGAGTTTTAAATGAAAGAAGATAAAATTTAGCAATCCTTGTGCACCTGATGCAAACGAGCCCTTTTCTGAAATATTTTATCCTCATAAGAGCCAACTGCTTGAATGAAGTGTTCAACTCTATCCAAATCCGGCTAAAATATCAAAGAAACATAACATGTTACTGAAATGTATATGATTACCGAAGGTCTTCTTAAGAAAATGTTATGGACCAACCCCAATAAAATTTAACTTCTATTACCGTGCAAGAATCCGTTAAATAGCCACCCATTGAAGGAAATTCTTTCTTGTACACAGCCATTAACAGATTTATAGCTCCCTGCAGACGCACAAGGAAGGAATTTGACAACAGTTACAGGAAGCAGAAATCAAATTTTGTAAACTTTGAAAAAAAAACTGAAGAGCATGCTGCTTGCTGCAAGCAAGTGGCAACTTAAAAGCTACTAGCTGCCAAGGTAGATATTTAGTAAAAATTAAGTGAAAACCAGAAAACTAACCTCCCTGATCTCTAATGTTGGCATATGTGGAAGAAAATCGTTGCCAACAAAAAAGCACATGAAGATGAAATCGTCAACAATGCGTTCAAAATCTATCTGGAAAGGAGGATTTGGCATTTTGAACTCGTATTCCAAGTACTCCCGAAGGGTCCAGATATTCAAAAACTGCAAGGACACAAAGTCAAGAAGAGATACAAAACAAAAAAATTTAGACCCATGGGGGATACAAATTGCAACAGAGTGCCATTACCTGGTATGGTTTCTTTGGAACAATAGGATCACCTTTCTCATCATATTCCCCAGCTTTTCTTTTGGCTTTTCCTTCACAGTTAGCGGCAAGATGTCCCACCTGACCACATAAGAAACATTTGTCCTGCTGTCCAGGAGTATAAACTACCTGCAAACACAAAATGGCATGTAACTAATCTTTAACTTGAAAATCCTAAAAGGATATGGTATTGAATGACCACGGATAGATGGTAAACCTTATGATTTTCTCGAGTAGAACAAAAGAAATAATGATAAAGATAACAGGAAAACTAGACAAAAAGCTTTTCCTTAGCTTATGGCATCAACAAATTTGTAAAGGGAGACTTACCTCTCTCAATATAGAGAAGTGTACTTCATGGGTTGCTAAAGCTAACATTATAAGGTCTGCATCCTGCATTTGTAAGAGGCCATGCATTAGCAAAACAATAGAAGAGACGAAATCAGACTCAAAATATAGAATTTAGTTTAAAGAACATACCAGGCCATACAAGCAATGGCGTGTGTTTGGGTTAAATCCAGGGAGATTCCGTTGACCACGAATATATGACATTATTTTGTGTTCTCCTTCACCAGGAACATTGGCATCTGATAGAATAACCTTCAAAAGGATGTGGTAAAAGATATCAGAACATGCTACTTATTCATAATTCATCTCTTTCCAGTGCGTATCTTTTTTCAACTACAATAAATATGATGTGATATGCTAACAAAAAAAAACAAGGCATGCCAAGTCAGACTTCTAACTAGCAACACATAGCACTTACTTTAATTTGTTTCCATCCAGGATCGTAATTCAATCTGAGATGGATGTAGTACTGCAAAGCAACTGAAAGAACAGCCATAAACTCTGTTCCTGGAGTAATAACATTGGAATCACAAGTTTGTGATTGCTGTTTTTCAGGAAGCCTTCTCCCTTCCCTCTCAAACTCTTCGCGCAGCCGTTCCTCCTCAGCGGCCTGGTTATAGAACAATAATGAGCAATGAGTACCACTATGAATGAATGGTAGATACGGTCCATAACAAACAATTGAAATGACAGTGTATGATCATACACTAAATAAGGGAAGACAATTCCCCTAGAATACTGACCGCATCAGATGCATCTTTTGCAGCTCTGAATCGCCTAGAACGCTGCTGGTTCATCTTAGCACGTGGAGCTACACCATCTGCGAACCCATTGTGTAATCAGCATACACATCAGAACAATTTCAGCAATGACACAAATTCTAACAACATTTAAAAGAGTAGCTATCCAGCGTATTCCTAATTGCATTAGAATAGATTGACAGGGAAACAAACTAGGAACAGAGTAACCTGCATAAAGATTCATGGAGAACTTACCAATGGCCATGTACATAAGTTTCCTAGGGCGAACCATGACAAAGAGTCTGTCGATGTAATCAAACATGCACTGGAAAACCTCAGCAAATGTTGTTGGGGAGGGCTGTAGCAGGGAATACGACATCAGACAGCAGTTAATACAGGTAACAGAACAAGTAATGATGAATAAAAGGTTCCAACACAAGGAGGGGAAAATGCTTCATGGAAAACTACTGGCAGTACAATACAGCAGCAGACAGCATGCTGCCTCACACAGCTTCCAATAGGTATGCAAAATGAAGGTGCTGAAAGAAAAGTAGGTGTTTTGAGCTACATAGGACCGGCGAGGAACTTAAACATAGCATTGAATTCGGCCCTCGTTTCTATGTGACTGTAGGCCTATAAAACTATCTAACCCCAATCAAAATAGATTACTGCACTAGAATCTTGAACCTTCAGATGGATGGTTAATGGTGCCCCCCCCCCCCCTAAGTGGCAAATCTGCAGACCATGCCACTTGAAGTGTGCAGTTCAGCGTGACAAAGAGAAAGAGTGGATTCGGATACTAAATCCACCGGATTAACTTAAACAAATCAAACAGCACTGTACTTGACGCCGCGGCAATTCAGCAGTCCCCTCTATTATGTGTCAGCACAAGGTCAAGCTCACGAGTGAATTTTCGACCAAATAAAATCTCTCCCCTTTCTGTCAGCAGCTCACAGCCCTTACACATCGACAAGCCCGAAACATCTGGAGATGGAGAGCACTAGCAGAGAGGAAGGAAGGGAGGGAGGGAGGGCAGCGCTGCCTGGTAAGTGGTAACGTACCCTGTCCTCGGGGTGGAAGCAGGGGTGGATGATCCCGTTCATGTCGAGGTAGAGGTTGTCGAACTCGAGCCCGTTGGGGTTGGGCTTGGAGGTGTCGACGGGCACCTTGACGCCCTCGATCTCGACGGCCTCCTCCTCCACCACGTCCACCACCACCATCGGGTACTTCTCCGCCAGCCACCGGTAGAACGCCGGAACGCCCATCTCCGCCGCCGGGAACCCTAACCCTAGGAAGCTTTCTCTTTCGCTAGCGCGGATGCGAGGCGAGGCGAGGCGGGCGGGCGCGTGACCTAGCTCTGGCTGGCTGATGGGGCAGCGGGGGGCGGGGCGGGAGGGAGCGCGCACGGGGCGGCGGGGGGAGGAGAAGGGGGATTTGCGCTTTCGCGGCGCGGCACAAATATCTTCTTTGGGAGGAGGTCGTTTTGCGGTCTGAACCTTGGAGGACCGGGTTTTCTGTATTTGTATCGACGCGCGTCGTCGACGAGAAAAAGACGAGCACGTGATGGGGAAGTGGCCCAAGAAGAGTGAGAGTAATATTAGGTCCAGCACATTTTTTCTGGGCTCGTGTTTTTTTTTTGGTGCGACTCAAAACTGTATGGCCCAAAACTAGGTGGCCACTACGAGAGGCCCATTGAACATTCTTTTGTATATCAGGCCTTCTGGGCTTCAGGGCTAGTGAATGAATTCAGATAGGAAAAAGTCTTTCTTACCTCCCTAGATGCGTCGAGACATGGTTCATCCCTACTAAAAAACCGGGCTTCTGGGTGATGCCGCCGCCGTCGCCGTTGGCTATCGACCTGAGCATTCCACGGGTCAGATCAGGTTCGGTCTGGGCCGAAAAAACTCGGGTTTTCCGGGCTGAGAAAATCCTGCCCATGACCGTCCCATGGGACGTGTCGGGCCTCAGTTTTCGGGTCGGGCTCGGGCTGGGCCCGGGCTTGGGCTGGGGCGGGCCGCCCGCGCATTTTATAGTGTAAAACAACTAAAAACAGCATTCCGGGTCGGGCTTGGGCCAAAAAAAAATTTTGCGGGCTTCAAGATCTCTGCCCACGCCCGACCAGTAAGGTCCGTGGGCGGGCCTGGCGCGGCCCGGGCCCGAGCTAAAAATGCTCAGGTATAGTTGGCTACCTCGTCGCCGCCGTCTTCACTACCCCGGTATGCTTTAAATAAACTAGGATCATGCCCGTGCGTTGCTACGGGCTCATATCATGATCAAATAAACAATAAAATTACACCGAGACATCTTAACGTAACTCATAAATAAGATGTTATTTTGATTGATAATTTTTCCACAATCTTAAACTTGCTTACATATTCACATAAGGTACATCAACTTGAATAAGCAAGCAGGGTCACCTTATACTCCCAATCATTTCGTGTAGCAATTTCTGAAGACGCATTTCCAATCACCAGTGAGCTAATGACACGGTAATAAAAGATGTTTAATACATCAGAAACAGATGAAACAATAAATAATACATTTCAGAAGCCTACATAATCTCTACGTGAAGCAGAAAGGGGCATATAGCAATCTACATAAATCCAACTTAGAAAAGCAAGGGGAAACAGTTATTGACATGATGCGCTACAATAATGTTGCAATGCTAACATTCCACCAGCACTCAATAGAAATGAAAAGATCAATCCAATAAAAGTATAACACCACTATCTGGGAAATTGTATTAGGTAACTGGAAAAAAAAGAATAACACACGATACAACACAAAAACAATAGCCATCAGCTTCAGTGGTGGCACATAATACACATAGATACAAATATTGCTGAATAAGAAAACTTTGACTAATTGATCTATAAGTATGATGTGTCATGTCCATGGAAAAGGTTTGTTAAAACAATTAGGCAAGGTGATTTAGGAATTTTCAATCTTTAGTATTTATAAGAAGAACTGAAAAAGAAACAGTAGGTTCCATACATATATAAGGGCAAGCGCCCATCATCAAGTAGGTCCCACTCACCTAGCATGTAAATCAAACACTGAAGTTTAGTACATGTTTCTTCATCTCTGACGGACAACAAGAACTTGCGGCGGTGTGGCGCTAGTGCCTAGCGGTGGCCTCCAAAATCAAGATCCGACTGAGGATTGTGTCTTTGGCCCTCTGACTCCTACGAGACAGTAATCAATTATCAGCCTGGAGAGAACACCACATTCATAGTTGGACTCAAATTGAATACCTAGAATGGTTTACATGCCAAAAGAATGTGAATTTCAATCAGTGAGAAGCTTAATAATGATTATAGGAATTTAAATTTCCATTTTTTCAAAGCATCACTCACTTTTACACCTAAAGGGGATCAATGAAAAACATATAATCATAATTAATAGAGGTGACGTGCCTGCCAAATTCAGAGAACTGTAATCAAGGCAGATAAAATCAAAAAAAGAAATAAAAAGAACCTTACTACATTATGGTACCTAAAAAATTAATTATCCTTTTTCTTTTGAAATATGTGCTAGTCATTTTAGTATCTCAACTAAAAATCAAAATGTATAACCTAGAAGTGTTGACAATCTGCAACCGGTCTCATATAATTGAAATCTGATCAATGTAAATTTGATGACAATTGAGACACTCCTACCTTTGTTATGAATATGTAAAACAAAGTGAGGAGAAGCTCAATCAATTGATGTCACAGGCATTATGCCAAATCAATCAGAAATTGCCAAAGGACTGTTGTGAGTGCACATATAAGCTCTGAAATCTAAAAGAATTTTCAGTGTGCCAAGGAAAAAGATTTGCACTTCTGCCGTAAGAGAAGAAAATGATCAAAATAGATATCTTATGTTATATAGGAATAAGAAAAAAGAGAGACATGCTATATTCCCCTCAAAAGCCAGGACCGGGTAGTGACCATTCTGAGTTTCTCTTCATTTCACACATCTCGGTTCGGCAAACATTGAATAAAGAGCTGAGGGACCTCTTTGCAATCCTAGTAGCAAATATAAACAGCTCTGTGCATTATTCCTGAAATCCATCAATTTATTTCTGGACCTTATTGAAGCTATTCTAACTTGCGTTGTAAGTAAAAAGAGAAACCTTTGACATCCAGAAATAAATAGGGCTTATCAAAATAAATAAGAATAGAGTGAAAAAGGAAAGAGAGAAAATAAATGAGCAGGAACCGAATACATAATAGCTCCACTCATTGACACAATGGTGTCTCATAGAACGGAAAGCACAGCAACTTGATTGCCACCTAGTACCCAAATTGAATTGAACCAAACACTGAGAGATGACACCTTTGTAGAATTTTATCCAAAATGCATGATAACATTTGAGCAAGGCAATTGTATCCATGCTAAAATTAACATGTCAAGTATGGCGTGAATACCTTCATGTCTGCCTCCTATGTGTGAAAATCACTGCCAGGTCGAATTATTCTTGCCATGATGACTACTTTCAATTCAATCGCAAGTTCAGAACTTCCATTTAATTCTAGTTAACACCAGCCAACAATATGACATCGATTTTTGTTGGTTGTACACTTTATCCATTTCATGTTTCTACAACTGGATCATTTGTACCATAAAAATGAATCATCCAAGACACATTTTCTGAAAATACTGCAGACATATGGGCACATGATAAAAAATTTGCAGTATAGATGCAAGACCTACAATCCTAGATATGATATGCCCTTCTCTTCTGTTTGATGCTCTGGTCGAAACAAATAATAAATGTGTAAATTGTACAGGTACATGCATAGATTAATTTTGAAGAGAGAGTGTTTTTAGAGGGAATAATATTCATCTTATTCTACAGGTAGACAGTGCAGGATGGATTCTTAAAAATGGTTTCAGATAAATGTCAGATAAATGGGAATTATGCATGTTAGGTTATACTACGAACTGTCATACTGCCCTGAAATGGTGGCACAAAAGAAAATGGTTTCCATTCAGAAAATTAAAGGATCACAGTGAGTTTAAGACTTAAAAAAATTGTTTTCCATTCAGAGAATTAAAATATCCATAGTAAGACGTTAAAATTGCTCCTGCAATGTTTCCGCTGTTTCATCACCATGGCAAAACAAAGAGCACTAAAACTTAAAAAAGATGCATGCCAAAATAGAATTCAGACTTCCGTCATGGTGAACATACTGAACACAAAAAGATTCAAAATAAGAGCCATGTATTATGAGGGCCTGGAAGTACCTGAAAGCAAAGTATATCAATACGGAGATGACCTCTTGAACTCCTTGGGATCTAACGGCAGTAGTCTCCAATTAAGTGCATTCTGATTGCCTACAATGACGTCAAATAGTGGAATTGATTACCTGAATATATGAGAAGGCAACAAATAGTTCATGAAAGGGTGTTCTAGGACTGCATAAACTCCATTGGTATCTATTTAATAGTTTCCTCAGGAAGTCAACACCAAAATTTAGAAAACACAACAAGAAAAATAGATAGCCACACAATTATACAATTGCACATGAAAGCACCTACATAAAAGATGAGCATCCTGGGATCTCAAGTCAGATGAGCAACTTGGCAACTACGTCAAGACAGAGAGCACCTGCAGACAAGATAAAATTAGTGATGGTAGCCTATCTTCAAATGAACTTCACTCCAAATAACCATTATAGTTCTAACCAGGGCAGTTCTATTTCATATCTATGTAAACGGAATAATTGAACTTCTCCAGAGCCCACCTTTGGAGTTATTGGAGTTATAAACAAAACCCAACGCTGTTATTGACCACAAAGATTAACAAAATCGATTCAAACATGTCAAATTTCAGCATTCTAAGAAAGATGCTCCATCAGATGCAGGCTAAAAAGTGGTTGGGGGTCTCAACAGAATGGCACGGCTCACCTTGAACTGGACATTTACTTCACGAAATCCGTTGGATGCCAATGTGCCCCTGTAGATCAAAAGAAAAGGTAGAGGGAAACACAACAGGTTTTCCGGATCAGCATAGGTGCCAACCAATCCAGAAACTTGGATAGAACTCAAGCTTGTAAGGAGGCACGTACGAGCATGGCGGCAGACCCAGATGACGGCGATTTGGTTCAGGTGAGGGGCCGGAGCAGCTCGTCGGGGACCCGACGTCGATGTCGGTGGCTATGAGCGTGTCGAAAGAGACGAAGGCGGCGAGGAGATATTGGGAAGAAGTGGTGCACAGGATCGAGACCGCTGGCCCGGATCGACCCTGGCGTCCCCAGCAAGACCTGCGCAGCGCGAGATCCAGTGGCTGCTGCCCTATATCGTGCGTGCATCCGACCGCCGCGGCAAGGCCACGACCTTGCTCGGCGGCGAATCCGGCCGCCGGACGCAGGAGGCGCGGCGCGGTGGAGGGAGGAGACGATTTGTGAGCGACGATGAGCAGAAGGAGAGGAGGGCAAGGGGCGGCGGCGGTGGACGGGGGAGGTGCGCGGCTAGGGGAGGAAGGCAAGCGAGCGAGCGTCCGGGGTAGCGGCGGCGGCGGGCGCGCGGTGGAGAGGGAGGCGAACACAGGTTTAGGGTTTGGATGGAGAACGGGGAAGGCGTGGCGGAAGGAAAGGGAGAGGGCGACGGGGGCCCACAAGCAGGTTGTATGCAGCGGGGCAGACGCACGTAGGGGAGGGGGCGGACGCACGGCAGAGCAGAAGAAAGTACTAACAGGTTTTTTTCTCCACTTCATACTTTTTAGGAGTAGAGATTAGTTCCCCTTCACCACCCTGCAGATTTCCCACCCGTTCCTCCATCTCCGTCTCCTCCTCACCACCATCGAAATCTGCTGTGCGCCACTCCACCTTCACCGACGCCTCAATCCACCTCGTCCCCTCCGATGCGGCCTCCAAGATTGCAGATCCACCGTCCTCCCGGGCATCTCGACATCAGCCGTGGGCTTCTTGAGCTCGTTTCCCCTTGGGACACAGCGTTGAGTTCCTTCATCTACCACCGGCGACGGCATCCAACAAATCCTTCGGTCGTCCGGCGTGATCTACAACACAGGCTCTGTCGTCCCTCTTGCAACCGACGCTCTGCGCGGCCTTTCCATCCGGGTGCAAGCATCTTTGACGCCTTTGCGGACCCCCGCTGACGTGCTCATCATCGCCATAACCTTTGTTGTGTTGATGTTTATCCGGTCAAAGGGCCTCTTTGTAATTCGGCCTTCTCTGAAGGTCCGATCCGTAATTTCGCCGCATAATATATAAAGTGGTTGTTGTAAAAAAACGGTGTTATTTTCGATTAAAAATAAATTATGTCAATACTTAGTGAGGTTATTAAACCACGAAAACTATATCTAAGCTTTTAAACTTCTGAGAAAAATCTTAGAGATGGATTGGGACGCAAAAATATAAATAAAATATTTAAAACTAGTAATAATATCTATAAATATTGTAAAATTTAGAGTTAGCTCTATAAAAATGAAAATATATCCAAAAACTTAAAACATATATTAAAATATGTAATTGCATATTGAATACTTTCCGTAATAAAAACATAAAATGAACCTGACATGAATACATTCATCGAAAATGCATAAATGCATCCAACTTTCATATATTATATTTATGATGGTTGACTACATTTACGATGAATGTATTCATGTTGCCTTCATTTCATGTTTTTATTGCGAATATTCAAAATGCAATTACAAAATTTTATGATGCTTCAATTTTGATATATTTTTCATTTTGCTAGAGCTCAATTTATTTTAAAAAAACAATTATATACATTTTCACTAGTCTTAATTTTATTTAGATTTTTTGTGTCTCAATCCATCTTTAGGATTTTTCTCATAATTTTTAAAAGCTTAGAGATATTTTTCATGGTTTGATAAGTATCTACAAGATTTATTTTTAATTGATAAAGGCAAAACCATCTTTGAAAAAACACTTATAACCAGAGTAGGGATGTAAAGTGAATGGTTTTGAAAATTGAGGGAGGTTATTCACACGGTTTTTTAGTCTAAAAAGGAATCATGAACTCAGTGTAGTGTCCAAGAAGATAAAATAGACCTTTTCCGTTCAAATATACCCGTAAAAAACAGAGATTGTTCCTCTTATAAAAAAAAGGAGAGAGAGACATCTGAATGTCTACTATTTGTACTGGTGATCAGAAATAGGCAAGTGCATTTTCTACTTCAGGCTAAGCCTCCAATGTCGTTGGGTAGTGTCCGGCATCCCATGAGGAGGAGTGGTTAGGATGGACGGAGCGATGCACAGCGTGTCACCGGCAGGCAGTAACTGGGTGGCACAACTGGCATGTTGTGGGGTGTCGGAGAAGAAAGAGAAAGGAGAAAAGCCATTAATTTGTTCAAATAAAAACCTATAGTATAAAAAACTATTATTACTGATAAAGTCGTTTTCAATTTATGGTTCTAAATATCTAAATTTACTAAAATATCAATAAATACATATTATTGTAAACAATATATCAATGCTACTCTGTTTTATCAAAGTAAAATGTAAATTATATTCTTATTTTTTTAAAACGTGTGTGTGTTGCACATGCATCTATCCATAATCGCTTCCCCGGATCAGACTCTATGCAAGAAAAATGCTTGTCTATTTTATCTAATTGTTCTTTACAAGAGAGCATTAAGATACACATTTAGCTTCAATTTTGATTATTGCAAACTATTATTACTGATAAAGTTGCCTCCAATTTATGGTTCTAAATATATAAATTTACCAAAATATCAATAAATACATATTGTTGTAAATAATATATCAGTGCTACTCTGTTTTATCAAAGTAAAATGTAAATTATATATTTTTTAGAAAACATGTGTGTGTCTGTCACACTTGGGTCTATGCTAGTAAACTATGAAGAGTGAATTGATGGTCAACATCTTATCTTACATCTTACAAGTGAGAGTGAGATTTATGTGCAAAGGTGAGATCTTTGCAAAGATTATCGGTAAAAGTTTCAAGAGATAAGAATAGAGCTTGTGAGTGAGGGTGGGATTTATGTGCAAAGGTGGGATCAGGTTATCGTTAAAAGTTTCAAGAGACAAGAATGGAACTTGCGGTTTGGATATTTCTCGAGGGCCTAAAGGCAAAACTACTTTATCTAAATTTTGAGTATGTGACGACGACGGACAAACAATAGTATGTAAAAACTTTGCAAACGGCTCAGCTTCGCTTAATTCCTGGCATCAATGTCTTCGTCCGGCAGTGTTCAAGCACATCAAAATAAAAATGGTCGCGCGGTGCTTTGATCGGCCGACGCAAGTTGTTACATAAACCTGCCTATGGCACGTGTATTTTCCTAGTTTGCTCAAAAGGAAAACAAAAGTTGGTTGCATTGATAAGATCAATCGATGATGTACTAACTTAATTAATTTGGGACACTTCCTCATGCTTGTGCTCGCCCCCCCTTCTACTTGATTTGAGTTAGGCAGAGACTTACATCTGTGGTTTACCATGCTTGCTCGGACTCATTTTCCAGGTCCCACATGTTCTAGGCCGCATCTTTTATATATATATCAAGCATAAATTTGTTAGATTGGACATTGAAATCAACACCAAAAACGTACATGGCGGCCGTGTTTACTTTCGGATCGCGACTAGAGGAAAAATGACGATGCATCAATGTTAGTGTTGGTACAAGCTATAGTTGCCGTACTTGATGGTCCAAATCTCAGATCCTATGCATCCCAGCAGTGGCGCGCATTGTTCGTAAGCTTCTCATTCGATTCTTTGCCTTCCGATCTTTGATTGTTAGCTTTTGGTTAAAGATTTTTCTCTTCTTGCAAGTAAAATGTCAATGCGTGCATCTGATACAACATATCACCGGCCCATGATGTACTACCTGTCCTATTTTCAATTATAATAATAACCAAGTGATACCCCATATGTTGCTGTAGAAATTTTTTTAAACAAAATTTTAAAGTGCAATGTGAAAGAAGGAAAACCAAAGTGATTGCATAACAACATTCTTTTGTAAAGAACATTGTAGATGGAAGCACGATAATTTTGTTAAGAGAGAATCAGTCTAAATTATTGATCCTACATTTTTTCTACTACGGAAATTTTGTAGCATGCTACTCATAAAGACATGATATTAACCACAGAAAATCGGTTGAAGACATAAATATATGATTAGTGGATGGTGACATGACGTATAGTGGATGGTGACGTGAAATGCTTACATGTTGAGAGAAACCTATCCATGACTTGTATTGGGTTGCATCTATATAGTTGCATATGCTGATGATATGATATTATGAGCCAATTATTATCCTCTTCGAAAATAAATCAGCTTTATTTTTAACAAAAAAATTTCACAAAGTTTATGGTCAAATAAAAGTCGTTTCTCATGCAGTTAGAAGAAGCTAGTCATGTATGCAATGGTGTAGTAGTGTGTTAGGGTATAGTATGCGTGGCAGGCTGGCACCTGCTACACGCCTACACCTCCTGTATTCTACAGGCGTATCTGCGATGCGGGCACCCATGTCGGGTATAAATCCACGCCCCCACACAAGGCGCCATCGATACCAAAATAAATGCTGCACGCTGTTCATTGCTGTACGCATTTTGCAAGTCTATTTTCTCACTTTATTTCTCTCTCTCTTTCACAGTTTTTATTAGACCAGTCTCAATGTAAGTTCAGACTGAAAACTAGGTAACTGTGCCAGTGGAGTTTCATGGGGATGAAACTCTTCTCACATTCAATGAAACTCTCACATTCTCTCTCTTTGCCACATCAGCATATTTAATGTCATTAAACTCTTCATGAAACTCCACTGAGACTGGCTTTAGGGCTGTATATGTTATTATTTACTTATTCATCGGAAATTAAATGAAATGATTTCTCACTTTATTTCTCCCTCTCTTCCACAGTTTTTAACAAGATTGGTGTGGTGCCCCATATACCAATTAAGGAGGCAAGGACAATAGTTGACTGCAGACCTAATCATCTTTATTATCCCAAATGACTTTCTTCCATCAGTCGACCTAATCCTCCTCATCAAGCTGTGTTGAAAGCTCTATCACGTTATTATTGGTAGCTGCATGCCTATCATGACACAGAATTATTAGTTTTTTTAGGATACATAATTAGTTTTTATTTCTACCTTTCGATGTGTGTATCAGGCTGCATATATATAGCATGAATGAATGAATGGAAACTAGCCATATAGTTCAGAGACATTGTTCTGCCCTCCCATCGTCAGATACCTATTTCCCCCTTCAGAATTTTTTTTCAGATCTTAGGAGGCATCCTCAATTTGCATATACAACAACTGCTATAATCTGATGGATAGGAACCGTACCTACATACATTGGTGATTGGACTTGTGAATGAAGCAACGGTAGCAAAAGAAATACTGCTGAAACAGGGAGATCCTCCAATTTCATGCAGCAGTTGTCATTTCTTCAGGTTACAGCAGACAGGTGGATCAGTACAGCAGCAACTTTCAGTATCACCTACAGTACACTTGTTTGTACAAATGCAAATTTATATCTCTGGGTACTAAGTGAGGATCTTGTATGTATGTACCAAAAGGAACATTTTGCAATGTTAATGCTGTGTTTATATCGTGGTGGACAGCCAAATAAGTGAGGGTGCTTGGAGTATTGAAGTGGTGAAGGGACAATCTTGATTTTTAATGCCGCTATAAGCCAGCAAATTTATTGGCGGTTTCAAGGGGAGTTGAATTAGATCACGGTGCAAATTAGTTATATTGAGCTAGTGGAACATGTGAAAGTGATATGCATGCATGTCTAGAGTTTATTTAGGGCCGTAGTGTTTGTAGGCATTTATGGTTTATCATGATTTAAATTTGTAATGATGACTTAGAAGAAAGGAAGAACCCCTTACGTTTTACTACTTGACAAGACTTTTGTCAAGTATAATAATTAGAGTTTCTCAAGTTGTAATCAAAGATACAGCTTGCTCCAATATAATCATAGGTGTAAGAACGTGCGCTGTCTTGGGCATTGCCGGATTTACAAAAGGCAAATTAATTGAGGTTTTTTACGGTACACAATACGACCTGTACGACTGGTTGAAAAAGGACTCGTATGTCATAGAAAATGACCTATATGTAAGGATCCGACGGTTGAGATTAATTCTATACGATTGGTTTTTTTAGCTGTTGTACGGTAGTATTCAAAGGTCGTATGAGTAGTATAAGGGTATTATCGAAAATATAAAATGGTATTGTTGTAATATACGAAATGAAATATATGAAATGTTTTAGATAGTATTAGGGGGCAGCAGGGAATTTTTTCCAAATAACATATATCTATCAAATTACCATTTTGCCCATAGAGAAAAACCGATAATACGACCGTATGACTGTTGGGTCGTATTGTGTCGGGGTTCTCTACCGCCGGACAGTAAATTTGTATCGATCGTGTGTCGGACTCGGATGGTTAGCACAAGAGACGCCGGGGTTTAGACTGGTTCGGGCCTCCGAGGAGTAATACCCTACGTCCAGTGTCGAGCTGCCGTGTTCTCGTGCTAGGGTTGTTTGTAGTAGGGGTTACAAACTGGTCGGGAGAGGGAGTCGAGCCCAAGTCCCTGGAGTGTAAGTGTTCAGTTCGTCAGCCTTTGTGACGGTTGCCCTCCTCTTCCTTTTATAGACGCAAGGGAGAAGGGCAAAAAGGGAAACAAAATAGAAGCTACAGTGCCGGCCGCTGGGACGTCTTCTCGCACGTCGCTGTCCGTCAGGGAGCTTTGAAGGCGGCTGAGCTGTGCTTGCCATCGAAGCCGCCGCGTGTTGGGGCGGGGCTGTTCATTTTGGTTACTTGGCGCCTCCTCCGAGCACTTTGGTGCTGACTCAACCCGTTTGAATACGGTGTGAGCTTACCACGTTATGGCCTAATCGTAGGCCGGCGCTAAGCGTAGGAGGTGCTTGAGTGCCTCGGTCGGAGTTGATGTGCTGCAGGATCGGATGGGACGGCGTGTTGATGGCCGCGCGGCTGAACAGAGCTGCATTAAGGCTCCTGTCAAAGCCGGCCGCCCGCGTGTGCCGCCAGCTGGTGTGTTTGCATGGCATGGGGAACTGGCGCCCCACGTGTCGTAGTGGAGGAGTCTGTGCATCGGTGCGGCGCCACGTCGTGTGGACCGAGCCTTGGTCGGAGACGGAGACTGCTCGTGCGAACGAGCGGGTTGTCGGAGGCGAGGACTCCTCGTGCGAGGCGGAGACTTGTCGTGCGAGGCGGAGACTCCTCGTGCGAGGCGGAGACTTGTCGTGCGAGGCGGAGACTTGTCGGAAAAGCTTCTTCTAGTAGGAGACTTGTCGAGGAAGCTCCTAACTAGTCGGGAATGAGACGTCTTGCCCGTGAGGGTCTTAGCAATGATCCTCAGCCCTCCTTGTCCAGAATCTTGGCCTTCATGCTGTTGATTGTGTCAGAAGACTCCACCTCAAGAGTGATTATCTCACCGTCAAAGGGGGCCCTAATCTGGGCCCTCGTCAGTAGCCCCCGAGCCTAAGAGGGAGTCAAGGACTCGCACACAGGCTCAGTTGAAAGGCGTCGCGTCGATTTTCGTTCTTGATCTTCCCGGTGGGTGCGCGCGAGCGCATCTGCCGGATGTAACCCCCGAGCCCACGAGCGAGTCGTAGACTCGCTTGTGGGGTTTTAATCTTCAGTGGCGTTGTCGTGGTTCCGATACTTTTTATCGAGGTTGTCGTGGCGGTCGTGGGAGACATGGAGGTTGCGGGAGTCGCGGAGGTCGTGGCCGACGTGGCGGATGAGACAGTTTGAAAAGACGGGGTGGGGGACGGTTCAGGTACCTGGGCCCAGCGAGGACCGAGGCGTCGCGTAGGCGGGCGTCAGTTACACCAGGGCGCGTGCGCGTGGGCAGGCGTCTCTTCGGCGTGGCGGGCCTAGCATTCAAGGCCGCTAGCCGCGCCCCTTCCTTTTTAACCGCGGGCCGGCGGAGAGTTTGGAACTTTTTACTCTCCTGCCTCTTCCGCTGCCGTCACCGTTCGCCTCCTTCGCCTCTCTCGCCCACAGAGCTGCCGCCTCTTTCGCCGGAGTCGTACGTGAGAGCTCGCCGCCGCCATGTCGAATTGGTCGCGCTCCAACGTGTCCCGTTCGATGCTGCATCGCCTGGTTGCCGCCGGGCAGCTCCCTCCGCTCACCGACGCCGTAGAGTGGAAGGTGCCCGAGGAGGAGTCTGTGTCGCGCCCATCGAAGGGGTACGTCGTCTCGTTCGTGGCCTTCCACGAGCGCGGCTTCTCCATTCTCGCCGGGCGATTCATCCGGGCGGTCCTCTTTGAGTACGGGCTTCAGCTTCAGCACCTGAACCCGAACAGCATCCAACAGATGGTAGCGTTCGAAGCGCTGTGCGAGGGGTACTTGGGGTCGGGCCCACTGGCACCTCTTCAGATACTTCTTCATGTTCGCGTGCTTGAAGGACGGCCCCATCGCGGCGACCATAGGCTGCGCCAACCTTCGGATGAAGCAAGGTCGGGGCAGCAAGTACATCCCCTTCTCGCTGACCAGTTCCAACAGCGGCTGGCACAAGGGGTGGTTCTATCTCAAGAACGACCCCGAGCATGCGCTGCCGGAGTTCACCGGAAACTCCATCGCCCAGGCACCGAGAAGCTGGACCGATGGACCCCCGAAGGCGGAGCAGGAGATGATGTTCAAGGAGCACTGGGTGGTGCTGACTCGCCTCCGCGATGCTGGGGTCGACCTGGCCGCCGTCATTAGCCAGTACCATGCTCGGGGAGTCGTTCCGCTCCGGAGGCGACCTCTTCGTCTATGCGAGATGACGGCCAAGAGGGCCCCCTGGACAGGGACCGTGATCGTGCCCGCGCCGCCGTCATTGGACGAGATCCAGCGCCGCGTGTTGGTGGCCATCGGGAAGGCGACCTACGTGTGGCCGCCGTCGCGGCTTCTTCCGATGCTCCCCAACGAGGGGACTGAAAAGCTCGTAAGTGGCTTCTTCCTCCGATAAGTTTTCCGACTAGTTCGGTATCTCCTCTTGGTTTGGATCTTCTCGAGAACTTGTTGACCCCCTTTGCTCCGACGTCTTTTAGCTGAAGAGCTCCCATCTTGTGCCCGCGAAGGCGCCTCTCCTGGAGGAGGCGATCCTGAAATGCAACCAGGCGGCCGCGGACAGGCGGAGGGCCTAGCGCAAGGAGCGGCACAAGGAGAAGGAAATCGCCAAGCGCGATCGGAATGACGACCGCATAAAGCGCCGCAAGACGGGGGAGCGCAATGTCTCCTCCAACGAAGATCTGTCGCCGTCACCGCCATGGAGTGGGGACGAGCCGAGCGCGGAGGTTGACTGGAGCGGCATATCTGGGTCGCCCCTTCCTTCGCCGCGCCTGGCGTCGGAGGTGAGCTCGTCACGGTGGTCGGAGCAGGGTGCTCGTGAGAAGGGCATGAGTTCTAGCTCGCAGCCGGGGACCCGCCCCACCCGAGAAGATCAGAGGGTGACTCGCTCACAGGCGGCCCCTGGCGGCTCGCTCGCCTCCGAGGGGCGGAGGGATCCCCCACGCCGGGAAGATCCATCCAAGCGACCGGCGGAGGAAGAGCCTTCCTCCCGCCACCTCTTCGATGGCTCCGACCACCCGGACTCGGACTCCCTACGGAGGCGCTCGTCGTCCAAGGCGAGGTCAACCCCGCCGGCGCCTGTTTCGGCCGCGCCGCAAGAGGGGGACACGAGCGTCCCCCAGCGACGCCTCCAATCCCTCGTCATCCGCGGCGGTGGCGCCCCGGCCGTGCAAGTCTCCCTCTCCGCTGGTGGGAGTCAGGGGCCGGCCTCTGGTGCGGCAGAGGTCGGGAGGACAACCCCCGAGCCGTCGATGGCTCGAAGCACTGCCCCCAAGCCGTCGGGGGGTCAAAGCGCCGCCCCCAAGTCGTCGGGGGGCGACAAACCAATTCCTGCGCCAGCGGAGCGTCAGGAGCCAGCTTCCGAGCTGGCGGGGGCCAAGAGGTTAGCCCCTGAGTTGGGCCTATCGGATAGGCCCGCGAAGCGGGTTCGCGTGCGATCTTCCATGTGAGTTCTCGCTCGCCGTTCCTCGTTGTTTCATTGTTCTTCGTCCCAGTTTCGCGTCTTATCTTCAATTCACGTTTTCCTCAGCCGCGCTGACACCGGCGTGCTCAGCCTTGCACCTCTGAAACGCGCAGCGCTAGGCGCGTGCGGCCCGCAGTTCGAGCCCCGCCTGTCGCTTCCCTACGCCGAACCATTGGCGGAGCAGGACGGGAGCGGGCTGGTCGTGGCGACCGAGGTGGTCGAGTCCGTGGTGCCTCCGCCAGCGTCGAACGTCAGCAATTTGGACGAGGGGTAGGTGGCCCTAGGAGCGGACGTTGCCCAGGCGACGACCAAGCCGCTGGTCGAGGGCACCGCGGAAGGCGGTGATGTCGGGACGGCACCTTCCGAGGAGGTCGTGCTACCGCTGCCGTCGGCCGTCGAGCATGATGTCGAGATGCCGGCGGTGGCGGAAACTTCGGTGCCTACGATGTCGCAGGCGAGCGGGGATGTGATGGAGGCGTCGGCAGTCGACGCCGCGACTGCCCATTCCCGAGAAGTCATCGACCTCGACGAGCCCGACCTCGCGGGCAACGACACGGCCATCTTCGAAGCTGCACTGGAGCGGTTGTTGTCGGAGGCGGAGGAGCCGCAGGCCGAGGCCTCTGAGTCGGCCGCGCCCGAGGTGGCGACCGCAACTAGAGCGGCGGAGGCCATCGAGAAGGAGCTCGCGCTTGATGCGGCCGCGATGATGCAGGCGGAGGCGGGCCTGGTCGGAGCTGCCGGGGCCCTCGGGGCCTCAGCCACGTTGGAGGCGACCGAGAAGGTCCTCGGAGAACCTGCGACCGGCGCAGAGATTGCTCGCGCCGCATCCTCGCCCCTTGCCGCGGCCGCGGAATCGACCGCAGTGAGCGTGTTGGAGTCGTCGTCGCTCCGGACTGCCGCCCCTGCCTCCAAAGCGGCACTCATCGTGAGCCCGGCCCGCCCAGCTCGCAGGAACACGACATTCCCGGGATCGCCTTGGGTGCCGCCTCCCTGGAGATCCAGGAGGTCGGGGAGGGCTCAGGTGCAGGTCTGCAGTCGGAGCCCGAGGTGGACGACGCGCGGATCACCGACCTTGCTCACTCCACCTAGGCGGCCGCTTTCGAGGCGGACGCGTCCGACGATGAGGACGAGGAGGCGCGGCGTGCCGCAGCCTCGAGCGGGGTCTCCTATGGGCGCGTCGTGCGTTCGACGAGCTCATCCTCCCCGCGACGATGGTAAGTCCCCTCAAACCGATGGCTTGCTCTTATCTTTTCTGTTATTGCGAATCTTGCGATTGAAGTACTCTTGCCCGGAGCAGGCGCTCGCGGGGTCCAGCAGAAGGAGGGCGCGCGCCAACGACGAGCTCCGAGCGGAGAAGGCCCAGCTGGAGATGCAGCTGGTGGTCGCCCGCGTGGCTGCCACCGGGGCGGGGGCTAGCGAGGCGTTGTCGAGGGCCGCGCTCGAGGCCGCTCGGAAATCCGCGGAAGACCGGGCCACGGCTGCGCAAGCTGCGGCGGCCGCCGCCGCTGTGACAGAGCGGGAGTCCCTCGAAGCGAGGTTGGTCCAGGCGGAAGCAAAGATCGAGGAGTTGCGGGCTGCCGCGGTGACCGCCGACGACGCCGCTGAGAAGGCCACAACCGCCGCCGCTGCTGCCGAGGCCGCCGCCCAGAACGCCGCTCAGGCCACCGCCCATGAGAAAGCGGCGCTTGAGGCAAAGGTGGAGGAACTGGGGCAAGAGTTGGTCGTCGTCGGAACGGACCTCAGGACGGCCAACCGACAGTTCTCCGAGGTGACCAACAAGCTCCAGGAGGTCACCGAGGAAGCGACCCGGCTCTAGGACACCAACTCCAAACTGGCGCGGGACATTGAGGGTGAGTCGGCCTCGCACGCCTCCAGTTCCGAGTTTGTTTCTCCTCGTTGGTTTTTGTCGACGTTGATTTGTCCTCTCGTGGCCTCAGGGATGCGCACGTACCGCGCTTCAATGACCGTGAAGCTCACGGAGAAGACGCAGGAGGCGAACGCAGCCGCGCTCAAGATCCTCGAGAAGGACGGCTCGATCAAGCGGCTGTCGGAGCAGCTTGAGAGTAAGTTTCTTCAACCCCGCCTCGCTCTCCTCTTGAATTGGGCGTGCCACGTTTGTTGACTTCGGCTTGTTGGCCTTTTCAGAGTTCAGGGCCGAGCTCGAGCAGTCCCGGATGGCCCAGGAGCAGGTCGCGGTCGAGCTTGAGCGGGCTGAGAACTACCGGCGTGAGACGGAGGCGTCACACCGACAGAACATCTTGGAGTACGCCACCCTTGCGAGGGCTATCGGCAGGGTCCTGTCCGGGCTCGGCGTTCCCTTCGGGCCGATGATTTTCGAGAGGCTTCTAGAAGAGGTCAGGCGTCTCCCGGAATTGATCAAGGAGCGGGAATTGTCGACTGCCCGGAGGGTGGTGCACCGGGTGCTCACCATGTTCGACTCACACTACCAAGGACTGGACCGTATGGCGCTGAGTGGCGGTTGGGCTCCTGGCAGCTCCGACGAGCATTGCGATCAGCTCGAGGAAGACTGTGCCTCCTTCGCCTGCGATATGGCCGACGTCACCATGAAGGACCTGGACCTGCTGCCAAGAGATGCACCAGAAGACCCAGAGAGCTCCAGGCCTTCATCTTAGATGTATCATGCTTAGATGTAGGTAACTAAGAACAGTTTGTATGTGTAACACCATGGACAACATTATGTTATCGAAAACTTGTTCATAGAAGTTACGGCTCGAACGTTCCCGAGTACCCAGGGACGACTGCAGCAACGTGTAGCAGGACTTAGGAATTATGAGATGACCAGACTCTACTCCGGAGCCGCGGGGGCGTAAGAGTCGGAGAGCCTAGCCACCCCAAACTACTAAGGGGTGCCACGCGTTCGCAGCCCCCGAGCACTCGGGGATACTTGAAAAGTAACTCGCGAGATTTATCGTCGAAATCGTTTTAGACCAGAGTCTGGGCGGTTACTCGAACGCTTTTGAAAAGAGGTCGGATGGAAGCCTGTGGACTCGGGCTGTGCTCGCAAGACTTCGCACCGTAGCCACGGAGGCTTAGGTGCTAAGAGCGTTGAACGAGCAGCAGCGCCGAGCCCCGCGCAAGCCGCCACCTTTACTTCTCGCAAGGTTGAGCTTTCCGCCAAAAAACCTCTCGCACGTGCGATTGGTCGCGACACAGATGTTGGATTTTGTTTTGAAAAAACGTAGAAAACGAAAGGAAGGCATCGTGCCCTGGGTAGCCCCCGAGCGGGGAGTGTTTCTGTGCAGGCACAGAGATGCTCGCCGCTCAGCCCTTAGACAAGTTGCAACGCATCGAAGCATAGCAACCGAGAAGTTTGCGAACTTATAGATATATGAACAAAGCATGCGGCATTCATTCACTGATTTATAAGATTTGAACAGTTACTCAAGGGTAAAATGGCCGCAGATGTTCGATGTTCCATGCGTTGGAGACGACCCGACCGTCCTCGTATCGAATCTTGAATGTTCCGGGTCGGAGTACTTGGTCGATGATGAACGGCCCCTCCCACGGGGGTGAGAGCTTGTGGCGGTCCTTGCTGCCTTGAACTCGTCGGAGGACCAGGTCCCCGACCTGGAACTCGCGAACGCGCATGTTGCGCTCGTGGTAGCACCGCAAGGCTTGCTGGTATTTGGCGGAGTGCAGGAGCGCCACGTCGCGCGCCTCGTCGAGCTGGTCGATCGCGTCCTCGAGTGCGACTTGATTGCCTTCCTCGGTATAAGCTCGTACTCGCGGACTGCCGTAGTTGATGTTCGTAGGTAGGACCGCTTCCAACCCGTGAACCATGAAGAATGGCGTAAAGCCAGTGGCTCGACAAGGTGTGGTGCGCAGACTCCAGAGAACGGATGGCAGCTCGGCCACCCACCTCGCTCGGAACTTCTCGAGGCGCTTGAAGATGCGAGGCTTCAAGCCTTGCAATATCATGCCATTCGCCCTCTCGACCTGTCCGTTCGTCTTCGGGTGCGCCACGGCTGACCAGTCCACACGAATGTTGTTGTCGTCACAGAAATTGAGGAATTTCTTCCCTGTGAACTGGGTGCCGTTGTCGGTGATGATCGTGTTGGGAATGCCGTAGCGGTAAATGATGTCGGTGAAGAATGCTACGGCCTCCTCGGAGCGGACGTTCACGATGGGTCGAGCTTCGATCCACTTGGAGAACTTGTCGACCGCTACGAGGAGATGCGTGAAGCCCCCGGGCGCTTGTCGGAGCGGCCCCACCATGTCGAGGTGCCACACAACAAAGGGCCATGTGATGGGGATAGTTTGAAGCGCTTGCGCCGGGAGGTGCGTTTGTCGAGCGTAGAACTGGCACCCCTAGCAACGACGCACGATGTCCTTGGAGTCCGCCACCGCAGTGGGCCAGTAGAACCCTTGTCGGAAAGCCTTCCCGACAAGAGTCCTCGGACCGGCGTGATGCCCGCACGTGCCGGCATGGATCTCGCGAAGTAGTTCCTTGCCTTGATCTCCCAGGATGCACCGCATGAGTATGCCCGCCGCACCACGCTTGTAGAGCTCGCCCTCGATTAGGACGAACACTTTAGCTCGTCTCGCGATGCGGCATGCCTCCGTCTGGTCGGAGGGAAGCTTACCCTCGACAAGCCACTCGAGGATGGGGAAGCGCCAATCTGGGTCCTCGAGGTTCAGCTCGGGCGGCTGATCGATCTCCATGACCTCTGGACCTTCGAGTTCTGGCGGCCTTTCCCCTTCGATGCGCACAGAGGGTGCATGCTGGTCGCTCGCGAAGACCCCGTGCGGTACTGGCTTGCGGCTCGATGCAGTCTTGGTGAGGACGTCAGCAGCCTTGTTGTAGTCACGCAGCAGGTGATGAAGCTCGAGCCCGTGGAACTTGCCTTCTAGCTCACGGACGGCCTGGCAATACGCTGCCATCTTCAGATCAACACAGTTTTTCTCTTTCATGACTTGGTCCACGACAAGTTCTGAGTCTCCTCTGATCTCGAGACGGCGGATCCTGAGCTCGACCACTATTCAGAGGCCATTGATGAGCGCTTCGTACTCGGCGACATTGTTGGAGGCCGGGAAATGTAGTCGAACCATGTACTCCATACGCACACCCAGAGGTGAGATGAAGACAAGGCCTACTACCGCCCCTTCTTTCATGACCGAGCCGTCGAAGTACATTGTCCACGTCTCGTGCTCGATGGGTGCTGGCGGTGTTTGGATCTCCGTCCACTCCGCGACAAAGTCCGCTAGCACTTGGGACTTGATGGCACTGCAGGGTGCATACGAGATGTTCTACCCCATCAACTCGAGTGCCAACTTGGCTATCCTTCCTTCGGCCTCGGGGTTCTGGATAACCTCTCCGAGCGGATACTTGGACACCACCGTGATGGGATGCGCGTCGAAGTAGTGGCGGAGCTTGCGCTTGGTCATCAAGACAGCATATACGAGCTTTTGCATTTGTGAGTAGCGAGTCTTCGAGTCAGAAAGTACCTCACTCACGAAGTAGACCGGGCGCTGCACCCTAAGTGACCTTCCGGGTTCTTCTCGTTCGACTACCAGCGCAGCACTGACCACTTGTGTTGTCGCAGCGATGTATAGGAGCATCGGCTCCTTGGGCGCCGGAGCCGTGAGGATGGGTGGACTCTTTAGCATGTTCTTGAGGGAGTCGAGCGCTTCTTGAGCTTCGGGAGTCCACGCGAAGTGGTCGGATTTCTTCATTAGGCGGTACAGCGGCAGGCTGCGCTCTCCGAGTCGCGCTATGAAATGGCTAAGAGCTGCGAGGCAGCCCGTGACGCGCTGTACGCCCTTCAGGTTTTGGATCGGCCCCATGTCCGTGATGGCCGAGATCTTCTCGGGGTTAGCTTCAATGCCGCATTCTGACACGACAAAGCCGAGGAGCATGCCCCTTGGAACCCCGAAAACACACTTCTCGGGGATAAGCTTTACCCCGTGCTCTCTCAGTTTCGCGAACACCTCCGTGAGGTCTGGGACTAGATCACCGGTCTTTTTCGACTTGACCACGATATTGTCGACGTACGCCTCGATGATGCGTCCTATGAGTTCTCCGAAGACGCGTCGCATGCATCTTTGGAATGTGGCGCCTGCGTTTTTGAGCCCGAAGGGCATCGTCTTGTAGCAGTAAGCGCCGAACGGAGTAATGAATGAGGTTGCGAGTTGGTCCGCTATGCACATCGCTATCTGGTGGTACCCGGAGTACGCATCGAGAAAACAGAGGGTTTCGCACCCAGCTGTCCAATCGACTACCTGATCTATGCGAGGCAAAGGAAACGGATCCTTGGGACATGCCTTGTTAAGGCCCGTGTAGTCAACACACATCCTCCATTTCTTATTCTTCTTCTTTACAAGTACAGGGTTAGCAAGCCACTCGGGGTGGAATACTTCTCGGATGAACCCTGAACTAAGGAGCTTCCTGATCTCCTCGCCAATCGCCTTGCACTTCTCGTCGTTGAAGCGGCGGAGGCGTTGCTTCACCGGTTTCGATCCCGGCTTGATGTTCAGTTTGTGCTCGGCAACCTCTATCGGGATTCCCTTCATGTCGGAGGGTTTCCACGCGAACACGTCGAGGTTCGCTTTGAGGAAGTCGACGAGCGCGCTTTCCTATTTAGGATCGAGCGCCATCCCGATACGGAGCGTACGGCCATCGTCGGAGACGGCCGCATCCTTGACGTCCTTGGCGGGCTCGAAAGAGCATGCCGCTCGCTTGGACGACTCGGGGATGTCCCGGTCCTCGGAAGAAGGCTCGGCGCGGAGCTTCTCGGACCGGATCTGTGCCTCCGCAAATTGGAAGCACTCAGCGTCGCACTCGAATGCACGCTGGTACGTAGTCCCTACTGTGATGATCCCCTTCGGGCTGGGAATCTTCAGCTTCAGGTACGTGTAGTTGGGCACGGCCATGAACTTGGCGTAAGCTGCCTCCCAAGGATAGCGTGGTACGTCCCCGAGAACCCCACCACTTCGAAGGTGAGGGTTTCTGTGCGAAAATTTTGCAGGTCCTCGAACGTGACGGGCAGATCAATCTGCCCGATCGGGAGAGCCTCCGTCCCAGGGACGACCCCATGGAATGGTGCGGTCGACGGCCGCAGCTTGGACCGAGGGATGCCCATGTCGTCAAGCGTTGACGCATAGAGCACGTTGATGCCACTTCCCCCGTCCATTAGGACCTTGTGGATCTGCTTGGACCTAAACAGGGGAGCTATCACTAGTGGGTAGGCTCCCGGCTGCGGTACGCGGTCGTGGTGGTCCTTGCGGTCGAAGGTTATCGGAACCTCCGACCACTTCAGGTAGGACGGCGTCGCAGACTCGGCGTTGAAGACTTCGCACCGGATCAGCTTCTCCCGGCGTCTTGAGGGTCGTGCCGGGGACCCACCGAAGATCATGTGGACTGCGCCATCCTCGCCTGGGTACTGAGGTCCCAAGTCGTCGTCGTCGTTGTCGGGGACGGGCGCAGCCTTCTTCTGCGGTTCGGCCACCTTAGGCTTGAGCGTGCCGTTGACGTAGTTCTTCATCAGACGGCAATCCTTAAGCGCATGCTTAACAGGGACCTCGTGGTGGGTACACGGCGCCTCCAGCAACCGCTCGAAGTGGTCCTTCGGGGGACCGGCTTTGGTCGGGTTGCTCTTGGGGCGCGAAGCCTTGCGCTCGACCGCCGCGACCAAGTTGTCATCGCGGCGACGCTTGTCGTTCTTCTTCTTCTTCTTGAAGCGCGAGGACGACCCCTCGCCCTGGTCCACGACTTGTTTCCCCTTGCCCGGAGGGGTGTTGAGAGTCGCCGCCACCGCCTCCTCACCGTCTGCGTGGTTGCTCGCAATGTCGAGGAGTTCCCGAGTCGTTCGGGGTGTACGGCGCCCTAGCCGGTGGATGAGGGAGGTGCAGGTCGTGCTGTTCTGAAACACCGAGATGGTGTCGTTGTCCGTCGCGCCGGGGAGCTCGGTGCAACGCTTGGAGAAGCGCCGGATGTAGTTGCGCAGGCTCTCCCCCGGCTGCTGCTTGCAGTTGCACAGCTCCCACTGCTTGCCGGGGTAGGCGTAAGTGCCTTGGAAGTTGCCAACGAAGACCCGGCACAGGTCCGTCCAGTCGTTGATCTTGCCGCGAGGCAAGTGCTCGAGCCATGTTCGCGCAGAGTCGCCGAGGTAGAGCGGCAGGTTCTTGATGATGAAGAGGTCGTCTGTCGCTCCACCCGCGTGGCACGCGAGCCGGTAATCCTACAGCCACACGCTGGGGTTGGTGTCCCCGTCGTATCTTGGGATGTTGGTCGGGGCTCGGAAACACGAGGGGAACGTCGCATCTCGCACGCCTGGCTTGAAAGCTCGTGGGCCCCTCTGGTTCGGCGACCAGCTGCGATCGCGGTCGTCGTCGCTGTCGTAGCGTCGTCCGCGCCCCCGGTCGTCGTGTCGGCGCGGGCGGTGCTCGTCACGGCGGTTGTGGTTGTCGCCGTCGCGGTAGTTGTCGACGCTCACGGCCTGTCGGCGAGCTTCGATGGTGTCCCGGGCGTCGCGGTTGGGCCCGAGACGACTCTTGACCGCCGATGCTGCGGCCCCGGCCCCATCTCCACGGTCCTGATGCCGGGAGGGGGGCGGGTTTGGGCGATGCGCGGAAGGCGCCGCTCCTCGGTCTCGCGACGACCGCTGGCGCGAGGCTGAACTCTCCGCCTGTTGTGCCGCCGCCGCCTCGAGTAGCGCCTTGAGCTGTTGGCGCACTCGTCTCTCCTCGGAGGTTGCTGCCTCCGGGCAGCCGCGCAGCAGCATAGCCGCAGCGGCCAGGTTCTGCGACGCCCGCCTGAAGAGCGGTGGGGCGTCACTGTCGGCGTTGACGTCGACGTTCGCGCCCTCGTTGGCGCATTGGTTGTTGTCGCGTGCGCGTCCTCAAGCCGGCGGCGTCGGGGCGCGGGCTCTGGACTGCTCGGCGGCGGGACGACGTTCCTGCCGCTCGCCATTTACCTCACGGCGTTGCTCTTGCACCGGGACCTGCTGCGGGGCAGGTTGCGGGTTGCGGGGCCCGCGGTCTTCCCCGAGCTCCCGGTGGAGGTTGGCCAGCTCCTCGTCAAGCTGGCACCTGGCCTCAGCGAGCTCGTCGAGGGGCGCCTTGCGTGGGCGTCAGTAGCGCGGTGGCGCAGTGCCGGCTCCGGGTGGGTGGAGCTACTCGAGTCCGATGCCACGCAGACGAAGCACTCGCGCGTGGGGTCGTGCGCGGGTGTCGGTGGTGCCCTCCGAGCTGTTGTGGAGCCCGGGGCGACGTAGGTCGCTCGTAGCTCGTTCACGTAGGCCGTCACCGGGTCGTCCGGGAGGCCTGGCTGTCCACGGGGGTACATGACGGTGTACCGCTCCATGAACTCCCCCCAGGCGAGCGGCTCGGCTCCGCTGGCCTGGAAGGTGAGGTCGGTGAGGTAATAGGTGGCGAGCCTAAAACGCTCCTGTGTTGGGTTAGGCCCCAACATGGCCATGATCGTCTCGTCCGAGAAGCCTCGGACGAACGCCGCGCGCCCCGCCGCCCCCGTCAGGGCGTTGGGGCGGGCTGGCCGGGCGAAGGTTCGCCCGACGACGGACTCCGCCGGCCTGGCGTAGACGAAGCCGAGGGAGCCGAAGCGCATGGTGGCCCCAGGGGTTAGCGAAACCCTGCGGCCCTCCATCCGAGTCGTAGGTGAAGTTCGGCGAGACACACGATGTGCCCCTACCTGGCGCGCCAACTGTCGGGGTTCTCTACCGCCGGACAGTAAATTTGTATCGATCGTGTGTCGGACTCGGATGGTTAGCACAAGAGACACCGGTGTTTAGACTGGTTCGGGCCTCCGAGGAGTAATACCCTACGTCCAGTGTCGAGCTACCGTATTCTCGTACTAGGGTTATTTGTAGTAGAGATTACAAACTGGTCGGGAGAGGGTGTCGAGCCCAAGTCCCTGGAGTGTAAGTGTTCAGTTCGTCAGCCTTTGTGACGGTTGCCCTCCTCTTCCTTTTATAGACGCAAGGGAGAAGGGCAAAAAGGGAAAGAAAATAGAAGCTACAGTGCCGGCCGCTGGGACGTCTTCTCGCACGTCGTTGTCCGTCAGGGAGCTTTGAAGGCGGTTGAGCTGTGCTTGTCGTCGAAGCCGCCGCGTGTTGGGGCGGGGCTGTTCATTTTGGTTACTTGGCGCCTCCTCCGAGCACTTTGGTGCTGACTCAACCCGTCTGAATACGGTGTGAGCTTGCCACGTTAGGGACTAATCGTAGGCCGGCGTTAAGCGTAGGAGGTGCTTGAGTGCCTCGGTCGGAGTTGGCGTGCTGCAGGGTCGGATGGGATGGCGTGTTGATGGCCGCGTGGCTGAACAGAGCTGCATTAAGGCTCCTGTCAGAGCCGGCCGCCCGCGTGTGCCGCCAGCTGGTGTGTTTGCATGGCATGGGGAACTGGCGCCCCACGTGTCGTAGTGGAGGAGTCTGTGCATCGGTGCGGCGCCACGTCGCATGGACCGAGCCTTGGTCAGAGACGGAGACTGCTCGTGCGAACGAGCGGGTTGTCGGAGGCGAGGACTCCTCGTGCGAGGCGGAGACTCCTCGTGCGAGGCGGAGACTCCCCGTGCGAGGCGGAGACTTGTCGTGCGAGGCGGAGACTTGTTGGAGAAGCTTCTTCTAGTAGGAGACTTGTCGAGGAAGCTCCTAACTAGTCGGGAATGAGACGTCTTGCCCGTGAGGGTCTTAGCAATGATCCTCAGTCCTCCTTGTCCTAAATCTTGACCTTCACGCTGTTGATTGTGTCAGAAGACTCCACCTCAAGAGTGATTATCTCGCTGTCAAAGGGGGCCCTAATGTGGGCCCTCATCATATTGTGTACCGTAAAAACCTCATACGCATAGTACTCATTTTTATTGTAAAAGAGAACTCAATATTTCAGCCGGCAAACTATTTAAAAATACTGAGATTTCAAAAATTAAGCATCATTTCAAATTCATTATAAAATTGCTTCCATACTAATAGTTCCTACAAATATGTTGTAGTAGTATATCTGAGGATCAATTGCTCTCTAATGATTTATATACCACCTTTATATTACACACTAATATATTATTACACAAGTCCAAAGGAACAGGTGCACGCAAAAAATTAGAAATAAACGCACTCCACATCAATGAACACAAGTACTTATGTTGAAGAGGGACAATTGAGTGTTTGATCCCTTATGGTGAGACATCATTAACCATGCACAACGTAATGCTTCCTATTAAGTTTTCTCTAGGGGATACAAGCAATTATTGCAAGAACTTGCAGTACTAGCATACTGCTAGCTATAGAGGAGAAGCCTTGCATCACGGGGAATTGAAGTTGGTATTTCCACATCAACCAGCTCATTAATACAAGGACATATGGAGACCCACATATCAAAATCAATGTCAATGTAGCATTAGTGATGATTCAGACTTGTTTGATTTTAAATGGTGTGTAGGGCACCAACATGTGTGGTTTTGTAATAAAAAATTATTATATATTCGTTATGTTGACCAAGAGTATTAACTGTATTCCAACCAAATGTTTTGTTTATACAGTAAATATCATTAGTATTAATTTCTTAAGATATTAATTAAAAGGACAACTTAAACCTAGGTAGTTGATCAACCACATTTGATATTTGTCATGAATATTTGCATATCATTTTTTGTCAATAACAGCTGTACTTTAATTTATTTAGAGAAATAATACAATGGGTTATACAAGTGGCATTATTTGAGTTGATAAGTCCTATTTGTGGGGCTCATTTTGATGTGGTCCTGACAGGGGGGCACAACAACACGTTTTTGGCCCACACACATCAACAAGAGAAAATGACGTATACCAGTAATATGGAGCCAGAAAAGCTATTACTTGTCATGGTTGCATCCATGTATTCACTGTATGGACAACAAGATGTCATGAATGTTTTGCAAATGTGATGAATAATAGGCTATTTATCATTTGTGTAGCTAATATAATAATCATTAATCCTTTAGGACTTCAATCCTTACTTGCAAGTAAATAAAAAAACATGTGTGTCCACATAAATTTCGGAAAGCTTGCATGCTTAATTTAAAGGATGGACCTTCAAATTAAATGTTGAAAAAAAATCAGTGTAGGTCAAAGTGTTTCAGCATGTATATATGCCATACCAAGCTAGATAGAACAAGTTAAAACTCAATCTTAAGGTGAACTAAGCGTATCTCGTCTAGTAGAAGCAACTTCAGCAATAGCCCTGACTTCGGCCCCCTACTATATTGAGTAGGGACTGCCCCAACTTTTTAAGGCTTCATTTTTTGCGCTCAACTGTTGAGTTGAGCGCAACAACCCCTTCTTCCCATCTCTTACTTTTATTATGACAAGTGGGACCTACACGTTAGTGACCAAATAAATCTCACCCCTACCTCCCCACCGACCTACCCCTCCATTTTTCTCCTGTGCAGTATGCTCCTCTCTTCTTCTCCCCCATCCTTTTCTCGAGCTCCTGTAGGGGGTCGGTGGAGCCGGGACACGAGCTGGAGCAAAGGAGTTAGGTGCACCGTGGTCGGCCCCTGCAGCGTTGGCGGCCTTCCCACCTATGCTGCCGCGACCAGCCCCTGCATCAGCGCGAGCCCCGACTGGGGCTCGGGGGAGCACGAGCTCCAACCGGGCAAACCCACCTCTCTCCCCTACCCATCTCTCTACGCTCAAGCTGGGGGCAACACCAGCGGTGGAGCATGGGCTTGAGTGGCGACGCGGAGGAGCGGGGTGCTCGAGCTCCCGCTGCTACTTCTCCCCTGCCCGCTAGATCTCGGGCTGGCAGTGCAGGAAGGCTCGAGCTCCAGGTGGGTGGTGCATCTCCCGGCGGCAGGATCCCGTAGCTTCGAGTCGTGAGGGGAGGAGGGGGATCAGCACGACGGGATCCCATGGGCAGTGTCGCGACCTCCTCCCGCGGCTGGATCCAGCGGAACTCCTCTCATCTCAAGCTCAAGCGGAGCGCGAGAAATCTCCAGGTAGCTGCAGATGGGATCTTTGGGTGGCCACCATAGGAGGAACCGATGGGAGAGGATCGCCCCATGGTGCCGGCTCCGTTGGGTGGCGCGCGCGGGGGTGTGGTCAACCACCAAGTAGGGGCCTTCTCTCTCCACTTGAGGAGGGGCTGGAGAGGAGGATTGGGGTGCCCCCCTAGAGTAGGTGCCCGAGTAGGGGCCCTGCTGGAGTGCGTTTTTTCCTCTCAGCTCCTACTTTTTGAGTTGGGACTCAAGTAGGGGCTTTGCTGGAGTTGCTCTAAGGTTCCTTATGGTGGAATCCACCCACCAATATTCAAGTTCTATACTCGTCACTAGTGCTCTCATTTTTCTAGATTTATTCCAAGAATTAACCGGTATTATTCTTTCAGTGGTAGGTGACATGCCTGTCGATAGTGAGACGCTAGTGGTGACTTTGTTAATCTCGATGATTTGTTTGGTTCAGTCTTTGTTGGCGGTCGATTTCTGTCAACCAAGAACACTTGTTATGTTATGGTTTGAACTTCATTTTGGAACTAACCCGCCACTAGGCATACTAATGATATAACAAGTTCACCGTTGGATGTGCATTTTGGAGTATAGTGTTTTTGCAGGAATTCATGTATTAAATGAGGGAAGATGCAACTAGTTCGGAGGACGTTTTGCAAGTCAATCAAGGAGCTCCGACCGTGTGCAAACTTGCCTCCAAAGGTGGCAAGGACCAATGTGCTTGAATGGAGAACTCCCGAGGACCGAGATGAAAAGACCGGAAGTTCATGCATAAAGATCCCTCAACTTGGTCGCGGAGATAACGACGTCCAAAGTCCACAATTGAAGGGGCCAATGATCCAAAGTGCAAAAGATGGAGTGTGGAGCAAATTGGGCCGAAACCGAGCCCAGAAGGGCCCAGGTCGGCCGGCCCACCCCCTTCTGGTGTCGGTTCGCGGCCCCCTTTCTTCGGTGTTAAGTACGTGGAACCCTAATCGCGGGGTGAAGCCGCCATTCATCAGAGACGCCATCTAGTTCTTCAGAGCCGCCAAGGAAGAGAAGATCGACTACGAGAGAGACTCTTGGGGGAGAACACTCGGGAGAGATCACCGCCAAGCCCAAGGGAGGTTGCCACGAAGAAGGAGGACGCCGAGAGCTTGCCACGGCGCCGTCGGAGTTGAAGGACAACGAGGATCCATCTTCATTGGAGGCATCCACCATCTCAATGGTGCCATGCCTAGCGCCATGATGGGGTAAAGTCTTTCGTTTGTCCATGGAGTTGTAACGGAACTTGAAGTGTAGTCACCTATCTTGTTTGGATCATATGTCTATCATACCTTTTTTTGATGATGCTTAATGTTTAAGGCTAGCTACCATGCTTTCGGGGTTGCTCCCGTAGATCGCGTCAACATACCGTGTTCATTAGGGTTAGTACCGATTACCTTCGCGTAGTGACATGTACGAGGGAAGGGAAACGTCTAATCCTTGATCACATACTTAGATAGATTGGATCGGGGGTTTACCATGTTTTGGGTGATTGCATCTTCAAGTGCCTAGACTCCATGGGCATACGTTCTTCATACTTGTGCACCTTTCATCTCTCTTTAACGTAATTTAGGGTTAGTTTGTCTTTACTTTATAGATTAATCTTTCTATCATAAGTCTTCAATCAACTAGATTAGTGTTAGGTTAAACGCTAGTAATCCCCTTGCTCCTTGGGTTGACAAGAACCTTGGGATCTCCCGTAGGTGAAGAAGGGCATAGGAGATCCGTACGCTTGCGGATCGAAACTTCATACGAGTTTCACCTATCAACAGTCTTTCAGAGGTGCTTCTAGAGCTAGAGTTGTGTGTGTGTTTGTAGGGACATGTTTGTGTGCATGTATGTGAGCGGTTGCGACTGTACTATGTAATTACAAGAAAAAATGTAAAAAAACAGTGTTCGCGTCTGCACGGTGTAATTCAATGAAAAAATTATAAAGAAACTCAATCTTAAGGATTCTTGCCAATATGCCAATAGATAAAGCTAAATTGTACTCCCTCCACTCCAAATTATAGGTCATTTTTTGTTTTCTAGATTTATAGATATTATTATGCATCTAAACACAGTGATACATATCTAAATGCATAACATCATCTATGAATCTAATAAAGCCAAAACGGCTTATAATTTGGAACGGATGGAGTATGCGCGTGTTTTAATTGTAGAACCTATATACCAAGTAAGCTAATTACCAAAATATGAAAAGTGTTTGTTTCACACTCAGGTAATGAAAACGGTGAAGGAAATATATTACATTGGTATACACGGTGGAATCATTGATAACCTGCTTTGTTTGGTTACACAAGTTGTAATGATATTGATTACAAGTGCTGCGTAGAGTGAACTGGTACCCATTACGGTGGAGTGGGAGGGGTATTGAGTTTCTTCTAGCTGGTATCCGATTGCTGCTGGGGATTTGTTTACAAGCGGCAATGAACCAAACGTGATTTAACGGAATCAGTTAACACTACAATCAGGTTGCGCGTTACATATGGCTGCACCAAACACTGTCATATCTTTTTAGAAGATCCTCAATTATATTTCCATTCTTCCACTAAACCTTCATATTCTTGATTATATTGGTCAATCAAGCAAATTAGATACTGCATGGACTGAGTGGCAGCCAAAACATTTGATACTAGGGGAATCTCACCCGCGCGTTGCTGCGGGAATTAAGAAAATGCAATGATTTTAAGGAAAATTTACCATGATATCATCTCTCGACGATAAGGACATGAGCATATTATGTAAAGTTGAAATACCCGGGTAATAAGTATCACTATTTATTTAAACCAAAGTGGCACAAAGTGGCAAGCTATTTGAATTGAAGTTTCTTATCCGAGTATAAACAAATATTCATAACGATCACATGGTGTATCTTGAAAAAAGAACATGTAATTATTTATTAGAGTGAGTCCTTGGTAGCATAGATATTTCGATTGATAAATCAAAGTAAGAACCGAAACATTTTAAAAAAAATTCAGAAGCACATCCCATCCTGCTGATAGCTGTACATTCAGGTAACAATTTTTTATTCTTACTGGGATCAAAATAACTGCAATCACTGAGTAGGTAGCATAACAATTGTTGCCGAAGGAGATAATTTCTGAACCCAAACATAGATGCAATCACTGAATAGGCAGTATATTGAAGTCCCTGGACATAAGCATGTCACGCATCTAACTGAAAGCACATAGAAGCTTGAGAAGAATGGCCTTATGCAGACCTGCTCGACAATCACCTCAGCCTCCTTGGATGCGCCTCATCTTGCTCGCAGCGTCGAAGGCCTAGCCGCAGCTCGAAGACGTCTTCTCGGTTGTCGTTGCTGCCTTCTCTCCCGCCGTGCTGGCCAATGGCGCCGCCGCTGTCAAGATCCATGGCGGAGTTGAGGATGGCGATGGCTGGTCAGATGCGGAGGGAGCATCGAGGCGGAGGAGAGAAGAGAGCGCGCGGGGAAGGAGGCGCCCAGCCACGGCGCACTAGGCTGCGCCGACCAGCCCTCCGCTCGACGCGGAAGCGGTGGGCTACCGCGCTCGCCCGCCGTGCGGGTCGCCACGTGCGCTGCGTCGGTGGACGCGAGCACACAACGGCCGTCGCGGTCGTCTTCCGCGACCGAGCGGCCGCGCTCGCCTGCCGCCTTCGTTGATGTACGGGCCTTGCATCGGGACTGGCGTGCTTTTTATGGATGTGGCGGTGGGAAGGCAAGGCGAGGGGGTGCCGGCAGTGGGGAGGCGAGGCGAGGGGGCGGCGGCAGGATTGAAGGCGTGAGGAGTGGATGCGCACAGCCTTGGTGCATGGAGAAACGAAGAGATGAGGCACAAATGACGACGTTCAGTGGGCACTATGAATAGGAACTGCTATACTATTATTGGGTTTGTGCTGGAGGGAGGCGAGGGGTTGGGAACGGCAGCGCTGGAGGATTTTTTTGGGCTCTACATGCAAGAGAACATGGTGGGGCTGTGGCGTGAACCAATCAGAGGCCAGAGTCCAGAGAACTCCCAAAGATCTCCCTAGTGGGGAGCTCCTATATAGGAGTTATAGATATGCCACAACTGAGTGGGCCCATTTGGAAACCTCAAATCCCCTTGTTTTTTCCAAGCAGACCTCCGCCCTGGTGATTTTAACACGGGGCCAAAAAATGATGTTGTTTGGGAGCCAAAACGGTCCGTCCGACCCTATCCACGATTTTACCCTGGGTGACCGCGCCCCACGCCCCACCCCACCCGAACCCTCTATTTTCCCCGCGATTTTACCCCGAGTGACCGCACCCCACCTCACTCGACCCCTCTAGTCTCTGGGTGCGATTATTAGTTGTCAGCATGACGACAAAAAAATCTTGTCACACCAAGTTGTTAAGAGATTTCTAAGTGCACGGGCATGGGCAAAACTGTTATTGGCCGCTTCGGCAAATCATACTGTTTATTCCCTTGCGTGCATGCAAATAGAGACAAAACAAATGATGTCATTCACATGCAAAGTTATTTGGAATTTTAAAAAGTTATAAATCTTAAATCGAGCATCAAATCAAATTTCGATTGCAGCATTTGATCTCTGACAATAAAAATTTCACTTGACTATATTTGGATGTATTTTTTGTTCACATTTTTAAATCAGGCTTGTATATTTTTTGCGGCATATACCTGTGGAACAAATTCTACAAACTCACATAATAAAGAATTTGTGGGTACTGAACAAATTATATCAACTCACGAAATAAACATATTTGATCTGTTACCGGACAAATTATATGAACTCACGAAACAAACATATTTCTTTCGTCAGTTCATATAATTTGTTCGTATGCACAAAGTTTTTGTTCTGTGCGTTTATAGAATAAGTTCCACATGTACATACAACATAGAAAACATAACCTTCATTAAAAAATATAAATAAAAAAAGTTTGTCCAAGTATAGTCAAATGGGGTTTTGTTGCCAAGATTTTATTGTCAGAAATCCAGTGGTGCAATCGAATTTCATTTAGATACTTGATGCAAGATTTATAGTTTTTAAAAGTTCCAAGCATTTTGCACGTGCGATGACATTATTACAATCTTGTCTCACTTGCATGCATATGCATCAAGGTGGGTTCGATGCGGACTCTCTCTCACCCGGCGCGATGGATTGTATAGTCGCCAGCCTAATCTCCAGGACAAGTGAAATAGTATAAAAATGTCTAAGTTTGCTAATTATATTTTGCTTATAGTGGACCCTCTCAATTTTTCTCCGAGCTGTCAATGTGGGTGTTAATATGTTATCGTGCATCGCCTACATCTATGGTCATTTGGACAATATCATACATTGCTACATTTTGTTAATTCACATATTTACTTAATTTCACCTCTATTTCTCATATTTTAGCCTTGTACTGTATAATCATATAATGTTGTCTAAAGAGAATCATATGTGAGATTTTCCATAGTAGTTTTCTTATACTTTTGTATTTCTTTATAAAGGTGGTAGTCATTTTTTGTATACCTAGGTTAAACAATAGAAACTCTAGTATTTGGTTTCGAGATGTAATCCAAACATGTGTATATGTTAAGTGTATAGATTATGTCCTCTCAGTCATTTTTTATAGCGATGAAAACGGATCGGATACGAACGGATACTGCAGATAAAGATACATATAGTTTTTCTTTTCTCAGACTGAATTCTCGGATCAAATTCGGATACGAATGTCGAATAGTGATATTCATCATATTTGGATCTTAGAAATCCAACTTTGAATATCCGGATACTAATATGGTACGGATAATTACGGATCGGCCTGTTCGTTTGGCTTATCAGCCACCAGCCAATAGTACTTTTCTCTCAGAATAAACCAACCAGCAATACTTTTCTCTCGGAACAAACTAGCACCAACAATCAGCCACCAGCCAAACAAACATGCATTGAATGCTCGGATTCGGATACGATCTTTACCATTTAAGTGCTTGACCCTTTCGGTCGGACGGTATATGGATAATATTCGTACCATTTTCATCCCTAATTTTTTTATATACCTAGGTAGGTTAAACAATAGAAACTCTAGTATCTCGTTCAAGATGTAATCCATTGAGAGGACGTATATAATATTAATAACTAACCGTATGTCACTTCAAAAATGCATTTATTATGATTAATCAAGTAAACTGTACTACTCCTACCTAAAGATCATCCAACCGTGGAGTTGACTTATTCCATACAACTAATAAATTTGAGTCGAAGAATAAGTCTTACTATATAGTCTAGTAGCATTAGACCACCTCAAAGTTCATAAAAGCCTGTGTAATTAAGGTCATCCCTCTTGATCAAGTCAACAAAAAGGAAATCAACAAGACTATATGTTGTATATAGTACTATCAGAGGTTGACATGAAGTAATGACTGTATTCAATGTAATTTGAAATGGATGATGAGTCAACAGAAGAGCACTTGGTTGTTATTAGTTGCTGCATGTCCCATCGAACAGGTTACATTAATCCAAGTATATGCTTAATTACCAGCTTACGTAGTGTACCGGTACTATATGATCCTTCATTGGAGGCAAAGTGTGGTGACAGGACTATTTGAGTAGAATCCATGAGCTTAATTAGGCTAGTGATGTCGTCATGAAGTCTATATATTTTTCAGGCGAAATGAGCATCGCGGTGCCCCCATAATTTTCAGAAAAAAGAACAAATCGGTAATTCTTAGTTGTTATCTGAAAGGTGAAAAAGCCTTGTCTCTAATGAAGCATTTTTTCCCAAAAAAATGATGCATTTTTTTGTCTGAAGGATTTTCTATTCTTGGAGGGATCTTCTCAGATATTTTAGTTGTTTCGATTGGATATGTAAAAATTACTTTTTTCAGTAGTAATTAGTAAATAATGAAAAAACCTGCTGTAAGTTCCACAGTACTCTCAGTGGATAAACTTGCATATATTAGAGCATTCAACGCTTGTCTCATGTACTCCTATATTGAATTTACAGAGAGTCTTGAGTACGGATCAAGGTACACTCAATTTAAATGAATCCCAGGACGCAAACATCAAAAATTAACTCCACGTAGAGGGGGAAATGAAGCTGCAAAATTTTGGACTTTAGTCCTTGAAGTCCCTTTGCTTCATAAATATTGTCAACCACCAAACTGATGATATGGTCATACGACATCTGAGTTGCCAAATCACATCATGTATGTATAAAAACTGGGTGCGTTTAATTAAATTCATATATGTATATGTTCGAATTAATTGCCTTTTGCTCCTTTTCTCTATTCATGTAGTTACACAAGTAGAAAGATTCCCTGTCCCTACGTCATAACCATTTTAGGATGTTTCATCGGTTATATTTCTCTTACAATTTTTATCTGGAGTAGTTTCCTCTCCTGTATTTTCCACCTAATCGTAATCGCTTCTGCCTTATTGAAAATTTGCATATGGGTCCGATGATGCATATACCAAGGTGCAAAGTTTGGCCTTTTGATTTGACAATTATTTTATTGTTTGAGTTGAGGAATGATTCAAATTGGAGTCTCATTCCCATACTGAAAATTTCGCTACTTTCATATATGAAAGTTCTCAACCATTTTAGTAAAAATCAATGAACCTTGTTGGTCTGGTTTATCAGCCACCAGCTAGCAGTATTTTTCTCTCACACCAAATCATTATCAACTATCAACCACTAGTCAATTAGCGGTATTTTTCTCTCTCAACGTATCAGCACCGGCCCATAAGACGTTTATAGGAAATACTCCGTAGTTGAATGCGCGGAAGATGTAGGGTCTGGTTGGGAGGGCTTCGGCTCCACCAAAAACGGCTCCGGCTCTGGCTCCTCCGGTGGAGTGGCTCTTCTGGTGGAGCTGGAGCCGTTTTAAGAAAACATTTGGTAAAACGGCTTCTCCTGACTGTGTAAGAGTGAAATGTCCATAATGCCCTTTCTTTTTTTTCTTTTTTCTTTTTTCTAATTCTTTATTTCTTATTTACTTTTCCCCGGCGTCTTATCTTGCCTTCTCTGGAATCTTCCCCGGACCAACCGGTGCCCGAGCTCATCCAATCCCTATTCCCTATCGACTCCTCCCGTGCCCCCCGAGATCCGCCGGAGGAGCCTCGCGGCCGGCGCGCGCTCCTCCGCTCCGACCCCGTCGGGCATCCATCCGACCCCGCGCGCGCTGCATCTCCTTGTCCCCGCGGCCGGCGCGCACTTCCTCTCCGTCCCCACCGACCGCATCTCGTCCCCGCGCCGGCGCCGACGTCTTCACTCCGCTCCGCCGCGCCTCCATCCGCGCTGCTGGCCCGCCTTCGCTCCTCCCCGCCGCGCCGCAGGTCTCACCTTCGCTCCCGCCCCGACGCGCCGCTGGCCGCCTCCTCTCGCTCCTGCCGCGCTCTCAGCGGGCCCCACCCGGGGGCGAGGATGGAAAGGGCCTGGCGGAGTCGGTCGGAGCCGGGCGAAGCCACTCTTTTGTGGCTCCGTCCCGACGAAATGGCTCCAGAGAGCGCATTTCGCGGGGCTCCGGAGCCGGAGCCGGAGGTGAAACACCTGTTTAGGAGGGCTCTGGCCGGAGCCGCCCGTGGAGCTGGAGCTGGAGCCCTCCCAAAGAGGCTCGTATGCTCTGTGGTTGTGAGCAGAGGACAGTGTTGTCGTCCAGCTCATGATTTTTCCATTGTCAACTGCAGGGTACGGTGACGACTTTGCAGCTAAAGGTGACAAGACCTACTACTCCTATGTGTTGGAAGAACTAAAACTCTGCTAGGTGAACAATTTTAAAACAAGTTATGTGTATTGTAAGGAAATATTGACAAACTATAAGAACCAAGCTAGTTTCTAGTATAGGCTAGGGATGCATGCATGGTATATTAGCACTTGAAAGATCAAATTTCTTTTCTCCCTATAACATTGTGAAATTCGAAGAAAGAGTTCTCACAATTTGCCTCCTGAGGCGCGCCATGCCTCTGCACTCACATGAACAACATGACCGCGCGCCTGGTTTCAATACCTGCCTTGCTGCCTCCAAATTTTTTAAAAACAGGCTGCTGCACTGTAAAAAAGTTCCAGAGGGAAAAACAGGTCACTCATGAAGCTGTCACCGTACGTTACCAGTGTCACCCCCTCTCTCTCTATCTCTGTCGCCTCTCTCTCCTCCATGGAAAATGTTACGAGTACCTCCCTCTCCCTCTCTCTCCTCTCCCTCTAGCCCTCTGTCTCTCTCCTCTCGCTGCCTGAGCAATAACGCTGCACCCTCTCCCAATAAATGCGTTGGCATCCATCCGCTCTCCACTCCCAGCTCGCAATAACTCCTTCCCCCCCATCTCCACATTCTCCCATCTGCCCGCCGTTCCCCTCCCTCCCCGTGCCATGGCGTCGAGATCTCTCCACGCGCTTTCGTCAAGCTCCTGCTAGCCAGCTGCGTCCACGGAGAGAGCGCTCGTTTCCGCAGCTTCGTTCTCGCATGCGATATCGCCGCCAGACGGTTCTTCTTCTTCGCGAGGCGTCGTCGTCGCGAGAAGCTGCAGGGGATCGGAGGTACAGATCGCCTGTCCCAGATCTCTCAGGGCCTAGCCGAGCTCTTGTTGGCTCGGGACCTCTTGCGTGCGCGTGCCCTAGATCTGCTGTTACGTGGCGTGTAAGCCAGTGATCCGTGGCCATTTCTGGGCTGCCGCTTACTTCTTTCGTTCTATCCTGGTTGACTTGGGCGGACAGCAGACATATATATGTATATATATATGTGTATATGTAACATGCATCTTTTTTTCCTTGTTTTTTATGCAGAATGAGAGCTGGTAGATGGGCATGATGAGCTAGGGCTTGGGAGGCACTAGGAGCGGGCTTCCATCGTTGATGACGCCGGCGAGGCGCATGCCGGCGATGATCGGCCGGAATGGCGTCGCGTATGGGTCCTCGTCGGCGCTGTCTCTGAACCAGGTGATTCCAGCTGTGAGAGACGATCTTTGGGAGTGTGCAGGGAGAGATCAATGTCTGAGCAGCTAGCAAGTGTTTTCTGTTTTGCTTCTTTTAGCTGTTCGATCGACTGTTTCTTCTTCTTCATTTTGGGTCCTTGCTAGAAGTAATTTGGTGTCTTTTGTTCTTTAATGCTCATGCTTGTGCATATCTTTTCCTCGATTAATTTCGATGTGAAACGGTAGGCTGTACATGTATCGATGTATTGATGGGCGCCACATTAAGGATACTGACCAGTTAATCTCCTATTTAATGTAAGCTGGGAGGTACTGGTAGGAGGAACCGAGGAAGTAGACAAGTTGATCTCATGGGGTGTATGGCCATTAGCATATTTATAGACGCAGTTATTTATCTTTTTCTTGATCCTGCACACGTATTTTGCTTCTGAAAAATAAGGAGAAATGAAATGATCATCTTACCGCACACATAGTAGAGACGTTTGTGCTTATTTCATCCTGTTAAAATAAGAAAAAAAATCCTATCTTTCCATTTTGAATGGAGGCAGCTTCTCTTCCACATGCCCACAGCATAAAAGATGAATTCAACATACTAGCAAATACCAGTTTGTGGATTCATCTTTATTCTTATTAAAAGCTGTATGCTCCAAATGATTTTTTATTTAATTTCCTGTTGCATCTTAATGTTTCATTTACTTTATGTAATCCCCAGTATCATATATTTCCGCATTTATGTTCTCCATCCTCAGTTTATTCATATAATTCACAGATTATTCATATCATCTTAAACTCTCTAAGACTATATTCTATATTTTTTGGTTGCAGACTGACCTGCTAGACAGCCATCACCTGGAGCAAGCTTTCCAGCAACAACTCTTTGATCAGATCCCAGGTGGTGCAGTGGACAGCGGCGACAACCTCATCCATGGCCGCTCCGACACACTGGCAGATGAGTTTGAGAGCAAGTCGTGCAGCGAGAACCCTGATGGCACCTCTGGTGATGACGGCCAGGAAGACCCCAACCAGCGGCCGAACAAGAAGAAGCGGTATCACCGCCACACCCAGCACCAGATCCAAGAAATGGAAGCGTAATAACCGTGACTCAACTCTTCTTCCTTTGAGCACACCATTTGAAAGGCTTATTTTTTAGATAAAGTCAATAACTTTCATATCTGATTGTTTGGAAGTTGAATTGTGATTGATTAGGTTCTTTAAGGAGTGCCCGCACCCAGATGACAAGCAGCGGAAGGAGCTGAGCCGGGAGCTTGGCCTCGAGCCACTGCAGGTCAAGTTTTGGTTCCAGAACAAGCGCACACAGATGAAGGCAAGCTCTACTACAACACTAGATACATTGTTCTTTTATTCTCGTATTACTTTATTTCTGCCCCTCCATGGATTCTTCCAATGTGGAATTGTCTCCCTTTAGTTTCATTTGATTGAAATTAAATGGATTCCATGACATACTATATGGGATTAGGAAAAATGAATTTCCTTTGGTCAAAGTTCAATCCATATGTGCAAATTTGTGGATACTTGTGGATCATGACCTGACAACATGAAAACCATATCAGAAGTGAACAGAGCTGCCATGGCATATTCTGAACACTGTATCATATGATACCATGGCATGCATGAAAATGAAAATGGAATGAACATATGTGCTGGCCAAGTATATATGTATTTGATATGTCACGTGATTTTGGGTGTGTGCAGAACCAGCACGAGCGGCAGGAGAACGCGCAGCTGCGTGCGGAGAATGATAAGCTACGTGTTGAGAACAACAGGTACAAGGAAGCGTTCAGCACAGCCTCCTGCCCCAGCTGCGGTGGACCTACTGCCCTCGGCGAGATGTCCTTCGACGAGCACCATCTCCGGCTCGAGAACGCCCGCCTCCGCGACGAGATCGACCGGATCTCGGGCATCGCTGCAAAGCACGTGGGCAAGCCCATGGTCTCCTTCCCCGTGCTCTCGAGCCCGCTCGCTGCCGCCGCAGCCCGCTCCCCGCTGGATGTTGTTGGCGCGTTCGGCATCCAGCCGTCTGGCCTCGGCGCCGACCACCTGTTCGGTGTTGGAGCTAGCCCAGGAGAACTTCTAAGGAGCGTGTCGACCGGACAGCTGGACGCCGACAAGCCCATGATTGTGGAGCTGGCCGTCGCTGCAATGGATGAGCTCCTACGGATGGCACGGCTGGACGCGCCACTGTGGGGTGCAAGTGCGGCAGAGGCACAGCTTGACGAGGAGTATGGCAGGATGTTCCCAGGCGGGCTCGGGCCAAGGCAATATGGGCTACGGCCGGAGGCATCGCGTGACGATGCCGTTGTGATCATGACGCGTGACAGCCTTGTCGAGATACTCATGGACGCGGTCAGTACCTAGACACAAATTCATCGTTGGTTTTAATTGGTTCGATTGATCCCTGCTTGCTGATCTGTGTGATACTGTGATTCCATCTTCTGCGTGCAGAACCGATTCGCTGCAGTGTTCTCGAGCATTGTGTCGAGGGCTTCGACGCACGAGGTGCTGTCGACTGGCGTGGCAGGGAGTTATAATGGTGCATTGCAAGTGGTGTGTATCTTCCATTTCTGCTTCATTGTGCATTATCTGATCAAAGTGTGTACTGCACTCTGTGATTAACTGACAATGTTGATTGTCAACTTGCAGATGTCAATGGAGTTTCAGGTGCCATCACCACTGGTGCCAACACGGGAGAGCTACTTCGCGAGGTACTGCAAGAACAATGCTGATGGGACGTGGGCTGTCGTTGATGTCTCGCTCGACAGCCTCCGCCCTAGCCCTGTCTTGAAGTGCCGGCGCAGGCCGTCCGGCTGCCTTATCCAAGAAATGCCAAATGGCTACTCAAAGGTTGACTAATGTTTTGACAAATTTCTTGCTCAATCAACTACGTGTAATGGAAGTAGATTTTTTTTGAAAGCGCACATATTCAACACATGTTTGCGAGCAATGTATGTGTAAAAGTTAATGTCTGTTTGGGTTCTTGTGCATGCAGTTGACCTGGGTGGAGCATGTTGAGGTGGATGACAGGTCAGTGCACAATCTCTACAGGCCTTTGGTGAATTCAGGGCTTGCATTCGGTGCGAAACGGTGGGTCGGCACCCTGGACCGACAATGTGAGCGTCTCGCCAGCGCCATGGCCAGCAACATCCCCAACGGTGACCTTGGTGGTAAGTACACATCCCCAACTCTAGCCAGAACAAGTCATTTATGGAACACACACACCCAGCATAAGCTTAGTATATATGCATCTGTGTGCACCCTTGAAACTGCAGTGATCACAAGCATAGAGGGGAGGAAGAGCATGCTAAAGCTGGCAGAGCGGATGGTGGCGAGCTTCTGCGGTGGTGTGACGGCGTCCGCTGCACACCAGTGGACAACGCTGTCAGGCAGCGGTGCTGAAGACGTCCGTGTCATGACAAGGAAGAGTGTGGATGACCCTGGCAGGCCGCCAGGCATTGTGCTCAACGCCGCCACCTCTTTCTGGCTCCCTGTCCCACCGAAGAGGGTCTTCGACTTCCTCCGTGATGAAACTTCTCGCAGTGAGGTATGCACAACACATTGCTTATGGCTTTGGCTCTGATTTACCCAGGCTATGGTACACATGAAACTGCAGGGCTAAAATACTTCCTTTTCCTTTCAAAATTTGAATCTGCAGTGGGACATTCTCTCCAACGGTGGCGCCGTCCAAGAAATGGCTCACATTGCTAATGGCCGGGACCATGGAAACTGCGTCTCCCTCCTTCGTGTCAATGTAAGTGTTCAGAACACTGGATCCTAGTTCTTTTCAGAATTCTGATAACACCCTGACTGTTAGCTACTATTCATGCTCATGATTTTTCAATATTAAAGTTACTGGAGCATGTAACATATAGATCATCCTTTCTGTGTCATGGTGCTATGCAGAGTGCAAACTCGAACCAGAGCAACATGCTGATCCTGCAGGAGAGCTGCACCGACGCGTCGGGGTCCTACGTCGTGTACGCTCCGGTGGACGTGGTGGCGATGAACGTGGTGCTCAACGGTGGCGACCCGGACTACGTGGCCCTGCTGCCTTCAGGCTTTGCCATTCTCCCCGACGGACCACCAGGCCCTGCTCCCCACGGAGAGAGCGGTGGCCTGGAGGCTGGTAGCGGATCTCTCCTGACGGTGGCGTTCCAGATCCTGGTGGACTCTGTCCCCACCGCAAAGCTCTCGCTGGGCTCCGTCGCCACCGTGAACAGCCTCATTGCCTGCACCGTTGACCGCATCAAGGCCGCCGTCTGCGCGGACGGCAACCCTCAGCAGCCATCCATATGATTTTCAAGGTACACGCCACCTACAACTACAAGCCTACCATCGTGTAGATCTGTGAATGCTTGACCATCAGTACACCAAAGGGTATTTCAGATTTTCCACATTGAAATGGTATTTGAATCTTTTGCAGGGAGGGAGGGCAGCTAGATTTTCTTGGAGAATTCATCAGTGGGGAGTCAAGAACGCACCTCAGACTCTCCTTGCCATGTGGTGCTCATACTGCTAGTGTTCAAAGAAACCTTTGCGAAAAACCGGTCGCAGAAAGAGGCTGTCACCACTATGCAAGGGGGGATGGTTCGGGTATTGACTTCCCCTTCGATTCTACAACGGAATGGATGCTGCTGAGATTATGCTGTTTCTGGGGTCTCTTCCCATAATTTTAGTGGTTTTTTCGATTCTCGCCGCTGTGTACTTTGTCATGTCTGTGATGTTGCTGTGTTGTTCAGGCTAAGGCGCCTGCCTGCAAAGCTGGTAGCTAGAGAACAGAGATTATTTGTTGCCTCTCTTCTTTTTTGGGATTTGCTGCAAAGATTTGTAGAATCTAGGTGCTCGGGCATAACCAATCCTCGGCTGAAACCTGCCTGTTGTAGTGTTGTTGCTTGTAGTTTTTTCGCCATTTAAACATTGCAATTTCGATTTCTCTCTGTTTCTTGTTGGTCCTAGTTTCTTGTGTTCAGATAATTCTGAAGGCAGCAGCTTTTAAGGTTACCCATCATTGACATGAGCTCAAATAACGAACTTTGTCGGCAAAATTTAGGTGTCAGTAGGCAGTAGCCTACATTCGTCGGAAAATTAGACTCTAGGCGCTTTGGGTAACCAGATCATAGCAGAAATGCTTTGAAGTGACGCAAGTGCTCTGATCATCACAGGTTACAGACTCTGCAAGATGACCGAATGCCACAACTCCACTGTTCACAATGAAAGCAAACAGGGCGATAGAGTCATGCTGTTCGTTTGGCTGGTGCTGATTTGTTCTGAGAGAAAAGTACTGCTGGTTGGTTTGTTCTGAAAGAAAAGTACTGCTGGCTGGTGGCTGGTTTGTTCTAAGAGAGAAGTACTGCTGGCTGGTGACTGTTAAGCCAAGCGAACAAGGCGATAGAGTCATGCTGAAACATCAGATCTTGAAGTTCCTGGTTTTCCTGCACCTCATCAGGAAGACAGGCACTTCGGATACAAAGAATAGTTATGATACAGTTCAATTCAGAGTCGTGCGGTCCAGTTCATTTCAGACGGCAGTGCAGTGATAGCAATCCTCAACTTCAGAAAAATAAAATACTTTCCAGAGAGCAATTTGCCAGAGTATAACTTCCGGAACAAATTATAAAGTATAAAAACAATCTCATCTGGTTTTGTGTAGCACAAACATGTCCATCAAGATTTTAGTATACAAGCGACCAACAATAATCTTCACAACGCTTTATACAAATGTTCTCAATTTACAAAGAAAATACTACAATAAAAGGGGGAAAGCAATGATAGCATCTAGTCCCTTCAGTGGTTCAGGACAGCCGTGGACAGATGCCATAGCTCTTGGTCATCTTGCATGACCCCTTCATGTTTTGTAAGTTGTAAGCTACCTTCGATATTCTCCTGCATAAGATATTAACAACAGGAAAGAAAGCAGAACAATACAAAGATATTGTTTTTCGCGTCTAGTGAAACTATGGTTTACATATATGCCTGTCACCAATTGTGCTGTCTAACCCTAGATATGAAGCATACAGGGGGACAAAATGACAGGGCACAAGCACGATTTGACAATAGTGACTGTATGGTAGATTTCTCATGCTCAATCACTGAATTACAGAAAGATTTTACAGTTTACACTATTGACGCAGTAACATTCTGTGCACTGGCTGTCAAGTGAGCCAGATAGGAAAGAAGCTAATCATACCAAAATCTGAGTCTCATGGTAGTTTACAGGTCATGTCTACAGCCGCATCCAAAAAGAACTATTAAGTCAAACCTGCGATAAAGATAAAAAATAGTCAGCAAATCAGCACATCTATGTCTTTTATGATGCGCTTCTAAGGGATTTTATTCATCAACCATTTTGTAAGTTCATGATTTGTTACAACAAGCATATACATTTTTAAAGTAACCATAACTATTGCAAAAGGAGGAAACCAATGAAACCCATTTCAAAGATGGACAATCCAGCAGGCAAAGACCACTGGAGGCTTTATAAAAAAACACTTCATCTTTCTATTTCAGCATGAAAGGATCCTTTCTGAAGCTAGAATAAAAATTGCCGCAACTAGTATTCCAGAAAATAACTAACTTCTATTGTAAGGCGTCTCACGTTTAACAACATTTATAACCAGCCATTGAGGATACAAAATCCAAAGGACACATTTATATATAAGAAAGAAAAGACAATAAACATATCTGCAAGGAAGCCAAGGAAAACAGGCCTCAGTTATATCTCACTTCTAACAACATTTATAACCAGCCGTTTGAGGATACCAGAATCCAAAAGAACAAGTTTATATAAGAGAGAAAGGGCAATAAACATATCAGCAAGCAAGCGGTCACCAGCGGTGATGTTCTTGCATGTTACATGCAGCTTACACATGAACAAATATGGCAAGTTCTAGCACAAAAACAGCATATTAAATCCTCACAAGAAAAAAAAAGAATAAAAGAAAGCAGCAAAAGATGTACCAAGGCCACAGGATATGACAAAAATGAAATAGAAATGCTATTAGTATTCTCTGAATCTCTGATTGGTAAACATTTGCAGGTTAGTGATGCCATGATGGGCCACCTTTTTTTCTCTAAATCAGACCAAAGCCTGGTTAACCTTCTACCCACCCTAGATATAAAAAGTTCAGAAATATTAACAGCACAGATATGCTATGAAAATATGACTTGTACAAATCATCATCAGATCAAATTAAATGGTATATGTAGAGTTGTGGGTTTGCACTGTTTAAATAACAACACTTTAACCAAGCATATGTTGACATTTCTATTTAAGATAGATGGAGGCATGGAGCAACTCAAAAGATCATTTTATTAAGTATACTAGTAGAACTGGAAATTCAGAAATCCTTATGATGGATCTGCGGAATAATTCAGCAACAACTTTTTAACTGACACAAAAAAGAATGGCTCCAAAGTACAAGGAAAAAACATGGTAACAATGGTCAACATGCATAGTAGAAGTTAAAAGAATAACATACATAAAAACAAATAAAAAGTGCAAACATTAACTTGCAGAATAGGAGTATCTTCATATGATAGAGCATTGAACGCAGACTATAATTGTCATGGACGAAAAATTGCATTATCCATATCCAGCATTCTTATTTAATCAGTTACATCATGAAGTTTAATATAACCATAGCCGAAAACATGTTGCATACAGCCAAATTAGCAAGGAGATAATCTCCCCTACTCCAGTAAGGTTAAGGTCAAGACATGTGTAAAAGTTTGCATATGTTTGTTATAGCACAATGAAATATGCAGATACTCACCAGCTATGCCAATCCTAAGAAGTATTGCTTGGCCCAGATCGACATTTAGCATGGACAATAGGTCCCAACTGTGACCTTTCCAGACCATCAATATTACCATCTGGTGCATTCATGTAAACTGCACCTTTGTACATCCACTCTTCAGTCTCATCGCTGTAGAAATCTTCAAATGGTTCTTGACATAATGCACAGGCTGTCTGCTCCTCATCCGCAGGAACAGCCATTTCTTTCTCTTCTTTGCTGTCTGGGACTGGATCTGAGGGTACAAAGGCGGGAACCCCATCATTTCCAACTGTTTCTGCTGCTCTTAACCATTCCTCCGCAGTGACAAAATATTTACGTGAAGATTGCTTGCGGTTCTTTGAATTTCTATTTTTTGTAACATGCCAGTCCATGTGAGCACGATGCTCCTCTTGGCATTTGAACCGAAGGCCACAAGTTTTGCACTGCCTTGAAAGATCATGATACAAAGCATTGATGACAGAATCGTTCTGTACCTTGAGGTCTACATTGAAGTCAACCCCAATTGAATCCTACAGAAAAAGATTCACAACACATACCATTCAATTAACAGCAAGCATATTAACAGAAAAATACCGGCAATAAGGTGTCCGAATGCATGAGAAAGTACCTGAGGTTGGCTATGTGGTCCCAATGTAATTACACCTTGTCGCATAAGGTTACTCAATAGTCCAGACACAAATGGTTGAGGGCCACCAACTTGTGATGATGAACCAATCTGCAGAGAACCCGGTGGCGGTCCAGGAGGTAGTGGTGGCCTAGGAAAACTGGACACAGACGGCATGCCATATGGTGGCACAGCAGGTGGACCAGAAAAAGAACTGGGCAGAAGTGAAACTGGTGGCAATGCTGCACTACCTCCTTGTCCTGGGAATGGGGATACAGACATGCCAGGGCCAAAGCCTCTAAAAGTCTCCTGATGGTGGGGATGAGAATGGGGATGAAACTGTTGAGGATGATGAGACTGAGCTTGGTTTCCCAAAAGTGCACCTTGATTCTGTTGACTCGATGGCAACAAATCTTGGTGCTGATATGGTGGCTGAGCTAAGCTACCAGTACTTGTTTTCCGATCCAAAGCATCATATTGATGCCGTGGAACAAATACAGATGAACTGGCTCCTTGACTAACAAATGGCCTAATTTCTAGACTATCCGCTGCACTTCTAACATGTTTTGTATCGGGTGGAATTGGTACTAAAGTTTGCAACTGAGTATGATGAAGAGGCCATTCTATTGGAGCAGCAGCAGTTACCAGCCTGTGCTTCTCCGCCAAAGGTATATCTGCACTCAAAGCATTGTATGTACCACCGATCTCCAGTCTCTTGACTGGCATTTCACCGTCAGCAGGCAGTGGTATTCTATCAAGTACCGATGCATGTTCAGGTGCTTGTACTCGTAGTGGCAGACCAGTAGACTGTTGCCAAGGTGGAGCTTGCATGGTTGCAGTTCTCCCATGATTGAGGGTATGCTCAGAACTCTGGTACTCCAAACGAGCTCCATTCTGAACACCAAAAATGCTAGGATGTCTCCTACTAGTAGGCATGTTAGCATGCTGCAAAGGGGGCAAAAAAGATGGCATATTTGTCAATATAGGATTATAGGTGTTAAGAGTAGATTCATAGACAAAACATTGACAGGTTAACAAATCTGCATATGAATTAAATTTAATGTATGGATAACAATGTTGGAAATTTTATAGTTATAAAAACATAAAAAATAAACCAAAAAGTGGTGAAAGAATGAACAGCGTTGAAAAACATCTAAAAGACTGGAAGACCAAGCTTGTCTGCTCATGGTGCGTGCATTTTTAAAACTTTTGAAATCTACTAGACATAACTGAGGGCAGACATTATTTAACATCAAATGTGGAATAAAAGGAAAAACTGCCAAAAGAATATGATGGGGAAGTTCCTTCCCTAACACATGCACATGATGGCAGAAAATTGTTTTCTGACTAATTTTTCACAGATTTTTTTTTCAAGTACATAACATGGCAAGAATCAGTATTCACAGACTATGGCTATTCCTTTCAGTAAAAAGAATGGCCACATGATACAAACATGTGGTTAAATCTTTCGAAATTTGGCAAGAATACCTTTTTGTGCACCTAGATTAGCCAACTGAAGCTTGTGACTTTTTGAGTATATCTGATATTACTTAATTACATAGCAGTATAAAATTAGCTTGTTCTTAGAGGCACTAGGCATTAGGCTCTAGGAAGGCAGAAGAGGAAGAAGAATACAGGTGGCTTGTGACATGTGACCTAGTTAAAGAGATGATGGGGAGAGGAATGAAGAATGACGCACATAAAGTCATGTTCTCGCCAATCCTTTGCCAGCTCCTCCTCATTAGTATCTCTGCTCCTCTTCTGGTGGCCATGGCTGCCAGCGGATCACAACTAGCTCATCACGCATGCCTAGGGCCATCTAGGCGCAGCCCAGCTTAAGGTACTAATTATGGGAAAAGCATGGCTAGTTGGCCCACAGCACCAAGGCTCCTACCTTTTTTAACAATGTTTCTTTACAAATATAAGTTAAAAATCAGCAATCCAACTTGTGTACTAGAGACTAACTTTTTTTAAGAGCAAGAAAGTCTGTAACGAATGAAGGGTATAAAACATAAAAAAATTATTCGTAAACTGGCAGAATGATAGAAGGCACCAAGTGTTATGCTAATGTATCTATCACTATAATTAAAGAAAGATGAGACAATCATACATTTGCAGCAGTAATCCTATCTTCAAGATTTAATGGTGGGCCATCAACCGATGATCGAGGAGCTTGACTTTGAAAATTGTGCCTCCCAATATCAGATTCCAGTAACCCTGCATTTGCCCCAGGAAATCCAGCTCTCATGGTTCCAGGAGGAAATGATGGCACGCTGCTTCTGATTCGATCAGTCAAAGTTGGACTCATATCCTCCCAAGAATACTCTTCTTCCTCTGAAGTGAGCCAATTTCGTGCACTAGCCATCCCATTTGAATCCAGGCGCTGCATTTTAGGAACTCTTTCATCAGCATCCCGGCCTTGAGAATTCCCATATGCGTCAATAAGTTCTCTTGCACTTTGCTTCCTGTACTCTTCATCAAGCATGCTGATTGTAGGCCGTCGTGCACCATCGTCGAAGGTCCATCTCGACCTGCCATTTCGATCAGGTAACCTTCTGGGATCAGGTCCCAATATAGAACGAGATGGTGGTAGCCTCTCTAGCACTCTCTTGGGGGACGCATTCCTAGGGAACACATCAAGAGGTGGCGACCTGGACAGGTTTCTCCTTGAAGTGTCTAATGGCCCATCTAGAATGGCATCCGATGGATGTGTGCTCAACAGATGTGGAGATGTTGCCCTTATTGTTCCAGCAAGAGATCGGAGTGTATCTTGTTGATCATGGTCATCAGCATACTGCACAGTAGATTTCTGCCCATATGATTCCAAACACAGATTATGAGTCATCACAAAATAAAAGGCGCGTGCTACAATACAGCTTGGATTAAAACTAAAAACATGAGCAGTTCTTTATCATATTGAAGTACTTGGGTTTTGTTTAACCTGAGAAAAAAAACACCCAAAACATTGTCTCAATCAGTCTATGAAGCCATTTAGATAAGTTTGGTTGCTTAAGAGCAAACTTGAAATACTAAATGAGGTATAAGAATTGGTAGGAACTCTCGGAAGACTTGGTACAGATGCAGAGTATTGTAGGTAAGCATGCCTGAGTCTTAAACATATATAGCATTCCCCAAAAATATAAAAGAAAGGTTTCCCTTTGTCAACCAATAAGGAGAGTAAAACAAACAGAATACAATTATTTTCCAAGCTAGTAAGGTTTACGGAGGTGTGGAAGACAGTCTTGGAATAGGATACAGGAATTAGTCATAAGAATGACAAGTACTGACAAAAGCTGATGTGCTCTCAATACCTGAAACATTGAAGGACGTCCTCGCAAGCCGTTTGATGTTAATCCATTTATCAGATCCTCCTCCACATCAACCATTTGCCTAGTGCCACGAATGGCAGGCTGATGCGTCTGAAATTCAGGAAATATAGAGGACAAATATTAACAATGAAGTTAGAATAAAACTAAATAGAGCATAAAGAATGATAGAATACACCATGTTGTGCAACAATGTGCTACAGTAATACACTATGTGTCACACATTTCTCCGTTAGTCTAAAACTAACAAACTTAAATCACAACAACAAGCACACCAGTGATTCTACTATCTATACTTTATTACAAAAAAAATCTTACCACATTGGCCTGCTTCAATTTTTGTTGTGCTTCCAAATACTTGGGATTTACATGTATGCCATGAGACAGCCTAGGAGATAGAGACTCTGATTGATGCGGATTTGTCGCTATGGCAGGACGCTTATCCTCTGAGGGCGAAAATTGAAGGTCGTCCTCGATGCCACGAAGCACAGAAGAAGGAAACACTGGCCACCAGGTACGAAAGAGGCGGCGCATTGAAGCATACTGGCTGGGATGAACTCTACAGTATGCATCAACAAATACCTTCTGCAACCTTGCGGCAAAATGATCTACATATTCGCGGCCTATGTTCTTCACAATACTATCTAGCAGATACAAAGATGGTAATATCTGGTCAGGTGGCACCTGCAAGAATATCGCAGAATAAATGAAAATGAACCTTGAAAGTAATGTGTACTCTATTAAACGCATCATGTGATGTGAGAAAGAAAAAAGTGGATTTTACAATCTCATACGAACAGGTTTAGAAAGAAAAAAAAATTGTAGGCCCCTGGAAGCTTACTAAGGGTTATTTCCATTTAAAATTAAAAATTACTGACTGACATCTTCAAGAAAACCAGCAAAACAGCCTATTACAAAATATTTCCCAAAAAACAACGAATCGGCAACTGAACAAGTAAACAGTAACTGACTCAATGCGCAAGAACCCTAACCAAGAACCTCCAAATTTTGAACTCATTTTACTGTAATTCCAAAGAGATATCAGTGTAACACATTTATATATTACGGCCTATGCCCCCTAAATCTCGCATCTCAAACGGCAGTTATCAAATCATAGCGACATATATTTGAACAAGTAAACAGTAAGTCAGTAATCTGACTCAATGTGCAAGAATCCTAAACAATAACCCCCAAATTTTGAACTCACTTTACTGTAAGTCCAAAGAGGTATCAGTGTCTATACATTACAGCCTATACCCACTAAATTTTGCATCTCAAACGGCAGTTATCACATCATACCGACAGATATTTGCAATTGCACTGCCCAGACACCTACTTTTACTCAGTAGCCCAACATGCGCATCTCAGTTCCCCAATGGTACTAAACAGAAAGTTCAAGAGAAATAATTCAATAAATAAAATGTTAAGCATCGACCTCATACACATCACGTCCATTAGTTCAATCCAACCTTAAAAAAATCCCACACACTGATTGTTAAACCCAAGTGTATGAAACAGGTACAGCAAGTGGAGTGACAGACTAGATTATCTGTGCATTGTTTCCTCCAAAGGAGAACAAATCTCTACCGAATGCAGCTATTACAAAAGCTATGAATATACAGTACTCCATCGATTTCACAGAATTTCTCGACTTCCATAGCTACCACACCACACGGCGAAACTTGGCATAGCCCAGATTACCCAGCACCGAAAAATCAAGCTTCCTCGCAGCCAACTCCAACAAAAAAAAAGGAGCAACTATCTCAGGAGGAAGCAGAGCGAAAGGAGCAGCAAACCGACCTCGGCGATGCGGGCGCAGACGGCGTCGGCGATGCCCCTGGCGGCGACCGCGGCGTGCTGCCCCGCGATGATGGTGAGCTCGGTGATGACCGGCTTGCAGTTGAAGGTGAGCTCCCGGAGCGCCTCCGCGTACACGCGCACCACCGCGGGGGCGCCCGGCTCGCCCCCGCCGCCGCCCGCCTCGTCGCGCAGCCGCGCGCGGAACCTCTCCACGACCTGGCCCGCCGCGGGGGCGCCCGCCATCGGGCGGGGTGAGAGGATCTCGGGGGGTTCTCGGGTATGAGGGGGGAAGGTGGCTAGGGTTTGGGGTGGCGGCGACGGCGAGAGGGAGGCCGAGGCATGTGGTGGTGGGGGGGTGGGAGCGGGGAGGAAGACGGCCCGGCGATTTACGGCGAGGATCGCGTTTCCGCGATTCTTTTCCTTTCGGCTCCGCCTTCGCTCTTCCTGGAGTTTCTGGGAGGAAATTAATTCCTGCAGTAACGGAGGTACAGCGCCAGGATGGTCCGTACGATCGAGATCCGACGGACCTGATTGCTCTTCACTGGACAGTGTAGTACAGCAGGAGGCAGAGGAATCATGTTATTTTGTTTTATTTACATGTGTTTGTATAAAGGTGATTTTCAGTGCAAGATTTCATATTTATGTTTTCAAAAATATCAAATAAAGCAACAGTGCATTTTTTTGTTCTTGGATGAAATAGATCACACAATGCATTGTTCAATTTTTTTTTTCAAACTTACATGCAAGATACTACAAGTTATGTTGAAAAAAAGTGTACCATAGTTTCATGAAACTAGTTCATTCTCTCACTTCATAAATAATTTATCAGAGTTACCTACAAAGAAATCTATTTCATTTATACCATGAAACTTCACCAAGAATGGTCTGAGGGTAGGTAAGAAAAGATAGTAGATGTCCTACTTCAAATTAATGCAACTCCACAGTCTTCTCAGGGATCATATTGAGATAAGATAAACATATACTCCGTATAAATGATTCATAAACAGGTTAAAAAAATTGTTTCGATGCATTGTCGCCATGTTAATTGGTACACAATTGGAATAGGGAGGGCAAGAATTTATGATAAGATTGATGCAATGCATTTGATACGAGCAATCATGCTTTCAATGGACAGAAAAACATTTCGACCTTAATGTGTGATATGCAATGTGATCAGGCATTCATATCACAATGTCCAGGACATGCATCGACGATGTTTTCCAAGCAGGAGAACTAAATGTTCTCGCATATATACTACAATTCTTAATTAGCACATCCGAATTTATGCTTCAACATAGCATGGTACAAAAGTTTGTTGCACCATGGTAAAGGCTTTTTGCATCACAAGTGCTGTTAGCACGCACAGCATCATGTGGCCAGCATGTGATTGCCATGCTAGCATAAATAATGCATCGTGCTATGCGGCATCGTTCCATGTATCTTCACACTTTCATTGTTTGGGATAGAGCATCAACTCCATTACTAGACATCTATGGCAAAGTCCATGTCATATTGACTGGTGTGATAGCAGCCTACATTAGTAGAGGATCGGCCTTTGGTTCACCCCTTTAGTTTCGGTTGAAATTTGGAGTCCGGACTAAAGGCTTTGCATCTACATGGCTGCGAGTGGTCGGAGTACCCCGACCCTTTAGTCTGGATTCGTAACACCAACCTAGACTAAATGAGGGTCTTTAGTCTGGGTTCGTAACACCAACCGAGACTAAAGGGACTCGGGGCTTTAGTCTAGGTTGATGTTACCAACCGAGACAAAAAGGGGGGCTTTAGTCTAGGTTGGTGTTATGAACCCATACTAAAGGATCTCTCATGCATCATGTACTCAATCAGATGTGTTGTGTCCATGAGATGATAAGGAAGGTATGCGCAAGGCTAGAGGTCGTGAGTTTGAATCCCCACACCGTGCATGCACATATTTCGCGTAAAAAAATCGTATCGTGTGAATTGTGACTAATTGTAGGTACCTAATACCCTTAGACCGTCTCCGGCCACTGCTGGAGCAGCGTCTGCATCTGCATTTTGCAGACCGGAGGCGCACTGTTGCGGCTCCAGCAGCTGCCGCAACAGGTGCTGCATTTTGCAGCTAGGTGGTGGCGGTGCTGCATTCTCAGGGGCTCTAGGGGCTTTCCCCCATCCCAACTGTCGTGGGCCCCACCGTCTCGGCCTCCTCTTGCTCCGCCTGCTCTGCCGCCCTCGGCCTCCGCCTGCTCTGCCCGCCGCTTGCTCCGCCTCCGCCTGCTCCGCTGCCCTCGGCCTCCGCCTACTCCGCTTCGCCTGCTCAGCCGCCCTGCTTCGCCTCCCTCAGCCTCCGCAGGTGGAGGCCGCCTCGCCGCACGCCCGCTCGCCCCGCCCCCTCTCCACCGCCGCTCGATTCGGGAGAGCCCCGACGAGGAGGTCGAAGACGACGGGCGGTCGGCGGCCCGCCTCGATCTGGAGCAGGAGCGTGGGGCGGTCCGCCTCGATCTGGAGCAGGAGCGCAAATCCGCCTCGATCTGGAGCAGGAGCGCGGATCCGGTGCGGTAGGTCGACGGGAAGCGGCGGCGACAGGAGAAGGAGGCGGCGGCGAATCCACCCCGCTGCGAGTCTCCTTCACCGACCTCCTGGCCTGGATCCGGCGTGGCCCCTTCCTCCCCTCCCTTTCCTCCACCTCGAGCTGGAGGATGCGAGCAGCAGGGGCCGCCGGCCTCTCCCTCTCCTCCACGGCCGCCTCCCTTCTCTCCTCCATCTCGATCTCCTCACCTGCAAAGAGCCGTGTGCGGTGGCGCGGCGAGTTGCTCGAGCTCGGCCGCACGCCTGCTCACCCCGCCCCCTCTCCTCCTCCTCACAGTCGCGCCCGCTCGCCCCGCGGCCCCCCTCTCTCCCCCTCGCGGTCGCGGCAACCAACTGCCGGGGTGAATGGCGAGGAGATGTAGAAGGTGCTTGTCGGGGACAGCCATAGGGGTCCCCTAACTATGGGGGAGATTACCCTTCCTAAAAAATTGACACAAAACCATAAAAACACTCCCCGAGCCGGCCACAGCCCAAACTCAAATAAGGCCCACGGACCGCCGCGGCCTGATAACAGTCACGGCCCAACAGACGACCATCCCCAGCCGCCCTCGAGCCGATCTTTGCCTCGCTCGAGGGCCTGGCACCCTTCGAGCGGATTTTCGCCTCGCTCGAGGGCTTGGCGCCCCTCGAGCCAATCCCCGTCCCGCTCGAGGGTTTGGCGCCCCTCGAGCGGATCTCCGTCTCGCTCGAGGCCAACCCTCGAGCGACAGCATCCCGCTTGTCTCACCCGGCAGGGGCATTAAATGCCCTTGACCGCCGCAAGCGCCATAGTCAAAATGCAATCCTCCCCCACGTCGCACCGCTGACACCGCCTGGGTTTCTGACCCTGTCACTGTGCGGCCAAACCCCGTCACTATGCCGCTATTCCTAGCACTGTGCAGGTACTGCGCGGCCCTGTGCGGACAGGCCAGTGTCATTCCAAACACTGCGCCGCCTACTCCCGTCCTTCTCCCACGGCAAGCCCCTCGAAAGGGCATGGGCGCACCCTCGAAGACGGTACGGGCGGCGACCAAGTGTGCACGCCGGGCGGCGCCGTGGCGCGGAACGCATGGAGCACGTCTTCTCCATCATCTTCGGCACTGCACAAGCCATCTCCGGTGTTGTACAGGCCATCCCCGGCGCTATGCGGCCATCCCCGGTGCTGCACAAGCCATCCCCGGCGCTGTGCGGCCACCCCGGTGCTGTGCGACCATTCCCGACGCTGTGGCGCCCTGTGCCGACGGGACATCACCACGCCGACGCCTGTGCCACCGGGGCTCCCCCCGTAGCGGAACCCCCGAACAAGTATGGGCGCACCCTCGAATCGGCGTACGGACGACGACCAAACATAAACGTCGGTCAAGCCCACCCTCGAAGTCACTCCCATACAAGCGCGGGAGTTGCCACGCCACCTGCGGAGGCTGGAGCTCGCCGTTAAACCGCCCCAGAGGCAAGAATCCGTCAGGACAACCGTCATGTCAAGGGCATTGTGTGCCAGTACGCCGTCACCTTACGCAGCACTATGCAGCACGCTTGTAAGTTACCTCCCCTTGGCCTATAAAAGGAGGAGGCAGCCGCCTAGCTACGGGCACGTAAAGACACCCGCACTCACCCGTATACTCGTTCCCCCGATATTGGCACTTCACCCCAATCATCCTAGCAGGGACTTGGAGGCTTTTCCTCCTCTCCCGCCTTGTTTATAGCCCCCCTCTACAGCACCACCGGTGCGAATCAATACAACGCACACGCGTAATCTGCTGGACGTACGACCCCGCGGTCGGAACTAGGATAAATCCGTGTCCCTGTGTTGCCATTTGCACCAACCATCGAGAGGCTGATCACAGCGTATCTCACTAGTTAGTGTCGGGACTAATCCTAACACCGACAGTTGGCGCGCCAGAAGGGGAGTCGCGCTGTGATCGACCCCTCACCAGAAGTCTCGATGGTGATTCGCACCGAGATGACGTCCCAGAGGTACGCCATGGGCAGCTCGGACCCTTTCCCTGCCGGATTCGAAATCCGGTTCGGGAGCCTGAACTTTCAGGCTACGGGAAACGGCTACCACATGCGCCTTACCAATCGGGATGAACTCCACCCGTGGCGGTCAACAGGGCCGGGCCCGATCCCCGCCACGCCGACGACCGACGTCCCGACGCCGGAACCCACGACGGCGATTGCCTCGACGTCTCAACACCGCAAACGCCCGGGTCAGCGCTCGCATCAGGCGCGCACGGAGCGGCGCCGGGCAGCACGCGACGCGGCCCGGAGCGACGCACCACCGCCGAGCGACATGACGGCGCACCCTACAGGGGAGCGCGCGGCCACGGGGCCGCAGTTCCCCCACGGGATGCGCAACTCCGTCACAACGTACGTCTCATCCGCCAGCACCGACATGGCCGCATACGAGGATCTCCCGGGCCATCACCTGCTGTCAACCCGGAACCTCATCACCACCACCAACGACGAGTCGTACCACAGCTCGGCCATCGAGCTGCCGCCCGCGACCTCGCACGGCTACGCGGAGTGGGACTTCTCCGGCGTACCAGACCCTGTGGTGTTCCGGCGGTTCCTTGACGCCGCGGACTACTGGTTCGGTTGCTCCGACGACTCCAGCGAAGGGAGCTACGATCCCTCGCGCGAGTGCTTCGTTGTCGTCATCAATGAGCATGCTGACAGCGCGAACGGAGCAGGCGACGGGGATGCGGCCCAGCATCCAGAGCCAAACCCGCCACCGGCCCTACCAGCGGGCAATGCGGACATTAATGCGCAGCTGGCCCAAGCGTGCGAGCTCGAGGCGAAGCTCGCAGAGGAGTACCGGCAGGTGCGGCTCTTACGTGCTACCATCGCTGGGGAAGTCTCGGCGCGCGGCGAACGCGCCCGGGAAGCCGGGAGGCAGGCCCGTGAACGCATCAACACCGACTTCAATGTCGACGACCCGCACACGCCACCACGAGCCAGCCAAAAGCTCGTCGCGGTAGCGACACTGCTTCGGGCCATGCCCGAGCCGTCAACACCCGAGGCACGTAACCTGCGTCGCGAGGCGCAGGCCCTCATCGAGCAGGCGGCCGTACAGCAGGCCGAGAGCTCCGCGTCCCGCATACGCAACCAGTCCAACGCGCGGGGCGACGGCGACGTGCAGGACCAGGAGGCATCCGTCCACACGGACGGCGCGGCGGGACAGCCGGCAAACCGGGGCAGGACGCCTGTCAGGGAGCGGATCCTTGACACGCGCGGCCAGGCCCACGACGGCGATGCTCGCAACGTCCTGAACGCCAAGAGGAGGGGCGACGCGGAGGCGCGGACGGCGGCGGGCTACCACCCTCGGCGAGGTGGTCACTACGACAGTCGGGAGGACCGCTCGCCAACGCCGGAACCCCCGGGAACCCGTGTGTTCAGCCGGGAGATCCGCACGGCGAGTTTCCCCCAGCGCTTCCGCCAGCCCACCACCATCACCAAGTACACGGGGGAAACAGACCCTCGGGTATGGCTCAACGACTACCGCCTGGCTTGTCAGCTGGGCGGCGCCACCAACGACGCGGTGATCATCCGCAACCTGCCGCTGCACCTTGCGGATTCGGCCCGGACATGGCTCGAGCATCTGCCGCCCAGCCAAATCCACGGCTGGGACGACCTAGTCTGCACCTTCGTGGGAAACTTCCAGGGCACGTATGTGCGCCCCGGGAACTCATGGGACCTGCGGGGGTGCACTCAGAAGCCCGGCGAGTCGCTCCGGGACTTCATACGGCGCTTTTCCAAGCGCTGTACCGAGCTCCCGAGCGTCGCTCAGTCGGAGATCGTGCACGCCTTCCTCGAGGGCACGACCTGTCGGAACCTCGTGCGCGAGCTCGGGAGGAGCCCGCCGGTCGACTCCAACGAGCTGTTCAATATCGCCACCAGCTTCGCTTCGGAGAGGAGGCGGTGGGGGCCATTTTCGACGGCAAGAAAGGCAAGCGCGTGGACGACGCGCCCGTGGAGGGCAGCAAGTCCAAGGAGCCCGTGAAGAAGCAAAAGCGGGGCAAGAAGGGCAAGAAGCCCCACCACGACGCGCGCGCGCAGGGACGCGGCGAAAACGACGACGAGGCCCTCGCCGTCGACCCTGCTCGTAAGGGTCCTCGAGGGCCCCCTCGAGGCCCCGATGTGTTCGACGACATGCTGAAGAAGCCATGCCCGTACCACAAGACCCCGGTCAACCACACCCTCGAGCAATGTGACATGCTCAAGAAGTACTACAGCCGCGTCGCCGCGAAGGAGGACGAGGCCAAAAAGGGCGGGAGTGACGAAGGTGCCGACGGTTTCCCCGCCGTGGAGAACGTCTTCCTCATCTTCGGGGGGCCGACGGTGGACATGTCCACCAGCCAACGCAAGCACGAGCAACATGAAGTTCTCGCCGCCGAGAAGGCCCCTCCTTCCTTCCTCGACTGGTCGGAGGAGGCCATCACCTTCAACCACAAGGACCACCCGAACCGCATCCCCCACCCGGGCCAGTACCCGTTGGTCGTCGACCCCATCATCGGCAACGCGCGATTCTCAAAGGTGTTGATGGACGGCGGCAGCAGCCTCAACATGCTGTACGCGCACACCCTGCGGCTGATGGGGATCGGATTGGATCAGCTGCGGCCCAGCACGACGCCGTTCCATGGCGTCGCGCCGGGGAAGCGCGTCCAGCCCCTCAGGCAGATCGATCTGCCGGTCTGGTTCGGCACGCCGGATAACTTCCGCAAGGAGACCCTCACCTTTGAGGTGGTGGGGTTTCGGGGCGTGTACCACGCCATCCTCGGGCGTCCGTGCTACGCCAAATTCATGGCGGTCCCGAACTACACGTACCTCAAGATGAAGATGCCGGGGCCAAAGGGCGTCATCACGGTAGGCTCGTCGATCGAGCATGCATTCGACTGCGACGTCGAGTGCGTCGAGCACGCCGAGGCACTCGCACTGGATGAATCGCTCATCGCGGACATGGAGAAGTTGGCCAACAAGGGCCCCGACTCCCCTGCCAAGCACGCGGGCAGCTTAGAGGCTACCGAGCAGACCAAGGAGGTACCCCTCGACACCGCTGCCCCCGAGGGCAAGGTGTTGAGGGTCAGTTCCACCCTCGACCCGAAATAGGAAGTGGTGCTCGTCGACTTCCTCCGCGCCAATGCCGACATCTTTGCGTGGAGCCCCTCGGACATGCCGAGCATCCCGAGGGAGGTCGCCGAGCACTCCCTTGACATCCTACCTCACTCCAGGGCTGTGCAACAGCGCCTGCGGTGCTTTGACGAAGAGAGGCGCCGGGCGATCGGAATGGAGCTGCGGAGGCTCCTCGAGGCCGGGTTCATCAAGGAAGTGTTCCACCCCACGTGGTTAGCTAATCCTGTACTAGTTAAGAAAAAGAATGAGAAATGGCGAATGTGTGTAGATTACACCGGTTTGAATAAAGCATGTCCCAAAGTTCCCTTTCCTTTGCCATGAATCGACCCAATAGTGGATTCTACCGCGGGATGCGAACTCTTGTGTTTCCTTGATGCCTATTTGGGCTACCACCCAATAAAGATGAAGGAGTCCGATCAACTCGCGACCTCTTTCATTACGCCATTCGACATGTTTTGCTACGTAACGATGCCATTTGGTCTTCGAAATGCGGGAGCTACATACCAGCGATGTATGCAACACGTTTTCGGGGACCACATCGGGCGGACCGTGGAGGCATACGTAGATGACATTGTCATCAAAACCAGGAAGGCGGACGACCTGGTTAACGATTTGCGCGTCACGTTCGATTGCTTACGGGCCAACGGGGTAAAGCTAAATCCCGAAAAATGCGTCTTTGGGGTGCCGCGCGGCATGCTACTGGGTTTCATTGTCTCCCAGTGGGGCATCGAGCCCAACCCCGAGAAGGTCTAGCCCTCGACCGGATGGGGCCAATTCGAGACTTGAAGGGGGTGCAGAAGGTGTTGGGCTGCCTAGTCGCTTTGAGCCGCTTCATTTCGCGGCTCGGCGAAAAGGGCCTGCCCCTCTACCGACTCCTGAAGAAGCACGAGCGCTTCTCCTGGACCATCGAGGCCCAGGACGCGCTCGACAAGCTGAAAGCGACGCTCGCGCACGCGCCAATCCTCACGCCGCCCCGAGACGGTGAGCCTCTGTACCTCTACGTCGCGGCAACCACCCAGGTGGTCAGCGCGGTCATCGTGGTAGAGAGGGCAGAGGAAGGGCACGCCCTTCCAGTCCAAAGGTCGGTGTACTACATCAGCGAGGTGCTATCCGAAACCAAAGCACGGTACCCACAGATCCAGAAGCTGCCCTACACAGTGATACTTGCACGGCGCAAGCTGCGGCACTACTTCGAGGCCCACCCGGTCACGGTGGTCTCATCGTTCCCGCTAGGGGAGATAATCCGCAATCCGGATGCCTCGGGTAGAATCGCGAAATGGTCCGTAGAACTCATGGGGGAAACACTTACTTACGCGCCGCGCAAGGCAATCAAATCCCAAATCCTCGCGGACTTCGTCGCTGAATGGACAGACACTCAATTGCCCCCATTACAGATTCAGGCCGAGTGTTGGACCTTCTACTTCGACGGGTCGGTGATGAAAACCGGAGCGGGCGCGGGCCTGCTCTTCATCTCGCCCCTCGGAGAGCACATGAGGTATGCAGTGCGCCTGCACTTCCCCGCGTCGAACAATATGGCGGAATACGAGGCCCTCCTTTGTGGCCTCCGAATCGCCATTGAGACCGGCATCAAGCGCCTCGACGTCAGGGGAGATTCGCAGCTCATGATCGACCAAGTCATGAAGAACGCGAGCTGCCATGATGAGAAGATGGAAGCTTACTGCAATGCCGTGCGTGCGCTCGAGGACAAATTTTACGGCGTTGAGCTCAACCACGTTCCCCGCAAGTACAACGAGGAGGCGGACGAGCTCGCGAAGATTGCGTCGGGGCGGATCACCGTTCCTCCGAACGTTTTCACGCGTGATGTCGCCAAACCTTCCGTCGACCTTAGTAAAACCACCTCGAGTCCGGGAGAACCCTCGGGGGCTCCCTCGAATCCGATGGGCGCGGAGCCCATGGATGAGGACCCCTCGAATGAGGCGTTCGTGCTCTCCCTGCTCGAGGGATATGGGGCCGACGAAGCCGAGGCCATGGAGATCGAGATGCCCCCCCCCCCCGCGGTGGACTGGCGAAGCAAGTACCTCGCCTGGATCGATCAAGGAGAGCTACCCTCGGATCGGACCGAGGCGAGGTGCATCACCAGAAAGGCCAAATCATTCACCGTGGTCGACGGCGAGCTGTATAAGCGCGCCGTGTCTGGAATCCTACAACGATGCGTCCCCATCCCCGAGGGTTGCGAGTTGATCCGGGACATCCACGCAGGCGTGTGTGGCCATCACGCGGCGCCGCGCACCCTCGTAGGCAACGCATTCCGCCAGGGCTTCTACTGGCTCACGACGGTTGCCGACGCCAACGAGGTCGTACGCACCTGCGAGGGGTGCCAGTTCTACGCCCGCAAGACCCACCTCCCGGCTCACGCCCTCCAGACCATACCCATCACATGACCGTTTGCCGTATGGGGATTGGACATCGTCGGGCCCCTGCGGAAGGCGCCCGGGGGCTACACGCATTTGCTGGTTGCAATCGACAAATTCTCAAAGTGGATCGAGGCGTGCCCCCTCACTAACCTCAGATCCGAGCAAGCCGTGTCATTCTTCACCGACATCATCCACAGGTTCGGGGTGCCAAACTCCATCATTACCGATAACGGCACCCAGTTCACAGGCAGGAAATTCCTGGAGTTCTGCGACAACCACCATATCCGCGTGGACTGGGCGGCCGTCGCACATCCACAGACTAATGGCCAGGTAGAACGTGCCAACGGCATGATCTTACAAGGCCTCAAGCCTAGGATCTTCGACAGACTGAGCAAGTCTGGTCGCAAGTGGATTCAGGAGCTACCGTCGGTCATCTGGAGTCTCAGGACCACCCCGAGCAGAGCCACGGGGTTTACGCCATTCTTCCTCGTCTATGACGCAGAGGCCGTCCTCCCCACGGACCTGGAATACGGATCGCCCAGGCTCAGGACCTACGAGGAAAACTCGAACCAGCGGGCTCGCGAAGACTCGTTGGACCAGGTAGATGAAGCCCGCGACGTGGCGATGATGCATTCAGCAAGATATCAGCAAGCACTCCGGCGATACCAAGCTCAGAAGATCCGACGCCGAAACTTCAGCGAGGGCGACCTAGTGCTAAGGCTACGACAAGACAATCGAGGCCGTCACAAGCAGTCACCGCCGTGGGAAGGACCTTACATCGTCATCGAGGTGCTCAAGCCCGGCACATACAAGCTTGCGAACGAGCAGGGCGAAGTCCTCACCAACGCTTGGAACATCCAACAGCTACGTTGCTTTTACCCTTAAAAAGTTCCAAGTCAATTTGTGCATATCCGACGCCCCGGTCGGTTGTATATATGTTAAGTTTGTGAATAAAGTGAAGGGAGACTCGGCTTTCTCTCTGAAAACCAAGTCCCCCTCGAGGGCTACTACGGGGGGCACCCCCCCTAAATGGTCCCCTTTTTTCGCAAAAATCGTTTGTTCCAAAAATGCTAAGTATGTCCTAACCCGGGAGCTCGGGCAAAAAGAGGCGGGGCGCGAGCAGCCAAAAGGCAAAGACGGGCGAGCTAGGGACGGCCCACGCCTCCGGTAGGATACGGCTTCTCCTCCTCACCACTTTGCCTATGGGCCGCTCGTGAAAATGATCAATCCCAGCCGAAACTTGCCTGGGCAGCGGGAAAGGGACAGAACAACATAAATAAAATGAACCAAGCTTAACTTACAAATCTCTAAAGCAAATTGTCTTATTACAAATGCCACCTGACTCAGATCCTAATTACAATCTAAGGGCCTCAGCGCCCGGCCATTTTCAGGGCTCGAGGGGCCCAGCGGGAGGAGCGTTCGGGAAGAGGTCCTCCTCAAAAGCGTCGGCAAGATCCGCGGCGGCGGGCGCAGCAGCAGCGTCAAGTCGGTTCACCACCTCCTGCGCCCCGTCATCATCAAGATCGTCCGCGACAATGTAGCCCGTGGCCAGCGCCGTAAGGTCAACAACGTAGTGCGACGTCACCACGCTGAGGGTCTTCTGGATGCCGAGGCGGAGGGCGCCTTTCATGCGCTCGGCAACGCGACCGCCCAGAGCCCGAAGGCGGCTCGCCACCGAGCTCCCTGACTGACCGGCACCCTCGTCAATGCTCTGGCACACTTCGAGGGCCGCCTCCTCCAGAAGTCCCAAATCCTGCTGGGATGAGTCGTAGGCCGCCTGGAGCACTCCCACCTGCGTCGCTGACTCCCCCAGGGCTTTCCGCAAACCTGAGAGAAAAAAGGGTAAGTCGAGAGCGGATCTCGGCAAACCTGATCAGCAAACAAAGGGCCGGGGGCGGCAACTCACCCTCGACCTGCTTCCTCTCCTTCTCGAGGTCTGTACGCATGGCTTCGGCCTCCTGCTGCAGCTGCAGGACCGAGGCGTCCTTCTCCGCGCCAGCAGTCTTCAAGGCCTCGACGGTAACGCCCCCCTCCACCAGCTCCCCGGTGAGCCGCTCGATCTCCGCCTCTCGGAGTTGAAGCGCAGCCCTGGCCTCCGTCAGCGAGGTACGCTCCTGGTGGAGTTGGGACTACGCCTCCTCCCGTGCCGAGCGTTCCCGCTAGAGGGCGGACTGAGCCTCCTCGAGCGCGGTTCACTCCTGCTGGAGCTGAGTCTCCACCTGCGCACGGGCGCCGCGCTCCTGTCGGAGTTGATCCTCCACCCCCTCGAGCGCCGTGACCTTCTCCTGAAGAGCAGCGCCCAGCTTTTCAGCCTCCTGGGCCTTTTGCTCAGCCTGGGTCTGCCAGGACCGCGCCCCCTCGAGGGTCGTGCGGTCCTGCAGGAGTTGGGCCTGCGCCACCTCGAGGGCTGTCTCCTTCTGCGCTAGAGCGGTCTGTGCCTCGGCCAGGGCGTCGCGCGCCCTCTGCAGCTCGCCGCTGGCTGTCGCCAGCACCCCTTCCTTCTCCTGGAGCGCGGTCCTCACCTCGTCGACCTCCTTGGCTTTTTCCGTCGCCAAGGTGCGCTGGTCGGTGTAGGCGTCCTCCACGCCCATGAGCTTGTACTCCAGCCAGTCGTTGTCCGCCCGCAGGGCCTCCACCATGGCATCCAGAGACTCGTACTGTTCCTGGTACCAGGCGAGGTCCGAGCTCGGCGAGGCGGTCGAACTTCTCGCCCGCCTGGCCCTGCAGCTCCTGTGGGTAGTAACGGAAAGGCGAAGAAAAGAATCAAGTAAGAAGCGCCCGAGCAAGAAAAAGCAGAGAAACGGGTGACGGTCGGACGAAGATTCTTACCTGGAAGATTTGGAGCGACCTGCCTCCGTGGAGCCAGAGCGCCTCGACCAGAGTGGTGTTAAGAGATGCGCCGTTGGCGCGAAGCTCCTGTCACAGCGCCCGCTCGGTCCTCGCCTCCTTGAGCAGACTTCGCGGCACCCCGGGGTGACGGAGCCCTTGCTCCCACTCCAGCGCGACGACGTCAGGCACCGGGGCCGCGGCACGGGACGTCGATGCACCGGCATCAGGTGCCGGCTGCTGTGACATCATGCAGCCGTCAGATCGCACCACCAGCACCCCGAGCACGGGCCCGAGGGCTGATCCGACCGCCACCCCCGATCGGCCCCCTCTGGGGGCGGAATCACCACTAACAGGGTTCTCGACCGCCCCGCGGCCCTTGACGCCCCGGCTCTCCGCACGAGCCCGCTCACGCCCTTGGTAGGGGTCGCGGGTAGCTGTCGCCCGCGCGGCTGCCGCCACCGCATCCTCCTGCTGCCGCGGCCTCGAGGTCACGGCCGCAGCGCGCGACACCTCGCCCGTCGCCGCCGTGCCCGCCGCCGCCCGCGGTGTTCTCTTCGAGCGAACCTCGTCACCAGCGACGTCCCCAGCTTGAGCGCCTTAACGGGCGCTAGGGCGGGGGCAGCAGGCGTCGTCCTGACAATGAGAGAGAGAGGAAGGGTGAGCGACCACGCCACAAAATCAAAGACACGGAGGGAGGAACATCGCTTACCTCAAGTTGGAGAAGCCCCGCTTTCGCTTCCTCGAAGGCTCGGGGGGTGCCTCCCCAGCACCTGTCGCCGCCACTGGCGGCAATCCCCCGACGGGCGGCACCGCGCCCGCCTCGAGGGTCGGCTCCGTGACGACCCCCTCGACCCGTGGTGACGGGGGTGGCGCGGGCTCCCACCTGTCGGAGGTGGCCCGTTCCCCTTGCTCTCCTCCTCGTCCAAAGACGAATTCACCAGCACTGGCGGAGGGGAAAGGCCTTGCTGCTCCCGCAGCCGATACTCCTCGTTGTACCTGTCGAGGCGCTCCTGCCTCCTGATCCTCTTCTCCTTCGCCCGGGCTGCCCGGTCCTGCTCCCTCTGCTGCCTGGCGCGGTTGTCGACCTGCGACCGAGGCGTCAGCGGATCTGACGTGGAGACATTGACGCCCACCCCCTGTCGCCAGCAGCCACTGTTAGGCCAAACACGGAGATAAAGAGAGCAAAAGGTGAAGGGACGGTACTCACCTGGCCAGCATCGGGGAGCATCGCAAACGACCACAGGTCGTCTCGCTGTTCCGCACCACTTTGAGGTTCACCGCGCGCCTCGCCCGTGTGGCCGCGTTCCCCCGGGCGAGCGGCTCCTCCAGCAACCGCGAACACGCCAAGGACACGGGGTTGGCCGCCTCACTCATCTCAAAGATGAGGAGTTCCCTCTCCATGAGGGGAATGATCCGCCGATGATGGAAGTTGGCGATCACGGACGCCACCGTCAGCCCGGCGTCCGCCAACTGGCTTATGGCATTGGTGAGAGGCTCGAGCCTCCTCTGCCTCGCCAGGGGCGACACCCCGTATGTCCACGAGCCGGGCCTCTCCTTCAGCCCTTCCCGGTGTACGGCGGAAGGCCGGCGCCGTCGTTGCGGAGGTAGAACCACCCCTTCTCCCAATCGGAGTTGTTTGACGTCATCGTGCACAGGATGTACAGCTCCCTTCGGAGGTCCCGCACCGAGAGTGTGAGACCGCCGTCGCGAACCGCTCGACGCGTCTTCTTCTCCCCCGTGGCGAGCGTGTGGAGCTCGCCGCAGAAGAGATGGACCCACAGGTCCTAGTGCGCCAGGATCCCCAAGAATCCCTCGCAGACGGCGACGAACGAGGCCGCCTGCGAGATGGCGTTGGGGGCGAAGTTGTGGAGCTCCACCCCGTAATGATGGCACAACCCCCGCATGAACTTGCTTGCGGGAGCGTTGAAGCCACGCTCGTGTAGCCGCAGGAAGCTGACGACGTAGCCCGGTGGGGGGTTCGTCTCCCTGTCCGATGGCGGCGGGACCATCCACGTCGGATTCGGGCCGTCGCCGGCCAGCGTCAACTGACCGCCGAGCACCAGCGCCTCCAGCGACCGCCGATCTACCGTCGACCGGGGCCACGGGAACGCGTCCAGCACTCGAATCAAAGACATGGCGGGGAAGGCGGAGGAGCGCGGGTGGCTACGGGAACGAAAGGGCGCAGGCGGATCCGGTGAGGCGAGCGGCGCGGAGGAGGATGATGTGTGGGGGATGCGTATGAGTGACAGAGGTAAGGAGCACCCCCCCTGATCTCCCCGCATTTTATAGAATCGGAAGGGGCGGAGCCCCCGGAAGCACCGCGCGCGGCGGCAGTTAATGCAACCGGCACCCCGCGTCGCTGACGGCTGGGCCCCGCCGTACCAAAACGACCACGCGCACACGCACGCACCATGATTACCGCGTAGTAACCCAGGGGATGCAGCGCCCCGTCTCATCGCCTCCCCACGTCGCCCACGTCGCCCGCGCCGTGCCGCCTAAAAAGGAGCGCTCACCCCACACGACCCGCGCCACGTCGACCGTTCGTCAACGACAGGGGTTCCTTCTCTCATAAGGATAGCCCCCCGAAAAAACCAGAGCCGGAACCTCGAGGGCTAGCCCCTCGAGGGCGCGTGGTTAACGCCCTGATCTAAAATGGGTCGGGGCCGCGAAGTCATGACCTACCGGTACACTCTCGAAGAACGGACTCAAGGATTTCTGGGGTCCAAGCCTGCACGGCTATACTGATCAGCGGCTCGAGGCCCAGCCCGCTGAGGGTACGGTGGGCGCCGCAGATGCCCCTCGATCTGGGGATTTACTGGCCTACACGGCTATACTGATCAGCGGCTCGAGGCCCAGCCCGCTGAGGGTACGGTGGGCGCCGCAGATGCCCCTCGGTCTGGGGATTTACTGATCAGCGGTTCGAAGCTCGACTCGATAACAGATCAGTGAGCGCCATAGCTCTACCAAGACGGGGGCACCCGGTGCCACCCCGCAAAGGCCCTACTAATCAGAGGTACGGAGCCTGACCCTCGGCGGGTTCGAACAGGCGCCTCAGATTAACAGAGTCAGGGACGACCAGGGCGCACGCGATCGAGCCGGTTCTCGAGCTCAAAGGTTCGGGGGCGTCCCATAGTTCGTGTTCAAGGCCGAACGTGGGCAGCTAGTCGAGGGATCCCATCGAGGGAGAGCTTCCGCGCCCTCAGTCCTAATCGAACAGGACCGAGCCCTGCCTAGCATACCCGCGTAAGTGCTCTCATGGACGTGTTTCCGGACCACGAGCCGACCCTTATCGAACGGGGCACGGACGTCCACTTGAACTACCCGTCAACAGCTCAACGAGGGATCCATGACTCGTGGCCCGTTCGATGGGAAGCATGGATCACCTCACCCCTTCTCCCTGCGGAAGGGTGGCGAAGGGCGCGCAAATAAGTCGAAGAGTTTAACCCGATCGCCCCGTGTGGGCCTGGGCTCGGGGGCTCATCGCACGGCTACACCTCCCAGACATGTCTGACAAAGGTCACATTCTCCCGCTCCTCCGAGGGCAGCGAGCGAGCACCCCGGGACTCGTCCTGGATAGGGTTAACGCCGTTCTGCACGCGTAAGATCGCCGAGGTCGGCTGAAATATCGCCGAAGCCGGCTGAAACAAACGCCTCACGGATTGTCAGCTCAGCGTAAAAACCTTGCGCGAGTGAGCACACTCCCCCCAAAGCTTCGGGGGCTACACCCGCGGGTGCGCTAGCGCACCCCCACGGAACGTCATGCACATCCAGAAGGGAAGAAAGTCCTAACAGAGAGCTTCAGCCTTTGCGGGTCCCTCCGGATACCCCTGCAAAAGCTCGGGGGCTACTGTCGGGGACAGCCATAGGGGTCCCCTAACTATGGGGGAGATTACCCTTCCTAAAAAATTGACACAAAACCATAAAAATACTCCCCGAGCTGGCCACAGCCCAAACTCAAATAAGGCCCACGGACCGCCGCGGCCCGATAACAGCCACGGCCGAACAGACTACCATCCCCAGCCGTCTTCGAGCCGATCTTCGCCTCGCTCGAGGGCCTGGCACCCTTCGAGCGGATTTTCGCCTCGCTCGAGGGCTTGGCGCCCCTCGAGCCAATCCCCGTCCCGCTCGAGGGTTTGGTGCCCCTCGAGCGGATCTCCGCCTCGCTCGAGGCCAACCCTCGAGCGACAGCACCCCGCTTGTCTCACCCGGCAGGGGCATTAAATGCCCTTGCCCGCCGCAGGCGCCATAGTCAAAAGGCAATCCTCCCCCACATCGCATCGCTGACACCGCCTGGGTTTCTGACCCTGTCACTGTGCGGCCAAACCCCGTCACTATGCCGCCATTCCTAGCACTGTGCAGGTACTGCGCGGCCCTGTGCGGACAGGTCAGTGTCATTCCAAACACTGTGCCGCCTACTCCCGTCCTTCTCCCACGGCGAGCCCCTCGAAAGGGCATGGGCGCACCCTCGAAGACGGTACGGGCGGCGACCAAGTGTGCACGCCGGGCGGCGCCGTGGCGCGGAACGCATGGAGCACGTCTTCTCCATCATCTCCGACACTGCACAAGCCATCCCCGGTGCTGTACAGGCCATCCCCGGCGCTATGCGGCCATCCCCGGTGCTGCACAAGCCATCCCCGGCGCTGTGCGGCCATTCCCGGTGCTGTGCGACCATCCCCGGCGCTGTGGCGTCCTGTGCCGACGGGACATCACCACGCCGACGCCTGTGCCACCGGGGCTCCCCCCGTAGCGGAACCCCCGAACAAGTATGGGCGCACCCTCGAATCGGCGTACGGACGACGACCAAACACAAACGCCGGTCAAGCCCACCCTCGAAGTCACTCCTAGACAAGCGCGGGAGTCGCCACGCCACCTACGGAGGCCGGAGCTCGCCGTTAAACCGCCCCAGAGGCAAGAATCCGCCAGGACAACCGTCATGTCAAGGGCACTGTGCGCCAGTACGCCGTCACCTTACGCAGCACTATGCAGCACGCTTGTAAGCTACCTCCCCTTGGCCTATAAAAGGAGGAGGCAGCCGCCTAGCTACGGGCACGTAAAGACACCCACACTCACCCGTATACTCGTTCCCCCGATATTGGCACTTCGCCCCGATCATCCTAGCAGGGACTTGGAGGCTTTTCCTCCTCTCCCGCCTTGTTTGTAGCCCCCCTCTACAGGCACCACCGGTGCGAATCAATATAACGCACACGCGCAATCTGCTGGACGTACGACCCCGCGGTCGGAACCAGGATAAACCCGTGTCCCTGTGTTGCCATTTGCACCAACCATCGAGAGGCTGATCACAACGTATCTCATTAGTTAGTGTCGGGACTAATCCTAACACCGACAGTGCTGGAACACCTGCTTTGCTTAGGGGGAGTTTTCTTCTCTCTTTCTCTCATAACGTGCTTTTGCAGATAGGGATCGGCCGAGCCGCTGGAGACGGTCTTACCAACCGGGACTCATTCTCTACCGGTGCTAACCATTCATGCTCAGAACACCTAGTGGGCGGTGTGTTTTGGTCAGAGCATACAAGACTTCTATTCTTTCTTGGTGTGAAAAATGTTCTCAAACACACTTAAGATTATGCTTGAATGATTTGGTTTTGATAAATCAACGTATCAAGATAAATGTAATTTTTATGCTTAGAGAGGTATGTACAAATTGGGTTAGAAAAAAGAAGTTAGGTGTGGTGGAATTGATATATTCTGACCATGTAACTCTGATCATCCCTCCCATTTCTTTTTAGAATATTAGAATAGACTAGTAGAACGTCGCGCACGTGTATCTAACAACTTTTGATATTTTTATTTAAAAGAAATCAAATTGCCAAAAATTGAAAGTTATATCAAATATATAATGCAAATTTTCAAATAGACACTACTAAAAACACTCATTTGTACCGGTTGGTAACCCTCATTTGTACCGGGTATCCAACCGATACAAACCATCCGGTACAAATGTGAATCACATTTTTACTGGGTATCCCACCCGGTACAAATGTGATTCGCTGTCTGCTCCGTTTGCCCCCGTTCCTCTTCCTCTTTTCTTTTCTTTTCTTTTCTTTTCTTTCTCATCTCATCTCATCTCATCTCAAACACAAGATTCATCTCATCTCACAACACAAGATTCATCTCATAAAATTCACAGCCCAAGATTTAATTACAAGATTCAATTCACAACACAAATTCACAAGATTCAATTCACAACACAAATTCACGTCTATCTATCTCACAAGAATTGTACAAGAACTCACATCACACAAATTTGCCCGCGCCCCGCCGGCCCTGCCCCTGCGTGGGAGATCGAGTGGTCAGTACTCAGGAAGAGGAAGGATAAAGGAAGAAGGAAGAAGGAAGAGAAAGAATTAATGAGAGAGAAGGATGGAGGAGTGGTGGAGAATTAAAAGGATGGCCGGGAACGAGAGGCTCCTGGAGAAAATTTTTCTAAGTCCCCGCTAGATCGATGAATTGATATTTGTACGGGTTTTCTTTTTACCCGGTACAAATGTCACCACATTTATACCGAGTGGTGGCTACGGCTGGTATAAATGTGAGGCCAACACATTTGTACCGGGCGGAGCCACCACCCGGTACAAATGTGAGGTATTTGTACCGGGTGGGTTGGATCAGACTCCCACTACTGAAAAAATGGGCATTTGTACCTGTTCATAACCTCATTTGTACCGGGTATTGAACCAGTACAAAGCATCCGATACAAATGTGAAGTCACATTTGTACCGGGTATCCCACCCGGTACAAATATGAAAAATTGTACCGGGTGGTCTCCTGCCCCGGTACAAATGTGATTTCCCGTTCCGACGTCAGTCCGCCCCGTTTCTGTCCTCCTTTTCTTTTCTTTCTCTTTTTTTCCTTTTTCTTTTTCCTCTTGAATCACACAGATTATTCACAATCATTCATAAACAAGAATCAAGAATTCATACAACAAGTTTCACAATCATAGATTCACAAATACAAGTAGGCCACAATCACACAGATTCACAATCACACAGAATCATACAACAAGAATGTATCAGGATCGAATTCATACAAGAACAAAAATCATAATCACGGTCTTACAAGAACACCAATTCATCTGGACCGGCCTCGATCTTGCGCCTCGATCCCGCGCCCGGCCTCCTGCGGCAGCCCCGCGCCCGGCCTCCCATGGCGGCCCCGCGGCATCCCGCGCCTAGCCTCCTGCGGTCGGCCGGACGGCGGCGGCCCCGCGGCCGGCCTCCCACGCCCCACGCTCGGCGGCCCCGCACCCTGCAGAGGAGGAGAAGGGGAATTAGATGGAAAGAAAGAGATAGAAGAGAAGGAATGGATGAGAACGAGGGGGTGGGTTGTGATATTTCTGAGTGTTGGGTGGAAAAGGTAGCTGAGGATGGGAGATCTACATTTGTACCGGGTTAGATCACGCCTCGGTACAAATATCGACATATTTGTACCGAGGCATATTCCCACCCGGTACAAATGTGAGGATGGCACATTTGTACCGGGTGGGTTGGAGGAGGCCCGACGCGCCCCTGTGAGGGAGCATTTGTACCGGGCGGTGGCTCCACCCGGTACAAATGCCATTATTTGTACCAGGGGCAAATATACCCGGTACAAATCAAAAAACAGGCATGCGATATATCTACGATTTTCTAGTAGTGTCCGACGGGCCTCTGTGAGAGGACATTTGTACCGGTCGGTGGCTCCAACCGGTACAAATGCCATCATTTGTACCGGTGGCAAAAATATCCGGTACAAATGAAAAATCTGGCCAGAGACAAATGCCCGATTCTCTAGTAGTGAAAATGTCACCCTAATTTGTTAATTCTTTGTGTTTTCCTTTACATCCTTGAGACCATAAAAGAGTGTCACGGACCTAGAGTGCTAGTATATATTAATATCACTACGCATGATATAGTACTTACCCAATACACCTTTTGTCTCCATCAAACTAGTGTCAGCTGTTTGAGATTTTTTCTCTCTCGATATCGCAGTTGATATTCTCGATTTTCTAACACGCGCCTCCTCTTGCTTTGCATTAGCTGCATCCATGGTTTGCTATACTATTTGTTCTACGACCACAACACATGACCACTTTTAACATGCGTTGACACCACAAATGTATTGTATTTTCAGTACACACAACATAGTACTTACCCAATGCATTTATTGTTCACATTTGTGGACACCGTTTTTTGAAAAAAAAAACAAGTCAAAAGAGGATAAGGAGAACTAGCCGATGGGAGAACAGTGCAATCGGCCGATTGGATCAGGACAACAAATCCCGCTGATGGTCAAGGCAGCCCAACACCGATAGACAAGTGGGTCAACCCGATCGGCCGATGGTCAAATCGAGGGATCGACCGATGGAGAGGAAGAAGGCGACGATCGAGAAGTGCGCCAAAATAGGCAAGGCATGGTGGAGGCGGGTCAGTCAACGTTTGGCAACGGGCCAGAGTCAGTTTTAGGAGAGTTCGACTCTTGCATGAGTCATTTTTCTATTTTAGGTAGTGTTCGTTTCTTTAGATGCAAGTAAACAGTGTCGTAATCGGCTAGGAGTCGGGTTGTCCTCAGGACATAAATAGCGACCCTGCGCGGTCGAAAAATCTGTACACACCAATATCAAACAAACCGCCTCCGGGCAAACCCTTTACAATTTACAGTATCTACTTTTCGGCGACTTCGCCATTGTGTTTTTTCCTTTTCACAACGCCATTCTTCAAGTTCGTCGGGCTGCATCGATCGACCTCCAGCAAGCTTGTGAGTACCGTTTTATCGAATAATCCTAGGCTTTAACCTCCGAGCGCATCGCTGAGGTTTTGTCTAGTTCTTTATTCACAACTTACCGATATTAGCTGGATCTGCAAGTTTTCGTACCAATTATTGTAGTTTTTAGCTTTTATCACAAACTTATCCAGCTCGATCTAGATCGCGTCGGCTTCCACCATCACAGCCGATTCAGGTTCTGTTTGAGTGCTAACGTCATGATCAGCTGATTCAGCCGATCTCTTTTTACATATTTGCACTTCGGCTGCTTTCAAGCCTGCCGATCCTGTTTCACTGTTGTTGGGTATTTTAGCGTCACACGAAATAAATCCGCAAGCACACAGATACCGTTGTAGCTTTCACCTCAGAGTATTCTAAGGGTATCGAATCCAAGGGAACGTGTGTGTACTAACTTCGTACAGTCGGTCTAAGGACACACCCAGATAAGAGGTAAGGATAGAGAGGGGATTCGTATGGAGAGCTCTACAGATGAGGTTAAAGGTCGATCTCTCAAGAACTTACTTCGGGCACCGGCTAACCCCTGATCTGTCAGGAGACTCCGGCCTACGGATCTAAGACGAACCTTAACCTGCACTATATCCGAACGTGGAGGATTTCAAAGGATCAACAGGGCTGTCACCACCTGCGATCTACCTCTACCAATCCGTGGGATATAGGGCAAACGAAGGATAACCCTTAGCCTAGACACCACGTCTATGCTACTGATTACTACCGTAGCCTGACTACGCTATCCCGCGGTGCGTAGCAACCTACGACACTCTATATTAAATATAGAGCGACGAACCCGCAAGGAGGAGAACTGATCTCACTCAACTATAGGTACTACTAGCTTATGCTAACGGCATATAAGAGAGCACTCGATCCCGTACTAAGCTTCCAACGTATACGAACGACTTGCAGCAGATGAACGTATAAACCCAGGATCTACACACTAGCAGAGGAAAAAAGCTACTCATACAACCTAACATAAACTATTAGAAAGGAATCAAGAACACACTTTATTCTAATCAGAGCATGCAAGCATATCCACTTTAGTCTAAATGAAGAACATGCATACAAACGGATATGAGCACTTATGAACCTATGCTACAAGATCGAAAGGTTGTGTTCGCGAAGAACACAAGCCTCTAAATCAAGAACAAACAAAGAACACAAGAACATATCACCTATGCATGAATGCTACTTTAGTCTAAATAGAAAATGCAGAAATACTTACTTTACTCTAATTGAAGAACCAAGCATCCATACAGATACAACTCTATCTCTCTCACTCTCCCTACTCTCTAATCTACCAAGGAGAGGCCTCTCCTTTGAAGGGAAGCTCTCATCCTTGGGTGAAGTGGTGAAGTGTGTCCCATTTCTGACCTCTTCCCCTCATATTTATAGGCCAAGAGGAGCTCCCTAGGCTGCCTTGGGTGCCACCAAAGCACCAATGAGGTGGTGACACGTGGCGCAGAGGAGTGGGGGCCAAGTTGGTGAATCTTCCTTGAGAAGGAGCTGCAGGCTTTCGGGCGGATATTCGGGCATACACCTGGCACCGTCTTTGGCTCGTCACGACAAGATGACACGTAGAAGGGCGGCGCGAGAGGCCTCAGAGTGGGTTCGGCCGACCTAGGGGATAGGCCGATCCCGGGGTGGCCCCGATCGCGTCGGTTTTCGTCCAGGTGACTGCTAGGTGGGTCCCAAGGTGGGTATGGGGGTGTTTGCGTTGTTTCTAGCCCGTTATCTCATGGTTGTGGGCCCTTGGATCCGCGTGCTTGCTCCTAATTGGTCGAGAGTGTGCTTCTTTGGATCGGTGAGGTGTCATGGCCACGTGGGCGCCTGTGTGGCAGTACGTCGCCACGTGGCCTGGTGTGGGTCCCACCGGGTCCACATGATGTCTTGTGCATATCTCTCTCATCCGAGCTCTGATGTATGCAAATGATATATCCGTTTCGATCGTCTCGACGAGCCCATCGCAATGGTGCAGACCAATTTGGCATTTGAAATTATTTATGATGATGCCATATCTATGCCATTGGTTTACTTGCTCTCAACTATATCATTCCATGCGTATTTTGATGTGTCCTGCAACAAAAGATAGAAACACCAACACTTGTGGAGATTGTTAGTATAAGGCCCTATTCTAGTGTTGATGATCACTTTACATTTATCTTATGCAGGAGTTGACGGTGTGAAAGTGGTACTTAACAGCCGTCAACAACTGTATCGGCCGATTGGCAGGTACACGTACCACTGAAGATCCATCGGTTCTCTAGCCGATCTCTTAATATTTTTCATTGTCAATCAACAGGTCAGATTGGCTGCACGCTTCGGGGAGTCACGTGTGTCGCACGCGGGAGTGACGTCCTATTTTCGCGTCAACAACATCAAACTGTGTCAGCTGCTTAAGGGCAACTTCAAAAGAACTCTCATATTTGAGCCCCTATTCACCCATATGAGGATATCTCATCTAGATTTGATATTTCTATTTTCCTTTCAACTCCAACCCAACTCTCAATTCCCTTCTTACACGTGGGGCCCACCTATCAGCAGGTCTTTTTACCCCATCCTTCCTGTCGTAGTCCCCACTCGTCTCCTCTGTTCCCTCTCTCCCAGTGTTCTCCCTTCCAACGATGACGCAGGGACGGTGCGGCCTCCGGGGCAGGAGCGCCGCCGACCCACCTTCGGGCAGGGCGACATCGGTCCCCACTGTGCGCGGCCTCCGGAGCAGGGTGTCGCCACCCCCACGATGCGCGGTCGCGGCGTGCCACCGCAGGTCTCCATACGCATGAACGGGGACGCGTGATCCCTCACCACGCCGGCCTCCGGCTCCCTTCCCGTGCTGGCCCGCCGCGGCCGGATCCAATCGTGTGAGGAGCAGGGAAACAACTGTTGGTGGCCTCCGCCCGTGGGGCTGGGCCACCGACCGCTGACGCCGCCAACCACCGCCGCCGCAGGAAGGCTCTGTGGAGGCGCGGGAGCACTGACGGTTGGCCTGTGACTAGATTAGAGTGCAGGTGAGGAGCTCCTACAAGTGAGAGTTCGAGGGGAGGAAATGAGGCTGCATCATCCATCGAGGGTCGGATGAGAGGTGGGTTGGAGGTGTTTTTTGGCCTTTGGACTCTCATCTATGAGGTAGGGGTGCAGTTGAGAGCTCCACTGGAGTTGCCATAAGCTGCTTGAGATATTCTTAAGACGTGCAGATCACAAGCATAGAGAACATCAACCTTTGAATCAAAAGCTTGTGGGGGCACGAGTGGGACAAGCATGGCACATACGCCATCGACGTTATTCGACGAGCCCGGCTACTTCGCGACAGCACTCCGCCTCCTCATTCTCCTTGAACAGCACCTCCGCGACCAACTCGGCGTCCTCTGTGCCCTGGCTACATGTGGTGTCACGGTAAAATCTAATAACGTCTATACAGGTTATACGAGTGAGTCTGACCATGAGTAGTTTAATTTAACATGGAAAAGGGACGAGTGAGTCTGACCAGGAGTCGATTAACATGAAATAAATGAAAAAAGAGAAAAGGTATTGTGGGGAGAAAAGGAGGAGAGAGAAAAAAGTATGGTGGGAGATTGTAAGATGTAAGATTTTGTTGACCATCAATTATTTCCTTTTTTTTAGGCCCAACCATCAATTATTTCCTTCTTTATTACTTTGTATATATGCTAGTTTTTGGCCCGTCTAAATGTTATTTATGGACTCATTGGATTTATTTTTCATTCTATTTTTCTTTGGCCCGGGTCGAGCAAAATTGAGCCCATCTTAGATTTGGCCCAATTTTTGTTCTGTATAATTTTATTTATTTATATATTTTTTGTTCCATAAGCTTGTATAATTTAATTTGTTTCTCGTGTATGATTTTTCTCAGTGAGTCATATGAGTTAGTGCATGTATTTCTTTTTTATTTTAGTGTGTCAATGCATTTTGTTTCATGAGTCTTATGATTTGTCCATATGTATATTTTTTCTCCTAAGTTCTATGACTTGTTCCATGTGTATACTCTTTATTCAGTTATACCCATGATATGTCTCACGTGTATTATTTTTCCTACTTAGTCCTATGTTTTGTTCATGTATACTTTTGTTTCTCTTAATCATTTTGTTTTGTACCATTTTTGTATTTTTTATTCCATGAGTTATATGATTTGTTTCATGTGCATTTGATATTTTGTTCCATGAATTTCTATTACTTTGCTCCACATGAATATTATTTTGTTACAACAAAACCTTTTTGCACATGTTGAAAAAATAGATATATGGAGTGAAATACATATTATAGCTTTTTTTTATTGAGGGCTAGTTGTTAGGACAAGACCTGCCAATTTCTCAAACTATCAAGTCTTTGACTCAACGCTAATTTATCGAAGAGTATTTGCATCACTATTCTTTTAATATTAGGCAGTGTGGCCATTTACAGTAAGGATCTATGTTGACTTTATTATAGTCTCAAGAATATGTGGATCCAATCCCTTGAATAGTTGAATGTGATCGTAGGTGTATGTATGTTTGGGTACATGTATCTACAGGGGTGAATGTGCGTGTATTTACTGCATTTTGCAGGAAATGAGAAAAAAGTTGGTATAGAGCTGAGTTTCTACTTTCTAAGAGACCATACCTTCGGCAGTACCCTTGGTTTCAAAACAATAGGGTTTGTAGAAAGTAGAAACCAAACACATCACAACTTAAAAAAATTGTTTTAAGTATCTTACAAAAGCATAATAGTTTCTAAAACTCTAAATATATTTTGTATCCAAAGAGAAAGCATGGTTTCTAGGAATATTCACTATTTCCTTACAATAGAAAGTGAATATTATGAAACGAATTGAGCATAGGTCAGCTAGTAATGTTCCCTATTGCGGAGCGGACTCACCAAGGTTAGATTCATCAACTCATCATGAGTGCTTGCATTTTTATGAATTCATTCTAAAATTTAAGCAACACTATTCTTTGAGTGTTAAGCAATGTGCCCACCGATAGCAGAATGTCATACGCATGTTCAATCTTTTTTTTAGACATGCATAGCATATTTTTCATTAAGAAGAACAATGACAAATCATCCAGAGTACAAGAGTAACAAGATGCTTTGTTAGAGCTAAGGTTGGGTTGTGTTTAGAGGAAAAAAAGGTGAATAAAGAGAGCGGAACTTAGTGTCTTTGACTTGGTAGTTCTAGGTAGTTGTAAGAATGTTCTCCCGGTAATGCATCCTGTGCTATTTTGAGATTGAGCTCTTTTATATGCCAAAATTTTTTTTTAAACGTGATGTTTTAATTTCTCGAAATCACATGTTTTCTCATGATGAGCAACTAGTTGGTCTTAGTTGTTGCCTCGTACCCTATCGGGTTCGATGCCACTCGGTAGCTAATTTATTGTCATAGATGCGCACTTAGATGCATGTTGAAAAAGTTCCCTCATCTATCTCACGTTAAAGTATAATTTTTTCGAAGCCAAAGCATACGCTGTGTACCGTAGGTCGAGTTTTTTATATGTTTTCCCCTGTTATTTTTGTATATACACAGTCTTCCTGCCTTCAGCTTAAAGTAACACATTGAACAATTACTAGCTCAAATTACCGATTTTGTCAATCCATGGCCATCATTCATTATGTGTGTTCTAATATAGAAAAAATAAAAAATTACTCTTAGAGCACTCCCAATGCTGAATTCACCATGTAGTCTCTAATGTGAGTTGATGTGACGTTATATTTATATTGAAGAAAGAGAGGAAAAAAAATAAGGCCAGTCTCAGTGCAATATTGCATCGCACTGTCACTAATGTCGCCATGTCATCTATGAAATGAGATGAAATTGTCACTCTTGGTGCATGATTTTATTGCACAGTTTCATACAGAGCATAGATCATTTAATTTTCGCAGAGTTATGAAACCTCTCATGAAACTCCCACTAGGACTAGCTTAAGAAACCAAGTCTTCACGCAAGTCAAAACCTTCTGTGGGAGAGACAAGTGATCCGCCCCGAGGGTGATAGAAACAACTGGTTTCTCCCCATCGCGGTTGTGATTCAAAATACATATTGTGATTCAATCTTTTTAGTGTTTGTACTTTCAAAGTGCATGTTCAAATTTTATAGAAATTTTCGTAGCAACAAGCGGGGTATCATCTGGTTGTAATAAGATATACTTCCTCTGTCCCAAAAAGAATGTCATTCTAGAAATTTTAGGACAGATTATTAAGGAGGTGAAATGACCATGATTACCCCTATTTATTTGTCATATTTGGTGCTAATTGATTGTTGCATGCCTACATGCACACATGCCAAATTAAGTAAAACGTCATTATTTTTTAGACAAATTTCGAATTCTAAAACGTCATTCTTTTTGAGACGGATGGAGTATACGATTTTGTACAGACAATTATTTAGGTTAGAGAAAGTACGTTATATTTTGTTAAGGAAAGAACAAGAAAAGAAAACAGATACGGCACTGGCACGCCCCTTGTATATTCGTGAACCAGAGGCATGGGAGCCCATGCCTGTAGCTGATTTTTATTACACATGTAAAAAGAAAAAAAAATAGCTCAGAGTACAAACAAAAATGTTACTATTGGCTCCCAAGTGGTTTTCCCAAGGACCTAGCTAACCACCTTGGTACTTGCGTCTCGGCAGCTCCGATGAGTACAAAAACAAATCCTGAAACACGCATCGAAGTGTTCGTCTTCAACCAGCGAGATCGACCAGCACGGATCGATTCAGCTTGCCCATGCGCGCTAAGGGCATGTTTGGATGGGACCCTGGCTCAGACAGCGCTGCCCAGGCAGCGATCCGGACCGCAGGCACTCGAAATCGAGCGCCTGGATGCGCTGCCTGGCGCAAGCAGGTTTTCCAGGGTCGCAAGCAAACAAGCCCTAAGTGCTTGCAGGTGCAGCAGTGATCACGCTCTTGCTTTGTTTGGGTATCATCTGGTCTCACGAACACGAAGCGGCCAAACCGCACATTTAGATTTAACACAACAGATTCGCGTCGCGAATTAATCTTTATTTGTGAAAATCAATTTTATCGTTAATTTATAGTATTTAACATTTGTAATTAGTGTAGGACCTCCGTTTTGGCGGGTAGCAGTTCCGTCGGCGTTGTTTGCCGCGGCAGCAGCCACCGAGCTCGCGCGCGGAGGCGGCGGTTTTCAGGGCGCGCGCACAAGAGCGGCGGCGTGCATGCTGGTGAAAGCGACACCGCCCAAAATCCCTTTTCCAAGCCGCCCAACCAGCCTGCTAATCTGCTATCCTCTCTGTCTCTCTCTCGGCTGCTATATAGTACTCTCTCTAGGCTGCTACTACTGGATCCTGTTTGCTTTTATTATAAACGACGATGATGGATTGGTGGTTGGATTTAAAGATGATGTCAGAGCAACTCCAACAGTTTCTCTAAATCATTTTTCATTTTAAAAAATAGAAAAACTCATCAAAACACGGTTCCAACAGACACGGTAAAATCCATCCTCCCAGTCCCCCTCGCCATCCACCCCCGGCGGCTCGCGAACAATGGCGAGGCCATCCGCCTCGCGAAAACGGCAAATTTCACGGGCTCGATCCCTCCCGCCCTCCTCATCCTCGCGCCAAATCGCTCCTTCCCGCGCAGCGCTGTGCGGGCCGCCGGGGGCATGGCCGGCCAGGAGCTGTACGGGCCGCGCGGGGGCAGCGCCGGCCGCTGGGGGCTGTGCCGGTCCGTTGCTGCGCCGGGCGCTGTTGGGGGCGGGGCTCGAGGACACAGCCGTCGGGGATTTGGGCGTGCCCCGGGGAGGACTGCTCGCTGGAGCCCAACCCTAGCGCCAACGGCAAGGAGGAACCCGGCGTCCGGTCCCTCCTGGAGCGCAACGACTTCTTCCCCGCAGACTGCAACCCGCACGCCGACTCCCCCACCTCCGCCGCCCGCCGCTTCCTCGTCGTAGCAGGCCCGACGCGTACACCGGTTAGCCTGCAGTACATCCACCACCGCCGCACATTGATGCGGCGCACACAATTTTATGGACAGAAAAGGAGGAGATTTTTCACTCCCAGCGGTGGCCGGTGGGGTTCAATCGGGCCGTCGAAACTTGCTTGTTCGTTGCCATGATCAATCTGTACATGTACTTGCTGCCGTGATTTTGAGCAATGGATAAAGGGAAACTGCTAAGTGATGGGCAGCCTGGCATGTCACGCCGCCTTGTGTCTCCGTAGCCATTTGTTGCATCCTCTGTCAGTTCACCAGCCGCCAGGGCTCGAGGAGTTGCACCAGCCACCGGGAAGCTGCGCCGGCCGCTGGGATGCGCAGGGCTGCCAGAGTGCCTCTTCTTCTTTGTTGACAGTGCAGGAGGAGGAGGAGGCTGCGAGAATCGACTGCCGGACTGTGGCAGGGAACAAATTAACCGCGAGTAGGGACCCAATCGACCCCGAGCAGGGCGGCTGGCCGGAGGGCGGGCAGCGGCGACCGACCTGAGTGGCCGGAGCCGTGCGAGAGGGGCGGCCAGCCAGAGCGTGGGCAGGGCAGCTTGCTGGAGCGGAGCAGAGGCGCGTGGGAGTGGGGGGCGAACAGAGGAATAAGACATAGGGTGAGAATGACGTGCGGGACCCACCCAGTATTGTATATGAAATGAAGTCTGGGTTAGCTAGTCGGTTGGAATTAACTGCAATTTAGAAAGTACATCTTAACTAAATGACTAGCTAAATGAGAATATGAGTAAAATTTAGCTAGCCTGTTGGAGTTGCTCTTATGAATCTGCTTAGCATGGCGCAGACACATACTTATACTTATCTGAAATAAAAAAATAGGAACAAAGTATTTCATTTATTTGGACTTGCCCACAAGAATTAGGACGAGTGGTACAATGATCATGTTGCTATCAATCGGTACTGTATTATGGAGTACTCATTTAAGATGAGTAGTTAGTAGCTTTATTTACATTAATTACTGATCGAGAGGAAAATGCGCATCGAAGTTGTTATGGAGGACTTGCTATATTCCGTGATTTTTGTAAGTCAAAATTTCACACACTTACATTTTTTATCGGAGGGAGTATGCATCCTTAGGCTGGTCGCACCGCTCCGACGTTAAAACAACATGGAAACAGGGTATGGTCTACATGTCAGGACGGGTTTTACAGCTCAGGAACGAAATTTGCTGCGGTCGATGCGCCTCTATACCAAACTCCAAGTCAACCACCGCAACCTCTCTCTTCTCATCCATCCCTCCCGACGCGAGATCGTCTCCGTCTTCCCAGCGGCCAGCGACCTCCTCCTCCTGGCGGGCGGCCTCGAGGCGCAGCGCGGGTTGGTCGCGGCCGCCGGCGGCCTCCTTCTCCACGGCGATCTCCTCCTCGCGGTGTCCTGAAGGCCTTCTCCTCCTCCCGACCTGCCAGGAGGCGCAGCGCGGACTGGTGGTGGCCGGCGGCCCGTAGGCGCGGCGTGGGCTGATGACGGCCGCCAGCGGCCTCCTCCTCCCTCCCACAGGCGCACCCCTTCCCTCCCGCCCCCACCGCCGCGGATCGGACGCCACTGGCCGGGAAGGAGAAGAAGGAGCAGGAGGATGTCGCCGCCGTCGATGTTGCGGTCGGAGCGAGCTCCGGGAGAAGAGCGCGGCCTGCTCCAGGTGTTCGCGGACGTGTCGGGTCTCGCGCGCAGGAAGGTTTGTCGGGGAGGTGTAGGAAGATACGACGGTGCCGGATCCGGTGGCCGAGCCCTCGCCGGTCACGTCGTTGGCCACGACGAAGGTGGCCGGGCAGCTACGGGTCCCTCCCTCTCGGCAGCGTACTCCCCTCTCCCTACACCTTCTTCAAGGTCGCGCCGCCCCCGCGGGTGAACCTGCCCGGCGGACTCCTCCCCCTCCCTCCGTGCAAAGATCCGTCCCGGCGGACTCCTCGTCGCCTACCACTTCCCGCACCGTTGCGGAGCTCGTTGTCCTCCTCCTCCCCGCCAGCGCCCACCGGACTCCTCCTCACCTCCGGAGGCGCGGCGTAGCTCTGTCTCCCCGTCCCTCTCCACTGGCGGCCCGGAGGCCTCCCTCCTCCTCCGCCATCCCTGCCTACGGTCTCAAGCTCACCACCCCAAGCTCGCAGCCTCCCCGGCTCCGTCCTTGCCTCGACGCTACCTTCCATATGTACCTGCCGATGCCATCCATGGAGGTGAGGAGTGCGGCGCGCGGCCATGGAGCTGGCGGGAAGGAAGGGAGAGAGAAGATAGCGTCCGTGTGTCAGAACGCTGGATTTGCCGCTTTCCTGTAGCAATCGGAAGCGAGGAGGTTGGTTTGCAGGTGCACGGTGCGGGACTTGAACCTCCTTATTTGCCGTTCAGTTCGTTTTGCAGGCGCGCGGTGCGACCAGCCTTAGTGCTGTCATAACTCTAGCTCTAAGAACTTGGAGATAGAGATTATGAACTTAAAAAATAATCCCTCTGTTTTGATAAATGAAGTCGTTTTATTTGGACAAGATTTGAGTCAAACATTGAGAATATAAATCATGAATAACTTTTTAGTGGTTGAGTTTAGAAATGTGAAAACTACATAAATAGATTTGTTTCGCAAAATACTTTCATAAAAGCATACACATGTTAGTTTTTAATAAATATTTTTATAAAAATAAGAAGTCAAAATTGTACTTTGAGACCGTGTCGCCGTCGTAAACGACTTCATTTACCAAACCAGAGGGAGTATAATCCATGGAGCCGAAAGACCGTTTTCACATTTCTCGTTTCTTTTTCAACCTCAAAACTTGGTTGTTTGGATCAGGTGATTTGGACGGAGTCCATAATTCACTGTTCAAATCTGCTCTTGTATTCAGAAACATAGCCATGTTTGTTCAAAAAAAGAGCCATAGACCATCCGTGCTCTAAATTAAAACGACTAATTTTCTTTCCAAACACAATGATCGTAATAGGTCGTCAGAATAATCGGAGTGCAAGAGGCCAATTTGGCAAAGCCTTCTACCACAGCACTGGTGCTGTGCTAGCTGCAGCGGCGGCCATCACGGCTGTTCAGTTCAGCTGCTGACCTCTTGGATTAGCAGAAGAGCCGCCGGGGGTTCAGCAATCAGCAGCAGCCAGAGGTCAAAATTGTCCTCAAACCCACCAAAAGGGTTCAGGTTCAGGCCTTCAAGGGGTTCACCTTCACCTACCCGCTGAAGACCTTGAAAGCTTCATTGGCTCCCCGAGAACATCGGGGACAGTTTCGGAATATGCTCCTCGCACCAAACCTTTCTATGCTCTGGTCAGCGGTTTTGCACGCTCACCCTCTGAAGATGCGAGTCATTCAGCACTGGGAACTGGTGGGGGGTTTTTTTGTAAAACTTGAACCTAGATTGACCTGAATCTGAATGGATTGTTTTTTCTTTTATAAAAAGAGTACGGGATGTGTTTTTTAATTAAGTGGGTGTTTGTACTTTTTTATTGGTTGGGTCCGGCGGCGGCTGCTGCTGCTGCGAGATTAGTATGCAAATGATGAACCTTGATAGTTAATTAAAGATGCCAAGAAGCTTCTGCAGTGCACTACTGCATCGATTTTGTTTGTTTGCACTTTTTTTCCGGGCAAAAGAAAGTTAGAGAAAGAAATTATCACCCAAGGTTTTGATATTATTAAGAAAAAAACCAAGAGAGCACATGTGAATTGATTTTGTTGATATAATGGCATGTGATTATGATTTTGTTGATATTTTTCTTGAATGCATTTTGTGCAAAAAAACTGATACCAATTTGTATCAATTGATTACATCATCTCATAAGTTATTCACAAATATGGAGAAAAGCTCTCACATCATGGATGAGATGAAAGAAAAGGAAAATGGTGGAAAGCGATATAAGATGTATACTCGGCGAAATGAGATATTCCATCAAACAGCAGAACAAAAGGGTAACATGTAGCATCATTTGCAACCTAATCACACCAACTTTTGTTACCAATACACATTTTAAACTAAGGTAAAATGCTTTACGAGTACATGTTTTAAAATTCAATATACCCTATCATTTACGAAAGTCATGTTTCAGCCTTACATTAATGCCTTTTTTTTGTGATAGTGGGGTTCTATATTTTTCAGGCCTAAAATATTTAAAAGAGAAAAACACCTGACACCCTAGCTATTTAAAATTTAAGACAAATCTGATGAAGATTCTGCTTAACACATGAGCTAACTTAGTTTATACCAGTGATCAATTAATAAGTTTCCAAACATGAAATGCATGCCATTTATACCTGACACCCTAGCTATTTCACATGAAATGCATGCTTCACCGGCCACTGTTCCGTTCCATAAAACCCCAAACCAAACCCATCATGTGCACCCCAAAACTGGTCGGGCACACTGGTTCCCTACAAAAGACATTTGCACAAAAGTCCCTATAGTTCCCCATCCTAACCAACCCACTCCTCAGAGGAGAAAAAGAACAAACAAAGACACGCGCACCGCTGCACCGGCACCTACCAAGCCGCCACCTTCCTCCCCTTTATACTCGACGCGACTCGCCGGAGGCGAACCACTCCTCGTGCCACCTCCTCCTCTTCCTTGTGACCTCCGAATTCCCTTCTCAGATTCCGAGGGCCGCCCCCGTGTGATCCCCGGTTCTCCCCGCCCACCATATATCCAGAGGCTCCGCCCCCCGCCTCGAATCCCTCGCGAAACCCCCGCCGTCACCAGCTGCTATTGCTCTGATTTGAGCCGGGCGGATTGATCCCGGAAAGAGGTGCTGCCGTTCTTGATCCTGAGAGTGTTTCTTGATTGTTTTGCGGGAGGAAAGGTAAGATCCGTTCTCTTGATCCTGCAAAGTTTATTCTTTTTTATTATAGTTTTATTTATTGTATTAGTCTGCATAGGAGCCGGTGGATGATCTTTACGGCTTTACCCCTTGGGGAGCGCCGGCGGCCGCCGTTTGAACCCGGCCGCCGCCTTCCAACCCCCACCCCCGTTTCCATGCCGGCCGCCTCCACCTGCCGGCGCCGGCTACTTGCCCCACGCCGACTGCACCCGTGCCGTGCACCACATCACCTTCATAATTTCTCCCCTTTGTCATCCATTTTTTTTACCGCGATTCAAGGGCAATCTATTTCCCCCCTTATGCGTGTGGGTGTTAACTGAAAAAGGTGGGTGCTTTGCATGCAAAATCCGCCTGAATAGATCACGGGTTTTTGAGCCTGCCCAAGAAGAAAGGTGACACCGTTACGTGTAGATTACAACTCGAAAATGATGTGCTGGATGCAATTTGTCCTCATCCCGAATTTCAGCTTTTAGCATATGGGGATTGAGCGGTGGGATTTTAGAAGGCGATGGCTTTGCCGTGTAGAATTCTGTAGTACTCTCTTTGCGAGAAGCTGATGACTTTGTTGAGTGAAGAAAGGTTTATGTTTCGATTATTCATGCTATTACTTCAAATGACACCTCTGACCGAAGACATTGAATCAGTCTTCTGAGGAAAATTTTCATGTCGCTTTCTGTATTGCGCTGGTGTATTCATCAACACAAAGAATGCTTTTATTCAGAGCAACATCAAAATTTGTTTTGTTCAACTTTTGTGGGAAAAGTCCAAGCTTTTGTGTCACTTTCTATATGTACTTCATATGCTTTCATCTAAAACCTTCTTTGTTATCTGCAGAAGCCATGTTACCTTCTGTGAGGCTCTCTCCTGCCCCTGCAGCTTTCTCAGGCTCCAGCCTACGCTCAAAATCAGCTTTGATTCCATCCATTTCCAGTCTCAAACCCTCAAAATATGTGGTCTCTTCCCTCAGACCACTCTACCTTGCACCACTAGATGGTCCGCGTACAGCCGAGCTTAAGGCTCAGAGGCAGCCACTGGAGTTCCGGTGCGCAGCTTCTGCTGCTGATGACAAGGAGTCCACGGCTGAGGTGGTGCCAGTCCAGTCAGAAGGTGCACAGAAGCTAAAGATATCCATCTATTTTGCGACCTGGTGGGCGCTGAATGTGATATTTAACATTTACAACAAGAAGGTTCTCAATGCTTTCCCATACCCCTGGCTTACCTCCACACTCTCCCTTGCCTGCGGCTCTGCAATGATGATTTTCTCATGGGCCACCCGTCTTGTTGAGGCCCCCAAGACCGACCTAGATTTCTGGAAAGCCCTTTTCCCGGTGAGTTGGTTCTTTCATGTCTATTGTTCTTTTTTATTGTATCTGCATGAAAAAAGTGTAACCAAATTTGGTAATTAATTGATGAAGGTTGCTGTGGCGCATACAATTGGCCATGTTGCTGCGACGGTGAGCATGTCTAAGGTGGCAGTATCATTCACGCACATAATTAAAAGTGCGGAACCTGCATTCAGTGTCTTGGTGTCGAGGTTCATTCTTGGGGAGACCTTCCCAGTTCCAGTCTATCTCTCACTTCTTCCGATCATTGGTGGTTGTGCTCTAGCTGCTGTCACAGAGCTGAACTTTAATATGGTTGGTAAGTATAATCGTTTCTTTGGTATTCTCGTCCATTTACTTTCTTAGTAATTAGTGTAGGATTTTTTTGAATTGTTAGTGTAAAGGCTAAATTTTAAAAAGAGGCATTTAATTATGAGCTAAATAAGGCTGTTGCTTCCAATTGCTTTTGAAGAATTTGATTTGTGAAATTACTCTTTTTACTCTATAATCTCTATCTAGATTTCTGTACATTCCATGAAATTATGGTGACTTTAAGGTAGAGGGAGAGGGAGAGGGAGTTACTGATAAGTTTGATTTGTTTTAAACAGTCTTTCTCATGTTAGGTGAAACATTTGTTCCCCTTTTCATGATGTTAATGTAAACCATTTGCCTTCCATCAGGATTTATGGGTGCTATGATATCCAACCTTGCATTTGTTTTCCGCAACATCTTCTCGAAGAAGGGCATGAAGGGGAAGTCCGTCAGTGGCATGAATTACTATGCTTGCCTGTCAATAATGTCCCTTGTCATACTGACTCCATTTGCTATTGCTATGGAAGGCCCCCAAATGTGGGCTGCTGGTTGGCAAAAGGCTCTTGCGGAAGTTGGCCCCAATGTTCTCTGGTAAGCAAGAAGTTAATAGTTTACACTTTTGCTTCCATAGTTTTCGTATTGTAGATTGTAGTATGATCCCAAACTGCATGAGGTGACTTGAAAATTGAAATGGCCTCAATGTTCTTGTTATATTAAGAGGGAGACCTACTTGCATGACTATGTCTTCTACTTTTCTGTTGGCCATATACATGTTAGGCTTCATTTTTGTCCGTATAAAGGACTGATAAAATATGCTGGATTAGTGTCAGGATTTATGGTGATCTGATATCACCAATTTATATATGTTTTTCTAATGTGTTACTGTTGAATTTTGTAGGTGGCTTGCTGCTCAGAGCGTGTTCTACCACTTGTATAACCAGGTGTCTTACATGTCTCTGGATCAGATTTCTCCATTGACATTTAGCATTGGCAATACAATGAAGCGCATATCAGTGATTGTTTCATCAATCATCATCTTCCACACACCTGTCCGCCCTGTCAATGCGCTAGGAGCTGCCATTGCCATCCTTGGCACATTCCTGTACTCTCAGGTAATTTTTTTTAATAATTTCCACGTGGTTGCTGTTTTCTTGTATAAGTGATCATTGCTTTCTAAACTAGGGAAAGAAAAAGGGATTTATGTGCAGCGCTAGTTTTCACTAGTCAATCTGTCTCTACAGATGTGTGGTCTGGTCCATGACAAACAAGTTCAAAAATTGGCATAGCTTACTTTCTCTATATGCTTAGTTGTTTTATCCTACTTTTCAATCTTGGAAACTATCATTCAAACTACTAGGATGGTTTGCTTTTTGTCTGTAACGTCAGAATAGCATAGCTGTAGGTAGACATGAAGATAAATCTTTAAAATGTTTTTTCCACATTGAAATACGTAGTACAGTACAGGGTGATAAGAATTATGTGCTTGCAAAACCTGATTCATAAAACTGGAAAGAGAAAATCACTGATAATCCTGTGCTGCATGGATTTTGATTCCTCGAGTGATATGTAAGCTAAACTCCCTGCAAAATTGCATTCTGATGCAGGCAAAGGCATGAGTTGAAACTTTGGCAAGATCAGAGGGCAATGGATGATGAACGTCTCTGGAGAATCAGTAGCAAGCAACGAATCCAGTTTTGCTTGTGCAAGTATCATGTAGATATAGGGTTAAGTTTACATATGAGGTTTAATAATGGATCAATGGCTGCTGTTTCCCAGTCATTTGTTTGTTGACCACAGACCCTATCCGCAGGCCATCAAGTGTGGTTGAGTGTATCCGAATAATATTGTAACGGAATTCGCCGATGCTGTTTCTTTCCGGGTATATAATTGGTCACCCGAATCCCCGGTTTCAATAGTTTGTGCTGATCAAGGGTTATTCGAATTTTTATGCATTCTAGCGTTTAGCAGAGTCCACTTTCACACCATGATTACTTGAACCCTGCTTCATTCAGCTGCATTTGAGCATTGCCTGAACTGGCAAACATCAAGACTGTAATAGAATGAACTTCATGCTTTGTTTAGCTTTGCCTTAACGATATGAGGCATGTCTGGTTGCAATCTTGAGGGTGTTTTTGGAGGTCTTTTTTTTTTTTTGGTGTGGGTGGGAATTCTTTGTGTTCCTACAGGATACATCTTTTTCTGGCGGCTGCTCAAGGGCAACCCATGGGTCCAGAGCCGTGGGCCTCTCTGTGGTTGCCGGTGCAGCAGCAATGCCGCGAAGGATCGGGCAGAGGTTGACGCTTCCGTTCCGTCCCGTTCCATTTTACATGGCCAGCAACTGGACAAGGCGTACTTTCTGTAGAGACCACACACTACAGTCCTCTGCGGGCTGTGTGAACTTTTTGAGCCACGTGTCAACTCTTCTGGTACTTTCCCAATATAAAAATATACATGCTGTGCACCGTCAACATTAATTACCTCGTTCGTTTGGCTTATCAGCCACCAGTCAGCAGTACTTTTCTCTCAGAATAAATCAGCCACCAACAACCATAGTACTTTTCTCTTAGAACAAATCAGCACCAGCCACTAGCCAAACGAACAGGCTAAATAAGGTTAGCGTTCGGCGGGCCTCATTGAGGCTTCTTGTATAGTTATTTTCCTCTCACAACAAATTTGCCGACTTCTTCTGCACACATTACTTTTCTCACACAACAAATCTGCCATGTAAATTTGCCAAAGACCTGCCGAACGCTCCTCTTCAGTTTCTAACAAATCGCCATCTTATTAATTTTACTTGAAATTACAGACCTGTAGACCTGTTGATGCAGCTTTCATGAATTATGCATCCAATTTGAACTAATTGTTAGTCAAAATATGTATGCAATCTGATTAAAGTTTAGAACCCTTTTTAAAATAAAAAGCTACTCCATCAAGTCCATATTGCAAGTCATTCCAACCTTTTTTGAAAGTCAAAGCATCTCTAGTTTGATCTAATTTATACAATAAAGTACTAACATTTATGATACCAAATAATACTATTAGAATTTCATTCGGTGCTTGACTATTCAAACAAATTAGATTTTCATTTGGATGGGGGAGTATCCATTCCAAATTGTAGGTCATCTTGTTTTTTCTAAGTGCATTGGTTTTTGTTATGCACTTAGATATATAAGGTCATTTCTAAATACCTAATAATACCTATGAATATAGGAAGGTCAAAACGAATTTTAATTTGAAACGGAGGGAAGGAGTAGTCAATTACTAGGGCTAAACATTTAAACACTATAAAAACGAATGGCTATGAGCACAGTTATCAAGTCTGTCACATCAACTTTTCAGCATGATAACCTTATCACTCTCAATGCACAGGTTTATAGGCACAGTTTTAGAAATAGAATGCAACATTTAAATCTTGCATTTGTCACTCATCACCATGACATTATGATCTTCTCTCAATGCAGGGTCATGAATATTGGTAACTGTACCCACCTAGGGTCATCACCATGACCCTGTGATCTTCTCTGCCTTCATTAATTTGGTGCCATGTCATCAAGAAAATTTATGTGGCAATCTATTAAGTGTTGATGACTCTGCCACTGACCTTAGAGGTACTTTTTTTATGTAGAATTACTCCAAATTCTTTCATCAAAATTAAATTATTCCAAATATGTCCCTGGTCCTCATCTTCTGCTTTCCATCTCCCCACGTATATCCCCATCACACCACGCAATACATGCACAATATGATCCATGCATTGCCATACACTTGCACTTTTGAGTTTTGAGCGAGAAGCAAATTAAAGGCAGACTTCCACTCCATTGCCGTTCCACTTTTCTCAAAGCTCTCCGTTTGATACAGACCTCAGCTAGCAGCTCACGAGCTCGCGCATCACGCGTGCACGCGCCGATCGGTAGCTGCAGCTGGCCATGTACACCCTCACCCCGCGCTGCCACCTCCCCACGGTCCGGCGTTCGCCGCCGCCGTGCCAGGCCGCCACGACGACGTCGCCGGCGCCGCTGCCGCCAGCATCGCCATCACTGTCGGCCCCGTCGCGCGCCGACCCGGACGAGCTGCGGTCGACGTGGCCGCAGCGGGCGTGGACGCTGGCGGGCTCGGCCGCCATCCTCTCCTCCCTCTCCACTTCCGCCTCCCTCGTCGCCGCCGGCGGCTCGGCCGGGGGCTCCGCCGCCGAGCCCCTCGCCGCGGCGCTGGCCGCCTACTCCCTCGCCGACCTCGCCACGGGCGTCTACCACTGGTTCGTCGACAACTACGGCGACGCCGACACCCCCGTGTTCGGCTCCCAGATCGCCGCGTTCCAGGGCCACCACCGCTACCCGTCCACCATCACCCGCCGGGAGCCCTGCAACAACCTGCACGCCCTCGCGCGCGCCGCCGCGCTCGCGCTGGTCCCGTTCGACGCCGCGCTCTCCGCGGCCTCCGCGCCCGCCGCGGCGCACGCCTTCGCCGGCGCGTTCGCGGCGTGCGTGGTGCTCAGCCAGCAGTTCCACGCGTGGGCGCACGAGAAGCGCCGCCGGCTGCCGCCCGGCGTCGAGGCGCTGCAGGCCGCCGGCGTGCTCGTGTCGCGGGCGCAGCACGCCGCGCACCACCGCCAGCCGTACAACACCAACTACTGCATCGTCAGCGGCATGTGGAACGGGGTGCTGGACAGGTACAGGGTCTTCGAGGCGCTCGAGATGGTCGTCTTCCTCCGCACCGGCGTCCGGCCGCGGTCGTGGGACGAAACCGACGCCTCGTGGATGGAGGTCGCCGGAGACGATCATGTGGCCACCACAGCCGCCGCTGGCGATGATGGTTTGTTGCAGACGGCGTCGAGCATCAGCTCTGACTGACGGTATGCACTGACGCACATAAAAGTATACAGCAACTACACAAGAATGTCGATATCAAAAGGAACTTTTTATTGTTTTAATCCACGGGATTAAAGCATCATGTCAGTTCTCATTTGGAGGAACAATGGTGCTAAGTAGGATGGAGAAACACAATCAAAGATTTTTTTTTTGGGTTAATCCCAACAGAACAGTATATATTCGTTTCTGTTATTTTCTCCTGTTCTGTGTAAAGCTTATGCTGTAATACTGTAGCTAGGTCTGGGAAAGAGAAAGATTGGTGATATCTGAAATTCGATATCAGAATGCTTTTTTCCTTGTGCTCTAGAATTTCCCTTGCCAACAGTTTTCTTGTGGTTGAAAATTCAGAGGTTTTCTATTTTGTGGTGAGAATCTTTTGCGTTATCATAGCGGGATGCTCGAGGCATTTCAGAGTTATTTTGTCTTTTTCTTCAGAAAGTTCAGAGCCAGCCAAGCCACATTCAAATAGGTGGTATGGGCTGATCCACATCTTTTATTTTTAAACTTTAGAGCCGGTGCATTCCGGCGCACGTCAGGAAGCCACGTAAGCAAAAAAAATATTAGCCGTCGGATCCAGATTTTTTAAACTTTAGAACCGGTGCATTCCGGCGCACGTCAGGAAGCCACATAAGCAAAAAAAATATTAGCCGTCGGATCTAGATCGAATGGCACGGGTCATTCCTGAGTCCCTTCCAACGTTACTGTTCATTCACTGTTCACACACTGTGCATGCACTGTTCGTACACTGTTCGAAATAAAACCAGCTAAACGCACACGGGAAACGTACTCCTGCAAATCCTCGACCATTGGATCTCGATCGAACGGCTCAAACCACTCCTCATGTCACCGTCTTGGCACTGTTTACGCACTGTACATAACAAAAAAAATACTACACGTACACAACAAACATAAAAAAATAAACTCTTTCTCTGTCTATAAAATTCCCATAAAATCTAATGCTATTTGTACATAATTAATGGGTCCTAATTGCACGCCAAAGGCGTGCCCTAATTCTAGTATTCTCTGTTTTTTTTGGTGATACACATATTGCCAGCCTTTGGTGATCCAATGCCATTAGTTACTCGCTTACAGAATCACAACTTACAAGCATAGTAGAGATCGACATACAAAAAATGCAGATTCTCTTCCAAACATAACAGAGTTTTCGTTCAGTACATTGTAATGTCTGTACCTCATCAAAGCTCAACCAATCCCCAATTCAAATGGCAATGCAAAAGGGCATGGTCCCAATTTGTCACACGTCTTAATCCTTTTTTTCTTTTTTTGAAAAGTCACACGTCTTAATCTAGAGTAGCAATTTCCATCCAGACAGTCAAAGCTACAGAACAAAACAGTAGAGCCCAGAAGATGGAAGACTTGACTATGCGGATCCCACCGCAGAAACTACAAGTGATCGTAATGCATCACTTTCTTAAGATGCTGCTACATATATATATTTTTTTTGGGTAACAAGATGCTGCTACATATTGAAACAGTAAACATTACATTGCTCTGGCTCTGCATTCAAACCGGAGCTGATATCATTCTCTTTTCCGCGGAACTGCATCCTTGGCAGCAAACCAACACCAAGAAAATGTTGACGACCAATCTGATCATTAGCTGCAGTTCCTTGTAACCATCATCTGAAAACAGTTACCATGTAATTTTTCAGAGATCACATCCAGGGGAAAGTCACCAAAGCAGCTTGGATTAGCAACTTCTCTGGGTATAGGAAGATGTGATCATTGTGGTTTGGAAGTGCACTGAGCTGAAACAGAATGCTCCTGATTAACTTTCCCTCTCCAGATTATAATTTGTTCATCTTTAAATAAAATGGGAACACAGGGAACCAAATCCTGCGAAATGAAATGAAAAAAGAAGAAGAAACATCCATCAAAATTTCTATGGCTAGCAAACTAGAGGTTTAAGACAGTAATATTTGTGGCTGCATAGAATATTCAAAAAAAAAAGAGAAAAGAATAAGAAGAATGAATGTATAATACGGCAGCAAATGCCTAGGAACAATGGAACATACCCTCAGCTTGACACCAATTTTCTTGCAGTCACTAGTCCCAGCATGAGAGCAATCTAGTCTGACAACTTCCACAGTCTTAAAGGCATCTCTCACTTTATTAACAACATTAACATAGACACCATTCCTAGCTGCACAACACAGAAAGATTAAAACTTTGATGAAGCAAATAACTCAATAACGGAACCACGTGATGGTGTAGTGAGCTCATATAATCCAAATGCTTATAAAGTAGTCTCCAACTTACTCAGTTTCGTAAGTGGTGGAGAATTTAATCCTTTGTTCCTCAATTCTTTTGTTTCCTCAAAAGTCAACCCTTCAGCAACATTTTGCACAAGCCTAGGATAAATGGGAGCTAATGGTTTCCACAACATCAATGGTATGGCAGGCCTCTGTTTTGGATCATAGTTCCGACCACGGTACAGGATAAGAATGTTTATGTTGCGGTATATGATTTTGCCACCTGTTTTATCCTGCACAATGTGCACTCACATGAGGACATGACAAATAGGCCCAGAGAGAAGAACACACGCTAGTATACTCAAGCATGTAGTACCATATTATGACCTCAAGATGGAAGCATATGTTGTCCATGTCAAGTGTTGGCACTCCCAGACATTTGATCCTCACAGCTTCTGCACGTTTCCAGTGGTTGTGGATGTCATCGAGCATATTGTGTGTTACACCATCTTTTCCTGAGAGCATGAAACATCATATTTATACCAGAGCACAGAAATCTTTCTAAGATAAATGGAATGTCCTTGACATGACTGAGGAAAAAAATTCATATGCAACACTGGACCAGTATATTCTGCTAACATCCATTACTTGCAACGCACCACATGGATTTAATTTGGTATTCATTATGATGTTTCATATTAAGATGTTAGTCCAACCCATGATATTATTTGTTCAGAATGCAAAATTGATTCTATGCTATATGATCAACACTTGCGAAGTTTAGAAAATACTACTGCAGGTTTCAATCTTTTCTACTCAAGCGAAGAGGGAAACTGCAACCAAGCACCATTTTCCCTATATGCCAAGAACAACACATTTTCCTTGCATTTCGCCCCCAAAAGTGAACACTTCAAAAGGCATTGATCGAATATTTCACATGTAAAAAGGTGACCCACACACGAATGAAATGCGGAGCATTCGCAGTGCATGAGCAATCTTTTGGAACCAATATCAACTATCTTGCAAGTACAATTGCTTTTCATAAGATCCAGCCCATTTCACCAAAAAAAAGGCACTTGACTGAGCTTAATCAAACAGCTAACCAACACTAGGTTTGATAATCTCTAACATAAAGCATCACCAACATAAGGATACGCCATTTTGGCACTGGGAGCAGCAAAACTCACCCAGATTTATCTGCCGTGAGCAATCGCTGTGCCGGTACCTCTCAACCAGCTCCGCGACCTCCTCCTCCGACAGCGGTTCCCCAAGGACCTCCTCCCTGCTCCTCTCACCGCCTTCTCCATCCCCGCCCCCGCCTCGCGCGGCAGCGACACCGTCCCATGGCCGGTCAAGGCGGCCGGGGCCGAAGGGCGAGAACCGGGTGGGCTCGCGGAACCCGATGGGCCTCCACGACGGGTCCGTCTCCGAGTATGAGTACCTGAAGTCGAAGGGAAGGTCGGAGTGCGCACGATCTTCGGGCCTAATCTTGCCCGTCGTGGCCTTGGGCTTCGAGGGCCGCGGCGATGGCGACGGCGACGGCGTCGAGGGCGCTCGAGGTGGGCTCTTAGGTATCCGCGTAAACGGTGGATCATCGTCGGTGTCAAATTGGGGTGAGGAGGAGCGCAGGAGGCGACCCGCCACGGCCTGGGCGCCATGGGTGGGGCGCCGCCATGGAAGAAGCTTGCGAGGAAGAAACATTATTTTTGTTAGGTTGGGACGGGGGGGAGCGAGAGGAGGAAGACGAGATGGAGCTGGGTTTCGTGGGCCCTTGGTTTGCATCGTTCGCCAATTTGTGCGACCAAGTTTATTTAGGCCCACTTACAACTTAATGCATCGCTTTTGGGCATGTTTGTTGTTGACCATCGACCATGGGTCGGTCCATGGCCTTGTTGTTTCTTGATTTTTTAAAAATATATTTATTTTTTCACAATTTTTTGAAAATATATAGCGGATCCAAAAATTTGCAAAAGTAGCCTCCAACTGCCGTGGTAAATGGCGGTAGACCGCCAACGGAAACGGCGGTAGGAGTACCGTAGCACCCCTACCGCCAATTGAAACCGCCAATTGAAATGGCGGTAGGAGTGCTACAGTACTCCTACCGCTGTTTCCGTTGGTGGTAGGTCCCTACCGCCATTTACCACGGCGGTTCGAGACTACTTTTGCAAATTTTTGAATCCGCTATTTATTTTCGAAAAATCGTGAAAAAATAAATATAAAAAATAAAAAAATTCTTGTTTCTTGCACTTTCTAGATTAGCCCAACAAAATAACAGAACCAAAATCCTAACATTCTTCGACATGAATCCTTTCAAAGAACACCCTAGAAAGATTCTATTAGGTGAGGTGGATTCTGGTATGTAGTACTTTTTTTTTTGAGATTACACAGTAGACGCATCAAAACCACCGAAGAAACCACTTAAATACTATTTTTTACATGTTCACATATATATGTTTATATTTTAATGGATGGTCATTTTTTTCAGTTTTTTACACGCAAGATATATCAATTTATCACGATTTTAATAGTACACAAGAAGACCTTGGTTAACTTAACCCATAGGGACATGGGCTTGTTTTGTTCTCTTGAGTTTAGAAGCAAGCAACTATTTGATCATTAATTGCTTTATTTAGAAAGAGTACAAGGGGCTATTTGTTGCCGGCCATTAAGCACTAGTATTGGTACAATACATATCCGCTAGTGTGTGTGGTGGGTGGGTGGGGGGGTGTTTGAATCCCATAGTTATTTTGTAGCTCTCTTCTTTTTAGTCTAAATAGCTCAAAAGAGGTAAATATGTGGGCTATTTTAAAGTTATTTGCAACTAACTCACTCTAAAAAATTATCTCCCCAAAGGTGCTAATTGAGCTATTTGTAGTGGAACTCTTAAAATAGCATTTGACTACTTTTCCAAACACTCCCTGTTTTCTGAGGTGCAATACTCTTCTTCTGCCACAGGCCTATGGCGAGCCACACCGCAGGGGAGAAATTTCAAAAAATGACACCGAATTCGAGTGCCTCACGTGCCTTGACACCGAATTCGTCCGCCTTTCAAAAATTGACACCGTGCTCACGAATTCTTTCAAGAGAAGGGACTCCCTTCTATTTCACCCTTCAGCCACTGGTGAAATGACCATAATATCCCTCCTCCTTCCTCTTCCTCCCTTTCTTCCCCACCGACAGGCTGCCGACCAGTGGCGCGCCTCGTCGTTGGAGTGCAGCTCGAGGACGGAGACCAGGCTGAGCTGCCGCGACGAGTTCACGTCCATGTCGGCCTCCCATCTGGTCCTCTTCGTCCGCGTCATCCTCGGGTCGCACTCGCCGCTGTCACCGAGGGTAGACCTGAGCATTCCACGGGCCGGGCCGGGCCGAAAAAAACCCGGGTTTTTCGGGCCGAGAAAATCCTGCCCATGACCGTCCCATGGGACGTGTCGGGCCTCAGTTTTCGGGCCGAGCCCGGGCTTGGGCGGGCCGCCCGCACATTTTATAGTATAAAGTAACTAAAAACAACATTTCGGGTCGGGCTCGGGCCAAAAATTTTTTTTGCGGGCTTCAAGATCTCTGCCCACGCTCGTCCAGTAAGGTCCGTGGTCGGGCCGGGCCCAGGCCGGGCCAACGGGCCGGGCCAAAAATGCTCAGGTATAGCTGAGGGAGCAGCGCAGGCGGTGGAACTCGCGGCGGCAGCCGGCGCCCGCATCGGAGAAGCAGCCGGCGGCGCGGAGATCCTCCCAACACAGCACCCGGCGCACGGCCCTGCCGCACAGCACCTTGCTCGGTGTGGACCGCAGCTGTCCGCTTCTTGAACCCGTGGTTGCAGAGCCAGAGCAGCCGGCGGCGGGGCAGCAGCCCTGGACGCCTCCACCGCCGCTCCCGCCAGGACTCGCCTGTGCTCGCACGCCTCCCGCGGGGGAGCAGGCGCGGCCTCCCACGGGGAGCTCACCGCCGCTGCTGGGGGCAGCCCGTCTGGAAGACTGCGGCGGGTGGCGGAGGAGCACAGGTGTCTGCGGAATGATTGGAGGAAGGAGAGGAGGGCGGAGGAGACGGCCGGCGGCACCTCGTCAGAGAAGAGGAAGAAGACCAGAGCAATCAGAGGAGAAAGATGAGGACATTTTGGTCTTTTCCCCAGGGGCTGAAGAGGCAAACAGGTAAGAGTCCCTTCTCTTGAAAGAATTCGTGAGCACGGTGTCAATTTTTGAAAGGCGGACGAATTCGGTGTCAAGGTGCGTGAGGCACTCGAATTCGGTGTCATTTTTTGAAATTTCTCCCCTGCGGTGTGGCTGCCAACCAAGCAGCCTCTCCACCTTTACAAGTGTGTCCAAAAAAATTAGTTTGATTATTGGTTAACTACTAACCATATGGGCAATAACATTGTGGCGGTCTGCAGAACTATGTATGTTGTCGACGATTTGGCAAACTGTTGAAAAATCTAGTTACTCACTTCGTTTAAAATTATTTATTACCGTTGACTTTTGATCGCAACATTTGACCATTTGCCTTATTCAAAAAATTATACATACATCATTTGTTTTGTTTGTGACTTACTTCATCATCAAATACTTTAAGTATAACTTGACGTTTTGCATATTTACACCAATTTTTTGAATATGACGAATGATCAAATATTGTGATCAAAAGTCAATAACAATAAGTAATTTGGAATGGAGGGAGTACTATACATGAAATGTGTTGACCATTGGAAAGAAATTAAAATACTAATGGATACTATACACACTTTGTAGAAAATTGTTCGTTAAGATGTAAAGTCTTTGAGCTAAGTTCTCCTGACAAAGAAAGAATAAATGGCTCTAAGAATTTCCGAGGCCTGCACATTTCAAAATCTGAACCATGCATGTCTCAATTCGTCTCATCTCAGCCAAAGTCAACTTCTTATTACGAGAAGTAGGGTGCGTTTGGCACACCTTTGCCAACATCTTCGTGAGCTGTTTTGGGCGAAGCTGTGCCAAAGGCCTCCCCAAAACAGCTTCGGCAGCAGCTTCGCCCGGATATCGCGCTCTCTGGAGCGATTTGGGGGAGGCGAAGCCCGAAATCGTCGCTTCGCCTGCTTCGCCCCCCGCTGCGCCACGCCCTTTCCGTCGCTGCCCCCCGAGTACGGTCCGTCGGGGCCGGCCCCAACTGCTTGACGGCGACCTGCGGAAGAGGACCGCGGCGGCCGGCGTCCTCCCATGGCCGGTGGAGAGCGAGCCAGCGAGCTCGCCGGCGACGCGGTGCAGATCCGCCCGGGGCTTGATGGCGTCACGGCGCAGAGGAGAGCGAGCTCTGCCCGGGCCGCCTCCATGGCCGGCTGGGGAACTCCGCGCGGGCCGCCTCCATGGCCGGCCGGGGCAGCTCGACGGCGGAGCGAGGGAGGCCAGGGGGAGGTGGGAGGCGGCGGGCGCAGGCAGCGGCGGAGAGCGCCGGCGAGGGGAGCGACAGCGGGAGGAGGGCGGCGGGCGACGGGTGCGATGCGCCGTGGGCGAGCGATGGGTGCGATGCGAATGGATGAGGGAGAAGGAGCCGCGGTGGATAAGGGAGAGGAGAAATAAAAAAGAAAAAAGAGAAGGAAAAATGGAAAAGGGAAAAAGAAATAAAAAAAGAAATAAAAAAAGAAAATAAAAAAGAAAAGGAAAGGGTATTACAGACATTTCACTCTCCTACGCATCTTTTCACAGCCAGGAGAAGCTGTTTTGCCAAACGTTTCTCCAAAACGGTTTTAGCTTCACCAGCGAATCCGCTTCACCAACACAGCCGCAGCTGGAGTTGCCACAGCCGTGCCAAACGGACCCGTACAGTCCTTTGCGTCTGTTCCTCCTGATACACACACATGGTCGAGGTAGGGCCACGCGATCGAGCCGTCCATCGTCGCAGTGAGGTCGCGTGTTCTTGTACTCTTCTTCCTCCTCGTGCCAGCCCGCGCGTTGCTTCTGCTTCCCAATTGATCATCAGATCACTATCCCAATCCTGAAAGAAAACGTGAATGGCCGCAAGGCGCGTGTCGCACGCTAGTTTACTCCATCCTCTTATAAAACAAGCCATTCGCAAGCTGACCCTGCGTTGCCACCACCTTCCGCCGCTCCGATTCGCCGCCTCGCCGGTGGCCACACCGTCGTCGGCAACTCGGACGACGCAGCACCGTCATCAATGTCGACCTCCCCGTCATCCCACGACGTTCCGGCCGAGCTCCGGTCGACGTGGCCGCACCGCGCGTTGACGCTGGCAGGCTCGTCAGCCATCCTCTCCTCCCTCCTCACGACCGCGCGCCTCGTCGCGGCCTCCGGCTCGCCCGGCGCCGACCTGCTCGCCGCGGCCGTGGCGGCCTTCGCCGGCTACTCCCTCGCCGACCTCGCCACGGGGGTGTACCACTGGCTCATCGACAACTACGGCGGCGCGGACACACCCGTCCTCGGCGCGCAGATCGTCGCGTTCCAGGACCACCACCTCCACCCTTCCGCCATCACGCGCCTCGAGCCCTGCAACAACCTGCACGTGGTCGCCGCCGCGGTGGCGGTCGCGCTGCCGGCCGCCGGCGCCGCGCTCTCCGCCGCGCGCGCCCCCGCGGCGGCGCACGCGTGCGCCTGCGCGTTCGCCGCGTGCGTCGTGCTGAGCGTGCAGTTCCACGCGTGGGCGCACGAGAGGGCGCCGTCGAGGCTGCCGCCCGGCGTCGCGGCGCTGCAGGACGCCGGCGTGCTCGTGTCGCGGCCGCAGCACGCCGGGCACCACCGCCCGCGTACAACACCAGCTACTGCATCGTCAGCGGCATGTGGAACGGGGTGCTCGACGGATGGAAGGTGTTCGAGGCCGTGGAGAAGGTGATCTACCTTGCTACAGGTGTCAAGCCGCGGTCGTGGCGTGGGGGGAGATGACGATGCCTTGCTAATGATGATGCTAAGCATATGTGAGCTCTGATTGACAGCATCATCAGCACGTTACATACAAAAAACAGCTATATATACTTCGATTGACCTACCAATAAAAAAATTACATGAATACATATCACAATCTCACAATAAAAAAGAAAAAGCGTCTCCTCACATTGACAAGATAATCTCACAATACTTCTCACGCTCTCAAGAGAAAAAAAAGCATCCTCACCAACTTGCCACAACAGTGGCCAAGGGTGGTCGTGCGTGCACCATTGCCAAGGCCAGACGGGACCGCACGGGCCCGTCACTCTGAGGCCTCTAGGCTGTGCCTCCAAGCTAGCTGTGCCCCCACCGCGCCCCCACTGGGGAGCTGCACGTCGTCGGGCCGCCGCGATCCTGCCGGGTAGGTTGGGATGCCCAACCCCCTACACATTCGGTAGTGAGGAGGAGAGGGAGAAGAGAGGAGGCGCTGCGTGTGGGGGTGGGTGCGGAGGGGATGTGGAGGGGAGGGGAGAGTAGATGAGGAGATAAAGATATCTTGTGGTGGTGGAGAGATAAGGAGATGGGGGAGCCAATGGGGAGGGAAAAGGGAGTGCCGACGGGGAAGCTCCTGGAGCACGAGATCCTTTCTCATTGAAAGCAGAGATCCCTGAACCTCAGCGAGGAACTGCGGGCAAGCCGGGACACACACGAGCCACCAATTTATGAATTTAGGATTTTTTTTTGTATAGAATGAAGTGCTCAGATTTCATATATGGCCCCGTCTAGTTCCAAAAAATTCACCAACTACCCGTCACATCAATCTTCTTTCCACTAATTCGGAGTATTAAATGTAGATTAATGACAAAACTCCCCTACCTTAATTTTCGAGACGAATCTAACGAGCCTAATTATGTCATGATTAGACAACGTCATGCTACAGTAACCAATCTCTAATGACAGATTAATTAGACTTAATGGATTCATCTAGAGATTTCCCGCCATTCATGTAATTAGTTTTGTAACTAGTCTACGTTTATTACCTCTACTATACCTCGAAAGACACCCCTAAAATTTTGGTTCCTGAACTAAACCGGGCCTATAACTCAAAGCTGATTAGTCCCTATGGTAAAAGAGAGAAACATTTTTATTATCTTCGCTCGTGCAAAAAACCACAAAAAATACAAAAAAAGGAAATCATTGCATGGTGCGATTATATAATAATAATAATAATAATAATAATAATAATAATAATAATAATAGTAGTAGTAGTAGTAGTAGTAACAACAACAACAATAATAATAATTTTAAAATCGTGACATCATAGTGTGATATACATATGCGCTGTTTACCCGTAGGAATGCACGAGCATATTTGCTAGTGTATAACATCAAGATTTCCAAGAAATAAATTGAGAAAATAAAACATTAAGTCTACTTTGTATGAATACAACGTGGTCAATTTACTTGTGGTTGTCACTCCATAACTAGCTTGGAGCCACTCTACGGTCTTCTTCTCCACTTGAAATGCCTTGGCTAGGACGTCATCTGAAATCGGTGGCTTTGATCCGAAAACAGGCCTGTCCCTGGGCACGTGCAAACAGTGCGGCCGTATAGGGCCCCAAATGAAAGGGGCCTACATTTTAATCTATGTAATAGTTTAGTAGTGTTAGTGTTTAATTAGCTAGATGATAGCAGAAGAAATTAGTCTCCCGTGAAATCTTGCGTGTGGAGCCTTCAACCATTCCGTGAACAAATCTCTCTCTTGCTTTCCCCGGAAATGTAGTCCTCTCTTCCTTATAATTAGGCCTCGTTTAGTTGCCAAAAATGTTTGGCAAAAATTTATAGACAACATTTACAAGGTCCATTACAAGAATTAGATATAGATTAATTATAAAACTAATTACACTGATGAACGGAAAATCGCAAGTTGATTCTATTAAGGTTAATTCGTCATTAGAGATTATTTATTGTAGCACAAAATTGTATAATCATGGTATAATTGGGCTTATTAAATTCACCTCGCAATTTTACCCAGGTTTATGAAATAGATGTTGTCATTAATCCACCTTTAATACTCCTAATTAGTGTCCGAGCATCCAATGTGACGAGTGAATCATAGACTTTTTGGAACTAATTTGAGACCATGACAAACCTTTATTATTGTAATGAAAATGTTTGTACAAATGGTTGTGGTATTAGTGTTGCGCACTTAATTAACCTGGATTATTCACCCATGCTCCCCCCATTCCTGTTTGTAGAAGACAATACAACTGTATTTTTCATAAATTTATCAGCTTGGTATATTTGGTCCAATTTCCTGGGATGCAATCGCTTCCAAGGGTTAATATTTTAGTGTAAATGATGATAAAATGTTTGACAATTAGTCAACAATAATCTTGATATTTTTGATTGCCATGTAATATATTCTATTTAATATATTTTTTAACTTACTAGGTCTCATTTTTAAATTTTGAACAGGGCCTCGAATTTTTCCGGGACGGCCCTGTCCGAAAACAGCATTAGCAATGGTAATAGCACCAGGATTATATATTCTGGCTGCTAAGTGCAGCAATTGCAACTGCTGGCTTGTCAGGGCAAGGGTTGAATTGGAAGTGGACGAACCCCTCTGGGAATAACACATCACCCTTTTTAATCATTTTGGTGAACTTGTTATCTTGGTTTTATGTCACAAATCCAACATAGAGCGTGCCATCCAACACTGTTAGGGTCCCAGTAGCACGGGGATGGGTGTGAGGAGGGTTTTCAGTTTTCACCTAGTGGAGCGTAGTCAATGCGTGCCAAGGAGATCCCAAGGGTGTTGAGGCCAGGGATCCGCTGTCCGCATGACATTGATCAAGGTGACATTGGACCCAACCTTGTTAACTGTTATGTCTCTTGGCTTGTCGAAGTTGGCTGCTAGGAAGAAGTCGTCTGCAGTCTTCACGTCCTTCGGGTCTTTGCACACTAATCCATTGACACGAGGAATTGCATCGTGGTGTGGGAATACATATACACGTTATGCCCAAAAGCTAATGAAAGTTTGTTCAACATATATTTGATATAATTGTAGTTTGTGCAATTGAAAATGATTCATATATAAATGGTTGAAAGTAATAGCTTTTGCCATGAGAGCAGTGCAAGAGGAGCGGTGAGAACAAGGAAGGTGGTTGATGAGGCCATTTGGTGTGTTTCAGTTGTTCTCGTTTAGACCCCTGTGGTGTTTGGGTTTCTGTTGTTTGATGCTTTGGCCATGCAGAGCAACATGGCTAAGATTGAAACAGTCGTTATCAGGCCCATCACGTTCTCTGACAGTCTGACCCTCTGCAATTGTTTATTTGCATCAGTCAAACTTGACAAAGTGTATTCGAGTTCATATAGTATGTGTTTGGTAACTAACCCGACCTTGTCAAGCATAGGACTGAGGAGCACAAGTGCAGTTTCTGCACGTTACTTTTACTAAACGCCAGTATGAAAAGAATATAAGTTCTGTATCAACATCTGGGTAACTTTAATTAGCCAGCTATATCTTCTCGATCCAGTCTGTTAATGGAATATATATAGTATTGATCCAAAATTTCTCAGCATAATGAAATTGTCATTAGTGAAGTTGTATTTCAAGCTAATTATTAATTAGTCAGACATGAGCGATCAGTATCTCTAATGGAATAATACATGTCATGAGATGTAATAATAATCACCGCATAACCAATCAGCATTCAGCAATATCCTACTGTGTCATGCATGACGAGCACACCAGGATCATCAAAAGTTTACATGGTCACCAATCTGGGGTAGTGGGAGTAGATATTGATATACTCATCAGGACCGTGTTGACCATATCAAATGGTTGCTTTCACGGGATAAACTACACCTGAGACAATTTCTGTAAGGCAAGTCGGCTGGCCTGCTAATTGACCTCTTCAGAGTCTCAGCTGCTATATATATGCATGCTACCCTGCATGGACAGAGCATCACAGCTGACCATAGATACAAATACACACATCAACAGGCAGCAGCTCCATAGAGAAGAGAGAAAACTCCTGTCAAGGTTGCTAGACATGGCCTCCTCCAACTTCCTTCTTCTCACCGTTCTTCTCGCCTTGGCCGCTTCCGGTGCCATGGCATCGGATGCCAGTCCTCTCCAGGACTTCTGCGTCGCAGACAAAGACTCACATGGTATGCACTTCATCTTAGTAATAATATTTATTTGTATCACATTATGATGTTTAATAACAAAACCGAAATGAAAAACTAGAAAGTTTATATGGCCTTGTAATGAAAATCACATGGCGTAGTTCACGTTTGATGAGCCTCACTGTGTACGTGTTGCTTCATTGATGCAGTACGTGTCAACGGGTTTCCCTGCAAGGATGTGAAGGACGTGAAGGTCGATGACTTCTTCCTAGCAGCCAACCTTGACAAGCCTGGGGACACGACGAAGAGCAAGGTCAAGTCAAATGTCACGTTGATCAACGTGATGAAGCTCGCAGGTCTCAACACCCTCGGCATCTCCATGGCAAGGATCGACTACGCTCCACAAGGACAGAACCCACCGCATACTCACCCCCGTGCCACTGAGATCTTAACCGTTCTTGAAGGCTCACTCTATGTTGGTTTTGTCACGTCTAACACCGACAACAAGTTTTTCAGTAAGATGCTCCACAAGGGAGACGTCTTTGTGTTCCCACAGGGCCTTATCCACTTTCAATTCAATCCAAGTCATGACAAGCCAGCGGTTGCCATCGCGGCACTAAGCAGCCAGAACCCTGGGGCTATTACCATTGCTAATGCAGTGTTTGGATCGAAACCACCAATTGCGGATGATGTTCTTGCCAAGGCGTTTCAGGTGGACAAGAAGGTTGTGGATTGGCTCCAAGCTCAGTTTTGGGAGGACAACCACAACTAATAAGAGTCAAGAATGCTTTCTTTGTATATATATAGTTGCTTAGCTGTGTGATACGAAACAACATTGATTAATTTGATTTCTCTCTGTGATGTGAAACATTGTATGGCATCATTTGTAAACTACAAATCATATATATGGGTTGCACTTGTTAATTGAATTGATATGCAATATCTTTCTACTCTTATTCAATATAGAGAATCAGATCATGATCTAGAAAGGTTGAGCAAATGTCTCGGGCAGAAGCATGGGATCCATTTTGATCTTCTCTCGGATCCTGTGAAACATATATGTCGTAAAGACAATCATGTCATGATGCAGAAATGCTTGATATTGGATAGTTTGCTCACAGACGTACATATGCATGGTTGTGAGTAGTGTTACAAGCTTTATGTAGGTATAATATGTTGCCATCAATTCTATTTATGATAATTCCTGATGGACAATATCCCTTTCCATGACATCACTTAATTTCTTGAAAATAAAGCTTGTATGAAGGAATTTTATTTACAACAAGTATGAAGGAATTGAAGTAAAGGAATTATGATAAAGACAACACTAGAACTGTTTTTTGAAACGTTTTGAACATATGGGCTACCCTGTCGTAACTCAAACTATTTATCACTGACCATTAATTGTCAAATGTAAATACCTTTGAAACATATGCTCGACATGATTCTAGAGAAAATTCCTCATGAAAAGTTATTTTATATTATAATACCCTTTTTCCATTTAAATCATTTTATTTCTATAGAGACTAATGGTCAAATTTCACCTTCATAGTGTGTTAATGTCCTAAACTGCTTATATAAACAATTAATTGTGCTGAGTGACGATCTCCTCCAATGGAAAAACATTATTTTTTATGAAAGCGGTGTATCCCTAGCAGGGTATTGATTTTTGCCAAATGGCTCCAAATTTATAGTGCCGCCTTCCACCCCCGCCGCACCACCCCGCCCTTCACTAACCCCAGCTATCACTGAGTCCCACCGCCGGCAGCAACCACCGGGGTCCTCCTCCACCCGGTCAGCGGCGCCATCACCTACCGACTCACTGCCCGCAACCCGCGACCGACCATCCCTCTAATCCCGTCGAGCATTGAAGACCCTCGAACCCATAAACCTTAATCCCCCTCCACCCCGCCACCACCTGCGCTCAACAACGACTTGCCACTATTTGCCTGTGTGCTTCCCACCCCCAATATCCCCTAACCCTTGTGGCTACTAACCCCCACCGCGGGGAGTACCCACGGCTTGTGTCACCAGCGCTAGCCACTCCGCCCACAACTCGCCAGAGGATGCATCTGGAATCCAGAAGAAGACGATGTAGTCGGGGAGCTCGAAAGGATAAGGTTCCACTACTTCATCTCCTTGTGCGACATGTGTTCATTCGTAGCTAGTGGGTAGCGGCGAGCACATGTCGAATACAGTTTTTGATACGGTTTTCGATTGTGGACTTATTACGACCATCAACGAGGGCTCTTTAAGTTTTACTTAAAAGGGAAAAACAAAAAAGAGATGCTAGCTAGTGCTGCTTGAGTTCATGCAGGTGTCATGGTTGTTATGGTCTAGCTAGTCGAGGTACGTTGGCAATGTGGATTTGAGTTGAGTGGAGTGGTGGTGTTCTGCGGCTTGTGTCAACCCAATCGGACCGTCCATAGCTGTTGGTTGAGATGATTTGACTTCGACACGTGTTGATGTCCCAATTCTACCAGTTGTTGTTGTTTTGTTGAGTATGTTGTCACTCCCAAAAATTCCCAAATTTCAGGATGTGAATTGGAAGAAAAATTAAACAATGATTTTCTCTTAATTTTAAAATTTTGCCCAACATTTAATCCTTTGCAAGGAATATAGCACAGGAAAAAAATATTATTTGTTTTTCTAAATTAAATAAATAGCTTGATGTTTGTTGCATCCATGCTGGAGCATTGTTTATGATTGCTTGAATTCAAGTTTGAATTCAAATTGTCTGATCCCTTTTGAAAAATGCAAAGCTCTCTCCTTTCCCTCCCCCTTCTTTCTTCCTTTCTAGCCCAGCTCCGTTTTAACCTCAGCGCAACCCATAAGACAGAAGTCCGGCGCTGCTCCCCGAACCCCTCCTCCCTGCCCACGCGTCATCCCCCTTCTCTGCAGCCCAGCTTGCCGACGTCGCAGCCAGTGGCCCAGTAGCCCGCAACCGCCTCCCCACTCCCTTTTTCTTTTCTTTTGGTTCGACGTCGTCTTCAGCCCAGCGCAACAGCAGCTTCGCGGCCCAACAGCCGGCCCATCTAACCTCGCGCCAGCCCAGCTCCGCCTCCCTCTCACCGGCGGCCGCTGACAAGCGGGCCCCGCCCGTCATCTCCCTCCTCCGTCCGAGCCGCACCAGACGCAGGCGCGAATCCGACCTGCTGCGGTGCCGTGTCCCGCGCCGCCTCCCCCCGGCTTGCCCCGCACGCCAAGGGTGGCCTCTGGCCTATTTAAGGCGCCGTCACCTCCGCCCGTGGCCCTGTTTTTCCCCCTGAAACCCTAGCCCCAAGCCCCAGCGCTGCCGCCCGCAAACCCTAGCACCGCCGCCGTCGATCTCTTCGCCCTCTGCTTTTCCGCCGCCGAGGAGCAACATCGAAGCTCCGCCGCAAGGTGAGGAATCCTTCAGAGTCACACGTTGGCGTCCTCGTGCGTTGTACCACCCAAACACGCTCGCCGGAGTGCGCCGCCGTGCCGTTCCGCCCCTCCGAGCCGCGCTTCGTCGTCGTCGCCCGTCCCAGTGCCTTGGTTGAGTCCGCCGTGACCCCCGCTTCATTCCGGTGCAACCCGCGTCGCAATTCGAGCACCCTAGCTCAAAATTGAATGAGCTCGCCGGCGCTCCGCCGTCCCGCAGCCGTCCATGCGCCGCCCGCGTCGCCGGAGCCGCTCGCAGCCGATCCATCGGCCCAGATCGATCTGGCCTTGAGTCAAACTGTAGAGTACCGGTCAACCCAGCCTTTGCTCGTCCCTTTTGCAGAAACGTCCCTCAGTTTAATAGATTCACATATATGCCCTCCCTCAGTTCAAAAGTAATTGGAGTTAGGCCCTTTACTTTACGTTTTGAACCCTGAGCTTCCTGTTTTTAGCACCCGAGGTCCGTCCCTAGAGTTTTGCACCGCAACCCCTAGGTTTTAATACGTAATCTTGTTTTAGCCCTCGGTTTCTTACAGCTTAGCCCCTGGAAGCCCAGTTTTCTCGTAGTTAAGCCCCTGTAGCTTGTTTTAGCCGTATAATACACGTTTTAGCTCCGTTTTTAGCGTTCTTTATATGCACGCGATCGTATCGAAGTGTAGAACAGTTTTATGCATCTGTTTTGTTATGTTAGTACTATTTGGTGATTGTTTCTTATTTTATTCCATTGTATGCTTGTATGTGTATGATGCGGTGCGTAGAAGACGAACCGTACGTGGAATACGCTGCAGTTGAAGATTTTCAAGACCTTGAGCAGTAGCAAGCGTTGGTAGAAGGCAAGTCCTTGCCGCATTCCCATTTACCTATTACAACATACATTTTAATTACACCGTTATTTATTTATTGCTTTGCATTAAATTGAAGGGTCCTACTATTTAAGGTTTGACTAGCTTCGTTTATCCGTATGCCTTGATCAACCTGGGTTTATGTTTATGTTGGGTAGACCTTGCTTAGTTGCTCAACTTGGGATGATGGTGGTTCTAATGAACAACAATGTTAATCTGGCTTTACTTATGTTATACCTTCATTAAAACAAGATCACCTCTGTTAATCGGAACATGGAGAACCACCCAGGAAAACAATACAACCACAAGACATATGGCTCTGTCTCTGTCCATGCAATCACAGCTCGGTAGTGTGGTATGATGCTTGGCCGGCATCGCATGGTTGGGTTTAAAGTTCCTAGAACTTTTACGCGACTTGGGGGTAAAGATGTACAACCTCTGCAGAGTGTAAAACTAACTAGTTAGCTGTGCCCACGGTCAAGGGCGGGCTGGACCCTCACATGAGTAAACTATGGAAGATGGATTAAACTTGTTGCATTTACTTTCATTCATGTTGATGATGCTTATGTTAATCTCTGGGTTGGTACAAACTTACATTTGCTAGTAAATCAGTTTGCTTAATAAAACTTGACCAACTAAAATGCTGACCTGCTATGTAACCGCAAGCTTCCACCATAAAGCCTTTGCATGTTGTTATAGTGTTTTCCCTTGTTGAGTACGACATGTGCTCATGCTTTTTGTTATTTTATATTGCATCTACACAACCCGGCTGCTGCTCAGACGGACGCTTTGAAGACTATCCTGGAGAGTTCGACGATTTCTAGGCGAGCGTGCCACCAGTCAGCTGCCTGTGGAGACGTCCTTTTTCGCTGCTAGTACTCGCTTTTGGTTCATTTTTGAGACATTCGGTCATGTAATAAAGTTATAATACTTCCTTTACGCTTTGACACTGTGTTTTGGTATTCACTAAGTCGATGCATGTGTGAACTTTGATCCTAGCGCACATGTATTCAATGCATTCGGATTTGCCCTTAAATCCGGGTATGACAAAGTGGTACCAGAGCCGTGTTGACTGTAGGATGTTAGCCTAGTTAGAAAATGGTCGAACTTAAGGATTATATTATCTTAGAAGCCATTCTCACTTCATGCTATGCTTTAATTCTATTTTTTAATATACATATCCTTGCTTTTACCCCCATCCTTGATATTCTACTTGTTCTCTACCTTACATTAGCTATCCTTTTCACTCTATACTTTCTTGTTCTTACTTTAAGGAACCTTTAGCATCTGCTCTATGCTCTATAACCTTTTCCTATCTTTACCCTACCCGTGTTCAGAATTGTTTTCAGTTATCGTATGACCCTATCATGTTCAACTTGAAGATCTTCCTTAGGATCTAGGATCTTTAGGCTTTATACTTATGTAATCGTTAGTCACGATCGTCGTTTAGGTGTGCTTAGCTTAGTGGTGTGTTTGAATGCTTGGCTTGTGTTAATGGTTGATTTGGATCTTTGCTTGAGTGCAATGTGTTGTGGATTGATAACCACAATGACATTGGTTTAGTAATAAAGTTTGCTTAGTTGGGTTTAAGTATTTCTCAACCACCTTTAATCTTGCACAATCTTAATCCTTTATCTATCTTTATTTATCTATCATGGAGATCTTCTTACTACAAAATCTGTTCACGTCATTCTCTGACACAACAGTAGTGTTTTAATTTTATCTCGAGCTACAGAGCTCCGATTGATGCAAAACCAGTTGGGTTAGTTCACAAATTTCATAAGTGATTTTCTGTCAAAAATTCAGCCACATCCAATAAATATCCTGGGAGTTATGCATGAAACATTAGATATCTCAGAATCTGTAAAACTCTGCTGACACACTTATTTTGTATCCCGAGTTATAGACCTCCGTTTGAGGCAAATCCAGTTGGAGTAGTTCAGCAATTTGATACATCAGGTCCCAGTAAATTTTTCATAATTTTTGGTTCCTGTACAGCGAGATATACCCGTTCTTTTACAGCCAACAGAATCTGTCTTAAACTGGAAGTCTGCATTGCTTTATCTTTGAGCTTTTCTCTTAAGTGCAATCATCTAAATCAATGTTCCTAACACTCAAATGGTGAACACCAGGTCCGGATCAGCTGTTGATCTGCCCCCAGTGACTCGTCTAGGGAGAGCCAGCAGTTCCGGCAGTGCACAACAACAAGGACAGATGGATCCAGCTATGCAGCAGTTCATCGAGACCCAGACCCAGCTTCTCTAGAACCTGTCCAACACTGTGGCCAACCTGCAAGCCCAAGTCAACAACCCACCTCAGCATCAGCAGGCTCCCAGGGACAAGCATCGGGAGTTTATGAGCCATCGTCCGCTGGTGTTTACACATGCGGTAGATCCATTGGAGGCTGATGATTGGCTGAAGACTGTGGGCAAGATGCTCAATACCGCTTAGTGTGATGACAGAGAGTCAGTGTGATGACAGAGAGAAGGTCCTGTATGCTTCAGGACGACTTCAGGGTACAGCAGGAGCTTGGTGGGATGCTTATGTCGCTGCCCATGCTACACCGGATGCTATCACTTAGCAGGAGTTCACCGCCAGCTTCAGGAGTCATCACATACCTGCAGGCCTGATGAAGCTAAAGAAGGAGTTCCTTTCTCTCAAACAGGGAGCAATGTCAGTGGCAGAATTCAGGGACAAGTTCATTGAGTTGTCTCGCTATGCGCCTGAAGATGTTGCTGATGATGTGAAGAAATAGGAGCTATTCATGGAGGGATTAGCTGGACCGCTTCAGTACCAGCTTATGTCTCACACCTTTCAGTCATTCCAGCAGCTGAAGGACAAGGCTATCTGCTTGGAGTCAAAGCGCAGAGATTTGGGAGATCTAAAGAGGAAGGCCACTACCTCTGTGCAGTTTGGGAGCAGCACTCGCCCCCGTTTCATTCCACATCAGAGGACAACACCCCATGTTGGAGGTTCAGGTGGTAACTCTGGGCAGAATCAGTTTCAGCGTAACAATCAACCGTTTAAACACCCTATACATGAGTTACAACACTCCACTCCACAGACTCCACACCCCAATGACCAGCAGCCCAGTCAGAACACCCCAGCGGGAACCCAAGTGAGACCTAGTGCGCCCAGCATTCCCGTTGGTAATGCTTGCTTTAAGTGTGGAGAGGCCGGTCACTTTGCCAACAATTGCCCCCAGAGGAGCGTGCAGAATACTCCAGTGCAGATTCAGCAGATGAGGAATGGAAACAAGACCCCGCAAAGCTCCAAGGGACAGCAGAACTCTGCACGTGGTAGATTGAATCACGTGAATGCAAAGACCGTGTTTGGTATGTTCTCTATCAACATTGCCCCCACATCAGTTCTATCCTATCACTCTCAAAATATTTCTTAATCCATCCGAATCTCAAGGACGAGATTCCTTTTAAGGGGGTAGATTTGTCACACCCTGAAATTCCCAAATTTCAGGATGTGAATTGGAAGAAAAATTAAATAATGATTTTCTCTTAATTTTAAAATTTTGCCCAACATTTAATTCTTTGCAAGGAATATAGTACAGGAAAAAAACATTATTTGTTTTTCTAAATTAAATAAATAGCTTGATGTTTGTTGCATCCATGCTGGAGCATTGTTTATGATTGCTTGAATTCAAGTTTGAATTCAAATTGTCTGATCCCTTTTGAAAAATGCAAAGCTCTTTCCTTTCCCTCCCCCTTCTTTCTTCCTTCTGGCCCAGCTCCGTTTTAACCTCGGCGCGGCCCAAAAGACGGAAGTCCGGCGCCGCTCCCCGAACCCCTCCTCCCTGCCCACGCGTCATCCCCCTTCTCTGCAGCCCAGCTTGCCGACGTCGCAGCCAGTGGCCCAGCAGCCCGCAACCGCCTCCCCTCTCCCTTTTTCTTTTCTTTTGGCCCGGCATCATCTTCAGCCCAGCGCAACAGCAGCTTCGCAGCCCAACAGCCGGCCCATCTAACCTCGCGCCAGCCCAGCTCCGCCTCCCTCTCACCAGTGGCCGCTGACGAGTGGGCCCCGCCCGTCATCTCCCTCCTCCGTCCGAGCCGCACCGGACGCAGGCGTGAATCCGACCCGGCTGCGGTGTCGTGTCCCGCGCCGCTTACCCCCGGCTTGGCCCGCACGCCAAGGGTGGCCTCTGGCCTATTTAAGGCGCCGCCGCCTCCGCCCGTGGCCCCCTTTTCCCTTGAAACACTAGCCCTAAGCCCCGGCGCCGCCGCCGCCAAACCCTAGCGCCGCCGCCGTCGATCTCTTCGCCCGCCGCTTTTCCGCCGCCGAGGAGCAACATCGAAGCTCCGTCGCAAGGTGAGGAATCCTTCAGAGTCACACGTTGGCATCCTCGTGCGTTGTACCGCCCGAACATGCTCGCTGGAGTGCGCCGCCGTGCCGTTCGACCCCTCCGAGCCGCACTTCGTCATCGTCGCCCGTCTAGTGCCTTGGTGAGTCCGCCGTGACCCCCGCTTCATTCCGGTGCAACCCGCGTCGCAATCCGAGCACCCTAGCTCGAAATTGAATGAGTTCGCTGGCGCTCCGCCGTCCACGCGCCGCCCGCGTCGCCGGAGCCGCTCGCAGCCGTCGGATCTAGATCCATCGACCCAGATCGATCTAGCCTTGAGTCAAACTGTAGAGTACCGGTCAACCCAGCCTTTGCCTCGTCCCTTTTGCAGAAACGTCCCTCAATTTCATAGATTGACATATATGCCCTCCCTCAGTTCAAAAGTAATTAGAGTTAGGCCCTTTACTTTACATTTTGAACCCTGAGCTTCCTGTTTTTAGCACCCGAGGTCCGTCCCTAGAGTTTTGCACCGCAGCCCCTAGGTTTTAATACGTAATCTTGTTTTAGCCCCCGGTTTCTTACAGTTTAGCCCCTGGAAGCCCAATTTTCTCGCAGTTAAGCCCCTGTAGCTTGTTTTAGCCGTATAATACACGTTTTAGCTCCGTTTTTAGGGTTCTCTATATCCACGCGATCGTATCAAAGTGTAGAACAGTTTTATGCTTCTGTTTTGTTATGTTAGTACTGTTTGGTGATTATTTTCTTATTTTATTCCATTGTATGCTTGTATGTGTATGATGTGGTGCGTAGAAGATGAACCGTACGTGGAATACGCTGCAGTTGAAGATTTTCAAGACCTTGAGCAGCAGCAAGCGTTGGTAGAAGGCAAGTCCTTGTTGCATTCCCATTTACCTATTACAACATGCATTTTAATTACACCGTTATTTATTTATTGCTTTGCATTAAATTGAAGGGTCCTACTATTTAAGGTTTGACTAGCTTTGTTTATCCGTATACCTTGATCAGCCTGGATTTATGTTTATGTTGGGTAGACCTTGCTTAGTTGCTCAACTTGGGATCATGGTGGCTCTAATGAACAACAATGTTAATCTGGCTTTACTTATGTTATACCTTTATTAAAACAAGATCACCTCTGTTAATCGGAACATGGAGAACCACCCAGGAAAACAATACAACCACAAGACATATGGCTCTGTCTCTGTCTATGCAATCACAGCTCGTTATGTGTGGTATGATGCTTGGCCGGCATCACATGGTTGGGTTTAAAGTTCCTAGAACTTTTACGTGACTTGTGGGTAAAGATGTACAACCTCTGCAGAGTGTAAAACTAACTAGTTAGCCGTGCCCACGGTCAAGGACGGCCTGGACCCTCACATGATTAAACTATGGAAGATGGATTAAACTTGTTGCATTTACTTTCATTCATGTTGATGATGCTTATGTTAATCTCTGGGTTCGTACAAACTTACATGTGCTAGTAAATCAGTTTGCTTAATAAAACTTGACCAACTAAAATGCTGACCTGCTATGTAACTGCAAGCTTCCACCATAAAGCCTTTGCATGTTGTTATAGTGTTTTCCCTTGTTGAGTACGACATGTGCTCATGCTTTTTGTTATTTTATATTGCATCTACACAACCCGGCTGCTGCTCAGACGGACGCTTTGAAGACTATCCTGGAGAGTTCGACGATTTCTAGGCGAGCGTGCCACCAGTCAGCTGCCTGTGGAGACGTCCTTTTCCGCTGCTAGTACTCGCTTTTGGTTCGTTTTTGAGACATTCGGTCATGTAATAAAGTTATAATACTTCCTTTATGCTTTGACACTGAGTTTTGGTATTCACTAAGTCGATGCATGTGTGAACTTTGATCCTGGCGCACATGTATTCAATGCATTCGGATTTGCCCTTAAATCCGGGAGTGACATATATTCAAGTGGTGTGATGGAGTTTGTGGCATGTGTGTTCACATGTCAATTGTGGGATCTAGGATGTCGACTATAGGGGGAGGAGTGAATAGGTGATTTCAACTAAAAGCACAACACTAAATACATTTAATTAGTAACACAAGAAGAAATCCATGTTTAGCTACTCTGGAACCAGGTGAGGATTTGCAACCTAGAGTGACAAGATACAATTCAATCTCTAGAAAGGTAAATTGCTCAAAGTAAATTGCAACAAGAAAATTGAGGAAACTAATAACCAAAAACAAGAGAAGAATTTATCCCGTGGTGTCGCTGATTTGCCGGCCACCCCTAATCCACATTGAGGTGGATTAAATGTTTCAACCACTCCTTTATCAAGACACCGCTCGATGTTTGAGACGCCTTGAATCAAACAACCACTCCAAATCTTGATTCCACTTGGGTTTCTCTAAACCGCTCTGACCAAGTGAGCACAAAACCCCTCACAAGAATAGACGGGACACCTACACAAAATTCTTGAAGGGCTCAACGGCTCCACAACCTCTAAGCCATATTGGAGGCGACAACCTCCAAGAGTAACAAACCAATGACACTTGCTTGAAGACTCTCTATTGGTATACAAAGCTCAAACTCTTGATGCAATGCACTGGGATGCTCTCAATCTGACAAGGACGCAACCTCAATGCAGAGAGAGAGAGAGAGAGAGAGAGAGAGAGAGAGAGAGAGAGATGGAAGAAGGCCCAAGAATGTCAACAAAAGCTTTCCAAAGTGCCAAGAGAGCACTCCCATTCCTAGGACTAAGGAGCACAAGTGCAGTTTCTGCACGTTACTTTTACTAAACGCCAGTATGAAAAGAATATAAGTTCTGTATCAACATCTGGGTAACTTTAATTAGCCAGCTATATCTTCTCGATCCAGTTTGTTAATGGAATATATATATTATTGATCCAAAATTTCTCAGCATAATGAAATTGTCATTAGTGAAGTTGTATTTCAAGCTAATTATTAATTAGTCAGACATGAGCGATCAGTATCTCTAATGGAATAATACATGTCATGAGATGTAATAACAATCACGGCATAACCAATCAGCATTCAGCAATATCCTATTGTGTCATGCATGACGAGCACATCAGGATCATCAAAAGTTTACATGGTCACCAATCTAGGGTAGTGGGAGTAGATATTGATCTACTCATCGGGACCGTGTTGACCATATCAAATGGTTGCTTTCACGGGATAAACTACACCTGAGACAATTTCTGTAAGGCAAGTCGGCTGGCCTGCTAATTGACCTCTTCAGAGTCTCAGCTGCTATATATATGCATACTACCCTGCATGGACAGAGCATCACAGCTGACCATAGATACAAATACACACATCAACAGGCAGCAGCTCCATAGAGAAGAGAGAAAACTCCTGTCAAGGTTGCTAGACATGGCCTCCTCCAACTTCCTTCTTCTCACCGTTCTTCTCGCCTTGGCCGCTTCCGGTGCCATGGCATCGGATCCCAGTCCTCTCCAGGACTTCTGCGTCGCAGACAAAGACTCACATGGTATGTACTTCATCTTAGTAATAATATTTATTTGTATCACATTATGATGTTTCATAACAAAACCGAAATGAAAACTAGAAAGTTTATATGGCCTTGTAATGAAAATCACATGGCGTAGTTCACGTTTGATGAGCCTCACTGTGTACGTGTTGCTTCATTGATGCAGTACGTGTCAACGGGTTTCCCTGCAAGGATGTGAAGGACGTGAAGGTCGATGACTTCTTCCTAGCAGCCAACCTTGACAAGCCCGGGGACACGACGAAGAGCAAGGTCAAGTCAAATGTCACGTTGATCAACGTGATGAAGCTCGCAGGTCTCAACACCCTCGGCATCTCCATGGCAAGGATCGACTACGCTCCACAAGGACAGAACCCACCGCATACTCACCCCCGTGCCACTGAGATCTTAACCGTTCTTGAAGGCTCACTCTATGTTGGTTTTGTCATGTCTAACACCGATAACAAGTTTTTCAGTAAGATGCTCCACAAGGGAGATGTCTTTGTGTTCCCACAGGGCCTTATCCACTTTCAATTCAATCCAAGTCATGACAAGCCAGCGGTTGCCATCGCGGCACTAAGCAGCCAGAACCCTGGGGCGATTACCATTGCTAATGCAGTGTTTGGATCGAAATCACCAATTGCGGATGATGTTCTTGCCAAGGCGTTTCAGGTGGACAAGAAGGTTGTGGATTGGCTCCAAGCTCAGTTTTGGGAGGACAACCACAACTAATAAGAGTCAAGAATGCTTTCTTCGTATATATATAGTTGCTTAGCTGTGTGATAAGAAACAACATTGATTAATTTGATTTCTCTCTATGATGTGAAACATTGTATGGCATCATTTGTAAACTATAAATCATATGTATGGGTTGCACTTGTTAATTGAATTGATATGCAATATCTTTCTACTCTTATTCAATATAGAGAATCAGATCATGATCTAGAAAGGTTGAGCAAATGTCTCGGGCAGAAGCATGGGATCCATTTTGATCTTCTCTCGGATCCTGTGAAACATATATGTCGTAAAGACAATCATGTCATGATGTAGAAATGCTCGATATTGGATAGTTTGCACACAGACGTACATATGCATGGTTGTGAGTAGTGTTACAAGCTTTATGTAGGTAAAATATGTTGCCATCAATTCTATTTATGATAATTCCTGATGGACAATATCCCTTTCCATGACATCACTTAATTTCTTGAAAATAAAGCTTGTATGAAGGAATTTTATTTACAACAAGTATGAAGGAATTGAAGTAAAGGAATTATGATAAAGACAACACTAGAACTGTTTTTTGAAACGTTTTGAACATATGGGCTACCCTGTCGTAACTCAAACTATTTATCACTGACCATTAATTGTCAAATGTAAATACCTTTGAAACATATGCTCGACATGATTCTAGAGAAAATTCATCATGAAAAGTTATTTTATATTATAATACCCTTTTTCCATTTAAATCATTTTATTTCTATAGAGACTAATGGTCAAATTGCACCTTCATAGTGTGTTAATGTCCTAAACTGCTTATATAAATAATTAATTGTGCTGAGTGACGATCTCCTCCAATGGAAAAACATTATTTTTTATGAAAGCGGTGTATCCCTAGCAGAGTATTGATTTTTGCCAAATGGCTCCAAATTTATAGTGCCGCCTTCCACCCTCGCCGCGCCACCCCGCCCTTCACTAACCCCAGCTATCACTGACTCCCACCGCCGGTAGCACCCACTGGGGTCCTCCTCCACCCGGTCAGCGGCGCCATCACCTACCGACTCACTGCCCGCAACCTGCGACCGACCATCCCTCTAATCCCGTCGAGCATTGAAGACCCTGGAACCCATAAACCCTAATCCCCCTCCACCCCGCCACCACCTGCGCTCAACAACGACTTGCCATTATCTGTCTGTGTGCTTCCCACCCCCAATCTCCCCTAACCCTTGTGGCTACTAACCCCCACCGCCGGAAGTACCCACGGCTTGTGTCACCGGCGCTAGCCACTCCGCCCACAACTCACCAGAGGATGCATCTGGAATCCAGAGGAAGACGATGTAGTCAGGGAGCTCGAAAGGATAAGGTTCCACTACTTCATCTCCTTGTGCGACATGTGTCCATTCGTAGCTAGTGGGTAGCAGCGAGCACGTGTCAAATATAGTTTTTGATACGGTTTTCGATTATGGACATATTACGACCATCAACGAGGGCTCTTTAAGTTTTACTTAAAAGGGAAAAACAAAAAAGAGATGCTAGCTAGTGCTGCTTGAGTTCATGCAGGTGTCATGGTTGTTATGGTCTAGCTAGTCAAGGTACGTTGGTAATGTGGATTTGAGTTGAGTGGAGTGGTGGTGTTCTGCGGCTTGTGTCAACCCAATCGGACAGTCCATACCTGTTGGTTGAGATGATTTGACTTCGACACATGTTGATGTCCCAATTCAACCAGTTGTTGTTGTTGTTGTTGTTGTTGTTTTGTTGAGTATATTCAAGTGGTGTGATGGAGTTTGTGGCATGTGTGTTCACATGTTAATTGTGGGATCTAGGATGTCAACTAGAGGGGGAGGAGTGAATAGGCGATTTCAACTAAAAGCACAACACTAAATACATTTAATTAGTAACACAAGAAGAAATCCATATTCAGCTACTCTGGAACTAGGTGAGGATTTGCAACCTAGAGTGACAGGATACAATTCAATCTCTAGGAAAGTAAATTGCTCAAAGTAAATTGCAACAAGAAAATTGAGGAAATTAATAACCAAAAACAAGAGAAGAATTTATGCCGTGGTGTCGTTGACTTACCGGCCACCCTGTTGACGGCTGTTAAGTGCTTACTTTAGCCGTCAATTTACTCATGAATAAAGGAGCAAGAGGCATTTCTTACACGCATTTTAGTTAAGAATAATATAGTTCCACTTGTCCTTGGAGATTATGTGATCGCAGGAAAATAAGCATAAAAGAAGTAGCAAACTCACCTTCTATGATTCGTGCCACGTCACCTCAGTCAAGGAGGGGCTGCCACCTTAGATGCCATGCAGGCAAGCCATGTCACCAATCCAAGGGAGGCAAGCCCCGACGAATCAGAGCGTGACACGTGGACTTCACATGGATGCATGGGTCCACCAGAGTGCCTAAACCGCCTCAAGAGCATGTGTACACTGGGGACCAACCTAAGGGTCCACAGGATAGCCAACAAGAGGAAGCACCCTGAGTGGGGCCCACAGGGGGTCGGCCGTCGGCCGAACCGACCTTGAGCCCCCCACTCAGGGTCTTCCACGTGGTGTCTCCCCATTGGTCCTAGAGGCCATTCCCGGGGGTGTTTGGCTCCTCTTGACGCCGGTGCTCAGGCCTATAAATAGAAGGGGATGGGGTTCATTTCTTACCAACACACCTTACTACTCCTCTCTCACTTTTGGTTTCTAAGGCTAGGAGGTAGGCTAGAGTAGTTCTACTTCAGGTTCCAAGTCTACTTTGGGATCTAGGTATGAGTTCTCTTGTATATATCTTTATTTTATTATATGACTTTGATCTACTTCAGTTATTCAGCTATTTCATATAAAGTTGTGCTTGTATACATGGGTGATTTGTTCATGTGTTCTTCGCTTATTCATAATTTAGAGGCTCATATTCTTGATGAACAAGGCCTTTCGATCCAGTTGACGAGTGACTTACTCATGTTTTCGGTGTTTGTTCATAAGTTAGAGGCTCGTGTTCTTCACGAACACGACCCTTTGATCTTGTTGAATAGACATAGGAAAGCACAAATCCGTTTGTATACCTAGCCTAGTTTGATTCAGTTAGATTCTATGTTTGTGTTGTATGAAGTTCGTGCTCAAGCTACGGTACTCGGTGTAATTGGCTGGTTTATCTGGTGGCTCTGACCTGGGTCACAATAGCCCGGGCCGGTCAGGGTCCTGCTAACAATGTAAGCGTGGTGCTTGGGTTGCGTAGCTACGTTACTTATGAGTCTATCCCATGGTTTGTCTTGGGGTAGGCCGCGGTAGTGACAGCCGTTGGACCCTTCTGGAATCCCCCACGTTCGGATACACTGTAGGAGTATAAAGTCTAACAACCGGAGTCGTGCGTAAGCGACGTGGGAGGTTAGCTCCTCGTTTGTACCTGGGTGCGTGAGCCAACAGTAATGCAATGCTAGTGTGTATCTAATTCGTCTCACTAACTTCATGTGTTTAGTACCTTAGAGCCTAGAGCTAACTCGTATGTTGCCTCCTAAGCCTAGGACCTTTAGAGAGAGTGTGTTTGTGTGTTCACACTACCAACTTATCTATCATACCTCACCCCTGCACTTGGGTGTCTGGTTTGTTTCCATCTATGATTTATACTCATTGCAATAGTGTTGAGTTTGTTAATCCACCCAACCTTCCTTGGATTCGATACCCTTTGGAATAATCCTTTGGGGAAATGCTACAATGGTACTTCCGTGTGCTTGTGGACTCTTGTAATCATTAGGATTACCATTTGGTCATTTCTGGCATCGTTGCTAGGAATTCATAACTTAGCATCGACGTTAAGAAATACCAACAAACCCCTAATCCACATTGAGGTGGATTCAATGTTTCAACCACTCCTTTGTCAAGACACCGCTTGATGTTTGAGACGCCTTGAATCAAACAACCACTCCAAATCTTGATTCCACTAGGGTTTCTCTTAACCGCTTTGACCATGTGAGCACAAAACCCCTCACAAGAATAGACGAGACACCTTCACAAAATTCTTGAAGGGCTCAACGGCTCCACAACCTCTAAGCCATATTGGAGGCGACAACCTCCAAGAGTAACAAACCAATGACACTTGCTTGAAGACTCCCTATTGGTACAAAGCTCAAACTCTTGATGCATTTGCAATGCACTAGGATGCTCTCAATCTGACAAGGATGCAACCTCAATGCAGAGAGAGAGAGAGAGAGAGAGAGAGAGAGAGAGAGAGAGAGAGAGATGGAAGAAGGCCCAAGAATGTCAACAAAAGCTTTCCAAAGTGCCAAGAGAGCACTCCCATTCCTAGGCAAGAGCTATATATATATATATATATATATAGTGCCCCTTCCAATAGCTAGTCGTTAGCATCAGAATTCATGAAAATAGGGTCTCGTGGACCGTCTACCCTTAAAGTGGCGGTCCCTTAGCCGTTCGTCCAAACGACTAGAACACCATTTAATGTGAGTCAAAAACGACTGCTACAGTATGGGCCGACCATTCGCCCTTATAGGGCTGTACTGTTCACCATTCAAATTTCCAACTCTGTTAGCACTGGACTTTAATTGTATTAAGGATCGTCAACCAGAAGATGAGCAACATGGCTAGATTGAAACAGTTGTTATCAGGCCGATCACGTGATCTGACCATCTCCAATTGTTTATTTGCATCCGTCAAACATGGCGAAGTTTACTCGAGTTCATACAGTATATGTGTTTGGTAACCAATCTAACATGGTCATGCATAGTGCATTTTGCTAATTGGCTTGTAGTCCAATGGTAGGACGGTTCATTGGGGTGCTACCCAACAGGGTTCAAATCTTGGTGCTCGCACCTTTTCCTAGGATTTTCCCAGGACCGATAGGGCTGGCATAAAAGCTCGAGGCTTGTGAGCTAACTCAACTCATTTATAGGATTGGCTTGGTTCAGCTCGGCTCTGTTTTCTTCACGAGCCAGCTCATGAATTGCTTGTGATATGTTAGGTTCGCTTGTTAGGCTCGATAAAGATGAAAATATCAAAATAATATTTTATGAATAGAGTTGTATTACTATTATTTATTTTAAATAATTAAGTCTATTTTGAGCTCTCAAATATCTATATTATCCTATTTTATTGACTTATGTTACACATTTCCATAATCTAATCATAAACTAAACTTTTAAATATTGCTATCATACTTAAATTATCATATATTAATTAATATTTTTTTATCATAACATTAATGTTGAATAATACTGGGCTCGTGAGCCTAACGAGTCGACTCGAACTTACAAACGAAATGAGCTGAACTCGATTTTTAGCATGTTAGTTTAATGAGCTAAGCTGAGCTCAGCTCGTTATCAAACGAGCCGTAACGAGCCGAGCTGCCTCGTTAGCCACCCCTAGTTACCGGGGTTGTGCGTTAAGTGGTAAGCGGCGTTCCTGTCGACAACGAGAGACGCCAATGGTGACTTCAGGAATCCCTAGATCTGGCAGTGATCAGTCCTTCAGAGGTGCTCATAGGGGTAGGATATGCATATGTGTGTTCATAAGGGTGAGTGTGCGTGCGTGTTGTGAGCATCTGCGTTGTACTGTGTAATTATCAAAAAATGCATAGTGCAGTTTCTGCAAATTACTTTTGGCAAAGGCAAGTGTGAAAAGAATATAAGTTATAAGTTATGTATCAACAGCTGGGTAACTTTAATTATAATTAGCTAGCTATGTCTTCTCGATTCAGTTTGTTAATGGAATATAGTATTGACAAAAAAAATTCTCAGCTTAATGAAATTGTCATTAGTGAAGTTGATCCGATCGGTGTATTTCAAGCTAATTATTAATTAATATTATGTGTAATAGAATAATACATGTCATGAGATGTAATAATAATCACCACATAACCAATCAGCATTCAGCAATATCCTATTGTGTCATGCATGACGAGCACACCAGGATCATCAAAAGTTTACATGGTCACCAATCTGGGGTAGTGGGAGTAGATATTGATCTACTCATCAGGACCGTGTTGACCATATCAAATGGTTGCTTTCACGGGATAAACTACACCTGAGACAATTTCTGTAAGTCAAGTCGGCTGGCCTGCTAATTGACCTCTTCAGAGTCTCAGCTGCTATATATATGCATACTACCCTGCATGGACAGAGCATCACAGCTGACCATAGATACAAATACACACATCAACAGGCAGCAGCTCCATAGAGAAGAGAGAAAACTCCTGTCAAGGTTGCTAGACATGGCCTCCTCCAACTTCCTTCTTCTCACCGTTCTTCTCGCCTTGGCCGCTTCCGGTGCCATGGCATCGGATCCCAGTCCTCTCCAGGACTTCTGCGTCGCAGACAAAGACTCACATGGTATGCACTTCATCTTAGTAATAATATTTATTTGTATCACATTATGATGTTTCATAACAAAACCGAAATGAAAAACTAGAAAGTTTATATGGCCTTGTAATGAAAATCACATGGCGTAGTTCACGTTTGATGAGCCTCACTGTGTACGTGTTGCTTCATTGATGCAGTACGTGTCAACGGGTTTCCCTGCAAGGATGTGAAGGACGTGAAGGTCGATGACTTCTTCCTAGCAGCCAACCTTGACAAGCCTGGGGACACGACGAAGAGCAAGGTCAAGTCAAATGTCACGTTGATCAACGTGATGAAGCTCGCAGGTCTCAACACCCTCGGCATCTCCATGGCAAGGATCGACTACGCTCCACAAGGACAGAACCCACCGCATACTCACCCCCGTGCCACTGAGATCTTAACCGTTCTTGAAGGCTCACTCTATGTTGGTTTTGTCACGTCTAACACCGACAACAAGTTTTTCAGTAAGATGCTCCACAAGGGAGACGTCTTTGTGTTCCCACAGGGCCTTATCCACTTTCAATTCAATCCAAGTCATGACAAGCCAGCGGTTGCCATCGCGGCACTAAGCAGCCAGAACCCTGGGGCTATTACCATTGCTAATGCAGTGTTTGGATCGAAACCACCAATTGCGGATGATGTTCTTGCCAAGGCGTTTCAGGTGGACAAGAAGGTTGTGGATTGGCTCCAAGCTCAGTTTTGGGAGGACAACCACAACTAATAAGAGTCAAGAATGCTTTCTTCGTGTATATATATAGTTGCTTAGCTGTGTTATAAGAAACAACATTGATTAATTTGATTTCTCTATGTGATGTAGCAAATTACTGTACTGGTTCCCTTATAGATTGTGTAAAACATTATATGTCACTATGAATCATATATGGATTGCAGTTGTTAATTGAATTGATAAGCAATATCTTTCAACTCATATTCAGTGTAGAGAATCAGGTCATGATCTAGAAACGTTGAGTAAAAGTCTCATGTAGAAGTATGTAGAAGTATGACATCCATGCTGTTCTTCTCTTGGATTAAAGAATTTCACTATCTCCTGCGAAATACATACATGTCGTAAAGGCAATGATGTCGTGATCCAGAAATGTTCGATATTGGAATTGGATAGTTTGTACAAAGATGTACATATGCATGTCTGTTAGTTAGTGTTTCAAGCTTTATGAAGGTGAATTATGTTGCCAGCATCAATTACTGGAACCTGACGCGTCTCTTTCATTTTGCCATCAATTTCATTTCTGATAATTCCTGATGGACCATCTCTCCTTCCATGACATCTCACTTTCTTGAAAAGCCAGTATGAACGAATTGAAAAAAAGAAAATATGATAATGAAAACGCTTGAACTGTTTTTATTAATTGTTTTGAACATATATGGGCTACCATGTTGTAATAAGTCAAACTATTTATAACTGACCATTGATTCTTAAATTTGCAAATAACTTTGAAACATATGCTTGATAATATGAGTCTAGAGGATTCCGCATGAAAAGTGATTTTATATTATATTACAAAATTTCCATTTAATTAAATCATTTTATTTTTATAGAGATTAATGGTCAAATTCACCTTCAAAGTGTGTCGTCCTAAATTGTTTGTATTTGTGACCAGAGAGAGTATATTATATTGGAACCCGCCTAGCTATAATCTGAGTCTCATTGATCAAAGAATTAATTGTGGTGACCGGCCATCTCCTCCAAAGGATTTTTTTTTGTATCCCTATCAGAGTTTCGATTTTTACCAATGCCTGCGAAATTTTCTGGTGCCCTATGCAGTCGAGAGGTATATATAATATCAACTTCACCTATATATAAGTTTATAGTGCATATACAATTTGAGAAATTTTAGAGTGGTGGTTTTTTTCACGAGTCGTCAATCCGACAAAATCTAATGGTGGAAGTATTAGGAAGTACTAGGAAGTTCATATGAGGAAGTATTAGGAAGAACCAAATTGGTGGAACCCACAACAAAATTTAGTTTATACGTTTTAATTCAGAAAGGGTATATAACTAATTTCCCCATGGTTTACCTGTCCGGCTACCTCCCGTCCACATGTTTGGCTAAATCCATCCTCGCGAACTGGTACTACTTGCCGACGGTGGAGTTGGGCATACCGGATTCTGGGCCTTCGCCGAGAGCGGGGTTCCTTTCGGCGAAGGGCCTTTTCCTCTCGGCGAAGGCCTCTCGGCGCACTTGTACCGGCGAAGGCATCTTCGCCGAGAGCAGGCGGGACCCCTCTCGGCGGACATGTGCCGAGAGGCCCACCTAGCTCTCGGCGAAGAGATTTTCATAAAAAAAAACAAATCCACCGGTCGGCCGCCCTGGCCCCCACCGCCGTCGCTGCCACCACCACCACCACCACCACCCACCACCGCCGTCGCCGCTGCTCCCCGCCACGAGGTGAGGGGCGAGCGAAGGGGGAGGAGCGGGGCGGCGCGGCTGTGCCGACGGCGTGGATCTGGAGGCGGAGACCGAGAGAGAGAGAGGAGGGAGGCGGCGGCGTCGGTGGATCCGAGAGGGAGGGGGAGGGGCGGCGGGTTAGGGTTAGGGAGAGGGGGAGGGGGGCGGTGGCGTTTTATACGGGGCGGCGGGTTGAGTTTGGGCCAGTGGGTTGTGGTGGGCCGAGGTGGGCCAGATCAGCCCTTTGCCGAGAGCCCACCATCCAGGCTCTCGGCAAATAGACAATTTTCATCAAATTAAATATTAAAAATAGCAAAAAAAAGTTAAAAAAAATTCAAAACTCAACATGACATCAGTTATGTTGTATATTACCTATAGAAAGGGTTTTGTAGTTAAATTCAAATTTGAATTTCTGTAAGACTCCAAACCTAGTGACATTAGTTCAAATTCTTAGAAACTTCTTGTGACATGTTCCGGTTTCTAAATAGTGTACGTGTCGAAGTGTTCAAAACGTTCTCAACTTTTTATCACAACCTCCTCATATGATATCATGATGACTTGACAAATTTCGTGATTTTCAAAGTTCATTTGAATTTTATACAATTTTAAAACCTTTCTACCTCACGATCTTCATCAGGATCAGCGAACCAAATGCCAGAAATTTAGCTTCATTTCATGTACATGATCTTAAAGATGTCTCATGAACATGAATATCATTTTTCCACCAACTTTACTTTATAATTTCATGCACTTGCAGTTCATATCAGACGTATAAAAAAATACCTAGAATGATGTTAAATTGTTAAATATAGCAAACAAAGTTAAAATTGTGCCAAATTTGAGCATAAGTTTTGTATAAGTGTATGTTGAGGATAGAAAAAATTTGGAGGCAAGAAAGTGATTTTTAAAATTTTCTTCGTCAAGAGCCAAAGAAACGCTCTCGGCGAAGAATTTCTTCGCCGAGAGCCAGCCTAATGGCTCTCGGTGAAGAATTCTTTCCCGAGTGTTTTTTGGGTGGCTCTCGGCGAAGAATTTCTTCGCCGAGAGCAAGGAAAAAAGCTCTCGGTGAAGATTGAGACTCTAGGCGAAGCCTCGGTTTCCGGTAGTGATGGGCGGCATGACGATCTGGACGGTGCTGTTACGGAGGGAGAAGTACATGCGGCCGGGCTCGTCGAAGGAGACAACCGTGTCACCGCCGTCGTCGTTGGTGTATGCCTGCCAGTATGCATTGTAGGGATAATTTCTGACGAGGAGGGTCCACGTAGAGGAAAACGTTGCCGTCCGCATGGACGCCGAGGCTAAGCCGCCCGATGGTGAACTCTGCGTCGACGCGCTTGGACACAAGTTTCCTGGTGGCGCCGACATCCCAAGCGAAGGACTGGCCCAGCAGGAGCGTGTCCCTTGGGTGCTCGAAGCTCTGCCACAACACACCGCCACCGTCTGCGAGGAGCTGGAGGTCGCTGGAGTCGAGCAGCGCGAGGACCATAGCACGGTGTTGTTCCCGTTGGCGCCGTCCTCGAGCGCGAGCTGCCCTGCAGACGTGAAGCTGAGCGCGGACCGCGTCGTGGCCCGTGGCGAGTGGTGTCATGCCGGTGTCCGCCTTCTTGGCAAACCAGGCGGGGTGGGGGAGGAGATGCTGCTGCCGTTTTCCACACACTACTAAGCAGCAGGATTATTTGCCTGATGAAACAGCTTCATTCCTTCATTCCTTCTTGTCAGCAATCAGGATCAACAGTGAGGACTCCAGGTAACAACCCGGAGGGTCCCGTAGCACCTCGGTCTCCACGGTGCCCTCCAGCATCTGCACCACCTTGTGCATGGTTGGCCGGAGCGTTGGGTTGGGCTCCTTGAGCGACGAGGTTCCGGCGGTGGATCTGCCCCAGCGACTGCACCTCGTTCGCGAACTCATGCTTGTTGTACTCGTTTGAGGCGAAGAGCCTCTTCACCGCGATGTGCTGCGTCACCGTCGATGATCTCAGCTCGCCTTGGTACACCTCACCGAAGCTTCCTCTGCCCGGAATCTTCTCGAAGCCGTTGGTGGCGTGGTAGAGCTCCTTTCAGCTGAAGGCTCTTATGCCCAGCAGCCGTTGTCTCTCCGTGTTCTTCTAGTTGAGGCGGTGCTGCACCAGGAGCCCGGTGATGGTCGCCAGCGATAGGAACGACAAGCAGTCGGTGATGATCCTATAGTGCGCGTGCAGCACGGCTCGCATTCCCGGCGAGGAGGCGGCGACGGCGACGGGCTTGGTTGTTCGCACCTTGATCAACACCTTGGTCTCGGTGTCGCTCATCTGTCGGTCGTTCGTCAACGCCGCCATCTCGACGCACTTTGTCCCGCTGGTGAGCAGCGCGGTGGCGCAGAAGTAGTCGTTGAGGCAGTAGTTCCGGCACTGCGCCTCCGTGGCTGGCGTGAGCTTCTTGTAGTGCAACGACGTCTCCCAGGTGAGGTGGTGTTGGGCACCTCCACGTGGGCGAACGCGGTCGTGTCGTCGTCGTCGTCATCTTCGCCACAACTCTATGGCGCGAACTACGGCGCGCAGCCGATGTCCCGGTGCTACGGGTCGATGTGGGTGTACCCGCTCGGGCACTCACAGCTCTGCAGTCATTGCTGGGGAACGCACCAGAGATGATCCACGACGCGTTCCCGCCGCCGAAATTCGTCGGGCGGACGTAGACACGGACGATGCCGTCGGCGTCGGGGTCCATCCTCGCTAACTGGTAGTACTTGCCGACGGTGGAGTCGGGCATGGGCGGCACGAGGTTCTGGACGGTGCCATTATGAAGGGAGTAGTTTAGGCGGTCGGGCTCGCCGAAGGAGACAACCGTGCCGCCGCTTCCGTTGGTATACGCCTACCAGTACGCATTGTTGGGACCGTTGCTGATGAGGAGGTCACGTCGAGGACAACATTGCCGTCCGCCTGGACGCCGAGGCTGAACCGCCCGGGCGGTGGTGGTGAACTCCGCGTCGACGCGCTTGGACACGAGCTTCCTGGTGGCGCCGGCGTCCCAAGCGACGGACTGGCCCGGCAGGACACTACTGGAAAAACGCTTATTTGTACCGGTTGGTAAACCCTCATTTGTACCGGGTATCCAACTGGTAGAAACCATCCGGTACAAATGTTGAATCACATTTGTACCGGGTATCCCACCCAGTACAAATGTGAACATTTGTACCGGGGTTGTTTATGCCCCGGTACAACTGTGATTTCGCCGTCTGCTCCATTTGCCTCCGTTCCCCTTCCTCTTTTCTTTTCTTTTCTTTTCTTTCTCATCTCATCTCATTATTCAAAGATTTACACAATCACAGATATACACATATAAGAATCACAATTTCAACCACACATAGAATCATGAATTCAATCATTCAACTATACACAGATTCATCACAGGAACCACAAATCAAAGATTCACAAGAACACGAATCAAAGTTCACAAGAACATGTACACAGGAACGCCGGCGCTCCCGCTTCACCCATGGTCACCGCGCCAGCCGTGCGCGCGCGCCCACTCCCGGCCGGGCCCGCTGCCAGGGAGGCCAGCGCTCCCTGCCGCGCCCGCCCGCCCGCTCCCGGTCGTGCCCGCCGCCAGGGAGGCCAGCGGTCCCGGCCGCGCGCGCCCGCCTGCTCCTGGCCGTGCCCGCCGCCAGGGAGGCCGCCACACCGGCTGCGCGCGCCCGCCAACTCCAGGCCGCCGCTCCCGGCTGCGCGCGCCAGCCTGCTCCAGGCTACGCCCGCCGCCGTGGAGCCGCCCGCTCCCGGTCGCGCGACCACCCACTCCCGGCCTCGCCTGCCGCCGGGGAGGCCGCCCTCCCGGCCTTTCCCACGCCCTGCGAGAGGAGAGAGTGAGGGAGAGTTAGGGATAGGGACGAGAGATAGCAGAGAATAGGAGAGGGATGAGACGACCGGGGTGGAGGTGGAGTGATATTTTTTAAGTGTTGGGTGTGTGGGAAGATAGAGGAGGGGAGATCTACATTCGTGCCGGGTGGGATCACACCCCGGTACAAATGTTGCCATATTTGTATGATTTGTACCGGGTGGAGACACGTCCCGGTACAAATGAGCCACATTTGTACCGGGGCTAGCCCCCACCCGGTACGAATGTGGCCTTACGGAGGTGCGTCGGGGGCCCTCCCCTTCCCACCCGGTATAAATGTGTTTTCAGGCCAGGGACAAATGCCCGATTCTCTGGTAGTGGGAGCGTGTCCCACGAGAGGATAAGAAGATTACCATTGTGCCCTTTTCTAAATTAGATTAATTTTTTAATTTACCATGTGGTTGAAAAATAAAAAAACTTGGTACTTCCTAATACTTCCTAGTACTTCACAAGTACCGTAAAAAGGCTCATACAATTTATTTTGTTACTGGAATATATATGATGGAGAAATATTTTTTCACGTGAATGAAATACTCATTACTGAAGGTTACCTGCTATAGATATTTGCAAATGATTAGTCATACATGTGCAATGCTCCACGGCACCAATAAATTTGTTACGAACTAATTAAATTAGAAAAATCAGATCAGTTAGCATTTGTGAGTGCAGCCGGCGATTATCTGTTAATAAAGTGTCATTATACTATATGCATACATGCTCAGCTCCTATCCAAATGACCATGTCCTACAATTAACCTAGTTATTTGCAAGGTTCTTGTTACCTGGATCACAGAACCGATCAGCACTATCATTGTATTATATTATCATGCATGAGGATATAACCAATCATATTTTGATCAGGCGTCCTGGGAGTAGATATTGATCTACACAAGAGACCGTGTTGACGAATTCAAATAGTTGCTTGCATGGGATGCACTACACACCTGAGACCATTTCAATACAGTGCAACAGCCCTGCTCATTGACCTCTTCAGACTCTCTGCAGCTATATATAAGGATGCACCACCTATGGAGAAAGCATCAGCTGGCTGTTGCTACATACACACAAGCTCAGAGACAACCAGAAGCCCCCTAAGCTAGCTAACAAAGCAAACTCTGAGGTTGTTAGATATGGCCTCCTCCAACTTGTTTCTTCACTTTGTTCTTCTTGCCTTGATCGCTTGTGGAGCCATGGCTTCGGATCCCAGTCCGCTCCAGGACTTCTGTGTTGCTGACAAATACTCGCCTGGTATGTACTTCATCAAAGAGAAGATGATCACATTATGATGTTTTACAGCAAAACCTAAGATTAGCTTCCTAATACATGCTTTCTTGTATGGCTTCATTACCGATGCAGTGCTTGTCAATGGGTTGCCGTGCAAGGACGTGAAGGATGTGAAGGTTGATGACTTCTTCCTAGAAGCTAACCTGGACAAGCCAAGGGATACCACAATGAGCAAGGTCAAGTCCAACGTCACCTTGATCAACGTGATGAAGCTCCCAGGTCTCAATACCCTCGGCATCTCCATGGCAAGGATTGACTATGCTCCTCAAGGACAGAACCCTCCGCACACTCACCCCCGCGCCACGGAGATCCTAACCGTTCTCGAGGGCTCACTCTATGTTGGCTTCGTCACATCTAACCCTGATAATAAATTCTTCAGTAAGATGCTCAACAAAGGAGACGTTTTTGTGTTCCCACAAGGACTAATCCACTTTCAGTTCAATCCGAGCTATGACAAGCCAGCTGTTGCCATTGCTGCACTGAGCAGCCAGAACCCTGGCGCAATAACCATTGCCAATGCTGTATTTGGATCGCAGCCACCAATATCAGATGATGTTCTTGCAAAGGCTTTTCAGGTGGACAAGAAGGTTGTGGATTGGCTTCAATCTCAGTTTTGGGAAAATAACCACAACTAATAAGTTAACATTTCTTGTCAAGGCTTATGTTTAGATGTGTAACAATAATTGTGCTTGTTTGATTTTTCTATGTGATGTAGAGAAACTAGCTAATGGTCTATTTATAAATTGTGCAAAACACTAAAGGACATTGTTTGTATATTATTTCAGGATGTATTATTAATACATTTGTTAATTTAATCATGATATACTGCTTTCACTTGTGGCTTGCAACTACATCCATGTATAGCACAATCGGTAAACCTAATCATACTTTAAAATTTACAGTAATAGGGCACAAGAAGTGGTGATCTCATTGGACAAATTAATTTGAGCATAATATAACTAGTGGAGAGGCGGAGAGGTTTCATGTCTAAAAGTTATATTATCAACTTTTTTGAGTCAATCGCGATAATTTTATTAATCGGGTGTAGCAGAATTACAATCAGTTTCGATCGGTTACCCCAAGCAAACATGCTGGGAAAGCATTCAACCAAGAATCTTACAGACTGAAACAACGCGACCCGCTCGAGTCGCCCCCCGCGCGGGTGACCGAGCGGTCCCTAACCCTAGCCACCGCCGCCAGCCACCCAGGCCACATCCCGCCGCGCCGCCGCCGGAGCAAGCCGCCGGCATCTCGCGCGGCTCGCAGGGAAGGTGGTGGCGGGGCTCTTTCTCCCTCTCTCTCTAGCAGCTTGGGACGGGCGCGGCCGCCGCGGCTCCTTGGGGTGACCTCGCCGGCACGGATGCCCTTCGCGGCGGCGGGTGGTAGGTGGCCCAGATCCGGCGGTGCCCCGCCCGGATCCGGTGTCTGCGCGGCGGGGGGCGAGCGCTTGTGCGTGGAGGGGCGGCGGCCGGCGCTGGGCGGCGACGGCGGCGGCTGCGGCTGGTGCGGACGCCCCGGCGGCGGCTGTGGCCGGAGACGACGGTGACCAGTGGCGGAGCTAGGAATCAACCGTAGGGGGGCCCATTTTAGCATTAAGAATGGCATTATATGCATATGGTATGGTTAATTCCAACACAATTAAGGGGACAAGAACTGGAGGCTTATCTTGCTCTCGAACTGAATCATCTATTTTCCTTTAAATTTCATAAATGGGTTTCTCTTCAACCATTGATACTGATACCTATCAGTAAGATGAATAGCTAGTCTATCAGTAAAATGGTTTGGAACCAAGGAAGAAGAAACAATTAAGCAAATAGTGTGCCTGGTTACCTGTACTTGCCGTTCAATACTTGAATCGATGAATCCTGAGATCAAGAAGAAAGATTGGAAGAAAGGCATAGCGATTGGATATTTGGATGAACTAATGAACGGATTGGGGTTGGGGACTTCGGGGTCCAGCCCTTGGGAGTGAGCGGTGCAGGTTGCCAGACACCGAGGCCGGCGACTAGCTGACGAGCGGAGGTCACCAGGCCGGCGAGCGGCAGGCTCAGGTAGTCAGGTTGGGTTCTGCCTTCCTGGGGGCGGCAATGGAGGCAAGCCTGTGCTGCGTCAAGTCGTCAACACGAACTCGCGAAGGGCCAAGAAGATGCGCAGAGCACAGCGGAATAGCCTCGCCGCCGTTGCTTTTTTTTAGAGGACGCCGCCGTTGCTGGGCAGCTAGGCCTTTTGTTTGGGTTGTAGTATCTGTAAGTTAGTGGGCTGTATACATCATATAGGGTAATTTTGTTTGGGCCACGGGGGGGGGGCACGGCCCACCTTGGCCAATACACAGCTCCGCCAGTGACGGTGACGGCGACCGACGGGGAGGGGCGCAAGGGAGGCGGCTGCGGCTGGCGTGTGGACGCTGGCGGCGGCTGCAGCCGAGTGCCGTTGGCTCTGTCTGATCTGGGCCATGGCGGCCTGGAGATGGCGGGGTCAGGGGTGTCCTGTGCGCAGGCAACCTGGACTGCGACAAGGTTGGTGCTCCCGCTGTCCTCCTCTACGACGATTCCGGTCTGGCACCGCCTTGGTGGTAGGGCTGGGGGGCCGACAGGTGCGTGCTGGTGGTACCGTGGTGGTGCCTCGATCTGTGCCGGGTTTCTCCTGGGAGAGGCGATGCGGAGGTGGTGGGGCGCGGGCTACTACCTGGGTCGAGAACGTGAGGCGGGCTTGGTGCTACCGGGCGTAAGCCTTCACCGATGTCGGTGACAATGGTGACGGCGTCCTCGGGGCGTCGTGCTTCCCTGCTGGGGGCACCATTGAGGGTCACCATGTCTTTGCAGCACAGGGATCTCAGGGTGAAAACCCAGTTCTCTACGGACGTGCGATGACGGCGCTACTTGCGTTGTGTCCTCCTTGGAGGCGCCGCATCTAGAGACCCACCTTGGACAGACAGTGGTGGTGGTTGGTGTTGCTTGCGCGCGGCGGTGGTTGGTGTGCTTGGTCCGTGTTGGCAGGATGGTGCAGAGGGCCCATGGGTGCTGGAGGTCTTGAGGCGGTGCGCATGGTGCGGCGGTGACTCCGGCGATGGCTGAGCGGAGGTGTTGCTCTCTTAGCGGCTTCAGTTACCTGAGTCCTTGGCAGAGGAGTGTGAGGCGGTGGGAGAGGCGAGGCCCCCACGCAGAGAGGCCGGGATCAGTGGTTTTCATCGGCGCTACGACGATAGTTTTATGTTGAAGCTTCGCCGGGACAGGGGGATCGCCGATTGTGTGTGCGGCTTGAGGGGGACGGGCTCATGGTGGAGGAGTTGGTTTTGTTGCTCTGGCTTGCAGCGGGCCGCGACATTCGACGTGGCACATCGTTGGCGACGACGGCGCAGCCCTCGAGTGGCTTCTTTCGGCTCCTCTCCCAGTTTGTGGTGGTGGTGTAGTGTCTTGTTGTGTGTGCGTTTGTTGTGGAGTGGTGTTCGCTTCGGCGCGTTATGTACAATTGTTTCTTCTTCTTATATGATGCGGCAGTGCTCCTGCCTTCAATTCAAAAAAAAAAAAGAATCTTGCAGACTTGATTCAGCATACTGGTAGACTGTTGGATGCCAAGCGAAAAACACATGGACTGGCCAATGACATACATATTAATTCAGCATTCAAATGGCATACACACAAATAGAGAGTTGGAGTGCCATGTGAAAAACACATCGAACTCCGAGACTGGCATATACACAATTAAATTATTATTTCACTAATAGGGCCTTTGCAGTTCAGTTGTTTTGAAGAAAACACCACTTGAATTCAGTTGGCCTTATTAAGGGAAGAAAAAATTAACAAACCTCAGAAAAGGCAGAAGTATTACTACAAATATCTTCCAATTAAGACCGTATTATCTTCATTAATATTGCAGATGTTATCTGATCACAAAAGGGAAAGGAAGATACAGTAAAACTGGAAGACTTCAAAAATATCAAAATCAAAATATGAGATAGGAGGACTCGAGATCTGATAGATGTGCAAACACAATCTACAATAAATGGTTGCTAACTACAACTCATGCAAAATCATCTATTGACAGCAAAAAAAAAGTCCAGGGTGATTCTTGTTCTGCCACAACTGTATTCCATTCACCAGGCCGCCACCAGCACAGAGCGCAATTAACAAATTCCCATATATGTGCCACGGAATGCCAGCAAAGAACTGGTTGCATGTGCATGAAGCAGCAGGCTGTGTGTTTCGCCGATTTTGATTGCAAAACCAATCATTCGAACCAGTAACACAATGATACGACATTTATTACTCCAGCTCGAATCTCCCTCGACTGCTATTCTGGAAATCTGGAGGAGATGGAAATGAGTCCAGGGGGGGATGCATAAAGAGGGAGCAGGGAGGCATTGCATTTCGACCTGAAATCCCTAGCCATCGCGCCGCACAGTCCCAAGCCGGCCGGCGGCGCTCGTCGTCCTTAGGCGCCGACTAGTCTCGCAAGGAATCGCTTCGCCGTCGGCTCGCCGCCGACGAGCGCAGACCCCCGACGACGTCGCCACGCCCAGGCCATCACCGACGCAGGTAAAAGAGATGCAGGGCTTGCTAGATTTCAGTGGTTCGTAGGGCACCGTCTCGTCGATTTGCAGCCGCCGAGCAGCACCTGTCTTGGTTTGTGCCGCCGTCCTGGTTGGTAGCTGGTAGGGTTCGTGCAGTTCGCAGGGTTTGCACTGCTAGTTCTTGGCGGCGTTGCTCTAGTTTGGAAGCCAGTTCGGTCTAGATGGGTGGTTACGGTTTAGGAAGTGGGAATTGAAGGGCATTTCGATCTAGTTCACGCACTTGCATTTGTTTACATGTATATTTATATTGTTTCAATTCGTGTTTGCCTCTGGATTCTGGAAAGACACAGAAATGTTCATGCGCGGCCAAAAGTTGTCCGACAGGCCTACAAATAAATCTGTTGGAAAGTTGGTCCGACTCTTCAAGCATGTATTAGCACTTTAAGTGGAGTTAGGCACTCAACTCCACTGATGATCAACAGTCAAAATGTTTTATCCATTTTTTTTGCGAGAAGTCGAAATACTTTTCTGAGAAAGTCATTTATATTACTTGATTAGTGATGAAGTCAATTTTAATTTCTGAGAAGTCCTTGGATAGATACAGATGCTTAATGAGAAGTCATTTTCATTATATGTTTGATGGAAGTGTTTACTCATGATAAGACGAGGGGCTTATTCTCTTGCCTTGTGTAAATGGCTGTATCTCTCTATCCAATGCATACAAGTCATTTCGTTGTGAACTGTGCTTTTTAAAAAACTGCAGCCACCTGTATCTCTCTCTATCCTAGTTCCTAGATAGTTCGGAAGTCAGTTCGGTTAGTGCTCGACTCTTGAAGCGATGCTTTGAGCACTTAAGTGGAGTAGGCACTCCACTCAACGGTCCAAATTTTTATCTTTTTTTTTCGAATGCGAGGACTCATTTGTTTCTTCAGAGAAAGCTACGGTGCTTCTATAGATAGATGCTTAATGAAATGCCATTTTATTATGTCATTGATCTAACCATTTATGCACCGTACGTAAGAACTGGGCCTGCTTAGCCTCTTCATTGTATTCGGTGTTACGGTTCCTTACGTAAATGGTTGCATGTCTATACTTATTTATCAAATGCATGCATCCCTTTTTTTTTTTACCAAAGTGAGTAGGGGAAGTCTCTACCTATTTTTTATACTTTTTTTATTTCAGTCATGTTTAATTCGTTTCCAAGGGAGTTGAACCCAAGCCTGCGTGTGCTACTCAGGTTCTCTAACTGCTAGGCTACAGACCCTTTCACATGCATGTGACTTCTTTGTGCGTTGTGCTTGAAAATATTCTCTCACTGGTAGGGAGAGGGGCTTTAGTCCCGATTGGTAAGAGGTATAGGTCTCTCAAGTCCAACCGGGACTAATGATGAGAGACAAAAGGCCCCCCTTTAGTCCCGGGTGAACGAACCGGGACTAAAGGGGTCCTTTAGGGACTAAAAGGTTTTCCAGAAAACAAAAAAAAGCCCCACCACCCCCTCGCCGGCGAGCATCTTGCTCCACCACCCCACAACAATTGAGAATTGACGAGAGAAAAAAAACCCCACAAAAGAGAAGTATTCATCACATAATTACTTAACCATCACATGAGCAAATCAATCAATTTCAACACTCGCAAATCATAAGTTTGATTCAATTCAATTCACAGCACAAGTTTCCTTTGCATCACAAGTTTGATTCGATTCACAACATAAGTTTCTTTTGCATCACAAGGAAAAATCAGAAAAAAAACTGACCAACCAGCGCGCCATGGCCGCTCCCCGCGCCGGCGGTCGGTGGCCGCACCCGCGCCGGGGGCCGCACGCCGAGGGCTGTGCGCCATGGCCGCGCCGGCGGCCGGTGGCCGCGCCCGTGGCCGGGAGCCGCCCTCCCGTGCCGGTGGCCGCTCGCCCGTGTCTGCCCGCGCCGAGGGGCCGCGTGCCTGCGTCCCGCGCCGGTGGCCACCCGCGCCGGGGGGCCGCGTGCCTGCGTCCGCCGCCGGTGGCCGCCCGCACCGGTGGCCACGCTCCGCCGCCGGTGGCCGCCCGCGCCGGTGGCCGCGCTCGCCGCCGTCGGCCGCGCATGCCCGCGCGCCCGTGCCGGGGCCGCGCTCCGCGCCGGAGCCGCCCGCCCGCGCCGGGAGCCGCGCCCCTGGCCTTCTTCCTCGATCTGTGGATCTGCATGAGAGGAGAGAAAGAGATGAGATCGAGAAGGAAGGAGAAGAAGGAGATAAGGTTTGACCGGTGTGACAGAAAAAAGAGAGAAGGGACGGAGAAATAGAAAACGACGGTGGGTGGAGCGGCTTTAGTCACGGGTGGTGTTTCCACCCGAGACTAAAGGGGTCCCCTTTAGTCTCGGGTGGAAACACCACCCGGGACTAAAGGTTGGCGCCAATTATTCGTGTGAAATAGCAGTTTGATGCCCCCCCTTTAGTCCCGGTTGGTATTACCAACCGGGACTATAGGGTAGGGGTGTCCATGGGCAATTCAGGCCACGTCGATGAAAGCCCTTTAGTCCCGGCTCCAAAACTCAACCGGAACTAAAGGGGCGTACCAAAGGTCCTCATCCTACCAGTGTCTCTGCACATTCTCAATTCAATCAATTGGTTTCGTTCCTCTTTTTTAGCTGCCAAGCTCGCAATAGTAGTGCCTCCCAATAGATCACAACCCCAATATCCTCACATTAACCCTTATAGTGACCATCAGAAAGGGCTCAATCCAACAGCTTGAGTGCTCAGTCCAGCCAATCAACATGCTAATCACCACTTGTGATGGCCATCGATATGAGGACTTACAATCTTGTTTTCTTCGCCTTCAAGTCTTCCGATCCAACTACACAAAGTGGAGCGCACACTACCTAAACAGGAATTACCTTGGCGGTCAGAAATGAAACTACCGAAGTGGAGCACACACACTACCCCAATCTTGGATGTGCATACTCCAGGCATCCAAAATGACACCATTATTACCTATATATGACATCTGAGCCTGCCTATGTTGACAGGGTTCTTATAACATTTTCATCATCAACCTGCATGCATAGTGGTACTTGGATCTGCATATGGCCTATTGTGTCTCCATTGCAACATCTGCTTTTGGTCCAGTTCACATGCCCTCCAAACAACACCTTTCTTGTCTGTTTTTCCTTGGCTTTATTTTGATGAACTCATCACAAACCTATTGCAAAAAGAAGAGATGGACAGTTTTGGCTTATTATATTATCTATAACATATATATAACGAGCTAATTAAGTATGTAGTAGTAACGTTTGTATATTTTCAATTATCAAAATCATGGCACGCAACATCACAGTTCTAGAGTCTAATACAGTTTGGTGTTCAGATGGAATCACACAGTGCAACAAAGCGGCAAAGGAACAAGGTTGACTACGAAAATGTTATTCTAGCATTACCAGCAGTGTTTCCACCCCAAAACAAGAAAAGGAAGCCACGTGCTGCAGGCGAAAAGGGGGCAACGACATCACAAAATACTGCTACAGGTTAGTATATGTGTCCGATGCACTCTGTTTTATAGGGAAGAAGCTATATAGGAGAAACTGAAAGGTAATAAAACTCTTATTTGCAGTGCATTTTGTGATTTACAATTTTCTTCTCTTGCAGGTCAAAGAAAGAATCGTAAAGCTGCTCCCAGAGATGAACCCACAGAAGGTCATACGGTTCACCGTTTCATATATTTTACTCACTGTTTCTTTAAATCAACAAAATAGTATACTTGATCAGTATACACTATACCGTACCACAGCCCCAAAGGGGCGACTACGTTGTGGTCGCTGTAAGTCGATGTAGTGACGAATCGTTGGTCGTTTTGTCTATTCTACTGTCTTTTTCTTTGAATGAAGAAATATAGTTTTCTTTCCTAAAGAATTTATGAAATGTAAATAGATAATTACATATGGCATTGATCCAACTTAATAATACTACAGGGCATAAAGATGTGCTGCTTGATGGTCCTGGTGCACATGACATGATCAAGCAACAGTCAGGTACATTATGGATGTAATTAACGTCATTTGTCATGTACATCCTTTTATTTGTTGAAGGAATTGCAGAATTTTTCTTTCAATAGTCCTGCAAAATTCGATACATGCATGATGTTATGGTGACAAATGTCTTAGGGGTATCATGTGGGTGAACCAAATGCTGAAATTGATGGAACGTACTCTTTTTTTTAACTACTGTGTGATGTAGCTAGGAACATGAAATACTATACAAGTAGGAAATTGTGCCTTGACTTTTTTCCATATATTTTTCCAAATTTTGAAAAGCAAACATATCATAGTGTAACCAATGAGCACTCTATTCAAGAGGAGTATACAGGTAACATTGTAATCGATTGAATCGGAGTCACTTCAAAGACTGCATTCGAAAACTAAGTGTTCTACATATAATATTAGGCATCATGGAGCAACAAAACTTAGCAAACAGTGAAAATATTCTGGAGGATTCTGCAGGTAATGTTGTTGCTACTTTCAATTTTTTTCATTATATTATTATCCCATTTATATATGGTAATCATTGTGGTGATACACTGATATATATGTATTGCTTGTTTTCTAGATTTGCCAAAAGAAGCAAATATTCTAAACAATGAACTAGATATTCCCGAAGAACAATCAGGTAAATATAATATTTTACCCTTCATAGTGGAGAACTAGAACTTTATAAAGCAATAATATTTCCGTAGGCATAGCCACACAACAGAACCTTGCAAATGCTGGAGAAGATATTCTGGCTGGGGATCCTGCAGGTTTTTTAATCCATTGAAATTTAATTCTTATTACGGTTTCGTTTAGTTATTGCATGTTTTTTTACATATTTTGTTAATGTCATATGCTAACATATATTTAATGTTTTTTCAGGTTTTGCAGAAGAACCAAATAATGCTGTGAATAATGAACAAAACATTTTAGAGGAACAAGCAGGTAAAACTATAATCCATACAATTATAGACCCTTCAAAGTGGTCATTGGTACTTAAAACTTCTAGTATATAATATTCCAGCAGGCCTCATGCAGCAACACAACCCTGCAAGTGCTGGAGAAGATACTCTGGCAGGGGATCCTGCAGGTTTGCTACTCCATATTCAAATTTGTTTCTTATGGTTTCATTTAATGTACTTCTATATGCAACATTTATATTATTGCGATGTTATATGCTAATATGTAATGATTTTTCTAGGTGTTGCAGAAGAACCAAATGCTGTGAATAATGAACAAAACATTTTGGAGGAACAAGCAGGTAAAACTATAACCCATCCAATTGTAGACCCTTCAAAGTGGTCATTGGTACTTAAAACTTCTATGGTATAATATTGCAGCAGGCATGGTGCAGCAACAGAACCTCGCAAATGCCCAACAAGGCATTCAAGAGGAGGCGGATCCTGCAGCAGGTATGCTATATTTCTTTGAAGTTTTCTTCTGATTATGCACGATTTTGTTTATTTTTACCATTTTCTTCTACATTACTGATGCTAATGCTAATTATTTTTCAGTAATGGATAATGATATATTCGAGTTCCCATTGAAGAATCAGCTGGTGGATGACCTTGATTATCTACTTCAAGACCTTGATGACTAGTTGATGGGCTGCATAGCTATTGCTCACATCGATAAATATGCTTTTTAAGAAACTAATGTGCCAGCATATGGTATACTTTAGTATCATTGTTTGTTTGAATTCTGAGTTTACTTAACTTTTTATAGCACTGGGTTCAGTTACTTCTGTTAGTTTTTACTGAACTTTCCTAGCTACCTATTTCATCTTATCTTTTATTTCATTACTGTACTACCATGTATATCTTTCTGTAAAATTAATTTGATGTGAAGTCTAATTTGTAATGTTCGTGGGTTTTACTTATTGTTGGGAGGATGCCCCTTGTGTGATTATATATATAGAAGGATATTGGTGTCATAAACGTTGGGCTCCCACCATTGTTGAGATGGCCAAGGAGCTTGAGATCATACATGTTGAAATGCTCCAGGGCAACAAGCACACATGGACGCACAGGGCAGTTAGAGCAGCACATCCAAATGGGATTGGTGCAGCGCAGCTGCAGGCCGGTGGGATTTGGGAACGATGGCGTTGTGGACGTGGAACAGCTCAGCGGGATATGTTAGGGCGGGCGGGCGGCGCGCATGGCGTGAGATGTTCTGGTGGTGCATACGGCGGAGAGATTGGCAGGGGAGGTGATGTGGAGTGTGCTAGGACTATGTAGCTAGCTAGGGCGCCCCGTCAACGCAGGCGGTTAGTGGGGTGCTGAAATGGATAGACGGGGCACCTCACGTCTGGAATTGGGCAACAAATAGAGGCACAAGTAAATGAACCACATCACTGATATGGAACAATAGCAGTTACCCTTCTCTGCAAATACATAGTGATATGATTTTTTTCACATCACTGAATATAGAGTATGCTTTGTTTTCTTCTTCCATAGTGTCTATATCTTTTCTCTTTCTTGTGCTTTGTATTTAGATATGAGATCATATATGATGGCGGGGCTTATGGTGTATTGTGTTTTCTACACGGTCATCATATGGTGATTTTTCCATGGGCCGACCTTTGTTCATATTGAAGGGATTCATGTTGAAACAATGGCAAATACACTATTTTATTTATATCACAAAAAATTTATTTAACTATCAACATTATACAAACATCTTGAAATAGAATCATGACAAAGAAATTACCTGACAAGGTTTTTGTGTTACCAACTGATATGACACCGCTAAGATATTGATACTTATTTTAAGGGCATACATGTTAAATATTTTAAATTTAGTGACAATTAACATAAAAAATACATTATTGCATTGGGTGATGCTTATCGGTATTTTCCATAATGAGTTAGTATGACCTTTAAAGCATAATTAACTGCTAAGTAGCAGCCAAATACGTGCATGGCCTAAATTAAACAATACTTTTAAAAACAACTGCAAGTTGCCTCAGAAGGAGTACAGGTGTGATATGAACAAGTCAAGAAGTTGAAGAGGCAAATATCACACATATTTTATCTGGTAGTGATAGCTACCCTTGGACAAGTTTCTCACCCTTTTGGTACCAAACGCATTGCACTAGATCAAATCTTCATTTTCTATTTTCACACTGTTGACTCTTCCTATACATACTTAAGCCCAAACATTGACTGACCGACACACCATACCATTTTTCTAGTTTACACAAGTATCACAGTGCACCAACTACTCACCTGTGCTAGGCCCAGTCTCATATCACGTGACTCAGTCCATTTTTGTTTTAGAAATTCAAAAAATGTTCCATCAATTAATTAAGTGAATAACAAATGGACAATATAAGTGCCTTGCACAGTAATAATTAACAAACCACTACACACATCAAGAAATGATTTATTGTTGGCTTTAAAATTTATGTTGTGGATCTTGCACTATTCTGTGACTACGGGAAATCTCACTTATTCAGTTTATTTACTAAATAAATTTGGAATTTATTTTTTTGAAGTGAGAACCATCTTTATGCTGCATCCCTAAAACATAAGAAAAGATCAGGGCGTGCATTTATCTAATAATGTTGTGATAGGAGTAAACATAACACGTCAGGATTGTTTGTAGAGTTTAAAAATATAGAAAAGTATGTGGTAGCTTTGAAATATTCTTCATATAAAATAATTGTGTTGTTTCATTAGCAGCTTCTACCAGAGACCGTTTCTTCTGTTGGTAGGTTCAACGAAGACTTATTCAGTCATTATCTTCATGTTGCCACAAGCTTTGGCAGGCTATATATAAGCACTCCATCCCTTGTCCAGAGCATCAACAAAACAGACATTAACACGAGCAGCGGAATTGTCTACTTCAGATAGCTCAAACCCAAATCAGAGGGAAACTAATTAAAATGGCTTCCTCCAGCTTTCTTCTAGCAGCCTTCTTAGCAATTGTCTTTTCTCAGGCCATTGCTTCTGACCCCAGCCCCCTCCAGGACTTCTGTGTCGCTGACATGCACTCTCCTGGTATGAATGCGCTCACTTTTAACTTTGTTTTTATGTGTTCTTTAATGCTAAATGACCGATTACATAAATAGTAATAATTTGTTAGAACATACATCTACATATATACAAAAATAACTTTTTATGTACTGCTCAAAAGAACTTATGATCTGTGTACCTCATCTGTTTGTGCAGTGAAGGTGAATGGATTTGTTTGCAAGGACGCCATGGCCGTGAACGCAGATGACTTCTTCAAGGCAGCAAACTTGGACAAACCTAGGGCTACCAACAAGGTGGGATCAATGGTCACGTTGATCAGTGCCTTGCAGCTCCCTGGTCTCAACACTCTAGGCATCTCTCTGGCTCGCATTGACTATGCACCCTTAGGTCAAAACCCACCGCACACTCACCCTCGTGCCACTGAGATTCTCACGGTGCTCGAGGGGACTCTCTACGTTGGGTTTGTCACATCCAACCAAAACAATAACACATTGTTTGCCAAGGTTCTCAACAAGGGTGATGTGTTTGTATTCCCCGAAGGGCTCATCCACTTCCAATTCAACCCCAACCACGACAAGCCAGCAGTTGCTATCGCTGCGCTCAGTAGCCAAAACCCCGGTGTTATTACTATCGCCAATGCGGTCTTTGGATCAAAGCCACCGATCTCAGATGATGTCTTGGCCAAGGCATTCCAGGTGCAAAAGGGGACAATTGATTGGCTCCAAGCTCAATTCTGGGAGGATAACCAGAACTAAGTAATCAATGTTTTGAGTTTGTTGTATCAACAGCTTTCTTTATATGCATCTTGCATATAACTACATGTTTTAAGTTTCTATGCTACGATTAATAAAATAAATGGCGAGTATTTGGTACAACTGACTTCCTGTTTATGTGCCTACGAGCTGTACCATATGGCTTCTTTGGATATTGTTGTAAACAATATTTCTTCAACCGGTTGTCTTGACTTGTACCTCAACTTACACGCAAAAAAAACTTATTATTGTCCTTATGGGTGTCACAGTACATTTTATCTTCACTAGCCACGAATCAGAAAGAGCCTGATGTTATGCAAGATGTTAGCCGATAAAACTGAATGCATGCTCAAATGAAATCTCTCATTCCTCTGGACTCTGGTCTCTTGGCTCAGTTGGGATGGAGTGGTGATGCTTGCACTGAGATGGAACATGTACTGGAACAGGTTGTCTAGCTAAAATGGTGAAATGAGACCAGCTCGTCAACAAATTGGTTCGGCGCATGGTTGAGGGTGATGGCTTTTTGTCTTTTTTCTGTTGTGTTAATGTGTTTTGAACGATGTCGACATTGCCACAAGATATTGAAAAAAGCAAACTCATTATCAGGACCTCACAGAACATTGGAGACTTGAGAATTATGTTGTGTCCAAGTAATCTCACGTGCAAGGGGGAAAAAAAAGAAACAAGTGTAACATTGTAAGTGCATATAAACAAACTATGTAAAGCAACATGAACCAGCTCAACCCTCAAGGGGCAGAACTTTACATCTACTCCATCCGTTACAAATTATAAGGTATTTTGTTTTCCTAGATACATAGATTTTACTATGCATCAGGTATAATGTATACGTAGCTGCATAGTAAAAATCTTGTATCTAGAAAAGCCAAAACGGACTACAATTTAGAACGAAGGTAGTTACTATAGTAGCACCAATGTTTAAATGGAAGATATACAGTAACTAGTAGCAACAATGTTTTAAATGGAAGATATACATACCAGCCAATTTAGACAATTGATATGAAAACAGTAGTCCAATGTTTTAAAATACTGGACGTCCTCGGACAAGCTATTTAGTTCACCTAGTTTAAGAAACATCATATGTTAATAATTTAACCAAAGGAGTAAACTTTAGAGCTATGGAAAAGACACTATATATTTAAAGCACCTATATATAGTTTTCTCAGACAAAAAAATGCCCATCTTTTCTTTTCAGGTCAAGAATATATATAGTGTTGTAAGAAAAGAGATCCATCAGCCACTTATTATATTGCGATGCCCATGGAAAAGACACTATATATTTAAGGAGCAGGTGACTAATGGTACGGTATGAAGAAGTCAAGAATTTGACCAGGCGGCCAATAGCAATGGTTACTGAACTTGTATTGTTGCAAGCATGTGCGACAGCTAACCCTCCTCATGGTGGTACGGCTGCATTGGACCAAGTCATGCAAGTAACTGCTCCAACAAAATGTTAGCCTAGTGTAAATATTGGAAACATTTGATCTTCTACGACTCTAGTGATCACCAATATGACACAGTAAAATATGGAGTTTGTGTTACTTTGTTTAGAAGCTGTGTTAGGTAGAAATAGTACATATTATATAAGTTTTGTCGTTGTAAGTACGTGCTCCATGACGTGTGAGTTTCATTTTGAACGCATATATACATAAATTGACTGAGGCAACTTCATTCCTTGCTAATTACTTTTTACACCACATACACGATTACTCCAGCTACTTTTACCAAAGAGACTGTATATGTCTTAAAAATTGAATCCACTCAAGGCATCCCACTGTCAGGGTTGAGACCTAGACAGATCTGCAAGGGGGCTACCCAAGCAGTTTGCAGGTTAAAGGAGGGATCGAGGAACTAAGAGCGTAGATGGTTATGCACGGGATGCACACGGAAATCTGGGCGAGACATGAGGAGCATGATGATTTATATTGGTTCGGGCCTCCGGAGAGTAAAACCCTACGTCCAGTTTGGTAGTGGAATTATGCGAGAGAGATCTGCCCCCGAGGAGGGCGCCCCAGGCCACCTTATATTGGCTGACGACATCGGGCTACAAGTCGGTTTCCATCTATCCTAGTTGGTTACAACATGGAAGGCTTATCCGAACTGCCTTAAACTGTCTGGACTGTCTTGACTCGCACTCCAAGCTGTCTTCACGTCATTGAGCCCACATGTCAGGTCGGGCAGGGCCCACTGACATGTCAACCATACAACACCTCGAGCCACTGTGTGGATGTGAATAAAAAATAGATCCTCCCACACCCTCCCCTGTTTTTTTTTGAGAATCACACCCTCCCCAGTTACAATATCAAGCAACTATAGATAATTGAATCTTTGAAGGAAAAAATGTGCACGTTTTCTCTTTAGGTAAAATATAGTGGGGGTAAGAAAAGAGTTCCAACCGCTTATTGCCTCAGAAGGAGCAGCTGATGGTATGATATGAACAAGTCAAGAAGTTGACTGACTTGGTATTGTTCATCATAAGCAAGCATGTGCGACAGCTACCTGGCCTCCTCATCGTGGTACGGATGCATTGAATTAAGTCATGCAAGTAAATGCTCCAACAAAATGCTGCCCTAGTTTTTTTTACAACATCACATATATTAAAGCTTAAACAGCCATTACATCAACATCCTCAAAGAAGACTGAATTACAACTACGTCTTTGGACCGGATAAGGACTATTGCAGCATCTTGAGCGGTGGTGACAGCGAGCTCGCTGGAGGAGGGCAGTAGGGGCGACGATGTCGCATACACCCGGATGGAGGGCCACGCATAGCGTCGGTTGAAGTAGGGCAGACCGAGTGGAGTGGAGGAGAAACACACCGAACGACCGAAGGATTGAGGTATAGTCGTCGCCGGAGGTTGAAGACACTCGAAGTCGTTTCCCAGGTGGGGACGAGGAAGACGGGCCAATGCCTGATGCCGAGTAACCTGGAGGTACTGGATCTGTTGATGGCTGCCAGAGGGGGCGAAGCAAATCTGCAGTGGTTGGAAGGCGGAAGTGGGTGGAGTGGAGCTGATCTGTGGTGGTGACGGGGTGAAGAGGGCCAAAGCAGAGTAGATCAGCAGAAATGGCGAGGCGGGGCGAGACCGGGTTGAGCAGATCTGCAGGGTGGTCGAGGCGGAGGAGTGTGGGGTAGGATGGGTTAACGGCGGAGGCGAAGAAAGGAAGAGAGAATCTCGAGGATGGAGCAGGCGAGGCGAGGCGGCAGAGGCGGGGACGAGATCCGGTGGGGAAGATGGCGGAGGTATTTTACTTAAACATACCTTGACTGTGATGGAGCCGGTGACGAGGAAGCCAATGACGGCGACATGGCGACGATGGCGGAGCGGCCCAGGCAGTACAAACCACAGAGGGTAATAGCCATACAGGCAACAAACAACTAAAAGGGAAACCTACTTAGTAGATCTACTACGGGGAGGAGCTCCCTGCCCTTCTCGCCGCTGGCGAGACGCCGGAGGGGAAGAAGGGAGGGGCCCGAGCCGGGAAGACGGAGAAGCCAAGAGAGAGTAGGGGGGACGCTTCGAGAGGAAGGAATGAGTCATGCTCTGATTGAAGACCCCCCCCGCCCTAGTAAATAATGGAAACCTTGATCTTCTACTACTCAAGTGTTTAATAAAGGCATATAGAGTATATGTAGTGGCGAAGCCAGGATCGAGCCCCTGGGGGGCTCTCCTGTGCTTCTTCCACCTCCGGCACCCCTTTCCTTCATTGTTTTGCTCAAAATCTGCAGCCCCGGTGCTAGCTTCGCCGCTGAGTATATGGTATGGTTTGTTTCCAAGTGCTCCATGATACAGTCGCAAAAAAAAGTGCTCGATGACACGCAGGATTTTTTTGAATGCATTTATAACTAACTTGACTGAGACAACTTCATTTCTTCGTAATAACTCCCTTCGTCCTTAAGTATTGAGTGAATTCCTTCAATACCAATGAAAATTATATGGTGTTTCCCTCATTTCCATCAAAATTCTTCAAGTTCCCACACTGTCGCTACTTCAATTTTCCAATTCCTTCACTGCCATTACCGTCTAATGACCGTTAATTTGTTGTTAACTTCACTCCAAAAGACAATTATACCCCTGGTGGTGCTTTCTTATTTCACACTCAGAAATCCATGGTTTGCATGAAGTCGTCCATGCCTCAGCTGAGCTCGCAGCCGGGCATCTCTAAGAAGACATCGTTGATGTTGTCGAGGCCGAGATTGATCTCATCCAGCTCCTCGTCCGTAATGTAGTCGAACAACAAGTTCAAGGCGTCTAGGCCGACATGAAAGTCCATCGGGTCGATATTTGGTAGCTGTAGCCTTTAGCGCAGTCTTGGGGGCTTTGAGCATTCAGGACGGCACGCGACAACTGATGGGTGGGTGAATGGAGCAGTTAAGGTGGACGACGAAGAGGAGGCCATCGGGGTGGTGCTTGTCGAAGTAGTTGGTGAAGAAGTGGGCACAGGCTACCTACGGCGCCGGTGTTTCTCATCGGCGAAGCTTCCGGAGATGGACAGGTAAGCGGTAGAGGCCGTGCCGGCAGTGTCTTAAATGTCATATATTTAAAGACGAAGAGAGTAGTTTACACCGGCAGCATACAGTAAACCTGCTACGTGTGCATTACTCCAGCTTCTTCTACTAAAGGTACCTGTATATCTCAAAAATTGAATCATGACAGTCCTGAGATTCTGAGAATCATTTAGTATCTTCAACATTTTCACTACAATCCTCTATCTAAAAGAAAAATATAGTTTACTCGAGTTCATATAGTCACTACGTGAAAAACTCACTTTGGTAATAGGCATATATGGCCTTTAGTAACGGGCAAAGCACCCTTTACCGATCCCATTACTGATAACACGTATTCGTAATGGGTATCAAACAACGACCATTACCACAACTAGTCATAAGTCACTGTTTCTCTGGGCCCACAGGGAATTTTGGTAACGAGCAGCAAAGCAGAGCCCGTTACATGAACTCAACATTGGAGACGTGTGCTGTGAACATGCGTCTCCTCTGTCTCGACGAAATGAGACACGTCTATTTCACGCGCGTCTCCTCTGTCTCGACGAAAGGAGATGCTTGCTGTGTACGCGCCTCTCCTGTCTCTCGACTAAAGGAGACACGTGCTATGTGCGCGCATCTCCTCTATCGGAACTAAAGGAGACGTTTGCTGTGAACCCGCGTCTCCTCTATCTCGACAAAAGGGCCAAGTTCTGTGGCCCACCGATCAGTATTGGTAACAAGCTTTTATGCTGCCCGTTACATTGTTGGCATGTTTAAGAAGTTCGTTACCAGAAGTCCTCGTTGGTAACGGGCGTTGTGGTGGCGAACCCCGGGGTCGGCCTACCGCGCTTATGGGTAACAGGCGCCAAACAACAACCGTTACAGATGTGGGTGCATGTAACGGGTGTTAAGGGCACGTTACAGATGCTGCGTGACCTATTTGAGGTTTTCACGTAGTGAGTATGTGTTTGGTAACTAACCTAGCCTGGTCAAGCATGGGATTGTGTCGGTGTTTTAACCCGGCAAACCTAACAAGGGGGTACCCGAGGTAGATGATTGTGGTGAGGATCGCCATACCTGGAACTCGAAGGTGAAGGCAGAGGCACGAGACTCAGATTTATACAGGTTCGGGCTGCCAGAGTAGAGGACCCTACGTCCTGTTTGGGGTATCATATGTGGCGCCCTGCGCTTGGTGTTGGGTTGATTGAGATGTTCTCCTAGGTACCCGACCCTCCTTTATACAGTCCAGGGGGCGGGTTCCTAGTCAGTTACAAGGTAGGAGTCCTAGTAAGATTACACGGAACGAGTCCTAGTGGGATTACAGGGGAATTCTAGTAGGAGTACATCTTCATCCTTCCTTGTATGGGTACCCGAGGTGTATGCCCGACAGATGTTGATGCTCACTAACTCTTATTTTTATACATCAACAATACATGAAAAAGGACCAAAAAGATAATTCAACAGTAGTATAGGGCTTTGCACTAATGATTTCCACAAGTTTTGGTGAATTGTATAATTTCAGGGACTATTCAGGAAAATACGAAAGAAATCAAGTCTAGAAGGCTCCGGAAGACTCCCGAACATAAACCAACGTGGCTTACAAGAAAGAAGCATCTAGAAGGAACGAGAAGACACCACGACGAAGAAGCCCACAAGTGGGGACCACCAGGGACCGATCGGCCCTATGGTGGGGCCGCTCGGCCTGCCACCTCGTCCACGTCAGCCCTGCTTCTGGAACCTTCCTCCACCACCTATGAGAATCAATCTAAACTGCACATTAGGTCGGTTTGATCCTACGGCGACGTGGCACCTCCTCCGGACTATATAAGCAGACTTCATAGATCTACTTCTTAGATCTAGAGCCTAGTTCTAGATAGATAGTCAGATTCGAGTAGAGTTGCGCCTTGCTCCAGTTCCAGATCTGTAAGTTATCAAGATTCAGTTATTATATTGTTTCTCAATGACTTTATGCTACTTCAATCTTATGTGTGCAATTGCTAAGTTCTGATTTTGTTCTAGTAGTATATCTGATATAGTCATGATTAATGATAAATTCACGCACTTATTCGTAGAGCTCCTAGTATATTACTCGAGTATGCTAGTTAGTAGAGATTATGTAAGCATGGTGCTTAGATATGATTTACTTGCGGGTTCACCTTATGCTCTGGGTCGTGTGGTAGATCATAGGTGTGACAGGCCTATTGAGTCCTTTGTAGTCCATCACCCGAGTGTAAGTGCTGTCGATAATGGTTCTTGGGAGTATCATGTTTCGTTCTTGATCTTCTTGGGTAATCTTCGGGGTGCACACATTTACTCATGACAATTCTATATGTGATGATATGTTATGCTAGAATAGATGAATAACTAGTATTTGTATACTACATAGAATTTGTGCCTCTTAAGTTAATCCAGTTCTAATCTAATTAGGAATTAGTATATTTTATGCCCCACGTGTACCTCTACCTGTCTAAGTTATCAGTGTACATATTTTTATTGGCTTACCCCTGTTAAAGTATGTTCCGTACCATCAATGTCTCATAGAGTAGTCTATTGACATCCCTATGTCAACAGATACATCTATCCTTTCTTCCCTATGGATACGATATTTTTAAAACCCATCTCCCCGGGTGAAGTGCTCACCGGTATCCGTGCGCTTGCAGATCATTAATTTCTCTGTAGGCTTAATAAATACCAACAAGCATTTCTGGCGCCGTTGCTGGGGAAGATTGGATGGCTACCTTTTAAAAATCGATGGCTAGATACTTTATGATGAAATTGTAATTTGGAACCTCTGCTTAAACACAATTACTATTGTTTGTCTTTTTCTCTCTTATTTGCAGGGTATTAACAGGTTTGATTGTGATTCACCACACTTTGATCATCTGAGTCAAGTCAACCAAGGAAGCTCTACACCAAGTTCCTGAAGCCATGTCTGAGAAGACGTTGCGAGAGTTCTCTGCTCCAAGCATCAAGAACATTTGCATTGGACCAACACTTCAAGTCAACCATGAGTTCGAGCTCAAGGCTAGCCTCATCAACATGGTGCAAGCTAATCCATTCAGTGGAAAGGTACATGAAGATGCAAGCACTCATCTCTAGAACTTTCTGGAGATAGGCGCCACCATCTCCATCAAGAACATTCCCATGGACATGATCCTACTCCGCTCATTCCCATTCTCACTAACGGGAAGAGCGAGACAATGGTTCTACTCCAATGAAAAAGAAATAAACACATGGGAGAAATGTTCTACCACCTTCCTTGCTAAGTTTTTCCCCACAGGCAAAACCAATGCCTTACATGAAAAAATCACCAACTTCCAGCTGCAGAAAGGCGAATCAATTCCAGAGGCATGGGAACGATTGCAAGAATACATTTCAGATTGCCCTCATCATGGAATGGAAGAATGGATGCTCTTACAAGGATTCTACCATGGACTAAACCAGAAAGCAAGTGAGCATCTAGACGCAACTGTTGGAGGATCATTTTTGTCACTCACTCCGGAAACAGCCAACATACTCATGCACAAGATCTCAGAGAATCAAGGCTGGACCCAGAAGAACATCCAACACTATCATCCGAGCAAAGAAGTACAAGAAGATGAAGAATTAAAGGCAGTGTCAACTGATATGGATGTGCTGTTGAACCGGCTTGAGGAGCGAGCCAACCTCAAGAAGGATCGACAAGCTTTACAAGACTACATGAATTCTTCAAGAAATTCAAGCTTGGTGGTCCACAAGTCAGCACCAACCCAAAGAAAAGACCTACAACCACGACCAACTTACGCAGGTAAGTATTCAGGTAATAATTCCAAGCAACCTTCACTACGAGGATTAATTGAAGAACAGGCTAGAATTAATGATAATTTCTCTAAGAAGCTTGTTGCTAATGATAAGGTTCTAGAAGATATAAATGCTAAAATGGATAGTTTTTCTGCTGTCTTAAAAGATCAAGTTGCTTTTAATGCTAGACTAGAATCAAAGTTAGCAAAACTTTCCACTGCTATGCCTGTTGCCACTAACCTTGAGCAGGTATTTAATATCCGAACAAGGGGTGGCAAGCAAACAACTGATCCACCATATCCGAAGGGCGCAGCAAGACCATCAGCTAGAACACCTACGGCACCTACAACCTCTGCAGCACTTGTAGCACCAGCTGAAGATCCAGAAAAGAAGGATGATGACGCAGTTGTGCGAGAAGAACAAGATCCAGCAAGACAAGACTTCCACGACACCAACTTCCTACCATATCCTAGAAGAGTGAGAAGACCTCAAGTTGATGATCAATTCGGGAAATTCGTAGAGGTGATCTAGAAGCTTTATGTCAACATACCTCTACTAGACGCCATGCAAGTCCCGACATGTGCCAAGTACATCCGAGACATCCTGAACAAGAAGAGACCTCTGCCAACCGCGGAGATCATCAAGTTGACTGAAGAGTGTAGTGCGGCAATCCTGAATACATCACCCATCAAGAAAAAGGATCTAGGATGCCCCACTATAGAGTGCTCCATTGGAAATCAATACTTCAACAATGCACTCTATGATCTTGGAGCAAGTGTTAGTGTGATGCCCAAGGCTGTCTTCGACAAGCTTAAGCACCCTACCTTGGTTCCAACATCAATGTGTCTACAACTAGCAGATCAATCAATTCGCTACCCATCAGGAGACGTCGAGAATGTTCCAGTGAAAATCCGAGAGTTCTTTGTGCTAGTTGACTTTCTAGTATTGGATATGCACCCAGACTCCAAGGTCTCACTAATTCTCGGACGAGCATTCCTAAGCACCGCCAATGCACGAATCAATGTCGGCGTAGGAGAGATCACATTCGAGATCAATGGAAAGGAAGAGAAGTTTGCCTTCAGACCCCGACCAGAACTCAGCATCAACGTGAACATGATCGATCAAGAGAAAACAGCGCCAGAAGAATCATCATCTCCGAAGACGGAGGACGCATCTGAAGACTAAAAGATTTGGAAGTCCAGTTCGAGGACTTAAACTACGGACCCTCGCCGAAGGTAACCAGTAAAAAAACAGAAAAATATTTTTCTTTTCTCCATTTACTACAGTAAAAACTTTTTCACGCCCCATGGTAAATAATTTTTACGGTGTGTTAAAAACCGTATAGATAATTTTTCGTGGTGGCATAAAAAAATTTCCCTTTCATATTTATGCTGTTATATTTTATTCAGAAATTATAAAAATGCCATTATGCATGGGACCCACATGTCATAGGGACAATTATCACATCACCACTTTCTTTATCCCCTTTTCTTCTTCCTACCCGCACTTATTCTAGCAGAAGTCTTCAGCCAGCAATGGAGGGAGGAGAGAGCTCCCGAGTAGAACCCATTTGGGGCCGATCGACCCCACCACTGGGCCGGCCGGTCTCCCCCCTCGGCCCTATAAAAATGGCCAAAACCCTCACGCTCCTCACTCACTCACCAGCCTAGAAAACCATATTTCGAAGCAATTTAGAGCTGCTACGAGAGTGAGAGAGATTAGGAAGAGAAGGAAAGTTCTTCAAGAGAGACACCATGTTCGGAAAACTCCTTGGACGCACTCGGTCCAGGGCCAACTCCGAACGATCCATGAGCATTGACGCCCATGAGTCCCCTTCACCCATCTCCAATCCCTCACAGCATCACCATCACAAGGGAGGATCTTGACCAATGATGTACATCTTCACGTCAGGAGAGGGGAGGAATGGGGCAGGTTTGAAAAGTTGAAAAAACGTAACTTTGTCCTCACACCCATGTTCGACTAGGAGTTCATGCAAGAGACAGGTATGAATATTGAGTTCACCCAAATGTTCCAATTACTAGGATGGACTTCTTTTTACAACACTACTGAACGGGGCTGCCGTCTCCTCACAATAGAATTTCTGTGCACTTTAACACCCACTGATGATGGAGTGACCTTCCGGCTCTTCCGTCAAGAACACACTTTGTCTTGGAGGAGACTGAGCAATGCCTTGGGGTTTGCACCAGGATGCAGCTTAGACTTAGACACAGCTCTTGAAGACTTTGATAAGCTGCGTTTCTGGGCGGACATTTCAGGGAGACAAAACACACATAGACCACGCACTAATGATTTTCATCACCCCACTCTCCGTTTCTTTCATAAGTGGATGAGCCTTGCTTTCTTTCCACGAAATGACAAGAGTAGTGTGAGAGTGGCAGACATGCAACTCATGTACGCTGCCATAAAGAGGAAATCTGTCTCCCCTGTAAAATTGCTAGTAGAACACTGGTTATCACTCCCCATCCTAGTTGGAGAGGTGAGCTGCACCTCTTTGATCACGCGAATAGCCGATGACTTAGGCTTACCAAGAGATGCCACTATCATTGATATTAATACTCCTAGAGAGCTAATTGGCTATGATTATTTTTGTCAAGGAAGATGGGTTAAAAAAAATCCAAGAACAACTGTACTATATTTGTAATAAAGACACAATCCCGTTACCTAACCCGGGGTTGGGTATATATTCTATGCAGTCTTCTTGATCAACTTTCAGGCACAACTAGTCCAGCAGCAACCACCGCGAACGTCGGCACGAGCTTCATCATCAAATTATTTCGAGGCTGACCAACCCTCTGAAGGTGCAGCCTACAAATCCTATGAAGGTTTCGTTCCACCACGCACTCACTGCCGCGCATATCAAGGAGGGGGGGTTGCCATCACAGTAACCACAAGGACCAAGTGACCTGGGAGGACAAGAATTTTTGAGCGGCAAGTTTCATGCAACATCGTCTTCAAATTTTGTACCTGCCCGCCACTCTTTTGCATGATTCGATCATCAGCGCACCACACCATTCAATCAAGGCGTCCACGATAACATGAGAACACAAATGAACACACAAGATCTCCACACCAACCTGCTGTACCAATAGCAAGGGTGGATGAACCAGGCGGGACAACAGATGAACGAGATACAAGAGACCACAGAAGAAAACGCAGAGATGCTGGCGAGAGCATTCCACCAGTGGGGAATGTGAAACTGAGCAACAAGCAGCTTGGGGGAGTGGTCCCCATTAAAAACCACAGCTGGGGGAAACCCTGTTCATTTCTACGACCAACCGGGGCATCAGCCCCAACCAACTGTCACACCACTCGGGAAGGAGTGCCCCAGAGGTAAGTATTATCAACCTACTTATATATATTTGTCATAGAATAAAATGTTTAAAGTTTGTTATGTTTAATTATATAGTGTGCGGCTTTATAAAAAAATTCCTTGCTTTAAATAAATAAGAACTAGAGAAGTATGCTTTATGGACATGATAGATAAATGCTCTTCAATGCTTTAATCCCTAGATTACCATCCTTAATTTCTCTCAAGACATGGATACAATTGTTTAGATTTTTAGACATGCTTTGAGCTTGAGATATTTGTGGGAGTATATTCTTGATCTAAGTCTAGGTGGTTGATTGATAGAGTTGAGCTGCTATTTATCTTGTTCATAGTGACACTAAATCCTGGAGATTTACTTTGAAAATCTTAATTTACATGACGAGTCTCCTGTATGACACAAGATTTGCTAAAAATGTTTCTGTTATATATCTCTCCAAGCTTCTAAAAGAGACCTGGGCATGACATAAAAAAAAGAGAAGAGAGAAAAGTGAGACGAGAAAGAGGGAGAGAAATGAACAAGTGTTCTACTAGGCGAGAAGGGCCTACCTCCCTAATAAAAGAGATGAAAAATGGAGTTCAGGGCGAGTAGGGCCCACATCTCATAAAAAGAAAAGGAGAGAGAAAAATGGACAAATGTCATACGGGCGAGTAGGGCCCACCTCTCCAATAAATTGTTCATGTAACCCAAGGTTCTCTCAAATTTATTGCTAAAGAGAGATATATTTCAGGAACAGAAGAAGCATAGAAAAGCTAAGGCTATAGTTTTAATCATCACACTGCTGTCTTATGTCATACAGGAATACTCTGATTTTTATCTTGAAAATCTTTTGCAAAAACTCCAGAATTATAGTGAAACCAAGAACTTGAGACATGGTGCTTAACTTAATTGTTCTATCTTTCAACTGCTCAAAACCCAAGTACAGATAAAAAACCCATGTGCTCAAGTAGATATAAGCAAGTTTGAAAGTCTGTGCTTTTTCATCCTACCTTGGAGAAGAATTTAATTTGGTAACGCTCACAATGAGTCTTGCTAGGGTCCAGCAAGAGGTAAGCTTGGGGGAGTTTGTTGATGCTCACTAACTCTTATTTTATGCATCAACAATACGTGAAAAAGGACCAAAAAGATAATTCAATAGTAGTGTAGGGCTTTGGAGTAATGATTTCCACAAGTTTTGGTGAATTGTATAATTTCAGGGACTATTCAGGAAAATACGAAAGAAATCAAGTCTAGAAGGCTCCGGAAGACTCCCGAACTTAAACCAACGTGGCTTACACGAAAGAAGCATCTAGAAGGAACGAGAAGACACCACGACGAAGAAGCCCACGAGTGGGGCCCACCAGGGACCGATCGGCCCTGTGGTGGGGCCGCTCGGCCTGCCACCTCGTCCACGTCAGCCCTGCTTCTGGAACCTTCCTCCACTGCCTATGAGAATCAATCTAAACCGCACATTAGGTCGGTTGTTTGATCCTACGACGATGTGGCACCTCCTCCGGACTATATAAGCAGACCATAGACCCCCCCCTCGGGGCATTGAATCTGAGAATCAATCCATCAGATCAAGTCGCCAAGGCAGGAGAAGAAGAGGAGACACAAGAGATAGGATAGCTACTTCATAGTTCTAGATCTAGTTCTTAGATCAAGAGCCTAGTTCTAGATAGATAGTTAGATTTGAGTAGAGTTGAGCCTTGCTCCAGTTCCGGATCTGTAAGTTATCAAGATTCAGTTATTGTATTGTTTCTCAATGACTTTATGCTACTTCAATCTTATGTGTGCAATTGCTAAGTTCTTATTTTGTTCTAGTAGTATATCTGATATAGTCATGATTAATGATAAATTCACGCACTTATTCGTAGAGCTCCTAGTATATTACTCGAGTATGCTAGGTAGTAGAGATTATGTAAGCATGGTGCTTAGATATGAGTTACTTGCGGGTTCACCTTATGCTCCGGGTCGTGTGGTAGATCGTAGGTGTGACAGGCCTATTGAGTCCTTTGTAGTCCATCCCCCGAGTGTAAGTGCTGTCGATAATGGTTCTTGGGAGGATCATGTTTCGTTCTTAATCTTCTTGGGTAATCTTCGCGGTGCACACATTTACTCATGACAATTCTATATGTGATGATATGCTATGCTAGAATAGATGAATAACTAGTATTTGTATACTACATAGAATTTGTGCCTCTTAAGTTAATCCATTTCTAATCTAATTAGGAAGTAGTATATTTTATGTTCCACGTGTGCCTCTACCTGTCTAAGTTATCAGTATATATATTTTATTGGCTTACCCCTGTTAAAGTATGTGCCGTACCATCAATGCCTCATAGAGTAGTCTATTGTCATCCCTATGTCAACACATACATCTATCCTTTCTTCCCTATGGATACGATATTTTTAAAACCTATCTCCCTGGGTGAAGTGCTCACCGGTATCCGTGCACTTGCGGATCATTAATTTCTCTGTAGGCTTAATAAATACCAACAATAGACTGAGGAGCACAAGTGCAGTTTGTGCACGTTACTGTACCAAATGCCAGTATGAAAAGAATATAAGTTATGCATCAATAGCTGGTCAACTTTAATTAGCTAGCTATATCGTCTCGATCCAGTTTTAGGAGCGCCACGAAAACTGGGTTTTAACATGGCTTCAGCACAGGTGTGTTTATTGTGCACACGACAAATCGAGTTTGTTAATGGAATAGTATTGACCCAAAATTTCTCAGAATGAAAATGTCATCAGTGAAATTGATCCAATCGATATATCTCAAGGTAATTAGTAATTAGTCAGACATGAGTGATCAGTATCTCTAGTGGAATAATACATGTCATGAGATATAATATTAATCACCGGAGAACCATATCAGCATTAAGCAATATCCTATTGTGTCATGCATGACGAGCACACCACGATCATCAAAAGTTTACATGGTCACCAATCTGGGTCAAGGGAGTAGATATTGATCTGCTCATCAGGACCGTGTTGACCAAATCAACTAGTTGCTTTCACGGGAGATGCAGTACACCTGAGACAATTTCTTGTGCGGTCTTTTTTAAAAAAAAATAGTCACCTTTAATGTTTATGTGGATCTTCGAGCACTACTTAGTGACTACTGGATATCTCTTATTCAGTTTTTTTGCTATCTAATTTGGAATGTACTTTTGTTAAAAAAAAGTGTAAAGAACATGTCAGGATTGTTAGTAGAGTGCAAAAATATAGAAAGGTATGGTACCTTTGAAATGTTCTTCATATAAAATAGTTGTGCTGTTTCATCAGCAGCTTCTACCAGAGACTGTTTCTTCTGTTGGTAGGTTCAACGAAGACTTATTCAGTCATTATCTTCATGTTGCCACAAGCTTTGGCAGGCTATATATAAGCACTCCATCTCTTGCCTAGAGCATCAACAAAACAGACATTAACACGAGCAGTGGAATTGTCTACTTCAGATAGCTCAAACCCAAATCAGAGGGAAACTAATTAAAATGGCTTCCTCCAGCTTTCTTCTAGCAGCCTTCTTAGCAATTGTCTTTTCTCAGGCCATTGCTTCTGACCCCAGCCCCCTCCAGGACTTCTGTGTCGCTGACATGCACTCTCCAGGTATGAATGCGCTCACTTTTAACTTCGTTTTTATGTGTTCTTTAATGCTAAATGACCGATTACATAAATAGTAATAATTTATTAGAACATACATCTACATATATACAAAAATAACTTTTTATGTACTGCTCAAAAGAACTTATGATCTGTGTACCTCATCTGTTTGTGCAGTGAAGGTGAATGGATTTGTTTGCAAGGACGCCGTGGCCGTGAACGCAGATGACTTCTTCAAGGCAGCAAACTTGGACAAACCTAGGGCTACCAACAAGGTGGGATCAATGGTCACGTTGATCAGTGCCTTGCAGCTCCCTGGTCTCAACACTCTAGGCATCTCTCTGGCTCGCATTGACTATGCACCCTTAGGTCAAAACCCACCGCACACTCACCCCCGTGCCACTGAGATTCTCACGGTGCTCGAGGGGACTCTCTACGTTGGGTTTGTCACATCCAACCAAAACAATAACACATTGTTTGCCAAGGTTCTCAACAAGGGTGATGTGTTTGTATTCCCCGAAGGGCTCATCCACTTCCAATTCAACCCCAACCACGACAAGCCAGCAGTTGCTATCGCTGCGCTCAGTAGCCAAAACCCTGGTGTTATTACTATTGCCAATGCGGTCTTTGGATCAAAGCCACCGATCTCAGATGATGTCTTGGCCAAGGCATTCCAGGTGCAAAAGGGGACAATTGATTGGCTCCAAGCTCAATTCTGGGAGGATAACCAGAACTAAGTAATCAATGTTTTGAGTTTGTTGTATCAACAGCTTTCTTTATATGCATCTTGCATATAACTACATGTTTTAAGTTTCTATGCTACGATTAATAAAATAAATGGTGAGTATTTGGTACAACTGACTTCCTGTTAATGTGTGCCTACGAGCTGTACCATATGGTTTCTTTGGATATTGTTGTAAATTAAACAATATTTCTTCAACCAGTTGTCTTGACTTGTACCTCAACTTACACGCAAAAAAACTTATTATTGTCCTTATGGGTGTCACAGTACATTTTATCTTCACTAGCCACGAATCAGAAAGAGCCTGATGTTATGCAAGATGTTAGCCGATAAAACTGAATGCTTTCTCTAATGAAATCTCTCATTCCTCTGGACTCTGGTCTCTTGGCTCAGTTGGGATGGAGTGGTGATGCTTGCACTGAGATGGAACATGTACTGGAACAGGTTGTCTAGCTAAAATGGTGAAATGAGACCAGCTCGTCAACAAATTGGTTCGGCGCTTGGTTGAGGGTGATGGCTTTTTGTCTTTTTTCTGTTGTGTTAATGTGTTTTGAACGATGTCGACATTGCCACAAGATATTGAAAAAAGCAAACTCATTATCAGGACCTCACAGAACATTGGAGACTTGAGAATTATGTTGTGTCCAAGTAATCTCACGTGCAAGGGGGAAAAAAAAAGAAACAAGTGTAACATTGTAAGTGCATATAAACAAACTATGTAAAGCAACATGAACCAGCTCAACCCTCAAGGGGAAGAACTTTACATCTACTCCATCCGTTACAAATTATAAGGTATTTTGTTTTCCTAGATACATAGATTTTACTATGCATCAGGTATAATGTGTACGTAGCTGCATAGTAAAAATCTTGTATCTAGAAAAGCCAAAACAGACTACAATTTAGAACGAAGGTAGTTACTATAGTAGCACCAATGTTTAAATGGAAGATATACAGTAACTAGTAGCAACAATGTTTTAAATGGAAGATATACATACCAGCCAATTTAGACAATTGATATGAAAACAGTAGTCCAATGTTTTAAAATACTGGACGTCCTCGGACAAGCTATTTACACTGGTAGAGAGCGAGGCTTTGGTTCAGGCCTTTAGTCCCAGTTCAACTTTGGAGCCGGGACTAAAGGCCTTTCGTCGACGTGGCCCGAAATGGCTGCTGTAGCCGGCCCCCCTTTAGTCCCGGCTCGTATTACCAACCGTGACAAAAGGGGGGCTCCCAACAGCTCCATCCGGCAATAATTGCCCCCGGTCTTTAGTCTCGGGTGGTGTTACGAGCCGAGACTAAAGGGTACCCCTTTAGTCTCGGCTTGTAACACCACCCGAGACTAATGGCCGGTATCCATATAAGCACCGTACCTCCTTCTTCCTCCTGCCACCCGAGCCATTCACCGTACCAGTCACCCGCGAGCTCAAGCTCCTCCCCTCCATGGCGACACAAGCCTAGGGTGGTGCTGCGATTTTTTTCTTCATTAGTTTGTGAAGATTTCTCTCCTCCAAAGTGTTGTCAAGGTTGGAATCTTCATCCTCCCTTCATTTGTTGTGATTAAATTTTGTTTTATGGTTTAGAGATGGAGAAAATAGAAATGTTAATTTGTAGCTAGGTAGGAGGAGCTTAAATTAATTAGAGAGATGAGATTTTGTATATACACGTGAAAATGTAGTTAGGATGGTACTTGCATTGTTCCTTCTTTCATTAAATTTGTATTAATAAGCATTCTCTTATTTTCTTGTTTTTCATAATATTGAATTTTTCTTGTACATATATATAGTTTATAAAATATATGCTCATAAAGGAAGACATACAGAAAATGTACTAGGTATTTCCATTCTTTCATCGTTTAGAAATGATTTTATTCTAGGTAGCTATTGGAGGAAATAGAAGATTAAATTCTTTTGTTAAGTATGTTTTTTATTTTTATATAGAATAAATGTAAGCATTCTCTTATTTTCTTGTTTTTCATAAAATTGAATTTTACTTGTACATATAGTTTATAAAATATATGCTCATAAAGAAAATAATAGACATACAGAAAATGTACTAGGTATGTATTTCCATTCTTTCATTGTTTAGAAATACTTTTATTTCTAGGTAGCTATAGGAGGAAATAGAAGATTAAATTCTTTTATTAAGTATTTTTTATTTTTATATAGAATAAATGTAAGCATTTTCTTATTTTTCTTGTTTTTGATACACAGCCCCACGTCCTAATTAGCTGCAGCCGAACTTCTCTGGCTAGGCGGGGACTGCAGCTCAGAGAAGTTGGGCTGTAGCTAGATAGGAGGCGTAGGGCATGGTGATGTAGTACTGTAAGTGGGAGAGCCAGGTGTATATGACGGTGAGGTGAGACTGTTGTAGTTCCCGGAGCATCTGGGTCTTCTGAGTCGCTGGTTCATAAAGGTTATGTACAGTAATAATAGTGTTGAATTCTATAGCCCCTTTTGTTTTTCTATTTATGCATATATTGAATCCAATCTATATATGCAAAATAATCCTATTTATTGTGAATAATGTGTGTTATTTTGATTTGGATATAGTTTGAGCTAACAATGTCGTCGTCAAGTGGTGTTGGTAATGGTGCCCGTGGCCGTGGCATAGTCCGTCGCCGTGGCAGGCGTGGTGGTCGTGGCATTGGCCGTGGAGGTCTTGGTGGCCGTGGATGTGTTTTGGAGGACCCGTTGCCTCTACGTCCAGGATTGCACTTTCACCGCGAGATTACCTTGCAAATGGGTGATCCGGGACGTGTAGCTAACGTGGTAATATAAGAATTGAAAGTAATTTGCTTTACATAGAACTTTTTTCATTTCACATGGAAAATCTGTAATTTTAGTTACATATATAATTATTGTAGGTTATCAACAATATCAGATGGCTCAGAGACATTATCGGGGATATGAATGGTACTCCTCCTATAGTGCAAACTGAGCACATTGATGAGCAAATGGCAAGAGTGTATATCTCTTTCACCGTACCTGCTCAATATGTAGACTACGGCCAGTTGCCAGTAGGCGCACCACACCCCATGGTTGCCATTGCAACAGTTGGCTCAACATCACCTATTCGGTTAACCCGAGAGAGGACTGCCGTGGAGAATTGTCTACAACAGCACCAGAATAATGTTGGGTGCTTCGTGCCGGACCTTTCCTATTTTAAATTAAGGTAACTCGAGGCGGGTGAAGGCAATGTGATTGAGACTACGGAGAGGCTTTGCAGGGCTCATCGAGTTGTGGTATAATAATATACATTTATATATAAAAGAATTTTTATTCATTCTTAATTAATTTGTTTCTGGTACATATATATTTTGAACTTTCATAAGGTTATTATATCTCATCATCATCTGATTGTGTGCAGGATCGCTCTGGTTCTACCTATGCTTCAATTAGCTTCCGTGCGATTCTTAATCAAGTCGTGGAAAGAGTTGGGGTGGATTACTATGGTGGGGAGCCGATTTTCACCAACAATTGAAAGAGTCAAGCTATTCTAACTTTCTACAAGCCAGCAGAACCCGAGGCTCCATTGTTTGATGTCTGCAGTGCTGTTTGTGACACTCCTCCGGAAGCGGAGGAGAGTGCACTAGTACGCGCTCTAGCTTATTTTGAGGGAGTTCTAGGCTGGAGGATTGCAGACATTAATCATATTCCATATCTACAAGCGCGTGCTGCTACGTAACATTATGCATGCATGGATAAGGCTTTGTACCGTACCCTATTATATGAACTTGTATTAATTAGCTAGCTATGTGAACCTTTATGAACTTATTATTAATTATTATTAATTAGCTACTTTAATATGAATTCATGTGAACCTTTAGTAAGCGATAGTGTTTTTGGTGACACCTCCCGTACCATGCATTCAGACATATATTGCACTACCTCCAGTACCGATAGGAGCAAGCTGCCCAAGCATAGTGTTTTCGGTGACACCTCTCAGGAGGTCAGCTCTAGCATATATATACTAGCTCTTAGACACCTTTTCCAGAGAGTGAGAGAGAGAATGTCGACATCTTGCTTGAACAGCTTGCTCCGTCGGTACTGGAGGTTACGTGCGCTATATATGTATACGTAAGTCATTGTAAAAAATTAGGTAAATGTAAAATTGATAATTAGTTATATGGACCACTATATCAAAAAGTAAACAAAGACAAAGATGAGAAGAAGGGTGAGTTTGATGATATATATTCCGTTATGAGCTGGATGATGAGAACTGGAGGCCTAAGCTACATACATTCTTCCTGAGCATGTTGATCATTCGAAGACAATACGCGAATTCATAAATGTGTTTGAAGCAGAGGTTGAAAAGCTAGAAGCTGACCAGCTTCAGCTTGGGACTTGTACTCATTGGTATTAATTAATGTCGTGCCTTGTAATAGCCATCAGGTGACCTCTGTATGTATACGTAAAGTCATTGTAAAAAATTAGGTAAATGTAAAATTGATAATTAGTTATATGGATCATTATATCAAAAAGTAAACAAAGACAAAGATGAGAAGAAGGGTGAGTTTGATGATATATATTCCGTTATGAGCTGGATGATGAGAACTGGAGGCCTAAGCTACATACATTCTTCCTGAGCATGTTGATCATTCGAAGACAATACACGAATTCATAAATGTGTTTGAAGCAGAGGTTGAAAAGCTAGAAGCTGACCAGCTTCAGCTTGGGACTTGTACTCATTGGTATTAATTAATGTCGTGCCTTGTAATAGCCATCAGGTGACCTCTGTATGTATACGTAAAGTCATTGTAAAAAATTAGGTAAATGTAAAATTGATAATTAGTTATATGGATCATTATATCAAAAAGTAAACAAAGACAAAGATGAGAAGAAGGGTGAGTTTGATGATATATATTCCGTTATGAGCTGGATGATCAGAACTGGAGGCCTAAGCTACATACATTCTTCCTGAGCACGTTGATCATTCGAAGACAATACGTGAATTCATAAATGTGTTTGAAGCAGAGGTTCAAAAGCTAGAAGCTGACCAGCTTCAGCTTGGGACTTGTACTCATTGGTATTAATTAATGTCGTGCCTTGTAATAGCCATCAGGTGACCTCTATATGTATACATAAGTCATTGTAAAAAATTAGGTAAATGTAAAATTGATAATTAGTTATATGGATCATTATATCAAAAAGTAAACAAAGACAAAGATGAGAAGAAGGGTGAGTTTGATGATATATATTCCGTTATAAGCTGGATGATGATAACTGGAGGCCTAAGCTACATACATTCTTCCTGAGCATATTGATCATTCGAAGACAATACGCGAATTCATAAATGTGTTTGAAGCAGAGATTTTTCTGAGTTGGTTTACTAATATTTTCAATTTAATTTATTTTCCCCTTCAAATTGTAAACGAAAATTAGAAATAATTGTTTCAACTCTTGAAATAATATATGCATAGAAAAGTAGGTATTTTTTGGTCTTAACTTAATATAATTTTGCATGGCACAAATATTTTAACTAATGATTTTTTTTAAATTTTCAAAGCAAAAAGGAATGAGATAAATGAGGAAGGAAAAGAGAAATGTTAACTTCCCGCGCAAAATTGCCCTTTAGTCCCGGGTGGTGTTACCACCCGAGACAAAAGGACCCCCATTTGTCTCGAGTGGTAACACCACCCGGGACTAAAGAGCGAAAATTTGCCTTTAAGGGGCTCCCGCGCGAAATACCCCTTTTGTCACAGGTCGTGAGGCCACCCGTGACAAAAGGGGGGCCTTTAGTCTCGGGTCATAATACGACCCGAGACTAAACGACCTTTTGTCACGGTTGAGAATACGACCCGTGACAAAAGTTGGGGGTTCTTTAAAAGTCTCGTCGCCTTCCAGATCGGCACTTAGCCGTTTTTCCCCCAAATCGCCGCCTCGCCTCTCTTCCTCCGTCGTCGCCGCCGCCTCTCCTCGCCGCGCCCGTCCCCGACGCGCCCCTCCCCGACGAGAGGCTCCTCTCCGACGCGCCGCCCCTCCCCGACGCGCCGCTCCTCCCCGACGCGACGCCCCTCCCCGACACGCGCGCATCGCCGTCTCCCGCCGCCGGCCAGCTCGGCCGCGCCGACGTCCGCCCCTCACCGCGCACGGTACGACCCCGACATACCGCCCCTCCCCGACGCGCATCTCCTCCCCGACTCACCGCCCTCTCCCGGCCGCGGCGCCGGCCGGCGCCAGCCCCCGCCGGCCCCTCCTCCACGCGCGCCGTCGTCGCCCCTCGATCCGGATCCAGGACCGTACCAGCCAACCAGCCCGACCGGTATGCTGCGCCGCCGCCGCTTGCCGGCCCCCCTGTGCAGCCGCCGGCCGGCGTGCGTGTGCCCCGATGGCCGGCCGGGCCGCGCGCTGGGGTTTTGCCTTGCTGACACCAGCCGGTGAAATGCTTGCGTCAGCAAGCATTTTTAATTAAATTTATTTGATTTAGTTTACTAATTGATATATATGTAGTTATAAAAAATTCATAGATATGCATGAAAGTTTTTAAATTTATAGGAATGGAAAGAAATTTTAATTAGAAACAAATTGTAATGCTTTGTATATTTTTGTGTGTATATACAGTCATACATATAAATTTATTAGCACCAACGATTATGGACCGAAATCTTATTTGTGTATTTGAGTCCTTAATTGTTGTCTAATATACAATTTCATAATTTGATAGTTCTGAAGTCGACGTCTGCCGCGTCGTCGTCTCGAACAAGTGACTTCCCGTCACCTCTGTCATTCTCCCACATGGCACCGCCACCAACAAGCATCGTTCGTCCACAAGTTAGTAGAAATATTTCGACATTATTTATTCAAGAAAATTCGTAGTAAATACTTGTTTATTCTAGAAAGTTTTATAAATTGTTGATTATTCCAGAAATTCATAGAAAAAACTTGTTGCTTATTCTAGAAATTCAAAGAAAATTCTTGTTCAATAAAGAAATTCTTAGTAAATTCTTGTTTATTCTAGAAAGTTTTAGAAATTGTTGATTATTCCAGAAATTCATAGAAAAAACTTGTTGCTTATTCTAGAAATTCAAAGAAAATTCTTGTTCAATAAAGAAATTCTTAGTAAATTCTTGTTTATTCCAGAAAGTTTTAGAAATTGTTAATTATTCCAGAAATTCATAGGAAAAACTTGTTGCTTATTCTAGAAATTCAAAGAATATTCTTGTTCAATAAAGAAATTCTTAGTAAATTCTTGTTTATTCCAGAAAGTTTTAGAAATTGTTGATTATTCCAGAAATTCATAGGAAAAACTTGTTGCTTATTCTAGAAATTCAAAGAATATTCTTGTTCAATAAAGAAATTCTTAGTAAATTCTTGTTTATTCCAGAAAGTTTTAGAAATTGTTGATTATTCCAGAAATTCATAGGAAAAACTTGTTGCTTATTCTAGAAATTCAAAGAAAATTCTTGTTTATTGAAGAAATTCTTAGAAAATTATTGTTTATTTTAGAAATTCGTAGAAAATTCTTGTTTATTCCAGATGGATGACAACCATGACAACTTTATGGCCGATATTATTGCTAGTGGTACAAATACGATTGCAACCTTCACAGACGAGGAGTGTAGTCAGGCGGACATGTACTTGAACATACCTCCGAATGAGGAGGATGCCGCCCCTGTCGAGGACACAACAGCAAATATTGAGGACACAATAGCAAATATTGAGGATGCCGCCCCTGTCGAGGATGCCGCCCCTGTGAATGAAAGTATTGAATGTTCCCACGAGGTATATATATATATCTCATGCATTAACTTCATAGTTCTTATTTCTCTAACCTCAATTCTTAGGTACTAATTAATTAAATAACGAAATCTGCAACTTGTAGGCTTCAGGCTCCACATCAAAAAAGACAAAGAGAGGGCGTACACAAGTACTCACCGGCCATGTCATGTATAAGATCACAGAAGTTAATGATGCTGGCCAACCATGTGCTCCAAAAAAAATCAAGGACACGTATGTGTCACAGTGCGGGGCCATTGTAAGGGACAACATGCCCATCAGCTACAGAGAATGGAAGGGAAAAGCAGATAATCCACACGTGGTTCCAGACTCAGTGAAAAATTTGTTGTGGGATGAAATCCTAAAACACTTCACACTTCCTGAAGGTGTTGAACCAAACAATGTGAAGCGTTGGACTCTCACGAGGATGGCAACACAATTTCAGAAGTTCAAGCAGCAACTGGATAAAGATTATATGAAGAAGAATCGAACTCCAAATTGGATTGAATATCCCAAGTTAAAAGAACACTGGACGTCCTTTGTGGAGTACAAGAAAAGTGAAGATTTCGCCAAGGCGAGTGCACGAGGGAAGAAAAGTCGTGGTAAGAAGGAGCACGACCATCATCTTGGTCGAGGTGGTTACACATTTGCAGTTCCCAAGTGGCGGAAGATGGAAGAAGACCTTCTCACACAAGGTACCATACCAGCGGTCTATGATTGGCCTGAGCGAGGGAAGAATTGGTATTATGCTCATGGAGGCACAATTAACTCTGAAGATGGTACCCTTGATTACCCACCCTCGTTAAGAGTCAGAGCGGGCAGAGTGAAGGTTGACAGAGAGATGGATGAGCTCACTACGGCGCTCAAGAATCCAGAACACCCAGGACGTTGCAGGGGCTACGGGGTGGTACCATGGAAATTTGCCTTCAGGGGAGACATTGCCACCTATCGAAGCCGCAGAAGAAGAAGAGAGCGCGAAGAGGATGAACGGCGGCAAGAGATAGAGAAAAGACTTAAAGAACACGAAGAAAAGGTGATGACAGATATTGAACGGTGAGTCGCCGCCGCATTAAATGAGATGGCCCCATCCGGAGGACTGCCTCTAGTACAAGTTCCTTCTGCTCACAAAAGCAGTTGTGCTTCCGCAGCGGTTCCCGAAGAGCAAAGGGCAATAGAAGGAGTTCAAGTGGATAGCCAACGGTACCCTGTGGATGACATCTGTCGGCGCACCACATGTGAGCTTCACAAGCCATTCGGCAACATCAAAATGAAGGTATGTATAATTCATGCTTTTATTAGCTCAATAATTGATGCATATATAAATTACTTTGAATTTTGTGGACAGGCATTCACAATGATGGTATAATTCATGCTAATAATAACTAATTAATTATTATTTCTCAGGTGGCGGACGGAAGTGCTTATGCGTAGTTTCCTGGACAGACAAGCCACGGCATGCCGATTCCACCTGGCTATGCCTCAGTTAGCGTAGAGAAGATCTATCAACCTGAATTTGAGGAGCTAGAGCTAGAGATCCCAGGAGGTGATGGGGAAAGTCACTTAAGGATGCGTTACACGGTATCATATTATGGCCAAAACGTTACATCGTCATAATCCCCGAGAATGATGGATCTCAGAGAGACCCCCTGGAGCCGGGGCCGTCATCGTCACTACCTGCTCGCGAGCCTCAACAATCGTCTCCGGGGCCATCATCGTCACTACCTGCTCGTGAGCCTCAACAATCGTCTCTGGGGCCGTCATCGTCACTACCTGCTCGCTCACCTTCTCCGCAAGAACCATACGACAATTCAGGAGAAGCGAGCTCCAGCGATCACGATGATGACACCCCTCCCAATTAACCTCAGCAACCATCGGCCGCAGAGCCACATAGGTCTCGAGCGCAATCTTTCAAGTCGGTGCAACCACCAAAGAAAAAACGAAAACGACCAGCAAAGAAAAAGCCCGAGCCAAAGACTGTAGATCAAGAAGTCAAGGACTTCTTTGCAAATTGGAGAGAAAAAATGAAACAGGAAGAGCTGGAGGCCAAAAAAAATGAAGGTCGTAAGGAGAGACTTAAGGCTTTCATAGACGAGAAGGAAGCAATAAGGAGAAGGAAACCGCCATTGAAAACGGACTTTGAGCATTCGGTGGACAAGTCTTATGCTAAGAAGAGACAACGAGGGTCGTCGAATAGTTACATCGAGCAAATACCTGCGTCGACGTCGGGGACCGCCACAAACAAGAACAAGGAGAAGCAAATAGATGCATCCACGACCGATCGGACTAACTTGTTTGCGGGCCTCAGTGCAGAAGCACAAAAAGTAATTGACAACATGTCTGCAGATGAACTGGCTCATGTCATTTACTTTTATGAACAAACAAAGATGCCTATTGCTGGTATTCTCGGCCTTGAAGACCTACCGCGGATAACAATTACGTACCTAGATGGCGCTTTGAGCTAGGACAACCTCTAGTGAAGCCAGAATTGGTCAACAAGCTCCCAACTAAGATGCGCAGATTTCATGACTGGTACTTGAAGAAGTCAGCTGAGGGCCTGGAGATGTTTGGTATGCTCGTGAGATCTGGAGATTTTGCCCTTCAAAACGAGAAGGTGGTCTGGCTCCAATTCATTGATATCTATGAAATTTACCATCTGGACACCGTGAATACCGATCTTATGATGGCCTGGTGTCTGTAAGTGACATATTTTCATATGTTTATTAATAAATTTATTACATTTGTCGATCTACTAACTAACATTTGGCTTTCTTCTTGTGTAGCCTGCAACTTACTGAGATGCGAAGGAAGGGTTATTCAAGAATTGCTTTCATGGACCCATCAAAAGTTAACGAGGATGAGATCCGGAACCAACGAAAAACAACAATCGAGACCATTTATAGGCACTTAGATGAGTTTCATTACAAGAACCTTATACTACTGCCTTACAACTTCAGGTAAGTACGATTGTCATCTAATTATCCTTGTTAATTCTATTTAGTCAATTCTAATCTCCATGAGCATGCATACAGATTCCTCTGGATTCTACTCATAATCAGTATCGACAATAGCAACATCAATGTGTATGATTCATTGAGAAAAGATCCCTCAGAATACCAAGACCTTCAAGATGTATTTCACGAGTAATAATTCTATCTATGACATTTTCTTTAATGCAATATATATATTTAGCTTTTATACTAACATATTGTATCTTTTATTATTTTGCCTCAGAGCTTGGACCATGTTCATTGCAAATCACCGAGGAACATTTCGAGAAAAAATTAGATGGGTGTATGATTTTCCGGTACGTATACAAATAACAACTTCAGATTGGGAATATTTAAAATGTATAACACTAGAATTTCATAATCTGTTCTCCTCTCCACTTTAGTGTTTGAGACAAGAACAAGGAAATAATTTATGCGGGTACTACGCCTGTGAGCACATACACCATTACAGTGGCAACGCAGATGATGATAGTGTAAGTAAAATAAACCTATTAATAATACATCATTTTTATCCTATTTTGTATATTTAATCGCTTGGTGTATTATATCAACCTATTTGCAAATTACAGAGGATTATAAAAAGGGACGCACTCATTGAGAAGGATCGTCTTTTGGCAATTCAAGAAGCTCTCGTGGGATTCCTCATGGACGAGGTGGTTAATCCACAAGGAAAACATTATTATGACAGCCATCCAATTGACCGACTCACCTCCGAAGAAAGCTAATTGAGACTAGAAATTTGAACTGAATGATATTTTGATGTATATATACTATATGGGGTTTTGATGCATATATACTAGTTTAAGAAAATACTATTTATTTTCATGTGTATAAATTATTATGTGTATATACATTTATAAGTTTATATATGTAGATATATAGGGTTTAATTTATATATAAGTCTAATCTAGGTGCGTGTATGATATATATAGACAGGTATACATATATACAAGTGCAAATACGTATACGTACATATACGTCTTAGACAACAATTAGAATATACGGTCAAATCGAAAACAGCAAAAAAAAAAGAGACGAGACCCTTTAGTCACGGTTGGTATTACCAACCGAGACTAAAGGGGGTGGGCGCAGGCGCTGGCGTGCCCCCCCCTTTAGTCTCGATTCGTATTACGAACCGGGACTAAAGTGTAACATCCTGAAATTTCTGGATTTCAGGATGTTAATAGGAAAATAATTAAGCAACGATTTCTCATAATTTTTTAAAAATTTGCCCAACATTTTATTCTCTTTACAGGAAATTTAGTATAAGAAAAGGCAATTGCTTGTTTTTATAAATTAAATAAAATAAATATGTATGTGTGTTGTATTTATTTTGGTTGCATGGTGTTTAAGTGTGTTTGTGTGAAGTTTTAAAAGTTTTTAAAATGATTTGAAAATTTTGAAAAGGTTTGTAGTGTTTAAAGTTTGAAAAGAATTTAAACTTTGAAAAGGTATAAAAGAAAAGCTTTGAAAAAAAAAAAACCCAAATCCCTTTCCCTCCTTTCCCTTTCTCCTTTCGGCCCAGCCGGCCCGCTTTCTTTTTCTCAGCCCGCGAGCAGAGCAGGCCGCCGGCCTTTTTTTTTCCCCGCCGGCCCAACTAGCTCGGCGCGGCCCAGCTCCACCCGGCAGCCCGCCTCTCTTTCCCCTCCCCTTCTCTCACCGCCAGCCGGGCCCCGCGCGTCAGGGCCTTCTCCTTCCTCTGGCTCCAGCTCCCCTGCTTCGCAACAGCCGCGCCCGCCCGGCCGTTTCCCCCACGTCTGCCGCGCTCCTCCGCCTTCAAGCCGCCATCAAGGCACGGTGAAGACCCCCCTTCACTCCCTCGCCTTCTTTTCCGCCCGTTACCCCTAATCAAGCGCCCCCTTGAATGCCATCTTGAAACCGTCGGCGTCACCATGGCCATCAATGGCCTCTCCGCCTCTGGCCGCCACTCCCCCTCCCTCTCTGCTGTATATAAACCGAGCTCGAGCCCTGTGCGCCTCCTTTTCCGCATCCGCTTGAGCCCCGCACCCCTCCATCTCGCGCAAGCGCCGCCGCCTGAAGGTTTCCGGCCGCCGAGCCATTGCAGGCCGCCCAAGCTCTCCCGCCGTCGGTGGAGTGCCCCTGACTCTCTCTCCCTCTCTCTTCTTCGTGATCAATGCTCACTCGAGCTTACTTCTGTACCAGGGCATCCCTCCCGTCGCCGACCGAGCCATCTCCAGGAGCACCGCCGCCGCCGGAGTGCCGCCCGCCGGCGTCGATCTCCACCGTCTCTGCCTCCCCGCCGCCCAAACCTTCGTCAGCTCGCATTCGTGTGGTGAGCAAGCCGTCCCCCGCCTCCTTTTCTTTTATCCCGAGCCGTAGCTCAGTCCGCCGCGCGCCGGCCGACCGCCGTCCGCCCCCATGGACGTGATGCGCCGGCCGCCACCCGAAACACCTCCACAAGCTCCTGTTTAAGTTTGTCATCTTGTTAGCTTCGTGTAGATGCAATCCGTGAGCGAAATTGTGGCCGAGAGCCCCTTTTTTCGTGCCTCGCCGACGACCTGCCGCCGCGCGCGCCGTGCGCCGCCACCACCGGCGCGTCCGCCGCCGCTCGGCCGCTTGTGCGCGCCAGCAGCCGTCGGATCTGGCGCGGATGGCCCAGATCCGCCCGGCCCTCAGGTCAAACCGGTCTTATACCGGTCAACCGAGGCACATTTGATTAAGAGCCCCTTGGCTTTTTCTTTTTTGCAAGCCGGTCCTTTCACCTTCAAAAACCTTTACAATCAGATCCTTCCTTTTGTGTTTAGACCCCTGATCTTCTTGGTTTTCCGCCAGCCGACCGATCCGCGATCAACGGCCCTGTTTAGATCGGGGTGTTACCCCTTAGCCCCGGTCCACCATGGACCCGTGGACCGTGGTCCACGACCGGTCCACGACCACGTCAGCACACCCAGCCAACCACAGCTCGCCGCGTGGCGCCATGTCAACAGATCCACTCCGTCAGCCGCTGTTTTGCACAAAACCCCCTACAGTTTTGAATATCACAAAAGAACCCTTCCACCTCCAAAGATCCTTACAGTTTAGTCCTATTTTTCACAGTTAAGCCCCTAGACTTCTTAGGATTCCCACAAGAGGTCCAAGCTTTGTTGTTTTACACCAAAACCCTTGAGTTCTTACACATAATCATGTTTTAGTCCCTGGTTTCTTGCAGATAAGCCCCTGGAAGCCCTGTTTCTTCACAGAAAAGCCCCTGAACCTTGTTTTAGCCATATCTTTTGCATCTTTTATCCGTTTTAAGCGTTCTTAGTGTCCACGCGACCGTCTTTTCAAGCTCGTCAGTTTTAGAACCTTGTTTTGGCTATATCTTGTGCGTTTTAGCTCCGTTTCCACCGTTTCAAGTTGCGTTAGGTTCATATCAACTCAAACTGCGTGTTAGTGCTAATGTTGAACATGTTCTGTGTTTTATAATTTATTTAAATGTTAAATATGATTAAATCCTATTATGTATGCTTTTCTAATTAAAATCTAAGTAGAGTTCAACACGTGTTTTCATAAGAAAGTTAATATGATTAATATTAATTAAATATTTCTTATAATTAAAAGCTAATTAGATGTATACCTTGGTTTTCATAATCAAACTTAAATTGATTAATGATTATGCAATTTGCTTTCTAATAAAAGGTAATATAGGTTATATCTCGAGTTTTCTTAGTTAAATGTTAATTTGACTAATGTGAATATAAATGTGTTTTTAAATTATAATTTGATTAGTTTAACTCGAAATATAAAGATAAACGCCTAGATGCTTTTACATGCTTCTTTTAAAGTAAATGTTTAATTTGCATAAATGATACTTGAATATTTATAAATAAAATTGGAATAAGTTATACACCGTTCCTTTTATATAAATATAACTTGCTTAATTCTAAATAGGGTATTTCTCTGAAATAACCTATGCACATCTTTATTGAATTAAAATATACCAAGCACATAGCCTTGTGTGATATAATCCAAATCTCTCGATAAGTTCCGTTCTCAGCGTTTCTTGCGTTCGCGATCCTAGAGCCAAACCCTGTTCTCTCTTTTAAAGCCTTCCTTGATTGGTGTATTGTTCTTAGTTGTTCTTGTTTGTCTGCTCTGTATGTTGTGCCCGATGTTTGCTTCAAGTAGAAGGTCAAGCCGTTGATCGGAAGTCTTGAAGCTCAAGAGTACCTAAGAGCAAGAGCATAAGAGAAACAAGAGTAGCTTTGTGTTGAGAAAGGCAAGTGGACTTCTCCCCCTGCATATTCTATTTTGTCCCACACAATTTGCATGATAACTAAATTTACTTTTATGTTGTATTGCATAAACTTGATGGGAAATCACCTTTTTAAGGACATGACTAGATTTTACCCCTCTACCTTGAATAACCCGGTTTTAATGAAATGTTTTGGGTAGAAATGCTTAGTTGCTATACCTTGGGATGGTTCAAAATGAATCTTTGCAATATGATAAATGCTGATCATGATAACTTTGGTGATATATATATATATATATGTGCTTATGGTTAATAACAAGATCATATGGTTTAATTGGAACATGGAGAACCACCCAGGAAAACAGTGCAACCACAAGACATATGGCTCTGTCTTGGCTAATTAATTAGGGAAGTCTTGTGTGGCTATTAGCCTTGGTAGCTTGTGGTACGGAGGAATGCTTTTATGACTCTTCTACTCTGGACGGGTTTTGGAACGGAAGTGCTCTTCTAGGCTAACCTGTTCCGAGGGTAGAAGGAGGGTACAAAAGATAGCCTCTAGGCGTGCTACTATGGACTAATACACATAGGAGGACTCTTTGTAAAGGCCTCGTAGCGTCCCTATGCAACCACACCTCGGAAGTGTGGTATTGTGCCTACTTTTGCACAGCATGGTTGGGTTCAAAGTTCTTCGGAACTTTTACGCGACTTGTGGTGAAAGTGTACAACCTCTGCAGAGTGTAAAACTGTTATAACAGCCGTGCTCACGGTCAAGAGCGGCCTGGACCCTCACATGATAATCAAACATAAAGATGGAACTAAATCGTGGGTTTCATATGGTTTTGAAATGAGATGCTTTCCTAAATGCTTAAGTGGGTTGGTATGAACTTACATCTAGTAACTAGGTGCTTGCTAATAAAATTTGACCAACATTAAAATGCTAACCGCAGCAAAACTCTTAGCCTATCCTTGATAGCCTTGCATCTTCCCCCACTTGCTGAGCTCCAACCATAAGTGTGCTCACCCTTGCTAAACCGCTGTTCAGAGAAGAAGAATCAGAAGGAGAAGAAGGTGTATGATGTCCAGAAGATGGTGCTAGGCGTACGCAACCCCCAGTCGATTGCCTGTGAAGTTTGGAGCCTTTGTTTCCCAGGATTCCGCTGTAAATCTCTGATAATCTCTCTTTCTTTACGTGATATTGTTTCTGTTATTCACTATGATGTCACTATATGTATGAAACTAGATCCTGGCATACATATAGGTAGCACTTGGTTTTCTTCGGAAAATCGGGTGTGACAGAGTGGTATCAGAGCTATATCGACTGTAGGACGTAAGCCTAGATAGAAATGGTTGCTTCCTAAGGTATGTTTTGAATCCCTACCTTACCCTTGACCACTTTGAGAGATATTCTCACTCTTTGATCATCTTCTTTTCTTAAATCCTCCTTTCCAACTTACCTTTTCCTCTTGATCATTTCCCTTTGCATTAAAAAAAAATCCTCAACCCTAATCCATTTGTTTCATCTCTTCTTGATGCTTGATCATACATCTCCTTTGATGTTTGATTTTCCAATCTCATGTATCTCATCACATTTTAATTTGTTGGTAATAATGTCTACCCTTTCTTCTTAATATTCTTATCCTAGTTAAAATATTCCCTCCTTGATTTTATTTTAACAACCTAATCCCATTGTATCTCTCCTTGCTTCTAAATACCATTGCTTTGGATCCTTTCCCTTGCTCTTTCTTCCAAAGTGATATCCTATTCTCCTTTTATTCAAAATGATTAGATGATCTATGTTCTCTTACCCTTAAGCCTCCCTAAGTCATCTAAAGAATGGAGCTACCAGTTCATCTATCCTCAGTGACCGAAGAAGCAAATCTTTGCAAAGGAAGTTGAAGTCTGATGCCATAACCAAGCTTAGGAGGATCCCTCTAACCCTAATAACAACGTTTAGCATCGTTCCTTGTCTGTGTGTTGACTGGTGAATCTTTGTGTTTGCTTGATGATGCTTGTCTTTATGACCTTGTTTGAGTTGGTTCTTTGTATTGATTGTTGGTGTATTGTGGGTCTTCTACCTGCAATGACATCAGTTGCCTAGTTGGGTTCTTCTTTTGTACCTTCCACCTCCTTGTTTCTCTCTTTCTTTCTACTCAATCCATTGGAGGATGTCAGAAGATGAAAATTTGGAAGACAACACCGACATCAACAATAAGAAACCTACAAGCATATGCAGACATCGACACATGAAAGAAGTTGAAGAAAAGGATGATCAATTTCTTTTGTTACCCCCTATTATTTATTCTCCTCTCTACCACAATTTGATTACAATCACAACAACCAAGAAAAGATGGATATGATATCAAGAATTCTACCCGCTTTTCAATTTATTTATTCTTGTTCTCTTCTGATCTTGATCTTTGTCCACCAACCAGATGGAAAAAGGCAACCAAGACAAGAGCAATGATAGCAGTTACAATCATGGATACGACCAATATGTATCACCATATCCAAACCCGGAGGATACACATACAAAGTTCTGGAATACTGAGCCACCTATGTTCTCAAACACTATGGATCACCTAGAAGCTGGTGACTGGATCAAAACAATTGAACAGAAGCTAGACTTGGTGCAATGCAATGATAGAGAGAAAGTTTTGTTTGCATCAGGACAACTTGTAGGAGAAGCCTCAGAATGGTGGGATTCCTACATCTACGAACATGAGCAACCACAAAGTATTGTTTGGAAGGAATTCAAGGACAACTTTATATCACACTTTATTCCTGTAAGTACGATGAAGCTCAAAAGGAAGGAGTTCCTTAGCTTGAAGCAAGGGCAAATGACAGTGACTGAGTATAGGGATAAATTTATTCAGTTATCCATGTACGCACCAAGATCGTCTGAAAGTGATAAAAAGAAACGAGAACATTTCCTCAAAGGGTTGAATGAAGACCTTCAGAGTATACTAAGCTTACATGAATATTCTTGTTTGCAAGATGTCATCAACAAAGCTATTGAGTTAGAAAGCAAACTACAGGAAATCATAAGTAAGAAGAGGAAAATGAATTTTCTAGAGCAACGTGATAACAGTTCACACCTTTACCATTCGTCTCAAACACCAGAAAATGAGTATGAAGATCCACCACGCAGTCGTCGAAACATTAAAGAAAGTGGAGCTTGTTTCTACTGCAAAGGTCATGGACATTTTATTAGCAGATGCCCTAAGAAACGTGTGGATCGATATGAGAAAAAGGCTCAACAAAGACAGAAGAAGCAAATCAGTACTCAAGAAGCATTGGGATCAAATGGAGAAGAATTTTAAAGGTTGGAGTCAATCCAGCTCTATTCAAATCACTTTATCAAGAAGAGAAGAAAATCCTACGAAGGCAAATCAACAGGGTCAAGGAAAGGAATGGACAGTTATAAATGGAGTTAGACTGAGTATCCCATGAGGTGTTATATTTATAAAGTGAGTTGTGGAGAATAAAGAAGTATGTGTTCAAAAGCATATGTAAGGATGAATTATGTGGAAGGAAGTTAAACAGTGTTTGATGCTATCTACCTGAACCCTTGTTTCTTGCTAGCCTTTGCGAATCTCGGGACGAGATTCCTTTTAAGGGGGGTAGATTTGTAACACCCTGAAATTTCTGGATTTCAGGATGTTAATAGGAAAATAATTAAGCAACGATTTCTCATAATTTTTTAAAAATTTGCCCAACATTTTATTCTCTTTACAGGAAATTTAGTATAAGAAAAGGCAATTGCTTGTTTTTATAAATTAAATAAAATAAATATGTATGTGTGTTGTATTTATTTTGGTTGCATGGTGTTTAAGTGTGTTTGTGTGAAGTTTTAAAAGTTTTTAAAATGATTTGAAAATTTTGAAAAGGTTTGTAGTGTTTAAAGTTTGAAAAGAATTTAAACTTTGAAAAGGTTTAAAAGAAAAGCTTTGAAAAAAAAACCCAAATCCCTTTCCCTCCTTTCCCTTTCTCCTTTCGGCCCAGCCGGCCCGCTTTCTTTTTCTCAGCCCGCGAGCAGAGCAGGCCGCCGGCCTTTCTTTTCCCCGCCGGCCCAACTAGCTCGGCGCGGCCCAGCTCCACCCGGCAGCCCGCCTCTCTTTCCCCTCCCCTTCTCTCACCGCCAGCCGGGCCCCGCGCGTCAGGGCCTTCTCCTTCCTCTGGCTCCAGCTCCCCTGCTTCGCAACAGCCGCGCCCGCCCGGCTGTTTCCCCCACGTCTGCCGCGCTCCTCCGCCTTCAAGCCGCCATCAAGGCACGGTGAAGACCCCCCTTCACTCCCTCGCCTTCTTTTCCGCCCGTTACCCCTAATCAAGTGCCCCCTTGAATGCCATCTTGAAACCGTCGGCGTCACCATGGCCATCAATGGCCTCTCCGCCTCTGGCCGCCACTCCCCCTCCCTCTCTGCTGTATATAAACCGAGCTCGAGCCCTGTGCGCCTCCTTTTCCGCATCCGCTTGAGCCCCGCACCCCTCCATCTCGCGCAAGCGCCGCCGCCTGAAGGTTTCCGGCCGCCGAGCCATTGCAGGCCGCCCAAGCTCTCCCGCCGTCAGTGGAGTGCCCCTGACTCTCTCTCCCTCTCTCTTCTTCGTGATCAATGCTCACTCGAGCTTACTTCTGTACCAGGGCATCCCTCCCGTCGCCGACCGAGCCATCTCCAGGAGCACCGCCGCCGCCGGAGTGCCGCCCGCCGGCGTCGATCTCCACCGTCTCTGCCTCCCCGCCGCCCAAACCTTCGTCAACTCGCATTCGTGTGGTGAGCAAGCCGTCCCCCGCCTCCTTTTCTTTTATCCCGAGCCGTAGCTCAGTCCGCCGCGCGCCGGTCGACCGCCGTCCGCCCCCATGGACGCGATGCGCCGGCCGCCACCCGAAACACCTCCACAAGCTCCTGTTTAAGTTCGTCATCTTGTCAGCTTCGTGTAGATGCAATCCGTGAGCGAAATCGTGGCCGGGAGCCCCTTTTTTCGTGCCTCGCCGACGACCTGCCGCCGCACGCGCCGTGCGCCGCCACCACCGACGCGTCCGCCGCCGCTCGGCCGCTTGTGCGCGCCAGCAGCCGTCGGATCTAGCGCGGATGGCCCAGATCCGCCCGGCCCTCAGGTCAAACCGGTCTTATACCGGTCAACCGAGGCACATTTGATTAAGAGCCCCTCGGCTTTTTCTTTTTTGCAAGCCGGTCCTTTCACCTTCAAAAACCTTTACAATCAGATCCTTCCTTTTGTGTTTAGACCCCTGATCTTCTTGGTTTTCCGCCAGCCGACCGATCCGCGATCAACGGCCCTGTTTAGATCGGGGTGTTACCCCTTAGCCCCGGTCCACCATGGACCCGTGGACCGTGGTCCACGACCGGTCCACGACCACGTCAGCACACCCAGCCAACCACAGCTCGCCGCGTGGCGCCATGTCAACAGATCCACTCCGTCAGCCGCTGTTTTGCACAAAACCCCCTACAGTTTTGAATATCACAAAAGAACCCTTCCACCTCCAAAGATCCTTACAGTTTAGTCCTATTTTTCACAGTTAAGCCCCTAGACTTCTTAGGATTCCCACAAGAGGTCCAAGCTTTGTTGTTTTACACCAAAACCCTTGAGTTCTTACACATAATCATGTTTTAGTCCCTGGTTTCTTGCAGATAAGCCCCTGGAAGCCCTGTTTCTTCACAGAAAAGCCCCTGAACCTTGTTTTAGCCATATCTTTTGCATCTTTTATCCGTTTTAAGCGTTCTTGGTATCCACGCGACCGTCTTTTCAAGCCCGTCAGTTTTAGAACCTTGTTTTGGCTATATCTTGTGCGTTTTAGCTCCGTTTCCACCGTTTCAAGTTGCGTTAGGTTCATATCAACTCAAACTGCGTGTTAGTGCTAATGTTGAACATGTTCTGTGTTTTATAATTTATTTAAATGTTAAATATGATTAAATCCTATTATGTATGCTTTTCTAATTAAAATCTAAGTAGAGTTCAACACGTGTTTTCATAAGAAAGTTAATATGATTAATATTAATTAAATATTTCTTATAATTAAAAGCTAATTAGATGTATACCTTGGTTTTCATAATCAAACTTAAATTGATTAATGATTATGCAATTTGCTTTCTAATAAAAGGTAATATAGGTTATATCTCGAGTTTTCTTAGTTAAATGTTAATTTGACTAATGTGAATATAAATGTGTTTTTAAATTATAATTTGATTAGTTTAACTCGAAATATAAAGATAAACACCTAGATGCTTTTACATGCTTCTTTTAAAGTAAATGTTTAATTTGCATAAATGATACTTGAATATTTATAAATAAAATTGGAATAAGTTATACACCGTTCCTTTTATATAAATATAACTTGCTTAATTCTAAATAGGGTATTTCTCTGAAATAACCTATGCACATCTTTATTGAATTAAAATATACCAAGCACATAGCCTTGTGTGATATAATCCAAATCTCTCGATAAGTTCCGTTCTCAGCGTTTCTTGCGTTCGCGATCCTAGAGCCAAACCCTGTTCTCTCTTTTAAAGCCTTCCTTGATTGGTGTATTGTTCTTAGTTGTTCTTGTTTGTCTGCTCTGTATGTTGTGCCCGATGTTTGCTTCAAGTAGAAGGTCAAGCCGTTGATCGGAAGTCTTGAAGATCAAGAGTACCTAAGAGCAAGAGCATAAGAGAAACAAGAGTAGCTTTGTGTTGAGAAAGGCAAGTGGACTTCTCCCCCTGCATATTCTATTTTGTCCCACACAATTTGCATGATAACTAAATTTACTTTTATGTTGTATTGCATAAACTTGATGAGAAATCACCTTTTTAAGGACATGACTAGATTTTACCCCTCTACCTTGAATAACCCGGTTTTAATGAAATGTTTTGGGTAGAAATGCTTAGTTGCTATACCTTGGGATGGTTCAAAATGAATCTTTGCAATATGATAAATGCTGATCATGATAACTTTGGTGATATATATATATATATATATATGTGTGTGCTTATGGTTAATAACAAGATCATATGGTTTAATTGGAACATGGAGAACCACCCAGGAAAACAGTGCAACCACAAGACATATGGCTCTGTCTTGGCTAATTAATTAGGGAAGTCTTGTGTGGCTATTAGCCTTGGTAGCTTGTGGTACGGAGGAATGCTTTTACGACTCTTCTACTCTGGACGGGTTTTGGAACGGAAGTGCTCTTCTAGGCTAACCTGGTCCGAGGGTAGAAGGAGGGTACGAAAGATAGCCTCTAGGCGTGCTACTATGGACTAATACACATAGGAGGACTCTTTGTAAAGGTCTCGTAGCGTCCCTATGCAACCACACCTCGGAAGTGTGGTATTGTGCCTACTTTTGCACAGCATGGTTGGGTTCAAAGTTCTTCGGAACTTTTACGCGACTTGTGGTGAAAGTGTACAACCTCTGCAGAGTGTAAAACTGTTATAACAGCCGTGCTCACGGTCAAGAGCGGCCTGGACCCTCACATGATAATCAAACATAAAGATGGAACTAAATCGTGGGTTTCATATGGTTTTGAAATGAGATGCTTTCCTAAATGCTTAAGTGGGTTGGTATGAACTTACATCTAGTAACTAGGTGCTTGCTAATAAAATTTGACCAACATTAAAATGCTAACCGCAGCAAAACTCTTAGCCTATCCTTGATAGCCTTGCATCTTCCCCCACTTGCTGAGCTCCAACCATAAGTGTGCTCACCCTTGCTAAACCGCTGTTCAGATAAGAAGAATCAGAAGGAGAAGAAGGTGTATGATGTCCAGAAGATGGTGCTAGGCGTACGCAACCCCCAGTCGATTATCTGTGAAGTTTGGAGCCTTTGTTTCCCAGGATTCCGCTGTAAATCTCTGATAATCTCTCTTTCTTTACGTGATATTGTTTCTGTTATTCACTATGATGTCACTATATGTATGAAACTAGATCCTGGCATACATATAGGTAGCACTTGGTTTTCTTCGGAAAATCGGGTATGACATAAAGGACCCCTTTAGTCCAGGTTGGTTCACCCGGGACTAAAGGGAGGGGTCTTTTGTCTCTCATCATTAGTCCCGGTTGGACTTGAGAGACCTATTCCCCTTACCAACCGGGACTAAAGCCCCTCTCCCTACCAGTGTTAGTTCACCTAGTTTAAGAAACATCATATGTTAATAATTTAACCAAAGGAGTAAACTTTAGAGCTATGGAAAAGACACTATATATTTAAAGCACCTATATATAGTTTTCTCGGACAAAAAAATGCCCATCTTTTTTTTTCAGGTCAAGAATATATATAGTGTTGTAAGAATAGAGATCCATCAGCCACTTATTATATTGCGATGCCCATGGAAAAGACACTATATATTTAAGGAGCAGGTGACTAATGGTACGGTATGAAGAAGTCAAGAATTTGACCAGGCGGCCAATAGCAATGGTTACTGAACTTGTATTGTTGCAAGCATGTGCGACAGCTAACCCTCCTCATGGTGGTACGGCTGCATTGGACCAAGTCATGCAAGTAACTGCTCCAACAAAATGTTAGCCTAGTGTAAATATTGGAAACATTTGATCTTCTACGACTCTAGTGATCACCAATATGACACAGTAAAATATGGAGTTTGTGTTACTTTGTTTAGAAGCTGTGTTAGGTAGAAATAGTACATATTATAAGGTTTTGTCGTTGTAAGTACGTGCTCCATGACGTGTGAGTTTCATTTTGAACGCATATATACATAAATTGACTGAGGCAACTTCATTCCTTGCTAATTAGTTTTTACACCACATACACGATTACTCCGGCTACTTTTACCAAAGAGACTGTATATGTCTTAAAAATTGAATCCACTCAAGGCATCCCACTGTCAGGGGTTGAGACCTAGACAGATCTGCAAGGGGGCTACCCAAGCAGTTTGCAGGTTAAAGGAGGGATCGAGGAACTAAGAGCGTATATGGTTATGCACGGGATGCACACGGAAATCTCGGCGAGACATGAGAAGCATGGCGATTTATATTGGTTTGGGCCTCCGGAAAGTAAAACCCTACGTCAAGTTTGGTAGTGGAATTATGCGAGATAGATCTGCCCCTGAGGAGGACACCCCAGGCCACCTTATATTGGCTAACGTCATCGGGCTACAAGTCGGTTTCCATCTATCCTAGTCGGTTACAACCTGGAAGGCATATCCGAACTGCCTTAAACTGTCTGGACTGTCTTGACTCGCACTCCAAGCTGTCTTCACGTCCTTGGGCCCACTTGTCAGGTCGGGCAGGGCCCACTGACATGTCGGCGGGTCTTCTGTTAGGTCGGGCCCGCCTGTCGGGGATGGCTGAGACCCTTGTCAATGGAGACCCAGGGGTACCCATGTCTCTCAAGCCCCCGATCGACGTGTAGGCGTAGCGGCCGAGACGAGGTCATGTCGAAGCGAAGCAAAGGCATATCACCGCTGAGGTCGCGTAGACCCTACGGGATCCAAAAAAGAAAAAACCCCCTCCAATGTGCGCACGAAGTCGAATGTCGAGCTCCTGGAATGTAGGTCCAGAAGGTCAAAGTGAAGGCAAGACGTCGACCTTGAAGAACCGCCGACCCGACCTGGATCAGGTAACACAAAGGTGCTTCCGCGACCTTCAGGAAGGTCGCAACGCCAACCGTAGGTAGGTCGAGCAGAGGAGTAGTGGAAGCAGGCTTCCAGTAGGTCGATGCGACGTAGAAGAAGAGGGCGTCGTATGACGTACTCGTGTAGTAGCCCCCGAGCAGTAAAGCAACCAGAATGGTCGGTTTGATGCTACAGAAGAGAAAGAGAACCTACGGGCTTCTGCTGAAGTGGACGACGACGGAGACGCCAGGAGGTCTGGCGACCTGAAGTGGACGACGACGGAGACGCCGGGAGGTCTGTAGACCTAAAGAAGGAGACGACGGAGCCGCCTGGAGGTCCGTAGACCTAAAGAGGGCGACGACGGAGCCGCCGAGAGGTTTGTAGACCTAATGAGGACGACGACGGAGCTGCTGGGAGGGTCTCGTGACCTTGAGAGGGCGACGACGGAGTCGCGGGAAGGTCTTCAGACCTTGAGTGGGCGACGACGGAGTCGTGGGAAGGTCTCATGACCTTGAGTGGGCGACGACACAGTCGCGGGAAGGTCTGCGGACCTTGAGTGGGTGACGACGGAGTCGCAGGAAGGTCTTCGGACCTTGAGTGGGCGACGACGGAGTCGCGGGAAGGTCTTCAGACCTTGAGTGGGCGACGACAGAGTCGCGCGAAGGTCTAGCGACCTTGAGTAGGCGACGACGGAGTCACGGGAAGGTCTTTTGACCTTGAGTGGGCGACGACGGAGTCGCGGGAAGGTCTAGCGACCTTGAGTAGGTGACGATAGAGTCGCGGGAAGGTCTCGGGACCTTGAGTAGGCGACGACGGAGTCGCGGGAAGGTGTTGGTCTTGAACAAACGGAGTCTAGAGACACCCGGATATCCTGCATAGCTGCAAAGAGTCTGGCAGAGCCACCCAAGGCATGCTGACCTCAGGAAGGTCTCAAGTTAGCAGCACCCAAGCACCTGGAGATGCTTGGCAGTGCCATTAGGTGCGGACCCCACAGGGAGGCCTTCTTGCTAAAGCAAGGGGGACATCCAGAACAGGCTGGCAGGGCTATAATAGCACGTCGACCTCAAGAAGGTCACGCATCCAGGGCGTCCAACTAGGTTGGTAGAGCCGTAGACATACCGAGGTATTGCAAGTCCTAGGTATGAAGGCACACCGACCTCAGGAAGACCATTTTGGTGCCCAGATGACCAGCATAGCTACCAATCATCCAGCGGAGCCATGGTACAAATGTATTGACAACCTAAGTAGCGGGCACACCGACCTCGGGGGCCCGACGAAATCGTAGACTGGACTCCAGGCGCCCAGACGGATCTGATAGAGCAGCGAGACACGGCTACCCCGGAAGGTCTTCAATCGAATCTATGACCATTCTGCTTAAGAAACAGAAATATAGGCTGTTTGGAATAGATCCGTTTACATGCAGAGCCATAGCGGGTGCACCAGGACGCAGAGCCTAACGGGTGCAATGAAGACGCAGAGCCGTAAAGGGTGCGTTTGATCGTCGTTGTCGTCCGTAGATGTAGCAAGGCGCAGAGCCATCTGGCACATAGTCAGTCTTATCCCTTCGTAGACTGCAGGGTCACGAGTTAACCACTGCTCGTAGAGAGGACGGCTTACCAACTACACTGCTCAGCATGGAGGCTTAGGTGTAGCCGGCGCGGGTGGTTCCGAGACTCAAGGTCTTGCAACCACACGACTAAGAATGCACATATCAAATTAAAAGGACTTTTAAGGAAAGACACACAGAAGAAATTAAAAATCCCTCGGGTCGAAGGGGGAGGGAAAATAAAGCAGGGAAAAATATGTAAAGCAGGTCTACGAAAGAAATTGGAGTAGTAAAATATTTAATTACAAATAAAACTTAGCTTGTGCGTCGTCGTGGCCGAGGTCGACGTGGCGAGCTCGTGACGCCGAAAAGGTCAGCGATGAGTCGATGGAGTGGTCGGCGGCGCTGGCCGCAGGATCAGCGGTGCACGGTGCACTAGGTCGGAAGAGCCGAAGCTGCGCCGAGCGAGATCGGAACGCCGATGAGGCATGGTGCTTGCTGACGCGGCTATCCATAGGTCGTTGTAGTAGCCATGCTTGCCGTAGAGTGCTAGCGGTCCCGCCGTCGACCTTCGCAGCAGGTGTGAACTGTGAGCTCCGATCCAGGCGACGAAACAGCTCCAAGTTGCATGCCAAGCATCCTAACGCGGCCATGCATGCATCGGTAGAAAAATAATACTAGATTAATGTAACCTTTGCAGGCTAAACAAATTAGAGATCGGATATAGAAAAAGAAAAAACCGTATATTCCTTGTTCACATGGACATCTTGTAGATGGATTTTTGTTAGCCGGACCCTTCAAGCGCTCGTCATGGGAAAGGAACCCTTCATGTACTCGCCGACGTAGACAAAATCCTCAGCGGCCACGGCTTGGCGTAGACGAATACGTCTCGGTTGACAGGGCGAGCGTGTTTGTGTCCACGGCGGCGACTGTCTCCATGAGAAAGGCGCGTGACGGCGCATCCTGCCGGACGTCGCTCTCGATCCGTGACGGTGAAGAGGTCAGCAGACAACCAAGATGAGTCGGCGCACGTTGGAAACAAATTTGTTAATAAAAAATTTGTTCTGAAAGCGATGTAGAAGAAAGGGAAAAAAAGATTGCTTCCCCATCACGGAGTTCATCTTGCAGATTGATTCGCCTTCACGTGCAGTTGGACACGGAGTCCACACGCGCAGATGCTAAGGGCCACTGCCGACCTTGATGTGCGTGTGGAAGTGGAGTTTACACCGGCGGCCGGCCACCAGGACGCCGACGCCATGCGAGACGGATGATCTTGCCTCGAGTTCAACGGCGTAGGTCATGCTGACCTCACGAACAGATCGGAAGGTGGCGGCGAGGAAATCACCGTCGAGGATGTTCTTCGTGCCGCCGCCGAAGATGACACTAGGTCTGGCCACCGTGCTGCACAGCGAGCTCCCGATCTCCCCTACCTGACGCGCCAACTGTCAGGGGTTGAGACCTGAACAGATCTGCAAGGGGCTACCCAAGCAGTTTGCAGGTTAAAGGAGGGATTGAGGAACTAAGAGCGTATATGGTTATGCATGGGATGCACACGGAAATCTCGGCGAGACATGAGGAACACGGCGATTTATATTGGTTCGGGCCTCCGGAAGAGTAAAACCCTACGTCTAGTTTGGTAGTGGAATTATGCGAGAGAGATCTGCCCCCGAGGAAGGTGCCCCATGCCGCCTTATATTGGCTGACGACCTCGGGCTGTAGCTAGATAGGAGATGTAGGGCATGGTGATGTAGTACTGTAAGTGGGAGAACCAGGTGTATATGACGGTGAGGAGAGACTACTGTAAGTGGGAGAGCCAGGTGTATATGACGGTGAGGTGAGACTGTTGTAGTTCCCGGAGCATCTGGGTCGTCTTAGTCGCTGGTTCATAAAGGTTATGTACAATAATGATAACGTTGAATTCTATCCCCTTTTGTTTTTCTATTTATGCATATATTGTATCCAATCTATATATGTAAACTAATCCTATTTATTGTGAATAATGTGTTTTATTTTGATTTGGATATAGTTTGAGCTAACAATGTCGTCGTCAAGTGGTGTTGGTACTGGCGCCCATGGCCGTGGCATAGTCCGTCGCCATGGCGGGCGTGGTGGTCGTGGCCTTGGCCGTGGAGGTCTTAGTGGTCGTGGAGGTGTTTGGGAGGACCCGTTGCCTCAACATCCAGGATTGCACTTTCATCGCGAGATTACCTTGCAAATGGGTGATCCAAGACGTGTAGCCAACGTGGTAATATAAGAATTGAAATTAATTTACTTTACATGGAACTTTTTTCATTTCACGTGGAAAATCTATAATTTTAGTTACATATATACTTATTGTAGGTTATCAACAATATCAGATGGCTCAGAGACATTATCGATGATATGAGTGGTACTCCTCCTAGAGTGCAAACTGAGCGTGTTGATGACAACATGGCAAGAGTGCATATCTCTTTCACCGTAACTGCTCGAATTCTAGACTACGGCCAGTTGCCAGTAGGCGTGCCACACCCGCTGGTTCCCATTGCAACAGTTGGCTCAACATCACCTATTCAGTTAACTCGAGAGAGGACTGCCGTGGAGAATTGTCTACAACAGCTCCAGTTGTATGTTGGGTGCTTCGTGCCCGACCTTTCCTATTTTAAATTAAGGCAACTCGAGGCGGGTGAAGGCAATGTGGTCCAGACTACAGAGAGGCTTTGCAGGGCTCATCGAGTTTTGGTTTAATATACATACATATATATATATATATATATATATATATAAGATTTTTTATTCATTCTTAAATAATTTGTTTCTGGTACATATATATTTTGAACTTTCATATGGTTATTATATCTCATCATCATCTGATTGTGTGAGGATCACTCAGGTTCTACTTATGCTTCAATTAGCTTCCGTGCGATTCTTAATCAAGTCGTGGAAAGAGTTGGGGTGGATTACTATGGTGGGGAGCCATTTTTCACCTACAATTGGAAGAGTCAAGCAATTCTAACTTTCTACAAGCCAGCAGAACCCGAGGCTCTATTGTTTGATGTTTGCAGTGCTGTTTGTGACAGTCCTCCGGAAGCGGAGGAGAGTGCACTAGTACGCGCTCTAACTTATTTTGAGGGAGTTCTAGGCTGGAGGATTGCAGACATTAACCATGTTTTATATTTACAAGCGCGTGCTGCTCAGTAACATTATGCATGTATGAATCAGGCTTTGTGCTGTACCCTATTATATTATCTTGTATTAATTAACTAGCTATGTGAACCTTTATGAACTTATTATTAATTAGCTACTTTATTTTGAGTTGGTTTGGTACTATTTGCAATTTAACTGAATTTGCGCTTAGAGGGATTCTGATGAATACCATGCATTCAGACATATGTTGCACTACCTCCAGTACCGATAGGAGCAAGCTGCCCAAGCCTAGTGTTTTCGGTGACACCTCTCAGGAGGTCAGCTCCAGCATATATAAACTAGCTCTTAGACACCTTTTCCAGAGAGTGAGAGAGAGAATGTCAACATCTTGCTTGAACAGCTTGCTCCGTCGGTACTGGAGGTTACGTGCGCTATATATGTCAGCTTGTAGCATTTAAACCAGTACTTGAAACACATATCTATGAGTTCACGTATTGTCTTCAAATCATCAACATGTGCAGTAACCATGCATGTTTATCATTTTAAGTTGGTTTGGTACTATTTTCCATGTGTTTGAAGAAGAGGTTCAAAAGCTAGAAGCTGACCAGTTTCAGCTTGGGACTTGTACTCGTTGGTATTAATTAATGTCGTGCCTTGTAATAGCCATCAGGTGACCTCTGTATGTAAGTCATTGTACCACAACCGCGACAATCATTAGATCCTATGTGAACTACAGACATCTGGCCATTTGTTGTGATACAATGACATACAGAGGTCACGTAGCTGATGGCTATTTTTTTTATCTCAATTATTAATGATCATATTTTTTATAAACTAATTTCTAAAGAAATAGCTAAATGTAAAATTAATAATTAGTTTTATTGATCATTATATCAAAAAGTAAAGAAAGATAAAGATGAAGAAGGGTGAGTTTGATGATATATTCCGTTATGAACTGGTTGATGAGAACTGGAGGCCTACCTACATTCTTCCTGAGCATGTTGATCATTCCAAGACAATATACGGATTCATAAATGTGTGTGAAGCAGAGGTTCAAAAGCTATAAGCTGACCAGTTTCAGCTTGGGTCTTGTACTCATTGGTATTAGTTAATGTTGTGCCTTGTAATAACCATCTGGTGACATCTGTATGTAAGTCATTGTACCACAACCGCGACAATCATTGGATCCTATGTGAACTACAGACATCTGGGCATTTGTTGTGATACAATGACATACAGAGGTCACGTAACTGATAGCTATTTTTTATCTCAATTATTAATGACCATATTTTTTATAAACTAATTTCTAAAAAAATAGCTAAATGTAAAATTAATAATTAGTTCAATTGATCATTATATCAAAAAGTAAACAAAGACAAAGATGAAGACGGGTGAGTTTGATGATATATTCTGTTATGAACTGGATGATGAGAACTGGAGGCCTACCTACATTCTTCCTGAGCATGTTGATCATTCCGAGACGATACGCGAATTCATAAATGTGTTTGAAGCAGAGGTTCAAAAGCTAGAAGCTGACCAGATTCAGCTTGGGACTTGTACTCATTGGTATTAATTAATGTCGTGCCTTGTAATAGCCATCAGGTGACCTCTGTATTAGAAATAAATTGCAATGCTTTGTATATTTTTGTGTGTATATACAGTCATACATATAAATTTATTAGGACCTACGACTATGGACCAAATTCTTGTTTATGTATTTGAGTTCTTAATTATTTTCTAATATACAATTTCATAGTTTGATAGTTTCGAAGCCGACGACTGCCGCGTCGGCTCGAACAAGTGACTTCCCGTCACCTCTGTCATTCTCCCACACGGCACCGCCACCAACAAGCATCGTTCGTCCACAAGTTAGTAGAAATACTTCGACTTAGTTTATTCCAAAAATTGATACAATATTGTTGTTTATTCCAGAAAATTCATAGTAAATTCTTATTTATTCTAGAAAGTTTTAGGAAATTGTTGATTATTCCAGAAATTCATAGAAAAATCTTGTCGTTTATTCTAGAAATTCAAAGAAAATTCTTGTTTATTGAAGAAATTCTTAGAAAATTCTTGTTTATTCTAGAAAGTCTAACAAAATTGTTGATTATTCCATAAATTCATAGAAAAATCTTGTTGCTTATTCCAGAAATTCATAGAAAAATCTTGTTGTTTATTCTAGAAATTCAAAGAAAATTCTTGTTTATTGAAGAAATTCTTAGAAAATTCTTGTTTATTCTAGAAAGTCTAACAAAATTGTTGATTATTCCATAAATTCATAGAAAAATCTTGTTGCTTATTCCAGAAATTCATAGAAAAATCTTGTTATTTATTCTAGAAATTCAAAGAAAATTCTTGTTTATTGAAGAAATTCTTAGAAAATTCTTGTTTATTCTAGAAAGTCTAACAAAATTGTTGATTATTCCATAAATTCATAGAAAAATCTTGTTGCTTATTCCAGAAATTCATAGAAAAATCTTGTTGTTTATTCTAGAAATTCAAAGAAAATTCTTGTTTCTTGAAGAAATTCTTAGAAAATTCTTGTTTATTCTAGAAAGTCTAACAAAATTGTTGATTATTCCATAAATTCATAGAAAAATCTTGTTGCTTATTCCAGAAATTCATAAAAAAATCTTGTTGTTTATTCTAGAAATTCAAAGAAAATTCTTGTTTATTGAATAAATTCTTAGAAAATTCTTGTTTATTCTAGAAAGTCTAACAAAATTGTTGATTATTCCATAAATTAATAGAAAAATCTTGTTGCTTATTCCAGAAATTCATAGAAAAATCTTGTTGTTTATTCTAGAAATTCAAAGAAAATTCTTGTTTATTGAATAAATTCTTAGAAAATTCTTGTTTATTCTAGATGGATGACAACAATAACAACTTTATGGCCGACATTATTGCTAGTGGTACAAATACCATTGCAACCTTCACCGACGAGGAGTGTAGTCAGGCGGACATGTACTTGAACATACCTCCGACTGAGGAGGATGCCGCCCCTGTCGAGGACACAGCAGCAAATAATGAGGACAATGCTGGAAACAATGAGGAAAGTCTTGTGAATGAAAGTATTGAATGTTCCCACGAGGTATATATATATATATATATCATGCATTAAGTTCATAGTTCTTATTTCTCTAACCTCAATTCTTATATAATTAATTAAATAACGAATCTGCAACTTGTAGGCTTCATGCTCAACATAAAAAAAAGACAAAGAGAGGGCATACACAAGTACTCACCAGCCATGTCATGTATCATATCACAGAAGTGTCAGAGGTTGGCCAACCATGTGCTCTAAGAAAGATCAAGGACACGTATGTGTCACAGTGCGGAGCCATTGTAAGGGACAACGTGCCCATCACCTACAGAGAATGGAAGGGAAAAGTAGATAATCCACACGTGGTTCCAGACTCAGTGAAAAATTTGTTGTGGGATGAAATCCTAAAACACTTTACACTTCCTGAAGGCGTTGAACCAAACGATGTGAAGCGTTGGACTCTCACAAGGATGGCAAGACAATTTCAGAAGTTCAAGCAACAACTGGATAAAGATTATATCAAGAACAATCGAACTCCAAATTGGATTGAATATCCCAGGTTAAAAGGACACTGGACGTCCTTTGTGGAATATAAGAAAAGTGAAGATTTCGCCAAGGCGAGTGCACGGGGGAAGAAAAGTCGTGGTCAGAAGGAGCACGTCCATCATCTTGGTCGAGGTGGTTACGCACTTGCAGTTCCAAAGTGGCGGAAGATGGAAGAAGACCTTCTCGCACAAGGTACCATACCAGCGGTCTATGAGTGGCCCGAGCGAGTGAAGAATTGGTATTATGCTCATAGAGGCACAATTAACTCCGAAGATGGTACCCTTGATTTCCCACCCTCGTTACGAGGGTCTGCACTTGAAATATTAAAAACAATTGAAGATGTCAGAGCGAGCTATAACACCCCAGGTGCCGCAAAGGCCCAAGATGTTACTAAACAACCTTCCCTCATGCCGGAGCATAACAACTCGGCAGCAAAACCCCAAAATAGAGTAAAAACGCGGAAGCAACAACATAATTGATATATAAAGATAAACCGCACACCAACATTAAGTGAGCAACTTAACAAATAAACCACTAATAAAAGTCAACCACGTTCATTAAGAAGGTAACACAAACGTCACCACAAAGTATACTCTATGCTCAAAACAGCAAAACAAGGTATCATTATTGAAGTTAAAGAAATAAAGTGGCATGACGTGAAGATGTGCAGCTATCCCATCCCTTCAAGCAGACATCGACTCAAGAACCTGGAAGGATAAAGGGGTGTGAGAATAAATCTCAGCAAGCAAACTACTTTAACAAGTTATTTAAACCACGAGTTCATTAGGCATCAATTTAAACATAGATACATGATAAAAGAAAAGTCATCCTCATATGAACAAAAGAATAAACCACAACCGCTTATTTACTTCAGATAATCATGTCCTCATAACCACATTCATACCAATGCATATCTGAAATATAAAGAACCACAATGAGTGCAAATGCAATGCAAATGCCATGTCCACTGCCTCCATACCCAACAAGGTATGAAGCTGCATCGTACCCCTCCTCGGGCAACGTACGATGCTGTACCGGTACTGTCACGGCAAATATGCGGCGACATCCACGAATGATGTGCAATGCAATATGATGCAATGATATGATGCAACTGCAAGTATGCTTACCACTTGTGCCACATACAACCGCATAAACATACCTCTTTACCTCAAGATGGAAAATAACAACAAGAATTATATTATGGAACAAGTAATAAAGAAATAATTTGATGAATAACATACTTGAATTTTTCTTTAGTAAGATTTATGAATTTATTAGAATGTAGGTAGATTAAACAACATGTCAAAGTTGTAGCAAAACCACCGCTACGTTCACTTGCCTCAAAGTGATGAAGCAAAGGTCACTAGGCACGGTCCGGAGCAAAACCACCTTTTTATCATCATGAACTCAGTACATACAACTCAATCAAACATATACAAACAATAAACATATCGCTCCTACGCCCAGAATCATCAAACAAGACATTAGACAAAAATCAGCAACACCGCAAACATCCTACAAGAGTAGCAACACTTCTCTTTTTTGTATATTTTAATCTACAAAAGCACTGCTAGGAAATAAATACATTTTTAGAAACTAGAGACAAAGGAGAACAAGTATCATTGGTTAAAACATTTTTATTCACAAATAAAACTGTCCAAATCATCTCTTCCATTCAGACTAAGGAATCTGTCTTCAATTCTGTCAGTCTATGGTAAAACATTGATATCTTCCAAACCACTTATCCAAAAATTATGAAACTTCACCAGAGAATGCAACATTATATAATACACAACTTTTGTTATATTTCTCATTGCAGTAAAAATCATTAAGATCAACTAATCTTTATATCAACCTCGAGTTTTGAATCTGGCAACAAAAACTGACAGTCCACTTTAGAATTTTATATCTGGAGTTCTAGCCAACCAAAAATTATAATCTCTACCAATATGGAAAGCTTAATAAAATCCCTCAAACTTTGGTATTCATTTGGAGAACTTATTGGATCCTTAAGATTCCTTACAACTGAATAGATCTAATACTGTTCAGAAATTCGTCAGATTAAAACAGCCAACTTTGAACTGCAATATCTCTTAAACCATAGATCCAAAAATTATGATATAGGACTCTGTGGAAAGATCTTGGAGTCATGAACAAAAACTTCTTTAGGAGGAAAAATTAATTCGGACTCTAACATGGTCATATTTGAGACGGAACAGAAACTACCGAATCTGTCAACCAGCAGAGACTAACCACGAGATCCATCTCTAATCCCCCACTAATCCAATCGAAGGGGGCTAATTACCAGTGCTAAATCTCATCCAAAAACAGGGGATTAGATCAAAATAATCTCACCTTGATCCACCACAAAAATCCTAAGGATTGTGCAGCCCTCTTCTTTCCTTCTCTCTTCCTCTTTCTCTCCCTCTTGTTTTCTCGGTAGCAGCAGCAGATCGGCAAGGGGAAGAAGGGGCACTAGGGCCGGCAGGGGCAAGGTCACGGTCTTGGGGAAAAAGAGAAAAGAGTCGCAGTAGAAAAAAATACCGCAGGACTTGGTCACGGGAAAAAGGGAAGGAAAACCGGCCTCTACTAGCAATTAAGGGTCACGGTCATTAAGGGGTCAGGAACGTTTCTTTTTTTTTTCTAAAGCAAACTTCATTCTCTCGCAGGTTACTCATGTGACATCCAAAACAAACATGTGGGTAGCAAAATGGAATCGTCTTGACGAGCTCTACGCATTGGTGGTCTCAGGTCATCCATCTGACAACTCGTTCAAAAAGTCAATTTTTGACCTCTTTTATAACGCACGGTCAACAACTCTTGTATGAATTTCTGGGGTGTTACACGGGTAGAGTGAAAGTTGACAGAGAGATGGATGAGCTCACTATGGTGCTCAAGAATCCAGAACACCCAGGACGTTGCAGGGGCTACGGGGTGGTACCATGGAAATTTGCCTTCAGGGGAGACTTTGCCACCTATCGAAGCCGCAGAAGAAGAAGAGAGCGCGAAGTGGAGGAACGGCGCCAAGAGATAGAGCAAAGACTTAAAGAACACGAAGACAACATGACGGCAGAGATTGAACGACGAGTGGCCACCGCAGTAAATGAGATGGCCCCATCTGGAGAACTGCCTCTAGTACATGTGGATCCTTCTGCTCGCAAAAGCAGTTGTGCTTCCGCAGCGGTCCCCGAAGAGCAAAGGGCAATAGAAGGAGTTCAAGTGGACGACAGGCAACGGTACCTTGTGGATGACATCTGTCGGCGCACCCCATGTGAGCTTCACAAGCCATTCGGCAACATCAAAATGAAGGTATGTATAATTCATGCTTTTATTAGCTCAATAATTGATGCATATATATTACTTTGAAATTTCTGGACAGACATTCACAATGACGGTATAATTCATGCTAATAATAACTAATTAATTATTATTTCTCAGGTGGCGGACGGAAGTGCTTTTGCGTAGTTTCCTGAACATCTGTCAACCTACTTTTGAGGAGCTAGAGCTAGATATCCCAGGAGGTGATGGGGAAAAGACACTTAAGGATGCGCTACGCGGTATCATATTATGGCCAAAACGTTACATCATCATAATCCCCGAGAATGATGGATCTCCGAGAGACCCCCTGGAGCCTCCACAATCGTCTCTAGGGCAGTCATCGTCACTACCTGCTCGCTCACCTTCTCCGCAAGAACCATACAATTTGAGAGAAGCGAGCTCCAGCGATCACGATGATGACATCCCACCCAATTCACCTCAGCAACAATCGGCCGTAGAACACGCGCCACAGAGGTCTCAAGCACAATCTTTCAAGTCGGTGCAACCACCAAAGAAAAAACGAAAACGACCAGCAAAGAAAAAGCCCGAGCCAACGAAACTACCATGGGAGAGGACAGAAGAAGAAACAAACGTGATTGTAGCAAAAGAAGTCGCGGACTGGTTTGCAAAAAGTGAGAGAAGAAATTCGACAGGAAAGGCAGGATGTCAAAAAAATGAAGGTCGTAAGCAGAGACTCCAGGCTTTCATACGCGAGATGGAAGAAAACAAGAGAAGGGTAGAGTTGAAAACGGACTATGAGCGTTCGATGGACAAGTCTTATCAAAAGAAGAGACGACGAGGGTCACCGAATAGTTACATCGAGCAAATACCTGCATCGACATCGGGGACTGCCACAAACAAGAACATGGAGAAGCAAATAGACGCTTCCACGACCGATCCGACTAACTTTTTTGTGGGCCTCAGTGCAGAAGCACAAGCAGCAATTGACAACATGTCTGCAGAAGAACTGGTTCATGTCATTAACTTTTATGAACAAACAGGGATGCATGTTGGTGGTATTCTCGGCCTTCAAGACCTACCAGCAGATAAAAATTTCATACCTAGATGGCGCTTTGAGCTAAGACAACCTCTAGTGAGGCCAGAATTGGTCAACAAGCCCCCAACTAAAATGCGCAGATTTCATGACTGGTACTTGAAGATGTCAGCTGATGGCCAGGAGATGTTTGGTATGCTCGTGAGACCTGGAGATTTTGCCCTTCAAAACGAGAAGGTGGTCTGGCTCCGATTCATTGATATCTATGAAGTTTACCATCTGGACGCCGTGAATACCGATCTTATGATGGCCTGGTGTCTGTAAGTAACATATTTTCATATGTTTATTAATAAATTTATTACATTTGTCGATCTACTAATTAACATTTGGCTTTCTTGTTCTGTAGCCTTTTACTTACTGACATGCGAAGGAAGGGTTATTCAAGAATTGCTTTCATGGACCCATTAAAAGTGAACGAACAGGAGATCCGGGACTAACGAAAAACAACAATCGAGACAATTTTTAGGCACTTAGATGAGTATCATTACAAGGATCTTATACTATTGCCTTACAACTTCAAGTAAGTACGATTGTCATCTAATTATTGTTGTTAATTCTATTTAGTCAATTCTAATCTTTATGAGCATGCATACAGATTCCACTGGATTCTACTCATAATCACTGTCGACAAAAGCAACATCAATGTGTATGATTCATTGAGAAAAGATCCCTCACAATACCAAGACCTTCAAGATGTATTTCACGAGTAATAATTCTATCTATGACATTTTCTTTAGTGCAATATATATATTTAGCTTTTATACTAACACTGTATCTTTTATTATTTTGCCTCAGAGCTTGGACCATGTTCATTGCAAAACACCAAGGACCATTTCGAAAAAAATTAGATGGGTCACTAATTTTCCGGTATGTATACCAAATAAAATCTTCAGATTGGGAATATTTAAAATGTATAACACTAGTTCATTGGCAATTCAAGAAGCTCTCATCGGATTCCTCATGGACGAGGTGGTTAATCCAAAAGGAAAACATTTTTATGACAACCATCCAAGTGACCTACTCACCTCCGAGGAAAGCTAATTGAGACTAGAAATTTGAACTAAATGATATTTTGATGTATATATACTATAGCGTTTAGGGTTTTGATGTATATATACTAGTTTAAGAAAATACTATTTATTTTGATGTATATAAATTATTATGTGTATATACATTTATAAGTTTATATATGTAGATATATAGGGTTTAATTTATATATAAGTCTAAGTGCGTATATGGTATATATAGACAGGTATACATATATACAAGTGCAAATACGTATATGTACATATACAGGGTAGACAACAATTAGAATATACGCTCAAATCGAAAACAGCAAAAAAAAAGAGATGAGACCCTTTAGTCATGGTTGCTATTAACAACCGAAACTCGTGCCCCCCTTTAGTCCAGGTTCGTTCACCCAGGACTAAGGGGGGCCTTTTGTCTCTCAACATTAGTCCCAGTTGGACTTGAGAGACATATACCCTTTACCAACCGGGACTAAAGCCCCTCTCCCTACCAGTGTACACTACTACACAACCGGGCATTCGTCCCAAGCACTTAGTACCGGGCGTAATTTCGCCCGGTACAAAGTGGAGAAATTAGTACTGGGCAAAGTCTATAGTAACCCAGCAGGCATATTAGTACCGGCCGGTATAACGAGCCGGTACAAAATGGCACTGAGGACCCCGCTCGCGCTGCATCCAGTGGGCCCCGTGGATGCAATTAGTACCGGCTGGAAACACCAGCCGGTACTAACTTGCTTCCAAGTAGTTTAGTACCGGCCCTTGTTTCCAGCCGGTACTAAGTGGCGCCGCGGACCCCGCCGCTGCTAACGGCTAGTGGGTCCGGCGTAAACATTTAGTACCGGCTGGAAACAATGGCCGGTACTAATCGTCTCGTGGGGCCAGTCTAGCACTTTAGTACCACCCGGTACAAACTGTCAATGACTATATATACCCTTCTTCCTCCCCGATCCCGAGCTGAAGCTCTCATTTCCCAGCTCGAGCTTCACACTCCTCCCATGGCGCCCTAGGATGTGATGTCCATTTCTTCCTAGATTTGAAGGTGTTTTGCTGCTCCAACATCTTCAAAAGGTTAGGAATCAAATCCTATCTTTGCTAATATGTATAATGTTAGGATTTGTTCTTTGTAGTTAGAAAAATTAGAGTTTATTAGATTATAGACTTTGAGTTGGAGAAATTCGATTTAGATACATGATTTAGAGGCAATTATTTTTTATTAATTAGTGAATTACTGTAGTTACTTTTTATTATATTATTTTTATTAATTAGTGGATTATGATACATAATTAGTGTGTTCTATTTAGTGAATTATGATACATAATTAATATTAGAGATAATTGTATTTTATTAATTAGTGAATTATGATAGTTATTTTTTATTAGTTTTTTATTAGTTATTGAATTATGATAGTACCTTTTTATTAGTTTTATTTTTCGATTTATTTGAAATAGTTAGAGGTAGTTAACTTCAGTAAAATATGTGAATTTAAGTTTTTTTAAAGGTTCTTACCTTAGTTGTGTTTGTAGATGGACCGACAATGGATGTACGGTGATCGATGCGGCGAGGCCTTTATTACTGGCCTAATGAAATTTCTCCAAACTGCTGAGGCGAACAAGTCTGTGAAGGGTTTTATGTGTTGTCCATGTAGAATGTGCAAAAATAACAAGGAGTACTCAAGTCGAAAGACTCTCCACGATCACATATATAGATGGGGTTTCATGGAAAACTATATCCTTTGGACCCATCATGGCGAAAGAGGAGTTGTATTGGAAGACGGCGAAGAAGATGACTATGATGATAACTACATTCCTGCTGATTGGGTTGAAGGCGAAGCATTTTTCAGATGTTGCAATGGGCGAAGGTGGGGAAGATGGCGAAGATGAACCGCCCGACGATTTTGGTCAGGTGCTGGAAGATGCACGACAAGGCACTTAAAATGCAAAGGAAAAGGAGAAGTTTGAAAAGATGTTAGAGGATCACAAGAAGTTGTTGTACCCCGACTGCAAACAGGGCCACAAAAAGTTGATTACCACGTTGGAAATGATGCAGTGGAAGGCAACAAATGGTGTTACCGATAAGGGATTTGGGGAGCTTTTGAAAATTGTAAAGAATTTGCTTCCCGAGGACAACCAACTTCCCTCAAGCACATACGAAGCAAAAAAGGTCATTTGCCCTTTAGGATTGGAGGTACAGAAGATACATGCATGCCCTAATGATTATATCCTGTATCATGGTAAGGAATATGAGAATTTGCAAGCTTGTCCTGTTTGCAAGGCATTGCGGTATAAGATCAGGCGTGATGACCCTGGTGAAGGTGATGTGGTATTTCCCTATAATACCACGTTTGAAGCGTTTGTTCAGAAATAAATCACATGCTAAGTTGATGCGATGGCACAAAGAAGATCGTTTGAAAGATGGTATGCTAACACACCCTGCAGATGGTAGTTAGTGGAGAAACATTGATGCAGAATTTGCAGACTTTGCGGGGGAAGCAAGGAACATCAGGTTCGGCTTAAGCACTGATGGAATGAATCCTTTCGGTGAGTTTGGTAGTGCACACAGTACATGGCCTGTGACTTTATGTATGTTCAATCTTCCTTCTTGGTTGTGCATGAAGCGGAAGTTTATCATGATGCCTGTCCTCATCCAAGGGCCAAAACAACTGGGCAACGACATTGATGTGTACCTAAGACCTTTGGTTGACAAACTTTTAACACTGTGGAGTAAAGAAGGCGTACCTGTTTGGGATGTGAACAAAGAGGAGACCTTCGATCTTAGAGTATTGCTTTTCGTAACCGTCAATGATTGGCCTGCACTTAGTAACCTGTCAGGACAGTCGAACAAGGGATATAAGGCATGCACCCATTGTCTAGAAGATACGGAAAGCATTTATTTGAGAAACTGTCAGAAGGTGGTATATATGGGCCATCGTCGATTCTTGCCTAAGAATCACCCTCTAAGAAAGAAAGGCAAGCATTTTAAAGGGGAGCCTGACACTCGTCCTAAGCCTTTCCACCGTTTAGGAAAGTATGTACATGACATGGTAAAGGACGTGAAAGTAATCTTTGGTAAGGGATACAGCAGCCAACCTGTTCCGAATGATGAGGATGGACGTGCAGCCATGTGGAAAAAGAAATCAATATTTTGGGAGCTACCTTATTGGCAAATTTTAGAGGTTCGCAACGCAATTGACGTGATGCACCTGACAAAAAATCTTTGTTTGAACCTGCTAGCATTCCTCGGTGTTTATGGCGCATCGAAGGATACAATTGAAGCAAGGGAGGACTTGAAACAGATGGAACAGTGAGAGAACCTACATCCTGAATAGAGAGATAATGATAAATTCACGAACTTATTCGTAGAGCTCCTAGTATATTACTCGAGTATGCTAGTTAGTAGAGATTATGTAAGCATGGTGCTTAGATATGATTTACTTGCGGGTTCACCTTATGCTCTGGGTCGTGTGGTAGATCGTAGGTGTGACAGGCCTATTGAGTCCTTTGTAGTCCATCCCCCGAGTGTAAGTGCTGTCGATAATGGTTCTTGGGAGGATCATGTTTCGTTCTTGATCTTCTTGGGTAATCTTCGGGGTGCACATATTTACTCATGACAATTCTATATGTGATGATATGCTATGCTAGAATAGATGAATAACTAGTATTTGTATACTACATAGAATTTGTGCCTCTTAAGTTAATCCAGTTCTAATCTAATTAGGAATTAGTATATTTTATGCTCCACGTGTGCCTCTACCTGTCTAAGTTATCAGTGTACATATTTTTATTGGCTTACCCCTGTTAAAGTATGTGCCATACCATCAATGTCTCATAGAGTAGTCTATTGACATCCCTATGTCAACAGATACATCTATCCTTTCTTCCCTTTGGATACGATATTTTTAAAACCCATCTCCCCGGGTGAAGTGCTCACCGGTATCCGTGCGCTTGCGGATCATTAATTTCTCTGTAAGCTTAATAAATACCAACAAGCATTTCTGGCACTGTTGCTGGGGAAGATTGGATTGCTACCTTTTGAAAATCGATGGCTAGATACTTTATGATGAAATTGTAATTTGGAACCTCTGCTAAAACACAATTACCCTTGTTTGTCTTTTTCTATCTTATTTGCAGGGTATTAACAGGTTTGATTGTGATTCACCACACTTTGATCATCTGAGTCAAGTCAACCAAGGAAGCTCTACACCAAGTTCCTGAAGCCATGTCTGAGAAGACGTTGCGAGAGTTCTCTGCTCCACGCATCAAGAACATTCGCATTGGACCAACACTTCAAGTCAACCATGAGTTCGAGCTCAAGGCTAGCCTCATCAACATGGTGCAAGCTAATCCATTCAGTGGAATGGTACATGAAGATGCAAGCACTCATCTCCAGAACTTTCTGGAGATAGGCGCCACCATCTCCATCAAGAACATTCCCATGGACATGATCCTACTCCGCTTATTCCCATTCTCACTAACGGGAAGAGCGAGACAATGGTTCTACTCCAATGAAAAAGAAATAAACACATGGGAGAAATGTTCTACCACCTTCCTTGCTAAGTTTTTCCCCACATGCAAAACCAATGCCTTACGTGGAAAAATCACCAACTTCCAGCAGCAGAAAGGCGAATCAATTCCAGAGGCATGGGAACGATTGCAAGAATACATTTCAGATTGCCCTCATCATGGAATGGAAGAATGGATGCTCTTACAAGGATTCTACCATGGACTAAACCAGAAAGCAAGTGAGCATCTGGATGCAACTGCTGGAGGATCATTTTTGTCACTCACTCCGGAAACAGCCAACATACTCATGCACAAGATCTCAGAGAATCAAGGCTAGACCCAGAAGAACATCCAACACTGTCATCAGAGCGAAGAAGTACAAGAAGATGAAGAATTGAAGGCAGTGTCAACTGATATGGATGTGCTATTGATCCGGCTTGAGGAGCGAGCCAACCTTAAGAAGGATCGACAAGCTTTACAAGACTACATGAATTCTTCAAGAAATTCAAGCTTGGTGGTCCACAAGTCAGCACCAACCCAAAGAAAAGACCTACAACCACGACCAACATACGCAGGTAAGTATTTAGGTAATAATTCCAAGCGACCTTCACTACGAGAATTAATTGAAGAGCAGGCTAGAATTAATGATAATTTCTCCAAGAAGCTTGTTGCTAATGATAAGATTCTAGAAGATATAAATGCTAAAATGGATAGTTTTTCTGCTGTCTTAAAAGATCAAGTTGCTTTTAATGCTAGACTAGAATCAAAGTTAGCAAAACTGTCCACTGCTATGCCTGTTGCCACTAACCTTGAGCAGGTACTTAATATCCGAACAAGGGGTGGCAAGCAAACAACTGATCCACCATATCCGAAGGGCGCAACAAGACCATCAGCTAGAACACCTACGGCACCTACAACCTCTGCAGCACCTGTAGCACCAGCTGAAGATCCAGAAAAGAAGGATGATGACGCAGTTGTGCGAGAAGAACAAGATCCAGCAAGACAAGACTTCCACAACACCAACTTCCTACCATATCCTAGAAGAGTCTGGTGACCCTGGTGATGTCGATGGGGAGGTTGTTAAGAAGAAAATTCCAGCAAAGGTGATGTGGTATTTCCCTATAATACCACGTTTGAAGCGTTTGTTCAGAAATAAATCACACGCTAAGTTGATGCGATGGCACAAAGAAGATCGTTTGAAAGATGGTATGCTAAGACACCCTACAAATGGTAGTCAGTGGAGCAACATTGATGCAGAATTTGCAAACTTTGCGGGGGAAGCAAGGAACATCAGGTTCGGCTTAAGCACTGATGGAATGAATCCTTTCGGTGAGTTTGGCAGTGCACACAGTACATGGCCTGTGACCTTATGTATGTTCAATCTTCCTTCTTGGTTGTGCATGAAGCGGAAGTTTATCATGATGCCTGTCCTCATCCAAGGGCCAAAACAACCGGGCAACGACATTGATGTGTACCTAAGACCTTTGGTTGATGAACTTTTAACACTGTGGAGTAAAGAAGGCGTACCTGTTTGGGATGCGAACAAAGAGGAGACCTTCGATCTTAGAGCATTGCTTTTCGTAACCATCAATGATTGGCCTGCACTTAGTAACCTGTCAGGACAGTCGAACAAGGGATATAAGGCATGCACCCATTGTCTAGAAGATACGGAAAGCATTTATTTGAGAAACTGTCGGAAGGTCGTATATATGGGCCATCGTCGATTCTTGCCTAAGAATCACCCTCTAAGAAAGAAAGGCAAGCATTTTAAAGGGGAGCCTGACACTCGTCCTAAGCCATTCCACCGTTTAGGAAAGTATGTACATGACATGGTAAAGGACGTGAAAGTAATATTTGGGAAGGGATCCGGCAGCCAACCTGTTCCGAATGATGAGGATGGACGTGCAGACATGTGGAAAAAAGAAATCAATATTTTGGGAGCTACCTTATTGGCAAATTTTAGACGTTCGCAACGCAATTGACATGATGAACCTGACAAAAAATCTTTGTTTGAACCTGCTAGCATTCCTCGGTGTTTATGGTGCATCGAAGGATACAATTGAAGGAAGGGAGGACTTGAAATAGATGGAACAGTGAGAGAACCTACATCCTGAACAGAGAGATAATGGGGAACATTACTTACGTCCTGCCAGCTACACTCTCAGCCGCGAGGAGAAAGAAAGCATGTTTTCTTGCTTGAATAGTATGAAGGTCCCGTCTGGGTACGGCTCTAACATGAAGAGAATAATTAACATGAAAGAGAAGAAATTAACAAATCTAAAGACGCATGATTGTCACGTCTTGATGACTTAGTTGCTTCCGATTGCATTAAGGGGTATTTTACCAGAGAACGTGAGATTGGCAATCGTAAAGCTATGTGCATTCCTTAATGCAATACAACAGAAGGCAATGAATCCAAACGATCTAATAAGGCTTCAAAATGATGTGGTCCAATGCCTTGTCAGCTTTGAGATGATCTTTCCACCATCTTTCTTTAATATTATGACTCATCTCTTGGTTCACCTTGTAAAAGAGATAACCATTCTCGGTCCGGTTTACCTACATAATATGTGGCCTTTCGAGAGGTTCATGGGAGTCCTAAAGAAGTGGGTTCACAATCGTGCTCGTCCAGAAGGTAGCATCGCCTAGGGATATGAAACAGAGGAGGTTATTGAATTTTGTGTTGACTTTTTTGAAGATCTTGATCCCCTTGGCATCCCCGTGTCACGCCACGAGGGTCGTGTGAAGGGTAAGGGCACACTAGGGAAGAAAGCAAACATGAATGTACCCGAGCCTGACATTCGAAAAGCAAACTTCACTGTGATGCAGAATTCATCTTTGGTGGCTCCATATATTGAGGAACACAAGGATCTCGTAGAGTCTGAAAACCCGGGGAAGTCCGAGAACTGGATTACACGGCACCACATAGATACTTTTGTCATATGGTTTTGACGACGTCTCATGGGTAACTCTACTGTTGATGTGCAACTTCAATGGTTATCTAGAGGACCATCTATCACGATATTGCAATACCAAGGGTACGAGATAAATGGGTATACATTTTATACGAGAAGTCAAGATGAAAAGAGTACCAACCAAAATAGTGGTGTCCGTATGACTGCAATTGACACTAACAGAAATAAAGAGAACTACTATGGTGTCATAGAAGAGATATGGGAACTGGATTATGGGCCTTTGAAGGTTCCTCTATTTCGGTGCAAGTGGATTGCTGGAGGAAGTGTAACAAAAGACAATTATGGAATGACAATAGTAGACCTGAACAAGATTGGATACAAAGATGAACCGTTTGTCCTAGCCAAGGATGTCAGTCAGGTTTTCTATGTGATGGACATGTCTAGCAAACCTAAGACGAAGGCCGGGAAAAAGTCAGGAGCTGAGCCAAAACGTCACATAGTTATGCCAGGAAAAAGAAAGATAGTTGGAGTTGAAGACATTTTGGACAAGTCAGAAGATTATGATCTATTTGATGACCTTCCTCCATTCTCAGTTAATGTTGACCCTAGCATCCTACTATCCAAAGAAGACTTCCCGTACTTACGTAGTGATCATGACCAAGGGACGTTTGTCAGAAAGAAGATTATCAATGTTCCTGTCATTAATGATGAGTAGCTTTGTAATTCGGAAAAATATGAGTAATGTATTTTTGAAATATGTTACTCCGCTCTCCGCATGCTGAATATGTGATCCAAACTTTTGTGAATTGATATCGAAAACACAAGGATTGTTCCTTGTCTTAATTTATAAAACATTTTTATTTAATTTTCTCACTTTATTTTCACGTACCAAATAGGAGACAAAAGAAAAGAAAAAAAGAGAAATAGTGTTGGCGGGAAAGGGGGAAATGGCGGGTGAAATTTAGTACCAGGCCTAAAAACCGCCCGGTACAAACTACATCTTAGTACCGTAGTACCGGGTCTAAACGTTGCCCAGTACTAAATTTCGTCACGTTTAGGGATCCCGCGCGATGTAGCCACTTTGTACCGGGCAGTATCTTCGCCTGGTACTAATTTGCGCATCTTTGTACCGGGCGCTAGGGTTGCCTGGTACTAAATGCCACCGAGGGCGCAGCTTTGTACCGAGTGCTGGCGTTGCCCGGTACTAAATGCCACCGATGGAAATTTTGTACCGGGCGCTAGGGTTGCTCGGTACGAAATTGACACCACCTATATAAAGCGCCCCCTCCTCCTCAGCGCTTCCGCCTCCCCGCCGCCTCGCCCCCGTCGCCCCGTCGCCGCCTTGACGTCGATCCGCCCCGACCTCGCCGCCTCCACGTCGATCCGCCCCGGCCTCGCCGCCTCCGTCGCCGATCTGCGCCCCCGCGCCCGCGTCGACTCCGGCGCCACCCTCGCCCTCCACCGTGACACCCGCCTCCCCGCCTCAACGCATCGTCGTCCTCGCCGCCGGCCCGCTCGATCTACCCCGCCTCGCCGCCATCCACGTCGATCCTCGTCACCCTCGTCGCCGTCCCCCCTCTCCACAGTGACACGGGCGCCACCGTACCACTCCACCGTGGCCACGCGCGTCGTCTCCGAGCCCTCAATCGACTCTGGCCGCCGCCTCATCCACTCCGGCACCGCCGTGGCCCGGCCCGGCCTCGCTCTGCTCGCCACGCCCACTCGTCGACCCGCCATGGCGCCCCGGCCTCGCCGCCTCTCTACACCGCACCCTTCCGCCGCCGCCCCGGCCGGCCGTCGCCCTGTCACCGGCGCACAAGGCCAGCGCGTACAAGCCAGGGGCTTGGCCACAGCTGACGTAAGCCCAAGGCCCATATGATGTCATGGATGAATGTGTGGATGAATTTGTGGATGAATGTTTAATTTTGCAGGATGAATGTGCTATGTGTGGATATGTGTTTAATTTTGCAGGATGAATGTGCTATGTGTGGATGAGTGTTTAATTTTGCAGGATGAATGTGCTAGTGGATGTGGTATGAGATGTATGGAAATGTAAAAATGAGTTAGAAAATTAGCAACAAATTATATATTAATTAAATTTGAATGAGTTAAAAATGAGTTTGAAATAGAATTAATGTTATAGAAATGAGTTTCTTCACTTTGTTCTTCTTGCCTTGATTGCTTGTGGAGCCATGGCTTCGGATCCCAGTCCGCTCCAGGACTTCTGTGTTGCTGACAAATACTCGCCTGGTATGTACTTCATCAAAGAGAAGATGATCGCATTATGATGTTTTACAGCAAAACCTAAGATTAGATTCGTAATACATGCTTGCTTGTATGCTGCTTCATTATTGATGCAGCGCGTGTCAATGGGTTGCCGTGCAAGGATGCGAAGGATGTGAAGGTTGATGACTTCTTCCTAGAAGCTAACCTGGACAAGCCAAGGGATACCACAATGAGCAAGGTCAAGTCCAACGTCACCTTGATCAACGTGATGAAGCTCCCAGGTCTCAATACCCTCGGCATCTCCATGGCAAGGATTGACTATGCTCCTCAAGGACAGAACCCTCCGCACACTCACCCCCGCGCCACGGAGATCCTAACCGTTCTCGAGGGCTCACTCTATGTTGGCTTCGTCACATCTAACCCTGATAATAAATTCTTCAGTAAGATGCTCAACAAAGGAGACGTTTTTGTGTTCCCACAAGGACTAATCCACTTTCAGTTCAATCCGAGCTATGACAAGCCAGCTGTAGCCATTGCTGCACTGAGCAGCCAGAACCCTGGCGCAATAACCATTGCCAATGCTGTATTTGGATCGCAGCCACCAATAGCAGATGATGTTCTTGCAAAGGCTTTTCAGGTGGACAAGAAGGTTGTGGATTGGCTTCAAGCTCAGTTTTGGGAAAATAACCACAACTAATAAGTTAACATTTCCTGTCAAGGCTTATGTGTTTAGATGTGTAACAATAATTGTGCTTGTTTGATGTCTTGTACCTCAACTTGTTATATTTTCCTTATCCGCAAAATACTTATTATTGTCGTTAGAGTGTCACACAAATCTGTCTTCACTAGCAAAGATATTTATTACCTCATGAAACTGAAGCTATGCTCAAATGAAACCTCCCGTTCCTCTTTTGTCGCTCTGTAGTCCTTGCAGATCAGCGCCTCTTGGCTAGATGGAACACGTACCAGAATTTAAACAGGTTGTCTAGAATGGTAAAGAGACGAGCTCCTCAACAAACTGGTTCCAGCGCTTGGCTGATGTGATGGTGTTTTGTGGTTGATCATTAGCTACATCTCTCTTCAAGATATTGACAAGATGGGGTCTGATTATCAAGACCACACGCAACATTGGAGACTTGAGAATCATGCTGCATCAAAGTAATCTCATTGCACGTCAAGAAAAAAAGTGTACATAAACAAGCCACGATTTGCTAGTGTTTTACATGATTAGTACAACTTCTGTTATTGTACTTCACATAATGAAAGGACGATTTGAAGGATTAGCCATTCAATCATTCAAATAATATTTGATAGTGAACTCCAAAACCCTCTTACATATAGTTAAGGAAAAAATCACCATTAAAATCATCTAAAAGCATTACTTGTAATTGTGCTACAGTTTCTATAAATAAACCCACAAATTTCAAAGATCTTGATCACCTATCCTATACTCGCCCACAGACTATGTGGTTGCAAGTTGCAACAATCCAAGTAAAGCAACATAAACCAGCTCAAGCTCAAACCGCAGTTGTGATGGTGCCGAAAATCGACGCCATAGATGTGGCGAGAAAACCAACAGCTGTTCTGAAGATTTGTTGTGGCACGGCACTGTCTTGTCATGAACAAAATGAAGATTTGTTCTGCAGCAAAACTGTAGCATGGCGTGCTACCATTACCAAGCACAACACCTGGTCAGATGGAGTCCCATTATTAGTCAACCATACAACACCTCGAGCCACTGTGTGGATGTGAATAAAAAATAGATCCTCCCACACCCTCCCCTGTTTTTTTTTTTTTTTGAGAATCACACCCTCCCCAGTTACAATATCAAGCAACTATAGATAATTGAATCTTTGAAGGAAAAAATGTGCACGTTTTCTCTTTAGGTAAAATATAGTGGGGGTAAGAAAAGAGTTCCAGCCGCTTATTTGCCTCAGAAGGAGCAGCTGATGGTATGATATGAACAAGTCAAGAAGTTGACTGACTTGGTATTGTTCATCATATGCAAGCATGTGCGACAGCTACCTGGCCTCCTCATCGGGGTACGGATGCATTGAATTAAGTCATGCAAGTAAATGCTCCAACAAAATGCTGCCCTAGTTTTTTTTACAACATCACATATATTAAAGCTTAAACAACCATTACATCAAGGTCCTCAAAGAAGACTGAATTACAACTACGTCCTTGGACCGGATAAGGACTACTGCAGCATCTTGAGCGGTGGCGACGGCGAGCTCGCTGGAGGAGGGCAGTAGGGGCGACGATGTCGCATACACCCGGATGGAGGGCCACGCATAGCGTCGGTTGAAGTAGGGCAGACTGAGTGTTGTGGAGGAGAAACACACCGAACGACCGAAAGATCGAGGTATAGTCGTCGCCGGAGGTTGAAGACACTCGAAGTCGTTTCCCAGGTGGGGACGAGGAAGACGGGCCAACGCCTGATGCAGAGTAACCTGGAGGTACTGGATCTGTTGATGGCTGCCAGAGGGGGCGAAGCAAATCTGCAGTGGTTGGAGGGCGGAGGTGGGTGGAGTGGAGCTGATTTGTGGTGGTGACAGGGTGAAGAGGGCCAAAGCAGAGTAGATCAGCAGAAATGGCGAGGCGGGGCGAGACCGGGTTGAGCAGATTTGTAGGGTGGTCGAGGCGGAGGAGTGTGGGGTGGGGTGGGTCAATGGCGGAGGCGAAGCAAGGAAGAGAGAATCTCGAGGATGGAGCAGGCGAGGCGAGGCGGCAGAGGCGGGGACAAGATCCGGTGGGGAAGATGGCGGAGGTATTTTATTTAAACATACCTTGGCTGTGATGGAGCCGGTGACGAGGAAGCCAACGACGGCGACCATGGCGACGATGGCGGAGCGGCCCAGGCAGTACAAACCACAGAGGGTAATAGCCATACAGGCAACAAACAACTAAAAGGGAAACCTACTTAGTAGATCTACTACAGGGAGGAGCTCCCAACCCTTCTCGCCGCTGGTGAGACGCCGGAGGGGAAGAAGGGAGGGGCCCGAGCCGGGAAGACGGAGGAGCCAAGAGAGAGTAGGAGGGACGCTTCGAGAGGAAGGAATGAGTCATGCTCTGATTGAAGACCCCCTGCCCTAGTAAATAATGGAAACCTTGATCTTCTACGACTCAAGTGGTGAATAAAGGAATATAGAGTATATGTAGTGGCGAAGCCAGGATCGAGCCCCTGGGGGGCTCTCCTGTGCTTCTTCCACCTCCGGCACCCCTTTCCTTCATTGTTTTGCTCAAAATCTGCAGGGGGGCTTCACGGCATTTCCGGCGGTAGGAGGGGCTCGAGCCCGCGCTCCCCCCCCCCCGCCCCGGTGCTAGCTTCGCCGCTAAGTATATGGTATGGTTTGTTTCCAAGTGCTCCATGACACGCAGGATTTTTTTGAATGCATTTATAACTAACTTGACTGAGACAACTTCATTTCTTCGTAATAACTCCCTTCGTCCTTAATTATTGAGTGAATTCCTTCAATACCAATGAAAATTATATGGTGTTTCCCTCATTTCCATCAAAATTCTTCAAGTTCCCACACTATCGCTACTTCAATTTTCCAATTCCTTCACTGCCATTACCGTCTAATGACTGTTAATTTGTTGTTAACTTCACTCCAAAAGACAATTATACCCCTGGTGGTGCTTTCTTATTTCACACTCAGAAATCCATGGTTTGCATGAAGTCGTCCATGCCTCAGCGGAGCTCGCAGCCGGGCATCTCTAAGAAGACATCGTTGATGTTGTCGAGGCCGGGATCGATCTCATCCAGCCCCTCGTCCGTAATGTAGTCGAACAACAAGCTCAAGGCGTCTAGGCCGACATGAAAGTCCATCGGGTCGACATTTGGTAGCTGTAGCCTTTAGCGCAGTCTTGGGGGCTTTGAGCATTGAGGATGGCACGCGACAACTGATGGGTGGGTGAATGGAGCAGTTAAGGTGGACGACGAAGAGGAGGCCGTTGGGGTGGTGCTTGTCGAAGTAGTTGGTGAAGAAGTGGGCACAGGCTACCTATGGCGCCGGTGTTTCTCGTCAGGGCGAAGCTTCCGGAGATGGACAAGTAAGCGGTAGAGGTCGTGCCGGGGGTGTCTTAAATGTCATATATTTAAAGACGGAGAGAGTAGTTTACACCAGCAGCATACAGTAAACCTGCTACATGTGCATTACTCCAGCTTCTTCTAATAAAGGTACCTGTATGTCTCAAAAATTGAATCATGACAGTCCTGAGATTCTGAGAATCATTTAGTATCTTCAACATTTTCACTACAATCCTCTATCTAAAAGAAATATATAGTTTACTCGAGTTCATATAGTCAATACGTGAAAAACTCACTTTGGTAACAGGCATATATGGCCTTTAGTAACGGGCAAAGCGCCCGTTACCGATCCCGTTACTGATGACACGTATTCGTAATGGGCATCAAACAACGACCATTACCACAACTAGTCACAGGTCACGTGAAATGGTTGTTTCTCTGGGCCCACACGGAATTTTGGTAACGGGTAGCAAAGCAGAGCCCGTTACATGAACTCAACATCGGAGACATGTGCTGTGAACAAGCGTCTCCTCTGTCTCGACGAAATGAGACGCATCTATTTCACATGCGTCTCCTCTGTCTCGACGAAAGGAGACACTTGCTGTGTACGCGCCTCTCCTGTCTCTCGACTAAAGGAGACACGTGCTATGTACGCGCGTCTCCTCTGTCAGAACTAAAGGAGACGTTTGCTGTGAACCCGCGTCTCCTCTATCTCAACGAAAGGGCCAAGTTCTGTGGCCCACCAGTTAGTATTGGTAACAGGCTTTTATGCTGCCCGTTACATTGTTGGCATGTTTAAGAAGTCCGTTACCAGAAGTCCTTGGTAACGGGCGTTGTGGTGGCGAACCCCGGGGTCGGCCTGCCGCGCTTATGGGTAACGGGCGCCAAACAACAACCGTTACAGATGTGGGTGCATGTAATGAGTGTTAAGGGCACGTTACAAATGTTGCATGACCTATTTGAGGTTTTCACGTAGTGAGTATGTGTTTGGTAACTAACCTAGCCTGGTCAAGCAAGGGATTGTGTCGATGTTTTAACCCGGCAAACCTAACAAGGGGGTACCCGAGGTAGATGATTGTGGTGAGGATCACCAGACCTGGAACTCGAAGCTGAAGCCAGAGACACGAGACTCAGATTTATACAGGTTCGGGCTGCCAGAGTAGAGGACCCTACGTCCTGTTTGGGGTATCATATGTGGCGCCCTGCGCTTGTTGTTGGGTTGATTGAGATGTTCTCCTAGGTACCCGACCCTCCTTTACACAGTCCAGGGGGCGGGTTCCCAGTCAGTTACAAGGTAGGAGTCCAAGTAAGATTACACAGAACGAGTCCTAGTGGGATTACAGGGAATTCTAGTAGGAGTACATCTTCATCCTTCTTTGTATGGGTACCCGGGGTGTATGCCCGACTGATGTTGATGCTCACTAACTCTTATTTTTATGCATCAACAATACATGAAAAAAGACCAAAAAGATAATTCAACAGTAGTATAGGGCTTTGGATCTCCACAAGTTTTGGTGAATTGTATAATTTCAGGCTATTCAGGAAAATACGAAAGAAATCAAGTCTAGAAGGCTCTGGATGAATAACTAGTATTTGTATACTACATAGAATTTGTGCCTCTTAAGTTAATCCATTTCTAATCTAATTAGGAAGTAGTATATTTTATGCTCCACGTGTGCCTCTACCTGTCTAAGTTATCAGTATATATATTTTTATTGGCTTACCTCTGTTAAAGTATGTGCCGTACCATCAATGCCTCATAGAGTAGTCTATTGTCATCCCTATGTCAACACATACATCTATCCTTTCTTCCCTGTGGATACGATATTTTTAAAACCTATCTCCCCGGGTGAAGTGCTCACCGGTATCCGTGCGCTTGCGGATCATTAATTTCTCTGTAAGCTTAATAAATACCAACAAGCATTTCTGGCGCTGTTGCCGGGGAAGATTGGATGGCTACCTTTTGAAAATCGATGGCTAGATACTTTATGATGAAATTGTAATTTGGAACCTCTGCTTAAACACAATTACCCTTGTTTGTCTTTTTCTATCTTATTTGCAGGGTATTAACAGATTTGATTGTGATTCACCACACTTTGATCATCTGAGTCAAGTCAACCAAGGAAGCTTGACACCAAGTTCCTGAAGCCATGTCTGAGAAGACGTTGCGAGAGTTCTCTGCTCCAAGCATCAAGAACATTCGCATTGGACCAACACTTCAAGTCAACCATGAGTTCGAGCTCAAGGCTAGCCTCATCAACATGGTGCAAGCTAATCCATTCAGTGGAAAGGTACATGAAGATGCAAGCACTCATCTCCAGAACTTTTTGGAGATAGGCGCCACCATCTCCATCAAGAACATTCCCATGGACATGATCCTACTCCGCTTATTCCCATTCTCACTAACGGGAAGAGCGAGACAATGGTTCTACTCCAATGAAAAAGAAATAAACACATGGGAGAAATGTTCTACCACCTTCCTTGCTAAGTTTTTCCCCACAAGCAAAACCAATGCCTTACATGGAAAAATCACCAACTTCCAGCAGCAGAAAGGCGAATCAATTCCAGAGGCATGGGAACGATTGCAAGAATACATTTCAGATTGCCCTCATCATAGAATGGAAGAATGGATGCTCTTACAAGGATTCTACCATGGACTAAACCAGAAAGCAAGTGAGCATCTGGACGCAACTGCTGGAGGATAATTTTTGTCACTCACTCCGGAAACAGCCAACATACTCATGCACAAGATCTCAGAGAATCAAGGCTGGACCCAGAAGAACATCCAACACTGTCATCAGAGCGAAGAAGTACAAGAAGATGAAGAATTGAAGGCAGTGTCAACTGATATGGATGTGCTGTTGGACCGGCTTGAGGAGCGAGCAAACCTTAAGAAGGATCGACAAGCTTTACAAGACTACATGAATTCTTCAAGAAATTCAAGCTTGGTGGTCCACAAGTCAGCACCAACCCAAAGAAAAGACCTACAACCACGACCAACTTACGCAGGTAAGTATTCAGGTAATAATTCCAAGCAACCTTCACTACGAGGATTAATTGAAGAACAGGCTAGAATTAATGATAATTTCTCTAAGAAGCTTGTTTCTAATGATAAGATTCTAGAAGATATAAATGCTAAAATGGATAGTTTTTCTGCTATCTTAAAAGATCAAGTTGCTTTTAATGCTAGACTAGAATCAAAGTTAGCAAAACTGTCCACTGCTATGCCTGTTGCCACTAACCTTGAGGTGGTATTTAATATCCGAACAAGGGGTGGCAAGCAAACAACTGATCCACCATATCCGAAGGGCGCAGCAAGACCATCAGCTAGAACACCTACGTCACCTACAACCTCTGCAGCACCTGTAGCACCAGCTGAAGATCCAGAAAAGAAGGATGATGACGCAGTTGTGCGAGAAGAACAAGATCCAGCAAGACAAGACTTCCACGACACCAACTTCCTACCATATCCTAGAAGAGTGAGAAGACCTCAAGTTGATGATCAATTCGGGAAATTCGTAGAGGTGATCTAGAAGCTTTATGTCAACATACCTCTACTAGACGCCATGCAAGTCCCGACATATGCCAAGTACATCCGAGACATCCTGAACAAGAAGAGACCTCTGCCAACCACGGAGATCATCAAGTTGACTGAAGAGTGTAGTGCGGCAATCCTGAATACATGACCCATCAAGAAAAAGGATCCAGGATGCCCCACTATTGAGTGCTCCATTGGAAATCAATACTTCAACAATGCACTCTATGATCCTGGAGCAAGTGTTAGTGTGATGCCCAAGGCTGTCTTCGACAAGCTTAAGCACCCTACCTTGGTTCCAACATCAATGTGTCTACAACTAGCAGATCAATCAATTCGCTACCCATCAGGAGACGTCGAGAATGTTCCAGTGAAAATCCGAGAGTTCTTTGTGTCAGTTGACTTTGTAATATTGGATATGCACCCAGACTCCAGGGTCTCACTAATTCTCGGACGAGCATTCCTGAGCACCGCCAATGCACGAATCAATGTCAGCGCAGGAGAGATCACATTCGAGATCAATGGAAAGGAAGAGAAGTTTGCCTTCAGACCCCGACCAGAACTCAGCATCAACGCGAACATGATCGATCAAGAGAAAACATCGCCAGAAGAATCATCATCTCCGAAGACGGAGGACGCATCTGAAGACTAAAAGATTTGGAAATCCAGTTCGAGGACTTAAACTACGGACCCTCGCTGAAGGTAACCGGTAAAAAAACACAAAAATATTTTTCTTTTCTGCATTTACTAAAGTAAAAACTTTTTCACGCCCCATGGTAAATAATTTTTACGGTGTGTCAAAAACCGTATAGATAATTTTTCGTGGTGGCATAAAAAAATTTCCCTTTCATATTTATGCTGTTATATTTTATTCAGAAATTATAAAAATGCCATTACGCATGGGACCCACATGTCATAGGGACAATCATCACATCACCACTTTCTTTATCCCCTTTTCTTCTTCCAACCCGCACTTATTCTAGCAGAAGTCTTCAGCCAGCAATGGAGGGAGGAGAGAGCTCCCGAGTAGAACCCATTTGGGGCCGATCGACCCCACCACTGGGCCGGCCGGTCTCCCCCCTCGGCCCTATAAAAACGACCAAAACCCTCACGCTCCTCGCTCACTTACCAACCTAGAAAACCATATTTCGAAGCAATTTAGATTTGCTATGAGAGTGAGAGAGATTAGGAAGAGAAGGAAAGTTCTTCAAGAGAGACACCATGTTCGGAAAACTCCTTGGATGCACTCGGTCCCGGGCCAACTCCGAACGATCCATGAGCATTGACGCCCATGAGTCCCCTTCACCCATCTCCAAACCCTCACAGTCAGCATCACCGTCACAAGGGCGGATCTTGACCAATGATGTACATCTTCACGTAAGGAGAGGGGAGGAAAGGGGCAGTTATGAAATGTTGAAAAAACGTAACTTTGTCCTCACACCCATGTTCGACTAGGAGTTCATGCAAGAGACAGGTATGAATATTGAGTTCACCCAAATGTTCCAATTACTAGGATGGACTTCGTTTTACAACACTACTGAACGGGGCTGCCATTTCCTCACAATAGAATTTCTGTGCACTTTAACACCCACTGATGACGGAAAGAGCTTCCGGCTCTTCCGTCAAGAACACACTTTGTCTTGGAGGAGACTGAGCAATGCCATGGGGTTTGCACCAGGATGCAGCTTAGACTTAGACACAGCTCTTGAAGACTTTGATAAGCTGTGTTTCTGGGCGGACATTTCAGGGAGACAAAACGCACATAGACCACGCACTAATGATTTTCATCACCCCACTCGCCGTTTCTTTCATAAGTGGATGAGCCTTGCTTTCTTTCCACGAAATGACAAGAGTAGTGTGAGAGTGGCAGACATGCAACACATGTACGCTGCCATAAAGAGGAAATCTGTCTCCCCTGTAAAATTGTTGGTAGAGCACTGGTTATCACTCCCCAACCTAGTTGGAGAGGTGAGCTGCACCTCTTTGATCACGCGAATAGCCGATGACTTAGGCTTACCAGGAGATGCCACTATCATTGATATTAATACTCCTAGAGAGCTAATTGGCTATGATTATTTTCGTCAAGGAAGATGGGTTAAAAAAAATACAAGAACAACTGTAATATATTTGTAATAAGGACAGAATCCTGTTACCTAACCCGGGGTTGGGTATATATTGTATGCAGTCTTTCTTGATCAACTTTCAGGCACAACCAGTTCAGCAGCAACCCCCGCGAACGTCGGCACGAGCTTCATCTTCAAATTACTTCGAGGCTGACCAACCCTCTGAAGGTGCAGCCTACAAATCCTATGAAGGCTTCGTTCCACCACGCACTCACCGCCGCGCATATCAAGGAGGGGGGTTGCCATCACAGCAACCACAAGGACCAAGTGACCTAGGAGGACAAGAATTTTCGAGCGGCAGGTTTCATGCAACATCGTCTTCAAATTTTGTACCTGCCCGCCACTCTTTTGCAGGATTCGATCATCAGCGCACCGCACCATTCAATCAAGGCATCCACGATAACATGAGAACACAAATGAACACACAAGATCTCCACACCAACCTGCTGTACCAACAGCAAGGGTGGATGAACCAGGCGAGACAACAGCTGAACGAGATACAAGAGACCACAGATGAAAATGCTGAGATGCTGGCGAGAGCATTCCGCCAGTGGGGAATGTGAAACTGAGCAACAAGCAGCTTGGGGGAGTGGTCCCCATTAAAAACCACAGCTGGGGGAAACCCTGTTCATTTCTACGACCAACCGGGGCATCAGCCCCAACCAACTGTCATACCACTCGGGAAGGAGTGCCCGAGAGGTAAGTATTATCAACCTACTTATATATATTTGTCATAGAATAAAATGTTTAAAGTTTGTTATGTTTAATTATATAGTGTGTGGCTTTATAAAAAAATTCCTTGCTTTAAATAAATAAGAACTAGAGAAGTATGCTTTATGGACATGATAGATAAATGCTCTTCAATGCTTTAATCCCTAGATTACCATCCTTAATTTCTCTCAAGACATGGATACAATTGTTTAGATTTTTAGACATGCTTTGAGCTTGAGATATTTGTGGGAGTATATTCTTGATCAAAGTATTGGTGGTTGATTGATAGAGTTGAGCTGCTATTTATCTTGTTCATAGTGACACTAAATCCTGGAGATTTACTTTGAAAATCATAATTTACAAGACGAGTCTCCTGTATGACACAAGATTTGCTAAAAATGTTTCTGTTATATATCTCTCCAAGCTTCTAAAAGAGACCTGGGTATGACATAAAAAAAAGAGAAGAGAGAAAAGTGAGACGAGAAAGATGGAGAGAAATGAACAAGTGTTCTACTAGGCCAGAAGGGCCTACCTCCCTAATAAAAGGGATGAAAAATGGAGTTCAGGGCGAGTAGGGCCCACATCTCATAAAAAGAAAAGGAGAGAGAGAAATGGACAAAAGTCATACGGCCGAGTAGGGCCCACCTCTCCAATAAATTGTTTATGTAACCCAAGGTTCTCTCAAATTTATTGCTAAAGAGAGATATATTTCAGGAACAGAAGAAGCATAGAAAAGCTAAGGCTATAGTTTTAATCATCACACTGCTGTCTTATGTCATACAGGAATACTCTGATTTTTATCTTGAAAATCTTTTGCAAAAACTGCAGAATTATAGTGAAACCAAGAACTTGAGACATGGTGCTTAACTTAATTGTTCTATCTTTCAACTACTCAAAACCCAAGTACAGATAAAAACCCCATGTGCTCAAGTACATATAAGCAAGTTTGAAAGTCTGTGCTTTTTCATCCTACCTTGGAGAAGAATTTAATTTGGAAACGCTCACAATGAGTCTTGCTAGGGTCTAGCAAGAGGTAAGCTTGGGGGAGTTTGTTGATGCTCACTAACTCTTATTTTATGCATCAACAATACATGAAAAAGGACTAAAAAGATAATTCTACAGTAGTGTAGGGCTTTGGAGTAATGATTTCCACAAGTTTTGGTGAATTGTATAATTTCAGGGACTATTCAGGAAAATACGAAAGAAATCAAGTCTAGAAGGCTCCGGAAGACTCCCGAACTTAAACCAACGTGGCCTACACGAAAGAAGCATCTAGAAGGAACGAGAAGACACCACGACGAAGAAGCCCACGAGTGGGGCCCACTAGGGACCGATCGGCCCTGTGGTGGGGCCGCTCGGCCTGCCACCTCGTCCACGTCAGCCCTGCTTCTGGAACCTTCCTCCACTGCTTATGAGAATCAATCTAAACCGCACATTAGGTCGGTTTGATCCTACGATGACGTGGCACCTCCTTCGGACTATATAAGCAGACCCTAGACCCCCCTGGGGGCATTGAATCTGAGAATCAATCCATCAGATCAAGTCGCCAAGGCAGGAGAAGAAGAGGAGACACAAGAGATAGGATAGCTACTTCATAGTTCTAGATCTACTTCTTAGATCTAGATAGATAGTTAGATTCGAGTAGAGTTGAGCCTTGCTCCAGTTCCAGATCTGTAAGTTATCAAGATTCAGTTATTATATTGTTTCTCAATGACTTTATGCTACTTCAATCTTATGCATGCAATTGCTAAGTTCTTATTTTGTTCTAGTAGTATATCTGATATAGTCATGATTAATGATAAATTCACGCACTTATTCCTAGAGCTCCTAGTATATTACTCGAGTATGCTAGGTAGTAGAGATTATGTAAGCATGGTGCTTAGATATGAGTTACTTGCGGGTTCACCTTATGCTCCGCGTCGTGTGGTAGATCGTAGGTGTGACAGGCCTATTGAGTCCTTTGTAGTCCATCCCCCGAGTGTAAATGCTGTAGATAATGGTTCTTGGGAGGATCATGTTTCGTTCTTGATCTTCTTGGGTAATCTTCGGGGTGCACACATTTACTCATGACAATTCTATATGTGATGATATGCTATGCTAGAATAGATGAATAACTAGTATTTGTATACTACATAGAATTTGTGCCTCTTAAGTTAATCCAGTTCTAATCTAATTAGGAAGTAGTATATTTTATGCTCCACGTGTGCCTCTACCTGTCTAAGTTATCAGTATATATATTTTTATTGGCTTACCCCTGTTAAAGTATGTGCCGTACCATCAATGCCTCATAGAGTAGTCTATTGTCATCCCTACGTCAACAGATACATCTATCCTTTCTTCCCTGTGGGTACGATATTTTTAAAACCCATCTCCCCGGATGAAGTTCTTACTGGTATCTGTGCGCTTGCGGATCATTAATTTCTCTGTAGGCTTAATAAATACCAACAACAGACTGAGGAGCACAAGTGCATTTTGTGCACGTTACTTTACCAAACGCCAGTTTGAAAAGAATATAAGTTATGCATCAATAGCTGGTCAACTTTAATTAGCTAGCTATATCGTCTCGATCCAGTTTTAGGAGTGCCACGAACACTGGGTTTTAACATGGCTTCATCACAGGTGTGTTTATTGTGCACACGACAAATCGAGTTTGTTAATGGAATAGTATTGACCCAAAATTTCTCAGAATGAAAATGTCATCAGTGAAATTGATCCAATCGATATATCTCAAGCTAATTAGTAATTAGTCAGACATGAGTGATCAGTATCTCTAGTGGAATAATACATGTCATGAGATATAATATTAATCACCGGAGAACCAAATCAGCATTAAGCAATATCCTATTGTGTCATGCATGACGAGCACACCACGATCATCAAAAGTTTACATGCATGGTCGATCACCAATCTGGGTCAAGGGAGTAGATATTGATCTGCTCATCAGGACCGTGTTGACCAAATCAACTAGTTGCTTTCACGGGAGATACAGTACACCTGAGACAATTTCTTGTGCGGTCCTTTTTTTTTAAAAAAATAGTCATCTTTAATATTTATGTGGGTCTTCGAGCACTACTTAGTGACTACTGGATATCTCTTATTCAGTTTTTTTGCTATCTAATTTGGAATGTACTTTTGTTAAAAAAAGTGTAAAGAACATGTCAGGATTGTTAGTAGAGTGCAAAAATATAGAAAGGTATGGCACCTTTGAAATGTTCTTCATATAAAATAGTTGTGCTGTTTCATCAGCAGCTTCTACCAGAGACCGTTTCTTCTATTGGTAGGTTCAACGAAGACTTATTCAGTCATTATCTTCATGTTGCCACAAGCTTTGGCAGGCTATATATAAGCACTCCATCTCTTGCCCAGAGCATCAACAAAACAGACATTAACACGAGCAGTGGAATTGTCTACTTCAGATAGCTCAAACCCAAATCAGAGGGAAACTAATTAAAATGGCTTCCTCCAGCTTTCTTCTAGCAGCCTTCTTAGCTATTGTCTTTTCTCAGGCCATTGCTTCTGACCCCAGCCCCCTCCAGGACTTCTGTGTCGCTGACATGCACTCTCCTGGTATGAATGCGCTCACTTTTAACTTTGTTTTTATGTGTTCTTTAATGCTAAATGATCGATTACATAAATAGTAATAATTTATTAGAACATACATCTACATATATACAAAAATAACTTTTTATGTACTGCTCAAAAGAACTTATGATCTGTGTACCTCATCTGTTTGTGCAGTGAAGGTGAATGGATTTGTTTGCAAGGACGCCGTGGCCGTGAACGCAGATGACTTCTTCAAGGCAGCAAACTTGGACAAACCTAGGGCTACCAACAAGGTGGGATCAATGGTCACGTTGATCAGTGCCTTGCAGCTCCCTGGTCTCAACACTCTAGGCATCTCTCTGGCTCGCATTGACTATGCACCCTTAGGTCAAAACCCACCGCACACTCACCCCCGTGCCACTGAGATTCTCACGGTGCTCGAGGGGACTCTCTACGTTGGGTTTGTCACATCCAACCAAAACAATAACACATTGTTTGCCAAGGTTCTCAACAAGGGTGATGTGTTTGTATTCCCCGAAGGGCTCATCCACTTCCAATTCAACCCCAACCACGACAAGCCAGCAGTTGCTATCGCTGCGCTCAGTAGCCAAAACCCCGGTGTTATTACTATCGCCAATGCGGTCTTTGGATCAAAGCCACCGATCTCAGATGATGTCTTGGCCAAGGCATTCCAGGTGCAAAAGGGGACAATTGATTGGCTCCAAGCTCAATTCTGGGAGGATAACCAGAACTAAGTAATCAATGTTTTGAGTTTGTTGTATCAACAGCTTTCTTTATATGCATCTTGCATATAACTACATGTTTTAAGTTTCTATGCTACGATTAATAAAATAAATGGTGAGTGTGCCTGTGAGCTTTACCGTATGGCTTCTTTGGATATTAATGTAAACAATATTTCTTGAACTGGTTGTCTTGTCTTGTACCTCAACTTGTTATATTTTCCTTATCCGCAAAATACTTATTATTGTCGTTAGAGTGTCACACAAATCTGTCTTCACTAGCAAAGATATTTATTACCTCATGAAACTGAAGCTATGCTCAAATGAAACCTCCCGTTCCTCTTTTGTCGCTCTGTAGTCCTTGCAGATCAGCGCCTCTTGGCTAGATGGAACACGTACCGGAATTTAAACAGGTTGTCTAGAATGGTAAAGAGACGAGCTCCTCAACAAACTGGTTCCAGCGCTTGGCTGATGTGATGGTGTTTTGTGGTTGATCATTAGCTACATCTCTCTTCAAGATATTGACAAGATGGGGTCTGATTATCAAGACCACACGCAACATTGGAGACTTGAGAATCATGCTGCATCAAAGTAATCTCTTTGCACGTCAAGAAAAAAAGTGTACATAAACAAGCCACGATTTGCTAGTGTTTTACATGATTAGTACAACTTCTGTTATTGTACTTCACATAATGAAAGGACGATTTGAAGGATTAGCCATTCAATCATTCAAATAATATTTGATAGTGAACTCCAAAACCCTCTTACATATAGTTAAGGAAAAAATCACCATTAAAATCATCTAAAAGCATTACTTGTAATTGTGCTACAGTTTCTATAAATAAACCCACAAATTTCAAAGATCTTGATCACCTATCCTATACTCGCCCACAGACTATGTGGTTGCAAGTTGCAACAATCCAAGTAAAGCAACATAAACCAGCTCAAGCTCAAACCGTAGTTGTGATGGTGCCGAAAATCAACGCCATAGATGTGGCGAGAAAACCGACAGCTGTTCTGAAGATTTGTTGTGGCACGGCACTGTCTTGTCATGAACAAAATGAAGATTTGTTCTGCAGCAAAACTGTAGCATGGCGTGCTACCATTACCAAGCACAGCACCTGGTCAGATGGAGTCCCATTATTAGTCAACCATACAACACCTCGAGCCACTGTGTGGATGTGAATAAAAAATAGATCCTCCCACACCCTCCCCTGTTTTTTTTTTTTTGAGAATCACACCCTCCCCAGTTACAATATCAAGCAACTATAGATAATTGAATCTTTGAAGGAAAAAATGTGCACGTTTTCTCTTTAGGTAAAATATAGTGGGGGTAAGAAAAGAGTTCCAGCCGCTTATTTGCCTCAGAAGGAGCAGCTGATGGTATGATATGAACAAGTCAAGAAGTTGACTGACTTGGTATTGTTCATCATATGCAAGCATGTGCGACAGCTACCTGGCCTCCTCATCGGGGTACGGATGCATTGAATTAAGTCATGCAAGTAAATGCTCCAACAAAATGCTGCCCTAGTTTTTTTTACAACATCACATATATTAAAGCTTAAACAACCATTACATCAAGGTCCTCAAAGAAGACTGAATTACAACTACGTCCTTGGACCGGATAAGGACTACTGCAGCATCTTGAGCGGTGGCGACGGCGAGCTCGCTGGAGGAGGGCAGTAGGGGCGACGATGTCGCATACACCCGGATGGAGGGCCACGCATAGCGTCGGTTGAAGTAGGGCAGACTGAGTGTTGTGGAGGAGAAACACACCGAACGACCGAAAGATCGAGGTATAGTCGTCGCCGGAGGTTGAAGACACTCGAAGTCGTTTCCCAGGTGGGGACGAGGAAGACGGGCCAACGCCTGATGCAGAGTAACCTGGAGGTACTGGATCTGTTGATGGCTGCCAGAGGGGGCGAAGCAAATCTGCAGTGGTTGGAGGGCGGAGGTGGGTGGAGTGGAGCTGATTTGTGGTGGTGACAGGGTGAAGAGGGCCAAAGCAGAGTAGATCAGCAGAAATGGCGAGGCGGGGCGAGACTGGGTTGAGCAGATTTGTAGGGTGGTCGAGGCGGAGGAGTGTGGGGTGGGGTGGGTCAATGGCGGAGGCGAAGCAAGGAAGAGAGAATCTCGAGGATGGAGCAGGCGAGGCGAGGCGGCAGAGGCGGGGACAAGATCCGGTGGGGAAGATGGCGGAGGTATTTTATTTAAACATACCTTGGCTGTGATGGAGCTGGTGACGAGGAAGCCAATGACGGCGACCATGGCGACGATGGCGGAGCGGCCCAGGCAGTACAAACCACAGAGGGTAATAGCCATACAGGCAACAAACAACTAAAAGGGAAACCTACTTAGTAGATCTACTACGGGGAGGAGCTCCCAACCCTTCTCGCCGCTGGTGAGACGCCGGAGGGGAAGAAGGGAGGGGCCCGAGCCGGGAAGACGGAGGAGCCAAGAGAGAGTAGGGGGGACGCTTCGAGAGGAAGGAATGAGTCATGCTCTGATTGAAGACCCCCTGCCCTAGTAAATAATGGAAACCTTGATCTTCTACGACTCAAGTGGTGAATAAAGGAATATAGAGTATATGTAGTGGCGAAGCCAGGATCGAGCCCCTGGGGGGCTCTCCAGTGCTTCTTCCACCTCCGGCACCCCTTTCCTTCATTGTTTTGCTCAAAATCTGCAGGGGGGCTTCACGGCATTTCCGGCGGTAGGAGGGGCTCGAGCCCGCGCTCCCCCCCCCCCGCCCCGGTGCTAGCTTCGCCGCTGAGTATATGGTATGGTTTGTTTCCAAGTGCTCCATGACACGCAGGATTTTTTTGAATGCATTTATAACTAACTTGACTGAGACAACTTCATTTCTTCGTAATAACTCCCTTCGTCCTTAAGTATTGAGTGAATTCCTTCAATACCAATGAAAATTATATGGTGTTTCCCTCATTTCCATCAAAATTCTTCAAGTTCCCACACTATCGCTACTTCAATTTTCCAATTCCTTCACTGCCATTACCGTCTAATGACTGTTAATTTATTGTTAACTTCACTCCAAAAGACAATTATTCCCCTGGTGGTGCCTACTTATTTCACACTCAGAAATCCATGGTTTGCATGAAGTCGTCCATGCCTCAGCGGAGCTCGCAGCCGGGCATCTCTAAGAAGACATCGTTGATGTTGTCGAGGCCGGGATCGATCTCATCCAGCCCCTCGTCCGTAATGTAGTCGAACAACAAGCTCAAGGCGTCTAGGCCGACATGAAAGTCCATCGGGTCGACATTTGGTAGCTGTAGCCTTTAGCGCAGTCTTGGGGGCTTTGAGCATTGAGGATGGCACGCGACAACTGATGGGTGGGTGAATGGAGCAGTTAAGGTGGACGACGAAGAGGAGGCCGTTGGGGTGGTGCTTGTCGAAGTAGTTGGTGAAGAAGTGGGCACAGGCTACCTATGGCGCCGGTGTTTCTCGTCAGGGCGAAGCTTCCGGAGATGGACAAGTAAGCGGTAGAGGTCGTGCCGGCGGTGTCTTAAATGTCATATATTTAAAGACGGAGAGAGTAGTTTACACCAGCAGCATACAGTAAACCTGCTACATGTGCATTACTCCAGCTTCTTCTAATAAAGGTACCTGTATGTCTCAAAAATTGAATCATGACAGTCCTGAGATTCTGAGAATCATTTAGTATCTTCAACATTTTCACTACAATCCTCTATCTAAAAGAAATATATAGTTTACTCGAGTTCATATAGTCAATACGTGAAAAACTCACTTTGGTAACAGGCATATATGGCCTTTAGTAACGGGCAAAGCGCCCGTTACCGATCCCGTTACTGATGACACGTATTCGTAATGGGCATCAAACAACGACCATTACCACAACTAGTCACAGGTCACGTGAAATGGTTGTTTCTCTGGGCCCACACGGAATTTTGGTAACGAGTAGCAAAGCAGAGCCCGTTACATGAACTCAACATCGGAGACATGTGTTGTGAACAAGCGTCTCCTCTGTCTCGACGAAATGAGACGCATCTATTTCACATGCGTCTCCTCTGTCTCGACGAAAGGAGACACTTGCTGTGTACGCGCCTCTCCTGTGTCTCGACTAAAGGAGACACGTGCTATGTACGCGCGTCTCCTCTGTCAGAACTAAAGGAGACGTTTGCTGTGAACCCGCGTCTCCTCTATCTCAACGAAAGGGCCAAGTTCAGTGGCCCACCAGTTAGTATTGGTAACAGGCTTTTATGCTGCCCGTTACATTGTTGGCATGTTTAAGAAGTCCGTTACCAGAAGTCCTTGGTAACGGGTGTTGTGGTGGCGAACCCCGGGGTCGGCCTGCCGCGCTTATGGGTAACGGGCGCCAAACAACAACCGTTACAGATGTGGGTGCATGTAATGAGTGTTAAGGGCACGTTACAAATGTTGCATGACCTATTTGAGGTTTTCACGTAGTGAGTATGTGTTTGGTAAATAACCTAGCCTGGTCAAGCATGGGATTGTGTCGATGTTTTAACCCGGCAAACCTAACAAGGGGGTACCCGAGGTAGATGATTGTGGTGAGGATCACCAGACCTGGAACTCGAAGCTGAAGCCAGAGACACGAGACTCAGATTTATATAGGTTCGGGCTGCCAGAGTAGAGGACCCTACGTCCTGTTTGGGGTATCATATGTGGCGCCCTGCGCTTGTTGTTGGGTTGATTGAGATGTTCTCCTAGGTACCCGACCCTCCTTTACACAGTCCAGGGGGCGGGTTCCCAGTCAGTTACAAGGTAGGAGTCCAAGTAAGATTACACGGAACGAGTCCTAGTGGGATTACAGGGAATTCTAGTAGGAGTACATCTTCATCCTTCCTTGTATGGGTACCCGGGGTGTATGCCCGACAGATGTTGATGCTCACTAACTCTTATTTTTATGCATCAACAATACATGAAAAAGGACCAAAAAGATAATTCAACAGTAGTATAGGGCTTTGGATCTCCACAAGTTTTGGTGAATTGTATAATTTCAGGCTATTCAGGAAAATACGAAAGAAATCAAGTCTAGAAGGCTCTGGAAGACTCCCGAACTTAAACCAACGTGACTTACAAGAAAGAAGCATCTAGAAGGAACGAGAAGACACCACGACGAAGAAGCCCACGAGTAGGGACCACCAGGGACCGATCGGCCCTGTGGTGGGGCCGCTCGGCCTGCCACCTCGTCCACGTCAGCCCTGCTTCTGGAACCTTCCTCCACCGCCTATGAGAATCAATCCAAACCGCACATTAGGTCGGTTTGATCCTACGGCGATGTGGCACCTCCTCCGGACTATATAAGCAGATCCTAGACCCCCCTAGGGGCATCGAATCTGAGAATCAATCCATCAGATCAAGTCACCAAGGCAGGAGAAGAAGAGGAGACACAAGAGATAGGATAGCTACTTCATAGTTCTAGATCTACTTCTTAGATCTAGAGCCTAGTTCTAGATAGATAGTCAGATTCGAGTAGAGTTGAGCCTTGCTCCAGTTCCAGATCTGTAAGTTATCAAGATTCAGTTATTATATTGATTCTCAATGACTTTATGCTACTTCAATATTATGTGTGCAATTGCTAAGTTCTTATTTTGTTCTAGTAGTATATCTAATATAGTCATGATTAATGATAAATTCACGCACTTATTCGTAGAGCTCCTAGTATATTACTCGAGTATGCTAGGTAGTAGAGATTATGTAAGCATGGTGCTTAGATATGAGTTACTTGCGGGTTCACCTTATGCTCCGGGTCGTGTGGTAGATCGTAGGTGTGACAGGCCTAATGAGTCCTTTGTAGTCCATACCCCGAGTGTAAGTGCTGTCGATAATGGTTCTTGGGAGGATCATGTTTCGTTCTTAATCTTCTTGGGTAATCTTCGGGGTGCACACATTTACTCATGACAATTCTATATGTGATGATATGCTATGCTAGAATAGATGAATAACTAGTATTTGTATACTACATAGAATTTGTGCCTCTTAAGTTAATCCATTTCTAATCTAATTAGGAAGTAGTATATTTTATGCTCCACGTGTGCCTCTACCTGTCTAAGTTATCAGTATATATATTTTTATTGGCTTACCCCTGTTAAAGTATGTGCCGTACCATCAATGCCTCATAGAGTAGTCTATTGTCATCCCTATGTCAACACATACATCTATCCTTTCTTCCCTGTGGATACGATATTTTTAAAACCTATCTCCCCGGGTGAAGTGCTCACCGGTATCCGTGCGCTTGCGGATCATTAATTTCTCTGTAAGCTTAATAAATACCAACAAGCATTTCTGGCGCTGTTGCCGGGGAAGATTGGATGGCTACCTTTTGAAAATCGATGGCTAGATACTTTATGATGAAATTGTAATTTGGAACCTCTGCTTAAACACAATTACCCTTGTTTGTCTTTTTCTATCTTATTTGCAGGGTATTAACAGATTTGATTGTGATTCACCACACTTTGATCATCTGAGTCAAGTCAACCAAGGAAGCTTGACACCAAGTTCCTGAAGCCATGTCTGAGAAGACGTTGCGAGAGTTCTCTGCTCCAAGCATCAAGAACATTCGCATTGGACCAACACTTCAAGTCAACCATGAGTTCGAGCTCAAGGCTAGCCTCATCAACATGGTGCAAGCTAATCCATTCAGTGGAAAGGTACATGAAGATGCAAGCACTCATCTCCAGAACTTTTTGGAGATAGGCGCCACCATCTCCATCAAGAACATTCCCATGGACATGATCCTACTCCGCTTATTCCCATTCTCACTAACGGGAAGAGCGAGACAATGGTTCTACTCCAATGAAAAAGAAATAAACACATGGGAGAAATGTTCTACCACCTTCCTTGCTAAGTTTTTCCCCACAAGCAAAACCAATGCCTTACATGGAAAAATCACCAACTTCCAGCAGCAGAAAGGCGAATCAATTCCAGAGGCATGGGAACGATTGCAAGAATACATTTCAGATTGCCCTCATCATAGAATGGAAGAATGGATGCTCTTACAAGGATTCTACCATGGACTAAACCAGAAAGCAAGTGAGCATCTGGACGCAACTGCTGGAGGATAATTTTTGTCACTCACTCCGGAAACAGCCAACATACTCATGCACAAGATCTCAGAGAATCAAGGCTGGACCCAGAAGAACATCCAACACTGTCATCAGAGCGAAGAAGTACAAGAAGATGAAGAATTGAAGGCAGTGTCAACTGATATGGATGTGCTGTTGGACCGGCTTGAGGAGCGAGCAAACCTTAAGAAGGATCGACAAGCTTTACAAGACTACATGAATTCTTCAAGAAATTCAAGCTTGGTGGTCCACAAGTCAGCACCAACCCAAAGAAAAGACCTACAACCACGACCAACTTACGCAGGTAAGTATTCAGGTAATAATTCCAAGCAACCTTCACTACGAGGATTAATTGAAGAACAGGCTAGAATTAATGATAATTTCTCTAAGAAGCTTGTTTCTAATGATAAGATTCTAGAAGATATAAATGCTAAAATGGATAGTTTTTCTGCTATCTTAAAAGATCAAGTTGCTTTTAATGCTAGACTAGAATCAAAGTTAGCAAAACTGTCCACTGCTATGCCTGTTGCCACTAACCTTGAGGTGGTATTTAATATCCGAACAAGGGGTGGCAAGCAAACAACTGATCCACCATATCCGAAGGGCGCAGCAAGACCATCAGCTAGAACACCTACGGCACCTACAACCTCTGCAGCACCTGTAGCACCAGCTGAAGATCCAGAAAAGAAGGATGATGACGCAGTTGTGCGAGAAGAACAAGATCCAGCAAGACAAGACTTCCACGACACCAACTTCCTACCATATCCTAGAAGAGTGAGAAGACCTCAAGTTGATGATCAATTCGGGAAATTCGTAGAGGTGATCTAGAAGCTTTATGTCAACATACCTCTACTAGACGCCATGCAAGTCCCGACATATGCCAAGTACATCCGAGACATCCTGAACAAGAAGAGACCTCTGCCAACCACGGAGATCATCAAGTTGACTGAAGAGTGTAATGCGGCAATCCTGAATACATGACCCATCAAGAAAAAGGATCCAGGATGCCCCACTATTGAGTGCTCCATTGGAAATCAATACTTCAACAATGCACTCTATGATCCTGGAGCAAGTGTTAGTGTGATGCCCAAGGCTGTCTTCGACAAGCTTAAGCACCCTACCTTGGTTCCAACATCAATGTGTCTACAACTAGCAGATCAATCAATTCGCTACCCATCAGGAGACGTCGAGAATGTTCCAGTGAAAATCCGAGAGTTCTTTGTGCCAGTTGACTTTGTAATATTGGATATGCACCCAGACTCCAGGGTCTCACTAATTCTCGGACGAGCATTCCTGAGCACCGCCAACGCACGAATCAATGTCAGCGCAGGAGAGATCACATTCGAGATCAATGGAAAGGAAGAGAAGTTTGCCTTCAGACACCGACCAGAACTCAGCATCAACGCGAACATGATCGATCAAGAGAAAACATCGCCAGAAGAATCATCATCTCCGAAGACGGAGGACGCATCTGAAGACTAAAAGATTTGGAAATCCAGTTCGAGGACTTAAACTACGGACCCTCGCTGAAGGTAACCGGTAAAAAAACACAAAAATATTTTTCTTTTCTGCATTTACTAAAGTAAAAACTTTTTCACGCCCCATGGTAAATAATTTTTACAGTGTGTCAAAAACCGTATAGATAATTTTTCGTGGTGGCATAAAAAAATTTCCCTTTCATATTTATGCTGTTATATTTTATTCAGAAATTATAAAAATGCCATTACGCATGGGACCCACATGTCATAGGGACAATCATCACATCACCACTTTCTTTATCCCCTTTTCTTCTTCCAACCCGCACTTATTCTAGCAGAAGTCTTCAGCCAGCAATGGAGGGAGGAGAGAGCTCCCGAGTAGAACCCATTTGGGGCCGATCGACCCCACCACTGGGCCGGCCGGTCTCCCCCCTCGGCCCTATAAAAACGACCAAAACCCTCACGCTCCTCGCTCACTTACCAACCTAGAAAACCATATTTTGAAGCAATTTAGATTTGCTATGAGAGTGAGAGAGATTAGGAAGAGAAGGAAAGTTCTTCAAGAGAGACACCATGTTCGGAAAACTCCTTGGACGCACTCGGTCCCGGGCCAACTCCGAATGATCCATGAGCATTGACGCCCATGAGTCCCCTTCACCCATCTCCAATCCCTCACAGTCAGCATCACCGTCACAAGGGAGGATCTTGACCAATGATGTACATCTTCACGTAAGGAGAGGGGAGGAAAGGGGCAGTTATGAAAAGTTGAAAAAACGTAACTTTGTCCTCACACCCATGTTCGACTAGGAGTTCATGCAAGAGACAGGTATGAATATTGAGTTCACCCAAATGTTCCAATTACTAGGATGGACTTCGTTTTACAACACTACTAAACGGGGCTGCTGTTTCCTCACAATAGAATTTCTGTGCACTTTAACACCCACTGATGACGGAAAGAGCTTCCGGCTCTTCCGTCAAGAACACACTTTGTCTTGGAGGAGACTGAGCAATGCCTTGGGGTTTGCACCAGGATGCAGCTTAGACTTAGACACAGCTCTTGAAGACTTTGATAAGCTGCGTTTCTGGGCGGACATTTCAGGGAGACAAAACGCACATAGACCACGCACTAATGATTTTCATCACCCCACTCGCCGTTTCTTTCATAAGTGGATGAGCCTTGCTTTCTTTCCACGAAATGACAAGAGTAGTGTGAGAGTGGCAGACATGCAACTCATGTACGCTGCCATAAAGAGGAAATCTATCTCCCCTGTAAAATTGCTGGTAGAGCACTGGTTATCACTCCGCAACCTAGTTGGAGAGGTGAGCTGCACCTCTTTGATCACGCGAATAGCCAATGACTTAGGCTTACCAGGAGATGCCACTATCATTGATATTAATACTCCTAGAGAGCTAATTGGCTATGATTATTTTCGTCAAGGAAGATGGGTTAAAAAAATCCAAGAACAATTGTAATATATTTGTAATAAGGACAGAATCCTGTTACCTAACCGGGGTTGGGTATATATTGTATGCAGTCTTTCTTGATCAACTTTCAGGCACAACCAGTCCAGCAGCAACCCCCGCGAACGTCGGCACGAGCTTCATCTTCAAATTACTTCGAGGCTGACCAACCCTCTGAAGGTGCAGCCTACAAATCCTATGAAGGCTTCGTTCCACCACGCACTCACCGCCGCGCATATCAAGGAGGGGGGTTGCCATCACAGCAACCACAAGGACCAAGTGACCTAGGAGGACAAGAATTTTCGAGCGGCAGATTTCATGCAACATCGTCTTCAAATTTTGTACCTGCCCGCCACTCTTTTGCAGGATTCGATCATCAGCGCACCACACCATTCAATCAAGGCGTCCACGATAACATGAGAACACAAATGAACACACAAGATCTCCACACCAACCTGCTGTACCAACAGCAAGGGTGGATGAACCAGGCGGGACAACAGCTGAACGAGATACAAGAGACCACAGATGAAAATGCTGAGATGCTGGCGAGAGCATTCCGCCAGTGGGGAATGTGAAACTGAGCAACAAGCAGCTTGGGGGAGTGGTCCCCATTAAAAACCACAGCTGGGGGAAACCCTGTTCATTTCTACGACCAACCGGGGCATCAGCCCCAACCAACTGTCATACCACTCGGGAAGGAGTGCCCGAGAGGTAAGTATTATCAACCTACTTATATATATTTGTCATAGAATAAAATGTTTAAAGTTTGTTATGTTTAATTATATAGTGTGTGGCTTTATAAAAAAATTCCTTGCTTTAAATAAATAAGAACTAGAGAAGTATGCTTTATGGACATGATAGATAAATGCTCTTCAATGCTTTAATCCCTAGATTACCATCCTTAATTTCTCTCAAGACATGGATACAATTGTTTAGATTTTTAGACATGCTTTGAGCTTGAGATATTTGTGGGAGTATATTCTTGATCAAAGTATTGGTGGTTGATTGATAGAGTTGAGCTGCTATTTATCTTGTTCATAGTGACACTAAATCCTGGAGATTTACTTTGAAAATCATAATTTACAAGACGAGTCTCCTGTATGACACAAGATTTGCTAAAAATGTTTCTGTTATATATCTCTCCAAGCTTCTAAAAGAGACCTGGGTATGACATAAAAAAAAGAGAAGAGAGAAAAGTGAGACGAGAAAGATGGAGAGAAATGAACAAGTGTTCTACTAGGCCAGAAGGGCCTACCTCCCTAATAAAAGAGATGAAAAATGGAGTTCAGGGCGAGTAGGGCCCACATCTCATAAAAAGAAAAGGAGAGAGAAAAATGGACAAAAGTCATACGGCCGAGTAGGGCCCACCTCTCCAATAAATTGTTTATGTAACCCAAGGTTCTCTCAAATTTATTGCTAAAGAGAGATATATTTCAGGAACAGAAGAAGCATAGAAAAGCTAAGGCTATAGTTTTAATCATCACACTGCTGTCTTATGTCATACAGGAATACTCTGATTTTTATCTTGAAAATCTTTTGCAAAAACTGCAGAATTATAGTGAAACCAAGAACTTGAGACATGGTGCTTAACTTAATTGTTCTATCTTTCAACTACTCAAAACCCAAGTACAGATAAAAACCCCATGTGCTCAAGTACATATAAGCAAGTTTGAAAGTCTGTGCTTTTTCATCCTACCTTGGAGAAGAATTTAATTTGGAAACGCTCACAATGAGTCTTGCTAGGGTCTAGCAAGAGGTAAGCTTGGGGGAGTTTGTTGATGCTCACTAACTCTTATTTTATGCATCAACAATACATGAAAAAGGACTAAAAAGATAATTCTACAGTAGTGTAGGGCTTTGGAGTAATGATTTCCACAAGTTTTGGTGAATTGTATAATTTCAGGGACTATTCAGGAAAATACGAAAGAAATCAAGTCTAGAAGGCTCCGGAAGACTCCCGAACTTAAACCAACGTGGCCTACACGAAAGAAGCATCTAGAAGGAACGAGAAGACACCACGACGAAGAAGCCCACGAGTGGGGCCCACCAGGGACCGATCGGCCCTGTGGTGGGGCCGCTCGGCCTGCCACCTCGTCCACGTCAGCCCTGCTTCTGGAACCTTCCTCCACTGCCTATGAGAATCAATCTAAACCGCACATTAGGTTGGTTTGATCCTACGACGACGTGGCACCTCCTCCGGACTATATAAGCAGACCCTAGACCCCCCTGGGGGCATTGAATCTGAGAATCAATCCATCAGATCAAGTCGCCAAGGCAGGAGAAGAAGAGGAGACACAAGAGATAGGATAGCTACTTCATAGTTCTAGATCTACTTCTTAGATCTAGATAGATAGTTAGATTCGAGTAGAGTTGAGCCTTGCTCCAGTTCCAGATCTGTAAGTTATCAAGATTCAGTTATTATATTGTTTCTCAATGACTTTATGCTACTTCAATCTTATGCATGCAATTGCTAAGTTCTTATTTTGTTCTAGTAGTATATCTGATATAGTCATGATTAATGATAAATTCACGCACTTATTCCTAGAGCTCCTAGTATATTACTCGAGTATGCTAGGTAGTAGAGATTATGTAAGCATGGTGCTTAGATATGAGTTACTTGCGGGTTCACCTTATGCTCCGGGTCGTGTGGTAGATCGTAGGTGTGACAGGCCTATTGAGTCCTTTGTAGTCCATCCCCCGAGTGTAAATGCTGTCGATAATGGTTCTTGGGAGGATCATGTTTCGTTCTTGATCTTCTTGGGTAATCTTCGGGGTGCACACATTTACTCATGACAATTCTATATGTGATGATATGCTATGCTAGAATAGATGAATAACTAGTATTTGTATACTACATAGAATTTGTGCCTCTTAAGTTAATCCAGTTCTAATCTAATTAGGAAGTAGTATATTTTATGCTCCACGTGTGCCTCTACCTGTCTAAGTTATCAGTATATATATTTTTATTGGCTTACCCCTGTTAAAGTATGTGCCGTACCATCAATGCCTCATAGAGTAGTCTATTGTCATCCCTATGTCAACAGATACATCTATCCTTTCTTCCCTGTGGGTACGATATTTTTAAAACCCATCTCCCCGGATGAAGTTCTTACTGGTATCTGTGCGCTTGCGGATCATTAATTTCTCTGTAGGCTTAATAAATACCAACAACAGACTGAGGAGCACAAGTGCATTTTGTGCACGTTACTTTACCAAACGCCAGTTTGAAAAGAATATAAGTTATGCATCAATAGCTGGTCAACTTTAATTAGCTAGCTATATCGTCTCGATCCAGTTTTAGGAGTGCCACGAACACTGGGTTTTAACATGGCTTCATCACAGGTGTGTTTATTGTGCACACGACAAATCGAGTTTGTTAATGGAATAGTATTGACCCAAAATTTCTCAGAATGAAAATGTCATCAGTGAAATTGATCCAATCGATATATCTCAAGCTAATTAGTAATTAGTCAGACATGAGTGATCAGTATCTCTAGTGGAATAATACATGTCATGAGATATAATATTAATCACCGGAGAACCAAATCAGCATTAAGCAATATCCTATTGTGTCATGCATGACGAGCACACCACGATCATCAAAAGTTTACATGCATGGTCGATCACCAATCTGGGTCAAGGGAGTAGATATTGATCTGCTCATCAGGACCGTGTTGACCAAATCAACTAGTTGCTTTCACGGGAGATACAGTACACCTGAGACAATTTCTTGTGCGGTCCTTTTTTTTTAAAAAAATAGTCATCTTTAATATTTATGTGGGTCTTCGAGCACTACTTAGTGACTACTGGATATCTCTTATTCAGTTTTTTTGCTATCTAATTTGGAATGTACTTTTGTTAAAAAAAGTGTAAAGAACATGTCAGGATTGTTAGTAGAGTGCAAAAATATAGAAAGGTATGGCACCTTTGAAATGTTCTTCATATAAAATAGTTGTGCTGTTTCATCAGCAGCTTCTACCAGAGACCGTTTCTTCTATTGGTAGGTTCAACGAAGACTTATTCAGTCATTATCTTCATGTTGCCACAAGCTTTGGCAGGCTATATATAAGCACTCCATCTCTTGCCCAGAGCATCAACAAAACAGACATTAACACGAGCAGTGGAATTGTCTACTTCAGATAGCTCAAACCCAAATCAGAGGGAAACTAATTAAAATGGCTTCCTCCAGCTTTCTTCTAGCAGCCTTCTTAGCTATTGTCTTTTCTCAGGCCATTGCTTCTGACCCCAGCCCCCTCCAGGACTTCTGTGTCGCTGACATGCACTCTCCTGGTATGAATGCGCTCACTTTTAACTTTGTTTTTATGTGTTCTTTAATGCTAAATGATCGATTACATAAATAGTAATAATTTATTAGAACATACATCTACATATATACAAAAATAACTTTTTATGTACTGCTCAAAAGAACTTATGATCTGTGTACCTCATCTGTTTGTGCAGTGAAGGTGAATGGATTTGTTTGCAAGGACGCCGTGGCCGTGAACGCAGATGACTTCTTCAAGGCAGCAAACTTGGACAAACCTAGGGCTACCAACAAGGTGGGATCAATGGTCACGTTGATCAGTGCCTTGCAGCTCCCTGGTCTCAACACTCTAGGCATCTCTCTGGCTCGCATTGACTATGCACCCTTAGGTCAAAACCCACCGCACACTCACCCCCGTGCCACTGAGATTCTCACGGTGCTCGAGGGGACTCTCTACGTTGGGTTTGTCACATCCAACCAAAACAATAACACATTGTTTGCCAAGGTTCTCAACAAGGGTGATGTGTTTGTATTCCCCGAAGGGCTCATCCACTTCCAATTCAACCCCAACCACGACAAGCCAGCAGTTGCTATCGCTGCGCTCAGTAGCCAAAACCCCGGTGTTATTACTATCGCCAATGCGGTCTTTGGATCAAAGCCACCGATCTCAGATGATGTCTTGGCCAAGGCATTCCAGGTGCAAAAGGGGACAATTGATTGGCTCCAAGCTCAATTCTGGGAGGATAACCAGAACTAAGTAATCAATGTTTTGAGTTTGTTGTATCAACAGCTTTCTTTATATGCATCTTGCATATAACTACATGTTTTAAGTTTCTATGCTACGATTAATAAAATAAATGGTGAGTGTGCCTGTGAGCTTTACCGTATGGCTTCTTTGGATATTAATGTAAACAATATTTCTTGAACTGGTTGTCTTGTCTTGTACCTCAACTTGTTATATTTTCCTTATCCGCAAAATACTTATTATTGTCGTTAGAGTGTCACACAAATCTGTCTTCACTAGCAAAGATATTTATTACCTCATGAAACTGAAGCTATGCTCAAATGAAACCTCCCGTTCCTCTTTTGTCGCTCTGTAGTCCTTGCAGATCAGCGCCTCTTGGCTAGATGGAACACGTACCGGAATTTAAACAGGTTGTCTAGAATGGTAAAGAGACGAGCTCCTCAACAAACTGGTTCCAGCGCTTGGCTGATGTGATGGTGTTTTGTGGTTGATCATTAGCTACATCTCTCTTCAAGATATTGACAAGATGGGGTCTGATTATCAAGACCACACGCAACATTGGAGACTTGAGAATCATGCTGCATCAAAGTAATCTCTTTGCACGTCAAGAAAAAAAGTGTACATAAACAAGCCACGATTTGCTAGTGTTTTACATGATTAGTACAACTTCTGTTATTGTACTTCACATAATGAAAGGACGATTTGAAGGATTAGCCATTCAATCATTCAAATAATATTTGATAGTGAACTCCAAAACCCTCTTACATATAGTTAAGGAAAAAATCACCATTAAAATCATCTAAAAGCATTACTTGTAATTGTGCTACAGTTTCTATAAATAAACCCACAAATTTCAAAGATCTTGATCACCTATCCTATACTCGCCCACAGACTATGTGGTTGCAAGTTGCAACAATCCAAGTAAAGCAACATAAACCAGCTCAAGCTCAAACCGTAGTTGTGATGGTGCCGAAAATCGACGCCATAGATGTGGCGAGAAAACCGACAGCTGTTCTGAAGATTTGTTGTGGCACGGCACTGTCTTGTCATGAACAAAATGAAGATTTGTTCTGCAGCAAAACTGTAGCATGGCGTGCTACCATTACCAAGCACAGCACCTGGTCAGATGGAGTCCCATTATTAGTCAACCATACAACACCTCGAGCCACTGTGTGGATGTGAATAAAAAATAGATCCTCCCACACCCTCCCCTGTTTTTTTTTTTTTTTTTTGAGAATCACACCCTCCCCAGTTACAATATCAAGCAACTATAGATAATTGAATCTTTGAAGGAAAAAATGTGCACGTTTTCTCTTTAGGTAAAATATAGTGGGGGTAAGAAAAGAGTTCCAGCCGCTTATTTGCCTCAGAAGGAGCAGCTGATGGTATGATATGAACAAGTCAAGAAGTTGACTGACTTGGTATTGTTCATCATATGCAAGCATGTGCGACAGCTACCTGGCCTCCTCATCGGGGTACGGATGCATTGAATTAAGTCATGCAAGCAAATGCTCCAACAAAATGCTGCCCTAGTTTTTTTACAACATCACATATATTAAAGCTTAAACAACCATTACATCAAGGTCCTCAAAGAAGACTGAATTACAACTACGTCCTTGGACCGGATAAGGACTACTGCAGCATCTTGAGCGGTGGCGACGGCGAGCTCGCTGGAGGAGGGCAGTAGGGGCGACGATGTCGCATACACCCGGATGGAGGGCCACGCATAGCGTCGGTTGAAGTAGGGCAGACTGAGTGTTGTGGAGGAGAAACACACCGAACGACCGAAAGATCGAGGTATAGTCGTCGCCGGAGGTTGAAGACACTCGAAGTCGTTTCCCAGGTGGGGACGAGGAAGACGGGCCAACGCCTGATGCAGAGTAACCTGGAGGTACTGGATCTGTTGATGGCTGCCAGAGGGGGCGAAGCAAATCTGCAGTGGTTGGAGGGCGGAGGTGGGTGGAGTGGAGCTGATTTGTGGTGGTGACAGGGTGAAGAGGGCCAAAGCAGAGTAGATCAGCAGAAATGGCGAGGCGGGGCGAGACCGGGTTGAGCAGATTTGTAGGGTGGTCGAGGCGGAGGAGTGTGGGGTGGGGTGGGTCAATGGCGGAGGCGAAGCAAGGAAGAGAGAATCTCGAGGATGGAGCAGGCGAGGCGAGGCGGCAGAGGCGGGGACAAGATCCGGTGGGGAAGATGGCGGAGGTATTTTATTTAAACATACCTTGGCTGTGATGGAGCCGGTGACGAGGAAGCCAACGACGGCGACCATGGCGACGATGGCGGAGCGGCCCAGGCAGTACAAACCACAGAGGGTAATAGCCATACAGGCAACAAACAACTAAAAGGGAAACCTACTTAGTAGATCTACTACGGGGAGGAGCTCCCAACCCTTCTCGCCGCTGGTGAGAGGCCGGAGGGGAAGAAGGGAGGGGCCCGAGCCGGGAAGACGGAGGAGCCAAGAGAGAGTAGGGGGGACGCTTCGAGAGGAAGGAATGAGTCATGCTCTGATTGAAGACCCCCTGCCCTAGTAAATAATGGAAACCTTGATCTTCTACGACTCAAGTGGTGAATAAAGGAATATAGAGTATATGTAGTGGCGAAGCCAGGATCGAGCCCCTGGGGGGCTCTCCTGTGCTTCTTCCACCTCCGGCACCCCTTTCCTTCATTGTTTTGCTCAAAATCTGCAGGGGGGCTTCACGGCATTTCCGGCGGTAGGAGGGGCTCGAGCCCGCCCTCCCCCCCGCCCCGGTGCTAGCTTCGCCGCTGAGTATATGGTATGGTTTGTTTCCAAGTGCTCCATGACACGCAGGATTTTTTTGAATGCATTTATAACTAACTTGACTGAGACAACTTCATTTCTTCGTAATAACTCCCTTCGTCCTTAAGTATTGAGTGAATTCCTTCAATACCAATGAAAATTATATGGTGTTTCCCTCATTTCCATCAAAATTCTTCAAGTTCCCACACTATCGCTACTTCAATTTTCCAATTCCTTCACTGCCATTACCGTCTAATGACTGTTAATTTATTGTTAACTTCACTCCAAAAGACAATTATACCCCTGGTGGTGCCTACTTATTTCACACTCAGAAATCCATGGTTTGCATGAAGTCGTCCATGCCTCAGCGGAGCTCGCAGCCGGGCATCTCTAAGAAGACATCGTTGATGTTGTCGAGGCCGGGATCGATCTCATCCAGCCCCTCGTCCGTAATGTAGTCGAACAACAAGCTCAAGGCGTCTAGGCCGACATGAAAGTCCATCGGGTCGACATTTGGTAGCTGTAGCCTTTAGCGCAGTCTTGGGGGCTTTGAGCATTGAGGATGGCACGCGACAACTGATGGGTGGGTGAATGGAGCAGTTAAGGTGGACGACGAAGAGGAGGCCGTTGGGGTGGTGCTTGTCGAAGTAGTTGGTGAAGAAGTGGGCACAGGCTACCTATGGCGCCGGTGTTTCTCGTCAGGGCGAAGCTTCCGGAGATGGACAAGTAAGCGGTAGAGGTCGTGCCGGCGGTGTCTTAAATGTCATATATTTAAAGACGGAGAGAGTAGTTTACACCAGCAGCATACAGTAAACCTGCTACATGTGCATTACTCCAGCTTCTTCTAATAAAGGTACCTGTATGTCTCAAAAATTGAATCATGACAGTCCTGAGATTCTGAGAATCATTTAGTATCTTCAACATTTTCACTACAATCCTCTATCTAAAAGAAATATATAGTTTACTCGAGTTCATATAGTCAATACGTGAAAAACTCACTTTGGTAACAGGCATATATGGCCTTTAGTAACGGGCAAAGCGCCCGTTACCGATCCCGTTACTGATGACACGTATTCGTAATGGGCATCAAACAACGACCATTACCACAACTAGTCACAGGTCACGTGAAATGGTTGTTTCTCTGGGCCCACACGGAATTTCGGTAACGGGTAGCAAAGCAGAGCCCGTTACATGAACTCAACATCGGAGACATGTGTTGTGAACAAGCGTCTCCTCTGTCTCGACGAAATGAGACGCATCTATTTCACATGCGTCTCCTCTGTCTCGACGAAAGGAGACACTTGCTGTGTACGCGCCTCTCCTGTCTCTCGACTAAAGGAGACACGTGCTATGTACGCGCGTCTCCTCTGTCAGAACTAAAGGAGACGTTTGCTGTGAACCCGCGTCTCCTCTATCTCAACGAAAGGGCCAAGGTCTGTGGCCCACCAGTTAGTATTGGTAACAGGCTTTTATGCTACCCGTTACATTGTTGGCATGTTTAAGAAGTCTGTTACCAGAAGTCCTTGGTAATGGGCGTTGTGGTGGCGAACCCCGGGGTCGGCCTGCCGCGCTTATGGGTAACGGGCGCCAAACAACAACCGTTACAGATGTGGGTGCATGTAATGAGTGTTAAGGGCATGTTACAAATGTTGCATGACCTATTTGAGGTTTTCACGTAGTGAGTATGTGTTTGGTAACTAACCTAGCCTGGTCAAGCATGGGATTGTGTCGATGTTTTAACCCGTCAAACCTAACAAGGGGGTACCCGAGGTAGATGATTGTGGTGAGGATCACCAGACCTGGAACTCGAAGCTGAAGGCAGAGACATGAGACTCAGATTTATACAGGTTCGAGCTGCCAGAGTAGAGGACCCTACGTCCTGTTTGGGGTATCATATGTGGCGCCCTGCGCTTGTTGTTGGGTTGATTGAGATGTTCTCCTAGGTACCCGACCCTCCTTTACACAGTCCAGGGGGCGGGTTCCCAGTCAGTTACAAGGTAGGAGTCCAAGTAAGATTACACGGAACGAGTCCTAGTGGGATTACAGGGAATTCTAGTAGGAGTACATCTTCATCCTTCCTTGTATGGGTACCCAGGGTGCATGCCCGACAGATGTTGATGCTCACTAACTCTTATTTTTATGCATCAACAATACATGAAAAAGGACCAAAAAGATAATTCAACAGTAGTATAGGGCTTTGGATCTCCACAAGTTTTGGTGAATTGTATAATTTCAGGCTATTCAGGAAAATACGAAAGAAATCAAGTCTAGAAGGCTCTGGAAGACTCCCGAACTTAAACCAACGTGACTTACAAGAAAGAAGCATCTAGAAGGAACGAGAAGACACCACGACGAAGAAGCCCACGAGTAGGGACCACCAGGGACCGATCGGCCCTGTGGTGGGGCCGCTCGGCCTGCCACCTCGTCCACGTCAGCCCTGCTTCTGGAACCTTCCTCCACCGCCTATGAGAATCAATCCAAACCGCACATTAGGTCGGTTTGATCCTACGGCGATGTGGCACCTCCTCCGGACTATATAAGCAGATCCTAGACCCCCCTAGGGGCATCGAATCTGAGAATCAATCCATCAGATCAAGTCACCAAGGCAGGAGAAGAAGAGGAGACACAAGAGATAGGATAGCTACTTCATAGTTCTAGATCTACTTCTTAGATCTAGAGCCTAGTTCTAGATAGATAGTCAGATTCGAGTAGAGTTGAGCCTTGCTCCAGTTCCAGATCTGTAAGTTATCAAGATTCAGTTATTATATTGATTCTCAATGACTTTATGCTACTTCAATATTATGTGTGCAATTGCTAAGTTCTTATTTTGTTCTAGTAGTATATCTAATATAGTCATGATTAATGATAAATTCACGCACTTATTCGTAGAGCTCCTAGTATATTACTCGTGTATGCTAGGTAGTAGAGATTATGTAAGCATGGTGCTTAGATATGAGTTACTTGCGGGTTCACCTTATGCTCCGGGTCGTGTGGTAGATCGTAGGTGTGACAGGCCTAATGAGTCCTTTGTAGTCCATCCCCCGAGTGTAAGTGCTGTCGATAATGGTTCTTGGGAGGATCATGTTTCGTTCTTAATCTTCTTGGGTAATCTTCGGGGTGCACACATTTACTCATGACAATTCTATATGTGATGATATGCTATGCTAGAATAGATGAATAACTAGTATTTGTATACTACATAGAATTTGTGCCTCTTAAGTTAATCCATTTCTAATCTAATTAGGAAGTAGTATATTTTATGCTCCACGTGTGCCTCTACCTGTCTAAGTTATCAGTATATATATTTTTATTGGCTTACCCCTGTTAAAGTATGTGCCGTACCATCAATGCCTCATAGAGTAGTCTATTGTCATCCCTATGTCAACACATACATCTATCCTTTCTTCCCTGTGGATACGATATTTTTAAAACCTATCTCCCCGGGTGAAGTGCTCACCGGTATCCGTGCGCTTGCGGATCATTAATTTCTCTGTAAGCTTAATAAATACCAACAAGCATTTCTGGCGCTGTTGCCGGGGAAGATTGGATGGCTACCTTTTGAAAATCGATGGCTAGATACTTTATGATGAAATTGTAATTTGGAACCTCTGCTTAAACACAATTACCCTTGTTTGTCTTTTTCTATCTTATTTGCAGGGTATTAACAGATTTGATTGTGATTCACCACACTTTGATCATCTGAGTCAAGTCAACCAAGGAAGCTTGACACCAAGTTCCTGAAGCCATGTCTGAGAAGACGTTGCGAGAGTTCTCTGCTCCAAGCATCAAGAACATTCGCATTGGACCAACACTTCAAGTCAACCATGAGTTCGAGCTCAAGGCTAGCCTCATCAACATGGTGCAAGCTAATCCATTCAGTGGAAAGGTACATGAAGATGCAAGCACTCATCTCCAGAACTTTTTGGAGATAGGCGCCACCATCTCCATCAAGAACATTCCCATGGACATGATCCTACTCCGCTTATTCCCATTCTCACTAACGGGAAGAGCGAGACAATGGTTCTACTCCAATGAAAAAGAAATAAACACATGGGAGAAATGTTCTACCACCTTCCTTGCTAAGTTTTTCCCCACAAGCAAAACCAATGCCTTACATGGAAAAATCACCAACTTCCAGCAGCAGAAAGGCGAATCAATTCCAGAGGCATGGGAACGATTGCAAGAATACATTTCAGATTGCCCTCATCATAGAATGGAAGAATGGATGCTCTTACAAGGATTCTACCATGGACTAAACCAGAAAGCAAGTGAGCATCTGGACGCAACTGCTGGAGGATAATTTTTGTCACTCACTCCGGAAACAGCCAACATACTCATGCACAAGATCTCAGAGAATCAAGGCTGGACCCAGAAGAACATCCAACACTGTCATCAGAGCGAAGAAGTACAAGAAGATGAAGAATTGAAGGCAGTGTCAACTGATATGGATGTGCTGTTGGACCGGCTTGAGGAGCGAGCAAACCTTAAGAAGGATCGACAAGCTTTACAAGACTACATGAATTCTTCAAGAAATTCAAGCTTGGTGGTCCACAAGTCAGCACCAACCCAAAGAAAAGACCTACAACCACGACCAACTTACGCAGGTAAGTATTCAGGTAATAATTCCAAGCAACCTTCACTACGAGGATTAATTGAAGAACAGGCTAGAATTAATGATAATTTCTCTAAGAAGCTTGTTTCTAATGATAAGATTCTAGAAGATATAAATGCTAAAATGGATAGTTTTTCTGCTATCTTAAAAGATCAAGTTGCTTTTAATGCTAGACTAGAATCAAAGTTAGCAAAACTGTCCACTTCTTAGATCTAGATAGATAGTTAGATTCGAGTAGAGTTGAGCCTTGCTCCAGTTCCAGATCTGTAAGTTATCAAGATTCAGTTATTATATTATTTCTCAATGACTTTATGCTACTTCAATCTTATGTATGCAATTGCTAAGTTCTTATTTTGTTCTAGTAGTATATCTGATATAGTCATGATTAATGATAAATTCACGCATTTATTCATAGAGCTCCTAGTATATTACTCGAGTATGCTAGGTAGTAGAGATTATGTAAGCATGGTGCTTAGATATGATTTACTTGCGGGTTCACCTTATGCTCCGGGTTGTGTGGTAGATCGTAGGTGTGACAGGCCTATTGAGTCCTTTGTAGTCCATCCCCCGAGTGTAAATGCTGTCGATAATGGTTCTTGGGAGGATCATGTTTCGTTCTTGATCTTCTTGGGTAATCTTCGGGGTGCACACATTTACTCATGACAATTCTATATGTGATGATATGCTATGCTAGAATAGATGAATAACTAGTATTTGTATACTACATAGAATTTGTGCCTCTTAAGTTAATCCAGTTCTAATCTAATTAGGAAGTAGTATATTTTATGCTCCGCGTGTGCCTCTACCTGTCTAAGTTATCAGTATATATATTTTTATTGGCTTACCCCTGTTAAAGTATGTGCCGTACCATCAATGCCTCATAGAGTAATCTATTGCCATCCCTATGTCAACAGATACATCTATCCTTTCTTCCCTGTGGATACGATATTTTTAAAACCCATCTCCCCGAATGAAGTGCTCACCGGTATCCGTGCGCTTGCGGATCATTAATTTCTCTGTAGGCTTAATAAATGCCAACAACAGACTGAGGAGCACAAGTGCATTTTGTGCACGTTACTTTACCAAATGCCAGTATGAAAAGAATATAAGTTATGCAACAATAGCTGGTCAACTTTAATTAGCTAGCTATATCGTCTCGATCCAGTTTTAGGAGTGCCACGAAAACTGGGTTTTAACATGGCTTCATCACTGGTGTGTTTATTGTGCACACGACAAATCGAGTTTGTTAATGGAATAGTATTGACCCAAAATTTCTCAGAATGAAAATGTCATCAGTGAAATTGATCCAATCGATATATCTCAAGCTAATTAGTAATTAGTCAGACATGAGTGATCAGTATCTCTAGTGGAATAATACATGTCATGAGATATAATATTAATCACCGGAGAACCAAATCAGCATTAAGCAATATCCTATTGTGTCATGCATGACGAGCACACCACGATCATCAAAAGTTTACATGCATGGTCGATCACCAATCTGGGTCAAGGGAGTAGATATTGATCTGCTCATCAGGACCGTGTTGACCAAATCAACTAGTTGCTTTCACGGGAGATACAGTACACCTGAGACAATTTCTTGTGCGGTCCTTTTTTAAAAAAAAATAGTCATCTTTAATATTTTTGTGGATCTTCGAGCACTACTTAGTGACTACTGGATATCTCTTATTCAGTTTTTTTGCTATCTAATTTGGAATGTACTTTTGTTAAAAAAAAGTGTAAAGAACATGTCAGGATTGTTAGTAGAGTGCAAAAATATAGAAAGGTATGGCACCTTTGAAATGTTCTTCATATAAAATAGTTGTGCTGTTTCATCAGCAGCTTCTACCAGAGACCGTTTCTTCTATTGGTAGGTTCAACGAGGACTTATTCAGTCATTATCTTCATGTTGCCACAAGCTTTGGCAGGCTATATATAAGCACTCCATCTCTTGCCCAGAGCATCAACAAAACAGACATTAACACGAGCAGTGGAATTGTCTACTTCAGATAGCTCAAACCCAAATCAGAGGGAAACTAATTAAAATGGCTTCCTCCAGCTTTCTTCTAGCAGCCTTCTTAGCTATTGTCTTTTCTCAGGCCATTGCTTCTGACCCCAGCCCCCTCCAGGACTTCTGTGTCGCTGACATGCACTCTCCTGGTATGAATGCGCTCACTTTTAACTTTGTTTTTATGTGTTCTTTAATGCTAAATGACCGATTACATAAATAGTAATAATTTATTAGAACATACATCTACATATATACAAAAATAACTTTTTATGTACTGCTCAAAAGAACTTATGATCTGTGTACCTCATCTGTTTGTGCAGTGAAGGTGAATGGATTTGTTTGCAAGGACGCCGTGGCCGTGAACGCAGATGACTTCTTCAAGGCAGCAAACTTGGACAAACCTAGGGCTACCAACAAGGTGGGATCAATGGTCACGTTGATCAGTGCCTTGCAGCTCCCTGGTCTCAACACTCTAGGCATCTCTCTGGCTCGCATTGACTATGCACCCTTAGGTCAAAACCCACCGCACACTCACCCCCGTGCCACTGAGATTCTCACGGTGCTCGAGGGGACTCTCTACGTTGGGTTTGTCACATCCAACCAAAACAATAACACATTGTTTGCCAAGGTTCTCAACAAGGGTGATGTGTTTGTATTCCCCGAAGGGCTCATCCACTTCCAATTCAACCCCAACCACGACAAGCCAGCAGTTGCTATCGCTGCGCTCAGTAGCCAAAACCCCGGTGTTATTACTATCGCCAATGCGGTCTTTGGATCAAAGCCACCGATCTCAGATGATGTCTTGGCCAAGGCATTCCAGGTGCAAAAGGGGACAATTGATTGGCTCCAAGCTCAATTCTGGGAGGATAACCAGAACTAAGTAATCAATGTTTTGAGTTTGTTGTATCAACAGCTTTCTTTATATGCATCTTGCATATAACTACATGTTTTAAGTTTCTATGCTACGATTAATAAAATAAATGGTGAGTGTGCCTGTGAGCTTTACCGTATGGCTTCTTTGGATATTAATGTAAACAATATTTCTTGAACTGGTTGTCTTGTCTTGTACCTCAACTTGTTATATTTTCCTTATCCGCAAAATACTTATTATTGTCGTTAGAGTGTCACACAAATCTGTCTTCACTAGCAAAGATATTTATTACCTCATGAAACTGAAGCTATGCTCAAATGAAACCTCCCGTTCCTCTTTTGTCGCTCTGTAGTCCTTGCAGATCAGCGCCTCTTGGCTAGATGGAACACGTACCGGAATTTAAACAGGTTGTCTAGAATGGTAAAGAGACGAGCTCCTCAACAAACTGGTTCCAGCGCTTGGCTGATGTGATGGTGTTTTGTGGTTGATCATTAGCTACATCTCTCTTCAAGATATTGACAAGATGGGGTCTGATTATCAAGACCACACGCAACATTGGAGACTTGAGAATCATGCTGCATCAAAGTAATCTCATTGCACGTCAAGAAAAAAGTGTACATAAACAAGCCACGATTTGCTAGTGTTTTACATGATTAGTACAACTTCTGTTATTGTACTTCACATAATGAAAGGACGATTTGAAGGATTAGCCATTCAATCATTCAAATAATATTTGATAGTGAACTCCAAAACCCTCTAACATATAGTTAAGGAAAAAATCACCATTAAAATCATCTAAAAGCATTACTTGTAATTGTGCTATAGTTTCTATAAATAAACCCACAAATTTCAAAGATCTTGATCACCTATCCTATACTCGCCCACAGACTATGTGGTTGCAAGTTGCAACAATCCAAGTAAAGCAACATAAACCAGCTCAAGCTCAAACCGCAGTTGTGATGGTGCCGAAAATCGACGCCATAGATGTGGCGAGAAAACCAACAGCTGTTCTGAAGATTTGTTGTGGCACGGCACTGTCTTGTCATGAACAAAATGAAGATTTGTTCTGCAGCAAAACTGTAGCATGGCGTGCTACCATTACCAAGCACAGCACCTGGTCAGATGGAGTCCCATTATTAGTCAACCATACAACACCTCGAGCCACTGTGTGGATGTGAATAAAAAATAGATCCTCCCACACCCTCCCCTGTTTTTTTTTTTTTTTTGAGAATCACACCCTCCCCAGTTACAATATCAAGCAACTATAGATAATTGAATCTTTGAAGGAAAAAATGTGCACGTTTTCTCTTTAGGTAAAATATAGTGGGGGTAAGAAAAGAGTTCCAGCCGCTTATTTGCCTCAGAAGGAGCAGCTGATGGTATGATATGAACAAGTCAAGAAGTTGACTGACTTGGTATTGTTCATCATATGCAAGCATGTGCGACAGCTACCTGGCCTCCTCATCAGGGTACGGATGCATTGAATTAAGTCATGCAAGTAAATGCTCCAACAAAATGCTGCCCTAGTTTTTTTTTACAACATCACATATATTAAAGCTTAAACAACCATTACATCAAGGTCCTCAAAGAAGACTGAATTACAACTACGTCCTTGGACAGGATAAGGACTACTGCAGCATCTTGAGCGGTGGCGACGGCGAGGTCGCTGGAGGAGGGCAGTAGGGGCGATGATGTCGCATACACCCGGATGAGGGCCACGCATAGCGTCGGTTGAAGTAGGGCAGACCGAGTGTTGTGGAGGAGAAACACACCGAACGACCGAAAGATCGAGGTATAGTCGTCGCCGGAGGTTGAAGACACTCGAAGTCGTTTCCCAGGTGGGGACGAGGAAGACGGGCCAACGCCTGATGCAGAGTAACCTGGAGGTACTGGATCTGTTGATGGCTGCCAGAGGGGGCGAAGCAAATCTGCAGTGGTTGGAGGGCGGAGGTGGGTGGAGTGGAGCTGATCTGTGGTGGTGACGGGGTGAAGAGGGACAAAGCAGAGTAGATCAGCAGAAATGGCGAGGCGGGGCGAGACCGGGTTGAGCAGATTTCTAGGGTGGTCGAGGCGGAGGAGTGTGGGGTGGGGTGGGTCAATGGCGGAGGCGAAGCAAGGAAGAGAGAATCTCGAGGATGGAGCAAGCGAGGCGAGGCGGCAGAGGCGGGGACAAGATCTGGTGGGGAAGATGGCGGAGGTATTTTATTTAAACATACCTTGTTTGTGATGGAGCCGGTGACGAGGAAGCCAACGACGGCGACCATGGCGACGATGGCGGAGCGGACCAGGCAGTACAAACCACAGAGGGTAATAGCCATACAGGCAACAAACAACTAAAAGGGAAACCTACTTAGTAGATCTACTACGGGGAGGAGCTCCCTGCCCTTCTCACCGCTGGTGAGACGCCGGAGGGGAAGAAGGGAGGGGCCCGAGCCGGGAAGACAGAGGAGCCAAGAGAGAGTAGGGGGGACGCTTCGAGAGGAAGGAATGAGTCATGCTCTAATTGAAGACCCCCCGCCCTAGTAAATAATGGAAACCTTGATCTTCTACGACTCAAGTGGTGAATAAAGGAATATAGAGTATATGTAGTGGCGAAGCCAGGATCGAGCCCCTGGGGGGCTCTCCTGTGCTTCTTCCACCTCCGGCACCCCTTTCCTTCATTGTTTTGCTCAAAATCTGCAGGGGGCTTCACGACATTTCCGGCGGTAGGAGGGGCTCGAGCCCGCTCTCCCCCCCGTCCCTGTGCTAGCTTCGCCGCTGAGTATATGGTATGGTTTGTTTCCAAGTGCTCCATGACACGCAGGATTTTTTTGAATGCATTTATAACTAACTTGACTGAGACAACTTCATTTCTTCGTAATAACTCCCTTCGTCCTTAAGTATTGAGTGAATTCCTTCAATACCAATGAAAATTATATGGTGTTTCCCTCATTTCCATCAAAATTCTTCAAGTTCCCACACTGTCGCTACTTCAATTTTCCAATTCCTTCACTGCCATTACCGTCTAATGACCGTTAATTTGTTGTTAACTTCACTCCAAAAGACAATTATACCCCTGGTGGTGCTTTCTTATTTCACACTCAGAAATCCATGGTTTGCATGAAGTCGTCCATGCCTCAGCTGAGCTCGCAGCCGGGCATCTCTAAGAAGACATCGTTGATGTTGTCGAGGCCGAGATCGATCTCATCCAGCTCCTCGTCCGTAATGTAGTCGAACAACAAGCTCAAGGCGTCTAGGCCGACATGAAAGTCCATCGGGTCGATATTTGGTAGCTGTAGCCTTTAGCGCAGTCTTGGGGGCTTTGAGCATTGAGGACGGCACGCGACAACTGATGGGTGGGTGAATGGAGCAGTTAAGGTGGACGACGAAGAGGAGGCCGTTGGGGTGGTGCTTGTCGAAGTAGTTGGTGAAGAAGTGGGCACAGGCTACCTATGGCGCCGGTGTTTCTCGTCAGGGCGAAGCTTCCGGAGATGGACAAGTAAGCGGTAGAGGTCGTGCCGGCGGTGTCTTAAATGTCATATATTTAAAGACGGAGAGAGTAGTTTACACCAGCAGCATACAGTAAACCTGCTACATGTGCATTACTCCAGCTTCTTCTAATAAAGGTACCTGTATGTCTCAAAAATTGAATCATGACAGTCCTGAGATTCTGAGAATCATTTAGTATCTTCAACATTTTCACTACAATCCTCTATCTAAAAGAAAAATATAGTTTACTCGAGTTCATATAGTCACTACGTGAAAAACTCACTTTGGTAACAGGCATATATGGCCTTTAGTAACGGGCAAAGCGCCCGTTACCGATCCCGTTACTGATGACACGTATTCGTAATGGGCATCAAACAACGACCATTACCACAACTAGTCACAGGTCACGTGAAATGGTTGTTTCTCTGGGCCCACACGGAATTTTGGTAACGGGCAGCAAAGCAGAGCCCGTTACATGAACTCAACATCGGAGACGTGTGCTGTGAACATGCGTCTCCTCTGTCTCGACGAAATGAGACGCGTCTATTTCACGCGCGTCTCCTCTGTCTCGACGAAAGGAGACGCTTGCTGTGTACGCGCCTCTCCTGTCTCTCGACTAAAGGAGACACGTGCTATGTACGCGCGTCTCCTCTGTCAGAACTAAAGGAGACGTTTGCTGTGAACCCGCGTCTCCTCTATCTCAACGAAAGGGCCAAGTTCTGTGGCCCACCAGTTAGTATTGGTAACAGGCTTTTATGCTACCCGTTACATTGTTGGCATGTTTAAGAAGTCCGTTACCAGAAGTCCTTGGTAACGGGCGTTGTGGTGGCGAACCCCGGGGTCGGCCTGCCGCGCTTATGGGTAACGGGCGCCAAACAACAACCGTTACAGATGTGGGTGCATGTAATGAGTGTTAAGGGCACATTACAAATGTTGCATGACCTATTTGAGGTTTTCACGTAGTGAGTATGTGTTTGGTAACTAACCTAGCCTGGTCAAGCATGGGATTGTGTCGATGTTTTAACCCGGCAAACCTAACAAGGGGGTACCCGAGGTAGATGATTGTGGTGAGGATCGCCAGACCTGGAACTCGAAGGTGAAGGCAGAGACACGAGACTCAGATTTATACAGGTTCGGGCTGCCAGAGTAGAGGACCCTACGTCCTGTTTGGGGTATCATATGTGGCGCCCTGCGCTTGTTGTTGGGTTGATTGAGATGTTCCCCTAGGTACCCGACCCTCCATTATACAGTCCAGGGGGCGGGTTCCCAGTCAGTTACAAGGTAGGAGTCCAAGTAAGATTACATGGAACGAGTCCTAGTGGGATTACAGGGAATTCTAGTAGGAGTACATCTTCATCCTTCCTTGTATGGGTACCCGGGGTGTATGCCCGACAGATGTTGATGCTCACTAACTCTTATTTTTATGCATCAACTATACATGAAAAAGGACCAAAAAGATAATTCAACAGTAGTATAGGGCTTCGGATCTCCACAAGTTTTGGTGAATTGTATAATTTCAGGCTATTCAGGAAAATACGAAAGAAATCAAGTCTAGAAGGCTCTGGAAGACTCCCGAACTTAAACCAACGTGGCTTACAAGAAAGAAGCATCTAGAAGGAACGAGAAGACACCACGACGAAGAAGCCCACGAGTAGGGACCACCAGGGACCGATCGGCCCTGTGGTGGGGCCGCTCGGCCTGCCACCTCGTCCACGTCAGCCCTGCTTCTGGAACCTTCCTCCACCGCCTATGACAATCAATCCAAACCGCACATTAGGTCGGTTTGATCGTGCGGCGACGTGGCACCTCCTCCGGACTATATAAGCAGATCCTAGACCCCCCTTGGGGCTTCGAATATGAGAATCAATCCATCAGATCAAGTCGCCAAGGCAGGAGAAGAAGAGGAGACACAAGAGATAGGATAGCTACTTCATAGTTCTAGATCTACTTCTTAGATCTAGAGCCTAGTTCTAGATAGATAGTCCGATTCGAGTAGAGTTGAGCCTTGCTCCAGTTCCAGATCTGTAAGTTATCAAGATTCAGTTATTATATTGTTTCTCAATGACTTTATGCTACTTCAATATTATGTGTGCAATTGCTAAGTTCTTATTTTGTTCTAGTAGTATATCTAATATAGTCATGATTAATGATAAATTCACACACTTATTCGTAGAGCTCCTAGTATATTACTCGAGTATGCTAGGTAGTAGAGATTATGTAAGCATGGTGCTTAGATATGAGTTACTTGCGGGTTCACCTTATGCTCCGGGTCGTGTGGTAGATCGTAGGTGTGACAGGCCTATTGAGTCCTTTGTAGTCCATCCCCCGAGTGTAAGTGCTGTCGATAATGGTTCTTGGGAGGATCATGTTTCGTTCTTAATCTTCTTGGGTAATCTTCGGGGTGCACACATTTACTCATGACAATTCTATATGTGATGATATGATATGCTAGAATAGATGAATAACTAGTATTTGTATACTACATAGAATTTGTGCCTCTTAAGTTAATCCATTTCTAATCTAATTAGGAAGTAGTATATTTTATGCTCCACGTGTGCCTCTACCTGTCTAAGTTATCAGTATATATATTTTTATTGGCTTACCCCTGTTAAAGTATGTGCCGTACCATCAATGCCTCATAGAGTAGTCTATTGTCATCCCTATGTCAACACATACATCTATCCTTTCTTCCCTGTGGATACGATATTTTTAAAACCTATCTCCCCGGGTGAAGTGCTCACCGGTATCCGTGCGCTTGCGGATCATTAATTTCTATGTAAGCTTAATAAATACCAACAAGCATTTCTGGCGCTGTTGCCGGGGAAGATTGGATGGCTACCTTTTGAAAATCGATGGCTAGATACTTTATGATGAAATTGTAATTTGGAACCTCTGCTTAAACACAATTACCCTTGTTTGTCTTTTTCTATCTTATTTGCAGGGTATTAACAGGTTTGATTGTGATTCACCACACTTTGATCATCTGAGTCAAGTCAACCAAGGAAGCTCTACACCAAGTTCCTGAAGCCATGTCTGAGAAGACGTTGCGAGAGTTCTCTGCTCCAAGCATCAAGAACATTCGCATTGGACCAACACTTCAAGTCAACCATGGGTTCGAGCTCAAGGCTAGCCTCATCAACATGGTGCAAGCTAATCCATTCAGTGGAAAGGTACATGAAGATGCAAGCACTCATCTCCAGATCTTTTTGGAGATAGGCGCCACCATCTCCATCAAGAACATTCCCTTGGACATGATCCTACTCCGCTTATTCCCATTCTCACTAACGGGAAGAGCGAGACAATGGTTCTACTCCAATGAAAAAGAAATAAACACATGGGAGAAATGTTCTACCACCTTCCTTGCTAAGTTTTTCCCCACAGGCAAAACCAATGCCTTACATGGAAAATCACCAACTTCCGGCAGCAGAAAGGCGAATCAATTCCAGAGGCATGGGAACGATTGCAAGAATACATTTCAGATTGCCCTCATCATGGAATGGAAGAATGGATGCTCTTACAAGGATTCTACCATGGACTAAACCAGAAAGCAAGTGAGCATCTGGACGCAACTGCTGGAGGATAATTTTTGTCACTCACTCCGGAAACAGCCAACATACTCATGCACAAGATCTCAGAGAATCAAGGCTGGACCCAGAAGAACATCCAACACTGTCATCAGAGCGAAGAAGTACAAGAAGATGAAGAATTGAAGGCAGTGTCAACTGATATGGATGTGCTGTTGGACCGGCTTGAGGAGCGAGCAAACCTTAAGAAGGATCGACAAGCTTTACAAGACTACATGAATTCTTCAAGAAATTCAAGCTTGGTGGTCCACAAGTCAGCACCAACCCAAAGAAAAGACCTACAACCACGACCAACTTACGCAGGTAAGTATTCAGGTAATAATTCCAAGCAACCTTCACTACGAGGATTAATTGAAGAACAGGCTAGAATTAATGATAATTTCTCTAAGAAGCTTGTTTCTAATGATAAGATTCTAGAAGATATAAATGCTAAAATGGATAGTTTCTCTGCTATCTTAAAAGATCAAGTTGCTTTTAATGCTAGACTAGAATCAAAGTTAGCAAAACTGTCCACTTCTTAGATCTAGATAGATAGTTAGATTCGAGTAGAGTTGAGCCTTGCTCCAGTTCCAGATCTGTAAGTTATCAAGATTCAGTTATTATATTATTTCTCAATGACTTTATGCTACTTCAATCTTATGTATGCAATTGCTAAGTTCTTATTTTGTTCTAGTAGTATATCTGATATAGTCATGATTAATGATAAATTCACGCATTTATTCATAGAGCTCCTAGTATATTACTCGAGTATGCTAGGTAGTAGAGATTATGTAAGCATGGTGCTTAGATATGATTTACTTGCGGGTTCACCTTATGCTCCGGGTTGTGTGGTAGATCGTAGGTGTGACAGGCCTATTGAGTCCTTTGTAGTCCATCCCCCGAGTGTAAATGCTGTCGATAATGGTTCTTGGGAGGATCATGTTTCGTTCTTGATCTTCTTGGGTAATCTTCGGGGTGCACACATTTACTCATGACAATTCTATATGTGATGATATGCTATGCTAGAATAGATGAATAACTAGTATTTGTATACTACATAGAATTTGTGCCTCTTAAGTTAATCCAGTTCTAATCTAATTAGGAAGTAGTATATTTTATGCTCCGTGTGTGCCTCTACCTGTCTAAGTTATCAGTATATATATTTTTATTGGCTTACCCCTGTTAAAGTATGTGCCGTACCATCAATGCCTCATAGAGTAATCTATTGCCATCCCTATGTCAACAGATACATCTATCCTTTCTTCCCTGTGGATACGATATTTTTAAAACCCATCTCCCCGAATGAAGTGCTCACCGGTATCCGTGCGCTTGCGGATCATTAATTTCTCTGTAGGCTTAATAAATGCCAACAACAGACTGAGGAGCACAAGTGCATTTTGTGCACGTTACTTTACCAAATGCCAGTATGAAAAGAATATAAGTTATGCAACAATAGCTGGTCAACTTTAATTAGCTAGCTATATCGTCTCGATCCAGTTTTAGGAGTGCCACGAAAACTGGGTTTTAACATGGCTTCATCACTGGTGTGTTTATTGTGCACACGACAAATCGAGTTTGTTAATGGAATAGTATTGACCCAAAATTTCTCAGAATGAAAATGTCATCAGTGAAATTGATCCAATCGATATATCTCAAGCTAATTAGTAATTAGTCAGACATGAGTGATCAGTATCTCTAGTGGAATAATACATGTCATGAGATATAATATTAATCACCGGAGAACCAAATCAGCATTAAGCAATATCCTATTGTGTCATGCATGACGAGCACACCACGATCATCAAAAGTTTACATGCATGGTCGATCACCAATCTGGGTCAAGGGAGTAGATATTGATCTGCTCATCAGGACCGTGTTGACCAAATCAACTAGTTGCTTTCACGGGAGATACAGTACACCTGAGACAATTTCTTGTGCGGTCCTTTTTAAAAAAAAAATAGTCATCTTTAATATTTTTGTGGATCTTCGAGCACTACTTAGTGACTACTGGATATCTCTTATTCAGTTTTTTTGCTATCTAATTTGGAATGTACTTTTGTTAAAAAAAAGTGTAAAGAACATGTCAGGATTGTTAGTAGAGTGCAAAAATATAGAAAGGTATGGCACCTTTGAAATGTTCTTCATATAAAATAGTTGTGCTGTTTCATCAGCAGCTTCTACCAGAGACCGTTTCTTCTATTGGTAGGTTCAACGAGGACTTATTCAGTCATTATCTTCATGTTGCCACAAGCTTTGGCAGGCTATATATAAGCACTCCATCTCTTGCCCAGAGCATCAACAAAACAGACATTAACACGAGCAGTGGAATTGTCTACTTCAGATAGCTCAAACCCAAATCAGAGGGAAACTAATTAAAATGGCTTCCTCCAGCTTTCTTCTAGCAGCCTTCTTAGCTATTGTCTTTTCTCAGGCCATTGCTTCTGACCCCAGCCCCCTCCAGGACTTCTGTGTCGCTGACATGCACTCTCCTGGTATGAATGCGCTCACTTTTAACTTTGTTTTTATGTGTTCTTTAATGCTAAATGACCGATTACATAAATAGTAATAATTTATTAGAACATACATCTACATATATACAAAAATAACTTTTTATGTACTGCTCAAAAGAACTTATGATCTGTGTACCTCATCTGTTTGTGCAGTGAAGGTGAATGGATTTGTTTGCAAGGACGCCGTGGCCGTGAACGCAGATGACTTCTTCAAGGCAGCAAACTTGGACAAACCTAGGGCTACCAACAAGGTGGGATCAATGGTCACGTTGATCAGTGCCTTGCAGCTCCCTGGTCTCAACACTCTAGGCATCTCTCTGGCTCGCATTGACTATGCACCCTTAGGTCAAAACCCACCGCACACTCACCCCCGTGCCACTGAGATTCTCACGGTGCTCGAGGGGACTCTCTACGTTGGGTTTGTCACATCCAACCAAAACAATAACACATTGTTTGCCAAGGTTCTCAACAAGGGTGATGTGTTTGTATTCCCCGAAGGGCTCATCCACTTCCAATTCAACCCCAACCACGACAAGCCAGCAGTTGCTATCGCTGCGCTCAGTAGCCAAAACCCCGGTGTTATTACTATCGCCAATGCGGTCTTTGGATCAAAGCCACTGATCTCAGATGATGTCTTGGCCAAGGCATTCCAGGTGCAAAAGGGGACAATTGATTGGCTCCAAGCTCAATTCTGGGAGGATAACCAGAACTAAGTAATCAATGTTTTGCGTTTGTTGTATCAACAGCTTTCTTTATATGCATCTTGCATATAACTACATGTTTTAAGTTTCTATGCTACGATTAATAAAATAAATGGCGAGTATTTGGTACAACTGACTTCCTGTTTGTGTGCCTACGAGCTGTACCATATGGCTTCTTTGGATGTTGTTGTAAACAATATTTCTTCAACCGGTTGTCTTGACTTGTACCTCAACTTACACGCAAAAAAAACTTATTATTGTCCTTATGGGTGTCACAGTACATTATATCTTCACTAGCCACGAATCAGAAAGAGCCTGATGTTATGCAAGATGTTAGCCGATAAAACTGAATGCATGCTCAAATGAAATCTCTCATTCCTCTGGACTCTGGTCTCTTGGCTCAGTTGGGATGGAGTGGTGATGCTTGCACTGAGATGGAACATGTACTGGAACAGGTTGTCTAACTAAAATGGTGAAATGAGAACAGCTCGTCAACAAATTGGTTCGGCGCATGGTTGAGGGTGATGGCTTTTTGTCTTTTTTCTGTTGTGTTAATGTGTTTTGAACGATGTCGACATTGCCACAAGATATTGAAAAAAGCAAACTCATTATCAGGACCTCACAGAACATTGGAGACTTGAGAATTATGTTGTGTCCAAGTAATCTCACGTGCAAGGAAAAAAAATGAAACAAGTGTAACATTGTAAGTGCATATAAACAAACTATGTAAAGCAACATGAACCAGCTCAACCCTCAAGGGGCAGAACTTTACATCTACTCCATCCGTTACAAATTATATGGTATTTTGTTTTCCTAGATACATAGATTTTACTATGCATCAGGTATAATGTATACGTAGCTGCATAGTAAAAATCTTGTATCTAGAAAAGCCAAAACGGACTACAATTTAGAACGAAGGTAGTTACTATAGTAGCACAAATGTCTAAATGGAAGATATACAGTAACTAGTAGCAACAATGTTTTAAATGGAAGATATACATACCAGCCAATTTAGACAATTGATATGAAAACAGTAGTCCCATGTTTTAAAATACTGGACGTCCTCGGACAAGCTATTTAGTTCACCTAGTTTAAGAAACATCATATGTTAATAATTTAACCAAAGGAGTAAACTTTAGAGCTATGGAAAAGACACTATATATTTAAAGCACCTATATATAGTTTTCTCAGACAAAAAAATGCCCATCTTTTCTTTTCAGGTCAAGAATATATATAGTGTTGTAAGAAAAGAGATCCATCAGCCACTTATTATATTGCGATGCCCATGGAAAAGACACTATATATTTAAGGAGCAGGTGACTAATGGTACGGTATGAAGAAGTCAAGAATTTGACCAGGCGGCCAATAGCAATGGTTACTGAACTTGTATTGTTGCAAGCATGTGCGACAGCTAACCCTCCTCATCGTGGTACGGCTGCATTGGACCAAGTCATGCAAGTAACTGCTCCAACAAAATGTTAGCCTAGTGTAAATATTGGAAACATTTGATCTTCTACGACTCTAGTGATCACCAATATGACACAGTAAAATATGGAGTTTGTGTTACTTTGTTTAGAAGCTGTGTTAGGTAGAAATAGTACATATTATAAGGTTTTGTCGTTGTAAGTACGTGCTCCATGACGTGTGAGTTTCATTTTGAACGCATATATACATAAATTGACTGAGGCAACTTCATTCCTTGCTAATTACTTTTTACACCACATACACGATTACTCCAGCTACTTTTACCAAAGAGACTGTATATGTCTTAAAAATTGAATCCACTCAAGGCATCCCACTGTCAGGGTTGAGACCTAGACAGATTTGCAAGGGGGCTACCCAAGCAGTTTGCAGGTTAAAGGAGTGATCGGGGAACTAAGAGCGTAGATGGTTATGCACGGGATGCACACGAAATTCTCGGCGAGACATGAGGAGCACGGCGATTTATATTGGTTCGGGCCTCCGGAGAGTAAAACCCTACGTCCAGTTTGGTAGTGGAATTATGCGAGAGAGATCTGCCCCCGAGGAGGGCGCCCCAGGCCGCCTTATATTGGCTGACGACATCGGCCTAAAAGTCGGTTTCCATCTATCCTAGTCGGTTATAATATGGAAGGCTTATCCGAACTGCCTTAAACTCGCACTCCAAGCTGTCTTCACGTCCTTGGGCCCACATGTCAGGTCGGGCAGGGCCCACTAACAAGTCGGCGGGTCTTCTGGTAGGTCGGGCCCGCCTGTCGGGGATGGCTGAGACCCTGGTCAGTGGGGACCCAGAGGTACCCATGTCTCTCAAGCTCCCGATCGATGTGTAGGCGTAGCGATCGAGACGAGGTCATGTCGAAGCGAAGCAAAGGCATGGCACCGCTTAGGTCGCGTAGGGTGCACGGGATCCAAAAAAGAAAAAACCCCTCCAATGTGTGCACAAAGTCGAACGTCGAGCTCCTGGAATGTAGGTCCAGAAGGTCAAAGTGAAGGCAAGACGTCGATCTTGAAGAACCGCCGACCTGACCTGGATCAGGTAACACAAAGGAGCTTCCGCAACCTTCAGGAAGGTCGCAACGCCAACCGTACGTAGGTCGAGCAGAGGAGTAGTGGAAGCAGGCTTCTAGTAGGTCGATGCGACGTAGAAGAAGAGGGCGACGTATGATGCACTCGTGTAGTAGCCCCGAGCAGTAAAGCGACCAGAATGGTCGGTTTGATGCTCTAGAAGAGAAAGAGAACCTAGGGCCTTCTGCTGAAGTGGACGACGACGGAGACGCCGGGAGGTCTGGCGACCTGAAGTGGACGACGACGGAGACGCCGGGAGGTCTGGCGACCTGAAGTGGACGACGACGGAGACCTTGGGAGGTCTAGCGACCTGAAGTGGACGACGACGGAGACGTCGGGAGGTCTGTAGACCTAAAGAAGGAGACGACGGAGCCGCCGGGATGTCCGTAGACCTAAAGAGGGCGACGACGGAGCCACCGAGAGGTCTGTAGACCTAATGAGGACGGCAACGGAGCCGCCGGGAAGGTCTCGTGATCTTGAGAGGGCGACGACAGAGTCGCGGGAAGGTCTTCGGACCTTGAGTGGGCGACGACGGAGTCGCGGGAAGGTCTTCAGACCTTGACTGGGTGACGATGGAGTTGCGGGAAGGTCTTCGGACCTTGACTAGGTGACGACGGAGTCGCGGGAAGGTCTCATGACCTTGAGTGGGAGACGACAGAGTCGCGGGAAGGTCTCATGACCTTGAGTGGGCGACAACGGAGTCGCGGGAAGGTCTGCCGACCTTGAGTGGGCGACGACGGAGTCGCGGGAAGGTCTCATGACATTGAGTGGGTGACGACGGAGTCACGGGAAGGTCTTCATGCTAAAGCAAGGGGGACGTCCAAAACAGGCTGGCAGGGCTATAATAGCACGTCGACCTCAAGAAGGTCACGCATCCAGGGCGCCCAACAAGGTTGGTAGAGCCGTAGACATACCGAGGTATTGCAAGTCCTAGGTATGAAGGCACGCCGACCTCAGGAAGGCCATTTTGGTGCCCAGACGACCAGCATAGCTACCAATCATCCAGCGGAGCCATAGTACAAAGGTATTGACGACCTAAGTAGCGGGCACACCGACCTCGGGGGTCCGACGAAATCGTAGACTGGACTCCAGGCGCCTAGACGGATCTGGTAAAGCAGCGAGGAACGCCTACCCCGGAAGGTCTTCAATCGAACCTACGACCATTCTGCTTAAGAAACAGAAATATAGGCTGTTTGGAATAGATCCGTTTACATGCAGAGCCATAGCGGGTGCACCAGGATGCAGAGCCTAGCAGGTGCAATGAAGACGCAGAGCCGTAAAGGGTGCGTTTGATCGTCGTCGTCGTCCATAGATGTAGCAAGGAGCAGAGCCATCTGGCACAGAGAAAGTCTTATCCCTTCGTAGACTACAGGGTCACGAGTTAACCACTACTCATAGAGAGGACGGCTTACCGACTACGCTGCTCAGCATGGAGGCTTAGGTGTAGCCGGCGCGCGGGGGAGGGGGTGGGGGGGGGTTCAGAGACTCAAGGTCTTGCAACCACATGACTAAGAATGCGCATATCAATTTAAAAGGCCCTTTAAGGAAAGACACATAGAAGTAATTAAAAATCCCTCGGGACGAAGGGGGAGGGAAAATAAAGCAGGGAAAAACATGTAAAGCAGGTCTACGAAAGAAATTGGACCAGTAAAATATTTAATTACAAATAAAACATAGCTTGTGCGTCGCCGTGGCCGAGGTCGACGTGGCGAGCTCGAGACGCCGAAAAGATCAGCGATGAGTCGATGGAGTGGTCGGCGGCGCTGGGCGCAGGATCAGCGGTGCGCGGCGCACTAGGTCAGAAAAACCGAAGCTGCGCCGAGCGAGATCGGAACGTCGATGAGGCATGGTGCTTGCTGACGCGGCTATCCATAGGTCGTTGTAGTAGCCATGCTTGCCGTAGAGAGCTAGCGGTCCCGCCGTCGACCTTCGCAGCAGGTGTGAACTGTGAGCTCCGATCCAGGTGACGAAACTTGCATGCCAAGCATCCTAACGCGGCCATGCATGCATCGGTAGAAAAATAATACTAGATTAATGTAACTTTTGCAGGCTAAACAAATTAGAGATCGGATATAGAAAAAAAAAATTATATTCCCTGTTCACATGGACATCTTGTAGATGGATTTTTGCTAGCCGGACCCTTCAAGCGCTCGTCATGGGAAAGGTGCGTGATGGCGTATCCCGGCTGCGCGTCGTCGCTCAGAGCGCAGGGATGCAGGAACCCTTCATGTACTCGCCGACGTAGACAAAATCCTCAGCGGCCATGACTTGGCGTAGACGAATACGTCTCGGTTGACAGGGCGAGCGTGTTTGTGTTCACGGCGGCGACTGTCTCCATGAGAAAGGCGCGTGACGGCGCATCCCGCCGGACGTCGCTCGATCGCTAAGTCTGTGACGGTGAAGAGGCCAGCAGACAACCAAGATGAGTCGGCGCACGTTGGAAACAAATTTGTTAATAAAAAAATTGTTCTGAAAGCGATGTAGAAGAAAGGGAAAAAAAGATTGCTTCCTCGTCACGGAGTTCATCTTGCAGATTGATTCGCCATCACGTGCAGTTGAACACGGAGTCCACACGCGCAGATGCTAAGGGCCACTGCCGACCTTGATGTGCATGTGGAAGTGGAGTTTACACCGGCGGCCGGTCACCAGGACGCCGACGCCATGCGAGACGGATGATCTTGCCTCGAGTTCAACGCCGTAGGTCATGCCGACCTCACGAACAGATCGGAAGGTGGCGGCGAGGAAATCACCGTCGAGGATGTTCTTCGTGCCATTGCCGAAGATGACACTAGGTCTGGCCACCATGCTGCACAGTAAGCTCCCGATCTCCCCTACCTGGCGCGCCAACTGTCAGGGGTTGAGATCTGGACAGATCTGCAAGGGGGCTACCCAAGCAGTTTGCAGGTTAAAGGAGGGATCGAGGAACTAAGAGCGTATACGGTTATGCACGAGATGCACACAGAAATCTCAGTGAAACATGAGGAACACGGCGATTTATACTGGTTCGGGCCTCCGGAGAGTAAAACCCTACGTCTAGTTTGGTAGTGGAATTATGTGAGAGAGATCTGCCCCTGAGGATGGCGCCCCAGGCCACCTTATATTGGCTGACGACCTCGGGCTATAAGTCGGTTTCCATCTATCCTAGTCGGTTACAACATGGAAGGCTTATCCGAACTGCCTTAAACTGTCTAGACTGTCTTGACTCGTACTCCAAGCTGTCTTCACGTCCTTGGGCCCACATGTCAGGTTGGGCAGGGCCCACTGACAGGTCGGCGGGTGTTCTGGTAGGTCAGGCCCGCCTGTCGGGGACGGCTGAGACCCTGGTCGGTGGGGACCCAAGGATACCCATGTCTCACACCCACCATACGCACTAACGAAATATCAAGCAACAGAAGACCAAGTAACTAGAAAACATGCACAAGTTTTCTCTCTAAGTTAAAACTATATTCTAATAATATTAATGGAGAAATGATCATTATGTTGATAGACGTACACACTCATAATTTTAAATTTTCTATATAAATATATTTTTTGTGTTGTCTTGGACTTATCAATATTTAAAATTATGTGTTATGATTTTAAGCGTGATTGTTTTTCCATCACCTAATCCTGTACTGTTCATATGTACTCCAGTCATATGCTGTTAACTCAGCCTATTTTAATTAGCACGCTACCACTGGTAGAGAGCGAGGCTTTGGTACGGGCCTTTAGTCCCGGTTCAACTTTGGAGCCGGGACTAAAGGCCTTTCGTCGACGTGGTCCGAAATGGGTGCTGTAGCCGGCCCCCCTTTAGCCATGGTTGGTATTACCAACCGTGACAAAAGGGGCTCCCAATGGCTTTATCCGACAATTATTGCCCCCGGTCTTTAGTCCCGGCTGGTGTTACGACCCGAGATAAAAGGGGTTCCCTTTAGTCTCGGGTCGTAAAACCACCCGGGACTAAAGACCGGCCTCCATATATACACCGTACCTCCTTCTTCCTCCTACCACCTGAGCCATTGTTCACCGTACTCACCCGCGAGCTCAAGCTCTCCTCTCCAAGGCGACTCAAGCCTAGGGTGTTGCTGCAATTTTTTCTTCATTAATTTGTGAAGATTTCTCTCCTCCAAAGTGTTGTCAAGGTTGGAATCTTCATCCTCGCTTCATTTGTTGTGATTAAATTTTGTTTTATGGTTTAGAGATGGAGAAAATAGAAATGTTAATTTGTAGCTAGGTAAGAGGAACTTAGAGTGATGAAATTTTGTATATATACGTGGAAATGTAGTTAGGATGGTACTTGCTTTGTTCCTTCTTTCATTAAATTTGTATTAAGCATCCTCTTATTTTCTTGTTTTTCATATAGAGAGAAAATTGAATTTTACTTATACATATGGTTTATAAAATATATGCTCATAAATAAAATAATAGACATACAGAAAATGTACTAGGTATTTCCATTCTTTCATCGTTTAGAAATGCTTTTATTTCTAGGTAGCTATAAGAGGAAATAGAAGATTAAATTCTTTTGTTAAGTATTTTTTTATTTTTATATAGAATAAATGTAAGTATTTTCTTATTTTTCTTGTTTTTGAAACACAGCCCCACGTCCTAATTAGCTGCAGCCGAACTTCTCTGGCTAGGTGGGGACTGCAGCTCAGAGAAGTTGGGTTGTAGCTAGATAGGAGATTTAGGGCATGGTGATGTAGTACTGCAAGTGGGAGAACCAGGTGCATATGACGATGAGGAGAGACTACTGTAAGTGGGAGAGCCAGGTGTTTATGACGGTGAGGTAAGACTGTTGTAGTTCCCGGAGCATCTGGGTCGTCTGAGTCGCTGGTTCATAAAGGTTATGTACAGTAATAATAGTGTTGAATTCTATCCCCTTTTGTTTTTCTATTTATGCATATATTGAATCCAATCTATATATGTAAACTAATCCTATTTATTGTGAATAATGTGTTTTATTTTGATTTGGATATAGTTTGAGCTAACAATGTCGTCGTCAAGTGGCGTTGGTAATGGCGCCCGTGGCCGTGGCATAGTCCGTCGCCATGGCGGGTGTGGTGGTCGTGGCCTTGGCCGTGGTGGTCGTGGCCTTGGCCGTGGAGGTGTTTGGGAGGACCGTTGCCTCAACGTCCAGGATTGCACTTTCATTGCGAGATTACCTTGCAAATGGGTGATCCGGTACTCCTCCTAGAGTGCAAACTGAGCGTGTTGATGACAATATGGCAAGAGTGCATATCTCTTTCACTGTACCTGCTCGAAATGTAGACTACGGCCAGTTGCCAGTAGGCGTGCCACACCCGATGTTTCCCATTGCAACAATTGGCTCAATATCACCTATTCGGTTAACTCGAGAGAGGATTGCCGTGGAGAATTGTCTACAACAGCTCCAGTTGTATGTTGGGTGTTTCGTGCCCGACCTTTCCTATTTTAAATTAAGGCAACTCGAGGCGGGTGAAGGCAATGTGGTTTAGACTACAGAGAGGCTTTGCAGGGCTCATCGAGTTATATAAATATATATATACATATATATATATAAGATTTTTTATTCATTCTTAAATAATTTGTTTCTGGTATATATATTTTTTGAACTTTCATAAGGTTATTATATCTCATCATCATCTGATTGTGTGCAGGATCACTCAGGTTCTACTTATGCTTCAATTAGCTTCCGTGTGATTCTTAATCAAGTCGTGGAAAGAGTTGGGGTGGATTACTATGGTGGGGAGCCAATTTTGCACCAACAATTGGAAGAGTCAAGCAATTCTAACTTTCTACAAGCCAGCAGAACCTGAGGTTCCATTGTTTGATGTTTGCAGTGCTGTTTGTGACAGTCCTCCGGAAGCGGAGGAGAGTGCACTAGTACGCGCACTAGCTTATTTTGAGGGAGTTCTAGGCTGGAGGATTGCGGACATTAACCATGTTTTATATCTACAAGCGCGTGCTGCTCAGTAACATTATGCATGCATGGATCAGGCTTTGTACCGTACCCTATTATATTATCTTGTGTATTAATTAACTAGCTATGTGAACCTTTATGAACTTATTATTAATTATTATTAATTAGCTACTTTATTTTGAGTTGGTTTGGTACTATTTTCAATTTAACTGAATTTGCGCTTAGAGGGATTCTGATGAATACCATGCATTCAGACATATATTGCACTACCTCCGGTACCGATAGGAGCAAGCTACCCAAGCATAGTGTTTTCGGTGACACCTCTCAGGAGGTCAGCTCTAGCATATATATACTAGCTCTTAGACACCTTTTCCAGAGAGTGAGAGAGAGAATGTCGACATCTTGCTTGAACAGCTTGCTCCGTCGGTACTAGAGGTTACGTGCGCTATATATGTCAGCTTGTAGCATTTAAACCAGTACTTGAAACACATATCTATGAATTCACGTATTGTCTTCAAATCATCAACATGTTCAGTAACCATGCATGTTTATCATTTTATGTTGGTTTGGTACTATTTTCTATGTGTTTGAAGAAGAGGTTCAAAACCTAGAAGCTGACCAGTTTCAGCTTGGGACTTGTACTCGTTTGTATTAATTAATTAAGTGCCTTGTAATAGCCATCAGGTGACCTCTGTATGTAAGTCATTGTACCACAACCGCGACAATCATTGGATCCTATGTGAACTACAGACATCTAGCCATTTGTTGTGATACAATGACATACAGAGGTCACGTAGCTGATGGCTATTTTTTTATCTCAATTATTAATGACCATATTTTTATAAACTAATTTCTAAAGAAATAGGTAAATGTAAAATTAATAATTAGTTCTATTGATCATTATATCAAAAAGTAAAGAAAGACAAAGATGAAGAAGGATGAGTTTGATGATATATTCCGTTATGAACTGGATGATGAGAACTGGAGGCCTACCTACATTCTTCCTGAGCATGTTGATCATTCCAAGACAATATGTGAATTCATAAATGTGTTTGAAGCAGAGGTTCAAAAGCTAGAAGCTGACCAGTTTCAGCTTGGGACTTGTACTCATTGGTATTAATTAATTTTGTGCTTTGTAATAGCCATCTGGTGACCTCTGTATGTAAGTCATTGTACCACAACCGCGACAATCATTGGATCCTATGTGAACTACAGACATCTGGTCATTTGTTGTGATACAATGGCATACAGAGGTCACGTAACTGATGGCTATTTTTTTATCTCAATTATTAATGACCATATTTTTATAAACTAATTTTTTTAAAAATAGCTAAATGTAAAATTAATAATTAGTTCAATTGATCATTATATCAAAAAGTAAACAAAGACAAAGATGAAGAAGGGTGAGTTTGGTGATATATTCCGTTATGAACTGGATGATGAGAACTGGAGGCCAACCTACATTCTTCCTGAGCATGTTGATCATTCCAAGACAATACGCGAATTCATACATGTGTTTGAAGCAGAGGTTCAAAAGCTAGAAGCTGACGTTTCCCAAAAAAAAAGCTAGAAGCTGACCAGTTTCAGCTTGGGACTTATACTCATTGGTATTAATTAATGTCGTGCCTTGTAATAGCCATCAGGTGACCTCTGTATTAGAAATAAATTGCAATGCTTTGTATATTTTTGTGTGTATATACAATCATACATATAAATTTATTAGGACCTACGACTATGGACCAAATTCTTATTTGTGTATTTGAGTTCTTAATTGTTTTCTAATATACAATTTCATAGTTTGATAGTTTTGAAGCCGACGACTGCCGCGTCGGCTCGAACAAGTGACTTCCCGTCACCTCTTTCATTCTCCCACACGGCACCGCCACCAACAAGAATCGTTCGTCCACAAGTTAGTAGAAATACTTCGACTTAGTTTATTCCAAAAATTCATACAATATTGTTGTTTATTCTAGAAAATTCATAGTAAATTCTTATTTATTCCAGAAAGTTTTAGGAAATTGTTGATTATTCCAGAAATTCATAGAAAAATCTTGTCGTTTATTCTAGAAATTCAAAGAAAATTCTTGTTTATTGAAGAAATTCTTAGAAAATTCTTGTTTATTCTAGAAAGTCTAACAAAATTGTTGATTATTTCCATAAATTCATAGAAAAATCTTGTTGCTTATTCCAAAAATTCATAGAAAAATCTTGTTGTTTATTCTAGAAATTCGTAGAAAATTCTTGTTTATTGAAGAAATTCTTATTAAATTCTTGTTTATTCTAGAAAGTCTAACAAAATTGTTGATTATTCCATAATTTCATAGAAAAATCTTGTTGCTTATTCCAGAAATTCATAGAAAAATCTTGTTGTTTATTCTAGAAATTCAAAGAAAATTCTTGTTTATTGAAGAAATTCTTAGAAAATTCTTGTTTATTCCAGATGGATGACAACAATAACAACTTTATGACCGACATTATTGCTAGTGGTACAAATACCATTGCAACCTTCACCGACGAGGAGTGTAGTCAGGCGGACATGTACTTGCACATACCTCCGACTGAGGTGGATGCCGCCCCCGTCGAGGACACAGCAGCAAATAATGAGGACAATACTGGAAACAATGAGGAAAGTCTTGTGAATGAAAGTATTGAATGTTCCCACGAGGTATATATATATACTAGCGGTCTATGAGTGGCCTGAGCGAGTGAAGAATTGGTATTATGCTCATAGAGGCACAATTAACTCCGAAGATGGTACCCTTGATTTCCCACCCTCGTTACGAGAGGCTGCAATTGAAATATTGAAAACAATTGAAGATGTCAGAGTGGGCAGAGTGAAGGTTGACAGAGAGATGGATGAGCTCACTATGGCGCTCAAGAATCCAGAACACCCAGGACGTTGCAGGGGCTATGAGGTGGTACCATGGAAATTTGCCTTCAGGGGAGACTTTGCCACCTATCAAAGCCGCAGAAGAAGAAGAGAGCGCGAAGAGGAGGAACGGCGCCAAGAGATAGAGCAAAGACTTAAAGAACACGAAGAAAACATGACGGTAGATATTGAACGACGAGTGGCCACCACAGTAAATGAGATGGCCCCATCTGGAGGACTGCCTCTAGTACAAGTGGATCCTTCTGCTCGCAAAAGCAGTTGTGCTTCCGCAGCGGTCCCCGAAGAGCAAAGGGCAATAGAAGGAGTTCAAGTGGACGACAGCCAACGGTACCTTGTGGATGACATCTGTCGGCGCACCCCATGAGAGCTTCACAAGCCATTCGGCAACATCAAAATGAAGGTATGTATAATTCATGCTTTTATTAGCTCAATAATTGATGCATATATATTACTTTGAAATTTCTGGACAGACATTCACAATGACAGTATAATTCATGCTAATAATAACTAATTAATTATTATTTCTCAAGTGGCTGATGGAAGTGCTTTTGCGTAGTTTCCTGGACAGACAAGCCACGGCATGCCGATTCCACCTGGCTACGCCTCAGTTAGCGTAGAGAACATCTGTCAACCTACTTTTGAGGGGCTAGAGCTAGATATCCTAGGAGGTGATGGGGAAAAGACACTTAAGGATGCACTACACGGAATCATATTATAGCCAAAACGTTACATCGTCATAATCCCCGAGAATGATGGATCTCCGAGAGACCCCCTGGAGCCTCCACAATCATCTCTGGGGCCTTCATCGTCACTACCTGCTCGCTCACCTTCTCCGCAAGAACCATACAATTCGAGGGAAGCGAGCTCCAGCGATCACGATGATGACATCCCTCCCAATTCACCTCAGCAACAATCGGCCGTAGAGCACGCGCCACAGAGGTCTCGAGCACAATCTTTAAAGTTGGTGCAACAACCAAAGAAAAAACAAAAACAACCAGCAAAGAAAAAGTCCGAGCCAACGAAACTACCGTGGAAAGGACAGAAGGAGAAACAAACGTGATTGTAGCAAAAGAAGTCGCGGACTGGTTTGCAAAAGTGAGAGAAGAGACTCGACAGGAAAGGCAGGATGCCAAAAAAATGAAGGTCGTAAGCAGAGACTCCAGGCTTTCATACGGGAGATGGAAGAAAACAAGAGAAGGGTAGAGTTGAAAACGGACTATGAGCGTTCGGTGGACAAGTCTTATCAAAAGAAGAGACGATGAGGGTCGCTGAATAGTTACATCGAGCAAATACTTGCATCGACGTCGGGGACTGCCACAAACAAGAACAAGGAGAAGCAAATAGATGCATCCACGACCGATCTGACTAACTTGTTTGCGGGCCTCAGTGTAGAAGCACAAGCAGCAATTGACAACATGTCTGCAGAAGAACGGGCTCATGTCATTAACTTTTATGAACAAACAGGGATGCCTGTTGATGGTATTCTCGGCCTTCAAGACCTACCATCGGATAAAAATTTCGTACCTAGATGACGCTCTGAGCTAGGACAACCTCTAGTGAAGCCAAAATTGGTCAACAAGCTCCCAACTAAGATGCACAGATTTCATAACTGGTACTTGAAGAAGTCAGCTGATCTCATAATCATTGTCAACAAAAGCAACATCAATGTGTATGATTCATTGAGAAAAGATCCCTCACAATACCAAGGCCTTCAAGATGTATTTCACGACTAATAATTCTATCTATGACATTTTCTTTAATGCAATATATATATTTAGCTTTTATACTAACACTGTATCTTTTATTATTTTGCCTCAGAGCTTGCACCATGTTCATTGCAAAACACCAAGGACCATTTTGAAAAAAAAAATAGATGGGTCACTAATTTTCCGGTATGTATACCAAATAACAACTTCAGATTGGGAATATTTAAAATGTATAACACTAGTATTTCATAATCTGTTCTCCTCTCCACTTTAGTGTTTGACACAAGAACCAGGAAATAATTTATGCGGGTACTACGTCTGTGAGCACATACACCATTACGGTGGCAACTCGGGTGATGATAGTGTAAGTAAAATAAACCTATTAATAATACATCATTTTTATCCTCTTTTGTATATTTAATCGCTTGGTGTATTATATTAACCTATTTGCAAATTACAGAGGATTATAAAAAAGGAATTACTCATTGAGAAGGATCGTCTCTTGGCAATTCAAGAAGCTCTCATGGGATTCCTCATGGACGAGGTGGTTAATCCAAAAGGAAAACATTTTTATGACAACCATCCAATTGACCTACTCACCTCTGAGGAATGCTAATTGAGACTAGAAATTTGAACTGAATGATATTTTGATGTATATATACTATAGGGTTTAGGGTTTTGATGTATATATACTAGTTTAAGAAAATACTATTTATTTTGATGTATATAAATTATTATGTGTATATACATTTATAAGTTTATATATGTAGATATATAGGGTTTAATTTATATATAAGTCTAAGTGTGTATATGGTATATATAGATAGGTATACATATATACAAGTGCAAATATGTATACGTACATATACGGGTTAGACAACAATTAGAATATACGCTCAAATCGAAAACAGCAAAAAAAAGAGACGAGACCCTTTAGTCACGGTTGGTATTACCAACCGAGACTAAAGGGGGTGGGCGCAGGCGCTGGCGTTCCCCCCTTTAGTCTCGGTTCGTAATACGAACCGGGACTAATGGACCCCTTTAGTCCAGGTTCGTTCACCCGGGACTAAACGGGGGGCCTTTTGTCTCTCATCATTTGTCCCGGTTGGACTTGAGAGACCTATACCCTTTACCAACCGGGACTAAAGCCCCTCTCCCTACCAGTGTACACTACAAAACAACTGGGCATTCGTCCCAAGCACTTAGTACCGAGCGCAATTTCGCTCGGTACAAAGTGGAGAACTTAGTACCGGGCAAAGTCTATAGTAACCCAGCAGGCATATTAGTACCGGCCGGTATAACGAGCCGGTACAAAATGGCGCTGAGGACCCCGCCCGCGCTGCAGCAAGTGGGCCCTGTGGATGCAATTAGTACCGGCTGGAAACACCAGCCGGTACTAACTTGCTTCCAAGCAGTTTAGTACCGGCCCTTGTTTCCAGCCGGTACTAAGTGGCGCTGCGGACCCCGCCGCTGCTAACGGCTAGTGGGCCCGGCGTAAACATTTAGTACCGGCTGGAAACAAGGGCCGGTACTAATCATCTCGTGGGGCCAGTCTAGCACTTTAGTACCGGCTGGTGATACCAGCCGGTACAAAACGCTACATGTTAGTACCGGCTGGTAGTACCACCCGGTACAAACTGTCAACGGCTATATATACCCTTCTTCCTCCCCGATCCCGAGCTGAAGCTCTCATTTCCCAGCTCGAGCTTCACACTCCTCCTATGGTGCCCTAGGATGTGATGTCCATTTCTTCCTAGATTTGAAGGTGTTTTGCTGCTCTAACATCTTCAAAAGGTTAGGAATCAAATCCTATCTTTGCTAATATGTATAATGTTAGGATTTCTTCTTTGTAGTTAGAAAAATTAGAGTTTATTAGATTACAGACTTTGAGTTGGAGAAATTCGATTTAGATACATGATTTAGAGGCAATTATTTTTTATTAATTAGTGAATTACTGTAGTTACTTTTTATTATATTATTTTTATTAATTACTGGATTATGTAACATAATTAGTGTGTTCTATTTTGTGAATTATGATACATAATTAATATTAGAGATAATTGTATTTTATTAATTAGTGAATTATGATAGTTATTTTTTATTAGTTTTTTATTAGTTATTGAATTATGATAGTACCTTTTTATTAGTTTTATTTTTCGATTTATTTGAAATAGTTAGAGGTAGTTAACTTCAGTAAAATATGTGAATTTAAAATTTTTTTAAAGGTTCTTACCTTAGTTGTGTTTGTAGATGGACCGGCAATGGATGTACGGTGATCGATGCGGCAGGGCCTTTATTACTGGCCTAATGAAATTTCTCCAAACTGCTGAGGCGAACAAGTCTGTGAAGGGTTTCATGTGTTGTCCATGTAGAATGTGCAGAAATAACAAGGAGTACTCAAGTCGAAAGACTCTCCTCGATCACATATATAGATGGGGTTTCATTGAAAACTATATTCTTTGGACCCATCATGGCGAAAGAGGAGTTGTATTGGAAGACAGCAAAGAAGATGACTACGATGATAACTACATTCCTGCTGATTGGGTTGAAGGTGAAGCATTTTCAGATGTTGCAATGGGCGAAGGTGGGGAAGATGGCGAAGATGAACCGCTCGACGATTTTGGTCAAGTGCTGGAAGATGCACGACAAGGCACCCAAAATGCAAAGGAAAAGAAGAAGTTTGAAAAGATGTTAGAGGATCACAAGAAGTTGTTGTACCCCGACTGCAAAAAGTTGAGTACCACGTTGGAAATGAAGCAGTGGAAGGCAGTAAATGGTGTTACCGATAAGAGATTCGGGGAGCTTTTGAAAATTGTAAAGAATTTGCTTCCCGAGGACAACCAACTTCCCGCAAGCACATACGAAGCAAAAAAGGTCATTTGCCCTTTAGGATTGGAGGTACAGAAGGTACATGCATGCCCTAATGATTGTATCCTGTATCGTGGTAAGGAATATGAGAATTTGCAAGCTTGTCCTGTTTGCAAGGCATTGCGGTATAAGATCAGGCGTGATGACCCTGGTGATGTCGATGGGGAGGTTGTTAAGAAGAAAATTCCAGCGAAGGTGATGTGGTATTTCCCTATAATACCACGTTTGAAGCATTTGTTCAGAAATAAATCACACGCTAAGTTGATGCGATGGCACAAAGAAGATCGTTTGAAAGATGGCATGCTAAGACACCCTGCAAATGGTAGTCAATAGAGAAACATTGATGCAGAATTTGCAGACTTTGCGGGGGAAGCAAGGAACATCAGGTTTGGCTTAAGCACTGATGGAATGAATCCTTTCGGTGAGTTTGGCAGTGCACACAGTACATGGCCTGTGACCTTATGTATGTTCAATCTTCCTTCTAGGTTGTGCATGAAGCGGAAGTTTATCATGATGCCTGTCCTCATCCAAGGGCCAAAACAACCAGGCAACGACATTGATGTGTACCTAAGACCTTTGGTTGACGAACTTTTAACACTGTGGAGTAAAGAAGGCGTACCTATTTGGGATGCGAACAAAGAGGAGACCTTCGATCTTAGAGCATTGCTTTTCGTAACCATCAATGATTGGCCTGCACATAGTAACCTGTCAGGACAGTCGAACAAGGGATATAAGGCATGCACCCATTGTCTAGAAGATACGGAAAGCATTTATTTGAGAAATTGTCAGAAGGTGGTATATATGGGCCATCGTCGATTCTTGCCTAAGAATCACCCTCTAAGAAAGAAAGGCAAGCATTTTAAAGGGGAGCCTGACACTCGTCCTAAGCCTTTCCACCGTTTAGGAAAGTATGTACATGACATGATAAAGGACATGAAAGTAATCTTTGGTAAGGGATCCGGCAGCCAACCTGTTCCGAATGATGAGGATGGACGTGCAGCCATGTGGAAAAAGAAATCAATATTTTGGGAGCTACCTTATTGGCAAATTTTAGAGGTTCGCAATGCAATTGACATGATGCACCTGACAAAAAATATTTGTTTGAACCTGCTAGCATTCCTCGGTGTTTATGGCGCATCGAAGGATACAATTGAAGCAAGGGAGGACTTGAAACAGATGGAACAGCGAGAGAACCTACATCCTGAACAGAGAGATAATGATAAATTCACGCACTTATTCGTAGACCTCCTAGTATATTACTCGAGTATGCTAGTTAGTAGAGATTATGTAAGCATGGTGCTTAGATATGATTTACTTGCGGGTTCACCGTTTGCTCTGGGTCGTGTGGTAGATCATAGGTGTTACAGGCCTATTGAGTCCTTTGTAGTCCATCCCCCGAGTGTAAGTGCTGTCGATAATGGTTCTTGGGAGGATCATGTTTCGTTCTTGATCTTCTTGGGTAATCTTCGGGGTGCACACATTTACTCATGACAATTCTATATGTGATGATATGCTATGCTAGAATAGATGAATAACTAGTATTTGCATACTACATAGAATTTGTGCCTCTTAAGTTAATCCAGTTCTAATCTAATTAGGAATTAGTATATTTTATGCTCCACGTGTGCCTCTACCTGTATAAGTTATCAGTGTACATATTTTTATTGGCTTACCCCTGTTAAAGTATGTGCCATACCATCAATGTCTCATAGAGTAGTCTATTGACATCCCTATGTCAACAGATACATCTATCCTTTCTTCCCTATGGATACGATATTTTTAAAACCCATCTCCCCGGGTGAAGTGCTCACCGGTATCTGTGCGCTTGCGGATCATTAATTTCTCTGTAAGCTTAATAAAGATCAACAAGCATTTCTGGCACTGTTGCCGGGGAAGATTGGATGGCTACCTTTTGAAAATCGATGGCTAGATACTTTATGATGAAATTGTAATTTGGAACCTCTGCTTAAACACAATTACCCATGTTTGTCTTTTTCTATCTTATTTGCAGGGTATTAACAGGTTTGATTGTGATTCACCACACTTTGATCATCTGAGTCAAGTCAACCAAGGAAGCTCTACACCAAGTTCCTGAAGCCATGTCTGAGAAGACGTTGCGAGAGTTCTCTGCTCCAAGCATCAAGAACATTTGCATTGGACCAACACTTCAAGTCAACCATGAGTTCGAGCTCAAGGCTAGCCTCATCAACATGGTGCAAGCTAATCCATTCAGTGGAAAGGTACATGAAGATGCAAGCACTCATCTCCAGAACTTTCTGGAGATAGGCGCCACCATCTCCATCAAGAACATTCCCATGGACATCATCCTACTCCGCTCATTCCCATTCTCACTAACAGGAAGAGCGAGACAATGGTTCTACTCCAATGAAAAAGAAATAAACACATGGGAGAAATGTTCTACCACCTTCCTTGCTAAGTTTTTCCCCACAGGCAAAACCAATGCCTTACATGGAAAAATCACCAACTTCCAGCAGCAGAAAGGCGAATCAATTCCAGAGGCATAGGAACGATTGCAAGAATACATTTCAAATTGACCTCATCATGGAATGGAAGAATGGATGCTCTTACAAGGATTCTACCATGGACTAAACCAGAAAGCAAGTGAGCATCTGGACGCAACTGCTGGAGGATAATTTTTGTCACTCACTCCGGAAATAGCCAACATACTCATGCACAAGATCTCAGAGAATCAAGGCTGGACCCAGAAGAACATCCAACACTGTCATCAGAGCGAAGAAGTACAAGAAGATGAAGAATTGAAGGCAGTGTCAACTGATATGGATGTGCTGTTGAACTAGCTTGAGGAGCGAGCCAACCTTAAGAAGGATCGACAAGCTTTACAAGACTACATGAATTCTTCAAGAAATTCAAGCTTGGTGGTCCACAAGTCAGCACCAACCCAAAGAAAAGACCTACAACCACGACCAACTTACGCAGGTAAGTATTCAGGTAATAATTCCAAGCAACCTTCACTACGAGGATTAATTGAAGAACAGGCTAGAATTAATGATAATTTCTCTAAGAAGCTTGTTGCTAATGATAAGATTCTAGAAGATATAAATTTTAAAATGGATAGTTTTTCTGCTGTCTTAAAAGATCAAATTGCTTTTAATGCTAGACTAGAATCAAAGTTAGCAAAACTATCCACTGCTATGCCTGTTGCCACTAACCTTGAGCAGGTATTTAATATCCGAACAAGGGGGGCAAGCAAACAACTGATCCACCATATCAGAAGGGCTCAGCAAGACCATCAGCTAGAACACCTACGGCACCTACAACCTCTGCAGCACCTGTAGCACCAGCTGAAGATCCAGAAAAGAAGGATGATGACGCAGTTGTGCGAGAAGAACAAGATCCAGCAAGACAAGACTTCCACGACACCAACTTCCTACCATATCCTAGAAGAGTGAGAAGACCTCAAGTTGATGATCAATTCGGGAAATTCGTAGAGGTGATCTAGAAGCTTTATGTCAACATACCTCTACTAGACGCCATGCAAGTCCCGACATATGCCAAGTACATCCGAGACATCCTGAACAAGAAGAGACCTCTGCCAACCGCGGAGATCATCAAGTTGACTGAAGAGTGTAGTGCGGCAATCCTGAATACATCACCCATCAAGAAAAAGGATCCAGGATGCCCCACTATAGAGTGCTCCATTGGAAATCAATACTTCAACAATGCACTTTATGATCTTGGAGCAAGTGTTAGTGTGATGCCCAAGGCTGTCTTCGACAAGCTGAAGCACCCTACCTTGGTTCCAACATCAATGTGTCTACAACTAGCAAATCAATCAATTCGCTACCCATCAGGAGACGTCGAGAATGTTCCAGTGAAAATCCGAGAGTTCTTTGTGCCAGTTGACTTTGTAGTATTGGATATGCACCCAGACTCCAGGGTCTCACTAATTCTCGGACGAGCATTCCTGAGCACCGCCAACGCACGAATCAGTGTCGGCGCAGGAGAGATCACATTCGAGATCAATGGAAAGGAAGAGAAGTTTGCCTTCAGACCCCGACCAGAACTCAGCATCAAGGCGAACATGATCGATCAAGAGAAAACATCACCAGAAAAATCATCATCTCCGAAGATGGAGGACGCATCTGAAGACTAAAAGATTTGGAAGTCCAGTTCGAGGACTTAAACTACGGACCCTCGCCGAAGGTAACCGGTAAAAAAAACACAAAAATATTTTTCTTTTCTGCATTTACTACAGTAAAAACTTTTTCACGCCCCATGGTAAATAATTTTTATGGTGTGTCAAAAACCATATAGATAATTTTTCGTGGTGGCATAAAAAAATTCCCTTTCATATTTATGCTGTTATATTTTATTCAGAAATTATAAAAATGCCATTACGCATGGGACCCACATGTCATAGGGACAATCATCACATCACCACTTTCTTTATCCCCTTTTCTTCTTCCAACCCGCACTTATTCTAGCAGAAGTCTTCAGCCAGCAATGGAGGGAGGAGAGAGCTCCCGAGTAGAACCCATTTGGGGCTGATCGACCCCACCACTGGGCCGGCCGGTCTCCCCCTTCGGCCCTACAAAAAACGGCCAAAACCCTCACGCTCCTCACTCACTTAACAGCCTAGAAAACCATATTTCGAAGCAATTTAGAGTTGCTACAAGAGTGAGAGAGATTAGGAAGAGAAGGAAAGTTCTTCAAGAGAGACACCATGTTCAGAAAACTCCTTGGACGCACTCGGTCCCGGGCCAACTCCGAACGATCCATGAGCATTGATGCCCATGAGTCCCCTTCACCCATCTCCAATCCCTCACAGTCAGCATCACCGTCACAAGGGAGGATCTTGACCAATGATGTACATCTTCACGTAAGGAGAGGGGAGGAAAGGGGTAGGTATGAAAAGTTGAAAAAAATGTAACTTTGTCCTCACACCCATGTTCGACTAGGAGTTCATGCAAGAGACAGGTATGAATATTGAGTTCACCCAAATGTTCCAATTACTAGGATGGACTTCTTTTTACAACACTACTGAACGGGGCTGCCGTCTCCTCACAATAGAATTTTTGTGCACTTTAACACCCACTGATGATGGAAGGACCTTCCGGCTCTTCCGTCAAGAACACACTTTGTCTTGGAGGAGCCTGAGCAATGCCTTGGGGTTTGCACCAGGATGCAGCTTAGACTTAGACACAGCTCTTGAAGACTTTGATAAGCTGCGTTTCTGGGCGGACATTTCAGGGAGACAAAACACACATAGACCACGCACTAATGATTTTCATCACCCCACTCGCCGTTTCTTTCATAAGTGGATGAGCCTTGCTTTCTTTCCACAAAATGACAAGAGTAGTGTGAGAGTGGCAGACATGCAACTCATGTACGCTGCCATAAAGAGGAAATCTGTCTCCCCTGTAAAATTGCTGGTAGAGCACTGGTTATAACTCCCCAACCAAGTTGGAGAGGTGAGCTGCACCTCTTTGATCACGCGAATAGCCGATGAGTTAGGCTTACCAGGTGATGCCACTATCATTGATATTAATACTCCTAGAGAGCTAATTGGCTATGATTATTTTCGTCAAGGAAGATGGGTTAAAAAATCCAAGAACAACTGTACTATATTTGTAATAAGGACACAATCCCGTTACCTAACCAGGGGTTGGGTATACATTCTATGTAGTCTTTCTTGATCAACTTTCAGGCACAACCAGTCCAGCAGCAACCCCCGCGAACGTTGGCATGAGCTTCATCTTCAAATTACTTCGAGGCTGACCAACCCTCTGAAGGTGCAGCCTACAAATCCTATGAAGGCTTCGTTCCACCACGCACTCATCGCCGTGCATATCAAGGAGGGGGGTTGCCATCACAGCAACCACAAGGACCAAGTGACCTGGGAGGACAAGAATTTTCGAGCGACAGGTTTCATGCAACATCGTCTTCAAATTTTGTACCTGCCCGCCACTGTTTTGCAGGATTCGATCATCAGCGCACCGCACCATTCAATCAAGGCGTCCATGATAACATGAGAACACAAATGAACACACAAGATCTCCACACCAACCTGCTGTACCAACAGCAAGGGTGGATGAACCAGGCGGGACAACAGCTGAACGAGATACAAGAGACCACAGATGAAAACGCTGAGATGCTGGCGAGAGCATTCCGCAAGTGGGGATTGTGAAACTGAGCAACAAGCAGCTTGGGGGAGTGGTCCCCATTAAAAACCACAGCTGGGGGAAACCCTGTTCATTTCTACGACCAACCGGGGCATCAGCCCCAACCAACTGTCATACCACTCGGGAAGGAGTGCCCTAGAGGTAAGTATTATCAACCTACTTATATATATTTGTCATAGAATAAAATGTTTAAAGTTTGTTATGTTTAATTATATAGTGTGTGGCTTTATAAAAAAATTCCTTGCTTTAAATAAATAAGAACTAGAGAAGTATGCTTTATGGACATGATAGATAAATGCTCTTCAATGCTTTAATCCCTAGATTACCATCCTTAATTTCTCTCAAGACATGGATACAATTGTTTAGATTTTTAGACATGCTTTGAGCTTGAGATATTTGTGGGAGTATATTCTTGATCTAAGTCTTGGTGGTTGATTGATAGAGTTGAGCTGCTATTTATCTTGTTCATAGTGACACTAAATCCTGGAGATTTACTTTGAAAATCTTAATTTACATGACGAGTCTCCTGTATGACACAAGATTTGCTAAAATTTTTTCTGTTATATATCTCTCCAAGCTTCTAAAAGAGACTGGGCATGACATAAAAAAAAGAGAAGAGAGAAAAGTGAGACGAGAAAGAGGGAGAGAAATGAACAAGTGTTCTACTAGGCGAGAAGGGCCTACCTCCCTAATAAAAGAGATGAAAAATGGAGTTCAGGGTGAGTAGGGCCCACATCTCATAAAAAGAAAAGGAGAGAGAAAAATGGACAAAAGTCATACGGGCGAGTAGGGCCCACCTCTCCAATAAATTGTTCATGTAACCCAAAGTTCTCTCAAATTTATTGCAAAAGAGAGATATATTTCAGGAACAGAAGCATAGAAAAGCTAAGGCTATAGTTTTAATCATCACACTGCTGTCTTATGTCATACAGGAATACTCTGATTTTTATCTTGAAAATCTTTTGCAAAAACTGCAGAATTATAGTGAAACCAAGAACTTGAGACATGGTGCTTAACTTAATTGTTCTATCTTTCAACTACTCAAAACCCAAGTACAGATAAAAACCCCATGTGCTCAAGTAGATATAAGCAAGTTTGAAAGTCTGTGCTTTTTCATCCTACCTTGGAGAAGAATTTAATTTGGTAACGCTCACAATGAGTCTTGCTAGGGTCTAGCAAGAGGTAAGCTTGGGGGAGTTTGTTGATGCTCACTAACTCTTATTTTATGCATCAACAATACATGAAAAAGGACTAAAAAGATAATTCAACAGTAGTGTAGGGCTTTGGAGTAATGATTTCCACAAGTTTTGGTGAATTGTATAATTTCAGGGACTATTCAGGAAAATACGAAAGAAATCAAGTCTAGAAGGCTCCGGAAGACTCCCGAACTTAAACCAACGAGGCCTACACGAAAGAAGCATCTAGAAGGAACGAGAAGGCACCACGACGAAGAAGCCCACGAGTGGGGCCCACCAGGGACCGATCGGCCCTGTGGTGGGGCCGCTCGGCCTGCCACCTCGTCCACGTCAGCCCTGCTTCTGGAACCTTCCTCCACTGCCTATGAGATTCAATCTAAACCGCACATTAGGTCGGTTTGATCCTAGGACGACGTGGCACCTCCTCCGGACTATATAAGCAGACCCTAGACCCCCCTGGAGGCATTGAATCTGAGAATCAATCCATCAGATCAAGTCGCCAAGGCAGGAGAAGAAGAGGAGACACAAGAGATAGGATAGCTACTTCATAGTTCTAGATCTACTTCTTAGATCTAGATAGATAGTTAGATTTGAGTAGAGTTGAGCCTTACTCCAGTTCCAGATCTGTAAGTTATCAAGATTCAGTTATTATATTGTTTCTCAATGACTTTATGCTACTTCAATCTTATGTGTGCAATTGCTAAGGTCTTATTTTGTTCTAGTAGTATATCTGATATAGTCATGATTAATGATAAATTCACGCACTTATTCGTAGAGCTCCTAGTATATTACTCGAGTATGCTAGGTAGTAGAGATTATGTAAGCATGGTGCTTAGATATGATTTACTTGCGGGTTCACCTTATGCTCCGTGTCGTGTGGTAGATCGTTGGTGTGACAGGCCTATTGAGTCCTTTGTAGTCCATCGCCCGAGTGTAAGTGCTGTCGATAATGGTTCTTGGGAGGTTCATGTTTCGTTCTTTATCTTCTTGGGTAATCTTCGGGGTGCACACATTTACTCATGACAATTCTATATGTGATGATATGCTATGCTAGAATAGATGAGTAACTAGTATTTGTATACTACATAGAATTTGTGCCTCTTAAGTTAATCCAGTTCTAATCTAATTAGGAAGTAGTATATTTTATGCTCCATGTGTGCCTCTACCTGTCTAAGTTATCAGTATATATATTTTATTGGCTTACCCCTGTTAAAGTATGTGCCGTACCATCAATGCCTCATAGAGTAGTCTATTGCCATCCCTATGTCAACAGATACATCTATCCTTTCTTCCCTGTGGATACGATATTTTTAAAACCCATCTCCCCGGATGAAGTGCTCACCGGTATCCGTGCGCTTGCGGATCATTAATTTCTCTGTAGGCTTAATAAATACCAACAACAGACTGAGGAGCACAAGTGCATTTTGTGCACGTTACTTTACCAAACGCCAGTTTGAAAAGAATATAAGTTATGCATCAATAGCTGGTCAACTTTAATTAGCTAGCTATATCGTCTCGATCCAGTTTTAGGAGTGCCACGAACACTGGGTTTTAACATGGCTTCATCACAGGTGTGTTTATTGTGCACACGACAAATCGAGTTTGTTAATGGAATAGTATTGACCCAAAATTTCTCAGAATGAAAATGTCATCAGTGAAATTGATCCAATCGATATATCTCAAGCTAATTAGTAATTAGTCAGACATGAGTGATCAGTATCTCTAGTGGAATAATACGTGTCATGAGATATAATATTAATCACCGGAGAACCAAATCAGCATTAAGCAATATCCTATTGTGTCATGCATGACGAGCACACCACGATCATCAAAAGTTTACATGCATGGTCGATCACCAATCTGGGTCAAGGGAGTAGATATTGATCTGCTCATCAGGACCGTGTTGACCAAATCAACTAGTTGCTTTAACGGGAGATACAGTACACCTGAGACAATTTCTTGTGCGGTCCTTTTTTTTAAAAAAATAGTCATCTTTAATATTTATGTGGATCTTCGAGCACTACTTAGTGACTACTGGATATCTCTTATTCAGTTTTTTTGCTATCTAATTTGGAATGTATTTTTGTTAAAAAAAAGTGTAAAGAACATGTCAGGATTGTTAGTAGAGTGCAAAAATATAGAAAGGTATGGCACCTTTGAAATGTTCTTCATATAAAATAGTTGTGCTGTTTCATCAGCAGCTTCTACCAGAGACCGTTTCTTCTATTGGTAGGTTCAACGAAGACTTATTCAGTCATTATCATCATGTTGCCACAAGCTTTGGCAGGCTATATATAAGCACTCCATCTCTTGCCCAGAGCACCAACAAACCAGACATTAACACGAGCAGTGGAATTGTCTACTTCAGATAGCTCAAACCCAAATCAGAGGGAAACTAATTAAAATGGCTTCCTCCAGCTTTCTTCTAGCAGCCTTCTTAGCTATTGTCTTTTCTCAGGCCATTGCTTCTGACCCCAGCACCCTCCAGGACTTCTGTGTCGCTGACATGCACTCTCCTGGTACGAATGCGCTCACTTTTAACTTTGTTTTTATGAGTTCTTTAATGCTAAATGACCGATTACATAAATAGTAATAATTTGTTAGAACATACATCTACATATATACAAAAATAACTTTTTATGTACTGCTCAAAAGAACTTATGATCTGTGCTCATCTGTTTGTGCAGTGAAGGTGAATGGATTTGTTTGCAAGGACGCCATGGCCGTGAACGCAGATGACTTCTTCAAGGCAGCAAACTTGGCCAAACCTAGGGCTACTAACAAGCTGGGATCAATGGTCACGTTGATCAGTGCCTTGCAGCTCCCTGGTCTCAACACTCTAGGCATCTCTCTGGCTCGCATTGACTATGCACCCTTAGGTCAAAACCCACCGCACACTCACCCCCGTGCCACTGAGATTCTCACGGTGCTCGAGGGGACTCTCTACGTTGGGTTTGTCACATCCAACCAAAACAATAACACATTGTTTGCCAAGGTTCTCAACAAGGGTGATGTGTTTGTATTCCCCGAAGGGCTCATCCACTTCCAATTCAACCCCAACCACGACAAGCCAGCAGTTGCTATCGCTGCTCTCAGTAGCCAAAACCCCGGTGTTATTACTATCGCCAATGCGGTCTTTGGATCAAAGCCACCGATCTCAGATGATGTCTTGGCCAAGGCATTCCAGGTGCAAAAGGGGACAATTGATTGGCTCCAAGCTCAATTCTGGGAGGATAACCAGAACTAAGTAATCAATGTTTTGAGTTTGTTGTATCAACAGCTTTCTTTATATGCATCTTGCATATAACTACATGTTTTAAGTTTCTATGCTACGATTAATAAAATAAATGGCGAGTATTTGGTACAACTGACTTCCTGTTTATGTGTGCCTACGAGCTGTACCATATGGCTTCTTTGGATATTGTTGTAAACAATATTTCTTCAACCGGTTGTCTTGACTTGTACCTCAACTTACACGCAAAAAAAAACTTATTATTGTCCTTATGGGTGTCACAGTACATTATATCTTCACTAGCCACGAATCAGAAAGAGCCTGATGTTATGCAAGATGTTAGCCGATAAAACTGAATGCATGCTCAAATGAAATCTCTCATTCCTCTGGACTCTGGTCTCTTGGCTCAGTTGGGATGGAGTGGTGATGCTTGCACTGAGATGGAACATGTACTGGAACAGGTTGTCTAGCTAAAATGGTGAAATGAGACCAGCTCGTCAACAAATTGGTTCGGCGCATGGTTGAGGGTGATGGCTTTTTGTCTTTTTTCTGTTGTGTTAATGTGTTTTGAACGATGTCGACATTGCCACAAGATATTGAAAAAAGCAAACTCATTATCAGGACCTCACAGAACATTGGAGACTTGAGAATTATGTTGTGTCCAAGTAATCTCACGTGCAAGGAAAAAAAAAGAAACAAGTGTAACATTGTAAGTGCATATAAACGAACTATGTAAAGCAACATGAACCAGCTCAACCCTCAAGGGGCAGAACTTTACATCTACTCCATCCGTTACAAATTATAAGGTATTTTGTTTTCCTAGATACATAGATTTTACTATGCATCAGGTATAATGTATACGTAGCTGCATAGTAAAAATCTTGTATCTAGAAAAGCTAAAATGGACTACAATTTAGAACGAAGGTAGTTACTATAGTAGCACCAATGTTTAAATGGAAGATATACAGTAACTAGTAGCAACAATGTTTTAAATGGAAGATATACATACCAGCCAATTTAGACAATTGATATGAAAACAGTAGTCCAATGTTTTAAAATACTGGACGTCCTCGGACAAGCTATTTAGTTCACCTAGTTTAAGAAACATCATATGTTAATAATTTAACCAAAGGAGTAAACTTTAGAGCTATGGAAAAGACACTATATATTTAAAGCACCTATATATAGTTTTCTCAGACAAAAAAATGCCCATCTTTTCTTTTCAGGTCAAGAATATATATAGTGTTGTAAGAAAAGAGATCCATCAGCCACTTATTATATTGCGATGCCCATGGAAAAGACACTATATATTTAAGGAGCAGGTGACTAATGGTACGGTATGAAGAAGTCAAGAATTTGACCAGGCGGCCAATAGCAATGGTTACTGAACTTGTATTGTTGCAAGCATGTGCGACAGCTAACCCTCCTCATGGTGGTACGGCTGCATTGGACCAAGTCATGCAAGTAACTGCTCCAACAAAATGTTAGCCTAGTGTAAATATTGGAAACATTTGATCTTCTACGACTCTAGTGATCACCAATATGACACAGTAAAATATGGAGTTTGTGTTACTTTGTTTAGAAGCTGTGTTAGGTAGAAATAGTACATATTATATAAGTTTTGTCGTTGTAAGTACGTGCTCCATGACGTGTGAGTTTCATTTTGAACGCATATATACATAAATTGACTGAGGCAACTTCATTCCTTGCTAATTACTTTTTACACCACATACACGATTACTCCAGCTACTTTTACCAAAGAGACTGTATATGTCTTAAAAATTGAATCCACTCAAGGCATCCCACTGTCAGGGTTGAGACCTAGACAGATCTGCAAGGGGGCTACCCAAGCAGTTTGCAGGTTAAAGGAGGGATCGAGGAACTAAGAGCGTAGATGGTTATGCACGGGATGCACACGGAAATCTGGGCGAGACATGAGGAGCACGATGATTTATATTGGTTCGGGCCTCCGGAGAGTAAAACCCTACGTCCAGTTTGGTAGTGGAATTATGCGAGAGAGATCTGCCCCCGAGGAGGGCGCCCCAGGCCGCCTTATATTGGCTGACGACCTCGGGCTACAAGTCGGTTTCCATCTATTCTAGTCGGTTACAACATGGAAGGCTTATCCGAACTGCCTTAAACTGTCTGGACTGTCTTGACTCGCACTCCAAGCTGTCTTCACGTCCTTGGGCCCACATGTCAGGTCGGGCAGGGCCCACTGACAGGTCGGTGGGTCTTCTGGTAGGTCGGGCCCGCCTGTCGGGGACGACTGAGACCCTGGTCGGCTGGCCCCCGGTGTTTAGTCCCGGGTGGTGTTACGAACCGAGACAAAAGGGTATGTCTCGGTTCGTAACACCACCCGAGAGTGTTACGACCCGAGACAAAAGGGGTAACACAAAGGAGCTGACCTGACCCGGACTAAAGCATTAGTCGATCTTGAAGAACCGCCGACCTGACCTGGATCAGGTAACACAAAGGAGCTTCCGCGACCTTCACGAAGGTCGCAACGCCAACCGTAGGTAGGTCGAGCAGAGGAGTAGTGGAAGCAGGCTTCCAGTAGGTCGTTGCGACATAGAAGAAGAGGGCGTCGTATGACGCACTCGTGTAGTAGCCCCCGAGTAGTAAAGTGACCAGAATGGTCGGTTTGATGCTCCAGAAGAGAAAGAGAACCTACGGCCTTCTACTGAAGTGGACGACGACGAAGACGCCAGGAGGTCTGGCGACCTGAAGTGGACGACGACGGAGACGCCGGGAGGTCTGTAGACCTAAAGAAGGCGACGACGGAGCCGCCGGGAGGTCCGTAGATCTAAAGAGGGCGACGACGGAGCCGCCGAGAGGTCTGTAGACCTAATGAGGACGACGACGGAGCCGCCGGGAGGGTCTCGTGACCTTGAGAGGGCGATGACGGAGTCGCAGGAAGGTCTTCGGACCTTGAGTGGGTGACGACGGAGTCGCGGGAAGGTCTTCGGACCTTGACTGGGTGACGACGGAGTCGCGGGAAGGTCTCATGACCTTGAATGGGCGACGACGGAGTCGCGGGAAGGTCTACGGACCTTGAGTGGGCGACGACGGAGTCGCGGGAAGGTCTTCGGACCTTGACTGGGCGACGACGGAGTCGCGGGAAGGTCTCATGACCTTGAGTGGGCGACGATGGAGTCGCGGGAAGGTCTGCCGACCTTGAGTGGGCAACGACGGAGTCGCAGGAAGGTCTCATGACCTTGAGTGGGCGACGACGGAGTCGCGGGAAGGTCTTCGGACCTTGAGTGGGCGACGACAGAGTTGCACGAAGGTCTAGCGACCTTGAGTAGGTGACAACAGAGTCACGAGAAGGTCTTTCGACCTTGAGTGGGCGACGACGGAGTCGCGGGAAGGTCTAGCGACCTTGAGTAGGCGACGACAGAGTCGCGGGAAGGTCTCGGGACCTTGTGTAGGCGATGACGGAGTCGCGGGAAGGTGTTGGTCTTGAACAAACGGAGTGTAGAGACACCCAGATATCCTGCATAGCTGCAAAGGGTCTGGCAGAGCCACCCAAGGCATGCTGACCTCAGGAAGGTCTCAAGTTAGCAGCGCCCAAGCACCCGGAGATGCTCGGCAGGGCCATTAGGTGCGCACCCCACAGGGAGGCCTTCATGCTAAAGCAAGGGGGACGTCTAGAACAGGCTGGCAGGGCTATAACAGCACGTCGACCTCAAGAAGGTCACGCATCCAGGGCGCCCAACTAGGTTGGTAGAGCCGTAGACATACCGAGGTATTGCAAGTCCTAGGTATGAAGGAACGCCGACCTCTGGAAGGCCATTTTGGTCCCCAGACGACCAGCATAGCTACCAATCATCCAGCGGAGCCATGGTACAAAGGTATTGACGACCTAAGTAGCGGGCACACCGACCTCGGGGGCCCGACGAAATCGTAGACTGCACTCCAGGCGCCCAGATGGATCTGGTAGAGCAGCGAGGCATGCCTACCCCGGAAGGTTTTCAATCGAACCTACGACCATTCTGCTTAGGAAACAGAAATCTAGGCTGATTGGAATAGGTCCGTTTAAATGTAGAGCCATAGCGGGTGCACCAGGACGCAGAGCCTAGCGGGTGCAATGAAGACGCAGAGCCGTAAAGGGTGTGTTTGATCGTCGTCGTCGTCCGTAGATGTAGCAAGGCGCAGAGCCATCTGGCACAGAGTCAGTCTTATCCCTTCGTAGACTGCAGGGTCACGAGTTAACCACTGCTCGTAGAGAGGACGACTTACCGACTACACTGCTCAGCATGGAGGTTTAGGTGTAGCCGGCACGCGGGGGGATATCCATAGGTCGTTGTAGTAGCCATGCTTGCCGTAGAGAGCTAGCGGTCCCGCCATCGACCTTCGCAGCAGGTGTGAACTGTGAGCTCCGATCCAGGCGACAAAACAGCTCCAAGTTGCATACCAAGCATCCTAACGCGGGCATGCATGCATCGGTAGAAAAATAATACTAGATTAATGTAGCCTTTGCAAGCTAAACAAATTAGAGATCGGATATAGAAAAAGAAAAAAAAGTATATTCCCTGTTCACATGGACATCTTGTAGATGGATTTTTTTTAGCCGGACCCTTCAAGCGCTCGTCATGGGAAAGGTGCGTGATGGCGTATCCTGGCTGCGCGTCGTCGCTCAGAGCGCAGGGATGCAGGAACCCTTCATGTACTCGCCGACGTAGACAAAATCCTCGGCGGCCACGGCTTGGCGTAGACGAATACGTCTCGGTTGACAGGGCGAGCGTGTTTGTGTCCACGGCGGCAACTGTCTCCATGAGAAAGGCGCGTGACGGCGCATCCTGCCGGACGTCACTCTCGATCGTTAAGTCCGTGACGGTGAAGAGGTCAGCAGACAACCAAGATGAGTCGGCGCACGTTAATAAAAAATTTGTTCTGAAAGCGACGTAGAAGAAAGGGAAAAAAGATTGCTTCCCCGTCACGGAGTTCATCTTGCAGATTGATTCGCCTTCACGTGCAGTTGGACACGGAGTCCACACGCGCAGATGCTAAGGGCCACTGCCGACCTTGATGTGCGTGTGGAAGTGGAGTTTACACCAGCGGCCGGCCACCAGGACGCCGACGCCATGCGAGACGGATGATCTTGCCTCGAGTTCAACGGCGTAGGTCATGCTGACCTCACGAACAGATCGGAAGGTGGTGGCGAGGAAATCACCGTCGAGGATGTTCTTCGTGCCGCCGCCGAAGATGACACTAGGTCTGGCCACCATGCTGCACAGCGAGCTCCCGATCTCCCCTACCTGGCGCGCCAACTGTCAGGGGTTGAGACCTGGATAGATCTGCAAGGGGGTTACCCAAGCAGTTTGCAGGTTAAAGGAGGGATCGAGGAACTAAGAGCGTATATGGTTATGCACGGGATGCACACGGAAATCTCGGCGAGACATGAGAAACACGGCGATTTATATTGGTTCGGGCCTCCGGAAGAGTAAAACCCTACGTCTAGTTTGGTAGTGGAATTATGCGAGAGAGATCTGCCCCCGAGGAGGGTGCCCCATGCCGCCTTATATTGGCTGACGACGTCGGGCTGTAGCTAGATAGGAGATGTAGGGCATGGTGATGTAGTACTGTAAGTGGGAGAACCAGGTGTATATGACGGTGAGGAGAGACTACTGTAAGTGGGAGAGCCAGGTATATATAACGGTGAGGTGAGACTGTTGTAGTTCCCGGAGCATCTGGGTCGTCTTAGTCGCTGGTTCATAAAGGTTATGTACAATAATAATAGTATTGAATTCTATCCCCTTTTGTTTTTCTATTTATGCATATATTGTATCCAATTTATATATGTAAACTAATCCTATTTATTGTGAATAATGTGTATTTGTATATAGTTTGAGCTAACAATGTCGTCGTCAAGTGGTGTTGGTACTGGTGCCCGTGGCCGTGGCATAGTCCGTCGCCATGGCGGGCGTGGTGGTCGTGGCCTTGGCCGTGGAAGTCTTAGTGGTCGTGGAGGTGTTTGGGAGGACCCGTTGCCTCAACATCCAGGATTGCACTTTCACCGCGAGATTACCTTGCAAATGGGTGATCCGGGACGTGTAGCAAACGTGGTAATATAAGAATTGAAATTAATTTGCTTTACATGGAACTTTTTTCATTTCACATGGAAAATCTATAATTTTAGTTACATATATACTTATTGTAGGTTATCAACAATATCAGATGGCTCAGAGACATTATCGATGATATGAGTGGTACTCCTCCTAGAGTGCAAACTGAGCGTGTTGATGACAACACGGCAAGAGTGCATATCTCTTTCACCGTACCTGCTCGAAATGTAGACTACAGCCAGTTGCCAGTAGGCGTGCCACACCCGATGGTTGCCATTGCAACAGTTGGCTCAACATCACCTATTCGGTTAACCCAAGAGAGGACTGCCGTGGAGAATTGTCTACAACAACTCCAGAATAATGTTGGGTGCTTCGTGCCGGACCTTTCCTATTTTAAATTAAGGCAACTCGAGGCGGGTGAAGGCAATGTGGTTTAGACTACAGAGAGACTTTGCAGAGCTCATCGAGTTTTGGTAATATATATATATAGGATATATATATTCTATAACCTAGGTATGGAATAATATTCCATACCCGAGCCAGCCTGCGAGCTTCACACGTGCAACCCGTTCTCCCGCACCCCGGTCCGGTGGTTTTTTTTTCTTCCCCATTCCTCCCACGTCCTGCGTCAGGTTCCCCCGAGCCGACTCCTTTCCCCACCACCGCCCCCACGCCCCCATTCTGCGCCTCCGTTGCGCCGCCGCCGCCCATGCCTCGTCCTCCCCCGTGACCCGTCCCGTCGCCGCCTTTCTCGTCCGACTTCGTTCCCCTACCACCGCCGCCCACGTCCGCAGTCCTCCTGCGCCCTTGTTTTTCCACCACCGCCGCACACGCCCCGCCCGATTGAGACCCCGTCTTGTCGCTGTTGCCCCTCCCCGCTCGCGACCCTATTCCCTCGTCACTGCCCCGGTCCTCCGCACTCACCCGATCTATCACCGCCGTCCCCAGTCCCATGCCTGCCTCCGAATCCGCCAGCTCGAGCCGTCCCCTCCGTCACCCGCTGGATCCAGCTCCGCCGCATGTCGTGAAGGTGAATTCGTTTAACTATTCTACGAGTGATTAATTGATACAATGATGCACATATTAATTTTCCATTACTTGTGCAGATGGAATGTCCATTATTTGGTTTCAATCTCTGGATGCTGTGTCCCATGATTTGATTCCGTTCTCCACCCGGATGGTAGAGCGGACCTCTGCCCGTGGTGCGCAAGCTTTTGTGGCTAGATGGACTTTTGTGGCTAGCAGTGCCTCCATCTTTAGGTGTTCACCTTCTGCCACATCGACTGTCGCCAGCAGTTATTTCTCCCATGTTGAGTTCACCACAACCCTTGGAAGGTACCAAACAGAAGTCCTCTTGTTCCTATCTCTGCAATACTTGATTAGCCTACGATGGTCAAGCTTTTTTGGGAGGATTTGTGCTGCAGTAGTTGGGGTTGTGTTAAGGTTAATAAATGTCAAGTGTAATGCCGAAACTAGTGACTGAGAATTTTATTTAGAAAGAAAAGGACAGATAAGGAGATGTGGAGGCACATAATGCTGAACTGCTGATAAAGAAATTTAAGAATAGATAAGGAGATAGGGAGAATGCTTGATAAAAATGAAGACTAGATGATAGTAAATTGTTTTCCCCCTTTAGAACGCTAGTTAAATATTATGTATTTTAATTATTAGAAGCATGGAAAGATGGCCAACTTAGCAAATTAGATTTGGTGACCTTTCTAGAAGCAGAAGAGCTGATTATTAATGGTGTATCAATCTTTGTTTAGTTTTCTGAAGTTCTCAGGAATCCAGGTATAACAAAGACCTACTAGAACCTATTATTTTGATTTTTCTGATAGATTAGCTGATTCCCAAGCTTAAATTTTTCCAGATTGGATATCATGAAGCACAGTGATATCCTCGCTTGACTATAGAAGAATCTGCATGATTCCATGGCTCCATGCACGTTATCACCTCAGAGAATTAGAATGTAACGCCCTGGGTTTTCAGAATCGGAAAACCCAGCATTCTGTCTCGTGATAGTCCCTGGATCAGACGCTATCACGCACAGGCATTCATCACAGATAAATAACACAGTCATACATCGAAATAAAGCATCAGAGTACGAATAATAATCTGATTATTACATGTCCTGATTATTCGGAGTACATCAATACTCGCCTCTTGGCGGAATAACAGAAATAAGAGCCTACGCAGCGGTAGCTAGTCTTCAAAAGGTGTCTCCATCTTCAGGCATCTCCCACAGGCAACCTTGAGCGAAGCGTCGTGCCCCCTCAGTCGTACCATCCGTCGGCATTGTTGTCGTAGTCGGACTCGTACCCTGCAAGCTCAGGGGCTATCCCCAAGGATCGGGATAGGTCCACGTCACCAACCGTATGCAAGCTTTAAGTGGCCTATTTCTAAGGGGAAAAGAGTATATCAAGGTAGTAGCAGGGTTTCCTATGCAGCAGCAGCAAGAAAATAGAGTAGTATCTCCATAAGTTCACCATATCCCATATCTCTCATCCTCATACGGATACATCTGGTTACCCAGATCACCGTCACCATCACCTATCTCCATCTAGGGTCGGTGCGAGAACTCCCACTCCTCGCACCTCAATGGTTGCACCCGGATCCGCGAGGTAGAGGGAGCAACTCTCCTCTCCCCGAATACAACCACGGCTCACCAATCACACTCATCCTATAAGGGGGAGGTAGAAATCCCAAAACGTAAGAGTCGGAGAAACAACGGGTATGTCCATAACCGAGGACGCGGCTATACGTATAGATCTAAACTCTGCAGAGCGTGTACACCAGTACCCAACTCGGAATAGTACCCAGACGGTGTACGGCCGACCGAGCCTACCCTACCGGGCGAACACCTAGGAGTTACGGTTCCATCCTGCATCCGGGTCTCGATGCGGTCCCCCGCAGAAGACCACCCCAGAACTGTGAAAATGCCCCCGTGTGGCCACACGGGAGTCGCACTGAGAGGGTGGACTCACTCCCACCTCTCCCCCACTGATACCCCGCTATCCTGCTGGCAGGTATGGTACCGCACTTGCTAGGGTCGAACGGCCCTATCCCCACTCTCGGCGAGGTGGTGTGTACGAAAGTCCCGTGTAACAGGCGACCCACTCGGTTTCAGACCGGGGCGAGCTCATATCTTCCGAGTCATCTCAAAATCCCCAACACCTGTGCTCCTAAAATGGTGTACCCGCCATAGGTACCATCTCGGGCAACGTCCGAGAAGACGATCCCTGGCCCCCGATCCCAGATCAGGTTGTCTCGAGCTCACCCCCGCCAAAATATCCCAAAACACCTTCTCCTGCCGGTTTTCCCAACACACGCCAAGAAACTATCACAATAATCCCCACACATGCATAGCAAGCTCAGCACATCATCTAGCTTAAGTAAACAGTAGTAGTAGGTCAATCAAGGACAAGAATGTAAAAGAGGCTATGCATGGGTTCAACATATTCATCTCTATGCATTAAATAAAGCACTAGCAGTTCTAAAATAGCCATGCCTAATGGGCATTCAAAGATGGTCGGGCGTGAACCTGGGTACGAGTGGTCGTCGTAGCCGAGGTCGTCGTCGAAGTCCTGGTTCAGCTCTCCGGCTCCGGCAGCTCCTAGAAGCGTATTTAAATAAATAAACTCGGCTACTAATGGCAATAAATCCAAGATAAAGAGCAAATAAGATCCAAAAAGAGGCAACCTCTAGTCTAGCACGAAGTTTGGATTTTTAGAAGATTTTCAGAAGAAGTTTCATATTTTTCGGAGCTAAAACGGATTTGTTATGATTTTCCGAAGATAAAATACATTTCTGAAATTAAAATACGCATATACAATATCTCATACTTTAGGCCAACCTTTACCTAGCTCTAGCTATCTTTAAGAGGTCTTACAGCTAGCTGCAGGCCGGCTCCTGTGCTGACGCAACCGCCACATGGGTGGCTTAAAGCCGGCTCCTGCCCACGTGGCGGCCTGCGTGGCAGCCATGCGTGGCGGCGCGCAGCGGATCCGGGGCGATCCGCTGCGGCTCAGCGCGGCGCGGCGTGCGTGTGGCCGGGCCGTGAGTGGCCGGCCGCACGGGATCCGCCCGGATCCTCTGCGGGTACGTGAGCGTGTGTGCGTGCGTGTGTAGCAAAACCCTGGGGTTTTGGGTGTGGCGGCGACGTGCTCGGGGAAATGCCCCAGAGGAGCGGCGGCGCGGCAAAGGGTTCGCCGGCGGCGAGGGTGTCCGACCTGTCCAACAAGCGACAAGGAGAGGTCAAGGAGCACCTAGGGCGCATCCTTGTGCAAAGAGGAAGTAACCGCGGCCGGGGAAGGTGCGTCGGCGGCGAGACAGAGGCACGGCGGCGACGTGCTTGCGCTGGCGCACGGCGGTGATCACCGGCGACGGTGCGCGGGCGCGCCCAAATGCCAGAAACGTGCGTGCGTGCATCAGGTGAACGAGAAGACCCCAAAAACTGGGGCTTTTGCCCTCACGCGTGCGAGTTCCGAAGGGGCGCACCCATGGCGGAGCTCGGGGCGGCGCGTGCGGCAGTGGAGCTCGGGCTCCCGCGGCCGGGCACCAGCACGTGTGGGGGCGCGCGGTTGCCGGCGGCGAGGCGTGCACGGAACGGCCACAAAGGCGGCGCCTTTCCCCCTGCTGCTGTGTGCACGGAGCAAACCTCCATGGCGACGGCCATGGCGGCGCGGCGAGCAGGGCGACAGCGTTCCGGCGACGTGCGCGACTACGTGTGTCAAGGCAGGCAGCGGAGGCGTGTGTGTGCGCTTGGTGAAGGCGGCGGCACCTGCAGAAGAGATTCCCAGCACGGCACGAAGGCCGGCTTCACCAAAGCGCGTGCGCGGCGGCGCGGCGGCGACGGCGACGGTGTGCTCGCGTTGCGCCTCGGCTCGAAGGCCGGGTCGACCACAAATGGGCGAGGGAGCTCGGCCTCACCTTGGTGGCCACGGGCCGGCGTGCAGGCGTTGGTGAAGAGGGACGGAGCAGGGTCGTCGGCGAGGAAGGAGACGGCGGCGCGGAGCAGAGGAAGCAGGGGCGTCGCGGTCCTTGGCTTCGCGGCGTCCCCGAGCTCCCACGTGCGGGCCTTCGGCTTCGCGAGGTCGACGGCGAACTCGTGGGCGTGCTCCTGGCCTTCTTCTCCCTTCTCCCTCCTTCTTCTCCTCCGGCGGGCGGTGGCAAGGTGGAAGGGGACAAGTCCCCGAGGCGGCTAGGGTTAGGAGGTCTCCGAGGGCTGCGGCGGCGGCTTCTTATAGGCGGGGTGCACCGCGGGGGCACGTGGACGGCTTGGATGCCGCGGAGGGGCGCGGGGCGCGTCGCGACGGCGCCATGGGCGGCGCGGCCCCTCGCTTTGGCGCCGGCGTCAGCCAAAGGGGAAAAGGAAGGAGATGACGGGGGCGACGTCACCGTGACGTGTGCATGACGCAACGCGGGGTCCACCTGGCAGCGACTCAGCGCGGGGCGCGGTTGGTGGTAACCGGGCCGGCGCGCTGGTGGGCTGTGCTGGGCCGAGACGGGAAAAGAGAGGGGTGGCGCGGTGCGCAAGGAAAATGAGAAGAGGGTGGTTCGGCGGACTTCGGGACTTTGGGCTCGCGGCCCAGCAGTGCAGCTCCCTTTTCCTTTTTCTATAACTATTTACCCCCTTTTCTATTTAGTTTCAAATTTGAATATAAATTCAAATTTGAAACCCACTCAAGTAAACTCCAAATAAAACCAAATGAACTCCAAGTTTCTCACACTAGCATTTTTATATTTCCTAGAAATTTTATTTAATTCAACATTAAATCTAGGAATAAAGGAGAGAAACGGAAGACATCCTTAAATAAATTGTTAATCACTCAAATAAATCATCAAAAATTTTAAATCCTCATTTTTATTAATTAACATTCCTCATTAAATTTGAGGGATGTTACAGACTCCCCCCCTCAAAAGAATCTCGTCCTCGAGATTAAGAAAAATACCTCCGTCTCGAAGAGGTGCGGGTACTTCTCTCTCATGACAGACTCCTTCTCCCACGTTGCCTCTCGCTCGGTGTGATTGCTCCACAACACTTTGCAGAGGCGAATGGTGGTGCTCCTGGTAGCCTTCTCGGCCCAATCCAGAATCTTCACTGGGTACTCCAAGTACTCCAAGTTGTCTTGCAGATCGATAGCATCGGTGGAGACATGCTTGTCAAGCTTCGGGTCTAGACACCTCCGGAGTTGCGATATGTGGAACACAGGGTGCACTCCGGCAAGGTCAGACGGTAACTCCAGCCTATAGGCAAGTTTCCCCACCTTTGCCACAATCAGGAAGGGTCCAACGAACCTCGGGGCTAGCTTCCCCTTCACGTGGAACCTCTTCGTGCCTCTAAGCGGTGACACTCTCAGGAAGACGTAGTCACCGACTTCGAAGGAGACATCCTTCCGCTTAGGGTCAGCGTAGCTCTTCTGTCTGCTCTGAGCTATCTTCAGGTTCTCTCTAACCTTGGCCACATTCTCCTCAGCCTCAAGAATGGAAGCAGGACCGAAGAAGATCCTCTCCCCCACCTCAGACCACATCAACGGGGTCCTACACTTTCTGCCATACAGGGCTTCAAAGGGTGCCATTTGCAAACTTGCCTGATAGCTGTTGTTGTACGAGAATTCAGCGTAGGGCAGACTCTTCTCCCAATCATTGCTGTAGGTCAACACACAAGCCCTCAGCAGATCTTCTAGAACCTGATTCACTCGTTCAGTCTGTCCATCTGTCTGGGGGTGGAAAGCTGTGCTGTAGTCCAAGTGAGTGCCCATCGAAGCGTGCAGACTCTTCCAGAATTGAGCTGTGAACTGAGCACCACGATCTGACACGATGGTGCGAGGTGCTCCATGCAACCTCAGGATATGCTCAACGTAAAGATCAGCCAACTGACTCACAGAGTACTTGTTCTTAACCGGAAGAAAGTGCGCTACCTTGGTCAAACGGTCCACAATCACCCAAATCGAGTCATTCCCCTTCTGAGTGCGGGGAAGACCTACCACAAAGTCCATACTGATATCATCCCATTTCCACTGAGGTATCGCAAGTGGCTGAAGTAGTCCGGCGGGTCTCTGATGTTCTGCCTTCACTCTCTGGCAAGTGTCGCATCGGGCAACATACTCAGCTATGTCTTTCTTCATATTCTCCCACCAGAACCGACACTTCAGGTCTTGGTACATCTTCGTGCATCCAGGGTGAATGGAATATCGAGAATCATGTGCTTCCTTCAGAATCGTCTTCCGGATATCCTCTCCACTAGGCACACATATGCGATCCTTCAACCATAACGTGTCTTGCTCATCAACGCGGTAGTCAGGGGCCTTGCCTCTTGTCAGAAGACCTTTTACTTCCTCAATTTCAGGACACTTCTTCTGGGCTTGTCTGATCTGGTCTTCCAAGGTGTACTTCACCCTCAACTCGTTGAGCTGACCTTTCTCGATAATGTCAAGCCGCAATCGCTCCATCTCTAGGTACAACTCTGGCTGTTCTTTCTGCACCATTAGGTTGTTGCAGTAACTTCTTCGGCTCAAAGCATCGGCCACGACATTCGCCTTGCCCGGATGATAGTGAATGTCGAGGTCATAGTCCTTTATCAACTCTAGCCATCTTCGCTGTCTCAAGTTCAGCTCTGACTGAGTGAAGATATACTTCAGACTCTTGTGATCCGTGTAGATATCACACTTGTTGCCCATCAAGTAGTGCCTCCATATCTTCAAAGCATGAACAACAGCAGCCAACTCAAGGTCATGCGTCGGATAGTTCTCTTCGTGTTTTTGGAGCTGCCTTGAAGCATAAGCGATCACTTTGCCTTCTTGCATCAGCACACAGCCAAGACCTTGCCTCGAAGCATCGCAGTACACCACAAAGTCCTTGTTGTCATCAGGAAGCGTCAACACAGGAGTTGTGGTGAGTCGGGTCTTGAGCTCTTGGAAACTTGCTTCACACTTCTCTGTCCACACGAATGGCGTGTTGTTCTTCAGCAACTCGGTCATCGGCTTCGCAATCTTGGAGAAGTTCTCGATGAAACGGCGATAATATCCAGCCATTCCGAGAAAACTCCTGATCTCTGTCACAGTCTTGGGCGTCTGCCACTTTGATACGGCCTCGATTTTTGAGGGGTCCACAGCAACTCCCTCTCCGGACAACACATGCCCAAGAAAAGCCACTTCTTCTAGCCAGAACTCACACTTGCTGAACTTGGCATACAACTGATTCTGCCTCAGCTTCTCCAGCACAATCCTCAGATGCTCTTCATGTTCTTCTGCAGTTTCCGAGAATACCAAGATGTCGTCAATGAAAACCACGACAAACTTGTCCAACTCGTCCATGAACACCTTGTTCATCATATTCATGAAGTAAGCAGGGGCGTTCGTAAGACCAAACGATACAACAGTGAACTCATACTGTCCGTACCGGGTCACAAACGCGGTCTTGTAGATGTCCTCAGGGCGAATCTTCATCTGATGGTAGCCCGATCGAAGGTCAATCTTGCTGAAGTACTTGGCCTTCCTCAACTGATCAAGCAGGTCATCAATGCGCGGCAACGGGTACTTGTTCTTGATGGTTACCGCATTAAGAGCGCGGTAATCGACGCATAGCCGTTGCGTCCCATCCTTCTTCGGCACAAACATCACCGGTGAAGCCCAAGGTGATGCACTCGGACGGATGTACCCCTTCTCACGGAGAGCTTCCAACTCCTCCTTCAGCGTTGCCAGCTCTAACTTGCCCATTCTGTAAGGACTCTGTGCCACGGGTGCAGTCCCTGGCACAAGGTTAATCACGAATTCCACGTCGCGGTCTGGGGGTAACCCCGGCAGGTCTTCAGGAAAGACATCGGGGTACTCACAAACCACTGGAACATCGGCCACGGTCTTGGTTGAGAGGTTGTACACAGCTGGTACTTCCCGAGACTTTAGCGGCTCGAAGGTGATCTTCGTTCCCTTCGGGTGCATCAAGGTCACTTGTCGGGGTGACGAGGAGATTACCCCTTTGTGAGCGGTGATCCAATCCATGCCCAGAATAACATCAATCCCATTGGACTTCAGTACGGTCAGATCTCCGAGGAACTTGTGACCCTTGATGAACATCTCCACTCCCTTGCATAGCAAAGTGCACCTAATATCTCCGAGCGGGGAGCTCGTTATGATGGGTTTCGGACGGGGAGTCATGGGGAGAGATAGTTTGTTTACAAAGTTAGAGGACACATAAGAACTAGTTGCACCAGTATCAAACAGAATCAAAGCCTTAGTGCCACAAACTAAAAACTCACCGATCACGACGTCAGGAGCGTCGGCAGCCTCCTCCTCAGTCAGGAGGTTGAGCCTTCCGCGATCTGCGGCCGGCTGGGGAGCAGCCTGAGGTGGCCTCCCTCCTGGAGCTGGTGCCCTGGCAGGTGTAGCAGCGGCCTTCTTGCTGGGGCAGTCGTACGACTTGTGGCCTTGCTTGCCACAGGCGTAACACGTCGGGGTGAAACCTCCAGTGCTGGGTCTCGACGCGCTCTGCTGCGGGCGGTTGTAGCCACCACCCTGCTGCTGGTAGTTGCTCCTTCCTCCTGGGTATGGTGCACGGTTCCCTCCGAAGCCTCGTCCGGGTTGGTTGTTTCCCGGGCGGTAGCTCCCGCGGAGCAGGTTGCTCTGTCCGCTCCTCGGCCTCTGGAAGGATCGGTCGCCATGGTCCCGATCTCCGAACCTCTTCTTACCCTTCATGCGCTCCTCATGCCCCCTGCGTTCTTCCTCGAGCGCGATAGCCCTGTTCACCAGGTGGCGAAGGGACTTGTGCTCGCTGGCCTTCAAGCTCTGGCGGAGACCATGGTGCAGGCCTCGCAGAAACCAGAACTGCTTCTTGTCATCGGTGGTGGTGTCGTCAGGGGCATAGCGCATCATTTTCATGAAGTGCCTCTCGTACTCCTCCACCCTCATCGCACCCTGAGTCATGGTGCGGAACTCCTGAGCCTTCTGGATCATGAGTTCCTTCGGCAGGTACTGCTCACGGAACACCTCACAGAACTCCAGCCAGGTGATGAATGCTGGGTTCGGGTGAGTCCCGGAGTAGTTGTCCCACCAAGACTTGGCAGGACCCTCGAGCTGGTGGACGGCGAGAGCGACACACTCCTCGTCGGTGTAGGTGGTGAGGTCGAGCTTCGTCTCGATCACGCGGAGCCAGTCATCGGCATCGAGGGGATCGTCCGAGTAGCTGAAGGTAGGGGCCTTCAGACGGATGAACCTCTCGATCTTCTTGGCGAAGTCCTCCTCCACCGGGGCGTTGCGGTTCCCACCGACTCGGTTCTCGACGGCGTCAGCCATCCTCTGCATCAGCTGTGTCTGTAGGGCCATCACCTCAGCTAGGTTAGGCGGTGGCGGTGGAGGTGCTCCTCCACGGCCACGACCACGCCCACGGCCACGACCCTGGGGAGCCGGGTGTGGCGCAGGCTCTCCTTCGGCTTCCTCCTCTTCTACTTCCTCCTCAGCGCCTTGTCCGATGGGCGGAGGCGGTGGTGGTGGCACCATATTGCCTCGGCCACGTCCTAGGACAGGCGCGTGTCCACGTCCACGAGCGCGTCCACGTCCACGTACGGGAGCGCGGCCACGTCCACGGCCACGGACAGGCGGGGCTGGCGGGGCTTGCTCTTCCTCGGCAGCCTCAAAGCGTCCCAACAGACGTCCGGACCTCCTGATCGACATCTTGCTGAAAAACACGACCAAGGGTACAGGAAAACCTCAGATACGTCTCTCACCAACAAATTGAGTCTGATATACAATCATGAAAATATTTCTACTAATATAAATCCTACACTCAATGAGAAGAAGCAATAAGAACAAACAACTCCATTAAGACCAAACAACCAGCATCCATTAAGAGTACATAAGTTCCCTCGAGGCTGACTCAAGCCTTGGAGGTCACACACATCAACGATCTAATATAGCGTTACAAGATCTCAAAAGGGTGTGCACATCTAGGTGTGAAAAGACTCATAACTCAACATGCACCGGAACAGGCTCTCGGCTGCATGGAACGACTCATGGAGACTACCTATCTTACAACTCTACTCTTATTAGCATGCTCAAGCTCCGGCACGCTACTCGAAACGGGACTTCTTGTACCTCACTGGGTAACGGTCCTCATCGGGGAAGTCCTTGGGGAACATCCGCGACAGCCTGGAGTGAGCGGCCCTCACCTCGTCGGTCTCAACCGGAGTGGCCATGTCGGCCAGGGGACACAGGTGAAGCTTGAGGGCGGACGGGTGGAGTCTGAAGGTCTCCTTGCGGATCGCCCGCTGACGCTCGGGGGGTAGCAGACTGTTGAGCTCCTGAAGCTCGTCCACACGAAGTGAGTCAGCGTCCTCCCAAGTCTTCAACATCCGCTTGCACTTGTCCAGCAGGAACACGGAAGTCCTGGTGAGTGCGGCGATGTTGGCGGTGTTGTTGTAGTGGTCCTCCACGAGCTCTGTCACTCTGGCCTTCTCACGAACCAAGTTGCGCCCCTGGGCAGCGAACTGGGCATCCTTCTGGTCCAGCTTGGCGAAGAGACGGGTGAACCTAGCCTCCTGCTTGCGTAGATCCTCCTGAGCGTAGATCTTCTCCTCTCGAGCGGTCACCCTCTCAGCCTCAGCCTGAACTGCCAAAGAGTTGGCGTGGCGAAGTCCTCGCTCGAGCTGCTCAACTCGCTGGCGAAGGGTGAGGTTCTCCACGAGCAGGCTCTGGGTGCGGGGCTGAAGCTCCTTCAGCTCCAGAGTGGTGTACTCCAGTCTGCTGAAGAGTCCACTCGTCTGCTCGCTCAGTCGGCGGGCGTGAGTGTCGAGGTCCACGAGGTAGCTCCCAGTGGTGACGAGCGTGTCGTCGGCCTCACGTAGAGGTCCCTGAACAACCTCCTCATCGTAGAGTGCTGAAGGGTCTGGCAGTCCGTTCACGATCGGAGCCACTCTGTAGTAGTCCTGAGGGATCAGCCTCAGGTCTCCAGTCCTGTAGACGTCGCGGTACCTGGCCAGCAGGTGGCGAAGTACGTGGCTGCAGGCGGTGTCCACAGCGTTCCTGACGTTGAGTCCTGTGCTGTGCTCGAGCATCCCGGAGAAGCCTGGAAGCGCCGGGTGGGGTAGGACGGCCACCGTGCAAAGCACTAGTGGTCCCGACAGCGTGCGGACGTCCTCAGCGCGGTAGGTGACGTGCGTAGGGGGAATCCCCAGCCTGAGGACGACCCTGTCAACCCAACGGGCGAGTCCCTCCATGTGCTCCGGGAGCAACTCCACCTCCTGACGAGCCATCTCCTGTGACACGGAAGAAATTTCTAGTTAGCGCAGGAGAGATAGAACTTTTCAAAAGAAGGATAAGTTTTGTAATATAAGTCAAGAATGGTATATAGCAAAAGAGTTTCGTTTAGAGTCCTAATTTCTAACGACCATTTCTAAGGGCACGTGCTACGGTCAAGTATGGCTCTGGTACCATCTGTAACGCCCTGGGTTTTCAGAATCGGAAAACCCAGCATTCTGTCTCGTGATAGTCCCTGGATCAGACGCTATCACGCACAGGCATTCATCACAGATAAATAACACAGTCATACATCGAAATAAAGCATCAGAGTACGAATAATAATCTGATTATTACATGTCCTGATTATTCGGAGTACATCAATACTCGCCTCTTGGCGGAATAACAGAAATAAGAGCCTACGCAGCGGTAGCTAGTCTTCAAAAGGTGTCTCCATCTTCAGGCATCTCCCACAGGCAACCTTGAGCGAAGCGTCGTGCCCCCTCAGTCGTACCATCCGTCGGCATTGTTGTCGTAGTCGGACTCGTACCCTGCAAGCTCAGGGGCTATCCCCAAGGATCGGGATAGGTCCACGTCACCAACCGTATGCAAGCTTTAAGTGGCCTATTTCTAAGGGGAAAAGAGTATATCAAGGTAGTAGCAGGGTTTCCTATGCAGCAGCAGCAAGAAAATAGAGTAGTATCTCCATAAGTTCACCATATCCCATATCTCTCATCCTCATACGGATACATCTGGTTACCCAGATCACCGTCACCATCACCTATCTCCATCTAGGGTCGGTGCGAGAACTCCCACTCCTCGCACCTCAATGGTTGCACCCGGATCCGCGAGGTAGAGGGAGCAACTCTCCTCTCCCCGAATACAACCACGGCTCACCAATCACACTCATCCTATAAGGGGGAGGTAGAAATCCCAAAACGTAAGAGTCGGAGAAACAACGGGCATGTCCATAACCGAGGACGCGGCTATACGTATAGATCTAAACTCTGCAGAGCGTGTACACCAGTACCCAACTCGGAATAGTACCCGGACGGTGTACGGCCGACCGAGCCTACCCTACCGGGCGAACACCTAGGAGTTACGGTTCCATCCTGCATCCGGGTCTCGATGCGGTCCCCCGCAGAAGACCACCCCAGAACTGTGAAAATGCCCCCGTGTGGCCACACGGGAGTCGCACTGAGAGGGTGGACTCACTCCCACCTCTCCCCCACTGATACCCCGCTATCCTGCTGGCAGGTATGGTACCGCACTTGCTAGGGTCGAACGGCCCTATCCCCACTCTCGGCGAGGTGGTGTGTACGAAAGTCCCGTGTAACAGGCGACCCACTCGGTTTCAGACCGGGGCGAGCTCATATCCTCCAAGTCATCTCAAAATCCCCAACACCTGTGCTCCTAAAACGGTGTACCCGCCATAGGTACCATCTCGGGCAACGTCCGAGAAGACGATCCCTGGCCCCCGATCCCAGATCAGGTTGTCTCGAGCTCACCCCCGCCAAAATATCCCAAAACACCTTCTCCTGCCGGTTTTCCCAACACACGCCAAGAAACTATCACAATAATCCCCACACATGCATAGCAAGCTCAGCACATCATCTAGCTTAAGTAAACAGTAGTAGTAGGTCAATCAAGGACAAGAATGTAAAAGAGGCTATGCATGGGTTCAACATATTCATCTCTATGCATTAAATAAAGCACTAGCAGTTCTAAAATAGCCATGCCTAATGGGCATTCAAAGATGGTCGGGCGTGAACCTGGGTACGAGTGGTCGTCGTAGCCGAGGTCGTCGTCGAAGTCCTGGTTCAGCTCTCCGGCTCCGGCAGCTCCTAGAAGCGTATTTAAATAAATAAACTCGGCTACTAATGGCAATAAATCCAAGATAAAGAGCAAATAAGATCCAAAAAGAGGCAACCTCTAGTCTAGCACGAAGTTTGGATTTTTAGAAGATTTTCAGAAGAAGTTTCATATTTTTCGGAGCTAAAACGGATTTGTTATGATTTTCCGAAGATAAAATACATTTCTGAAATTAAAATACGCATATACAATATCTCATACTTTAGGCCAACCTTTACCTAGCTCTAGCTATCTTTAAGAGGTCTTACAGCTAGCTGCAGGCCGGCTCCTGTGCTGACGCAACCGCCACATGGGTGGCTTAAAGCCGGCTCCTGCCCACGTGGCGGCCTGCGTGGCAGCCATGCGTGGCGGCGCGCGGCGGATCCGGGGCGATCCGCTGCGGCTCAGCGCGGCGCGGCGTGCGTGTGGCCGGGCCGTGAGTGGCCGGCCGCACGGGATCCGCCCGGATCCTCTGCGGGTACGTGAGCGTGTGTGCGTGCGTGTGTAGCAAAACCCTGGGGTTTTGGGTGTGGCGGCGACGTGCTCGGGGAAATGCCCCAGAGGAGCGGCGGCGCGGCAAAGGGTTCGCCGGCGGCGAGGGTGTCCGACCTGTCCAACAAGCGACAAGGAGAGGTCAAGGAGCACCTAGGGCGCATCCTTGTGCAAAGAGGAAGTAACCGCGGCCGGGGAAGGTGCGTCGGCGGCGAGACAGAGGCACGGCGGCGACGTGCTTGCGCTGGCGCACGGCGGTGATCACCGGCGACGGTGCGCGGGCGCGCCCAAATGCCAGAAACGTGCGTGCGTGCATCAGGTGAACGAGAAGACCCCAAAAACTGGGGCTTTTGCCCTCACGCGTGCGAGTTCCGAAGGGGCGCACCCATGGCGGAGCTCGGGGCGGCGCGTGCGGCGGTGGAGCTCGGGCTCCCGCGGCCGGGCACGAGCGCGTGTGGGGGCGCGCGGTTGCCGGCGGCGAGGCGTGCACGGAACGGCCACAAAGGCGGCGCCTTTCCCCCTGCTGCTGTGTGCACGGAGCAAACCTCCATGGCGACGGCCATGGCGGCGCGGCGAGCAGGGCGACAGCGTTCCGGCGACGTGCGCGACTACGTGTGTCAAGGCAGGCAGCGGAGGCGTGTGTGTGCGCTCGGTGAAGGCGGCGGCACCTGCAGAAGAGATTCCCAGCACGGCACGAAGGCCGGCTTCACCAAAGCGCGTGCGCGGCGGCGACGGCGACGGTGTGCTCGCGTTGCGCCTCGGCTCGAAGGCCGGGTCGACCACAAATGGGCGAGGGAGCTCGGCCTCACCTTGGTGGCCACGGGCCGGCGTGCAGGCGTTGGTGAAGAGGGACGGAGCAGGGTCGTCGGCGAGGAAGGAGACGGCGGCGCGGAGCAGAGGAAGCAGGGGCGTCGCGGTCCTTGGCTTCGCGGCGTCCCCGAGCTCCCACGTGCGGGCCTTCGGCTTCGCGAGGTCGACGGCGAACTCGTGGGCGTGCTCCTGGCCTTCTTCTCCCTTCTCCCTCCTTCTTCTCCTCCGGCGGGCGGTGGCAAGGTGGAAGGGGACAAGTCCCCGAGGCGGCTAGGGTTGGGAGGTCTCCGAGGGCTGCGGCGGCGGCTTCTTATAGGCGGGGTGCACCGCGGGGGCACGTGGACGGCTTGGATGCCGCGGAGGGGCGCGGGGCGCGTCGCGACGGCGCCATGGGCGGCGCGGCCCCTCGCTTTGGCGCCGGCGTCAGCCAAAGGGGAAAAGGAAGGAGATGACGGGGGCGACGTCACCGTGACGTGTGCATGACGCAACGCGGGGTCCACCTGGCAGCGACTCAGCGCGGGGCGCGGTTGGTGGTAACCGGGCCGGCGCGCTGGTGGGCTGTGCTGGGCCGAGACGGGAAAAGAGAGGGGTGGCGCGGTGCGCAAGGAAAATGAGAAGAGGGTGGTTCGGCGGACTTCGGGACTTTGGGCTCGCGGCCCAGCAGTGCAGCTCCCTTTTCCTTTTTCTATAACTATTTACCCCCTTTTCTATTTAGTTTCAAATTTGAATATAAATTCAAATTTGAAACCCACTCAAGTAAACTCCAAATAAAACCAAATGAACTCCAAGTTTCTCACACTAGCATTTTTATATTTCCTAGAAATTTTATTTAATTCAACATTAAATCTAGGAATAAAGGAGAGAAACGGAAGACATCCTTAAATAAATTGTTAATCACTCAAATAAATCATCAAAAATTTTAAATCCTCATTTTTATTAATTAACATTCCTCATTAAATTTGAGGGATGTTACATAGAAGGCTAGCTACGGCGATTTGCAGAGGACGTAGTCCAGTTCCTGAGACTGCCAGGTGACTGCTCCTTTCACCACTATTTCTTGCCTCTTGTGATTGTCCTTTTGACCAATAATCTATCGTTGATGCTGATGCGCACTTTGTGTTTGAGCAAATGCCATTAGTGATTTCTTGAATTTGTGCACTCTGTTGTTTCTTGAATGTTGAAAATTCTCATTAGTGATTTGCTTAAATAAAACTCATTCAGGTATATATTCAACATGTATACACTTAGATATGTAAACTATATCTCATAAGGTTTCTTTCCTGAAAAGCTATTTCTATTCAGATTATTCAGATGCATAGTGCTATTAGAATAATAACGATAATTGTCCAGAACCAGTTGTCTCTTATCTTTTGTTTCCCTGTACCTTCATCTTAACATTAGCATGGTATCCTTAAAGAAATATCAGAGCTAATGACACCGCCCCTAAGACATATATACTGATCAAATTTGCCAATCCAAATCTGCTAGCCTGCTGGTTGGTTTGATTGTGTGATATTAATAAATTTGGATCATTATACTTTGCTAATCACCAAATGTTCTGAAGCTTTGGACTTCTGAACATTATTAAATGTTATAACTTGGTTGCTCCTCATTTGAGTTTCTTCATGTGCAACAAACTCTAATTCTGAGCTCCATCCTGGTGGATGTTGCTTCAGATCGACGGTATTCAGCCCCTCAAGTCAGTCTGGCATTTGAGGTTTGCTGTCCATACCATGAATCTGGTGTTCTTGATGCTCTGTTTTGTGTTTCTAACCGGATTATTGAAGCGCATAATAAAGAACGGATATGTAGTACTGATTCATAAACCTTTCTAATATCTGAATTCTGAAACTTTTTAAATTTGGATGTGACAAATGGACCAGCCTATACGTAGAGTTGCATATACATCTTTCTGCTAAGAATTATACTCCAAATTTGTCTTTTTGTACATTACCATAATTGTTACTAATCCCCAATGGGATTTTGATTAACTTTCTGCTTTTCCCTTCCCATGTTCCACTATGTCACAGCATGTCCTGACATTGCACTGGATATATATGTGTGGTTCAGTGGATATATTGTTTGGTTAGGACCGTACAACATTGTCGATTTGTTTGCACAATCAAACTCTGTAGCTAATGGAGGTACATGCTGGTCGTCATATAAAAATCAGTCCAAGTCCTACTGTTGTTTCACTGATGCAATTAGCATATGCATGCCGACACAATTTTCTGAATTTTGAAGTCGTTAATGATTAGAGAACATATTATTTAGTCTGCATATGCTGAACTTACTTATTCCTAACTAGAATGTATTTCTTTTTAAATGGAACGCTTGCTAGAAAGTGTATACTTTAAATGACAGTTTACTGGATATATTTCATCTGAAGATTAAAACACTACTTGAAGTTTGCTTTAAGACATGGATTATTAAATTATATACTTTTCTCTAACAGGTGATGGTTTAAGCTCTTAAACCAATGGACAAATGAAGTTATTAAAACTAGATGCATTCTTTGATTCGGTCTTCCTATGTCACAGGTGATTACATGGCCTTCCCATATCCATTCCCTGGTTGAAAGCATCACGTAGATACTATATTACAAGTGATTCCTTTTTTTTCTAATTGATGTAGTTGGAGGTTTGTCTACAACCAAAGCACAGAAGAGTACTTAGGAAGAGTTATATCAGAATCAAGTATGAATGCCAAATTGTTGACCTCAGTACCAAGTAGAGCCAAACTAAATGTGGCCACTGCTAACAGCTAAGAGATAAAAAGTCTAACCATCCTAAATGTTGTTGTTTTTTGAAATAAAAGACAGATGGCTATAACTGATAATAAAATAGAAACCGGTAAATGAGTTGGTAACAATACATTACCGGTCCACTTAAGCATATCATGAGTTCTAATGTTATATGGAATTAAACCTTGATACCAGGTTACAACGGGAGACTTTGCATTCTACTAACAAAAGTTTGAAGTGTAAAAGATGAGCATATGACTAGATTTTCTCATTACCTAATCAAAAGACTATGTTTTTTTCACATACTCGATTGTCTACAATATCATATGTCCTGTTTTAGTAATTTCTTGAATAACTCCAGAAAGGTAGAAGGTGGTTAAGTTATCACAAATTCATTATGATCAATAGCTTAGCGCAAAGTAGGAGTTTCTACTGATGGTAGGTGATTGTGAATAATAATAGTTTGTCAATAGTCTATGTGATTAGCTGGTTGTTCAACACAGCAAGTACAACATAAGATTATAATATAGTAATATTTGTGCTTTTTACCTGATTGCGAACTCATCAGAAGCTTCAATCAGCATATACTATGATCTGCTTTGCTTGTTTGCCTTGCCTGAGTTGATGGTCACGATTTGTTTGAAGTCCATTAGTAGTTTAACAGTCCCAAAATTTAGCGACATCTTGATACATAAGCAACCAATTCAGCTTTACACAATTTTGTTAATTTTAGGTATAGGTGGGTTTCACCATGTTCGTGGCTTCATCATGATGGGAGCTCAGGTTAGTGCAATCTGGTGCCCCCATACAAAATCTAGTGCAAAGATTCAAAACTTTTGTGCTTATGTGCATCCTTTTTGGGTTGTCTTGAACATGCTTAAGATTGTGGGTTTTATCTTCCATGATTATATCCTCTCGCAAGCAGTTTTCTCCATCCTATTTTTGATTTGGTATTCCTGATGCTTTCTTTTGTGTTTCCAACCAAATGGTTGAAGCATGCACTGATGATTTCCTAGCTAGTCAAATTGCAATGCTCCGAGTAATGTAGAAATTATTTTTCTGATAGTAGTGTATCAGATCGCTTCATACCTTAACTACTTTGCATATTTGTAATCTTGGTAGTGACTCCTGGTCCATGGACGCTGTTGCCATTGAGTTTTATTTTTTAAATGCTTTTCCTTTTTTATTTTTCTTATTTCTACTGCATCTGGAGTATATATTGAACTGATTGAGGATCATATATGTTCTGCTAAACAAGTTCTGTAATTCCCAGCTAGTATCTCTAAATAGGGCTCTCAAAAATTGCATATTTGATTAGAATTTGTTCTGCCAGTGACATTCTGAAGCCTTATTCAAATCACACGTGTTGTTTTTTTTCCAGTATGTGACACATGATTCATCTTTCCTGTAACTATGCACTTAATCAGTTTAGTACTACATAAATGTATAAGGTAGCATACCTTTCATTTCCTGGACTATCTCCAGAAATTTTGAATATTATTTCTTTTTGACAAGGTTGTGTTCAAATAAGGTCATATGTTGTTGCAGTCGGTAGCTGCATTCCTTTCTTGGAGTTGTAGGTTTCTTCAGATGAGACATCCGACGAGTGAGGTACCACTCTTTTTCACTTTCATTTGTTTCCCCCCCGCTGTTGCATGATTGCCAGTGTTGGCGGCGATGGTGTTTGTGATACACTTTTTCCTTTGTTCTATGGTGGTGTTGCTTCTGTATGCCTCTGAAAATTGGTGTATACAATATACATATTGTTTCTATAGTAGTGTACAAGTGAAATGCGCCTTTTGTCTTGCCTAGTGTTTTGACTTTTGACATACATTAGGTTTGGAATTTAATTATTTCTGCTATAATTTGACAACACTTGTTTCTTTTTTCTTGCAACTTGGCATCCTATTCTAGTTGTTCCAGGTTATGCTGGCTTACTCAAATTGATGGTTCAATTCCATGTCAGATTGGATTTATTCTTCTTTTACTATTATTTGCAACCCTTTTTCTCTTTTATCTGCAACTTGGCGCCCTGTTCTCTTTGTTCAGATGATGCTAGTTTTTCTTTTGGTCTGTGTGCATTGTTTTATTTATAAATTTTTCTCAGGTTAAATTAGTCATACTAAAGTAGCATTAGTGAGGATATTTTTCCTAGGACTGTCACTATCTTCTAATAATGGGAAGAAGCACTTGCTATATGCTGATTATAGATGTTCCCTTAGTAAGTTCAATCCTTTGCTGTCATATGCAAATTTTCAGCATATAACTGAGCTGCAAATGACTAGTATACTGATATGTTGAGTGCTCCAGATAGGAATCATTATTTCTGTTCAATTAACTATAGCCCATGACTAGATTTTAAAATTATATTCATGATACTTTTTATAGATAAATGTGTGCATAATAGTGATAATTTACTTCTGTCACTACTGAGATGCACGATTGTTCACAATAGGCTAACCAGCTGAATTTAAATTTGATTCTAGGAGGATACTTGATTTGGTTTGATTCCCTGATGTCCATATGTGTGAGACAATATTTCAACCAATATACTCTGGTAATGGTCACAAATGTTCAGAAGATTTGGACATGGAAATATTGTGGTTTCTAGTTTATCTAATTAATATGCCTTATTTTTTTTATCTCAAATGCGCTTATGGCATGACAGATTCTTTTGGTCGATTTCTTTTGTAATGACCTAATTGTTTTTTCTGAGCAATATTTGTTCTGCAGGCCATGATCTATAGGAAGTGAACTCTTCACTTGCTGAAAGCCTGCATGGGTGATAAATCCACAAGTTGTGACTAATCCAGTTAGATGTAGTTATAATCTAGACAACATTTTTTAGGTCGCTTTGAGATGACAATTTTTTCAAGGAACCTCTGTATCTTTGTGTTTTGCATTTACACTTTACAGTAAAGAATTCAAACCTATAGCTTCTTATTTATTCACATGTCGATTTGGGATGGTTGCTTCTTCAGCCTGGTTTCAGAAATACAGAAACAAGAAGCTCGTTATTAATTAATTAGTCTGACCATGTGTATCGAGTGTCAGCAGGAGATTTTATTTTCACGTTTCCAGCTGATTTGAATAGTTCGTTTCTGGCTGATTTGAATAGTTCGCTGATTTTAAGTGAGATTTTTCTTTCACGTTTCCGGCTGATTTCAATAGTTCACCTATTCTTAAGTCTACAGCCAGTTCATGCAATATTTCCGGTTTGTTACGTTAAACAAAAATATCTCCAATTTGTTAGAGTAACTCCAACAGTTTGGCAAATCAGATTGGCATCTTTGATTTTTGGCAAAAACGTTGAAAATACTCCTTCAACAGTTTGGCAAATCAGGTTAGCATCTTTGGCAACTTGGCAAAAACTAGCCTTCAGTGCGTATATATGCGCGCGCGGCGACAACTTGGCATCGGCGTTTCTTGCGTGGATGGAGAGAGGTGGGAGGGTGAAAAAAGAAATAAAGGATACAAAAGGTTCCTGATTTAAGTTTTCAAGAGGTGGAAGGGCATAATATAATTTTATTTTTCTTTCAGGGTTCCTGATGTAAGTTAGATCTTGATTTGGCAAGTGAGTTATGCCAAACTATTGGAGATGAACTCTTTTTTACTTAGCATATCTTTTTTAGAAGTTGGCAAAACACAAGATTTGCCAAGTAAAATTTGACAAACTTTTGGAGCTGCTCTTACATTACATTCAATAAAAAAAGAGATAATACAAAAGTATCTCACGTCACATCGGTACCTATCTGCGTGATTTTTGGGAAAAAATAAAACTTAACCCAGGTATGTCACGTTGGTGAAAAAACACAAAGGTACCTATCTACGTGATTTTTCAGGAAAAAATAAAAAGGAACCCAGGTATGTCACGTTTGGTGAAAAAAAACGCAAAGGGAAGAAAACCGAAAGGTCGGAATAGGCTCGTGATGAAAAAAAAACCGACGGGGGCTCGGCTTTGTTTTCGGCGCCCACTATCCAGCGAACCGTGGCACACGCTCGAGAAAAACCGGAACGGGGCCGCGGGAGAAGGGCAGCTATGCGTGCGGACGGGAGAAGGGCAGCTCGGGTACGGAATAATATTTCATACCTTAGGTACGGAATAGCGCTATATATATATATATAAGATTTTTTATTTATTCTTAAATAATTTGTTTCTGGTATATATATATTTTGAACTTTCATAAGGTTATTATATCTCATCATCATTTGATTGTGTGCAGGATCACTCAAGTTCTACTTATGTTTCAATTAGCTTCCGTGCGATTCTTAATCAAGTCGTGGAAAGAGTTGGGGTGGATTACTATAGTGGGGAGCCATTTTTCACCAACAATTAGAAGAGTGAGGCAATTCTAACTTTCTACGAGCCAGCAGAACCCGAGGCTCCATTGTTTGATGTTTGCAGTGCTATTTGTGACAGTCCTTCCGAAGCGAAGGAGAGTGCACTAGTACGCGCTCTAGCTTATTTTGAGGGAGTTCTAGGCTGGAGGATTGCAGACATTAACCATGTTTTATATCTACAAGCGTGTGCTCCTCAGTAACATTATGCATGCATGGATCAAGCTTTGTACCGTACCCAATTATATTATCTTGTATTAATTAGTTAGCTATGTGAACCTTTATGAACTTATTATTAATTAGTTACTTTATTTTGAGTTGGTTTGGTACTATTTTTAATTTAATTGAATTTGCGCTTAGAGGGATTCTGATGAATACCTTGCATTCAGACATATATTGCACTACCTCCAGTACTGATAGGAGCAAGCTGCCCAAGCATAGTGTTTTCGGTGACACCTCTCAGGAGGTCAGCTACAGCATATATATACTAGCTCTTAGACATCTTTTCCAGAGAGTGAGAGAGAGAATGTCGACATCTTGCTTGAACAGCTTGCTCCGTCGGTACTGGAGGTTACATGCGCTATATATGTAAGCTTGTAGCATTTAAACCAGTACTTGAAACACATATCTATGAATTCACGTATTGTCTTCAAATCATCAACATGTTCAGTAACCATGCATGTTTATCATTTTAAGTTGGTTTGGTACTATTTTCTATGTGTTTGAAGCAGAGGTTCAAAAGGTAGAAGCTGACCAGTTTCAGCTTGGGACTTGTACTCATAGGTATTAATTAATGTCGTGCTTTGTAATAGCCATCAGGTGACCTCTGTATGTAAGTCATTGTACCACAACCGCGACAATCATTGGATTCTATGTGAACTACAGACATCTGGCCATTTGTTGTGATACAATGACATACAGAGGTCACGTAGCTGATGGCTTTTTTTTATCTCAATTATTAATGACCATATTTTTTATAAACTAATTTCTAAAGAAATAGCTAAATGTAAAATTAATAATTAGTTCTATTAATCATTATATCCAAAAGTAAAGAAAGACAAAGATGAAGAAGGGTGAGTTTGATGATATATTCCGTTATGAACTGGATGATGAGAACTGGAGGCCTACCTACATTCTTCCTGAGCATGTTGATCATTCCAAGACAATACGCGAATTCATAAATGTGTTTGAAGCAGAGATTCAAAAGCTAGAAGTTGACCAGTTTCAGTTTGAGACTTGTACTCATTGGTATTAATTAATGTTGTGCCTTGTAATAGCCATCTGGTGACCTCTATATGTAACTCATTGTACCACAACCGCGACAATCAATGGATCCTATGTGAACTACAGACATCTGGTCAGTTGTTGTGATACAATGGCATACAGAGGTCACGTAACTGATGGCTATTTTTTTATCTCAGTTATTAATGACAATATTTTTTATAAACTAATTTCTAAAGGGGGCCTATAGTCTCGGGTCGTAACACAACCCGGAACTAAAGGGGCTTTTGTCTCGGTTGGGAATTCGACCCGTGACAAAAGGGGTGGGGGTATATAAGCCCCGTCGCCTTCCAGATTGGCACTTAGCTGCATTTCTCCCCCAAATCGCCGCCTGGCCTCGTCTACGTCGTCAGCCGCCGCCGCCCCTCCTCGCCACGCCCGTCCCCGACACGCCCCTCCCCGACGAGCGGCCCCACCCCGACGCGCGGCCCCTACCCGACGCGCGCGCCTCACTGTCTTCTCCTGCCGCCGGCCGGCTCGGCCGCCATGACGTCCGCCCTCACCGCGCGGTCCGACCTCGACGTGCCGCAGCGCGGCTCCTCCCCGACGCGCATCTCCTCCCCGACTCGCCGCCCTCCCCGCCGCGGCGCCCGCCCCGCCCCTCTCCTCCACGCGTGCCGCCCCTCTGGATCCCGAAGCGTACCAGCCGGCCAGTCTGACCAGTATGCCGCGCCGCCGCCGCCGCTTGCCGGGCCCCCCATGCGGCCCCGATGGCCGGCCGGGCCGCGCGGACGCTAGGGTTTTGCCTTGCTGACGCAAGCCCGGGAAATGCTTGCGTGAGCAAGCATTTTTATTTAAATTTAAATTTATTTGATTTAGTTTATCAATTGATATATATATGTAGTTATAAAAATTTCATAGATATGCATGAAAATTTTTAAATTTATAGGAATAGAAAGAAATTTTGATTAGAAATAAATTGTAATGCTTTGTATATTTTTGTGTGTATATACAGTCATACATATAAATTTATTAGGACGTACGACTATGGACCAAATTCTTATTTGTGTATTTGAGTTCTTAATTGTTTTCTACTCCCTCCGTTTTTGTTTATAAGGCGTGAGCTAACATGGCACGGTCTTCTAAATCATACTTTGACTATTCATTTCTTTTATATTATATTAGTTATGATTATGAATTTATACTCATTAGAAAGTACATTTGATTACAAATTCAACCGTGTCAAATTTACATGACAAAACGAAAAAATTAATGGGTAAATTATTAATCAAAGATTATAAAGTTTGAATCTTGTTTTGCGTGCGCGCCTTATAAATGAGAACGGAGGGAGTAATATACAATTTCATAGTTTGATAGTTCCGAAGCCGACGACTGCCGCGTCGGCTCGAAAAAGTGACTTCCCGTCACCTTTGTCATTCTCCCACACGGCACCGCCACCAACAAGCATCGTTCGTCCACAAGTTAGTAGAAATATTTCGACTTAGTTTATTCTAAAAACTCATACAATATTGTTGTTTATTTCAGAAAATTCATAGTAAATCCTTATTTATTTTAGAAAGTTTTAGGAAATTGTTGATTATTTCAAAAATTCATAGAAAAAACTTGTTTCTTATTCCAGAAATTCATAAAAAATCTTGTCGTTTATTCTAGAAATTCAAAGAAAATGCTTGTTTATTGAAGAAATTCTTAGAAAATTCTTGTTTATTCTAGAAAGTCTAACAAAATTGTTGATTATTCCATAAATTCATAGAAAAATCTTGTTACTTATTCCAGAAATTCATAGAAAAATCTTGTTGTTTATTCTAGAAATTCAAAGAAAATTCTTGTTTATTGAAGAAATTCTTAGAAAATTCTTGTTTATTCTAGAAAGTCTAACAAAATTGTTGATTATTCCATAAATTCATAGAAAAATCTTGTTACTTATTCCAGAAATTCATAGAAAAATCTTGTTGTTTATTCTAGAAATTCAAAGAAAATTCTTGTTTATTGAAGAAATTCTTAGAAAATTCTTGTTTATTCTAGAAAGCCGAACAAAATTGTTGATTATTCCATAAAATCGTAGAAAAATCTTGTTGCTTATTGCAGAAATTCATAGAAAAATCTTGTTGTTTATTCTAGAAATTCAAAGAAAATTCTTGTTTATTGAAGAATTTCTTAGAAAATTCTTGTTTATTCCAGATGGATGACAACAATAACAACTTTATGGCCGACATTATTGCTAGTGGTACAAATACCATTGCAACCTTCACCGATGAGGAGTGTAGTCAGGCGGACGTGTACTTGAACCTACCTCTGACTGAGGAGGATGCCGCCCCCGTCGAGGACACAACAGCAAATAATGAGGACAATGCTGGAAACAATGAGGAAAGTCTTGTGAATGAAAGTATTGAATGTTCCCACGAGGTATATATATATATCATGAATTAAGTTCATAGTTCTTATTTCTCTAACCTCAATTGTTACATAATTAATTAAATAACGAATCTGCAACTTGTAGGCTTCATGCTCAACATCAAAAAAGACAAAGGGAGGGCGTACACAAGTACTTACCGGCCATGTCATGTATCATATCACAGAAGTGTCAGTGGTTGGCCAACCATGTGCTCCAAAAAAGATCAAGGACACGTATGTGTCACAGTGCGGTGCCATTGTAAGGGACAACGTGCCCATCAGCTACAGAGAATGGAAGGGAAAAGCAGATAATCCACACGTGGTTCCATACTAAGTGAAAAATTTGTTGTGGGATGAAATCTTAAAACACTTCACACTTCCTGAAGGCGTTGAACCAAACGATGTGAAGCGTTGGACTCTCACGAGGATGTCAACACAATTTCAGAAGTTTAAGCAACAACTGGATAAAGATTATATCAAGAAGAATCGAACTCCAAATTGAATTGAATATCCAAAGTTAAAAGAACACTGGACGTCCTTTGTGAAATACAAGAAAAGTGAAGATTTCGCCAAGGCGAGTGCACAGGGGAAGAAAAGTCGTGGTAAGAAGGAGCACGACCATCATCTTGGTCGAGGTGGTTACGCACTTGTAGTTCCAAAGTGGCGGAAGATGGAAGAAGACCTTCTCGCACAAGGTACCATACCAGCGGTCTATGAGTGGCCCGAGCGAGTGAAGAATTGGTATTATGCTCATAGAGGCACAATTAACTCCGAAGATGATACCCTTGATTTCCCACCCTCGTTACGAGAGGCTGCACTTGAAATATTGAAAAGAATTGAAGATGTCAGAGCGGGCAGAGTGAAGGTTTACAGAGAGATGGATGAGCTCACTATGGCGCTCAAGAATCTAGAACACCCAGGACGTTGCAGGGGCTACGGGGTGGTACCATGGAAATTTGCCTTCAGGGGAGACTTTGCCACCTATCGAAGCCGCAGAAGAAGAAGAGAGCGCGAAGAGGAGGAACGACGCCAAGAGATAGAGCAAAGACTTAAAGAACACGAAGAAAACATGACGGCAGAGATTGAATGATGAGTGGCCACCGCAGTAAATGAGATGGCCCCATCTGGAGGACTGCCTATAGTACAAGTGGATCCTTTTGCTCGCAAAAGCAGTTGTGCTTCCGCAGCGGTTCCCGAAGAGCAAAGGGCAATAGAAGGAGTTCAAGTAGACGACAGCCCATGGTACCTTGTGGATGACATCTGTCGGCGCACCCCATGTGAGCTTCACAAGCCATTCGGCAACAACAAAATGAAGGTATGTATAATTCATGCTTTTATTAGCTCAATAATTGATGCCTACATATTACTTTGAAATTTCTGGACAGACATTCACAATGACGGTATAATTCATGCTAATAATAACTAATTAATTATTATTTCTCAGGTGGCGGACGGAAGTGCTTTTGCGCAGTTTCCTGGACAGACAAGCCACGGCATGCCGATTCCACCTGGCTACGCCTCAATTAGCGTAGAGAACATCTGTCAACCTACTTTTGAGGAGCTAGAGCTAGATATCCCAGGAGGTGATGGGGAAAAGACACTTAAGGATGCGCTACACGGTATCATATTATGGACAAAACGTTACATCGTCATAATCCCCGAACATGATGGATCTCCGAGAGACCCCCTGGAGCCTCCACAATCGTCTTCGGGGCCGTCATCGTCACTACCTGCTCGCTCACCTTTTCCACAAGAACCATACAATTCGGGAGAAGCGAGCTCCAGCGATCATGATGATGACATCCCTCCTAATTCACCACAGCAACAATCGGCCGTAGAGCACGCGCCACAGAGGTCTCGAGCACAATCTTTCAAGTCGGTGCAACCACCAAAGAAAAAACGAAAACGACCAGCAAAGAAAAAGCCCGAGCCAATGAAGCTACCATGGGAGAGGACAGAAGAAGAAACAAATGCGATTGTAGCAAAAGAAGTCGCGGACTGGTTTGCAAAAGTGAGAGAAGAAACTCGACAGGAAAGGCAGGATGCCAAAAAATTGAAGGTCGTAAGCAGAGACTCCAGGCTTTCATATGCGAGATGGAAGAAAACAAGAGAAGGGTAGAGTTGAAAACGGACTATGAGCGTTCGGTGGACAAGTCTTATCAAAAGAAGAGACGATGAGGGTCGCTGAATAGTTACATCGAGCAAATACTTGCACCGACGTCGGGGACTGCCACAAACAAGAACAAGTAGAAGCAAATAGATGCATCCACGACCGATCCGACTAACTTGTTTGCGGGCCTCAGTGTAGAAGCACAAGCAGCAATTGACAACATGTCTGCAGAAGAACGGGCTCATGTCATTAACTTTTATGAACAAACAGGGATGCCTGTTGATGGTATTCTCGGCCTTCAAGACCTACCATCAGATAAAAATTTCGTACCTAGATGGCGCTCTGAGCTAGGACAACCTCTAGTGAAGCCAAAATTGGTCAACAAGCTCCCAACTAAGATGCACAGATTTCATAACTGGTACTTGAAGAAGTCAGCTGATGGCCTGGAGATGTTTGGTATGCTCGTGAGACCTGGAGAATTTGCCCTTCAAAACGAGAAGGTGGTCTTGCTCCGATTCATTGATATCTATGAAGTTTACCATCTGGACGCCGTGAATACCGATCTTATGATGGCCTGGTGTCTGTAAGTGACATATTTTCATATGTTTATTAATAAATTTATTACATTTGTCGATCTACTAATTAACATTTGGCTTTCTTCTTGTGTAGCCTGCAACTTACTGAGATGCGAAGGAAGGGTTATTCAAGAATTGCTTTCATGGACCCATCAAAAGTTAACGAACAGGAGATCCGGGACCAACGAAAAACAACAATCGAGACAATTTTTAGGCACTTAGATGAGTATCATTACAAGGATCTTGTACTATTGCCTTACAACTTCAAGTAAGTACGATTGTCATCTAATTATCCTTGTTAATTCTATTTAGTCAATTCTAATCTTTATGAGCATGCATACAGATTCCACTGGATTCTACTCATAATCACTGTCGACAAAAGCAACATCAATGTGTATGATTCATTGAGAAAAGATCCCTCACAATACCAAGACCTTCTAGATGTATTTCACAAATAATAATTCTATCTATGACATTTTCTTTAATGCAATATATATATTTAGCTTTTATACTAACACTGTATCTTTTATTATTTTGCCTCAGAGCTTGGACCATGTTCATTGCAAAACACCAAGGACCATTTTGAAAAAAAAATTAGATGGGTCACTAATTTTCCGGTACGTATACCAAATAACAACTTCAGATTGGGAATATTTAAAATGTATAACACTAGTATTTCATAATCTGTTATCCTCTCCACTTTAGTGTTTGAGACAAGAACCGGGAAATAATTTATGCGGGTACTATGTCTGTGAGCACATACACCATTACAGTGGCAACTCGGGTGATGATAGTGTAAGTAAAATAAACCTATTAATAATACATCATTTTTATCCTCTTTTGTATATTTAATCGCTTGGTGTATTATATTAACCTATTTGCAAATTACAGAGGATTATAAAAAGGGAAGCACTCATTGAGAAGGATCGTCTCTTGGCAATTCAAGAAGCTCTCATGGGATTCCTCATGGACGAGGTGGTTAATCCAAAAGGAAAACATTTTTATGACAACCATCCAATTGACCGACTCACCTCCGAGGAAAGCTAATTGAGACTAGAAATTTGAACTGAATGATATTTTGATGTATATATACTATAGGGTTTAGGGTTTTGATGTATATAAATTATTATGTGTATATACATTTATAAGTTTATATATGTAGATATATAGGGTTTAATTTATATATAAGTCTAAGTGCGTATATGGTATATATAGACAGGTATACATATATACAAGTGCAAATACGTATACGTACATATATGGGTTAGACAACAATTAGAATATACGCTCAAATCAAAAACAGAAAAAAAAGAGACGAGACCCTTTAGTCACGGTTGGTATTACCAACCGAGACTAAAGGGGGTGGGCGCTGGCGTGCCCCCCCTGTAGTCCAGGTTCGTTCACCCAAGACTAAAGGGGAGCCTTTTGTCTCTCATCATTAGTCCCAGTTGGACTTGAGAGACCTATACCCTTTACCAACCGGGACTAAAGCCCCTCTCCCTACCAGTGTACGGGTACCCGGTGTGTTATTTGAACAGATCACACATACTGCCTGTCCTGATTAACTCACAAGCTAGCAAAGCGTGTGTGGACTAATAATGTCTTAATTTGATACGGATAGAAGGTTGCCTGATTAACTCAAAATTAAAGCGTGTGTATAGAAGCTTCCCCTGTACATGTTCATGCATGCCTTCTTGCTCTTGGTACCAATGCATTGCACAGGATTAAATTTTCTTTTTCTCATCAGGTGAACATGAATACAGGGAAATCGATCATCGTATGAGGTAAAATGTGAAATTTTATAAGCCATGTAGGAATAAATTTCTTCTTGGTACTGATGCATTGCACAGGATTAAATTTTCTATTACTCATCAGGGGAACATAAATAAGTAAATGTTTGTTGTGTAAGGTACAATCTGTGAAGATATTATAGGATGCAACAATAATTTTCTTTGCTCTTTTTACTGTTATTTAGGTGAGTGAAAGCATATGTTGACCTTTGCACCATACCATTTTTTCTAGTTACCGCAACTATAAAAATCCACAAGCTGCACACATATGCTAGTCTTATATTTTGTGCGACTCTGTTTTATTTTAGAAAACTAAAGCATCTCCATGTTTCAATTTTCTATCAGTTAATTATATTAACTAAATAATGGATGGCACTTTCTTTATGAAACAAAGTAATAACAGTACCATACATGATGATTAACAATTACAACCACCACATATCAAAGAATCATTTACCAGCTTCAACATTTTTCTTTTGGATCTCAAGCACTGTAGTGATTAATGGAAATATCTTTTTTTATGAACTGACTTGTTTAAATAAAAGCTGACCATCTTGATTCAGTAAAAGAGGTTGCTGACATGTTTTCTTTTTAAGTTAAAATTAGTATAGTAAGATTAATAAAGAAATAGTTAATAAAGAAATACATTTTGTGTTATCTAGTACTTATCAGTATTCTTAAGTAACGATTTATGCTTTTACATCATTATTAACCACCACCCAATCCGGTAGTTCATAAGTCACATATAGGATAGTTGTATTAAATAAACCACTAATTAAGCAGCAGAGTCAAATGCTTGGCCTAAATCAAACGTCACTTTCCCATACGTATGGGTGTGATGATATGTGTGTGATATGAACAAGTCAAGGAGTTGAATAGGCCATATGCCTGGATAACTCAAAACTAGTAAACCATGTGCAACAGCTACTCCTTTTACAAGTTCTCCCCACTTTTGTATATATGGATCCATTGCACTGGGTGAAATCTTCTAGTTCTCCCCCTCTATTGTATGAGGTACAAAGTGAAATAATTTAACAATAGTCTACTTCCCACTGTCGACTCTTCCTCTAGTATGTGAGTGCAAGCACAGATTGATCGGGATGAACCATATCATTTTTTCAATATTTACTTTTTTAGAAAATGAATCCATATTTGCCACGCAACCCAAAAACATAAGAAAGAGCCTATATTTTTCTAGTTTCGTTATAGTATTGGAGCAAAGAGAACACGCCGCCAGATTTTTTTAGTTGAGTGCAAAAGAATAGAAAGTGCAGTTATTTTGAAACGTTATTATTCATATAAGATAAAGGTGTGTTGTTTCATCATCAGCTTCTAGCAGCCAGAGACCGTTTCTTCTGTTTTGGTAGATTCAACATATCTAGACGTACTAGTGCAGTCGTGAACTTCATGGCCACTTTCTGTGGCAGCTAGGCTGCCACCCTATATAAGCCCACCATCTCCAAGCCCAAAAGCATCAACGACAAAACATACACAGGCAAAGAGCTGAATGGTCTATTTCAGAGAGCTCAAACACACAAAGCGATTTAAACAAGCTCAAATGGCTTCCTCCTACTTTCTTCTCGCAGCTTTTCTAGCAATGGTCACTTCTCAGGCCATTGCTTCTGACCCCAGCCCCCTCCAGGACTTCTGTGTCGCCGACATGCACTCTCCTGGTATATATGAATGCGCTAACTTTTATTTTTCGTATGTGTTCTTTAATGCTAATAAATCACAGATTACAGAAATAGTAATAATTTGTTAGAAGATACATCTACATACAAAAATAATTTTTATGTACTACACCAAAATAACTTATGATCTGTGTACCTCATCTGTTTGTGCAGTGAAGGTGAATGGATTTGCTTGCAAGGATGCCATGGCCGTGAACGCAGATGACTTCTTCAAGGCAGCAAACCTGGACAAACCTAGGGCTACCAACAAGGTGGGATCAATGGTCACATTAATCAGTGCCTTGCAGCTCCCTAGCCTCAACACTCTAGGCATCTCTCTGGCTCGCATTGACTATGCACCCTTAGGTCAAAACCCACCGCACACTCACCCACGTGCTACTGAGATCCTCACGGTGCTCGAAGGGACTCTCTACGTTGGGTTTGTCACCTCCAACCCAAACAACACGCTTTTTGCCAAGGTGCTCAACAAGGGCGACGTGTTTGTATTCCCCCAAGGGCTCATCCACTTCCAGTTCAACCCGGTCCATGACAAGCCAGCAGTTGCTATTGTTGCGCTCAGCAGCCAGAACCCTGGGGTTATTACCATCGCAAACGCGGTCTTTGGTTCAAAGCCACCGATTTCAGATGATGTCTTGGCCAAGGCATTCCAGGTGCAAAAGGGGACAATTGATTGGCTCCAAGCTCAATTTTGGGAGGACAACCAGAACTAAGTAATCAATGTTTTGAGTCTGTTGTACCAACTGTTTTCTTTATATGCATCTTTGCATATAACTACATGTTTTAAGTTTCTATGCTATGATTGATAAAATAAATGGGCGAGTGTGCCTGCAAGCTTTACCATATGGCTTCTCTGGATATTAATGCAAACAATATTTCTTAAACAGGTTGTCTTGTCTTGTACCTCAACTTATTATATTTTCCTTATCTGCAAAATAATTATTATACTGTGCTTCCTCGGTTCATAAAAATAAAAAACAACCACCGCTTGGCCCTGTTTACCATTGAGATAGGGTGGAAATGGACAAGATTGTCTGTATATAAAGAGGTGCAGTCATGCAAGCGCGTCAATGAACCATTGCAGGATCTGTGCAAGGAATGGGGGCTGCTGAGTCAATCAGTACATGATCTTCTCGATGAGTTGGCATGAGACCTTGCCGCTGCCAACGCCTGTGGCTGACCTTAAAGAATTTAAGCCATTGACGGCTATGTGCGGTCGCAAAGGCCAAAAACTTTGCAATTTTTGAAAAATAATGAATTTAAGACACCAAGGCTGATCTTGCTTCAGAGTATATTAAGGAGTTCGATTATCAGGACTGTGCAGTATTAAAGACTTAGTATTATAAACGCATATGGTGCATCCAAGTAATCGCACGTCCATGCACACAAAAAAGAAACAAATGTAGCAAAGTGCATATGAATAAGCTAATAAAGGAATCATTAATATAATGTTCTGGTGTGTTCAACATGATTAGCACAACTTGTATAATTGTTCTTCGAGGAGAAGTTTGTATATGAACACTGACGTCTCAAAAGAAATTCGCATAATATCCCCCCTGCTATAAAATCTAAAGCATTTTAGTTTAATTTTGTCTTAATTTGGGATTATCCAAATTTGACCAAGTTCATTGGAGAATTCATACATTGATAATATCAAATTAAATCCATAATAAATCATGTCCTTGTAATGCAGTTATTTGATAATGTTGATGTCAATATATATATTTTTCTACAACTTTTGATAAAGTTATTAAAGTTTGATTTAGAACTAAACTAAGACATATTACATTTTAGAACTGATGAGTGACTAGCAAATTTAAACAACTATTGATGCATAAATAGCACTCTTCCGTTTTCACATTTAGCACAAATTAATTGGTTCATGTGAAATAGACAAATTAATTGGTTTGGCCTAAAAACATTATATATTTAAAACTAGAGGGAACCATAATTTCTGAGTCTATAAAAATACGATATGTTCAAAGCACCTGGTTAGTCTACCATACCAAATCTTGAGATGGGGTGCATACAAAATCAAGAAACAGAGAGGTTACCACACCCACCCATACAAAATCCTATGTGAGCGCAATAGATAGACTGATGGACAGGTCCATCTTTCTAGATTTCACATCTATCACAATGCACGTATGCACACATGGCAGGGTCTTATGTGTGGTACGTGACTCCGTCCCCTTTTCTTTTGGAAAATAATAACATTACTTTGTTAGGTGATTTGGAAAATAATGGATGAAGACACTTATTAGTTTATTTCCAAACCATATCAGTAGCAGCACCGCAATGTAAATAATTAATAAACCACTAGACACCAAGGCATAGTTTACCGGCTCTTAATTTTTCAAGAGAATCCTGAGCATTTTGTTGATTACTGGGAAACTCCCTAATTTACTGTAGTCCCTGATTTAAAATTTAATCTTACAAAAATGTAACCATCTTGAACCCTGCATCCCAAAAGCAAAAAGAAAAGAAAGGGACACTTCTCTTTTTATAAGAGCAAAGAGAAGATGTCAAATTTGTTAGTTGAGTGTACGATAGATGACGTGTTTTAAGTACTCAACATGGCACGCAGCGATATGCTTCACCTGACTAAATACCATTTCTCTTGTGTGCAGCTACTTGCTTCTTGCTTGAGGAGCACTACAGAGGGTTTGTGTGATATGAACAAAATCAAGAAGGTGATGACTAGGCACACCTCGTAGCTAACCACTCCAAAATGATGGCGACGAAGTATTGGTAACTAGTTTAATAAAACTTATGTGATCAGGCATATCAGGTGGTATCACACCATTATGCTGATCAGGCATAACAGGTGGTTTCACACCATTCACACCAATATATAACCACTATTGACTAGGTATTTATTTTGTGACTCAAACAAATTGTGCCAGTAACTGAAGTACGTCTTTTCTCAGTGCCAAGAATTCTGCTGGTGATATTTGGATATGAGAATGAATTATTTTCTCAAAGTGCTCTAATAATGAGTTTTATGATATGACCATAACTAGTGTTGCTTAATGAGGGAAAGGGATACATTTTCTTGTACTTTGTGGCTTGTCCTCAAATTGGATACATGGTGTATTTCTCTTGTTCTTTGTGGTGTCCGGTTGTACTATTTTGTTGCTGAAGATCACAGTATGGGCTTTGGCCTACCTAAGGCCCTTTTTGAAATTTAGGTGGGGTTTCTTTCCCCAGTGACCGTAAAAAATAATCGCTGAGTACTAGTAATTTCTTTAATTTGATGGAGGATGTCTATATGTTCCCATGATTTAAATTTAAAATTGACTAGAAAGTTAGTTTGTGGGGAAAGTAGTTTATTAATCAGTCTTATAGAGATTATTGTATTGTTAAACAAGATTAATCACAGCCCCAGTTTGTATATATTGTAATTCATCACTATGATACACAGTTATATGTATATAGATATAACTGTAGGCCATTAAATCAGTCGTATATACATGGCCCAACTAGACAGCATTACTTTTCATAAGCAGCTGGTGTGCCACAAGGAGCAGGTATGATATATGAACAAGTCAAGAAGTTGACTAGGCAGATTACGTGGTAACTTTGGTTTTGATAGAAGCCTTACTTGTTTAGCACAAAAGTGTGTGCGATAGCTACCCTTCTCATCTTTGTACGGATTTACTAGATTAAGTCGGGCAAGTAACTGCTCCAACAAAGTCACCAAGTAAATGTTGGAAATACTAACCAACCTTCTGTGACTCAGGTGATGTCGATGGAAATATGGACATATTATGTTTAGTAGCTACATTAGTTACAAAGCAAAGATATGATAAGATCTGTTTGTAAAGTCTTTCATGATATTTTTTCCGATCCATGACTAAATTTCTTATTAATTATATACACTAGCTTATCCTGCCAACGGACAATATATGACTGATTATTTACAAGATTGAATCCACTCTGAATCAAGGTGGATGGGTGCTTCGAAACAAAACCAGTCCCATCACATGCTAATAAAATACCAATCAACAGAAGACTCAAAGAAAAAAGTTGAACATGTTTGACTTGATAAACTAGTCATGTAATAAAAAATATATATGTGCAGGACCGGATTGTCACACAAGTAAAGAGTGTGTGTAGGTATATCTTCGTTTGATCTGATACATACGCAAAGAAGTGTTGCCCAATTAACACAAAAGTAAAGCGTGTGCACAATACTCTTGTACAAATTCCCACCCATGGTACCGATGCATTATGCTGGATTAAATCTTCTATTATTACTCATAAGGTGATAATGAATGATGCCAAGTTATGTGAGCCCAAAAGTAAAATGAGCACGACACACCTACCTTGACAAGTTCTTCCTCTTACATCCTAAATTTTTTTCATGGGGATATTGACTTCCTTGAGCACTGCTGGAAATCCCCACAAATCAAAATCTATTCTTTAAAAAGGTAGCCATCTTGAACCTGTACCCCAAAAGCACAAGAAAACAAAATGGCTTCCAATGTTTTGATAAGAGCAAAGTCTAAACTTCAAATTTGTTAGTCGAGTGTAGGTATGATGCATGATGTGTATCATTTTACACCTCAGTGCCGTGGCCCATATGCTTGGCCCAATTAAATACCTTTTTTTGTGCAGCTTCTTGCTTGTTGCCCGAGGAGTAGGTAATTAAGGAAGGTTACGTGTAATACAAACAAAGTCATGAAGTTGACTAGGCAGACCAAGTACTTTTTGACCTGTTCTTGATGAAGGACCTACTTGTTTAACTTGCAAGCAATTAGTAACCAAACAAAATGTAACAATTCGGACACATTGGTGACCAAGTTAATGTTGGTTATTACTTGTTTAACTTGCAAATAATAACCAAACAGGTGTAACAACTCCGACACAATGGTGACCAAGTAAATGTTGGTAAAATTAGTTTTTCACAACTTATGTGATCACAGGTGGTTTCATGCCATTATAACATCAGTACTGATTTTTTAATTTGGTACTGTTTATATTTCCTACTACCAATATGTTTATTGCAAGTTAAACAAATGGACCATGTGGTGAGCTGGCTATGAGCTTCTAATACCCTAGTACTCTGTCCATTCATTTGTTTACAAAACCGAGTCATATAGGTCATATTAAAAAAAATTTCATCAGTTATGTAAACAATGGACATGGCCAGTTGGTTCTTTTATGAGCTATATTGATAACACTAACTTATTATCCGGTAGCACATGATTAATTAATATCCAGCATGGATTCATTTCTGTCACTAAAATTATGGTGCTCATCAATCAACATCGCTGCTGTGGGAGATCTTACTCTCTTGGTTTCTTGTCTTTTTCTTTAGCCCCAAGAATTTTTAATGGTTGAGATTGCCAACTGAGGGTAACAACCATCGATCCTATGTATGCCATTAAGGTAACCATCTCATGTATGTCATTCATCAAATTTGGCCAGGGGCAAATTAAAATTACCCGATCAGATTTGGTAGTAGATTTTGGATGGTTGTTGTAGCTTGTTGTAACTGTGCTATTTCATCTTATGTATGACAAATTCTTCTGTTGGACAGTTCAACATGACTTTTTTCAGTTGCTCACAAGTTCACACTGCCATGTGCTATGTCGCTATATAAACACACCCGTCTCTCTTCTCGGCCAAATCATCAACACACAGAAAACACAAGCAGCTGGTTGGCCAACTGCAAAGAGTGCAAACACAAAAGCACAAGGAAACAAAATGGCTTCCTCCTCATACTTCCTTCTGGCAGTTTTTCTTGCATTGGCCTCATCTCAAGCCATTGCATCTGATCCTAGTCCACTTCAGGACTTCTGTGTCGCTGACAAGCACTCACCAGATATATATCTGCACTTATATGACTTTCTTTAATTCATGTTTCGATGTTAATGTATCTAGTAAGAACTAACAAATCAAAACAGTACTCATCTGTCACAGCTCACATCTTTGTATATTTATTTTCTTCTTCTACGCAAACATAGAGAAGTTGATGATCAGATGTTCTTCCTAGTACTAACCTATGTGTATCTACTGCATCTCTATATGTACAGTGAATGTGAATGGATTTGCATGCAAGGACCCCATGGCTGTGACTGCAGATGACTTCTTCAAGGCAGCTAAACTTAATGAGCCAAGGAACACCATGCATAGCACGGTGGGATCTAATGTCACATTGATCAATGTCATGCAACTCCCTGGCCTCAACACTCTTGGCATCTCTCTGGCTCGCATTGACTATGCACCCTTAGGTGAGAACCCACCACACACTCACCCACGTGCCACTGAGATCCTAACGGTGCTCGAGGGAACCTTGTATGTTGGGTTTGTCACCTCCAACCAAAACAACAGTAACACATTGTTTGCCAAGGTTCTCAACAAGGGTGATGTGTTTGTATTCCCCGAAGGGTTCATCCACTTCCAGTTCAACCCCAACCACGACAAGCCAGCAGTTGCTATCGCTGCGCTCAGTAGCCAAAACCCCGGTGTTATTACCATCGCCAATGCGGTCTTTGGATCAAAGCCACCAATCTCGGATTTTGTGTTGGCCAAGGCATTCCAGGTGGAAAAGGGGACAATTGATTGGCTCCAGGCTCAATTTTGGGAGAACAATCACTACTAAACGACTACCGAAAGTTTATTGCTTGACATGCAGTTTGCGAACAACTTGTTTTTAGTTTCTACTATGCTATGATCGTTATGTAAAATAAATGGCAAGTATTTTTATACTGCTGTTGTTATTGTGTTCTTAATTAAGGTGTACGTATTTGGAATATATATATCTCTACGTACTGGAAGCTTTTGTATGCAAATAATTTCTGGACCCCAGTTTACATAGGAAAATACATGTTCTAACATGTGAATTTATTTTTCAATAAAACCAAGTTGAACTTATTATGGGGTACACGTATGGTGATGGAGGCTGCAAAGCATATACAATCTCCCCGCCCCAGCCTTCCTCCACGTAGTACATGCTCAAGCTGCTCCAAACGTAATATTGATGCACGGACGACCAATGAGTAGATGCAGTTGCTCCCGACTCTACTTTGACTATCTTGACTATAAGAAAAGGCAATCAAGTCAGCAAGGAAAGCTTTCAAACATACTCTCCTTTTATGCAATTATGAAATTACTCATTTTGATGGAGATTTGTAGCATCATTCAAGTAAATACAAATTGAGATCGTAGAAACATGAGCTTGTGATATAGCTACACCTAATTCCATACCGGTTAATGCTAGAACTATGAATAAGGGACCAAGATCTCCTATGAAGTACAAAATATTATTCAGAAATAGCATAGTACAAGCAAACCCACTTAAAGTCTTTACTGAACTATGACCGGCCATCATATTAGCAAATAAACGTATTCCTGAGCTTAATGCATGAAAACAATGAGAGATTAGCTCAAGGAGTACCAAAAAAGGTGCTAATGGCAGTGGGACTCCCGCGGGTAATAAGAAGCTAAAAAATGAAGCCCATGTCTTTGAAATCCAACGATCATAATGCCTATAAAAATGGAAAATGAAAGAGCCAAAGTAATGAGAAAATGACTTGTCACTGTGAAGCTAAAAGGTATCATACCCTGGGGATTACGAAATAACGAAAAAGTAAAAGTGACCGAGATGCAAACAATGGCTCTCTAGGCTCGCGAACAGCGCATGGACACCGGCTAGCATCTCCAACTTCATATGTTCAGCGCTGCCCCATGATGTCAAGCCCATGTGTGTAATAATGTTAATTCATTTCAATAAGGCTTTCCTTCATTAAAAGAACATTTTGAAGTCCACAATGGTCGCACGAATGCCAGCGTAGGTTTCTGATATGGATGGCTGCAGTTGCATCATCTGAGGACATAGGAGCTAAAGCATGGTAGACCAGTTGGAAACATTAATATTTTGTATCTTTCCAATTTGAGATTGTTTATTAGGTTGATTAGGTGAAATGTAAAGATATTGTAATAAGGTCTGGTTGTAATGTCATTCTTGGAACTATCAACTCTTCCGTACGTATTGAGTCCATGCATGGACTGCATTATGCACTTCAACATCCCTCACAATCCACCAGCTATACCCATTATCTTTTACCATATCGCCATACATGTGATTATATATGTTTTCCTCTCTAAACAAATTTAATGTGATACTAGACAAACTATACATGTACCCCATAATATCTAACTAGTATTGACTAGGAATTTATTTTGTGCCTCGAAAAAATGTTTCAAAAGCCGAGATTCCTGCATACTACCGCTAATAGAAAATATCTTTTCTCATGTACAAGTATTCTGCAATCAATATTTGAATATGGCAACAGATTATTTTCTCAAATTGCTCTAACCATTGCTATGATGTAACCATATATGCACTGTTGTTCAGGCACATATGGATATATATGATCAAGCAAACTAAAATTTAGAAAAAACTGAGATCAACTACAGATTCGAGAAAGAGATTGATGCCAGGGAAACTTGAACATGACGATCATAAACATCATAGTTTTTTTAATATTTATAGTGTGAGAGGGATTGGGGCTAGCTTGCAAAGGATGCCCTGATGCAAATAATGGGGAATAATATTAACCATTGTATGCACAATTGAAATGTGTCAGACACCTACATATTTGTTTGATTTATACTTCCTCCATACTCAAAAAAACTTGACGTTTAGGACAACGACACGTGTCTCCAAAGCATAACTTTGACTTCTTATTTTTATAAAAATATTTATCAAAAACTGAAATATGTATACTTTTATAAAAGTATTTTTCAAGACAAATCTACTCATATAGTTTTCATATTTCTAAACTCAACAACTTAAAAGTTATTCATGAAAATAGCTAAAACCACCACAAAAATAGTCCATGACATGACACCCATGAAAATCCTCTCACAAATATGGCTCCATGCAAATACCATTTTAATGAGAGTGGACCACCATATGGTTTTATTTCATGATGGTATTGTATATAATATTTATTTTAATTTGTTGAACATGATTAACCATTGCAGTCCCATATACACATGGTCCAACTAAACAGCACTTTTGATATGCAGCTGCTTGTTATGGCCTCAGAAGGAGCAAGTAAGTTACGATTTTAAAAGTCAAGAAGTTGGCAGATCGTCGATCATGTACATGAGAATCGAATTGATCTAGTATATTTTGATAGAAGCTTTATTACTTTATCATGTAAGTGCGTGCTGACTCTACCCTCCCCATCTTGAAATTGATGACTTGGATTATGTCATGCAAGTAACTGCTCCAACGAACTGGTAGCCAAGTTAATGTTGGTGACGTTGACCTTGTATGACTAAAGTGGTCATTGATGACATGACAATACGGAGATCGTGTTGTATCTATAGTAAGTATAAAGCAAAGATATTGTCTGTTTGAAAAGGCCTTCATGACGAATTGACGATCGATATCATACAAATAGAAGCTTAGAAGCTAGCCTTTCTTGACTGACCCAAAAGTAAAGCATGTGTGGCAAAAACTAACTCTTACGCAAGTTTTCCCCTTGTTGGGATGTATGCAATGTATCTAATGGTTTAAATATTCTATTACTCATCAGGTGATCACAAATACCATGGATAGACTGATGTGTCCGCATCATTTTTTCTAGTTATCACACAAGTGCACCGGCTACGCACACACAACTGGAAACAGGAATATTTTGGTCATAGAAAGCCGACAGGGAAATGTATGTATATGCCAGGGTCTCATATGTGTGACTCTGTCCATTTTATTTTAGAAAATTGGATACATCATCTAAATTACATACTATATTTTCAAGTCAGATAATTATATATGGACGTGGACGCACTTATTACTTTCTTCTGAACCATCTCGACAAAAGTAACTTGCATGGTACTAATTAAAACGAGTCCACATCAAGGAATCATTTACCAGATTTAAATTTTTTCATGGGGATATTGACTTTCTTGACCACTGTTGTGATTACTGGAAATCCCCCCAAATTAAAATTTATTCTTTAAAAAGGTAACCATCTTGAACCTGTACCCTAAAAGCACAAGAAAAGGACGGGCATACTTTCTTTTCCAATGTTTTGATAGAGCAAAGACTAAGCTTCAAATTTGTTAGTCGAGTGTAGATATGATACATGATGTGTATCATTTTACACCTCAATGTTGTGGCCCATATGCTTGGCCAAATTAAATACCATTTTTGGCAACTTCTTGCTTGTTGCCTGAGGAGCAGGTAATTAAGAAAGGTTACGTGTGATACAAACAAAGTCATGAAGTTCATGTAGCAATGAAAATATTGACAAGGAGAAAGATTCAAAGATCTCAAGTGATGAGAAGGACATCGTCCATGATTTGTGAGTTCAAGCAAATGATGAGGACAATGAGCCTATAAAAATCCCAGAAGTTATTGTGGGGCAAATGGATTTTTCTCCATTAAGCCATGAACCTATTGGTCCCACTGTGCTGGGACAATCGGTCAGATCGGTCTCCCACACCGGTCAAACCGATCTCCCACATCAGTCAGACTGGTGCAGAACTGAAAATGTCAGAGATGTCCAAATCTGAATATCATGTAGTAATTGGACGTAGAGACCATGTTAAGCACAATGGTAAGAAGTTGAAACTCATGCCACTTTTGATGAACTTTTGGCTAAATATCAAAAAGAGAATGAAGCCGAATGTGCTAGTCGGTTTAACAATGTTAAAACATCAAGATCACCTCCTAAATATAATTCTAGGAATGGGAATTGGCAAAGAAAGATATTTCATTCAGCAACAACACATTCTCCTTTTGAACCATCAATGCTAGTTCCATATGCTCCACATCCCACTAGTTTTCATCCTTACAGATCTTGGGGTTGAATGATTCATGGGCACATACTCCTTCGTATTTTAGGCCATACATGAAGAGTATGCAGCTCCAAGAGAATCATCACATGCAAGGCAGCCATATGTTGAAAATGACCGTTTTAAGCATAAAGATCGGTCTTGAGTTCAAAACAAGAAAAAGGTTGTCAAGAAAGTTTATTGAGTAGAAAGAGATGGCCGCAAAGATATAAGCTCATATCTAAATGTAGTTAATGAAAAGCCGATTAATGTGTTGAGCACTTCGGCTACTAATGGCAAAGGGAAGGAAAAATCAGCCATTGATTCTCCAAGTGCCAATTTGAACCAAAGAAGGTGAAGACGCCAGAAATCAAGGTCACTGTCCAAAACTAAAACAAAGCCAAGTTGTCCACTTGGTTTATCAAATTGGAAAAAGAAGGAGCTACAAAAGTTCAGTGCTCAAGAATTGAAAAAGAAAACAAGGGTGATACTGAAGCAAAAGGTGCAACACAGACGAAGGAGAAGAAAATATATGAGAGACGATCCTCAAAACTAAGGTTTGCACCAAATCATCAAAATTATTGGTCATTACCTAAATCATTTTCTTTATAAATGCCACATATGCCTCTTGGAATTCATCTTTAGAAATGCTTGGTTATTCCTCACTCTTATTTTGATCCTGCTTGGGTTCCACATGGATCTTTATATCTTGGAGGATTATAATCGCATTGCTATGCATATTAATTAATTACAGTAGCTGGAATATTTAGTTATTAGAGATGAGTTTAATTTCTGAATTTATATATCTCTACTCTTTAATTTCGGTTGTGCATATTCTTATAGATGAATTCAGAATTCATTGTGGATGACATTTAATTATCATCTTTGACAATATACATGGCCAATGAATCTCTTCGAATCATCGTCCTAAAGTGATAGCTTCCCGATGAGAGATTTCTTACGACGTTTTTGATGCCTTAAGTGCTGGGGGGGGGCAAGGTATTAACTAATAAAAGAGTAATTTGCCACCATGGAGTTTCTACTTACTAAATCAGGTTGCAAAGTTTCTCAGAACATTGGTGTTGTCTTTATTTCACCAAGTGACGTTGTTTTTGATAATTTTAGCTGGTTGGAGTATTTAGCCTTAATAAGCAAGGCCAGATATAAAGTTTTTCTATTCACGCTAAAGGTTTTGTGATCCATGGATGTAAAATCGTGCAAAGACATTTGGTGATTCATTGCAGAAGGTGCATAAAGTATTTATATTTAAATGAGTCACTATATGTATTTTTCATAGATGTCTAGAGGATCATCTCAATTTTATATGCATAATGTATCTAGACACAAAAGTTCTGGATCAACACTCTGGAATATAAACATCAGGTTGTGATGTCCAAATGGGGATCTATATGAGAGAGGCCGATGTTTAGAAAGTATTTGAGGGCACATCCTAGACAAACCGGTCTGACCAACACCCTGAACTATTCTGACCACCATGACTGGTCTGACCGTCATTGAAACCGGTCCGACTGATATGACTACAATATTGTCTTTGAAGTTTCTACACTTGTTGAAGCCAAGCTTAGTCGTTGTTGGAGTTTATTGTCTGACTAGTAAGATGCACGTGCAGCACGCACGTGTTAGAAAATATAATTTAATTTTAAAATACATTATAGTAATACAAACTAATAAACATCACTTATAATCCTTCATTATTAATATAATCCTTCACTTGTATATAGCTTGACGTGTCCAAACTTCACGTGTCATCAGTTAAAACTCTGACGGGATCCGCTGCGGTTCCGACATCTCCCAATGACGTGTGGATTCTACACAGCTGGTTAGCCTGGTTACGCACCAAAACATGAATTTATGTATTCCAAGCTTGGTAGTAACACTTGCATAGTTGCATCCTGTTACTTGCACACTACAGATTGGTAGTAACACTAACATTGTACTTTGACAGCTTCGTGCAAGCAAATTAAAGGATATCAAACATTTAGACAAAAGAAAACACACACTGAGCCCTCCTCCAATTAAAGCCAAAACAACATTGTGTGTTAGAATGGAATATGATGCTGAACTTTAATGGAAAACAATTGTTACCGTGTATAATGTATCATCCTATTTTACATATATTAAAATTTTTTGAAGGACAACCAATCTTTGGTGTAGCACAAGTTAAATAGAAACCTAAAAGTTTGTTTGGAAAGAAAATTTTGCAATCACGTGGATGATGTTACCTTCAAGCATCAAATAGTTTAACTCCAAAATTTGCGTAAAAAATATGTGTAGGAAAGCCTCAAAACACTTAGGGTGCCTTTGGTTGGGCTTTTAGCTGCTTTTGCTTTTGCCAAAAGTCAACAACCCAACCAAAGGGGTTGGCTGTCATCCAAAGCCAAAGCCAAAAGCAGCTTTTGCGTAGTACAAACTTGAAAGCAGGTCTCCCCCTGCTTTCAGCTACTTTTGGGTCACGAAATTACCCACCTGCCACTCATTACACACATACCGGTTCGTTTCTTTCTTCCTTTGCTTTTCTTCCGTCCTGCGTCGTCCTGTTCTTCTGCGCGTCGCCGCCGCTGCCCTGCCTGGCGCGGCCCGCCCTTCCCCGTCCCTCGCCGGTGCGGAGAGTGGCCCTCCCCGACGCTCGAGCTCCGCCGCCGCTGCCATGCCCGGTGCGACCCGCCCCCTGCAACCATCCCTTGGCCGCCGCGGGAGCTCCTCGTCCATGGGCGGCAGCCGGATCTGTGGATGGAGCTTCCCTCCCTCATGGCGCGACGACGAGCACATCCCCCTCCCCAGGCGGTGCGGCGCAGGTTCCTTCACAGTGTCCTGCGCGGATCTGGGTGGGCAGGGTTACGATTCAGACTCAAGGCGAGGCCGCGCGGCAAAGCTCCGGCGAGCGCGGGCGCGACCACGACTCCGGTGAGCTCCGGCTTCTGCGTCCCCTAGCCGGCGAGCACCTCCGGCCGTCGCGTGTAGGCGGGCCCGGCCGCGTCCCCTGGCGAGCTCCGCCGGCCGCAGGACAGATCCGCCGCGCGTGAGCCATGCTGGCTGCGGCGAGCTCCACCGGCCGTGGGAGAGCACCGCCGCATGCGAGCCTAGCCCCGCTGGCGGACACGCAGCCGTGGGTGGTGCCCCAGCAGCACCGGTTCCTCCCCTCCCCGCGCAGCATCGCAGAGTGACCAGACACCAGAGGAAGAAAAAGACCCCATGTGTGCATGACATGTGGGGCCCACTTGGAAGTAAAGGGACTTCTCCAAAAGTCACAGCAACTCAACCAAACAAACTTTTATCCATCTCACAGCAGCTTTACCAAAGCGACTTTTTCAAAAGTCACAGCCCACAACAGCTTTTCACAAAGTCACAGCTCAACCAAACACACTCTTATGCCTTAATGTACAATTCACCAAATGACCTCATGTTATCGTAAGGTTGAAAGGACATCATTGTTATTGTAAATCGCAAAAATCTAGCTCTCGAAAGTGGCCACAAATTCAATTATCAAGTGGCGAAATAATGCAAATACCCTAATTTACTTGACTGAATCCAGCGGTTTAAATAATTCAAAGACACTGATTTATTCAACTGAATCAAGTGCTTTAATCACTTTGTAGAAAGCTAATGTAATTTCTTAAGCAGTCTGTATAAAGCTAATTGAATTTTAATAGGTAGCACCTCTGCAGTCAAAAGCAGTGATAAGATCTAGAATACTGATCCTTCTGCAGAAATTTCTCGATAATAGCACACTTCCGAAGATCAGATATAACAAACATATCCAAAGTAATGGTTTCCAGGCAATTTTGCCTTTGGTCAATGCTTCATTGTCGAATTAATTACCCTTTCAATCAAATGTGCTGCTGATGCGTGTCATAAACAAAAGATAATCCAGTTTGAGATTTAAAGGTCCATTAAACATGCAAACATTTTTAAAAATTTTACATCATGTAGTATGGATATTTCTTCTAAATAGTTCAAGTAAAACATGAAAAAGTGTTGTGAAATTTCAGCAAGGGAGGGACTTTTGAAAGCATACAACTTCTAAATTTCTATAGTCTGCAATGAAAAGCAAAAGACGAAATTGATAGTAGCCATAAAAAAGGAAAGAATATTACTTTGGTTATGACAACATGGAACATATATTCCACTTAAAATCTTAAATGCTATTAGCAACAATCTTTTCTTCACCAACAGAAACATATAATTAATTAGCATTCATGAGCAGAATAGGAACAAAATAAGATGTACGTATACTGAAATTATCTTGCAAGCCAAACATATCTGTAACCTAAAACTGTTAGTAGCTACATGACAGAATTAGTAGCTAGGAATAAAATTCGAATGAGCAAAATTATCTAGCAACAGGAGCTCTCTAAATGTTATTATGATACACGAGTTAACATTACCTTGCTCTGGAGGCAGAGATTGGTCATGAGTGTGCGCTAGTTAATTCTAGCATTTTTTATCAAACATCTTGAGGAATCAAGCAAATGGAGCAACACAAGTACCTACACCAGATGAGTATGGAGCAAATAAATCGAAGCACTCTTCTCATGGAACCCAGAACAAAATAAAAACAAATCAGCCTCCTCCCCATGGTTGAACCTTCGCGGTGCCCTTCTACAGTTTGGTGTCGTGGTCCACCACACGCAGCCGCATCAGCCTTCCTCTCAGATGGGCCACTGCCGGCGCCACATCCTTCTCCTCCATGCCGATGGGAAGTGTGGCGCCTGCCGACCATGAGAGAGAAAGAGAGGCCAGGAAGCATGAGGGAATTACCAGATTGGTGAAGGGGGCCAAGAAGCATGAGGATTGGGGAAGGAGGGCTTCGTGCAGGCGGCGGGTACTAACCGTCTCATCGGACTCCGACGCGGGGTTGTCCTTATACGATGGCGGCGGACTCAATCTGGACAACCAGCGAGCAGGCGGTCTTTTGCTGGGTTGCCCGGGCGACACCATGTCCTTTCCTTGCCGGTCAGCTAGCTTGCCCCGTAGTCGTCCTCCGGCAACATGCTCCCGCACGGCCACACTACTTTATTGGGCAGAGCCGTTGCACGGCCGCGCTGCGTCCACGCCCGATGGGGAGATGCAAAGCCCTGCTACGCCGAGGGAGGAATACTGTAAGGGTGGCCATGGATTTATTGGAGGGTAGAGAGGCAGCGCCCGGCGGGATCAACCCACCGCACACGCACCCGCGTGCTGCCGAGGTGCTCACCGTCGTCGAGGGCGAGATGCGTGCGGGATTCCTCGCCGCCGCCGGGACGCTCTTCGCCAGGGTATTGTCCGCCGCCTGGATGCTCTTCGTGTTCCCCAACGCGGGTGCGGTGCGAGCCTGCGGGATGCGGCCGTGCGGGTGGGGCCCACTCAGGTGGGTGGGGCCGGCGGGTATAGCGGACATGAGTGAGAAAAATAATTCGTTTTTGGCAGAAACGCTCCCCAAATTGCGATTTCTATGGTCGTTCCACCTTTTTGGTCATCATGCAAGCTAACGGGTGGGTCCGATGTGAGGGGTAAGGCGGACCCGATTTGGGTGAGAAAGGTTTTTAATTGTCTTCGCTCCTTATAGTATAGATATTTGCACAATCAGAGATACATTGAAGGACAAAATGAAAATAAACAAGAGGGGTTCAAGAGTAATCTGGCCGTTGCAAATTCTAAGGTAATTGTATTATATTAGTCTTTTTGGGGCTGATTACTCACCTTACTTTGTTTCACTACTTGTGGATGCAATATTGAGTTATTATAACCTTCTCTATTGCCATTTTGAGAAGTATTGCAAAGACCAATTGACATTATAGCAATTTGGTCACTTTATGCATTCACAATAGTTTACAAGTGTGATAATGACTTTGAATTAACATTTCAAGGATCCATAACCGAGATAGAGAGAGCTCTGGCTTGATTCACACATACAAGGTATTTAAATAGTATCAACAAGTTGAATTCTTCAAATTAGACAAAATCAAATAATATGGCTGATAGATGTTATCGTCCTTAAAAAGTGAAATTTGTTTGCTACACTTGTACTCAACACTGTTCCAATCTAGTTTTGGTGCTGATAAGTATTTCTTGGTACGCAAGCTTTACCAAGAAACATCGGGGTATATGTTGACGCGCAAAAATGGCACGATCCAAGATATGTGAGGTTAATGTTAGAATTGCCAATTTAGTACTAACTCTTGATATTTTGCAATTTTGACTTGGATATGCATTTTACAGGACAAGAGGCTCATCTTGGATATTCTAAATGTGATTTCGTGGAAATGGAGTAAGAAATACTTGGAGAAACGCCAATATGAGGTTAAGTCATGAGTTCAAGTTACCAAGATGAAACCTTTGCAAAGATGATGAATATAGACATTTAGATCATATAATTATAGTCAACAGTGGCTGATATGGCTAATATAACGAGGCCAACTGATCTGATCAGTTATTGGCCATGTGGCCGATTTAGCGATGCCTACCGGTCTGACCTTTCACCCCCACCAGTCAGACTGGTCAAACCAAAGTGCTCAAAATGCAAATTGTACTTCAGCATTGTGTAGGTCTCGTCGAGACGATCGAAATGCATATGTGGAACGTCCAATTCAGAGTTTGGATGAGAAAGTTATGGCCCTAGCAAGAACCAGCCCTGTGCTGGACTGGTCTGTCCGGTCGTGTTGGTTGGTCTGACCGCTCTAGGCAGCCCAATCTGAATTCAGAGTTGTATTTCGACATGGGATTTGTATAGGCTTCAACTCCTACTAGCTAGACCTCCCCACCCTATATTTATGAAGGGTCAGGGCCGATTGAGGGCATCACAATTGAATCAATCTATTACCTTTAACCTTTCAACTCCTAAATTCCTTTTCCAACCTCCGTGATGTTTTCACTTATCTCCATGGCCATAGATGATGTACTAAGGCTTGTTGGTCAACCTAGGGCATGCCGGCGACATCCACACTTGGACAGATGCACAAGCTGCTAGGGTCACCGCACTTGTCCACGGCCGGCGCCATGGCGGGGTTTGTTCGGCGGTGGCGCAAAGGCTCCTACACCATACGGTTCCTCGACAACTCACCTCGACGCTCGAAGAACAACCAGGACGACGGCAAGGTGCCTCTCGACAGCGATGGCTTACCTGGAAAACAGAGGAAGACGGTGGCACATGGCACAAGGGTGGACGATGAGTTGAGGGATAGCTAGAGGAAGTTCAGACGGAGGTTTAGGCGGACATGTTTGGCTGGCGGTGGACTCCGTATTTAATTAAAAACTTATCTCCTGTGTCGATGCTACCTTCTTGTTTATGCCTTGCGCTGTCTCTGAGCGATGTCGGCGCGTAGCGGGTGCGGGGAACGCCATTGCCATCAGTGGCAAGCTGCTGCGTGGCAACCACAAGCCTCTAACCTCCCTCTTTGTTCTTCTTTTGCGGTCACCTTTGATTCGAATTTGTGCCAAAACTTCATTTAAACTCGGATGGATCTTTTATCAATCTTACAGCTAACACATAGGGCTTTAAGCAATTGATTTGGAGTTTTGGCTTTCGAGCAAGACAGCTCACCAGATTGGAGCTCGAAATACCCCCTGTACTCAACAGCTCAATGGCATTCAGTTCGTCAGTTAGGTGTTTAGAAACAGAGGAAAAAGGAAGGAGATGTGTGGGCCATTTGAGCCATTAGGTGGGAAGGGCAAAAATGTCTTTTTAATAGGACTTAACTGCTAAACCAACGGAAGTGGGAAAGGAACAAGTAAAAAAATTTTATGCCAAATAAGGAAGAATGAGTTTTTGAGTGCTAAATAAGGAAGAAAGTTTTTTGGATGCTAAATAAGGAATTCTCTCTTAATTATATATGGACGAGGACACACTTATTACTTTCTTCAGAACCATCTGACAAAAGTAACTTGCATGGTAATAATTAAAATGAGCACATCAAGGAATCATCTACCAGCTTTAAATTTTTTATGGGGGATATTGACTTTCTTGAGCACTATATTGTGATTACTGGAAATCTCCCCCAATTAAAATTTATTCTTTAAAAAAGGTAGCCATCTTGAACATGTACCCAAAAGCACACAAAAAGGAGGGGCATACTTTCTTTTCCAATGTTCTGATAAGAGCAAAGACAAAACTTCAAATTTGTTAGTCTGAGTGTAGGTATGATACATGATGTGTATCATTTTACACCTCAGTGTCGTGTCCCATATGCTTGGCCCAACTGAATACCATTTTTTAATTTGTGCAGCTTCTTGCTTGTTGCCTGAGGAGCAGGTAATTAAGCAAGGCTACGTGTGATACAAACAAAGTGAGAGCTTGTGTGGTTCAAGGACCGGTGGTAGGTCGCTTCCTGGTGTGATGAGTGATTGACAACGTTGTGTGGACTGATTCTTGGCTAAGTATTGCAGGTGCAGGTTGCGGCTTGACTGGTGCAGGTGTAGGTGAAGAACAAGCGCGAAAGGTCGTTGCCGGTGAGGCCTCCAGGTGTGGAAAAGACAAGTAGGCTTGGTTCGAGGGACCCGGTGGCCAGCGGGATCAAGTGCGGGCCGCATGGTGACAAGAACAGCAAGATGAAGTCATGGACGGTTTCTTGGTTAAGCCTCAAAACCAAGGTCGAGCCGGGACTACGTGGGAGCTGAGTCATGAGTGGCGATTGGCAGAGGCTACACCGAGTTTGCGGGGTTTCCGGTGGTTCACCAGAAAACCACTGGGTTCCTTGGTTGATCCACAAAGCCAAGACCGAAGACCGAAGACGGAGGTGCAGCAGCATCGGACCGGTCTGACCGGTGGGTCTGACCGGTCTGACCGGTGTGCGACGACGCAGTCCGGAGACTTCGAAGCGAAGGACACGCGTCGGGATCACAAGGCTTGCGTCGAGGCTAAGCAAGTTTGCGGTCGCTGGGCATCCTCCGATGGTGCAAAGACAAAGATTCCCAAAGTGCCCCTCGGGGGTGTGTATCCTAGAATTAGGCCTTAGGGGTAATTTAGTCTTTCGGCTTGCCTCCATATAACCCAAGTGGTGAGAGGATGGCAGCCATATCTTGGAACTCTAGCTCATTTGTTTTCCTATTTTCCCTTCCTATTTTCCTTAGGATTTCCATAGGACTAGCTTGAGAGCTTCATGGTGAGATCTTGTGAGAGGGAAGGATGATCGGGCGGCAAGCTAGACCTTGTATGAACCTCTTTGGTATGTATAGATGATTCGGCGTGGTTCCTCAAGGCTTGGATGTGTCTTTCCCGTTTCTCCTTTTTGGTGATTTTGAGAGCCCTTTCTTGGCGATTTTCTTGGAGCGATTTCGAGGCCTTTCTCTTTGGGATTTGGTGGGGGATGTATGCTTGAACCCTTCGTGGTTCTTTTCCCTTTGATTCCCCTCCCAAATTCGTGAGCAAAGGGGCTTGATTTTAGGGTTTTCTTGGCTCTAGGGTTAGAGGCGTTCTTGGTGGGATTTCTTCAATTCCTCTCGATTTAGCGAGTTTTGGTGGACCAAATCTTGGCTATGGAGTGCCCATGAGGTGTTCCTACTATCCCCAAAGTCTTGCGCAAATCCGTGGAGCGATTCGAGAGATCGGGAGTTGGATTTGGGGGTGTTGACCCGCGGGCGCTGTTCATCCCGAGAGCTCAGGTCACACCGGCCTGACCGGTGCCTCTCACCGGTCTGACCGGTGCAGACTCGCTATTGAGTTTTGCTCGGGTGAACGTCTTTGTGAGTTCCCTGGTGTCTCGTGTTGCTGCTATTTCGAGTTTGGGTCAGTTTGGAGCTCGGTAGGTCTGTTTGGTGGATTTGGGATTTCCTGGCTTGGACCGGTCTGACCGGCGAGCTACACCAGCCTGACCGGTGTAGGGGCCTTCTGTGGAAGTTCTCAGATTTTGCCAGCAGGAACCGGTCTGACCGGTGCTGCTCACCGGCCTGACCGGTGTAGTTCAGGGGTGCTCGAGTTTCTTGTTCCGCTGCGTTCTCGAGTCGGTGTAGGTGGTTGTTGGTTCCTAGGACGAGTAGCACTCCAGTGGCTACGTGGTCTTGGCCAACTTGGGTAGTTGAGTCGGAGACGTGCTTTGGAAGCCCGATTCGTCTTGTTGGAGTTCCCATCTCCTTCGAGAAGAATTTTTATCGGCTCCCATTCACTCCCCCCTCTCTGGTTCGCCTTTCCGGTCCTTCAAGTGGTATCAGAGCCGGTTACGGATCTTCAGATTCTAACCAGTCTAAGATCCAAGGATGGCGTACCAGGAACGGGGTTCGGGTCCTCCGCACTTCGATGGCAAAAACTACCAGATGTGGCAGAGGCGGATGGCGGCGTTCCTCCGCGGTAAGGGTCAGATCCTTTGGGATGTCACGGTGAACACAGCTTATGTTCATCCGATGAACTTCCTTGCTCCGGGATCAAGGGACATGTTCGACGCCAACAATAAGGCGGTCGACTACTTGTTTCGTACTCTGTGTCAATCCGAATTCGATCGGGTTCAGACAGAGGACCTAGCTTGTAGGATTTGGTAGGAGCTGAAGAATGCTCATGCTGGGAATGCTGAGGTTCAGGCACAGTTGTATGCGACTTACCGGAGAGAGTACGAGAACTTCACTCATCTCCCCAGTGAGTCTATTGATGCCTTGTTCCAGCGCTTCACGGTGGTTGTGAACAACATGAGGGCCAATGTCGACGTCCTCCCGTACGATGACCATGATAGGGTTGTGAAGCTCTTACACGCGCTGGATCGTACCGTGTGGGATGGAAAGGTTGAGGCCATTCTGGAGTCCGAGAAGTACACCACTCTGACGGTGAATGAGCTGTTCTCTAAGCTTAAGTCTGCTGAGGTTGATCGTGGTTTGACAGCCCGTCTTGAGAGCCCGACTGATTCCCATAGTCTTGCTCTCGTCGGTGGCAAAGTGGCTAAGTCTAACACTAACGCATCCTCTAGGATGTACTCTTTGTCTTCTTTGATGTCTTTGCCAGACGAGGAGTTCGACGTGCTTGGAGAGGACGAGCTGGCGTTGCTGACCAGGCGGTTCGAGAGGCTACACGAGAACCGGGTGAACACGAGGAGGACAGCACGGACGTGCTTTCAGTGCGGCAAGCCGGGACACTTCGTCGCCGACTGTCCGGAGAAGATGGAGAACAAGGACGGCTACAAGCACCAGTCGAACAAGGACGGCAAGTATCGATCAAGGCGCGATCACAAGCACAAGAACAAGCACAAGGACGAGCGACGGTCGAGGAAGAAGGACAGCCGCGGCAGGAAGGCCCGAGCGATGGTCGGAGGGAGCGACGTCAACTCCAGCTCCGCCTACTCTTCCTCGAGCTCGAGTAGAAGTGAAGATGAAGGTGATCGGCGCAAGAACAAGAAGTCATCCAGGAACTTGAGCGGGCTGAGCTGCTACGCGAGAGATGGCTTCTGTGGCATGGCTCGTAGCTCCGGCACTAAGAAGAGTCACCAGAGCGACTCGGACTCCGACTCCGAGGATGAGGTACGTGACGAGCTTCCCTTTTTGCGTGAGGAGAACGAGCGTCTTGGCAAGTTGCTTGATAATCGTGATGACATGCTTAGAGAGGCCAAGAAGATGAGGAAAGAGCTTAGGGCCTCACTAGAAGATGCTAGGAACCGTGTGGCTGAGCTAGAAACCCAGAACCTAGATGCTAAGCTTGAGATTGATTCGCTTAAGGCTTCTCCTGTGGTTTCTGATGAGATTGATTGTTGTGATTGCTCTGTGTACCTAGCTGATCTTACCGCTCTTAAGGATAAGCATGCTTCTACTTGTGATGAACTAGATGTGCTTAGGGTTGAAGTGGCTGAGCTTAAGTCTAGACCTGCTTTGCTAGGTGCTTGCACTTCTTGCCCTGTTTTGCATGGAAAGATTGATGAGATGCATGCTTATACGGTTTCGCTTGAGGCTAAGCTGAAAGAATCTGTTCCCACTTCTTGGTCTACTTGTGAAGTGCATGCTTTGAAAAATCTGGAACTTGCACATTATGTGGATCGCTTGCAGGATGAGAATGATGAGTTGAGAAAAATAATGGGTCGGTTGTCGGGTCATGAACCACAGCTTAGGATGATGATTGAGGCATACAAGCGCTATGATGGGCAAGCGCTTGGTTCGGAGAAAGTTGGAGAGTGTAGTGGTGAGGGAGAAGAGAAAATTGGTGATATCCCAGCTCCACCAAAAACCTTCCACAAAAATGCCTATACTCCTAAGCCCAACCCACTAAGAAACAAACTTGACACAACCCCAGATCCTCCCATATTTTCTCGCCCCACAAATGATTTCCAAAAGCCCATAAAGTTCAAGAGTGACTTGGGGATGTGTTCTTTGGGAAAAAGGGTGAGAAGCCTAGTGAGGAGAAACCGGTTGAGAAGCCGAGTGAGGAGAAACAATGTGAGCAGCCCCATCCCAAGCCTAAGCCTAAGCCCATACGCTTTCATTGTGACTATTGTGCGAGAGATGGTCACAAGGGTGAGTTTTGCTTCAAGAGGAAGCGTGAGGAGAGAATGGCTAAGGAGTGGGCTAACAAGGACAGGTACCACCCTTCAGATGGTGTACCTGAGCCTCGTATGCAGATGCCCAGGGCCAAGGCGATTGTGAGGAAGGTTCCAGCTTGGGGAGATCGAAAGGTGGCAGGTGGTGTTGTTGGCCGAGCACCACCGGTCAGACCGGTGCACTACACCGGTCAGACCGGTGCAGGTCTGGGCAGACAGTGGTCTGGTTTTCGTGCTCGTGCGGATGCTCGGTTCGGTTTAGGTGGTCGTGGTTCTGGTGGTTGGTCTGGTGAGTTTGTAGGTGGTCAGTTTGCTAGACGTTCTCCACCCCGTGCTCAATACGAGGGTGGGAGGAGTCGTAGCTTTGAGATGGAGAGGACGAACGGTCCACTGTCTTCCTTTCGTGGCTTTCGTCCTCCTCCAGCTAGAGAGGGTTGGTTCCCTCTTGGTGGTTACCGTGGTGGTGTTCGTGGTGGTAGCTTTGGTAGGAGAGATGCTTTGGTTGGTGCTAACCCCACTTTGGAGCAAATGGCTCGGCACTGGTTTTACTCTTTTGGTACTAACCCCAGTGCTGAGTCGTTTGTTCACTCACGTGCTCACTTTTGAATTTTAGGTGGGAGACTTGAGGAATGTTTGGTTGATTCACTCCGGTTGCTCGAGGCATATGACCGGAGACAAGGGGTGGTTCTCAAGTCTCGTCCCGGTGGTGTCCAGGACATACATCACCTTTGGGGACAATGGGCGAGGGCGTGTGCTTTCAGAAGGTGAGATTAAGGTAAGTGACAAGGTCACTCTCAGGCGGGTTGCTCTTGTTCAATCGCTCGGGTTCAATTTGCTTTCGGTGTCCCAGCTTTTGGATGAGGGCTTTAAGGTGTTGTTTCAGCCTGGTGGTTCTCGGATTTTGGATTCTCGAGGGGACCTAGTTTGCATGGTCGTTCCCGAGGGTCAAGTATTCCGAGCGGATTTCTCTCAGTCTTCTGGTGTGGAGCGTTGTTTCTTGGCTAGTTCTTCGAGTGAGTTGTGGAAGTGGCATAGGAAGTTGGGTCACTTAAGCTTTGACCTTTTGTCTCGCTTGAGTAAACTCAATTTGGTCCGAGGATTGCCACAGCTGAGGTTTGAGAAAGAGTTGGTTTGTGCGCCGTGTCGGCATGCTAAGATGGTAGCTTCTTCCCATCCACCCCTCACCGATGTGATGACGGAGCGTCCATGCGAGCTGCTCCATATGGACCTTGTTGGCCAAGCTCGTGTGCGATCTGTGGGTGGGAAGTGGTACATCCTGGTTGTGGTGGACGACTACTCTCGGTATGCGTGGGTTTTCTTTCTTGAGGAGAAAGGGGAGACGTTTGGTTTTGTTCGAGATCTTGTCTTGAGGTTAAGAAACGAGAGGCACAGAGATGCCATACGAGTGATCCACAGTGACAATGTCTCAGAATTTAAAAACTCTCGCTTCGAAACCTTTTGCCATGACTTGGGTCTTGAACACCAGTTTTCGAGTCCGTATACGCCTCCCCAGAACGGCGTGGTGGAAAGGAAAAACTGGACCTTGTGCGAGATGGCTCGGACGATGCTTGATGAGCATAGGACTCCGAGAAGGTTCTGGGCTGAGGCGGTGAATACCGCGTGCTATGTGTCGAACAGGATTTATCTCAGGGTGCACAAGAAGAAAACGTGCTATGAGTTGATGCATGAGCGCACACCCAAGGTGAGTCACTTTCATGTGTTTGGGTGCAAATACTTCATCCTGAAGAAAGGTAAGAAGTTTGACAAGTTCGAGGCTAGATCTGTCGATGGCATTTTCTTTGGTTACGCGTCTCATTCTAGAGCCTTTCGGGTGCTCAACCTTGAAACTAACCAAATTGTGGAGACTTGCGAGGTTACCTTCGACGAGACACAACCACGTAGTCAGCTTGTTTTTGAGTGTGCAGGTGACGACGAACTTGGAGAGGAGATTTTCCAGGAGGAGGAGCATGAACATGGAGATGATGAAGACGGCGGTGTGGTGCCCGAGGCTGAGTATGTACCTACTACTTCGACTACAGTGGTGAACGGCCCTTCTCCCACACCTGCAACGACAAACCCAGATCAAGGTGAAGCTGCTGTTGAGTGGGAGGTAGCATCAAGGCGAGAACCTCCCCGGTGAGTTCAAGTAGATCATCCAGCTTCGAGGATCATCGACGACATCAATGAACGTACTACACGGTCGAGAGTTCGAAACAATTCTCACTTTGCTCATGCTGCTTTTGTTGCTACTTTTGAGCCCAAGGACATTGGACATGCGCTATCTGATCACAATTGGGTTAACTCGATGCATGAGGAGTTGGAGAACTTTGAGAGAAACCAAGTTTGGGAGTTGGTAGATCCTCCACCGGGGTGTAAGCCGATTGAGATAAAATGGGTGTGGAAGAACAAAGAGGGAGAGAAAGGAGAAGTGGTGAGGAACAAGTCAAGGCTTGTTGCTCAGGGGTACTCACAGAAAGAGGGGATCGACTACGAGGAGACCTTTGCTCTCGTAGCTCGTTTGGAGGTGATTAGGATCCTTCTAGCCTTTTCCGTGGCTAAAGGGTTCAAGTTGTACCAGATGGATGTCAAGAGTGCTTTCCTAAATGGTGTTTTGGAGGAAGTAGTTTATGTGAGGCAACCACCGGGGTTTGAGAGTGAGAAGTACCCCCACCGGGTGTACAAGTTGAGGAAGGCGCTGTATGGGCTGAAGCAGGCGCCTAGAGCTTGGTACGGTAGGTTGAGGGGATTCCTGTTTGAGATAGGGTTTGAGATGGGGAAGGTCGATTAGACCTTGTTTCTCCTCAGGCAGGGCAGAGATATCCTGATTGTGCAGGTATACGTGGATGATATTGTCTTTGGTGGCTCATCTAACTCTCTTGTTGCAAGGTTTGCAGAGGACATGAGCAGGGAATTTGAGATGAGCATGATGGGTGAGTTGCAGTTCTTCCTCGGACTACAGATCAAGCAATCAAAGGAAGGAATGTTTGTGCACCAAGCTAAGTACACCAAGGACATTATGAAGAAGTTCAAGATGGAGGACTCCAAGGCCATGGCGACGCCTATGAGTACGACTACAACTCTTGATGCAGACGAGGACGGTGAACACGTGGACCAGAAGGAGTACCAAAGCATGATCGGGTCACTCCTCTACTTGACGGCAACGAGGCCGGACATCCAATTCTCGGTATGTCTGTGAGCTCATTTTCAAGCGTCTCTGAGGACTTCGAATTGGCAAGCAGTCAAGCGCATATTTAGGTATTTGCGACACACTCCCGACTTCGGCCTTTGGTACTCCGCGTCTTCCTCTTTGGCTCTTCATGGATTTTCGGACGCGGATTTTGCCGGGTGTCGGTTGGATAGGAAGTCCACTTCTGGGACTTGCCAGTTCTTGGGTTCTTCTTTGGTGTCTTGGTCTTCCCGCAAACAATCGAGTGTTGCTCAATCCACTACCGAGGCAGAGTATGTGGCCGCAGCTAGTTGTTGCTCTCAGCTCCTTTGGATCACATACACCATGAGTGACTTTGGTGAGGAGTATATCCATGTCCCACTTCAATGTGATAGCACAAGTGCCATAAGCGTTGCAAAGAACCCAGTGCTCCATTCCAAAACCAAGCACATAGAAGTGAGGTATCATTTCCTGAGAGACAACGTAGAGAAAGGAAAAATCGCTTTGATCCATGTACCCACACATGACCAGCTAGCCGATATTTTCACCAAACCCCTAGATCAAGCAACTTTTACTCGTTTGCGGGGGAGCTTGGTGTTTGTTTTATTTCTTGAGTTGGGTGTGTGGGAGCTCCTTTGTAGCATATGTATAGCTTTCCTTTTATGCTTTCTCGCATGTTGCATTGCATTTGTATCATGATGTATAGTCATCTTTGTATGATAGCTTGCATGCATTTTGTATAATATGCATTGTTTAGGGAAAGCTTCTCCTATATACATTGTTCACCATGGTATGCTATATATGATCTTGTGAGCTAGTTTGGTATGATATGGCTTAGTGTGGCTTAGCTCTTGATGATCTTGGTTTATATCCATGGTTGATAGCTTTGTTTTTCAAAAATATCATATGTATGCTCTCTTGTGAGTAAATGCCTTTATATGATCTTGACATGTTGTTGTGGCTTGGCGATGCTAAATTTGTGGTTGGATAGCTTATTTTGATCATATGGGGCCAAAGGCTCATTTGCCATCATGAATGTTTAGCCCCCATGCTTCATCTTGTGGAGGGGTATAAGTTCCTTTTTGTCGCAAAGACATTTCATGTACCAATTATGAATCTGAAAATGAAATGTAAATTGCTTGGAAAATGTGCTCCCATGTCATATGTGCTTAATTTACTTGCTTTTGGGTGCTAAACCGTTGCATGTTGCTTACCAATGAGAAGTCTCATATCTAGAAGTAAGCACATGGCTCGGTGGCTTTGACATGACATGAGGTGCTTGTGGGTGTTTATGATGGTCTTATGCTTAGAATGGTTGTCCTAGCATGAAGTTTGTGTGGCTTTGCCATTTTGATATGTTTTGATCATGTATAGGACTTTGCTCATGAGGGTGATTTTTCGCAAAAATAGTCATTTCTATCTTAGCTTCGCCCAATGGTTGTGAAACTTGGTGATCTTGTAGTTTTTGTCCATACGAAGCTATCGAGTATCTAACTTGCTCATTTAGAGGTGTGTAGCATGCTATGTTGAATTTTGTCTATTTGAGAAGCTCTAGGTTGCATTTTTTGCATTTTTGGCTTGATTCATGCATTGTCAACAAGAGTGAGAAGTTTGAGCATGTTTTGGCTTGCTGTATGCATTTAGAAGGTTTCCAAGTGGTTTCGAGCTAGTTTTGAGCTCGGGCAGTTCCCAGTTTTTCCCAGGTGTCATCGGCCTGACCGGTGCTGCTCACCGGTCTGACCGGTGTGAGTTCTTAGGTGCTGGGCGATCTTGCCCACCGGTCTGACCGGTGAGGCTAACCGGTCTGACCGGTCAGAGCAAAGCAGAAGCAGCTGCTCTGTTTCATGAAGGGTTTTGCATGCATTCATCCAGGGGGAGTTGCATTTGTTCAGGGGGAGCTTGCATGTGTGCAGGGGGAGCTCTTTGTGGTTTTCGAGCTTTGGATTGATGGCTTGTGCTCTTTGCTTGAGCATGGTTTTGTCTCGGATGTGTCGAGCTGTTGCCCTTGCCTAAGGGGTCCGAGACTTGTCTTCTTGAAGTGATCTTGCTCTTTGCCTTTTCTTGGCTTTCGATCGCTTGCTGGAGTTTCTTCTAGTCGTTTCTTTTCTTTTTCTTTTCTCTTTGGTTACAAAAATGTGTGTGTTGTCAATGCACTCATCAAGGGGGAGATTGAGAGCCTGTGTGGTTCGAGGACCGGTGGTAGGTCACTTCCTGGTGTGATGAGTGATTGACAATGTTGTGTGGACAGATTCTTGGCTAAGTATTGTAGGTGCAGGTTGTGGCTTGACTGGTGCAGGTGTAGGTGAAGAACAAGCGCGAAAGGTCGTTGCCGGTGAGGCCTCCAGGTGTGAAGAAGACAAGTTGGCTTGGTTCGAGGGACCCGGTGGCCAGCGGGGTCAAGTGCGGGCCACATGGTGGCAAGAACAGCAAGATGAAGTCATGGACGGTTTCTTGGTTAAGCCTCAAAACCAAGGTCGAGCCGGGACTACGTGGGAGCCGAGTCATGAGTGGCGATTGGCGGAGGCTACACCGAGTTTGCGGGGTTTCCAGTGGTTCAACAGAAAACCACTGGGTTCCTTGGTTGATCCACAAAGCCAAGACTGAAGACCGAAGACAGAGGTACAGCAGCATCGCACCGGTCTGACCGGTGGGTCTGACCGGTCTAACCGGTGGGTACCGGTCTGACCGGTGAGGAGCACCGGTCTGACCGGTGTGCGACGACGCAGTCCAGAGACTTCGAAGCAGAGGACACGCGTCGGGATCGCAAGGCTTGTGTCGAGGCTAAGCAAGTTTGCGGTCGCTGGGCATCCGTCCGATGGTGCAAAGACAAAGATTCCCAAAATGCCCCTCGGGGGTGTGTATCCTAGAATTAGGCCTTAGGGGTAATTTAGTCTTTCGGCTTGCCTCCATATATCCCAAGTGGTGAGAGGATGGCAGCCATATCTTGGAACCCTAGCTCATTTGTTTTCCTATTTCCCCTTCCTATTTTCCTTAGGATTTCCATAGGACTAGCTTGAGATCTTCATGATGAGATCTTGTGAGAGGGAAGGATGATCGGGCGGCAAGCTAGACCTTGTATGAACCTCTTTGGTATGTATAGATGATTCGGCGTGGTTCGTCAAGGCTCGGATGTGTCTTTCCCGTTTCTCCTTTTTGGTGATTTTCGGAGCCCTTTCTTGGTGATTTTCTTGGAGCGATTTCGAGGCCTTTCTCTTTGGGATTTGGTGGGGGATGTATGCTTGAACCCTTCGTGGTTCTTTTCCCTTTGATTCCCCTCCCAAATCCGTGAGCAAAGGGGCTCGATTTTGGGGTTTTCTTGGCTCTAGGGTTAGAGGCGTTCTTGGTGGGATTTCTTCGATTCCTCTCGATTTAGCGAGTTTTGGTGGACCAAATCTTGACTATGGAGTGCCCATGAGGTGTTCCTACTATCCCCAAAGTCTTGCGCAAATCCGTGGAGCGATTCGGGAGATTGGGAGTTGGATTTGGGGGTGTTGACCCGCGGACGCTGTTCATCCCGAGAGCTCAGGTCACACCGGCCTGACCGGTGCCTCTCACCGGTCTGACCGGTGCAGACTCGCTGTTGAGTTTTGCTCGGGTGAACGTCTTTGTGAGTTCCCTGATGTCTCGTGTTGCTGCTATTTCGAGTTTGGGTCAGTTTGGAGCTCGGTAGGTCTGTTTGGTGGATTTGGGATTTCCTGGCTTGGACCGGTCTGACCGGCGAGCTACACCGACCTGACCGGTGTAGGGGCCTTCTGTGGAAGTTCTCAGATTTTGCCAGCAGGGACCGGTCTGACCGGTGCTGCTCACCGGCCTGACCGGTGTAGTTCAGGGGTGCTCGAGTTTCTTGTTCCACTGCGTTCTCGAGTCGGTGTAGGTGGTTGTTGGTTCCTAGGACCAGTAGCACTCCAGTGGCTACGTGGTCTTGGCCAACTTGGGTAGTTGAGTCGGAGACGTGCTTTGGAAGCTCGATTCGTCTTGTTGGAGTTCCCATCTCCTTCGAGAAGAATTTTTATCGGCTCCCATTCACTCCCCCCTCTCTGGTTCGCCTTTCCGGTCCTTCAAGTGGTATCAGAGCCGGTTACGGATCTTCGGATCCTAACCAGTCTAAGATCCAAGGATGGCGTACCAGGAACGGGGTTCGGGTCCTCCGCACTTCGATGGCAAAAACTACCAGATGTGGCAGAGGCGGATGGCGGCGTTCCTCCGCGGTAAGGGTCAGATCCTTTGGGATGTCACGGTGAACACAGCTTATGTTCATCTGATGAACTTCCTTGCTCCGGGATCAAGGGACATGTTCGACGCCAACAACAAGGCGGTCTTGTAGCATTACTGTAGCAAGAATTAATTATGCTCATTAGATTCGTCGCAAAGTTGTACTCATCTGTGAAAAGGTTTTGCAAATAAATCAAGAATTAATTATGCTCATTAGATTCGTCGCAAAGTTGTACTCATCTGTGAAAAGGTTTTGCAAATAAATTTTATTTAGTACTCCATGCATACAAGATTCCTTTTCTTGAAAATTTTCGGAGGGAATCTAAACATTGTCTTGGTTATTAAATTTTCTATTACTCATCAGGGGAACATGAATAAGGGAAATTGTTCATTGTGTAAGGTACAATGTGTGAAGATATTACAAGATGCAATAATAATTTTCTTTGCTCTTTTTACTCTTATTGAATGAGGGAAAGCATATGTTGATTGCACCATACCATTTTTTTAGTTTTCGCAACTATCACTACTGGGGATTTGACATTCAGTGTCGGGTCTATACCCTCATTAAGTACCGGTTGTCCAATCGGTACTGGGGGATTCTTCAGGACCGGTTGTATAACTGGTACTAAAGGAGGGCATTTAATACCGGGTGTTGTAAACGACCAATACTAATTCACCTACCTCCATCATCCTACCGAGCTCCTTTTCTCTTTCTTCTTTTTTCTTATTTTCTTTTCTTTTCCCACAAATTTCACAGAATAATCTCTCAATCAACAATCACAATGCAAATCACATATAAACATCTCACACTTACATACATCTTACATGAATCACCATCACAAATTTACAATAACACTTTACACATTCGGTCTCACATGTTATATGAACAAGAACAACATATAAGAATTCCAAGAACCAACAAGTATGAACAAGTCAAGTATCAACCTTACTCTTCCAAAATCTTACTCTCTTCAGCTTCATGCTATCACCACGACCCCTAGGCATTCTCTTCAAAGGGAGGTCTGACAATGGCGTGCCCGCCTACACCATCGGTGCCCACCACGCCCGCGCGCGCCAGCGGCGGCCATCACGCCAGGAGGGCAACACACCCCAATGCTGACGAGGCCGCACCCCATGTGTCGGGAGGGCCATACGCTCGCGCTAGTGCTGGCCAAGGGAGACCGCAAGCCCGCACTGGCCGCGCCCGTGCCAACCAGGGTAGGCCGTGACCTGGCCCCCGCAGAGATGAGGATAAAAAGAAAAGTGTGTAGAGGAGGAGAGAAGTATGAGGAAGGAGCCGGAGTGAGACTGATATTTCTAAGTGTCGGGAGAGGGGCGGCGCACTGGGATCGAGGGGGAAGAATATGATTTAGTAACTGGGTAGGAGGCCATTCGGTACCAAAGGCTCATCCTTTAGTACTGAGTGTAGTTTTCACCCGGTACTAAACGATTTTGTACCGAGTGGAGATTTCACCTGGTACTAAAGGGGGTTACCCAGAGTACCAGAGGCTCTACATTTTTGAGCCGGAACTAATACTCCCATTAATACTGGGTGCAAAGTTAACTGATATTGTATGTCTTGGAGTCCCAGGACCAAAGGTCGGTTCCCCAGTAGTGTATAAAAGTCCACAAGCTGCATACATATGCTAGTCTTATACATATGCTAGTCTTATATTTTGTGAGTCTGTTTTAGTTTTCAAAAACTAAAGCATCTCCATATTTCAATTTTCTATCAGTTAATTAACTAAATAATGGATGGCACTTTCTCTATGAAACAAATTAATAACAGTACCATGCATGATTAGCAATTAAGAAACCACCCACACATCAAAGAATCATTTACCAGCTTCAAAATTTTTCTTTTGGATATCAAGCACTGTTGCGTGATTTACGGAAATGTCATTTTATGAACTGACTTGTTTAAATATAAGCTGACCATCCTGATTCACTAAGCAGCAGCCGTCCTGCCATAAACTAATAAAGTATCAAGGATAGACTCATTAAATTAAACGAGGTTGCTGATCATGTTTTCTTTTTAAGTTAAAACGAGTATAGAGAAATAATTATTATATATGGATAGGCATATTCATGGCTTAAGATTAAATGCAAAAATACATTTTGTGTTATATAGTACTTATCAGTATTTTAAGTAATGATTATGCTTTTACAGCATTATTAACCATCACCCAATCCTGTATAGTTGATAAGTCGCAGATATGATACATGTCTTAAATAAACCACTACGCAGCAGAGCTAAATGTTTGGCCTAATAAATCAAACATCACTTTCTCTATACGTATGTGAGTGCAAGCACAGATTAATTATTATTGGTCGCGATGCACCATATCATTTTCATGATTGACTTTTTTTAAGCAAATGAAAAATCCATATTTGGCAAGCAACCCAAAAACATAAGAATCAAAATAGCATAGATTTTTCTAGTTTTTTTATTGTATTGGAGCAAAGAGAACATGTCAGAATTTTTAGTTGAGTGCAAAAGTATAGAAAATGCAGTAACTTTGAAACGTTCTTCATAAGATAAAGGTGTGTTGTTTCATCATCAGCTTCTAGCAGCCAGAGACCGTTTCTTCTGTTTTGGTAGATTCAACGTATCTAGACTAATTCAGTTGTCAACTTCATGGCCACTTTCTGTGGCAGCCTGCCACCCTATATAAGCCCACCATCTCCATGCCCAAAAGCATCAACAAAACATACACAAGCAAAGAGCTGAATAGTCTATTTCAGAGAGCTCAAACACAAAGTGATTTAAACAAGCTCAAATGGCTTCCTCCTACATTCTTCTCGCAGCTTTTCTAGCAATGGTCACTTCTCAGGCCAGTGCTTCTGACCCCAGCCCCCTCCAGGATTTCTGTGTCGCCGACATGCACTCTCCTGGTATGAATGCACTAACTTTTATTTTTCTTATGTGTTCTTTAATGCTAAATCACAGATTACAGAAATACTAATAATTTGTTAGAAGATACATCTACATTCAAAAAGAATTTTTATGTACTGCTCCAAAATAACTTATGATCTGTGTACCTCATCAGTGAAGGTGAATGGATTTGTTTGCAAGGACGCCATGGCTGTGAACGCAGATGACTTCTTCAAGGCAGCAAACCTGGACAAACCTAGGGCTACCAACAAGGTGGGATCAATGGTCACATTAATCAGTGCCTTGCAGCTCCCTGGCCTCAACACTCTAGGCATCTCTCTGGCTCGCATTGACTATGCACCCTTAGGTCAAAACCCACCGCACACTCACCCACGTGCTACTGAGATCCTCACGGTGCTCGAAGGGACTCTCTACGTTGGGTTTGTCACCTCCAACCCAAACAACACGCTTTTTGCCAAGGTGCTCAACAAGGGCGACGTGTTTGTATTCCCCCAAGGGCTCATCCACTTCCAGTTCAACCCGGTCCATGACAAGCCAGCAGTTGCTATTGTTGCGCTCAGCAGCCAGAACCCTGGGGTTATTACCATCGCAAACGCGGTCTTTGGTTCAAAGCCACCGATTTCAGATGATGTCTTGGCCAAGGCATTCCAGGTGCAAAAGGGGACAATTGATTGGCTCCAAGCTCAATTCTGGGAGGATAACCAGAACTAAGTAATCAATGTTTTGAGTCTGTTGTACCAACAGTTTTCTTTATATGCATCTTTGCATATAACTACATGTTTTAAGTTTCTATGCTATGATTGATAAAATAAATGGGCTGAGTGTGCCTGCAAGCTTTACCATATGTCTTCTCTGGATATTAATGCAAACAATATTTCTTAAACAGGTTGTCTTGTCTTGTACCTCAACTTATTATATTTTCCTTATCTGCAAAATAATTATTATACTGTGCTTCCTCGGTTCATAAAAATAAAAAACAACCACCGCTTGGTCCTGTTTACCATTGAGATAGGGTGGAAATGGACAAGATTGTCTGTATATAAAGAGGTGCAGTCATGCAAGCGCGTCAATGAACCATTGCAGGATCTGTGCAAGGAATGGGGGCTGCTGAGTCAATCAGTACATGATCTTCTCGATGAGTTGGCATGAGACCTTGCCGCTGCCAACGCCTGTGGCTGACCTTAAAGAATTTAAGCCATTGACGGCTATGTGCGGTCGCAAAGGCCAAAAACTTTGCAATTTTTGAAAAATAATGAATTTAAGACACCAAGGCTGATCTTGCTTCAGAGTATATTAAGGAGTTCGATTATCAGGACTGTGCAGTATTAAAGACTTAGTATTATAAACGCATATGGTGCATCCAAGTAATCGCACGTCCATGCACACAAAAAAGAAACAAATGTAGCAAAGTGCATATGAATAAGCTAATAAAGGAATCATTAATATAATGTTCTGGTGTGTTCAACATGATTAGCACAACTTGTATAATTGTTCTTCGAGGAGAAGTTTGTATATGAACACTGACGTCTCAAAAGAAATTCGCATAATATTCCCTCTGCTATAAAATCTAAAGCATTTTAGTTTAATTTTGTCTTAATTTGGGATTATCCAAATTTGACCAAGTTCATTGGAGAATTCATACATTGATAATATCAAATTAAATCCATAATAAATCATGTCCTTGTAATGCAGTTATTTGATAATGTTGATGTCAATATATATATTTTTCTACAACTTTTGATAAAGTTATTAAAGTTTGATTTAGAACTAAACTAAGATATATTACATTTTAGAACTGATGAGTGACTAGCAAATTTAAACAACTATTGATGCATAAATAGCACTCTTCCGTTTTCACATTTAGCACAAATTAATTGGTTCATGTGAAATAGACAAATTAATTGGTTTGGCCTAAAAACATTATATATTTAAAACTAGAGGGAACAATAATTTCTGAGTATAAAAATACGATATGTTCAAAGCACCTGGTTAGTTGAGTTCCTTTGACTAGTCAACAGTACCAAATCTTGAGATGGGGTCATACAAAATCAAGAAACACAGAGCCTACCACACCCACCATTACAATAATACTCCCTGCATTTGAAATCGTGTGCTGTTCTAGCTTTTCTAACTACACAGTAAAAATTATGCACCTAGAGATAATTGCTGGTGTCTAGAAAACACAAAACGACCTATAATTTTTTACGGAGGAGGAAGTATAAAGAATTCATATATAGACTTGAACGGGCCTAATATATATATTCATGTCTTCAGTACTGAACGAGATGCCCATATATATATATATGCATATATAGCTAATGATGAAATAATAAAATAACTATTGTATGCACTATATATAGATATAATTGTAGACCATTAAGCAGTCATATATACATGGCCCAACTAAACAGCACTACGTTTGTCCAGCTGCTTTTATTACATGCAAGAAGGAGCAGGTATGGGTACAATCTATGAATAAGTCAAGAAGTTGACTAGGCAGATCACGTGGTTACATTCGTATTGATAGAAACCTTACTTGTTTAAGACAAAAGTGTGTGCGATAGTGAGAGCCTGTGTGGTTCGAGGACCGGTGGATGGTCGCTTCCTGTGATCGACAACGTTGTGTGGACTGACTCTTGGCTAAGTATTGCAGGTGCAGGTTGCGGCTTGACTGGTGTTGGTGCAGGTGAAGAACAATCGCGAAAAGTCGTTGCCGGTGAGGCCTCCAGGTGTGGAGAAGACAAGTAGGCTTGGCTCGAGGGACCCGGTGGCCAGCGGGGTCAAGTGCGGGCCACATGGTGGCAAGAACAGCAAGACGAATTAGTGGACGGTTTCTTGGTTCAGCCTCAAAACCAAGGTCGAGCCGGAACTTCGTGGGAGCCGAGTCATGAGTGGTGATTGGCGGAGGCTACACCGAGTTCGCGGGGTTTCCAGTGGTTCACCAGAAAACCACTAGGTTCCTTGGTTGATCCACAAAGCCAAGACCAAAGAGCAGCAGCGCTGGACTGGTCTGACCGGTGGGTTTGACCGGTCTGACCGGTAAGGAGCACCGATCTGACCGGTGTGCGACGACGCCTTCTGGAGTCTTCGAAGCAGAGGACACGCATCGGGATTGCAAGGCTTACGTCGAGGCTAAGCAAGTTTGCGGTTGCTGGGCATCCGTCCGATGGTGCTACGACGAAGTTTCCCAAAAGGCCCTTCGGGGGTGTGTATCTTAGTTTAATGTAATAGGGGTAGTTTCGTCTTTCGGTTGCCTCCATATAACCCAAGTGGTGAGAGGATGGCAGCCATCTCTTGGAACCCTAGCTCATTTTGTTTTGTTTTTTTCCTTCCTATTTTCCTTAGGATTTTTAGGACTAGCTTGAGAACTTCATGGTGAGATCCTTAGAGAGGGATGGATGATCGGGTGGCAAGCTAGACCTTGTATGAACCTTCATGGTATGTATAGATGATTCAGCGTGGTTCCTCAAGGCTTGATTGTGTCTCTCCCGTTTTCCCTTTTTGGTGATTTTCAGAGCCTTTTCTTGCCGATTTTCTTGTGGTGGTTTCGGAGCCTTTCTCTTTGGGATTTGTTAGGGGATGTATGCATGAACACTTCGTGGTTCTTTTCCTTGTGATTCCCCTCCCAAATCCGTGAGTAAAGGTGCTCAATTTTGGGGTTTTCTTAGGTTTCGATAAAGTGGTGTTCTTGGTGGAAATCCTTCGATTCCTCTAGATTCAACTAGTTTTGGTGGACCAAATCGTAGCTATGGGATGCCCATGAGGTACTCCTAGTATCCCCAAAGTGTTGTGCGAATCCGTGGAGCAAATCGGGAGATCGGGTTTTGGATTTTGGGGAGTTGACCCGCGGGTTGCTGTTCATCTCGAGCGCCCAGGCCTTCACTGGTCTGACCAGTGCAGACCCCAGTTGGGTTTTGGCTCGGGTGAACGTGCTGGTGTGTTCCCTAGTCTCTAGGCTTGTTGTTGTTCCAGGTTTGGTGCTGTTTGGAGCTAGAGAGGTTGAATTCTTGGACTTGGGGTTTCCTGACTTGGACCAGCCTGACCGGTGTGCTAGACCGGCCTGACCAGTGTAGGAGTCTTTCTGTGGAAATTTTCAAGTCCTGTCAGGGTGTTCCAGCTGGGACCGGTCTGACCGGTGAATGTGACCGATCTGACCGGTGCAGTCTAGTGGTGCTCGAGTTGCTTGTTTCGCTACGTTCTCAAGTAGGTTTTGGCGGTTGTTGGTTCGTAGGACCAGTAGCACTTCAGTGGCTATGTGGTCTTGTCCAACTTGGGTAGTTGAGTCGGAGAAGTGATTTGGTCAAGCCGTGTTCATTTTGTTGGAGAAGACATCTCCTTCGAGAAGAATTTTTATCGGCTCCCATTCACTCCCCCCTCTCTGGTCGCCAGTTCGGTCCTTCAAGTGGTATTAGAGCTGGTTACGGGTCTTTTGGGACTCTAACCAGTCTAAGATCCAAAGATGACGTACCGGGAATGGGGATCGGGTCCTCCGCACTTCGATGGGAAAAACTACCAGATGTGGCAGAGGCGGATGGCAGCTTTCCTCCGCGGTAAGGGTCAGATCCTTTGGGACGTTACGGTGAACACAACTTATGTTCATCCGATTAACTTCCTTTCTCCGAGATCGAGGGACATGCATGACGCCAACAACAAGGCGGTCGACTACTTGTTTCGTGCATTGTGTCAGTCCGAATTTGATCGGGTTCAGACAGAAGACTTGGCTTATAGGATTTGGGAGGTGCTGACGAACACTATGTGAAAAACTCACTTTGGTAACGGGCATAGATTGCCTTTCGTAACGGGCAAAGCGCCCGTTACCGATCAAGTGTTACAAATGAGCCAAGAAAGGTAACGGGCAGATGCCCGTTACTGATAAGACATATTCGTAACAGGCATCAAACAACGACCGTTACCACAACTAGCCACCGGTCACGTGAAATGGCTGTTTCTCTGGGCCCACAGGGAACTTTGGTAACAGGCACCAAAACACAGCCCGTTACAGTTGCTCAATATCGGAGACGCCTGCTGTGTACCTGCGTCTCCTTTATCTTGACGAAATGAGACGCGTCTATTTCACGCGCGTCTCAGCACATCTAGGATTCGTAACGGGCATCAAACAATGACCGTTACCACAACTAGTCACTAGTCACGTGAAATGGCTGTTTCTTTGGGCCCACAGGGAACTTTGGTAACGGGTATGAAAATAGAGCCCGTTACTGTGAAATCAATATCAGAGACGCGTGCCGTGAACCTGCGTCTCCTCTGTCTCGACGAAATGAGACGCATCTGTTTCCACGCACGTCTGCTTCCTCTCGATTAAAGGAGACGCATGCTTTCAACCTGCGTCTCCTATATCTCAATGAACGGGCCAGGTCCTGGGGCCCACCGGTCAGGACTGGTAACGGGCTTTTACACTGCCCGTTATATTGTTGGCATGTTTGTAACGGGCTTTCCGAATGAAGCCCGTTACTCACTGATCAGTGTTTGTAATGAGCTTTAATTAATGCCTGTTACAGATACGTAGGCCACCCCTACAGTAACCTGCCCGCTTGCCGGCTGCATCCTGGAACCAGCCAGGATTTGGCAGCCATCAGGGGCTGCATCCTGCCATCCTAGAACCCGCCAGGATATGGCAGCCACCACAGCAAGGAGACATCACAAACACATTCTCACATCACAGATATAGGCAAGCAAGATCACATTTATAGACAAGCAAGATCACATTTATAGACAAGCTAGGATCACATCAAGTTTCAAGTTACTCTCATCATGGCTTGTTACAAATGCTGCGTGACCTATTTGAGGTTTTCACGTAGTGGAACACTCACATTGGAAACAGTTAGGTTCAGGCTCGGTTGTTTGCGACTTACCGGAGAGAGTACGAGAACTTCACTCATCTCCCCAGTGAGTCCATCGATACGATGTTCTAGCGATTCACGGTGATTGTGAACAACATGAGGGCCAATGTGACCGTGCTCCCGTACGATGATCATGAGAGAGTCGTGAAGCTCTTGCACTCATTGGATCGTACGATCTGGGGCGGAAAGGTCGAGGCCATTCTAGAGTCAGATAAGTATGAGACTCTGTCGGTAGATGAGCTGTTCTCGAAGCTCAAGTCGGCTGAGGTGGACCGGGGTGTGACAGCCAAGCTTGAGGGCCCGACTGACTCTCATAGTCTCAACCCTCATCGGTGGCTCAGGTGCAATGTCTAACGCTAACCCATCCACCAGGATGTACTCTTTGTCCTCTTTGATGTCTTTGCCAGATGAGGAGTTCGACGTGCTTGGAGAGGACGAGCTGGCGCTGCTGCCAGGGGGTTCGAGAGGATGCACGAGAACTGGGTGAACACAAGAAGGAACACGAAGATGTGCTTTCAGTGCGGCAAGCCAGGACACTTCGCCACCGACTACCCTGAGAAGATGGAGAACAAGGACAACTACAAGCACCAGCCGAGGACCGAGAGCAAGTACCGGTCGAGGCGCGATCACAAGCACAAGCACAAGCACAAGAACAAGGATGAGTGAAGATCAAGGAAGAAGGACGGCCATGGCAAGAAGGCGCGCGTGATGGTCAGAGTGAGCAACGTCGACTCCAGCTCCGCCTACTCTACCTCGAGCTAGAGTAGCAGTGGAGACGAAGGTGATCGGCGCAAGAGCAAGAAGGGATCCAAGAACCTGAGCGGGCTGAGCTGCTTCGCGCGTGACAGCTTCTACGGCATGGCACACAGCTCCGGCAGCAAGAAGAGTCAGAAGGACGACTCGGACTCCAACTCCGAGGATGAGGTACGTGATGAGCTTTCCTTCTTGAACCAGGAGAATGAGGAGCTAGGAAAATTGCTTGATAATTGTGATGACATGCTTAGAGAGGCTAAGAAGATGAGAAAGGAGCTTAGGGTCTCGCTTGAGGATGCTAGGACTAGAGTGGCTGAGCTAGAAACACAAAACCTGGATGCTAAGCTTGAAATTGATTCACTTAAGGCTTCACATGTTGTTTCTGATGAGGTTGATTGTGCTGATTGCTCTGTGTTACTAGCTGATCTTACTGCTCTTAAGGAAAAGCATGCCTCCAAGTGTGAGGAACTAGATGTGCTTAGGGTTGAGTTGGCTGAGCTGCAATCTAGACCCTCTTTGCTAGGTGCTTGCACGTCTTGCCTTGTGTTGCATGGAAAAATTGATGAGCTACGTGCTCGCATTATTTCACTTGAGGCTGATTTGAAAGTTCCTATTCCTACTTCCTGCTCTACATGTGAATTGCATGCTGTAAAGAATCTAGAACTTGCACATTATGTTGATCGCTTGCAGGATGAAAATGATGAGTTGAGAAAGTGTTTGAGTTGGTTGTCGGGTCAGGAGCCTCAGCTTGGTATCATGATAGCGGCTTTCAAACGCTATGATGGTCAAGCACTTGGGGCGGACAAGATTGGAGAGAGCAGTGGTGACAGAGATGAGAAAATTGGAGTGATTCCTATCCCACCACAAACAACACACAAGAACAAGTTTGAGGCAAAACCCAACCATCTCAGAAACAAACATGACACAACTCCAGATCCACCCATATTCCCTCACCCAACAAACAACTTCCAAAAACCGGTGAGGTTTGTGAGCTCTAAGGAGAGTGTGGTTGGAGAGAAGATGAGTGAGAAGCCTAGTGAGGAGAAACCAAAAGAGAAACCAAGTGAGCAGCCCCAACCCGAGCCTAAACCAAAGCCCATACGGTTCCATTGTGACTATTGTGGGAGAGATGGTCACAAGGGTGAGTTTTGCTTCAAAAGGAAGCGTGAGGAGAGAATGGCTAAGGAATGGGCTAACAAGGACAGGTACCACCCTTCTAATGGTGTACCTGAGCCTCGTATGCAAATGCCCAGGGCTAAGGCCATTGTGAGGACAGTTCTGGCTTGGGGAGATCGAAGAATGGCAGGTGGTGCTGCTGGCAGTGCACCACTGGTCAAACCGGTCAGGGGGACCAGTCAGACCGGTGCAGGTCTGGGCACTGACCAGTTTGGTTTTCGTGGTCTTGGCGATACTCGGTTCAGTTCGTTTGGTCGTGGTACAGGTGGTAGGCATATGGTGTCGTGTGGTGTTGAGTTTGCTAGACGTTCTTCACCTCGTGCTCAATATGAGGGTGGGAGAAGTCGTAGTTTTGAGTTGGAGAGGAGCTACGGTCCACGGTCTTCCTTTCGTGGCTTTCGTGCTCCTCCAGCGAGACGGGAGTGGTTTCCCAGTGGTGGTTTCAGTTCAGGTGGAGATGGTAGGATGGGTCCGAGGTTTGGTACTCGTGGTAGGTTTGATGCACACTTTGGTAGGAATACTAGGTGGATCGTGCTAACCCCACTTTGGAGCAGATGGCTCAGCACTGGTTTTACTCTTTTGGTACTAACCCCAGTGTTGAGTCATTTGCTCATTCACGTGCTCGTTTTTTAATTTCAGGTGGGAGGCTTGGGGAACGTTTGGTTGATCGACTCCGGTTGCTCAAGGCACATGACCGGAGATCGGGGGTGGTTCTCAAGCCTCACACAGGTGGTGTCCAGGACATACATCACCTTTGGGGACAATGGGCGAGGGTGTGTACTTGCGGAAGGTGAAGTGAGGGTAAGTGACAAAGTGGTGCTGAAGCGAGTTGCCTTGGTCAAGTCGTTGGGGTTTAATTTGCTCTCTGTTTCCCAGCTTCTTGAGGAAGGTTTTGCGGTGTTGTTTAAGTCAGGTGGTTCTCGGATACTTGATGCTCGAGGTGACCTTGTCGGTGTGGTTGTCCCCAAGGGTCAAATATTTCGAGTGGATTTCTCTCAGAGTTCGGGTGTTTCGACGTGTTTTGTGGCTGGTTCTTCGGGTGAGTTGTGGAAGTGGCATAGGAGGTTGGGTCACTTGAGTTTTGACTTGTTGTCATGCTTGAGTAGACTCAACTTGGTCCGAGGATTGCCCTGTTTGAGGTTTGAAAAGTATTTGGTGTGTGCGCTGTGCAGGCATGCTAAGATAGTAGCTGCTTCCCATCCACCCCTCACTGATGTGATGACGGAGCGTCCATGCGAGCTGCTCCATATGGACCTTGTTGGCCCAGCTCTTGTGCGATCTATGGGTGGGAAGTGGTACGTCCTGGTTGTGGTGGACGACTACTCTCGGTATGCTTGGGTCTTCTTTTTGGAGGAGAAAGGGGAGACGTTTGGTTTTGTTCGAGATCTTGTCTTGAGGTTGAAGAACGAGAGGCACGGAGATGCCATACGAGCGATCCGCAGTGACAATGGCTCAGAATTTAAAAACTCTCGCTTCGAAACCTTTTGCCATGACTTGGGTCTTGAACACCAGTTCTCTAGTCCGTATACGCCTCCCCAGAACGGCGTGGTGGAAAGGAAAAACAGAACCCTGTGTGAGATGGCTCAGACGATGCTCGATGAGCATAGGACTCCGAGAAGGTTCTGGGCTGAGGCGGTCAATACCGCGTGCTACTTGTCAAACAGGATTTACCTCAGGGTCCATAAGAAGAGAACTTGCTATGAGTTGATGCACGGTAGAACCCCCAAGGTGACTCACTTTCACGTCTTTGGCTGTAAATACTTCATTCTTAACAAAGGGAAGAAGTTGGACAAGTTCGAGGCTAGGTCTGTCGATGGCATTTTCTTTGGTTACGCGTCTCATTCTAGATCCTTTCGAGTGCTCAATCTTGAAACTAACCAAATTTTGGAGACTTGCGAGGTTACCTTCAACGAGACACAGCCACGTAGTTCGCTTGTTTTTGAGTGTGCAGGTGACGAGGAACTTGGCGAGGAGATTTTCGAGGATGAGGTGCAGCAGGAAGGAGATGATGAAGATGGTGGTGTGGCGCCCACGGCTGAGCATGTACATACTACTTCGACTACGATCGAGGACGGGCCTTCTCCCACACCTATGACGACGTGCCGAGATCGAGAGGAAGCTACAACTGAGGGGGAGGTGGCTTTGAGAAGCTCCCCGGCGAGTACAAGTGGATCACCCAGCTTCAACGATCATCGGGAACATCAACGAACGAACTACACGGTCGAGGTTTCGAAATGACTCTCACTTTGCCCATGCTGCTTTTGTTGCTACTTTTGAGCCCAAAGACATTGGACATGCGCTATCTGATCACAATTGGGTTAATTCTATGCATGAGGAGTTGGAGAATTTTGAGAGAAACCAAGTTTGGGAGTTAGTAGAACCTCCACCAGGGTGTAAGCCAATTGGGACAAAATGGGTGTGGAAAATAAAGAGGGAGAGAAAGGTGAAGTAGTGAGAAACAAGTCGAGGCTGGTTGCTCAGGGGTACACACAGAAAGAGGGGATCGACTACGAGGAGACCTTTGCTCCCGTAGCCTATTTGGAGGCGATTAGGATCCTTCTAGCCTTTTCCGTGGCTAAAGGGTTCAAATTCTACCAAATGGACGTGAAGAGTGCTTTCCTGAATGGTGTTTTGGAGGAAGAAGTGTTCGTGAGGCAACCACTGGGGTTTGAGAGTGAGAAGTACCCCCACAGGGTGTACAAGTTGAGGAAGGCGCTGTATGGGTTGAAGCAGGCGCCTAGAGCTTGGTATGGTAGGTTGAGAGGGTTCCTATTTGAGAGAGGCTTTGAGATGGGGAAGGTAGATTAGACCCTGTTTCTCCTCAGGCAGGGCAAAAAGATCCTAATTGTACAGGTGTACGTGGATGATATTGTCTTTAGTGGCTCGTCTAACTCTTTGGTTGCAAGGTTTACAGAAGACATGAGCAGGGAATTCGAGATGAGCATGATGGGTGAGTTGCAGTTCTTCCTCGGGCTCCAGATCAAGCAATCGAAGGAAGTAATGTTTGTACACCAAGCCAAGTACACCAAGGACATTGTGAGGAAGTTCAAGATGGAGGACTCCAAGGCCATGACGCCGCCGATGAGTTCGACTACAGCACTTGATGCGGACGAGGACGGTGAACACGTGGACCAGAAGGAGTACCGGAGCATGATCGGCTCCCTCCTGTACCTGACGGCGACGAGGCCGGATATCCAATTCTCGGTATGTCTGTGCGCTCGTTTTCAAGCGTCTCCAAGGACTTCACATTGGCAAGTAGTCAAGCGCATCTTCAGGTACTCCCTCCGTCCTAAGATACAAGGCGCGACTCAAAAATTTCAAAGACCAAAAAAATCATTAATTACCGCGTGCTCCTAGGAACGTCCCTTCGTTTCCATCTCGGAATTACTGCGTCCAACCGTTGCTCCATCCCGCGTCATTAGGAGTAGTGGCCGGTGCGTGCATGCCGTCATGCGGCCGCTAATTTTTTTATCTTCCCACGTGCATGTAGGCTGCCGCACGCCCTTTCTTTCTTCTCGCAAGCATGCAGCCTGGCCGCGCGCGTTTTTTCCTTCCCACGCGCATGCATTAGTTAGAACTGGCCCGCCAATATTTTCATCTGGTGGCCGCCAAATTTATTTTGGCAAGTGGGGTCACAAATGGCTGGTTGTTCTCCTATAAATAGGGTGTTTATGCACGGTTGGCAACACATTCTTTTCTCTAATCCTCTTTCGTTTCCACAACATGCTTCTCTGATCCTCATTCGTTTCCACACCATGCTTCTCTGATCCTCATTCGTTTCTATGATTATGTTTGGGACTCCGACAATGAAGGTAATCACCGAGGGTTTTGAAGGACCGATTAGGCGACCAGAGGGGGGGAGTGAATGGGAGCCGATAAAAATTCTTCCCGAAGGATGAACTCGGCCTATGCCCCAAAATCACAACCGAGGATTCCCACACGAGTTTGCCAAGGTCGCGTAGTCACAATGGACATACCAACCCTAAAAACAAACCCCAACTCAAAGCAACACGGAAACGCAACTCAAGAAGCAAAGGACTTAGGTAATCTGCACAGCATGGGGCGGACCGTCCGCATGAAGGGGGCGGACTGTCCGCGGTGGCTGGGCGGACCGTCCGCAAGCTCAGGGCGGACCGTCCGAAAATGCCACCCGAACTTCCAGTACTGCACCTCGAATAGCGGACCGTCTGTGACCTACCCGCGGACCGTCCACGCGAAGAAGACTGTCCGCACTCACCTCGCGGACCGTCTGGCAAACTCCGAGCAACCAAAAGCACCGGACAAAACAGATCAAAACACGAGCACGCGAGAACACGCGATGAACTCGACGAACTGCCAGCTGAAAGCCTCCTCGCAGACTGTCCGCCAGGTACGTGGGGACCGTCCGCGTCGTACGCAGACAGCAGCCCGAGCTCTAACCCGCGAAGTCAACCTCTCCTACCCATCCATGGATCTCCCAAACGGCTTGAGCTCTTGAGGAAAGATTTGGGGGAGATGTGAAGCATCCCTAGGAGATGCTATACCCCAAAACTTGAGACCTCAAATGAACTAAATTGCCGGGAATCGAATTGCAACCGAGCTCTACTAAAAAGCTAGGGTTCCAACCGAAATCCTTCAATCGGAGGCCAAATCCGGAGATTGGGGGGTAAAGATCAAGCACAAAGATGCACAAGACATCTATCCATGATCCCCACCAACAAATCCGAACCCAAACACCTCAGAATCGAAGGAACAAGGTGCGCACGAAAATCCTTTTAAAATAGCTCGAAAAAGACACGAAAATCACACGAGCTACAAGAAGGAAATCAACGCAACCATGAATGCTTCCATACACTCAGAGGACAGATTCTCTACAAAACGGTGAAGAAAATCTACGCCTATGGAGCAAGGAAATGAGAAGCAGTCCGGATGGATGGTTTGCCCAGAAACCCTAGAGCTATATATATGAGTCCCTCTGGGTTGGGCAAATGACCAAGCTACCCCTAGCACTTAAACTTAAGATACAATCCCCTCGGGGGCAATGTGGTCAAGTAGCACTCCTCTTCATCACACGGCCACGCCTTCGCCGCAGTCCGCGTCCTCCCGACGCAAGCCCTGCGATCCCGCCACGTGTCCGCCGACATCGAAGCTTCTCGACGCGCCCGGATCCTGTCTCCGCCCGCCGAGCCTCCGGTCTTGGTTTTGTGGCTCAACCAAGTAACCCGACGGTTTTGTGGTGAACGACCACAAACCCCGCGTGCAGACTCCGGTCGTGAGCCGCTACCCTGCACCGGCTCCGGTCGACGACTTCGTCTTGCTTTTCTTGCCACCATGTTGCCCGCACTTGACCCCGTCCGGCCACCGGGTCCATCGAGCTGAGCCTACTTGTCTCTCCACTCCTAGGAGGCCCCACAAGGCTAAGACCTTTCGCGTCCGCTCTTCACCTGCACCAACACGAGTCAAGCCGCAACCTGCATCTGCAATACTCAGCCAAGAGTCAGTCCACACCACGTTGTCAATCACTCATCACACCAGGGAGCGACCATCCACCGGTCCTCGGATGCTCCGGTCCTCAATCTCCCCCTTGATGAGTGCATTGACAACACACACATAGTAGCCAATTCATAGAAAAGAGAAAAAGAAAAGAAACAACTGAAAAAACTCAAACAAGTGATCAAAAGCCAAACAAAAGCCAAAACGAGATCACTTGAGAGAAAAATCTCGGTCCCCTAAGACAAGGGCCACGGCTCGACACAACCGAGATAAAATGCTCCAAAATTGCCGACTCCTCAAGGTGAGGCAAAAGGGCTCGACACCATCGGCAAAAAGAGCACAACTAAAATCAGGCACAAAGAGCTCCAAAGCACATGAATGCAAGCTCCCCCTGAACAAATGCATTTCTCCCTTTTGATGCAAAACTCCCCCTGGATGCAAGAACTTTCTCCCCAAAGCAAGAATTGGGTACTATTCCTCCCCCTTGTTGGTAATGCATGAATCAAGTCTACAAATGCAAGCATGTGCTTCTCAAATAGACAAAGAGCACTACAACATGCTAAAAATGAGACATAGACAAGCAAGATAGCCACAAATTTAGTACAAGCATCACCAACAAGATAGATAGGGACATATAAGCATGTGACATAGCCATGAGCAAAATGAAGCAATTTTCACAAAAAATTTCCCTCTCATGAGCATAGGACCTAAACATGATCAAAAAGAGCACAAACAACATATAACTCACAAACTTCATGCAAGGTTACAAATTCTCATCACAAGATCATCACAAACACCTACAAGCTATCTCATGTCATGTCAAAGCCACCGAGCCATGTGTCCACTTCTAAATGTGAGACTTCTCAACGGTGAACATCATGCAACGGTTTAGCACCCAAAATAAGGAATTTAAAGCATACATGACATAGAAGCATATTTTTCAAGCACAAGCATTTCATATACCAATTTCAAGATTTACAAATTAAGCATGGTACATGAAGTGCCTTTGCGGCAAAAAGAAGCTTAGGCTTCTCCACAAGGTAGCATGTAGGCTAAACATTCATGATGATAAATGGGTCTTTGACCCCATGTGAAAAGAACATGGTTCCAAGCACAAATTAAGCAAGGTATAGCCATAAGTGCACAAATTTAACATGAAAGGCATTCAACTCATAAGAGAGGATCATATATAGCATTTTTACAAAAGAGAGCCATCCACAAGCATATACATCCCAAAGCTATCAAGAGCATCGCTATTCATCATATGAGCATCACTAGCAAAGTCATAATCTCATATCTAGCACATCATAGTGATCCAAGTATATAGGAGAAGCACATCTCATATGATACATATGCAGTCTATGATACAAAGATGCAAGCATGATATGATACATAAATGAAAATGCAACATGAGTATGTACATCAAACCTCCAACCAAAGCTCAAAAAGGAAAAACAACACCAAGATCCCCTCGCAAACAGGCAAATGTAGCTTGGTCCAAAGGCTTGGTTAGGATATCGGCAAGCTGCTTTTCGGTTGGCACATGGATGAGGTCTATGTTTCCCTTCTCAACATTGTCTCTCAGGAAGTGGTACCTCACCTCTATATGTTTGGTTCTGAAGTGGAGCACGGGGTTTTTGGCAACACTAATGGCACTCGTGCTATCACACATGAGAGGAACATGGGTACACTCCTCACCAAAGTCACTCAGCGTGTTTGTGATCCAAAGCAACTGTGAGCAACAACTAGTAGAAGCAACATACTCAGCTTCTGTGGTAGACTGAGCTACACTAGACTGTTTGCGAGAAGACCAAGAAACAAGTGAGGAACCCAAAAACTGGCACGTCCCCGAAGTCGACTTCCTATCGACTCAACACCCCGCAAATTCGGCATTCGAAAACCCAAGAAGCGAAAGAGAAGAGGACGCTGAGTACTAAAGACCGAGCTCAGGAGTATATCGAAGATACCTGAAGATCCGCTTGACGGCCTGCCGATGTGAAGTCCTCGGCGACGCCTGAAAACGAGCGCACAGACACACAGAAAACTGGATGTCCGGCCTCGTCGCCGTCAAGTACAGGAGGGAGCCGACCATGCTCCGGTACTCCTTCTGGTCCACGGGCTCTCCGTCCTCGTCCGCATCCAACGTTGTAGTCGTACTCATCGGTGTAGACAGGGGCTTCGAGTCGTCCATCTTGAACTTCTTGAGGATGTCCTTCGTGTACTTGGCTTGATGCACAAAGGTTCCCTCCTTCGCCTGCTTGATCTGAAGCCCAAGAAAGAACTGCAATTCTCCCATCATGGACATCTCGAATTCTTTGCTCATGTCCTCAGCAAACCTTGCAACCAAAGAGTGAGACGAGCCGCCAAAGACAATATCATCCACGTACACCTGAACAATTAGGATATCATCGCCCTGCCTGAGGAGAAAAAGAGTCTTATCAACCTTGCCCATCTCAAACCCCTTGCTGAACAAGAACCCCCTCAAACGACCATACCAAGCACGGGGAGCTTGTTTCAGCCCATACAACGCCTTCCTTAGCCTATACACCCGGTGAGGAAACTCAGCACTCTCAAAGCCCGGTGATTGCTTCACATAAACCTCTTCTTCTAAAAACCCATTCAAGAAGGCACTCTTCACATCCATTTGGTACAATTTAAACCCTTTAGCCACGGAAAAGGCTAGAAGGATCCTAATCGCCCCCAAACGGGCTACAGAAGCAAATGTCTCCTCATAGTCTATCCCCTCCTTCTGACTATACCCCTGAGCAACCAACCTAGATTTGTTTCTCACCACCTCACCATTCTGACCCTCTTTGTTCTTCCACACCCATTTTGTCCCGATAGGTTTGCAATGTGGTGGTGGCTCTACTAACTCCCAAACTTGGTTTCTCTCAAAGTTCTCTAACTCCTCATGCATTGCGTTCACCCAATTAGGATCAGAGAGGGCATGTCCAATGTCTTTCGGCTCAAAGGTAGCAACAAAAGCCGAATGAGCAAAGTGAGAAACATTCCTGGACCTTGACCGTGTTGTACGTTCATTGATGTCGCTGATGATTCTTGAGGGAGGATGATCAACTTGAACTCGCCTCGGTGCCTCTCGCCTGGAGACAACCTCCCCCTCAGCTGCAGCTTCCACTTGATCTTGCTGGATCGTAGTCGGTGTAGAGGCTGGGCCATCCTGCACCGTAGTCATCGTAGTGGAAGTAGAGGGTACATGCTCAGCTGGAGCTTCATCATCACCATCATCCTCTCCGGCATCATCCTCCTCGTCCTCAAAGATCTTCATGCCAATCTTGTCGTCACCTGCACACTCAAAAATAGACGAACTGCATGGCTGGGTCTCGTCGAAGGTAACCTCGCAAGTTTCCATGACTAGGTCAGTATCAAGGTTGAGCACACGGAATGCTCGAGAATGACTCGCATAACCCAAAAAGATCCCATCGGAAGAACTCGACTCAAACTTATCAAGCCTACCCTTCTTGAGAATAAAGCACCGACAACCAAAAGCCCTGAAATGGCTCACTCTAGGTGCTCGCTCATGCATGAGCTCATAGCACGTCTTGTTCAAGAAGGCCCTAAGAAAAATCCGGTTCCCAACATGGCACGCGGTATTCACCGCCTCAGCCCAATATCTCCTCAGGGTCCTATGCTCGTCGAGCATCGTCCAAGCCATCTCACAAAGGGAACAATTTTTCCTCTCAACCACACCATTCTGACAAGCCACATAGGGAGAAGAGAATTGATGTTCGAGACCCAAATCACGACAAAAGGTTTCGAAATGAGAGTTTTTAAATTCAGAGCCATTGTCGCTACGGATAGCTCGAATGGCATCTCCATTCCTCTCATTCTTCAACCTCAAGATTAGATCCCGCACAAAACCAAACGTCTCCCCCTTGTCAGCCAAAAAGAAGACCCAAGCATAGCGAGAATAGTCGTCCACTATCACCAGGACATACCATTTCCCACCCACCGAGCACACACGAGCTGGACCAACCAGGTCCATATGGAACAGCTCGCATGGCCTCTCTGTCATAACGGATGTCAGAGGCGGGTGAGAGGCGGCGACCATCTTACCATGCCTACATGGAGCACATACCAAGTCATTTTGGTATTTCAACTTAGGCAATCCTCGGACCAAACCTAGCCCACTCAAGCGTGACAACAAGTCAAAACTCAAGTGACCTAGTCTCCTATGCCATTTCCAAAGCTCCGCTGAAACACCAGCAACCAAACAACGAGAAAGAGCCGACACACTGAGAAAAATCAGCTCTGAAAATCTGACCCTCGGGGATGATCGTGCACACAAAATCACCTCGAGAATCCAAAACATGCAAAGCGCCTGTTTTGAAACGGACCTCAAAACCCTCATCAAGAAGCTGGGAAACCAAAAGAAGATTGTACCCCAAAGACTTTTCAAGAGAAACACGCCTAAGAGTCACAGACTCGCTCACCTTCACTGTGCCCACTGAAAGCACTCTACCTTTCCCATTGTCTCCAAAAGTGATGTACTCTTTGGTCATCACCGGGGTGAGGCTGGAGAACCACCTTCAATCTCCGGTCATGTGTCGAGAGCAACCGGAGTCGATCAACCAAAAACCCTCCAAGCCTCCCACCTGCAAATCAAAAACGAGAGCGAGAGTGAGCAAACGACTCAGCACTGGGGTTAGTACAAAATGAATCAAACCAGTGCCGTGCCATTTGCTCAAAGGTGGGGTTAGCAAAATCCATCCTATCTCCTGTAGGTGGAACACCCCCACATCCCCTTGGAGGACTACGCACACCACGAGGTGGAGACCATGGCCCGTAGCTCCTCTAGGACCTAAAACTGCGATCGTTCCCCCCATACTCGTATTGGCCACAAGCGAAGGAACGTCCAGCAAACTCACCACGCCCAAACCCAACACGCCTACCACCTTCTCTATGTGGTGGCTCACCTCGAGGCACAAACACACGCCTCTCCCGAGGGTAAATGGTATGCACCACACCCTCGCCACTCGGCACCAACCTAGGCTCAGGCACACCATGAGAAGGGCGGTACCTGTCCTTGTTGGCCATCTCTCTAGCCAACCTCTCCTCACGCTTCCGCCGGAAGCAAAACTCAGCAAGGTGCCCATCCCTCCCACAATGCTCACAATGGAAGGGTTTTGGTTTTGGGCTCTCTTTGGGTTGTGGCTTCTCCTTACTCGGTTTCTCTCCCTTCTTCCCAAAGAACTCATTCCCCAAGTCACTCTTGAACTTGATGGGTTTCTGGAAGTTGTCGGTATGTGGACGAAACACGAGTGGAGCTGGGGTTGTGTCTAGCCGGTTCCTAAGTGGGTTTGGCTTAGGAGCATAGGCATTTTTGTGGTAGGCTTTTGGTGGTTCTGGGATATCTCCGATCTTCCCCTCATTCTCACCACTTCCCTCACCAACCTTATCCGCCCCAAGCGCTTGCCCATCATAGCGCTTGTATGCCTCAATCATCATCCTGAGCTGAGGCTCATGACCAGACAACCAACCCATCATCTTCCTCAACTCATCATTCTCATCCTGCAGACGATCAACATAGTGTGCAAGCTCCAAATTTTTCACAGCATTTACTTCACAAGTAGAGCATGATGTAGGAATAGGAGCTTTCAGCTGAGCCTCTAGAGATCTAGCATAAACAAGTGAAACATCTAGCTTCTCATGCAAAACAGGACAAGAAGTGCAAGCACCAAGCAAGGAGGGCCTAGATTTCATCTCATCTAGCTCAACCCTAAGCACATCTAGTTCCTCGACCTTGGAGGCATATTTTTCCTTAAGCACAGTCAAATCACCAAGAAAGGTGGAACAATTAGTGCATTCAAGTTCATCGGTCACAAAAGGAGCAGACTTAAGAGAATATATTTGAGCCCTAGCATCAACAAGCAAAGACTCTAGCTCAACCACCTTCTCCTTAGCCTCTCCAAGCAAAGACCTATACTCCCTCTTCTCCTTGTTGGTCTTTCTAAGCACATCATCATGGTTGTCAAGCAAATCATTCAACCTAGCATTCTCCGCTATCAAGAAGGATGGATCATTGTTTACCTCTTCCTCGGATTCGGAGTCCGAGTCATCCTTGTTGCTCTTCTTGCTTGCGGAGCTATGTGCCATGCCGCAAAAGCCTTGGGCGGCGAAGCACAGGCCGTTGATGTTCTTGGTTGACCACTTGCCCTTGTGCCGGTTCTCATCTTCATCACTTGAGCTCGATGAAGAGTAGCAGGAGCTTGAGTCGATGTCGCTCGCTCCGGCCACCATCGCTCGCTCCTTCTTCTTGTGACCACCACTCCTCCTCGGCCTCCGCTTGGACTTGTTCTTGCCCTTGTGGTCATCCCTCGAGCGGTGCTTGTGGTCAGTCCTCAGACGGTGCTTGTGCTCGGGCTTCACCTCCATGGCTTCCGGGCACTCAGCGATAAAGTGCCCGTGCTTCCCGCACCGGTAGCACATGCCTGAGCTCCTCCGAGCGTTCTTCCGGTTCGTGTAGATGTGCTCGAACCGCCTGCTCAGCAACACGAGATCCTCCTTGCCAAGCACGTCAAACTCCTCATCTGGCATGGACACAAGACAAGACAAAGAAAAATGTCTCGAAGACATGTTAGCGTTAGTCCTTCATCCAATCATGAGAGCCAGACTATGAGGGTCAGTCGGGTTCTCGATCTTTGCACGCACCCCACGGTCCACCTCGGACGACTTGAGCTTGGAAAACAGCTCGTCCACCGTGAGGGTCTCATATTTCTCTGACTCAAGAATGGCCTCGACCTTCTCACTCCACACGGTACGATCCAGAGTGCAGGAGCTTGATAGCCCTGTCATGATCATCGTATGGGAGCACGGCCACATTAGCCCTCATGTTGTTCACAATTATGGTGAATCGCTGGAACATGGCATCTATGGACTCACTAGGGAGATGAGTGAAGTTCTCGTACTCTCTCCGGTAGGTCGCGAACAACCAAGCCTGAACCTAAGCGTTCCCGACGTGAGCATTCTTCAGCTGCTCCCAAATCCTACAAGCCAAGTCCTCTGTCTGAACCCGATCAAATTCGGATTGACACAGAGCACGAAACAAGTAGTCGACTGCCTTGTTGTTGGTGTCGAACATATCCCTCGATCCTGGAGCTAGGAAGTTCATCGGATGAACATAATCTGTGTTCACCGTGACATCCCAAAGGATCTGACCCTTGCCGCGGATGAAAGCAGCCATCCGCCTCTGCCACATTTGGTAGTTCTTACCATCAAAGTGTCGAGGACCCGAACCCCGTTCCTGGTACGCCATTTTTGGATCTTAGACTGGTTAGAATCACGAAGATCCGTAACCGGCTCTCATACCAATTGAAGGACCGATAAGGCAACCAGAGAGGGGGGGAGTGAATGGGAGCCGATAAAAATTCTTCCCGAAGGATGAACTCGGCCTATGCCCCAAAATCACAACCGAGGATTCCCACACGAGTTTGCCAAGGTCGCGTAGTCACAACGGACCTACCAACCCTAGGAACAAACCCCAACTCAAAGCAACACGGAAGCGCAACTCAAGAAGCAAAGGACTTAGGTAATCTGCACAGCCTGGGGCGGACCGTCCGCATGGAGGGGGCAGACTGTCCGCAGTGGCTGGGCGGACCGTCCGCAAGCTCAGGGCGGACCATCCGAAAATGCCACCCGAACTTCCAGTACTGCACCTCGAATAGCGGACCGTCCGTGCCCTACCCGCGGACCGTCCGCGCGAAGAAGACTGTCCGCACTCACCTTGCGGACCGTCCGGCAAACTCCGAGCAACCAAAAGCACCGGACAAAACGGATCAAAACACGAGCACGTGATGAACTCGACGAACTGCCGGCTGAAAGCCTCCTCACAGACTGTCCGCCAGGGACGTGCGGACCGTCCGCGTGGAACGCAGACAGCAGCCCGAGCTTTAACCCGCGAAGTCAACCTCTCCTACCCATCCATGGAACTCCCAAACGGCTTGAGCTCTTGAGGAAAGATTTGGGGGAGATGTGAAGCGTCCCTAGGAGATGCTATACCCCAAAACTTGAGACCTCAAACGAACTAAATCGCCGGGAATCGAATCGCAACCGAGCTCTACTAAAAAGCTAGGGTTCCAACCGAAATCCTTCAATCGGAGGCCAAATCCGGAGATTGGGGGGTCAAGATCAAGCACAAAGATGTACAAGACATCTATCCATGATCCCCACCAACAAATCCGAACCCAAACACCTCAGAATCGAAGGAACAAGGCACGCACGAAAATCCAACGAAAATAGCTCGAAAAAGACACGAAAATCACACGAGCTACAAGAAGGAAATCAACGCAACCATGAATGCTTCCATACACTTGGAGGACAGATTCTCTACAAAACGGTGAAGAAAATCTACGCCTATGGAGCAAGGAAATGAGAAGCAGTCTGGATGGATGGTTTGCCCAGAAACCCTAGAGCTATATATATGAGTCCCTCTGGGTTGGGCAAATGACCAAGCTACCCCTAGCACTTAAACTTAAGATACAATCCCCTCGGGGGCAATGTGGTCAAGTAGCACTCCTCTTCATCGCACGGCCACGCCTTCGCCGTAGTCCGCGTCCTCCCGACGCAAGCCCTGCGATCCCGCCACGTGTCCACCGACATCGAAGCTTCTCGGCGCGCCCGGATCCCGTCTCCGCCCGCCGAGCCTCCGGTCTTGGTTTTGTGGCTCAACCAAGTAACCCGACGGTTTTGTGGTGAACCACCGCAAACCCCGCGTGCAGACTCCGATCGTGAGCCGCTACCCTGCACCGGCTCCGGTCGACGACTTCATCTTGCTTTTCTTGCCACCATGCGGCCCGCACTTGACCCCGTCCGGCCACCGGGTCCATCGAGCCGAACCTACTTGTCTCTCCACTCCTCGGAGGCCCCGCAAGGCTAAGACCTTTCGCACCCGCTCTTCACCTGCACCAACACGAGTCAAGCCGCAACCTGCATCTGCAATACTCAGCCAAGAGTCAGTCCACACCACGTTGTCAATCACTCATCACACCAGGGAGCGACCATCCACCGGTCCTCGGACGCTCCGGTCCTCAGGTTTCCATTTTGTATATGTTTCCATTGCACGTACGAGTCGTGAACTTATTAATGGCAATGTTACAGCTGCCGATGAGGACGATGACGGCGACACAACAGCTGAGGGCGAGGGAGACGCTGTGGTTGAACCTGAAGCCGGCAGCGGTGCACAAGCTCAAGCGGCGCGTGCATGCATCGAGCGCGCACTACATGCCTCTTAGTCGCTTGGGTCTTGATCCATCACATGCAAGAGAAGTGCGAGAGAGAGGAGCTCACATGCAAGGGAAGTGCGAGAGAGAGGGGAGGCCAGCCGTGAGAGATGCATGCAAGGAGTAATACTCAGACTAAATAGGAGAGAGAGGGGAGGGAGAGATGCATGCATGCATGCAAGGTGAGAGTAACGCCGTCTAACGGGAGGGGTGCGGTACGAGGAGTCCAGCAGTCCAAGCAATAAATCCGCACAGAGAAACAAGCCAGGCATGCAAGGTTGAAGAGACCGCGCCTTGTATCGTGGGACAATTAAAAAAAGTGGTTGCGCCTTGTATCTTAGGACGGAGGGAGTATTTGCGACACACTCCCGACTTCGGCCTTTGGTACTCCGCATCTTCTTCTTTGGAGCTTCACGGTTTTTCAGACGCGGATTTTGCCGGGTGTCGGTTGGATAGGAAGTCCACTTCTGGGACTTGCCAGTTCTTGGGTTCTTCTTTGGTGTCTTGGTCTTCCCGCAAACAATCGAGTGTTGCTCAATCTACAACCGAAGCTGAATATGTTGCTGCAGCTAGTTGTTGCTCTCAGCTCCTTTAGATCACATACACCATGAGTGACTTTGGTGAGGAGTATACCCAGGTTCCACTTCTTTGTGATAGCACGAGTGCAATTAGTGTTGCTAAGAACCCAGTGCTTCATTCCAAAACCAAGCATATAGAAGTGAGGTACCATTTTCTGAGGGACAATGTTGAGAAAGGAAAAATCGCTTTGATCCATGTGCCCACGCAAAATCAACTAGCGGATATTTTCACCAAGCCCCTAGATCAAGCAACCTTCACTCGTTTGCGGGGAGAACTTGGTGTGTGTTTGGTTTCTTGAGTTGGTGGTGGGAGCTCCTTGTGTAGCATATGTATAGTTTCCTTTGTGCATTTCTTGCATTGTGCATTGCATATGTAACATGATGTATATGCATCTTTGTATCTTAGGTTGCATGCATTTTGTACCATATGCATGTTGTAGGGAAAGCTTCTCCTATATACTTTGTTCACCATAATGTGCTATATATGATCTTGTGAGCTAGTTTGATATGATATGGTTTAGTTTGGCTTAGCTCTTGATGATCTTGATTTATATCCTTGGTTGATAGTTATGTTTTTGAAAAATGTTACATGTATGCTCTCTCGTGAGTAAATGCCTCTATATGATCATGACATGTTTTAGTGGCATTTCTATGCTTAATTTGTACTTGGATAGTTTATTTTGAGCATATGGGTCCAAAGGTTCATTTGTCATCATGAATGTTTAGCCCCCATGCTTTATCTTGAGGCGCATAAGTTCCTTTTTGTCGCAAAGATATTTCATGTACCAAATATGAATCTGAAAATGAAATGTAAATTGCATGAAAAATGTGCTCCCATGTCATATGTGCTTAATTTACTTGCTTTTGGGTGCTAAACCGTTGCATGTTGCTTACCAATGAGAAGTCTCATATATAGAAGTAGGCACATGGCTCGGTGGCTTTGACATGACATGAGGTACTTGTGGGTGTTTATGATGATCTTATGCTTAGAATGGTTGTCCTAGCATGAAGTTTGTGTGGCTTTGCCATTTTGACATGTTTTGTTCATGTTTAGGACATTGCTCATGAGAGGGTAAATTTTCGCAAAAATGCTCAATTCTATCTTAGCTTTGCCCAATGGTTGTGGAACTTGGTGATCTTGTAGTTTATGTCCATACGAAGCTATAGAGTATCTAACTTGCTCATTTGGATATGTGTAGCATGCTATGTTGAATTTTGTCTATTAGAGAAGCTCTAGGTTGAAATTTTCCTAAATTTGCCTTGATTCATGCATTATCAACAAGGGGGAGATGGTTGTGAAGGAAAACTGCTACTGAATGCATTTAGAAGGTTTCCGAGTGGTTTAGAGCCATTTTTGGGCTCTTGCAGTTCCCAGGTGGTCATCGGCCTGACTGGTGGAAGCCACCGGTCTGACCGGTGTGGGTGTCAGGACCTGTGCGATGTTGCGCACCGGTCTGACCGGTGCAGGGGACCGGTCTAACTGGTCAGAGCTGGGCTGATGCAGCTGCTCTGTTTTGTGAAGAGGTTTGCATGCATTCGTCCAGGGAGAGTTGCATGTGTGCAGGGGGAGCCCTTTGTGGTTTTCGAGCTTTGCTTTGGTGGTTTGTGCTCTTTGCTTGAGCTTGCTTTGTCTCGGTTGTGTCGAGCCGTTGCCCTTTGTTGACAGTCGTTAAGTCCCTATTTTCGACCGTCAACTTCGGATAAAAGTTACTCCATGAAAGTGTGCACCATAGCTATAGAGTTATAATCTAACAAATTCCACAAGCTTTGGTGTATATTTGGTCGCAGGTGTAAATAAGCAATTATAGAATAAAATATGACATTATCACAAATAATCTCAAATGCCAATTTGGACTACACCATTGCGACGGCCTCGTCGAGACGATCGAAATGGATATATTATTTGCCTACATCGGAGTACGTATGAAGGAGATATGAAAAAGACAAAAGATGACACAATGCTGACGTCAGCATGGGACCCACTTCACACCGCCATGCACGCGCGTACGAGTGAGTCTACCAGGGGCGGCCACGTGGCGGAACCCCATTGGCCGGCAGCAGACGCTGCGGCGCATGCACGCGGGCGCGCGGGAGTCCTTCCACTGACACGTGTCGCGACGAGATTGGCGCGGCCGGCTGCCGCATGCGGAGCGCGGGCGCGCGCATGGGGTCCCGCCCGGGGGGACGCGTCACCGTCCCATTGGCCGCGGTGTCCTCACGCGGATCGCCGGCCATGGGACGCGCGCGCGGCGCGTGGGGAGGACCGCGGGACCGGCCAGGTGGCAGGCTGTGGCTGGCTGGCGGGACCTATGGTCCGGTTCTTGCCCGATTTTCACCTCCACCTCCTCACGCACCTTCCCCTACACGCTACAAGTACCGTGGGAAGGCCGGTTGCACCCCAGGAAAGAGGGGCCGGTCCTCCACTCTCCCAAGTCTGCTCCCCCTATAAATAGAAGCCCATTCCTCAATTCAAAACACACAAGAGAAGAGCTTTGAAGAAGCGAAGCGCTGCCATTATTATAGTTAGAAAATAGGAAGAGAGTTGAGGTGAGAGTTTCCGGGAGGAGCCGGAGTGTCGGCCCCTCCTCTAGCTTGCACCTCGGCGGATGCAGCTCCTCTTCTAGTAGCTACATCCGGGTCTTGTTCAGTAACTCTGGTCCCCTCTAATTAATTAAGCATTAATTATTACTTGTCTTTGTCTTATCGTTTCTCGTTCATATCATAGTGAGTTTATCTTGCTCTGAGTGATTGCTTTGCTTGAGCGCTGAGTGAAGTAGTGATCGATAGTGTAGGCGCGGTGCCTATACCTGAGGTTACCTTGAAATACACCTAGCCCCACGGACTGCTTGTGGTAGCCAGCGGGTAGTGACAGTCCCGTCCGGCCTCTGTATTCCACCACGTGAGAGTGGCTAGTCCTGTAGGCATCGTAAGAGTGGTGTACGTAACGTCTCTCTTCTCATCCCTTTCCGTAGCCGGAGTGTGCATCCCCCGATCAAGACAAGTGCAAGTAATATCCTAATCGCTTGATTAGTTGAGAGAGCCGAAGTTCCCGTATCAAGTACCCTCTCTATCCTCCTATCGTTCATCTCTCTTCTCTTCGTCGTCATCCTTTTATCCGCACTTTCCCCCAGACGAATCAACTTAGGACTAGAGTACTTCTCGTTCCCCATGGAAATCGATACCTTGGAATACTCCCGGGTGAAAGCTACATCGGTATCCGTGCGCTTGCGGATTTATCTGTGATCGTGTAGTATACCAACAGGCTTTCTGGTGCCGTTGCGAATCTAGTAACGACGTAAGAAGTGCCAACAAGCTTTCTGGCGCCGTTGCCGGGGAACGGTAGCTATTCTAGTTCCGAACCTAGTCCGTCTACGTATCATCCACCTACCATAATGAATTCCTCTCCTACCCTTGCACAATTTTCGGCTCCAACGGGCGAAGATCTGGAGCCTCCACCCTCATCACTACCCATCCATGCACCTAGCTATGAACTTCGTCCCGCCCTCATAGCTATGGTACGGGAGCAATCTTTTTCTGGAACAGAAGAGGAAAATCCGTACACCCACCTTCGCGGTTTTGAGGAAGTGTGTTCGTGCCTTGTCATTCATGGCATGTCACACGAAACACTAAAATGGAAGCTTTTCCCGTTCTCTTTGACGGGGATTGCCAAGAAATGATACACTCAAACCGTTAGGGGTGTCAAGGGAGATTGGGAAGTTTTGCGAAACAAATTTTGTCTAGCTTTCTTCCCGGAATCCCGATTGGTCGACCTCCGTATGGAAGTCTTAGGCTTTAGGCAAAAGGAAAAAGAAACCTTAGGAGCAGCCTGGGCACGATTTTTGGACCTAAACATGCCCGATCCCAACCTCGAACTCTCCGAACACATGCTTTTACAACATTTTCGTCGAGGCCTTAACACAGAGTCTGCCCAGTTTCTCGATATTTCTTCAGGAGGTTCTTTCACTCATCTAACACCTAGTGAAGGGAGGGTCATTCTCAACAAAATCCTTGAGAATACCCCCGTACACTGGTATTGTTGATGAATTTCCCGAAGAAGAGGTTGATCAAATCCTTGAGCCGGAAAATGAGGTTTTACCTATCCAGCCTACACCCGTGACCACTCCTCTCTCTGAGCCAATAAAAGTAGAGCCTCCCGTAGAAAACCTCCATAGTCTAGAAGATGAGGAAACTCATCCAATGGACTTTATTGGTGAAATCGAGGATGATCTTTTCTCAGATTTTGGAAATGCCTCGAATTTTCTAATCCAACCAAAACCTTGAGCATGCAACTCTCCATTTCAACAAAATGCTAGCCAACCCGACAAGCCCATTCTCAAAGAAGACCTTAAATGCTTGTCGGCGGCTATGAGTGTGGAATGGTTGAGAGAAGCTGAGACATCGCCCGAGGTAGTTAGACTCATCATGCCGTCCACTCTTCTTTCCTATCAAATACAAGGCGTCATGATGGATGTCCAGTACAACCCCACTGTTGGGATAAATATCATCTCAAAATCTCTTGCCCAACAGCTCTATCCCAATATGACCCTATGTTCGTTCGAAAGACTTTTCAAGATCCTTATGGGACCATGTTGGAATGTTGCGGTGTTGTCAGAACAGTCCCGGTAGTTGCCAATGAGGCCGAGATCCTTCTGGACTTCCATGTCTATGATAATCCGGACATACCTATTCTTATAGGTCGGCCTACCGAGAGACTTTTCCAAGAAATGGCTAATGGTAGCCTAGCCGTGCAACTAGACGAATCCACACAAACCGTCTCCTTAGCTCGTGCACGGAATGCAATAGCAAAGTTCCATGACCGATTCGAGGATGATCCCACTGAGTATCCTGAAGACACCTTGAATCACTTGGATGCCGAACAAGGGAAGGAGCCCTCTTCTGTCCAAATCTAGCCAGCTAGAAATCTTTTAACAGAATCTTCCCCTAGGCCTACGGTCCCTCCTTTGCCTCCTGATCCTCCAACCGAAACATCTATCATGGATGCCATGGAAAAGAAGTGGTCGACTGGAGTGGAACACTTTTCTGAAGCACTTTGGATTTGTTCACCTTCTACGATTCTCCCTTGTTCCATAAAAGGGACTACCATAGAAGCCCATCTTAACCCCGTCATGGAGGTTAATATTATGCCATGGCACTTAGTGTACACTTTATTGGGCAACGTGACGCTAAGACCATCTGACAAGCTCCTCAAGAGTTGTCTCTCCGAACACATTCTTGAGTGTCGGGGGGTTGCATGTGCTGTGCCACTCCTAGTAGACAAGATCAAGGTTAATCTAGACTTCCATGTCTTTGATGTCCTCGATCTTGATCTCCTCCTAGGCTCCCATATAGAAAAACTTCTCGATGCATCTCGAGGAAGCCTAGATAAAGAGCTTAGGGAAGCCGTTTCGGCCACCACTCCCTTGTTCTCTGAAAATTCTATGGTGACGCCGCTTCCCAAGCAAAACTCGTTCGAGGAGATGATGCATGTATCTCCATTCGCGTCGTCCGAGCCCGTTCTCGCTGAGCTTGTAGAATTTTCTACTTCTCAGGAGTATGACTCGGAAGACCCACTTCACTTTTATGAAGACAAATGATCATCATCACCTTTGATCGAGTTTGAGCCTCTTCCCACTGGCCCGTTGTTGATGGTTGAAACACGTAACAACCTTCGATCCTCAAGCGTACGGACCTACACCTTTTTCACCACGGGGTGACCCCCAAGGTTCTTGTCAATCCGCGGAGCAAGGGGATTGCTAGCGCTTAACCAAGTACTAATCTAGTTGATGGAAAACCTTTGAAAGGGGATTAATCTTAAAGTAAAGACAATCTAACCTATGTTAATCTAAGATTGAATCTAAGGTTAAGCTAGATGGCAAAGGGTTGGTACAAGAGAGAGATTAAGGTAGATAAGCGTTCCCTCCCTAGGGTTTAGGATCTCATGAACATGCATCTACTACATGAAAAGGGTGTTGCCTTCACTAGCTTCATGGCGGTTATGCGGCCGCTAAGCCTTTTCCCTCCACCGTACTGTCACTACGCAAGGTAATCAAACACTTTCACGTATAACCGCATCTATACCTAAGCATCCATAGGGTTAAGCTAATCACCACGATTACCACAAACCCTACTAAGATCACATGTTGTACACACATATGTAAATAAAGCATCCGCAAAGACATATACCATTAAGCATCGAAAGGCATAGGGTTCATGTAGCGTCACATAACATGTATCCATCTAACCCTAGGGATGAACGGAGACATTACCCCATCATCTTACAAGGATTGAAGCACATAGGGGTGATGGAGACTCCGGAGAACGTCGTCGATGAAGATGGTGGCGATGAAGCTTGGGGACACCTCTAGGCCAGCGGCTTGTTGTCCTCCTCTTGCTTCCTTCCTTCCACCGGCGTTGATCCTTGCGACGAGCTCATCTAACTCTCTCCCTCATCTTGCGGTGGCGGTTTTCTGGTGAATGGCGTCGGTAGAATGATTGGATACGGCGGCCGTCGGAGGAGGGATCTATTAATAGACCAGGGAGCGACTAGGTCAAAGGGCGGGCCGAACCGCCACAAAAACCCCCTGGGCTGATCCGACCAGGCCGGCCGGCCCAGGCCCTTCCTGGGTCGGTTCGGGCCCGTCTTTCTCCCCGTGGCTCATCTTCACATTTTGCTCTTGGCCCCCTTCATTTGTGTCATTTTGAGGTCCTCATCCCCGCGATCAAGATAGGGGGTCTTCTCGTATGAAGTTCGAACTTTACGTCTTAGTCCTCGGGGATGATCCGTCGTACCACCTTGGTCCTTGCCACCTTTGGAAGTGATTTCGCCTTGCACTCGAACACGAATGGAACTCCTCATTTGCTCCTTTGAACTTGTTGTGACTCCGTCCCTTTTGTTCATGTTTTCCTGCAAAAATACAACACTTCCAAATGCACATACGAAGTTGAACTTGTTATATCATTAGTGTGCCTAGTGGCGGGTTAGTTACATAATCGAGCTCAAACCAAAGTGTAACGAATACATTTGGAGCACCAAAATTCACCGTCAACATCTCCCCCATGCTTAAACCTTGCTCGTCCTCGAGTAAGTAATCCTTGCTTAAAAGGGAAATCAGCGTTGCCTTCCAATGTTGTCCCTGCACTTAGTCATTCATGACGAGGCAAATTGCTCTCTCTTAAGAATTTATTTTTGAAGTTCAAGTTGTGACCGGCTTCTTTTTCATTATGGAAGATAGACTAACAATAAAGAACAAACCACATTTAATAAACACGATGCTCTCAAACTTAAGCGAACTTCAAACCATTACCTTGTTACATGGAAGAATTTTCAAAAAGATGCATATCCAACATAAGTGAAAATCTCTTGCAAAAGCTCATGGAAACACTCATCTCATCAAGTCACTCAAGCCTATACTAGATTATTTTCAACCTATTCTATCCATATGTGATAGTGGAAGGCTTATGTGGAGCTTGGAAGGTTAAAAACAATCCTAGCAAAACATACATCCGAAATATTGTCAAATTAAGAGAGAGATCTATTGAAATTACCGAGACTCGTCAAAAAGGCCATGGAAAATAAATGTTGGAAAGAGAGAGGGATGAAACATACACATTTAGATAGGTGGACATGTGCAAGTGGCAAATGGATGATCCCGAGGCACGAGTGAAGTCCTCGTTATCGGATTGCACATGGTTGGAAGATTTGAGTATGGATTTGTCTTCAAGGCACTTGAGAACTTATGAAGCAAAAAGAACCGAGGAGCATCTTTATTATTTTTTTACTTTTATTTTATTTCCTTCTCATTTTTCTCTCTTTCCTTTTTTTCTTTCTTCTTCCTTTTTTTCCTTACTTTTCTTTTCTTCTCATCATAATTTTTTTTCGTCGGCTGGCGGGAGTCGGTTCGCCGGCTCGCTACGGTTCGCGCCCCAGCCACTCGAGTTTTCCCTTTTTAGTGCCGTTTCAGCGACCCAGCGACCGGTTCGGCTCTGGTTCACTCACCTAGGGTCCGGTTCTTGCCCGGTTTTCACCTCCACCGCCTCAGGCACCTTCCCCTGCACGCTACAGTACCGTGGGAAGGCCGGTTGCGCCCCAGGAAAGAGGGGGAGGTCCTCCACTCTCCCAAGTCTCCTCCCCCTATAAATAGAAGCCCATTCCTCACTTCAAAACACACAAGAGAAGAAGAGCTTTGAAGAAGCGAAGCGCTGCCATTATTATAGTTAGAAAATAGGGAGAGAGTTGAGGTGAGAGTTTCCTGGAGGAGCCTGAGTGTTGGCCCCTCCTCTAGCTTGCGCCTCAACGGATGCAGCTCCTCTTCTAGTAGCTACATCCGGGTCTTGTTCGGTAACTCTGGTCCCCGCTAATTAATTAAGCATTAATTATTACTTGTCTTTGTCTTATCGTTTCTCGTTCATATCATAGTGACTTTATCTTGCTCTGAGTGATTGCTTTGCTTGAGCGCTGAGTGAAGTAGTGATCGATAGTGTAGGCGCGGTGCCTATACCTGAGGTTACCTTGAAATACACCACGGACTGCTTGTGGTAGCCGGCGGGTAGTGACAGCCCCGTCCGGCCTCTGTATTCCACCATGTGAGAGTGGCTAGTCCTGTAGGCATTGTAAGAGTGGTGTATGTAACGGCTCCCTTCTCATCCCTTTCCGCAGCCGGAGTGTGCATCCCCCGATCAAGACAAGTGCAAGCAATATCCTAATCGCTTGATTAGTTGAGAGAGCTGAAGTTCCCGTATCAAGTACCCTCTCTATCCTCCTATCGTTCATCTCTCTTCTCTTCGTCGTCATCCTTTTATCCGCACTTTCCCCCAAACGAATCAGCTTAGGACTAGAGTACTTCTCATTCCCGTGGAAATCGATACCTTGGAATACTCCCGGGTGAAAGCTACATCGGTATCCGTGCGCTTGCGGATTTATCTGTGATCGTGTAGTATACCAACAGGCTTTCTAGCGCCGTTGCGAATCTAGTAACAACGTAAGAAGTGCCAACACCCTTGCCTAAGGGGACCGAGACTTTCCTCTTTCAAGTGATCTTGCTCTTTTGCTTTTGGTTGGCTTTCGATCACTTGTTCGATTTTCGTTTAAGTCGTTTCTTTTCTTTTCCTTTTCTCTTTGGTTGCCAAATGTGTGTGTTGTCAATTGACTCATCAAGGGGGAGATTGAGAGGTTGTGTGGTTCGACGACCAGTGGATGGTCGCTTCCTGGTGTGATGAGTGATTGACAACATTGTGTGGACTGACTCTTGGCTAAGTATTGCAGGTGCAGGTTGCGGCTTGACTGGTGTTGGTGCAGGTGAAGAACAAGCACGAAAGGTCATTGCCGGTGAGGCCTCCAGGTGTGGAGAAGACAAGTAGGCTTGGTTCGAGGGACCCAGTGGCCAGCGGTGTCAAGTGTGGGCTGCATGGTGGCAAGAATAGCAAGACGAAGTAGTGGACGGTTTCTTGGTTGAGCCTCAAAACCAAGGTCGAGCCGGAACTTCGTGGGACTCGAGTCATTAGTGGTGATTGGCGGAGGCTACACCGATTTCGCGGGGTTTCCAGTGGTTCACCAGAAAACCACTGGGTTCCTTGGTTGATCTGCAAAGCCAAGACCGAAGACTGAAGAGCAGCAGCGCTGGACCGGTCTGACCGGTGGGTCTAACCGGTCTGACTGGTGAGGAGCACCGGTCTGACCGGTGTGTGATGATGCCTTCCGGAGTCTTCAAAGCGGAGGACACGCGTCGGGATCGCAAGGCTTGCATCGAGGCTAAGCAAGTTTGCGGTTGCTGGGCATCCGTCTGATGGTGCTACGACGAAGTTTCCCAAAAGGCCCTTCGGGGGTGTGTATCTTAGTTTAATGTAATAGGGGTAGTTTCATCTTTCGGTTGCCTCCATATAACCCAAGTGGTGAGAGGATGGCAGCCATCTCTTGGAACCCTAGCTCATTTTGTTTTGTTTTTTCCCTTCCTATTTTCCTTAGGATTTTTAGGACTAGCTTGAGAGCTTCATGGTGAGATCCTTAGAGAGGGATGGATGATCGGGTGGCAAGCTAGACCTTGTATGAACCTTCATAGTATGTATAGATGATTCGGAGTGGTTCCTCAAGGCTTGATTGTTTCTCTCCCGTTTTCCCTTTTTGGTGATTTTCAGAGCCTTTTTTTGGCAATTTTCTTGTGGTGGTTTCGGGGCCTTTCTCTTTGGGATTTTGTTGACGGTTCAAAACCATGTTGAAGTTCACCGCAAGCGTACGGGTGACTTGGTGCCTTTTTCACCAAGGAGGGTCCCCCAAGGTTTTGTCAAACCAAGGATCGGAAGCAAACTGCTAAGGTTCTCTATCTAACCTACCGATCTAACCCTATGTGAAGCATTGATTGCATAAAGGTAACATACAAACACGAAGGGATGTATGGATCACATCCACCTAGCCATAAAGGTAAGCATCCAAAAGGTAACCCTAGCCTATCGTCTTCTTGTTGCCGTTCCGGCCAAGGTGACAAACCAATCTAATCCTACAACATGAGAATGAGTCATCGACTCAACGTTACACGCTCGCTCGCCGCTTTCTCCTCCACCGTACTGTCACTACGCAAGGATATTCATCACCGAACGATAAACCTCGGTCCGTGCATTACTACGATGTATACGCAAGAGATAGACTAACCACCATGATTACTCTATTCCTACTAAGGGCATATTCTAGCTACACATATGAATAAACACGCATCGAAGTAACTCAAAGTAAGGAAAAGACATGATTTATATCACCATCGAACGTAGAGTGTACAATTGCCTTGATGGAATCAAGGCATGGGCTCCGGAACTCCACCATGGCTTCACCACGCAGGGCCAACCATGGTGGCTAGGGCATGGCCTAGGCCATCTCCTAGGCAACTCGAGGACTTACGGCACCCGTCGGCTTCCTCCTGGTGCTTCTCTTTCGTGTCGGCGGCTCTTTGATGAATGGATCGATGTGGCGGCCGACGGAGGCAGAGGCAATTTATATTATAGAGGAGCACCTAGGTCAAAGGGCGTCGCGAACCGGGCTCAGAACAGCCCAGGCCGGCCGGCCTAGGCCGACCGGCCCAGGCCCGTTTCGGCCCGGTTCGGCCCCATCTCGCTCCCCGGCGCTTTTCGGTCAATTGTTGACTTGCCCCTTTCTGCATGTGGGCCCTTGACGTCGTCTTCTCCATGGTTTAGATAGAGCTCCTTGTCGCGCAAGCTTCAACATCTTCTGTTCAGGTCCCTGGAGTTTTACGGCTTCATGCTTCGGTCCCTGGGCCATTTGGAGTCATGTTCATCATGTGTCTTGGCTTGTGTCGGGCTTCATGATCTTGTCTTGAAGTGCTTGATGAACTTATCCCAAAAGTCTCCTCTTTAACGTTAGTTTCCTGCATAAACAATAAACTCCAAAATCGACATGCAAGAGTGAACTTGATACCTCTGGGGGGTTAGTACCATTAGTTAGAATATCAAATATGTGCAAATGTTGACGGTAAACTCATAGCTAGGTGTACCAAAATCGACCGTCAACATACCCCCATGCTTAAACCTTGCTCGTCCTCGAGCAAGTCCAAGATCTTTACTTAATTTGGAAATCAGCGTTGCCCTTCAATGTCTTCCCTGCACTTAGTTATGCACAACAAGACATATTGCTCTCTCAAGTATTTAGCATTTAAGGTTCAAGTTTTTACCAGCTACTTCATTATGGAAGATAGACTATTATTAAAGAACGTGCCACAATAAAACAAATATAGTGCTCTCACACTTAAGCAAACTTCAAACCTTTACCTTGTTGCATCGTGAAGAGTTTTCAAAAAGTTGCACATCTAACATAAGTGAGGTTCTCTTGCAAAAGCTCATGGGAACACTCATCTCGTCAAGTCACTCAAGTCTACACTAGATTATTCTCAACCTATTCTACTCATATATGAAAGTGGAAAGCTTATGTTGAGCTTGGTTGGTAAAAACAATCCTAGCAAAACATTATACTAAATATTGTCAAACTAAGAGACGGATCTATTGGAATTACCGGGACTAGTCAAAAAGGCCACGGAAAATAAATGTTGGAAAGAGAGAGATGGAACACACACATTTAGAAAGGTGGACATGTGCAAGTGGCAAATGGGTGATCCCGAGACACGAATGAAGTTCTCGTTATCAGATTGCACATGGTTGGAAAAGATTGAGTATGGACTTGTCTTCAAAGCTCTCTAAGATTTAAATGAAGCTAAAAAGAACCGAGGAGCATTTTTATTTTTGTTTTTTTCTTGTTTTTTTTCTTTTCTTATTTTTTTTCTTTCTTCTTTTTTTTCTTCATTCATTTTTTTCTTCTCTTTTTTTTATTCATCATTTTTTATGCTCCTCCGAACTTTTAAGCAACATAGTACTTGCTATAGCAGTCCCCCCCCCATGCTTAAATGATTGCTCGTCCTCGAGCATAGAAGTGAGGGGACCTATGGCTGCTAGAGAAGTACAAAATCCTTGTGTTCCTCTATAAATCTTTTGAAATCTTCAGGGGCATCCTCCATGTCGAAACTCTGCATTTGATGAGTCCCTCCATATGTTATATATCTTGAAATCTTTGCTAGAAAATCTTCAGAAAATTCGTCGAAAGATCATACATACTAAATTTGGGTTGTGGTCAAGGAGGTAATCACAAAAAGATGTTTGGGTTTAGGGTGGATGCCCAGCGAAGTTTGTGAAGTTTCCATTGTAGAAACTCACAATGCATGGACAAAAATGGCTAGCATGAAAAAGATACGCAAAGGAATGACCAGCTTCTTAGTCTCGTACCACAGAAATCAATCCTAATCCAACTCATCAAGATATAAGTTTGCAAACTAAAGGTTATATCATGAAAGTACTTGTATGTGTATAGGCTTTGGTAGGTAGAGCCTCGCAAGAGATTCACAAATGTAGATAGCATAATAATTTTAAATAAAAAAGTATAAGGCATAGGTCATCGGTAAACTTAAATCAAAGAGCAACATAAAGTATGTGGGTCTTAAAAATTAGTCATTTAACCTCCACAAATGAAAAGAGCCGGTATTTAGTCACATTAAGTTCCTTTTAATAGAGAGCAAAAGTCATGTCATATAAAACATCATGCAAGTAAAACAAAGCGGCAACTTTCATCATTTTTCCATAAGCAAGGCATACAAATGATATCATCGTGGTAAGCTCAAAAGAGATGGTGATTCATTTATTGGAAAGTAAAACTAACAAACCTAGGTTGTCCTCCTAGCAGCCATGTTATTGATTGAGAGATAAATACAAAGGTTGTTTATGGTTGAAAGCATATATGTGCAAGCATTTAGAAGGTGATAAACAAAGATAAAAGTTAAGGGCGAGTTACCGTCCTTTTCGATGCTCGTAGTGAAGTGCAGCGTGGACTCCCCCATGCTTAAGCATTGTGCTTAGCATGGAAAAAGAATGATGAGCATCTTGTGGTGAAGGTGATCCTTGAACTCCATGTGGCCTTTTTCCCTTTCGTCCTTCAAATCCTCCCCCATGCTTAGCATGTTGCTAAGTGTAGAAGAACTTGAATCGCTCGTAATCCCCCTATTGCCATGTGTTTGAGAATCATCTTTGTTTCCTTGCCTTAGATACCTCAGTTGTCCCTCAACTTCTTCTTATTATCATCAAACCATGGTTCCAATTCTTCATCATATCGTCATTACCGACTTCCATCCCGTCCTTGTCGCTGCCTCATCTTCCACAGTTTCTCTTTTACTTCCAGAACAGAACATGTACTGAAACACCCCTCCAAGTTGAAGTTCATGAAATTATCTTTCCAATGAGCTATCATTCGCATGAAACGGGTTCCGAACAAGAGAGTTGTGTCTTTTTTACTCCGGCGATGCAATCTGTAATTTTCAGAGTGTGCAGCGCTCAATGTTTCTGCCATATCTCCTTGTACGAGTCTTCAAAATTGATGATTCTTGATGCGTTGGAAAGAATGTTTGAAGGAGCTTCTGAATATTAACTTTTCTTCCATTGTACATTTCTGAACACATGCTCAAACCTAATAGAAACAGCGACTTCCCTCTCAAGCCTTGTTGATGACTAACGATCTTAATTGCAATTGGTCAAGAACTCATGGGAACACTTCGTCATGCCTGCAAAACAAATCAGATGCACATTGTACCCCCGGGGTGATGGTCGAGTGTAGAAACAATTGCCAACACACCAAATGCATCCCTAAGATCTTAACTTGTGGCATAGCTTACCTAGTAAAAAGAAAAACCTAATGAGTGTACGTGCGTGTAGGTGAGAAAATGCAAATGAACGGAAGGGGTATAAACAAAACAATGTTTACACCAAATTCTAAGCTCCATGCTTACAAAGTGGTTGCCAAACTTTCCATTCCTACAAAGATTTATTAACCAAGGTCAAAACACCATGTTCATCCCAAGATTAATAATTCTTTAAAGTGCAAGAGAAGTAGGACGCATTGCAAAATTTATAAACCAACCAATGCAACGTGAAAGCAAGGTTTATAAAACTGAATGATGGTGGTCTCCAATCATGTCTAAACACCATGTTTACACAAGATTGCAAAAGAAAATGCCTCGTGCGCACGAAACACCATTATGGAAATAAAGCATTCATCAAAAAGTTTCGTGAAGAAGCCAAGCTAACCTATGCATGATAGAACAAAGGGGTTGATGTAAAATGCAAATGCAAAGGGGTTGGTATAAAGGGGTCAACAATGTTTGAAAAAGGCTTTCGATGTTGTTCCTCAATAATGACAAGCAAGTCACTTTATGAGAGGAAAAGTCTTATCAACAAAAATCTTTTATCAAAAGACCTAATCAAACATGCTAACAAGGTTTTAAGGTAAGGCTTATGGGTATCCTATATTTTTGGCTTAAGACAAGCATTTTGAAAAGATAAGTCGGGTGAAGAAATTCTATCTAAGGTGGTTTTGAAAAAGAAGAAAAGGAAACAAGGGTTAGATTTTTGGATGAAAAACAAACCTATGGTTTTAGGATTACTAAGGGTATGAGGGGTTTTCCCTAAGGGTTTAGGATGAGGCTAGTCAAAATCTTAATTAGAGAAGGGATAGAGATATACTTTGTAGGATTGACACAAGTAGATCCTTCCTTTGTTGGCCTAGGTTCTAGGTGTGGTTTGATAGGTATGACATGATATGGTGGTGATCTAAACCAAAAGCAAAAGTTAGCCTAAGTTAACTAGCCACAAGTTTAGAATCAAAAGGGATCATGCTTCATATTTCTCTCTAAAAAGACTCTAAACACTAATAAGCACACAAAAATAAGGGGTCTACAAGTTTTCCAAAAATCAAGTAGCAAAGTGCTCACTCAATATCTGCTAAAGCATACAAAATGTGGTTTTGATATTTATTAGAGCATTGGTATGATGTTACTTGAAGTTTTCAAATAAAGAACACAATGTAGACTTGTCATAGTTTATATAGATATATAAAAAGATTGGGTTGCCCCCCGCAAAGAGCTTCATTTAAAGTCATAGAGCTCGACTTTCTCACGTACCTTTTTATCGTCATGAAGCCATGGTTACTTGTGCGAGGATCCAAAGTAGCCATGCAGCTTGATGTTGCCTTATGAAATCAGTCGTGGTTCGCTTCCAACACCATCATGTGTTGAGTGGTGCCTCTTGTTTCTTCATTCATCATGCTCTGGAGAGTTTTGTTTCTGTCCTTAGCTTCTGAATTTGATCATATATGCGTTGTGGAACCGTTGCCCCATCTTCTCTTTATTGTCATCATGTCCATCTCCTTTATCTTGTTGTCATCGCCTTGCTGCCGCCTCTTCTTCATGGATTTACCCCTGCATCCAGAACAGAACATATACCAAAATATAGTTCTATTGAAAAATTTATAAAATTACCTTTCCAACGGGTAGTCATTCATCTTAATCGGAGTCCGAATGAGGGAGATATGACTGTTTCACTTCAGCATTGCTTGCTGTCCAGAATTTCAGCATGTGCAACCTTCGGTGATTCGGCCATATCCGCTTGTAGGAACCTCCGATTGCCTTGCTGCTTGATTCGTTGGAACGTAGACTTCATGGGGCTTCTGAAATTTCAAATATATCCAATGCTTTCTGCTGAGGCTCATGCAAACATCGTGATGATGTCGTTATCCTTTTGTCCATCGATCCAGAGATTGTATGTGTGGTCTTCATCTTGTAGTCTTTTAGGGCACCATGTCACGCATCCCTTAGCTTCAAAAGTCATTACCATTGCTGCATGAGGATGATGGTAATGGAATCCTTCTCCATCGTGCTTGACATGGTCGTTTCCGAAACCTATAGCTCGAACAAACAAATCTCCAAAAGACATTAGTCTTAAAAACTTAATCGACACATAGGCATACCTTGTTCATCTTTCTTTGCTTTGGGTGGGGGCTCAATAGCGGATGTTGGGCCACTAACCAAGGTTAGCACCTACCACTAAAGAGCAATTCTTTGCATAGCCATCAACTTGGTTGAGCGAGGTTGGACTTGTCGAAGTCCGAATGTTGAAAACTTCTCGATCGCTTTGTGTCTAGGGTTTTACCTGCATTCAAGGACACAAACAAGAAACATAGGGTATATGCAATAATAAAATTAGGGTTAGTTAAAAAGGAAAGATTGATCACCCTAGGGTTTGAGTTGCCGATCCCCGGCAACGGTGCCAAAAAAAGGGCTTGTTGACGGTTCAAAACCGTGTTGAAGTTCACCGCAAGCGTATGGGTGACTTGGTGCCTTTTTCACCAAGGAGGGTCCCCCAAGGTTTTGTCAAACCAAGGATCGGAAGCAAACCGCTAAGGTTCTCTATCTAACCTACCGGTCTAACCCTACGTGAAGCATTGATTGCATAAAGGTAACATACAAACACGAAGGGATGTATGGATCACATCCACCTAGCCATAAAGGTAAGCATCCAAAAGGTAACCCTAGCCTATCGTCTTCTTGTTGCCGTTCCGGCCAAGGTGACAAACCGATCTAATCCTACAACATGAGAATGAGTCATCGACTCAACGTTACACGTTCGCTTGCCGCTTTCTCCTCCACCGTACTGTCACTACGCAAGGATATTCATCACCGAACGATAAACCTCGGTCGTGCATTACTACGATGTATCCACAAGAGATAGACTAACCACCATGATTACTCTATTCTTACTAAGGGCATATGCTAGCTACACATATGAATAAACACGTATCGAAGTAACTCTAAGTAAGGAAAAGACATGATTTATATCACCATCGAACGTAGAGTGTACAATTGCCTTGATGGAATCAAGGCATGGGATCCGGAACTCCACCATGGCTTCACCACGCAGGGCCAACCATGGCAGCTAGGGCATGGCCTAGGCCATCTCCTAGGCAACTCGAGGACTTGCGGTGGTCGTCGGCTTCCTCTCGATGCTTCTCCTTCGTGTCGGCGGCTCTCTGATGAATGGATCGATGTGGCGGCCGACGGAGGCAAAGGCAATTTATAGAGGAGCACCTAGGTCAAAGGGCGTCACGAACTGGGCTCAGAACAGGCCAGGCCGGCCGGCCTGGGCCGACCGGCCCAGGCCCGTTTCGGCTAGGTTCGGCCCCATCTCGCTCCCCGACGCTTTTCGGTCAATTGTTGACTTGCCCCCTTCTGCATGTGGGCCCTTGATGTCATCTTCTCCACGGTTTAGATAGAGCTCCTTGTCGCGCAAGCTTCAGCATCTTCTGTTTAGGTCCCTAGAGTTTTATGGCTTCATGCTTCGGTCCCTGGGCCATTTGGAGTCATGTTCATCATGTGTCTTGACTTGTGCCGGGTTTCATGATCTTCTCTTGAAGTGCTTGATGAACTTATCCTGAAAGTCTTCCCATTAATGTTAGTTTCCTGCGTAAACAATAAACTCCAAAATCGACATGCAAGAGTGAACTTGATACCTCTGGGGGTTAGTACCATTAGTTAGAATATCAAATATGTGCAAATGTTGACGGTAAACTCATAGCTAGGTGTACCAAAACTGACCGTCAACAGATTTGTTAGGGGATGTATGCATGAACACTTCATGGTTCTTTTCCTTGTGATTCCCCTCCCAAATCCGTGAGTAAAGGTGCTCGATTTTGGGGTTTTCTTAGGTTTCGGGAAAGTGGTGTTCTTGGTGGAAATCCTTCGATTCCTCTAGATTCAACTAGTTTTGGTGGACCAAATCGTAGCTATAGGATGCCCATGAGGTACTCCTAGTATCCCCAAAGTGCTATGCGAATCCGTGGAGCGAATCGGGAGATCGGGTTTTGGATTTGGGGGAGTTGACCTGCGGGTTGCTGTTCATCCCGAGCGCCCAAGCCTTCACCGGTCTGACCGGTGCCTTCCACCGGTCTGACCGGTGCAGACCCCAGTTGGGTTTTGGCTCGGGTGAACGTGCTGGTGTGTTCCCTAGTCTCTAGGCTTGCTGTTGTTCCAGGTTTGGTGCTGTTTGGAGCTCGGGAGGTTGAATTCTTGGATTTGGGGTTTCCTGACTTGGACCGGCCTGACCGGTGTAGGAGTCTTTCTGTGGAAACTATCAAGTCCTATCAGGGTGTTCCAGCTGGGACCGGTATGACCGGTGAGTGTGACCGGTATGACCGGTGCAGTCTGGTGGTGCTCAAGTTGCTTGTTCCACTGCGTTCTCGAGTAGGTTTCGGTGGTTGTTGGTTCCTAGGACTAGTAGCACTTTAGTAGCTACGTGGTCTTGGCCAACTTGGGTAGTTGTGTAACACCCCAGGCGCTGCAAAGGCCCAAGATGTTATTAAACAACCTTCCCTCATGCCAGAGCATAACAACTCAGTAGCAAAACCCCAAAATAGAGTAAAAACGCGGAAGCAACAACATAATTGATATATAAAGATAAACCACACACCAACATTAAGTGAGCAACTTAACAAATAAACCACTAATAAAAGTCAACCACGTTCATTAAGAAGGTAACACAAACGTCACCACAAAGTATACTCTATGCTCAAAACAGCAAAACAAGGTATCATTATTGAAGTTAAAGAAATAAAGTGGCATGACGTGAAGATGTGCAGCTATCCCATCCCTTCAAGCAGACATCAACTCAAGAACCTGGAAGGATAAAGGGGTGTGAGAATAAATCTCAGCAAGCAAACTGCTTTAACAAGTTATTTAAATCACGAGTTCATTAGGCATCAATTTAAACATAGATACATTATAAAAGAAAAGTCATCCTCATATGAACAAAAGAATAAACCACAACCGCTTATTTACTTCAGATAATCATGTCCTCATAACCACATTCATACCAATGCATATCTGAAATATAAAGAACCACAATGAGTGCAAATGCAATGCAAATGCCATGTCCACTGCCTCCATACCCAACAAGGTATGAAGCTGCATTGTACCCCTCCTCGGGCAACGTACGATGTTGTACCGCTACTGTCACGGCAAATATGCGGCGACATCCACGAATTATGTGCAATGCAATATGATGCAATGATATGATGCAACTGCAAGTATGCTTACCACCTGTGCCACATACAACCACATAAACATACCTCTTTACCTCAAGATGGAAAATAACAACAAGAATTATATTATGGAACAAGTAATAAAGAAATAATTTGATGAATAACATACTTGAATTTTTCTTTAGTAAGGTTTATGAATTTATTAGAATGTAGGTAGATTAAACAACATGTCAAAGTTGTAGCAAAACCACCGCTACGTTCACTTGCCTCAAAGCGATGAAGCAAAGGTCACTAGGCATGGTCCGGAGCAAAACCACCTGTTTATCATCATGAACTCAGTACATACAACTCAATCAAACATATACAAACAATAAACATATCGCTCATACGCCCAGAACCATCAAACAAGACATAAGACAAAAATCAGCAACACCGCAAACATCCTACAAGAGTAGCAACACTTCTCTTTTTTGAATATTTTAATCTACAAAAGCACTGCTAGGAAATAAATACATTTTTAGAAACTAGAGACAAAGGAGAACAAGTATCATTGGTTAAAACATTTTTATTCACAAATAAAACTGTCCAAATCATCTCTTCCATTCAGACTAAGGAATCTGTCTTCAATTCTGTCAGTCTATGGTAAAACATTGATATCTTCCAAACCACTTATCCAAAAATTATGAAACTTCACCAGAGAATGCAACATTATATAATACACAACTTTTGTTACACTTCTCATTGCAGTAAAAATCATTAAGATCAACTAATCTTTATATCAACCTCGAGTTTTGAATCTGGCAACAAAAACTGACAGTCCACTTTAGAATTTTATATCTGGAGTTCTAGCCAACCAAAAATTATAATCTCTACCAATCTGGAAAGCTTAATAAAATCCCTCAAACTTTGGTATTCATTTGGAGAACTTATTGGACCCTTAAGATTCCTTAAAACTGAATAGATCTAATACTGTTCAGAAATTCGTCAGATTAAAACAGCCAACTTTGAACTGCAATATCTCTTAAACCATAGATTCAAAAATTATGATATAGGACTCCGTGGAAAGATCTTGGAGTCATTAACAAAGACTTCTTTAGGAGGAAAAATTAATTCGGACTCTAACATGGTCATATTTGAGACGGAACAGAAACTACCGAATCTGTCAACCAGCAGAGACTAACCACGAGATCCATCTCTAATCCCCCACTAATCCAATCGAAGGGGGCTAATTACCAGCGCTAAATCTCATCCAAAAACAGGGGATTAGATCAAAATAATCTCACCTTGATCCACCACAAAAATCCTAAGGATTGTGCAGCCCTCTTCTTTCCTTCTCCTCTCTTCCTCTTTCTCTCCCTCTTGTTTTCTCGGTAGCAGCAGCAGATCGGCAAGGGGAAGAAGGGGCACTAGGGCCGGCAGGGGCAAGGTCACGGTCTTGGGGAAAAAGAGAAAAGAGTCGCAGTAGAAAAAAATACCGCAGGACTTGGTCACGGGAAAAAGGGAAGGAAAACCGGCCTCTACTAGCAATTAAGGGTCATGGTCATTAAGGGGTCAGGAACGTTTCTTTTTTTTTCTAAAGCAAACTTCATTCTCTCGCAGGTTACTCATGTGACATCCAAAACAAACATGTGGGTAGCAAAATGGAATCGTCTTGACGAGCTCTACGCATTGGTGGTCTCAGGTCATCCATCTGACAAACCGTTCAAAAAGTCAATTTTTGACCTCTTTTATAACGCACGGTCAACAACTCTTGTATGAATTTCTGGGGTGTTACAAGTTGAGTCGGAGAAGTGATTTGGTCAAGCCGTGTTCATCTTGTTGGAGAAGACATCTCCTTCGAAAAGAATTTTTATCGGCTCCCATTCACTCCCCCCCCCCCTCTCTGGTCGCCAGTTCGGTCCTTCAGATAGCTACCCTTCCCATCTTGGTAAGGATGTAGTAGATTAGACTAAATTGCTTACTCACTTGATTTTCCTACCAAGGGAGTAAGGGACTATATATGCCTGATTATTTTACAAGATTGAAGTAAGGTGGAAGTAGGGCTAAGAAAGAAAACCAGTTCCACCATACCCCAATAAAATACCAATCAACAAAAGACTCAGTAAAAAAAGTTGAACATGTTTTAAAGTTCAAACTAGTCTTGTACTCCCTTCGTTCCAAATTGTAGGTTGTTTTAGCTTTTTTAGATTCATAGATGTTGATATGCACTTAGATATACACTATGTCTAGATAGGTAGCAACATCTATGAACTTGAAAAAGAAAAATGACCTACATTTTAGAACATATGAAGTAATAAAAATATCTGTGTGTAGGGCCTATGGTTATCTCACAAGTAAAGAGTGTGTGTAGGTATATCTCGTTCGATCTGATACATATGCAAAGAAGCTTTGCTTAATTAATCCAAAAGTAAAGTGTGTGCAAGAGCTACGCTTGTACAAGTCCCTCCCCCTCTTGGTATGAATTCATTGTGCTGGGAATAAGTCTAATACTTAGAAGGTGATCATGAATGATGCCGAGTTACGTGAGCTGGCCGAAACGTAGAATGTGCACGACACCTGCCTTGACAATTTCTCCCACTTACATACTATGTGAGCACAATAGATAGACTGATGCACTGGTCCATCCTTCTAGATTTCACATCTATCACAATGCACCAGGTATGCACACATGGCGGGGTCTTATGTGTTTACGTGACTTGGTCCCCTTTGCTTTTGGAAAATTGAATCCGGCAGGACCCCGGTCGTCAGGGGCTGCTCCAACGTCGGCAAGGGCTGATCTAGTGCCCCTCGTGCCAGATCTACGGCATGTGGTGGTGCTCTCCTCCCCTCCCTCCTCTCCCCGTGCTCTCTTCGGTGGTGACCATGGCGGCGGCATCCTTGGCTTTGGCAGCCGGTTCGGCCGGGGTTTCGCCAGATCTGCGTCCTGGGCCGCCGGATCTGCTCCTTTGGGGGCTCGGTGTGCCAGGGCGCTGCGGCGACGGCAGAGGCCCAGCTCTCAGCTGCGGCCCCCCTCTGGTGGCTTGCGCACTGCTGAGCATGGCCTCGGCGGCCTGCTCGTGGTGCTGCCTGGCCTGGGTGGCGTCTGGAGCCTGGCTGCGGCGCTGGTGCTTGGGGCGTGGCGCATCCCGATGGTGATGACGGTGTTCACGGTCGGGGTGGCAACGACATTGTGGGCTACAGTCATGTGTGGCTGCCAGCGACGGTGCAGTGGCCTGCGTGTGATGCTGCTCTGCGACCTGCTGCTGGGGTGCCCCATGGCGGCGGTGACATCATGCGACTGTGGCTTCTTGGAAGATGATTGGTCTGATGTGGAGGTGTGTTGGTGGTGTCATGGTGACGCGGCCGACGACAGCTGGTTTGGATGTGTGTTTGCTGCGCCGCGGTAGCATGGTAGGCGGTGTCCAAGCGTCGGCGCGCCAGAGACGCCATGGTGGCGTAAGTGGGTGCTTTGAGTCGTCAACCTCCGACAGTTTGTCGACGGTGTCGTGGTGGCACGGTCGAGGATGGCTTGCACGGACATTTGCCAGTGACGCTGTGGTGGTTTTGCTGGCTGCGACTATGTGGTGGCTCACCAATTGCGCTTTGGTGGCATGGCTGGTGGCGCCGACCATCTCTTTGCTCCGTTGGGAGGATGCGGGTGAAGACCCATCCCTTCTTGGGACGATGTCGATGGCGTTACTGTGTCATTTCCTTCTTGAAGGTGGCATTTGGCATCTCTGGCACGGGCCTTGACTCCTGCCTGCGGCCATCGGCGATCTGAATTGTGGCGGCAAGGTGCTTCGGCTTTGGTTGCTTCTGTGAGAGTGCTTTCTTTTTCTTTCTCCTTTTTTCCTTTCGTTGTTAAAAAAAGCAAAAAGAAGAAGAAGAAGAAGAGAGGGTCGGGCGCAGAGTCGTGGTTGTTCCGGTTGATGCTTGGTATGACCGTGAGTTCAGTTGTAGCTTGTGTCGATGTCCTAAGCGAGCGGAGTTCAATTGTGGTTTGTGTCGATATCCCAATCCGACTGGGCAGAGTTGTGAGTTCGATTTTAGTTGAGCAGTGCGTATTGATGTCCCAATCCAACCCACCGGAGTTGTATGGTCTGCGGACCTGAGTTGGTTGGGGTTTAACCCCTCTAGTTGTGCGATCAATGGACCGGAGTTGTATGGTTTTTGGCTCGGTTTTCCTTATAAACTGGACCAACTCTCTTCTTCGCTGTCCGTTCAAAAAAAATATAATAGCATTACTTTGTTAGGTGATTTGGAAAATAATGATGAAGACACTTATTAATTTCTTTCTGAACCATATCAGTAGCAGCACCGCATTGTAAGTAATTAATAAACCACTAGACACCAAGGCATAGTTTATATCGGCTCTTAATTTTTTTCATGAGAATCCTGAGCACTTTGATGATTACCGAGAAACTCCCTAATTTACCCGAGTAGGGACATGCTATTTCTTAAAGTGCTTACCAGAGAATTTCTCCGGCCTCAGCACATCAACAAATCTAGCCATAGGTACTGGAAAAGACCTATAATAAGGTTTTTGGATTGTTGGAAAAATAGGCAATTTCCAGATTAAAACCAGAATATAAATCATGACGAATTGAGCAAATAGATTAAGCATATGTAGAAAGCTCATATCACAGATCATAGCAACTAGTGTAGGCACGATTCGTACACTAGACAGACAAGGCAGATTGATCATGATGAACAAATAAAACCATAGCAAGATGAGAGTGTACCCAAAGGCGGGGCGGTTGCCGGGGGCAACCGATGCGCCGTTATCCTCTAGATTAGTCATACTAATCGTGGAAGGACCTCAGTTGATGTAGTCGTACAATGTCGATGCAGGAAGATGTACGCAGTGTAGTCCCTCGAACGACCGCCAGGAAGTAGTCGTACAGTAGACCACCGGGAAGTAGATGAAGTAGTCGTTTGGGAGCAGTCGCACGAATAGCGCTTCCCAAAAACCTTATTCGCCTTCTCCCGGTGCAGGATTGCAAAGACGATGGTTCCGGAGACCTGCTCGCCTGGTCGCAGGTGCACGCGAACGATCGGGCTGGAGTCTTGGCAATGGCAGCGCAACAGAGCAGTAAACAGAGGCAAAACTCTAGTTGTTGATTTGATACGTTTCAGCGTGGTCGGTGGTCTGCTTATATAGTCCGGGAAACCGACCTCGTGAAACACAATCACGAGTAGGACTCTAAGTTGAGTCCGTTTAGGACTCAGCAAACCAAAATACCAAAAACTAAGACTGCAAAAGGAGACCGCGCTCTCGCAAGGCGAGAAGCCGGATTTCGGCGGACCATTCACGCAGGTGCCGTGCGCCCGCGCCCTTCGCCCCGCACCGCCTCGCCCCGCCCCGCCCCGCTCGGCGAGGCGAGCGAGCGCACGCGTGTGGACTTCCTTTCTCCTCCTCATACTAGTCTTTAGAAGATGAGAACAACTTCCATATATAAGTTGGTTCCCTCCACCTTCCACTAGCAAGGTGGCACTAAAGGATTCTACTACTCCCCTATGCACTCATGTGTATGGGCCTTTGAGATTTATTTAGGAATTTCTGAATTAATTGTTGGGCCAAGCCCACATAAATTCTAACAATCCCCCACCAGATCTCAAATGCCCATTTAGAGATTTGCCTGTTCTCACTACTGTTCGATATACCAGTGTTTTGGCAGAGACTGTTACGTTGAACTTCTGCCTAGAACTTCAAGCTACACTTATCCACAATTTGAACAATGGACTACGCCTTGAATCGCAAGTTTTGTGCGACCAAGCTTTACTCAAAGCCAAACTAGTACTTGGCTGCCAGTAGCCTTACCCCATGGGTGGAGCATATACGTCATACTCCTTAGTCTCTTCATGAGTTTACTAGAGATCACCCAAGTCTCATAGACTGTGACGTTTAACAGTCAAACTCATATAGGTATGTTCTTTCAAGAATGCTCTGTAGGACAACATCTTCACTTGTTAAAGTCAATAGAACATATTAAGGCATCCTTGCCAATCTACCTCACAGTTCCTCATTGCTCTGAGAGTATTGCATCTTCACATAGAGAGGGATATCATTATACTCTCCTCAGTTTACCAATAGCTTGTTTTTCCCAGGTCCTTAGTCACGGGATCTCTGATCAAAAAGGTTGGGTTACTACTACTGTAAACTCACATGGGTCTCATACCCATCTCCCTAGATGCAATTTCTATCACATTCCGTGATAGCCCTTTTGTAAAGGGATCTGCCAGGTTTTTGTCTGTTTGTATATAAGATACAGTAATAACTCTGGAGTTTCTCAACTTCCTGACAGTCTTCAAACGTCTTTTAACGTGTCTTGTTGACTTCGCATTATCCTTAGCACTATTCACTTTAGTGATTACTGTTTGATTATCACAATTCATAAGGATAGCCGGTATTGGTTTTTCAACCACCGGCAAGTCAGACAAGAGCTCACGCAGCCACTCTGCCTCTGCAGATGCTGTATCTAAAGCTGTAAGTTCAGCTTCCATAGTTGATTTAGTCAAAATAGTCTGTTTGCAAGACCTCCATGACACTGCGCCACCTCCAAGAGTAAAGACATACCCACTAGTGGCGTAGATTTGATCAATATCAGAAATCCAGTTCGCATCACTATATCCCTCTAGCACAGCTGGGTGCCCAGAATAGTGAATCCCATAGCTCATCGTACCTTTAAGATAACGCAAGACCCTTTCTAGTGCATGCCAATGATCATCACCCGGGTTGGACATGTACCTACTCAACTTGCTCACAGCAAAAGAGATATCCGGTCTAGTTGCACTAGCAAGATACATGAGTGAACCAACAATTTGAGAGTACTTCAATTGATCTTTGGTATTCTTCATGTTCTTTCGCAATGTCACACTAGGATCATAAGGTGTTGGAGAAGGCTTGCTGTCCATATAGCCAAAACGGCTCAAGACCTTCTCAACATAGTGAGATTGTGATAGTGTAATCCCACTCTCTTCCTTAATCAACTTGATGTTAAGAATTACATCAGCTTCTCCTAGATCTTTCATGTCAAAACTTTTTGACAAGAATGACTTGACTTCATTTATAATATCCATGTTTGTTCCAAAGATTAGAATATCATCTACATATAAGCATAGTATAACAAAATGACCCCCACCATGTCGATAATACACACACCTATCAGCTTCATTAACGACATAGCCCGCACTAGTTAAAGTAGTGTCAAACTTCTCATGCCATTGTTTAGGAGCTTGTTTCAAGCCATACAAAGATTTCAATAATTTACACACCTTCTGCTCTTCACCTTTTACTACAAACCCATCAGGCTGATCCATATAAATTTCCTCATCCAACTCTCCATTAAGAAAAGCTGTCTTCACATCCATCTGATGGACGATCAGACCATATGAGGCAGCCAAGGATAGTAGTACTCTAATAGTGGTCATTCTAGCTACAGGTGAGTAAGTATCAAAGAAATCTTCGCCTTCCTTTTGAGTATAACCTTTAGCCACAAGTCGAGCCTTGTACTTGTCAATAGTACCGTCATGCCTAAGCTTCTTTTTGAACACCCACTTACAACCAATTGGATTACAACCTAATGGTAATTCAGATAGCTCCCAACTTCCATTAGAAAGAATCGAGTCCATCTCACTACGAACTGCTTCTTTCCAATCATCTGCATCTGGAGACGCATATGCCTCTATAATAGAGGTAGGAGTATCATCCACAAGGTACACAATGAAATCATCACCAAAAGATTTTGCAATCCTTTGTCTCTTGTTCCTCACAGGAACTTCATTGTCATCCTTCTCAAGTGTTTGCTCAAATGACTCAACAGGAGACTCGATAGGTATAGTATTATCAGGAGCTATTTCAGTAGAAAATTTAACATTACTACGCATATCTTTCATAGGAAAAATATTCTCAAAGACTTGGCCACCACGCTAATCCCACTCATGACTTGGCCACCACGTCGTCCCGGCTCGGTGTTGGTTTTGTGGAGTAAACCAACCAAACCCCGCGTGTAGACTTCGGTTGTTAGCCGCTACCCTGCACCGGCTCGACCTTGGTTTTGAGGCTCAACCAAGAAACCGTACACGACTTCGTCTTGCTTTTCTTGCCACCATGTGGCCCGCACTTGACCCCGTTCGGCCACTGGGTCCATCGAGCCGAGCCTACTTGTCTCTCCACTCCTCAGAGACCACACAGGCAAGACCTTTCGCGCCCGCTCTTCACCTGCACCAACGCAAATCAAGCCGCAACCTGCACCTCCAATACTCGGCCAAGAGTCAGTCTACACCACGTTGTCAATCACTCATCACACCAAGGAGCAACCATCCACCGGTCCTCAGACGCTCCGGTCCTCAATCTCCCCCTTGATGAGTGCATTGACAACACACATAGTCACCAATTCATAAAAGAAAGATAAAGAAAAGAAACGAACAAAGAACTCAAACAAGTGATCAAAAGCTGAACAAAAGCCAAAACAAGATCACTTGAGAGAGAAAGTCTCGGTCCCCTAAGGCAAGGGCAACGACTCAACACAACCGAGACAAAACGCTTAAAATGCCGACTCCTCAAGGTGAGGCAAAAGGGCTCGACACCATCGACAAAAGAGCAAAGCACAAAGCAACTTCAGGTAACACAAAGAGCTCCCAAAGCATGAATGCAAGCTCCCCCTGAACAATATGCATGCAAATTCAAGTTCTCCCCCTGAACTGAGTATCCATTTTCTCCCCCTTGATGCAAAAACTCTCCACAAAGTGCATTTCTCCCCCAAACATGCACACTTCTCCCCATGTCATGAATTGGAGACACAATTTCTCCCCCTTGTTGGTAATGCATGAATCAAGGCTATAAATGCAAGCATGTGCTTCTCAAATAGACAAAGAGCACTACAACATGCTAAAAATGAGACATAGACAAGCAAGATAGCCACAAATTTAGTACAAGCATCGCTAACATGATAGATAGGAACATATAAGCATGTTACATAGCCATGATCAAAATGAAGCAATTTTCACAAAAATTTCCCTCTCATGAGCATATGACCTAAACATGGCCAAAATGAGCACAAACAACATATAACTCACAAACTTCATGCAAGGTCACAAATTCTCATCACAAGATCATCACAAACACCTACAAGCTATCTCATGTCATGTCAAAGCCACCGAGCCATGTGTCCACTTCTAAATATGAGACTTCTCATTGGTGAACATCATGCAACGGTTTAGCACCCAAGATAAGGAATTTAAAACAAATTTGACATGGAAGCATATTTTTCAAGCACAAGCATTTCATATACCAATTTCAAAGTTTACAAATTAAGCATGGTACATGAAGTGCCTTTGCGGCAAAAAGAAGCTTAGGCTTCTCCACAAGGTAGCATGTAGGCTAAACATTCATGATGACAAATGGGTCTTTGACCCCAAATGAGAAGAACATGGTTCCAAGCACAAATTAAGCAAGATATAGCCATAAGCGCACAATTTCAACATGAAAGGCATTCAACTCACAAGAGAGGGTCATGTGTAGAATTTTTACAAAAGTAAGCCATCCACAAGCATATACATCCCAAAGCTACCGAGAGCATAGCTATACATCACATGAGCATCACTAGCAAAGTCATAGGATCATATCCAGCATATCATGGTGATCAGAGTATATAAGAGAAGCACATCTCTAAAGCATATGATACAAATGCAGTCTATGATACAAAGATGCAAACATGATATGAAAATGCAACATGCATATGTACATGAGATGCCCAACCCAAACTCAAAAAGGCAAAAGAGCACAAAACTCACAAGGTCCCCCTAAACACAAGCACTAGGGCCAAAGAGCATACAAAGCTCACCCTAAATACATGATACAGGGAAAAGAGCAAAAGAGACCAAGTGGCTTAACAAGAGCCACACAACTCAAAGTCTCCAAACTACTTACCTTGATCACTCGCTCTCGTCCATCGTCCCCGAAAATGATGTTCTCCTTTGACACCACCGGGGTGAGGCTTGAGGACCACCTTCGATCTCCGGTCGCCATCCTCCGGAGTCGATCCACCAAAAGTCCTCCAAGCCTCCCGCTTGCAAAATCAAAACCAAGAGCGAGAACGAGCAACCGACTCAACACTGGGTTAGCACAAAGAGAGTCAAACCAGTGCCGAGCCATCTCCTCAAAAGTGGGGTTAGCAAAAACCATCCTATCACGCCTAGCAGAGCTGGAACCACCACGGGGAAACCACTCCCGTCTCGCTGGAGGAGTACGAGTACCACGAGAGGGAAAGTGTGGTCCGTAGTCCCTCTGAGAATTAAAATTGCGACCCCTCCCATACTTGTATAGACCACGAGGTGGAGAGCGTCCAGCAAACTCAACACCAACCAAATAAAAAGCTCCAAGGATCTCAATTGAGTACCATAAAAAGGATACCAATTGATAGATCACAAATGACTACCAAAAGCCAAGGCAAACTCTTGAGACCAAATTCCCATCGATAAGCCAAGCTCCCCCTTCAACCAAAGCCAACTAGCAAGCAAAAGCTAAGAAAAGAAAGAGCAAAAGGAAATCTCTAAACCCAAATGAAAAGAAGAAGCAAAACACAACCCGAAAACAAGACAAGCCCAAAGCCACATGGAAAGCTCAAAACAAGCTACACAAAGCATTGACAATACCAATTAAGATAAATGAAGCATTGTAACAAGATTCCACATATATGATAAGCATGGGCTAGCAAACATGTCAACAAGTTGCATGACTATACAAAAAGCCTAGCACAAAAAAAATACCAATGAACAACATGCCAAACATGATACAAGAACTAAACAAAGGCATGATACAAGTTCACATGGATTAACCATCAAGATATATCACAAAGCTAGCATGACAAGATATACATGAGGGGGAAAACATGCTAACAAGAGAGGATACCATGGAGCTAGACAAAAAAGATATGGATGAACAACATGTCAAAACCACAAGAGGGCAACCACAATATCATACAAAAGATAGCAAGATAGGTATACAAGATCACAAAGCTATCATGAACAAGGTGGCTAGCCTACCATGGTTGATACACAAACATGACACAGGAGCAAAGCATGCAAGAAGTATACAAGTGAGTACAAGGAGAAAAGGAAAACTAATTATACATGTGTACAAAGACTTTCAAGAGCCATCCAAAGCGGTGTGGAGAACCATCATTTCTTAATCACCTCACGGACAAAAGATCAAGTACCATCGAGCTCATGTTCTCCAACCGCGTCTCCATATCTACACACATGGAGACAGAGAAGACCGAGCCTTGGATCCCAAAGGGTTAGCAAGCACATACTTGGGTATCCAATACTTGGTCACACGGGTAAGGGATGCACTCAACTTATCAAGTGGGTTAGCATGATGCAAATGCCGGTTCGAGTGAAAAGGATTTCTAACACTCTCAGGATCATGCCTCAAAGGAGCAACTCACGAAAAAAACCGAGTGCTACCATAAGCAAAAAGGCAATGATCCTTTGAGGTCGTAGGAGAAGAACCAACACGAACACCACAGGAAACATGTCGTGGACCAACACAAGAAGCACTAGAATCATGTCCACGAGCATGGTCTAACTCACTAGAAAGAGTGTCATAAAACCAGTTAACAAAATGTGCCTTCTTAGGCTCACAAGTGTTCATGCCATGAAAAGGACTATGAACAACCAAAGGCCTAGAAGCACTGACACGCCGCATTCTCCTTGCTCGGTGGTAGAAAAAGCTCTCTTGATGCCCATCCTTCCCACAAAGAGAGCAATGGTACAAAGGCCTATCGGGAGGCACGGTCCGAGTGGACGAATCACCATTCTCTTATAAGTGAGAAGTCCCTTGGGACTTAGAGCAAGAAGCATCAACCTCAACATTCGACTTGGTGCCAACATTAGAATCGCACGTGCCATGAGAAAGGCTACGTGGCTTCTTAAAAGCTTTGGCACGCACACGTTGCTCGTGCTTGACACGACGAAAGCAAAACTCCACGGTATGCCCATCTTTCTTGCAAAAGGTGCAATGGAACTTCGGTTTGGAAGCATGAGTTCCAAAGAAGTAAGAAGCACCCTTCCCATTGGAATCATCTTGGGCAATACCGGAAGAAGCAACAAGCTTAGGAGTAGCTATGGGAGAGCTATCCAAAGCACTAGCACACTTGCCACCATCCAAAGACTCACGCTCAAGAGAAGAAGTCGACTCCGGTTGAGAAGAAGCAAATTTAGAAGCATCAACATCGGAGTGCAAGAGAAGTGAGAATCCAAACCCTTAGCATAAAGAACTCTTGCACCTTGTGCGCAAAACCTCATTTTGAGACTTGAGGCAATCACAAGTACCACATGTCATATTTCTCAAATTATTGATTTATTCTTCAATGCATTTAGCATATGTGGTACGCAAGAGTTCATTTTCTTTCTCAAGGTTGGCACTCATCTCATCATGCTCAACCAACCTGACGCTCATATCCTCGTGCATCTTTTTCAAAGCCAAAACTTCACTTTCCAAATCAATGCATAAGGTGCAAATGAAATCACATGAACAAGCAACATCACTTACATCTAACAAAGCATCGACCTTATCACAAGAAGTATGGCAAGCATCCTCAACATGCAACAAAGAGCACTTGCTACAAGGCATGGATTTCATATCACAAATTTTAGTCCTAGCATGCTCAAGTTCATCTACACATGTGGTGTGAGTCAATTTTAGTTCATTAATTTCAGCATGCAAAGACTCACAAGAAACACATGGTAGGGAAGCACTTGATTCTAACAAAGCAATCTTACTCCTAGCCATATCAAGATCATCATTCAAAGCAACACAAGAGTTGCAAGGCATAGAAGTATTGGATTTCAACAAATCAATTTCAGATTGCAAGGTAGCAAGAGATGATCTCAATTCATCATTCTCAAAATCAAGATTGTCGCATGCTCTTCTAAGAGCTTCAACATGCTTATTGCGACAATTGGTTTCATCTTTTAGTTTCTCATTTTCAGCACACAAGGCATCACAATATTTGCAAGGCAAAGGAGAATTCTCAAGCTCCACATTCATCTCACCATAGGCACAAAGGCGGGTGAACAAGCTAATGATACCTTGGGTGAGCTTGACCTTGCTTCTCTTCATGAGCTTGTCTTGGAGATCATCTTCTTGAGCCACCAAAAGTCGCATCAACGCCATTGCTTCCTTATCTTCCTTCAACTCTTCACACTTCTGTCTCCACTTGTGGTCATCTCCCGATGCAAACTCCATCACATCAATCTCTAAAGACAAAAACACACAAGAAGAATAGCTTGGTGCCATACTCAAAGCACCGGTTATGATTAGTTGAAAGCAAGCTCAAAGCGCGCAAACCAAAGCCGCGAGCAAAAGCGCCCTTTTCTCTGTCGCCCTATGGATCACAAAGCCGGTTAAGGTGGAGTGATTCGTAACCAAGCTCTGATACCAATTGAAGGACCGGATTGGCGACCAGAGAGGGGGGGAGTGAATGGGAGCCGATAAAAATTCACCTCAAAAATATGAACTCGACTATGCCCCAAAATCAACTCCTAATCCGATCACACACGATGGAGACGTAATCGCCAAGGTCACGTAGTCACAACAGACCTACCAACCCTAGGAGCGATCCTTGGTTCAACTAGCAGAAGCACAAATCAAAGAACCAAAGCACTTAACCAAAGTTGCGAGCCAGAGGCGGACTGTCCACAGGGGTGGGGCGGACTGTCTGCGAGGAGGGGGCGGACTGTCCGCGAGGACCGACCGGACCGTCCAAAAAATCAGCCCGAACCTCCAGTAGCTCACCACGAAAAATGGACCGTCCGACGGTTCACTTCGGACCGTCCGACGCCCGCGGACCGTCAGTGACACACTTGCGGACTGTCCGACAAACCCCTTGCAACAAGAACCCAAGACCCAAGCGGATCGAATCACGAGCTCAAAAAAACAAGTGACGAACTCGATGAACTGGGCACCTCGCGGACGGTCCGCGGGGACCTCGCGGACGGTCCGCCAGGTGCGAATCAGCACAGAAAATAGCCTCGAGGGAAGAAGGGAAAAATCCAAAACTCGATCAAACGACCTCCAAAAATCATGAAATTTTAACCACGGCTCCACAACAACACAAGGAAGCTTTTCCCAAAAGATCTCCCCAAAAAGATCACACCAACACCACCAGAAAAAAGATTTAGACTATGAACCCTAGAGAGGGGGTTTTTTCCTCAAAATCACCAATCTCCCGATTCACCCAATGGATTGAAGCCAAACTTAGGGGGAAGTAGATTTGCCTCAAGAAGAAGCTATCCCTAAAGAGAGAAGGCCTCAAACCCACTCAATCTCGTGGAATCGAGGAATTCGTGATGAACACCAAGAACTAGAGGTAGAGAGAAGGAACTTTAAATCCGAGCCAATTCGTGGGGTTTGTGGGTGAAAGATCACTAGGAGAATGGTCACACAAGACCTATGAGTGATCTCCACAAAGAAATCCCCACCAAAACGCACTCAAATTTGACGAACGAAAAATCCTCCAAAAATACCTCCGAAAATCGTAGAAAAAGAAAAACGCCAGGAGCAAAGGATTTGGCATGAGATTGAGAAGGAAGATTCCACTATGAATATCTTTGCCAAATCCGGTTACAAGCTACTCACAAGAAACACAAATCTTGGATGGCAAAAGCTCAAGCAAAGAGCCAACTCTCTCCTCTCTCCTTCTCTCCCAATGAGCACCCCAAAATGAAAGAGCACTCCCACCACTAGCCAAAGAGATAGCTGAAAATTCAGCCCCCTCCTCCTATATATAGGCCCTCCGGAAAAGACCGAAGTGCCCCTACACTAGGAGTTACTACTGAAGCCCTCACAGGGGCATTTTGGTAAACACATGAAGTTCTCCATCGGACGGCCGCGCATCCATCGGGCCTTCGCGTCCTCCCAACGCAAGCACCTCGATCATGCCGCGTGTCGCCCGCTTCGAAGCTTTTCGGCGCGCCCGGATCCCGTCTCCACCCGCCGAGCCTCCGGTCTTGGTTTTGTGGCTCAACCAAGTAACCCTGACGGTTTTCTGGTGAACCGCCGCAAACCCCGCGGACTCGGTGCAGCCTCCACGCCAATCCCACTCATGACTTGGCCGCCACATCGTCCTGGCTCGGTGTTGGTTTTGTGGAGTAAACCAACCAAACCCCGCGTGCAGACTTCGGTTGTTAGCCGCTACCCTGCACCGGCTCGACCTTGGTTTTGAGGCTCAACCAAGAAACTGTACACGACTTCGTCTTGCTTTTCTTGCCACCATGCGGCCCGCACTTGACCCCGTTCGGCCACCGGGTCCATCGAGCCGAGCCTACTTGTCTCTCCACTCCTCAGAGGCCACACAGGCTAAGACCTTTCGCGCCCGCTCTTCACCTGCACCAACGCAAATCAAGCCGCAACCTGCACCTGCAATACTCGGCCAAGAGTCAATCCACACCACGTTGTCAATCACTCATCACACCAAGGAGCGACCATCCACCGGTCCTTGGACGCTTCGGTCCTCAGAGGCACCCCCCTTTAGTCCCGGTTGGTATAACCAACCGTGACAAAAGGGCTAGCTCCCAACGTTTCTTTCCCGCAATGATTGACGCGGGCTTTTAGCACCGGGTGGAGTTACCAACCGAGACTAATGGGTTCCCCTTTAGTCTCGGTTGGTAACTCTACCCGGTGCTAATGCTTTAGTCCCGGGTAGAGTTACCAACCGAGACTAAAGGGAGCCCTTTAGTCTCGGTTGGTAACTCCACCCGAGACTAAAAGCTTGCACCCTATAAATCCAGCTTCTTCTTCCTCTTTCTCTTGCCCAAGCCATTCTTCACCAAGAGCTCAAGCTCCTCCTCCATGGCGCCTCAACCTTAGAGAGGTGCTGCTGAATTTTTTCTTGATCTATTTGTGAAGATTTCTCTCCTCTAAAGTGTTACCAAGGTTTGATTCTTCTTCCTCCCATCATTTGTTGTGATTAATTTTTTATATATATTTTAGAGATGGAGAAAATAGAAATCTTAAATCCTAGGTGGGAGGAGCTAACAAGAGATGAGGTTATTTATATACTTTAGATTTAGAAAAAGTGGTTGGCTAAACACTAGCATTCTCTTGTTATCTTTTAAATTGATGTAGAGAAAATTGAATTTTACTTTTTGATATAATGATACATGGAACTAATTATAATTTTACATTTAGCTATTTTTTAGAAGTTAGTTTATAAAAAATATGGTCATTAATAATGGAGATAAAAAATAGCCATAAGGTGACCTCTGTATGTCATTGTATCACAAGAAATGGCCAGATGTATGTAGTTCACATAGGATGCAATGATTGTCGCGGTTGTGGTACAATGACATACATACAGATGAGGTCACTTGATGGCTATTACAAGGCATGACATCAATAGCAATGAGTACAAGTCCCAAGCTAAAACTAGTCAGCTTCTAGCTTTTGAACCTCTGCTTCAAACACATTAATGAATTCACGTATTGTGTTGAGATGACCAACATGTTCAGGAAGAATGTAGGTAGGCCTCCAGTTCTCATCATCCTGTTTATAACGGAATACATCATCAAACTCACCCTTCTTCATCTTTGTCTTTGTTATTCTGATTTAAAGGAAATAATTTTTGGACTTAATATGATGCAGATGAACCGGCAATGGATGAACGCCGACAGACGATCCCCGGAGTACATTGCTGGCATGCATACTTTTCTCGAAGTGGCCAAAGCCAACAAGAACCCAAAGAGATTCATGTGTTGTCCATGCTCTGTGTGCAGAAATGACAAAGACTACTCTGACTGGGGGACTCTTCACCTCCACTTGATTAAAAACGGATTCATGGCGAACTATGTGCTTTGGACCAGGCATGGTGAAAGAGGGGTTGTGATGGAAGAGAACGAAGAAGAGGACGATGATAATAACATTCCTGACTTGGCTGCGGGGCAAGCTATTGCGGATACTTTAATGGAAGATGCTGACGAAGAAGCGATACCGGAAGACGGCCATGTTGATGATCTTGGTCAAGTTCTAAAAGATGCACAAAGGGACTGCGAAAATGATAATGAAAAGGCAAAGTTGCAGCGTATGATAGAAGATCACAGAAAACTATTGTACCCAGATTGCAAACAGGGTCACAAAAAGCTTGGTACTACACTTGAAATGTTGCAATGGAAGGCAAAATATGGTGTGTCTGATAAAGCATTTGAGGGGATGCTAAAAATTGTGAAGGACAAGCTTCCCGAGAATAATGAATTACCGTCGACAACATATGAAGCGAAACAGACTGTGTGCCCTCTGGGTTGGAGGTTCAGAAGATCCATGCCTGCCCTAATGATTGCATCCTATATCGAGGCGAACACGAGAATTTGGAAGCTTGTCCTGTGTGCAAAGCGCTACGTTATAAGATCCGGAGAGATGATGATCCTGGTGCTCTCGAGGGGACACCTCCCAAGACGACGAAAGTACCGGCGAAGGTTATGTGGTATTTTCCTATAATACCACGTTTGTAGCGTTTGTTCAGGAACAAAGAACTTGCTAAGTTGATGACATGGCACAAAAGGGATCGTAAGCAAGACCACATGCTGAGACATCCGGCAGATGGGTCTCAATGGAGAAAGATTGATAGAAAATACAAAGATTTTGCTGGGGAAGCAAGAAACATAAGATTTGGTTTAAGCATAGCTGGTTTCAATCCATTTGGTGAGTTTAGCAGTGGTCATAGCACTTGGCTTGTGACCCTATGCATGTTCAACCTTCCTGGTTGGATGTGCATGAAGCAAAAGTTCATTATGATGCCGATGCTAATCCAATGTCCAAAACAACCTGGCAACGATATTGATGTGTATCTAAGACCATTGGTTGATGAACTATTACTGCTATGGAAGAAAGAAGGTGTACGTATGTGGGATGAGAATAAGCAAGAGAATTTCAACCTACGAGCATTGTTATTCATTACCATCAACGATTGGCCTGCTTTAAGTAACCTATCAGGACACTCAAACAAGGGATATCGGGCCTGCACCCACTGTTTACATAAAACAGACGGTATTCATCTAAAAAATTGTAAGAAGGTTGTGTATATGGGTCGCTTTCTTCCTGATAAGCATCCCTTAAGGAAGAAAGGTATGCATTGGAAAGGAAAGGCTGATCATCGTACAAAGCCCCCCCCCATTTTAAAGGAGAGGAGATATTTGAGATGGTAAAGGATCTAAGGGTAGTCTTTGGAAAGGGTGACGGTAGTGAACCTGTTGCACATGATGCTAACTGGCGTGCACCAATGTGGAAGAAGAAATCTATATTTTGGGAGTTACCTTATTGGGAAATTCTTGAGGTCCAGAACGCAATTGACGTGATGCACTTGATGAAGAATCTTTGTTTGAATGTGCTAGGCTTCTTGGGTTGTTACGGTAACTCAAAGGATACATTGGAAGCATGACGGGACCTGAAAGATATCCATAGGAATGAAGCACCTCCGATAGAGGTTGATGAAGAAGCAGATCCTGAAGAGGTTGAGGAGGAAGAACAAGATTACTTAGGAGGAAGAACAAGATTACTTAGGTCCTGCTAGTTACACCCTGAGCAAGGAAGAGAAGGACAGCATGTTTGATTGCCTAAACAATATGAAGGTTCCATCTGGCTACTCGTCGAATATAAAAGGGATCATAAATATGAAAGAGAAGAAGTTCACAAATCTAAAGGCCCACGACTGCCACATGTTGATGACACAGTTACTTCCAGTTGCGTTGAGGGGTGTTCTACCAAAGAAAGTATGATTAGTGCTCGTAAAGCTTTGTGCATTTCTCAATGTAATTTCACAGAAGGCAATCGATCCAAGGAACCTAGTGAAGCTACCAAATGATGTTGTGCAATGTCTTGTCAGCTTTGAGTTGGCATTTCCACCTTCATTCTTCAATATTATGACTCACCTCCTGGTACACCTTGTGAAAGAGATTACTATTCTTGGTCCAGTATTCCTGCACAACATGTGGCCTTTTGAGAGGTTCATGTCAGTCCTCAAGAAATATGTTCTTAACCGCACAAGTCCAGAAGGAAGCATCGCCAAAGGATATGTAACTGAGGAGGTCACTGAGTTTTGTGTTGACTTTGTCGACTCAATTGACTCGATTGGGGTTCCAGTATCACGACACGAGGGGAGGCTACTAGGAAAGAGCACCATTGGAAGGAAAGCATGTTTGAGCAATGATATTGATTTGTTCAATAAAGCACACCTAGCTGTTCTGCAACAATCAACCTTGGTGACTCCGTATATAGAGGAACACAAGCAGATTATTTCTTCACAAAATCCAACCAAAACCGAAGCATAGGTTATACGCCATCACTTGGAAAATTTTCCCTCTTGGTTGAGTGAACAAGTTATTGGTGATTCCACAACTCGCTTTGTTAGCTAGGGGGGCTTCTAGCACAATTGTGAAATTCCAAGCTTACGATATAAATGGTTATACTTTTTACACAAGAGACCAAGATCGGAAAACCACACACCAAAATAGTGGTGTCCGTATAGATGCCATGGACAACAACAATAACAAGAACTCCTATTATGGTGTCATAGAAGAGATATGGGAGCTTGAGTATGGGCCACTTAACATCCCTCTGTTTCTTTGCCAATGGGTAAAACTAACTGGAGGTGGCATAAGGAAAGATCAATATGGAATGACAATAGTGGACATGACCAAGATTGGTTTCAAAGATGAACCATTCGTCCTTGCCAAAAATGTGCATCAAGTTTTCTATGTCAAGGATATGACTAGCAAACCGAAGAATACAAATCCCCAAGAAGGACCACAAGAGCCAAAGCGACACATTGTTCTTCCATGTAAAAGAGTAATCGTGGGAGTCGAGGACAGAACAGACAAATCGGATGACTATGATTAGTTCGATGGCATGCCTCCATTCGCTGTCGAAGTTGACCCAAGCATATCGCTTGGAAATGAAGAGACACCGTACTTACGTCACGACCATGACCAAGGAACTTTCGTCAAGAAAAGGAACTTCAATACTGTACTGTAATGATTAATGTTCAAATCATTTGTGTAATGTTGTATGAGTGAATTCCTTTATGTATTTGAACTAAAACTTGTTAAAGCCTTTCAGATGTCCTGTGAGAAGTAACCACAAAGTTTGAGATTTTTCTGAATTAGTTGAGCATGTTTTAGTTTAATTGAATTTCCACCACTAAAAAGATATGGAATGGTGCCAAATTTTGCCACATAGTCTCTTATGTCTTAGGAGACAAATATTGTCGAGTCCGATGTATAATTATTGTTTTTAAAATTTATATGAAATGAAATTAGCATTTTTAGCACTAAAAATTGGGATAAAGTGGATATAAATGGAAAAGAAGAAGTAATTATTTCAACTATTAAATTATTTTTTATATAGGAAAGTGAAGGTTGTTAATACATAACAAAATATAATTTTGCATGGTTCAAATATTAAACTTACCATTTTTTTAAAATGTTGCAAAGAGAAAGAATGAGAAAATGAGGAGGGAAAATGGGAAAAAAAATCAAAGTCCCGCGCAAAATAGCCCTTTAGTCCCGGGTGGTGTTACGACCCGAGACAAAAGGGGGGCCTTTTGTCTCGGGTGGTAACACCACCCGGGACTAAAGAGGGAAATTTTCCCTTTTGGGGGCTCCCGCGCGAAATCGCCCTTTAGTCCCGGGTCGTGTAACCAGCCGTGATAAAAGGCCCCCTTTTGTCATGGTTGGTTACATGGCCCGGGACTAAAGGGGGGCGTATATATAAAACAGTGACCCTCCCCCTCCAGCACTTGGCCACTTTTTTCGTCCCCGATCCGCCGCCATTGTCGTCGTCGTATCCTCCTCGTCCGCCGCCGCCGTCATCCTCCCCGACCGCCGCATTCCGCGTCACCCCCCGTCCTCAGCCCCCCAGAATTCTCCGCCACTGTCGGCCTCCCGGAATCCGCCGTCCACCGACCCGCCGACGCCGTCAGCCCCCGCCACGCTGGTCCGCCGCCGTCGGCCCCCGGAACGCGGCAGCTTCCTCCCTGACCGCCCCGGCCTCCGGGGCTCCTCCGCGTGTCGGCCTCCTCCCCATCCTCCTCCTCAGCGCCATCCTCCCCGGCCTTCGGGGCTCCACCGCCGCCGCGCGCCGCGCGCCTTGCCGCCCGGCCAGCCGCCGCGTCGTCGCCTCCGCCGGCGCATCGTCTGTCCCACTCCTCCGTTGCCTCGTCCTGTTGTGCTCTGCCTTCAGCCTCACGGTCGTCATCCCCAACGCCGGTAGGGGCGCGCCCTTCCCCCCTGCCGCCAGCGTACACCGCCCTGCCCCCAAATTTTTTTAATTTAATTTGAAGATTAAATTTAAGTATAAAATTATACTAAATATGTGTATAATAATTCTAAGTAAATATGTCTCTCCTCAGCATCACCGACCGCCATCTCTCCCCGGCTCCCCGCTGCCTCCCTAGACGCACCCAGGATCCCGCCACTGTCTCGCCCCGGCTCCTCGCCGACTCCGGTAGGCGATCGTGGTTATTTTAGAAATTGATAGAAATTAATATGAATTATTGTAGAAAATTAGTGTATATTCTTGTCGATTCTAGAAATAGATAAAAATTATTGTATATTCTCATAAATTCGTGTCGATTCATAGAAAATTACTGTTTATTGTAGATGGATACTAGAAATAGATAGAAATTATTGTATATTCTCATAAATTCGTGTCGATTCATAGAAAATTACTGTTTGTTCTAGATGGATACTAGAAATAGATAGAAATTATTGTATACATGTCGATTCATAGAAAATTACTATTTATTCTAGATGATTCTAGAAATAGATAGAAATTATTGTATATTCTCATAAATTCGTGTTGATTCATAGAAAATTACTGTTTATTCTTGTTTATTCTAGAAATAGATAGAAATTATTGTATATTCTCATAAATTTATGTCGATTCATAGAAAATTGCTGTTTATTCTAGATGGATAACAGTGACAACGATGAAAGGATTATGGAGGACATTATTGCTCGCGGTGCAAATACCGTTGCAACCTACACGGACGAGGAGTGTAGCCAGGCAGACAGGTTCCTCAACATAAATAAGATCGGTGAAGGAGGCGTCGCCACCGATGACTTTGCAAATAACGAGGAAGACATAGCCGCCGACTCAGAAAATAATGAGGACCTTGAGGATGCTAATGCAGAAGGTTCCAACAAGGTATACATATCATGCATTAAGTTCATTAGTATTAATTCGATAACCCCATTTCTTACATAAATAAATAACGAATATGCATGGTACTTGTAGGCTTCTGGATCGACGACGAAAAAGTCTAAGAGAGGTCGTACACAACTAATCGTCGGCGATGTGATGTATCGTATCACGGAGGTGTCAGAGCTTGGCCAGCCCTGTGCTCCAAAAAAAATCAAGGACAAGTTCGTGTCTCAATGCGGGGCCATTGTAAGGGACAATGTGCCCATCAAGTATAGAGAATGGAAAGGAAAACCAAGTAATCCATACGTGCTTCCGGACTCAGTAAAAGACCAGCTGTGGAATGATGTGCTAAAACACTTCACACTTCCTGAAGGGGTCAACGCAAACCTTGTTAAGGGTTGGACTCTAGCGAAGATGGCAACTCAATTTCAGAATTTCAAGAAGAAGTTGACTAGAGATTTTATCAAGAACAACCGAACTCCAAATTGGGATGAATATCCGAAGATAAAAGATCACTGGAAGTCCTTTGTTGAATACAAGAAAACTGAAATTTTTTCCCAAAAAAGTGCACAAGGGAAGAAAAGTGCCAGTAAGAAAGGGGAGTACAACCATCGTCTTGGTCGAGGTGGTTACGCGGTAGCAATTCCCAAGTGGCGGAAGATGGAACAAGACCTTATCGCCAAAGGTATCATATCAGCAGTCTTTCACTGGCCCGATCGATTGAAGAATTGGTATTATGCGCATGGAGGTAGATTGAACCCGGATGATGGTACCCTTGAATTCCCGCCCACATTACGAGAGAAGGCACTTGAGATAATGAAAAAAATAGAAGATGTCAGAGCTGGTAGATCGAAGGTTGACAGAGAAATGGATGAGCTAATAACTATGGCGCTCGGGAATCCAGAACACCCAGGACGTTGCAGGGGCTACGGGGTGGTGCCGTGGAAGTATGCTTTCAAGGGAAACCTCGATAGCTATAAAAGTCGCAAAAGAAGAAGAGAGCGCGAAGAGGAGCATTGGCGCCAAATGATGGAGCAAAGACTTAAACAACAAGAACAAAAGATGCAGGCAGAGATTGAACGGCGAGTGGCCGTAACGATATCTCAAATAGCCCAATCTGGAGCACTGCCCGAAGTACCGCTGGATCCCGTCATTAGCCCTTCCGCTCGCAAAAGCAGTTGTGCTTCTGCTGAGGTTGCAGCAGGTGCTTGCATAGAGGTCGCACCAGGTGCTTGCACAGAGGCCCCCGAAGAGCCGAGGGCAATCGAAGAAGTTCCAGTGGATGACAACCAACAATACCCTGTGGATTTTCTCTGTCGGTGCACCCCATGTGAGCTGCACAAGCCATTCGGCAACATCACAATGCAGGTATATATAAATATAATTATTACATGCAATTAGCTCAACTTTTAATGCATCACTTAGAAAATGTAATAAATTCCATATTTCTATACATATATAGGTGGCGTACGGAAGTGCTTTTGCGCATTTTCCTGGACAGACTAGCCACGGCATGCTGATTCCATCCGGCTACGCCTCGGTTGCTGTGGAGGAGATTTGTCAGCCACAATTTGAAGATCTAGAGCTAGACATCCCAGGAGGAGACGGGGAAAGGACAATCAAGGATGCGGTTCACGGTATCATATTGTGGCCCAAACGTTACATTATAATCCCCCGGATAGAGGGATCAATCCCTCCTACAGATCCCCCGCAGCCGCGACCATCGTCATCTCCGAGGCCGTCCTCACGACCTTCAATATCACCTCACTCACCATCTACACAAGAACCATTATTCAATTCCGGAGGTGCGAGCTCCAGCCATGATATTGACATCAATCCCGAATCACCTCCAAAAAAGCAGAAAAAACCAATAGCGGCAAAGCAAGCGCCATCAAAAGCAGAAAAAAAACACCAAAGCACCGCAGAAAAAACCGCCCAGCCACCAAAGCACATCAGAAAAAACCGCGAAACCATCGCAGAAGAAACCACCACAGAAAAAACCACCTAGCCATGAAAGCACAACCGATAAAACCGCCGGAGCACAGTCTTCCAACCCAGTGCAACCACCAAAGCAGAAAAAACCACCAAAGATAAAGAAAATGGTTGAGCCCATCAGCAAAAGGAAGCTAGCATGGGAGACGACAGAAGAAGAAGGAAAAATGACGATCGGTGCCCAACATGTGCATGAATGTTTCAACAATCTGAATACAAAACAGCAACGGAGGGAGCTCGAGAAGACCAAAAAAGTAGATCCGGGCAAACTTGGGTTTTTCAAACTAATGAGTGAAAACAGCAAGAAACTGATGCCCATAATGGCGTCGACGTCGTCTAAAGAAGATACTCGTGCAAAGAAGCTGGAGCAGAAAACAGATGCGTCGATGAGCAAACAGACTTACGTTGCCTCCGGCCTCAATGCACATGAACGAGCTCTAGCAGAAATGCCTACACAACAAGTAGTGCAGGTCCTTGATTTCATGGAACAATCAGGGATGCCTATAAGTGTTGCACTCGGCCATGAAGAACCACCCCGGGATCCAAGTTTCGAGTATAGATGGCCCTTTCAGCTAGGAAAACCTCTTATCCGGCCAGAACTGGTACTTAAGCTCTCACCTAAGATGTACAAATTTCATGAGTGGTACATGCGGCAATCAGCAACAGGCGTAGATACAATAGGTATACTTGCTAGACTGGAAGATTTTGCTAGTGAAGGCAACAAGGTGGTCTGGCTGGACTTCAAAGATACTTATGAAGTTTACCATCTAGACGCCTTGAATACCGATCTTATCGTCGCTTGGTGTCTGTAAGTGGCGTATTTTTTATGTTTATTAATAAATTTATTACGTATGTGGATCTACTAATTAACTTTGTATTTCATTTTTGGTAGCCTGCAAAAACAAGAGATGCAAAAAAAAGAATATTGCCAACAGAATTGGTTTCATGGACCCATCCAAAGTCAACGAGTTTGAGGTCAAGCATCAACCAGACACAACAATCGCAACAATCTATAGGATCTTGTCTAAGTTTCATGACAAGGATCTCATACTACTACCTTACAGCTGCAAGTATGTGCGATTGCCATCTAATTGTCCTTGCTAATTCTATTTAGTTCTAATTTGTTTGAGTATTATGACCATGTATATACAGTTTCCACTGGATTCTTATGATCATTCAAGTCGACAATAACAGCGTCATGGTGTGGGATTCATTGAGAAAAAACCCCGCAAGTTACCAAGAACTTCAAAATATGTTTCAAGAGTAATAATTCTATCTAAGACGTTCTTTTTAATGCAATATATATATATATATCTTTTACTAACACATTATCTTTCATTAATTTTCCTCAGAGCTTGGAAAAAATTCATTGCAGAGAAAGAAGGTGAATTTAACCCAACAATTACATTCTATACTGATTATCCGGTATGTAATCCAAATAATAACTTCAGATTGAGAAAATTTAAATTTTATCACACTTATATTTCATAACATTTTCTCCTATCCACTTTAGTGTTTGAGACATGAACAAGGAAATAATTTATGTGGATACTATGTCTGTGAGCACATACGATGTTTGGCAAGTGCAAACTCCAGAAATTATAATGTAAGTTAATTAAACAAACCTATTAATAATACATCATTTCCTAACCGCTTCTATATTTAATTGTTGGGTGTAATATATTAACATATTTGCACATCACAGATGGATATGGTTAAGGATGAGGTCATTCAGAAGGATCGTCTTTCGGCGATTCAAGAAAGTCTCTTGGGATTCCTCTTGGACGAGGTGGTTAATCCAGCAGGAAAACATTATTGTGATGGATCTAAAAAATCCAATAGAGACTAGAAATTTGAAGTGAATGATATTTTGATGTATAAATACTATCTATTTTGATGTGTATATTTCTAAGTTTATTTATGTGGATATATAAGTTTATATATAAGTCTAAGTGCGTATATGTATATATATATAGAAAGGTATACATAGATGTTAAGTGCAAATACGTATACGTACATATACAGGTTAAACAGCAATTAGAATATACGCTCAAATCGAAAACAGCAAAAAAAGAGATGAGGCCCTTTAGTCACGGTTGGTATTACCAACCGAGACTAAAGGGGATGGGTGCAGGTGCTGGCGTGCCCCCCCCTTTAGTCTCGGTTCGTAATTCACCCGGGACTAAAGGGGGGGGGCTTTTGTCTCTCATCATTAGTCCCGGTTGGACTTGAGAGACATATACCCCTTACCAACCGGGACTAAAGCCCCTCTCCCCACCAGTGCCCCTACTAGTTCCCAAGTTTTATTAAACTCAGAAACCATCAGGGTCCGCCTGAGCCGGCATCTGCCATACCACTCTCTCTAAGGGCCACTGCCTGTCTCACCAACCTCACAAGATAAGTTTGCTGATCGACAGGAGCTTTAACTATGTGGGCTCATAACCGAGACTATTCGAATAGATCACACTCTGTGCATATGTTCGACCAGCCCATACCTTGCGTTTAGGCGGTACTAGCCGCGAGAACCATACCCACCAGCGTCTAGTCTTAAACTACATTATCATCCAATCCTAGACAACATCCCCAGCTCCATCCACATCTACATTAGGGCCTAAGTAGGGGTCATTCACCATTCGCCACGTGGATCCATTTTCCCGCAAAATGCATGCAATAAAATGTGGTATATAATACCACTGCACCACTCATGACGCCATAACCAATGACCTGTACTGGCCGGACCTGGGACTCTGTGAAGGTCCTGCTCCAGTGTATTCATTGCCCACCGTGGCCCCTTGGGATGGTTTACTAGGTTCAGTGGTGGGGTGTGATTCAAGGCCTCACATAAATAGGTATATTCCCGATAGGCTATACCTTTTTGGCCATGTATGGTCATACTATTCACTGGAAAGACTTTCCCGCGAACCAAACCTTAAGCATGGACAGGATCCTCCATTGAGGCTACCCCTATACTCTGAAGTCTGTCCTTCCAGGGTCTATCGCCTTAGTGGGTTCGTTTTATTACTCTCCCTAACTCTCCCAATCACCAGAGTTCCTCTCAAGAATAGTTGTGTATAGTAAATTTAAGGATGATTCTCGATCATCAACTTAGTTGAGATCGGGGTCGTCGAGTCCTTGAAGCAAATGCAGGTCAAGTTATTATCTTAGCATATTTTATCGTGATTATAAAACAGTGGAGAAAGTATGACCAAGGGGTGGTGCTAGGACTTATCTTATTTCGAGATCCTTAACGACTCATAAACGACTAGGGTCCTAGGCTTCACACCTTTCTGGATTCTTGGCTTCGGGCTGAATCCCAGTCGCCTACCGTCTTTATAAGTGTATAATAATAACCACTACTAGAGAAGTGGTCATCAGTGACGATTTGCTCGTGACGCTGCTTACTTTCGTCAAAGAATGATATGTTTTCTATGATGAAATGTCCATTTTCATCATAGGTGTCAAGTGACGAAGATTTGGCTTGAAGAATTATGACGAAAATCAAAATAGCGTCACAGAACACTAAAACGAGATCGTCATAAATCATGTTTTGGTATACCGTATTGTAATAATGAAACCTAGTCGTCACAAATTAGTTTTGATATCGTCATCATTTATTGGCATCATTTGACACACTTAATGATAAAAAAATTGGTCACAAATCAGTTTTGCACTTGACGCCGTGGGATGCGTGGGCCACCTGGGCCACTCCCTGTTTTCATTTTTTGGGTAGTGGGCCACAACAGCTACCCCTCCACAGCAGCTTGGGCCGTGCCCAATCGGCTAGCTGCACAGTACTTTTCTTTATTGTATTTCGCAAAAAATTTCTCCCGTGGAGCATTGAACCATGAACCAAGCGGTAGATAGGTAGGAGCTCTACCACTACACTACATGACCATTCGTGTTGTGGGTAAGCATTTTTGTTATTTGTACCTTTATTAATAAATCGTGGGCCTTTAACTGCATCCATAAAAAAACATTCGGACACACGGACACATTCGGAAAAAAAATAGCTCCCGCGGAGCATCGAACCAGGGACCAGGCGGCGCATAGGTAGAAGCTCTACCACTGCTCTACGTGTCCTTTCATGTTGTAGGTATGCATTTATTTTTATTTCTAACTTTATGTGGCCGGCCCACGACCAGCCAACACACGGACCACATGGTCGGCCGCAGCGCCAAGTCACCAGGCCGCGACGATCCTGCAAGGTGGCGACGGAAATGAATATAATGATTGTCACGATCAATAAATAAAAAAACTTCATTAAAAAATCATGGGAAAAATAGAATAATAATGTATGAAAAAATAGAGAAATAACAAAAAAGAAAAAAATTGGTGGAGTCATGGGTTCGATCCATGTACCTCCTGAATCAACTAAAGACAACCTTACCACCACACTACACACTAGTTTCAATCTTTTGTACGCATTTAATTTATTTGTACTTTGTTTTGCCTCTGGCCAACAAAGCTTGATTGAAGATCAAATAACCACGTCATATTTCTCTTTTTAACCCGGAATTTAAATTTGTATTTGGTATTTCTCCTTCACGGAAACTTCAAATTTGATGATTTTTTTCTGAATTTTTCTAAAATCACACCCTTTCATTTAATGGTGGTTGTTTATGTGTTAATTGCCAAGTCTTGATATTTTTCGTATAACATGTTTTTTCTTCCAGCTCAATATAGAATAAAAAACATGCTTTTCCTGATAATTGCTAATATAACTTAATACTTTCTAATGTTATGGTCAACATGAGATGGTGTCCAAAATTGATGTTCATATGAGTTTGATCATGTTATTAGTTGTTGAAATCTCAAAGTTTGATTTCAATTGTAAAAAATTATGTGAGAGTTGTGTTCATTTATGAACAATGTACACTCCTTTTTTTGAGAAATCTATTAGAATGTTTATGTCAAGTTTAAATATCCATAAAATGAATCTTTGCCAATTTACATAAGTTATGGAGAAATTTTAGGTATTATTATCATCAATTTATAACAAGGTGACTAGTAGAAGTTTGAGTTTTCCCTGTAAGTCAATTGAATTTTTCGTCAATCTCCTAGATGTGGACTATAATGGACCATAGGTGCCTAAATATAGTTTTTTTGAATTTTTAGAATCTTATTAGGGGTACATACAGGTCAATTTGGAATTATTTTTGCAGAAATTCATTTAAATGATAGAAAATAGTAAATCTATTTGAAGATTCTTGAATTCTTTTGCAGTGAGGCGCAGAGAATTCCGGCAGTATAACGAGGTTGCCAGCGAGTTTTCTAGCGACGGCACAACAACAGGACATCCTAATGCAGTGGCTCATACTCGCCGAAGCACAATGGCGTGCGGTGGGGAAAAACTAATGTGACTAGAGCTACGACGACAATTGGGTAGCGTAACGCTCGTACATGGGGAAATCCTACGGAGGAGCGACAACCGGAGCTCTACCTACGGAGGAGGGGAGCAAGATGGCCAGAATTGGGCTGCCACGACGCAATGGGGTGAGCGGTGGTGGGTTGGCTACTGCCTACGGCGGAGCTCATGCTCTCAGGGGCCAGAGCTTCGCTAGAGAGCTTGTCTAGCACAGCGCGGAGCTATCTGGTTTCAACCTGGCCTATCCTTGTGAGAAAGAGAGGTAGAGGCGGGCGAGGGAGGCGCGACAGGGACCTATGCTGGTGAGGGGGTGGTGTGGAGCTCTACCTGGGGTCTTGGGTTATATTTATAATCGCAGAGGGGCTTGCGGTGGACACATTGCACGGTGAGGTGTCTTGGCATTAAAGCAAGAGCACCGGTGAGGGTAATCTCGCATTTGCGGCGGCGATGGCGTCACAATGGCGGCGGTGGATAAACAAATCTAGGGATTCGACAGTTAGGGCGCAGGGTGCATTAACTCACCTAGGTGTATGTATCTACGATGCCCTTGCGAAGGGGGGCTAAATCGGCCAGAGAAGGGAATAATCATGGTGGCGACGGCGAGAATGGCGATGGATGCATCATGGTGGCGTCATCCGGAGACAGGGCCGAGGGGTGGGTTCCGACGAGGGAAAAGGGGCTAAACCTATTGTTGGTGGTTACAAAACTCAAACTGTAAATTTTTGGGCCCTTGAGCCGCACAATGTCTCTGCAGAAGTTTTGACTCAGAAGGTCTACTAGGGATTGAGTGACTAGTGAATTGAATCTTGAGAATAGAAAACATTCCTCCCACTCCCTTCCTCCCATGAGCTCCTTATATATGGAGAGAGGGGAGGGTTGTTTTTACATATTACCTTGGTGGGGGGATATAATTACAAATAGGGCCTTGGGCTAAATCTTCCTATGGGCCATTTACGAGGTTGTTTAGGCCCATATGGGGAGGGGGGGCTTTTCCCCTCGATGGCAGCCCACCACGGGACCTCATCTGTGGTCCTGTTTCTTTACCGAGGTCAATCTCTCCGGCTGGGAACTTTACCCAATTCCCCAACATCTATGCGCCTTGAGTTGGTGGTTAAGGTGCGCATGCCAGGTTGAGGAGGTGGGCCAAGGAGAGGAAAATCAAGAGGGGCATGCCGGTGGTCGCGCTCTCCGGTGTGGGTGCGGTGTGGGCGCGGCAGCAAGGTTCCGTGCTGGAGAAAATGAATGAGTGGCCGGGAGAGATTGCAGTGGTGCCGGTGGTGGTGGCGTGTGTGCTATCGCGGTGGTGGAGTGGCTGGAGGGGCGATGCTGTGTGGTGGCGTGCAGCGGCATCGTTTGAGCGTGGGCACGTGTGGGAGGAAGGGGATGACGCCAGGGAAGACGACGGGGTGAGAGGCGGGGCGAGGCGGGCCGGTGTGGGCCGTGCGTGCGCTGGGCTGTAAAAAGAAAGAAAGGGGCAGGCTGGTGCTAAGGGGAAGTTAAGGGGGTAGAAACGGACTTAAGGGCTTATGAGGCTTCTATAGGGTTTGAATGGTGGATTTGAAATGTGATTTCAAGTTCAAATTCCAACCAAATCCTTAGGGGCTTTTGCTAGGGTTTTACAGGTGAAATTGAGATAGAATTTCAAATTCAATTTTTACCAAAATCCTTAGGGGATCACTCAGTAGTCAAATGCAACACAATTGTGGGTTCAAAAGCAAAGTATATTTATAAAAAACTTGGAATATCTAGAGGAAAGGAAATTAGTCCTATAATTAGAGAAAATTTAATAAGTTTGTATTCTTCAGTGCCCTAAAAATCAGGATGTTACAAGTAATTTCTTTAATTTGATGGAGGATTAAATTGACTTGAAAGTTAGTTTGTGGAAAGTAGTTTATTAATCAGTATTATACGGATTATTGTTTTGTTAAACAATATTAATCACAGCCCTCACAGCCCCAGTTTGTATATATTATACAATTCATCACTACTATACACAGTTATATGTATATGGATATAACTGTAGGCCATTAAATCAGTCATATATACATGGCCCAACTAGACAGCACTACTTTTCATATGCAGCTGGTGTGCCACAAGGAGCAGGTACCGTATGAACAAGTAAAGAAGTTGACTAGGCAGATTACGTGGTTACTTTTGGTATTGATAGAAGGCCCAGTTTACTTCCCAAAATTTTCACCAACTACCCGTCACATCAATCTTCTTTCCACTAATTTGGAGTATTAAATGTAGATTAATGACAAAACTCATTCCACGACCCCTACCTTAATTTTCGAGACGAATCTAACGAGCCTAATTATGTCATGATTAGACAACATCGTGCTACAGTAATCAATTTCTAATGACAGATTAATTAGGCTTAATGGATTCGTCTCGCAATTTCCTATCCATTCGTGTAATTATTTTTGTAAATAATCTACGTTTAATACACCTAATAGACCTTGAAAGAGGACCTAAAAGTTTCACTTCGCGAACTAAACGGGCCCGAAGCCTTGTTTAGCACAAAAGTGTGTGGGATAGCTACCCTTCCCGTCTTGGTACGGATTTACTAGATTAAGTCCGGCAAGTAACTGCTCCAACAAACTCAGCAAGTAAATGTGCAAACACTAACTAACCTTCTCTGACTCAGGTGATCTCGATGGAAATATGGACATATTATTGTTTAATAGCTACATTAGGTACAAAGCAAAGATATGTAAGATCTGCTTGTAAGTCTTTCATGATATTTTTTTTGATCCATGACTAAATTGCTTATTAATTATATACACGCCCCCCCAAGCCCCCCCCTAGGCCGGAGGTGGAAGAAGAAGAGGGGATGTGGGGCTGGAGGAAGAAGACGGCAGCGGGAGCCCCCCCTGAGCTCCGGTGCTGGCTTCGCCACTGACACTAGCTTATCCTACCAAAGGACCATATATGCCTGATTACTTACAAGATTGAATCCACTCTAAATCAAGGTGGATGGGGCTAAGAAACAAAACCAGTCCCACCACATGCTAATAAAATACCAATCAACAAAAGACTCAAAGAAAACAATTGAACATGTTTGACTTCATAAACTAGTCATGTAATAAAAAATATATGCACAGAACCGGATTGTCGCACAAGTAAAGAGTCACTACTGGAAACTCAGGCTTTGCCGAGAGCCTGAAGCTCTCGGCAAAGGCCTCTATACCCTCGGCAAAGCCTCTGCCGAGGGTTGCTCTCGGCAAAGGGCCCCCGGGGAATTTTTTCTCGGCCACGATTCTTTGCCGAGCACCCGAGCTCTAGGCTCTCGGCAAAGCCTTTGCCGAGAGCCAACTGCGGGCCGCCGGCCAAAAAAAGTAGCCATTAACGGCGGTCGCAAGTTGACGGTTTTTGAAATCCTCTTTGCCGACGGCCTCATGGCGGGGCCGTCGGCAAATAAGGGGTTTTTATATTTTTCTTAGAAAATATGTGCCGAGAACCTGTGCCGGACCGTCGGCAAAGATGTTTTTCATTTTTTTAAAAAACCTGTTGCCGAGCGGCGTGGCCGGAGACCGTCGGCAAAGATGTTTTTATTTTTTTAAAAAAATTACTTTGCTGAGCGCTCCTGGCCATTACGCTCGGCAACTCTGGGAACATTCCCAGAGTTGCCGAGCGTAATGGCCAGGAGCGCTCGGCAAAGGCCTCTTTGCCGATGGCCCCTCTCGGCAAAGCTGTCAATTTTACTGTTTTAATTTTTTTTTTGGCTTTCCACATTGACAAACATACATATATATGACATATATCACATCCAGCACTCACATAACACATATATATCACATTCGATGCGTAAATGTCATCCAACACTACATATATAACATATGTAGCAAATGTGCATCACCACAAGTCCACAAGTGCATCAAGTTTGTCCATACAAATCCACAAGTGCCTCAAATCCATCGAAACAAGTTCACAACATGATCAACTAAGTCAAAGGGCCTACGGTGACTGCTGGTGCGGTGGGAAAGGTGTGAAAGGTGGCATCTGAGTGGCGGGCGACTAGAGGACTTGCTCACCACTTGGAGCCTGCTAATTCGAACCCGTCGAGAAAGGCTGCGCAAAGGAGACAAGATTGCAAGTGTTAGACATGATTAGATAGGAAAACCAGAAACTCTTTGCTATCATACTCACAGGAGTACCGAGGACTTGCTGTGTCGGAAACACCTGTGGAGGGACCGGAGCGATCGGAGCTAGGAGCCCAGGTGGTAGAGCCATACCACCTGACGTCGCAAGGTACCTAGTAAGTTCCTCGAACTTACTCGCCATTGCCTGCTGCAACCGGAAATACTCCTGCTGTTGAGCCCGCTCATGTGCTAGCTGGTCTGCTAGCTGCTGACGTAGAGCCCACTCCTCTGCTAGCTCGGCCTACAACATTTAACTTAAGTGTTTCAGTAATGCAAATCTAAGAATGTGTTTAAACATCAATATACAATGAATAGTGCATACCTCAAGGGTGTTCAACCGGCCTATCCCCACGCTCGGCCGTGCTCGTATCGGGGGGTCAGACTCCGTCCTCCGTGCTCGGACGTCGGCAAGTCTCAGGCTGGAACTGTCGATGATGCCATCGCCAATCCACAACCTCCCGTGCTTCTTGCCTCCTCCCAAGGCCATGACTATGTCTGTATCAATGTCATGCTCACTCGGGTTGTAATCTTCCCCATACTTCTGCTTACAGGCCTCTGTGTACTCAACGATGCGCCGACCGAAACTAGGGTTGTTGTATGCCTCCGGCCCGTCGCTCACGCTATAGGACACATCGGACGTCGCCTTGGCCTTGTGTGCCATGCACAAGGCATCGAAGTCCGAGCATTCCTGGCCAGGATGTGCCTTTTGCTGCAAGAAAAGCAGGACGAAGATTAGTGTGATAAAACAAGTTTGAGCCTCACAATCGATTAAAGAAACCGCGTACCCATAACTCCTTGTACTCTGGAAGGCTCCATTGGCCTTGGTGGTGTGATGGGCCTTCCATCATCAAACGCCTCTCTCGTGCAGCGTCGTGCGCCTGCTGGTACTCCTCCGTGAACCACTTGTCCACCTCCATTGCCCACGCGTCGGCTTTGGTGCGGCTCCACCAGGGAGTCACCTGCACGTCACGAAGTAATTGATACATGAGAAGATCAAACATAACATAAGTAATATCAAAACCTAGGAATATTAGTGTTGTTCATGTACCTCAAGGAACTGCTCACGAGTCAACATCGTCCTTCTTGCTTCTTCCTTGTCTATCTTTTGACCAAGCACCAACGCGTAGTAGGTTATGACGGCCTCGTGCTTTACCTCATGATGCATGTCTGTGACACGTTTCTGGCAGGAGTTCTTCAGGCACAGGTCCGCTCTGTCCTCTTCTCCATCCTCACATCTGAAGAAGGTCTGCATACAAATACGATGTCAAATTCATTATTTTAAGATTGAGTCAAACGAATGTGATGTATTGAGAAAAACTTTGTGCGAGCTAGAGTTACCCAAAATGTCCTCAGCACGCGCTCTGCCGTGTGGGTGAAGTCCCAGTCTTCACCTTGGTAGTAGTGGCCCCACGTGTAGGCTGGCTCTGTCCGCCTGTGGTACGTGACAATGCCGGGGTAGTGCTGCCTACACAGAAGCCCGACAATGCCGTTGGGCTTGCGTGAGTCGCCACCCGACACAACGATCCAGTTCCTGCACATGTCGAACAAAATATTAGTGACCCTCGATAATCAAAATGAAGTTAGGCATCTAAATTTACTTACATTCACCCTTGGGGGTGAATCACTGGGCGGTTCTGAGGGAGCGGGGGCTGAGGGAGTCGTGCAGGGCCTCGCAAGTAGACCTTCACCGCCCTAGCGGCCTCCCCCGAAGAACCCGCACCCGAGGCGTCGGTCTCCATCGGCTGGCCCTCACAACCGCCAGACGGCTCATCCACCAGCAGCTCGTCGTCGTCCTCGGTCCCCCGTGCACCGTCCGTCAGCTCGGGAGGTGGCCTCCTGGCCCTCCTGGGCCTCCTCTCCGACCCCTCCGCGTCGTCCGTATGGAAGGTGCACAATCATATGATGCATTGCCAAGAAGAATCCAGGTGGAAAGATTTTCTCCAACTTACATAGTAACACAGGGGCCGCTTTCTCCAACTCTCTACATACGGTCCGAGAGAACAACCCATACGCCAGGAAGTCATGAATAGAGTACTGGTACCAAACGTACATCTTGAAGGTTGACCTTTTAGCTCGGTCGTATGTCCATACACCTTCCTCCCAAGCACTAATCAATTCATCCCACAAAGGCTCCATGAACACACCCATATTACTCCCCGGGTGTCCAGGAATTATCAAGGACATGAATATGGTGTCCCGTTTGAAGGCGACACCGAGGGGGAGATTCAGGGGTATAACGAACACGGGCCAACATGTGTAAGGGGCGGTACTCATTCCATAAGGATTGAACCCGTCGGTTGCCAGCGCAACACGTACATTACGCGCCTCACCTGCTTTCTCAGGATGTTGTCCATCAAAGTATTGCCATGCTTCACCATCTGATGGATGTACCATCTTGTCAGGACTATACCGTATGCCATGCTTATGCCATGTCATCTGTTTGGCAGTTTCCTCAGTCATGTAAAGTCGCTGGATCCTCGGCACGAACGGAAGGTACCGTACGATCTTTTGGGCGATATCAGTCTGCTTCATCTGACCATCTCCAGCTGGTACCTCTTCGAACCTCGAGGATTTGCACTTTGGACAGTGGGTTGCATCCGCGTATTCCTTCCTAAATAGGACACACCCATTCACGCAGGCATCTATCTGCTCATACGGCATCTTAAGTGCTTTGAAGAGTGTTGTTGACTCATACATGGACGTTGGCAGGAAATGGCCCTTTGGAAGCAAGGAGCCAACAACGACCAACAACCTATTGAAGCCTGCTCGACTGATGTTTAACTCGGATTTCACCCCTAATAACCGTCCAATGGTGTCCAGTTGCGAAACGGTGGTGTTGTCGTGAAGAGGTATCTTTGCCGAGTCCATCATCTTGTAGAACAACTTTGCCTCCTCCTCCATCGCCTCCTGATCACGGGTGTCATTGAAAAGTGCTTGGTGGGCATCTTCTAACATGTCTACAACCCCGGCATCATCATCACACGCCTCCAGGCGTGGTCTCACCACCTCCTCTCTCATACGATGTGCTTCACCATGGTAGATCCACACGGTATAGTCTTTGGTAAATCCATTGTACAGAAGATGTCGGCCCATATCCTCCTTGCTAACTCTCCTCTTGTTGTCACATTTTGTGCAGGGACACCAAACTAGCAAATGACCACGCGAATTGGCCCATGCAAATTCCAAGAAATCATTGGTCTTATCCTTCCATTCATCGTCAAAATCACGCTTACTTCTCCGGCCGGTGTACATCCACTGACGGTCCTCCATCCTTTATCAATCAGGAATGCGAACCATGAAATCCATGTACATCGTGATCCTACTGTCTAATAGGTGAGGATAGGTCCTAATCCCACCCGCGGATCCGTATATGAGTTAGTTTCCATGCCCCGATCCGATCGAGGCAGAATTTCGGCAGCACCTCCCCGCTGTTCTCCAGATACACGTCCTAGTATGGAGATTGTGTATCCAGAGTACAACAGGAGGTGATGCCGAAACTCTATCTCAGATTGGACCGGGACATGGAAACTAACTCATCTACGGATCCGCGGGCTGTCCAGAAAACGTGGACAATCCGAAACAGATACGGTCGTAGGTATGCACAAAAATGCATACCTCCAGCCGTATCTCTTTCGAACGGGAGACACCTAACTAGGTTACGCGATCTACGACCATACGACCAGAAGACGGGTTATTCATACCTAGGGTGCCGGTGACGAGGCGCCGCAGTGCAGGCAGACCCGCAACGCCAAGGAAGAAGATCAGGGTCGTCGAGGTACTCCGGCTTGCCTTCCACTAGCCCCTCTCTGCAAAAAAAGAAATGAGCATACAACTTAGTTCAAAATTTCGGCAGCACCTCCCCTGCACGGTGAGGTGTCAAAACCTGCAATTAAACATTCGACACGAAGGCCGACAACCAGATATATGCATTCGCATCGAACTCAACAAGGCATTGCCAATTCACATTCATATTCTACCACTAGTCATTCTACCACTAGTCATTGCCAGCAAGTCATTACCACTAGTCACATTCACATGCCGGCTCACCTTGCTCGGGCGGACGGACGCGGATGGACGACGACGGCGGGGCTGTACCGGGCGTTGGCCCTGTGCTTCTCCTCCCCCTTCTTGATCCTCCCTCTCCTTTTCCTCCACCCCCTACTCCATTGCTCCCCCTCCCTTCCTCCTCTTCTCCGGCAGCCGGTGTGGGGAGTAGGCGGGGTAGGCGGACTGGCACGGAGGCTGCGGGCGCAGCGGCGGCGCCCGCGAGGTGGTGGCTGCGGGCCTCGGTGTCAGCGGGCGAGCGGTGGTGGCTGCGGGCGTCGGTGGGGGCGGACGAGCGAGCGAGAGTGGCGGCAGGCGGGCGAGCGGGCGAGCGCAGCGGCGGGCGGGCGAGCGCGGGTGCGTCGGCGAGGGCGGACAAGCGCGGGTGCGTCGGCGGGGGCGGACGAGCAGGCGAGCGCGGCGGCGGGCGGGCGAGCGCACCGGCGGGCGGGCTGGCGCCGGGGGCAGGCGAGGCGGCGGCGGTTGGTGCGTGTGTGCGTGTGAGTCTGAGTGTGTGGTCGGGCGTGTGTGCGTGAGTGGTTGGTGAGTGCGGCTAATGAACTGTGGATGGCGCTTCTTTGCCGAGGGCCTCTAGATCTCGCGCTCGGCAAAGGTAACAATATTTTTAAAAAATCAAAAATATATATTTGCCGAGAGCCAGATCCGAAGGCTCTCGGCAAAGATTCCGTTCTTTGCCGAGCGTCGCGGTCCAGCTCTCGGCAATGACGTTGACCACTGGTTTACCACGGTTGACTGGCCATTGCCGAGAGCTGAGTGGAGCCATCGGCAGAGTACGCTTCTTTGCCGACGGCCAACCCTCGGCAACCCTGCCTTTGCCGAGTGCCCCACAAGGCTCTCGGCAAAGTATTAATTCTTTTTTTTATTTTTGGGTTGAGTTTTTTCTGTGTTAAAGGTACAGTAATTAAAGCTTGATTTTCAATTTTGGGATTTTTCTGAAAAAGTTTTACTATATTTCATGCATTTTCGTCATTTTTTTAAATTTCTTTACATAGTTCAAATTTGAACTGCAAGTCATCAAAATAGTGCATCTATATGATTGCAAAATTGATATTCTTGCTTGTTAGTGTGAGTTTAGTCCTAATCTAGGGCCACGTGCCAAAATTCAAACATCTTTGTGTGGATCACATGTCCACCCACTTGCGTGCGATTCGTTTTCAAATTATATAAAATGCAAACAAAGTCGAAAAATCATGAAATTTGACGAGTTGTCATTATATCACATGTGTAGTCAGTGGTAAAAATTTGACATGATTTCGTGGAAGTTTCGACCCCGGACTGCAGAAACCAGGAGATCTCCAACATGTGATCATAGACAATGTCCTGGAGATCTCCCGATTTCTGCAGTCTGGGATCGAAACTTCCACAAAATCATGTCAAATTTTTACCACTGACTACACATGTGATATAACGACAACTCGTCAAATTTCATGATTTTTCGACTTTGTTTGCATATTATATAATTTGAAAATGATTCGCACGCAAGTGGGTGGACATGTGATCCGCACAAAGATGTTTGAATTTTGGCACGTGGCCCCAGACTAGGACTAAACTCACACTAACAAGCAAGAATATCAATTTTGCAATCATATAGATGCACTATTTTGATGACTTGCGGTTCAAATTTGAACTATGTAAAGAAATTCAAAAAAAAGACGAAAATGCATGAAATATATTAAACTTTTTCAGAAAAATCCCAAAATTGAAAATCAAGCTTTAATTACTGTACCCTTTAACACAGAAAAAACTCAACCCAAAAATAAAAAAAGAATTAATACTTTGCCGAGAGCCTTGTGGGGCACTCGGCAAAGGCAGGGTTGCCGAGGGTTGGCCGTCGGCAAAGAAGCGTACTCTGCCGACGGCTCCACTCAGCTCTCGGCAATGGTCAGTCAACCGTGGTAAACCAGTGGTCAACATCATTGCCGAGAGCTGGGCCGCGACGCTCGGCAAAGAACGGAATCTTTGCCGACGGCCCAACGGCAGAGCCCTCGGCAAAGTGAACGGCAGCCCAGATGTCACGGTGCTTGTTCCTTCTCCGAGGGTGCCGTCGTTGCCGAGAGCAGGCCCTCGGCAAAGACTGGATTCTGCCGAGGGTCCCCACCTGCCGACGGCGGGACGCTCGGCAAAGGTAACAATGCCGTGAGTGTTGTTTTGCCGAGTGAGACTCTCGGCAAAGCTAGTCTGTGCTGAGGGCCCGATAAATAGCCCTCGGCAAAGCTTGGAACACTCGGCAAAGCCTGAGTTTCCCGTAGTGAGTGTGTGTAGGTATATCTTCTTTTGATATGATACATACGCAAAAAAAAGTGTTGCCTAATTAAACCAAAAGTAATGTGTGTGCACGATACTCTTGTACAAGTTTCGCCCCATGGTACCAATGCATATTATGCTGGATTAAATCTTCTATTACTCATAAGGTGATCATGAATGATGCCAAGTTATGTGAGCCCAAAAGTAAAATGAGCACGACACACCTACCTTGACAAGTTCTTCCTCTTACATCCTATGTTAGTGCAATACATTGACCGATGCACTGGTCCATCTTTCTAGTTTTCACATCTATCACAGTGCACCAGCTAGCCACACATGACAGAGTCTCTCATGTGGTGTATGTGACTTTGTCCCTTTCGTTTTGGAAAATTGGATCATATACATAATAGCAGTTTTTATGTGACTTGTTAAATAATGGATGATGACACTTATTAATTTCTTTCTGAAGATATCAACAACAGCACCTTGCATTGTAATAATCATCACTACTATAGAATGGAGATTTTATTAGAGTCAAAAACCCTCATGAAAATAGCTAAAACCACCACGAAAATAGTCCATGACATGACACTCATGAGAATCCCCTCACAAATATGGCTCCATGAAAATACCATTTTCATGAGAGTGGACCACCATGGTTATATTTCGTGATGGTATTGTATATATGATTTATTTTAATTTGTTGAACATGATTAACCATTGCACTTTTGATATGCAGCTGCTTGTTATGGCCTCAGAAGAAACAAGTTACGATTTTAAAAGTCAAGAAGTTGGCAGCGTACGTGAGAATTGATCTAGTATATATTGATAGCTTTACTACTTTATCATGTAAGTGTGCGCTGTCTGCTACCCTCCCCATCTTGAAATTGATGACTTGGATTAAGTCATGCAAGTAACCGCTCCAACAAACTGCTAGCCAAGTATGTTGGTGACGTTGACCTTGTATGACTAAAGTGGTCATTGATGACTTGACAGTACGGAGATCGTGTAGTATCCATATTAAGTATAAAGCAAAGATATTGCTTGTTTGAAAAGGCCTTCATGGCGATCAATATCATACAAATAGAAGCTAGCCTTGCTTGACTGACCCAAAAGTAAAGCACGTGTGGAAAAAACTAACCCTCACTACGGGAAACTCGGCCTTTGCGCACGGCAATCGCTTTGCCGTGCGTTTTCCCCCGAAACGCACGGCAAAGACCGCACGGCAGATTTTGCACAGCAAAGGGTCTTTGCCGTGCGTTTTTTATCGATACGCACGGTGAACCTTTGCCGTGCGCTAATGTTGCCACACGGCAAACATTTTGGAAATGATGTAAAAAATTGTTGTGCGCCTAAAGCAACGCACGGCAGACATTTTCGAAACAAAATAAAAAAAAGTTCCACAGCCGCCCGTCCGGCCGCCTGTCCGCATCCACCGCCGTCCGGCCACCCACCACATCCACCGCCGTCCGGCCCCTGCCTCCACATCCACCGCCGCACCGCCACCACGTCGCCGCCCGACCACCTGTGGAAGAGAGAGATAGATTGAGAGATAGAGAGAGAAAGGGAGAGAGAGAGACAGAGAGAGAACCTACTGCATGGTCCGCCGCCGCTGGGCCATCCACCTCTGGGCGGCGGGGTCGTCGTAGGGGACGTGCTCTTCCTCGGGCCCGCGCGGATCTGGTCGGCGGCCAGGCCGGCGGCGGCCGTCTCTCCTCCCACGGGATCTCCACCTGTGGACCGAAATAGTGAGAGAGAAAGAGAGGGGGGAGGGGGAGTACTTGCCGTACCGGATCTGGAGGCGGGGAAGCAGGAAGCCGGATCTGCGGCCGGTGGAGCACTGAAGCGTCGCGGCCTCCGAGGCCGGTGTGCCCCTGCGCGCCGGCACGAGTGAGGGAGGCAGCAGGGAGGGGAGCGAGCCGGCGCGGAGGTCTGGGGCGCCGCCACCGCCTAGGCTCCTGGAGGCGCGGCGGGCGGGAGGCGGGCGGGCACATGGAGGCGGACACTCGACGGCCGGCGGAGGATAAAACGCACGGCAAACAAGACCTTTGTCGTGCGTTTTTTTCTAGCGCACGGCAAACAAGACCTTTACCGTGCGTTTTATCTTTGCCGTGCGTTCTATAAAAAACGCACGACAAACAAGACCTTTGTCGTGCGCCCGAAATAAAGCGCACGGCAAAGATTTCGACGCACGGCAAATGTGGGTTTTCCCGTAGTGCCTTGCGTAAGTTTTCCCCCTGTTGGGATGGATGCAATGTATCTACTGGTTTACATCTTCTACTACTCATCAGGTGATCACGAATAGCATGCATTGACCGGTGTGTCCAGCATAATTTTTCTAGTTATCACATAAGTGCACCAGCTACGCGCACACAACTGGAAACAAGAATGTTTTTGTCGTGGAAAACTGACAGGAAATGTACGTATATGCCAGGGTCTCGTATGTGTGACTCTATCCATTTTATTTTAGTAAATTGGATACATCATCTGCATACATATTACATTTTGAAGTCAGTTAATTATATATGGGCGTGGACACACTTATTACTTTCTTCTGAACCATCTCAACAAAAGTAACTTGCATGGTAATAATTAAAATGAGTCCACATCAAGGAATCATTTACCAGATTTAAATTTTTTTCATGGGGATATTGACATTCTTGAGCACTGCTGGAAATCCCCACAAATCAAAATCTATTCTTTAAAAAGGTAGCCATCTTGAACCTGTACCCCAAAAGCACAAGAAAACAAAATGGCTTCCAGTGTTTTGATAAGAGCAAAGTCTAAACTTCAAATTTGTTAGTCGAGTGTACTCCAAACTTTAAATACCTTTTTTTGTGCAGCTTCTTGCTTGTTGCCCGAGGAGTAGGTAATTAAGGAAGGTTACGTGTGTGATACAAACAAAGTCATGAAGTTGACTAGGCAGAGACCAAGTACTTTTTGACCTGTTCTTGATGAAGGACCTACTTGTTTAACTTGCAAGCAATTAGTTACCAAACAAAATGTAACAATTCGGACACATTGGTGACCAAGTTAATGTTGGTTATTACTTGTTTAACTTGCAAATAATAACCAAACAGGTGTAACAACTCCGACACAATGGTGACCAAGTAAATGTTGGTAAAAATTAGTTTTTCACAACTTATGTGATCACAGGTGGTTTCATGCCGTTATAACATCAGTACTGATTTTTTAATTTGGTACTGTTTATATTTCCTACTACCAATATGTTTATTGCAAGTTAAACAAATGGACCATGTGGTGAGCCGGCTATGAGCTTCTAATACCCTGGTACTATGTCCATTCATTTGTTTACAAAACTGAGTCATATAGGTCATATTAGAATTTTTTTCATCAGTTATGTAAACAATGGACATGGCCAGTTGGTTCTTTTATGAGCTATATTGATAACACTAACTTATTATCCGGTAGCACATGATTAATTAATATCCAGCATGGATTCATTTCTGTCACTAAAATTATGGTGCTCATCAATCAACATCGCTGCTGTGGGAGATCTTACTCTCTTGGTTTCTTGTCTTTTTCTTTAGCCCCAAGAATTTTTAATGGTTGAGATTGCCAACTGAGGGTAACAACCATCGATCCTATGTATGCCATTAAGGTAACCATCTCATGTATGTCATTCATCAAATTTGGCCAGGGGCAAATTAAAATTACCCGATCAGATTTGGTAGTAGATTTTGGATGGTTGATGTAGCTATGCTATTTCATCTTATGTATGACAAATTCTTCTGTTGGAGGATGAGCAATAACAAGTATTCCAGTAGACCCGCTTCCGCTCGAGTCGCCCCCGCCTCGGGCGACTTGGGCGGCACCTTCCTCTCCGGCGAGAGCCCTCCTTCCCCCAGCTCCCCCTCCCTGCCGCCGCAAGAGGGACCGGCCGGGTTCCCGCGCGGGCCCCAAGGACGGCGGCGGCGGGGCCTCTCTCGGTGGTTGCGTCTGTCCGGGGCGGCGGAGCGGCGCGGCGGCACCCTGTCGGCCTCGGCGGCAGGGCATGAGATCCGGGGTCCCCGCGGCCGGATCCAGCTGCCCCCGGGCCGGATCTGTGGCGTGAGGCCGTGGGGGACCCGGCGGCGGCGGCGGCGGCATGCGTGCGGCGGCACCGGCCGCGAGGCGCGGTTCCTGCATCCCCAGACCCAGACCCGGCCCCCCCACGGCCGGATCTGCGGCGGGCGATGGCGGGGGCGTCGTTCGCGGAGGCGGCGACTCCTGGTGGTGGCTCGGTATGACGGCGATGGCTCGGTGCGGCGGGTACGGCTCGGCGCGACGCCCGGCAACGTACGGCTGGCCATGGGCGTGGACGACACCTCGGTGCGGCGTCCCGCGCCCCACGGTGGGCGAAACGACGTCATGGTGGTGTGGTTCGGCCCTCGGCGCTGCACCGTGGTGGTGCGGCGGCCGCTCGCCCGGGGGTGAGAGGTGCGGCGCCGCGGTGGCGTTGGCCTCTCCACGGCTGTGGCGGGCGGCGGGATTTTGGTTGGCCACGGCGGGGACGTCAAGATGCTACCACCTGGATGGACCGCGGCGACTGCGTTGGCGGCGACCGGTGTCTTTGCCGGCCCGGCGCATCATCGGGGAGTGGGGACGGCACAGTGCGATGAAGCTACGACGGCAGGAGGCGGGGTGCTGCGACAGAGATGTTTCCCCGCCGGCGGTGACTGCGGGGGTGGTACCGGCTTGCTGCGACGATCGGTTGCAGCCGGATTGGTCGCGCTGGGCGCAAGCCCTTTCCAGATTCGTTCTAGGGGTTGGCGGCGGTGCCCGCGGGCGTCGCTCTCCCTGCTGAGGGCGCCACCTTTGAGCGACAATCCTGCTGCATGCTCTCTGGGTGAAAACCTAGTCCAGTTTCTGGACGGGTGACGGCGGCGCCTACGGGCGCCGTAACTTCCTTGGAGGCGTCGCCTTAGAGGCACCGTTCGCTTCGTTGGCGCATCCAGTCTGCTCTTCGTGGTTACTCCGGCTGGTGGCGATGAGTCTGTCGTATGCCATGTGTTAAGGGGGTTGCTTACCTCGAGCCTCGACGTCGGCCCTCCTGTTGGCGACCGGCGGTCTTCTCTCGGCTGCTGCTTCGACTGCTTGCAGCGTTCCGCGGTGCCTGGTGTTGCTCGGCGACCTCCAGTGCGGTGCGGGACAGCGTTGTGGGACGGCGCTTGCAGCAACGGCAACCAGAGAGGACTTGGCCTGCAGCGGATCGTGGCGGGGCTTTCAGCATGGCTGAATTCTCCTGGTGCGGTACAACGTCGGAAGACGGCGCGGGCGACACCTTCGGTCTCCAAGCTCGATGGCGGAGACTTGCGCGACAGGAAAGCAACATCATGATTTCGAGTCACGGCGGGGGGCTGCGGCTTGTTGTGGTTCCTGGGGGCAGTGCACCTCTTCGTGCTTCTTCGACGGCCATTTTTGAGATGAGTCCGGAGCGCGTGCCGTGCCGCGGGTTGGAGGTCCCCGCGCACGTGAGAGAGGCATGCTGAGTGGCGGGTTGGTGGTCCCCGGGCACGCGAGAGTCGGTGGTTTTGGACTCGGTGATCTTCATGCCGTCGGGAGGCCCGGTTTGGTTGCAACAACACCGCGGCGTTGGGTCCTGCACGGCGGCGGCCCTTTTCGGTGTGGTGTTGCCTGTCTCTCGGCTCCTCTTTCGGCGGCGGTCTTCACCTCAAGTGGCTCGATGCTAGCACTAGTGTGGTCTGGTGGGTGGAGCTGTGGTTTGCTTTGTCTCTCCTGTTGTCGTTGTGAGTAGTTGTTTCGGCCGGGTTGATGTCCCAATCCAACCGGCCAGTGCGACCCGTGTTGATGTCCCAATTCAACCGGGTGAGTTTTTTATTTTTTCTTTCTTTTCTGTTTTCCTGCCTATGGTCTCCTAGGATCATAGTCTTGTATTTTTTTCTGCTATATCAATGAAGCTCGCACTATCTTGTGCGGTTCGTTAAAAAAAATTCTTCTGTTGGACAGTTCAACATGACTTTTTCAGTTGCTCACAAGTTCACACTGCCATGTGCTATGTGGCTATATAAGCACACCCGTCTCTCTTCTTGGCCAAATCATCAACACACAGAAAACACAAGCAGCTGGTTGGCCAACTGCAAAGAGTGCAAACACAAAAGCACAAGGAAACAAAATGGCTTCCTCCTCATACTTCCTTCTGGCAGTTTTTCTTGCATTGGCCTCATCTCAAGCCATTGCATCTGATCCTAGTCCACTTCAGGACTTCTGTGTCGCTGACAAGCACTCACCAGATATATATCTGCACTTATATGACTTTCTTTAATTCATGTTTCGATGTTAATGTATCTAGTAAGAACTAACAAATCAAAACAGTTCTCATCTGTCACAGCTCACATCTTTGTATATTTATTTTCTTCTTCTACACAAACATAGAGAAGTTGATGATCAGATGTTCTTCCTAGTACTAACCTATGAGTATCTACTGCATCTCTATATGTACAGTGAATGTGAATGGATTTGAATGCAAGGACCCCATGGCCGTGACTGCAGATGACTGTTTCAAGGCAGCTAAACTTAATGAGCCAAGGAACACCATGCATAGCAAGGTGGGATCTAATGTCACACTGATCAATGTCATGCAACTCCCTAACCTCAACACTCTTGGCATCTCTCTGGCTCACATTGACTATGCACCCTTAGGTGAGAACCCACCACACACTCACCCACGTGCCACTGAGATCCTAACGGTGCTCGAGGGAACCTTGTATGTAGGGTTTGTCACCTCCAACCAAAACAACAGTAACACATTGTTTGCCAAGGTTCTCAACAAGGGTGATGTGTTTGTATTCCCCGAAGGGCTCATCCACTTCCAGTTCAACCCCAACCACGACAAGCCAGCAGTTGCTATCGCTGCGCTCAATAGCCAAAACCCCGGTGTTATTACCATCGCCAATGCGGTCTTTGGATCAAAGCCACCAATCTCGGATTTTGTGTTGGCCAAGGCATTCCAGGTGGAAAAGGGGACAATTGATTGGCTCCAGGCTCAATTTTGGGAGAACAATCACTACTAAACGACTACCGAAAGTTTATTGCTTGACATGCAGTTTGCGAACAACTTGTTTTTAGTTTCTACTATGCTATGATCGTTATGTAAAATAAATGGCAAGTATTTTTATACTGCTGTTGTTGTGTTCTTAATTAAGGTGTACCTATTTGGAATATATATATCTCTACGTACTGGAAGCTTTTGTATGCAAATAATTTCTGGACCCCAGTTTACATAGGAAAATACATGTTCTAACATGTGAATTTATTTTTCAATAAAACCAAGTTGAACTTATTATGGGGTACACGTATGGTGATGGAGGCTGCAAAGCATATGCAGTCTCCCCGCCCCAGCCTTCCTCCACGTAGTACATGCTCAAGCTGCTCCAAACGTAACATTGATGCACGGACGACCAATGAGTAGATGCAGTTGCTCCCGACTCTACTTTGACTACCTTGACTATAAGAAAAGGCAATCAACTCAGCAAGGAAAGCTTTCAAACATACTCTCCTTTTATGCAATTATGAAATTACTCATTTTGATGGAGATTTGTAGCATCATTCAAGTAAATACAAATTGAGATCGTAGAAACATGAGCTTGTGATATAGCTACACCTAATTCCAGATCGGTTAATGCTAGAACTATGAATAAGGGACCAAGATCTCCTATGAAGTAGAAAATATTATTCAGAAATAGCATAGTACAAGCAAACCCACTTAAAATCTTTACTGAACTATGACCGGCCATCATATTAGCAAATAAACGTATTCCTGAGCTTAATGCATGAAAACAATGAGAGATTAGCTCAAGGAGTACCAAAAAAGGTGCTAATGGCAGTGGGACTCCCGCGGGTAATAAGAAGCTAAAAAATGAAGCCCGTGTCTTTGAAATCCAACGATCATAATGCCTATAAAAATGGAAAATGAAAGAGCCAAAGTAATGAGAAAATGACTTGTCACTGTGAAGCTAAAAGGTATCATACCCTGGGGATTACGAAATAACGAAAAAGTAAAAGTGACCGAGATGCAAACAATGGCTCTCTAGGCTCGCGAACAGCGCATGGACACCGGCTAGCATCTCCAACTTCATATGTTCAGCGCTGCCCCATGATGTCAAGCCCATGTGTGTAATAATGTTAATTCATTTCAATAAGGCTTTCCTTCATTAAAAGAACATTTTGAAGTCCACAATGGTCGCATGAATGCCAGCGTAGGTTTCTGATATGGATGGCCGCAGTTGCAACATCTGAGGACATAGGAGCTAAAGCATGGTAGACCAGTTGGAAACATTAATATTTTGTATCTTTCCAATTTGAGATTGTTTATTAGGTTGGATTAGGTGAAATGTAAAGATATTGTAATAAGGTCTGGTTGTAATGTCATTCTTGGAACTATCAACTCTTCCGTACGTATTGAGTCCATGCATGGACTGCATTATGCACTTCAACATCCCTCACAATCCACCAGCTATACCCATTATCTTTTACCATATCGCCATACATGTGATTATATATGTTTTCCTCTCTAAACAAATTTAATGTGATACTAGACAAACTATACATGTACCCCATAATATCTAACTAGTATTGACTAGGAATTTATTTTGTGCCTCGAAAAAATGTCTCAAAAGCCGAGATTCCTGCATACTACCGCTAATAGAAAATATCTTTTCTCATGTACAAGTATTCTGCAATCAATATTTGAATATGGCAACAGATTATTTTCTCAAATTGCTCTAACCATCGCTATGATGTAACCATATATGCACTGTTGTTCAGGCACATATGGATATATATGATCAAGCAAACTAAAATTTAGAAAAAACTGAGATCAACTACAGATTCGAGAAAGAGATTGATGCCAGGGAAACTCGAACATGACGATCATAAACATCATAGTTTTTTTAATATTTGTAGTGTGAGAGGGATTGGGGCTAGCTTGCAAAGGATGCCCTGATGCAAATAATGGGGAATAATAAATATTAACCATTGTATGCACAATTGAAATGTGTCAGACACCTACATATTTGTTTGATTTATACTTCCTCCATACTCAAAAAAACTTACGTTTAGGACAACGACACGTGTCTCCAAAGCATAACTTTGACTTCTTATTTTTATAAAAATATTTATCAAAAACTGAAATATGTATACTTCTATAAAAGTATTTTTCAAGACAAATCTACTCATATAGTTTTCATATTTCTAAACTCAACAACTTAAAAGTTATTCATGATTTATGTTTCCAATGTTTGACCAAAACCTTGTCGAAAATGTTAAGCTTTTTGAGTACGGAAGGAGTATTTAATATTACCTAGTTTGTATGGGAAGTATTTAGTTATATGCTGTAAATTAATTATCTTATAAGGTACGATTATAAATCATAACATATTCGTGTATGTCATTAGTATTCACAAGTTGATGATATATATATATATATATATATATAATAATGTAAACTATTATGCCGTGGCCATATATTTGGCCTAATTAACTAAACAACACTTTTCATTATGTTGCAGCTTCCTACTGTTGCATGAAAGGAGCAGGTAAGAACGTATGACACGATCAATGCAAGATGTTGACTTGCTAGATCATGTGGTCGTTGTTGATCAGGTATTGATACAAGCATTAGTCGTTCAACCTGTAGTACTATATGACTATGAATAATTTTTGCATTTCTACTCCAAAACCAAGTAAACATATTCACAGGAAACCTGCTGACATGAAACATGAAAGTGAGAGAAAAATAACGCATACTTTACATATAGTACTTAATATATGTTCATGATCATGATGAATTCTGGATGCATCCAGACTGAGTCAGATTAGTTTGTACAGTGGATAGTAAAGATGGTATTATACAAGTTAACTATGCTATTTCATTAGCATCAGGTTAGAGCAGGCAGAGACCATGTCAACCAATTCACAGGATCCATCTGCTGCACATGAGTCCACACTCTTGCATGCATGGATGGATTTATTTGCAAAGACCCCAATATGACTGTGACCGGCCACACAGCACACGACTTCTTCAAAGAAGTCAGCATCTTGCCTACGGATAACATGACTACTTGAACAGCAAATGAGCAATGCAAGATTGCAAGGTGGGCTCCGCCATGCATTTCAATGGCCTGAACACCCTGTTGGGTGTCTCTTGGGCCCGCATTGGTTGTGCACCCTTTGGTGAGAATCCACCTACGGGCACGTTCTCATGCCAGTAAACAGCAAGTTTCGCATACTATGGCCCCGATTATTTGGATCCCAGCAAATGAACTTTAGCTGGGGTAACCAGTTAATTATATAATAGCTACTTCATCCATCCCAAATTGTAGCATTTATAAATTTATAGATTTTGCTATCTTTGTAGATATACACTATTTCTAGATACACAATAAAGATTGAACCTACAAGTATCAAAATGACTTACAATTTGGGACAGATGGAGTAACATTTAGCTGGATGGTAGGTAGGACACCAACACTGAAGAAGCACATATTAGATGGAGATCCAAACAGCAACTCAGCTAATTTTTAGCTGGTAAATTAACTTTAGCTAGGTGGGATCCAAACCAGGCCAGTCAGTGCGGCCGATCATGCATGCTAGGGCTAATAAACAGCAAGTTTCACATACAACTACCTGTTTTAGCTGGTGTATTCTTGATAATTGCCCCTGTTAAATGTGACAGTTTGACATCAACATATTTTTGTTCTCTAAACGAAACTTACTATGAGTGGTAATATATTAATTACTAATAAGCTCCTCATCAATCAATGTGAACAATATATATCATGATGTAAAGGCAATGCATGATGCGTTTCTAGGGGCAAGGAACATAACTTGTACGTGCACCTCAATTTCTTCAAGGTCTACTCCACCATCAAAATCCACCAAGCTACATGCATGTCCCGTACAATACAACTAGGTCTCTCCCTGTTCACAAATTTTAATTACCTTAATATTGTACAATTTCATGTCATCAAGCTAAATGATGCTAAGGAAAATATATTTACCAGCATATAAGAAATTTACCAAGGCAACAAAAAATAGAATCAACCAGAGACTCCTTTACTGGCGTAAAGAAGTTTATGCCAAGGTTATATTCTCGACCGGTTACTAGCAGTTACTTAATGATGTATTGCTTTTCAGATGTACTGCCCATAACTTCGAAGCCAATTTGTTAGTTTCGAAAGGTACTAGAAATTTCTTAACAGCCCAGAACATGAAATAATCATAATCACTACTAGCCAGTCCAAGTGCTATTTAACAGACCAAGCGTGCTAATTAAATAAGCTATTTAGCTGCCAGCCTTCGACTAGAAAAATAGTATCCGTATAATGTGCTATGGACCTGACAACTAACATAGTATAATATAAAACCAAGTTTAGACAAAATTGAGGCCGAGTACAGATAAATGCATGAAGAGATGCCATTTACACATCACCATCTAATTATGTGGACAGCTGATTTGTGTATATTCACTAACATATCAAAAATTGATATTTCAATTAGGCAAGGGTAATACGCATCTTGATCTATATATGTAAACATAAAGAAAAGAACATGTATATGTTCCAAGTTTTCCTATAGCAAAGACCACGCCGGCATAGTTAGAGTAAAATCAGTAAAGTTGACTTAGCTTTGAAAAGTTCATATAAGATGCGAAACTTAGTCAGCATGTTCTCTTGCACCCAGATACCATTTCTTCTATTGAACGATTCAACATGAATTTTTTGGTTGCTCACAATTTCACGCTACCGTGGCTATATAAGCACATCCATCTCCCTGCTTGGCCAAAACCAACACAACAAACACAAGCAGCTAGTTAATTACCCAACTGCAGAGAGAGAGCAAACACAAAAGCACAAGGAAAGAAAAATGGCTCCCTCCTCGTACTTCCTTCTAGCTGTTTTTCTTGCGTTGGCCTCATCTCAGGCCATTGCTTCTGATCCTAGTCCACTCCAAGACTTCTGTGTCGCTGACAAGCACTCTCTCTCTCTCTCTCTCTCTCTCTCTCTCTCTCTCTCTATATATATATATATATATATATATATATACGGCGAGGCTAAAATGCAACAAGGTGCATTTACTATAAGAAATGCACAGACCCCATATCTATCAGTCCAGCCCCGCAGGCTTTCTTCCCAACTCCGCAGGCCTCCTCGTGGGCCGCACACAACCATCCCCGCGGGCCTCGCGCACGTGGGCCGCATACAACCACCCCCACAGGTCTCGCGCACGTGGGCTGTGCGCAACCACCCTAGGGCTCCGTGCGTCAGAGCATCTGGCACCAATTGCAACACAAGATAACTATCATTTGCAACACAAGGTTCTCAAAAAAAAAACAGTTGCAACACAAGATAACTATCATTTGCAATGTCGTACGTGCGGTAGTTCCACCCGGGGCACACGTGAAGTTAAGGCGGCAACAATTTAAAACAAATGAAAAGGAAATTGTCCGGACATAATAAAAAAACGCATCTTGTTCTGCTCCCACGCGAAACAAAACACATCTCAGTCTGTCCTATCCCACCACCTCTCTAGATCACCAGTGCTGTCAAATCCGCCACATCCAGCAGCGACTGCCACGTCCGGCAACCATCCTCGTCGAGATTGAAGCTTGCCATTGGGTGTCTTGTTCCCGAATGGGATCTTCAGTATGTACAATAGTTAGAAATGGCTGCTGCTACAAATTACATAGAAAAAGTACAGTGAGTTGAAGTTGCAACATGTAAGACACATTAAACAAAAGTTATGAAGAATGTGGATGCTGCAAAGCTGTATATGGAAACAGACAAAAAAAGACTACCCAGATAAATATAAAAAAGTGTGATTCTGAATCCATCCCAGTAGTATGCTGTGTAAAAAATAAAGTTCCAGAAAAATAGAGAGCCCAAAAAAATAGTGCCTTTGTTGAATAGTCATAAAAAGAGAATTAAAAATATCAAATTGCAACTACCCAGTGAATCCAATTGCATAACAGTTGCAATAATATATTTAAACCAACTACAACTAGTGCCATAGGTCAGTTGAATTACGATAATATTTTTTAAAATTAAATCAAATTACCACAGGTGCCTTGAGCCAGTTGCAACAAGTATATAGGCTCAATTGCAATACATGTGAAGATTCAAATTGCCACAGGTGCCATGAGCCAGTTGCAACAAGTATATAGGCTCAATTGCAATACATGTGAAGATTAAGTAAGAATTGAAGCAATTACAGTTGACATGTTATCTAATTACAACAAGAACAGTAGCCTGGTTGCAATTTGGATAACCAACAATTACGACTACACTAGGTGCAGTCTAAATTAGAATTAAAAAAACAAAAGATCAAATGATAATGTTAGTACACACAAGATATGGAATTTTTGCAGAGGCACACATTACTATGCATCATGAATTCATGACCGCACAAGGCAGAAACCACACAGCATCACTCACTCTCATGCCCCCATAGGAGGATTGGATAGCACAATTCAAAATAAGGACGAGGGAGAAGCTAATGTTGGATTAAAAAATCATGCTTGTGGACTCACAAAAAATAATGTTAAAGTTGACCAGTTGAGGAGATTTACTTTTACTATTTCTTTTACTCCCTCCGTCTCATAAAAAGTGCAATTCTAGTTTTTTTCTAAGACAAATTAGTGGTAACGCGAAACTCCTCTAATTCCCTTATTTGTTGGCCATATACAGTAAGTTTGGCATGCAAATCGAATCTGATTACTTAATTAGATAGGTAATTAGATCTATTTCTAGGATTGCACTTCGAGAGTTTTTTTCAAATGCTAAGATTGAACTTTTCACGGACGGAGGGAGTATGACGTGCTACAGATTAATTCATGCACACATCTTCGCAAATGCAACTGGTCACTTCCCCATTTGCAACTAGGTCAGTAACACAGTTACAACTACACTAGAAAACCGGTTGCAACTATGACACTGCCATAATTGCTACATTAATCTAGTTATAACCGGATTACTAATAACCTAATTACAGGTGTACCATGACAAATTATCATCATAACTAGTTAGTTGCAATCAGAGATCAAACCCCTTAACTGATTGCAAGCATTGGTCAAGGTCGAACAGTTTCATAAGGCACACTAGAGCGTGGCCCTTGCAAACCCCCAAGCCCACGACATGCACCATGAAAGAGACATTTTTATTTTATTTTATCACCATGCAGCCCTAGTGAGACCTGCTCAATCGCCTGTCACTAGTCCGAGTTCTTTTTCAATGAGATATCCACTATCTTATTGCAAAATGACAATGCAAGTGCCACAGCAAAATGGTGTTGAAGATAATAATAAAGTTGCAACTGAAACAATTTGCAACAGCTCATGTCTTCCGGTTGCAACTAGGACAATAACCCGGTTACAACTACATAATAAATATGTGCACATGTCACATAACTGCAAGTAGAGCACTAATCTGGTCATTAGAAGTCAGTAGCAGGTACTCGTTGTAGTAACTTACAGCTGGTTGTGGCTCAGAGCTAGTCCCATTTGTGGCGCTCACCTTGACGCCCTCCTCCAGCTCTGAACGAAAATAGTAAAAGAGTTGAATCACAAACTTGTGAGAATAATACAATCATCGATAAAATACAGTTCATGCAGGAACAAAATTGCTAAACGTGACAGTCAGTGTACAGGAGAGAGTGGCAGATGGGCTTCTCCTGATGGATAATTGATTAATCCGACACTCCCAATACACACACATAGTTATCATCTCAAGTACACATGTCGATTCCACGCATAACTCTCGTGACACAGAGTTTTGTTTGTTTCGATCCAGTCCAACTGCATCTCCCCTTAATGGCTTAATCATTCTCACAACATGTCGACTATAGTATGAAAGAAAGAACAGAAAGGAAATCTCAAGGCAGGATTATTGCTGCAGAAACCCTGAACTTCACCCTTTCTTGTGTATTGGTTCAATCAGAGTGATCAGTAGCAGCCCAACTAATCAGAGTGCACTATCATCATCATCACTTCCACAGAAGAAAACACTGGTAAAACCCCCACCATCAGTTTCCAAAAAAACTACTAGCTTCAGTTTCCAAAAACGCATCCTGAAGCTTAAATATTGTCAGAAATCTCTCCTAGAATAGTGGCAAAACAGCAGGAATAGTGGCTCACTTCCCGGTGAGATCCACACAAGCCCTCATCTGTCAAAAATACACATGATTCAAACCCTAGTTGTTGCGGAAAAAACAACACATATCATAAATACACCCAGAAGGTGTGGCAGCATCAGCCTGATGCAAAATTTGGAAATGATTGCCACTGATGCAATAAGCTAGTTGTTTCATTCTATATTTCACAAATTGCAACTAGTTGTTTAAACCAATTGCATATTGGTGCTACGTGGATTACTACATTGCGAAGAATAGTCATTTTCTGCAGCAATAACTATAATAGTCATTTTCTGAAAGTAAATACACTGATGATGGGATTAAGATTATATCATGTGTGCATTAGGCAAACAAAATCAATCTACTGACTAACAGGCTATGAACACAAGTGCCATATATTTAAAATATTTTATCTAATTTTCAAGAAAAAGCTATCACTAGTTGAGAATGTAATAAACAGCCAGAAAATCATTTACAATTTTAGTCACAATCGATCAATTACAACTAGTCACATCCAAAATCTAGGTTGAGCTTCTATAAAAAAAAAGTTAAAGTGAACCGAATTGCCGCTGTTTCCTTGGGCCATTGGCAATAAAACTACTTCTTATATATGCATGTGTAGGTTGAGCTCTGATAACAAAAATTAAGTCAAATTATACCAAATTGCAACATGTGCCGTGGGCAATTGCATCCAAGATATGAAGGCCAATTGCAACCTTGGATATAATGCTAACATACACAACATGCAGATCAGAAAGAATTGCCGCTGGTGGCACGGGCCAGTTGCAACAAAACTACTAAAACAATTACTGCCATGTATATGAGCACAGTTGCAACACATGAATATGTGGGGTGAGCTCCAATTAAAAAAATCAAATTAAACCAAATTGTCACTGGTGCCACATGCCACTTGCAAGAAAAAAACTAAACCAATCGCTACTGCATGTACGACACAGTTGCAACGATATAAAAAAGGTCCATGACTAAAATTGGCATGGGTAATGAGGTGAGGGACTAACCATTAGGAATATGGATGGGATTGGGCCAATCCGGACATGGCCCCCATGGCTGACCTAATATTCCGCGTTTACTTGTGGTCTCGATGGCCCAAAGGGCATTATGGGGCAGCCCATTCAGAAATATTCAACTTATCAGCTCGTGCTCTGATAAAAAAAGAGTCAAAAGAGAAATGAATTGCCACTAATGCAATAGGCCGGTTGCAACAAATAAATCTAAACTAGTTACTACTATGTATATGGACACAATTCCAACACACATGAATGTGTGAGTTGAGCTCCGATAAAAAAATCAATTCAAGGTAATTCGTTGCCACCAATGATTAATAGGCCATTTGCAACATGATATGGTGGTAATTGCAACATGAAAGAATGACAAAATGCAACAACCTGGGGATGAGATCTGTCCTCCAGAATTTCCTCCATCATATTCTTCTTCTGCAGCATATTCTTGGTCAGCTGCTGCTCCGCGTTGGTCTGATTCAACAGCTAATGCAGCAGCAACTGCTGCTGCAAACAAAAAAAAAATGAGACACAAGAAAAGGCAGTTGTAAGTATGGGGATAAAACTGAATATAAAATCAACTTGTATCCCCCACCCCTCCACCCCAATTGCAACACATATATAGTGGTAGTTACAGTATGAAAATACATTAAAATTGCAACAAAAAAAGGTACCTGCTGCTGCAGGTTGATTCGTTTGCCTCACCCGCCTCCAACACTCATTGTCCGCTTGCCTCTCAACACGGGCATCAACAAGCAGCTTTTGCATAGAGCTGAAGCACTCATGGTGAGCTTTTGCCATCACGTTGGCTATAGTAATGTACTTAGCAGCCTTGGTCACGTACAACTGAGCCTGACTGGTACTCTCATCAAAAGCCTTCAATATCTTCCCTTTTGTATTCATTATAAGCACTGGAGCTGAAAAAAGCACACACATCATCAGATTACATTACGCAAAAAAATTGACACATAATTGTGGAGTCACCCCAATGACAAAAAACGAGAAATATATTGCTATTTATAACCAGAAACAAGTTCAGTTTTGCAATCACACCTATTGATCCAAAAAAATAACTGCTAATGTGTCCCGATCCTTGGATCCCAGCAATTGTATCTATTTCCCTGAAAATAGATATAATTGCAACACTTTGAATGTTGTGGTTGCAACTCTAGTAGGACAGCAGTTGCATCTCAGGATATAAAAAATTGTGTGAAAAAAAGAAAAATAGAGAGGGGTGTGTGTAGTTGCAAAATGACGCAGCAATTAGTTAATAGAATGGGTGATCTTTTCAAACACACTAACTTTCAGTAACATCTGACTACCAAAAAGAAGGATAGCTCATCCACCTAGTTACCCCAGAAATTGTTACTGCTGGGATTTGATCCCCTAGGTTGTGATACCTCAGATATCTTCGCATTTGACAAATGACATGCAAACAAAGAAAGTGATAGAGAACGTACTGATGCAGTGCAGGTTGGATTGTGGAGGCTGGAATCCTTTGCTGCAACCTGCAAGGGATAATGTACCAGATGTGACTGCATGTACATATGCCAATCTGCTGGGGTTTGAACGTAATTGGAATCTCAAAATCTGCTGTGTACTGATATGATTCTCAAGTTAACAGGAAACCAATTTCACCAGGAAACTGTACAAGGCAGAATTGTTCTCTTTCTACATCTGTTTGGTTACGCAAGTGGAGCTGCCAAGCTATCAAGATAAACAATCAACAATCAAGGCATGTTTGGAATAATAGTTAGGGACGCGCAACACAAATTATCTGTATAGAGCCAGCATGCAATTTTGGCCTGTCAGGAGAAGTGCATTATATAATTTCTTGCTTGTCTACACTTATCAGGAGTGCAAAAGTTTTATTTCTGAGATACACAAACAGATGTACCATAATAAAAGGAATGTAAAGCATTTGATTTTTAGTCAAATCTAAGATACATGTGCATTTTTAGTTCATTCAGAACAGCAAAAATGTTCAGTCAAATCTAAGATGCATGTATCAAATGTTTAATTCATACTGATAAACCTAAAAAGATAAAAACCGCCACCAAAACCAGACATAGACCAATTGCAAGTCATACAAAATAAAAACAACTACTAACCATAACCCTAACCAACACGTGAGACCAATTGCAACAACGGAGACATAGAAATTGCAAGTCTATCAGTAACCTAATTTATACTTGAGACCATTTCAGTAAATTGTGTGATGACAAATTTGGGACAAAGGGGAGATTATTAGCATATTGATAAAGCTGAATTTCAGATCTCAACTTGTCAAAACTGCAACATGAATCAAACATCACTAAACGTGTGAGGCCACATATCCATCAGGAGAAACACAATTGCGTGAATTAATGTCCCAAATACTCTCGAGATACAACTACAATTAAATCCCCCATTGGGGTCATATCCACATCTGCAATGGAATTGTGCAGGGGGCGAGGGGGAGGAAGGGATGGTGCCAAGATTGATTATGACTTGCCTCGCGGTGGATTAAGGACGAGGACGTGAGACGGTGGATGCACTCCCAAATGGACGGCGCCTCGTTCACTCGTGCAGGTGGGAGAGGAAGCCCTGCAGTGCGTCGCTGCTCCCTGGGGGAAGTTGCCCCCAGTGCCGCGCGCCGCCGCTCCCAGCGGGCTGAGCTCGCCCCGGCCTGGCGCAACCGCTCCCTGCGAGGATGTTCCCCGGTGGCTCTAGCGCCGCCGCTCCCCATCGCTCCTATGTGATTGGGAGAGGATAAGCCATGTGGGGGGGGCACGGAGTGGTGGTGGGACGCGAGATGGAAGAGAGTACCTACCAGGGTCGCAGCGGCTCGCTTCGGATCTGACAGCTGGCGCCGAGATTCGCTTCGCGGAGGAGAGAGCGAGGCCGGTCGGAGAGGGAGAACCCCACGCGCTGCTGCTGCCAGATCTCGCGTGGGGAGGGGACACAGGGCGCGGGTAGGAGCCGGCGCAGGGAGGAGCCGTCCGCCGCTGGCTGGATCTCCGGGTCCGCCGTCGGCTGGATCTCCGCCGCCAGCGTGCGCATCGGCTTCATCCTCCTCGCCGGGGAGGGGAGGAAGATGCTCCGCCCTTGCTCCTCCTCCACGGCGCTGCTGCTCCTCACAGGGTAGGCGACCGACGCAGGGGAGCACAGAACCCGGAGCAGCGGCGGAGCAAGGATGGGTCGCGGCCATGGGGTCGCCGTGGAGGTGAGGGAGCGCGAGCAGGGACCAGGGAGGCAGGGGCCGCCGCGCGCAGGAGAGAGAGGAAAGTGAATACTGCTCGAGTCGTTCAGTGGGGGTAGATGGGTAGTGGAGGCCTGGAGGGTTGGTGGGCGCGCGGGTGTGGTGTTTACTCAGACCGGATGGCACATGGCGCGTCGGTTCGGCCTGGGTGCATTGTGTATATAAAATGCACCCAGGTGCATAATATACATACAGTATATATATATACATATATATATATATATGCACTTACTACTTTATTTGACTCACATTTTGAAGTTAATGTAGCTAGTAAGAACTAACAAAGCCAAACAGTACTCATTTTATGCATACAGAGAACTTATGATCATATAGTCCACCTAGTTTCTGATCTATATGCATCTATTTTGCTTCTGCTATGTGTACAGTGAATGTGAATGGATTTGCTTGCAAGGACCCCATGGCCGTGACTGTAGATGACTTCTTCAAGGCAGCTAAACTTGATGAGCCAAGGAACACCATGCATAGCAAGGTGGGATCTAATGTCACATTGATCAATGTCATGCAACTCCCTGGTCTCAACACTCTTGGCATCTCTCTGGCTCGCATTAACTATGCACCCTTAGGTGAGAACCCACCACACACCCACCCACGTGCCACTGAGATCCTAACGGTGCTCGAGGGAACCCTCTATGTCGGGTTTGTCACCTCCAACCAAAACAATGTTAACACATTTTTTGCCAAGGTTCTCAACAAGGGCGATGTGTTTGTATTCCCGAAGGGCTCATCCACTTCCAGTTCAACCCCAACCACGACAAGCCAGCAGTTGCCATCGCTGCGCTCAGCAGCCGAAACCCCGGTGCTATTACTATCGCCAATGTGGTCTTTGGATCAAAGCCACCAATCTCAGATGATGTGTTGCCCAAGGCATTCCGGTGGAAAAGGGGACAATTGATTGGCTCCAGGCTCAGTTCTGGGAGAACAACCACTACTAAACTAAATGAAGCATGGGTTTCATGTATGGAAAGTTTGGTTGACATGCATTTTACAAACAACTTGTTTTTAGTTTGTACTAAACTATTAGCGATATGTATAATAAAGAGCAAGTATCTATGTGCCAATTAGGTATATCTATGAATCGGAAGCTTGTATACAATTAATGAAAATTCTCGACCCCCAGATTACATATGAAAATAAATGTTGTAGTAGCACGTGAGTTTATTAGGAACCTGCAACTGGCAGCTTTCGCATATGGGGTAAGTGGTGACTAGGCGCTGGAGGTGGCAAAAAGGATGTGTGCCACCAAACGTCTTCTAGGCCACTTAAGCCCTGCTCAAATACAATCCCTACCTTCCTCCAATTAATAATTAGTACATGCCAAAGCTGCTCCAGCCATGCATTGTTGATGCATGAACAACCAACGAGCATGGATGATGGCTCTTTGGGCTCTTGAACAGCGCATATGGACACAGTCCAGCGTCTCCACCGCAAGTTCCTGCAGAGCCTGGTGGCACTACTGCAGGCGCGCGGTCGGTGCTCCGGGTTGTGGCGGGGGCGCTGGGCCCCGTGCTGGCCCATCTATGGGGGAATAGTATTTCAGGGTCCTAGTATAGGAAGAACTGACGTGGACAATGACAAGGATGACGATGTGGCTCTCCATGTCAGCACAGGAACTAAATTGACTAGGTTTGGAAAGTTCGAGGATGAAAATGAGCGTTTTTGTAGTTTAGGGATGAAATTGAGCTTTCACCAATAGTTCAGGGATGTATTTGGCTATTCCGCCAGAGATCTCAAGTAAAAGAGATAAATATATGACATTTCTATAGCAACGAAGAGATAGTAGTGTTTCAACCCGAGTGGGAAGTCCCGCATCTTAAAATTTACATGTTGCTTTTCACAATCTACAAACTAAATAATGATTGATCTGGCATTGGAGACGGTTGAACAATACACCAGCTATCCCTCTTTATACACATGCGACAATGGGCAGACATAGGCATGAGCTTTGAATGTGAACATCACCTTCAGGGATTACAAAAAATCTAATGATTTGAAATTTAAAACATGAAGGATTAATCTATAATATATCAAAAACGGAGCAGGGCAAATGCCTCCAATAATCACCATAACATTGCATGGATCGATCCTCGCTAGTAATAACCACCAGAATTAATTTACAATATGGTGACCAAGTAAACTCTTAGTACACCATTTTTTTGCTAAATCATGCGATCAAAAACAATACCACTAGTTGATTAGTGGCAAGATGGAGTCAGTCTATGCTTGTGGTTTCCGTTGAAAGTTTGAGCTCTTCTATACATATGTATGATCATTTATGGATCCCTGAAGTACCCACCATTCATTGACTTGGGAGATTGACTAACTAAACATAGCAACTAATATCTTCTAGATGAGCATTGAGGACACCACTTCCGTGAACTTGCTATGCGAGAAGAAAAAAGAAAGCATACTCTCTGCTGTACTATGCTAGTGAGAGTACTAAGATCATTTTGAGGAGCGGATCACCTCGTTGCCTGCCCCTTGGAAATGGTCTCTATTTCCAGGCGAGGGTCGTCCCGAGGCCCGTCTCTCTGCTACAGTATGCACCCTCATTAGCAAGGGCGGACGACAATTTTTCCTGCTCCTAAAAAAATAGGTGCCGCCCCTGAAAATCGTTTCAAGGGGCGACAATGACATGGCGTAACTACGAGGGGGTGGAGTGGATGTAGTCATCGATGGTGGCTCTAATGGGTGATTGATGATCATTTTTCAACTTGTGTCATGGCTTGTCCCCGAATTGTATATATAAGTTGTATTTTTCTTGTTCTTTGTGGAGTCCGGTCTTACTCTTATTTGTTGTTGAAGGTCTCTGTACTGGCTTTGGCATCCTAAGGCCCTTTAATGAAATTCAGGTGGGGACTCTCTCCTCCCAGTGACAGTAAAAAATAATCCTTGTGCCCTAGTAATGTGTTTAATTTGATGGATGATGCATGTATGTTCAGATTATTTATATTTAAAATTTACGTGAAAGTTTTTTTGTGAGGTTAGTACTTTATTAATCAGTAGTATATATATTATTGTTTTAAAACATGATTAATCACAGCCCCACCTTGTATATATTATAATTTATCTCTACTATACACAGTTATATGTATCTGATATAACTGTAGACCATCAAGCAGTCATATATACATGCATGGCCCAACTAAACAGCACTACTTTTCATATGCAGCTTCTTAGTGTGCCAGAAGGAGCAGGTATGGGTATGATCTATGAACAAGTCAAGAAGTTGACTTAGGCCGATCACGCATGTGGTTACTTTGGTACTGATAGAAGCCTTACTTGTTTAACACAAAAGTGTGTGTGCGATAGCTACCCTTCCCATCTTGGTACGGATGCACTAGATTAATTAAGCCGTGCAAGTAACTGCTCTAACAAAATCACCAAGTATAAAGTTGGAGACATCATCGATGAAATTATGGACATTGTTTAGTAGCTATACATCAGGTACAAAGCAAAGATATGATAATAAGATCTTTTTGTAATGTGCCTTTCAGAATATTATTCGGATCCATGACTATATATGCTTGATTATTTACAAGATTGAATCCATTTTGAACCAAGGTGGGCGCAGGCTAAGAAAGAAAACTAGTCCCACCATATGCTAATAAAATAGGGAAAAAGTCCAAATCACTACCCTAAAATACGAGCAAAGTTTAGATAACCTCCTACACAATGTTTGTGTTTACTCAACCCCTTTGATTTCTTAAAACAGCTTACTATTCACCTTTGCCCATATTGAATCCTAGTTTTACTGACTAGGATTCTGGTTTGCTGTTTAATGATGACATGTGCACATGACCCCCTTAATCCAGCCCGGCCTACGAGTGATCGGTCTTCTATCCTCGAGATATTAGTGTCACCCCACCCACTGTGCCACAGTGATGGGTCGAATATCATCATACAGCACTACCAAGCAGCATGTCGTCTCCACCCATACATTGTTGGAGCCATTCACCATGCCTGGATGCTGTGCCAAGGCTTCTGCTATCGTCGTGTGATTCCGACGAGTTGCCTCTGGCGAGAGGCCTGTCCACGGCTACAGCTCAACCAGGGCCACAACACCATAGGACTAGCATGAGGGACCAGCTGAACAGACGACTCAATAAAAAAAGTTTAACATGTCTTAATTTGAACTAGTCTTGCAATAAAAAAATATATTAGTTTGATCTGATTATGTTACATGTAAAGTGTTTGTAGGTATATCTTTGTTTGATCTTATCCACACGCGAAGAAGCATTGACTAATTAACCCACAAGTAAACATGTGCGGATTGATTGTTCTAAGGTGATCACAGATTGACAAGTTCTCCCTCTTACGTCCTATGTGCGCACAATAGATTGACCAAAGCACTACTCATCTTTCTTGTTTTCACATCTATCACAGTGCACCAGCTATGCACACATGGCAGTGTCTCGTGTGATGAACATGACTTTGTCCTTTTTTTTGTTTTGGAAAATTGGATCATATACATAATAACATGTTTCGTTCTCAGTAATTTGGTAAATAATGGATGATGACACTTATTAATTTCTTTCTGAACCGTATAAGGGTTTTAAATTTCGGTAGGAAAATTTTTTCGGACCCTAGCGATAACAACGATATATCGGAAATTTCGATAATTTTTTATTTTATTTTTAAATTTTTTAAGTGTTTAAATTTTATTTTTGTTTGAAAAACTATTAAAATAATAATTTCGACTGATAAAATATTTTTCGGACCCTACCGATAAAAGTGAAATTTTGGATTTTTCGTGATATATCGTGTGAAATTTCAGCACCCTGTTTACGTTCTCTAAAATTTTTCATGAGAATCCTGAGTGCTTTGTTGATTACTGGGAAACTCCCTAATTTACCATTTTTTGTGAAAGGGTAACCATATATCTTGAACCCTGCATCCCAAAAGAAAAAAGAAAAGAAAGGGGAACTTTTCTTTTGATAAGACGTCAAATTTATCGTTTTACATATACACCACAGTGGCACACAACCATATGCTTTGCCTAACTAGTAATAAATACCATTTCTCTTCTGTGCAGCCGCTTGCTTCTTGCTTCTTGCCTGAGGAGCACCTATAAGGAGAGTTTGAGTGATATGAACAAAGTCAAGAAGGTGACTAGGCACGCCACGTATGTAGTTTTTGATCCGGTATTGATGGACTACTTGTTTAACTTGCAACTAACCACTTCAACATGCACGATGGCGATCAATTAATAAATGTTGATAAAACTAGTTTAATGCAACATGTGATCAGGCATAAAAGGTGGGTTCACACCATTATGCTGATGTTTTTGGTGCTGTTTAGATTTTCCGGACATACAAGATTACATGCAAATATTGAACAATAATTAATGCATGCCATCATGTGGTTATTTGCAAGCTAAACAAATGAACCATGGTGCGTTAGCTACGAACTTATGCAATGTCTTCTACTGCCTTGTTCTCTGGCTATTTATTTGCAAGACTGAATAATTATATATATGTCATATTTGATTTTTTTTTTTTTGTGCATTGGTCTCTTGCCAGGCTAATGGTTCCGATCCTAGGCTACTCCAGGATTTCTGTGTCACCGACAAGCACTCTCCTGGTATATATATGCATGAACATTGGCTTAGTTTATTGATTGTTTTGATGATAATATAGTATAAACACCATATCAAAACAAGTTCTCTTCTGTAAAAGTGCACATCTTCATGTATCTATTTTGCTTCTTAATTCTTTGCATACAATGAACTTCTAATCTTACACGCTACCTAGTTTCTGATATATGTGTATCCATTTTGCTTCTTCTATATATACATACAGTGAAGGTGAATGGATTTGTTTGCAAGGACCCCATGGCCGTGAACGAAGATGACTTCTTCAATGAAGCAAACCTGGACAAGCCTAGGGACACCATGAAGGTGGGATCAATTGTCATCTTGATCAGTGCTTTGCAGCTCCCTGGCCTCAACACTTTAGGCATCTCTCTGGCTCGCATCGACTATGCACCCTTAGGTCAAAACCCACCACACACTCACCCCCGTGCCACTGAGGTTCTCACACAGTGCTCGAGGGGACTCTCTACGTTACATTTGTCACCCCCAACCCAAACAATACGCTTTTCGCCAAGGTCCTCAAAGGGTGATGTGTTTGTATTCCCCCAAGGGCTCATCCATTTCCAGTTCAACCCTAACCATGACAAGCCAGCGGTTGCACTCGTTGGGCTCAGCAGCCAAAACCATGGGGTTATTACCATCGCTAATGCGGTATTTGGATCAAAACCATCAATCTCGAATGATGTTCTGGCCAAGGCATTCCAAGTGCAAAAGGGGACAATTGACTGGCTCCAGGCTCAGTTCTGGGAGAACAACAACCTTTAAAATAAGTGAAGCATGGGTTTCTCATATGGAAAGTTTACTTTACATGCAGTTTGCATGCAATATTTGTTTCTAGTTTACACAATATGATAGTTATGTAAAATAAATGGCAGTACTTATATACTGCTACTGTTGTTGTGTGCCTACGTATACGAGATGTACTGTGCTGTTTTTGATAAGATAATGGCTACTTGGTGGATTGATCGCAAAGAAATTTAGGCACACCATTCAAATCATGCACGGACTTGTGTGTACAGAAGAGTTGACAGTGCCGATAATGACATTAACATTGCAACCATCGCTTAATATAATATCCTTACAGTGCACCTAACCCAAAGTAACAAACATTCAAACACATTTATTAGTAGACACATATAATATTCTAGTCTCTCATGCTTAGATCTTATGCATTGGATGATGCAATTGGTCACCCACATCAGTAAATCCACACCAGCGTAAACTACCTTTAATTTCCTCATGGTCATGAACTTCGAAGTGTATGGACCTGACGACAAGGATATGATGGCCAGTGATCGTGAACTGTTCTCAACTCTTGAGCCCAGAGTAGTGATCGTCGTTCATGGTGTGCCGTGCAGGAGCAACTACATATATATTAGTTGGTTGTTCAGGCATCGACGACGCCCAGATAAGCTAGGGTGTGTACTACATTGAGGGTAAGGCCAGGGAGATTCTACTTGACTAGGGCGACCTAATTCAGTGGCCTTGGAAAACAATGCGCCGGCACATATGCTTGCTATCCCTAGAGCTACATGGTGGATTGATCGTGAAGAAATTATGGTATGAAAACTGAAAAGTCAAGAATTTGTCTAGCTAGGCAAATCGATCACGTGAGAACTGATCTAATATTGATAGAAGACTTGCTAGTTTATCATGCGCAAGCATGTGCTGGGAGCTACCCTCACCACCTTGGTATTGGTGGCTTGGATTAAGTGATCATGCAAGTAAGGGCATGTACAACCCTTAGACGGTGGGTCGTCTGCAGAACCTCGAACTGAGCATACAACAGAAGTACAGACAGCTCATACAAACCCATAGATAGCGAGGATGTCTATAAGATATTCACTAGTAGGGAGAGGGGCTTTAGTCCCGGTTGGTAAGGAGAATAGGTCTCTCAAGTCCAACCGGGACTAATGATGAGAGACAAAAAGCCCCCCCCCCCCTTTAGTCCCGGGTGAACCAACCTGGACTAAAGGGGTCCTTTAGTCCCGGTTCGTAATACGAACCGAGACTAAAGGGGGGCACGCCAGCGCCTGCGCCCACCCCCTTTAGTCTCGGTTGGTAATACCAACCGTGACTAAAAGGTCTCGTCTCTTTTTTTTTGCTGTTTTCGATTTGACCGTATATTCTAATTGTTGTCTAACCCGTATATGTACGTATATGTATTTGCACTTGTATATATGTATACCTGTCTATATATATCATATACGCACTTAGATTAGACTTATATATAAATTAAACCCTATATATCTACATATGTAAACTTATAAATGTATATACACATAATAATTTATACACATGAAAATAAATAGTATTTTCTTAAACTAGTATATATACATCAAAACCCCATATAGTATATATACATCAAAATATCATTCAATTCAAATTTCTAGTCTCAATTAGCTTTCCTCGGAGGTGAGTCAGTCAATTGGATGGTTGTCATAATAATGTTTTCCTTCTGGATTAACCACCTCGTCCATGAGGAATCCCATGAGAGCTTCTTGAATTGCCAAGAGACGATCCTTCTCAATGAGTGCGTCCCTTTTTATAATCCTCTGTAATTTGCAAATAGGTTGATATAATACACCAAGCAATTAAATATACAAAATAGGATAAAAATGATGTATTATTAATAGGTTTATTTTACTTACACTATCATCATCCGCGTTGCCACTGTAATGGTGTATGTGCTCACAGACGTAGTACCTGCATAAATTATTTCCTTGTTCTTGTTTCAAACACTAAAGTGGAGAGGAGAACAGATTATGAAATTCTAGTGTTATACATTTTAAATATTCCCAATCTGAAGTTGTTATTTGTATACGTACCGGAAAATCATACACCCATCTAATTTTTTCTCGAAATGGTCCTCGGTGATTTGCAATGAACATGGTCCAAGCTCTGAGGCAAAATAATAAAAGATACAATATGTTAGTATAAAAGCTAAATATATATATTGCATTAAAGAAAATGTCATAGATAGAATTATTACTCGTGAAATACATCTTGAAGGTCTTGGTATTCTGAGGGATCTTTTCTCAATGAATCATACACATTGATGTTGCTATTGTCATAGTGATTATGAGTAGAATCCAGTGGAATCTGTATGCATGCTCATGGAGATTAGAATTGACTAAATAGAATTAACAAGGATAATTAGATGACAATCGTACTTACCTGAAGTTGTAAGGCAGTAGTATAAGGTTCTTGTAATGAAACTCATCTAAGTGCCTATAAATGGTCTCGATTGTTGTTTTTCGTTGGTTCCGGATCTCATCCTCGTTAACTTTTGATGCGTCCGTGAAAGCAATTCTTGAATAACCCTTCCTTCGCATCTCAGTAAGTTGCAGGCTACACAAGAAGAAAGCCAAATGTTAATTAGTAGATCGACAAATGTAATAAATTTATTAATAAACATATGAAAATATGTCACTTACAGACACCAGGCCATCATAAGATCGGTATTCACGACATCCAAATGGTAAATTTCATAGATATCAATGAATTGGAGCCAGACCACCTTCTCATTTTGAAGGGCAAAATCTCCAGGTCTCACAAGCATACCAAACATCTCCAGGCCCGCAGCTGACTTCTGCAAGTACCAGTCATGAAATCTGCGCATCTTAGTGGGAGCTTGTTGACCAATTCTCGCTTCACTAGAGGTTGTCCTAGCTCAAAGCGCCATCTAGGTACGAAATTTTTATCCGCTGGTAGGTCTTCAAGGCCGAGAATACCACCAAGAGGCATCTTTGTTTGTTCATAAAAGCTAATGACATTAGCCAGTTCTTCTTCAGACATGTTGTCAATTACTTTTTGTGCTTCTGCACTGAGGCCCGCAAACAAGTTAGTCCGATCGGTCGTGGATGCATCTATTTGCTCCTTGTTCTTGTTTGTGGCGGTCCCCCGATGTCGACGCAGGTATTTGCTCGATGTAACTATTCGGCGACCCTCGTTATCTCTTCTTAGCATAAGACTTGTCCAACGAACGCACATAGTCCGTTTTCAATGGCGGTTTCCTTCTCCTTATTGCTTCCTTCTCGTCTATGAAAGTCTGGAGTCTCTCCTTACGACCTTCATTTTTTTGGCCTCCAGCTCTTCCTGTTTATTTTTTTCTCTCGAATTTGCAAAGAAATCCGCGACTTCTTTATTTACAGCCGCGTTTGTTTCTTCATCTGTCATCTCCCATGCTAGCTTCTTTGGCTCGAGCTTTTTCTTTGTTGGTCGTTTTTGTTTTTTCTTTGGTGGTTGCACCGACTTGAAAGATTGCGCTCGAGACCTATGTGGCTCTGTGGCCGATGGTTGCTGAGGTGAATTGGGAGGGATGTCATCATCATGATCGCTGGAACTCGCTTCCCCCGAATTGTCGTATGGATCTTGCGGAGAAGGTGAGCGAGCAGGTAGTGACGATGACGGCCCCGAAGACGATTGTAGAGGCTCGCGAGCAGGTAGTGATGATGATGGCCCCGGCTCCAGGGGGTCTCTCGGAGATCCATCATTCTCGGGGATTATGACGATGTAACGTTTTGGCCATAATATGATACCGTGTAGCGCATCCTTAAGTGTCTTTTCCCCATCACCTCCTGGGATCTCTAGCTCTAGCTCCTCAAAATCAGGTTGACAGATCTTCTCTACGCTAACTGAGGCGTAGCCAGGTGGAATTGGCATGCCGTGGCTCGTCTGTCCAGGAAACTGCGCAAAAGCACTTCCGTCCGCCACCTGAGAAATAATAATTAATTAGTTATTATTAGCATAAATTATACCGTCATTGTGAATGTCTGTCCACAAAATTCAAAGTAATATATATATATATATATGCATCAATTATTGAGCTAATAAAAGCATGAATTATACATACCTTCATTTTGATGTTGCCGAATGGCTTGTGAAGCTCACATGTGGTGCGCCGACAGATGTCATCCACAGGGTACCATTGGCTATCCACTTGAACTCCTTCTATTGCCCTTTGCTCTTCGGGAACCGCTGTGGAAGCACAACTGCTTTTGTGAGCAAAAGGAACTTGTACTAGAGGCAGTCCTCCAGATGGGGCCATCTCATTTAATGCGGCGGCCACTCGCCGTTCAATATCTGCCGTCACCTTTTCTCTGTGTTCTTTAAGTCTTTTCTCTATCTCTTGCCGTCGTTCCTCCTCTTCGCGCTCTCTTCTTCTTCTGCGGCTTCGATAGGTGGCAATGTCTCCCCTGAAGGCAAATTTCCATGGTACCACCCCGTAGCCCCTGCAACGTCCTGGGTGTTCTGGATTCTTGAGCGCCATAGTGAGCTCATCCATCTCTCTGTCAACCTTCAATCTGCCCGCTCTAACATCTTCAATTGTTTTCAATATTTCAAGTGCAGCCTCTCGTAACGAGGGTGTGTAATCAAGGGTACCATCTTCGGAGTTAATTGTGCCTCCATGAGCATAATACCAATTCTTCACTCGCTCGGGCCAATCATAGACCGCTGGTGTGGTACCTTGTGCGAGAAGGTCTTCTTCCATCTTCCGCCACTTGGGAACTGCAAATGCGTAACCACCTCGACCAAGATGATGGTCATGCTCCTTCTTACCACAACTTTTCTTCCCTCGTGCACTCACCTTGGCGAAATCTTCACTTTTCTTGTATTCCACAAAGGACGTCCAGTGTTCTTTTAACTTGCGATATTCAATCCAATTTGGAGTTCAATTCTTCTTGATATAATCTTTATGCAGTTGCTGCTTGAACTTCTGAAATTGTGTTGCCATCCTCGTGAGAGTCCAACGCTTCACATTGTTTGGTTCAACGCCTTCAGGAAGTGTGATGTGTTTTAGGATTTCATCCCACTACAAATTTTTCACTGAGTCTGGAACCACGTGTGGATTATCTGCTTTTCCCTTCCATTCTCTGTAGCTGATGGGCACGTTGTCCCTTACAATGGCCCCGCACTGTGACACATACGTGTCCTTGATTTTTTTTTGGAGCACATGGTTGGCCAGCATTTGATACTTCTGTGATATGATACATGACATGGCTGGTGAGTACTTGTGTACGCCCTCTCTTTGTCTTTTTTGATGTGGAGCCTGAAGCCTACAAGTTGCAGATTCGTTATATATATACCTCGTGGAAACATTCAATACTTTCATTCACAAGACTTTCCTCATTGTTTCCAGTATTGTCCTCAATATCTGCTGCTGTGTCCTCGACAGGGGCGGCATCCTCCTCATTCAGAGGTATGTTCAAGTACTTGTCCGCCTGACTACACTCCTCGTCGGTGAAGGTTGCAATCGTATTTGTACCACTAGCAATAATGTCGGCCATAAAGTTGTCATGGTTGTCATCCATCTGAAATAAATAAGAATTTTCTATGAATTTCTAGAATAAACAAGAATTTACTAAGAATTTCTTTGTTGAACAAGAATTTTCTATGAATTTCTGGAATAAGCAACAAGTTTTTTCTATGCTGGAATAATCAACAATTTCTAAAACTTTCTAGAATAAACAAGAATTTACTACGAATTCTTTATTGAACAAGAATTTTCTAAGAATTTCTGGAATAAGCAACAAGTTTTTTCTATGAATTTCTGGAATAATCAACAATTTCTAAAACTTTCTAGAATAAACAAGAATTTACTAAGAATTTCTTTATTAAACAAGAATTTTCTATGAATTTCTGGAATAAGCAACAAGTTTTTTCTATGAATTTCTGGAATAATCAACAATTTCTAAAACTTTCTAGAATAAACAAGTATTTACTATGAATTTTCTTGAATAAACAAAGTCGAAATATTTCTACTAACTTGTGGACGAACGATGCTTGTTGGTGGCGGTGCCGTGTGGGAGAATGACAAAGGTGACGAGAAGTCACTTGTTCGAGACGACGCGGCAATCGTCGACTTCAGAACTATCAAACTATGAAATTGTATATTAGAAAACAATTAAGAACTCAAATACACAAATAAGATTTTGGTCCATAGTCGTTGGTGCTAATAAATTTATATGTATGACTGTATATACACACAAAAATATACGAAGCATTACAATTTATTTCTAATTAAATTTTCTTTCCATTCCTATAAATTTAAAAACTTTCATGCATATCTATGAATTTTTTATAACTACATATATATCAATTGATAAACTAAATCAAATAAATTTAATTAAAAATGCTTGCTGACGCAAGCATTTCACGGGCTGGCGTCAGCAAGGCAAAACCCCAACGCGCGGCCCGGCCGGCCATCGGGGCACATGCATGCCGGCCGGCGGCCGCACAGGGGGGCCGGCAAGCGGCGGCGGTGGCGGCGGCGGCGCGGCATACCGGTCGGGCTGGCCGGCCGGTACGGTCCTGGATCCGGATCGAGGGGCGACGGCGCGCGTGGAGGAGGGGCCGGCGGGGGCGGGCGCCGCGGCAGGGAGAGGGCGGCGAGTCGGGGAGGAGATGCGCGCCAGGGAGGGGTGGTGCGTCGGGGAGGAGCCACGCGGCGGGGTTATACTGCGCGCGGTGAGGGGGCGGACGTCGGCGCGGCCGAGCTGGCCGGCGGCGGGAGACGGCAATGCGCGCGTGTCGAGGAGGGGCGTCGCGTCGGGGAGGAGCGACGCGTCGGAGAGGGGCGGCGTGTCGGATAGGGGCCTCTCGTCGGGGAGGGGCGCGTCGGGGACGGGCGCGGCGAGGAGAGGTGGCGGCGACGACGGAGAAGAGAGGCGAGGCGGCGATTTAGGGGGAAAACGGCTAAGTGCCGATCTGGAAGGCGACGGGGCTTATATAGAACCCCCCACCTTTTGTCACGGATCGTATTCCCAACCGTGACTAAAGGACCTTTAGCACCGGGTTGTATTACGACCCGAGACTAAAGGCCCCCCTTTTGTCATGGGTGGTTTCACGACCCGTGACAAAAGGGGTATTTCGCGCGGGAGCCCCCTAAAGGCAAATTTTCGCCTTTTAGTCCCGGGTGGTGTTACCACCCGAGACAAAAGGGGGTCCTTTTGTCTCGGGTGGTAACACCACCCGGGACTAAAGGGCAATTTTGCGCGGGAAGTTAACATTTCTCTTTTCCTTCCTCATTCATCTCATTCCTTTTTGCTTTGAACATTTTAAAAAAATCATTAGTTAAAATATTTGTGCCATGCAAAATTATATTAAGTTAAGACCAAAAAATACCTACTTTTTTATGCACATATTATTTCAAGAGTTGAAACAATTATTTCTAATTTTCGTTTACAATTTGAAGGGGAAAATAAATTAAATTGCAAATATTAGTAAACCAACTCAGAAAAATCTCTGCTTCAAACACATTTATGAATTCGTGTATTGTCTTCGAATGATCAACATGCTCAGGCCTCCAGTTCTCATCATCCAGCTCATAACGGAATATATCATCAAACTCACCCTTCTTCTCATCTTTGTCTTTGTTTACTTTTTGATATAGTGACCCATATAACAAATTATCAATTTTACATTTACCTAATTTTTTACAATGACTTACGTATACATACAGAGGTCACCTGATGGCTATTACAAGGCACGACATTAATTAATACCAATGAGTACAAGTCTCAAGCTGAAGCTGGTCAGCTTCTAGCTTTTGAACCTCTGCTTCAAACACATTGATGAATTCGTGTATTGTCTTCGAATGATCAACATGCTCAGGAAGAATGTAGGGGTAGGCCTCCAGTTCTCATCATCCAGCTCATAACGGAATATATCATCAAACTCACCCCTCTTCTCATCTTTGTCTTTGTTTACTTTTTGATATAATGATCCATATAATTAATTATCAATTTTACATTTACCTAATTTTTTACAATGACTTATGTATACATACAGAGGTCACCTGATGGCTATTATAAGGCACGACATTAATTAATACCAATGAGTACAAGTCCCAAGCTGAAGCTGGTCAGCTTCTAGCTTTTGAACCTCTGCTTCAAACACATTGATGAATTCGCGTATTGTCTTCGAATGATCAACATGCTCAGGAAGAATGTAGGTAGGCCTCTAGTTCTCATCATCCAGCTCATAACGGAATATATATCATCAAACTCACCCTTCTTCTCATCTTTGTCTTTGTTTACTTTTTGATATAATGATCCATATAACTAATTATCAATTTTACATTTACCTAATTTTTTACAATGACTTACGTATACATACAGAGGTCACCTGATGGCTATTACAAGGCACGACATTAATTAATACCAATGAGTACAAGTCCCAAGCTGAAGCTGGTCAGCTTCTAGCTTTTGAACCTCTGCTTCAAACACATTGATGAATTCGCGTATTGTCTTCGAATGATCAACATGCTCAGGAAGAATGTAGGTAGGCCTCCGGTTCTCATTATCCAGCTAATAACGGAATATATCATCAAACTCACCCTTCTTCTCATCTTTGTCTTTGTTTACTTTTTGATATAATGATCCATATAACTAAGTATCAATTTTACATTTACCTAATTTTTTACAATGACTTACGTATACATATATAGCGCACGTAACCTCCAGTACCGACGGAGCAAGCTGTTCAAGCAAGATGTCGACATTCTCTCTCTCACTCTCTGGAAAAGGTGTCTAAGAGCTAGTATATATATGCTGGAGCTGACCTCCTGAGAGGTGTCACCGAAAACACTATGCTTGGGCAGCTTGCTCCTATCGGTACTGGAGGTAGTGCAATATATGTCTGAATGCATGGTACTGGAGGTGTCACCGAAAACACTATCGCTTACTAAACATGTTGAAGACAATACATGAATTCATAATAAAGTAGCTATTTAATAATAATTAATAATAAGTTCATAAAGGTTCACATAGCTAGCTAATTAATACAAGTTCATATAATAGGGTACGGTACAAAGCCTTATCCATGCATGCATAATGTTACGGAGCAGCACGCGCTTGTAGATATGGAATATGATTAATGTCTGCAATCCTCCAGCCTAGAACTCCCTCAAAATAAGCTAGAGCGCGTACTAGTGCACTCTCCTCCGCTTCCGGAGGAGTGTCACAAACAGCACTGCAGACATCAAACAATGGAGCCTCGGGTTCTGTTGGCTCGTAGAAAGTTAGAATTGCTTGACTCTTCTAATTGTTGGTGAAAAACGGCTCCCCACCATAGTAATCCACCCCAACTCTTTCCACGACTTGATTAAGAATCTCACGGAAGCTAATTGAAGCATAGGTAGAACCAGAGGGATCCTGCACACAATCAGATGATGATGAGATATAATAACCTTATGAAAGTTCAAAATATATATGTAAAAGAAACAAATTAATTAAGAATGAATAAAAAATCTTATATATATATATATGTATGTATGTATATTATACCACAACTCAATGATTTCTGCAAAGCCTCTCTGTAGTCTCAACCACATTGCCTTCACCCGCCTCGAGTTGCCTTAATTTAAAATAGGAAAGGTCCGGCACGAAGCACCCAACATTATTCTGGAGCTGTTGTAGACAATTCTCCACGGCAGTCCTCTCTCGGGTTAACCGAATAGGTGATGTTGAGCCAACTGTTGCAATGGCAACCATCGGGTGTGGCGCGCCTACTGGCAACTGGCCGTAGTCTACATATCGAGCAGGTACGGTGAAAGATATATACACTCTTGCCATGTGCTCATCAACGTGCTCAGTTTGCACTATAGGAGGAGTACCATTCATATCCCCGATAATGTCTCTGAGCCATCTGATATTGTTGATAACCTACAATAATTATATATGTAACTAAAATTACAGATTTTCCATGTGAAATGAAAAAAGTTCTATGTAAAGCAAATTAATTTCAATTCTTATATTACCACGTTAGCTATACGTCCCGGATCACCCATTTGCAAGGTAATCTCGCGGTGAAAGTGCAATCCTAGACGTAGAGGCAACGGGTCCTCCAAAACACCTCCACGGCCACCAAGACCTCCACAGCCAATGCCACGGCCACCACGCCCGCCACGGCGACGGACTATGCCACAGCCACGGGCGCCATTACCAACACCACTTGACGACGACATTGTTAGCTCAAACTATATCCAAATCAAAATAACACACATTATTCATAATAAATAGGATTAGTTTGCATATATATAGATTGGATTCAATATATGCATAAATAGAAAAACAAAAGGGGATAGAATTCAACACTATTATTACTGTACATAACATTTACGAACCAGCGACTCAGAAGACCCAGATGCTCCAGGAACTACAACAGTCTCACCTCACCGTCATATACACCTGGCTCTCCCACTTATAGTACTACACATGCCCTACACCTCCTATCTGGATACAGTCCAACATCACGGAGCTGCAGGCAGTCCCCACCTAGCCCGTGATGTTTGACTGTACCTAATTAGGACGTGGGGCTGTGTATCAAGAACAAGAAAAAAAATAAAATGCTTGCATTTATTGTATATAAAAATAAAAAATACTTAATAAAAGAATTTAATCTTCTATTTCCTCCTATAGCTACCTAGAAATAAAAGTATTTCTAAACAATGAAAGAATGGAAATACATACCTAGTACATTTTCTGTATGTCTATTATTTTCTTTATGAGCATATATTTTATAAACTATATGTACAAGTAAAATTCAATTTTATGAAAAACAAGAAAATAAGAGAATGCTTACATTTATTCTATATAAAAATAAAAAACATACTTAACAAAAGAATTTAATCTTCTATTTCCTCCAATAGCTACCTAGAATAAAATCATTTCTAAACGATGAAAGAATGGAAATACCTAGTACATTTTCTGTATGTCTTCCTTTATGAGCATATATTTTATAAACTATATATATGTACAAGAAAAATTCAATATTATGAAAAACAAGAAAATAAGAGAATGCTTATTAATACAAATTTAATGAAAGAAGGAACAATGCAAGTACCATCCTAACTACATTTTCACGTGTATATACAAAATCTCATCTCTCTAATTTAAGCTCCTCCTACCTAGCTACAAATTAACATTTCTATTTTCTCCATCTCTAAACCATAAAACAAAATTTAATCACAACAAATGAAGGGAGGATGAAGATTCCAACCTTGACAACACTTTGGAGGAGAGAAATCTTCACAAACTAATGAAGAAAAAAATCACAGCACCACCCTAGGCTTGTGTCGCCATGGTGGGGGAGGAGCTTGAGCTCGCGGGTGAGTGGTACGGTGAATGGCTCGGGTGGCAGGAGGAAGAAGGAGGTACGGTGCTTATATGGATGTCGGCCATTAGTCTCAGCTGGTGTTATGAGCCGAGACTAAAGGGGTACCCTTTAGTCTCGGCTCGTAACACCAGTCGGGACTACGGGACTAATGCTTTTGTCTTAGGTGGTGTTACGAGCCGAGACTAAAGGAGGCAATTATTACCAGATGGAGCCGTTGGGAGCCCCCCTCCCCCTTTTGTCACGGTTGGTAATACCAACCGGGACTAAAGGGGGGCCGGCTACAGCAGCCATTTCGGGCCACGTCGACGAAAGGCCTTTAGTCCCGGCTCCAAAGTTGAACCGGGACTAAAGGCCCGAACCAAAGCCTCGCTCTCTACCAGTGATTTGATGTTTTGCATCTAGCTTAAGATCAACTACAAATGCATTTGTGTATACTATTTGGTAGAATAGCATCCAGCAAATAATAGAAACATGATTAAGTAATTTAAAGGAACCATTATTTATAATAATTATATTTTATATAGTAAAAAAAGTTGTCCAAATTTTCTCTCGAATCCTCTCCAAATTTGGTGAATGGACAAATTAGCCCCTGACCTTATCTCTTTAGCCTCCTAGTTTTCTCTCGCCTTCCAATCCACCGCAAGAGCAAGCCACGAACAGACCCACGGACGACAAGAGCGACGGGCTCCCTGAAAAATCCCCTGCAAAATCTCTCCTGCTGGGGCAGCGGCGATCTTCCGGAGCCAGGGCGCGCAGCTCCTCGACAAGCACTCCCACGCGGGACTGGTGCAGGCGGCGCCTTCGGTGAGCTCCGGTGCTGGGGCACACGGAGTGCGGCAACGCATGGTCCTAAGTCCAACAACACAGAGGGCAGCGCCATCCTCTTTGCCACTCCCAATCTCTCTCTTCCCCCGGTGGCAAATCCTGTCGGCACGCCGCAGCACCGCTTCCCCGAGTGGGGCCATGGAGGCCTCCTCATTCTCTTCACGGCCATGAAGACCTCCTCCTCGGGGCTGGATCCAGCGGTGGGGTTGAGGCTGAGCGAGGAGGCGCGGCACAGGTGAGGCCATGGCGGCCCCTCCTTCCCGTCGCGGCCATGGAGGCCTCCTCCTCGTGGGCCGGATCCGGCGACGGGGTCAATGCCAAGTGAAGAGGCGCGACACAGGCGGGGGCATGGCGGCCTCCTCCTCCCGACGGTGGGGTCGAGGCTAGTGCTGCGCATATCCCCTCCTTCCCTTCAAGGTCGGCTGGCAGTGCATCTCTAGCGCCAGGGTTGAGGCTGACAGTGCATCTCTGTCTCTGCAGCTCGTCGTCCTCACTGCCTCCGTCTTCTCCCACCGCTGTTGTGGATTTGGCGCAAAGAACCGGTGGCCGGTGGAGGATTTTAGGTGGGGGTGCGCAGGATCCAGGCGGCGGTCCCTTGGAGAAGACGGCCCTGTACAACGCGCGAGGCATCATTGGCATGGCATCGGGGAACCGGACAGAGGCATCGTCTGGCAAGGCGACGCCAACCCTATCTCTATGCCGACGCGAGGGGATTTAAAAAAAAATGCCGGTTTACATACGCGGCTACCGGCGGGCTATACATGCCCTAACCTCTCCAACGAACTGGTCATTAATTTTGGAGACATTGACCTTCTATGACTAAAGTGGCCATTGATGACAATGTCGAGATTGTTTATAGTAGCTATGTTAGGTATACAAAGCAAAGATATTATAAGGTCTTTTTGCAAAGTCCTTGATGATGTTGGATTTATTATTGACTTAGGCAACTTGATTTCTTTGTATTTAACACCAGTAGCATAACCCTAGGTGGACTCAGGCCAAGAAAGAAAACCCATCGCACCACACACTAATAAAATATCAAGCAGCAAAAGACTCAGTAAAAATGGTGCACATGCTTCAAGTTAAAATTAGTCTTCAATTGTAATAAGAAAATATAGGTTCTGGTAGGGATGAAAATTGTTTCTAGTTTCTTGTTTTACTATATCATTTTTAGATGTTAGAAATTTAGAGTGATTGTAATTACCATGAGCCATCCATCTAATGAAATTAAACGGTAGTAGTACCAGGTAATACCGAGAAGTATTAATAGGGTAATACCAGCAAGTACCAGTTTGATGGGCGCAACAACTAATTTTATTTATTTATTTTCTATTAAATTAGCTGGTGAGAAAATCTTAACACAAGGTAACTTCCGGTACTATCCTACCGTGACAAAAGCTCAAATAATGTTTCTATTTTAGTAACTGTTGATAATTGTTTCTGACGATTTTCATCCCTAGGTGTAGGATGGACGCATTCATGATTTAGATTTAGTGCTGAACAGTGTTTTCAAATCGTCCGATTTATCGCGATTTATCGTGATTTATCATCCTTATCGCTCAGTGCATACCGATAAGGACCATCGATCCGAGTTGCGCGATTAGAAATCATATCGTCCGATAAATCGTCCACTTATCGCGATAAATCGTCCGATTAGACTGAGGACGATAAGTTTTGAGGGACAAAATTGCAGGCTGAAATACATATGGAGATGAAGAGGGCTTTGTTTTAGATGAAACTTTACTTGCTTAGACTTTAAATGTGTTGTATTGCTAATGTGATGCCCAACTTTTGATGTATTAGACATTTAGACTTCATATTGTCATCATTTGAGACCTTGTTTAATTATGTGCTTGCTGCCTGCTATGGTTGGCTAGTTGCTCAGCCTTCAAAATTGTATAGTATATACTATATGGTATGTATATTGGTCTTATACTCCTTAGGACGATTATACTACCGATAAGGTCGATTAGCCTCGATTTATCGGGCTTATCGACGACTTATCACGATTAATCATCTTATCGGTACCCTTACGATAAGGTTCGATAATACGATTTGAAAACATTGGTGCTGAATATAAAAAAATACATCATTATATTGTGTGATACTAAATAATGTGTTGCACATGTCCTTTAAGCCACGATTATCCTTGCCTGATTCTGGTTCTTACATCATGATATGCGTATTAATTAACATAAACCAGTATGTAAGAAACAGGGGAAAATAGTTGGCCTGAATTAAATGGCACTTTGACATACAACAGTTCGTTGCACCAAAGGAACACCAGATAAGTATGTGAAATGAAGAAGTCAGGGAGTTGTACAGCGCGGATCACTTTTCATATGAGCTGGTACAGACTCTAGATAACAGCCTTTTTTCTAGTTTTCACATCTATTACAGTGCACCAGCTATGCGCATATATGACTAGTTAATTATATATGGATGAGGACACACTTATTATTACTTTCTTACCGAACCATCTCGACAAAGGTAACTTCCATGGTAACAATTTAAATAACTATACATCAAGGAATCATTTGCCAGCATTAAAATTTTTCATGGGCGTATCTTGATTCTCCTGAGCACTTTTGTGATTACTGGAAATCTCCCTAATTTACTTTACTCCCTAATTTATTTTTTTAAAAAATGGTAGCCATCGAAAAGAAAGGGCATACTTTTTCCAATGGTTGAAGAGCAAAAGAAAAAAAATCAAATTTGTTTATCAATGCAGTGCCGTGGCCATTTGCTTGGCCAAACTAAGTACCATTTTTTATTAGTGCAGCTTCTTGCTTGCTACCTGAGGAGCAGGTAAGGAGGGGTATGTGTGCTGCAAACAAAGTCATGAAGGTGACTAGGCGGACCAAGTACTTTTTGATCTGGTACTGATGGAAGACCTAATTGTTTAACTTAAAAAGTAATTAGTAACCAAACAAAATGTAACAACTCTGACACAGTGGCGACCAAGTAAATGTTGGTAAAATTAGTTTTCTACAACTTATGTGACCAAGTAAATGTTGTACTTGTTTAACTTGCAAGTAATAATGACTAAACAAAATGTAACTACTCCAACACAATGGCAACTAACTCACTGTCGGTAAATTTAGTTTTCCATAAATTATGTGATCGTAGCAGGTGGTTTCACACCATTATAATGTACTGGTGTTTTAATTTGCTACTGTTTACATCTTCTATTACCAATGTTTCTTGCAAGTTCCCGTCAAAAAAAAATGTTTCTTGCAAGTTAAACAAATTAATGGACAGTGGTACGGCTGCTACGAGCTTATGTCAATGTCTTCTACTACCCTGTTACTCTGTCCATTTGTTTACAAAACTGAATTGTACATCGTATTAGAATTTTTTCGTGAGTTATGTAAAGTGTGGGCAGGCTACTTGCTTCCTTTACAAGCCATATCGATAACAACTAATAATTATGCAGTCGAACGTGATTAATTAATATATGGCACAGTTCATTTACTGGGATAAAAGTTAATATCATTGCTGTTGCAGGACATATTCTTCTTCTCTGTTTGGTTTTTCTTTGTCTTTTTTCTTTACTCCCTTGAATTTTAAAGTTTGAGATTTCAAACTGAAAAGTGTACATCGATCATATATATGTATGCCTTACAGGAAACCATCTTATGTACGTCATTTAACACAAAGAAAGAAATGGGTATAGTTTATCTATCTTTGGCTGGCTGATCAGATTTTGCAGTAGATTTGGGAAGGTTGGTATAGCTGTGATGTTTCATCAGCAGGTTCTAGCACCTAGATCGAGACCATTTCTTCTGTTGGATAGTTCAACTTGACATTTTCAGTTGCTCACAAGTTCACGCTTTCACGCTGCCGCATATGTTGTGTGGATATATAAGCACATCCATCTCCATGCTTAGCCAAACCATCAACACAACAAACACAAGCTCTGGTTAGCCAACTGCAAAGAGTGCCAACACAAAACCACGAGGAAACAAAATGGCTCCCTCCTACTTCCTGCTAGTAGTTTTACTTGCGTTGGCCTCTTCTCAGGCCATTGCTTCTGATCCTAGCCCGCTCCAGGACTTCTGTGTCGCTGACAAGCACTCTCCTGGTATGTATGTGTGCACTTCTTACATTATTTAATTAATGGTATGATGTTAATGTCTAGTAATCAAAATAATACTAATGTATTAGAGCATATATCTATTTTCTTCTGTGTGTACAATGAAAACTTTTGATCATATGTTCTTACTAGTTTCTGATCTATTTGTATCTATTTTGCTTATCCTATATGTACAGTGAATGTAAATGGATTTGCTTGCAAGGACCCCATGGATGTGACTGCAGATGACTTCTTCAAGGCAGCTAAACTTGATGAGCCTAGGAACACCATGCATAGCAAGGTGGGATCTAATGTCACATTGATCAATGTCATGCAACTCCCTGGTCTCAACACTCTTGGCATCTCTCTGGCTCGCATTGACTATGCGCCCTTAGGTGAGAACCCACCACACACTCACCCACGTGCCACTGAGATCCTAACGGTGCTCGAGGGAACCCTGTATGTTGGGTTTGTCACCTCCAACCAAAACAACAGTAACACATTGTTTGCCAAGGTTCTCAACAAGGGTGATGTGTTTGTATTCCCCGAAGGGCTCATCCACTTTCAGTTCAACCCCAACCACGACAAGCCAGCAGTTGCTATCGCTGCGCTCAGTAGCCAAAACCCCGGTGTTATTACCATCGCCAATGCGGTCTTTGGATCAAAGCCACCAATCTCGGATTTTGTGTTGGCCAAGGCATTCCAGGTTGAAAAGGGGACAATTGATTGGCTTCAGGCTCAGTTCTGGGAGAACAACCACTACTAAACTAAATTAAGCACGGGTTTCATGTATGGAAAGTTTGGTTGACATGCATTTTTCAAAGAACTTGTTTTTAGTTTCTACTACACTATGATCGGTATGTAATAAATGGCAAGTATCTTTATACTGCTGCTGTTAGTGTGTGCCAATAAAGTGTATCAGTGAATTGAAAGCTTGTATGCATTTAATATAATTTTTGGACACAAGTTTACATTTCAAAGTAAATGCTCTAGCATGTGAGCTTATTAGGAACCTGCAACTGGTAGTGCCAATTAGTGGTGACCATGTATGGCGCTGGAGGTGGCAATGGCAAAGCATATGCACCACCAAGCGTATTTCAGGCCCACTTAAGCTCTGCTCAAACACAATATTCACAATCTTCCTCAAGTAGTACATGCCCAAGCTGGTCCAGCAGCCACTGAGGCAAGAACAACCAACGAGTAGATGCAGTTGCTCCAAGTGGCCATCTGGAAACCGCACACACACCGAGCGTGGACGATGCACTATGTAGGCTCATGAACAGCGCGCACGCGCACACCTTCCAGTGACTCCACCACTGGTAGAGAGCGAGACTTTGGTACGGGCCTTTAGACTGTCCGCACTCGTCAACCTCCAAATCCAACCTCCAAAAGGAATATTCCCGCCCAGTCATCACAATTTTCCAGTCCAGTTCCAATTTCTCCGCACCCGTCGACCTCCATACCTAGAACTCCATACCAACCACCAACACATGGGACCCACCCATCTCTCTCTTTTTCTTCCCCTTTCTTTTTTTTCTCCACTGATTCCTCTCCCAAATTCCCCGTCCACCCGGCGCGGTGCTCCCCACCTCCGGCGCCGCCCTCTCCCCCACCTCCGGCGCCGCCCATCTCCCCCACCTCCTCCCTGCCTACATCGCATACTCCGCCGTCCGCCCGCTCCCCTTCTTCGCCGGCGTCGGCGCCCTCCCCGACGAGCGGCGGGAGCGAGAGGCGGAGGCGGAGGTGGATCCGGCGGCTCGAGCTCGGGAGAGGGGCGTGGCAGAGCATGGGCCGCGGCGGCTTCTTGGCCCGAGGCGGAGGTGGATCCGTGGCCCCTTCCACCGTCGGCCTCCTCGCGGGTGCGCGCGCGGGAGCAGTTGCGGGCGGGGCACCTCTTCCTCGGACGGCGACGGCGCGGTCGACGTGAGCCAGCGCGGGGGCGGCGGACGAGGCGAGCGCGTCGAGGCGCGGCGGCCACAAGCTCCGGCCTCCCTCCGGCGGCGGCCCGAGCTCGAGCTCAGATCCATGGAGGCGGCTCGAGCTCGGCCATGGAGGTCAGATCCATGGCGAGCAGGAGCAGCAGAGCAGGGGCAACACCGGCTCTCCCTCCCCTCCGACGGCGCGGCGGCGCGGGACCAGCTCCGTCTCTCCCTCTCTCTTTGGGCTCCGGACTTCCGAGGATGAGCGGGAGGGCGGTGGTAGTTGGGGCATGCCCCGGCGGGAGGCAGATGGGGCCCGCGTGAGGGTGCCGTCGCGTTCCCGGCAAGGACGCCAGGGATGGCGTCGCCGCAGCCGAACGCCACCGTTCCGGCGCGTTTAGCGTCCCCCGGTGCAGCCAAGAAAACGGCAAAATCGACCTGGAGGTCGCTTTGCCGGCCCTATCCAGGCCCTCAGTGCGGACAGTCTTAGTCCCGGTTCAACTTTGGAGTCGGGACTTGAGGCCTTTCGTCGACGTAGCCGAAATAGCCTGGGACGCGCCCTACCTTTTAGTCTCGGTTGGTATTACCAACCGAGACTAAAGGGGGGCATCCAACTACTATTTTGAGTCAATTATTGGCGTCAACCTTTAGTCCCGGGTGGTGTTTCCACCTGAGACAAAAGGCTCCCCCTTTAGTCTCGGGTGGAAACACCACCCGTGACTAAAGCCCTCTGGCACCCTCCACCCGTGACTAAAGCCCTCTGGCACCCACCAGCACACCGACGCCTCTATATTTTTCCTCTCCCCTCCCACAATGCAAGTCATTATTTCTTTCTTCTCTCCTTTCTATCTTCTTTCTCCATCGATCCTTATCTCTTCTGCTCTTCTTGCTCAGGGACTGCGCGGGGCGAACCGGCCGATGGCGCGCGGCACGGAGGGGCGACCCATCGGCCGGCGGCGCGCGGTGCAAAGGGGCGGCCCGGCCGGCGGCGCGGGGCCCCCGGTGCAGGCGCAAAAGGCAGCCGCGGGAGGCCGCCGGCGCGGGCCCCTGGCGCGGGAGGCCAGGCGAGGCCCCTGGCACGGCGCGGCAGCCTACGCGGAGCGCTGCACGATCGGGCGAGGCCCCTGGCGCGGGCGGCCACCGGCGCGGGGCGCGGGAGGCCAGGCGAGGCCCCTGGCGCGGCGCGGTGGCGGCCCGCGGAGCGGCGCGGAGGCTTGCGGCACGACGCACAGAGGCTCCCAGCCGGCGGCAAGGCGGGTGCAGGACGTGGACCTGGGCAAGTGTTATGTTTTTTTTAATCTTTGTTTCATTGTTTGCAAAATCAAATTCAGGTGCGAACTGTGGTCGAATCTTATGTGAATAGAATGAAATTGAACTTGTGTGCACGCTGTGAATCTTGTGTGAATTGATTTGTATGAATTTGAGAAGATGAATTTGTGGTGAAGAAATTGTGTTAAGTGAGTTGGAGCTCTAGCCGGAGGAGCTCTGGCAGGAAGCAGCGGTGACAAAGAACGTCGGCGAGTTGGTACGGGTGGGCAGAGCCTGCCTGGGGCCTGGTTTTTTTTGTTTTGGCAAAAAAACCCTTTAGTCCCGGGTGGGATTCCCACCCGGAAGTAAAGCACCCCTTTTGGTCCCGGTTATTTCACCCGGGACTAAAGGGGGGCCACTACAAGAAAAACGCCGACTAGTGACCTAAAAAAAGGCCGTTTCTCGTCAAAAATCGCGATTAATGACGCCAGTTATTACAAAAACGCTCCGTCATTAATCGAGCGTCACAAACCACGATTAATGACGAGACCTTATTTCCTGGTGTCATGAGTTTAATGACGCGTATAAATTCGTAACACAAAGGCGTCATAAGGTACATGCCACGTCAGACCGAGATCTATCATGGCTCCGACGTGGCAGGGGGTTATGACGATTTCGGTTCGTCACAAATTGAGGCCCGATCCATGTAAGAGCCTTTGTCATAGAGTGTCGTCGTCCTCATCTTCAGAATTGAATCCGTCCACCTCAGACAGCTCCTGCTGGCGAATTGCGTCAACTTCAGCGGCTGCAACCACAGTCTCCTCGCCAGTAATAGGCACCGGAACCTCCGAACCATCACTGAGACCATCATCAAGTATAACATCATGCAAGGTTTGGTCAATTTCATCATCTTGATATGCAAATACCATGCCAGTGGGAGCTATGTCCTCCTCATTTTCATTATAGCTCTACAAATGCATATGCTCAAATTTTTGCACCACTCTCCATGGGTGTTGTAGTAGGGTGTCTGGCAAGTAAAAGACCTTCATTGCTTGTTCAGCAAGAATGTAAGGATCATCTTGGTACCAGTAATCTCCAGTATTGACGCTTGTGAAGTAACCATCATTTCTAATCTTCGGTTCCTTCTTGGTCCCTTCCAGATCATACCAGTCAACCGCAGCACGTAGTTTAAATCCTTTACCCTCAACAGCATCGATTGCCCATACACCCTTCCAAAGTTGCTGCAGCTCTTCGACGAGAGGTTCCATGAAGATATCAAAATCCTTTGATGGAGAACTCGGCCCAGGGATCAATAAGGCCATCATGAAGTTTGATTCTTCCATGCATACCCATGGTGGCATGTTATACGGCACAACAAATATTGGCCACATACTATATGAGTTGTTCATGTTGCCAAATGGATTGAAACCATCGGTTGCAAGACCAAGTCTAAGGTTCCTAGCATCTTTTGCAAATTTTTTCCATCTTTTATTGAATTCTTTCCATGCCTCACCATCAGTTGGATGGCTAAGCTCATTGTTCACCGGTTTTCGCTTTGACTCGTGCCATCGTGCATCCTTTGCTGTTTTTGATGAAAGAAACATCCTCTTCAGTCTGGAAATCAGCGGAAAATGCCTCAATACCTTTTGAGGAACGCGCTTGTTGGTGTCTGCATCCTTCCATCTTGAATCCGCTTCACAACATACTGGGCACACATCAAGTTTGACATACTTCTCCTTGCGAAACAATATACAATTATTTTTGCAAACATGGATTTTTTCATAGCCGAGTCCCATGGAACGTATGTACTTCATTGCCGCATCGAAAGAGTCTGGAAGACACGCTTCTGGGAATCCTTTTTGTAACAAATTCATCGTTGCATTGAATGCGACGTTGCTCATCCGACTGAAAGACTTTATATGAAGTAACTTGACAACAAATGTAAATTGTGCATATGAAGATGTCGGTGACACCTTATGGTTCAGATGTTCCTTTATAAATTCATACATTTTCTCACCGAGCACCTGACCCTTGCCCAAGTCAGCAATCAATTCAGACATCACATCGTCTCTAGGGCCTTCATCCTCCTCCATACCCGATATGTATTGGTTTTCCTGGACCATTTCCTGATCACCACCATCCCGTGGAGCTGCATTATCCACATCCCCCTCTGCATCCGGCAGAATTGTGTTATCCAGTACATTTTCATCATCGTCAACCATATCCTCCAAAGCTTCTCCATGATGGATCCACCTAGTGTAAGTGGTTGCCATCCCACTCACAAGTAAGTGAACTCCAATTCGCTCTATAGTCCCTGTAGAGTTATTGAGGCATCGACGACACGGGCATAGTATTTCTTCGTCCTCAGCGTATCTTGTCCGAAGAAATGCCAAGAAATCCTGGACCTCTTTCTCATGATCGGTGGTAAAACCAGTACAACCGGTTATCCAGCGTCTATCCATCTGGAAAGTTTTTGGCGAATCCAACTCAAAATTACTGACCACAGAACGAATCGAAAAGGAGAACATTCTGCAAAATGAAATTTTCCGGATTGAACACAAAATTACTTACCAGATTGACACGCCGCTGCAGCAAGTATCACCCAGGTTGCGCATGTAGGAGTGAGCAGCCGTTGGAAGTCGCAAATCACCGCCGGAATGATCCGTTTTGGTAGCCTACTCACCTCTTCGTTCTTCGTTTTCCCGTTTTGGGGCAGCGGGCTGTGGGAAAACTATTTTTTTGCTACAGCGCGGGCTTTTCTCCCGCCAACTTATCAGAACAACCGCTCCGTGCTGTGGTTGGGGTGGAAAGTGTTTCTCATTAAATTGACACAACCAAGAGGTGGTGCAGTGGTAGATAGTGTTGTCTCGTTCCTATAGGTCTCTAGTTCGAACCCTTGCTATGGCAAATTGTTTTTGCAATATTTCGTGACCAACAGTAGGAAACAAGCAGTTTCGCGATCATTACTCAGGAAGGTCCTTCCAGCAAAACATCAACAGAACGGACCAGCAAAACATCAACAAAATTAATTCAGAATGGTGAGTATGCTCGACTTAATTTGAAACAGATTAAACCAAATCGGTATAATAAGATGGAATCTCATAGCACTCATCACCACAAAGTTCACACCACCAGCAAGTAGCAAACACAAAAATACAAACAAATTCATCACCACAAAGTACACACCACCTATGAACCGTCTAGCTAGCAGTAACACCAGACATGTTTTATCGATTGTCTGCAGCTCAGTCAGAGTATATTTGCTCTTTCTTTCAACAGGGCATTCTCCGCTAACAATTGTTGATTCTCTTTCAGCTGGTCATTCTGCTGCCGTAACAATTGATTAACATGGCCCCTCTCTTTGGTCAGCTCTTCCATCAGGGCAATGTTCTCCTGCTGTAACAATGCCATTTGATTCAGCTGGTCTTTCTCCTGTTGCAGCAATTGATTCATCTCTTTCAGTTGTTCATTCTGCTACTGTAACGATTCCTCATACAAGTGCTTGTAATTTAGAGCCTCTTGCAGGTCTCTCTTCACCTTCTGCAGCTCAGTTTTAGTGGATTCAAGCACCTCCAGAAGCTAGAAAAATACAAGAATCTATCAATCCATCAAACTATGCAAACTTAAAACTAACTGAATCAACTTCTAACACCAATTGCAATTCAAATCTGAGTGTACGATGAAATCAGCTCAGCTATTCAGTGGATTCAAGCACCTCCAGAAGCTAGAAAAATACAAGAACCTATCAATCCATTAAACGATGCAAACTGAAAACTAACTGAATCAACTTCTAACACCAATTGCAATTCAAATCTGAGTGTACGATGAAATATGAATTATTGTATATGGTCATCCATCCTCTAGATCCCCAAACTAGAAATCTCCATCCCTAGGTCGATAGGGGAAAATATAGTGGCTCAAACCAGAGGACTGACCTTGTCGTCCTGTTTCATGAACTCGTAGCCGGGAGGTGGCGCATAAACCACCCTCTCATCACCGCCAGAATCCACCATTCCTACCACGAGCCGTTGCAGATCTGCGCGTAGCAAAAGTCGAGAGTCTTTGCGAATGCAGTGAAGCGTTTCGCCTGCGAATACTGATTTATTTTTTATATTAAAGATTCGAAAAAAATGCTTACATGTGGGACCCAACTGAATTTTATGACGACTTGGAACACTCTATTTTTAAAATAATGCTTACATGTGGGACCACAGTTGGTTTATGACGCCGCTGACATGGCGAAAATGCTTACATGTGGGACCCTGGAAAAATTTATGACGACTTGGAACACTCTATTTTCGAAAAAATGCTTACATGTGGGACCCGACTGAATTTTATGACGACTTGGAACACACTGTTTTTAAAATAATGCTTACATGTGGGACCGATGTTGGTTTATGACGTTTTTTCAGAGCTTATGGCGTCACAAAACAGCATGAAACAGTGAAAGCCCGGCTACAGTACCAACCGTAATGACGAAAGTTTTTTTTGTCACTAAATTTGCTCGGAAGTGAAATATTATGACGAGATCAGCCAGGAACGTCATAAATCAATGACGCTAAAATATGTTTAGTGCTGCCCCCTTAATGTCAAGCCCATGCATGTAATGATCTTAGTTTATTTCAACAAAGCTTATTCATTAGAAAAACACTTCAAAGTCCACAATGGCACGTATTTGCATGAACGTTTCCCGGTGTCAATGAGAAGTTGCATCATCTGGGATGCCATAGGAGCAAAGCATGATAGACCAGTTGGAAACATTAATATTCTGGATGTATCTAGGGACTCATGAAATTGTAAGATTGTTTATTGCGCTGGATTAGGTGAAATATAAAGATATTATAATAAGTTCTAGTGTTCTGATGTCATTGTGGATCAACATTTCCATATGTATTAGTTCCATGCATGGACTGAATGATGCACTTAAACTTCCTTCACAAACCACGAGCTAACCATTATCTTTAGACTTTTACCATGCCGTCATACATGTGATTATGTGTCTTCCGGTCTTGACAAATTTTATGTGGTACTCGACATCTTTGTTACTAATTTATACATGTATCCAGTAATATCTAACCACTATTGACTAAGGATTCCCCTATGCAATTAATGGTGAAATATAAATTAACCATTTGTATACAAAATTAAAATGTGTTAAACACCTACATATATGTTGTTCATTTGATTTATATTTAACAGTCTCGCAAATTACTCGTTTGTACGGGAAGTATTTAGTAATGTATTGTAAGTAATTATCTTATCAGGTATGGTTTGCATATAAGTGATGGAAACCTCGAGAAAAAGAGACAAATAATATATGGCATTTCTATAGCAGAGAACAGATAGTAGTGTTCCAACCAGAGTGGGAAATCTCCCATCTTAAAATTTACATGCTACTTTTCATAATCTACAAGCTAAATAGATGATTGATCATTGGAAAATTGAACAATATACCAGCTATCCTCATTGTACACATGCAACAAAAGGCAGACATAGGCATGAGCTTCGAGTGTGAATATCACCATTAGGGATTATAAAAAGTCTAAAGATTTGCAATTTAAAATATGAAGGATTATTCTATAATATATCAGCAACAGAGCTGCGCATATTCCTCCAATAATCACAATAATATAGCTCGGATTAATGCTAGTAATAACCACCAGAACTAATTTACAATACGGTGACCAAGTAAACTATTGTAAGAACCATTTTTTACTAAATCATGTCATCAAAGACAATATCACATTGTTCACTAGTTCGATTAGTCGCAAGATGGAATATGAATCTGTCTGTGCTTGTGGTTTCCTTGAAATTTTTTAGCACCTCTCTTTACATAGGTTGGAGCATTTATGGATCCCTGAAGTACCCACCATTAGTTGACTTGGCAGATTGACTAACTAAACATAGCAAGGTCACCACTTCCGTGAACCTGCTGAAAAGAAGCACGCGACGACTATGCGAGTGAGAGGAAAAAAGAATGCATACTTTCTGCAGTACTATGGACCCTGATGCATCCAGACTGAGTCAGATTTGTTTGTACAGTACGAATCTATTATTGTTACCTTGATTGGTGCTGTCGGTAGCGCAAGTTAACTACTCCCTCCGTCCGCGTTTATTTGACGTTTCGGACCGGCTCGACAGGATTAAGGTAGGCACGATTTCTCTATTTTGCCCTTCAATCCCGTGAGCTTCACTCCACCACCTGCGGTGTTGCGCTTGATTACCAGCAGCTTGCTCGCTCGGAGGATAGGGGCAAAAATGCCAGGTCACTTTTGCCATGTACTGCAGTGTCTAATATTTTAAAAACCTTTCTTATTTGACTTGCGGCTTCAAATAAACGCGAACGGAGGGAGTACTCTGTTTCATCAGGATAAGGTACGAGGAGGCAGAGCATGCCAATCCATTGGTAGGATCAATCTACTTGACTTAGTCAGTCATTCTGCTACCCACGAGTTCACACAGCTGCGACTGCAGCGACTTCTTCAAAGCGGCCAACTAACCTTGACACGCATGCAGATTGATATCGATAGCCTCGACACCCTGAAGAGCATTGAGAATAAAAGGTTACCATGCATGAACAGCAAGCTAAGGTGGGGATTAACGTAGTGATGGAATAACTTTATTTTTCAATAGCTTGCTATGACTAATAACAGGGTGTGGATACAAAAACATACTTGATGTACTCCCTCCATTCCAAATTGTATGCCGTTTTAGCTTTTCCAGGCGCATAATTTTTGCTATGCACTTAGATATATTATGTCTAGATGAATAATAATATATATGAATTTAAAAAAGTCAAAATGATCTGCAATTTGGAACGGGTGGAGTATGTAGTAAACAAGGTGTGATAAAAAACATACTAGCGGATACATTCTTCGATAGTTTGATGAATGTAAGGCAAGGCATGATGCATGCCAAGAGGAAAGGAGCTGGTGCATGCACTTCAATATCTTCAACGTTTACTCCACCATCAAAATCCACCTAGATACATATGTCATGTACTGTATGACTATGTCTACAGTCTGCCGGTTCACAAATTTGAATTCTTTTGATATAATTTACAATTTTTGTCATCAAGATAAATGATTTGCTAGGGAAAATGCAAATTTTTAATAATATACACCTAGGTAATAAAAATTAACAAGAGATTATATCCTTTTACCAAGATAAAGAAGTTTATGCCCAAGTTATTCTCGGTTACTAGCGGTGGATGAAAGTCTCACTTTTTTATTGCACTACCATAAATTTAAGTCCAATATTTGAGACTTGGAAAGGCTTTTCTTATAAAATTACTGCTAGTAAGTCCAACTTGTATTTTGTACCCATGTTAAGGATATGTTTGTTTGAGCTGCAACTTTCGAGTTTTTTCTTAAAAGTTGTGGCTTGCCAACACTTGCTTTTATTAGGAGATGTGTTTAATTTTCTAAGCTCAGAAAGGTACAAAAAAAACTCATAAAATTGAGCTTTCCAGCTTTCTATATAATCTCAGCTTTTCTGAACTTCCAGCTAGGATGAGTAGTTTGATGTTTGTTTGAGCTTTTGACTTTTCATGCTAGGAAGCTGCCAGAAAGCTCAAACAAACAGCTCTAAATATACTATTTAGTGGCTGGCAGACTTCGACTAATTTTTTTTGCGAACGTGCCTTGGCACGTATTTCATTAAGAGGAAGAATAGCAGTACAAAGCGACACCCTCGTCATCGGAGAAGATGACGCGGGACAAAGCAAAATAAAATTAAATTACAATCACCGTATCAACCTATTGGCGACCTGTGGTTACTGATCCTAATGGTAGAAGGGAATGGTAGCGAGCACTAATCCAAAGCTCTACTTGTTCTAAGACGAGAGCGGCCAACTCCGCTGCCGTGCATGAACGACGGTTGAACACCCGCGCATTCCGTTCTAACCAGATCATCCAACATATCAGAATGATAGCCGAATCGATTGCTCTTCTTCCATTTTTGTGCAGCCTCCTCCGTGCATTCTCCCACAAGTGAGAAAGACAAAACTGCAGACCAGACGGCCATCGATCCATTAGTCCCCATTTCTGGAACAGAAGGAACCAGACTTCCCTGCTATACGAACACCCAATGAGCAGGTGTGTTATGGTCTCCGGCTCTTGATCACACAAAGCGCACCGGTCATCATCCTGTAGCCGGTGCTTTCTTCTTCTCGCTGCCATCCAAACCCTGTCATGCAGCACCAACCATATGAAAAATTTGCATTTGCCCGGCGCCCGCGTTTTGTGAAGAAGCTTGGCCCCAGGGATGGCGTGTTGGCCGCTGAAAAACAGCCTGTAAGCCGAGGCAGTAGTAAAAACGCCGTCCTTTGTCCACCGCCAGAGTGTTTGATCACGCGAGTCCGTCAGCGATACAGACTCCAGTTTGTCCCAGATCATCAAATAATCCAGCAGACTTCGACTAATAAACATGAAAGTAGTGTTTATAATGGTCATGGAACTGACAACCAACATATATAAAACCATAAAAACTACATTATGTTTAGATAAAATTGAGACCAAGTACAGATGCATGCATGAAGATGCGCTAGGGATATCACCATCTAAGAATGCCTCTAATCAGAGTAATAAGAAGGTCTCTTAATCGGAATATGAGAGATAATGGCAAACTGCCTTTCGTAAAGGTTTGCTCAGCTCGAGGTTGAGCTCAGTGTCCCCAAACGCGCGCGCATCAGAGACCACGTCAGACTAGATTGTAAAGTGTGAAGTTGTTGGTAAAAGAAAGCTAACCTAGAAAATTTGATAGAGAGACCATTTCATCCACGTCTACTAGAAAAAGTACACATCAAGAAACTATCAAACTAACAAAATGTATAAAGTAAGTTAAGTGGTGCGTGACTAGCAAGTATTGTAAGCAGATATAGGTGGCGGATGCCACCTAAGGATTAATTGGCAAAATAATAATTACGTGAACAATTGATTTGTGTATATTCACACATTTCAAAAAATGATATTTTGATTTGAGAAGGGTATACTACGCACCTTAATGTGTATATTCAACACAGCAAAAGGAAAAAAAACATGTATATATACGCTACTAAAGTTTTGCTAGAGCAAAGAGCACGTCAGAATAGTTAGTAGAGTAAAATGATTAAAAAATGATATAGCTTTGAAAAGTTCATATAAGATAACTGTGTAATTTCGTCAGTAGGTTCTCTAGCACCCAGAGACCATTTCTAGTGTTGGTCGGCAACTTGACTTGTTCAGTACAAGCACACCTGCCGCGTGATGTGGCTATATAAGCACACCCATCTCCTACAAGGCCAAACCATCACAAAAAAACAAACACAAGCACCTGCACCAATAATACACACAGAAGGGAGGAGAAAGCTAAATTCAAACAAAATGGCCGCCTCCTCTTACTTCCTTGTCGCAGCTTTTCTAGCAGTGGTGACCTCTCAGGTCATTGCTTCTGATCCTAGCCCGCTCCAGGATTTCTGTGTTGCCGACATGCACTCTCCTGGTACGTTAATGCAGTTAATTTATGTCATCAGCCTCTGATGTTCGCATACTAAAGCACGGATCAGAACGGAAATCATCCATTAGAAACTGAACGCATATGTACATATTACAAGCATTATATTTAAAGCTTCAAAAACAAGCATTATATTTATATGTCCAGCCTGATTTCTTGTATTTGATTTGTGTATCTATTCTGCTTCTTAAATTCATACACAGTCAAGGTGAATGGATTTGCTTGCAAGGACCCCATGGCCGTGACGGCAGATGACTTCTTCAAGGCAGCTAAACTTGACGAGCCTAGGAACACCATGCATAGCAAGGTGGGATCTAATGTCACATTGATCAATGTCATGCAACTTCCCGGCCTCAATACTCTTGGAATCTCTCTGGCTCGCATTGACTATGCGCCCTTAGGTGAGAACCCACCACACACTCACCCACGTGCCACTGAGATCCTAACAGTGCTCGAGGGAACCCTCTATGTTGGGTTTGTCACCTCCAACCAAAACAATGGTAACACATTGTTTGCCAAGATTCTCAACAAGGGTGATGTGTTTGTATTCCCCGAAGGGCTCATCCACTTCCAGTTCAACCCCAACCACGACAAGCCAGCAGTTGCTATCGCTGCGCTCAGTAGCCAAAACCCCGGTGCTATTACTATCGCCAATGCGGTCTTTGGATCAAAGCCACCAATCTCGGATTTTGTGTTGGCCAAGGCATTCCAGGTGGAAAAGGGGACAATTGATTGGCTCCAGGCTCAGTTCTGGGAGAACAACCACTACTAAAATATGTAATAAGTTGGTTGTATGAGGGGATTTATATATCTTGAATAGTCAAGAGGTACACATGGCTAATACCTATGTAACAAACTAAAATAAATGATGTGTGGAGTTCTATACCAAGTATGTAACAAACAGTTAATGTTGTGTGTTTTCCTTTACATTAATACTTATCAAAGTTTGAAGGGTTCACTTTTCTATTGTTACTTATTTGTTAGATGGTTGAGGTTTTTTCACTTTGGCACAAACCATATGTGTCATGTTTCTAAGGTTTTTTACGTCATTCTCAATGCACAGCTTCATTGCATAGTTATCAAAACTGGGAACTAGGTAATTGTTCCTGTTGAATGTCATGGGATGAAACTCCTCTTATCTCTGATGAAACTCTCTCTCTCTCATAAATACCTTGCCAAGTCACCAAAAATGATGATGTAACATGAAAATTAATGTTCATTAAACTATCCATGAAACCCCCACTAATAACATGTGTACTTTCCTTTCTTTTAAATTTGCTTCTGCTGCTAATTTTGTGTTATGTTAAAGCTTTTTATTTTATTTTGTGAATTCTTGACTACCTCGAAATTCTGTAAAGAAATATGTCCGGCCGGTTCGATCTGACTCCACACTGTCTCCAACACCACGATACCTCATTCAATCAACCACATCATTTTGGAGGGAAGTTCAAATAGGACTATCAAAAAGAAGAGTTTCACACCTTGAAAGAATTGGAAAAGCTATTCGTCCATCCTGCTGGCACCAATCAAGGCAGGACAGCAGCAATAGCAGCCCGTTTTAGTACCGTTTTTATGATATCAAGTTAATAAAATTAGTCTACGGTATGTTTAATATCCTTGTTTGCAAGGGGCCCAGCGACTTACTACTGGTCCTCGTGAGTTTTGTGATTTTGTCCGTCCCGCACCGTAGCATTATAGCAGGAAAAAAGAGCAATCCAGAGGCGAGAGCAGCAAGGGATTGGCAAACGAATGTGAATTCCCAATAGAATATATGTTAGCTAAGAACGCAACATGACAAAGAACAGTTGGCAACAAACATAAACACTAAAGTAATAATGCGAAGAAAAATGCCAGCAACACAAGACATGACAACAGTAACATAAGTGCTAGCAAAGGTAAATTAACGATAGTAAAACATACCGACGACACCAAACAGATTATTTTAGCTACAAGTTACTCGATCATGGATAAGAACCACAGTGCACCATACTGGTGCTACAAATCATGTTCGTATAACCTCAACCAGGGCATGCATCAAACACTCTAAATCTTGCAACTCAGCACATTCCCTCGTACCAATCACAGCACCCCAAATAGTTGCAGAGCCCATGGATTTTACTGCACAGGATAACAACGATTTGTCAGATTTTTGTAGAACACACGACATGACTCAAAACTATGAAGATAGGTCGAAGATGCATCAAGAAGCAAGTACGAGCAAGGTCAATGCTCTAAATTATTTAAGTCTCAGAAATAAAGGATTACTCAGAAACAAAGAAGTCAACATGTACATTTAAAGGGCTGCACATCTTGATGCATTTCAGAACAAAAAAAAAAGCAAGTGAAAATTCAACTAATTAATCCAGGTTCTCCAACTGATCTAGTGTTTAACTGTTTACTCAAAGCTTTCTTCAGCAATGTCCAACATTGGTTACTTCAAACTATTGTGACCGCTCAATTAGCAAAAAGAAGCATACGTCTAAATAGACCTGAGAATGTAACTCTAATGTCTCGTCATGACAAAATATATCATTCCTTGCATGATGGTTGATACAAATAAGCCAAATGTTAAAGTACCATCAAATCTATTCAAATCTGAAGGGTTGCATGAGATACTGAATTTCTTAAGGCTAAAAAACTGGTGTCTAAAGTGGTGAAGAGAATATAAGGAAATGGGATACCATTCGTATTTGTCAGATAATCTAAAGTGGTGAAGAGAATATAAAGAAATGGGATACCATTCGTATTTGTCAGATAAGATCAAGAAGTGACAAAAATCTCACCTGTTGCTGCTGTGGCTGCTGCGCCACTGGTTGCTGTTGGTAATTTGGATAGCCAGCATATGCTCCAGCTCCATAACCATACGCGTTAGGGTCCTGAGATTGAGGATACCCATAGGCCTCGTATCCTTGCCCATAGCCATAGTATCCTGCATTAGCCCCAGCCCACTGGTTGGAATCCTGTTGAGGCTGGAAACACAATAGCATTAGCTTCAATTACTAGGTATGGATAAGGTGAGTTAGCATGCGATAGCCAACCTGAACTTGTTTGTTTGAAGGGCTGCGACCCCAAGAGAGCCTCACATTCTGCCCTCCAATCAAGGTACCTTGCAGAAGTACCAACGCCTCCTCTGCAGAAGATCTGGATGCACAGCAACAGAACTGATTACTTCATCGTACACAACCAAGCAGATATTGACAAACCAGAAGAAATAGAACCTAAATTTAGTCAACCTGTTAGCATACTGAACAAATCCACATCTTTTACCAACAGGGATCTTAACATGGACCACTTCCCCATAAGGGGCGAAAACTTGTTTCAACACATCATCAGTGACATTGGGGTCAAGGCCACCAACAAAAATCTGTGCTCAACAACAGCGATAGGTTTTTAGCAGCTAGTTAAAAAATTATTTGCACACAAGGAAGTAGCATAAAGAACGCACAGTGGTATTGTTAGGATCATTGTCAGACTGAACTCCCTGGGCACTTGGTACTGTAAATAAAACACAAATAAAACAGATAACGTAAGATTTACTAAACATTGAGAAAATACATTGTGGATGTGGATGATTATCATGTACAGTATGAGCTTGAATAGTTGTCAAATGTTGTTTAGTTAAGAAATTCATATGCAAATATTCCATGTCATATTGCATTAGTAAAAGAGCATGTTTCAAAAATAAGATTCACAAATAACTCACAGGATATAAACTCCAGTAACTACCACAAAAGAATGATGAACAAAAGCTTAACACTGTAAAAGAAGTCAAATTTTGGGGGGAAAGGTTTATCAACTATTGGTTGTCACTCTCCAATCTCAAATTCTAAGAATAATATCAGAAAATACATTGAAATATGGGACTTTTATAGCTAAAAGGTCAATTCTGGCAATTAATGCTGTTACACCATAAACTCATTCAACTATGCTTGTATCCAGTGTACCTGAAATCAGAAGTCTAAGGGTGTAACAGTTTTATTTCACAAAAGTTGATATTACACAGGCACACAGCAAGCAACCCCAACTTGCTTGGGAGGCTATTGTAGTTGTCCAAACTCATCATATCTTAGAAGATTAAAAATACATCCACAGGCACATACTGGGACTGTTTGAAACAAGCAAATCATAATTGTTTGTTCCAGTTGAAACCATTAAGGCAACTGACGTCCATATGCAGAATGTGACCCCAAATCTCAGGATTACACAACCAATCCTTTCACTACTCACAACGAGCTAACAAAAACAATAAAAGGAATGTAAGGCAGTAAAGGTTAGCAAACAAAATGTCAGCACTTGTAGTGTTTTCTAGAACTTTCCGTTTTCCTATTCATATGTGCACACTGGACTTGTACATACTTTACTCTGGAACCTCCCTTGAGGTACTTGTAATAGAAGCTAGGAGATGGTGCCTCAGCATGCTTACTTAGAAGGAACATGGGACTACTTAGGAAGTCCAGGAACTACACATATCGTGAAAAGGTTTAATCTATTGAAATCTCACATCAAAGATCCTCCCCTCGAAAGTAACTTGGATAGATGCAGCATGGAAAATGGTACATTTTATGAACACATGACAATGAAATTGATACTGATAGCTAAACACACTGTAAAAAAATCAGCAGTGTGGTATGTTTTCCAGCATTACTGAGAAGTCACAGAAGTAAATTGGATATATGAAATGAAATGACAAGGCAATGTCAAATGGAAGTCTACCAAAGGGTTTAATATGAAATCTTGCCCTAAAAGATGTTTACGGATATGACAAAAAAATGTTACGGAAAGGAAAATGTGGAAAATGTGAACCCGTATGAAAGTAAATGAGGCTCCCCCATCCGCTTTGAAGCTTATGCACTATACACAAGCATTCCAGCTTAGAACATTTGTGTAGTATGGTACTTAAATAATAGCTTTAATAAAAGAACAGAAGGAATTAAATGGATGGTGGCAGGAAGGAAATAAAAGGCAAAGGTCCTTAATTGAGTAACAGATAATAGATTTCGTAAAAGAAAGAAATAACTGGAGAACTGGACTGTGGTAGGAAGGGGAAAAAACTAAGGCATAAAGTAGATACGGAAGGTGCCGAAATCAAATTTAGGACATAAACGATTAACACTGACCTAACAGAGGCCAAGCATTACACAAGACATGCATTGCAGCTCAAGTCAGTTCCAAGGCTCCTATATGAAGAGCCTCGTGGCATCCTGCTTCCAGACAATAGGAGTGTCATGAGTATTTCATCAGAATCCTAATGTATCAAATGATCCGAATTCAGGAACTAAATGCTGTGGAGCTATTGACTTGTTCAAGGACTGCAGCCAAGCTTCAATACATTTGGAACAACCACAGGAATTGAAGTAGAAAGTAACCGCAAACACAGCACAGTAATAAAATCGATGCATGAAACAAGCTATAGGTCAAATATGATTTTGCAAGTGCAATGCAAATATAAAATGCAGCTACAATATAAACTCAAATGTTATAATTCCTTACCTTTTTCTTGAACCACTGTAGCTTTCTTATTAGCAGCTGGCCCAATACGCATGGGTCTTGAAGAACAGAGCATCCCATTCATTTCAGTCATTGCACGAGCTTGCTCAGTAGGATCGCCGAATTTCACAAAGCCATAACCCTTTGGACGCATAGTTAATTTGTCCGTGACAACCTTTGCACCCTTGACCGAAGGATAATGCACCCTGAATGTCTCTTGTAATACATAATCCGTAACATCAGCAGCCAAGTCACCAACAAAAATTGTGTAATCAGGGGAGTCATCACGTTTTTCACCAGCACTGGCCCAATTCAATCGGAATGGCAACTCAACATTGGGCATCATTGTCCCATTGTAAGTCTGAAGAACTTTTTCAGCAGTGGCACGGGTCATGAATTCAACAAAACCATAGCCCTGAAGCTGTCCAGTATGCTTGTCACGAATAAGCTTCACAGATTGTACCTATAAGTTCAAGGAAAACAGAAGATCAGCATACTCCTATGCACAGCAGCCAAATTACAGTGTGAAAAATACAACAATAAGCCGATACGGTGGTAACACAAACATTCTTGAATGAATCAGCCATCCAATTAAAATGAAATGCAATGCAAAACTGCAAACATGACGGTAGCGACAGTACAATTTTGTTTTAGCTAACTAGCTAACCATAGAAACAAGCATACATGCATATATGGAAATAGTTCATTTCAATTTCTGTGAATTCAGATTTTTATGCTACAGTATATTAGTGCCATACTGCCGTATACATACATGGGCAGAAATTCTAAATCCACAATCGATAAAAATAGCATCATATTCAAACCTAAGAAATTCACAAGTTAATCAGGATATTGCATGAAATCTGAATTCACAATCCCTCCCATATTGCATCAAATCAAAGACTAATAATCCTACAATGATAGGCATAGCTATTGACACCTGCAGCCAATAGAGTACGGAAACAAGAATCCAGGGTTCCAAATCAAACGAATCAAAGCAAGCCACGGGCGACACGCAGCAGATTCCGAATTTCCGAGAAACGCGTACCTCCCCCGTGGCCGCGAAGCACCCATAGATGTAGTTCTCGTCCATCCAGTACTGCAGGTCCCCGATCCAGAGCGTCCTGACCTCGTTGGGCCCGGCGGGGGGTGCGGCGGCGACCGGCGCGGGTGGCGCCCCGTAGTAGCCGGCCTGCGGCGGGGGAGGCGCCTGGCCGTACGCGGCCTGCGGCGGCGGCTGGCCGTACGGTGCCTGGTGCGGGGGCGGGGGCGGCGCCTGGCCCCACATCTGCGGCGGGGGCGGGGCCTGCTGCTGGGGCGGCGGCGGGGGCGCGTACTGGTGCTGCGGGGGCATCGGCGGCGGGATGCCACCCCAGTGCGGCGGCGCGCCCGGGGCGGCCTGCGGGGGCGGAGGGGCGACGCCGGGCTGCGGCTGCGGCATCATGGCGGCGGCGGCGCGGCGGAGCGGGGCGAATCCTAGGGTGAGGCGACAGACGCGGAGGGAGGAGTGGTGGTCTGGTGGACGAGACGAGATAGGAAGGATGGGACGGGAGGTGGTGGGTTTGGATCGGGACGTGTCTATGCGCGTGGGCCCAGGCTAGATATTTTTGTCCCTGTCAGCCAATGACGAGTGGGCCCGTGTGGAGCTGATGCCGTGATGGGATGACCATGGTGGCCTGGAACTCTCGAAGCATCTTGAGAGCTGGAGAATACGGGTGTGATTGGCTGCGTGCACAAGGCCTATCCAGTCTTGCTTATGGAATGCAGTCCACTATTTGGCATGTTGCATAGAGGTGTTATATAGATTTAGCTAGTGTAAAATAGAGTCTCAGAACAACTTCAAGAGACTAGCTAAAATGACTTGGCTAGCTAAATTTTGGAAAAATCTCAAAAGCACTCTTCCAACAGACTAGCTATCTACCCAACTAGCTATCCTGACTAGCTAAATTCGTTGCCCCGCTTGCTATCTTTGGCTAGTGGCTAGTGACTAGCTATCCAGATTTTCATAAGTATGACAGGCGGTGGAGCATATAGAGAGTTCAGTTTAGAGAAGTTGTTGGATGTTAACAACTTTTTGCTAGCTATTTCATTTTACATACTAGCTAAATCAGGATTTTAGCTAGTGATTTTTAAAGAGGCTCTTGGAGTTGCTCTCAGGCTGCATTCGTGGAAACGGAATGGATAGCATTCCAGGCAATGCAGGCTTGCGAGCGCCACACCTATTACTTCCTCTCATCTTCTTTTTTGTCCACCACCACCGGAGGTGGCGGTGGCCCCGCATGGCGGAGCTTGCCCCCACTTCGGCGGCGGCGGTGCCCCCCTAGCGAAGCTCGCCTGCACAGCCGGTCGACGACGCCGGCCTAACGCAGCGGAGCTCACCGGCACAGCCGACGACGACCCCCTGCGGCGAAGCTCGCCCCCACTCCAGTCGACGGCGGCGGCAGCCCCGCACGGCGGAGCTCGTCCTGCACAGCTTGTGGTGGCGCCTCGCGTAGCGAAGCTCATCGATGGCGCCAACCTCGATTCGACAACGCATTACTTCGATTCGACGACGCCAGGCCTCGATTCGACGATGCTAGTCCTCGATTCGGTTGTGCGAACCTAGTGAGGAGCCCTGCACAACACAACGTGAGGAAGCTCGGTTGCCGGCAATGGAGGATGGAGGTGGCCGTGAGAAGGCCAGCGCAACGAGGGGTGAGGACTGGGGAGTGGTGAGCAGTGGGGAGGTGTCGCGGAAGGAGACGATAGGTGGTAACCTCACCTCTAGTGAACATAGGTCATCCTACCAAACACGAGCATAACAAGACTATCTCTAGCCACCCTACCAAACATGAGCAGTTTGCATTGATTTAGTTTGGTCAATCTTAGTCGGGGTTAAAGTTAGCCTAGCTAGAAACCAGTGCAGCCTACCAATCACATCCTACATGGATCATGGTTGGTGGAAACTTAAAAGATTCATTATATGCAATTTTTTACTAATTACCAATAAAGAAATTTATATTCTAACTAGCAATTATCCTCGTTGCAATAAGGAAAAATGCTTGCATGGAAGCATCTTTTAGCATTTGTTTAATTTTGGAATCAAGTGGAATGATTTCGACACACAGACACGCTGTATTTTGTTTGGTCGGAATGGTTGAGATTGATCGATATGTAATTTCCCACTCCACTAACTCTTCCCTACCATCTGTAATAGGAAGTTCATTTTTTATCATCAAACTATAAACTGAGCTTGATTTTCACCATCCAACTTCAAAATTAGTATCTTTAGTCACCAAACTATCAAAATCGCACAGCAAGTGGCAGCGAGCCCACCTGTCAGTCGTACATGTTGGCAAAGGTTGCGCTTAGTAAAAAAAATTATGGGTCCCGCATGCCATCCTCCATCCCTTCATCTTCTTCCTTCAACCCTCTCCATCTCAGTCCACTCAATGCTAATCGCAGCCATGGCCAGGTGGAGGCTCTTTGGGAGTGGAGAATTTTTTTTTATATTTTTTCTATCTCTATTTTGCAAAAATATATGGTCCGCCCGAGATTTTGCAAAACTATACATCTGCCGCCGTGGCCCACGGCGTCAGGGACATAACGCCGTGGCCCACGGCGGTAGGAGCCGCCAGCAGTGGGCCCGTAGCGTGCGACAGACATAGCGCCGTAACCCACGGCGTTAGGGACATAGCGTCGTGGGCTACGGCGTTATGCCCTAGCGCCGTGGGCCATGGCGGCAGCAGGCCTGCTAGCGCCGTGCCCCACGGCGCTAGGATCTGGCTGCCTATATAACACCGAAATTCAGCCGAAAATGTCATAATAATTCGAAAAAAAGAAAAAGAGGGGGAAGAAGAGAAGGGAGTGAGGAGGTGGTGGTGAAGGTGCGAAGCTCTGCCGGTTTTTCGTCTCGTTAGAGGTAATACTCTGATACTAAATAGTTTGAACTGTGATAATAGTAAAAATATAGTTTTAGTGTAGATCTGCTTAGTAAAAATATAGTTTTAGTGTAGATCTGCTTAGTAAAATTATAGTTTTAGTGTAGCTCTGAGTAGATATATTTTGTAGTTGCAGATCCACTTGTTAATAGCGTTTTTTTTCATGCTGTCAGACATGTCGGATGATGTCAGTGTCAAGTTGTATTTCGGTAATGGACAGATTAGATATGGTGAACATGGAGTTGACTTGTCAGAATTTGATTCGGTTGACCATGTGATTAAAAGAGCAGCCTCAAGAACTTGGGGGTCCATTACCGACTTTTTTATAGGGCATTCCATGTAGATGCAGAGCAACATGACTTGTCCATTATGGCTCTAATCAACAGGAGTGAGTCATTATATTGGGAGCTTATGCCACTTCAAGGCACTGAACATTGGAGGAGTTATATCAAAACAGCATGTGAAATAGGTTTGCCTGTGATGTTGTTTATCCAAGTTGTTCATAAGGCTGGGTCTAGTAGTCAAGTGCTTGAGGAGGGTAGTGATGCTCACCAGGGTGAGGCTGAACTACAAGCAGGAGATGGTCCTGCAACTGAGCCACAAGAAGGAGATGGTGCTTCAACTGAGGAAGAAGAAGGAGATGGTGACACACCCTTTGAGGCCCGTGGTGAAATTGACGAGGGGGAAGTTAATGAAGAAGTACTCAGGCGGTACGAAATGGAGGCTGGTGAGGATGAACGTGGGTTGGAAGAGGACTCCTCAGATGATGAGGATAACCCGCTAGTTCCAATGGACTGGGACAGTTACAATTTCTCACAGCTATCTGTCAATCCTGGTGAGAATGTGTCCTGGGAGTATAGAGACAATAAGGTTTCTGTTGGCGCCATGTATAAGAGTGCAGTAGAGGTGAAGGATGCAGTGAAGAGGTGGGCCACCCTTACTCTGCAGAGAGAGTTCAGGGTAGTGAAGAGTTCTCCACATATATATGATGTACAATGTCTGAAGCCCAACTGTTCTTTTCGAGTGTATGCTTCCAAGGGCAAGTGGAAAAATTACTGGGAGATCAAATCTGTTGTGGATCACACTTGTGTACTTGAGCAGCTGGATGCAAGCCATCGTAATTTGTCATCCGGTTTGTGGCCAGCCAGATGTTTGCTAAGATTGTGGAAAATCCTGCTTATGAGCCTAAGTCCATTATCTTGACAATTGAGGAGAAATTTAGGTATCAGATAAGTTATGGTAAGGCATACATGGCAAAGAAGAAGGTAATGGAGATGAGGTGGGGAACTTACGAAGCATCCTACGACAATCTGCCTCGATTGCTGAACACAATTACCATGCTAAATCCTGGTAGTTATTATGATATCAAGACTTATAATCTTGTATCAAGGCCAGGGAAGCAAGTCTTGCAGCGGGCATTCTTAGCATTAGGTCCCACTATTGCTGCATTCAAATAGTGTCGACCAGTTATTTGCATAGATGGCACATTCCTAACAGGAAAATACAATGGCACAATCCTTACAGCTGTGGCTGCAGATGGCAACAATCAGTTGTTGCCACTGGCAATTGCTTTTGCAGAGGGAGAGAATGGTGACAGTTGGTATTGGTTTCTGGAGAGATTGAAGCAGATGGTGGTGGGAGATGTGTCAGACGTGTGTGTGATACACGATAGACACAAAGGTATTTTGCAGGCTATTAATGACATCAAAGAAGGTAGTGAAGAGCGTAACAGAGCAGCACAATGGCTAGATGTGCATAGCAGGTGGTGCATGAGGCATATGGGAGCAAACTTTCATAGCCAGTTCAAGAACAAAGAACTTACACAATTGTTCAAGCGCTTATGTTCGACCAATCAGGATGGCAAAAATTAGATGATCTGACGAAGAAAGCATCAGAAGAGATAGCTAAGAAGCCAGTAAGTACTGAACCCGGGGAAGAGCCAGTTTCTCTGGAGGACGTGAGGCTAGATGCTCCAAATGTCAGAAGGAGAAGGGGACGTGCTGTGAAGACCTTCAGCCAGTGGATTCAGAATGAGCCTAAGGAGAAATGGTGTCTCCTTTTTGATAAGGGAGGTGTGAGGCATGGGATAATGACAACAAATTTTGCTGAGGTTGCGTGGTGCCAGAGCTCAACCTCTTGTTGGTATCATTGAGTTCTTCTTGTACCGCACAATGAAGTACTTTCTTGACCGTGCTACTGCAGCACATGCAGCTATGCAGGACTGTCAGAAGGTGTATTCAACATGGATGACTGAGTACTTGAACAAAAAACAGAAGGCTGCTCTTGCTCACAGAGCTTACCCACAACCTCTACGTCGTGATCCTGGCGAGGAAGTGCACTGGAAATATCAGATAAGTTGCCAGTCCAAATCACAAAAAGCAAATGGTGAATTAACAATACAAAAAATAGTAATTGGGAATCAGACATGCTCATGCTCTTGCCAGAAGCCACTGCTGCTACACTACCTCTGCTCACATGTGATCGCTGCATGCCTTGCAACAAAGATTAAGCATTGGGGTCGCTACGTGCCTAAATACTTTCTGAAGCAAACCATTCTAGACACTTGGAACTACACTATTGAGGGTTACCTGCATCTTAGAACTTTCACTCAAGACCCCAAAGACAGTGCGTTGTACATACCAAATCCAGATCTAACTATGTGCCAAGGTGTCGGTCGACGCAAGAAGAAGAGGATTAGGAACAACATGGATGAGGCTGAAGCTGGACCTCGGGTGCAGATATGCTCTAAGTGCAACAATTCAGGACACTCCTACAAGAAATGCACCGAAGCATCTTACTTTTCCACTGTCACTTCTACACCACCTTCAGCTAGTGCTCGTGGACGTCGTTCCAGTCGCTACAACGAAGTAATGCAGTGACCGTACTTGTTTGTGCTACCGTGTTGTAATATTTAAAATACTTATGCATGTTATCGTCTTGTAATATTTGAACCATTTTATCTGGCAAGGTCTTGTAATATTTGAACTTATGCATGTTATCGTGTTGTAATAATTGAACTACCTTTTCATTTGCTTGTTGTTTTATTCTTGTCGTCAAATTTATTATTGTATCCTGTTATGTATTGTTCTCTAATTTCAAATGAAACATGTAATGAATTATCATATTTGTCATCTTTTTTGTAGGCTTTCAATGGCTTCCTCGGGTCCTGAGTTGGATTTGGAGTTGCTCACCAGTAGGAAGGACAAGGTTACGGTGCCAAAGGGGATCCACACTCCTATGTGCTACTGCGGTGACAACTGTAAGCTTGTTAAGTGCAACGTTCTCGGGTACTGCTACGGGATGAGGTTCTTCATGTGCGTGAACTACGAGCATGACCCCCTCCCACCATGTCGCAATGTTAAACCAAAAGTAAGAACAAACTACATTATTAAATAAATAATATGTCATTGCTATTTTATTATGTGCTAACTTAATAATTGTGTCGCACAAAGTTAGGGTAATTGTGTCGCACGTGCCATTGCAAATGTTGTAATCGTTTATCTAAATTCGTCGTTAAGTATTAATGGTTCGTCGTTTTATCAATGCTTCAAAAATTGAAATTTACCAAAAAAAATCCTACCGCCGCAGCGCACGGCGGTAGGTCCTTACATACCGCCGTGGCCTGTGGCGCTACCTGGGGGCCACGTTGCTGCCTGGCGGTAGGCTCCTACCGCCGTGCCGCACGGCGGTAGGGACCTAACGCCGTGGCCCACGGCGGTAAGTCCTACGGGCCCACTGCTGGCGGCTCCTACCGCCGTGGGCCACGGCGTTATGTCCCTGACGCCGTGGGCCACGGCGGCAGATGTATAGTTTTGCAAAATCTCGGGCGGACCATATATTTTTGCAAAATAGAGATAGAAAAAATATTTAAAAAAATTCGGGAGTGGAGGAGGAGCAGCAATAGCAGCCCGCGGGCAGAGCGGCCCAAGCAGAGATGGACCCCTCCATATTAGACCAGTCTCAGTGAAAGGGGTCACAGGGGAGTTTTTAAGAGTGACACATAATCTTTACTGTATTGGTTTGCGGGATGACACACCCTCTCTCAATGCACAGGGTCATAGCACAGTTTCATAAGTTTCTGTAAATATTTAATTGCTGCATGTTGGTTGGTCAATTGTGCTATACAAATTGTGTCAACTTGTCTCAGTGGGAGGGTCATGGGGTGTCATTCCTAGGACTCTGCGCCGACACAGGGTCATGAGGATGACCCTGGTTTCTTCTCTCTCCTATTAAATATCATGTCATGTCATCTCTTTTGAATATGTGGCACCCTATTTAAATGTTTATGACCCTCCCATTGGGACTGGCCTTATGCCTCGCCGACACATCTGCCGAGATTTCCAACACCAAGCCGTCACCGCCACTGTATATTCACTTCGAGAATGTGAGCATGAGCACCTCCCCCCTGCGGGGCTACCGTTGCCGCGCGGCCATCATCCTCCGACGACCGCCTCGTCGCCCAGGTCACACACGAGCTACCTCCACCCAATCCCTCTCAACCACAACTCATCAACATCCCAAGCCTGTTCCTCAACCACTTCAAGCCAAGTGCCAGGAGCCCTGTCATTGAGAATCACGGGTTTGCCACTCGCTATGGCCGCCGCCGCCGCCTTGAGCTCATGTGCCAGCCAAATTTGTCGAGCTCTGACCACCTCCCTCCAATTCCTCCTGCATGAACCTCCACCATGTCCTCCTGTGCCCATAGAAGCTCACCTCATCGCCGGCAACGGCCACCACAGTCGGAGATTGAAGATTCTCAAGCCGCCTTTGCCGCTCGACCCACTTTGCTGATGGAGTTTGCGCCTTCGCTTACCGACCGCACACCAGCCAACCAAGGGAGGGGCACCCGGACTCCTCCTCCACATGCTAGCTGGCCCAGATAGGGGCACCCCAATGGGGGATGGTGGCGGCTAGGCAATGCAGGGCGCCCAGGTGAGAGAAGAAAGAGAGATGAGAAAGGATGGCTGACAAGTGGGCTCGTCACCTTGTGGAGTCCACATCAGCAAAACTGTCCAATGGCAAAAAATGAACGGTTTTGAGAGTTGAGTGGCCAAAGATTTCTGATTTTGGAGTTGGTCGGCTAAAATCAAACTCAACCTATAATTCAATGGTTAAAATAGATTTTTTTCCTTTGTTGTTATAAGTGACGTGGAGAACTCTCCCACTTAAAAAAACAACATACCGAGTACTACGCTTGCCTGTATATAAATTATCAAAACATGTCGCTTTATGTAGGAGCGAGCATCTCTAAGAGTTCCTTAAATCTTTTCCCAATCCTTGATTTTTAGGAAGATGGTAAAAAAATACCTCTCCAACAACTCCTAATCTTTTAGGACTCGGGAAAAAACAACCTCTTGGGTGTAAAGTTACGCGGTTTCGGTTTCGGTCGATGTGTATCATCTACTAAAACAAGGTGGAAGGGCTCAGAAATAATAAAGAGTAGAAAAAGGTTTCTGATGCAAATGTATAAGAGAAAAAAATACATAAAAGTGATTAGGATAATTTAAGAATAGTATAGGATTCCTGATGCAAAATTATCTTCTATATTTTAGGAGTAGATTATTAAAAACTCTTGGAGATGACTTTCTTTATTCTTTCCAATACTTTTTTAGGAACACTAAAACTTCATTTTTTTAAGAAGAAAAATATTAGATACCACGCATATGTTGGCTTTCTGCCCCGTTCACCCGCTGTGCTCAGTGCTCACCAATTAAGTTCATTAGCATCGGATATATTTGGACTCACTGCCCGTGGTGTGGGGCTCTCCTCTACTACACACTTACATTGATCAGCTTGACCAACCGAATCGATCCCACTTCAATCCAACGGTATTTAGACTATCCGCAACACAGTACCCCTAAATGATCATATAATCTTAATATAACGGATATTAGATTCAAAATCAAACACAGCATTGTCGCAGCCGTAGGCCTGTTCGTTTGGCTTATCAGTCACCAACCAGCAGTACTTTTCTCTCAGAATAAATCAGCCACCAGCAACCAGCCAGTAGTACTTTTCTCTCAGAATAAACCAGCACCAGCAACCAGCCACCAGCCAAACGAACAGACCGGAGCTCTCCTCCCTAGGGGAGACCCCTCGCTCCCCCAAACCAGAAACTGGCTGCACGTGCGTCCCTCCCTCCTGTCTGCTGCTCCACACCGCCGCCTCCTCTGCTCCCTCCCTCCCCGTCCCTCTCTACTCCCTCTCTCGCTCCCCGGTGAGCCATTCCCGCTCGCCCTGTCCAGCCACCCCTTCCCAGATCCGGAGCTGAAAGTCGGCGGCGCGTGCGCGGAGAGATGGGGCTCCCTGGTCATCTGGTCTCCATCGGCAGCGTGCGCGACGCCGAGGTCGAGCGCGGTGGCGGAGCACGGCGAGGCGGGAATCCCTGGTCCTCCTCCGGCGGCAGCATGCGCAGAACATCCCCGGAACCGCCATGCAGCGCCAGCGTCCACCCCATGTCGCCGGCTGGGCTACCGGGCGCTCACCCGCTCGATCTCCTTCGCACCTACTCGATCTCTCTGCTCCCTCTCTCCCTCGCCAGCGATGCGCGCGGTGAGGCTCGGCGGCCCGGCGAGGCGCAGAAGGTGCTCTAGCCGGTGGTGGTGGCGCGCGGCGACTACGGGTGTAGCCGGACTGTGCAAAGGCGGAGTTGGGCTCGAGATCATCCTCCACCTCGTGACCGGGGAAGCTCTTCGGTCAAGCCGCCCGTCGACACCTCCTCCTGAGCGCGCCTCTTCTTCGCGCACCACGGCCTGGGCATGGCAGGAGCAGGGGCGCCCGGATCCGGGGCATTCGTGCGCGAGCTGCCGGTCCCCGAGCTCGTCGCGACGCTCGTGGCGACACCCTACGGCACCTACCTCCTGGCCGCCGGTATGTTCGGGAGCATGCACGCACTCACGCTCTTGTCCTGCAGCGTCTCCAGCTCCTTCCATGCCTACGGTGGCGGCGTCGTCTCCTGCCTCGCCCTTAGAGATGACGGCTCTCTCCTCGTGTCCGGCGGCGATGACGGCGTGGAGGTCGTGTTCCCGCTCATCCATGTCCTCGACACTGACGACGGCGAGGTGGCCATGTTCCCTTCGGCGGCGGCGCGCGCAGCCGGCGGAGCACCACGTCATCCCTGGGCGCGCACCTTCTCGGGACGCACCGCTCGCCATCCCCGGTCTTGTGCCCGCGTTGGGGCCGCAACGGCGGAGCAAGGCGGCACCCCTCACACCGATGGGGCCGCGCACCGGCGGTGAAGGAGTTTGGGGAGGACCGGTGGAGGGCACCGCCGGGGACCGCGAGGGGATGGCCAACCCCTACACCGGTGGCCCGCGCGGCGGCGGTGGAGGCCCTGCGCCCGCGGTAGCCGGCGGCCGGCGCGTAGGGAGGAAGAATGCCCGGCGTCCGGTGGCGGAGGTCCGGCCGGCCCCTGCGCCAACATCCCGTGCGGCGGCCGTGAAGGCCTTGCGCCCGCTGTAGCCGGCGGCCGGCGCGTTGGTCTAGCACCCGGTGTCCGGTGGCGGATGTCCGGCCGGCACATATGGATAAAGATTGGAAGGGGAAGATTAAAAAAATAACATGTGGGACCTCCGTGCAGGGGATGAATTTTGAGGATACTGCTACATCAAAACGAAATTTAAGGAATCAAATTGTTTAAGGGACTCTCCGAATATTGGTTTACAAAATGGTTTTCAGAGGATACTGTTGCGGATAGTCTTAGTACTTAGTAGAATACTCACATTATTTGGAAAAACAAAGTTTTATATTTGTAGTGTATATATGCATGTGTATTTAAGAAAACAAAACATACCGGCTCATTCCTTCCTTCAGCCCAAAGCAGCCCACCTCCAACTTCCATCCTGACGGGTTTAGATTGCCAAATAGCCCAAATACCCAGCCGCCTGCCTTGATTGTATGGATGCATCAAACTTGTCAAGATTCCCTCTTCAGCTAGATTCTCTGCCATTGATCCCTCCGGTCCCCTTTAGTTCGCGAAGTGAAATTTTTGGGTCTTTTTTCAAAGTCTATTAGGAGTATTAAACATAGATTATTTACAAAAATAATTACACGAATGGACCGGAAATTGCGAGACGAATCCATTAAGTCTAATTAATCCGTCATTAGAGATTGGTTACTGTAGCACAATGTTGTCTAATCATGATATAATTAGGCTCGTTAGATTCGTCTCGAAAATTAAGATAGGGGTTGTAAATAGATTTTGTCATTAATCTACATTTAATACTCCGAATTAGTGAAAAGAAGATTGATGTGACGGGTTGTTTGTGAATATTTAGAAGCATGTGGGGAGTATTAGGCTGCAGCTTGCCATTACGAAAGAGCTTGTTTTCAAGTTCTATCAGGCCCAGGACAACCAGCAGCTGGCGCCTCACACTGTCTCAGCCTGGCTGGCTACCTTGCTCGGACGGTGGTTAGAGCAACTCCGGTAAGGTTTCTAAATAGGCTTCTACTCCAAAATTTGGAGGTTTGATGAAAAAAAAAACAACTCCAGTAGAGTCTCTAAATGGGTCTGCATTTTTAAGGCCCCTCCAAGCCTCCATTTCTAGAGACCCTCCAAGTCTCCTCCAAAAAGTGGGTCCCACCTTTTCTTTTATTTTCTTTTTTTCATTATCTTTTCCTCTCCCCCCTGCATCTCTCCCCGCCACGATGCCGCACCCCGTCGTGGCCTCCGTGCCGCCGCGCCCGCCACCATGTGAGCCGGCGGCACACCACCCAGTTGCCATGAGCCGCGTGCATGCCGGCGCCGCCGTGCCCGGCTGCCGCGGGCCGCGCGCTCCAGCTCCACACGGCGCACGACGCCGGCGGGTGGGGGAGCGCTAGCACAGCAGCGGCGACGGCAAGGAGGAGAAGACAGCCTCCCCCACCCCATGTCGCCGCTGCGGAGCTCGACGGGGACAACGAGATGGCGTGAGCGCGCTCTCGCCCATTTTGACCCCAGCTTCACTGCTTGCACAAGAGGCGACGCCGGCACTCGGTTGCGGGCATGGCTGCGGGGTGGTTTCGGGAGGCCTTGTGAGCAAACTGTGCCCACTTCCTAGCTTTCCCCTTCTGCATCTTCTCTTGGCCGCCTGTTGACGGCTGTTAAGTACCACTTTTATGCCGTCAATTCCTGCATAATACAAATGGAAAGTGATCATCAACACTAGAATAGGGGTTTATACTAACAATTTCCACAAGTGTTGGTGTTTCTATCTTTTGTTGCAGGACACATGTAAATGCACATGGAATGATACAACTGAGAGCAAGAAAGCCAATGGTATAGATATGACATCATCATAAACAACCTCAATTGCCAAATTGGTCTGCACCATTGCAACGGGCTCGTTGAGACGATCGAAATGGATATATCATTTGCATATATCGGAGCCCGGATGAGAGAGATATGCACAAGACATCATGTGGACCCGGTGGGACTCACACCAGGCCACGTGGCGACGTGCTGCCACACAGGCGCCCACGTGGCCATGACACCTCACCGATCCAAAGAAGCACACTCTCGACCAATCAGGAGTAAGCACGCGGATCCAAGGGCCCACAACCACGAGATAACGGGCTAGAAACACCGCAAACACCCCCATACCTACCTTGGGACCCACCTGGCAGTCACCTGGACGAAAACCAGCGCGATCGGGGCCACCCCGGGATCGGCCGATCCCCAGTTCGGCCGAACCCACTCTAAGGCCTCTCACGCCTCCCTTCCACGTGTCGTCTTGTCGTGACGAGCTAAAGGCGGTGCCAGGTGCATGCCCGAATATCCGCCCGAAAGCCTGCAGCTCCTTCTCATGGAAGATTCACCAACTTGGCCCCACTCCTCTACGCCACGTGTCACCACCTCATTGGTGCCTTGGTGGCGCCCAAGACAGACTAGGAAGCTCCTCTTGGCCTATAAATATGAAGGGAAGGGGTAGAGAATAGGACACACTACACCACTTCACCCAAGGATGAGAGCTTCCCTTCAAAGGAGAGGCCTCTCCTTGGTAGATTAGAGAGTAGGAGAGTGAGAGAGAGTTGTATTTCTATGGATGCTTGTTCTTCAATTAGAGTAAATTAAGTATTTCCGCATTTCCTATTTAGACTAAAGTGTTATTTATTCTTGAGTGATATGTTCTTGTGTTCTTCGTCTGTTCATCATTTAGAGGCGCGTGTTCTTCACGAACACACCCCTTCGATCTAGTTGATCAGGTGCACAAGTTTGTATCTCGTTTGTATGACTAGTCTATTAGAATAAAGTGGTTATGCTTGCATGCTCTGATTAGAATAAAGTGTGTTCATGATTTCTTTCTAATAGTTTATGCTAGGTTGCATGAGTAGTCTTTTTCCTCTGCTAGTGCGTAGATCTTGGGTTTATGCGTTCGTCTGCTGCAAGTCGTTCGTATATGTTGGAAGCATAGTACGGGATCAAGTGCCCTCTCGCATGCCTTTAGCATAGGTTAGTAGTACCTATAGTGAGTGAGATCAGTTCTCTTCCGTGGTTGTAGTTCTATAAGTACAGGGTGCCGTAGTCCGTTGGCTTCGGCAGTAACCACAGCGTGGACGTTGTGACACGCTACCGGTTATCATCCATTCGGCTTAACCCAAGGTTAGGTAGAGGCAGTCTAGGAGGTGGTGACAGCCCTTCTGGCCCTCATTGATCCTCCGCAGCTGGATATAGTCAGAGCTCTGTTCCACATAGATCCGCATACCGGAGTCGCCTGTTAAGTCAGGGCTATCGGTATCCTGAGCCAAGTTCTATCTAGAGATCGATCTTTAATCTCATCTATAGTGCTATCTTTAGGAATCCTCTCTATCCTTGCCTCTTATCTGGGTGTGTCCTTGGACTGATTGTACGAAGTTAGTGCACACACATTCCCTTGGATTCGATACCCTTGGAATACTCTGAGGTGAAAGTTACAACGGTATCCGTGCGCTTGCGGATTTATTTCGTGTGACGCTAAAATACCCAACACCGCCACACACCCCCGCCGCGACCACCTGCTATCCTCTGAAGGGGCTTCCTGGGAGAGAAGCAGCAAGCGTTGGCGCGGTGGCGGCGACGGGGGAGAGCCGTTGTCTCAGCCCTTGTTCCACTGGCGCAGGTTCCGGCGGCCCCCTGTACTGGAAGCCGTAGGCCGCGGGGGCTGGGAAGAAGTGGTGATGGCGCACCACGGCGGTGGCGGCGGCCCCAACTGGAGTTGTGCCATCTCCCGTGACAGCGCGTCCACCTCCGCCACTGTGCGCCGTTGCAGCTCGTCAACCTACACTAGCTGCGCCGGGCTGAGGTCGCCCAGGTTCTCCGACCGCACGCCCAGGAGGAGGTCCGATAGCTACGCCTCGAACCGGCGGCCGAACTCCATGTAGAGCCAACCCGGAGCCGGTCGGCTGGTGGAGGAGCCGCGACGAGCTTGTCAGCCAGGGACGACGTCGGCGGGGGCAGCAACGGCATGAGCTCATGCGCCATGTGCCACGCGGTGGCGGCCCTGTTCTGTGACCTCGGGGTGAGCTCACTGGCAGTGGTGGAGCTGGACGAGGATCCCAAGGGGAAGGCCGACGAGTCGGATCTGCCGCTCGTCGTGGGCTCCCCTGCCGAGGATTTCGAGTGGGTGCCGACGCTGGCGAAGGGAAGGAGGAAGAGGAGAGAAGTGACGACGGCTGTGGCGAGCGCAAGCCCAGGTGAGGTGCGCGTAGGGGCAGGGCGGGGCAGCAGCAACGGCGGTGACGCAGGGGCAGAGGAGCTTCGTGCGCAGCAGGATGAGCTCCTCTATCTCTGTGTGTATGACAGATGGGGCCCATAGACAAATAGTGGTCTACATTGATTTCCCCACTGGAGTTGAGTGCTAATTTTGGGCCTGCAAATGAGTTTTGGATGTCTCAATTTGCAAGTCCCCACTGGAGTTGCTGTTAGGCAATGGTTGCTTGACGGTCGAAGCCTTTATTTGATCAACCAAGCGTACATGATCTTGCTGCAAAAGAAGATGCGAGACTCATCGACAACTACCATCCAATCAGTCTAGTTCACATCTTTGCAAATCTTTTCACCAAGGTCCTAGCGAGAAGATTGGCACCAATATATGCTTCATTTACTGGTGCCTTGTTGATGACTCTTATGGCCAAAATTTACCGCCTACTTAATCTTAAAAAATCATAGGGATTAGGAGCTTTAAACTAACTAGTTCCATGAATTTTGGTGAATATGTGTTTGCAGAGACAGAAAGGTGGAATAAGCCCAAAAGAGAAGGAAAACACGACATTTACACGAGGCCCACTCTACCCGAGAGAGAAGGCCTACAACTGGAGCCTATCCGGACCGAAATCACCAAAACCTCGTGCACATGTGGCAACGCCCAACCAGGGGGCCCACCTGCCAAAGGCGGTGGCGAGGCGGGCCACCAGTGGGTTGGCCGACACAGGGAGAGTGCCGTGCGCTCCAAGATTTAATTTGGCGAGAAGATCTCCTGCTATCTCCCCAAGGTGGTGGAGGAAGATTCCCACGGATATCCCCCAAGGAATATTCTATAGCATCTCCACTCTCCAAGGTACCTCTCACCCTATAAAAGGAGGCCTCCACCCCCTCATTCCACACACCATTCCTCCCCTCTCAAGAAGAAAGCCAAGAAGAAGAGCTCTCCTCCATAGTTTAGTTCTATAGAAAATAGGGAGAGAGTGAGGTGTAGCTCGGAGGAGGCGTCGGCCTGCCGGCACTCTTCGGCCCTGTACCTCAGTGGATGCTTCCTTCTCCTAAGTATTCGCGATTTCTTATGGTAGAAGTTCTTTCAGGTAATATAAGTTTGTCTTTTATCTGCTTGTGGGTTCATTAGTCGTCCTTGTGTCAAGGGCTCTAGTCTTAGGACTCTAGCCGTCCGTGCGGAGTTTGGCCATGGTCAGAGTCGTGATCACTAGTGTAAAAGTGGTGTCTAGGCTAGAGGTTGCCCTTGTTTGCTACCTTTCTCCACGGTCCTAGGGGTATGTCTACAGGTGGTAACAACCCCGTGCATTCCTTGTATTCCCCCACGTGAGGGTTCAGCGTAGAGCTAACAACTGGAGACGCTTGGCAGACCAGGTGTAATCCGGTGCCCGAAGCAAGTAGGTAGAGGCTGAGTTTATCTTATCGTTACACCCTAAGCCATAGGAATCCTCTCTACCCACCAAAAATATCTATCTTCTTGTATACCTTGGGCGAACCAGCTAGGAGACTTCTATACACTTACGTTCTCGGAGGAAAATACGATACCCTGAATACTCTCTGGGTGAAGTACTACAATGGTATCTTTGTGCGCTTGCGGATTTATTTATAGACGTTAAGAAATACCAACATGCCTCAGAACCAAAGCACATTCATTCGGGGACGGGTCATACATGACAATTTCAAGGCTGTGGATATCACGGCTAAATGCCTCCACCGGACCAAAATGCCAAGCGCCCTCGTCAAGATTGATATTGCCAAAGCCTTCGATACGGTGGACTGGAGATATCTACCACATTATGTGACACGTGGGGTTCTCGAGACGATGGCTGAATTGGATCTCTATGAGTTCAGCAAGCACCAAAATTATCATCAATGGATCTCCTAGCAGACGCAGCTGCCATGCCAGGGGACTAAGGCAGGGAGACCCCCTCTCCCCGATGCTATTTTTGCTTGCGATGTAGGGATTAAACAGAATGATTTTTTTTGTGAACAACAGAATGATTAAGGCGGAGGAGGAAAACAATTTTGCTGCTTCAGCCACTGCGACACCAGGGAATCAGAGATCGAGCTTATTTTTATGCTGATGATGTGGTTTTTCCTCTCTCCTAAACAACTAAGACCTGGTGCTAACGAAAACAATTCTGGACATCTTTTTTTAAGGAAGATGTATTAAAATTTAGCACATTACACTGACCCTTTTACAAACAAGATCCCAGAGAAAATGAAAAATACAAATAAGTCCAAAGCTCCTGTTCATCTTTCCTCAAAGACTCCATGGATCCGTTCGTCACCGTCGCCCAAGCCGCTTCCGAGTCATCGCCGGACGCTAGAGCCAATCTCCACAAGGTGAAGGCCGCAGAGGAGGACTTACTGCTAGGCAAAGATGCTGAGTACACTGCCTCCCAAGCGCATCTGCCAACTCCAGCACCCACGACGCAACCTTCGTTTCCAACGCCGGCAACCCGGGCAAAGCTCGGATTTCAACCATAGACCATCTTCCTCGAGATTAAAAAGGTCAGCAACATCATCACCTGGAGAAGACGACGATGCGCCGACCCTGGACTCCTGTACATGTCTTCCCAGCCTCTCAGTTGGCGTCGGAGTAGATCGCCACCGGAGAACGGAAGAAGCCGGGAGAAGTTATTCCCCTGCAACACCGTCGCTCCCGCATCGTCGGCGCCGCCAGGAAAAGGAAGCCACTGTGCTCCACTGGCAAACCCTAGCTCCACCATCAAACATAGACGGCAAGCAAACTCTAGAACTAGGTGGACTCAACTATGAACTAGATCTACTGGAGAAGTGGATGGACGACCCCCGCTCCCCTTTGCCACCAGCCAGGAAGCCGAAGACGGAGGAGGTGGGGGCCAAACAGGCGGCGGCGCCGGTGTACTCCGGCGATCAGCAGCGGTTCCCCCGAGTCGCCTTGTGGGCGACGTGGGGGCAGGCGGCAGTTTCTTTTCCGTGTGGAAGATTTTTTTAGCTCATTTTCCAATAATTCTGGACATCTTTGGCCGACCTTCGGGGCTGCGCATTAATCTTGACAAATGTCTCATTACACCCATTCATTGTGGGTTGGAGGAAACGATAACATTGGTGCAATTCTTCCCTGGTGCATGCAGCCCTTCCCATGTCGGTATCTCGGCATCCCTCTTTCAGTTACCAATCTTAAGAAGGAAAGGGAACGTATCAGGTGGAAACCACCCCACCGGTGGAAACTATAGAAACTGCGATCAGGACCGTTTGATCCCCATCCGATGACTCGCGAGGGAGGTGGGAACATTTTTCCAAAAAACCGCCCGCCGGCCCCCTCTGCTCCCCATGTCTTTTTGCAAAAAAGAACCCTGCCCTCAAACACGTAGTGACCCATCCCCTCCCTTCCCAGCCAAAGTCGCCATCAACCCGCCGCCCCCTCGCCATCGATCCGCCTACCCCCTCGCCATCGATCCGCGGCCCCCTCACCATCCGCCCCCCTCGCGCTCGCCATCGACCGACCCGCCGCCGCCCCCTCGCCATCGACCGACCCGCCGCTCCCTCGCCATCGACCCGTCGCCGCCGCCGCCGCCCCCCGTGCCTCCGCCTGCACCCCTTCCCTTCCTCCGCCTTCACCTCCGGTGGCTAAGGCACAGCAACAGAAGCAAGGCTGTCATTGCCTCTGCTGCAACAGTAGCAGCTCTTGCTGATCCATCTATCCTCCTCCTTCTCTATATGGTTGAATATGGTAATTATGTCATGGGATGAGTCTTTGGTTCCCAATTATTTATGAGTTTGGTCTGCTTTTTTTTGCATGCTGCAGGCAGGATGAGTAATCCAAGTGCCGAAAGGGAGCGCCCTCAAGTTCCAAGCACAATTGCTCTGCCTGTGAAAATTTTGTGTAATGACTGATTCTGTGTAATGACTGCAATGGGAAACCAATTGTGTCGAGTTCATGCCCTTGACAGGCAGGAAAAACAATTGTGTCGAGTTCATGGCCTGGACATGGAGGAAGAGCAAATGCGTCGAGTTCATGCCCTAGACATGGAGGAAGAGCAATTGGTCGGTAGGAAAACAATTGCGTCGAGTTCTATGCTGCTGTGTTCTATGCTGCTGTGTACTGCTGTGAATAAATGTGTAAAATGCCTGAACTTGTGAAAAGGCTGCAATGGGCAATGGAAATTGTGCCTCCTATGTAATAAACTTGTGTGTACAGCATGAAAATGGATAAAATGATGTGTGAAATTGAACTTGTGTGTCAAGCATGGCAATTGTGTGTACAGCACATAATTAAGAGGAATTGAAATTGTGCAATCTGTTAATTTTTGTCCTATGTTGAAAATATATGACTCTATTCTCTGAATGTGTAGTAGCAGTAGCTTGAGTCCTAGTGTCTATTCTCTGAATTTTGTGCTTGGGTTAAGATGCATAATAAGTTGATAAAAAGCAACTTTGGGAACAAACTGTTTGCAAGGAAGCTGCAGGATGGAACATCTGGAGCTCTTCTTCGGCAAGAAACAGTTCATTCCCAATTGTAACACTTATATCCGTTCACATCCCCAATTGGGTACAAATTAAGACATCTGGGTACAAATTAAGAAACACTTATTTGAAAACTGAATGGAAAAAATTGCAAATTGCAAAATTGCAGCAGAGTACATTTGCAACAGAGACATTTGCAAATTGCAGCAGAGTACATTTGCAACAGAGACATTTGCAAAACTGAATGGAAAAAATACTTTCATCATTAATGGAAAATGAATGGGAAAACTGAATTGAAAATGAGGACACAAATGACCATGAATGTCACATCTGAATAAGATTGAACCAGACATAAATTATCTCCAGACACATTAGAGCTCTAGTACACACATCTCTAGTGCACAATAATTCACTGACACTGAAAATAATCCTTTCATAGAAAATTCAGTGATACACTAAAAATCATCCATAGGCAAAATAGGTGTTCACAATCAGGCAAAAAAGATCATTGGGCAATTCTTTCACAGAAAATACACTACAATCAGGCAACACGGTTCAGTGGGCAATTTCGTGCGTCATGATCCACTAATTGCTTGCATCGTGAACACTTCCGTTTTTTGGTTCCTTCTTCTCCTTGCTCTTCCTAATTCTTTTGCATCGCCCTTTGGACACAATGTCAGTTGGTGGATGTATCTCGACTTCATTTGGAATTTTGCTACCAAGGAATGATTCAAACTCATCCTGTTTATTAACTGTAGCAGCAGGAATTATTTTTTTGAGAGGTTCTTCAAGGTTGCATAAACTAGAATATAAAAGCTCCATCCCTGGTTCAGAATTCTTTGCCATCTGGATTAGATCTTCGAACTTGTTCCGTGAATCTGAAATTTTCTTCCGCATAGCCACCTCCACGGGATCTTTAGCCTTTTCATCCAAGAGGTTGCATTCGTCATCAAAGAACACTTCTCAGCAAAATCAAATGTTTGAAATCAACACTTGCCCACATTGGAAACAAAACAGCCATAAAAAAATCCGTTTAAACTCACCTTTTACATCTTTTCTCCCATCTCCTCATAATATAAATCAATGGTACCTCATTTAGCTTCTCGCCTCTAAGCACTTGTATGACATGACGACACGGGATGCCGTAGGACTCATACAATTTACAGGAGCACGCACCAAACATGTTTGACTTGTTCATCTGAACCACTCGCTCTTTTCCAGATAGGCTGCTGATGGTGACAATTTTCATACCTTCAGACTCAGAAATCCCTTGAATAATGCAATGGTCTCTTGCAACTACGAGTTGTTCCTGAAACTTCATGAAAACTTCATGTGTATATATGAGACTGCACTGCTTCTCCATGGGCCAAGGTGTCAGCAATTTAGGATTACTGTGAAGACTTCCATTGTCGGCTTTCAACTCCTCTTCGCGCTAGCACTCCAAAGCTGTGTCAAACCTTAGCCAGAACTCAACAAAGGACAATTTTCGATGAATGAAATGGTTAAAAAAAGGAATTTGCACTCTCTGATCATGATGTGGTCCTAAGGATTCCTGCGAGAGGTACGTCCATTAAGTATGCTGGAATCCATGATTGTCGCATATCAAACTTTGTGGAAAACCACTCATTTCCCATGAGCCCATATTTTGTCATGATAGCATTCCATTGAGACACAAAATCATCGGGATCCTCCGAGCCCCATACACACTTGCCTAAGCTATCCCAGAACTCCTGATCCTCTCTTATGGAGGGACCGACCTTCTCGGGTACCTTTTCCATTATATGCCACATGCAAAATCTATGAACTGTATTTGGTAGAACCAGAGCAATAGCAGCCTTCATTCTTGCATCTTCATCCGTTATGATTAGATGAAGTGGTACTTGACCCATAGCCTTAAGAAAGATCTGAAACAACCACACATATGACTCGATCTTTTCATCAGCCAAGAATGCTGCCCCAAGGAAAACACTTTACAAGTGATGATTAACTCCAGTAAATTGCACAAACTTCATATTATATTGGTTAGTGGTATATGTTGCATCTACCGAAAGCACATCACCAAATAGACTATAGTTTTTCCTGCATGTGGCATCTGCCCAAAATACATGAAGAAGTTGGCCTTGTTCATCCACCATGAAGTCACAAAAGAAGGCAGGATTTACTTCCTTCTTTCGCTCAAGCTGTCCAACAAACATCTCTGCATCAGCATCCTTGATTTTGCTCCTTAAGTCACGATAGTAGTTCTGCAAATCTCTCCGCGTGCAACCAACATTCTCAGCACCACCGTCACTGACTTGAAGAAGTCTAAATGCCATGGACGTTCCAATGCTAGCTTTATGGCAATTGAACATAGTACTCTTTGCCCTCTCACTGACATTACGGTTGGATCTTAGCAAGTGCTTCTTATCCGGCGATACAAAACCATGGTTGTGCTCGCCAACCATTGAAAATATTCGATACTTCTTGTCACTCTCAAGCTTCACAACAATATGTGCCAGACAGCCACATCTGGTTTCCAGCACATTTGGTGTCTTCCGTTTTTTCCCGGATTCATCTGTAACATCTTTTACACTCTCCCTTCTGTACCCTTCCGTTGCACAATAATAACGCTTGAATAATATTTCCTCATTTCCCTTTTTGTGTTGACCAACACGAACACCGAAACCATTATTGTGTGCATACAATTTGTAAAATCTCTCCACATCTGCGAGGGAATCAAATACCATTCCAACCTTAGGCTTCAAAGGTTCACTGTCCACTACATAAAAACCATTAATGAAGGGCTGATCATCAAACCATTCATGATGAAAGTAATGATGAACGCACATGATGAAGGTAATGATGGCTTCACTACATTAAAATTACAGGGGTAAAAAAATGGTTTGTGTTCTCTTGTGCATGTATAGTATTCAGGAGTTACTAGACGCAATACGAACTCAGCGTTCAACGTTCCTCTACAGGTTAAAAGTTGCAATGAAAGTTATATGGCAAAAACTAACCACGGCGTACAGGGCTGCCGGAGTCCTCGACGTCGCGGGCTTCCGGGGACTCACGGGCGTCCGGCGACTCACGGGAGAATACAGGACGGGCGCCGGAGACCACGGCCAAGTGGGTGGGCGGCAATTCGCGAGCGTCGGGCTCCATGGCTACTACAAGTTCACTGTCCAGTGAGAAAAATGAAAATGAAAGAAAATGGCGTCGTGGAGTCCATGGCTGAGAAACTAACCACGTGATGGACTCTCCGTGTTCATGGCGTGAACGGCGGGCGGCAGCTGGCGCTCCTGAACGGTGGGCGCCGGTGGCTGGCGCTCCTGAACGGTGGCCACCGGCAGCTGGCGTGCGTGAACGGCGGCCTCCAGCGGCGTCCAGGCATGAACGGCGGCCTCCAGCGTTGTCCGGGTGTGAACGGCTGCCTCCCGTGATTGAACGGCGGGCGACGACGTCCGGACGTCCGAGCCCAAAGCTTGAATCGCCGGCGGCGTCTGGTGGGTGTCGGATTTCATGGCGTCTAGGTGTCCCACAACTCCTGGCCGGCGGCGACAATCACGGATGGCGGCGGCTGAAACACGAAGCATCCGCGGCGACGGGAAAAACGAAGCCTCCGCGGCCACGCGCGTGATTAGGGGGACGTGCGCCGTGGGGATTAGAGCTCGAGGGGCTATTTTGCGAAAAACGCTGAGATCAGGAAGGGGGGCGGCGGGCGGTTCTTTGCAAATCGGCATCACCCCTCTCCATAGACTTTGGATCCAGATCCTGCGGCCCCGATCGAAGTTTGCATAGTTTCCACTGGTGGGGTGGTTTCCACCTGATACGTTCCCGACTTAAAAACATTCGATCATTTGAAAATTATTAGATATACGCCTTTGCATATATCACAGTTATATCCGAATGATTACGGTCACGTGATTTGGACATATTTACTGAAACATATGCCAAGGACATGAACTAGTCAACAAAGTAAGAACAATTGTATAGCGTGATTATTGATAAAGACCTCGTAAGACAGACAGAGTAAAGCCTTTGAATTTGTCTGCAAAGGCCGGGTAAAATCTAACTCAGGTTACATCCTATTACCATTAGTTAGGCATGTAGCTAGCAAAGGTATTAATTTTCCTTAGAATATTTTGATGCCATGTGCAAATCACGGTAAGACTAGATTGCACAGATCGAACACACCACTACTACCTCGTTGTCGACTATATCTGGTCAAGGTAATTTTCCTTTCTTTAATTTGCAAGATTATGATGCTTTGTAAATCTCAGTATGTATGCACGCTTTGTTCTTGTTCCAAGTTGGGGTGGTCATTAACGATAATGCGCGGTTAGGTTTAGAATTAGTCTAACCTTGTCGTTGATAGGTTATCATACAAAGTAGAAAAGTACAAACGGCCGGCAAATAAAATATGACCTAGATGCAACGTTTGGCCTTTTGAACTTTCGAGGAGCCAACTTCAGAACCTTATGCAGGGTGCGTCGCAGTTATCACATAACGGCATACGCATGGAAGAGAGGATGTTCCTACAATGATTTCTTTTCTACGGTCGAACACGTGCTTCCTTTCTTTCTAAAAAAAGGTGCTTCCTTTTACTCACCAACGAAATTTCACTCTTCATGATCACATTCCCATGGTTTTTGCGTTTGATTGATGATGCTAATTGATAGGAAGGTACGTATACTGGAAGTTAATAAGAAGGATCAGAAGAGGTTAAAAATCTCTCATATATTGTTTGGTGCAAATGCGAGCTTTGAAAACATGCAAGCAATGGATTCAGCCATCTCTCACATATATGACTTCAAATCGCACGACTATATCTTGAGATGACCGCAGCGGCAGATAGACAGGGACTCAGCACAGCCCTGAAGCAAGGACGACGACAGATCAAGGAAAGTCAGCTAACTCGTTCATTAATAGCGCTGCTTATATCTACAAAAGCATGAGACCATATCAACCTTACTATTTTCTTATACCAACTGAGAAAATATATAATTTTCCCCGATCGAAACAAACTTTTACCAGCAGTGGATGATGATGACAGTGTTTTTACATCCATCCAGATATGATGGTGAAATGTACATTAAACAACTAAGCTCGCTGGCGCATGATTAACCATTAATTCTTCTAGACTATTTTATCGTACACCATACCACTTGGTGATGGTACACTACATACCGGAATCTGCTACTTTGCCGTGTGTCCGAGGCACACGGCAAAGGCCAGAGCACTTCGCCGTGAGCCATTTATCACGCACACGGTAAAAGCTTTTGCCGTGTGTTTTCTATGGCACCCAACGAAAAAAAAGGCAAGGTGTGCGGCGCCGCGAGGGGGACGGAATGGGACAGCAGAGAGAGCGAGTGGTGGTGCAGCCGGCCGGCTGGGAAACCAGGTAGCAAGCTGCTAGCGGACGGCGACGAGCTGAGTAGTCTCGCATGCACGGCGCCACGGCGGGCGTATGGCAGACACGCATTGCGTCTGGCTGGTGGCGGCCGTGAACGCCAGGCACGTACGGGCGGCAGCTGGAAAACTAGGGCTCGTGCACGGAAGTTACGCACAAATATCTCGATCAGCACATGAGACTATGAGAGAGGGATAATTTGTCTTTGCATATCGGATAAAAAGTTGTTCAGAATCGAACCTTGGAATAGCAAAGGGCGCGTTGAAGTTGAAGGAATTAACGGTGTGCGCGTGGAAGCTGCCGCTTTCATTTTCACAAATGGTGCGAGTTAGAAGCTGCTGCACGCTGCAATTCAACGTCTGCTGGAAAAATGCTGTGTTAAAAAATTCAACGTCTGCTGAAAATATTCAGACAAAGACCGGTGAGCAATCGCCATCCGAGAGAGCGCTGCAATGCCAATGCATTTACTTTTACTTTTGCGCGCACACACATTTCTTCCAGAGACAGAATTTGAAAAGTTTGGTCCGTTCAACGCGCGCCCTAGCTGCATGCATGCATGCTTTGATCCTTTGACGGGAAACAATAAGCAAAAAATTAAACGCCACATTGCTTCTGTGCTCGTCCGATCCATGCGCATGAGTTCAAGTGGAAGAATTTCGTAGGGCGTAGTATGCAGAAAGGACACGTACAATAGTCCTAGCATTCAGTGCATAATGTAAACAAGCAAGCGAGCACACGGCTAGGTCGATCGTGCCTTGAAGAAGGGCATGGCATGAGTGCCAGCGAAGGAAAGCTACCGGGTACACGTAGATGCTTCGCAAGCGCGCCGTAATTTCGCCAGTGAGATTAAGCAACTTTGTTATTGCACACGTTAATCACCATCGAAATTTCACCCTTCATGATCGCATTCCCATGGTTTTTGCGTTTGATTGATGATGCTAGCTAATTGATAGGGTATATTGGAAGTTAAGAATGGAAGAGGTTAAAAATCTCTCATATTTTGCTTGGTGCAAATGAGAGCTTTCACTACAGGAAACCCGAAAGACGCCGAGTGTTTTCCATCACTCGGCGTCTAGCCTTATTCGCCGAGTGTACACGAAAAAACACTCAGCGTCTTCCCGACACTCGGCGTCTAGCCTTATTCACTGAGTGTCGGACACAAAACACTCAGCGTTATTTATTCGCCGAGTGTCCTAGTTAGACACTCGGCATCAACCCAAGTGTATGTCAAGTGTCTGCCTAACTACGATACTCGGCAAAATTTGATTCCCCCCTAGCCTTCAAACTTTTTCTTTAGTTCTCATACAATACTAGGTACTCCATACTTAAATTTGACACATTTCTCAATCTATTTGCGATATTTAACTTATTAATTTCATTTAAAGGATTTTTTTTGAATAAGTCAAATTTGAACTGGAAGTGATTACAATAATGTTATAAAATTAGTCAAAAATGTTATTCATGATACTTAGTCTATTATGAGACCTTGCTTCTTAAATCAAAGGAAATTTTGCTAGTCTGGTTCAATAAACATGATCATGATGTTGCGGCCAAATTGTTTTTAAATTCTAAAAAATGCAAGTGAAGTTGTAAAATCATGAGATTTGTCAAGATGTCATGATATCATACATGAAGGTTGTGGTAAAAATTTGAAAAGGTTTTGAACATTTTTTCAAATACGATGTTTAAAAATCAAAGCATCACACAGGAAGAATCTTAGAGTTGAGCTGGATTCAATAAGATTTGGAGTCAAAGTGATGGTCGAATTGTGATTTGACTACAAAACTTTTTGTACAAGCAATAGAGAACAAAGATTGCTTCATGTGATGTTATGGTAATATTTTGGATCCGTCTGATAATTTTAATGTATTAAGTGCCATTATAATATTTTAATTGATGTAAATTAAATTTGATCTATAAGTGCATAAGCAAGAGGCATTGCCCTGGTTATTGAGTGAATTTGACGAAATGTTTTTGAATTAATTCATATTAATTCTAATTTATGTTATGCAAAAGAAAGAGTAAAAGAAGAAACTTGAAAAAAATAAAAAATGTTCGTCGAGTGTCAACACTCGGCGTCTAGCCTTATTTGTCGAGTGCTTTTATGGATACTCGGTAAACGTGTCATGCCATCGATCCGATCCCAGCCACCCACCCTCTGCCCCTGCACCTTATCCCCTCCCCCCTCCGCACCGCACCTTATCCCCTCTCTCTCCCGCGCCCCACTCCCCTCCGCCTCTGGCCTCCCCCCCTCCACGCCGGCTCCCCGCCGGTGCCCTGCCCAGTGCCGACCTCCTCCCCTCCTAGCGTCGCCGGTCCCTGCCCCATCCCATCCTGTCACAACGTCGCCCCCTTCCCTCCTTTCCCGGCTCCCCCTCCTCTCCGTCTGGGCAGGGTGGTGAGGCCCAAATCCGGCGACCACGGCCCCGGATCCGCCATCTGGGCGGGGCGGCCAGCGGCCGGAGGCGTGGCCGCTGCCTCTAGCTCGCGCGGCCCCTCCCGTTCTCCTCGTCTTTATTCTTCGGCGGCAGCGGAGGAGGTGAAGGAGAGGGACCGGCCACCGGCGTGGCGGCGCATCGAGCCGCCGGCCCCATCCTCGTGCTCTGTCGGTGGCGTGGGATGCGGGCACCTCTCTGCGGAGATGCTTCGGACGCTCCGGATCCCAGCGGCGGGGACGACCACCTTCCCCGAGTGGGCGACGACGAGTGCAACACTCGGAACACTTCGCCGAGTGTTTTTGGGCTTTCGCCGAGTGTTTTTAGCACTCGGCGTCTTTGGGATTTCCTGTAGTGTTTGAACATGCAAGCAATGGATTCAGCCATCTCTCACATATGACTTATTAGGAGAAGAAGGGTGGTATATAATTAGCTAAGAAATGTGCTTTAATTTATTAGCAGACAAATATTACTATGAAAACACATAATCACACCAAGTAGCTCACAAATACATTGTTCACGTATGAAGATGATACATTACCATAATATATGACATTAGTTAATAACTAGCTAGCTCAATACATCTTGTTCACGCATAACAACGAGTCATGATCACATGATAAATATGACATGAACTCAGTACTTAGCTCAACAAATACATCACACAAGTTTACACATGAGAATAATAAGGAACAATCCACTCACACATGACATGAGTTACACTAGCTTACAATACATCACAGTTCATAAAATACACACAAATCATTCGGGTACCCGATAGGCACTGGTAAGATGTGATACCCGTCCCTGACCCATCTCATTTCGAGGACCTTACTCGACGAATCCATGAGTGAGATCTCATAGCTGTACTTTCTCCCTGGGATTGCAAAACCCGCTGGTAGGATTGCCATCCCTGCCTAAATTCCAGAGATGGCCCTTTCTCCTGGGATTTCGTACATTGTTGCTCAAGAGAGTAGCATATTCTGCGGAACTCCTCAACGTGACCTTCCTCAAGGCCGATGAACAGGTCGATGCCGCCCTTTTCTGTGCTAGACGGCACGAAGATCATCAGCCCGTCGAAGGGCAGACCCGGCGCCAGGAACGCGCACGGCGGGCCGGTGCCGAGGTCCGTCTGGTGGAATTGGAACCCAAGCCAGCTGTCCACCTCCAGGTCCGGGCACAGCACCGTGCCTGCCGGGGCAGCGGAGGCGGCGAGCTCCTCACCTCTCGCTTCCGCCACCGCCCCGAAGTCGACGAAGGACTGGATGTACTCGCCGTCGACGCGCGCCACGGCGTCGCGGATCGTGCTGACCACGCCGGCGTAGCTCGAGCTCAGGAGGTCCCTCACACGAAGCCTCGGGAACGCCCAGAGCACCATGTTGCCGAAGAAGTCCATGGGCACCGGTGGTTCGGCCCTGCCCCTGCAGTTAACCGCCACCCTCACCTGTGTGAAGTCCTCCGGTTCGAGGCCCCGCACCGCCGTGATCTTCTTCCACACGTGCGCGAGGAGGCACTGGAACGTGCTGCACCGGGTGGCGACACGTGCTTTGAGCTCAGCGACGAACTCGGCAGTGAAGCTTACCTTTAGGTTCTTGATCTTGTCCATGGGGACGACGGCGTAGGATCTGGAGCTTTCTCCGTCGTTCCCACACTTGAACTCGATGGACCGATGGTCGAACACCGGCGTCGGCTGGTTTCGGGGCACGGCGGTTGCTGCACGGTCGAGGAACGGCGATGGCACGGCAAGATCGTCGTCCTTGCCCGCTCGTACCGCCGCCGCCCACTTGGTCAGGAAGGTGCTCATGGATTTGCCGTCGGCGACTTGGTGGTGGCAGATGAAGCCGATGATGAGGCCGCCGCACTTGAAGCGGTTGAGCTTTACCTGCAGCACTGCCGCCCCAACGTTCTCCTCTGGTGTCGGCGGGTACAGCTCATCAGTGAAGACGTTTGCAGCCACGCCAGCGGCGAGCACGACGGCGAGATCGATCGAGACTGTTGCCTCGACCACGAGGACGCCCTCGTTGTTGATGTGGAGGAACCTGCGGCCCTGGTCGTCGGTGGCGAGGCGGCCGGCGAGGTGAGGGTGCGCGGCGACGGCCCTGAGGAGGCCCGCCTTGATCGCCTGGTTGTCAGGCGGCGCCGGTGCAGCACTGTACGCGAGCACGGTGGGGACGAACATGTCGAAGGCCGCGCGGTCGAAGACGGTCAGTGGGACCATCTCGCCGGCAAGCGGGTGCGGGGTGGAGTAGGCCGGCTTCAGCATCGTCGTCGTTGCGGACGTCGCGGCCACCATTGTTGTTCTACACTTCTACCTCTAGATTGCAACTTTGTTATTGCACACAAGTTAATTTGGCGAACGGCGAGCATGTACATATAGAGTTGGTTTACGGCCTCGGTTGTATGAAGTTTTCACCAACCATCGGTACAAATGGCATTTGTATAGTCGGATTAAGTTTTAAGCTGACTTTGTATAAACAGGGTTTAATTTACACAGTATGATGGTTGCTGGTCTAGTAGATTTAACCTGATGCATTTTGCACAGTCAGCTTTGCATAGACCATTTCATCACAGCAGGACGACCGACGCTTCACAATGTCATCACCAGCAGCAATTAATAGTTACCATAACGTGTGATGCATCACATGCATGCTATTTACGTACCAAATAAAAGTGATAGCATTCTAGCAGATCAAAGCTTGGTCTAGGAATCCGACTTGTTCCACAACTTCTCTTGCATCTGGATACATTTCTTATAGATTTGCTCCTCCTTGATAATGCTTAAGATTTGAGTTTCTCTCGGTTATTTTTACTATGTGTTCTTCTCCGACTCCGACAATGGCGACGGCGAGACTTAGGGTTAGGGTTCGGGGGTGGGGTTACTTGTGATCTTCGTGCCTAGAAAAGGCTTCGGGGCGGCTCGTCGGGTGGCAGTGGTGACAGTTGAGACGGCAGCAGAGTGGCGGCGTGGGCATTTGGCGCATGGTGTGTGTGGGCTTGAGATGTGACACACGACATGGCATAAGGGTAGGCACTGGCCGGGTTAGTTAGACCGATGAGGACATCGGGTTCTTTGAGAGATGGGGGTGTATGTGACATCCGGCCCAATTTGGGCGGCCCAATAGTGGGTCGCGAGCGCATATGCATATGTTTAGTACCACATTGCTAGTTGAGTAAGAGTGAAGTCAACTTTATAAGCCTTTGTCCACCAGACATATATAGCTAGGAGTGAAAGTGTGTAGATGATTTTCGCATCTGATTGTGTGCGAATGATGAGTACTCCATCTCATGAAAACTGCAATCCTAGCTTTTGAAAAAAAAATCTCACAAAAAAGTGCAATCCTAGAAAACAAATCAAATTACCTACCTAATTAAGTGGTTACATCTGGTCTGCATGTCAAAACAAAAAATCTCACAAAAAGTGTAATCCTAGAAAATAAATCAAATTACCTACCTAATTAAGTGCTTAGAGCATCTCCAAGAGTTTGCCAATTTTGCTTGGCAAATCTTGTGTTTTGCCAACCTTTGAAAAGATATGTCAAGTAAAAAAAGCTCATCTCCAACAGTTTGGCCTAATTTACTTGCCAAACCCTGATCTAACTTACATCAAGAACCCTGAGAGAAAAACAAAATTATATTTATCCCCTTCCACCTCTTGAAAACTTACATCAGGAACCCTTATCTATTATTTATTTCTTTTTTACCCTTCCACCTGTCTAGAAACGATGATGCCAAGAGCGCGCCGCGAGCGTATATATACGCGCTGGAGGCTGGTTTTTCCCAATTTGCCAAAAAATTGCCAAGTCTTTTACCAGACTTTTGGAGGAGTATGTTTAATGTTTTTGCCAAAAATCAAAGATGGCAACTCGATTTTGCAAACTGCTGGAGATGCTCTTAGATCTGGTTTGCATGTCAAAACTTATCGGACATGACCAATAAATGAGGGTATTATAATCGTTTCACCACACCACTAATATGTCTTAGAAAAACTAAAGTTGCACTTTTCATGAGACAGAGGGAGTAATGTGTTGTTAGCAAAATCCGATAGATATGGATTATCCTATAATTGAATACGGATGTCCGAGACTTATAATAGGACATCCGACTACTATGACAAGCCCAATACAGCTCATACACTAAGACCTTTACGTATATGCAATTTTTTAACCCATAAGATTTGAGTCATATATATGGTGCGTGCATGTGAAATCACTTTCATTATTTGCGAACCATAAAGAGTATTTTGTGTATTATGTTGTGTTGGCATTTCTTAACATCACTACTAAGTTTATGTGTCCCGGGAACGGCGTCAGAAATGCTTGTTGGCATTTCTTACCATCGCTGCTAAGTTTATGTGTTCCTAGTAAGTAGCAACAGCGCCAGAAATGACTGATGATAATCCTAACGATCACATGAGAATCCGCAAGAGCACAGATATATCATTATAGCATTTCTCCAAAGGAGTATTCCAAAGGGTACCGAATCCAGAAACAAACAAACTCAAACACAAGGGTAAGGTTAAAGATAATGATAAGAGTAGTGTGACACACACTGATTCATCTCAAGTAACACTGTGACATAGGGAGCAACATACGAGTTAGTTCTAGGTTCTAGTGTACTAATCATACAAGGTTAGGGATACAAGAGAGATACACAAGCGTTGCAAAGACTATGGTTCAACACCCAGGTACAAACAGGGAGATAAGCCCATGTCGCTTCCGCACGACAGCGGTGGCTACTTTCCGAACTCCTACAGCAATACCCGAACGCGGAGGAATACAAATGGTCCAACGGCTGTCACTTCCGCGGCCTACCTCTATCTAAACGTGGGGTTCACTCATATCCAATGAAGCTATCCAATCCAAACACCATGCTTGCATTGTTAACTAGACTCCGATCGGGCTATTGTGACCCAGGCCGAAGCCACCAGATGACTAGCCACTCAGGCCGAGTACCGTAGCATAAACACAAACATCATGCAATAGGAATGTGTGATCTAACTAAATCAAACTGAGGCTAAGCACACAAATGGATACGAGACTTTCTACGCCTATACCACTAGATCGAAGGGTCGTGTTCACGAAGAACACAAGCCTCTAAATGATGAACATGCGAAGAACACAAGAACATATCACCTATGCATGCAAGCACTACTTTATATGAAATAGCTGAATAACTAAAGTAGATCAGGGTCATACAAAGAAATAAAGATACAAGAGCACTCATACCTAGATCCCAAAGAAGACTTGGAACCTGAAGTAGAAATACTCTAGCATACTCCCTGACCTTGGAAACTAAAAGAGAGAAGTGAATCAAAGTTGTGTGTGCTTAGAATGAGACCCCTCCCCTTCTATTTATAGGCCTAGAACACCCCTGCTCCAAGCTACAAAACACCTTGCGCACCCTCGGAATGCCCCTTAGGACCAATAAGGAATTAACCACCACTTGTAAGGACGGGATGAACGGCCACTAAGGCCGTTCGGCCGAACCCACGGTTCGGCTGAACCCTTGTGGGCCTGATTCATCCTCTCCTTTGGCCTGGTGACTAGCATGTGGGTCCTTGGGTAGCTCCTGGGTGTACATAATTTTTTGAGTTGGTTTGGTTGGTCGTGGGCCCTTTAATCCATGTGACGTCCACGTGTCGCTCTCTGATTTGCCAGGGTTTGCCTCCCTTGGATTGATGACGTGTCATGGACACATGGGATCCTGTGTAGCAGCACCTCGTCAGTTGAGGTGGTGAGGCATGGATCATAGAAGATGGGTTTGTCACTCCTTTTACATTTATTTTCCTGGAATCAAATAATCTCCAAAGGACAAGTGAACTACAATGTTCTTATCTAAAAATGAGTGTAAGAAATGCATTTTCTCTTTAATTCATGAGAATATTGATGGCTGAAGTAGGTTCTTAACAATCGTCAACATGTTGCAACTTTAACATTATTTTATCACCACAAGAAGCTACATGTAAGCATGTATTATTCAACTATTTTAAGTCGCCTCCCCTCTAACACTGATCCGACTCCACACCACTTTAGACATTCGAAAAAATCCACATTCATAACAGCATTCATGTAATATCCACTCTGCATCCGACAAAAAAATATCGACGAGGATGCAGAAAAAGTCATATTCGATCCGAACCGATCCGATCCGATCCGCTTTCATCCCTAGCCATAGCACTTTCGGGTTAACCGTTTTTCATGAAGTGAGTACGAAAGTGTAAGCATGGTGCTATGTCTCCACTCGATACTAAATCATTAGTACATACCAGGTGATGATTTAACCCGATATTAATGTGTGACCTTTAGTACCGAGGAAGCCTTCACCCGTTACCAAAGGGGGTCGCGGAGCGTTGTTGACGGCTGCTAAGTACCACTTTTACACTGTCAACTCCTGCATTAAATAATTGAAAAGTGATCATCAACACTAGAATAGGGCTTTACACCGACAATTTCCACGAGTGTTGGTGTTTCTAGCTTTTGTTGCAGGGTACACCGAAATACGTGCTAAATGGTACAGTTGAGAGCAAGGAAGCAATGGCTTATATAGGGTGCCATTGGAAACAGTGCCAAACACCAAATTGGACTCCTCCATTGTGACGGGCTCGTCAAGACGATCGAAATGGATATATTATTTGTGTACATCGGAGTTCGTATGCTCAAGATAAGAAAAGAACAAAATGTCGACGCAATGCTGATGTCATCGTGCTATAGCACCATGCAACCACCCAGAAGCGACACGTGGCGGCCCGCCACTGGCCGGCTCACCCGCCAGGTAGACACACGCGAGCGCGTGGGGTGAACCCTGCCTGGCCACGCGGCGCTCTGCGGTTGGCCCTCCGCGGCCCCACGTGCGCGCGCACAGCGCCTCGCGCGGGAAGGAGGGCGGGCCGGCCGGGACCCACGCCACCACGCGGCACACGCGGAGTGGCTGGCAGGCCGTGATGCAGCTTCCTCCCGCGGGCGCGCACGTCCCGCGTGGGTGGGAACCGGACCAGGCAACGTGGCGCGCCGTGGTAGGCTGGCCCTACGTCGGTTGGCCGGTCCGCCCGGTTAGCCGCGGTCTGACCTGGGTTTTTCTATTTTCTGCTCTGGTTCAGTGACGCAGCCACCGGTTCAGGCCCGGTTCGACCTCCTAGGGTTCGGTTCTTGCCCGGTTTTCAACTCCACAGCCTCAAGCATCTTCCAGAGCACGCTACAGTACCGTGGGGGCTGCGTTTGCTCGCCAGGTGGCGCGTGGGGAGAAGAGGAATGAGGGGGAGAAGCACTTGTCCCTTGCCTATAAATATGAGGGGAGGAGGTAAGAATAGGGACACACCATCTCACCCAAGGATGAGAGCTTCCCTTCAAAGGAGAGGCCTCTCCTTGGTAGATTAGAGAGAAGAGAGTGAGAGAGAGAGTTGTATCCTATGGATGCTTGTTCTTCAATTAGAGTAAAGTAAGTATTTCTGCATTTTCTATTTAGACTAAAGTGCAAGTGATATGTTCTTGTGTTCTTCGCCTGTTCATCATTTAGAGGTGTGTGGTCTTCACGAACACGCCTCCTCGATCTAGTTGATTAGGTGCACAAGTTTGTATCCCGTTTGTATGCATGTTCGTCGTTTAGAATAAAGTGGATATGCTTGCATGCTCTGATTAGAATAAAGTGTGTTCATGATTCCTTTCTAATAGTTTATACTAGGTTGCATGAGTAGTCTTTTTTCTCTGCTAGTGCGTAGATCCTGGGTTTATGCGTTCGTCTGCTGCAAGTCATTCGTATACGTTGGAAGCACAATACGGGACCGAGTGCCCTCTCGTATGCCTTTAGTGTAAGCTAGTAGTACCTATAGTGAGTGAGATCAGTTCTCTTCCGTGGTCGTAGTTCTATTAGTACAGGGTGCTGTAGTCCGTTGGCTACGGCAGTAACCACAGCGTGGACGTTGTGACACGCTAGCGGTTATCATCCGTTCGGCTTATCCCAAGGTTAGGTAGAGGCAGTCCAGGAGGTGGTGACAGCCCTTCTGGCCCTCGTTGATCCTCTGCAGCTAGATATAGTCAGAGCTCGTTCCACATAGATCCGCATACCGGAGTCGCCTGTTAAGTCAGGGCTATCGGTACCCTAGGCCAAGTTCTATCCAGAGATCGACCTTTAATCTCATCTATAGTACTATCTTTAGGAATCCTCTCTATCCTTACCTTTTATCTGGGTGTGTCCTTGGACCGACTGTACGAAGTTAGTACACACACATTCCCTTAGATTCGATACCCTTGGAATACTCTAAGGTGAAAGCTACAATGGTATCCGTGCGCTTGCGGATTTATTTCGTGTGAAGCTAAAATACCCAACAAGCTTTCTGGCGCCGTTGCCGGGGAACGGTTGCTGTATCTATCCTCGTACCCAGTGGTCCTCGTATTTATCTTTCTTTTTCATTTTCTTTTTCAAGTCCTTTTGTTGTACTTTCACCATGGAGCAACGATCAATTCACGACCTTTCCGCTCCTAGAGCAGAGTTATTTGAGCCACCACAATCTGAACATCCAATTCATGCACCCAGCTATGAAATCAGCTCTAGCTTAATTGACATGGTTCAAAGGACTTGCTCCTTTTCAGGGTCAATTAGTGAGAGCCCTTATGTGCACCTACGAGAATTTGAGATTGTGTGTTCATGCTACGCTATCACCGGCATGACACATGAAACCTTTAGGTGGAAGTTGTTTCCCTTCTCTTTAATAGGAGAGGCAAAACAATGGTACCTCTGTGATGTAGGACACGCGTGGGGCAGTTGGGATAGACTAGTGGGCATATTGTGCCTGAGGTATTTCCCTCCTTCCCGTGTTGCCGCCCTGCGTAGGGACATTCTCAGTTTCCAGCAAGGTGAGAGGGAACCCTTAGACACGGCCTATGAAAGATTCTCACATTTGGTGAGCTCATGCCCAGTCTTGTATTTACCCGAGCACGTAATGCTTGAACACTTCTATATGGGTCTAGACAAGAGCTCAGCCTCACAACTTGACGCGTCTCCTGGAGGATCGTTTTCTCAACAACCTACGGGTAGAGGGAAGGAAATTTTGGGGTGAATCCTACGAGACCTTCCTTTCACAACCGAACATAGACCTCCCCCAGAAGAGCGTACACCCGAAAAAGGGGATGCCCTAGTAGCTGAGACCAGTACTCCACCTTCCACATCTTCAGAGCCAGCTCTAGGATCCTCTCCTGAACCACGTGATCCTCTCCTAAACCACGTGTTTCGCAGAAAGAAGAAATTCAACCTTCGGAACTCCCTTTCAAATTCGAGGAAGATCATTTTAAAGATTTCGAAAACACCTTGAATTGTCATCATGTAAGGGAACCGCAAGCTCCTATCCCTTCACATGACTCTGAACCTGTCGAAGAGGTAAAGGGAGTTCTCCTTTATGACTCACCGGAATCTCTCCTTGAAACATACACTGTAGATTTCATCGAAGTAATAGACGATTCCGTTGAACCAATAGATTTATCCGAATTTGAGACTCCCTCTAGGCCTCCGATCGAGTTAAAGCCTCTACCTGCAGGCCTTCGTTATGCCTTCCTCCACAGTGATGTCGAATCTCCTGTGATCATTAGTGACAAACTCTCGGATGAGGAATCGGCGAGACTCATTGATGTCCTAGAGAAACATCGATCTATTCTTGGGTACTCTCTCCAAGACCTCAAGGGAATAAGCCCAGCTCTTTGTACCCATCGCATTCCTACGGATTCCACAACCTCACCGTCGAGAGAGCCCCAGAGGTTAAACAATGCGATGAGGGAGGTTGTCAAGAAGGAAGTCCTGAAACTCCTGCACGCCGGGATCATATACCATGTGCCGTACAGTGAGTGGGTTAGTCCCGTTCAAGTAGTGCCTAAGAAGGGAGGGATGACGGTTGTTCCTAATGAGCACGGTGAACCGATCGCCCAACGTCCCCCCACTAGATGGAGGATGTGCATTGACTATAGGAAACTCAACAAGGCAACAAAGAAGGATCACTTTCCGCTGCCTTTCATTGATGAAATGTTGGAGCAGCTTGCAAACCATTCCTTCTTTTGTTTCCTTGATGGGTATTCCGGTTTTCATCAAATACCCATCCATCCCGATGACCAAAGCAAGACCACCTTCACATGCCCCTATGGAACATATGCCTATCATAGGATGCCCTTCGGGTTGTGCAATGCGCCCACCTCATTCCAAAGATGCATGATGGCTATCTTCTCAGACATGATTGAGAAAATCATGGAAGTTTTCATGGGCGACTTCACTGTTTATGGAAAAACATTCGATCATTGTCTTGAGAACCTAGATAAGGTCTTGCAATGATGCCACAAAAGGACTTGGTGCTTAATTAGGAAAAGTGCCATTTCATGGTCCGTGAGGGCATTGTCTTAGGGCATCAAATTTCTGAACGAGGAATAGAGGTGGATCGAGCCAAGATTGAAGTAATAGAAAAGGTTCCACCGCCAACTAATGTCAAGGGTATCCGTAGCTTCCTAGGCCATGCCGGTTTCTACCGTCGCTTTATCAAGGATTTCTCCCAAATTGCTAGACCCCTCACAAGCCTCTTAGCTAAGAATGCACCCTTTGACTTCAATGATGAGTGCATGGCTGCCTTTAACACTCTCAAAAAGGTGCTCATCTCGGCTCCGATCATCCAGGCTCTAGATTGGATGCTCCCTTTTGAGATCATGTGTGACGCTAGTGACTATGCTGTAGGGGCCGTTCTAGGCCAAACTAAGGATAAGAAGCACCATGTGATCACTTACGCTAGCAAGACTTTGTCGGGAGCTCAACTTAATTATGCTACAACTGAAAAGGAGCTCCTTGCTGTTGTCTTCACTATAGACAAGTTTAGGTCTTACTTAGTAGGAGCTAAGATTATTGTTTACACTGATCATGCTGCTTTAAAATATCTGCTCGCTAAGAAAGATGCTAAACCCCGCTTGATACGCTGGATCCTCTTACTCCAAGAATTTGACATTGAAATAAAAGATAAGAAAAGAGTAGACAATTTTGTAGCAGATCATCTGTCTCGTACGCACTTCACTAACATGCAGGAGCTACCAATAAACGACTTCATGCGGGATGATATGTTGTTCAAGGTCACGGACTCCAACCCCTGGTATGCAGACATTGTTAACTTTATGGTTGCAGGATATGTACCACTAGGTGAAGACAAGAAGAAGTTGATCAGGGATAGTAAATGCCACTATTGGGATGATCCGTACCTTTACAGAATTTGTTCCGACGGCAAACTGAGAAGATGTGTACCTGCAGCCGAAGGAATGAAGATTATTGAGAAATGTCATGTAGCACCATATGGGGGACACTATGGTGCATTCCGTACTCAAGAGAAAATATTTCAAAGTGGATTCTTTTGGCCGACCATGTATGAAGACACCAAAGATTTTGTTCGAAGGTGTCGGAGATGCCAACTGCAAGGGGGAATCACAGCAAGAGATGCAATGCCTCTACAGAATAATCAACAAGTTGAGCTGTTTGACATGTGGGGGATTGATTTCATGGGACCCTTTCCAAAGTCCAATGACTGTGAGTACATCCTGGTGGTAGTTGACTATGTGTCCAAATGGGTAGAAGCACTACCGTGTCGAGCTGCGGACTCCAAGCATGCGAAAAAGATGTTCCATGAGGTCATATTCCCTCGTTTCGGTACACCAAGGATGGTGATAAGTGATGGTGGGTCTCATTTCATTGATAAGACCTTCCGGAACTTCCTGAGAGAACTGGGAATACAACACAATATTGGGACTCCATATCATCCCCAAACAAGTGGTCAAGCAGAAACATCGAACAAGCAAATTAAGAACATTCTGCAGAAGACTGTAGATGAGATGGGGAAATCTTGGAAGACAAAGCTACCTGATGCGCTTTGGGCATATAGAACTGCCTACAAAACCCCAATAGGAATGTCTCCTTATCAGCTTGTGTACGGAAAATCTTGCCATCTGCCAGTCGAACTAGAACACATGGCTCACTGGGCCATTCGGAAATTCAATATGGACTTCACGACAGCCAGGAAACAAAGGAAACAACAAATATCAGAACTAGAAGAATGGAGGGAAAAGGCATACCACAGTGCCAGAATCTACAAAGAAAGAACCAAAAGGTGGCATGACAAGAGGATCAAGAAGAAAGAATTCAAACCAGGAGATAAGGTACTACTCTTTAATTCCAGAATCAAGTTATTTGGACATGGGAAGCTTCGAAGCAAATGGGAAGGACCGTACCTTGTTGTTGATGCTACATCTCATGGAGCCATCACCCTCCAAGATGAAGAAGGCAAGACATTTAAGGTAAACGATCACCGTTTAAAAGTCTTCCTTGAACCCGATGATAAAGAGTATGATGTGATCAACCTCATTGAGGAAACCTAGCACTAAAATCAACTCCAATGATAATCAGGTAAGTAACCTTCCTTTCCTAGACTCCTTTTTTTTTCTTTTCCGTACTTTCTAATAATGCAGGTGAGAAATCAGTGTGGGGGAGTCACCCGACTCCCACAACCTACGAATAAAAGCAACAAGAGGTACACTACTGTCACTCTCACTCTCCCTGATTTATGAGTTTAAATGAGTTTCAATTCTTATCTGCTAAGTCAACTCATGGAATTTTGCTCTACCTGCTCTACACGTTTCCCTATGGTTGGCTTGCATATGTTTTATTTCATACTTATTATCTTGATGCTTGTGAACAAAAATCTATAGGAAAGCATGCTCATCTAAGTAGTTGATTTTGTGATATGGTCTGATGATATGACCTTCTCTCTAAATGTTTGAGTGCTTGGGAATTTTATTTTGAAAATTGAAAACCCTTTGCAAAGCTCCTGTTTGATATGCCAAAGTCCTACCAAAGCCATATGATGAGTTATCTTGAAAACCTTATACTCATATGTTGCTTGTCATTGCATTGAGCTTTGTCAAATTGTTGTGATCCTTGTGCAAATTCTTTTCATACTTTCACGATCAAGATTCATGTGCACTCCATATCCCCTTGCTATACTTCTACACTAGAAGTTAGCATTGTATCATCCATCCATTCCACAAAATAAAGCTCCATATATGACCTCTCTCTCCAAAAGTATCCTTGAAAAGGGATATGGGCTATGCAGCAAAAAAAACCATGCTCAAAGGCATAGGTGAAAGGAAAAAAAACCATGCTCAAAGCATGAAGAAAAAAAAGAAGAGATAGCCCATGTCCAAAATAAAGAAGGAAAAGGTGAGAGATGTGATCATGCAAAAAGGAGTTCCGATAAATTTGATGGTAATAACTAGTACCTATTCCGGGCCTAGTGTCCATCTTACCATCACCACAACATTCATCATATATATGGTAATATCTAGCACCCATTCCAGGCCTAGTATCCACCTTACCATATCCATCACATCCATATATGTGCACATCTTGATCTGATTGTATGACTTGATTTTCTCCTTGGATCCGGTTTTTGACTTTGCAATATATGTGATGCAAGTACGCTTTATCTTTATCCTACCTTGAGCTCCACATATAGCCATTATTAGAAGTAGGATGAAGAAAGGCACTTCTAATGCCTTGGTGAGGACATATACACATTGAGTGATAGGAGAGAATCAAATGAGGAGCTAAGCAAAGGTCTGTTTTGAAAAATTATTGCAAAACCCCAAGTTACTTGACATGATGAGAAGAGGTGATTTGATTCATGACTGTTCCATTCCTCAACTACCCAAGATGGCATGACAGACACTCCACAGAGTTCACAAGTACAAGGTATGGTTTGGAATATCTCTTATGATTGCTTCATACCTCTGGATATCATGTCTCACCTTGATTTGTTCTCCCTTCACTCGGGACGAGCAAAGGTCAAGTGTGGGGGTATTGTTGACGGCTGCTAAGTACCACTTTTACACCGTCAACTCCTGCATTAAATAATTGAAAAGTCATGATCAACACTAGAATAGGGCTTTACACTGACAATTTCCACGAGTGTTGGTGTTTCTAGCTTTTGTTGCAGGGCACACCGAAATACGTCCTAAATGGTACAGTTGAGAGCAAGTGAAGCAATAGCTTATATAGGGCGCCATTGGAAACAGTGCCAAAGACCAAATTGGACTCCACCATTGTGACGGGCTCGTCAAGACGATCGAAATGGATATATTATTTGTGTACATTGGAGTTCGTATGTGCAAGATATGAAAAGAACAAAATGCGACGCAATGCTGACGTCATCGTGCTACAGCACCATGCAACCGCCCCAGAAGCGACACATGGCGGCCCGCCACTGGCCGGCTCACCCGCCAGGCAAACGTGCGTGGGCGCGCGTGGTGAACCCCGCCTGGCCACGCGGCGCTCTGCGGTTGGCCCTCCGCAGCCCCACGTGCACGCGCGCAGCGCCTCGCGCGGGAAGGAGGGCGGGCCGGCTGGGACCCACGCCACCACGCGGCACGCGCGGAATGGCCGGTAGGCCGCGATGCGGCTTCCTCCCGCGGGCGCGTGCGTCCCGCGCGGGTGGGAACCGGACCAGGTGACGTGGCACGCCGTGGTAGGTTGGCCCTATGTCGGTTGGCCGGTCCGCCCGGTTAGCCGCGGTCTACCCTGGGTTTTTCTATTTTCTGCTCCGGTTCAGCGACGCAGACACCGGTTCAGGCCCAGTTCAACCCCTTAGGGTTCGGTTCTTGCCCGGTTTGGATCTCTATGGATCTCTATGGATGCTTGTTCTTCAATTAGAGAGAAGAGAGTGTGAGAGAGAGAGAGTTGTATCTCTATGGATGCTTGTTCTTCAATTAGAGTAAAGTAAGTATTTCTGCATTTTCTATTTAGACTAAAGTGCAAGTGATATGTTCTTGTGTTCTTCGCCTGTTCATCATTTAGAGGCGCGTGTTCTTCGCGAACACGCCTCCTCGATCTAGTTGATTAGGTGCACAAGTTTGTATCCCATTTGTATGCATGTTCGTCGTTTGGAATAAAGTGGATATGCTTGCATGCTCTGATTAGAATAAAGTGTGTTCGTGATTCCTTTCTAATAGTTTATACTAGGTTGCATGAGTAGCCTTTTTTCTCTGCTAGTGCGTAGATCCTGGGTTTATGCGTTCGTCTGCTGCAAGTCGTTCGTATACGTTGGAAGCATAGTACGGGACCGAGTGCTCTCTCGTATGCCTTTAGTGTAAGCTAGTAGTACCTATAGTGAGTGAGATCAGTTCTCTTCCGTGGTCGTAGTTCTATTAGTACAGGGTGCCGTAGTCCGTTGGCTACGGTAGTAACCACAGCGTGGACGTTGTGACATGCTACCGGTTATCATTCTGGTTCGGCTTATCCCAAGGTTAGGTAGAGGCAGTCCAGGAGGTGGTGACAGCCCTTCTGGCCCTCATTTATCCTCCGCAGCTGGATATAGTCAGAGCTCATTCCACATAGATCCGCATACCGGAGTCGCCTGTTAAGTCAGGGCTATCGGTACCCTAAGCCAAGTTCTATCCAGAGATCGACCTTTAATCTCATCTACAGCACTATCTTTAGAAATCCTCTCTATCCTTGCCTTTTATCTGGGTGTGTCCTTGTACCGACTGTACGAAGTTAATACACACACGTTCCCTTGGATTCGATACCTTTGGAATACTCTAAGGTGAAAGCTACAACGGTATCCGTGCACTTGCGGATTTATTTCGTGTGACGCTAAAATACCCAACAAGCGTACCAGGAGATCTACCTCTTTGATCTAATACTAATGTTAACATTAGTGCCGGGTCAAAATATAATCGGTATTGAGGCCAGATAATAAAAGTTTGGTTCCCTAATAGTGTTATCTACCAGGTGAGAAAACAATTTGGAAAGATTGTCCACCTGTAAAATGCAATTTCTTCATTTCTCACTACTAGAGAATGGACGTTCTGCACCAGGTCTCAACACCTTTTAGTACCGGTGTTGAACCGGTATTCTTCCTTCGGTACTAAAAGATCGTTTACCCACTACTAAAAGGCCCTTTAGTACCAGGTGTTGTTGACACTCGGTACAACTGCACGTCTGTTCATCTGTCGTCCATTCCTCCGTTCCTTTTTTATTTTTCTCATTTTCTTTTCCTTTTTTCCCATTGTTTCTCAATCCCATTCAAACATATCCACAGTCAACAATCACACATACTCTCAATCACATAGATCCACAAACATATATTGACAATCACAGATCTTACACCAAGCACATCAAGAATCACAACAATACATTAGCAATCGGTGCAAGAATCACAAGAATCAGTGCAAGAATCACAAGAATACTCACCGGCACCTGCTCCCTCCACCGCTCACAGAGCAGCTCGCATCGGCTATGCCACACCGATGGCTTGCGACCTGGTCCCATGGAGCAGCTCGCACCGGCGACTCTCGGCCTGGCCCTGTGCTTGCGCTTGGCCGTGCTGCGTCGGTGGCTCACGACCTGGCCCCACACCCGTGCATGGTCGACAGCGCCACCCTGCCCCCCTCCTGTGCCCCATCATCATCCTGAGAAGAGAGCAAGATGTTAGATGTGAGGAGAGAAAGAGAGCGGGAGATGTGAAGAGCGGATAAACTGGGGGTAATCAGCTTAGCCCCTAATCCCCAATCCATAAGATCAAGACGGCCCGTGGCTGCGATGGCCCAGCATCAACGCCAGCAATATAGGCCCACCAACTCCAGCAGGCACCAGTCCTGTATCGCCCCGAAGGCCCGGCTCAGACTTAAGCCTTCGCCCCACACGACCCAAGAAAGCGTCGGGCCCTGCGGATACCTCAGGAGAGAGCTCTGCCTCGCACGACCTAAGACCCTGCCGCCCGCAACCCAACGACGCCCCCCTCCCTCGCGCTGACGGGGGGCGCTACATGGCAGGAGCGGCTTCGTGCCGCCCGGGGATGTGCCAGAGCTGTAGAGCAGGGGAATCCATGCCGTCAGGCCATGATGAGATTTCCCCGACATGGGAGGGCTACTGCAAGGACGTCCCGTCACCTAAATGCGATACAGTGGCGGAGGACAGGTGAATCCTTCATGTATAAGTCATCAGACGACGTGTCCCGACCAAGCAACTATCAGAGGTAAGGTTGAGGCTTGCACTGGAAGCCTCCGACCTACCAACCATACGAGACCATGAGTCAACGAGCAGCTGCCTTGGAGCAGGGACCGCCGCCTACGCCGCCCTACGAGGACTACCGTGCTTAGCCAGACGTACGACACCAATCGAAGACGGAGGTCCACACCATGGCACTATTCTGTGACTATTCCAGCACTGTAGTAGAGCACAATTTTACCATCCTAACCCTTGTACACCGGCACCCTTGAACTATAAAAGGGGGAGCAGGTACCAATCACAGGAGAGGAGCAAACACACGGGAGAAATCGAACACACAACGGAAAAACAACAGACAACCAGAGTGACCAAGTGGTCACACCACGAACACCACCACCACAAGAGACCTGGGACCTGCTCCCTCTCTCGACCTAAGCTTGTACCCCCTACTACAAGCCCCTTGGGCATATAGAACACTCCCCCGATTGGACGTAGGGCCCCCCGCGGTGCCCGAACCTGTATAACCCTTGTGTCTCTAGTCCCAAACCGTCCGGATCCGACGCATGAACATACCAAAATTTACTTGCCAGCGGTATCAAACCCCGACAGTTCGTGCGCCAGGTAGGGGCACTTCGTGTGTCACGATGCCATCAGAGTCCGGATGGCCCATTCTGATGCGCAATCGGTGCCCAGCACGTGTTACGCTTTGGCTCGCTAGATTTCGTCTTCGACGAACAAGTAGAGTCCCCGATTGGAGTCATCTTCGCGCGCTCCCAGCCCGACGCCCCTGCGTCTGCTCAGGGCGAGGAGCCTGAGGAGCCGCGGTCTACGAAATCCATCGAAATCGGGTCCTAGACCTGATCGGCCACGACATAGCGGCCGGCCTAGGGCTAAACCCGTCCCAAGAACTTTTCCACTTCACGGCATACGCCACCTCCATGCTTGCTTTTGGCATATAGGGTGAGGAGATGCTGTCCTGGGATGAGTTCAAGCTCTGCTACGACTCCATGTATCCTGAGGGGCAGAGTGGCTGCCCTGCGGTGGGACGGGTGCCCTCGCCGCAGTGACGTACCACCATCCGGTCCCCTCGGAAGCATCCGTGGGGAGCTACAAAAAGGTTGATAGTAGGGAGCCCCTCCGACGGGTGGCGGCGATGCCTCACAACCCGATGTATGAATGTTTCGTTCTCCTACAGCACGACGGTGTAGTCCACTCAGACCCCACTGGGGAAAGCTCCACGAGAGGTGAACCAACCTCGCCTGACTCTTCTGCTGGCGAGCGGCCCCAACAAGGCGGGGATGTTCGCTTGCGGTAGGGTGCCCGCCTCGATAAGCTTGATGAAACCCACAAATCTCTCGAGGTGGAGCATGCGAGGCTCCACCATGAGATCGGCATGGAGGTCGCGCCCACTCCTGCACACGAGTGCACGCAGGAAGTACGTTGTTGCATCGACGGCAATATTCACGGGACGCCCGTTGCCAAACGGGCCTCTCAGAAACTCACCGCATTGGCCGTACTCCTCAGAGCCGCCCTGAGCTGGTTACTCCTCGACGCGGCTGCTATCCAGCAGGCAGAGAGCTCGGCGTCCCGGCGACGGGACACGCAGCATCTTCTCCAACGACGACGTTGGAGGTCGCTGCCAGAGGGTCAGACCCACCCCCCCTCCCCCCCCCGCACGCGGTGGAGAGGTCCGCGACTGTGGTGGGACCACCCACCACTGGGCTCGAGATCTGCTGACGCAGCTCCGCCTCGAGCGCCGCCAGCACCTCCGCCGACGGAGGGGGTCCCAACGTCGTAACGCCAATCTGGTGGAAGCCGTCGCTAGAACTGTCGCTTTTCAGTGATGTGTCCCCTGTGCTCGGGGCTGCGGCGTCCCTCTCCTCTGAGGCTCCCATGAGAGGGGTCACAGGGGCCGGCTGCTGCACGGCTTCCGACGCCGACGGGACGACGCACCATTCAACGCGATGCAGGGACATCTCCGGTGCCGGCCTGAGCGATCTGTCGCCGAGAGGCACCCTGAAAGTAGAGCATTCAACATCGAAGCCACGAGGTGAGCTCAAGAAGGGATGGGAGAGAGGCTTACCTCGTCGCAAGGACTCGTGGCCTTTTAGGCTCCGACGACGACGGCCAACACGGAGCCGCTTGCCACCAGCCGCGATGGGGCGGTCCCGCCATGGAGATACTGCCTCCTAGTTGAGTCGTCCCCCTTCCGTAACACCTGCAGTTGCGGATGGGCAGGACGGCGAAAGGCGGGCCTCCTCAGCGAGCGACATCAGCGCAGGAGGCCGCTGCGTCAAGCGCTCCCTCGGTGACGACCACAGCCTGGGAGAAGTCGAGCCTCGGCTCCTCTCCCCCCAGTTCATATCGCCACGGCAGGCCACAACCCCGCGTTCCACGTGGCCATCGAGATCAGCCGATGACTCGCAGGCACGGTCCCCACGACGGCCTCCCCGCGAGGAGGGGCACGACGTCCTGAGCAGCGTCAGAGATAGTGGTCGGCCGCGGCTGGACCCCTGAGGTTGACGACGAGCACCCCTTGGCCGCCTCTCCCGCCCACGGCACCGCCGCAGCGATATCGACATCATCATCGTCGCCGTTGTCGTCGTCGTTCGAGGTCCCGGCCCTCATCGGAGGAAACGTCCTCATCTCCAGCCCTCCTCCGCTTCGCCCGAGCGTCATTCCGGCCTCACTTGGCAATCTCCACCGCCTTCCATGCCTCATGGCGGTCCTTCCGCCTCTTGAGCTTGGCCACGCTGGCGCGATTCCGTGCCCTCTCCTCCAGGAGCGGGGCTCGGGCGTGCGTCACTGTCCAGCTCCTGGCCTGCGGAACCGATGCGTCGTGCCGTGAGAAGAGAATGAACGAAGAAATACAAAGACGGAGGCCCAGAGGAGAACTCACTAGAGCCACCGTACCCTCATCCGGAAGCATCAGGAGCAGATCGGCCGGCGGCTACTCAGGGCCACCAGGGACAGCTTGCCGTACACAGTGCTGCACCTCACCCACCGAGGGCAGGGGATCGGCGGTCACCGTCGCCGCGAAGGGGGCCCGGTCAGCGATCATCTCGAATGTGCAAAGGGATCGCCGCCACAGCGGTCCCTCTCAACAGGTAACCTCCAATCACGACCGCGAGGTCCACCCTGTGCCCCTGGAGTACCTTGAGTGCCCTGAGGCACCTGGAGAGCAGCCTTTGATGGTCCTTCTTCGGAGGCCCGTCTGACCAGGCCTCCAGGGTCACGTCATAGTAGCCGCCGGTGTAGGCCGGCAGCGAGCACTCAGGGTCGTTCTTGAGGTGGAACCACTCCGAGTGCCACCCGCTATTGGAACTGGTCAAGGGGGTGGCGAGGTACTCTGATGCCCTGTTCCACTTCAGCCGGAGGGTGGTGCACCCAATCGTCGCTGAGTTTCCCTCATCCTTCAGGTAGACGAACCCGAAGAAGTAGCGGAAGAGGTGCCAGTGCGCCTCCACCCTAAGCTACCCCTCGCACAGCGCCTCGAACGTCGCCAAGTGCTGGACGTCATTGGGGTTGAGGTGCTACAGCTTGAGACCGTACGCCAGCAGGACGGTGCGGATGAACCGGCCTGCCGGCACAGAGAACCTGTGCTCATGGAAGGCGACGAAGGAAACCACATACCCCGGCGGGGGTTACGGGAAGTCCTTGAGTCTGGGCTTGATTCACTCCCGCATGTCCATCAGGAGCGGAAGCAACCCCGCGTCAGCAAGCACCGTCAGCTTTGCGAGGGAGACGGTCGAGTGCTGCCAGTTCGACATGACCGCACACAGCAAGGAGGCGAAGCCGTGGCGACGAAACTAGATCTGCTGACCGAGTGGCACCGGAAATCAGAAGGTTTGCGCGCAGGGAAGCAGATGCGCAAAAGGAGGAGAGAATCCCAACTGGCTCTGCTCTTTCAACTTAAAGGGAGGAGGGGGAGTTGGTTGAGACGATTCAATGCCCAGTCCCACCGGGAAGGACGGGAGAGCATCTCTCTCTCTCTCTCTCTCTCTCACGTCCCGTCAAGCCTGACACCGCGGAAAGGCGAGCCCGGCGTCAGGCAACGTCCGGCGCGCCACCCACTGGCACTACTAGACGAAACGATCTGATGTACTTCCTAAAGGAAAGGATCTACCTGACCTACTGCGAAAGGCCCGTCCCAGCGTCAAGGTAAAAGGTAAACATGCCACCATCACTAGGTCGAGGCCCGAGCGCGTGGATCGACCTAAGTACAGAGCCTGACTAGCCGACTGGACAGGCAGCGCAGGTCGACAAGACATTACGAGGGGAACCAAGGAGGTGCACTACGGACACCCAGTGTCATACACACAACTAGGAAGATCGGGAAGACGAAGTTCAAGCTAAATTAAAAAGGGGGCCAACGAGGCTGCTGTTCAAGATTACAAGAGCACCGGCAAAAGGCACACCACCTAAGACATGCACTTCACACCGACAAAGGGTCGGCGCTGGGAGTGGAGTTCGCCTCCTCAGAGGTGTCATCCAGCTTGCTGGCGTCGCCTTGCAGGCCCCCTCCTCTGGCCGCGGCGGGGCCCTATTCTCGAGAAGGGTGTTGATGTCCACCGCCGGGAGGATTGCATCGGCGACTCGGTGTTGCTGTTGAATCACAGGGCATGAACCTGGCGCCTCTGCGGCCTGGTCCCCGGAGGGAACCCCACAGGGATGCGGCCGATCCACTGGTCCTGGGTACAGAGGTCAGTGGCAGTGAGCCCGTACGTCACCCCTTGGTGCACCCCCGTGACGACCGCCGCCCGAACGTGGCCAGGGAGCGCCCGTAGGCGATCATGCAGCAGCACCGACTCTAGCCGGACCGCCGTCACAGCGACGCCGGCGGCGTCATGAAGCTCGCCGTGGGCGACCCTTAGTGCAGCGAGCTCCTGGCGCGCCCGCTCTACCTCTGCAGCGTGAAGGCTCGCCACCTCCTCCTAGCCTACACGGGACGAAGCGTATGGCAATCAACAAAGGCAAAGGATGCCGGAGGTAAGACGAATAGGTTGAAGAACTCACTGACGACCTGGACTAGCGCGTCCGCCTTGGCGCCCTCTGCCTGGGCCAGCTCCCTCTCCGCCCCATCGAGGGCGGCCTCGAGGGCGCTGATGGACTGCTGCGAAGCGCGCAGTGCCTCCTCGTGCACCTCGAGGCGCTGCAGCACCGCGTCAAGCCACGCCCTGTCGCGGGCTGCGGGATTCGCCCAAAGGTGGGTGTCGTCGCCGGCGGCCGCTGGCGCCGCGGTGAGGGCCGACGGGCTGGCGCCCAAGCCCGACGCTTGCTGACCCGGAGGAATGGCGAGGTTGGCTACCGCGACAGCCGAGCTGCCGGGACCGTGTCCCACCCCACCGCGAGCTTCAAACCAACGGTCCACCGGACCACTAGCGTCGGGTCCCGCCTCCTCCCGGGGCGCCAGTCGACGCAGTGTCGACACCCTCGCCGACGAGTCGAGGGAGCCTTCGGCGGGGCATTTCTCGCCGGTCATCGAGAGGAACGGGGCTGGGGGCGACAAAGCTGGAGATGAAGGAGAAGAGTCGAGGAGACGAGATGTCAGCGCAAGTGCTGGGAAGGAGATGATGAGAGGTGCGCTCGATCTAAGCCTTCGCTGGGAATTTATAGCCACATCGCGCCCTGAGCACGACGGTTTCCCGAAGGTGAAGGCACTCTCTCTCTCTCTCTCTCTCTCTCCCCCCCCCCCCACTACTTCACCAGTCTCGGGGCATGTTGCCCACCATCACCGGAGAAGACCAAGAGTTTTCCCCTCCCGACTTAAAGACGGAGGCGGGTCATTGTTGACGGCTGTTAAGTGCTTACTTTAGCCGTCAATATACTCATGAATAAAGGAGCAAGAGGCATTTCTTACATGCATTTTAGTTAAGAATAATGTAGTTCCACTTGTCCTTGGAGATTATGTGATTGCAGGAAAATAAGCATAAAGAAGTGGCAAACTCACCTTCTATGATTCATGCCACGTCACCTCAGCCAAGGAGTGGCTGCCACCTCAGGTGCCATGCATGCACGCCATGTCACCAATCCAAGGGAGGCAAGCCCCGACGAATCATAGCGTGACACGTGGACTTCACATGGATCCATGGGCCCACCAGAGCGCCTAAACCACCTCAAGAGCACATGTACACCGGGGACCGACCTAAGGGCCCACAGGACAGCCACCTCGAGGGGGGCCCACCTGGGGTCGGCCGACCCTTGGATCAGCCGAACCGACCTTGGGTCGGCTGATCTCGGTGAAGAGGGGAGAAACCGGGGGTAATTAACTTAGCTCCTAAAAACCCCAAATCAGGAAGGATAATGATGGACCACATCGACAGAGGCCCAACACCGACCGCCTGCAAGGCCAGGCCCAGCTCTCTTTTCTAAGGAACAGCAGCCCAGCCTCCCTCCGCAGAGCCTCCTCCGACTCAGGTGGCCACCCCGGCTACCTCGACCGGCAGCTCTGCCTCGCACGACCTAGGGCTCCTTCCACCGTAATCCGTTGGCCGGGGCCCCCCGGGGGCGGGCCGCAACGTGGCGGAAGCTGCCCCGCGCCGCGCGGGACGTGCAGCTGCGGCAGGGCACGCAGATCTGCCCTGTCAGGAGGATAGGTAATGATGAGATTTTCCCCGGCGTGGAAGGCGGAGTGCCCCGGCGTCCCATCACCTGGATACATAACAGTGGCCAAGGACACACGAATCCTTCACCTGTAAGACATCGAACAGCGAGACCCGACCCAGCAGGTATCAGAGAAAAGGTCGAGGCTTGCAAGGGAAGCCCCGACCTAACGTAACTAGCGTGCTCCTGGGTCGGGAGAAGCTACCTCGGGATGGAGGCCAAAGCTACGCCGCCCTACGGAGGCTACCACGACCGGTGCAGTGTACGACACCAACAGGAGACGAAGGTCCGCGGCATGGTACTGTTCCAGCACTGTTGCAGCACTGTAGCAGAACGTTATTTTACCATCTTAGCCCTTGTACACCGGCCCTCCTTGAACTATAAAAGGAGAGGTTGGTACCGTAGAAAAGGGGGAACGGGGTCCAACGGAACCAACACACACCACATCCACCGATCGAGCATCCGCTGCTCTCACCCATGCACAGAGACTTGGGACTCTTTCCCTCTCTCGACCTAAGCTTGTATCCCCTACTACAAGCCCCTGTGGGCATATAGAACATCTTCCCGAACTGGACGTAGGGCTCCCCCTCGGAGCCTGAACCAGTATAAACCCGGTGCCTCTAAGCCCAACCATCCGGATCAGACACACGAATCATACCAAAAATTACTTGCCGGCGGTACCAAACCCCGACACCTGGGCCTCCACGTGGTGCTTGCCTATTGGTCCTAGAGGCCGTTCCCGGGGTGTTTCACTCCTCTTGGCGCCGGTGCTCAGGCCTATAAATAGAAGGGGTGGGGTTCATTTCTTACCAACACACCTTACTCCTCCTCTCTCACTTTTGGTTTCTAAGGCTAGGAGGTAGGCTAGAGTAGTTTTACTTCAGGTTCCAAGTCTACTTTGGGATCTAAGTATGAGTTCTCTTGTATCTTTATTTTATTGTATGACTTTGATCTACTTCAGTTATTCAGCTATTTCATATAAAGTTGTGCTTGTATACATGGGTGATTTGTTCATGTGTTCTTCGCTTGTTCATCATTTAGAGGCTCATGTTCTTGATGAACAAGGCCTTTCGATCCAGTTGACGAGTGACTTACACATGTTTTCGGTGTTTGTTCATAAGTTAGAGGCTCGTGTTTTTCACGAACACGACCCTTTGATCTTGTTGAATAGACATAGGAAAGCACAAATCCGTTTGTGTACCTAGCCTAGTTCGATCTAGTTAGATCCCATGTTTGTGTTGTATGAAGTTCGTGCTCAAGCTACGGTACTCGGTGTAATTGGCCGATTTACCTGGCGGCTCTGACCTGGGTCACAATAGCCCGGTCTGGTCAGGGTCCTGCTAACAACGTAAGCGTGGTGCTTGGGTTGCGTAGCTATGTTGCTTATGAGTGTATCCCACGGTTTGTCTTGGGGTAGGCCACGGTGGTGACAGTTGTTGGACCCTTCTGGAATCCCCCACGTTCGGATACGCTCAGCACAAGATTCATCTCATCCCCAACACAAGATTCACAAAATTCATCCCATCTCAGCACAAGATTCATAGCACAAGATTCGCAGAACACAAATTAACACAACACAGGACCCTAGTTCATGAAGAGCGAACAAGAGCAAGAACGAACCCTAGCTCATGCGCCGGTGGCCACACCTCTCGGCATCGCCGTCCGCACCCGGCCGCGCCCGGCGGGCCTGCCACTCACCCCACCGCGCGCCCCGCCGCTCGCTCCGCCGCGCCAGGCCCTAGCCGCACGCCCGCTGCTCGCCCGCCGCTCGCCATGCCTGAGCCACGCGCCCCGAGCTGCCCGCGCGCCCCTGTGAGAGGAGAGAGAGGGAGAGAGTTAGATATGGATAAGAGGAGGAGAGATGAGGACGACCGGGTGGAGGAGTTGAAAATTTCTAAGTGTTGGTGTTCGGTGGAAAAATTAGCTAGGGAATGGGAGGTCCACATTTGTACCGGGGTAGATCATGGCCTGGTACAAATGTGCACACATTTGTACCGGGTGGTGGCTCCGCCCGGTACAAATGTGAGGCCAGCACATTTATACCGGTCAAAGCCACCACCCGGTACAAATGTGAGGCATTTGTACCGGGTGGGTTGGAGGAGGCCCCGACGAGCTTCTGTGAGAGGACATTTGTACCGATTGGTGGCTCCAACTGGTACAAATGCCATCATTTGTACCGGTGGAAAAAATATCCGGTCAAATGAAAAATCGGGCCTGGGATATATGTGTGATTCTCTAGTAGTGTTACAATATAATTTGTCATGTACCATCGAATACTAGTTACTTTCTTTTAATTGCCATAGAAATTTCACGCTTCACATTCCTAAGATGGTTTTTATTTTTTATTGACACTGGTAATTGATAGGATTGTATATACTATTATTGGAAGTGCGGAAGGAAGAGGTTAGAAATTTCTCATTTTTGTTTGGTGCGAATGAGAGCTTTGATCATGCATGCAATGGAGAAGAAAGGTGGCAATTACCTGTGCTTTAATTTGACTGAAACATGAATGAATTCCAATCAATTAGGCTAGTCTCCATGCACAGTTTCATTACACATAGTATCCAAACCAGGAACTAGGTAACTATACACTTTGAGTCATGGAGATGAAACTTCTCTCACATATTATGAAACTACTCATTCTCTCCTCATCAGTATCTTGCCAAGTCAAAATCGGTGATGTGCCATAAAAATTAATATTTATGAAACTTCCACCGAGACTGACGTTATCATGACTTTTGATACAAGTCCCCCTCCTAAACTCGTGAAATAAGAAATTATCTCTTAAAATATATTTCTTTAATTCCGTCATAACCATAAATTTGAAATAAAATATCAAATTCTCTCATATAATTTTTTATTCAACTTCCCATCACTAGCCAATGCACACCTGAGTTCTCAAACTTTTAAAGTGTACGTCTATGTTTCCAAACTTGTTAATCTGTTCTGTACTCAAAAAAAAAAACTTGTTAATTTGTTCACGTGGTCCAAATCACCTTATTTAAGTTAAATCACCTTATTTAAGTTAAACCCTCCCGATGCATGTGGTTGGGCTCACATGTCAGCTCCTTCTCTTAAACCTTTATCCTCCTCAAAGGAATTTTCTGCAAGATCTATAACTACCATTAACATTTAACAGGTCCGAGCGGCCTTTGCTCCAAGGCTGGCGGCGGCTCGCGCCGGCTCCAGCGCGCGGCGCTGGTGGTTCCGGCGGGTTTTGGAATCACGGCCTAGAGCGGCGCTGCTGTTGGCTCGGCGTTGGCTAGCATCATCGGACGTACGCGCGAGATGGCAACAACTCGAATCGAGCGGTTGCTCGGACATGAAGTAGTCACAATTAAGTAAGAACAACTGTATAACGTGTGATTATGTTGATAAAGACGACCTCGTAAGACATAGACAGAGTAAAGCCTTTGAATTTGTCTGCAAGGCTGGGTAAAATCTCACACATGTTGCATCACTATTACCGTTTAACAGGCAAGCGAGAAGGTATTAGTTTTTGTTTGCAATATTTTGATGCCTTATGTCAATCGCAGTAAGACTTGTACGGACATAAAAGGTCATTTTCTTTGCTAAAAAATAGATAATGATGACAATGCTTTGCAAATCTCAGTACGTATGCATGCTTTGTTCTTGGTCAAGTTGGGCTGGTCATTTGTAAGAGATAATGTAGCCAAATACTAGTAAGGACGGTTAGACGGTTAGGTTTAGAACTAGTCCATCCTTGTCGTTGATACGTTGTAAAAGCAAAAAAAAAATGCAAATGGTACATAAGAGATGACCTAGATATGCAATGTAACTGTTGTTGGTCCAAATGAATCTTTCTCATTCACCATACTGCCACAATTAAAGGCAATTTTGGAAAATACATATATAGGTCAGTCAAGGTACATAGCTTGGTAGCTAATAAAGGGATAAAATAGGAATAAAAGTATAGTAATAGCTAAGCTAAATTTTTTTTGAAGGGGCTACGGCCGGCAAGAAGCTGGTCTGAACATTTATATTAATTGCACAGGTTCAAGTACAGAGGATTTGTGAGGTGAGGGTGAAAAAAGAGAGAGTACAACAAAGGCTGAGTTACATGAAAAAGAGAGAGCCACTTCTGTAAGGCGTCCCGATCCCTAGGCGCTAGTCGGTGTAGCCAAAGTTGGAGGTCAAGCGTCGCGTTGTTGATGACAACAGTCGGAGCGAGGCGAGATGACTGAAAGACTCAGGAGTTCCTGGCCTTCCAAATATTCCACAACAGTGCAGTGACGATGGTGGAGTGAACCTTGGACATAGCAATCGTTGGGAGTTCCGGCATGGTCCAAAGATCACGGAAGCTGGTGAGGTGTGGGACGGCGGGCCAGCCGGTGACGCGCCAAACCGCTGCAGCAAGGGGGCATCCAAGCAATAGGTAGTGCTGAGTTTCCTGCTGCCCGCAGTAGGCGCGGTCAGGGGACTCAATGATGTTCCGGTAGGGAAGAAGCGTCGCCGATGGCAGGCGATCCCGATGCACCAACCAAAGGAAGTGCTTGCACCTCGGCGTAACCCCATTATCCCAGATGAGAGGGGCAAAGGAGTCTACTGGCAGCACCGCCATGCAGCCGTCGTAGAAGGAGGCCAAGGAGAAGGGAGTCATGGCGGCTCCCACGCCCCGAACGTCCGCGGCATCCGAAGGCAGCAGGGCTGACTAGAGCGCGAGCTAGATGGTGAGGAGCTCGTCTAGTAATAGTTAAGCTACTAGACTTAATAACTAACAATTGTCTTGTCATGGATTGGTGCTTTTGTTTGGATTTGTGCAAAAAGTTTGGTAGGAATATATATAATTCCACGAGTCCCCAAACCAATGCAATGACAAAGTTTCATCTCAATCAGACATTGTTTCACCATCCAAACTGATCATCTATTGAAATTGCTCAATGTTGAAACTGTAGTCGCCCGAACTGACAAAACACCTCTCAAATCTGATATTATGCTTAACCAAACCTCAAACCAACGAACCAGATTGAAATACTCTAAGTCAATGATTGGACCTCCGGTCACAACCTTGAGGCATATCTGCCGGGAGCCACCAAATCTAGACAGATTTGTTTGTCTTTCCTCCTCATCTCTTAGTTGTTTTGGGTGTGTTCTGCTTTTCCTCACTCCCAAAATGGTGTCCATAACTTGGAAGAAGTTAAAGTTTGTTGTGCTTTCCACTCCTTCCTGGAATGAGAGTGATCTCAACTTGATTCAAGCACCAAATTAAATCAATGGTACATAAACACTGAGCTTGTGGTCTGTTTTCTTTGAGTTCATGGGCTCCAAATCATCCTCCATGTGAAGTGATGGCCCAACAAGAGGCTTCTCTTCCCTAATGACAAATTGCAGCTGAAAATATCTCCAACCCGTCGAGCGTTTGGGTTGTTTTGTATTCCGATTTTGACGACGACGATGATCACAAAGATGCTAGAAGGGGGTTCCGTTTTAGTTAAATCTTTAGGTGGCATACTACAAATTACTTTTGTTAAACATTTATCACATCCAGGGATCAAATTTTCATCAAAAAAATTGTGAATTTTGCAAAAAAAAAAGGTTTTTTTGTTCATGAACGAAATCAGTGTTCACCCGAAATATCGTTCTATACTCATCGAAATATCTAACTTATCAACTCAAAATTTTCCTGAAATTTCACGAATTTTGGTCATTTCAGCGGGACTAAAAAACCACCAAAAATGAAATTTAAACCTCTGATCACAGCACATTCCCCTGCAAGTACTAGGAGTTGTGGATGAACTGAAAGATGTTGCTGTGATCATTTAGAAGTCCTATGGACAGCATTGAATGATTCAGGGTCCTGTGGGATGCCTTTTCTTTAATTTTTCACAAGACATATTTTGGTTTATTTGTAGAATCATACAAAACTTAATAAAAGCACCCCCACTAAACCAATTCTCTCTACTCACAGCTATCCACGTCATCCGGTGACGTCATCCCCACCGACCCCACCACGACCTCCGGATCCCACCCCCGCGGCCCCGCCTCCCGGATCGTCACCGCTCCTCCGCCTCCCCACCAGCGCCCCTGGCCGCCGCCCCTTCCCCTCCCTACCAACGCCCGCCTGCCTCCCCACGGCCGCCCCCTAGCCCTGTCTCCATAAAGCCACTCCTCCAGGCAGAGGCCTGCTCCTCAAGGCGCCAACGGCCTGCTCCCCGCACCAACGGCTCCCGGCCAGTAGGCACACACGTCGGCGGCCGCCCGCGGCGAAGCCAGCGCCCGCGACATGCTCCCCCACGGCCGCGGCCTCACTCCCCGCGCCGCGCCGACACAGCCTCCACCGAAGCCGCTCCTACTCTGTGACCTCCGCCAGAGCTGCGTCCATGCCTAGCCCCATCAGCGGCAAGCTCATCCATCTCCTCTCGCTCCATGAGCCGTCGCCGCGGGCCGCTTGGAGTCCTGGCCGCTGGCCGGCATGGCTGCGAGTACATTGGAGTTGTGCGCGCCGCCGCCAGAGCCGCCTCCATGGTTGTGCCTGCGTGTGTCTGATGAAAGAGGAAGGGGAGGGGATAGGCTGGACCAACGATGGGCCTTTGATGCTTTTGGCTTTGGGCCAATCACTGGCCATCTGCCCAGTTGGATGGACATCACTGTTGATTTGTTGCTGATGATTTTGTTCATCTTGCATGTTGTGATTTTGTTTTGTAGGACTCGAAGTTACCGAGCGACATCACAATGCTTCTTTCACAATGCTTCGTGATTGCTTCTATTATTCTTTGAATATGATGGTCACTGGCAAGATGAAGAAGGAACTTTTGCAGCGCCCTTTGCAGTTGCCCGCGGCTGTCACCATCTTCCGGTGCCAAGGAACTTCGAGTACTAAAAAGCAGCAAGGTTTCGCCATCTTCCTGTGCCAAGAACTTCGAGTACTAAGAAGCATCAACACGTTGCCACGTCTGCCATCGAGAAAGCTGTCACGATATCAAGGTTCGAGCGACTACCATATCTTATATTATTATGTTGCTTTTCTAAATATTAAATAAGAGAACATATAAGTCTACTGAAAATCTTTTTGAAATCCCGCAGCAACGCGCGAGGAATCACCTAGTTCTTTAACGTTGTACGCCTTATTTCCAATCATCTGGATTATTGCAATTCGTTTTCAAGATGACACGCCATACTACGAAGTCTGCTTGGTAACAGCTCTGTATCTGCAAGGCTAGCTTCCATCTCCATGTGCTCGCTATCTGCTCACCAGTCACGGCTCTGCATGGGCTATACTCCGTAGAATCTCCATGGGCAGTCCCTGATCCTGAGCCCAGGCCCTGAGCTGCTGACGCTATTATTTGTGAAGACCAGATGTACCCCAGTCAGAGGCTCAGAGCTATGCGCAAAACCAGAATGGATAAATAATGCAGGAACATCAGGGCCATAGTATACTGTGTGTAATCTTCAACAAGATTCCATCCAGATAATGCTGAATGATGAATCTTATCTTCTTGAAAGGAGGTAGCATTCTTTTTTTTATTATATAAGGAAGTAGCATTCTATTCACAAGTTGTGTCAAGAAAATATGGCCCTAGAAGGGGCCAGTCCCTGCTCTGCGTTATGATGAGGTATACAAAGCTTCCAAAATTACATTTGAGCCCCAAAGTAAGGTTGAAACTACAGTTAGGACTCTTTGGACCAATGATCCCTCTTGCAACATGGGATGTCCTGGCAAGCCCTCCCTGGATGGCTGTAGATGGCAGTGATGTCTGAACAACCACCTGTGCCACTGGCATCTTTCAGTATTCCTGCATGTTCCAAGGCCTTGTTTAGATGTTAGAAAAATTTGCCTTTTAAAAACACTGTAGCAAAAGGTAAGTTTCGGCTTTTTGTGTAAATATTGTCCTACCATGGCCTAAGGCTCAAAAGATTCGTGTCGCAAAGGCCATCAAAACTGTGTAATTAGTTTTTGATTTCATCTACATTTAGTATTCCGAACATATGTCTTTTGGCGTATTTAATGTGGTGGAGAGAGAGTGGAAATGAGGAAAACTAGCCAACTAAACAAGGCCCAAGTTCCAATTGTTCAGTAATACCCCTGGAATCATAGATGTAGATAGGTGCATATAAACTGATCGATCAAGTTTTTCAGATGCTCCAAACCTCAAACCTGATGTGGTATGTCACTGTCAATATATACTTATCTGCATGTGTAAACAAGCAAAATGGGAATAAAAATCAATTTTGTGTGGTGAAAATTCATATCAGTTCATCTATTAACTTTGTGCACGTGAACAAAAATGTTAAGGGACCACTGCTGCTGTAACTATTCCCTTCATTCAAGTGGTGAGCTAGCAACAGGAGGGTTAAAAGTTAAAAGACGCTTGGGGTGTACGGGAATAATATATCAATGCGACGGTATGTACTATATACTTCCCAAGTTTTCCTCTCCAAATTGGAGAGTGACCGGTAGTGGTTGGATCAAAGCTGACTTCGAGTGGATTAGCAACAATTATGATAACTTTTTGTTTTCCTCTCCAAATTATACAATACAGCTTATAATCAGCAAGCCGAAACAGATAGGATTCATATCATAATGATCAATATGATAGATTATTATAAGCTTATAAACTGGCATTTCCCGTATTATAGATTATAAGTTGAAATATATAACCTGGATGGAAAACTAAAAATTCTTTTTTGAAAAGTAACCGACAAGAGTTTTGCCGGGCATGTATTGATAGAGAGGAACTGACAGCAACCACAACTTTTACAACAACTAAAAGAACTAATTACTCACACAACCGCAACTGTGAGTTTTGCCCAGCGTGTTTAGTTCAGAAAAATTTATGGGAGAAATTTATGGACCCTAAAATAAACTTTATTACGAGGGCTAAATATATACTAATTACAAAACTAATTACACGGATGGACCGAAAATCGCGAGACGTATCCATTAAGCTTAACTAATCCGTCATTATAGATTATTTACTGCACAACATTGTCTAATCCTAGTATAATTAGTCTCATTAGATTCGTCTCGAATTTTAAGTAAGAGATTATGGAATGTGTTTTGTCATTAATCTATGCTTAATGCTTCTAAATATGTTGCTAGTTTCAACGTGACATGGGAATGGAGAATTTTATAAAAACTAAATAGGACATAGTCTTTAATTATAAGTTCATACAGACTGATATGCTGAACTATATTTTTCACTGTAGTATGTGCCATTGCGTCAAGATGACGGAGAAATGGGGTTAAAAGGACTCCAGCCGTCAAATAGGACCAGATCATCGTGAAGCATTTTTTAGTGTCTATCTTTCATCTGGTGAAACGGAGGTTTCTCTCCTATGAATTTCTTAACCCAAAGATTTGAAATAAGTGACTCATATCGAACCGGCCTTTCACCCACCCTTATCCATCCAGACCCTACCAACCATGATCTCGACCTTCCTCTCAGCACGTCGCTCAATGTGGCTCCGCCCTCGCTGTCTGCCGCTACCTCATCGGCGCAAGGACGGCGCCGATGGGGCCCGCCCTCCCACTACCGCCCTTCCTCATACGCACTTCTACCCTGACATCCATCTCATCGTCTGTTGCTGCCACAACCTCACCGGCACCGTCCCGGACGCCCATGAAGCATCCCTCTCACTGACGCCCCCTTCCTCCTCGTCCTCCTCCGTCCGTCGCCTCCCTTTATGTCTTCACCGGCTTGTGCCGTTCCTCGTCATCCTCCTCCGTCCGTCGCCTCCCTTTATGTCTTCACCGGCTTGTGCCGTCATTAACTTCGTCGTACAGCCCAGCATCTTCGAGTTCTCCAGCTCCGGTGAGTTCCCCCGCCCGACCCCACCCAAACGCCTCCCCCGCTGCCCGGACGATGGCACCCACCACCACACCTCGTCGACTCTCCACCCGAGTCCTCTGTCGGGCCGGCCTGCCATCACTGACGCTCCCTCCATGGTCAATGGAGTAGCCCCTGGAACCTGAACCCCTAACCTGAAACCCTAACTTAAAACTTTAATCTCGTCAAAGTTGGAGAAGGAGTGATGGTGTGATATGGAGGTGCAAAAAAATATGTGTGTGATACGTTCCATTTCATGGAGGTGAGATATAACTTTCGTTGTTTTACTTCCATAGTAAATTACGTGTGTAAACACACATTTTAGGATAACAATTGTCCTATTTTTACCTTAGTCGAAACAATTTCTCCAAACAAACATTCGTACTTGCAATCAAAATCATTTACCACGACACGTGCTGCTCATTAATGCAAACTTCCTTACAGGCCCCCTCAAAAACGATCTCTTTCCTTCGACACCCCTTAATTCTCTCCCTTTGTCGTTTCCAACCCCTCTTCTTGCTCTCCGCAGTCCGCACCAGGGGAGTCTCCAACGTCTCACTCTCTTGCCCCCACCCTCCGGCCTCCACCCCCGCCCCTTCCCTTCCAGCCGCCGCCGGAACCCTACCCACGCCAATGCCGCCTCCCTCCCGCCCCCCCGCCGCCTCCTCCGCTCCGCCCCCGCTGCCCCGCCGCCTCCGCCGACGCCGCCCGCTCAAGTCAACACAACACGCCGCCGCCACCCCCTCCGCCGGTGCCGCTGCCCGCCGCGGCACCGGGCCCGCGACCCCGCAGCACCGGTGGGGGCCCGGCGAGGGCAATGCCGGCGCTGAGAAGCTCCGCGGGGACCCGCCCTCCTCCGTCAGGCGCCTCGCCGCGGCGGTATGGCGTCTGCGGCCACCCGAGGAGGTACCCTCCGCCGGCCAGCGCGACGCCGCCCGTGTCGGGCTCGAGGTAAGCATCCTCCCCAACCCGCGCTCCCCCGTTTGAAGAAGAAAAAAAAAACAGTCGAATTTTTAGCTCGAATCAGCTGCTTCCGCTGGAATGCTGCCGGATTCGGCGTACGGGGAGGCGAATCCAGGACGGCCGGACGGGGACGCCCTCCCCGCCGTACTCGCCTACCCCTCGTACGTACCACCCCTACCGCCACCCCGTTCCAGCTCGTGGCGGCAAGCAGTTACTAGCCGTTGCGGGGCGGCGTCGCACGGCGCTGCCGGATCGAAGGCCAGATCCCCCATTAATGGCGGCGCCCCTCTCACCCAGTGTTCCATTTTCTTTTTACAGTAGTTTATATAAGCGGCATTTATGGGGTCAGGCCATGGGCGCGTTCCTTGTGACGCACCCACACCACAGCTCCAATCCTCCTCATGTGATCTGCTCCGGGGCTCATTCATTCGTCGGCGAGCCGTGCAATTACGCAGCGCACGGCTGTACCTTGCTAGGGTTCTTGATGTGGGAGTAACCCGCTTGTCTGCTCCGGCTACCTCTGCTTGCTTGTGGTGTTGGGTGGCTATTTAGTATTTACTGGAGTCACTGCTGCTAACCTTTTACCGAGTAATGTTCGGTGCAAACTTGGTATTCAGTTCGGTTTCCACTTTGAGTGAGTTAAACCTTGCTGAATTGAGATGCGGCTGTCGTTCATTCGATGAGCAATACATCCTGGTTTCGGAGGATGGTATGCTATTTCACTGAACTCTTCGCTTTAATTTGTCATATCCAGTGATTGGATCTGAATGATCTACTGAGAAGATTCTGCCCAGATTTTTAGGCACGCACGCCGACGATTCATCTTCTGTTCTTCATGTCCCCTTTGGCTTTCAGATATTTGCCTCGTTATTATGAACAAGTAACTGTAGTAACTTCTGGAATGTGTGGTAAATGTGGGGGGAGCTGTCTGAATTTTTAGCCATTTAGTAATTTCTTGCTGCTGGAAAGAGATGATCTATGCTTATTTTCTACTGCTTTTGCGACAATCAGTTGATCTTACTTATTCACTTGTTTGTTTCACTTACTTTTATGACAGCATATACCAAGACATCTACAAGCTCAGCTTCTGAGGAAGGATCCTCTCAGTCACCACCGTCATCTTAAGGATGACATTTCAAGTCCCAACTCAGTTCTGGAGCCGCATGGTGGGGAGCTCCACAAGGTAAAGCTACAAATCACCTGCACCAAAATTGCTGTTTCCGGATCCATGGTTTGAGCTAATTTAGTGGATTTAACTGTGCAGGTACATCTTCGGCTTGCCTCCGGCATGGAGGATGCAACAAAATGGGAGCCTGTAAGCATAAAGAGCATTGAACCAGATGGTGCTTATGTGATTGCCAGCCAACTAAATCTCGTCGAGGAACAGCATGGGGGAAGTTATGTTGCTAGCCTTGAGATGGAGCTTCAGCAGGCGAGGAATAGGGTGAGCAAGCTAGAAGCCGAGCGGGTTTCAGCAAAGAAGCAACTTGAGCACTTGTTCAAGAAACTCGCTGAGGAGAAAGCAGCTTGGCGGAACAGAGAGCACAAGAAGGCTCGAGCCATTCTTGAAGATATGAAGGCAGACCTGGAGCATGAGAAAAAGAATCGGAGGCAGTTGGAGACTATTAACTTCAAACTTGTTGATGAGCTGAAAGAGGTCAAAATGGCAGCCAAGCAGCTACTGCAGGAGTATGACAACGAGCAGAAGACACGAGAACTCACAGAGGAGGTGTGCAACAAGCTGGTGAGGGAGATAGAGGAACACAAGTCAGAGATTGAAGCCTTGAAGCAGGATTCTGTTAAACTGCGGGGTGAGCTGGATGAGGACAGGAAATTGCTACAGATGGCTGAGGTGTGGCGTGAGGAGCGAGTGCAGATGAAACTTGTCGATGCCAAACTCACTCTGGAGGCCAAATATGAACAGTTGAGCAAACTGCAAGAGGATGTAGAGGCTTTCATTTCCACTTTCAGCTCTTCCAAAGAAGACAGCACAGTTGTTGAAACGGCATGCAATATTGTACAGGCCATTGGAGCGGTCAGAGACGAAGAGGTTGGATTCACATATGAGCCACCACGAGCATCAGAAGATATATTGTCCATCTTTGAAGAGCTGCGCCCAAGTGATGAAACTGAGGCAAAGGAGACTGAACCTTGCCCCAAGCAAAGTTATGCTATTTGTGACTCAGAAATCCAAGAAGTTAGCCCAACGGCTGATATATTTCTGGAAAATCGAGCCAAATTGTTCCCAGATGGAAGCCATTCTGATGAGAGTGAGACGGAAGATGGCAGCAGCTGGGAGACCATGAGCCATGAAGAGATGCAGGGCTCAAGCCACTCGCCGTATGGAAGCGAACCTTCAGTCAACAAGATCTTTGACAGAATTTCATGGACGAGCGGAAACGACTCCGAGGGTGGTCAGACCAATAGGCTGTGCGACGACTTGAGCAACATGTACCTGACGGACATGAAACAGCCCAAGAAGAAAGAGTCCGCCATATCGAAGCTCTGGAAGTCATCCCCCCTGAAACACTGCGAATTCCGCACTAAAGATGCTGCAGAGATGACAAATGGGAGATCATCGAGTGCAAGTCTTCCCAATGGTGTGTTCTCAACTGTCAAAGGATTGGATTTGGATATTGGAGACAGCACCCCAAGTACAGCACAGTGGAGCTCACCAGACTCGATGAACAGCCAGCTTAACCGTGGTTTCAGAGGTTGCATGGAGCTGGTTCAGAGACAGAGCCTCAAGGCGAAGCTTCTAGAAGCCCGGATGGAAAGCCAGAAGATTCAGCTCCGTCATGTGCTCAGCCAGAAAACCTAAGTTAGAAGTGCAGTTCAAGTCCAGAAATAAAATTCCAAGCATTGGATTTTTACTTCATTTCTTTTGTGCATTGTCCTGGGTTCGACGCCGTCTCCCTGCATATTTGTGGGGGTAAGATTGTGCCTCGGTTAAACCCTTCCCCAGAACCCCACTCAAGTGGGAGCCGCCTGGCACTGGGTCTGCCCTTTTTTTTTTCTTTTGTGCATTGTAGAATGTAACTTAGTCTCCTGTGCTTCTTCATAGAACTATATAGCTAGATGTAGCCTTGTAGGCTGACCTGGCCATAGTTGTTGCATCTGTCTAATTGTGGCAGTACATTTGACAGGTTATAGTGTCTTTATGCGTAATGTAGCGGTAAACAAGAAGCATTGTTCAGACAAACTGTACCAGTAATGTAGCAGCAAAAAAACATTGTTCAGACTTATTATCTTTCGTGAAGAACTGTAGCACCCCTGAGGACGCATTGCATTTGAAAAAGCAGGGTATTGAGAACGGAAACCTTTGCAGACACTCGTGCCATGGAGGTCATGTGGATTTTGACAAGGAAAAAATGCATGCTAGTTCCAATTGTGAAATCAAAACCACAGCACAAACTGCTTTTGCTTGCAAGCAGCCACAGCAGACTTGTAAGGTGACACTCAAACTCAAGTTCTTGGAGCATTAATTTTGGAAACGTTTCATGTTCCAGAATTGTAGTCAAGTACATACTTTTTTCTGTTACACATCACTATTCTTCGACAGCTAGATTGCAAGTACAAGGTTTCATACAAGTTATTAGCAGTTTAGTACAGCTTGGATCACACGTTGCTTTGCTTGTACAGCTTCGTGTCCAGCACTTGCTTCCCGCACATTGCACACACTCCTGAAAGAAAAGTAAGCATTATGATCAGAATCAGGAATTAAATTATTTCAGATAGTAATATAGTATCATGTGAAGACTCTAATGGAGTTCTTACCTTTCGAATAAGCACAGGTGTGGCAATATTTTCCATCCTGGTGCACCTGCTGCTTGCATATTATACATTTGGTGTTTCCGTAGGGAGTCCACCTGTGATTAAGCAGAAGTGCATACAGTTAAACGACAATCACAAAATTCTTCAACGGATATGATTTAAACATTTATAAATTAGAAAAAAAAAGAACATGATGCGATTTCAATAGAAACAAGAAATACAGATGGCTTGTTCTGAAAATATCCAAAGAGATTAAATAATCCATGGATACAGAAAAGTTTTAAGCTGCGGATTTAGAAGAACTATTAGAGTATATTAGGCAACTCTGGATATGGTTAGTTTAGGATTGATTGTAATCTCAGGATAACCTTCCTTATCTCTAGGAGAGGCTACTTGCCCAAGCCATGTACTCCTATTATCCTATATAATCAGCGCATGGAGCTCAAGCAATATAACCCACGCATTATACATAATCTTACAGCAACAGATCTTGACTCCTGAGCAAACACAGAATATAGACCAACCAATGGCGGTATAGTATCCATATGAGAAACCATAATTAGCAGCTGTTTTAAACTTTTCGCCCCTTGTACAGAATCAAAACTCATATTCTTCCCCTCACCCTTTCTACTCTTCCCCCATCAATTCCCACAACTAGTGAAGAGAAAGGTTCACTAATTTGACATTGTCTTCCTATTCCTATGTCCACCCAAATAACCCACAGTGTAACCGTTTCTCTGATAATAACAAATAACCAATAAATAGTTTACCATTTGTAGAATTAGTATGGTATATGTATCATGTTGTGATCTGTGACACTTTGAACAAATACTTGGCTATCTATTCAGTTAAGAAAAGCCATCTTGTAATAAGGGCCTGCAGAAGAGAGGCATGCACTTTTTGGGAGCATTAGACTACTGTGGTACCACCATTGTAGCTCATCATGCAGCTGGACCATTGTCCCGAGCTATCTAGAACAATAGCTTGACATATCATCAATTTATCAGTATAATTCAGTTTTGGGGGAATGAGGAGGGCCACAATTTTCTAAAATTAAATCCGTTAGGTGCCTCGAAGCTCAAGTAATCAAGTCTACCATCATGTCCATTAAATCCAACCAACAAACAATTTGTTTGATTGACAGGTTACTGTATATCTTTCATGTGGAGGTGACTACTGGAGCAATTAACTCTGGTGATTTGCCTCCTGATCTGTTCGAGATACAAATAACGAGATTGGGAGCCCAAGAAACAGGTGTCAGCTCAACCTTTGACCGCAAAGAACCAGTAACAGAGGGGATGGGTCGGTGGGGGATTGGGGGAGGAAGGGAGGGAGGTTGACCTGTTCTTCTTGGAGAGGAGCTTGTTCTCGTTGATCTTGCGGCCGCCGCTCTCGTTGGTGTTGCTGGCGCCCTCCTTCCACTTGTCCGGAACGATCACCTTCCCGAGCTTCTTCTCGCCTGCATCCAAGATCCAACCAACCCTTCTTAGGGTAGAACGGAGAAAAAAAGAGAACAGATCCCAGCACGGAACCTCTGGGGTAAAGACGAATCGGCCAAATTCGGTAGGAGAAACATCTAGGGCCGAGAGGAGGGAGGGGGATCTTACACTTGGCGCACACCATCGCCGCCGCCGACGCCGATTGTTGTTCTTGCGCTTGGGACTCGGGGGCAAGGACGGGGGCGAGAGGTGGGAGAAAGAGAGGACAAGGCGGTGGCGCCGTGGGGGTGGGTGTGGGTCCCGCACTGATGTGTCGGGTCCCACAAAGGTCGTCGGGCTGCCGAACTGGAACCCTGACTTATTGGGCCAGGCCAGAAACACGAGGCTCGGCCTGGCCGGCCGGCCTACATATACAAAAGACATCTAGGACTGGGCCCAACTAAAAAACTGAACGAATCGGTCGGCTTTCGGGAGACATCCAGAAAAAAAAAACTTACATTTGGGGAGTAAGACCACCCACAGCATTGTATTAAGAAGAATATCTTTCTCACACAGGTCAAGAAAATCTTCAAATTCCTACCCCATCCATACACAACAGCACCACAGCACACGTGAAATGAAGCTGGCCTTAGACCTGTGGTTTGACGTGGAACAGACGAGGAGATTTTTTTACAACGCGCTTATGAAACTATGCGTTGAGTGACAATTTTTTTTACATGGTAGTCTGGGTAACTGTGTGTCTGTGAAACTGACACGGAGACTAACCTAAGGCCAATCTCAGTGGGGGTTTCATGGATATTAAATAGCCTGCCATGTAAGCACTTTTGATGATGTGGCAGTGTATTAATGAAGAGAGAGGTAAAATGAGTTTCATGAGAACGAAACTCTCTCTACACAGTTACCTAGACAACTTGTGTCTTGTATGCAACCTAGAAAACAACAATAGATGAAACTATGCATTGAGAGGGAGGTGTTTCACTATAGTTTCAAACGTTTTTAGATGTGTCACTCTAAGTAATCGTGTTCACGACATCTCCACTGAGAATGGCCTAAGGCCAGTCTCAATGGGAGGGTCATAGACATTAAATAGGGTGTCACATATGCAAAAGAGATGACATGACATGATATTTAATAGGAGAGAGAGGAAACTAGGGTCATCCTCATGACCCCGGGTCGTCGCGGAGTCCTAGGAATGACACCCACATGATCCTCCCACTGAGACAAGTTGACACAATTTGTATAGCACAATTGACCAACCAACATGCAGCAATTAAATATTTACATTAACCTATGAAAATGTGCTATGACTTTGTGCATTGAGAGAGAGTGTCATCCCGCAAATCAGTACAGTAAAGATGATGTGTCACTCTTGGAAACTCCCCCAGACCCCTTCTACTGAGACTAACCTAAGTAAAGAACATGGGTTTTTAAATGACGCGACGGCAAAAGAAAAGGGAGACAGATCCCCGTCACGCGTTATCTCTGTCCTGTCAATTTTGGTTTTCGACCGAAGAACTTTTGGTCACCAAGAAAAGGTGTCTGACTCGCCAAAAAAAAACAGATGTTAGAATACGTGAACTTCTCAAATGTAATGAAATGGATAGCGCGAGATGTGTATACGAACTATTGTGATAATATAGGTGAGTGAAAACTAAGTCAAGTAAGAAGATGACCAGCATGTTACTGTTTAAGGAGCTTTTGGATCTAATATGTCTAACATAATCAGATGAGGAAACGAAGAGCCAAGCATCATCTCGGAACAGCCACCAGCCAAACGAAAAGGCCCAGGTTTCTATTTGGCTTCTTGCACTGTATTCTTAGAACAAATCAACACACAACACGTAATATTTTTCTCATAACAAATCAGCAGAAAATATGCCCAACGATCTGGGTCGGAATCCAAAAAAAAATTCCCAGTCCCCTCGTCAAGCCCAGAGTAAATCGCAATTGTCCAAAAAGAGGAACAAACATACCAATACCTACACAAATCTGGACCAACAGTAAAAATAAGATCCAAATAAACTATGTAACATTTGCTGTATAGACTATAGAGCATAATCAATGTAGCGCAACCGAAGTACTAGCACCAAAATCATTTACACCGCGCCCTACACGTCTATGAAACAGGAATTTCAGGACAGTATGTTCCACAGCACGGTTCATCATCACAACCAAACAGCAGGCAAAACAGTTGCTCAATAAGCGCTCGCACCCGCTGGTGTTTCCCACCCCAACCCCTGCTGCTTTTATTTCACAGTTTATTTGTAGGACCGAATCAACAAAGGCCCTGAGGTCCATCACGAACTCTACATCAAACTAGGCTGTACACCCTGGGGAAAACAAGCCTGTCATCTGTTGTCGGGGGTGAAGCGGGTGTGATCTGCCTTAGTTCTGTGCCAAGTTGCGGATGACGTAGGGGAGGATGCCTCCATGGTTGAAATATGCCAGCTCCACCTGCAACACAACCAAGAATGCGATTGAGTACCGTGCAAACCAATTGAGAAGGACAAAGATATAGTTCAAGGACACGATACAAAATAGCATGTCTGATGGGAAGATAAAAAATGTCTTCTGAATTGCATGTACTCCCTCTGTCCCAAAAAGAATGTCATTCTAGAAATTTTAGGACAGATTATTAAGGAGGTAAAATGACCTCAATTGCCCCTATTTATTTGCCATATTTGGTGCTAATTGATTGTTACATGCGCACATGTACATGCACACATGCCAAATTAAGTAAAACGACATGCTTTTTGGGACAAATTTTGAATCCTAAAAAGACAAGCTTTTTGGGACGGAGGGAGTACCTCAGTATCAAAGCGAAGGGTGCAAGTGAAGGATTTCCCGTTGTCGGTCCTGACGGTCACATCCTGGCCAGGGCGGATCTCGCTGAGGTTGGTAGGGAGGTCAATGCTGTACCGCTCGTGTCCAGTAAGGCCAAGTGAATCAGCATCTTCACCAGCTTTGAAGCAGAGAGGAATGATTCCCATCCCCACCAAATTGCTTCTGTGGATACGCTCAAAGCTCTTGGAAATCACAGCTTTAACTCCCTGAAAACAAATACCAGATCTGTCAATACTATGGTTTCCCAGACATATTTCAAATGAGGACAAAAGAATCTGAATAGAGGAACTGACCAGGAGCATCGGTCCCTTGGCAGCCCAATCGCGAGAACTGCCACTTCCGTACTCAGCACCAGCAAGAATTATGGTGGCATGACCCTCAGATTTGTATCTCTGCAAAAGAAGCCATGGGCATTAGGAGATAATATGAAGAGAAATGAGGAGATAGATTTCACAGTAGTTTCATCTAAGATACCATGGCTGCATCAAAAACAGAAAGCTTCTCCCCAGTAGGAATGTGAATGGTCTTGGGTCCAACTTCTCCATTCAAAAACTTGTTCACGATCCTAATGTTTGCAAATGTTCCTCTTGCCATTATTTCATCGTTACCACGACGGCTACCATATGAGTTGAAGTCCTTCCTGTCCACACCACGCTCCATCAAATACTTGGCAGCCGGACTATCTTTGTGTATACTTCCTGCAGGTGAAATGTGATCTGTTGTAATGCTGTCCCCGAAGTTCAGTAAGCAGTAGGCATCCTTCACTGCATAAGGACCAGGTGGGGACATGGTCATGTCCTTAAAGTACGGGGGATCATGAATGTAAGTGGATTTCGGATCCCATGAATAGAGTGATGCTTCTGGGACAGTAAGCTGGTTCCACATCGGGTTGCCTTTTGTGATAGCCTCATAGGTTCCCTTGAACATGTCAGGCAGCACACTGGATTGGACGACCTGTTGGGTATAATTTTAATAACAATTATTATTGCTACAAAATAACTGGTCAGAAATATCTCCAACATAAGTATACAATAGCAACAACTCTGTGCAAATAACTGAAGCCAAAACCAACTACTCTGAAATTCTGAATTCAGTACAGCATATACCTGTGCAACTTCTTCAGTTGAGGGCCATATATCCCTGAAGTAGACTTCCTTGCCATCTTTTCCAATTCCAATGGGCTCTTTCTCAAAATCAATGTCAACCTGAAAAATCCAACTTCCAATGTTAATCAATTCCCTGCAACTAAAAGCACAGATATAGGTTATGTAGTGGTAACCACTAAATGTGAAAAAACAAGAACTTACAGTGCCAGCAAGTGCATAAGCAACAACAAGAGGTGGCGAAGCAAGGTAGTTAGCCCGAGTCAGAGGGTGCACACGACCCTCGAAGTTCCGGTTGCCCGACAAAACAGCAGCAGCGACAACATCTATGAAAAACGATAAGCATAAGTCAATCATCCAGATCATGCTGACATTCACCGCAACTAAATAGGAGATGTTCACAAACTTCAAATTACCATTTTCTGAAATTGCCGCTGATACAGACTCATGAAGATCACCAGAGTTTCCAATGCAAGTGGTACATCCATAACCAACGATATGGAATCCTTGCTGGTTCAAGTATTCTTGGAGACCACTGTAAGAAGAAATCACAAGATTCCACTCAAAGATGCAATTTGATAGGCACCCAAAATCTCTATGTTTCACTATTCTTTATAAAACCATGATAAGATACCTCTGAAGCAAGTACTTCGTGACAACCCCTGACCCAGGTGCAAGGCTAGTTTTCACCCATGGTTTCACCTAAAAAAAAGGCCATCACATCAGTAGAATGCAGCGAAATATCAAGTATAACAGCATGTGATTACATTGCAAAAGAACAAACCTCAAGACCCAAGTCGCAGGCTTTCTTAGCTACAAGGCCAGCACCAAGCATAACGCTAGGATTTGAGGTGTTGGTGCAGCTAGTTATTGCTGCTATAACAACACTACCATGCTTGAGTTCCGCTGGCTGCCCATTGAAGTCAAATTTGACTACTTTATCCTGCTGCTCCTTAGGCACTGCAAAACCCTGTAATTTTTGTACATATATTTGTTTGATTAGCAATGTCAGATGAAGCACTGTTATGCATAACATATGGTAGAAAACTAAGCAGTTACCTTGAAACCAACTTTGCTGTCCAGGCAAGCATGCCAATCTGATTTCATATCCTTCAAAGGGACACGGTCATGAGGCCTACAAGTTATGAAAACACAGTAAGACCCAGTATTACTTCCTAACAAGCAGAACTGCAGTACTACTGTCCAATCACGACAGAGTCAAGAGTGAAGAGTCAAGACCATACCTCTTTGGGCCAGATATGCTAGGCTCCACCTCATCAAGGTCCAGCTCAAGATAAGATGAGTAAATTCGTTCTGTTTGAGGCTGCCATCATAATGCAAACATGTTTATATTTTGCACAACAAATAATAGCTGAGACTCAAGTGCTGCTGTGAGAAAAGAGGGCTACCTCATTGTAGTCCACAAACATCTTATTGGCTCGTAGATATGCTTCAATCATCGATACCTAAATGAACATGGAACATTTGAATTACAAAATGGAGTGCATGCGGGCAAAACAATAAAATTTTGCAAATGAAACTAAGAGGCCACTGAAAAGAAACAATAGTATGGATGGCAACATGACATAATGTTTTAGGGGAAGCAACTGCCTATCGGTTGAAGTTTATTGGAATGGAACAATTCCTACTGACAAAGCCAACTAGAGAAACTTGGATCCACATCCCCGTGAGGATTAAGAAAAAAATTATGCCACACCATATGGGGAACATGCCTAAATATGTTGTGCATTCCCAAATAGTTCATGATTATATTTGACATTAAAATACCAAAGAAAAGGTAACATAAAAGAGTTTGTGAATAACGAGCGTACAGTCTCATCGCTACGGCCTGTCAGTTTAAGGTAATCCAATGTCACGTGGTCTACAGGAAAGAAGCCCATGGTAGCTCCATATTCTGGCGACATGTTTGCAATTGTGGCCCTGTCAGCTAAAGATAGCTTACCCATACCTTCACCTGGACAGAAAAGAGGAAGGAAAATGTGTCAATGATGTGTAATTAAAATGTTCAGGACATTCCATCTACTAACATGAAGTGCTTACCATGGAATTCAACAAATTTGCCAACAACACCATGCTTCCTTAGCATTTGTGTCACTGTGAGAACAAGGTCTGTAGCTGTGACACCACTACGTAACTTTCCAGTCAACTTGAAGCCAACCACACCAGGCAAAACCATGCTCATTGGCTGTGTAAGGAAATAACAAACAGGTCAACTGGAGTTAGATCAAAACCTACTAAAAACAATATATACTCAACATTTATGAGATTAAGATTCTTAACTAAATCACAAGTGCAACCAACAAACAAAGAAGACAAACAATTAATCATTCAAAAGTTCCAGAGAGAGTATCTTACAAAATGAACTGATTTAATGAAATGTCAATATAAATTGGGGTGAGGGGGAAAGATGCCAAAGTGCCTTTTTTTCCTCAAGCACAAATGCTAACAAATGTCAACCTATCATTAAAGGAGAACAGGGCCCACTTGAGATGTACCTGGCCAAGCATTGTAGCCTCAGCTTCAATACCCCCAACCCCCCAGCCAGCAACACCCAAACCATCAATCATAGTGGTGTGTGAATCAGTGCCAACTACGCTGTCAGGGTAGAGAAGGCCATCTGTGTTGAAAACAACACGACCAAGGTACTCGAGATTGACCTGAATATGAGTAAAAAAGGTTGGGAGTTACTCAGAAGTCAGAAGACATACAAGCAATGCAGAAATTTTCCATAAGTCCAGACTTACCTGGTGCACGATACCAGACCCAGGGGGCACAACCAGCATATTTTGGAAAGCAGTAGAACCCCATTTAAGGAAACTGAATCTTTCTTTGTTGCGGCTAAACTCCAGTTCCATATTTGCTTGTACAGCATTTGGCGACCTTGCTACATCTACCTGCACTGAGTGATCAATAACAAGATCCACTGGGACCTGCATTCAAAATGAAAATGACCACATCAGAAAAAATACAATGTTATGCCATTCAGTCCAGATAGCAATTAGAGAAGATTTGCTTACCAATGGGTTGATCTTGTTGGCATCACTTCCCAACTTGGCCATTGCATCACGCATAGCTGCAAGATCAACAACAGCTGGAACTCCAGTGAAGTCCTAAGGAAATTATGTCAATGGTGAGCAAAGGGCATTTAGAAATAGAGAAAATCATTTGTGATGTTGCTAATATAAACCTGAAGAAGAACACGTGCTGGCTTAAATGGTATCTCAGCCAGCTTTGGAGATGTGTTTTCCCAATCAATGATTTTCTCAACATCATTCGTGGTAACTTGGAAGTTATCACAGTTGCGGATAGCTGACTCAAGAAGAATACGGATGGAGTAGGGCAATTTATCTGATACATCACCAAAAGGAACTTTTATTCAGTGAACAAAAATAAAAGACATGATATAGTATATAATAGTACAGTTACAAACCATAGCATTGACAGAAACACAAACAATACGACTAGGGAGGTGACAATTTGATGAGTTCTCATGTAAAATAACCAATGGTGTGTTCTCATGTAAAATGTTAGCAAGTTCAAATTTAATGTGGAAACATAATTTTCTCAAGGAGCAAAAATATGTGTCACTATTACATTGCTAATAATCTGGATCATTGAGTACTAGAAAGAAAAAGAAACTGACAAATAAACCCTCTGGTTGACTGGAAGTGAGGGACTCAAGTCATATCATGTACTATAGCTTTCCACAGTTTATATTGCTAAAATCACACTCAACATGCACAGCTCAATTAAGCATGTAAATTGGCAGCAACCAAAACAAAGGGAAGGAATATTTATCAAAATGTAAGCAGAAAAATTACCAATCCTTGGATCATTTAGTGCAGGAAGGCTGTAGAACTTTCCGTATTCACCCCCTCCAGGCTTAGGGAGGCTGGTCAGAATATTCTTGAAGGCATGTTCAGTTGCTGAAGCAAAGTAAAGCAACACGATTAATAGCGCATAAAAAATTGCTGATAATGCCTGTTCCATGATAAATTACTCATGCCATAAATTATTAAGTTTCATTTCTCCTGATGCACTTAATAGTGAAGTGAGATACAGTATGTATAAAAACAGATTTAAAGTCAACTGAATGAGTCATCAAGTTGGTTGTTCATTGAAAAATAACCAGTTATAGAAATTCTTAACATATGCAAATGACACTAGGGGCGACTAAATAATAAAAGACATATGATCATCATCCACAAACAAGACTTCTAACAATTTATTGGACATGTACTAAAGTCAAAACAGACAGACAATAATGACATCAATTTCAGTTATCGTGTCATACACATCCCAACCTACAGTCACATGATTGTTATCCCATCCTTATAGTACCAACCAATCCTAGGAAACACCACTGAAAGTGTCAATTGACATATAAGGTGTTCCAGAAGGAAGCATCAAGCCACGACCACCAGGGAAACAAAACAAGCATGGCATCACTGCCCAACCCCAGCTCCTCCTCTGATCACTCAATCATTATCCACCAAACGAATTAGTAGTAGCCCAGAAAAAACGCACTAGCGAATTACAAACCATCACCCCTTAGCTCAAGCTCTGTTCCTGTGTCCCAGCTTTGCGGTACGACAGAGATGCAAACTAAGCTGAGTGCAAACTGTCAGATGATATGGCACAGCCGCACAGATAACGCGGCGATTCCAGCGTGCTTCAAACAAACCCAAATGAAAACAAGCGAAAGCAACAACGAAAAGAAAGTAGCAAAATACCCATCTCGAATCTCGAGGCAAAACAAAAGGTGAAAGGAGAGAAGTCTAGGAATCTATTCGCCCCCCGAACCCTAAATCCCTAGCCCAACACGATCTCTTGGGTTGGGAATCTATCTCTGACAACACAACCTGCAAACACATACCGGACGAATCCGCGCGGCAACAGCGGAAATGAGCCAGCTGGCCCCGCCGCCACCGGATCCGCTGTCCATTCCCTCGAACGCATCTACCCATCACATCGCGCTTCACTCGATTGGTCATCTACTCATCAGCCCCCCCCCCCCCCCCCACGAAACAAAACCACCACGACGCGGAGCGAAGCGAAGCGAGCGCCGCATCTCTGTGCTCGAATCGGGAGCTCCGCTGTGGCACGTCGCCGCCCTCGATCAACGTAAAATTCCAGCCCAAAACCCTCCGAATTTCAAACGGGAGCAACAGGAAGTAAGCGTCGGGCGGGCGCAACGAGGCAGGGGGGCCAGCCGCGTCAGCGTCACCCAGATCGCCCCCCGCCCGCCCCGTGAAAAGCGCACGACCCGTATCCAGAAGGCGGACGCACCTTGGGTGGCCATCCTGCGCTGGAACCGCTCGACGGCTGGAACGGCGGCCCCGATCTGCTGCGCCCTGGCGCCGGCGAAGCGGCGCGCCCCGGTCACGGACCACCTCCAGGCGGCGGTCGCCGCGGCGGTGCGAGCGTGCCCTGCGACGCGGGGACGCGGGAGGGCGAGGCGGGCGGAGGCGGCGAGGCGGGACTTGCCGGGCACGGAGGCGGGCGCGGTGGAGGAGGTGGGGAGGGATCTGAGGAGGAAGCGCGCGGAGGCGGCTTTATACATGGAGGCGCAAGTGGGTGGTGGGATGGGATCAATAAACCCGGAGGCGGAGCACGGGCAGGGTCGGGGGTTGGTGGCGGCGACCGGAGGCGACGGGATTATCTTGGTGGCCGTTTGGGCTGGGAATATTATTATCGCAGGCACACGAACTAACTAACCACGGGGTCCGGTTGGGAGGATAACCCTGGTTAGTTATTATTTTGAAATGTAGCCGCCGGGGGGGCGAGTGGCGTGGCGGCCACGCGGCCGGGCGGGGATGGGGCCGGCGGGTGGTTTTGCTGGCCATTTCGCTGCGCTGCGGCCGCCTGCCCGCCTGGGCTCTGGCGCCGCCACCGGCTCCGACCGTGTCAAGATGGAAAGGCCAGGTGCCAGGGGCGGAGCCAGCCGCCAGAGCAACCAATGTCACCTCTGTTACATGTTGGTGTCAGCTCCACAGATGAACCGTGCTTACGACTTACGAGTGATTTGTAACAATCGTCGATGTCAGCTGACATCAACAACAACTCCTAGTACCGCCACTGCCAGGTGCTCCACTGTGGTGTTGTTACATACTGCCACATGGTGTGAACCAAAGAGCGTTAAACGAAGGGGATTTTTTTGTTGATATGGAATGATTTCGTATGTGCCCGTGATCCCCCCTTGTTGTTTATGTTGTTAGTTCCTTTTTCGACTTTGGTATGCAGGGGTGGATTTAGCGGTGGGATGGCTCCTCCTACAGCTCCAGATGTAGTTAGGGATGGCAGCGGGTGGAAAACCCGGTGGGGGAAGAAGATTACACCCGCCACCCGTTAGGGTTGAAACACCCGTCACCCGCCCCACCACCCGTCTCGGGTCCAAAAATCCCCCACACCCGTCACCCGCGTGGGTAACGGGTACCCATCGGGTGACCCAACATCCGGTCGTAGAGCTGGAGGCCTAGCGCAGGGAGCGGCGTCGGCCTGGCGCAGGGTCCGATGTCGGGCTAGTGCAGCCGCGTAGGGCGTGGTGGCGGCCTGGCGCAGGGCGCGGCAGCCTGACGCAGGGTGCGACGTCGGCTTGGCGCAGCCGCATAGGGCGCGACGGCGGCCTGGCGCAGACGCGCAGAGAGCGGCCGGCGGCGGCGGCCTGGCGCTGGCACACAGAGCCACGACGAGCGCAGGGTGCCACAGCGTGAGATTTGGGGCAAGGGAGAACCAGAGAAGGGAAACAGAGAGCCACAGAGAGAGGGTGGCGGCGGCGGGTGGGTTGGAAGGGGATGGATTCAGCTGTTGAGTTAGGGTTTTGCGTCCTTTTATATACTGAATGACTGATGGACCTACTTGTCATACTCTCAAACGGGGGACCCGCTGGGTGACGGGTATGGGGTATTCAATTACGCACCCGCACCCGCTTCACCCGATGGGTGAGGTTTTCACCCATTAGTAGACACGTGGGGAGAAAAATTTCCCAAACCCGCACCCTAATAGGGTTTTTACCCGCGGGTAAACGGGTGGCGGGTACCCATTGCCATGTCTAGATGTAGTGGGGCCTCCTTGAGTCCCTTCCGACAAAGGAGAGGAGCAAGAAAGAGATTAATAAAGGGGAAAGAAAGAGAGAGAGAGGAGGAAAGGATGCTTTGCTCTTTGCCTCTTTCCTAGTGATTTGTAAAAATCGTCGATGTCAGCTGACATCAACGCCTAGTTCCGCCAATGCCATGTGCTCGACTGTGGTGCGCGTTATTCCTACTTGTTACATACTGCCACATGGTGTGAACCAAAGAGCGTTAAACAAACTCATTCCATATCAACAAAAAAAATGAACAACAAGGGGGGATCATGGGGCGCAAGCTCCTGCTCCTCCTACAGCTCCGGATGTAGTGGGGCCTCCTTGAGTCCCTTCCGACAAAGGAGAGGAGCAAGAAAGAGATTAATGAAGGGGAAAGAAAGAGAAGGAGAGGAGGAAAGGATGCTTTGCCCTTTGCCTTTTTCGTTGTAAAAAAATGTGATTTTTTGTAAGATGTGCAAAACACGTTTTTCATTAAGAGAAGAGAGAACAAGGTCCAACAAAGTCTTACAAGGCTTCGAAGCCGGGGAAAAAAAGTAAAAAATTTTGGTGAGAAATTATTTATTTACGTGCTCGCCCACTCGTTAATTATACTTACTCTTTTATCGATGTCACTTTGTCTTAGGAAAAAGTCTATATCACCCCCTCATCTATGAGGGGTAGACTACATAACCCCCAACCTATGAAACAGTCTGTATCACCCCCTGAACTTTCCAAAACTGGTCAAATTACCCTCTAGAGCAGTTTTGAAAAATCATAGTAAATCACAAAAAAAATCGTAAAATGGAAAATCCAATTGTGCTGGACTTAGAATGGGTAGATCTACACAGTGAACATATAATATGGTATGCTTTAGTATATTTTTTTACAGCTACGAAGAAAAGCATAGATCTAAAGCTACAATAAAAAATATAATAAAGCATACTATATTATATGTTTATTGTGTAGATCTACTCATTCTAAGTCCAATACAATTGGATTTTCCATTTGGAAAAATGCATCAAAATGTATTTGGAAAAATGCATCAAATGTCAAATAGCTTTTGATCCAAACAGCTGAAGAGCTATTTCATATGAGAGTTATTTTGTTAAGCTAAACTTTAGCTCTCAAAATAACTTTGGGTTAGTTCTCCAAACACGCCCAATATCTAAGACTTTTTGGATAGAAAAAATGAGGCCATGGGGGCCATGGCCCCCCTGCCAGCCTCCTTTTAGATGCATGTCTCGATCACTATGTAGGACGGAAAAGATATGCATGACGTTTATAGTACGGCTAGTAACTTGAATAGTTGCTCCATCTTAAGTCGGCAGTTTTTTCTTATCATTGTTGCTCTTGCACTGTCTACCTGTGGCGGACGCATGAATAAAATAGTGCCTAGGCGAAACTAAAAAGTTTATGTATCTTTATAGTACAAAAGGTAGAATTATATTTCTATCTTCAAGAAAAGAGGGTAGAAATTACATAGAAGACTGATTATTAGAACCTTAATTACTCTAGTAGCTACGATGTTGGAGCCCGGCCACCTGACCAGGCTTGCCCACGCCTGGGCCCGCCACTACTGTTGGTCATTCCATCACCTCTTCCTTCCGTTACTCACACAGGTTAGATATATGAAAACTGCAGGAACCGAGGTACATGAGTACATCACCTCTCTATCCCACAGAAACAGTAAAACATAGGAAAATTTTCGTGAAGTCGGACCGGATGTTTCCTTTCCTGTGTTCTGGTGAGAAACAATCCTATCCTGGGGAGATCCTCAGGAATTGATCTTGTGATTTTCCTTCGTTGCCAAAGGATTGTGACGTCAGCACAACTACAGGAATCAATTCCTACGTTTCTCCCTTGTTCCCCCTGGATCCAAAGGAGGCCTAAATATTTAGTGATACCTTGCGCGTTGCTGCGAGAATTTTTTAAACAAAATTATAAGGTGTAATGTGAAAGTAGAAACACCAAAGTGATTGCATGACAACATTCTTTTATAAATAACATTATACATGTAAACATGATAATTTTGTTGAGAGATAACCATTCTAAATTATTGATCCTACATTTTTCTACTACGAGAATTTTTTAGTATGCTACTTACAAAAACATGATATTAACCACAGAAAATCGGTTAAAGACATAAATATATGATCTAGTAATGATGTCATGATGTATAGTGGATGATGACGTAGAATGCTTGCATGTTGAGAAATCTATCCATGACTTGTACTGAGTTTCATCCGTATAGTTTCATATGATAGGATGCAAGTTATGTTTGAGTCGAATATTAATATTCCAGTGCATGACTTTTTTTTTGCCAGAGTAAATAGGAAAGCCTGCAACCTATCCTTTTTATATTTTTTGTTATCGAAATTAGACCTGTTGTACGCTAATAAGATGCTCTAACCAATATGATAGAGTGACTTTACATTTATGTCCAAGCAAAGCACATAAAAAAATGTCATAAATTTGGGGCCTATTTGTTTTAGCTTATATATAAATTATAAGCTATAGATTATATAATTTAGTGGTTGGTGCGGATTTGTTGTGAGAGAAAAATATCGCTGGTTGGTTGGTGGTTGGTGGCTGATGCTGATTTGGTATAAGAGAAAGTACTGCTAACTACTGATGGCTGATAAGCCAGGTGAATAAGGTGAGACAAGGTAATAATAAGGAAGTGTGGTTGCACTTGTGTTCGGATGCGAGCTACAGGAATCAATCAATAGCAATGTGGGGAGTGGGGTTGATGTGGCATAAAGTTTAGCAGGTTGCCGCGAATTTTTGCGAACATGGAGTTGATACATATATACACGGTAGGAAGCGATGATTTAGGTGGAGACGATAGACAAAATAATCGTAGGACACTCGGGCAAAATCCATTTTGGCACATGGAAATGAAGAAGAGAGTGGTGTGACGTGTGATGGTGTTTTTTTAATGAAGGATTAAAATCTTGTCCCTATATCCATAAGTGGATCTATACAGCCAAGCAGCACACAGAGTTTTTAGACTTCAATCCTCCACCAAGCATGAGAAAACCAAAATACAAGAAGGAGAGCTCTAACAAAAAAGAAGAAAAGAAAAGAAAGATAAGCTTCATTCTTCTTCTCTATCCGTGCTTGAAACCTCTGTTGTTTTCCTTGCAGCGTCAATTCATTCATCTTCGTCAGCTTAGAAACTTGACGTCGAACCTGAACGCTTGCCTTCTATACCACGCACGTAGCATCTTTATCTTAAGTAATGAATGTGCGTAAGACCCATAGAACTTGCAAAGGTGACTACCTTAATCTTAATAATTACTGCTTCAGCTTCAGCAAGACAACAGTAGAGCGCACGTGTAAAACCTAGGGTCTGTTTGGCACAGCTTCCCCAGCAGCTTCGGAAGCTGTTTTGGACGAAGCTGTGCCAAATGGGGGCCCAAAACAGCTTCGCCGGGGAAGCTGCCGCAAAACCCGCTCTCTAGAGCGGTTTCGCCCGGGCGAAGCTGCAAAAGGGCAGCTTCCCCCGCTTCGCCTGGGCGTTTCCCACCCTTGCCCTCGAGGGACCCACGCGGTGGTGGTGGAGCATAGGCCGACGATGGCGCTGCGAGGTGGCGAGCCGGCGGCGAGGCGCGGGTCGGAGGACTTACGACGGCGCGGTGGAGCCAAGAGGCCGGCCGGCGGCGTCGCGGCGTAGAGGGGGCCCACCGCAGGCGAGATCCGTGCGCCGCCTCCATGGGCGACGGCGAGGCCCCAGCCGGGGAGCTCCGCGCGGCCGCCACCATGGCCGGGCGGGGAGCTCAGGGCAACTGCCTCCATAGCCGGCTGGGGTGCTCCGCGCGGCCCGCCTCCCTGCGCGACGGCGAGGCCCCGGCCTGGGGAGCTTCGCGCGGCCACCTCCATGACCGGCCGGGGAGCTCCGCCGCGACTCGCCTCATGGACGACGGCGAGGGCCCGGCACGACGCAGGTGGTCGTGGGTGGGGCGATGGGTGCGAGACGACGGGTGGATCGAATGGATAAGGGAGTGGGGGTGCGGTGGAGATAAAGAGAGGAGAAATAAAAAAAGAAAAAAATGAGAAGAAAAATAGGAGGGGAAAATAGGGAAAATAGGAGGGAAAAAGGAAATAAAAAAGAAAAGGGAGGGTATTTTGGACACTTCACCCTTTACACAGGCAGGAGAAGCTGTTTTGACAAACGTTTCTCTAAAACGGTTTCAGCTTTACCAGCACAGCCACAGCTGAAGCTGCCACAACCACCGCAACAGCCGTGCCAAACGCACCCCTAGTACTAGCACGGGCATGTCTTGGTTTTTCTTTCTCTCTTTTTTTTTCTGGGATCAATGAGATAAAGACGGGAGGGCATGATGCCAGCAAGCCGGCCGGGAAGAATGTTCGCACGCGCGCGCGCAGTTCCGTTACGCCACCACGTAACAGACTCACCCCCCCTGCCGCGTGTGTGATTGGTCGATCGAGTCGCGCACCGGGATCGCGACCGTCACGTCGCGTGCGGCTCACTGCTATCGCCATGCGCGGCCGGGGGAGAGGTCCTGCCGTGGAAGAAAGAAACCCCGCCCGCTGGCGCTGGGTGGAAGCATGGCTCGGACTGCAGGGTGCGTGCGCCGTGCGCGAGCGGATCAGTGGCGGCGGCAGCGTGCAGGTGGGGTGGGAGTGAGAATCTGATCTGAGATGCGATGCGATGCGGCCGGCCTGCGTGGCAGAATGGCAGGTGCCTGCCCTGCGCCCCTGCCTGCCTGCCTCCGGTTGGCGGTTGTTGGCTTGGCCTCGCCTTTTGGGGCGGGTGCAGTGGGAACGTGCGCGATGCGGGTCCAGGTCACATCGCTGAGGTCCGGGCACCTTTCTGACGTCTGTTCTTGGTAGTAGTACAATCCCAAAGGATGGACGGATAATTTGGATATTCCCTGTGTCCACGCTACTCGCGGCCCCTTCCTTTTGAGCTCAGCTAGAGGAGCGAGCGAGAAATAATGGTCGCAACGGGTGTGGTGGTGCCGGTGGTGGTGGGATATCTCCAGCCTCTCCCTCCAACGACTGATTCCGCAAAAGAAAATGTCGGCGATAATTCTTATGCTATGCTTTACAAGGAAGTCATCCGTCAGCAAAAGTAACTTGTGCATCATCCCCCGCATGAATTGATTCGATGGTCACTAGAGTACGAATTTTTTTTATCATTTAGCAAAATTATACGACCGTTTGAAAATTTAGCAGATTTGGCAACCAACCGCCGTGGGCCACGGCGGCCGCCGTGAGCCACGGCGGTAGCACCTCCAACCGCCGTGACCCACGGCGGTAAGGTGGCCGCCAACAGTCCGCTGCAGGGAGCGGGCCCCGCGGCAACCTACCGTCGTGGCCCACGGCGGTAAGAGCTGCGCCCGCCGTGGCCCACGGCGGTAGGAACATACCGCCGTGGAGGACGGCGGCAGACGCGCCTATATAAGGCGCGACGGCGGCCGCCGTCCCCCCCACCCCTGCCGCCGCCTCCTGCCTCTCCCGCCCCCCCCCCCCTCCTCTCCTCCTAGTAAGTTTTCTCTTCTTTATTTTTTAGTTAATTTTATTTAGATTTAGAAAATTAGTTTATAGATTAGAAAATTTAGAAATTAGTTAATTCAATTAACTTAAATTTAGAAATTTAGTTTTATAGATTAGAAAATTAGTTTATCAGTTCTATAAATTGAAGAAATTACTTTAGCATGTGTAGAAAATATAGAAAATTAGTTTATCATTTCTAGAAATTGTAAAAATTACTTTAGCATGTGTAGAAAATATAGAAAATTAGTTTATCTCGTTTAGAAATTGTAGAAAATACTTTAATTTGTTTAGAAATTCTAGAAAACTTATTTATCTGTTCTAGATATTGTAGAAAATGAGTTTATCTGTTTTAGAAATCGTAGAAAATACTTTTATTTGTTTAGAAATTGTAGAAAATACTTTTAGTTTGTTTAGAAAATGAGTTTATATATTTTAGAAATTGTAGAAAATACTTTTAGTTGTTTAGAAAATCTAGAAAATTAATTTATCTCGTTTAGAAATTGTAGAAAATACTTTAATTCATTTAGAAATTGTAGAAAACTAATTTATCTGTTCTAGATATTGTACAAATTATCGAAATTACTTTAGTTTGTTTAGAAAATGTAGAAAATTAATTTATCTCGTTTAGAAATTGTAGAAACTACTTTTACTTGTTTAGAAAATCTAGAAAATTAATTTATCTCGTTTGGAAATTGTAGAAAATACTTTAATTCGTTTAGAAATTCTAGAAAATACTTTAATTCGTTTAGAAATTCTAGAAAACTAATTTATCTGTCCTAGATATTGTTAAAATTATCGAAATTACTTTAGTTTGTTTAGAAAATGTAGAAAATGAGTTTATATATTTTAGAACTTGTAGAAAATACTTTTTTTAGAAAATCTAGAAAATTAATTTATCTCGTTTACAAATTGTAGAAAATACTTTAATTTATTTAGAAATTCTAGAAAACTAATTTAGGTGTTCTAGATATTGTACAAATTATCGAAATTACTTTAGTTTGTTTAGAAAATGTATAAAATTAATTTATCTCGTTTACAAATTGTAGAAATTGTAAAAAAATACTTATGTGATTTTTTAATTGTATATTTAATTTTTGTATGCAGCTGCAGCTATGTACCAGACTCAGGCTCAGGCTCAGGCCGAGGCTCAGGCTCAGGCTGAGGCCCAGGCTCAGGCTGGTCATGCTGAGGTTGAGGTGTACGTGACGCCTCAGTTGCTGGACAGGGAGATCGACCGCAGGCACCGCTCGTTCTTGTCTGCCGTCCTCGGAGAGGATGTTGGACACGTGCGTTCCCGCACTACGCGCACGTTGCTGCCGATCCACGACCTTTGGGTTCCCAAGTACGTGAACTGATGCTATGTTATTGTTTGTATCTTCATTTATCCTTTTGTTGTAACTAATAAATTACGTTATTTGTTTCAGGCTACGCGCTGCAGGACTTCTGCCTGTAGCGCGGTTAGTCCAGGGGGACAGCCTGCGCGATGCGATTCCTCGGAATGATCGCATGACACGCTTCCAGTTCGACTTCTCCCTCCTCAGCGCGCTTCTGGACCACTGGAGGCCGGAGACCCACACGTTCCACTTCACCGTCGGCGAGATGACGGTGACTCTTCAGGACACGTGGCTGTTGATGGGCCTTCCTTGTGAGGGCGAGCCGCTGGGGCCTGCGAACATCTCCACTGAGTGGCGTACGGAGTTCCTCTCTCGGTTCGCGAACGTTCCTCGTAACGATCGCGCCCCCGCCCCGTACCAGGAGTTCGCGAACCCTCACGGACCCACCTTGACTTGGTTGCAGCAGTTTAGCGTACGTACCTTTACCTCATATTTCTCTTCGGTTTTGATTATATGGAGACAATATAACTAACGTTTGATTTTGCTTGTGCAGGCTGATTACCTAGCAGATGACGCCGAGCAGGAGACAATCGACAGGTTCTTCGAGGCGTACCTGTTGTGGCTGTTTGGGTTCGTGTTGTTCTGCAGTTCCCAGGGTGACACGGTGGCGAGGTACTTGATCCCCCACGCTCGGAGGATCGCCGACGCGCCCTTGGACGCCGTGCCCCAGATCAGTTGGGGCAACTCTGTTCTTGCGAGCGCGTACAGGGGCCTGTGCTCGGGGGTGTTGAAGGGTCGTTCGGCGGAGCCGATCCTTCTCGGCTGTCCTCTCCTTCTTCAGCTCTGGTGCCACGAGCGGTTTGCGATTGGTCGGCCAGTCGTTCCTCTCTACGCATACGAGCCCCTGCCAGAGGGCCACGACCCTGAAGGAATCTTGATGTCGCCTAGAGGGGGGTGAATAGGCGTGACGACCAAATTAAACTCTTCTTCCCGAACACTTGAGCTGACAGTGTTCCACCGGTCAGACCGGTGGTGATGACCGGTCAGACCGGTGGTGATGACCGGTCAGACCGGTCAAGCACTGGACTTCACAGGAGGCACCGGTCAGACCGGTGAACCTCACCGGTCAGGCCGGTGTAGCACAGAGCACCTGCAAAAACAACTTCAAGCACCTCTTGACTTCTAGCACGAACCAAACTTGGTGAGTGACCTTTGTAGATGATCACAAGCAAGGTAATGAGCCCTGCACACACAAGTAGCACACCCAAGTAGATCGAAGCGGAAGCAAATCAATTATGCTAGAAAAATAACTTAGAGAGTCAAACCACACGAAGAAGCAAAGGATTTGTTTCCCGAAGTTCACCACCCACTAAGGAATGGCTACGTCTCCGTTGAGGAGCTTGTAAGGGACAATTCCCACAACAAGCCGGGTCTCTTTCAACCACTTTCCTCCTTTCCACTAAGGGGATCTTTTCCACGAAGAGGCAAGATCGCAGCCCTTACAAACTTCCCGCTGCTCACCACAACCTTGGGAGCTAGCCGGTGACGCCTAGCCGTCTAGGAGGCAAACCTCCAAGAGTAACAAACGCTTCAAAGCTTGTAGACGCGAAACCAAAGTGCTCAAGCTATGGAAATGCTCTTGTTAGCTCACAAGGTCGCTCTTGAGCTCACTCTCTCAACCCAACAAAAAGGATATAGCTTGAATCCACAAATCTCACAAAGAGAGGGTTGGGGAGAGCCACTAAGGCTTAGAGCTTGTTAGAAATGGCTTGGGACCTCAGCAATGTCACTAAAAACAGCAACCTTCAACTGAAGAAGGCTTGGGGTATTTATACCCCTCAAAGGGGAAAACTAGCTGTTGGTCCTCGGGCGGCACCGGTCAGACCGGCGCCCCACACCGGTCAGACCGGTGTTTGAAAAACTAGCCGTTGGGGCTAGCGGCACCGGTCAGACCGGTGCCCCTGACCGGTCAGGCCCGAGATACCTCCAAAACCCTTTCTAAGAAACTAACACTTCATCACCGAGATGAAATGACTCAGGTTAGGTTAGGAGGGTTTGTTAGCACACTCTAAGGCTCTCAAGGCTAGATCTCACTTAGGTCAACTAATGAGCACTTTGACTTGGTCAACTCGCTAAGTTGCATCCCTCTTGATAGTACGGCATACCTATACTCAAGAATAAATAAAAATACTTTGTTGATCTCTTGAGCTTGAACGTCTTCAATCTTGCCATACTTGATCAATATTCACTTGAGGGCTTTCAACATAGCCTTTGACTTGAGCACGTCCATACTTGAGCTAATGACTTAGGATCTTTCCATCTAGCATAGGAATGCACACTTGGATCCATAAGTCACTCCATATTGTCAATCTTAACATGTTGATGACTTGCATTGCTTCCCTCGGTTAAGGTTTGGATATGATACTTGGAGACCTCACGGATGCTAGAACTTCACCTTAGCAAAACACTAATGGCGGCTTAGCTACGGCCCCAAAGATTGCTTAGTCCCTCACCCTAGACATCTCGGTTGATCTCTTCATCACTTATCCAATCCACTTTTGAGTTCCACTTTGCTTCATACACAATTAACCTTTATTTGAAAGTCCGCTTCAAATGCTTTATCTTGATTGACAACGAATGTGCAAGCTTCCAAATTAGAACCATAATGTGTACACTCATCCTTGTGTCCTCTTTCAATAAACACATGAAGCCTTGCTTTTGACTTAGAGAATTACCATCTTCTATTTTGTGATCCTTATAAATTTAATCAAGCTATGTCTTCATATGGGAGATCATGAATTGACCTTCTCAAATTATCCCGATATTTATCTTCCTTTATTACTTGATATTTGTCACTTATGCATTAGGATCATCCATATATTTGTCTTTTCTAATGTGAGCCATATAATATTCATCCATAAATAAATACTTCAATAATTGCTCATGAATATATAAATAAAATCTGCTCACAATCTTAGACAAATACATTAGTCCTTTAATCATCTTGTCATTCAATTCATCAAAATCCACTTAGGGGCCTAGATGCACTTTCAGACCCGCGCGACCGTTTCACCATGGGCTCGTTGTGGTGCCTTCAGAAGGTAATTTCTTACCTTTCACTTTCAATTTGTCTTTCCATTTCGTCTAGTTTTTTCAATCGACATTTAGGGTTCACATTTGGTTTGTATGCAGACCTCGTACGCCCACGACCAGACGAAGAGGGCGTACAAGGACTTCGTCAGGCAGTTCGACGCTCTCACGGATGCGGACGTCAAGTGGACGCCCTACTCAGAGGAGGCTGTCGCGGCCCGCACACCACATGGGCTCTCGACTTTGTGCTTCCGAGACCACCAGTACTAGATGACGAGGTCACCGTTGCTGTTCGACATGTACGTGGAGGAGTACGCCGTCCACAGGGTGCTGAGGCAGTTCGGCCGCTACTAGGAGTGGCCTGTGCCTGTGGTGCACACTGTTCCTAGCGCCCACCATAGGTGAGTTCTCGTAAATTTTTAAATTTAATTCAGCGTTCGAAGATTTCAGACACTGACAAATATGTTTAATTCGTCGTAGGTGGTCGCGGAGGGGAGTTGCGGGCCGTGTTTCTTAGGTTCAGAGGGTGCAGCCGTACGTGGACGGTTGGGCTACCGCGCCACATAATGTCGTCATGGAGGACCGGCCCCACGACGACACGGCGTGGGAGGCATACATCCAGTGATACACCCCGAGGACTCGGTCGCGTGTGATGTACGTCCCACCACAGCCAGCAGCACCGGTTCCAGACGCGGCGAGGGCGCTCGTTTCTAGTGCCGCGTACTCGGTGCGACGGGATCAACACTACGACGCGGCGGTGAGTTTGAAAATTCACCGCCTTTCCCTTATAGTACTTTACATTCTACCATTTACTAATAATTTCTTTTGCAGTTCGACATGATTGCGGACCTTTCACATATTATAGAGGACTCGACGGCGAGGCTGACCCAGATGTCACACCAGGAGATCGCGGAGACGTTCCACAGGATGGGTGTCATCACCACGAGGTTCCTTGCCGCGGTCAACTACCGCGGCAACCCGGCTCTACCACTGTTTCCACGGTACCCCCAGTCGTCCTCCAGCTCCGCCTCAACTGGTCGTTCTCACGCGGCACCGTCGTCCTCGTCACGGCCACCCTACCAGGCAGCTTTCTACCCGGCGCGCCCTCCGGTGCATCCTTCCTTGAGGATGTCTCCGCTAGGGGGGCCTTCTCTCAGAGGTCCTGCGCCTACACGTGCACCAGCACCAGGAGGGCCAGGACCGGCACCACGAGGACCCGCACCTGGACCAGCACCAGCACGAGCAGCAGCAGCAGCACCAGTTCCTTCCTCGTCCCTTGCCGCTGCTCTTCCGTCAGGTATTGACCACTACTCTATGTCGAACCATATACAAATACTAGATTGTATTAATTAGGAAACGTGATTTAATAATACTATTTCTTCCAGTTTACTACTGCAGCGTCGACACTCCTACCAGAGACCTAGGGGACCAGGCCGGAGCGTCCGGGTCCGGGTTCGATGAGTTGGCCTTCGACTTCGACTTCTTGCAGGGTTTGCAGTCGCAGGACGAGCTCACAGGGTCGCAGCTTGGAGGCGCGCCACCCACGTGCACTCAGGAGGGAGCAGGGACGCAGCCAGGAGGCTCGCAGCTGCCAGGAGCGACCGGTGGGGCGCAGCCAGGAGGCTCGCAGCTGCCAGGCGCGAGCGGTGGGCCGCGGTCGTCTCCAGGAGGCTCGCAGCTGCCAGGCGCGAGTGGTGGGGCACAACAGTCTCCAGGAGGCTCGCAGCTGCCAGGCGCGAGCGGAGGGCTGCCAGGGTCATCCCACGAGGTTGCAGGGTCGGCGGCGGCGATGGCGACACCGCAGCCGACTGGTGATGCTAGGCATCGGCAGATCCACCCTCGTGACCCGTTGACGTACCCTCACGAGCAGACGCACGCCGCAGCCCGAGCTGACAGGCTACTCAAGAAGACCAAGCGATGCTAGATTAGGTCGCATATTATTTGTACAGGAGCACTGTTATATGTGATCATGACTATTTTTTAGTATGACACTTTGCTTTTCTTTATTACAACCTAGTTTTTTTCCTTAAATTAAAAAACAAAAACAACTGCGGTACGGTAGGTATTAGGTTCGAGATCGTGTCCTGAATTTCCCTTGTTAATTTTCTACTTGATTTATTGAAGTTTTATCAAAAAATTAAAATGACCCCAGCCGCCGTGGGCCACGACGGTTGGGCCTAGCCGCCGTGGCCCACGGTGTTTGAACCTAGCCGCCGTGGCCCACGACGGTTAGGCCCAACCGCCGTGGCCGTCCGCCAACCGCCGTGCGCCACGGCGGTTAGGTCGTAAACGCCGTGGCCCACAGCGGTTGGTTGTCAAATCTGCTAATTTTCAAACGGTCGTATAATTTTGCAAAATGATTAAAAAAAATATAAAAAAATTCCTAGAGTACGTACATCAAGTTGAGGTCTCTATAAGACCATCCGCACTGGGGACGTAACGTTTTTGCCGCTGCAGCGGGCGACGTCAAACCTCACGGGAAACTCCCGTCCACTCCAGGGAACGGCAGATTCGGAGGGATTGCGGAGAGACGGGATCCAGCCGGGCCCACTGCCCACCGTTCGTCGCGCCATCAACAGGAAGGGGGAGAGAGAATGGAGGGCCGCTGCTGCCGTCCGCCGGCGGGGCACGCCGGCCTTCCCGCCCATGCGCCGCTTCCCAATCCTTGTTGCGTCGCCTCCAAATCCTCTCCTCGCCCCAATCCTCCTCGCCTCATCGGCCACCGGCCCTGCAGACGCCGCCCCGCCTCCACGAGTTGCTGCCGCTCCCCTGCCCTTGCGCAGGTCGTCGTTGCGGCCATCTGGCCTGGGCTCGCCATGGAGGAGGAAGAGGCAGGGGCGGGGGAGCAGAGGGGAGCCAGCGCGAAGGCGCGCGCCCCTGCCGGAGGAGCTGGGGAGGGCCGGCGCCGGCGCCACCGGAGGAGGAGGAGGGGAGAAGGCCGGCGGGGACGTCGAATCGCCGGTGGCGAGGAGGGGCCGGCCGCGGAGGAAGGAGGTACGCCGCCCCTACCACCGCTCGCCGTCTCCACACGCGGATCGAGGCAGGCTTTGAGATCTCCGCGGTGGAGACGAAGCAGAGGGAGGCGTCGCGACCGACTTGCGCGAGCAGGGGAGGAGCGGGAGGGGCGGCGGAGCTCGGGCGCGACAGGGGAGGAGCGGGAGGGGCGGCGCACGGGAGGAGCGGCGGAGCTAGGGCGCGGAAGGGGAGCAGGGGAGGAGCGGGAGGGGCGGCGGAGCTCGGGCCCGACCGGAGGTCCCGAGGAAGACGAGATGGGTGGGTGGGTGGGGGAGATAAAAGGAGAAGAGGCTGACGAGAGGGACCTACGTGGTGGAAGTTGGTATGAAGAAAGAATATGAAGGAAGATGGGTGTGGAAGGAAGTAGTATAAAGAAGAGAATCTCGATTGTTGGGAGGGAATATTCTGTTTTGAAGGAGGATATGAAGTTGGATGAGTGTGGATGGTCTAAGACGGGCTGCAATGTATCAAAAACAAGGCCCAACTATAAAGTATAACCAAAGTTCCTAGCACAAAATGTAGGGCCTTGTTTTTTTGATATAATGGATGATCAATTGGGGAGTAACTACTTACATCCACTTTTGTGAATTTGCCGTAGCAGATGATCCAAGTTCCAACTCATTTGGAGAAGAAGTGAGATTGAGGAGGTGTTTGGATGGGGGTGACTAAAATTAGAGCGTGTTTGGCACAGCTTCACGCAACTCCAGATGCAAAAAACCAACTCCGCTCTAAGTTTTTTCAGGTAAACACGTTCAGCTTCAGCAGCTCCACCGCGGATCTGCTAAAAAAAGGTGGAGCAACCCCTAAATCCATGGATTTGGTGGAGTACCTCAAAGGGTGCTCCACAAAACTAAATTTGGTGGAGTTGGGAAAAATTACCCACCACTGCCACTGATTAGTGAGGAAAACAGTTCGTTCCTTTTCTTTCTGCTGCTACACCTCCTCTCCCACGCCGCGAGCTCCCCTCCCTGGCACCACGCCTTGCGCCCGCCCGATCGGCGGCGAGGCCGGCCCGCCCTGCGCCGGCGAGGCTGCGCCCGCCCTATGCCAGTGAGGTCACGCCCACCCTATGCTGGTGAGATCGCGCCCGCCCAGCCGGCGGAGAGGCCGTACCCGCCCTGCCCCGACGAGGCCGCACCCGCCCGCTCGGCGGCTGCCCCGGTGAGGCCGCGCACGCACCCACCAACACCGCTGCGAGCTTCGCCTCCCAACGTGCTCCGCCGACGGCGACACGAGCTCTACCGATGCCGCGAGCCGGAACACGTCGGCGCGCCCTCTGTTGCTCGAAGCTCTATCCCGCCGCCGGATGTCTCCCTCCCCGCCGTCGGACACCGCCCTCGTCTGAAGCGCCCTCCGCTGCTCGCTGCCCTCTCCGCCGCCGGATGTCTCCCTCCCCACCGTCGGACACCGCCCTCGCCTAAAGTGCCCTCCGCTACTCGCTGCCCTCTCCGCCGCTGGTGCCTCCCTCCCCGCCGGCAGCCAAGACCGGGCCCGCCTGCCCGGCGCCTGCCTGCCCCGGCGCCCGCCGGACACCATGGCCGCGCCCGCCTGCCCCGGCGAGGTCGCGTGCGCCGGCAGCCATGGTCGGGCTCGCCTGCCCTGTCCGGTGGGTCTTGTTTTTTTCCAACTGATGTGTGTCGCACATGGCAGTGGAAGAAAGGGGAATAAGGAGCTGTACCAAACGGTTTTTGAGATTTTAGATTCACGGTTTTTGAGATTTTAGATTCACGGTAGAGCTGCTCTGCGGTGGAGTTGCACGGATCTGTGGATCTAGAGCTGTTTTTTGAGAGCCGGAGCTCTGCTAAACACGCCCTTAGTCTAACTAAATTGAGTTAATCTATACTATAAAGATCGAATAATTTGAAAAACGTTTCTCACCTAATTCGGACCCGCCTTACCCCTCACGCCGGACCCGCATGTCATCTGATTGTGGGAGTGGATAGGGTGGAAGACCCATAGAATCGCAATTTAGAGAGCGTTTCTGCCAAAATCGTAATGTTATTGTCACCCAACCATGCCTTACCCACCCACGCACCCCGCATCAGGCCTACCACCCGAGGTATTCCTTACCCGATCCTTTCAAGTCCAGCTCCATCACGTCACGTAGTCAACGCACAGGATTCTGCCACCAGCAATACCAAATACACACCTTGCATGTTCCTTGGGTCCACACGTGAAAATAAGTCCACATAGAACTCCTTCACGTACCACGAACATGCACGCATGTGTAAAGCTACCCGAGACGAGAGCACCCCACGCGCATCCCCATCAAACACGTTGCATGTGGCACAACGTTGAGCTCCGTAGTTCTTTGGAGGTCAGGTGCTCGTCCCCTTCATCCGATCTACATACTGATGTGTGCTCGTTCATGCAATCCAGCTGGGCTGATGTTGTCTATACGCAACGACGTACGTCGAGTAATGCTGTCATCTCTTCTGATTGCTTTGCATATCCTTTCAAACATAGTATACTACTACTCTGGGAGCCCATTACAATCATAGGACCAAGTGACCAACTGGGCTTATTGATGTAAATTGCATCTTCGAGCATATATATTTGATCACCACTTTATATGTGCATAGTTACAGCTATAATATGAAGAGGTATGTAGGTACATCCTATGCCGAACACTCTATTTAGAGAAAAAGATCATCAGTCGTTTATAAAGTCAATTATTCACTGCGTTTTTTTATGGTTACTCAGTTTAGCACGTGTTGCTTTTTTGCTTCCTTGACGTTATCAATATGGGTGGAAAATAATTGTGAGCTTTTTTTTCAGATGCTCAGAGCTTCCTCAAAAAATTTGTTTAACTGGCGGTGTGTGCATGCTATATAGATTAAGAGTAATTAACCATAGAGGGCGCATAAAATATATCTCTCCTAATTTAAGTGGACGCATAAGTTCATTATTTGACACATCATTTTTCCTGGGATAATTTTATTTTTAGAAAATTAGTAATATAAAGAGTTTATAAGTGGTGTTAGTACTCCCTCCGTATCGAAATATTTGTCGCTATTGACTTTTTTCACAACTTTGACCATTCGTCTTATTCAAAAAATTATGCAAGTATCATTTACTTTGCTTGCTACATGCTTTATTATTGTAGGTATTTTAAGCTTTACTTATCATTTTACACATTTGCGATAATTTTTTGAATATGACAAATGATCAAAGTTGGGAGAAAAAGTCAACGGCGACAAGTATTTCGTAACGAGGGAGTATTTGTTTGTATTACTGATTGAAAAAACACATCGTGATTTGGTCAATTGGAATAGGAAATTCGAAATAGTATTTGAAGGATAGCTTAATGGGCAACTGAGGATGGTTTTCAGTTCTAGAATATTCTGCTGTGAAAAATAATACTAGATTTGCTTTGCTTGAAGTTCTTAATGGTATTTAGACTAAATGCAATCATGCACATGTTTCGATGGCTAATCCCTATGCAAAATTCATTGTCTCTGTATGTCAGCAAGCTACACAGTCTGTGCATCTTATCCAAGCTTCAAAAAGTGAACACATTTGGTTTTGCAGGCGGTACAAGATCTAATTGCCTCGTCATGAAAATTATACTCCGGTTGGAGAAGATACAAACACACCCAACTGTGGTCCTGGTCCTGTGAAGTGGCTAAGGATCAAGTCAGGCAGCACAAGTTGGTTGAGCAAGTAGCAGTTTCTGATGATGTGGATGCTAAAGTAAGTTAAAATCAGTGCTTGTTGTGGAACTCCAAGTGTGAGCTGGAAGTGTCATTTTGAACCTTAATATAACAAGTGAAGGACTTTCTGTTGGAGACATAATGATTTCAAAAGCAAGCATGGTGGAAGTTCAATTAGTCTACGAAGTTCAAACATTAATTCAATAATATGTGTTCAATACTACTTAATTAGTGATATGAATATAAAGTATGTGTTTAATGTTTTTTTTAAAACACGTGCGTGCCGCACGTGCACTTTACTAGTTTTAGGAGCTAAAATTCCAAACGAGGTAGGACTAAAATGAGACTAAAATTAGTCACATGACTATATCTTTCTAGTAAGGGTAGGGGTAGCTAAAATATTTTAGTCACCTGACTAATTTTAGTTGTGGGACTAATTTTAGTCACCCCATCCAAACAACCCCTGAGATCGATTATAAGCCAAATATGCACTGTTCAAGAGGACTTGTTTTTGACAATGGACGATCAAAGGATAAAGCTAAAATACTGCAGTAACACTTCCATCCACATTTGTGAATTTTCCGTAGAAGATGTTCCAACTCATTTGGAGAAAGAAGTGAGATCGAGATCGATTGTAAGGCCAGTCTTAATGGGAGTTTCATAGGGGATTTCATAAGCATTAATTATCATGCAACATCATCAATTTTGCTTAATATGGCAAGATATTTATGAGGATAGAGGTGGGAGAGTTTCATCATATGTGCGAGGAGTGTCATCACGATAAAACTCTTGTGGCACGATTACCTAGGTCATAGTCTATGTAACTGTGCAATGGAACTCTACACTGAAACTTACCTAAGCCAAATATGCACAGCTCAAGAGACTTGGAAGAATCATGGCACACGATCCAATGGAGAAACAAATAGGAACGATGACCCCGATCCAATGGAGAAACAAATAGGAACGATGACCCCTGGGCAAAAAAGGGAAAACGAAATAAAATTATAACTTTACGGATCGGCACCAACCGATGAGCCCCTCGTGACCAAGGTGTGGATTTGGGGAGTTGGTAAGGATACTCGACGACAATGTTACTTAGAATGTCCACAGCAGTTCCCCCATCCTCACCCTCACCTCCAAAATGAGTGAACATTGGCAACTGTAGCAGCTCCAATAGGTTACTCACCCCATCCCCATTTAGGGGTTCCGGGCCTTCTCTCCCTCATCCTCAGGTATTTCTCTCCTCTCCCCCGTCCCAACCGTCCTCCTCCTCGATCCACCCCGCGCCCTTCCCCGACTCCTCGCCCCCCCCCGATCCGCGGCGGCCCCAATCCTTCTACGGCGGCGAACGAGCACGCCGAGGCACGCGATGGCCGGATCCGACGCCGGCCGATGAGGTCCCGACTGGGAGGCGCGAGCTCCGCGTCGGCTGTCTCCTCGCCTTCCTCGTCTCCCGCCGCCGCCTCCTACCTGGACCTCGAGCAGGGGCTCCTCGATCTGGCAGAGCTCGATCCGCCTCGAGCAGATCGACGAATCTGTTGATGAGAGGTTTGCGGTTCGAGTCGGCTCGGCTCGACAGTAGATTGATCAGCGGCGAACGGAGAAAAAACGACGAGAGTCACGGGGAGGACCCAATGCGGCATCGAGGCTGGGCAGTGACGGAGGCAACAAGTGGGGTGGAGGGGGCTCAAGCCCCCCTACCAGCCAAGATCTCTGTTGAAATTAGAGGGAAGAAGGAGGGAGAAGAAGAAAAATGAGGGAAAGGGAGAAGGGGGTTGGAGAAGGGTAATGAGCCCCTCCAACCCTACCGTCCTAGCTCCGTCCCTGGCAGGGCTAATGGATTGGATGGCCCTTGGGTTGGATTAGGGTGCGAGTAATGACGGGCTTAAGTTTGAAAATTAATTAATTAATTGCCTGCTACTTTAATATTTGTGCAAATCACATGGAAAGGACCACCGAAGTAAAACTACCGAAACCGAAGTTTTCCAACATAAATTCGGTTCTGAGTTCTCAATATATAAACAAACTAAGACCATTTTTCCTTGTTGGGTTCTTAGCCTTGCTTGGGTGGCAGCACCTAGAATATATACCCAAACTACTATCAAAGGAGGCCCAATAATGTTGTCCAAAAAAAAAGGAGGCCCAATAATTGCACGTATGCTGATTTGGATGGAGCACATCAGACAGAGCTGTAAAGTAATAAGGCAAGTTAATAAAGCGTGAAAAATTAAGCTGAAAGCTCACATGCATCACGCACGCGTGGAACATTCGAGAACGTTTCAACATGCGGTGGTGCTTCATTTCATTTGTCGACGATACTAATCAAGAGACATCCCGGCAAAAATGGCAAATTAAACCCACCCGAGATCGATCGAGCACACGCCAAGGCAACAAACTTAACGTAAAGCGAAAAGGTTGCACACGTACATACGTTGCGTGCGTTTGGAAATGTTTGGGAATAACTGTGAGCTGTGTACATACCATGCCACACCAATCGAGAACAGACCAACAGCCCGGCATGTCACACGTACGTACGTAAAATGCTCACGAGGAACGAACCCAACCCCAACTTGTTCTTTTGGCTAGCGGCTGATACTGATTTGTTCTGAAAGAAAAAGTATTGCTGGTTGTTTGCCGTACTGCTGGCTGGTGGCTGATAAGCCAGACGAATAAGGCGCACGGCTAAAACGTGCCCGCACGGCATATGTGGACCCTTATTATACTCGGGAATATACGGACCATAAAGCAACATTGGCATTTGGCACTCATGCATCATGCATGGCACATCTCACGACGGTGTGCACGTCTCGTGCATGAACTGGGCGAGCAACAAGAAGCTAAGGTGGCCCACGTACAGCTGCTGCACAACAAAACCTTTGGACCCACCCCCCTAGTTACGTTTTCATGCATGCAGGACAGCACCTCCACAGCTAAATAAAACAAGGTGATCAGAAGAAAGGACCAAATTCAGTTGGATTTTTATTTAAAAGGTGAGAGTGGCGATCGAGACCGAAGCCTCTTCCTCGCGGTGTGTTTTGTTTAATTGTGCACGTACTACAAATTGATTTAGTCAGTTCCTACCTCGTGAGAGAGGAGAGGGTAGAGAGGAGGGGGTTGAGGAGGCTCGCCGGTGGTGGTTCTTGCAGGGTTTACGAGGTTTTGTTTCGGCGATGGAGATGGCTCTCCCGCCCCAGAGCCCTCTCTGCCCTCGGGGTCGGCAAGCGCTGGTGGTCCGGCCAACTACCTCGGCTGGCGGCTCCGCTCAGGTAAGGATCGATTCACACTTTTACGCCATCTGAATCTCTTGATCTGTGCATGCATGGGTTGCTGTCTGATCCCTTGATCTCTCTATGTTTGTTGACCGGGTTGGATGGATTTCTTGCGGGTTTAATTTTGATCCCATTGTCTTGGGGTCATTCTGTTGGAGTGTTGGGTTGGTCCTTTCTTTGAGAAATTTTTGCTCGTTTTGGTGAAATCCTAGATGAAGTTTATTTCAAGGTGACATGATTTACCATTTTGTTTACTGTGAGGAACAAAGTGGTATTTGGGGTGACATAGGAGGGGGGGGTGGGGTCACTACCGTGTCCTATATTATATTTTGTAACAGTAAATATTTGGTATTCGGTGGTACAAATAATCCGATGGTGATTTGTTTGTCACCCTTATGATTTTTGCAGCTTTTCTTGAGGCCTAGCGGATTTGCCACAAGCAGGATTATTTGGCGCACAGTAGCAAGTTCAGGTCTGGCCAATAGTTTTGCAAATCTTATTGTTTTTTTGTTGTTCTGCTGATGACATCATGCCTTCGTTAAATTACTTTATGCAGATTGTACTCATAGGAAATCAAGGAAGATGGTGTACCCTAAGGTAAAACTCACCGCTTTCAGCGGCTATGTCCCAAGACTCCCTGCTGAATCGAGCACCGAGAAGAGTGACCACCATGATAGCGATGAAGATGATGGTATATACAATAGGCTGTTAAGTATTGATGCAGAAGATTTAGAATATGCTGAAGTGGATTTTCCAGAAAATGCTTCGAGCGGTTCAGCATATGAGGAATTAGGTGTGGCAGAAGAAGCCGCACTGGACATGGTTGAGGTCGAATTGTCAAGGAATGCATTGACTGTTATGTCATTAGGGGAATTGGAAGCAGTAGATGAAGCTGCGGTCGAAGAAGATGAATTTGAAGTAGATCTCTCAGGAACTGAATTGAGCAGTGCTGCAGTTTGGGAACTTGATCCAAAGGATGAAGCTAAAGCTCAAAAAGACATATTTATGGCAGTGGAGTCTTCAGATGAAACCTCTGAGGTAGAGAATGAGCAATATCCAACACTGCCGTCAACATCCATAGAGGACAAGGCCATTAGCGAAACAGTACATGAAAGTTTGAAGCCTGAGCCCATGCCACTTGTCAGAGTCCAGGAGCAAGACAAATCAATTGTTGGTGTGCCTGGGCAAACCCAATCCATTGTTGTTTACAGCAAACCAGATCAATTTATTGTTGCTTCTCATAGAAAAGATGAATCAGTTGCTGTTGTGCCTGAGCAAATACAATCCGTTGTTGGCTATAGTAAATCAGATCAATCGATCGTTGGCGTGCCTGATCAAATCAAATCCATTGTTGGTTACAGTAAAGCAGAACAGTCAGTTGTTCACATCCCTACAGAAGAACAATCCATAGTTGGCTTTCATAAACAGGATTTATCAATTGTAGGCACCTCCAAAGAGTCTCAAACGAAGAAACTTGATTTTCCTGAGAGCCATGATGCATTTCGTACAGAGGGAGTGGAGGCTAAGGAGGTAATTTACACACCTCAAGAACCTGATGGGGATATGCTTCATGCAAAGTCTGATGTTGATGACTTGTTACAGAAACAGGAGGAGGATTTCTCTGACGAAGAATCGGAGATGATAACTAGCAAGAAAATCAATGAGGAACACCTTGCAATGATTGAAGAGCAAATAGATATAAGCATGGAGGAAGAACAATGGATTGTTACTGAGGAAGGCATTCCAGAGGTTGAGGATGAGATGGAAACGAGCGAGGACAGGTTTCTTCATCAATTTTCTGAAGAAGAGAGTTCATGGTCTGAAGATGAAGTGGGGATATCTGAGGATGAAGAACAGTATGAAGTTGAGGAGTCGTCTTTTGCGTCTGCCGAACAAGATATGCAAGAATCACCACAGGATTACTTGGATCCACAAGTGCTACAGAGGATGCTTCAAGAACTTGCTGAGAAAAATCATTCGCTGGGAAACAAACTTTTTGTTTTTCCAGAGGTAGTGAAAGCTGATTCAACTATTGATATCTATTTCAATCGTGATCTATCAGCTTTAGTCAATGAGCCTGACGTACTCATCAAAGGTGCATTCAATGTGTGGAAGTGGAAGTTTTTCACTGAAAAATTGCACAAGAGCGAACTGGGAGGGGAATGGTGGTCCTGCAAACTGCACATTCCCAAGGAGGCATACAGATTAGATTTTGTGTTCTTTAATGGTCGTACAAAGTATGAAAATAACGGCAGAAAAGATTTTGTGATACCAATAGAAAGTACCATGGATGAACACTCGTTTGCAGATTTCTTGGTTGAAGAAAAGCAAAGAGAACTGGAGAGAGAAGCTGAAATGAAGAACCAGACTGAAGAGCAGCTGCGATTGAAGGAAGAAAGGGCTGCAAATGAAGCTGACCGAGCACAAGCGAAGTCTGAGGTACAGACACAGAAGATTAAATTGCAGAATGTATTGGATTCAGTCAAAGCTTCTGATGATAATTTGTGGTACATAGAACCTATCACAACTAAGCAAGGGGCTACTGTCAGATTGCATTACAACAGACAGTCGAGACCACTTGCTCACAGTACTGATATTTGGATGCATGGGGGCTACAACAATTGGATTGATGGGCTCTCTTTTTCTGAAAGACTTGTTCATATTGATGACAAAGATGGTGATTGGTGGTATGCAGATGGTATGGCATCTCATAGTTATCTGAACTTGGTATTTTACACCATCTTAACATAATATAATGTTAGAAGGATATCCATTTAAATAAAACATGTCTTTCTGTATCTTAATAGTCCCATGAAGAAAAAGAAAAGCCTACTAACTTGAAGCCACATAAGCTTTGCAGTCACTTACTGATGTTGGTTCTTTAAGATTGTTTATATACTCCATTAACCACAAAGATAACATCTGGTCTTTCTTGTACAGTTGTCTTACCTCAAAGAGCATACGTGCTGGACTGCGTTTTTGCTGATGGGCCACCAGGGAATGCAAGGAATTATGATAACAATGGCAGACAAGATTTCCATGCTATCCTTCCCAATAGCATCATGACCAAGGAAGGATACTGGGTGGAAGAAGAAGAGAGGATCTATACAAGGATTCAACACGAGAGGAGAGAAAGGGAAGAGGCTCTTAAATTAAAGGTAAGTTGCAACAGACCTTTTGCTCTTCTGGTGTTTCTGTTTGAACCAATAGATGTTCCTGCTGATGGTCACTTGCTGTAGAACCACTCTAAATCTTAATTCAAGCTACAGGTTCATCACTGAACTTGCCCATAACATGTTTGGGCAGTTAACAACTTTCATCTCTGCTTGAGTGTTTTTCACATTCAAATATATGCTTTCAAACAATTCGTCCACAGTGATTAGTCTTTTCTAGAAAACGTAGTTAACCTCACAATTTGAACATTCATAACTTCGAACTTGCAATGTAGTTGCTAACTGGTTTAACCAGTAAACAGTAATCCAGGATTGTCTAACCAAGTAGCAGCATTTCTTCAGAGCTTTGACTGTTATTAAAAGGGAGCAGTTCTTTCTGCAGGATAGTCTGAATTCACGATCTTCAATGACACGCTGATGAATATTTTTGTCGACTCTTGCTTCCTTTTACTTGCACAGGCTGAGAGAAGAGCACAAATGAAAGCTGAGATGAAGGAAAAGACCATGCGAATGTTTCTGGTTTCTCAGAAACACATTGTTTATACCGAACCACTTGAAATACATGCTGGAACCACTGTTGATGTGCTTTACAATCCTTCTAATACAGTGTTAAAGGGAAAGCCAGAGGTTTGGTTTCGATGTTCTTTTAACCGTTGGATGCACCCAGGTGGTGTGTTGCCACCCCAGAAGATGATAAAAGCAGAGCATGGTTCACACTTAAAAGCAACAGGTTCGAACTTACTATATTATCGATCCTAGTGTCCATACCTTTTCCAGTGGTTAATTTTTATGCCATTATTATGGCCAGTAATACTAGTCTGCTAGAGCACTGGTCAAGTATGTGAAGTACTTCTAGTGTATTTGTCCTTTCGTTTTTTTTATCCTGAACAAAAAGTGGGAGCAGATAAAAGTCGTCTTCCCCTTAGGGACGCGTCGTATCGTGATCCGGGTACGATGATAAGTGAGTAAGGGTGGGGTCGTCGCAACCTTAGTGGCGCGCTACACCTACGCCCGGGTGTAGTGAAAAGTGAGCAAGGGTCTTCGCACTTTCCTCGACGGGCGCGAAGGGTAAGGAAGCTAGTCGGGCCAACTAGGATTCGTCTAGGGAGTTGGAACGTAGGATCCTTAACGGGTAAGTTAAGAGAGGTAGTCGATGCAGCAGTTAGGAGACGTGTAAATATCCTATGCGTTCAGGAGACTAAGTGGAAGGGTCAGAAGGCGAAAGAGGTGGAGGGTTCTGGTTTCAAGCTTTGGTACACGGGGGCAGCGTCGGGCAGGAACGGAGTGGGCATCTTGATCGATAGGAGTTTTAAGGATGGAGTTGTAGATGTTAAGAGGCAAGGTGACCGGATTATTCTGGTCCGGTTGGTAGTTGGGGATGTGACTTTGAATGTGATCAGTGCCTATGCTCCACAGGTAGGTCTTAGTGAGAGCGTCAAGAGGCAGTTTTGGGAAGACTTGGATAGCATGGTTAGTACCGTGCCCATCAGGAAGAAGCTCTTCATAGGAGGAGACCTCAATGGCCATGTGGGTGCGACGAATGCTGGTTTCGAGCGAGTACATGGGGGGTTTGGGTATGGTGGTAGGAACCAAGAGGGAGAGGATGTGTTGAACTTCGCGTTGGCCTACGACTTGTTGATAGCAAATACCCTCTTCAGGAAGCGGGAATCCCACCTGGTGACCTTTCAGAGTGGTCAACACTCGAGCCAGATTGACTTTATCCTTGCGAGGAGGGAGGATAGACGTGCTTGCTTAGATTGTAAGGTGATACCTGGAGAGTGTGTTGTTCCCCAACACAAGCTTGTGGTGGCGGACTTTAGCTTTCGGGTACGTGTCTTCCGGGGCAAACGTGCCGAGATTGCGAGAACGAAGTGGTGGAAGCTTAGAGGAGAAGAGGCGCAAGCGTTTAAGGATAGGATGCTAGGTGAGGGGCCTTGGGAAGAAGGAGAAGATGCAAATGACATGTGGCTAAAGATGGCAACGTATGTTCGGAAGGTGGCAGCGGAAGTGTTTGGCATGAGTAGGGGAGGCAAGCAGGAGGCGAAAGACACTTGGTGGTGGAATGAGGAGGTGCAAAAGGTCATTAAGGAAAAGAAGGAGTGTTTCAAGCGACTCCACCTCGACAAGAGTGCAGCCAACATCGAGAGCTATAAAATAGCAAAGAGGGCTGCAAAGCGAGCTGTGAGTGTAGCCAAGGGCCAGGCGTACGATGACCTTTATCAGCGGCTAGGCACGAAGGAAGGGGAGAAGGACATTTTCCGGTTGGCTAAGATCCGAGAGAGGAAGACAAGAGACATCAACCAAATCAAATGCATCAAGGATGGGACAGACCAACTGCTGGTGAGGGATGAGGAGATCAAGGACAGATGGCGAGAGTACTTTGATAGGTTGTTTAATGGGGAGGATGAGAGTCCTACTATTGAGTTGGATGACTCTTTTGATGACACCAACAGACGTTTTGTGAGGAGAATTCAGGAGGCAGAGATTGATGAGGCTTTGAAGAGGATGAAGAGAGGTAAAGCGATGGGCCCCGATGGCATCCTCATTGAGGTGTGGAGATGTTTGGGTGCTAGAGCCATAGTTTGGCTAGCAAAGCTTTTTAACCTCATTTTCCGAGAAAACAAGATGCCTGAGGAATGGAGAAGAAGTATATTAGTGTCGATCTTCAAGAACAAGGGAGATGTTCAAAGTTGCACTAATTATTGGGGGATTAAGCTGATGAGCCATACGATGAAGCTCTGGGAGAGGATTATCGAGCATCGCCTCAGGAGAGCGACAAGCGTGACCCAAAACCAGTTTGGGTTCATGCCCGGAAGGTCGACTATGAAGGCGATTTTCTTGCTACGACAGTTGATGGAGCGGTATAGGGAGCAGAAAAAGGACTTGCACATGGTCTTTATTGACCTCGAGAAGGCGTTTGACAAAGTACCAAGAAATGTCATGTGGTGGGCCTTGGAAAAACACAAAGTCCCAACTAAATACATTACCCTTATCAAGGATATGTACAAGGATGTGGTGACGTGTGTGCGTACATACGATGGTGACACTAGTGACTTTCCAATTAAAATAGGACTACATCAGGGGTCAGCTTTGAGCCCTTATTTATTTGCTTTGGTGATGGATGAGGTCACAAGGGACATCCAAGGTGGTATCCCATGGTGTATGCTCTTTGCTGATGATGTGGTGCTAGTGGACGAGACTAGGGCAGGGGTTAATGGGAAGCTTGAGCTGTGGAAGGACGCTTTAGAGTCGAAAGGTTTTAGAATCAGCAGGACCAAGACCGAGTACATGACGTGCGATTTCAGCATGACTGGACATGAAGATGGAGTTGTGAGCCTCGACGGACAAGTGGTGGCCAAGAAAGAGACTTTTAGGTATTTGGGATCGATGCTACAGAAGGATGGTGACATTGATGAGGATGTTAGGCATAGGATGGCTGAAATGGCGCCAAGCTTCCGGCGTCCTCTGTGACAAGAAGGTGCCTCAAAAGCTAAAAGGTAAGTTCTATAGAATGGCGATTCGCCCGGCGATGTTATACGGTGCTGAATGTTGGCCTACAAAGAGACGACATGTCCAGCAACTGAGTGTCGCTGAGATGTGTATGTTGCGTTGGATTTGTGGGCATACAAGAAGAGATAGAGTCCGAAACGAAGACATTCGAGATAGAGTTGGGGTGGCACCAATTGAGAAAAAATTGGTCCAACACCGGTTGAGATGGTTTGGTCATGTCCAGAGGAGGCCTCCTGAGGCACCGGTGCGTAGTGGGGTCCTAGACCGGGTCGGTAGTGTAAGGAGGGGTAGAGGTCGACCTAAACTAACTTGGGATGAGTCGGTCAAGAGAGACCTTAAGGAGTGGGACATCCCCAAGGAGTTAGTTATGGATAGAAGTGCTTGGAGACTTGCTATCAATGTGCCTGAAACATGATCTTTTCTTTTTCTTTTGTTCTTTTGTGTTCTTGTGCTTTGTGCTTCTCCTACCCTTGTTTCTTGTGGGTTTCATCTCTAGCTTACCCTAACTTGTTTGGAACAAAAGGCTAAGTTGTTGTTGTTGTTCTGTAGAGATTTTTACTGGGGTTTTGAAAAAAGCTGTAACTTAGAGAATGCAGCCAGAAGTGTTAGTGCTGCTTGTCCATAGGACAGCCAGTCAAGCCTTTGCAAAAATGTGCCAACCTTTCAACCAGACTAGGCCAAACTCATGTGGACTCGTGTCTGGTGCTGTGTATCCTGTTTTTATAACACTGTTTTAATATTCATGCAGTTGGAACTATCTAATGTAGCACATAAATACATATTCCCCTTACTTTTCTTATTTCTAAAGTAGAGTGCTCCTTTTCCAGTTAACGTTCCGCACGATGCCTATATAATGGACTTTGTTTTCTCGGAGTCAGAAGAAGGTGGGATTTTTGACAATAGGAATGGGTTAGACTATCATATTCCTGTTTTTGGTTCGATTGCAAAGGAACCTCCTATGCATATTGTCCACATTGCTGTTGAGATGGCTCCAATTGCTAAGGTAATCCATATTTATAAGTAAATTCCTATGATTAGCAAAACATGAGATGTCATCACCTGTCTAACCAATGCTACTGTAGGTTGGAGGTCTCGGTGATGTTGTTACGAGTCTTTCACGTGCTGTTCAAGATTTAGGACACAATGTTGAGGTTATTCTTCCAAAGCACGATTGTTTGGATCTAAGCAATGTAAGTTAAAAGTGCTTTACTTCTTCTGTGTTGTGACAAGAGTAGTGACTTTACAGTTAGAACTGAAGTTGGCATCTCTATCTTAAGCATGTCTAAGCCTACTGTGCTTTATATATATGTGCTTACTCTTAGTTCAATCACTCATTCCTCATGTTGCTGTCTCGCTTTTATTTGCGCAGAGTGCCTTGGAATCATCAATATGCAACTTAATATTTCAATAGAATTCCTTGTTAGTTTGCTAGTACATTTTAATTCCATGGTAGACTACTGAATTATATGCGAAAATGGCAGAGGCAAACATAACTTAATTAGTGATAAGAAAACCTAAGAGATATAAATTGGGCATGTCATATAGTTCTCTTAACAATTAACATGCTTCTATTTCAATGCAGGTTAAGAATTTACATATATATCAAACATTTTCTTGGGAAGGTTCTGAAATAAAAGTATGGCATGGACTTGTCGAAGACCTATGTGTTTACTTCTTGGAACCTCAAAATGGGTATGTAGCTGCTTATTCTTCACAGACATACAAGCCTTAGTATCACTTTTTTTCTTTCACAAAGCTCACTGTGCTGGAGCCTTATACTGCTTTGTAAGTGGTGACGTAGAATTGGTAATGTGCTTTTGATAAACCTAATCTAACTGTTCATATAACTACTAACAACATGGAGAATCGAAGCACTTTATTTAAATCGTTAATCCTAGCAAGCGATGGTTCATTTTGTTGGCTGTAGATTGGCTCTGTAATCTCTTTTGGAGTTTTTGCTAAGTTGTGATCAACAAATGCATTTTTGTGTGAAAAATTATGTAATCAGCAAGAGTAGATGTACTACTTAGTTGGAATCATTAGTCATCACAGGGAAATGCTGGTTGGGAGCTAGTTGCAACAGTGATCCATTGCAAGAAGAATGCAATTCTAGCCATGTACTAGAATTGCACCTTTTATCTCTTTTGGGGTAGACAAATCATCAATAAACTAGTAAAACCGAAATAATAAAAATCAACCGTTCATTTTGTAAACTAAATCGGTAGTTCCATGATCTATAATGTTCAGAAGCAAGACTCGGTAATCTTCTGGCCAACCTGTTCTAAGATGTTTGAATTTGGGTTACAAGCTTTTTTGTTTATCTATAATCTAAATAATGTGATTTTTTGTCATGTGTGTAAACCATTTTAATGATATGTTTTTATCTGATTTGCTTCGTTGTAATGTGATTTCTTGTAAGTAAGAGGCTCAAAAGGCAATAATTGTCATTTACCTTTTTTAGGATGTTTGGAGTCGGATGTGTATATGGAAGGAATGATGACCGTCGATTTGGCTTCTTCTGTCATTCTGCTCTTGAATTTCTCCTCCAGAAGGGATCCTCTCCGGTAAGTGTTATTTACACATTTGGGGTTATAGTGTTTTTTCATGAGTTAGGCAGACTTGCAGTTCATTGTCTTCAAAAAGTTTTATGGTCATTCAATTTTATGTTTCTTAATTTGCTTCATTAAGCTTTCCTTTCTAAATCTTTAATTTCCTGTGTATTTTGACTTTCAGAGAAGCTGACTTAGTATTTATCTATTTCTTTTAACTTCTCATCTAAAACCACTGACATTTTATTCCCCTTTCAGAATATAATACATTGCCATGATTGGTCAAGTGCTCCTACTGCCTGGCTATACAAGGAAAACTACGCGCAGACCCGTTTGGCAAATGCACGGGTTGTATTTACAATCCACAATCTTGAATTTGGAGCACATCATATAGGCAAAGCAATGAAATATTGTGATAAAGCCACCACTGTGAGTGATACAGTCTTACAAATTTCAATGTTGTGTTTAATTCTGCACAAAATGTCTTACCATGCACTGTAGAATTATTTTCTTTTGATATGATATCTAGTCACATTTTCCATTCTTTGCAGGTCTCTAATACATATTCAAGGGAAGTTTCAGGTCATGGTGCCATCGCTCCTCATCTTGGAAAATTCTATGGCATCCTCAATGGAATTGATCAAGATATCTGGGATCCATACGGTGACGGCTTTATTCCGGTACACTCATCCATGTACATCTTGTTTTTTTATTGTGAGCTATTCATTCCATTTCTTCTTGAACTTAGTAAACTGAAACAAAGAGCTTAATTCATTCACATTTTAAGTAATGTGCATGCGAAAGTTTTTGTTAATCTGCATCCATTCCATGCTTTGGCTGTTACTGATTATATTGTTAAAACAATGCAAACACATACCAGTGTGGTAGATATATGCTTCCCGCTTAATTGTTTGTTTGAATCAATTTCAGGTCCATTACACTTCCGAGAATGTTGTTAAAGGCAAGCGCGCTGCAAAAAGGGCCTTGCAACAGAAGTTTGGTTTACAGCAAAATGATGTGCCCATTGTTGGAATCATCAGTCGCCTGACAGCCCAGAAGGGAATCCACCTCATCAAGCATGCGATTCAACGAACACTTGAATGGAACGGACAGGTCCACCTGGCCCCTTTGCATATCAGATTGAACATTTCTTGTAACACAATTGTATCTTCCTGACATCTCTTAAGACTGAAACTGATGATAAGTTTGCTTTCCAGGTGGTTTTGCTTGGTTCAGCCCCAGATCCACGAATCCAAGGTGATTTTACCAACTTGGCACATGATCTCCAGAACCAAAACCATGGTCGAGCAAGGCTGTGTTTAACCTATGACGAACCTCTTTCACATCTGGTGAGCTGATTAGCGACCGCCGACATGAAAATGCCTCATCAAAGCATCTTTTAAATCCTGTCTAACATAATTCCGTATGGCCATGCCCTCCAGATATACGCTGGCTCTGACTTCATTCTGGTTCCATCCATATTTGAGCCTTGTGGCTTAACTCAGCTGGTCGCCATGCGGTACGGAGCCATCCCTATTGTCCGGAAAACTGGTGGTATGTTCTGCAACTCTTAACCATTCCCCATTGCCATCAAACTTCTCTTCACTCTGCACACAGTGCGTTGAAGTGAGCACAAGACCTGATCTCTCTTGTTTCTCAGGGCTATACGACACTGTCTTCGATGTGGACATTGACAAGGACAGGGCCCGGGCTCGAGGTCTTGAACCAAATGGGTTCAGCTTTGACGGAGCTGACAGCAGTGGTGTCGACTATGCCCTGAACAGGCAAGCACAATCTCACTGCAGAGCCTAGTTTCAGTAAACTCAGTAAATTCTTACCCATCGTTCCTTCTTCCCGGTGTTCCGTTTTCAGGGCGATCTCTTCTTGGTTCGACGCGCGGGACTGGTTCCACTCCCTCTGCAAGAGGGTCATGGAGCAGGACTGGTCGTGGAACAGGCCTGCCCTGGACTACATCGAGCTCTACCGTTCAGCATCCAAACTGTGAACAGAGAACAACCCAACCATACAGCATGGTCGCAACAAAGGAGATGGAGGCTGAGAGTAAACACGAGAAGGAATTAAGGTGGATGGAGGCCAAGGCGATAGAGCAGGGGCAAGGTGGCAAATGAGGAATGCAAGGTGGAGATTGAAGAGGGGACGTTGACAGTCTTTGGAGAGGAAGCAGAAGTGAAGAAGATGAAGCAAGAATACATAATCATGGACATAAGAAACATAGGGAGTGTATGTGGAGTTAACGCATACACAAATTATAGCGTTAAGGATGGCTGGAGTGCGAGTGCGGGATGCTCCTCCATGTTTTATGCATTTCGATCATAATTTCTGTCCGAACTTGAAAATTTCAAATTGTGGGCTTGAAATGATGTTCAATTGTGTGTGGTGGAAAACTAAATGTTGTGACTGCAGGAGTATTCCTTAGCAGCTTACTACCTTGTCAATGTTAACTTCAACTATTGGTGTTTGTTTCAGTATTGACCCTTCTCATGTGTCTTGCCAAACCTTTATTGCTGATTGCATCACATTAACAACAAATGAGACAGGTACTCTTTCCCTATTCCTGCCAGAAAGTTTAGAAACATAGGCAAGTTGGCCTTTTCTTTTCTTAATTACTGAAGAAGAATGATGAACCCTAACAGTATGCACCAACAGATACCTTCTGCAACCCAGCAGCAATTAAAAATACGTCCTATGTTCTTCACAATACTATCTACTAGTAGTAGCACATACTCCTACAAAGATGGTAACATCTGGTCAGGTGGCACCTCGGCGACGCGGGCGCGGGCGGCGACGGCGTCCTCGATGCCCGCCCCCTGGCGGCGGCGATGATGGTGAGCTCGGTGAGATGACCGCGGCTTGCAGTTGAGTGAGCTCCCAAAGCGCCTCCGCGTACACGCGCACCACCGCGGCGGCGCCCGGCTCGCCTCCGCCGCCGCCAGCCTCCCTCGTCCTCGCGCAACCGCCGTCGTCCACCACAGTTGGGCCGTATCCGTTAGTGGGTGGGCTACAGATCTAACCTGGGCTAGTTTGATAAGGAGATGGGAGCCCATCAGCCAACGCGGGCCGGATGCGTCGTCGTTTGCTGCTTTTATCGGGAAACCCTATATACCTTCCGGAAGTTTTTTTCTTAACCATCTATAACCCACCAGAAGCCCAAATAGCAGCCCAACTAGCCCAACAACATCAAACCCTAACTCCGCCTCCTTCCACCTCCAGCCCCGCCGCCGCCTGGTCCCGCGCGACCCGTGGCCTCCGCGCGCCCCTTTGTGCCCCCGCCCCCGCCGCCGTGCGCGCCACCGCGGCCGGCCCGCGCGCCGCCGCCCAGGTGCGACGTCTCGCTCCACGCGCCGCTGCCGCACGGCCGGACCCGCGTGCCGCCGGCTCCACCCCGCCCGCGCGCCATGTCCGCGGGCCGCGAGCTCCGCCGCGCGCGCCGGCCCCGCGCGCCGCGCCCACCGCCGGCTGGAGGTGGAAGAAGCAGAAAAATGTTGTTCCAACATTTTCTAAAAAATATTGCAACATTTTTGCAAAATGTTGACAAAAAATAGTTAAAGGAACCAACATTTCTAAAAAATGTTGCAACATTTTGCAAAATGTTGACAAAATAATGTTGGCAAACTTCTGAAAAATGTTGACGAGAAAAAATGTTGACAACACTTCCGAAAAATGTTGACGAAAAAATGTAGGCAACACTCCTAAAAATGTTGACGAAAAAATGTTGGCAACACTTCTGAAAAATGTTGATGAAAAAATGTTGGTAACACTTCCGAAAAAATGTTGAGAAAAATGTTGGCAACACTTCCGAAAAATGTTGAGAAAAAATATTGGCAAACTTCCGAAAAATGTTGACGAGAAAAAATGTTGGCAACACTTCTGAAAAATGTTGACGAAAAATGTGGGCTACACTCTTAAAAATGTTGACGAAAAAATGTTGACAACACCTCAAAAAAATGTTGACGAAAAAATGTTCGCAACATTTCTGAAAAATGTTGATGAAAAAAATATTGACAACAGTTCAAAAACTTGTTAATAAAAAAAGAGTTAAATACACCGGTGGCCCTTAAACTTGTCACGTTGTGCCACTTAGGTCCACGATCTTGCAAACACGAAATTTGGCACCATGAACTTGTTAATCTGTTGCGATTAGGTCCATGGCCCCTCCCTGGCGCCCTTTTGCCTACGTGGCCTTGCCACCGTGGAGCTGACTAGGTTCGCCTGGACGGGTGGCCCGTGTAGATAAGCAAAATGCCCCTCGGTTACCCCCAAATCATTTCCTTCCTCTCCCCTGTCTTCCTCGAGTCGTTCGCTGGTGAGGGAACGAGAGAACCGGCGGCGACGGCGGAGCTGCGCGCGGTGAAGGCAATCGGAGGAGCAGCGGGCGGAAGCAACGGAGGAGAAGGGTCGAGGGCCATCTTCCCACCGCAGGTTGCCACGGCGGTCTCAGTGATACTCTGAGATGGCGCCCACCTTGCGTCTGGAAGGCGAACCGCCCCCTATCTACGGTGAGTGAATCGAACCCCCAATCCAAGGTAGTAGTTGTAGTTCGAGGTTTTGGTGAGGAATTTCTAGTTCCATGGTGCGGAAATTTGTAATCTTTTGCGGCTAGGGTTTAGGTTTTGACTGATTTGTTGGATTAGGGCGAAACTGAGTTCTGGTGTTGCAATGTAGGTGATGATAGTGACCAGTTCAGTGTAGAGGTGCACCATGGTGGTTTCTTTGTTGGTACTGGTTCGAACAGAGCCTATATTGATGAGAAAGTGAACTGGTTTGACTATTGTGAGGGAGATACATGGTCTTCACTGTGGTTTGATGATTTTGTTGGGCAGCTAGGATATGAGCCATCCTATTCTCTGAAGATATACTGGTTATTGCCTGAGCATGATTTTTCAGATGGGCTTAGAATGATTGGCTCTGACAGTGAGGCAAGACTAATGATTTCTGTGCTGAACAAGATAAGGAATTTTGTTGTGTTCTTTGATCATGATGATAACATCTCATGTATTAATTGGGATGACATTGTTGCAAACCCAATAGCATCACTGCCTAAGGTTATGAGCCCATCAAAGATACAAAAAGTTCAGGTTAACAAGGCTGAGAAGCTGCCTTCTTTTTACTCAAATCTGCCTGGCATAGGAACAGCAGGTCCTTCAGGGGAACCTAGAGATGGTGACAGTGGAAGTGACATTGACTCTGAATTTCTTGACAGTGATTATGAGCTTGAGGATCTGGATGATGACTTATTTGTGCAGAATGTTGATGAAGATGTAATTGATGAGGGAGTTGCCAAGGGAAACACAATACCCAAGGGTGACAAGGCTTCAGTTCTGCAACAGAAAAAAAGGATGGCATTTGAGAGCAGAGCAGATCATGTGTCCAGTGATGAGGATGAGTTGTATTTGCCAGATTCTGATGGTGAAGATCATGCCAGGAATAGGTTCAAGTCATTTAGAGAACCAGACATGGAAAATCCTGTATTCAAGGTTGGCATGATTTTTGACTCAGTTGAGATGCTAAGGAAGGCTATCACAGAATACAGCTTGAAGCATAGGGTGCAAATCAGCTTACCAAGGAATGAGAAGAAGAGGCTTAGAGCTCAATGTGTAGATGGCTGTCCATGGAATTTATATGCATCAAGTGACACCAGAACCAATGGTTTGATGATCAAGACCTATACTGATCAGCACAACTGCCAGAAGCAATGGGTCTTGAAGAGATGCACTTCAAATTGGCTTGCTTCAAAATATCTTGAGGCATTCAGAGCTGACCAAAATATGTCACTTACCAACTTTGCAAGAATTGTCCAAAAAGAGTGGAACATCACACCTCCAAGAACAAAACTTGCTAGAGCTAGGAGGATGGCCATGAAGAAGATACTTGGTGATGAAGAGGAGCAGTATAAGAGGCTTTGGGACTATGGTCATGAGTTGATGAGGAGCAATCCTGGGAGCACCTTCTTCCTGAACCTGGATGGTAGCTTGTTCAGTTCTCTGTATGTATCACTTGATGCATGCAAGAGAGGTTTCTTAGCTGGTTGTAGGCCTCTGATATGTCTGGATGGTTGCCATTTGAAGACCAAGTATGGAGGGATCATGCTCACTGCTGTTGGGATAGATCCAAATGACTGTATATATCCAGTTGCTTTTGCTGTAGTGGAGGTTGAATCTCTAGCCTCATGGAAGTGGTTCTTGAAGACACTGAAGGAAGACCTTGGCATTGAAAACACTTATCCATGAACCATCATGACAGATAAACAAAAGGTGAAAAATCTGATCATTTCTGTAACTGTAGCATTTATATTTGGATTTGTGTCTCAATTATGACATGTGCTTTACTTACTGCAGGGATTAATTCCAGCTGTTGGGCAAGTGTTTCCAGAATCTGAGCACAGGTTCTGTGTCAGACACTTGTACTCCAATTTTCAGCAACACTTCAAAGGAGAAAATTTGAAGAATCAGCTCTGGGCATGTGCTAGATCTACCACAATAGTTAGATGGAATGAGAACATGGAGAAGATGAGATTACTGGATCAGAAGGCATTTGAATGGCTTGAAAAGATGCCTCCAAATACATGGGTAAGAGCATTCTTTAGCACTTACAGTAAGTGTGACATTCTGTTAAACAACAGCTGTGAGGTTTTCAATAAGTATATTCTAGAGGCTAGGGAGATGCCAATATTGAGTATGTTAGAGCAGATTAAGACACAACTGATGACTAGATATTATAATAAGGAGAAGGAGGTGGGTGATATGTGGCAGGGCCCTATCTGTCCAAAGATCAGGACCAAGTTGAATAAGAACACAGAATGGGCAAATACATGCTATGCACAACCTGCTGGAAAGGGGATTTTTCAGGTTCAAGTCATGGACAGGCAATATATAGTTGACATTGGGAACAAACAGTGTGATTGTAGAAGGTGGGACCTCACTGGTATTCCTTGCTCTCATGCAATCAGTTGCTTGAGACATGAAAGGATACCCCCAGAATCAGTAGTCAATGAGTGTTATTCCTCTACAAGATTTCTCCTTGCATATGGTACTAAGATATGGCCTTGCAATGATAAGAGCATGTGGCAGAGAATGGGTGGTGCTGAAATTCTCCCTCCTGTGTATGAAAAGAAGGTTGGTAGGCCTCCCAAGAATAGAAGGAAGCAACCTCATGAGGTAGAAGGCAAGTTTGGACCTAAAATGTCAAAGCATGGAACAATAATCACTTGTGGATTTTGTGGGGAGGAAGGACATAACAGGGGAGGATGTGGTAAGAGGAAGTCTGGCAGCATCCCAATTGTGCCACCACAGGAACAAGAACAAGAGGAACAAATGATAAGTCAGGTTTCCATGGATTTTGAACAAGGAAGTCAGCCAATGTTGTCTCAACTGTCAAACACCATGTTGTCTTGCCTGGATGCAGAGGTAACTTCTGTCCCAACTGTCAAACTTGAGCATATGGCTGAACCATCACTATATTACTAACTATTTTCTTTTTTGCAGTCATCTCAAGTCAGACCAAGGCATCATCAAGCTCAACCATTACCTGATCCAGCATTTATCATGTCCAACATACCGACTTCTAGGCCAGTGCCCCCTACCACTGCAACCAAGAAGGGAAAAAAGAGCAAGACTACTACTGAACCAGCTAAGAAGGCTAAGAGAACTAAGAAGGCTTGAAGTACTCAAGTGATGCTTTTGATTTTGTACAGCAGCAAACATACTGCTTCTTTTGTAATGGTCTTAGTTACCTGACCAAAACTATAGCTTTTGCTTCTTCCTGAACTTAACTGAAGGAAGATAGGACAAAGTTAGTGCATAGATGGAGCACTACAGACTCTGTTCTCTTTTGGTGACAAAACAATGTCTGTACAAAAATTATGATGGAATGCTTGTTAATCATAGCAACCAAATCATGCTTCTGATAACATTGTGTTGGCTTACATACTCTTACTGATAACATGCTGCTGATAGCATTCTTTCCATTACTGAAAACATACATCACTTCATTTTACAAGCTGAACAATGAGAATCATCATAAGTACAAACAAGATGCACACTGAAACTATGAAAATTGCCTTCACCAAACTAAAAATTTCATTGCTAATGCCTACAACTTTAGCTTCTCTGTCCATCTTTCCAACACCACCACTCATCAGTCTACCAGCATTGCTCCTTCTGTTGCCTTGTTCAACGATGGCTCTTTGGCCCGCCACCACATCCACATAGTCTTCTTCCCAGTACAAAAATGAGCACCCAGTACCATCTCGCTACAAGAATGAGCCCGTCATTAACTGGAGACAAGAATCTATGAGGAACCCGATTGAATCCAAACCCTAACCTTGTATTTGGGGCAGCAGTAGAACACACGACCTGCGCTCCAGGGCTTCTGCGACATGCGCCTCACCACCTCTCGCGAGCCGCAAGCCGTGCACCAAATCAGCGGCAAGTCATCTGCACGATTTGAGCCGGAGGCGCTTGAATCGCCCATGGCGTCGGTCCTGAGCAGGGAGAGTTCGGGGATGGAGACAGAGAGGACAGAGACGAGGAGAGAAGGGACTGGTTGGGGGATGACCTCTTTCCCTTTTATGAAGTATAAGGAGGGATCTAAATGCAAAATCTACATCCATAACGGGCGGCAAAAATCCCGCCAAAACCCAGTCAGCTCCACGGTGGCAAGGCCACGTAGGCAAAAGGGCGCCAGGGAGGGGCCATGGACCTAATCGCAACAGATTAACAAGTTCATGGTGCCAAATTTCGTGTTTGCAAGATCGTGGACCTAAGTGGCACAGCGTGACAAGTTTAAGGGCCACCAGTGTATTTAACTCATAAAAAAATAAAAAAAAGTCAAAGCGCGTGGGTATTTAGGGGACGAATCTGTTAAGTGGGCTGTTTTGATCTTCATGGGCTTTATAGTTCACATCCTTATCCACCTTCCGGTAGATATATAGGAGCCCCCGCTTTTATCTGTATCTCAATTTTTTATATATATATTTTTTATTCCAATTTGCAATTTTATACGACCGTATTGAAATTTATCAAAACTATACCACCACCGCCGTGGGCCACGACGGTATGGCTACCACCAACGGTCAGTTCCTGGGTGTGGGCCCGCGGCAAATTACCGCCGTGCGCCATGGTGGTAGCACTTGCTACCGCTGTGGGCCACGGCGGTAGGCCCTAACCGCCATGGCGGACGGCGGCAGATGTCCCCTATATAAAGGGCGACGGCGGCCGCCGTCCGGCCACCCTTGCCGCCGCCCCCTCTTCGCTGCCGCCCTCCTCTTCCTCTCAGATAACATTTATCCCTTTAATTAATTTATTTAATTAATTTAATTAGTTTAGAATAGTGTAATTAGTGTAGAAAATTAGTTTTTAGCTTAGAAAATTTAAAAAATAGTTTATTTAATTAGTTTAGATTAAGAAAAATAGTTTTTTAGTTTAGAAATTAAGAAATAGTTTCCATGTTATAGATATTATAGAAAATTAATTTATCTTGTTTAGAAAATGTAAAAAATTAGTTTATCTGTTCTATAAATTGTAGAACTTACTTTAGTTTGTTTAGAAATAATAAAAAAATACTTTATCTGGTTTAGATAATGTAGAGAATATAGAAAAATAGTTTACCTGTTCAGGAAATTGTCGAAAATTACTTTATCTTGTCCAGAAAATCTAGAAAATTACTTTATCGTATTTAGAAAATGTAGAAAATATAGTAAATTGGTTTATCTGTTCTACAGAATTACTTCAACTTGTTTAGAGATTCTAGAAAATTAATTTATCTCATTTACAAAATGTAGAGAATGTAGAAAAATAGTTTAACTGTTCTAGAAAATGTACAAAATTACTTTATCTTGTCTAGAAAATCTAGAAAATTACTTTATCTTGTTTAGAAAATTTAGAAAATGTAGAAAATTAGTTTATCTATTCAACAAATTGTAGAAAATTACTTTAGCTTGTTTAGAAATTCTAGAAAATTACTTTATCTTGTCTAGAAAATCTAGAAAATTACTTTATCTTGTTTAGAAAATTTAGAAAACGTAGAAAATTAGTTTATATGTTCTACAAATGGTACAAAATTACTTTAGCTTGTTTAGAAAATCAAGAAAATTACTTTATCTTGTTTACAAAATCTAGAGAATCTAGAAAAGTAGTTTACCTGTTCTAGAAAATGTAAAAAATTACTTTATCTGGTTTTTTAATTGTATATTTAATTTTTTGTATGCAGCTGCAGCTCAGGCTCAGGCTGAGGCTGAGGCTCAGGCTCAGGATGAGGCTCATGCTCAGGCTCAGGCTCGTGCTGAGGTTCAGGCTTGGGTTGACGTGTACGTGACGCCAGAGTTGTTGGAGCGTGAGGTCGACCGCAGCCACCGCTCGTTCCTGTTCGCCGTCCTCGGAGAAGATCTTGGACATGTACGTTCTCGCACTACGAGCACGTTGTTGCCGATCCACGACCTTTGGTTTCCCAAGTACGTGAATTGATGCTATGTTATTGTTTGTACCTTCATTTATACTTTTCTTTGAACTAATAAATTTACCTTATTTGTTTCAGGCTACGCGCAGTAGGACTACTGCCTGTAGTGCGGTTAGTCGAGGGGGACAGGCAGCGGGACGTGATTCCTCGGAAGGATCGCATGACACGGTTCCAGTTCGACTTCTCCCTCCTCAGCGCGCTTCTGGACCACTGGAGGCCAGAGACCCACACGTTCCACTTCACCGTCAGCGAGATGGCGCTGACTCTTCAGGACACGTCCCTGTTGACGGGCCTTCCTTGTGCGGGCGAGCCGATGGGGGCTGTGGACATCTCCGACCAGTAACGTATTGAATTCCTCGCTCAGTTCGCGAACGTTCCTCGGAACGATCGCGCCCCCGCCCCATACCAGGAGTTCACGAACGCTCACGGACCCACCTTGACCTGGTTGCAGCAGTTCAGCGTACATACCTTTACCTCATATTTTCTTCGTTTCGGAAGATATGGAAACAATGTAACTAACGTTTGATTTTGTTTATGCAGGCTGATTACCTAGCAGATGACGCCCAGGCCGAGACAGTCGACAGGTTCTTCGAGGCGTACCTGTTGTGGCTGTTTGGGTTCGTGTTGTTCTGCAGTTCGCAGGGTGACGCGGTGGCAAGGTACTTGATCCCTCACGCTCGGAGGATGGCCGACGCGCCCTTGGACGACAAGTGGACGCCGTACCCAGAGGAGGCTATCGCGACCCGCGCACCACAGGGCCTCTCGTCTTTGTGCTTCCGAGACCAGCAGTACTGGATGACGAGGACGCCGTTGCTGTTCGACATGTACGTGGAGGAGTACGCCGTCCACAGGGTGATGAGGCAGTTTGGCCTCTACTAGGAGTCACCTCTGCCTGTGGTGCACACTGTTCCTCACACCGCCCATAGCTGAGTTCTCGTCAATTTCTAAATTTAATTCTGCGTTCAAAGGTTGAGCCGCTCACAAATATGTTTAATTTGTTGTAGGTGGTCTCGGAAGGGAGTTCCGGGGCGTGTTACTTGGGTTCAGAGGGTGCAGACGTACATGGACGCTTGGGCTACCGCGACGCAGAACGTCATCACTGAGGACCGGCCCCACGATGACACGACATGGGAGGCGTACATCCAGTGGTACACCCCGAGGACTCAGACGCGTGTGATGTACATTCCACCACAGCCACCAGCGTCGGTTCCGGACGCGGCGAGGGCGATCGTTCCTACTGTCTCGTACCCGGTGCGACGGGATCAACACTACGACTCGGTGGTGAGTTTGAAAATGCAACTAAATTTTCTTATGGTACTAAACATTGTAACATTTACTAATAATTTTTTTGCAGTTCGACGTGATTGCGGACCTTTCACATATTATAGGGGAGTCGAGGTCGAGGCTGCACCTCATGACACACCAGGATATCGAGCAGACGTGGGATAGGATGCAGGGCATCACCACGAGGTTCCTTGCCGCGGTCAACTACCGCGGCAACCCGTCTCAACCGCTCTTTTCATGGTACCCCCAGTCGTCCTCCAGCTCCGCCTCGACGGCCGTTCGTACCAGGCACCGTCGTTCTCGTCACGGCCAGCCTACCCGGCCACTTTCTACGCATCGTCGTTTGCGCCGCGCCCTCCGATGCATCCTCCTGGAAGATGCCTCCTTTAGGGGGACCGTCTCCCAGAGTAGTAGCAGCAGCAGCAACACCACGAGGACCTACAGCAGTACCAGCACGAGCAGCACCACTAGTACCACCGACACATGTTCCTTCCTCGTCCACTGGCGTTGTTCTTCCGTCAGGTAATGACCACAATTCTATCTCGAACTATATACAAATACTAGATTCTATTAATTATGATACGTGATTTAATAATACTATTTGTTCTAGCTTACATCGGCAGCGGCGACACTCCTGACTCCACCCTAGAGGACCAGGCGGGAGGGTACGACGACTTTAGCTTGGATGACATCGACTTCGACTTCTTGCACGGTGTGCAGACGCAGGACGAGCTCAGAGGGTCGCAGCTAGGAGGTGCGCCACCCACGTGGACACAGGAGGGAGCAGGGACGCAGCCAGGAGGGTCGCCGCTACCAGGCGCGAGCGGTGTGACGCTGCCAGGAGGGTCGCAGCTGCCAGGCGCGAGCGGTGGGACGCAGCCGTCTCCAGGGGGGTTGCCAGGGTCGTCCCACCATGTGGCAGGGTCCGCGGCGGTGATGGCGACACTGCAGGCCACTGCTGATGCTAGTCGTCAACAGATCCACCCACGTGACCCGTTGATGTACCCTCGCCTGCAGACGCGGGCCGCAGTCCGAGCTGACAGGCTGCACAAGAAGACCAGGCGTTGCTAGATTAGGTCGCATATTATTTAGACAACAGCACTCTTATCTGTGATTATGACTATTTTTTATTATGTTACTTTGCTTTTGCTTTTCGTTATTATCAGCTAGTTTTCTGTCATAAAGTCAAAAACCAAAAAAATCATTAAGTTAAAAAACTGATTCCAACCGCTGTGGACCACAGAGGTAGGTTCCAACCGCCGTGGCATACGGCGGCTGCCGCGCTTATATATAGGGCTATGACACCAGCCGTCCTGGCCGACCCTGCCGCCGCCTCCCTCTCCCCACGGGCTGCTCCTCCCTCTTGGGTAAGTTTCCTCTCTTTATTTATTTTATGTAATTAGTTAAATTATTTTAGAATAGTGTAAATAGTTAAATTAGTTTAGATTTTGTGTAACAGTAACTAGAGATGTCTACTGCTGCTGCCGGAGGGGGTGAGGATGGTAATGGTGGTGGTGATCGTGATTCCTCACATCACAAGGGGAAAAACACAAATGCAACACCTGATCCGAAGAAAATGAGCACGTTCGAAAGAGGCATGCTTCGATATATGCAAGGAAAAACTGTAGATGCCATTGCAAGAGGAGAGGAACCTCCTTGGGATGCTCTTTATGATCCACCAGACATGCATCATTATTTGCAAGGAAAAACCGCAGATGCCATTGCAAGAGGAGAGGTGAGAGACATGGGTACCCATGGGTCCCCACCGACCAGGGTCCCAGAGGTCCCTGTCAAGTGGACCCGACCTACCAGAAGCCCCGCCGACCTGCAAGTGGGCCCGGAGACCTTATCCACAACCCCGGCGACCTCGGAAGACTCCAGAAGACCTTATCCAAATCCTGGGGGATCCGCCGGGCTTGTGGCGCAAGACATGCTCCTAGGTCGCGGCTCGGCGCCTCCTGTAGGTCCGCAGATTGCGGGATTCATTCTGTAATCAAGGAAGATGACCTTCCTAATTTGTAACCGACCCCGATGAGGGTCCACCGACCTCGAATGGAAGCCCTAGCCCGTTGACCATATAAGGCGGTCTAGAGCTCCATTCGAGGGGACTTCCCCTTCCACGCATAATTCCACCCCATACTGGACATAGGGTTTTACTCTCCGGAGGCCTGAACCAGTCTAAACCCACGTGTCCCTCGCCATTCTCGCTGAGTTCCGAGTTCCTTCCGTGAACTACCACCTACGCTCTTAGTTCTCGATCCCCTCCAATTAACCTACAACCGCTTGGGTCGCCCCCTTGCGGATCTGTCCAGGTCTCACCCCCTGACAGTTGGCGCGCCAGGTAGGGGTGATCGGGAACTCGCTGTGCAGCATAGTGGCCCGATCTGGTGTTGTTTTTCCGACGAGTATGGCGGACATCCTCGCCAACCCCGTGGAGATCTGCTTCGGTTCCTTCACGGTGACCTCAACTATTCCTGCGGCTGCGACCTCTCCGGTGACCGCGGTGAAGATCGTGACGGCGTCTGCCGCCGCCACCGCAACCGATCTGGCATCGAAGACCCACCCGCCCAAACCCTATGACATTGTTCAGAGAATGGAGTGCGTCATTGACATGATGGAGGAGACCCTCCAGATCTGCGAAAGAGCCCAGCGCTCAACGCAGATGGCGTCAGGCCGCAAGACCTTCCCCTTCGGTCTGCGACCATCCAGCGAGGTCTACGCCCGCCAGGCGACCAGATCCCCCCAGATTCAATCTGGGCGGCGGGAGTCATCTGGCAACCTCAAGCCCAAGCTCCGCGCTCGCCGTGATCCGCTCGACGTACCGTGCACCTACCACAAGGGCGCACAGCACACCCTCCGCGGCTGCCGGCTGCGGAAGAAGATCGACCAAGAGCGCACTGCTCCCCGTACCACGCGAGCTCCCACGTCTCCAGACGGTGGCGAGTTCCGGAAGGTCCGGATCCACATCTCCCCCAATGATCAGGGCTCCATCTTCCGACGGGTCCTGGTGGTGTCGGAGAACGAACCACCACGCCTCGGTGCAACGGATTCCGAGGAGGTACGGCGGATCCAAGGCAACGCCAACCGCGCCCAGTGACGGGCAGAAGAGCAGCGCCGCGCAGTACCTCCTTGCGCTCGAGACCTTCGCCTCGAGTTCGAGGAGGCAGGGCTGCCAATGTTCAACAGCCCCCAGGCCAACCTGGGCGCTGCTATGGCGCGCCTCCAGCAAGCCAACCCCACACCCGAGGCCGAAGCAGCCATGGCTTACCTTCGGGTCGCCACGGCCTTGGTGGAGGAGAAGAGCGCAGCAGCAAAGTCCGCTGCGTCGACGTCAAGCTGTCACTCGCGCAGCCGATCCAGTCAGCCTGCGCACAGCAACCTCCCCCCCATCCAGGAGGAGGTCGACCAACACAACCCCGACCAGCCTCGGGTGAACGGCGCAAAAGACGGCGACCTCCGTGCCAACCTCGACAAGAACAGGCTAAATCGCGACGCCTGTGGCTACATCGACCAGCGCCACCGTGAGCGTGAAGAGCGGAAGCTGCGACATCGCGCGGAGTACGACCGCGCGAACGGACCTCCCGGCGCCGTCCATCGCATCATGGAGCGCGAGGTGCGCGACTGCCACGACGTTAAGAACAGGCGCCGCGCTCAGTACGAGGCGGACTACGGCCACACGGAGGGTGGTGTCCCAAACCCAGATCGCCAGCCCAGATCCCAGGTCGTGGCCCCTGCGCAGAGCAGAGGCGGCGCCCAAGCTGGAGCCGCCGCTGACGACATGGCCATCACCGCTTTCCCCGCGTTGACCCCTCGCCTTAGGTCGGTGGCCAACCCCGACAACTTCAAGCCAAACATCCAGAAGTACGACGGCCGCTCTGACCCGAACATCTGGCTGTCGACCTACTATGTCGCCGTCAAGGCGGCCGGCGGCAACTTCGACCACATGGTGGCGTACTTCCCGCTGGTGATGGGTGACGCGCCGTCACTCTGGCTCAACAACCTACCAGCGGGCAGCATCACGTCGTGGGCTGACCTGTCTCAGGTCTTCACGTCTAACTTCCAGGCGACCTACAATCGCCCTGGAAATGCCTTAAACCTCGGGAGGGTCACCATGAAGACCAACGAGCGGCTTCACGACTGCACCAACCGGTTCTTCGAGAACCGCAACACCTGCGTCGGTGTCCGGGACGACCAGGTCGTCGACAGTTACAAGAAGGGCATCAGAGATCGCAAGATCTTTGAGAAGATCCACGAGTCAGGAGCCACCACAGTCGCGGCCCTCATGGAGGTCGTGAATAAGCTCATCGACACCGACGAGGCGCTTGTCAACCAGTTCAACTCCGACGCCAAGCGCGACGCAGGCATCTCTGGCACAGCTGGTGATTCAAGCTCCAAGCTGCGCAAGCGACCTTCAGAGGTGCCTGCGGCGGAGGGACGTCGACCTTCGACGTTCAACGTGGTGCTTGATAGCCCCTGCACATTCCATGAGGGGGCCACCCACACCGTCCGCGAGTGCTCGCAATTCAAGAGGGCGTTCCGTACCCCCGAAGATCCAAAGCGACCAAGAGGCGACGGCGATCGATCGTCTTCACGTCACTACAACAACAACCGCCGTGACGACCGACGCGGTCGTGGCGACGACGGTCGCCGCGACGACCGGCGTCGTGACGAGCAGCAGCTGGAGGACCACCGTGACGAGCGCGACCTTCCTCCTCCACCGGCGACGGGCAACCCCAACGGCCCCTTCCAGCAGGCCAAGAGGTCGATCAATATGATCGTCGGTGGCCTTAAGTCCAGCGTAAGCAGGAGGCGGTATCGCAAGGACAAACGCGAGATCCAGCTCATCCACACCAAGCCGTCGCAGCCCCTACGTTGGTCAGAGCAGCCAATTATGTTCTCCAGGGCCGATCACTGGGTCCACATCCCAGATTCTGGGTCCTACCCGCTCGTCGTCGAGCCAATAGTGGAGGGCGCCCTGCTCCCTCTAACTCTCATCGACGGAGGAAGCAGGCTCAACATCATCTTCGTTGAGACCTTGAAGAAGATGGACTTTGACTTCAAGAGGCTGATAGCGTGCGACGAGCCTTTCTTCGGCATTGTCCCTGGCAAGACAGCCTACCCCATGGGTCGGGTCTCCCTTCCTGTGACCTTCGACACGGAAGACAACTTCCCCACGGAGTATCTCAGCTTCGAGGTCGCCGACTTCAAGTCTTCCTACCACGCCATCCTGGGTCGCCCCATCTGGCCAGGTTCATGGCTGTCCCGCACTACACCTACTTGGTGTTGAAGATGCCTGCCCCTAATGGGGTCCTCTCTGTCTACGGCGACCTCATCATCTTGTTCAAGTGTGACAATGAGGCCCTCGACATCGCCACCACGAACGCCTGTGTCGACGCCTCTGCCGTCATGATTGCCGAGGCCGCGAAGGTCGCTCCGAGTGACCTGACCGTCACGGAGCAGAAGCACACCAACACCGCCCTCGACGCCACGCCGGCGACAAAGAAGGTTTGTCTCGGCCTTGCCGACCCAGAGAAGACGGTGGTCATCAGCGACAACCTTGGGGAGAAATAGGAACCCGCGCTCACCAGTTTCCTTCGGGACAACGCGGACATATTCGCATGGACCCCATCGGATATGCCAGGTGTTCCAAGGGAGCTGGCTGAGCACTCCTTGGATGTAAGCAAGACGGCCAAGCCTGTCAAGTAGAAGCTGCGCCGCTTTGCGAAGGATCGCAAGGAGGTCATTAGGGTAGAAATAATAAAGCTCCTAGCAGCTGGTTTCATTCGTGAATGTAAAAATCCGGTTTGGCTCGCCAACCCGGTGCTTGTACCCAAGAAAACCGGTCAATGGAGAATGTGTATTGACTACACCGATCTCAACAGACACTACCCTAAAGACCCCTTCCCTCTTCCGCGCATCGACCAGGTCGTTGACTCCACAGCCGGAAGCGTCCTGCTATGCTTCCTCGACTGCTATTCAGGGTATCACCAGATAGCCCTGAAGGTCTCTGACCAAGACAAAACGGCGTTTATAACGCCGCACGGTATCTACTGCTACACGGCCATGACGTTTGGCCTCAAGAATGCTGGAGCGACCTATCAGAAGGCCATCCAGAAGTGCTTGGAGTCTCAGATTGGCGACAACGTCGAAGCCTACGTCGACGACGTAGTTGTCAAGACCACGGTGGAGGACAACCTCATCGCCGATCTCGCCCAGACCTTCGCCAACCTCCGGCGCTACCGCTGGAAGCTCAACCCGGATAAGTACGTCTTCGGCGTTTCGTCTGGCAAGCTCCTAGGCTTCATGGTCAGCCACCGGGGCATTGAGGCAAACCCCACCAAGGTCGACGCCATCCGCAGGATGAAAAGACCCACCGGGAAGAAAGACGTCATGAAGCTCACCGGCATGATGGCCGCTCTTGGTCGCTTCATCAGCAAGCTCGGGGAGAAAGGCCTGCCCTTCTTCAAGCTGCTGAAAAAGTCAGACAAATTCGCGTGGACAGCCAAGGCGGACCAGGTGCTAGAAGAGCTGAAGACCTTCCTTACGACGCCTCCAGTCATGGTGCCCCCGGCGCCAAAAGAGACCTTGCTGCTCTACATCTCCGCGTCCACTCAGGTGGTCAGCGCGGTCCTGGTGGCAGAATGACCTGAAGAAGGTCAACCCTACCCCGTCCAGCGACCTGTCTACTACGTCAGCGAGGTCCTTTCTGATAGCAAGATCAGGTACTCGCAACCTCAGAAGATGCTGTATGCCCTTCTCGTCACCTCGTGCAAGCTCCGACACTATTTCCAGTCGCACAAGATCAAGGTCGTGTCAAGCTTCCCCCGGGAGAAATCCTACACAGCCGCGACACCACAGGACGCATCGTCAAGTGGTTGGTCGAGCTAGGAGAGTTTGAGCTTGAGTTTTGCCCACGACAGGCCATCCAGTCACAGATCCTCGCGGACTTCGTCTCCGAATGGACAGAGACCCAGCAACCCCCACCGACGGAGAAGCTGGAGCACTGGAAGATGTACTTCGATGGTTCCTTGAACCTCGAAGGAGCAGGCACAGGTGTACTATTCATCTCCCCCAAGGTGATCACCTAAAGTACGTCCTGCAGATCCACTACAAGGCGTCCAACAAGCCTTGATTCACGGATTGCGCATCGCTGTTTCCTTGGGAATCAAGCGGCTCATTGCCTACGGCGACTCCAAGGTCGTCATTGACCAGGTCAACAAGACATGCGACATCAAGAAGGACACGATGAACACCTACTGCGCGGAGGTACGGAAGCTTGAGGCCCACTTTGAAGGCCCGGAATTTCACCACGTCTGTCACGACAACAACGTGGCGGCCGACGTCCTCTCCAAGTTGGGGTCCAAGCGCGCGCTGGTCCCAGCCGGCGTGTTCATCCAGGACCTATGAAAGCCGTCGATCAAGCTCCTTAGCGACCCAGAGACATCGCCTAGCGACGTGCCCCCACAAGGTGGCCGCGACGTCCTCATGACAGAGGCTGAAGATGATTGGCGCCTCGACTTCATCGCCTATATCCTGGAACACCGAGTCACTGAGGACAAGGTCGAACGGGAGAAGATCGTCAGGCGCAGCGCCAACTACGTCGTCATCGGCACGGAGCTTTACCGGAGGTCCGCCTCCAACGGCGTGTTGATGAAGTGCATCCTCAGGTCCGAAGGTCTCAGGCTCCTGCAAGAGATCCATGGTGGAGAATGCGGCAACCACGCAGCCTCCGCTAACCTAGTGGGAAAGGCCTTTAGGTCGGGATTCTACTAGCCTACTGCTCTGGCCGACGCTCAGGACCTCGTCCGGCGATGTAAAGGGTGCCAGTTCTTTGCTAAGCAGCAGCACGTCCCAGCGCAAGCCCTGAAGACAATCCCTCCGTCCTGGCCCTTTGCCATATGGGGCCTGGACTCAGTGGGACCCTTCAGAACAGCCCCTGGTAGCTACAGATACATCCTTGTGGCGGTGGACAAATTCACCAAATGGATCGAGGTTCGAGCCGTCGCCAGCGTTACGTCGAAGGAGGCGGCAAAGTTCATCGAGGATATCACCCACCGCTTCGGGGTCCCCAACAGGATCGTCACCGACCTAGGCTCGGCCTTCACAGGATCCGACTTTTTGGACTTCTGCCAGGACAGCCTCATCGACATCTACTACGCTTCGGTGGTGCACCCACGTTGCAACGGCCAGGTCGAACGTGCAAATGGCATGGTACTTCAAGGCATCAAGGACCGCATCTTTGACGACGCTTCCCAATACGCCACCAGGTGGCTAGCGGAGCTCCCGCGCGTGATCTGGGGTCTCCGGACCCAGGTCAGCTCAGCTACTGGCTACTCACCATTCTTCCTAGTGTACGTGTCGGAGGCCGTCCTCCCAATTGACCTTGCCTTCGGTGCCCCCCGCATCCAGCACTACGAAGAAGGAACAGCTGAGGAAACGCGCAAGATCGACCTCGACAGCGTCGAGGAGCACCGCGTGGTTGCGCTGATGCGGCAGCAGCTACGTTGTTACCACGATCGTAATGTGCGCGAACGATCCTTTAACGTGGGCGACCTAGTCCTGCGGCGTATCCAAGACACCAAGGGCATGCACAAGCTTTCCGCCCCTTGGGAAGGCCCCTTCATCGTGATGGAGGTCGTTGGGCCAGCGACTTACCGCCTCCAGTGGGCCGACGGTCAGGGCATCCTGAACGTTTGGAACATCGAGCAGCTGCGTTGCTTCTATCCTTAGAAGATGTGTACGAAAATAAAAGCTATGTACTCCCCCCTTTGTAAATTCCATTGAATGAGATTCCTCTCGGTAGACCTTCTGTCGACCTGCACTCGGGTCTCCCTTTAATTCCTGTTGCGTTTACCCTTCCCCCTCGAAACGCTCGGGGGCTTGGTCTAAGTCGGGCCCCGAAGCGCTCGGGGGCTTGGCTTTGCCAACCTAAGGGTCTCGCGACCTGAAGGGGTTTTTTTCATGTTTTATGTTTATCCGCGTTCCCCACCTGTTTAGCCCTTACTCTCTTTATGAACATTCCTAAGTTGCTTGATTGTGAGACCTAGGGTCCATGACCCCCCTCCGCGCGTCGGCTGTACCTAAGCCTCCACGCTGAGCCGTACAGTCGGTAAGCCGTTCCTCCACTGAGTTGGGTTAGCGGAGGGAGCACTCCACAATCCGGTTATTTTCGAGCTTGCATAACGATTGTTTCTACTATCCGAGTGGAGCACACGATTTAATCAACTTGCAAGTCTTTATTACGGCAAAAGCACATTTCACAGGAATAGACCCTAGGCCTAAACTTGCATCTACAGATTGATACAATTCAACTTCTAATTTCAGAGGTCAAACTTCTTCACGACCTCCTCTGCGGCAGCTTGGACGTCTTTAGCGACCTTCTGCAGGTCGAACGACGGCTCATGGTACTTCACCGCTGCCAGCGCTGCCGCCGCGGCGAGTTTGCTGGTGTCCAGCAGCAAGGCCTTCATCCGGCCGTCAGCCTCGTCGAGGCGGTCCAGCAGCTCCCTGGGCTCCGCCCCCTCCTCCTGAGGAACGTAGATGTCCATCAGGTACTGGGCGGCCTCCCTGAGGTCGGTGAGCTGCTTCTCCAAACCTGCGCGAGCGGAAGGTGGATCACTTACATCCTCTGACCAACAACGATAAAGACCTACAGGGGATAAGACCACTCACCTTGTTGGACCTCCACCGTCCTCTCCTTAAGGACCGTCACTTGATCCTTGACTTCGGCGAGCTCCTTCTTGAGGGCACCCTCCGTCTCCCTGGCGCCTGAACTCATTCAAGGTCGAAAATCAGACAAAAGACCCAGAAGAGCCACGGAGTCAAACCGAAAAGCGACCAAGCAAACTTACCCTCCACCACAGCCTGGAGGTCGTCAGCGGCATCCTTTGCCTTCTGCTCGGCCGCCTCAAGCTTCCTCTTTAAGGAGGCCACCTCCTTCTCCGCCTAGCGGGCCATGGCCTCCTTCACGCGCTTTACCTCTTGCGCGGCTTTGATCTGGGCTTGCAGTTTGGCCTCTCGAGCCGCGGCTGCTTCCGCGTGGGTGTTGGCGGCCTCCCTCACTAAGCCCGCCCGAGCCTGCGCCCGCTCTGCAAATGACTGCAACACAAGAAGACACATTTCGTTTTAAGACCTCACAAGATGCTCTGGATACACGACGAAGATCAAAATAGCAGGGTGCAGTTCCTTACCGCGAGCGTCCGCGCAATTGTCCGCGACGCCTCCTTAAAGTTGTCGATGTCGCGACGGTCGGTGATGACGTCGTTTTCCCACGGGATCCCAGCGTACAGGCACCGCTGGTTGTCGTCCTCGACGTTGGTGCCGCCCACCTCTGCAGCCTGCTGGTCCAGCGTCGGCTGCGGGTCGGATACACAGAGGTCGTCCTGCTGACCTCCAACGGGCGGAGCAACGCTGGCCCCGCCCTTCTCCACCTCTGACGCTGCAGCTGCCCCAGCCCCAAGGGTCTGGCTCGAGACCTCCACAGCCGAGGCGGCCGGTGACTGCTCCACCGGCGCTTCACTGCCCTTGCGCCCAAAGGCCTCTTGACCTAAGGCATTTTTGGCGCTATCAGACGTTGCCGGGGTCGACCTGCATCCAAGAAAGACCTTCATCAGCAAAGACAGCGGTAAAGCAAAATCAACAACCAAAAACAGAACACGACCACGACTTACTTGCTCGCGGACCTAAGTCCAGGTTTTATGGGCTTAGGCGGGGCCCTTCTTGCCCTCTTCTGTGACCCTGCGTCGCCCAAGACGCCCGCTCCCGACCTCGAGCGCTCCTATGTGGTGACAACCTTGCGGGGTGTCTCCGTCACCTGCTCCTCCATCGCGGCGACCTTCTGTGGTGTCTCCGCGGGCGTTGCTGTCGCCGCGTCGGGCGAGTTGGCGTCATCCTCCTCCTCGACGTTGATGGTTTCAACGTCGGAGCTGACTGTGACCGTATCCGCCGATACAGTGGGGCCGGCCCTCTTTCTCTTCTTCTTCTTGGCCTCCGCCGTCTGAGTGGCGGTGATCGTTGCCGTGGCACGGGACGCGGATATCTTGCCCGCCGTCTGCCGCGTGTGCCGCGGTGCCGACGTGGCGATGTTCGGCGGCGCCCTTCTCGTGGTGGGACCTTCATCGTCGCTGCCCACCGACGAATCGGAGATGTGCTCCTCGATGCATTGCTGCGGAGTCACCTGCACGTCCACCGCGGCACGGACCTTGAAGCTCCGCTCCTCTTCATTGCGCAGTGGCGTAGGGCACCAGTAGATGCCCTCACGAAACTGAAAACAAAAAGACAGAAGAAAAGACCTACGTCAAAAAAATGCTCAAGCTTTCGAACAGCAAGGAAACAAGGTCGAAGACTTACCGCATCGGAAGGCTGATACACACCGAGCGCCTTGGGGCACTCTCGGTTGCGGATGCGTCCGGCGAAAATGTTCTTCACCCGCGCCGCCATCTCCTCTTTGGAGACCTTGCGCTTGACAACCCGGGTGGGGTCGGACTGCCCCCAGTACTCGTAGGTGGGGTGGACTCGGTCCTGGATGGGCTGTATCAGCCGGCGGCTGAAGCTGATAGCCACCGCGCCACCGGTCAGCCCTCCGCCTTCAACCTCTCCAGGTCTTCCAGCAGCGGGCGCAGCTCCTCAGTCTCCTGCGAGGTGAGCTGGTTGGTCCACTCCAGGAACGGGACGAGAGCGCGTCCCGACCTGTCAGGGAGCGTCGGCGTCGGGTTGTCGAGGTAGAACCACCCCTGCTTCCAACCGGTGGTATTGTCGGGGAGCACAAGGTCGATGTACTCCGGCTTCATGTACCGGCGCAGCATGAAGCCGACGCTCCCCACGACGTCAGACTTCCCCGTCTTCTTGAGCTCGAAGAAGTGGCGCCACAGGTGGAAGTGCGGCGCTATCCCGAGGTAGGCCTCGCAGAGATGAATGAAGGAGGAAATGATGGTGATGGCATTGGGGACGAGATGCACCACCTCGATCCTGTAGAAGTAGAGGAGGCCGCGGAAGAAGTCGCCGACGGGGACCACGAACCCACACTCGATGTGCGTGAGGAAGACGACGACCTTGCCAGTCCCCTCGGTTGGGAACTCCTCGCCCGCCGCCGGCCTCCAGCCGACCTCCGTCTTGGGCCTCAGCAACCCGCGGGTCGCCAGGGCTTGGATCTGCTCCTCCGTCACGACGGACGGCTCCCAGACAGTCAGCGGCAGCGGAATTGGCGCGGGCTCCAACTTCTCCTCCTTTATACCGATGGATTTGGATCTAAACACTACGAGGGTCTTGGTTCGCATGCGAGGTTGCGACACGCGGCGGACCTAAGCACCACGGTGCTGCCATTTTCTCCGAGCAATGGAGTGGTGGAGGAACCCTAGTGTGAAGCGGAAATGAAGGCAAGTAAAGGTCCCCAGCCCACGGATCAGCCTTATATAGTTGGGCCCCAGCGGCGCAACGGGCGGCCGTACCCAACGTCTCTTTGGCGGAAATCACGGCGACCCAACGGCTCGGCACCTCCCGCGGATCTACCGCTCAACGACTCTTTTCGGCCTAACGGAAAAATGGTAGTAACGGCTAGTTCCGTACAGGAATCTGCGTCCGCCGGCCCCCAGTCAGCGCTCCGGCTGACGTGGACCTGTTATGCCCCACATTAAAGCCCCCCAAACATAATATCTCTGATACCACATTCAAGGTCGTCACGACCCACGAACGACCTATGGGCCAGCCCTATCGCCTATCCAAGGTCGCCAAGGTAACGGCAGCCTCCTAGGTCGCCTCGACCTCCCAACGGCGGGTTCACACCACGTCTCCTAGGCCCAGCTGCCTACATGCCTTCTAGGTCGCCTCGACCTACAGCGGCTAAACTTTACCAACGGCTCCGCGCTTAAAGGCTCAACTGCCCGTTGACGACCTATCAGTCCCAATCACAGCTCCTTGCTGAGGCCCCGCTGCTTTCTAGGTCGATAAAGACCTACGGACTTCAGGATTGACACCCTGCGTTGTGTCACTGCACAGCAGCCGTGTTGACCCAGGTCGACACGGGATCTGTCCCCGGCAACCTCCTTGGGTTGGTCTTTATGCTCTGGGTGGTCTTTATGCTCTACCAGCAGACCCGTGTGTTGCTAATCCACCAACTAAAAAAACTACCAAGAAAGCTAAACCTTCGTCGTCACATCGCAAGAATGGTTGAAGTTTACCATTTTGTATGATGTTGTAGTCTTTCCTGCCGTGTTGTAATATTTGAACTACTATTTTGTTTGAATCATGGTACTGCAATATTACTCTATAAGAACTGGAATCCTATTGTGATTATGATTTAATAATCGAACCAATATTCCTTAATTCCCTTTTTTAACTTTCCTACTAGATTATTATAATTTAATAAAGTAAAAAAAATGACCCTAACCGCCGTGGCCTACGGCGGTTAGGCCTAGCCACCGTGGCCTAAGGCGGTTAGGCCTTGCCGTGGGCCCACAGCGGTTAGGTCTATCCGCCGTGGAGGCACCCTAACCGCCGTGAACGCCCTCCAATCGTTGTGGGCCACGGCGGTGGTGGTATAGTTTTGATAAATTTCAAAACGGTCGTATAAATTTGCAAATTAGAATAAAAAAATATATAAAAAAATCCTGTATCTCTGCTCCTAAAAATAATAATTATTTTTATCATATATCCGATTTAAGTGATTCTTACCATCTGCGTTTGTAATGATGAGTTTTATGTTTTTAAATGTTGCTCATATCATTTTGTAATTATTTTTTTACTTTTCTTATATTGTTGTTTTTACACAACAACATAAAATTAATCTAACAAACAGTGATACAAACATTTTAAAAGATAAAGCTCACCATTATGAACACGTGACTGCAAGAATCACGTAAATCGGGGGTACGAACAAAAACTAATTATTATTTTAAGATATAAGGACTAAATTGTAAATAAAATATTAAAACCACCCGTCATATTTGAACTATTTTGATAGTTGGACGACCAAAGATACCCGGTTTTGGAGTTCAATGGTCAATAGAAATCTAAGACAAGAGTTGGATGGTCGAAAATGAACTTTTTCCAAATAAAATCGATCCCTTCCTCAGCTTGCGAGATGCCGGAGAAATCGTTGTTTACGAATGATCTACAAATGACTTTCATAGTTACAAGATCATCCTATCACCTTCCTCTTCTCTTGGGATGCAGGAGAACGCCACAAGACAACAAATCATAGGGTCGGAGTAGTTATCATGTACTCTATCCATCCCAAAATGACAGTCGTCGTTAGTGTTCGTGTCACAAATTTGACCGAATTTGTAGAAAATATGTGCAACATTTGTATCTCCAAATAATTTTGTTAAAATACTAGATTCGAATGTCTATCTAATGATATTAATTTTGTATCATAAATATTAATATATTTTTTTATATATATTTAATGAAAATTATTTCTCGAGAAGCGAAAACGAAGTGGCCCTCATCATCTCATGTGTTGGAACCTATTTAAGTTGAATGCGTTTCATGAAAAAAACACACATTTGTACCGGAACCGCCTTATGTAACCATTGTCAGAACTCAGAAATATACCGACAGACCAACAGGTCACTGCTACAACAATCCAATGGTTTCATCCAGGCAGCTTCATCATCAGAAATAATAAAAAAAATCTCTTTACCCCAAACAACCAGAGGCATCCGTCGAAATGATGTGAATCATAAGACAGGCAGTGGAACAGAGAGTTGTCTAAAGTTGCTATGCTGGAATCATGTTTCCTCTGCCTCGATCTCAGCGACGTACTCATCGATCTCTGCCTCCTCAAGCTCGCGAAGGCCATGCACCCTTGTGTGTCATCACTGCAACCTCGATGTTCTTGCCACCACTCTCAACAACCTTGACACGGCAAAGCGTCAATCAGTGCCACAAAAGACATTTAACCAGAAAAAAAATGTGCTCAATAAAGTCTGAAGATAGATAGGCACCCCTTCCTAGCAATAAAAGTTGCAAGCTTACCAAGGTTGCAAGCTGCCATATTGAATTTGCATATTTGATAAATATAATGCAACCTAAAGGGCTTAAAGTTTAGTTATCAACAGTACATTCATGCAAATAACTGTCTGACTTGATGCTGCACACATCAAAAGGATGCCAATACGCTACACAGAAAGATAGCGCCACTTAAGGAGTTGTGCTGCGCAAACTTCACTTGATGTGACTTGGGTATATACATTTGGAGCAACAAATATGCATTTTTGCCCATAAAATGTGAAAATATGTATTCACATATCAATGCTTTAATAATGCTAAAACTAAAGCATCAGCGAACTTGAAAAGGCCCTGTTTTCAAACATTGCAGAGGACTAGATAATATAACTACAAAGGTAAATTCTCTGTGTCAGTGACACTTACACAATTTCCAAAACAGAAGGAAGTGAATTTACATAAGACAGAACAGTAATACTGAAAGACAAATCAGACTATCAGAGTTCATTAACCAGAAAAAGGCTGGAAATAAACACAATATGCCATGTACTCTGCGGTCTACAGAAAAATAAAGGCAACAAGTACAATCCCCTGCATTTCAATGAAAAATTAAGTAACTAGTTCAGATTAATCTGAATCTTCCCAGCAAAATAACTCAAGAAAAACAGGTTCTAAGATCAAGCAAGTGCAACAAACTAATTCCATCTAACATAATTTAGTTTCAGTCTTTCTATTTTATCCCACCTAAAGATTTCATAGATTTTGATGCAATTTTCAGTCAAACTGGGATATATAGTAGGAGAAGATGATAATACCATTCAGAAACAATCGACCATGGCATATGTGAAACAAAAAAAATTGGCTGGTTCAGCACACACAAAGTCTACCTTGCAACTTTCCACTGGTAACATTGAATTGGGCAAAGTAAGCAAAATTCTAAGTTGGATCAGTTAACTGACAAATTATTGCTAATATTCAGTATTGATCTTTGTCCTTCTATACGCCCTAAGGGGAGGGTATGAGGTGCGACGGCCGAGGGCCCAAGCCACGGCGGGGCCCAAGCCCATACATATATAGGTATGTACATATGTGTATATAGTATGTCTACCATGAGGTCAGCAGACGGCAGCCCAATCGGCCAAGTGAGCGGACGTCTGACAACCAATTCTATTTTCCCACTAGGCCACGACGCCTCACGCTGCTCGTGATCAATTTAATTATCCGTATCATAATTCGATTCTAGTATTCAGGTGTTAGAATTAGAAAATTTTACTAAAAAATATTTGTATTTGAGAAAACATTTGTTTTCACTTTGCATAAAAAATGTATATATTATAATATTTTATATAAGAGCAACTCTAACAGCCTCTTCATTTTTGCTAGCTAAATTTAAAGATTTAGCCCTTTGTAAAAGTAGAAAACTTCATAATTCTATTGACTAATCCAACAGACTAGCTATTTTTCATTTTCCAAATCCGCCAACCACTCACTGACACACGGGACCCACCTGTCATCTCTTTCTCCCCCAACCTTATCCTTCCTCGGTTCCTCCTTCCCCACCCAGTCGGCCTCCTCCAGACCTCCAGTCCGTGGTCCGTCCGCCCCAGTCCCCACGATGCGCCAACGAGGAGCGGGATGGCGACGACGCGGGAGCTCCGGGGCCGCCCCTGCCGCAGGTACGGTTGCACACTGCCGGGAGCCCGTGCCGCCCTTGCCATGGATCCCGCGCCGCCCTCCTCGGAGTCCGCACCGCCCTCGCCATGGATCCCGTGCTGCCCTCCGTCGCGGAGCCCGCGCCGACCTCGCCACGCAGCCCGCGCCGTCTAGTACCCGGCGGCGAGTCAAGGGGTCGCGCAGCTCTCACCTGTGCACCATCCGAGCTCACACCACCCTCTGACGCAGAGCCTACGAAGCCCTCCGGCGGGAGCTCACACCTCGGCTCTGGAGCGCGCGCGAGAGGATAGAGGGAGGCGGGAGGAGGGCGCGGGAGAGGTGGACGCGCTATTGCGAGGCGGCCGAGTTCGTCAAATCTCGCGAGCGCAAGGCGAAGAATGGCGAGCGGGATTGCGATCCTGCAGTTTACCGAGACTGTTGGAACTTCTGTTTTCCGGTTTTTTTTACATTTTTTTGCGATGGAAAACCGTTTAAAGGATCTGTTGGAGTTGCTCTAAGAATATAAGATCTACAGGGTCTGAGAACATCGTGACAAATTCATCCGAGGGCTATCAAATTGGAGAAAATTCCCTGTATGCCATAGAAAAATGTAGCTCATGTGCTCTATGCCATAGAAAATACAGATTTGAGCTCTATGCCAAAGATTGTAATTTTTCATGTGATCTATGCCATTTCCGTCAGCTTAACCGTTAGAGGGATGGATGCCGTTAGTGGGACGTCGGTGGGCCCTACGCGTCAGTGGGAGAGGGAAAAAATCCCCTTCTTCCTCAGCTCCTCCGCCGCCACACCCACCGTCTCCCTCGCCGCTCCCCCGACGCCGGCCATCCTCGGACGGGAGGAGCTCCCTCACTCCCCTGCCCCTATCTATCTATGATCATCTATCCCCGACGCGTCCGCCGCGCACCACGTCGTCTCCCTGACCCCCTGCGGGCCGAGGCCTGGCCTGCAACGCCGCAGCGAAGCGCCCACCCTGGCACCCTGCGCAGCCGAGCTGCCGGATCGAGTCGCCGCCTGACACGCGTGCGGGCACGCCCATACCTGAAGTGGTACCGGCACCGAGCAGCAACAGGCAAGGCCAGCCGAGAGGGATGAACCAGCCTGCCGCGCGCGCCGGAGAGCCGTCCCGTGCCGTGCCGTGCGTATCCGCCGCATGCAGCTGCAAAGACGGCAGCACGGCGCGGTGGTCACTCTCACGCCGCCCCCACTGCCCCATTCATGCCCCCAATCGTATCCCGGCATGTATCTTCCTAGAGACGGGTGGAGTGCCTGCGGCGGTCGGGGCGGAGCTCGCCCGGCGGAGTGCCCGCGGCACCTGCGGATGAGGAAGTGGGCACCTGACCTGCGGATGGGGATGAGGAAGTAGGCGCCACCTGCGGCACGGACGAGGCTAGCAGCTGGACCTGCTGCGTCGCCGTCGGGAGCTGCGGTAGCGACGGGGGCGAGGCCGGGGTCAACGTGGTGGCGGCACGGGCCGGCACGCGCGTGGGGCACGGGTGCGCGACGGCCGCGGCGGCCGGAGCAGAGCTCGCCCGGCAGCGCGCCCGCAGCAGCCGAGGCGGAGCTCGCCCGGTGGCGCACCTGCGGTGGCCGGGGGAGGCGGAGGGAGGAGCTGCGACTGCGAGGAGGAAGAAGGGGACTTTTCCCTCTCCCACTGACGCGTGGGGCCCACCGACGGCATCCATCCCTCTAACGGTTAAGTTGACGGAAATCACATAGAGCACATGAAAAATTACAAATTTTAGCATAGAGCTCAAATCTGTATTTTCTAATGGCATAGAGCACATGAGCTATATTTTTGTGTGGCATTCGAATTTTCTCTTCAAAATGCTAGGATTGGCACTGGTCGCCGAGGGGTCGGTCTAGTACAGCGGGCTTTTGGGTGTAGGGGTCGAAGCCGACGATGACGGTGGAGAGGCCGAAGGGGCGGACCCCTCTGCTCTGCGTGTACTTCTGCTGCAGGCCGTCGATGTAGCGCGTGATGTACTCGACGGTGACGGGTCCTCGACGGTGAGGCGGTGGCTCTAGCACTCGACGCGGGCGCGGTTGATGAGCACGCGCGCGTCGGCCTTGAGCCCCGCGTACGTCAGCGCGTCGAGGCTGGCGATCTTGCGCACGGACCTGCGGAGATTTGGGGGGGTCGGGGTGAGGAGGCGGTGGCGGGGATCGAGAGATCTTGTGATTCGGAGGGGAGGGGGTAGTACCGACCTGGAGTCCTGGAGCTTGGGGGTGGACATCTTCTCGACGCCGAGGACGACGGTGTCGACGCTGCGGACGCCGACGGTAGCGTTGCCCTTGAGGACGGCCTCGAGGGCGTACTCGACCTGGAAGAGGTGGCCGTCGGGGGAGAAGGCGGTGATGGCGCGGTCGTAGCGGGCCATCATGAGCGCCTGATTTAGTTTCCGGCGGCGGAGAGAGAGAGCGTCCCGCGAGGGGGGCTTTCGGGAGGGAGTTTGGGTGCGCGTTTGTGACTTGTGAAGCCTTTTGTTGCCTTCGCTTTTCTTGGGAGAGAAGAAGAAACGGGCTGGTCGTCGTGGTGACGTCTTGCGTAAAATTTTGATGGTAAATTTTGAAAATTTGACAACCAATTCGAAACATTAATTTCTCTTAACATTTAATTCGTGACTTTTTAAAAAAATAACACCGTGCGTACGAATTTCATCAAAATGAGGGACTTCCATCTATTTCTCTCTTTAACCCCTGTTGAAAAGATGCTAGTGCCCTCTTCTTCCACCTTTCTCCCATGGTTCTTCTTCCCGACGAGCTTGTCGGTCGACCCTGTCGTGTCGTTCAGGGCTGCGGAGCTCCCGCTAGCGAGGTGGAGAGAGGACCACAGTGAGCTCTCATGGTTGCTCTGCGCGCCGGGACGCCAGGGGAATGCGAGTGCCGCCGCCAGGGGCGCGTCGTTCCGCACGAGGGCCTCGGGCACCTTCGCTGTCGTGCCTTGCGGCTCCCCACACTGCAGCTCACGGGACCTGTCGGCGACGCCGTCTTGCGATGGGGCCTTGTGTCGGTGCTACGTGTCGCTGTCCTATGCGGGCGAGTCCTCCTCCGACAACACGCTCGTCACTGACGTCTTCGCCGTCAGTGACGCGCCGCCGCTGCGGTCCGCATTCGACTGCATGTCCTCCGCGCACTACTCGCCCCCGGACGACGTCACTATTGCTGGGCTGTTGGGCATGAACAGGTTGCACGCTCTCCTTCGTGTCGCAGGACAGCACACATAGCTTCTCATACTGCATCTCCAACCGCGACGACGTCGGTGTGCTGCTCCTCGGCCACAGCGACCTCCCCTTCCTCACTACGGAGCTCCGGACCAAGGAAGAAGAAGGGATAGAGGGCACTGGCGTCTTTTTTACCAGGGGCTGAAGGGAGAAATAGGTAAGAGTCTCTCATTTTGAAGAAATTCGTATGTACGATGTCAATTTTTAAAGAGATCTCAAATTAAGTGTAAAAAAATTGATGCTTCGCATTGAGTGTCAAATTTCTAAGTTTCATGGGGCTTTGGGGAGGGAGTTTGGGTGCGCGTCTGTGACTTGTGAAGCCTGTGTTGCCTTCGCTTTTCTTGGGAGAGAAGAAGAAACGAGCTGGTCGTCGTGGTGGCGTCTTGGGTAAAATTTTGATTTGATGGCAAATTTATCGAGCTGGGCTTTGCCTTTGGTTTTGCATATCGAAAATGAAATCCGTTTTTACTGATTACGTGTTGAAAGGAGTTTTGTTGTGTTTTCGCCCTTCCATATGAGCAGTAGATTTACTGATGAAGTTCGCAAACAAAAAAAACTGCATTATGCTGCATGTACATCAAAATTTGCTATATAGATTTATTCAGGATGTTTTCTGGCTCCGCCCCGAATAGAACAGAAATTTGACACTAATAATTTGGCATGCCTAAAGCGATATAACCTTCGCAAGTCTTTCAAAATATATCCCTTCGCACGTGAAATACTTTGATTTGAGAAATTTCAACCTTTTTATCATATTTCAGAATTTTATGTTTGTTTTTCCTTCTCCAAACCATGTGAATGGACAATTTTACCTCTACCCTTATTCTGTCCCTCTACCACTGATGTGTGAGACCTACATCTTGAGTCTTCTTCAACCTCTGTACCGCCGTTCGTGCTTGTGGACACCTGTCTTGTGTTGGCCTCCACTGTGCCACACTCCTCACCGCCTCCCGCATCAGGCTGTTGCTGGACCCCATGCCGCGGCCAGTCCCAGGCGACCACCTGCTGCTGCCGGCTCTCGTGCACCGCCGGTGGACTCGACCACCGCTCCCGGATCTACGACGCCGCGCCCAGCCACCGATCAGTCCGATTCAGGTGCCGACGCAGGGGCGACAACGCGACCTCCTACTTCCTCGGCAGGCAACCGACATGAGCTCCCCCAGCGGTAGGACGAGGGTGCTGGCGAGATGGTAGCAGAGTGGAGGCTAACGGTCGTGCCCATGGGGACCGACGTCGCGAGTTACTTCCATCAGGCATAACATAGTGCGGGGCGAAGCTTGGACGCAACCTTGCTAGTCGCCCCTTCCCCGACTGCAGCAAGAGGTTAAAGAAGACCCAAGAGGTGGTTCCCACACGTCAATGGTGGAGGGAGGGTGTAAGAGCATGGGTAAATTGTCTGTTCACATGGTTTGGAGAAGGAAAAGCAAACGAAAATTCTGAAATCTAGGGTCGAAATCTCTCAAATCGAAAAAGTTCACATGTCGAGGGTTATATTTCAAAAGACTCGAAGTGAATGTTATATTATGTGAGGTGTGCGAACTTAGTGTCAAATTTCGAAATTTCGAATACTTGCACGGTTGCTCCCTTTCTCAGAATTTAAAAAAAAAGGAAAAAAAGGACCATGTGGTTGTTTTAGTCTAACATGGGTCGTTTCTCTCTTTTTTAGGTGTTACCATCTTATTCATATGTTAAGATAGTTGGTACAAACTCTATTCGGACTGGCGAAAGGGCTTATTCATATGTTAAGATAGTTGGTACAAATTCTATTCCGACTGGCGAAAGGGCTTGTAACCTAGTGGTTACAAGAGCCCCGGTAGCATCTCAGGTCCTGGGTTCGACTCCGCGTGGGAGTGAATTTCTCAAGATTGAACGACATTTGTGCTTTCAGTGGTAGGCGACGTTCCCGTCGACAGCGAGGCACCTGTGGTGACTTCGTCAATCTTGAGGATTTGCCGACCCAGTCTTCGAAGATGCTCCTAGGGGTAGGGTTTGCACGTGTGTTCATAGGGATGAGTGTGCATGCGTTGTGAGTGTCTCCGATGTACTGTGTACAAAAAAACTCTATTCCGACTGGTGATGCAAGACACCACAGAAACATGGCACAAAATAGTAGCTGCTCAATTTGTGGCAAACAAGACTCCTGGTGACATTCGTTATTGGAGTGCAGCATGGCCAAATGTGTCTGGGCGCTGCAGCGAGAGGAACTTCTAGAGTTCATAAGCCGAGCCCAACATGATGACACTCGTGGGTGGCTTCATAAAGCTGTAGCAGTTCTGTCTAAGGAGGATTTTGTGTGATTGGTAGTCACAATGTGGATGACATGGCACGGGAGGCGGAAAGTAATACATGAAGACATTTTCCAGAGCCCCCTTTCGACTCGCAACTTTATAGAGTGGTTTGTTGCATACTTGAAGCTGGCTACACCACAGGAGAAGAAGGCAGGAACGGAACCTCAGGGAGGCGCGACACCGACTCCTCGTTGGTTTCCGCCCCCTCTAGGATTCATGAAGGTAAACGTGGATGTTGCGCTGTTGAAGAACTCTTGTACTGTGACAATGGCTATTTTCAGGGAGCGTTGGTGATCGTGATGTAGGGAATCTCAGACCCAGAGACTGCGAAAGTGATGGCGTGTAGAGGTCTTGCTCTCACATCTGACATCATGCTGAGGAAGTTTATAATCGCAACTGACTGTATCATATTGTTAGGGAGATCAAGGAGGGATTGACGGGCTTTGAGCGTCGGTGGTTCAACTTACTCCATAATGAAATTTATTATTTTTGTAAAGTTGAATTTTAATTTGAGATTTTGCAAGATGGTAATGGACATCATTGTCATACCCTGAAATTTTCAAATTTCAAGATGTGAATAGGAAGAAAAATTAAACTACGATTTTCTCTTGATTTTAAAATTTTGCCCAACATTTAATTCTTTAAAGGTAAATATAGTATAGGATAAAAAAACATCGTTTGTTTTCTTTCTAAATGAAATAAATGGCTTGATGTGTCTTGCATACATGTTGGTGCATTATTTTTGATTGGTTGAATTCAAATTGTATTTGAATTCATATGTTTGACCTCTTTTTGAAAATGCAAAACCTTTTTCCTTTCTCTCCCTCCTTTCTTTTCCTTTCTGGCCCGACACCACTTCCAGCCCTGCAGACACGCCACTTTTGGCCCAACATCAGCCGTGGAGCTCATGCCTGCTCGTGGCCCAAACTCTAGAAGTTCGGAGATGCTCCCTGGACTCACTTTCTCAGCCCTCGCGTCCTCCCTCAGCTTTGCAGGCCGCTGCATCCGGCCGGCCTTTCGGCCCAGCTTCAGCCCGCGTACGCCAGCGGCCGTTGACAGGCGGGTCCCGCTTATCATCCCCATCCTCTCGCTCGCCCCTGCGCAGGACTCGAGCCCGAGTCCGAGCCGCACCGCCTCCTCGCGCGCCCCTCTCTCCTTGGCCTACACGCCAAGAAGGCCCCTCCGGCCTATATAAAGGCATCTGCCGCCACGCCTTGGCCTTTTCCCAATTCCCTAGCCGTCCCTGTGCTCCAGCGCCTCAGCCCTGCAAACCCTAGCTCGGCCGCCGCCTTCGATCCGCTCTGTCGCCGCCCTTCCACCGACGAGAAGAAGCCCCGGAGCTTCGCAAGGAGGTGAGGAAGCCGCCGGTGCCATTTGTTGGCGTTCACGTGCGTCCCTTCGCGTCAGAGCGCTCGCCGGAGTTGGCGCCGCCGTGGCCGTCCGCCTCGCTGAGCCGCACGTCGCCGTCGTCGCCCAAGAGCCCGCCTCGGTGCCCTAATCGAGTTCGCTGTGACCCCCGCTTCGCCTTCGACCGAGTCCCGTCCCCAACCGAGCCCCGTCGAGCGAGTCGTGCTTGATTCTGACGAGGAGCCCCTGCGCGCCGTCGCTCGCAGCGCCGCCTCTAGCCGCGAGCCGTCCATCTACAGATCGACGGCCTAGATCGATCTGGCCCCGAGTCAAACCAGGAGGATACCGGTCAACCAGGCCGCGTCGTGCCTCTTTTGCAAAAGAAACCCTCAGGTTTCTTTGTTTCACAAGTATATCCTTCCACAATTCAAAAGTAATTAGAGATAGGTCTTTTTCTTTACGTTTGAGACCCTAGGTTTTATAGTTTTAGCACCCGAAGTCCAGCCATAGTGTTTTTGCACCACAGACCTTTAGTTTTTATACATAATCATATTTTAGCCCTCGGTTTCTTGCTGTTAGCCTGTTAGGTCCCTGTAGGTTTAATTTTCTCGCAGTTAAGCCCCTAAACCTTGTTTAGTTCATATCTTCACCGTTTTAAGTCCGTTTTTAGCGTTCTTTATATCCACGTGATCGTCTTGAAGCATAGAATAGTTTTAGCTCTCTGTTTAGTGCTGTTCTTACTGTTTGGTGACTGTTTCTTACTGTATTCTATTGTTTGTTTGTATGTGTCGTGATGTGGTGTGTAGAGAGCGATCCGTACGTGGAGTTTGCTGCAATTTAAGACTTTCAAGACTTTGAGCAGCAACAAGAGTTTGTGGAAGGAAAGTCCTTGATGCATTCCTGTTTACCCAATACAACATGCATTTTAATTACATTGTTATTTATTTATTGCTTTGCATCGATATGATAGGTCCTATGTGATTAAGGTTCGACTAGTTTTGTTTATCCCTATGCCTTGATCAACCTGGGTTTATGTTTATGTTGGGTAGACCATGCTTAGTTTCTAAACTTAGCTTTATGGTGGTACTAATGAACAACAATGTTAAACTGGATTTACTTTTGTTATACCTCCATTTAATACAAGAACACTTTATCTGTTAATCGAAACATGGAGTGACCACTCAGGAAAACAGTACTACCACAAGACATATGGCTCTGTCTTGGCTAATTAATTAGAAATCTTGGTGTTAGGTATGCTTTACCTGAAAGGGGTTGGGGGATGACGGGAGATGGTGCATAGACCTACTCTGGTGGGGAGTTGGGCTTTGCTAAGACACGATACCCGCTAGGAAGCTTTATGCACTGCACTGATCATGTAACCTAGCGAGCAGCCTGCATCCGAGAATCTTTGTAAAGGTCTCGTAGCGTCCCTATGCAATCACACCTCGGTAGTATGGTATGGTGCCTAGCTAGCACCGCATGGTTGGGTCTAAAGTTCCTAGAACTTTTACGCGACTTGTGGGTAAAGATGTACAACCTCTGCAGAGTGTAAAACTGACCGGTTAGCCGTGCACACGATCAAGGGCAACCTGGATCCTCACATGAGTAATTTATGGAAGATGGAACTTTAAACTTGTGCACTTCATCTCATGATATTGATGTATATGTTAATTGGGTTTGGTATATGCTTATACTTGCTACTAAATAGCTGCTTAATAAAACTTTGACCAACTAAAAGTGCTGATCGCTTTAACCTTATCAGCCTTCCACTATAAAGCCTTGCATGTTGTTGTAGTTTATTCCCTTATTGAGTACGATATGTGCTCATACTTGTTTTTATATATTGCATCTACACAACCCGGCTGCTGCCCAGACGGACGCTTTAAAGACTTTCCTGAAGAGTTCGACGAGTTCTAGGCACACGCTCCCTCAGTCGGCTGCCTGTGGTGGACGTCCGTGTTTAATTTCCGCTGTAGCTACTTGAAACGTGTGTTAGATTAAAGTCATTCGGTCATGTAATAATGATAACTTTATTTTTCGTTTGGCACTGTCTTTTGGTATTCACTAAGTCAATGCATATGTGTGAACTTTTATCCTCGCGCACATGTATTCGATGCATTCGACTTTACCTTCAAATTCGAGTGTATGTTGCAAATATATTTTATAATTTTTTCATCAAATATAAATTTTATTATTTATATATACTACCCATGAGAATATTATGATATTATTTTTTTAACACGGCTTATGTTACCGGCAACTCCCTCTGTTTTTGACACGGTCTTTCAAATTATACTTTTACTACTAATTTCTCTTATCTTATTTTATTTATGGTTATGAACTTATAATTATTAAAAAGTAAATTTGATTACAAATTCAACCATGTCAAATTTACATTACGAAATTTAAAAAATGATGGATAAAATATTGGTCAAAGATTGTAAAGTTTGAATCTTATTATACGTGCGCTTCTTATAAAAAAAGAATGGACGGAGTACCATCTTGCAAAATTAGAACTTCAAACTTCACTTGTGCAAGAAAAATAAATAAATTATGTTAAGGTGCAAATGAAACTAAGAAATAATTTTGACTTTTGAGAGTTATCCAAACTTTAGTTATATTTGAGGGGTAATTTGAATTTTTTTCATCATCTCTTAGAGGGTGTTTGGATCCCTTTAGTCACCTGACCAGAGTTTAGTCAAACTGAAACTTTTTAGTCAGCCCTTGTTTGGATGGTGACTAAAATTAGTCAGCATTAATTGTTCTTAACATTAAATTGTTCTTTCTCCCTCCTTTCTCTCTCCTCTCTTATCTCTGTCTCTTGTTGGGTCCACGGAATTAATCGGAGGAGCAATTAATTAGGTAAGAGAGGGGATTTTTAGTCAGTAGAAGTTGGGTGAGGGATGACTAGAGACTAAACTAGTTTTAGTCACCTTTTAGTCAGAGGTGTTTGGAGGTTTAGTCACTTTGGTGACTAAAATTAGTCTCTAGTCACCCATGGATCCAAACACCTCTTAGACTGACGGAGTAGAATAAGGCGCACCTACCTTCGATCCGCCAGCCTGTTCGTTTGGCTAGTGACTGATGGCTGGTGTTGATTTATTCTGAGAGAAAAGTATTGTTGGCTGGTTGCTAGTGGCTGGTTTGTTCTGAGAGAAAAGTACTGCTGGCTGGTGGCTGATAAGCCAAACGAACAGGGCGATGGTAGCCACCCATACACCTTCCAACCAACCTCACGTTGCTTGTCAGTCTCGTAGCTAGCACGGCAAGCCGAGCATGGCGACTCCCAGCGCGAAGACCAACGGCCTTCCCCTCGTCACCTCGTCACGACCCCCTGCATACCCCTCCATGCTCCCCAAGAAGCCAACTCAACGCCGCCGCAGCCTGTCGTGCAGGGCCGCCGCCCCTCGCTTCGACCGCCGTGACGTCCTCGCCGGCCTAACCGGCGTCGCCGCCGCCGGGGGTCTCGCCGCGCGGCCGGGCTTCGCGGCAACCGAGAACGCCGCCACCGACGTCTGCCCCAGAGGCGAGAAGGTCACGGACGCGCTCCTCACGTGCCAGGAGACGGGCCAGAACCCGTGCCCGCCGACGTCGTCCGTCGCCGTCGTCGACTTCACGCCGCCGACCGGCCCGACGCGCGTTCGCCAGCCGGCGCACCTCGCCGACCCCGAGACCGTCGACAAGTACCGTCGGGCCCTAGCGGCGACGAAGGCGCTCCCGGCCTCCGACCCGCGGAGCTTCGCGGCGCAGGCGGCCATCCACGAGGCCTACTGCGACGAGCACTACCGGTACGGCGGCCCGGCAGCGGCAGCGGCGGGCGGCGCGCCGTTCGACGTGCACTTCTCGTGGGTCTTCGCGCCGTGGCACCGCATGTACATCTACTTCTACGAGCGCATCCTCGGCGACCTCATCGGCGACGACTCCTTCGCGCTGCCGTACTGGAACTGGGACGCGCCGGCCGGGATGGCGCTACCGGACATCTTCAAGGACACCGGCTCGCCGCTGTACAACGCTAACCGCAACCCGGCGCACCACGACGCCTACCTCAACCTCGACATCGCCAAAGCCGGCGACACCGCCGCCATAGCTTTCGACCCGCAAGCTGTTCATCTGAACAACCAAGTTGTTCAGAATAACCTTGCCACCCTATACGTTCAGGTACAATTAACCCGCTGCTTGATGAGCTCGAGATTTATATATATATGTATATACATATATCTTACGATGATCTGTCGTCTTCATCAGATGATGCGGAACAAGAAGGCGCAGGATTTCCTAGGCGGCAAGTTCTGCTCCTCGTCCCCGGTGACGAGGTCATCGGGCACCTCCGGCACGCTGGAGAGCATGGCGCACACGAGCGTGCACGTGTGGGTCGGCAACCCGGGGAGCTCCACGATGGGGCACGACGGCCTGGAGCACCCCAACGCCGACATGGGGTTCCTCGGGTCGGCGGCGCGGGACCCAGTCTTCTACTCGCACCACGCCAACGTGGACCGCATGTGGCACCTCTGGTCCACCAAGCTCGGCCGCCGCAACTTCGACGAGCCGCCGGAGCCGGAGTGGCTCGACACCAGCTTCGTCTTCTACGACGAGACGCCGCGGCCCGTCCGCATCCGGGTCCGCGACGTCCTCGACGCGGCGGCGCTCGGGTACGGCTACGACGAGCGGGAGCCGCTGCTGTGGATGGGCGCCAGGCCGGCCCCTCTGCTGCCCAACGGCGCCGCCGCAGCCGGGACCACCAGGCGGCTGGCAGCTGCGCCGGCGCCGGCGTTCCCGCTGGCCCTAACGGAGGGGCAGGTCGTGGAGGTGCCGTCCGTAGCCAAGCCGCGCCGCGCGCAGGATGCGGCGGCGGGAAGCAGCCGGGGGACACCGTCCTGGTGTTCGACGGCGTGGAGTTCGAGCCCGGCAAGGGCGGCAAGTTCGACGTGGTGATCAACGTGCCGCCGGAGCAGGCCGCCGGCGCGGGGCCGAGGCACAGCGAGTACGCCGGGAGCTTCGCCACCCTGCCGCGCGGCGGGAGCGAGAAGCCCGGCGAGACGGTGGTGGTGCCGCTCGTCCTCCCGCTGGACGAGGTGCTGGCCGACATCGGGGTCGGCGACGAGGACGGCACCGTCAGCGTCGTCATCGTGCCGCGGTCCCCAGGAATAATCAAGATCGTCAGCCCGCCGAGGATCGAGATCAGGGAGCGCTGAACCAACACCGCTGGAGCTAGACGACGTCATGTGTGCACCGGTCACTTTCTATGCGAAAGGAGATGATGAAATACTCCTTAAATAAATGGATGAAATAAGGGAGCAAGACATATATATATATAGCTGCCACGCTTGTTCTAATTATTTTCTTAATTTTTCTACCTTTTATCATTGAATAATGTCGGATCTAGATCATACAGTCGTCACCTGTTTTCGTCATATGTTCATCAAGAAGGGCTTCGATCCATCTCCAACCATCCTCTACTTCCATCGGTCCCCAGAGCGAAAATCCCACAACTACGTGCGCGCGCGGAGCTTATTGAAGGGCTTTCATTGGTTGCATGCAGGCGTAGGACCCACGATGCATGCTGACATACTGCCCACTTCCGATTTTTATATAGTACATGGGTCCCACCAGGTCAAAGCATGCGAGGCACAAAATTTGCCTCAGCCACACCGTGGACGCCTGCCTGGCCCCCTCGCCTGCCTGACTGCCGCCGCGAGGGACGTCTGCTGCGAGGCACAAAGCTCCTTCTCTACGCCGTCGCCGCTCCACCTGTGTTCCCATCCCCATTGTTCTCTTCTCTTCCTCCATTTTCTCTCCGGCGAAAAGAGACAAGTTGTAGCATGGACATCTACTACAGAAGAGACAACAGAAAGAACCATGCAGTACTACAGTAGTAGTGTATTACCATTAAAAAGTGAACAATATGAAGCAAAGCTGAAAAGTGCACAGTAGACAATGCACACTTGTTATTAATTAAGTTTTAACAATCATAACCATCATATTATAATTGGTTCAGGGATGTAACATTTGTCCAATGAAATTTCATATATACATTATGCCAAGTAAAGAAAGGGTATGAGAGTAATTAATGATTACTTTAAGAAGCATCGTTCAAAGATGCAAACTGCACTTGATTTTCACATCTAATTATCTATTTTTTGATGGAGTCATCACTTCAATCCATTAATAAGGAGACAGGAGGCATGAAAACAAATATGATCCAGATTACTCATTACTGCACCCTAGGTCCCCATTAAATCATCTGCTAAAGTTCACCTAGCCTTATAATTTTTGAAATTATGACAACACATCTTTATTAGCCCTTCAGAGTTATTCATAGGCTACACACTTCAAATATTTGCAGTGCATACAACGGATTCAAATATTCGAGTCACATAGCTAAGCCCAGTTTGCCTTCCAGAAATGCAAACATCAATAACTTAGTCAATGCGGTTCATAAGTAGAACTGAACAGGTCGAGACGAAGCTCTGTTTTGAATGATGAAGCTATGTATATATCCAACCAGAACAAAATGGAAACGACACAAAGAAAGAACTCATCCAACATCATCGAAATCGAATATTGCTGCCAGCAACAAGTTGGAAACGATTAAAAAGAGGCAAGTGAACAAATCTGAGAACAAGAACAAGAACCATTTAAAACTCCAAACTTAACATGAAGTATATGTGGTTAGACAATGCCATAACTACAGATTGTATCACTGAAGAACAATAAATCAATCACGAGGAAAAAAAATCCCTCAGCATTTCACCTTGCTGATGAAATTGATGGACGGGAATACAATCCCCAAACCAGTAATAGGAAAATGCTTGAGGGATTTTTTCCCCAAACTCTGAACCTACCCAACCAGATCCATGGCCACGGGCATGCGCTCGGCATGGCAAACGGCGGCGGCGGAGACTCCATAAATCTCAGATCTAGAGTAGGGACCAAACCTGGTGATTCGTTCAAGTCGACACCTCACCACCGTGCAGCGGCAACTTACCGAACTCCATCTCAACAACAACCCCGGAGCTCCTCCGTCACGTGAGGCAGCGCCTCCGACGACGTCCAGAGCGAGCGCGAGCCCACGCGTGCGCGTGCGCGAACAGCCGCATCCCAAGAACAGAGAGTCGATGCGTAGAGAGCGGCCGGTCGGGGACGGGGAGCGACCAGTCGGGGACGGGGAGCGGCCGGTCGGAAACGTATGGGGACATACCGGGAGGCGCCGCCGTCGCCGTCGCAACCGCCTAATGCGCCGCCGTCACGGGATCCAGCCTCGTGGACACTCGAATGGGGGGCAGGGGATTCGGAACCGGGGATGGAGGTGCCGGCGGTGCCGCCGCTCATTCCCGAATGAGTTGGGGGTTAGGGTTTCAGGTGTGTCAGGCAGTGAGGGTGTGTGTGGCTATGGCGAGTTTCTTCTTCCCCGGGTGAGGCGAAAAAATTGGATCTCGCCACAGACGCCCGCGCGCGAGGCAAAAAAAAATGGGATCCCGCCACAGACGCCGGCCGGCGAGGCAGATTCGTTTGACCACGTGTGGGTCCCGCATGCACCGCGGGCCCCATGGCGGCATGCATCCAATCCGCATGCGTGGATAAGCTCCGCGCGCGCATAGCCACGGCAATGCATTTCTGAGGTGGTCGGTCCCTCCCTTTTAGAGCTCCCTCACCACTGTCACCCCTGTCTCTGAGACTCCATTATGTGACATCCTGACCCAGGTTTAACAATATTGATAGAATACTCTCTCGTACTAACAATAAATTGCAACTTTTTCTTCAGAAGATCTTCTCGAAAGAACTCTAGAGATCAGATAAACCCCTCCTCCTAGCCAAAGCCCATCGCCGCCGGAACCTTGCTGTGAAATGAAGAATTTCAGTTGACTACGGGATAGAACGTGTGATAAAATAAATGCTATCTTTGCCAATTTACATACCGTCTTGGAATTTCAAAATGGATGTGGTTCTAAAAATTACGCCCCTACTGATTTGTATAAATTGCAAAAACTTTGGAAGAAAGAACTAGAAGAAAGAAAGAAAGAAAGAAAGGTGCGAAAGCAAGGAGAAGCCTAGAGTTTAACCAAATTGCAAAAACTTAGAAGAATTTCAGCAGTATACCAAAGAAAATTCTGACAAAGAACTTCCTTTTGCACCTTTCCACCGTGGAGTCAAGTTGGTTGAAAACCCAGTCGTCATTCCTGGTCGTCCAAATGCTCCAGGACATAATAAGCACTATGATTTCCATGAAGAAGGGTACAGCATCTAGTTGCTGTTTAATTCGCATCAGGGACTGTGGCACTGATCTTGATGTTATTACTGTAACTCCAGTGGATGCCCAACAAGCTCTTGCAAGATTACATCTGAAGAATAAGTGTGCTGAAGTTTCCAGCCTTTGAAGAATGCATAAATGATAAATCACAAGTTATTTGATTTTGGACATAAGGAGCTAGGGACTAGGGAGCTTATCATTCATTGACGGCAACCTAGCTACTTACTGAAAGGCAATCATAAAAAGCGCCTTTCGAGTCCAAACGCTGTCGTATTGTCGTATACCAGGCTAGGAAGCAGATACGATATTTGAATCAAGTACTAGTTTGTTGCAATCGATCACATATAGGACGTAGTACTCCGTAGTCGCGTACCCATTTATGTGCTGGTCGATATCCCTTGCAAGTCCATGGCAACGTGGAATTCATTTTTTCTGAGGCGGTGCATTAATTATTTTTTGCATGTTGTCCCCGTCACCCTGATATTTCGATCGGCACAGGACAGGACCGGGAGGTTTGCATTTGTGCAGTGTGGCCAATCTTCTGCCACGTACTGCAAGCTAACAGCTATGTAGCTTTTGCCCTTGGACACAGGTTGTTGGAGTGCAGCATCGTCAGCTACCATTATAGCTTTTGATGCATGTGGTGATGTAGAGAGCAGCTGGGGATCTCATGTGTGTGCTTGTTTGTTGGTTTTAGCCCATTCAGACCATGGTTAATTAGTTGGTGCCCCTGCTAATAAGCCATAAAAAAATTAGTTGGTGCCTAAAGGATTTGGTTCAAGAAAAAAAATGAAACTATCTAAACAAGTATATACAGCTAAAGGTAAATAGATACCATTTCTTATATTGTCACTGTCACCATTGTAGTCACTTTTATCATAGTGTTTGATACCAAGGTGAGTAGTAATATATAAAAATATATACATATATCAGACAATTTTTTGGGTTTTTTTATCTGTTTGCCCCCACTAGAGATGCAATACCCGATTCGCTAGCGGCTTAACTTTCCTTCGGAGTGCTTTCGTGAGAACTCAGAACAAGGGCAATGATGGCAACAAATGGCATGCATATCCCCCTCATTTGTGACGTTGAGCATGCACATGTTGCCTACTGCTAGCAGGGTGGCAGTAGGAGGGGTGAGGGGGCCTAAGCCACCATATATACTTTGGTGTATGACGTATATATTTTCCCTTTTAGAGGAAACTTATTACTTGTGCTTACTAGTATTTTCTAATACACCGGGTTGAATTTTATTGGAAAAGATAACATGTAATTTACATTTAGCCCCTTGTGAACAAACTTATGAAAGTAAAAACAAATTACATTGAAGCTTAAGTGAAGAGGTGGCTTGTGCTCATGAGCAGTGCAGTATTGCTCGTGCGCATCTGTTTGTATTCGAATTAGGTGGATAAGGCGATAAGCTAACCGTTGCACAACCCATTGTGAGCCAATACTTTGGGCCACCGGCAGCCCGCTACTTCTGTTACGCGTGGAAACTAGTGCGAGAGTGCTAAAGGAGCTACTCGGTCCCTAAATGATTGTCTCTATAAAGCCATTTATTTCACAAACACACTTCCCGAACAACTATCACTAAGAGACGGAGAGTGCAGTGTAAGAACCACCGTACCAAGACAGTAGCTTTCATGTTGCTGCTATTTTATCACGAGCTCAAGGTGCAGAGCAAGTACTCCATCTGGTTTAGTATTAGAAGTCGTTTTGGACAAGATTTGAATCAAACATTAGAAATATAAATCATGAATAACTTTTAAGTCGTTGAGTTTGGAAATGTGAAAATCATATAAATAGATTCATCTTGAAAATTACTTTCATAAATAAATAAATAAATAACTTTTCAATAAATATTATTATAGAAAAAGAAGTAAAAGTTGTGCTTTGGTAACCGTGTCGCTATCCTAAACGACTTGTAATACTGAAGTAGAGGGAGTAAGTGCTAAATATGGTGCCCTCATTTTTCTAATCTCTGGATCTAATACGAAGTACGAAGGGACCACTACAACAACATTCTTTCCCTTGTTTTATCCTATTTATTATTTTATTTTTTGTGATTATAAGTTACTATTTTATATTTTTCGTGCTTTTAATATTTTTAATTTAACAAGTAGATTCAACAATTCTCGAAACCCGTTCAACTTTTTTTAAAAAAAAACTACCTCAGCATTTATATGGAAAATATCATATTCAACATTTTTTAATAATATTCTCGAAACTCCATATGTATAGTACTGCCATTCGGTTACAGGTACACATGTGACCGCCCAAGTTTTCCTCACCCTTTATATTTGAAGAGAAAAGAGGGTGAAAGATATTTCCATGGTCACTATACTAGGTATGAGAATTTGTTTTTTCAACTCCTACATGGAACCTTTTCTTTTGAGATTTTGTATGTATAAACCCTGCATTCTGAAAAACAAAAGGAAACACCCCTCGGTCTAACCCATTTTCGACTTGACGTTTTCCCATCCATCTGAATCTCACTCCACCCATATGAAAACTAAATTAATTTCACATAATTGCTAGATCATTTTTTTACCTTGGATTTCCAGGACAATTTGGACTAGGGTGGCTGCACATATGTGTATGCTATCATCCATACCCGTTGCACATCTATGCTTCGGCTCTGCTTGTCGGATCATCCGAGCCATTCAAATCACCCACGCCTATGTATGTATGAATGTATCTCCTCAGGTCTCCTCTCATGCACCGTGTGGGAGGGACTACAGGGTTGTGGCAACATGGAAGCCCCAGAAACGAGCTCACCGAGGGACGCGGCCAAATCCAATGCAATGGATCCGGATCCTCTGAAGTTTTTTGAACTACTACCTCAGACAGGTAGATTGGTGCTGACCGTTCCTTCATCATCCAACGAGATCCATACTCCTTGTCGCATATGGCCTATAAACAAATAGCTCAAGCTTATGAAAAAACAAATCAAATGTCTGTTTGTAAAAAAAAAACAGTTGCTGCTCCGCGCTGTGCATCTTGCCACCGCGCAAAACAGTTTTTTTTTCTTTTTTTATTAAAAAAGTAAATCCACAACACTTCTATTATTTCAGCTCACTTGTAATCGTCCACGGACTCCAGCTCGCTCTCGCCATGGTTTTGGTCGAGCTTCCTATGGTGTCTTTCACTTTTCACCGAGATAAATTTTCCAATAATATCAGTATACCACCTATAACACAAGTGCAAGTTTCAGTGGTATACGATTAATCTCAACTGTTAGATGCTTTCACACTAATCCTTTTTAAACAATGGTATGGTGCCCTGTAAAAGAGCTCATGAATTAATGATCCTACTTTCTCATGAAATAGTTGTATCTATGTATTCATAGAACTATATGTGTGTATGAGCTCTACATCTATACTATATTTTGCAAGAGAGAGGGATAAGTTGTTGCTATTTGTTTTCTTTTTTTTATCATTCTTAGCCTGTGAGTCGGTGCACTTGACAAATCTGTCGTTATATTTGTATCTCATCTTTTTTTCATCCGCTGTGTTCCTTTTGTTTTTTCGATCGTTGCAGCTAGTTTTTTCGGAACCGATTTTTCTTCTTACCTGCACATTAATTTTTCCTTCCCTTGTACTGCCAATTATTTTCCTTGATATGAAACAGATATGAGTACACCCTTTTGGGTGTCTCTCAAAAAAAAAATTCGACTAATTTTATCATCCAATGCCAACCATTTCCCCCCTATACCGATGTTCCGTATGGTCACAAAATTCATTGAAATATCAAACATCTACCAAAAGCATTCAAGTGTTCACCACGAGAAAGTCTGAAGATGTCGAGTGCTCCGATCACTCGGCGAAAGTCAAAAAACACTCGACGAACGACAAAAAACACTCGTGAAAAATTCGGCCCGTGCCCGACCCGTTGCACGGTCGGGTCGGGATTTTTTTCGGGTGGGTCAGGTCAAGCAGCCCATGATTAGGTATAGGTGACAGGTTATGACTTATCAGATGGGGAAAGGGAGTGAGGGATCCACCTCAAAAGTTTTGGACCAATGGGAGAGCACCATTTCAGAAGTTTGGATCGATGATGTGTCGGCTTTGCCAAGTGTCAAATTAAAACACTTGACAAACTACTTGTTCGCCGAGTGCTATGAAAAAACACTCGGCAAACTTTTTTTGTATGGCTAAAGTTTCTATAATTGCACTTAGTACATTAAATTTATTAAATAGTTTCAAAATTTTACCAAAAAAATCACATGAAGCAATATATGTTCTCTATTTCCTATCCAAAATTTTTGTAGTCAAATAACAATTTGACCGTTACTTTGATTTCAAATCTTATTGAATCCTTCTAAGTGCTTCATCAAGCTTCGGTTTGGGAATACCCAAGCCGAAAATCATAGCTCCACCTCCACCAGCATTGCGGAGTATATACATTTCATGAACTAATGTTTGTTTGCTTATAGTCCTGCTTAGCTTGCTCGCTCGCTCTATGGCTGAGGGGGGCCAAGCCCCCTAGGCCCTATACTCACTTTGTCTACCGAAATAGTTAAGCAATTAAAAAAACAAAGTCTAGCAAGCCCAGCTTCGTCGTTCTATCCTTTCCAAAGCCACAAAGGCCAATTGATGATTTCCCATTTAACATTTGAATTGAGAAAATATTAGATACAAAACATTGAAAACATTTTTTGAAAAAAAGTTGATCCAAATTTTTTAAAGAAATGTTGAATCTCAAAATTTTTCAAGAAAATATTAATCAAAATTTTATTGAAAATAATTGAACCAACATATTTTTTAATAAAAGGTGCAAACAATATTTTTTCAGAAAAAGTTTGGCATCGGCTGCACCCTCTTCTTCTTCGGCCCTAGCAGCCTGTCTGCGCGGGGGGCAGCGACACAATTGTTGCAAGGGAGGGAGGGAGCAGGAAAGAGAGGGAGGGCGAGGCTAAAGTTTAGGTGCCAATAGACTTTATACTAGACGTGAATATTTGCAAGAATTTCAAACACTAGAAAGTAAGTAACTACAAAAAATCTTGCACAGAAATTTTGTGACCATACAGAACGTCGGTAGGGGCAAGATTTTACATAAGTTGGGCCTGCGGCCCGTCGCTGACTCTCGGCCCGTCATCTGAAGACAGAAATAGCGACGGTCCAGTGGCCCACCTGCTTCGTGCTCTGCTCCGTTCTCCCCCGAAGAGGAAGAGAGAAACCCTAGCTCGCGGCTCGCCGGATGGACCCTCAGCAGCCGGAACCCGTCAGCTACCTCTGCGGAGGTGATCCTTCAACCCTCCCCCTCCATCCTCATCTCCGTCTCGGTCTCGATTTGTCGCCGCGGTTCCCGGCCGGGTCGATTGCTCGTTGCCGGGACAGCTCGCCGCGACTGATTTTTGTGCTTGTAGCTTACTTAGCAAGGTGCAGAAAAGAGAAGGGAATCAATCTGGCTTCTTTGTTCCTCACCTGGAAAAATAGTTTCGGGTTCTCTAAGATTACATTCGTAGATGTCGTACAAGAGGGCCGAAATTGTTCCTGGAATTTTGAATCCGTAGAGATGTATTAGCAGCTTCTCCAACTAAGGCCTTGTTCGGTTTGAGGAGGAATGGAGGGGATTAGAGGGGGTTGGGAGGGATTAAATCCTCTACAAGTCAAAATTCACCTCAATCCCCTCTAATCCCCCTCAACCCCCTTGGGAATAATCCCCCTCAACCCCCTTGGGAAGAGGATTAACCGAACATGCCCTAGGCTTCGTTCGGTTACCTAGGAATGGTTCCTAGCTAGGAATGATTTCAGGGCAGGAATGAGTGGATCCAGCTGTTTCACTCATTCCCTGTGTAGAATTAAATCTAGCAGGAATGTTTGTAGACAATCAGCTATGAAGCGTTCGGCAGCAAAGGAATGGATCCTTGTCACTTCAGTTTAAATATTCAACCATACACACTGTAACTATAAAAAACAATGTGCAACTCTCACTGTTCAGATAAAAAAATGTTGAATAGTACACATTGTTCAAATCTTCAGCCACTTGATTGATCACAAAGAAGCATCAGCAGACAGAAATATAAATACTTGTAGATGTCCAGCTGAAACAGCCTGCATTCATAAAAAAAAAACAGATGCTCAATTGAACTTAATTGCACAAAGTAAAGTATTGAACTGAAGCTAACTGAACACTACAGATGCTCAATTCTTTGCGCCATATACATCAAAAACGTCCAGCACTATATACAGATGCACCATTCTTTGCAGATCACCATGAGGCTACTTGATCAATGCACAAAGCATATATTAATAATAGTATGCAACACTGAATGCACAATGCAGTGGCTATGGCTATGCAAAAAAAGGTAACCCAAACTTCAGCACTGCAATGCATGTGAACACAACCTCAAGCTAAACTGAAACTGTTCCTGTTCACAGTTGCAATTCTGAAAGAAAGGAACAAAGAAATAAAATAAAGTATCAGATAAGAACAACACTCTGTACAATAATTAGAAGGTGTGACCTGTGTAGATTTGCTAGTGTCAAAATTATCTTCTTCTTTTCAAAGTGAATAACATGCATTAGTAAATTACTAACACAGGGTGATTAGTTCATCCATGCCTACAGCGCAAGCCCGTACGACTCAATTCCTGTACCGACTTCTAGAATTAAAACTACCTTCCTGTTGCTACTGCAAAACAACATCACAATATCACAACCTTCTTTTAGTAGTATTAGAATCGCAAAGCAGCAATAATCTAAGCTTTAACCATTAGAATCGCAAAGCACCAATATTTAATCACAAAGGAGCAGTCACTATCAAGAGTCAGGACTACGATTGTTGCCGAAACCTGAAATAGGCTTTATTCCTGATTAACGCAGGAGCTTGGATCCCATCACAGCACCACATATCGCCAGCCATGGCATGACAGCCGAGCTTGTCGCCGGTCTACAAATCACAAGAGCGGGCGGCCACATCCCATCAACACTCTATAAATCGATCTGAATCAAGCTAAAATTGATCTGAACTAGCACAAAATAAACACTGAATGACATGAACACAATTTGACAAAATGAATGGTTGTTCATTGTTCAGCAAAGTGAATGACAAGAACTGATTATAGAATGTGTCATGCAGGGTTCCAAAATTCAATTAAACATTGCAAAATCATCGACTTCACAGGTTCTGCTATGTATTAGCATGTCAGCCAAGAAGATAGCAGAGTTTCCAAATATTTATATTGTTTGCTAGGATAGAATCTGATTTTGGCAACAAGTCTGCAATTTGAACCTATACACATCACCTATGAAAATGCACTCCTATGAAAACAGTAGTGTTGTATACTAGGAACTGAAATTAGATATTGTCTGCTAGGATAGAATCTGATGAAAATCGATAAAAAACTAAGAACAGGCACACTGCAATACAGACCATTAGTGCTTATATAGCTGTCTTATGTCCTCACTTCTAACTGCAGTAATTAAAACAAAGGTCCAGTAATGCTAATAACAAGACAGGGCACAACAGGTTGAGGACCACTATATTACCAAATATGCAGAAACATTTGAAATGTTGGAGATAAGGATAACTGTACTGAATCAACATAACTACACTACAGAAAAAAATGGTGGCTAACAATATTGACATTTTTGCTTAACTAATAAACTTGGCAGTGAATGCAGGAGTACTTGTTAAATGACTTGGATTGTGAAATGATCACTCACCAACACATAGTAACAACACTGTAATTAACAGTAAATCCTTAAAAACAAATTTACATTGAGCACATGCATCAAGTCTAACTGAAATGATTGGCAGTGCATGATGCAAAGCACACTGAACCACAGACCCCAGTAGCCGTACACGTACGCGTGCATTTACTGAATACACACCGTAGGGCATAAAGAACTAGATGCATATCTAGAATGACAAAAATCTCGTGCAGAAAACATACCAGTTGGGGCAGACATAAACATGACGTGCTGCTGACGTAAAAATGTTCTAAAGGGTAACCCGTCTATACTGATCACTTATTTTTCATCTTGTAAACTTTCTAGTAGCTGACAGCCTGACAGAGCAATCGGCTTACTTAACAAGTAGTATATAAAATTGAAAGAGAAATAGTTCAAGATGTATTGGACTTCTCATCAGTTTACAGGTTACCATAGAAGGAGATGTATTGGACTTCTCATCAGTTTACAGGTTACTGCTGCAGATTAATCTGCTGAAAATTTTGAAACATTTTACTGATACCTATGCAATACTACTTCAGTAACTTGACTTCATCATAAATAAATAAAAATTAGCAAATCAACAAGCATAATAACTGATGGACATTTTACCCCTTTTGATCCAGTGGCCTGCAATGCTGTTTATTATTCCCCATCATGCATGGTTTAAAAAAGCAGCAGCAGCATAGATCTGCATGCTTTTCGTTCTTGCTGCCGTACTCTCGGATACTGCAGTTCTCAGAGGAAGAAAAAACAATCTGATACTGCATTCAAATAAAATCCAAAAGGCAATGTAGGAATCACCAATGGTCAGTGCCTAGATCGTAATCCTAGGAAATCAAGAACAGAGGGAGCCGGACTACATGGATACAATGATATCAAGAACCCTAACCCATGGGGATTGGAGATGAAAGAATCCTAGTACTTACCGGGGAGAAGGCAGCGGCGGAGGTGGAGGCTGGAAGGGAGGTATTCGCCGTCGAGGACGCGTCGCGCCGCCACGGAGTGACCTCGCGCCGCCACGCCGCCACTTCGCGTCGCCGCTTCGTCGCCAGCTCCGCGTCGCGATCTCCTTCGGCGAGAAAGGGTGCAGAGGTGTGGAGGTCGAAGGGGATGCCGTCGTCGTCCAGGTGGTGGTCGTGCCGCGCCGTCGCCTCCCGCCTTCTGTTGCCGCCGCCGCACCACGCTAGGGTTGGGGACGCACGACGCCACGAGATGCCAACCGGAACGGATGGATTCCACAGGTCAGGAGGTGTGGCCTGTATTCCGGGCCTTCGAGGCGGGGAATGGGTCGTTCCTGGGCTGTTTAATTCCTGAGCCGGTGCTAAACGAACAACAATTTCGTGTGGGCTGATTTCAATCCAGCTGAAATAAAAATCCGAGTGGAACGGGCCGTTCCGGGCCTCATTCCAGGAAAACCGAACGAGGCCTTAAGGGGGTTTCAATCCGGGAAATTAGAAGCTTTGGTGGCTGAACACGGATCGAAATTACATGTTTTAGTGACTCAACTTGTGCTTACCGATGGGTGTCTGGTTTCATCTCCAGTAGTTTCCCCACGGTCTGCTCTTTGCCAGATACAGTAGAAGTATTAATTCTTTTTTCTTTTTTTAACCGGAGTAGCTATTGCTTTTATTTCAGATTGTGGATCCGAGAACACGCTGAAGCCAGGAGATGTGATCCAGTGCCGTGACTGCGGCTACCGCATCCTCTACAAGAAGCGGACCCGCCGCAGTATTGCCACTTTTACTCCTCTCTTGGATTCTCATGTGGCTGTGGCTGAACTCTGAAGTGGTTGCTTGTGCTTTCACCAATGTCTAAATTCGACTCTAGTTGCTGATTGGTACATATATAACAGCACATCCTATATGGCTTTTCATAACATTCTTGTGCTGTTATGTTTTTTCCTGGGTATAGCATAAATGTGTACCATGTGCTTGTGGAAATATAGCTGGTAAGCCATGGACAAACTCATATAGGCCTGACAGCCTGTTTCAGTCCTTCAGAAGGGGTGGGTTTTAAGTTATTATACCTTTATTACGGGTCACTTTCAAGTAGTTCAAGCACATTGTCATGGACTAGTCCTGTGGTTACCTGTACCCATCTAACCATTGCTAGATATTCCCCCATGCGTCTCTGTATTTTGTACAATGTAGATATAGTATGTTTAACCTGGAATGACTTCTTTCAGAAATTTACTTAAAATGCTGAGAAAAATGCTTGTTTGTATATCACTGTTTTTAAAATTTTATAAACATAATGAGCTTGCTACACCACAATTAATTGACCATTTCTTAAAACCTGTACAAAAGGTGTAGCTGGCTTTGCTGGAGATTATGTGTGTACAAAGTGTCTTATGTTTCCTTTTGGTAGTATATGAAGAAGTATTATTCCCAAAATCCCCCAAGAGTCTAGTCTCCCTCCAAGCCGACTCCGCCCGGCTATCTTCCCGGCGGTGGTTATCCTTAATGGACCTCGGTCCATAACATGCTGTATGCACTGTCTATTTGTTTACTGAACTGAGCCTAACCATGGAACTATCTGAAGAATTCTCAGGGGAGACATTCCATGGAAATATGAACCTTCTTGTAAAATTCCAAGGTTGTCTGTGTCTGAAGTGATTGCTTATGCTTTCACCAAGGACCGCTTAGATTCTATTCTACTTGCTGATTAGTACATATATAACGGGACACATCTTATACGTCTTCTGATAACAGGCTTGTGCTGTTGTTATAATGTTATGGTTCCTGGGTATAGCATAAACGTGTATGGTGTACCATTTGCTTGGGTAAATATAGCTGGTGAGCCATGGAAAATCTCATGCAGGCCTGTTATGAGAAGTGTTGGGCATTAAGTTATTATATATTTTTACAGACCACTTTTAAGTAGTTCAACAACATTAGCATGGATTTACACTGCTGTTACCCACTTACCCATCCTGGCTGATGCTATAACCCCAACCCACACTGTATCTCTATATTTTGTACAACGTAGGCATAGCATATTTGACGTGGAATGGCTTCTGTTAGAAAAAAAATACTTGAAGTAAAAGGAAAAAACCTTTTGTTTCATCATTGTTTCTAATTCTTAAGCAGACCCAGTTTTCCAGTCCACAATTAATTGAACATTTTGTTTTTCGTACCTGTTTAAATGGTGTATCTAGCTTTGCTGAAGAGTATGTGTGGATAAAAGTGTCTTCCATTACTTTTGGTAGTATCGCTGCATGCACTGTATTTGTTGACTGAACTAAAGCCTAACCATTGAACTCTTCAAAGTTTCTATAGATTTAAATTTTCAGGGTAGACATTCCATGGAAAGATTGGAACCTGCAAGTTTAAATTACTTTTTTCTTTCATTTTCAGTAATTATTTGGTCTTTGAAGTCAATCTATTCTAATGTTTAGAGCTCTGAGTTTCTTTATGTTTAGGGCCCAGGGCTCTTGTCGTCCAAGATAAAAATTACACCCCTTAGGCCTTTAATCCCTTACTCCCTTAGATGTATTTAAGTATTTTTGCTAGTAGTGGAAGCAGTCTTTTGATGTGGTTACATTTATTGAATTTGCCATTGAGTATTTAGTTACCATACCCTGCTTATGTGTTTTTTTGTTCATTAGCTGCCCATCATGGTGCTTGTACATCCAAGAGTGTAAAACTGTCAAAGCAGTTTTGATTCAAGAATATTCATTAACCGTAGTTCAATTTAATAATCCGTGTTTGACTGGCAATTATACTAGTTTATATGCTTTTGCATATGTACTTTATTTTGGATAATCAGATTATTAGAGTGCATGCTTCCTTTCTTGAGGCTGGTTATAACACACTCATAAGGTATTGGAGGTGCTTAGGTGGTGGTTCTTTCATGCTGATGCAAATGATTTTTTTTTTGGTTCACTTGATTTTTCCACCAAAGGTTTCTCACTGGACATTGTATTGAAACGGATTATGTTGTAATTGGAAGATGTGTTGCCCTGTCCTTAAAGGAGAAAGTGATGGGGTAGTCCGTATGCATTGTATTGAGGAGGGAGGTGGTAAGCATTAGAGGCTGAGGTAGTGTGATGTTTGCTGACAAAGTTGAGGTAGAAAAAGTGGCAGTCAGCTTGACATCTTGTTTCCTTCATTGTTTGACAAGCTCAGTTCAGGGCATATAGAACCCACCCTTTGTCCCTTTCTATGTACATCACGGGAACCACTTGGTACTGAAATATGGTAGCCAAACCAATTCCAAAAAATAAGATCTCACAACTTTTAACTGAGTTCAAGTGACATCCACTGTCCTGATTAGTTGCCCCCTTCTTTTTGCTGTGGCTCTAATTTGTAAAGCATGCATGTTACCTGATTATGCCAATATTTTTTCCTATTATTTATGCAGTTTAAACTGAATCCTGATCAAATATTGCTCAATTTTTTTCTGCAGTTGTTCAGTATGAAGCGCGTTGAGGACAAGGGGACAACATCCTAGGTGGTTGGTTGTGCGCCACAATAGCAGGTCGCCTGGGAGAACGACTTGACTCATGGTAATTCGTATGGTAGGGTAACTTGTGCGTAGGCTGTAACCGTGCTGTGGACTTCTTCTGGAAGCGTTGGAACACTCTGAAATGTTGGTGGATATCAGAGACCTTATGAGTACTGATTGAAGTAGTATGATCGCGGCGAACCCAAGATATCTGGCTTCAAATGTCTTGCCTTGCGCTGTTAGTCTGCTGGTTTCGCCACACACCACCCACTACTGGCTTTTAAGTGTGCGTTGCACTGCGATATTGATTGGAGTGCTGTCCAGGTTCGTATGTCTCGAGTGTTATCCGACAGAATGGTTGGCTCTTTTTTTTCTCTGTGTTCCAAGTTGGAGCAACACGCGTCGCAGCTCCAGACCAAAGGATATCCTGGAACTGGAAGCCCCCCTCCATTTGGTAGGAAGTCGCCATCGGTCCCTTTCTTCTTTGAAGACTTGTAGGAATGGCCTGGAACTTGTCTTGATTGCCGGAGAAGTACTGTGCCGCTGCTCTTGGTAAGAAACTCGATTCCACCTCGGAAATTTGTTTCATTGGAGTTTACTAGGTTTGAAAAAAAAACTAATGTATGGTTTTGGTGGGTTTTTTCATTCGCAAAATCTAAACGGAAGGCATATTGCATATTTAGAAGCGCAGCAAGGAAAAAGTCGAAACAATTTATAATTTGGAGGAAATTGATGATAATTGATAAGTACTCCCTTCACTTATATTATACGATGAATCTTGTTATGAGAAGTTAAAATTTTACTCGCAATTTGTTGGTTCCCTTGTTGCTTGTCCGGCTTCGTGTGGGTGTACGGTTTATCAGACAGCAGTACTTTTCTCTCAGAACAAATCAGCCAACAATATTTTTATCTCAGAATAAATCAGCACCCGTCATCAGTCAAACGAACAGGTTGGCTATCACTAGTCCTAGTAAGTACACTTAAAAAACAAACTCCCTCCTACATCAGGACCACCATTTTAAAAAAAGCAAATCAAAATTTCGACGACAAGTGGAAATCCAATGCGAGCACCCAACCCTGGTGATCGATGGCGACACGGAAGATCCCGGAGCCCGGAGGTTAACGTCTCATCTTTCCTCGGGACACGCAAGCAAAAGCAAAGCAAAGGCCAGAGGAGGGACGGACTTATCCATCCATCTCGTCTCTCCCCCCGTGTGGGAAAGGAGGGAAAACCGGCGCACGCCATCACTTGCGGCTCTTGCGTTGCGTGCGCGTAGCATTTAACCACCCCAATCAACAATCCCCCCACTCCTGCTCCTCCACCACGAGGCCACGACCTTCCTCTCCTCGCCTCCATTCCACCGCCGGCCGATCCCATCCCATCCGATCCGCGGCCGCCTCTCCGTCCGTTCCGGTGAGTACCCGCCACCGCCACCGCCGCCGCCGCCGCCGCCGCCGCCGCTGCCGTCGCCGGTCGATTCGATCCGGGGGGCCGGTCACCCGCGGCTCTTTCCTGACACGATCCGTCTCTCTCCTCCCAGGGTTCGCTGCTGCTGCTGCCTGCGCCGCGCGGGGCGGTCGAGGAGGAAGCAAGGCGATGGCCAGGAGCTCGTTCAAGCTGGAGCACACCCTCGGTCCGTCCGTCCGTACATCCCCTTCCCTCCCCATCCGCACACGCCCCCCTCTCTCAAGTCGGAGTGATGATTTCGTGGAGGTTCCGGTGTGGGTCTCGCTCGCGCGCTGTGCCCCCGCCCCGATCGATCCGTCGAGTTTAGAGCCGTAGCTTCGTGCGTCGGGGGGCCTCGCCGCCCTCGGGGGGTTCGGTTCGGTTCGTTCGATGCGGTCGCGGTTGCTTGCGCGGTGACCCCGAGCACATGGGCGCATGGGCTGCTTGTGTGCCTGCTACGGATCGGTTGGGTACGCAGCTTTTGCACCTAGTCTGTGGACGGCTGGAGATGGTGGTGGTGGTTCCTAGTAAAATTGGGAGCCGATTAGTTGCCTGCCTACAGTTTGACTTCAAATCTGTGCCTTCTAGCGCCTTGGATTGACATTTTTACCCCAAGCCGAATTGATAAAAGCTCTAGCAACTAGTAAAATGCAATCGGTTGTATGTTGATGGAATGATGGTAACCTTTGTAGAGGTGTACCTGAGTTCTTAGCCTCTGGTTCTTATAGCTCTGCAGTATTTTCTGGGTCCAAGTTATGCCTCTGTTTACATGAAATGCGTCTTCTATACCCTGTGTTTACAATCTGTTGCACCTATAGTTAGATAGCATTGCTCTACCGTTAAATTCTACATGGCGCGTGCATATACTGCAATGTTCTGCTTGTTGAATTGCCTGATTTCTATCTACTGTGCCCGTCGTGGGTTGAGTCTTCCGTATTTTTAGCTTGTTCTGTATAAAGAACTGTGTCCCTTTGTTTTAGAATAGCTGAATTCTCATTGTACATTTGCCATTTGTCGCAGAGAGGAGGAAGGCTGAGGCCAACCGCATCAGGGAGAAGTACCCTGATAGAATCCCTGTAAGCATATGTTCTTATTCATGTATGCTGCTGCTTTCTCATGATCATATCGTTCTTATTCAAGGCGGCTTTCTTGTGATTCAGGTCATTGTTGAGAAGGCCGAGAGAAGCGATATCCCAGACATTGACAAGAAAAAGTCAGTCGCTTCTTATCCATTTTGAGGATAATTCCATTGCTTTTCTAATTGTTCGGATAGTTTTCCTGATGCTGGAGTTTTCTTTTTCCTGTGTTTCTGAAAGTATAGGAATTTTCGTCATTGATTTTGTCAAAGTCTTGATAGTGCAAAACTGTTGGTTGCCTTTGCCGTGGGTATTACTCCCCCCCTATGCCAACAATGCCTTGAAGTTGTTTATCTCTAATAAGTTCCTGAGACTAAATGTCGTAATCAAGCATTGTTTCTTGTGCATGTTGTCATCACGAAACTGATTGCTTACTCCATTAGCATATTCTTTGCTTGTATCACTTGGCAACATTAATTAATTCAGAATAAATCCTAGTTTATCAGTACAAGCCAAGACATACTGTAATGTACTTTTCGTATATCATCAAGGTGTGTTGTTCCTGATACCCGGCTCCATACAGGTACCTCGTTCCTGCCGATCTCACGGTTGGACAGTTTGTCTATGTGGTACGGAAGCGGATCAAGCTCAGCGCTGAGAAGGCCATCTTCATCTTTGTAAAGAACACCCTCCCACCAACAGGTACATTGCCAATGTTTCCTTTACGCACGTGCACACCATCATTGTTACTTCGTTAGAATACGACCGCGCCTTGTCCCTGAACTTCGTTGACACTTTGGTCTTGTAGCCGCTTTGATGTCCGCCATCTACGAGGAGAACAAGGATGCTGACGGCTTCCTCTACATGACCTACAGCGGCGAGAACACCTTCGGGCTGTTCTAAGCACCTGGAATCGCATCCGGGCTGTTCTAAGCGCCTGGAATCGCATCCTTGCAACTGCGTCCTGTAAATAGCCAATATCTCAAGAACCTGTGTACATAACCTGGTCCGCCTTTGTCGCACGCAGCTCGTAAGCTGTGTTCCACTGAACTGTTAATTAGTGTTAGAGTCTAAAAAGGTACTTTGAAGCGTGAAATGCTCAGCACATTTATGTAGCCCTCCGGTTACACTGGTGTCTCCTATGCTTCAGAAACTTCTATAATCAAGTCAAAGTGTTTCTCCCTGATGTTAGGTACTGACTTACTGCTCTCTCGAAGTATACCACCCCCATGCGTGTCTGGTTATCCCACCGTTTTTATCAGTCTGTTGCTGTTGCGTCTGTTCATTTGGGCTGACTGACCACGCTGCCGACGAGACCACCGGCGCCATGTGCCTGACTACACTGACGGCTGGTGAAGAGCACCGGCATGCCGACCACCACCCTAATGCCGCCGGCGGTGGCGGTGGAACTGCACCGCAAGTCGGCGAACCTGGGCTCATCAGGCAAGGTGAATCCCCTGCAGACTGCAGTGGCCAGTAAGCGGGGTGCTGTGGCATGCATTGTGCATCGAATCAGTGCAAGAGTATGAATGGCAAAAACAAATCCTAATATGCACCAAAAGCGAAGTACGCTCGAACTGTAAAAATTTGTCGCTTCGCTGAAAGCAAAGTACTACGTTTGCATAACTGTTTTCCTGAAGTAATGTGTGATTATGGAAAAGAAAACACTCCCAAGTAGTATATGGGATTTGTCTATCCCTCTTACTCAAGCAAATTAAATGACTTTCTCACTTAAATTTGTTTCTAAAATCTTATCTCCTTCCCACCACGAATTTTCATTTCAACCAAACTGCGCTGCACCACCCTCCGCACGCTCGCCGCGCGCCTCGTTTCCCGCCCGGCTCAGCTCCAGCCGCATTCCGTCACCGTTGATAGCGGCAGCCCCTGCCATTGTTGCCGTCGGCTTCTTCACGGCAATGGTTGGTGATCTGGGCGTATTTGGCAGAGTCCAACTCTGAAAAAACTGCTCCAGAGCTGCAGATCCACGAAGTTCCACGGTGGAGCAGCTTCACCGTAGATCTGAGATCCGGACAAGTGTTTGGTACAGCTCCTAATTTCTTACCATCTCTATGACAATTGGACCCGCATGTCATAAGAAAAAAAACAGAGAAATCCTTCTTCCTCCCCGGCTCCCACGCGGCCAGGCAAGCGCCGCCGCGGGCGCGCGGCCAGGCAGGCGCCGCCGCGGGCGGGCGCGCGGCCGGGCGGGCTCCCGGCTCTCGCCGGCGGCGCGGGCGGACAAGCACTCGGCCGGGCAGGCGCCGCCGCGGGCGGACAGGCGCGAACGGGCTGCTGGTGGCGCTGGCGTGGGGGCGGGCGGTCGCGGTGGGCACGGCGGCCGGAGCAGCAGGGAGCGGCGGGCCGGACCGGCAGGGCACGGTGGCCGGAGCAGCTGGGGGAGCTCGGGGCAGGGTCGAGGTCGGGCACGGGGAGGGGGCTCCTGCGGCGTCGGGGAGGATAGTCGCGAGGAAAAATTAGAACGAACCGTTTTTTGTGTAACCAGTGGCAGTGGTGGGTAATTTACCCCAACTCCATGAACCTTGGATTTGGTGGAGTACCTCCTGATGTACTCCACGAAAACCATGAAGTTAGGGCCTGCTCCACCGTTTTTTTTGAGCATATCCACGGTGGAGCTGCTGGAACTGGTTGTGTTTAGCTGACAATTTTTTGAGCGGAGTTAATTTTTTGGATCTGAAGCTGCGTGAAGCTTTGCGAAACACGCCCTTAGTTACACCGCGCGATCTCTCGCGCCCATTTCTCGTTCGTCTGCACCCTGGCCCACGTGTAATAGACTCAGATGATCCCGTAATTAAGGTGGCGAGTCGCGAATTTAGTGCATGATGACTATAGTTGTCTAGTAAGAACAGAGGAAGCCTGGCGTGGCCCCACACAGGGACGAGCCTCCTCTGCACCAGTCACTGCCGTGTGGGACCGATCGACGTCGGGCCCAAGCGGCAGTGGCAGCGGCTTAGACCCTCCGCGGAGGATTTGTGGAGATGGGAGAAGCGGCAAACATACCATGCTGTGCCTGCACTGCTGCAGGCGTGCGTGCATTCAAACACCCCATGGTGCACGAGATTCCTCTCATGTAGGCACGAGATTTCTCTGATGCCGGTCGAGGCATCTTGTACTCTCATCTCACCCCCTCCCTCTCCTCTCCTCTTTCAATGTTGCCAATAAATACCCCCTCCCTTATCAATGCACTCACACACTCATCGTCTTCCATCAACTGCTGCTGCTGCTTCTTCTTCTTCTTCCTCCTCGTCCATCTCTTCTCCTTCCTTCCTGCACGTAGGCGTCATGCATGCGATCGAAGTCCTCCATTGACGCATGCATGCCGATCGAGGTGAGTGGCCGGGCGCGCACGCGCCGGCGTCGGCGACGGGGTGTTGGCGCGGTTCAATTCGAGAGCCCGCGCCCCCTCCGGAGACAGGGGGGCTCTGCTCTCTGATTGAGCCGTGCCAATATCACGTCGTGGAATGGAATCGCGGTTCCTCGTGTGTCTCTTGCATTTCGCTTCGATCTGTACGTTGATTTATTGGTACGTAGCCCAGATTTATATGACTAAACAACACGTACTAGAACCTCTTTCAGACAAAATGCAGGCTAGGGTGTGCATGAGGTTTACACTCACTCATTCACTCTTCTTACAATCTTATTACTTATTATCTGTGTTTGTATGCATCTAGATTCTGAACTTTGTATATATCTATGTGCATTGCAAAAATTATGTACCTAAAAAATAGCTAAAACGAACTGCAATTTAGAACTGATGGAGTATTACTCATTTATTGTTATGTCATGAGTGGCACAACCATGCATCTTTCTTTCTTTCTTTCTTTCTTTCTTTCTTTCTTTCTTTCCTGGACTGATCGATGGTTCACCTATCTGCTTATGTGTATGATTGAATATCTGCAATTCTGCATATCATGGTATAGTTTCACAACTGCACCGCCGCCGCAATTCACTAGTTTCCGACTGCTAGTGTTGGAACTTTGCTTTTTTCTAATTCTCTGTTACGATGCAGGATCAACAATAAAACACATGACACACGTTTTTTTAATAGTATACTTCATTATATTTTAATCCGAAGATATTTTTTAGAACAAAATTTGAAGATATATATGATTGTTCACAAACGTCTCTTTCAATAATAGCTAATTGTACTAAATATAGACAGCTGAATTGTACCCTGTCATTTATCTAAAGTTGTTACTCGCATTCTAAATCCCCAAGAATTATGGTAATATTGCTGTTCCACTTGCCTAGTTCTTCCAGTTATGAAGGATGTATGCAACATATGTGTTCAGGTGAAGCAGCAGGGACAGCCAAGAGAACGCATTTGCCACAAAGGGATCCAAGCCATCAAGATCTGTGAACCTTTTCCTCGCTACAGAGAAGGTAGCTCGTGATGAGCCACTCCATTCATGCAGCTCACCGGATCAAATCAGGGGACTTTTTTTTGGGTACAAGAAAATGGATGGCCACGATGCATTGTCTGAAAACTGATTGTATGAGTTCGTGGGGGGGCGATTGCAGAGCCTCTTGTGCGTGTGCAATTGGAGCTACTCACAGGGAGAGCATCCAAAAGGACAAATTGTGACAAGCCTTTCATATAGATGTCCCTCCTTTTCCCTGACCTCCATCTCTATTTCATTGTAATAATGATCAATGCAAATGCCCTGATCCATGCATGATTGTGAGTTTGTGACGCCTCCGTGCCGAGTCACCTTGCGGTAAATTTTTTTATAACTACCTTGAAGTTAAATTGTTGATGCCCTGATCCATGCATGATTGTGAGTTAAATTTTTTTATAACTACCTTGAAGTTAAATTGTTGATGCCCTGATCAATGCAAATGCCCTGATCCATGCATGATTGTGAGTTTGTGACGCCTCCGTGCTGAGTCACCTTGCGGTAAATTTTTTTATAACTACCTTGAAGTTAAATTGTTGATGCTGTTTATTTGCACATTGTGCATGTTCCTGTATCGTTTAGTTTTATTGGACAATTGGAATGAACTATTCTTTTTCCTGGCCCTGATTTCTGATGTTGCACTATGCAAGACCCAATGCAATCCTTGGTTCATGACGCAGCACCACCTATCACCACTCAAATACCTCGGTACAATTTTTACTGCACCATCCCTGTGTGAATATTTCCTTTTGGGGGCACCAGGGGAGATGCCATGGTCAAGAGTATCTGTCAGGAAAGTACAGGCACACTGGCCCTTTGGTGGCCATGGAATGACGCAGAATCTTTGCAGGAAAAACTGCAGCCAAGCAAAAGCCAACAACAGCTTAACAGTTAACAACATGATTAAAAGCACTTGCACATCAGTAACACATCTCTTGTTTCCATTCAAGCCTTTCAGAGATCACTCATCAGGAAAGAGGCAGTGCTATCAACATTACCGACAACACGATCGCGCAACTGTTCCTTCTGAAGATCCCACAGTGGGCATCCGTGAGATGGGAGGTCATGTGCAAATGATCCCTTCTCTGCAATTCTGCATCAGGTATGAGAACCCACACACACACACCTCTGAAGAGAGAATCAATCTGCTTGTGAAATTCCTCTGTATCAGCTCAATCATGCCTGAATGATAAGACTTCTGATGGTCGTCAGGCATTCGACAACGCGTTCTGAGGGCCGGGGGATCGAGCTGTTGGCTCCGAGGACGAACAGCAACGCGCCAACGGGGATGGCAGCATCAGCATCCAACTTTGTGCATGAACTGGACAACCTGCCAGATACTGGCTGATAGAGGGTGCTGAGGCGTTGTCGTCAACCGTCACCTCGGCTTTTGCCAGGGAATCAACGTGATCCAACAGAACCTGCGGTGTGAGGGGCAAGCGTGAGCTCAGCTGTATCAGGTTACTCTGAAAACTTGCAGTGTGCAGCTGCTTTTGCAGAAAGTGATCTTCAATCTTCAGGCAAAAGTAAATCCTGCCAGGAGTTATGGTAACTATTAGTTTTATGTTCCTACTATGCCTTCAAATTCAGACATTCAGTGTTCTTTTAACACGATTATATCAAAATCATTTTTTTCTTCCAAAAGCATAATTCTAGTGAAGGAGCTACTTAACCTTTTGCTGATGGCATACTTGTCTGTCCCATTAACCACCCGTGAGAAGTGTTTGGAAACAGTAGCACTCATCAAAACATATTCAGAGGAGATTTCAAGCAGAAAATGGAGACTTTCATTTTACTAGCAGTCTAGCATGAAGTTTTGAATCGTTTTCGCTCCCCATGTCCATTGGCAATCCCATAGCTACCAAAATACAGTGTTGAGCCAGTTCATGAATGAGTGCATTAAACGCATGCATCCTTAGCTTCCAATCAAACGAGTACCCAAAAAACCCTTCATGATGATATCTGAATTAGCATTCAGAGCATTGAAACACCTTGTTCAGTATAGGTAAGCTGGTGATGTAGATATGTCCGCCGCCTCCAATAAAATGAAATTCATCAGGCGAAATCAGGTGACATCAAAAAATTAATACAATCAGAGCAGCATGAAAAAAGTTAACATGATCAGATGGCACACGCAAAACTGCATAGATTACCACTGAAGATTCATTAGGACCTGATGCATTCTTGCCTACCAATAAGCACAAGATCAGCAACAGCGTATCCTGGCGCCTATGAAAGCAAATTCATGACAACACCAGCAGGCAAACAGAACATATCAAAGTGAACCAACACCATTCAACCAAGCGAACATATCCAGTGTAATAGGCAGGTTGCTACAGGTAGCAATTGCATACTAGTAACAGGCACAACCACATAGCCAACCCCAATCCTAAGTCCTAACTAGCAGAAGCACAACTCTGCAGCAGTTTTATTTGTGGTTCATCGGGGCAGGAACAAACCCAACCACCAACAGACAGTTTATTACATTGCAGACGGGCATTGCATCTAGCATAGCACCAGGGCGTCTGGTCTTCACTGGAGTTCCTTGAGGAGGTCCTCGTTGTCAACCAGAACCTATAATGTGAAGGATAAAATGTCACATTTTCCGGACAGCTACTTTCTTTCAAAAGAAAATTTCAGAAATTGAACACGTTGCTCAAACTCAACAAAAAGAAAAGAGAGGGAGAGAGTATGTGTCAAAAACATTTCTTTTGGGATATAATTGAACCAATCTGCACATAATCCAGATTCAGTTATCTGAATAGTTATGATATGGTCATGTATCGTTTGAACATCGTACATCCTTTAAACAATTGTTTATCACCTTACACACATAATCGATTTGACTGTTCACTTGCTTACTAATGACGTTTCATTTGGTAAAAATTGCCTTTTCTCAAGCAACCATTTAGATTAAAATTATGTCCTACCTCTCAAGAGGTAAGAGGAGCACCATAAAAGAACCACTAAAAATTAATCAGAATGCATGAAAATTTTGATGAGATAATGACTACCATCATCAATATAGGAATGACATTGATTTTGCATTTAAGATTCTGCTGCAGGAATGGCATCAATTTTGCATTTAAGAATCTGCCGCATTTTGCGAAAGATGCCTATTCTTTTGCTGTATAAGTCTCCCAAGGTATACTCATGAAACAGGATTCTGTTTCATAAGTAATGGCTTGGCTTCACACATGCATCAGATTTAAGCTTTGAAATCACAAGTTGGACTATTTTTTCTGCCAAAAATTTACTGCCCATATAGACTTGAAGAAAGGTCATTTACTGGTTAAGTAAAGCACAATAGAAATCATACCACTTTCCAGCCATCTGGGTCAACAAAAGAGGCAATCTTTGTATTGATCCCCGGTAATGGCCCTGGCTGCCGCAAAATCTTGCCCCCTAGTTCTTTGGTCACAAGATCAACAGCCTCAGCACTCTTGTACACATCATTGGTGCCAATAGCAACCTGCACTTACATAAGGAGGATCGTCAAGAAATGGCAAGATCTCATTAGATAAATACTGCAGATAAAAGATTTTATTGGCTGGGGTGGCAACCACCCCGGGGCCCGGGCAACACCTCAAGCATGCACACGCCCACACTCACACCAAGAGGGGAGAAGAACGGAGAACAGAACACTCTGTGTTGGTGCTGCTGAACTAAGCTGCAGCTGCTCCTATCTCTTCCATATATCAAAGAGAGACACAAGTCAAAGTAAAGTACATGATGCCACTAACAACTACTAGCTTGACCATACTTCTATAGTAGCACTACTATTGCAACATACTCCCACTAGCTACTGCTACTGCCTGCTTCTGTCATATTTGATAAGCTGAGCATGCCCGAAAGAACTGGAGAGCACTAGCTACTCCAGATGTAGATAAAAAAATAGGACATACCCAGTGCCGTAGGCTCCCGCACTGTGCGGGGTCTGGGGGAGATTATCAGCGGGAGGTCTTTCCCACACATCGTGCAATGTGTAGAGGCCACCGCTCGCTACTCCAGATGTAGATGATGTGCAAAAAAAGCTTACATAGCTATCCATCAGATTTCATACGTACCTGGGCATATGCATTGCCCTTGCTATATTCTGTGCGACCATAATTGTATGTCAGTTCCAGAACAGTTGTCTTGTCCTCATCAGCATAGCCCAACATGGCAATGGTATACTGTACAAGGCCAAAGATATATTCAGTCCAAAATTGAAGAACGCCACAATTTCCATGGCATTTCACTCAGCATTAGGTAATCTAGCAAGAATTATTTCAACCCCAAAATAAGTGACAGTACCTTATAATCAGGCACATCCTTCTTTCTTAGGAGCTTCATCCCAAGGGCCTGCATGACAACAATACATCATGTATGAGCATGGGACCTCTGGAACAGCATACCCTTACATAAGGAAAGAAAATACCTTCTCATAGAACTTGATAGAACGCTCAAGGTCACCAACACGAAGCATGACTTGGCAAAGAGGCTCAGGTGTCTCAGCCCTCTGAATAAGCTCAAACATATAACCATCAGGGTCTTGTGCAAAGGCAATAACAGTGGATCCACCCTTGACAGGACCAGGTTCACGGGTAATCTTGCCACCCTTGGACTTAATATTCTCAGCCAACTTGTACACCTGCATTGCATGCATGTATAAGCATAGTTTCTGCAACGCTGACAGTAGGCATTGCACATAGCAATACTTACATCCTCATTAGCGATAGCAAAATGCCCAAAGCCCTCTCCGATGTCATACTTGTCGACGCCATAGTCTGTTGAAAAACAGTGAATTTGTTAGCACAATAGGATGTCAAAGAAAATGAAAATGCTTTCCAAGGAAATGAGTTGATCAGTTCATATGAAGAGAGAAGCATATATTGCTAAGTTTCTTATCAGATTGACACACATATTATCCAAATATGGAGTAGAATAATGGAACAACTGTGCCACCAAAAAAATAAAAAATGGAAGGTCGACGAACATACTGTAAGTCAATTCAAGCGCAAAGTTGGTTTCCTCTGGTCCAAACCCAAGGAAGGCGTTGGTGTACTTCTCATCAGGCACATCTCTTTTCCTCAGCAGCTTCATCCCAAAGCATTCCGTGTAGTACCTATCAGAATCACAAGACGGCATCAGAAGCATGATACTAGCTCTAGATGTCGGAAATGTTGCTTAAAATACAGCAACATACTTGATTGTGCGGTCCAGATCCCCGACACGGTAAACAGCATGAAGCATCCTCTTGTTGTCCTGTTTGTTCCACTCAAGCACAGCCTCAGCTGGCTTCGCGGCTTCACTCCCAGTTGCCATCCCTGGTACAGAACGTCACACCATTTATAAGAACAAGAGGGATAAGGGTATGTTGAGCAAAACAAAGAACCAAGCACGAGGAGTCAAGGCTCCAGATTACGACACTGGTGGCATTTGTATTGAGTTGCATGCACGAACCAGTTCAACCCAAAAATTTAAGCTGATAGGGAAAGGTGGGCAAATTCACTAATACTCCAACACTCCCCCTCACGTGCAGGCTCCCCCGGGCCGCATATGTGGATATCGGAGTAGGCTGCAATAGGGATGAAAGTGGTACGAATATCATCTGTCAGTCCGTCTGACCGAAAGGGTCCGGCACTCAGATGGTAAGATCGTATCCGAATCCAAGCATTCCATATCCGTACTCATCTATACCGTATTTGTATCCGGATGTTTAAAGTTGGATCTCTAAGATCTTAATATGATAAATATAACTATTTGACACATCATGATCTATTCATATTCGAATTCGATCCGAGAAAAAACACTATCTGTATCTGTAAAGTTGGATTTCTAAGATCTTAATATGATAAATATCACTATTCGACACATCATGATCTATTCGTATTCGAATTCAATCCGAGAAAAAAAACTATTTGTATCTGTAGCATCCAATCCGTTTTCATCGCTAGGCTGCAATTATTTTATTTAATCACGCTTGTCAGGATTCGAACTCGAGACCTCTGACCCTGATACCATATTGAGTTGCATGCACCAACCAGTTTAACCCAAAAGCTTATGCTTATAGGGAAAGGTGGGCAATTTACTAATACTCCAACAATTAGTCGTTCAGAAGCTTCTCGGTACAGGAACATCCAATTAGTCAGTGATTTCTCTTTTTAATACATAGAAGTATATTTATCAGAAATATGCTGCAAGCCTGCAATTCTCAATCTTTATCCAAGAAAAAAGAACTGCTAATATGATAGAACTTAGGTATTTTTCTCTTTTTAAAGGAAAACAGAACTTAAGGTGATACATGTCCCAAACCAAACTAAATATTTTGTCGCTCAGAAAGTTATTACGAACAAAAGTCACTGGTCAACTAAATACACAAATCACATAACAGAGATCCAGGGCTCCCCCTTGTACAGCTTTGGTGATGCAACTAACACACCATTAGTCGGTCTAGGCGCCGGACACTCATACAACCTCCAAAAGCCCAAGCAAGAAAAGAATCGAACCTAAACTCCTGCAAATTTCGCGCAGAGCATGTATAATATATACAGGGTCGCTAAACCTCAAATTCCCTTGCCTATTTCAGCATTCGGGAGAAGGGAACACTCACATTGAACTCCCCCATGACCATCTCCATCTTTTTCGTGGGGGAAGGAACAATCTTTAGGCTGAAGGAGATGATGATCCAACTCCAAGTCTCCAACAGAGCAAGAACCCGAGCGAATCAAGAAAAGGATACACAAATTGTGCAGTTCCGCCTGATTCGGAATCCAGGAACCGCGGAATCATGATCACACGAGGGGTCAGGGGAGGGATGGAGAGGAGATGATGGGGATTGAGATGGATCCTGCTCACCTCGGATGGGATTCGGACCGGTCCCGACTCGATTCGATCGAGGAGCACGCGCACGCGCAGGAGTGAGCTCTCAACCCAACCAACTGCGTTGGCTTCTTTCGCTTCGCGAGGAGATGGCTGAAGGCGCCGCACGTATATACAGGCTACAGTCCACAGGAGGAGTGCCGAGTGTGCAGCGTGCGAGAAGGTTCTCCAAGTTTTTTAAAGTTTCTTTTTTAAAACAAATACTATAAACATAGACTCACTTTTAAAAAGGCAGAACAAAATTTAATTTAGAAAAGTCGTTTGCTTTTTTTTATAAAGCATCTGCTTTTCCTTGAATGGATGATTCCTATTTTTATATACTTAATGGAGTTGTTGTTGGAACAAAACAAATTACATCTATCTGTATGTCTATTCTATCTATCTATCTATCTATATATATCTACGTATCTATATCTATCTATCTATCTATAAAGATCGAATAATCTGAAAAACTCTTCTCACATAATTCGGACCCGCCTTACCCCTCACGCCGGACCCACCCGTCAGGTCATTGGAGGACCAAAAGGTGGGTAGGACCATAGAAATCGCAATTTAGAGAGCGTTTCTGCCGAAAAGTTAATTATTTTGTCACCTGACTTCATCTTAACCACCTCCTGTACCCACGTCGGACCCACTCACCTGCCTCCCGCGTCCGATCACATGCATAACCCGTCTGCGTGCAAAATAGACGTCTGAGGCAGCACCAACCAACCCCCGGGCGCAGCCTCCTTGGGTACAACCAACAGGAAGCTACTCGCCGCCTATGCCGAGTGGGTCGTCCTATTTGTGTTGTGTTTCTGTGGCAGAGGTTCTCCATATATGACGATATCCCACATCAGCGTCAGCAAAAGACCGCGGAGAAGACCGGTTTCTCAGATCGGTCCTGTCGGCACTACTCCCGCGGTCGTGCCCCCACCGTGTCCGACGGTCTACAACGAAGAGCAGAAGGTAAGACAATCCACACTCGTCATACTTCAAAACCTCATTCAAAACGGAATATGCCACCATACTCATCCAGATTCTCTCATTTATATTCCCTTCTCCCGCATCCATCATCCTTTATATCTCCACTTTGTCCCAACTACTCTCCGGCGGGACCCACACGTCAGCCTCACCCCTCCTTTATCACCCCACCACCTACCCCCTCCCCCACCTCGCTCCTTCCGCCTTGCCTCTCCCCTGCTTCTTCCTCCCCAGCGCTCCTCCCTCTCTCCTCTCTGCCGCGGAGCACGACGGCGCGACGGCGCGGAGCACAGCGGCGCGGAGCACGACGGGGGCGTGGGGCTCGACGGCGGCGGCGGCGCGGAGCACGACGGCGCGGCGGAGAGCTGGCGCGGGCCTGGCGTCGCATCCTCCTCCTCCGGCCCTCCCTCTCCCTCCCCCTTCCCTGCGCCGGCGGAGCAGCTCGAGCTCCCGGCGGTGGCGCGAAGGAGTAGGCGCACCGGTGGGGCGGCGGCGCGAAGGAGCCGGCCTCCTTTCTGCAACGGGCGGATGCGATGCGGGCGCGGAGGCAGCGAGGTGGGGCGGAGGCTCCTAGCTCTGCGGTGGCCGGCCTCCCTTGCGGTGGTGGAGGAGGTGCGGTGAGATCCGGCCTGCCCCTCCTCTCCGGCGGCGCTCGCGAGCGGACGAGCACGGCGACGCGAGGCCAGGTGCCCACCCACGGAGCGCCGCCCTTTCTTCACCGGCGCGCCACCCCTCCTATCCGGCGGCCCTCCTTCCTCCTCGCCGGCGCCGGCCACCGCTCGCCCTGCCGCAACCGGATCTTTGGCGCACAGGCCGGCGGCGAACCAGGGGCTCAGGCAGGCCGGATGCGGAGCAAGGCGGCGGTGAGAGCAGCTCCTGGGCGTCGGCGGTGCTGGAGCAAGGCGGCGGTACTCTTCTTCCCTCCGACCGGCGAGCAGCTCCGCCTCGAAGCTATGCGTGGTGGCTAGCGGCGGCTTGGCCGCGACGGCGCCGACCCTATCCTCCCCGCGCCGGCCTCCTCCCTCTGCGACGGCCGACCTCCCCATCTCTCTCGCGTGCTCGCGGCTCGCCGGCCTCCTCCATCTGCGCCGGCTCGGCCTCCCAATCTCTCTGGCGTGCTCGCGGGTCAGCGGCCTCCTCCCGTCGGCGGCCTCCTCCTTCCGCACCGGCTGTGGCGAGCAGCGGCATGCGACGGCGGCGGAGCACCCTGCGCCACGCACCTTCCGAGCAGCACCTGGTGGCGGCGGAGGTGCTCTTGGATGCGGCGCGGCACACCTCGCCACGACGACGACGCCGCGGCGCGCGCGTCCTCATCAGGAGCAGGACGCGGGGACGAACGGTCGGCGGTGGCCATCCTTCCCCGGCAGCGGCGCGGCTTCGACGGCGGGCTACATCTCCGGCAGCTTGGAGGAGCTCCGGTGGCGGAGCAGGACCAGCGGCGGTGGCGCAGGAGCAGGCGCAGGACCTTTGGCTTCCGAGCACGGGCGCGACTGCGCGAGGTCGTTGGGGGCAGCGGCACGTGGTGGGCCCGGCACGGGCTAGCGTTGCCCTGGTGAACGCCGAATCTGAAGGAGACGGGAGGGGCGCGCGATTTTGACGTGCGCCTCCAGGAAGCCGCTGCAGCGCCGAAAACGAGATCCGTCTCCTCCAGGAGACGGATCCAGGCACCGGTGCGGGTGGTCTAAGGGCGTCCAGGATGTGCTTAGAGCAAGTATAATAGATGGCGAGGAACGGGCTGAGTCCAACATGGAAGGGAGAGAAAATAGGAGAGAGAGAAACAAGCAGGCGACATGCAAGACGCCCGCTCAAGCCGGCGACGTGAAGGTGCTGTGCAGCTGCCCCACCGTTCATCCGCACTGCTGCTCATAGAAAATATTAAAAAAACAGTGGGGGTCCACAAATACTGCTGTTGCTGGTTGCATGGGTTCCGCTTTCTTACCGCCCGCTGCAGGCGTGGTTAACCGACTATATACATTGCGCAGAGAGTTCTTATAGCATTTAATACTAAAGTAGTCCATATGCATATAGACCGGCCACAAGAGAATAAAATACATTACTTTTGAGTTCACCGTTTACAAATGAAACGCCAGGGTCACAAGAGGGTTGAGGAGGAGCAACTTTTTATTAGCCACGGACCCACGTTAATTCCTACCGAGTCCTTCACCATTGTGATGGTGGACTTTAACTAAAGGCAGTTGTTGTGGAACCCGTGCTTAAGACTGTCCGGTCCTTTAACATTGCTGATGCCCTAAGTATCTCAATTTTCTGATGATCCAGTACTACTCTGTTGCCAAATTTTGAGTTCTGACGTGGAACGTGTCTGTTCCATGGGAACCTTGGTCAACTTTAGTTGAGTACTTCGGGTCAGTTTAGGTCCCCAAATATTCACCAACTACCCGTCAATCAATCTTCTTTCCACTAATTCAGAGTATTAAATGTAGATTAATGACAAAATATATTCCACGACCCATATCTTAATTTTCGAGACGAATCTAACGAGCCTAATTAGGTCACTCTCAGTGCAATTTTCATGACCACAATTACCTAAACTGAAAACTAGTTAATTGTGCCAGTGTAGTTTCATGGTGATGAAACTCTCATCACATCCCATGAAACTCTCACATTCTCTCTCTTCGCCACGTCAGCATATTTAATGCAATGAAACTCTCTATGAAACTCCACTGAGACTGCCCTTATGTCATGATTAGACAACATCTTGCTACAGTGACCAATCTCTAATGACGGATCAATTAGACTTAATGGATTCGTCTTATAATTTCCAGTCCATTCATGTAATTATTTTTGTAAATAATCTATGTTTAATACTTCTAATAGACCTTAAAAGGATCGCCTCTCTGCCATGCTCGCTCGTTGCAGGTACCTCGTTGCATGTGCGTGTCAAGTAATGCGAGTAATTAAAAGTTTGGCGCAGCTTCGTAATCATAAACCCGCTGAGATCCTTGGCAGTCCGGTAAGAGAAGCTCTTTGTTTCTACTATGAGGTTCAAGTTGTGGAATTCGAGAATAAGGGTCTGTTTGGGAGGGTTCCGGCTCTGGCTTCTCTGGTGGAGCGGCTTCATTGATAGAGTTGTAGGCGTTTTGAAAAATATTTGGCAAAACGGCTTTACCGGTTGGATAGAGATTGTAAAAAATCTAAAATACTCCTGTCTTTTTTCTTTCTTTTTTTCTTTTTTTCCCTTTTCTCCTTTCTTTTTCTTTCTTCCTCCTCACTCCTTATCCATTCACCCCTGGAGGCTGGAGCTCACGCCGGTCCCGCCGCCCGCCGCTGTGCCTCCTCCCGCCGGCCGGCGCCGCGCTTCCTCCCGCTCGCTGGCCCCGCGCTCCTCCCGCGCCTCCTCGCGCCGGCCGACCGCGCCTCCTCCCGCCCGCCCGCCGGCGCCGCCTCCTCCCGCCGGTCGGCGCCGCGCTTCCTCCCGCTCGCCGGTGCCGCGCTCCTCCTGCGCCAACTCCCACCGGCCGGCCGCGCCGGCGCCGCGCCTCCTCCGGCCAGCCGCTCGCGCCTCTTGCCGCTCGCCGGCACTGCGCCACCACCCGCCGGCTAGTCGCGCATCCTCCCGCCCGCCAGCCGGCGCCCGCGCTTCCTCCCGCTCGCCGGCCCCGCGCTCCTCCCCCGCCTCCTCGCGCCGGCCGACCGCGCCTCCTCCCGTCCGCCCGCCGGCGCCGCCTCCTCCTGCCGGCCGGCGCCGCGCTTCCTCCCGCTCGCCGGTGCCGCGCTCCTCCTGCGCCAACTCCCACCGGTCGGCCGCGCCGGCGCCGCGCCTCCTCCGGCCAGCCGGTCGCGCCTCTTGCCGCTCGCCGGCGTCGCGCCACCACCCGTCGGCTGGTCGCGCATCCTCCCGCCCGCCGGCCGCGCCTCCTCCCGCTCACCAGCGCCGCACCTCCTCCAGCCGGCCGGTCGCGCCTCGTGCTCGCCTAGGGGCAGTACCGCCAAACCACCACGTGGAGCCGGGCGGAGCCACGTTTTTGTGGCTCTGTCCGGGCGAAAGGGCTCCAGAGAGCGTGATTTGCAGGGCTCCAGCTACGGAGCCTTACATGAAACCGCCGTTTGGGAGGGCTCCGGCTCGAGCCACTCCTGGAGCCGTCGATGGAGCCCTCTCAAAGAGGCTCTAAATTGGATAGAGTTTCATGGGTATTTCGTATAGTACTGCCTTCATGTTGTGTGAACGTTGAGCTGCCATTGGTTATGTGCCTGCTTAAAAATAAACTGATAAATTGAGCAATCGTTTGGGTTGCAGATTTGGTAATATTTCTCATACAGTTGGCCTTTCTTCTTGTGATCTGGTTGCTTAAAAATAATTACAGTATACAAGATAAATGATTGTCTGTTTTATCTAATTATGCTTTACAGGAGGGCATTAAGATAAACATTTAGCTTCGGTTTTGATTATCACAAGCTAATGGCTATTAGTCACTTCAAGATTATTGTTATAAATATCAAATATACCAAAATATTAATAAATATAAATTGTTGTAAACAAATATATCCATATGTGCTACTCTGTTTTGTCAAAGTAAAATATAAATTCTGTTTTTTAAAAACATGTGTGTGTCGCACGTGCGTTGATGCTAGTTTTTATAAACAAATGGAGTAGTAGGCTATAGTTTTTTTTAAAAAAATTGCATCACGCATGCACGAGAACTTCCTATTTATACTAAAAAAATAAAAGTTCCAATTGAGCAACAAAATAAATAAACAATCCAACATCTCAACAAACACATTGCACCACTCAACATACCTCAAACAGCAAATCAATATTTTAAACATTGCGCATCACTCAGTTCTCGTAAACTTCACAACTCAACATCATCATCGGCCGCTACGACTAGTAGGCTATCATTTGGCCATATGTGATTTGCAACAAAGATTACTTTCCTTTTAAAACAAAAAGGGAAAGCAAAATCTCGTCTGAGTGAAACAGAGTTCTTACTCATTGATTTTTTTCAGTCTCGTATATTTTTTTTGAGTCGGATCAGATTTCATTAAAAATATAACCCCTTGTTACAATTGAGAGTAAAATTACATTGAAATATGTCACTAGGTCTCTACCCTTCGTCTTCCTTGCAACCGGCGCCGTCCACCACTTCGGAAAAATCCATCGCTCTGGAACAACACCAGATCAGAATCGAACCGCAGTCCCAACCAACAGAAGACTCCAGAGACGTAGAGGTCGTAAAAGAGGTGTTGTATGCACAACTACTTGAAAGTGCATCTTGGCCGCTAATTATTTTGGTGATAATGACAAACACAATTTGTAGTATTTAATGGTCAATTGAGATGTGTGCAGGATATAATCAAAAGAAAAATAAGGTTTTAACCAAAGGAAGGCCCCCAACTCCAATTCGGTGTTTAAACTCAAGTCAAGGCTTAAATTCTTTTTGTTTTCGAACTTGAGTATAGGAAACACCGTCCTATAAAGGGGGATGCGAATTGACCGTGTTGAGATGCTAAAAGTGCTTAGAGAGATGACCTAAGTAAGTGTAAGGAACACCGAGCCAACACGTGCACATATGCTATCTTTCCTTCAAATTCCAGAGAGTGTCGTAGTACCGTCCCTAGGTCGGTAGTACCGATATGGGTTCACTGGCGAGTTTTTCCCAGACACTCGGTAGTTCCGACCCCAGGATGGTACTACCGATATGGCCTCACTGTTTCAATTCATGGCAACCATCGGTAGTACCGACCTGAGGTCGGTAGTACCGATAATCGCCGTAAGTGCACAGTAATGGCTAGTTTTGGAGCTTGGGTATTTATACCCCCCCTTCTCCCTCTTCATTTGCTGCTGACCAACCACGGGACAAACACACCCAAGAGCATTCACTCCTCTCCTCCTCTCCCTCCTAGAGCTAAGACTTGATTCCTTTGAGCTAGGGCTTGAGTGAGGAAGTGATTCAAGGTGTGAGATTGAGTAGCTTTGAGTGCACCTTCATCTCCTTCATCTCAAGAGCACTTGAAGCATCTCCGGGCATTGATTCGCGTTTGTTACCCTAGAAGCTTGTTTGTGCCCGATCTACATACTTGTTGTATCCCTATCTATATCTTTGGTTGCAAGAGGTTCCTAGCATCTAAACTCAACTTTTGATTCAAATAGAATTGCTAGAATCGTTCTCCATTTCAAATTTCATTTTAGTCGACTCTGTGTGGCCTGTAGTACCGCCCCAGTGCCGGAAGTACCGACCCCTCGATAGTTCTGACACTACGTCGGTAGTACCGACCAAGTTTTAACTGCTGCATTTTGTTTCAAAAATTTGAAGTGATCCTATTCACCCTCCTCTAGGCATCACAAGGTCCTTTCACTACTGCAGGGAGTAAAAGGCGTCGAAAGCACATCGACCAAATCTTCTGAAGATTGAACCGAACATAATATCCGCCGTTGCCATTAGTAATTACCAACAGCAGCCGGAAGAACAGATCCGCTGCCGCAGGTAGTAACACCTGCGACCGGAAAGACGATTCCACCAGAGGGGGAAACTGATCCAATCCCTCCTCAAAGAGGAAAAGGTCAACATACCTCGATCCCTCAACGAAGAGCACGACGTCTCCAAAGAAGCCGACACATCCTCTGAATGAGATCCAGTACGCCGTGGAAAGTCAGATAAAAAACATCGAAAAGGCGATTCAAAACCTAACCTAATTATTATGGAGGAAAGGAAAACTCAGGAAAAAACCTAACAAAATAGTAGATCAACTAGAGGATCTACTAGAGGATGGAGCCCTCACTCCCCTTGCCACCGGCCAGAAGATCGGAGACGAGGAGGAATGGCGGGCGCTCGCGCAGGGCGTTCCGCCCCAGTCGCCTAGGAGGCGACACTTTTTCGGTCTCATCTCACTTTGTTCTCCTACTCCGATGAGGTTAGGGGTTCAGGGTTAGAGTTTCAGGGTGGGTTCGGGAGTTGTAGGGTGGTGGCTGCTCCACCACGGCCATAGAGGCAGGGCTGGTGAGGTGGCAAAGGTAGGGTGGCGTGGCATGGTGTTGGTGTCGCCAACCGGACAATGGAGGATAGCTGTAGAGCGGTGTCGATGCTAGGGCATTGATGGTGGTGGCAAGAGGAAGAGGTGAACATCGTGGGTGGTCCACCGACGGACCCTAGCCCACCTGGGCCAGCAGGGTGAGGGAGGGTTGGGCATCGGGTGGCGGACGCAGGAGGAGGTGTCGGGGGAGGAGGAGGAGGAGGAGGAGGAGGAGGAGGAGGTAGAGATAGGAGGATTCAAGCTACGGATTTTTTGATCAATGGCTCAGAAAATTTGTGTGAAGAGATATTGTGTTTCACCTAGCTGAGCAGTAGACACTTCCAGAAAAACTTTTTGGTTTACGGTTTGCAATATATATGTCTGTCCGTCTGTGATGACAAAATATCAAAGACATCAAATTAGCCGGCTTGCATAGAGTCTTCCAATAATCCCCACCAAAATACGGTGGCGAAGTGAGCAGAGAAAATACACTTTGCTAGATAATCTATTTGGTGTTACAAACACTTATGCTTTCTTTATAACTTTTACTAAAAATCAAAGATGATTTAACTTAAAACAAAACTAGAATGACTTCTTTTTTGAGCTAAAGAGAGTATGTATGAAAACAGATGAGATCAGCAAAAGTGTATCTTCACGCCCATCAAAAGCAAATTCACCACAAACATACAGCAGCACGATACTAGAACAGATCATCTGAACCAAACACCTACCACTTCAAAAAAAATTTCACCAACTACCCGTCACATCAATCTTCGGACACTAATTGGGAGTATTAAATGTGGATTAATAACAAAATCCATCCCACAACCCCTACCTTAATTTTCGAGACGAATCTAACGAGCCTAATTATGTCACGATTAGACAATGTCATAATGTCATGTTACAGTAACCAATCTCTAATGACGGATTAATTATACTTAATGGATTCATCTCGCGATTTCCAGTCCATTCGTGTAATAAGTTTTGTAATTAGTCTACATTTAATACTCTTAATAGACTTTGAAAGGGAACTCCAAAATTTCTCCAAAAATTTTCACCGAACTAAACAGGGCATAATTAGATCACTAGCAAAAGCACAACCTTGCAGCAATTTTATTTTCGGTTCGTTTTGGCAGGGATAAACTGACCCAGCAACAACCGTTTATTACACAATGGACAAGCACTGCTACACAATGGACATGTCTTCACTGGAGTTCCTTGAGGAAGTCGGCATGGTCAACCAGAACCTATAATGTCAAGGGTAAAATGTCACATTTCTGGTCTACAACTTCCTTTCAAAAGTAAGATTCAGAAACTACTAATCCGGAACATGTCGATCATTTTTATTTTAAAAAAACAAAGGTATGTCTCACTATTTGAATCGATTTGTGCGTGATCCAGATCCAGTGATCTGAATAGCAGCCAGTAATATGATCATGAAACTTTTGAACATTAGGCATTCCTTTGAACAATTGTTTATTGCTGCTTTCTACTTGGAGATTCATGCACATTATCACTTTACATGCATAAATTGATTTGACTGTTGGTTTCCCTACTACTATAGTGGTGGTTCATTCGGTCAAAACTGCCATTTCTCAGTCATGCAGATTAAAATTATCTCTTACCACCATAAAAGAGACGAAACAAATACTCATATTGCAAGTATATTTTGATTAGACAATTACTACATTCATGGGTACAGGTAAGGCATCAATTTCACATCAAGATCCTACCGTTTCTCCCGCATGTTTGCCAAAGGTAGAATTTTGTTTCACAAAGTGATGGCTGGATTCACATATGCCTCGAATTTAAGCTTTGCAACTATGCGTGTTTAGTTTGTGCCAAAAACTTACTATTGATAAAGATTTGAAAAAAGCAGTAGGGCATTTACTGGCTATAAACAGTATAGCGCAGATATGATGGAAGGCATACCACTTTCCAGCCATCTGGGTCAATAAAAGAGGTGATCTTTGTGTTGATCCCAGGAAGCGGCCCTGGCTGCCGCAAAATCTTGCCCCCTAGTTCCTTGGTCGCAAGATCAACAGCCTCTGCACTCTTGTACACATCATTGGTGCCAATAGCAACCTGCCCTTAAATAAGGAGGATCATAAAAATACCCAAAAAAAGGAGGATCATAAAAAAATGGCAAGACCTTGTTAGACAAAATACTGCAGATAAAAAGATTTCAAACGTACCTGAGCATATGCATTGCCCTTGCTATATTCTGTGACACCATAGTTGTAGATCAGCTCCAGAGCAGTTGTCTTGTCCTCATCAGCATAACCCAACTTTGCAATGGTATGCTGTACAAGGCCAAATACATACATTCAGTCTAAAACTGAATGAACACAATTTTCATGGAAGTTCTCTCAGCATTACAAAATCTAGCAAACATCCTTTCAACCCAAATAAGTGAAGGTACCTTATAATCAGGAACATCCTTCTTTCTTAGGAGCTTCATCCCAATTGCCTGCATGACAAGAAATAATATACATCATGTATGAGCATGGGACTGCTGCCCAAGAGATAAAGAAGAAAATATTTAGCATTGTTAACTTCTGGAATACAAGAAGAAAATACCTTCTCATAGAATTTGATAGATCGCTCAAGGTCACCGACACGAAGCATGACTTGGCAAAGAGGCTCAGGCGTCTCAGCCCTCTGAATAAGCGCAAAACGGTAACCATCAGGGTCTTGTGCAAAGGCAATTACAGTGGATCCTCCCTTGACAGGACCAGGTTCACGAGTAATGTTGCCACCCTTGGATTTAATATCCTCAGCCAACTTGTACACCTGCATTTGCATACATACATGATATATCATATATATAAGCATAATTCTGCAGCGCTAGCTGACAGTAGGCATTGCAGATTGACAATGCTTATTACATCCTCATTAGCGATACCGAAATGCCCAAAGCCCTCTCCGATGTCATACTTGTCGACACCATAGTCTGTTGAACAAGAGTTGATCAGTTCATATGAAAAGAGAATTCTGTACTGTGCCACAAACAAAAAATTGGCAGGTCATACTGTATGTCAATTCAAGCGCAAAGTTGGTGTCCTCTGGTCCAAACCCAAGGAAGGCGTTGGTGTACTTCTCCTCAGGAACGTCTCTTTTCCTCAGCAGCTTCATCCCAAAGCATTCCGTGTAATACCTAGCACAATCACAAGTCGACATCAGAAGCTTGGCACTGTAGCTCGAGATATGTTGTTGGAACTGTTTGCTTAAAAATACAGAAGCATATATATACTTGATTGTGCGGTCCAGATCCCCAACACGGTAAACAGCGTGAAGCATCCTCTTGTTGTCCTGCTTGTTCCACTCAAGCACAGCCTCATCAGCTGGCTTCTTCACGGCTTCGCTCCCTGTTGCCATCCCTGGAACAGATTTGACAGGAACTGGGATGGGAAAAAGGTTATGGCAGTTGTGTCATTTGTTCAGAAACTGTGGCAGAGATCATAAGCAATCTTTAGGTGATCCAAATCCTACAGTGCAAGATCCCCTAAGGCCTAAGCAATTAATCAAGAGAAAAAGGAACGCGAAAGATCTGCAGGGCCGCCTGATCCGGACGCCAAGAGCCGCAAATTCATGAGCGCGCAAGGTGAGATGATGGGGGTTTGGAGATGGCTGATCACCTCGGGTTGGATTCCAGCAAGCACAGATGCAGCAGTGAGCTTCTAAACCAGCCAGTGTTGCTGGCACTGCACCTATATATTTTTATACTCCTTAAATTTCAAATTACTCGTCGTTTTGTCTTTCTAGATACATAACAAAGTGAATGTATCTAGAAAAGTAAAAGAGACTAGTAATTTGGGACAGAGAGAGTAATATATAATACTATCACTCAGTGTTATATACAGAGAGAGTGTGTAATATAGTAATTATTATTATTCAATGTTATTGATGCCGATCCGATGACTGAGAGTGCACCACGTCATAGGGTGGGCATCTACCCCTATGCTCATAAAATCCACTCTCACGTATAGACACATACTATTCACACCACTAGTGAAGTTCTTTTTCAACACTAGTATAGCTTATCTCTTGTGATAACCCAGCAAAAGCTGGTGGTGAAATAGGAGAGGTGAACACACTAGCTAGAAGCTTGGATATAATAAGTAAATAATTGGAAAGTGTGAAAAAACATGTCCGCTTTTACCATTCCAAGATCTACGGGTTTAATCTTCACTCTTAATCTGTCTGACAAATCTCACAACATCATTCTTCGTTCTTAATTTTCTATTATTTTTTCTTGGATAATAATTTTTACTTTCTTCTATTCTGTCTCTAGGATCTGCAAAAACGAGTCAACACACTGTCAGGTATTCTTTCTTCTTCTAATTTTGAAAGGAGGCGAGAGCACTACCGATACGTCAGATGCTCTGAATGACTCACATGGAGACTATGAATTTTGGTAGGTAACGAAACATACAGGTCAGTGAAATAAGAGCACTGCCATGCAGTCTGCGGATCGGACCACTCCTGCCAAGACACATGGTACACATTATTGTATGGATCTTTTTATTTCGAAAAGAATTGTAATCTACTGTATGAAGTAGATTATTTTTCTTGAAACGTGATATTCCACAACTTCTCAAAGTTTAGATATAAACTTATGTTAAATTCAGAAGGTGGGAGATGAAAATTGATTCTATAAATTCTTATACTATGTTTCTGATTAGTAACTAATTACAGCACCTATAGTAGAAGTGCAGCGAAGAGGACCTCATAAACTTATAGAAAAAAAACTATATATAGCCGATAGATGAATTATTGTATAATATGATATGACCCTTTTGGAAAAAAACTTACTCCCTTCATCCCGAACTATAAATCGTTTTGACTTTTCTAGATTTATAAATTCTGTTATACACTTAGATACTTCATATGTTTCAAACATGTAGGTCATTTTGATTTTGAAACAGTCCATCTTTGACCATCCAACTCTTGCCTCAGTTTAATTTTGGCCACCGAACGCCAAAACCGAATATATTTGGTCATCTGTTAAATCTTAAAATGATTACTATTTTTATCTCCGATTATTTAAGTGATTCTTGTGGTCATGCCTTTGTAACAATGAGCTTTTCTTTTAAAATGTTGTTCATATCATTTTGTAATTGTTTGTTTACTTTTTCTTATATTGTTGTTTTACACAACAACATAAGAATTATATTAAAAAATAGTGATAAAATAGTGTACAAGAACACTTTAATATATAAAACTCACTGTTATAAACATGTGATCGTAAGAATCACCTAAATCAAAGGTATGGAAAAAAAACAATAATCATTTTAAGATCTAAAGACTAAATTATAAATAAAAATTAAAACTACCCATCAAAACAGCTTGCCAAATTTGAATGACTTTGATAGTTGGATGACCAAAGATACCCGATTTTGAAGTTCGATAGCCAAAACCAAACTGAGTCAAGAGTTGGATGGTCAAAAATGAATCTTTTCCTTTTGATTTTATAGGTGCATAGTTTTTACTATGCGCTTAGTGCATGTCTAGGTGCATAATAATATAATGAATCTAAATTATAGATCATTTTGATTTTTCTAGGTTTATAAATATTATTATGCTCTTAGGCATATACCATATCAAAATGTATACCTATGAACTAAAAAAGCTAAAAAACTTACAATTTTAAACTGAACTAAATATCAAACATCTTTCGTATTAGGAATTTCGAAGTTCTAATTTCGAAACGAGTCCAGATTCACTGAACTTGCTCAATTTTAATTAGGGTCATTAAATTCATTACGCAAAGTTGTACTCATCTGTAAAAAAGTTTTGTAAATAAATTTCATTTAGTACACCATGCATGTAAGATTCTATGGGTGCAAGGCCCTGCAGCCCGATGTGCTGTGCTGATCTTGTTCACAGGCCTCACCTACTAGTGCAAGTGCTTTAACAAAATCATAAAAAGCTAGTGGTAGAGTGCCAATGATTGCTGCTACACATCATTATTGTAGCAACTCAATTATTTGAAAACGTGGAAACTAGGACAGCATGATCCACTTTTGGTATGATAAAAAGATGAGGGAAATAAAAACAACATCATCTTTGATGCTGGTCCCACATGTGAGTTGGTAGTTCTGTACAGTCACTCCGCAGCCGATGTGAGTCGGCTTCAACGTACGATGATGTAGTGGAGAAAAATGTGCCACGTTTGCGGGGAAAAAAATGTTGTAAAGATTCAGAGATGAGGGGTCGATGGAAGGTCTTGTGGTCGGGATGCGCATCTTTTCATTAAGAGAGAGAAAATAGTCCAATTACAGGAATTATTATCACCTCACTTTTTGGACTAAAGAAAAATCAAGTTCTGAAACTTCTATAGTTCATGTTGGTTGCTGCCAGATTTACCTCACTTTAAGACAAAAAAAAACTTTGGCTGGTTGGTTAATCGATCTGTTTGAATGTGATTTAGGGCGTGTTTGAGACTACTCTACTCTAGTTTTTCCAACTCTGCTCCACCAACTCCACCATGGAGTAGCTCTAAAGTGGAGGTTTTTTTATAAGAGCTTTAAAGTGGAGTTTATAGAGCAACGGTTCTGTTTGACATGCAGTCTAGCTCCAGCTATAGAAACACAAGGCTTCCCTTAGAAAAGTCCAATATACCCCTAAATTATGGGCCCACATGTCAGTCTCTTATCTTTTTCCCCTTCTCTCTTTGCCCCTTGCATGTCCTTTGCTCACCGCCATGGGACTGCGGGAGGGAGCGACAGGCGGGATTGAGTCATGGGGGATGCAGGCGGATGGAGTCGTCGGGCACGCGACAGGCGGGATGGAGTCGTCGGAGGCCTGTACGGCCGCCGATGCCTGCGTCCGCGCCGGAGGACAGGGAGTGGCGGGCGGGATGGAGTCGCCGGGCATGCGGGCGGGATGGAGTTGGCGGCAGGCGGGATGGAGTCGCCAGGGTCCGGCTGCGAATATACCCGCACCGCGCCGGAGGTCAGGGGCGGCCTTTCTCCTCATCCGCACCACATCGAAGGCCAGGGAGTAGCCGGCGGGATGGAGCGGCCGCGGATGCCCTCGTCCGCCCTTCACTGCAGCGGCGGCTTGACCGGGTCGAGCGGGGAAGAGCCGGCGGCGCCGAACGACCTAGGAAGGAGAGGATCGCGGCGCGAGCTCGTCCCCGTCAGATGGAGGAAAGAGGGAGGGGCGCGGGCGAGCTCGGAGGGAGGGAGGATGCGGCTGGTGGCGGCGTGGGGGGAAAATAGAATCGAACCGGTACGTGTGTAACGAGTGGCAATGGTGGGTAAATAACTAAGAACTTCACGAGAAAGGTTCAAAACTTGGATTTCGGGAGCACCTCTTGAGGTACTCCAGGAAAAATGTGGAGTTGGACTTGAACTCCACTTTTTTAGGAAGCAAAGTTTTAGGAGTTGTAGGTGTTTGGTTAGACAAAGTTGGAGTAGAGTTGTGAAACCTGGAGTGCAGCAGTCCCAAACAGACCCTCAGCTCTAGTGTGATTAGAACCAGAAACTCGTGTCTATCGGGTCTCTCCTTGAGCGAGCAGAGTGCCCTATATACAGTCGTCGGCTGGCAAAATTCAGAACCTGCACGTTCTAAAATTCTAAGGTCAGGACAGAAGGTTCACGTTACCATTGGTCCAGTTCTTAGGGCGCTGCAAGAGGCACCCTGTTCTCAGGAGGGGGGTCGACGACGATGGACGGCGGCGGCACGTTCACCGTGTCCGCCGCCTCCGTCGTCTCAAGCTCCCTGTGGTTGTAGGACGCTCCGGCGAGCTGCAACAGAAGCAACCACGCGCAAGCAACCCTCATCAAGAGTTTCCATTTCCTTGCTTGACGAAACAGGAGGGGACGAAGGATCTTTATACTGTGCCGCCGCAGGCCGGAGCGCTGCGCCTGCGTGACATGCCAGAAATCTGTGGGTTCACTCTAGCAGCGGCAGCAAATCCCCCAACACAATAAAAAATCTCTGATTTTTAAACAATTTTGCCCCTTTTCAATATGATAATAATATAGGAGGATAAGAAAATAAATACTCTATGTGGAGTATGTGTTGAAATAAAAAAATCTTCGGAGTATATCTATTCTTTTCTTCAAAAGAAGATGTTCTATCTAGCTAGCTATCCATCCACGCCCTACTACATTTGTCTCAAAGAAGTATATCTCTAGGATTTTTATATAGATTATGGTCTATTGATGATGATTTTTATCCTCGTTAAATGACTTACCACGTAGGTAAAATGCTGACATGACAACAAAAGTAATGAAGAAAAAGAGCAAAAATTATAGAAATGATTTTCTGATGAAGAAATGCAGTTTTCTCTTCATGCAATGCATCAAGAAAGCATGAAATCGTCATTGGAAAAAACCACCAGTTTCTAAGAGTCTCGTGCCACTGCATGCTCGCCATTGGAGGAAGATAGAGTTGAAAGAGAAAAGAGAAAACAATTATTACCCGTCCACTATGGAAGATAGTTTCTATAAATTATTTCTTTGTGATTTGATTTTTATTGTGATTGTGTCAAATTTGTGGGAAAAGAAAAGAGAAAGAAAATAAGTAAAGTAAAGAAAAAGAACCCACTGCATGTCAATGACCCGATACTAAAGAGTCTTCCTTTAGTACCGACTTATCAATACCAGTTATACGGTGGTTCCCAACTAGTATGGAAGACACTTTCCTGCAGCAGTGGTCAGCAAAAGCATATCACGACGCCCATCACAGGAAATCACACCACAAACACAGGGCACGAAACCAGAACAGATTATCACAGTGAACCAAACACCCATTCAACCAGGCAAGCTGATACATTGTAATAGACACAAGTTGCTAGGTAGCAATTGCATACTACTAACAGAGGCGTAACCACACAGCCAATCCCAAAGATCGCTAGCAAAAGCACAGCCCTGCAGCAATTTTATTTTCGGTTCGTTGAACCACCAACAGCCGTTACATTACATCATGGACAAGCACTGCTACATCCTAGCATGGCACCTGGGCGTCCCGGTCGTCCTCACTGGAGTTCCTTGAGGAAGTCGGCGTGGTCAACCAGAACCCATAATGTTAAAGGTAAAATGTCACCTTTTCTGGTATAGTACTTTCTTTCAAAAGTAAGATTCAGAAACTGATACGAAACACGTTGCTCTTTTTTTAAAAGAAAAAGAAGATATATCTCCCTATTTCAACCAATTTGTGCATGATCCAGATCCAATTATCTGAATACCAAAAGATATGATCATGAAACGTCCGAACATTACACATTCCTTTATACAATTATTTATCACTGCTTTCTACAGGCAGATTCATGCCCATTATCACTCTTCCTTCGTTACAAATTGTAAGTCGTTTTGGTAGGTTAATAGATATTATTATGCATATAGACTGTGCACCTAGAAAACAAAATTGACTTACAATTTAGAACAGAGGGGTACATGCTTAAATTGATTTGACCGTTGGTTTCATTACTAGTGGCGGTTCATTTGGTCAAAACTGCCCTTTCTCAGTCATTCAGATTAAAATTATCTCTTACTCCCTCCGTCTCAAATTACTATTGGTTTTTCTATACGCATCACTTTTGCTATGTATCTAGACATAAGTATATATATAGATGCATACTAAAATGTGTGTATCTAAAAAAGCCAAAACAAATAGTAATTTGGGACGGAGTTACCTCTCAAAAGGTAGGAGAAGCATGATCAAAGAACCAAGAAAAATAAAGCAGATTGCAAGTAAATTTGGATGAGATAATTGCTACATTCATGGGTTTAGGTAAGGCATCAATTTCACATATTAAGGTCCTACCGTTTCTGCCACATTTTTGCCAAAGATTCTTTATTTGTCTCCCAGGGTAGTATTCTGTTTCACAAACTGATGGTTGGATTCACATATGCATCGAATTTAAGCTTTGCAAGTACAAGGCGTGTCTAGTTTCTGCCAAAAACTTGCTATTGATAATTTACTGGTTATAACAGTATAGCACAGATATGATGGAAGGCATACCACTTTCCAGCCGTCTGGGTCAACAAAAGAGGCGATCTTTGTGTTGATTACAGGTAGCGGCCCTGGCTGCCGCAAAATCTTGCCCCCTAGTTCTTTGGTCGCAAGATCAACAGCCTTGGCACTCTTGTAGACATCATTGGTGCCAATAGCAACCTGCTTACATAAGGAGGAATGGAGGATCATAGAAATGGCAAAACCTTATATTAGATAAATACTGCATATAAAAAGTTTCAAACGCACCTGAGCATATGCATTGCCCTTGCTATATTCCGTCACACCATAGTTGTATATCAGCTCCAGAACAGTTGTCTTGTCCTCATCAGCATAACCCAACTTTGCAATGGTATACTGTACAAGGCCAAATATATTCAGTCTAAAATTGAATGAATACATCTGAGGAAAAACACTGCAGGACATTTCACTCATCCCTATAGATCTAGCACTATTCTTTCAGCCCCTAGTAGTTGAAGATACCTTATAATCGGGCACATCCTTCTTTTCTAGGAGCTTCATCCCAAGGGCCTGAATGACAACAAATAATGCATCATATATGAGCATGGGGCTGCAGCTCAAGAGACATAAAGAAGAATATATTTAGCATTTCTAAACTTCTGAAATAGCCTGCCCTTACATAAGGAATGAATGTACCTTCTCATAGAACTTGATAGATCGCTCAAGGTCACCAACACGAAGCATGACTTGACAAAGAGGCTCAGGTGTCTCAGCCCTCTGAATAAGCGCAAAACGGTAACCATCAGGGTCTTGTGCAAAGGCAATTACAGTAGATCCTCCCTTGACGGGACCAGGTTCACGAGTGATGTTGCCACCCTTGGATTTAATATCCTCAGCCAACTTGTACACCTGCATTTGCATACATGATATCATATAAGCACAATTCTGCAGTGCTAGCTGACTGACAGTAGGCATTGCAGATGTTGACAATGCTTACATCCTCATTGGCGATACCGAAATGCCCAAAGCCCTCTCCGATGTCGTACTTGTCGACGCCATAGTCTGTTGAACAAGAAGTCGATCAGTTCATATGAAAAGAGAAACATATCCATTGCTAGGCTTTCTTATCAGGTTGACACACGCATTATGCGAATATGAAGTATTGAAGTACTGGCCACAAACAAAAATTTGGCAGGTCGGTGAACATACTGTATGTCAATTCAAGTGCAAAGTTGGTGTCCTCTGGTCCAAACCCAAGGAAGGCATTGGTGTACTTCTCATCAGGAACGTCTCTTTTCCTCAGTAGCTTCATCCCAAAGCATTCGGTGTAGTACCTAGCACAATCACAAAGTCAGCGTCAGAAGCGTGACACTAGCTCGAGATGTTGAAACTGTTTGCTTAGAAATACAGAAGCATATACTTGATTGTGCGGTCCAGATCCCCAACACGGTAAACAGCATGAAGCATCCTCTTGCTGTCCTGCTTGTTCCACTCAAGCACAGCCTCATCAGCTGGCTTCGCAGCTTCGCTCCCAGTTGCCATCGCTGGTACAGAAAGTTCACACATTTGATAAGAAGAAAAGGGGAAAAAGGTATTGAGCAAAACAGAGCCAAGCACAAGGAGTCCAGAATATGGCAGTTGTGTCATTTGTTCAGAAATCAGAATAGTAGTGCTTCAGAAGCTTATCAGTTCAGGAACATCCAATTGGTCAGTGATTTTCTTTTTTTTTAAAAAGCATATATTTATCAGATATACTACTCTACTCTCTGCTGTAAGCCTGCAAATCCCAATCTCTCATTAAAAACAAAAGCAATGCTCCTTTTTCTTCACTGTCGTCTTTCAATCGCAATCCCAAACCAAATTAAAACCACTGATAAAAGTAGCAGCTCAACCAAGACCCAATGCTCCCCCTTTAGACCTCTAAAAACGCAACTAGCCATCTGGTACACCCTCACTAGTCCTCGAGTTCCCTATCCAGTTTGGGAGAAGGTCAGAAGGGAGCACTGAAATGTGACCCCCTAGTGCAAAAAAAAAAAGGAACAATCTTTAGACCCGATGGAATCAGGAAAAGAAACGCAAAATCGACAGCGTCTCCAGGAACCGCGGAATCGTGAGCACGCGAAGGGTGAGGGGAGAGAGGAAATGGTGGGGCTTAGATATGGATGATGCTCACCTTGGATTGGATTCGGACTGCGGTCTCGATTCGATTCAATCAGGGAGCACGCACAGGCGCAGCAGTTCTTCCTCCTTCCGAGGAGTAGATGAGTGAAGGCACTGCTCTGTACTCTATATACAGCCTACACTCCACAGGAGACATTCTTCGGGCCGTTACGGCGGATTGATCAAATCCGATTCGGCACTATTCCGGACGTTAGCATCGGACGGGTTCGCGTCTGTTGGATCTTAAAATGCTCAATCGTCAGCTGTTAGATCTAAAGTTCAGCGAGTAAATGTTGTAAGTATGTTGCGAGTCATGTTTCGAGCATGTTGAGTGCAACATCCAAAAATCAGCATGCCTCCTCCCTCCTCCCCCATGTGGCGACTATGTTGCGACTATATTGCGACCATGCTGCGACCCGTGTTGTGTGCAACATCCAACATCAGGAGCTCTCCTCCCCCTCCTCCTCGACACAAATCCCAACATCACATCTCTGCAACATCGAAACTCAACATTCAAATTTAATGTTTGCAACACCCAACAACACGTGTCTGTAACATCGAAACTCAACATCTGCAGCATCGAAAATTAATGTTTGCAACATCGAAAAATTTAGACCTAATTTTGAAACATTCGCATGGGACACTCGCAACAAGTGAAGAACACGGATGCAACATGTGCACAACGATTTTCAACATGAACGAGAAACGATTGCATCGTGAAGACGAACGTTTGCAACATGCCAAGAACATTGTTACAACACCGATATACAACAATTGCAACATCAAAAACAAAAAAAAATCCCAAAACAGGAGGAGGCAGGAGCTCCCCGCGCGTGCGCCCGCCGCGGCGGCAGGAGCTCCTACGACCGCCCTCTAGCCGCAGGGATGGCCCGCCCTCCTCCCGCGCCGTCGGCGAGCTCCCACGCCCGGCCGCAGGGAGCTTCGCACTGGACGCAGGCGAGCTCCGCGCGGAGGCGGCTGCCCGCACGCCTGGTCGCAGGAAGCTCCGCCTGTCCGAGCTCCACCAGGCTCGATCTACAGGGAATGAGCCCACAACTCTGGATCCGACATGAGGGGGAGAGAGGAGAGGAGCCGGTCACCGGATCCGCGTGCACTGGCGCGTCCCGGTGGCGGCGGCTCGGCCTCCCAGCACGCGATTGAGTGGCGCCCGACACCGGTCGGCCGCACGGCAAGCACCGGCAGGCCAGCAGAACTCGCCCCCTCCTTCAATTCCTTGCCGCATGGGAAAGGGGAGCGCACGACATGGAGGAGGAGCACCTCCGGCGCGCACCCACGACGGCGCCAGGGACAGCAGGAGCTCCCCCGTGTCCGCGGCGGCGCGCGGCCGGGGTTGAGCTCTCCTGCGCGCACCCACGACGGCGGCAGGAGCTCCCCCTGTCCGCTCTGCGCGTAGCGTCCGTCGCAGCTCGCCCCCTGTCCGCTCCCGCGCGCAACGTCTGGCTCCATGGATCTTCTTTTGGCGAGATGCACAAGGGAGAGAGAGGCAGAAGAGAGAGGGCCACGGGGAAAAAAGAGGGCGAGAGAACGAGTGGTTGAGAAGACTCTGGTGGCGTCGTCTGATATTTTGCTTCCCTCCTGGATTGGAGCATTATCAAATCCGATTTGGACGGTTTGCAGGAATATACTAGTTGTTTGGTTGAGGTTAAGAGTTTGTTATTTTTAACTTGATAAATTTTGTGATTTGCCAATTGTTAAAAAGATTTTAAAAAATGCCAAGTAAAAAACTACATATCTAAAAGTTAAGTTTATTATATTTAACTTACCAAACTACTCCCTCTGTATCGAAATACATGTCGAGTTGACCTTTTCTCACAATTTTTACCAATCGTCTTATTCAAAAAAAATTATTGCAAATGTATAAAAGGATAAATCAAGTTTAAAATACCTATAATAGTAAAACATGTAGCAAACAAAGTAGATCATAATTCTATAATTTTTTGAATAAGACGAATGGTCAAAGTTATAAAAGAAGTCAATAGCAATAAATATTTCGATTAATAACATCAGAGCTAATAAAAGGTTAAGCATCTTTTGCACTACGAAACTCTTCAAGAAGGTCAAACTTTGAAACGAGTCCAGGTTCAATGAACTTGCTCAATGTCAAGGCCCCCTGTTGTGCTGTTCTTGTTCACAGGCCTCACCAACTACTGCCAGTGCTTTTAACAAAATTTCTCCCCAATTCTCTGTCATGAAAAGCTAGTGTCGAGTGCTAATGAAAACGTGGAAACAAGTGGTAGGACCGAGGAGAAATGAAAACAACATGATCTTTGATGCTGGTCCCACATGTCAGATGTTCGCTTGGTTGTTGTTGGTTTGTTGTGAGAGAAATACCGATAAATGACCGGTGATTGGTGGCTGGTGTTGATTTAATGTGTGAAAAAAATATTGTTAGTTGATGACTGATAAGGGTAGTCCCAATGACAAGTTTCTTGTAGTAGTTTCCAAGAGGAGTTAATGTCAATAGAAACCATCCTCCTCAATGCTTGGTTTCTATATTATTTTTTTTAGGCATCAACGGTGGGCAGAGATTGCCCACCTGAACTTCAAATTAAGAGCGCAATGCTCAGATGGATCCTTTTACAACGCCGGCACGGGTTTCTATATTAATCACCATACACTGAATACTTTAAATGCAATGCACAAATAGGAGAGATCATGTGTGGCAACTAAGCTGTAGAACACACGCTGTGGCAATGAGAGAGAATCACATCCTCCCCCCGCCTGTACAGAAACATAGGGTACTTCCACATCAAAAATCAAAGGACAGTAAAATGGTAATCAGGACATGTTTTATACTCTATCTTCACAAGTGCAGTCAGGTACTGGCCGGTAGAACATCTGAGACCGGGTAGCTGCTGCTTATCCCCCACCAGAGACTGCTCGATGCTTTCCACCGAAATTCGTCAACCATGTGAGTTTTGTTTGAATCACTTGCATAGGAAACTTCTTTGATCTCCCGCGAATCAATTTTACTACCCATATAGACAAATCCGAGAAAGTAAAGGCATGGATTTTAATTTTTCCTTCCGCCATGGAAGCAGCGTTGCAATCTCCCTTCCATTGTTCACTGAATCTCATTGTTGTCGCTTCTCCTTTGATTCTATTCTCTTCCATTGATTTCTTGCCAGGCTTGCTGGGAGGTTCGGGGAGATCAATTGGCAGGAAGAATGCCCATGCTGCCGCCACTAGGCAAGGCCGGCAAACATGTGCGGCAGCACCGCCCGCGCAGACAAGCGCCGCAACACCGCAGATGCTGGGGAGGCCGGGTCACGGTGCATGCGGGTCTGCGGGAGATGCACGACGCGGGAGAGGAGGCGAGCGGGAGCCGACGGCGCCACGGTGGTGAAGGCGGAGCACGAGATTTAGGGGAGAAGGACTAGACGCTGGTGGTTTCTTCCCAACGGGGAAAATGCGACGTGTCCACGCGCATCGTTCCTTGCGTGGACGCGGTTCCTTTGTGCAGAAATGGTTTCTATGTTTCTCTTCTCCCCCCTCTTTTAACTCCTATACCACATTGGCAAAATATTTATGATATACCCTAATTAATATACAGGCGTGGAACAATTTTCATACATTTTCGAAAACAAAGATCAACATTTCAAACGAAACAACGACTCGCAGCGCTCGTGGTCGGCTGTGCTCGCGGCAAGGCCGAGCTCCCAGTCGGCGGATCTCACGACCTGGCCGAGCTCGCGCCCGGTGGAGGTCACGACCAACGGAGCTCACCGCCGGGGCGAGCTTGCCTCCTGTGGAGCTCGCGGCCTGGACCAGCGACGATGCGCGCGGGGGGAGGGGGACTGTCGGGGTTATCTACCGCCGGACAGTAAATTTGTATCGATCGTGTGTCGGGCTCGAATGGTTAGCGCGAGAGACAACGGGATTTATACTGGTTCGGGCCTCCGAGGAGTAACACCTTACGTCTAGTGTCGAGCTGCCGTGTTCCCACGCTAGGGTTGTTTGTAGTAGGGGTTACAAACTGGTCGGGAGAGGGTGTCGAGCCCAAGTCCTTGAGTATGGGTGTTTGGTTCGTCAGATCGTCAGCCAACCCTTGTGACGGTTGCCCTCCTCTCCCTTTTATAGACGCAAGGGGGAGGGGCAAAAAGGGGAATAAAAGAAGAGTTACAGTGTCTGGTCGCTGGGATGTCCTCTCGCGTGTCGCTGTCCGTCAGGGCGCATTGAAGAGGAGCCGCTCCGTGTTGTCGTAGCAGCTGCCGCGTGGCCGGGCGGAGTTGTTCATTTTGGGACGCCTGGCGCTTCCTCCGAGTAGTTTGGTGGCGACTCAATGCGTCCGAGCACGGGATGAGTTCGCCACGTTGAGGCCTAATCGTAGGCCTGCGCTCGTCGTAGGGGGCACTCGAGTGCCTCGGGTGGAGTTTGCGTGCTGCAGGGTTGGACGTGACGGCGATTTGATGGCTGCGCGGCTGATCAGAGCCGCATTAAGGCTTCTGTCAGGGCCGGCTGCCCGCGTGGGCTGCCAGCTGGTGCGCCTGCATGGCATAGGGGACTAGCGCCCCACGCGTCGTAGCGGGAGGGTTCACATGCTGGGGTCGCGCCACGTGGTACGGCTTGTGTCCTGGTCGGAGACGGGGAGTGCTCGTGCGAACGAGCAACTTGTCGTGCGAGGCGGAGACTTGTCGGAGGGGGTTCCTCTAGTGGGGAACTAGTCGGAGAAGCTCCCAACTAGTCGGGAACAAGACGTCTTGCCAGTGCCAGTGATGGTCTTGACTGGGGTCCTCAGTCCTCCTCGTCTTGAATCTTGGCCTCCACGTTGTCAATCTTGGCCTTCACATTGTCAATGGTGTCAGAAGACATCACCTTGAGAGAGATTATCTCGCCGTCAAAGGGGGCCCTAATCTGGGCCCTCGTCAGTAGCCCCCGAGCCTGAGAGGGAGTCAAGGACTCGCGCACAGGCTCAGTTGAAAAGGCTTTTCATCGGTCTTCATGTTTGGTTGTCCCGGTGGGTGCGCACGAGCGCATCCGCCGGATGTAGCCCCCAAGCCCACGAGTGAGTTGTAGACTCGCTCGTGGGGTTTTAAGCTTCTGAGGTGTTGTCGTAGCCTTAGATTACTCTGTTGGGGCAGTCATGGCTGTCGTAGCCGTCGTGGGCGCCGCGGACGTCGTGGGCGTCGTGGGCGACACGGGCGACGTGGATGACGTGGGCGGTGCGGACGATGCGGGCGGTGCGGATGATGCGGGCGGCGCAGGTGCCTCGGCCGGTATGGCGGACAAGATGGTTTGAAGTGACGGAGTGGAGACGGTTCAAGCCCCCGGGCCCAGCGAGAATCGAGGCGCCGCGCGGGTGGACGCCAGTCACGCCGGGGCACGCGCATGCGGGTGGGCGTTTCTCTGGCACGGTGGGCCCGGCATTGAAGGCTGGTGGCCGCGCCCCTTCCTTTTAACCGCGCGTCGGCCGAAGACTTGGGACTTTTACTCCTTTGCCTTCTTCCTCTGCCCTTGTCTCCCGCTTCTTCCGCTTTCCTGCGCCCGCAGCGCCGCCATCATTCTCGCCGCAGTCTCGCTCGAAAGCTCGCCGCCGCCATGTCGAACTGGACGCGCTCCAACGTGACCCGCTCGATGCTGCGTCGCCTCGTCGAAGCCGGGCAGCTTCCTCCACTCACCGACGCCGTCGAGTGGAAGGTGCCCGGCGAGGAGTCCGTGCCGCGCCCGCCCAAGGGGTACGTCGTGTCGTTCGTGGCCTTCCACGAGCGCGGCTTCTCCGTCCCCGCCGGGCGGTTCATCCGAGCAGTCCTCTACGAGTACGGGATCCAGTTGCAGCACCTCAACCCGAACAACATCCAACAGATGGCGGTGTTCGAGGCGCTGTGCGAGGGGTACTTGGGGATCAGTGCCCATTGGCACCTCTTCAAGTACTTCTTCATGTTCGCGTGCCTCAAGGACGGCTCCAAGGCGGTGACGATCGGTTACGCCAACCTTCGGATGAAGCAGGGCCGGGGCGATAGCTACATCCCGTTCTCGCTGACCAGCTCGAACAGCGACTGGCACAAGGGGTGGTTCTATCTTAGGAACGACCCCGAGTTCGCGTTGCTGGCGTTCACCGGGAACTCCATCACGCAGGGGTTGAGGAATTGGACCGACGGCCCCCGAAGGTGGAGCAGGAGAAGATGCTCAAGGACCACTGGGCGGCGCTGACCCACCTCCGAGAGGCCAAGGTCAACCTGGCGACCGTCATTGGCCAGTACCACGCCCGGGGAGTCGTCCCACTTCGGAGGCGGCCGTTGCACCTCTGCGAGATGACAGCCGACAGAGCCCCCTGGGAAGGGACCGTAACCGCGCCTGAGCTCCCGTCGCTGAACGAGATCCAGCGCCATGTGGCGCTGGCGATCGGGAAGTCGACCTTTGTGTGGCCGCCAACGCGGCTTCTTCCGATGCTCCCCAACGAGGAGACTGAAAAACTTGTAAGTGATTTCTTCTTCCGACAAGCTTCCCGACGAGCTTGGTGTCTTGAATTGACTGTTGACCTTCTCGGAGATCCTTGACGATCGTTGACTCTCTCACTCCTTGCTTTTCAGTTGAAGAGCTCCCGCCTTGTGCCTGCGAAGGCGCCTCTCCCGGAGGAGGCGATCTTCAAGCGCAACCAGGCGGCCGCGGAAAAGCGGCGGGCCGCGCACAAGGCGCAGCACAAGGAGAAAGAGATCGCGAAACGCGATCGGAACGACAACCGCATCAAGCGCCGCAAGGCGGGGGAGCGCAACATCTCCTCCGACGAAGATCCGTCGTCGCCGCCGGCGTGGAGCAGAGATGAGCCCAGCGCCGCGGTCGACTGGAGCGACATGTCCGAGTCGCCCTCACCTTCGCCACACCGGGCGGCGGAGGTGAGCTCGTCGCGGCGGCCAGAGCCGGCCGCTCGCGAGAAGGGGGCGGGCTCGAGCTCGCGGTCGGGGGCCCGCCCCGTCCGAGAAGATCAGAGAGTGACCTGCTCTCACACGACTCCAGGCGGCCCTGGCACCTCCGAGGGGCGGAGGGATCCTCCTCGCCGGGATGATCCGCCCAGGCGGCCGGCGGAGCACGAGCCCTCGCCCCGTCACCTCTTCGACGGTTCCGACCGCCCGGATGCAGACTCCCTGAAGAGGCGTTCGTCAAAGGCGAGGCCGACGACGCCGACGCCTGCACGGAGTGCGCCGCAGGGGGTGGGCACGAGCGCTCCCCCGCGGCACCTCCAGTCTTTGGTCATCCGGGGCGGCGGGGCCCCGGACGCGCATGTTCCCCCTCTCCGCCGGCGGGGGTCAGGGCCCGGCCTCCGACGCGGCGGAGGTCGGGAGGACAGCCCCCGAGCCGCCAAGGGAGCAAAGCGCCGCCCTTAAGCCGGAGGGGAGGAGTAGGCCAGCCCCCGAGTCGACGGAGCGTCGGGGGTCGGCTTCCGAGTCGGCTGTGGCCAAGCGATCAGCCCCCGAGCAGGGCTCGTCGGACAGGCCAGTGAAACGGGCCCGCGTCCGCTCCAGCATGTAAGCTCCTGCCCGCTATCTTCTGCCGTTCTTGATTCCTTCATCTTGTTCATTTCTTGATTTTGATTTGTCTTTGTTTCAGCCGTGCCGACACCGGCGTGCTCAGCCTCGCGCCTCTGAAGCGCGCGGTGCTGGGCTATCTTCTGCCGTTCTTGATTCCTTCATCTTGTTCATTTCTTGATTTTGATTTGTCTTTGTTTCAGCCGTGCCGACACCGGCGTGCTCAGCCTCGCGCCTCTGAAGCGCGCGGTGCTGGGCGCGCGCGGCCAGCAGTCCGAGCCCCGCTCGCTGCCCCCCTACGCCGAGCCGCTGGCGGGGCAGACCCAGAGCGGGCTGACCGTGGCCACCGAGGTGGTCGAGCCAACGGCGTCTCCGCCTCCATCAGGCGTCGACAACTCGAGCGGGGAGCAGATGGCTCCAGAAGTGATCGTGACCCCGAGCGGCGACAGAGCCGCTGGTCGTAGCCACCTCGGGTGGCGGGGATGTCGTGGCGGCGTCCTCCAAGCAGATCACGCCTCCGCCACCGCCGGCCGGGGGACACGAAATCGAGGCGGCGGCGGCGGCGGAAACTCCAACGCCTGCGGCTGTAGGATCTAGGATACCGACTAGAGGGGGGTGAATAGGCGGTTTAAAATCTAAAAGCACAACACTAGAGAAATTTAATTAGAACCACAAGGGGGATTAAAATTCTAGCTCATCTATTCCTATGTTGGTGGTTTGCAACCTAGGGTGACAAGATAAAATTCAATCTCTAGAAAGTAAAAGCTCAAAGTAAAGTACTTGAAAGGAAATTGAGCAAAGAAATAACCGAGCACAAGAGACAAATTTTATCTCGTGGTATCGATGACTTGCCGGTCACCCCTAATCCACATTGAGGTGGATTCAATGTTCAACCGCTCCTCTATCAAGGCACTGCTTGATCATGAGCCGGTTAGAACCAAAGAACCACTCCACACCTCGATTTCACTAGAGTTGCTCTTCAACGCTCCGGCGAGGTGAGCACAAGACCTCTCACAACAAGAAATCCGGAGCCACGCACAATCTTCTTGCGAGCTTCAACGGATTCTTCCACCACCAAGCCGTCTAGGAAGCGGCAACTTCCAAGAGTAACAAATCAACCACTTGCTTGATGATTCCCTAGTGCCACAAAGATCAAAACCTTGATGCAATGCACTAGATGCTCTCAATCTCACCAAAGATGCAACCGCTAAGCAAAGTGAGTGAGAGAGAGGAGAGGGAGAGCTCTACAATGGAGTATGAACCTTTCAAAGTGCCAAGAGAGGCTCTCCCAATCCGGCCATGGAGTATTTATACTCCCCCTTCCCGTTACTAGCCGTTATGTCAAAAATGCGTACCTCACGAACTGTCCCCGATGCCCTCACAGACTGTCCGCGTTTGAATTCCAACAGTAAAAACGCGAAGTCAACTACTGTCAGAGATGCCCGTTGGGCCGGGCGGACTGTCCGCCAGGACCCTGCGGACTATCCGCCAGGGCCTCGCGGACCGTCCGCGGGCAGGCCGCGGACCGTCCGCCCAGTCCGCCCGAGCTGCGCACCGTTCTGTATGTTTCGAGATTAATTTCGGACCGTCCGCCGAGGACCCGCGGACTGTCCGCCCGGAAGAGATTTTTTCTCGAAAAACTTTGCCAAAAAACTCAGATATTAAATAAACTTCAAAGGCCCACGGACCGTCCGCCCCAAGGGCCCGGACTGTCCGCCCCACAGCTGAAAACTGACTTTTCTCAAGATTTTCAACGAAACCTTTTTATCTTTTGAAAATACCACTCATCTAAATGCAATGCATGCAAATTCTTGATCAAAGTGGCACTATGGAAAGTCAAGCCAATGAAATTGACCCCTCTTGATAGTACGGCCATCTATCCTATCAATCCGGTCATTTATCATCCTCTAATCACCTTATGACCGGCAAAAATAAAAACCCTAGCTTTTACCTTTGCCTTTAGCTCCTTTCCAACTCATGACATACAAGCCATCCTTTTTCATATCCCATGAACTCATCATTTCATCGGACTAACCTATTCTTATATCTCAATAAAAATGTTAGTCCACAATGATTGTCATTAATTACCAAAACACGAATTAGGGGCCTAGATGCCTTCAACGGCGACGCAGGCGGGCGGGTACGTGGCGGAGGCGTCGACGACCAGTGCCATGTCCGCCGGCACCCTTGGGATCATTGATTTCGACGCTCCCGACCTGCCGAGCAACGGCCGAGACATTTACGAGGCCGTGCTAGAGCGCATACTGGGCGAGACGGAGGGGTCGGAGGTCATGGCCCCTGAGTCCGCCGCCCCCACGGTCGTAGCCTCGGTCAAGGTGGTGGAGCCGGTCGGTGAGGAGCCCGCGGCTGACGCAGGGGCTTCCGAGCCTTCAATCGCGGCGGAGGCAACCGAGGAGGGCCACGGGGAACCCGCTGTCGGGGCGGAGCTGATCCTCGCCGCGTCCTCTACCTCGACCGCGGTCGCGGATCCGGCTGCGGCAAGCATACCGGAGCCGCCGTCACTTCAGCTTGCCGCCCCTGTCGACGAGGCGGCACCCACGGCGAGCCCGATCCTCCCGACCCTGCAAGGACACGAAGCCCTCGGGAGCGCGGCGAGAGCCGCCTCCCCGGAGATCCAAGAGATCGGGGAAGGCTCCGGCGCGGGCCTGTTGCCGGAGTTTGAGGAGGGTGGCGCTCGAATCTCCGATCTTGTGCGCTTCCCGTGGATGGCCGCCTACGAGGCGGGAGTGTCCGACGACGAGGACGAGGAGTCCGAGGCGTGCTGACGTCTCGAGCGGGGTCTCGAGCGGGCTTGCTGCGCGTTCAACGAGCTCATCCTTCCCGCGACGACGGTAAGTATCTTCGAACCGGGATTTCGATTTTGTCTCCTGTGTTTCCGCGAATCTTACGATCCGTATCTTCTCGTCCGATGCAGGTACTCGCGAGGTGCGGCAAGAAGAAGGCGCGCACCATTGTCGAGCTTCAGGCGGAGAAAACCTAGCTGGAGATGCAGCTGGCGGTTGCTCACCTCGCTGCCGCCGGTGCGGTGGCAAATGAGGCGTCGTCGAGGGCCGCGCTCGAGTCCGCCGTGAAGTCCGCGGAAGACCACGCCACAGCCGCGGAGGGCCGCGCCACGACTGCAGAGGCCGAGGCCACCAGGGCAGCGATGGAGCGGGAGTCCTTGGAGACAAGGCTGGCCCAGGCGGAGGCGAAGGCCGAGGAGTTGCGGGCCGCCGTGACGACTGCTAATGACGCCGCCGACAAGGCCACAGCCGCCGCCGCCGCCGCGTCCGAAACTGCCGCTCAGGCAGCCGCCTAGGCGGCCGCCCAAGAGAAAGCGGCGCTCGAGTCGAAGGTGTCGGAGCTGGGGGAGGAGCTGGTCGCGGCAAGAGCAGACCTCAGGACGGCCAATCGCCAGTTCACCGAGATGACCAACAAGCTCCAGGAGGTCACTGAGGAGGCGACCCGGCTCCGCGAGGAAAACTCCAAGTTGTCGCAGGACCTCGATGGTGAGGCATGACGCTGCTTCTCGCAACTCCCCTCCTCTTGCGCGTTCTTTGTCTGTGCTGACTTGTCTCCTCACGTTCCAGGGATGCGCGCATACCGCGCCGGGATGACTGTGAAGCTCACGGAGAAGACGCAGGAGCTGAACGCCGCCCTGCTCAAGATCATCGAGAAGGACAGCTCGATCGAGCGGCTGTCGGAGCAGCTCGAGAGTAAGCCCTGCACCTTGACTTCATTCTTGCCTTTCCTTTGAGTTGATGGTGGTATGTTTGTTGACTTCGACTTGTCGATTTTCTCAGAGTCCAGGGCCGAGCTCGAGCAATCTCGGATGGCTCGGGAGCAGGCCGCAGTCGAGCTGGGGCAGGCCAGGACCGCGCAACGCGAGACAGAGGAGTCCCGCCGGGCGAGCATTCTGGAGCACGCCAAGCTCGGGAGGGCCATCGATGTGGTCTTGTCGGAGTTCGGTATCCCCGACGGACCGACGCTCGCCGAGATGCTTCTGGAAGAGGTCGGCCGCCTCCCGGAGATGATCAAGGAGCGGGAGTTGTCGACGGCTCGGAGGGCGGTGCACCAGGTGCTCGCCATGTTCGAGTCACACTACCAGGGGCTGGACCGCATGGCGTTGAGCGGCGGCTGGGCCCCTGGCATCTCACCAACATTGACATGACCCGAGTCATCAACATTAGCATTGTCATCATCACTAGCATGTACCTCAACATTTTCATCAACATTTTGAGCCTCTGCAGCTTGCCCATAAGGTGTCAATGGCTTATTGAGAAAAGCTTTGGCATTGTAAAAAGGTCGATAGAGTTCATGCTTCTCATCACATGGACCATTGAACCCAGTCTTAGTCTTGATCAAAGACATAATGTAAGGAGCAAAATAAATGCTATCTATGACAAGACGCTTTTTGATAATCATCTGATCAAGAATAAGCTTCACAACATCAAACCTAGTCTCATTCATTATGTGGTTTATCACATTCCAATAGTGTTCTCGAACCTTGTCCTTATTCCCACTTTTAGGCATGAATGTGTGTCCGATGATGTTATTGATGACAGCCGGATGATGTCTAAGCCCTGCTGCTAGCCAGTTCATTATAATTACATTAGAAGTACCAGGCTCATAAAAGACAGCAGTGTTCTCAAGAATATCTTCATTATAAACATCGACACCATCACTAAAGTATGCATAATCAAGGTAATTTGCTGCTGCAAACTCTGCAAAAGTGCTTCATATTCACTTTTCCCTGTCATCCACTTAATAGTTTTTGCATCAAAGTCCATCTCATAGGTGGCATAAAACTGTCTAATAATTGTGTCATTCCAATCACACCTATGTTCAAGGAAGGGTTTCAAGCCTAAATTCTCAAGTTTAGTTGCCACACCAGCTAAAACAGGTTTAGACTCAAGATATCCAAAATCAACTCTCTGATGAGCAAAGACCGTGCAATCCATTAAACTACTGAAGAAGGCTTGCTCTTGCACAGTGGTACGGAAATATAGATTATGTGTGTCACGAGGCTGATTATAAGCATTTGCATTCCTAGCAATAGCAAATTCCCTTTGGGTCCACTGCCTCCTAGGGACTGTGTAATTGAGCACATCAATAATGTCAGCAATGTTACCTCCCCCTTGATTGATCTCCTCTTCATCTACCATGAATGAGGCACTTGCACTTTCATCAGCCGGATCAAAATCACTGTCATTTGGATTGTCAGGCTCTTCTTCTTCCTCAGAAGTATCATTTTTTCGACGCCTCTTAGATGTGCCCACATCCTTGCTTTTCTTCTTTGAAGTAGCCTTTTTAGTGACCTTCTTGGTGATCGATGCAATAGCCTTGCGAGCACTGTCATAAATCAGGTATTTGAATGAGTATCAACAATGTGGAACAATTATTAGTAGAATTGAAGCCCAATCCATAAAGCTACTAGACACACACGTGGCTGCCAGGGCCGCGCGGACCGTCCGCGCAGAGGCGGCGGACAGTCCGCCCGGTCCGGGCCGGCGCACGCCTGTGAACAGTAACGTCTGATTTTGCAATCCTCAATACTCCATAAATACCAAGTGCTGACCCACCAAAAATTAGCCATAGAATCATAGGAGTATACCAAACACATTCACCAAGCCAAAAACTTGAATCCATGGACGATTTTTAGATCACAACATCAAACCCTAACCACCTTCTTGCTCAAAATCCGAGAGAGAGAGTGAGTTATGCAAAAAAAAATACCCGGATGACATGGTGGAGAACCTCGTGGAGAGTCCGTGGATGTGCTCGGACGGTCCGGGGAGTGCCCCAACGAAAGCCCCAAGGAGGGGTTCCTTTCTTGAGAAAGAGCAAGAGAGAGAGATGTGGAGAGGAGCCTTTGCGGGTTAGGGAAGAAGGAGCACTGCCTGTTGACTTAGCCACTCGCGACCTTGGCCCCACCTGCGTGCGGCACGCGCGGACAGTCCGCAACACACCCGCGGACAGTCCGCGAGGCGCGCGGACGGTCCGGCACCCCGGCACGGACGGTCCGAAATTACCACCAGAGCATCCAGTAGCTACCCGCGCCCCTGCGACCCGCGCGGACAGTCCGAGCTCCTCTTTCTTTTCAGCTTGATATATTCCGAGATAAAGATTTGAATATGAACCTTTTGGGATCATTGCTCACAAACCAAGAAGGAAACTTGCCATATGATGCAATGTAGATTGAATGCAAGACAATTATGCGAAAAATAACCTTCACAAAGATTAGAAAACAAAAACATAAAGTAAGCAAGAAATGATTAAGATAGATAAAGCAAAAGATAAAGCATATGAAGGAACACATGTGCTAGCTCTCAAGCCATATTTGAGAAGTCAATGACATTTAATTCATTCCTCAATTTGCAAAAACGAGATTCATCCAAAGGCTTGGTAAATATATCCGCTAATTGATCGTCCGTGCTCACTCCATCAATCTTGATATCCCCTTTGCTCACATGATCTCTAAGAAAATGATGCCGAATATCAATATGCTTGGTTCTAGAATGTTGAACCGAATTATTGGCAATCTTGATGGCACTTTCATTATCACATAGAAGAGGAATTTCCTTGAATTTTACCCCATAATCTAGAAGAGTTTGTTTCATCCATAACAATTGAGCACAACAACTTCCCGCCGAGATATATTCCGCCTCGGCGGTAGAAAGAGCCACGGAATTTTGCTTCTTTGATGACCAAGATACAAGAGAACATCCAAGAAGTTGACAACCACCGGAAGTACTTTTTCTATCAACCTTACAACCGGCATAATCGGAGTCCGAATAACCAACCAATTCAAATTGTGCACCCTTTGGATACCAAAGACCAATGTTAGGAGAATACTTCAAATATCTCATTATGCGCTTTACGGCGGTCAAATGACATTCTTTAGGTGCGGCTTGAAATCTAGCACACATGCACACACTAAACGTGATAGCGGGCCTAGATGCGGTAAGGTAAAGCAAACTACCAATCATAGACCTATAAAGCTTAAGATCAATCGGTTTACCTTCCTCATCAAAATCAAGATGTCCATTAGTAGCCATAGGAGTCTTGATAGGTTTTGCATCTTCCATGCCAAATTTCTTCAAGATGTCCTTCACATATTTAGATTGGCAAACGAATGTGCCCTCCTTCAATTGTTTGATTTGAAGCCCAAGGAAGAAGCTCAATTCACCAATCATAGACATTTCAAATTCCCTAGACATCATTTCTCCAAATTCTTTACAAAAATCTTCATTTGTTGAACCAAATATAATATCATCAACATAAATTTGACAAATAAAGATGTCATTTCCAATCTTCTTGGTGAACAATGTAGTATCAACCTTTCCAAGTTTGAAGCCCTTTGAAAGAAGGAAATCCCTAAGCCTTTCATACCAAGCACGAGGAGCTTGTTTCAACCCATATAGAGCCTTAGAAAGCTTGTACACATGATTAGGCTTTGTAGGATCTTCAAAACCGGGAGGTTGCTCAACATACACTAGTTCACTAATTTTCCCATTCAAGAAGGCACTTTTGACATCCATTTGATATAACTTAATATTACGAGAACAAGCATAAGCAAGTAAGATTCTTATAGCTTCAAGTCTAGCTACAGGAGCAAAAGTTTCATCAAACTCCAAGCCCTCCACTTGAGTATAGCCTTGAGCAACCAATCTAGACTTGTTCTTCACCACAATACCAAATTCATTTTCTTTGTTCCGGTAGACCCATTTAGTACCAATGACATTATGATTTTTGGGTCTTTCAACCAATTCCCAAACTTGATTTCTAATAAAATTATTTAATTCTTCTTGCATGGAAATCACCCAATCCGGATCATCAAGTGCTTCATCTACACGCTTAGGCTCATGAAAAGATACAACAGAGTAATGTTGACAAAATGAAGCAACACGAGATCGAGTTTGAACACCCATACTAATATCACCCATAATTTGGTCAATGGGGTGATCTTTGGCGACTTGATGATGAACTCTAGGTTGATCAACCGGTTCTTGAGTTGATGTAGAAGGTGTAGTCATAGATGCCATTTGATCATCTTCTTGAGGAGAGTCATTGTTGCTTGAGTTACCCTCTTGTTGATTTTGATCTTTGGTTGTGGAAGTAGATGGATTTGCTTGAATAGAAATTAATGGACCTTCATCATCATCTTCTTCTCTAGGCATGATATCCCCGATAGCCATGGTCTTCATTGCCTTACTCAATTCTTCACCTCTCACATCATTTAAATTTTCTTTCTCATCTTGAGAGCCCATTGTTTCATCGAATTGCACATCATAAGCTTCCTCAACAAATCCCTTGGACTTGTTGTATACTCTATAAGCCTTGGAATTTGAAGAGTATCCAAGAAGAAATCCTTCATCACACTTGCTTTGGAATTTAGATAACCGAGAGCCTTTCCTCAAAATATAGCACTTGCAACCAAAAATCCGAAAATAAGAAATATTTGGCTTCCTTCCATTGAGAAGATCATATGGTGTCTTGTTGAAGAATCTATGACAATATAGCCTATTTGAGGCATGGCAAGTGGTGTTGATAGCTTCGGCCCAAAATGAATCCGAAACTTTGTACTCATCTAGCATTGATCTTGCCATCTCAATTAAGGTCCTATTTTTCCTCTCAACCACACCATTTTGCTTCGGTGTATATGTAGTTGAGAATTAATGCTTGATCCCTTTCTCATCACAAAACTCTTCAACATTTGTGTTCTTGAATTCACTACCATTGTCACTTCTCACTTTCTTCAATTTTTGTTCAAATTCATTTTCGGCTCTTCTCACAAAAGTCTTGAAAATGTCACAAGTATGAGATTTGTCATGAAGAAAGAATACCCATGTATATCTTGAATAATCATCCACAATCACAAGACAATAGGTATTTCCACCAATACTTCTATAGGTAGTGGGACCAAATAAATCCGTATGTAATAAATCCAATGGTCTTGTGGTTGACATAATGCTCTTGTTGGGATGTGGGTTGGCAACTTGCTTTCCAGCTTGACAAGCACTACACAATTTATCTTTCTCAAATTTGACATCTTTCAACCCAAGAACTAAGTCATGCTTCACTAATCGGTTGAGTTGTTTCATGCCAACATGACCAAGTCTTCTATGCCATAACCAACCTATAGAGGCATTTGAGAATAAGCAAGTAGTCAAACTAGCCTTCTTAGATGAGAAATCCACTAGATATAAGCTCTCATGACAAAAACCCTTAAAAATAGAATCTTTCCCATCAAGTGAGGTGACCTCAAAATCATTGCTAGTGAATGTGCATTTATAACCATTGTCACAAAGTTGAGCAATAGATAGCAAATTGAAATTGAGAGAATCAACTAGCAAGACATTAAAGAGATTGTAATCCTTAGAGATAGGTACTTCACCAATGCCTTTTACACCTCCCTTGCTATCATCTCCAAAAGTGATGTTGTCGAAGTCGGAAATATCTTCATCAAGATGAGAGAATATTTTTCTTTCGCCGGTCATGTGATTCGTACAACCACTATCAATAACCCAATGTCTTCCTCCGGCTTTATAGTTCACCTACAAAAGAAATTACTTTGTTTTAGGTACCCAAATTTTCTTGGGTCCTTCAATGTTAGTGACCAAAATTTTTGGCACCCAAATGGACTTCTTTTTATTACTACCAAGAGAGCGACCAACAAATTTAGCACAAACAACACCCTTAGAATCTTTCTTAAGAATATAGGAAGGATCCAAGGATACGGTCTTCTTGCTCTTGCATTGGTGATTCACGTCAACTTTTGCCTTGCACTTATGACACATCTTGACTTCTTCTTCTTCATATCTCACATTTGAAGTCACAAAAATTTTCTCCTTAGGAATGAAAGCCTCTTTCCCTTTCTTGGGCAAATAACCAAGCCCATTTTTCTCCAAGGTGAATTTTTAATTTGTCCAAATATGATTAAACCGGACATGACTTCCAAAATACCGAGCAAGATCTTTTGACAAACACTCAATCTCCTTTTTCAAAGATTCATTTTCCAACAATAGAGAATCACAAGACATATCCTCACTAATGCAAGAGCTAGTGCTTGTGCTACAAGATGGGTTAGTTGCACATGGAGAAATATTCAATATATTACATTCAACACCCATGCTCATTTTTCCTTTGACCTCTTGTGCAAGGAGAGAGTTGTGAGCTTCCTTAAGCTCCTCATGCTTCTCTTTAAGAGTTCCCCACGAAGTGTTAAGTGTTTCATGGGAAATCTTAAGATTTTCATGAGTAGTCTTTAGCTCCTCAAAAGAATTTTGAAGTGAAGCATTTTTCACCTCCAAATCCCTCAACTTTGATCTCTCCATGCGCAATTTGTCATCAGACTTAATGACCATGGCAACTAGATCATCATAAGATAAAGCATTATCATCATTATCACTATCACAATCATCATCATCATCCTCAACTATTACCTTTGATTCACCTTTTGCCATGAGACAATATGGCTTGGAGAAGAGTGAAGGAGCTTCCTTGATAGCAACCCCGGCAAGACCCTTTGAAGGCTTGTCATCATCATCTTCATCGGAGCTTGCATCGGAATCCCACTCAACAAAGTAGGCTTGACCATTCTTCTCCTTCTTGTAATATTTCTTCCTCTTAGGCACACTCTTCTTGTCTTTCTTCTTGCCATATTTGTCTTCTTTCTTGTTTGGACAATTAATTGAGATATGTCCAATTTCACCACAATTGAAGCAATCTTTGCCTTCAAAAGGATTCTTCTTTGATGATTGTCCCTTTTTGCCAAACTTCTTCTTGTTCATAATTCTTCTGAGCCCTCTTACAATAAGAGCCATTTCTTCATCGGAGTCAATCTCTTGATTCTTATCATCATTTTCTTCTTGAGTAGCCTTGGCCTTGAGAGCAATATTTTTCTTCTCTTCACTAGTTGATTGACCTTGAACTTCCTTTTGTGATTGCTTGAACAAGTCATGAGTTCGCACTTCACCAAGCACTTCCGTAGGAGTCATTTTATTCAAATCGGTCCTCACAAGCAAAGTCACAATTGTCTCATACTTTTCGGGAAGGCATCTAAGAAACTTGTGAGAGAAGTCTTTGTTTGTAACATTGAAATCAAGACACCTAAGTTCATTCACAATATCATTCAACCGGTTGAACATGGTTGAAACATCTTCATCCTTCTTCATAGTGAACTCATTGAACTTGCCCTTGTACACATAGAGCTTTGCTTCTTTCACGGTGGATGTTCCTTCATAGATTTCCATAAGCTTCTCCCATATCTCATTTGCTTTTTCAAGTCCCTTCACCCTATTGAATTCACTAAGAGCGAGAGCATTGTAGAGTACACTCAAGGCTCGATCATTGAGTTCTTCATTTTTATCATCATCACTTGACTTATTCTTAGGATCCAAAATGACATATCCTTCCATTACAATCCTCCACAAAATTCTTCCCAAGGCCTTGAAGTGAATCTCCATTCTTTTCTTCCAATAATCATAATTGTTCCCATCAAAGACCAGTGGCTTCCCAACATGAAACTTTTCCTCATTAGCCATTTATCCTACTCCGAGATGGTTAAATCTCTCAAATAAGGAGTCCTCTGCTCTGATACCACTTGTAGGATCTAGGATACCGACTAGAGGGGGGGTGAATAGGCCGTTTAAAATCTAAAAGTACAACACTAGAAAAATTTAATTAGAACCACAAGGGGGATTAAAATTCTAGCTCATCTATTCCTATGTTGGTGGTTTGCAACCTAGGGTGACAAGATAAAATTCAATCTCTAGAAAGTAAAAGCTCAAAGTAAAGTACTTGAAAGGAAATTGAGCAAAGAAATAACCGAGCACAAGAGACAAATTTTATCCCGTGGTATCGATGACTTGCCGGTCACCCCTAATCCACGTTGAGGTGGATTCAATGTTCAACCGCTCCTCTATCAAGGCACCGCTTGATCATGAGCCGGTTAGAACCAAAGAACCACTCCACACCTCGATTTCACTAGAGTTGCTCTTCACCGCTCCGGCGAGGTGAGCACAAGACCTCTCACAACAAGAAATCCGGAGCCACGCACAATCTTCTTGCGATCTTCAACGGATTCTTCCACCACCAAGCCGTCTAGGAAGCGGCAACTTCCAAGAGTAACAAATCAACCACTTGCTTGATGATTCGCTAGTGCCACAAAGATCAAAACATTGATGCAATGCACTAGATGCTCTCAATCTCACCAAAGATGCAACCGCTAAGCAAAGTGAGTGAGAGAGAGGAGAGGGAGAGCTCTACAATGGAGTATGAACCTTTCAAAGTGCCAAGAGAGGCTCTCCCAATCCGGGCAAGGAGTATTTATACTCCCCCTTCCCGTTACTAGCCGTTATGTCAAAAACGCGTACCTCGCGGACTGTCCGCGATGCCCTCACGGACTGTCCGCGTTTGAATTCCAACGGTAAAAACGTGAAGTCAACTGCTGTCAGAGATGCCCGTTGGGCCGGGCGGACAGTCCGCCAGGACCCTGCGGACTGTCCGCCAGGGCCTCGCGGACTATCCGCGGGCAGGCCGCGGACCGTCCGCCCGAGCTGCGCACCGTTCTGTATGTTTCGAGATTAATTTCGGACCGTCCGCCGAGGACCTGCGGACTGTCCGCCCGGAAGAGATTTTTTCTCGAAAAACTTTGCCAAAAAACTCAGATATTAAATAAACTTCAAATGCCCGCGGACCGTCCGCCCCAAGGGCCCGGACTGTCCGCCCCACAGCTGAAAACTGACTTTTCTCAAGATTTTCAACGAAACCTTTTTATCTTTTGAAAACGCCACTCATCTAAATGCAATGCATGCAAATTCTTGATCAAAGTGGCACTATGGAAAGTCAAGCCAATGAAATTGACCCCTCTTGATAGTACGGCTATCTATCCTATCAATCCGGTCATTTATCATCCTCTAATCACCTTATGACCGGCAAAAATAAAAACCCTAGCTTTTACCTTTGCCTTTAGCTCCTTTCCAACTCATGACATACAAGCCATCCTTTTTCATATCCCATGAACTCATCATTGCATCGGACTAACCTATTCTTATATCTTAATAAAAATGTTAGTCCACAATGATTGTCATTAATTACCAAAACACGAATTAGGGGCCTAGATGCCTTCAGCGGCGACGCAGGTAGGCGGGTACGTGGCGGAGGCGTCGACGACCAGTGCCATGTCTGTCGGCACCCTTGGGATCATTGATCTCGACGCTCCCGACCTGCCGAGCAACGACCGAGACATTTACGAGGCCGTGCTAGAGCGCATACTGGGCGAGACGGAGGGGTCGGAGGTCATGGCCCCTGAGTCTGCCGCCCCCACGGTCGCAGCCTCGGTCAAGGTGGTGGAGCCGGCCGGTGAGGAGCCCGCGGCTGACGCAGCCGCAGCGGGCCAGCCGGAGGCGGGCCCGACAGGAGTTGTCGGGGCTTCCGAGCCTTCAGTCGCGGCGGAGGCGACCGAGGAGGGCCTCGGGGAACTCGCTGTCGGGGCGGAGCTGATCCCCGTCGCGTCCTCTCCCTCGGCCGCGGTCGCGGATCCGGCTGCGGCAAGCATACCGGAGCCGCCGTCACTTCAGCTTGCCGCCCCTGTCGACGAGGCGGCGCCCACGGCGAGCCCGATCCTCCCGACCCTGCAAGGACACGAAGCCCTCGGGAGCGCGGTGAGAGCCGCCTCCCCGGAGATCCAAGAGATCGGGGAAGGCTCCGGCGCGGGCCTGTTGCCGAAGTTTGAGGATGGTGGCGCTCGAATCTCCGATCTTGTGCGCTTCTCGTGGATGGCCGCCTACGAGGCGGGAGTGTCCGACGACGAGGACGAGGAGTCCGAGGCGTGCTGACGTCTCGAGCGGGGTCTCGAGCGGGCGCGCCGCGCGTTCAACGAGCTCATCCTTCCCGCGACGACGGTAAGTCTCTTCGAACTGGGATTTCGATTTTGTCTCCTGTGTTTTCGCGAATCTTACGATCCGTATCTTCTCGTCCGATGCAGGTACTCGCGAGGTGCGGCAAGAAGAAGGCGCGCACCATTGTCGAGCTTCAGGCGGAGAAAACCCAACTGGAGATGCAGCTGGCGGTTGCTCACCTCGCTGCCGCCGGTGCAGTGGCAAATGAGGCGTCGTCGAGGGCCGTGCTCGAGTCCGCCGTGAAGTCCACGGAAGACCGCGCAACAGCCGCGGAGGGCCGCGCCACGACTGCAGAGGCCGAGGCCACCAGGGCAACGACGGATCGGGAGTCCTTGGAGACAAGGCTGGCCCAGGCGGAAGCGAAGGCCGAGGAGTTGCGGGCCGCCGGGACGACTGCTAATGACGCCGCCGACAAGGCCACAGCCACCGCCGCCGCCGCCGCCGCGTCCGAAACTGCCGCTCAGGCAGCCGCCTAGGCGGCCGCCCAAGAGAAAGCGGCGCTCGAGTCGAAGGTGTCGGAGCTGGGGGAGGAGCTGGTCGCGGCAAGAGCAGACCTCAGGACGGCCAGTCGCCAGTTCACCGAGATGACCAACAAGTTCCAGGAGGTCACTGAGGAGGCGACCCGGCTCCGCGAGGAAAACTCCAAGTTGTCGCAGGACCTCGATGGTGAGGCATGACGCCGCTTCTCGCAACTCCCCTCCTCTTGCGCGTTCTTTGTCTGTGCTGACTTGTCTCCTCACGTTCCAGGGATGCGTGCATACCGCGTCGGGATGACCGTGAAGCTCACGGAGAAGACGCAGGAGCTGAACGCCCCCCTGCTCAAGATCATTGAGAAGGACAGCTCGATCGAGCGGCTGTCGGAGCAGCTCGAGAGTAAGCCCTGCACCTTGACTTCATTCTTGCCTTTCCTTTGAGTTGATGGTGGTATGTTTGTTGACTTCGACTTGTCGATTTTCTCAGAGTCCAGGGCCGAGCTCGAGCAGTCTCGGATGGCTCGGGAGCAGGTCGCGGTCGAGCTGGGGCAGGCCAGGACAGCGCAACGCGAGACGGAGGAGTCCCGCCGGGCGAGCATCCTGGAGCACGCCAAGCTCGGGAGGGCCATCGGTGTGGTCTTGTCGGAGTTCGGTATCCCCGACGGACCGACGCTCGCCGAGAGGCTTCTGGAAGAGGTCGGCCGCCTCCCGGAGATGATCAAGGAGCGGGAGTTGTCGACGGCTCGGAGGGCGGTGCACCGGGTGCTCGCCATGTTCGAGTCGCACTACCAGGGGCTGGACCGTATGGCGTTGAGCGGCGGCTGGGCCCCTGGCTTCTCCGACACCCAATGCTACGAGCTTGAAGAAGACTGCTCCGCCTTCGCCCGCGACATGGCCGACGCCGCCTTGAAGGACCTGGACCTGCTGCCAGAAGATGCACCAGAAGACCCGGGAAGCTCCAGGCCTTCAGCTTAGATGTATCGTCTTAAGTGCATGTAATTTTAAGAACAGTTCTTATGCGCAACAGCACGAAACAGCATCATGTTGTTGATAACTTGTTCAAAAAATGTTACGGCTCGAACGTTCCCAAGTACCCAGGGTCGACCACTGTAACGCGTAGCAGGCCTTAGAAACTCGAGATGACCCAGTACTACTCTGGAGCCCCGGGGGCGTAGGAGTCGAGAAGCTGAGCCCTCTCGAACCACTAAGAGGTGCCATACATTCGCAGCCCCCGAGCACTTGGGAGGTTCGTGAAGTAACTCGCGAGGTTTGTCGTAAAAACTGTTTTAGACCGGAGTCTGGGTGGTTGCTCGGACACCTTTGAAAAGAGGTCGGACGAAGGCCTGAGGACTCGAGCTGTGCCCGCAAGCCTTCGCACCGTAGCCGCGGAGGTGTAGGTGCTAGGAACTTTGAACGGGCAGCAACGTCTTGCCCCACGCAGGCCATCGTCTTTACTTTTCGCAAGGTCAAGCTTTCTGCCAAAAAACCTTTCGCTCGTGCGATTGGTTACGACACAGATGTCGAGAGATTTTTTTGAAAAATCGTGAAAAACGGAGGGAGGGCATCGTGCCCCGGGTAGCCCCCGAGCGGGGAGCGTTCCGGCACGGGTGCTGGGATGCTCGCCGCTCAGCCCTTAGAAAAGTTGCGAGATACGGAAACATGGCAACCGAGAAGTTTTTCGAACTTATAGACATATGAACAAAGCATGCGGCATTTATTCATTGATGTATAAGATTTAACAGTTACTCACGGGTAAAATGGCCACAGGTGTTCGATGTTCCATGCGTTGGAGATGACTCGCCCGTCCTCGTATTGGATCTTGTATGTTCCGGGTCGGAGCACCTAGTCGATGATGAACGGCCCCTCCCAAGGGGGCGAGAGCTTGTGTCGATCCTTGCTGCCTTGAACTCGTCGGAGGACTAGGTCTCCGACTTGGAACTCGCGTGGGCGTACGTTGCGCTCGTGATAGCGTCGTAGAGCTTGCTGGTACTTGGCGCAGCGTAGAAGTGCCATGTCTCGTGCCTCATCGAGCTAGTCGATCGCGTCTTCAAGCGCGACTTGGTTGCCTTCCTCAGTGTAGGCTCGTACTCGTGGGCTGCCGTAGTCGATGTCCGTTGGTAGGACCGCTTCCGATCCGTGCACCATGAAGAAAGGTGTGAAGCCAGTTGCCCGACATGGTGTGGTGCGCAGGCTCCATAGTACGGACGGCAGCTCGGCTACCCATCTTGCTCGGAACTTCTCGGGGCGCTTGAAGATGTGAGGTTTTAACCCTTGCAGGATCATGCCGTTCGCTCTCTCGACTTGCCCATTCGTCTTTGGGTGCGCCACGGCAGACCAGTCCACGCGAATGTTGTTGTCGTCGCAGAAGTTGAGGAATTTCTTCCCCGTGAACTGGGTGCCATTGTCGGTGATGATCGTGTTGGGTATGCCGAAGCGGTAGATGATGTCGGTGAAGAATGTAACGGCTTCCTCGGAGTGGATGTTCATAATAGGTCGGGCTTCAATCCATTTGGAGAACTTGTCAACAGCCACGAGGAGGTGCGTGAAGCCCCCGGGCACTTGTCGGAGTGGCCCCACCATGTCGAGGTGCCACACAGCGAAAGGCCACGTGATGGGGATGGTTTGAAGCGCCTGCGTCGGGAGGTGAGTTTGTCGAGCGTAGAACTGGCACCCCTCACAACAGCGCACAATGTCCTTGGAGTCCACCACCGCAGTAGGCCAGTAGAACCCTTGTCGGAAAGCTTTCCCGACAAGAGTCCTCGGACTGGCGTGATGCCCGCACGTGCCGGCGTGGATCTCGCGGAGTAGTTCCCTTCCTTGATCTCCAAGGATACAGCGCATGAGTGTGCCCGCTGCACCCCACTTGTAGATCTCACCCTCATTGAGGACGAACGCTTTGGCTCGTCGTGTGATGCGGTGTGCCTCTGTCTGGTCGGAGGGCAGCTTCCCTTCGACAAGCCACTCAAGGATGGGAAAGCGCCAATCTGGGTCTTCGAGGTTCGGCTCGTGCAGTTGGTCGATCTCCATGACTTCTGCTCCTTCAGTTTCTGGCGGCCCGTCCCCTTCAGCTCGCACAGAGGGTGCCTGTTGGTCGCTTGCGAAGACCCCATGTGGGACCGGCTTGCGACTCGATGCCGTCTTGGTGAGGACGTCGGCCGCTTTGTTGTAGTCGCGCAGCACGTGATGAAGTTTGAGCCCATGAAATTTGCCTTCCAAGTCACGAACGGCTTGGCAGTACGCCACCATCTTCGGGTCTACATAGTTCTTCTCCTTCATGACTTGGTCCACGACGAGCTCTGAATCCCCTCTGATCTCGAGACGACAGATCCCGAGCTCGACAGCTATTCGGAGGCCGTTGATGAGCGCCTCGTACTCGGCGACGTTGTTGGAGGCCGGGAAATGTAGACGGACCATGTACTCCATGCGTACGCCCAGAGGCGAGATGAAGACGAGGCCTACACCCGCACCTTCCTTCATAACCGAGCCGTCGAAGTACATAGTCCACGTCTCGTGCTCGATTGGTGCCGGCGGAGTTTGGATCTCTGTCCACTCAGCGATGAAATCCCCCAGCACCTGGGACTTGATGGCACTGCGAGGTGCGTACGAGATGTTCTGCCCCATCATCTCGAGTGCCCACTTGGCTATCCTTCCCTCGGCCTCGGGGTTCTGGATGACCTCTCCGAGCGGGTACTTGGACACCACGGTGATGGGGTGTGCGTCGAAGTAGTGGCGGAGCTTGCGCTTGGTCATCAAGATAGTGTACACGAGCTTCTGCATCTGCGAGTAGCGGGTCTTGGAGTCGGAGAGTACCCCACTCACGAAGTACACTGGGCGCTGCACCTTGAGTGATCTTTCGGGCTCTTCTCGTTCGACCACCAGTGCGGCGCTGACAACCAGAGTCGTCGCGGTGATGTACAGGAGCATCAGTTCCTTGGGCATCGGAGCCGTGAGCATCGGCGGACTCTTTAGCATGTACTTGAGGGAGTCAAGCGCTTCCTGAGCCTCGGGGGTCCATGTAAAATGGTCAGACTTCTTCATCAGGCGGTACAACAGTAGGCTACGCTCTCTGAGTCGTGCTATGAAACGACTCAGAGCTGCGAGGCAGCCCGTGACACGCTGTACGCCCTTCAAGTTCTTGATCGGCCCCATGTCCGTGATGGCCGAGATCTTCTCGGGGTTAGCCTCAATGCCGCGTTCCGACACGACAAAGCTGAGGAGCATGCCCCTCGGAACCCCGAAAACGCACTTCTCGGGGTTTAGCTTTACCCCGTGCTCTCTCAGCTTTGCGAAGACCTCCGTGAGGTCCGGGACCAGATCGCCGATCTTTTTCGACTTGACTACGATGTCGTCGACGTACGCCTCGATGATGCATCCTATGAGTTCCTCGAAGACGCGCCGCATGCATCTTTGGAATGTAGCACCCGCATTCTTGAGCCCGAACGGCATCGTCTTGTAGCAATAAGCGCCGAACGGAGTGATGAACGAGGTTGCGAGTTGGTCCGCTATGCATATCACTATCTGGTGGTACCCGGAGTACGCATCGAGAAAACAGAGGGTTTCGCACCCAGCTGTCGAATCGACTACCTGATCTATGCGAGGCAAAGGAAACGGATCCTTGGGACATGCCTTGTTAAGGCCCGTATAGTCAACACACATCCTCCATTTCTTATTCTTCTTCTTTACAAGTACAGGGTTAGCAAGCCACTCGGGGTGGAATACTTCTCGGATGAACCCTGAACTAAGGAGCTTCTTGATCTTCGCGCCAATCGCCTTGCACTTCTCGTCGTTGAAGCGGCGAAGGCGTTGCTTTACCGGTTTTGATCCCGGTTTGATGTTCAGTTTGTGCTCGGCAACCTCTCTCGGGATCCCCTTCATGTCGGAGGGTTTCCATGCGAACACATCGAGGTTCGCTTTGAGGAAGTCAACGAGCACGCTTTCCTATTTAGGATCGAGCGCCGTCCCGATACGGAGCATACGGCCATCGTCGGAGACGGCCGCATCCTTGACGTCCTTGGCGGGCTCGAAAGAGCAGGCCGCTCGCTTGGACGACTCGGGGATATCCTGGTCCTCGGATGGAGGCTCGGCGTGGAGCCTCTCAGACCGGATTAGTGCCTCCGCAAACTGGAAGCACTCAGCGTCGCACTCGAATGCGCGCTGGTACGTGGTCCCTACTGTGATGATCCCCTTCGGACCGGGAATCTTCAGCTTCAGGTACGTATAGTTGGGCACGGCCATGAACTTCGCGTAGGCCGGCCTCCCGAGGATGGCGTGGTACGTCCCCGAGAACCCCACCACTTCGAAGGTGAGGATTTCTGTGCGAAAATTTCGCAGGTCCCCGAACGTGACGGGCAGATCGATCTGCCCGATGGGGAGTGCTTCCATTCCTGGGACGACCCCGTGGAACGGTGCGGTTGACGGCCGCAGTTTGGATCGCGGGATGCCCATGTCGTCAAGCGTTTACGCATAGAGCACGTTGATCCCGCTTCCTCCATCCATCAGGACCTTGTGGATCCATTTGGATTTAAACAGAGGAGCTACCACTAGTGGGTAGGATCCCGACTGCGGCACGTGATCAGGATGGTCCTTGCGGTCAAAGGTTATCAGAACCTCCGACCACTTCAGGTAGGACGGCTTCGCGGAATCGGCGTTGAAGACTTCTCGTCGGACTAGCTTCCCTTGCCGCCTTGATGGTCGCGCCGGTGACCCGCCGAAGATCATGTGGACCGCGCCGTCTTCACCCGGGTACCGAGCCCCCGCGTCATCATCATCGTTGTCGGGAGGTGGCACCGCCTTCTTGGGTGGATCCGCCACCCTTGGCTTGAGGGTGCTGTTGACGTAGTTCTTGATCAACCGGCAGTCCTTGAGTGCGTGCTTGACGGGGATCTCATGGTGTAGGCACGACGCGTCTAGGAGCTTCTCGAAGTGGTCCTTCGGAAGACCAGCATTGGACGGGTTGCCCTTGGGGCGCGACGCCTTGCGCTCGACCGCCGCAACCAAGTTGTCGTCGCGACGGCGCTTGTCGTTTTTCTTCTTCTTCTTGAAGTGCGAGGACGTCCCCTCGCCATGGTCCACGACCTGCTTCCCCTTGCCCTGGGGAGTGTTGAGGGTGGCTGCCACCACCTCCTTGCCATATGCATGGTTGCTCGTGATGTCGAGGAGCTCCCGCGTGGTTCTGGGCGTGCGGCGCCCGAGTCGATGGATGAGGGAGGTGCAGGTCGTGTCGTTCTGGAACGCCGAGATGGCGTCGTTGTCCGTTGCACCGGGAAGCTCGGTGCAGCACTTGGAGAAGCGTCGGATGTACTCGCGCAGGCTTTCCCCCGGGTGCTGCTTGCAGTTGCGCAGCTCCCACTGCTTGCCGGGGCGGGTGTACGTGCCTTGGAAGTTACCGACAAAGACCCGACGTAGGTCGGTCCAGTCGTTGATCTTGTCGCGGGGCAGATGCTCGAGCCACGTCCGCGCGGAGTCACCGAGGTAGAGCGGCAGGTTCTTGATGATGAAGAGGTCGTCTGTCGCTCCTCCAGCGTGGCACGCGAGCCGGTAGTCCTCCAGCCATACGCTGGGATTGGTGTCCCCGTCGTATCGGGGAATGTTGGTCGGAGCTCAGAAACGTGAGAGGAATCTCGCATCTCGTACGCCCTGGCCAAAAGCTCGCGGTCCCCTCTGGTTCGGCGACCAGCTACGGTCGCGGTCATCGTCGTTGTCGTAGCGTCGTCCACGTCATTGGTCGTCGTGGTGGCGCGAACGATGCTCATTGCGGCGGTCACGGTCGTCGCGGTCGCGGTGGTTGTCGACGCTCTCAGCCCATCGGCGAGCCTCGATGGTGTCCCGGGCGTCGCGGTTGGGCCCGAGCCGGCTTTTGACCGCTGATGCCGCGGCTCCGGCCCCACCTCCACGATCTTGATTCCTGGAGGGGGGCGGGTTCGGGCGATGCGCGGAAGGCGCCGCACCTCGATCACGTTCCGACCGCTGGTGCGAGGCGGAGCTCTCCGCCTGCTGCGTCGCTGCCGCTTCGAGTAGCGCCTTGAGTTGTTGGCGCACTCATCTTTCCTCGGAGGTTGCTGCCTCCGAGCAGCCGCGCAGCAGCATGGCCGCGGCGGCCAGGTTCTGCGACGCCCGCCTAAAGAGCGGCGGGGCGTCACCGTCGGGGTTGGCGTTGGCATTGACGTTCGCGCCTTCGTTGGCGCGTCGGTCGTTGTCGCGCGTGCGTCCACGAGCCGGTGGCGTCGGGGCGCGGGCTCGAGGTTGTTCGGTAGCAGGACGGCGCTCCTGCCGTTCGCCGTCCCCCTCGCGGCGTTGTTCCTGCACCGGGACCAACTGCGCGGCCGGCAACGGGGCGAGTTGCCGGTTACGGGGTTCGTGGTCCTCCCTGAGCTCCCGGTGGAGGTTGGCCAGCTCATCGTCAAGCTGGCGTCTTGCCTCAGCGAGCTCGTCGAGGTGTGCCCTGCGTTGGGCATCAGTGGCGCGATGGCGTGGCGCTGGCTCCGGGTCGGAGCTGCTCGAGGCCGACGCCACGCAAACGAAGCACTCGCGCGTGGAGTCGTGTGCGGGCGCTCGTGGTTCCCTTCGGGCTGTCGGAGCACCGGAGGTGATGCGAGTCGCTCGCAGGTCGTTCACGTAGGCCGTCACCGGGTCGTCCAGGAGGCCTGGCTGCCCACGAGGGTACATGGCGGTGTACCGCTCCATGAACTCGCCCCAGGCGAGCGGCTCGGCTCCGCTGGCCTGGAAGGCGAGGTCGGTGAGGTAATAGGCGGCGAGCCTAAAACGCTCCTGTGTTGGGTTTGGCCCCAACATGGCCATGATCATCTCGCTCGAGAAGCCTCGGACAAACGCCGCGCGTCCCGCTGCCCCCGTCAAGACGTTGGGACGGGCTGTCGGGCGAAGGTGCGCCCAGCGACGGACTCCGCCGACCCGGTGTAGACGAAGCCGAGGGAGCCGAAGCGGATCGTCGCCCCAGGGGTTAGCGAAACCCTGCGGCCCTCCATCCGAGTCGTTGGTGAAGTTCGTCGAGACACACGATGTGCCCCTACCTGGCGCGCCAACTGTCAGGGTTCTCTACCGTCGGACAGTAAATTTGTATCGATCGTGTGTCGGGCTCGAATGGTTAGCGCGAGAGACAACAGGATTTATACTGGTTCGGGCCTCCGAGGAGTAACACCCTACGTACAGTGTCGAGCTACCGTGTTCCCACGCTAGGGTTGTTTGTAGTAGGGATTACAAACTAGTCGGGAGAGGGTGTCGAGCCCAAGTCCCTGAGTATGGGTGTTCGGTTCGTCAGATCGTCAGCCAACCCTTGTGACGGTTGCCCTCCTCTCCTTTTTATAGACACAAGGGGGAGGGGTAAAAAAGGGAATAAAAGAAGAGTTACATTGTCTGGTCGCTGGGATGTCCTCTCGCACGTCGCTGTCCGTCAGGGCGCATTGAAGAGGAGCCGCTCCGTGTTGTCGTAGCAGCTGCCGCATGGCCGGGCGGAGTTGTTCATTTTGGGACGCCTGGCGCTTCCTCCGAGTAGTTTGGTGGCGACTCAATGCGTCCGAGCACGGGATGAGTTCGCCACGTTGAGGCCTAATCGTAGGCATGCGCTCGTCGTAGGGGGCACTCGAGTGCCTCGGGTGGAGTTTGCGTGCTGCAGGGTTGGACGTGACGGCGATTTGATGGTTGCGCGGCTGATCAGAGCCGCATTAAGGCTTCTGTCGGAGCCGGCTGCCCGCGCGGGCTGCCAGCTGGTGCGCCTGCATGGCATGGGGGACTAGCGCCCCACGCGTCGTGGCGGGAGGGTTCACATGCTGGGGTCGCGCGACGTGGTACGGCTTGTGTCCCGGTCGGAGACGGAGAGTGCTCGTGCGAACGAGCAACTTGTCGTGCGAGGCGGTGACTTGTCGTGCGAGGCGGAGACTTGTCGGAGGGGGTTCCTCTAGTGGAGAACTAGTCGGAGAAGCTCCCAACTAGTCGGGAACAAGACGTCTTGCCAGTGATGGTCTTGACTGGGGTCCTCAGTCCTCCTCGTCTTGAATCTTGGCCTCCACGTTGTCAATCTTGGCCTTCACATTGTCAATAGTGTCAGAAGACATCACCTTGAGAGAGATTATCTCGTCGTCAAAGGGGACCCTAATCTGAGCCCTCGTCAGGGACGTGCTGGGATGGGACGGTGGCGGCGGTAGTATTGTGTACACGAATCTCAATAAGTGGGAAGCTAAATTACAAACTAGTTGCGTGAAGAAAGATAGGATTTCCGTCGGTAAATGCGATATAATATTTGTGACAAATTTCTTCACCCACCAAAAACATGACCCAGCGTAGAGGGGAAAAAAAGAGGCTCTTCTGTCGCTACCGAAAGGTGGATAAGAGTATAAACTTTCAGCCCATCAAAATCCATCTAAATGTATGTTTTTTTTATTTTTCCACCATCCCGCCTCATAACTATTAAATTTTTGTAACATTTTTTCAAAAAACAAAAATGTTAAACCAACATTTTTCATAAAAAGTTGACCCAACATTTTTTTTGGAAACGTTGCACCAACATTTATGTAGACAAAAATGTTGATTAACGTTTCGAAAATGTTCCGAAATTTTTTTGGTTCAACATTTTTTCCTCCTCCTTCAGCACCACCTTCGGCTCCGGCAGACCTCAGGCGGCTGGTGAGGCGGCGCGCATGGCGGCGGCAGTTCCTGCTAGCCGGGTAGTTGCGGCCCCGCACGACGACGCGCGGGCTGGCTGCTCCCGACGGCGCCAGCTGCGGAGGACGCACAACGAGGCTCGTCGGCCAGCAGGCCGCGGCGGTGCGGCGTCCCACAGGGCGGCGTCACGATATTAGCGTTGCAGCGGCGGGCAGAGGTGGGAGGGAGGATGAGATGGTGGCTATGGTTGGATGTTATTGTTGGGCTAGTAGTGAGTAATAATTGCATAAAAAAATCTTTCGGAAGGTGTATAGGATTTCGAGGGATAAAAACAACCCGAACTGGACCTTCATTGCGTGAGCCTTATGGGCCAAATCCCTAAACGGGCTGAAATAGTGATGGACCCACCTGTCCCGGCCCATTCTTATCCTCTTTCTCTGTCCCCGGCGGCGGTGGAAAAGATCCTGCCGCTTCCTTCGTCAGTCGTCATCCAAGAGCAAATGGGGAGAGACGGGGTTTAAGCGAGCGAGGAAGGAGAGGTTCTCCGCAGCTCGCTCCCACTCCTCGCTGTAGCCGATAAGGCTCCATCACTCTCCTGTCCCGCTCCAATGGAGGCGGCGGCGATTGGGTCGCAGTCCCCGCTCTCCTTCCCCTCCAGCCCCTGGTGCGTACCGCCCCTTCCTTCTTTCTCCCCTTCTTGGCTCGCTCTCAGGTTCCTCCTCCAGCGATTTCCTGCCAAGAAGCCACGGGGGCCGGTGGCGGTTCTTGGATACAATTCGGGGCGTGGTTTGCTGTTCCATTCTGTAGTTTGCCGTTGGGAGACGAGGCTAGCCCTTGCTAATTTAAGCTTCTCGCCAGTGGGTGTGCGTACAGCCGGGCAGCCGGCGGGTAGGTAGTCATGGGGAAAGAGCAGAGCCAGCCAGAGAGGCCCCCAATTCGCGGCTGCCTGCCCGTCAATCGGCAGGTGGTGGACGGTTTGCGCGGCAGGTGTGCCTGAATTTCGGTGTCAAAATGTGATCTTGGGATGGGGGTTTCTTCGATGGGCTACTTCCTTTTTGCCTGCGTGATGAATGATTATGAAGCATTTGGGCTGGTGTCGCTGTTAGGCCTAAAGTGTTCAGTAAAAAGAGAGGAAATGTTGCTTTACAGCATTGTCAGTACAGCTTTCATCTAAAACCTAAACCTGTCATGCTGTTGTAATTCTATGCTTTGAGACATTTGATTATTTGCAGTTGTTATTGATCTTCTGTTCCCTTCAACTGGATTCTTGTCAATGTGAAAGTGCCAATTGCTGGGTGCATATCTGCTCATGTCATAGCAACCAGTCGGTCAAAGGATACGGAATTGACTTCTCTTCCTCGTCCATCAATCATGCATGAGCTAAATTATCTGCAGTTTGGTGACCATGTGATTTGCGAAGGTCTTGCATCCAGGTTGCCAATTAACATTCTTAGGGAATTCTACTTCATTTCTTGTTCTTTTTTGTTTGCTTGTATGTATTTGTATGTGCCTGTGAAAGTCATTTCTTGCTTGCTATTCAGTGTTCACAGTGAACTGTCAGTTTCATGTTATGTCTACTTCCGAATAAAAAAAACAGTTATTTTCTTGTAATTTCTGTATAATCAATAAATTAGCATGCATTTGAATGTGTTACATTTTGCTTTTTCCTGTGACAATTTTTTCCTCCTTGTTTAACTCTCTGGAACATGTTTGACTATTTCAGCAAAGCAAAAGTATCCTCTGGTTTACCAATCTGCAATGTGAAGGTCAAAAATCTCAGGCTTGAGGTAGTTTGCCATGGGATGTTGGTAACCAGAAAGTTTATGCAAAGGAAAAGGAAAGATGAAGTTTTCAAGGATGCTGCTGATGAGGCCGAGCAGATGAATTGGAGGAGAATGATGAGGGAGATAGAGGAGAAAGGTTCAGCTGTGTCCATTCTGAAGACTCAGCGAAGCGGGAAAGAACCACTTCCAAGAGATGTTATTCTTGGGACTCTTGTGCGGTTCAAACAATTGAAAAAATGGAATATTGTCAGTGAGGTACATTCACTTGCACCAGATGATCCATGTAGAAACTGGTTTGGTCACTAAACAACTTGATGTAACTCTTCGATATCAAAACAATCCACTTTCAGCATTCTAAACTATTTAATTTCTATACCATTTTCTTTTTCAGATTCTCGAATGGCTCAGAACACAGCATTGGTGGGACTTCACTGAGATGGACTTTTTGATGCTTGTGACAGCTTATGGAAAGCTGGGAGATTTTAGCAGGGCAGAAAGAGTTCTGAAGTACATGAACAAGAAAGGTTACCGACCCAGCGTGATATCTCAGACTGGTCTAATGGAGGCCTATGGAAGAGGCAAGCAGTACCGTAAAGCTGAAGCAGTATTCCGTAGGATGCAGACGTCAGGCCCTGAACCATCACCTGTGACATATCAAATCATTTTAAAATCTTTAGTTGAGGTCAGTATTTAGCCGTTGTATACTATCCATACACTATACTCTAATGATTCAGCCACTAAAAATGGATGAAAACTGGTCCGACTGTCAATTCCAATTAGAACAAGCCACACTGCTACTTTGATTCCGCTTTTTATACTATACATTTACAATATTCGCGATCCGGCCGAGCTTTCCACTGTAAATGTTGACAAGCTTGTGGGTCCTTTTTATAATAACAATGTTTGAACGGTCATCACGGAGTTGTGTTTAGCACCCCACATCTTTCCTTGCAAGCTCACCTTGGACGGGACACATAGACTGCACAATTGGAATTTAAACATACACAAATTGAAACCCCAAACCATCCAAATTGCACCTTAATAACATTAGATTATCAGGAATCGCCTCACAGCGGAGCAGATACTAACCCTACCACCAACACAAGAAATAAACCTAAATAGGTTCCTCTTAGGTATTTTCCTCCATCAAATATCTTCAGGTGTGAATCTGAAACATGAGAAGAGACTGGGATACTATTTTACTTGCAGTGTGGCATTTGCAAGTGACTTTTAGTAGAGTATTTGCAATTTCCTGTCATTAATCCCTTCAGAAAACTAGTTATGATGGTTCCTGATTCCCTGAACTCTACTTTTCCGTAACAAATTTATTGGTAATTGCTGGCAGGGTGACAAATATAAGGAAGCTGAAGCTATATTTGAGGACCTTATTAATGAAAAAAGAGCTTCTTTTAAGCCAGACCAGAAGATGTTTCATATGATGATCTACATGTATAGGAAATCTGGTGATTATGCCCAGGCTCGTAAGCTGTTTGCACAGATGTCTGAAAGAGGAATCCCACTATCTACAGTTACTTTTAATAGTTTGATGTCATTTGAAACAGATTACAAGGAAGTTTCAAGTATTTATGATCAGGTACTTTCCCATTTAATTGCTCAATCAGAAAATCAATGCTCAGTCGTGAATGTGAGGTACTATGGAGTTAAGATATATAGGGTATATCAGTGTGTTCTTCCCTAATGAATGCCATATGTTTTAGATGCAAAGAGCTGGGCTGAAACCAGATGTTGTGAGCTATTCCCTGCTCATCAAAGCTTATGGGAAAGCCAGGAGGGAAGAAGAAGCATTGGTGGTTTTTGAAGAGATGCTTGATGCTGGAGTCAGGTCCTTCTCTACCACTATTTTTATTGTCTCAACACAGTTTGAGCTTTGATCATCATCCTGGGCTACTTGAGAAATTGTGGACATAGTTTTGGTAGTGCAAGTACTGTAAGGGTATTTAGAGATCTTCCTCATTAAGGACTTCTAGCCCTGGTTAGTGAAAAACCTGAGAGACTTCAGAGTTTTTAATGAGGTATAGAACCCAAAATTCTGATCTATTAAAACTTCACCACTATATTTATGGAAAAGTGCTCTTACTAGTTTAATATATATTCAATCTTATGTGCATTGAAGAGTTTACCCATGACCATGTATGACTGTCAGTGTTGATACTGTTCATTTTGAGTGGTGTGGTTAAGCGTGACCATACTTTAAATGTGAGGAAGACAAAGTGGTGACTTCCTTTCATGAATTCAAGTCGATCTATCTCATGAATTAGCTGAAAACTATGCATTGGGTTAAACAAATGCTCAGTGGAGAATAGCTAATTAAGATTAGAATGTCCTTGTGAGTACTATTCTGAAATCTGAAGTATGCTATTTTGCAGGCCGACACGCAAATCATATAACATTTTGCTTGATGCATTTGCGATATCTGGATTGGTAGATGAGGCTAATACAGTTTTCAAGGCAATGAGAAGACACAGGTACAACCCACATCACTGTATCTACCTTTCAGCAATAAATTGAACTGTTGATTTCTCACATTATACACTATTTGCTGTTGCAGGGTTGAGCCTGATCTTTGCTCTTATACAACTATGGTCTTAGCTTACGTAAATGCTTCTGACATGAATGGAGCTGAGAAATTCTTTCGTAGAATTAAAGATGATGGGTTGAAGCCCAATGTTGTGGTTTATGGAACTCTGATGAAAGGCTATTCAAAGTTAAATAATGTTGAGAAAGTTATGCGGGTGTATGAGAGAATGAGGATCCAGGGTGTTGAACCCAACCAAACCATCTATACTACTATCATGGATGTACATGGCAGGAACTCAGATTTTGGAAATGCGGTCATTTGGTTCAAAGAAATGGAAGCTCGTGGATACCCGCCAGACCAGAAAGCAAAAAATATCCTACTTTCCCTTGCCAAAGCACCAGAAGAACAACAAGAAGCTAATGAATTGGTAGGTAATGGTGCAATGCAGCTGGAAGTGAAACCTGATAACGAAGAGGTGGATGGTGCTGTTGAGCATGAAATTACACGGAATGATTCTGGAAATCAGCATTTGTTAGATGACACACGTGCAAAAAACCATGTAAATGGTAGGATCAGGGCTGGTAGTTATGCTTTTGATGAGGATGACGATGATGACGATGATGATTATGAGGAAGAGGATAATGAAGAGTTTAATTTTGTTTCTTTCAAAGATAAGAGAGAACTAAATTTGGCAAGTTGATGTCATAAATCTTGGTGTATATTTTTTCACAGAACTCCGGATCACATGATGGAATTTCATATACAAAGGGACTAACTTGAAATGTTAACAGAGCTTGTCTCAAACCTGAATGATTTTTGTGTCTAGCCTTGTCTCATCGAAGGAAATGAGGTAAGGTGAAAGGGCAACAATGGATCCCTGTGGTGCTGATGGTTTATCAGGTAAGTTGTACCTGTATTTCTGATTGATTGCAGCTGCATCGGATACAGAACAAAGAACAATGACCCCAAACCAGTCAGTTCCACTTCCACCTTCCGTGCAAAAGTTGCAGCAGTTTACATTCTAACACTGCAGCAATTGAGTGTACAAAAAACTTCTTGATTGTTCATACTTGTTTCTAAACTTATTATTGCTACTTTGTCTACACGTAATGAATCAGTATTTGATTATGTGCTTTTGATACATAGAATTGGATGCTGTTTAGGAATATAACTTCATACTAGAACTTTGAAAGATGAGATAAACAATTAAACATAAACACATCCACTGTTAATCTGTTATACATCAAGGGCCAATTTGTGCCAGCAGAATGCAAAGAATCCTTCCGAATTGGATGTTGACAGAACACCTTGTGGCTATGTCCATCCTTCATGTGTTACAGTGTCAGTAACTGATACACTGGACATCTGAAGTTTCATTTATTCTTGTCATACCCCATCACATGGGGGAAAGAATCTAACCTTTTACTCTGGCTTCTTTTCCAATCATTTCATTTGTTGAGAATGCAGCATTTTATTTAGGAGTAGGACACATCAATGGTATTTGGATGTGGTATGGAATTTATACGTGACTTGGGTCGGCCTGCATATCTGATTTTTTGCCATAACTGATATAAAGGAATTTTCATTAAGTCCTTACAATTTGTCTGAATTGAAACTTTCTTGGTTTCTGGGAAGCCATAGGAGGTTGGGTGAATTTTCTAAAGCACAAGTGCACAACATTTTTTTTTTGTTGGCAATTCAGGTGCACCAATGAACATAAAGCAGAATGTTTCATACTTTGAGCAAGTCATATCTGACAAACAATCTAGTCACCATTGACTCATTTAAAAGTTTTAGGTGAGCATTCTTTTGTTTTTCCCCTTTTTGGTTGCTCTTGAAATCACAGGTTCTGTTACCCTGGTAAAACTCTTTCTTTAACAGAGGACTTGCTGTCACTGCCTGTTAATCTGTTACAATATATAGGACATAGATCTTTGGCAGACTAGCTTCCTTATAGCATTTATTCATAAAACGGAATTATGGCTGTCGGTGACACGTCTTCACTGCATGGTGACCCAATATTAACATCATCATATAGTGACATGTTGTAGATTTTTCTCTGCTGTTCATGAAATTGAGACACTGTTGTGAAAACTATTCACTGTGTATTTTGTACGGGTATTTTGTACGGTGGTTCTGTTAGTCATGGTGAAAGAAAATATCAGGATCTAAAGAAGAAATTGCATGTTGACGCAATTGGAATTTTTTCTGGTGCCAAATCTGGAGTTTGTTCCTGATTTTTTCATTCCCCCCACCAACAGAAATGAACTTGTAGGATGAAATCTATCAACGCCGTTTGGCCATATTTAATTTATTTTACTAGTATGTGTTGAAATTTTTGTGTTAATTCTTCATGCATTTGCTGTTCAATCACTATATGGATACTATTTTCTTTTTACTCCATTCTCATGCCTACCATGTACAATTCTCTCGTGGACCCTAGAAAAGGTCCGCGACTCGTTTTTTTGTGGAAGCTCTGCACTCTGATCCCCCAGGTAACCTGCTGGATCTCATGCTAGATCTTGCTGATCTGCCTGACAGCACATGCGGTATGTGGCTTTTTTTGGATAGTTGGATCCTGGTTGGGGGGGGGGGCAAGAGTGCCCCCATCACCCCAATGCTTTTTTTTAATATCAAAAATCTTGCTTCTGCTGCCACTTTGAGGCATTGGCACAGAAAAGTCGGTGTAGTAGCTGTATGTACCAACTATAGCTGGAGATGTCGTTTTGGGCAGCTCGCAGTCTATCTGAATTTTGGCTATATGTCAGATTGAAATTTGGTTTGAATTGGCACATGCAAAGTCATCTCGAGAAGTCGTTTCACATATCGTTTTATCTGTTACTTGTGTTCATGAAAAGGGAGGGAAAAATAAATACTTTTTGCTATGTTTTTATTAGCATACCATATCCATAACCGAAGAGGTGGCCTTTGGACCACAGCCGCCGGCGTGTCTTGCTGTCGAGCTTGTGTTGGCCTCGCGGCGACTGGCCGGCGAGTGATGCCGGCCGCCGGTGGGTGCTCGCTGGCGCCATTAATTATTAATGGCGGCACGTCGCTGGCGCCCGTGCTGTTTGGCGATTTGGCTGCCATTCAGAGCGCCGATCGCCCGACGACCCGTCGCTCTGCCATCTATCTGAGGTCAAATGGCTTCTTCATCTCTCTCTTCTTTCTTCTTCTTCTTCTTCTTCTTCTTTTTTTTTTTGATTCTCGCACGCCATCAATTAAGCAGTTGTTTACCCAAAAGGCTGGAGATTAGCAGCGTGACATTGGTAGATTGTGATTTTTTTTCTGTGCCGGCTTGCGCCGGGTCGACCATTTTCCAACGAAATTTCTGCATTTCGGAACGAAATTCCTATGTTCCAAACAACAAGATCATGTTCCACGAACGGTGGACGTGGCCGCATCCGGCGCCAACGGACCACCAGATCATAGGGATCATCACCTTGCGATCTGTCATGAGCCGGGACATTCACTGCCAAAAGGCGCAGGAAAGCAACGGCCTCCGGCCTCCCGTCGCCGCGCGGCTGCCCTCGCCGCCATGTAACCACTGGCAGCCACCTGCAGAGAGGCAGGCCCTGTGCACTTCCGTGTATGCCTCTACCTCATCGAGAATTAAATCGTCATCTGCAATTGCCGCGGAAAATCGTCCGTTCATAAAAATCAAGACGAATGCAGAAGGTCGGCTCACGGGGCCTTAATTAGTTCGGTACGCGTCACAATTTTGTACATGCCCATGATCATATTGCTCTGTCATATAAATTCCAATATTTCAATCACTGCAAGCAGGTTTTGTGCATGAAAATATGAAATGGCTCTTAATTTTGAGGACAATGGTTAGAATACTTGGAGGGTGTTTGTCTCAGCTGGCTATGCACTCTTCCACTTTGGACAGGAAAATGCTAGTTTGCTAAGAATACTGAACATACAGTATTTCATGATTTTTTTTTAAAAAAAGAAGGAATATTGTGATATGCAAACATGGAAAGGGGTCTTGAACATTTCTTTTGTGGAAAATACTAACCATCAAAGCACCATTTGTTCAATTTTGAGGAAAGGCTCCCGTAGATTTTTTTCCCTAAAAAAATGAGTAGGTATATCTATACTTCTAAAATTAATACTCACTCGTACTGGATAGGTCTCGAATATTAATTTTCTCTGTTTCTCGAAAGGGACACTAAAAAAAGGTGTGAGTCCATCTTTTCCTCGCTTGCACGGTTAGTAGCGTATCCTCACATAATATCAGAGTGCAGGGTTACAACTTTACAATGGTAGGCTTGGTATGATTATGATATGATTACATAACTCCTGAATTTTCTGTTTGACATGTATGGCCATCTTCTGATTGATGGTCATTGTCTGCTTCCAACATTCGCTTTCAACTCATTCATTCTCCGCGAAAACCGCCTTTAGAAATTAGTGTCCTCTTTCCTCTCTTAAGGACCACACCGATCTTCATGTGCAATGTCCATGGAGCATGGGCTATATAAACCCCCCAAAAGACTACCTCTTGGGAGCCAGGCATCAACACAAAAGAAAACAATAGCCTAGCCTGATGCCCCCTGAACACATTCTCTCCATCCTTCAACCTCCAGACAACCTCTTGGGAGCCAGTAGGCACCAAGAGAAGCAACACTAACTCACTAAGCAATAGCCAAATGCCCCCTTGAACACAGTCATTTTTATCCTTCAACCCTAGCTCCTCTCTCAGCTCTCCCTACATTCTTAGGCCATCTCGATTCACCATAGCATATACACATGGATCAATTCGACGGCCGAATCACAATGGAGGTTGCGCCATCGAAGCTGCCATCGATCATCAGGCGCCGTGCTAGGCTCCCAAAGATTCTTGACACAATCATGGAGGATGAAAGGGAAGCCTTGGAATCACCAAGGGCACCTTCTCACAACGCGATCCGCGCCAAGGAGGTCGTCGACACCCCGATGTACTGCGCCGACAAGCTGGCCTTCCTTGTCCCAATGGTGAAAACCGAGTGCTTGAAGATCAAAGCCTAAGTTTGTTAGGAGAGAGTTGAGGCTGCTTGGAGCTGGATAGTCTTGCTCTCCCTTTTTAGTCTGAGCATATGGCATCCTTTTCGTTTTACCTTTAGTGATCACTATTTTCTCTATGTAGTACCATGAGAGACAGTTGCTCATGCATGTTGGGTCACTAGTGCTGTGACCTCGAATAAAAATGTCCATCTCGTTGTTGTTGATGATGATGATGATGATGATGATGATGAAAGCTATGAAGAGTAAGGCGGTTTTTGGTTTCTACTCTTTAGTGTGAAGAAAAAATTAAAAACATTGAATCCAAGCCTGAAACTTTTGTTGGAAAATTTAGCAGCCTTTATTATGTGAGCTTAATTTCCAGAACTTCATCAGTGAAAGAAAAAGATCCTTACATGAATTGTTCATCAGAACACTTTATGTGAATGGTTAATTTGAGCATGGACTTATAACTAATTCAAAATCAAATTTTATTCAGATTCTCTTCGTTCATTAATAGAATTTTGGAAGCTATTTAGCTAATGATGAGAGGAAAGAGTAGTCAGAGATTTTCCCCACAGGGGCTTCGTGCAATGCCCTAGTTAGGTGTTCCTCCAACTCGAGATCCTTCAAGTCTGTAATCCAGGTGTTTTCTCACCCACCTTTCTTTTTAATATATTGCTCTCCTGAGTGTTCAAGAAAAAAGTTACTAATTAATAATAAGGTGGTTTTTGGTTTGTACCTTTCGTTGAGAAGAGAAGATAAAAAACAGTGAACTGAATCCAAAACTTATTTGGAAAATTTAGGAGTCTTAATGAGTCAGTATATTGTATTGTTGTTTGGGTACAATACCACTGAAATATTTGCTAATAAGGCCTGTCAGTGAAAGGAAAGTTTTTTTCTTGCATGAATTGCTCACCAGCTCACTCCACTTAAGTGGTTAACTTTTGTCAAATATGTCTGTTAACTACAATTCATGCGGTAAATGGACATTGATACAAGTGGTCCATGAATTCTCGCTTTGGCTTTGTGCAATAATTAATCTCCTGAAACTTTTGATTACTGAGTCGAAACGATTAATTCACGTCAACTGATTTCTTCATACCCCTAATGATTGTCCATGTATCAAAAGAAGAATTAGCAATAGCCTAAATGCCATCTTGAGCATCTTTGCATCCCAAAGATGTATAAGAGGGTACTTCCATTACTCAAAAAACAGACTGCGGTGAGCTCTTAAAAGATGGTTCTAGGGCAGGTTGGATCAGGAAGAACATGCTGGATTTTATTTCTTCTCCACGAGGCTAAAAATGGCCCATGGGCCTCTTCCGTGCCAAGGCATGCATACACATTCTGCATCTGCAAACCCATTCAAGAAACTTTTTTTTTCTTTCAGTTACAGAATAAGAATCTGTAGTTCCTGCTCCCACATGAACTGATAAAGGGGGGTAGGTTCATGTGATTCAGTGTGCAGGCGTCATGATTTCTCCATCCCTGCAAGCTTCCTGGCAGGCATCCTCATCTCCATGTCTTTATTACAATAGCATAATGGTTGCAGGCTACTAAGGTTTGCATCTAGGGATTAGCTTTTCGTTGCTCTTGGAAGGAGGCACTTGGCACCAACTGTTAGGCGGCGCATCAGAATTGGAGTAGCTGAGTTGGTATCAGTATCACTGTCACAGTCTGATTGTTTTTTATGTGCAAATAGTAACCTTGCCAACATGATCATGTCTATCAGGTCAGCACGTTTCTTTCTGCTGACAAATGTTGCCATTTCCCTTCTCAAAACCATGAAACAATTGAATAAATGTTGGGGCTCCCCCTTTTTGCTGTTAACACCCATGTTCAGCAAAGAAACAAAAGCATGACAAGTCTTCCTTTGGCTCTCCCAAGACACATACCAGTCATGAGGGTAGTCACAACGGTAGACCTAAGTGCAAAATCCAAGACAACCACGTCAGCAAAAATGAACACCAGAAGTCATCTCCTACAATGGTACGAAGTCCAAGACAATAAATGTAGTGAAATCATCTCCTACAATGGCAGGCGGGGCCACGGCGGCGCAAGACTCCAGCCAGGTCTTCCCAATGACGATTTTGCTAGGTCTTGCGGTCTTGATTCGCGTGAGGAGGTCAAGTCTAGAGGAAGAAATCAGGTCTTGTGTTTTCCTTCTTTTTTCTTCATTAACTATGCTGCCATGTCACCAATTTGTTGATGTGTCATTTCATTTATTAGGACAGTCCCAATGGTAGACCTAAGTGCAAAGTCCAAGACAACCACGTCAGCAAAAATAAACACTAGAAATCATCTCCTACAATGGTACGAAGTTCAAGACAATAAATGTAGTGAAATCATCTCCTACAATGGCAGGCGGGGCCGCGGCGGCGCAAGACTCCAGCCAGGTCTTCCCAATAGTGATTTTGCTAGGTGTTGCGGTCTTGATTTGCGTGAGGTTGAGTCTAGAGGAAAAAATCAGGTCTTGTGTTTTCCTTCTCTTTCTTCATTAACTATGCTGCTATGTCACCAATTTACTGATGTGTCATCTCATTTATTAGGGATGGACTCCATCCTACGTGGACCATTGGGACTGCCCTTAGGGATGGACTCCATCCTACATGGACCATTAGGACTACGTGAGGGCATCAGCAATTGCTACTTGGCTCTGAATCTGAAACGGCACCAGTCACACTGTTCATGTGCTTGTTTCTGAATCTGATGGAATGGGCACCAACCATTCACTGTTAATTTTGCTGCCAACTCAATGTCTGCTGGTTCAAAACTAAGTGCCGTGTTCGTCTGACTTATCAGCCATCAGCCAGCAGTATTTTTCAGCCACCAGCAACCAGTAAGCGGTACTTTTCTCTCAGAACAAATCAGCACCAGCCACCAGTCAAACGGCTTGTTTGAAACAACATCTTGTAAAGTTCTCATTATTTGGCGTCACAAAACATGCAGAAACAAGCCTTTAGCAAACAGATTTGAAGTGCCTAAACTTTGTAGGCCTCGAGTGTAGAGCAGGGTTATTTTATGCGACCGAAACCGCAATTTATACCGCGGTAACCGCTCAAACCGCTGCGGCACGGTTTCGGTTTGGAGCGGTTTGAACCGCTAGGATTTTGAAATGTTCAAATTAAAAAAAAAAAGAAAAATTCCCCAAAAAATCCTAATAAATCCTTCAAGTTGCGACGATGCTAATGGTGTCAAATTTGTTCAGAAATTCTTTCATTTAGCATTTGTTTCGATAATTAGAAGTTAAATCAGAAAAAGAAAAAGAAAAAAATCGGCCGGCCCATTAAGGCCCACGTCAGCCCAACGCTTGTGTAGGTCAAAAAATCTGCAGAGGCACCCCGTCGGCAGCCCTATCCGCTTCTCTCAAACCTCCTCTCTCCCGTCCACAGGCACGCCGCGCCCGTCTGCCGCCGAGCGCTCGCCGCCGCCACGGAACCGCTCACCAGGAGCGGTTTACCGCTCGGTTTGAACGGCTTACCGCGCGCCGCCAGATTTCTTTCAAGCCGGAGACCTTTTTTCATTGGAACGATTTTAATGCAATCCTTAGCGGTTTTAATCCAAACCGGTGCGGTATAAATTATTTATACCGCGGTAAGCCGCGGAAACCGTTTGCATTGTCCATTTTCATTTGGAATTTGAATTCGAGCGGTACCGAGCGGTAAACCGCTTAAACCGCTGGGTAAACCGCTACCGCTAGCGAGCGGTTTATTTAAACCGGTTGGTAAAAAAAACCCTGGTGTAGAGCACGGCTGCTTTGTGTGGGCAGTGTCTCTACAGGGCCTAAGGCCCAGGAGGCATATGAGGCTGTTCGGCTGGCCGTTTCTCGGCTTATCTCGGCTTGTTTCGGCTTATCTCCTCTCACATAACACTATTCAATCAACCAGCCGAACACTATTCATCGTATCAGCCGAACAGCCTATGTTCATGTCCTTGACGTGCCATGATCGCCCATCCCGTCGTCCTCCTTGAGAGCAAAGCAATCCAGAGGATGGCAGGACGGACACGTCATGGACACATTCCCAGCGTCTTGAATTGAATCTTGATGTGCCGGTAACAACGGGTGCCTGCTCAAATGGGGCAAAAGCAGCTGCTGGCCCTGCCAGCAGCCAAGGAGAAGAGTCCATGCATTGCCATGAAATGTACTTCTGAAGCTTTCCAAACAGGGTTTCATTTGCCAATTTGTATTTCTCTGCCGGGGATCAACTAAAAGACTGGTTTACTACTGGTAATACCCTGCATTTATCTACAAGTTTCCTCCTGTGATGCTTGAATCCAAATTTGAAATTTTGAAAATGAACTTTCAACCGACAAACTCTAGCTCTTTTTATTTCATTTATTTATTATAGCTGGTATCGAATTTTGAGAAGGGGACCGGTACCGTCGAAGTTTCACGGAAACTCTGTTTTAAACATCTGTTGAATGAAGCTAAATGGTTGTTGAATGTGGTGCAAAGCGCTTCCTGCTGTGGATCAGCAAAGACCGTACGTCCATGGGAGTTGAGAGGTGGTTTTGGCAGGATTACGGGTCATCATGAATTGCGTCTGCAAAGTACCTAATTATTGTGGCATGCCTGATGGCACTCCAAAATGTCATGGAAAGAACTTGCGCTGCAATTATGCTGATGCAGGAGGAAAAGTTTTTTTTGTGTGTGTGCGCGCGCGCGCTTTTGCAGAGTGCAACATTTTTTTGGGACACTACTGTTTGGTAATGCAAAAGGACTTGGTACAGACCTTTTTGTTGCTCCTATATAGGAGCCATGGTAGTAGACTGGTACTGTCGTGTTCGTGTTCAAGCTTTAGGCGTTATAAATTGCCTAATTAGAGAAGCTGTTAGAGCGACCGAAAGTGTTGCAATTCTTTTTTCCAACAAACCTAGTATATTACTACTGCCCTTCCGTTTGCCCAATCTCTAGAAAGGAAGTACTACATTTCATAACTCAACTACTGCATATCAGAAGTGCAACTTTATTTCATATCATATAAAGATTGCCAGCTACCGACTTTATCTCCTTCTAACTCTCACATCATTTTAATTTCTCTGACATTTTGTGTTTCCAAAGAAGTCTATAAATTGATTTTTGTTTTTTTTTCTTTTTTGCATATTGTGTGTATAACATGTATGTGCTCTCTACCATATGTTTCTGCTCCGTTTGTTGCAGGAGCAGCGGACCTACAGCTTGCTATTCGTTATCTGCTGACAACAGCAAAAGTTAGAAAACTTAGTGTAAAATACTGTTGAAGTATTGTATCCAACGTTAATGACGCCAGTAGAAAAAGGATGCTGAATCATGAGGCTGGCTTCGTCTCTGATTAGTCGGATTACTTATGCTCTTTTTTTTAAAAAAAATACGCTCACCACCCCCTTTCTCCATTTAAAAATACTAAATGTAAATGTAAACTAGCAAGACTGAAAACAAATCGCGAAAAGGGGCAAAAAAAAACATGTTGGCGATCTGCAAGAAAGTTTGTGAGATGGAGTGGTGTGGTGTACTGGTGTGTGGAGCACGGGAAGCACGCATTCAAAGCCATCACGCAGGCGGGCGGGTCAGGCAGCGACCGACACGACGAAACCACCCCACCACACAGACGGGGAGCTATAGCGGGGCCCACGCGTCAGCCGCCCGTGGGTTTTCGCTGTCACCGCCAGCCGCCAAGTGCCCGATCCCGCAACCGGCAACTCTCTTGCGGAACCTGTGACCGCATCACATGCAGATGCAGCGCTGCCTGCGAAGAAAACCGAAAAAAAAAGCGGAAAAAAAGGAAAAGCGAAAGCGCGCGAAGAGAATATGGCGGGAGAAGAGGGGTGGGAGAGGAGCGCCCCCTGCTCCCGCGCGCGCGCGCAAGTGGGGGAGAGGGAGAGGGAGAGGGAAGAAAAGTCTATTTCCACGTCCGCGCGGGCTACACGCTTGGCACCCCGCACCCCCCCCCCGCCTTGCTTCTCCGGCGAGACAGGGCACAGGCCCACCGCGATTTGGCTTGCAGTCTAATGGTAGGACGGTTCAGTGGGACGCTACCCACTAGGGTTTAAATCTTGGTGCTCGCACCTTTTTCTGGATTTTTCAGGATTTATCGGTGTTGTGCATTAAGTGTAAGCGGTGTTCCCCTCGACAACGAGGCGCCAATGGTAGCTTTGGGAATCTCCAGATCTGTCGGGTGCTCAGTCCTTCGGAGGTGCTCATAGAGGTAGGGTTTACATACGTGTATTCATAGGGGTGAGTGTGCGTGTGTGTTGTGAGCGTCTGCGTTGTACTGTGTAATTTTAAAAAAAGGGCACGGGCCCACCGGTGTGCTGTGGGGTGGGTCCGTTTCTCGGTCGCTTTTGCGCCACAGCAGGCAGAGGCCGGGCCGTCTCCCAGCTGGCGTCGCGCTGGGCCCCCCCTCGCTCGTCCGTCTCCGGTCTTCCCTCCCTCCCCAGCTCCGGTTTTCTTTATTTAATCGAACGGGAAAGAAAAAAAAAAGGAGAGAGAGAATAGAACTCGCGCGAGATACACAGGCAATAGCGGCGGCAGAGCGAGCTGCGCCTGCGAGCGCCCGTGGACGGGAAGTTGGGCGTGTTTTGCGTTTAGGTCCTCGGTGGAGTAGGCTATTTCCAGTTCCGCGACGTCTGTGTAGTAGGGCCGTGCGCAACTGCGCAAGTTATTACAAGTGTAAAAATTAGTAGATTGGAGTACAGATATAATCATTTCTCTTCTTTCAAAGCATTTAATTTGAGATTGTGCTCTAAATATCGCAACAGTTACATTTGATATTCTCAACAGCGTGAGAACATTCCCTCAAGCAATGGTACGAACAAGCCAAGGTCCAATAGGGCTGCTAAGCTAAAAAATCCATTAGGATTTCGTCGTATTCCGAGAATCCTCACAATGTACCTTCTAGAATCTTCACAAGATCCGAACATACTGGATTTCGACCTTAGATTTTAAATCCAGAAGTTAGATTCTCAAAATCCCATAAGCTGAAGTTAACTAGCTTTTCCTACATTTTTATGGTCACATGCTACTCCCTTCGTTGCAAATTGTAAGCTATTCTATTTCTTTTTTTACAAAGTCAAAACATCTCAAATTTCTGACCAAATTTATACAATCAAGTACCAATATTTATTATACTAAATAAGTACTATGAATATTATACTAAATAAGTACTATTAATTTCTGACCAAATTTATACAATCAAGTACCAATATTTATTATACTAAATAAGTACTATGAATATTATACTAAATAAGTACTATTATTTTTTGACCAAATTTATACAATCAAGTACCAATATTTATTATACTAAATATATATATTTATCTATGAGGTGGGCCATCAATCTTTGTGATCCTCTTTACAATTTTGGTAAAATATAACATTAGATTTGTTTTTTTAGAATTGCACCGTACAACGTAGACGCTCGCAATACGCACGCACACTCACTCCTATTAACACACGTACGCAAACCCTACCCCTATGAGCATTTCCGAAGGACTGAGCACCCGACAGATCTGGAGATTCCCAAAGTCACCATTGGCGCCTCGTTGTCGAGGGGAACACCGCTTACACTTAATGCACAACACCGATAAATCCTGAGAAAATCTCAGGAAAAGGTGCGAGCGCTAGGATTCCGTCCTACCATTGAACTACAAGCCAATTCACAACATTGGGTTTGTTCGGTTGGCTGATCTTGGCTTATGCTGATGTGTACGGTTGATTTATTGTGAGAGAAAAATATTGTGCAAGAAGCTGAAATAAGCCGAGAATAGACTATTGGAACACTCTCATTATTTGACTCTCCAAGAAATTCAAAATAACCACAAATTTTTTTTTTGGGAAATGGAGGAAGTACTTGTTGACTCTAAGAATCTACGGATCCAAACAAGTTTTTTAGCCTCTACTCAATATCTAACTTTTGAAAATTATACTAAAATTCATGTTAACGGGCCCAAAAGGGAGAACAAAGGAGCATGTTAGGATTCTATCTAAATCCTAGCCTGTTACAAAGTATATATTTATAGTATATTTTTGAGGTGCGCCATCAATCTTTGTGATCCTCTTTACCGTTTTGGTAAAAGATAACATTAGGTTTGTTCTTTTTTAGAATTACACAATACAACACGGACATTTATAACACGCACGCACACTCACCCCTATGAACAAATGTACGCAAACTCTACCCCTATGAGTATTTTCGAAGAACCGGGCACCCGACAGATCTGGAGATTCCCGAAGTCATCATTGGTGCCTCATTGTCGACGAGAACGCCGCTTACACTTAACGCACAACACTGATAAATCACTGGACCGTCCTACCATTGGACTACAAGCCAATTCGGAATATTGGGTTTGTTCGGCTGGCTTATCTTGGCTTATGCTGATGTGTACGGTTGATTTATTGTGAGAGGAAAATATTGTGCAAGAAGCTGAAATAAGTCGAGAATAGACTAGCCGAATACTCTCATTATTTGAATCTCCAAGAAATTCAAAATAACCACCAATATTTTTTTTTTGAAATGGAGGAAGTACTTGTTGACTGTTAGAATCTACGGATCCAAACAAGTTTTTAGCCTCTACTCAATATCCAACTTTTGAAAATTATACTAAAATCCAGGTTAACGGGCCCAAAAGGGAGAACAGAGGAGTATGCTAGGATTCTATCTAAATTCTAGCATGTTACGAAGTGATTGTTGTGCTTACCAATATGTTTCAAAGTACCTAGCTTACCTACACGTACTCAATGTGAATCTCAAACATTATCATTTAGTAGCATTTCCTAGATGAAAAAGGAAATGCCACTATTTTATTTTAGGTTTGTTAATACAGCACTATGCATACATACCCACGACACAACACATACAACCCAAACTCGAATGGGATGAGCTTAGTACTTAGCTCTAAGCACTTTAAGAGACAACCCTTCCAATAATTTCTCTCTTAGCATGTAGCTCATAATATGATAACTCCACACGTTATACTCATGTAACCTCAAAACTAGTGCATGAGACTCTCTTGTTCACGAGGTAGCTCTTCACTCTTGTCACTGTTCATTAAATATAAAACTATATGAGCTACCTTAGAGCTGCTCATTGCAGAAGGCATCATGCACCCACTAATGTCTCTCCATTGTACATTTGTACATCTAAAACTAATTTACAAAAGAGTAAATTGCACCTATCATACGACTGCTTATCAAGTGAGTGCAGATTGATCCATCAACTTGTAAAATGCACTTGTCAGGTGGGTGCATTTTGATCTAACAACTTATAAAATGCTCAATTTAGTGCAATTAATAAATTGAGCATTTTACAATTTTTTTCTCAATCTGCGCCTGGCTATCAAATTATTATACTAGATTGAACATTTTTTTTGTTACTGGACCAATCTACACCCACATGACAAGTTATTGTATTAGATTGAACATTTTACCTGTTTGGAACATCTTAAATCTAGCTTATGGCAAAATAAGCAGAAACTAGAAGCCAAAATGCTTGCTTTATCGCAATTTTTTCGGTTGCACTTCTCCCAACCACCTCCATTCGTACTAAAACGTAAAAGCTGGTTCAGACCCACTTCTCAAATAAATGTTGTTTCAATATGTATACAACTTATCTGTGAATCGATTCTTCTAACTGCAATATCAAACAAGACTGGGTTAATATGCATCCACGTGACAAGTTGTTGTATGGTGGATGTAATTTACTCATTACTAAAAAATAACAAATTGTGTATAAATCGCAAACAACGGGATTGAAAACCGGATAGTAGAGTTTTGTCCTTACATTTCCACAGTTGCAATAAGAGGTGGCTTTCACTACTACCATTTTATGACCTATTCTTTGTAAAATAAAAGGGACTAAATTACTTGAAGTAAAACCTTTCTTCTTATACCAAACGTCATAATGAATGAGTGTTTCAAAATCAGTACAAAAAAATCCGGTGGTATCCTTGCCAACTAAGCTAAGGAACATTAGTCCATCCATACTTGGTGCGAAACAACAAGACAATACAACATTTAGTGCCAACTAACACTAACATGCTAGGATTCACACAAAGGATGGTTTTGTAATATGTACAATATTGAGGACCATGTAATAGGCCTAATTGTTTCAAAATCCAGAACTACCTTTTGGTTTAAAACTTTTTCCATCTAGAAAATTTGACTACTGTCACAGCCATGCACCAATTTCTAATTTTCATGTTATTTGCACAACAAATACCTATAAATAAGGAATAATGTGTAATCATCCATGAAGGTCTGAAACTACAAGGTGCTTATCTTCTTTTTCGCATGAACAAGGTGTTGAATTTGACCAGATAAAAATTCGTAATGCCCGACATGACCGGCTTGGCACTTTGGCAGTTTGCAACTCTGCACCAAACAAGACAGGACAGTAGTGTTACGTCACGAACCAGGTCTCACTCACTGCTCTCAGAAACATTCCGAAACGTCAGGGGTTTTTCCGAAAAATTGGCACCACAGGATCGCAGAAGCCGGGCTGCTCGTGAGACGCACACGAATTCGTGCGGCCCAGACTCGCGCGAGATACTCATCCCCCGCAAAATTCCCACGCCCACCCCGCGTACTCACCCCACCATACCGCTTCAGCCCACTGCCAGCCGGGCCCCACGACGCCCACGTCACCCCTACCCCACACGTCGCAGGCCCCATTCCCAACCACCACACAAACTGCCAGCGTCCCCCTAGCATTTCCCACACCGCAACCCTCAGATGCCCGCCACGTGGCGCGCTCCGGCATCCCCGCCCTCCACGCCCCGCTGCCCGCGGTCAGGCTTCCAGCGCGTCCTGACCGTCCGATCCTTCCGTGCCCGCAAACCGACGGGTCAGATCCTGCCCGCCGCTGCCCGGGCACCCCCCCGCGCTGCTATTAAAGGCACCCCCGCTCCCCCCTCCTCTCCTCACCTCAAACCCACGCCCTCTCGCAAGCGGGCCCCGCCCTGACCCACCCGCAAAAGCCCGCGAAGCCCAGGCCCGCCAAGCGAAGCGACTGATGCGCCGCCGGGGGCCGTGAGATCGCGCGCCGCAGCCGGCGATGACCTCCGCGGTGCTCGCCGGCCGGAATGAGGTCCACCACGCGCACCCGCACCACCGCCACTGGGGCGGCGCCCGCGTCCCCCTCATGCCCAAGCCGTCGTCCAACCCTAACCCTAGGCGCCACCACCGCCCGGGCCCGGGGAGCAGCATCCCGATCCCCGGCGGCGGGCCTCCGCCTCTGGCCGTCCCGGAGCCGGAGCCGTCGTCCTCGGGGCACGTCAAGTTCAGGCCGTCGGAAATGACCCCCGCCGAGGCGCGGCAGCTCCGCGCGCGGCTCGCCGGCGAGCTCGGCCGCGTCCGCGCGCTCCTCTCCCGCATCGACACGTGGCAGGACGGCCAGCAGCGCCGCCGCCGGGCCGCGGCCGCGGAGCCCGACCCGGGGCCGCCGCCCGCGCTGGTGGAGGCGATGCGGAAGCGGTGCGCGGAGATCCTGATGCGGCTGCGCAAGTCCAAGAACAGCGTGTGGTTCAACTCCCCCGTCGACGTCGAGGGCCTCAATCTGCACGACTACCGCGCCATCATAAGGAACCCCATGGATCTCGGCACCGTCAAGCAGAACCTCGTCGCGGGCCGGTACCCGTCGCACGAGGCCTTCGCTGACGATGTCCGGCTCACCTTCAACAACGCGCTGCGGTACAACCCGCCTGACCACCACGTGCACAGGTACGCCGGCAGCCTCCTCGCCACGTTCGAGGGGCTGTACAAGGAGGCCGTCTCGTGGTTCGACCAGCAGCGTCCACCAATCGAGCCGCCAATGCTGCTGCCAGATTTGCCCCTGCCGCCGCAGCAGATGCCGGTTTCTGTGCCAGTGCAGGCGCCCCCGAGGGTCGGGGGTGGGAGGAGGCCCAAGCCCAAGGCGAGGGAGCTCAACAAGAGGGAGATGGATGAGGAGGAGAAGCAGAAGCTGAGGGTGGATATTGAGAACCTGCCGGAGGAGAAGATGCTGAATGTGCTGCAGATTGTGCAGAAGAGGAACAGTGATCCGGCATTGACAGGGGATGTTGTGGAGCTTGATTTTGATGAGCTGGACATCGAGACCCTGTGGGAGCTTGATCGATTCGTGGTCAATTGGAGGAAGGCGCTAAAGAAGAGCCAGCGGAATTCTGTGATGAATGGTGATGCTGCTGCGATGAATGGGGATGCCATTGATGTGACAATTGTTCCAGATGAGGATGACATGGTGCAGGTGGATGTCAACCCGCCCATGGTGGTTGAAATTGGAGACTCGGTATGGCCTTCAGAAGCAATGTGGCTGATCTTTGTTCTGAATCTTGTGATATCTGGATTGTGTTGCATTGCTGACCCTGTTTTTGTTGCTTACTCCAGGAGATTGACATGCCGGAGAAGAGGGCAACAGAGGCTGACATGGTTGACGAGTATGTGGATATTGGTGATGAGATGCCGACAGTGAATTACCAGTCGGTGGAAATCGAGAAGGATGCCCTGGTGGCTAGCAGCTCAAGCGGGTCTGGAAGTGGATCATCTTCATCCAGTGGTATGTATGGCAGGGCAAATGACTAGTATCACCACAATTGCTGATTCGTCCATGAGTAGCTGGTCTAATTCATTAAAATTCCTTGCAGATTCTGACTCTGACTCTGATTCTGACGGGGACGATGCTCGCTCTCCGGACTAGGTGGTGCTTCCTGACTGTAGGATTAGCGATTTGAGTAGGTGACTGAGGTTCTTTTTTGGTGAGGTATTTTGAGGAATGGTATAGCAACATGGATGGCCCGTGCTCGTGAGTGTGAGGTGTGTACCTGGGGGTTGTTGGTATTACTTGGTAGTGGATAGCTTAGATGTTTGGGTTGATTGGAAGACTACTACTGCTGTAAAGAAGGGAATATAATCCGGAACAAAGAGGAAAGGTAGCAATGCATTGGCATTTCTTCTTGAGTTTTATAGCTTTCTATTGAATGTTTCTATTCCTGCAATTGCTGTTCTATTGTGTCGTCAATGCTGATTGACACCAAACCACACCAGGAAACAAAAGATTGCCTTAATTTGATCATCTTGCTGTTGCGTGAATGCTTGAACAGAAAGATATGTATGATGTTTGTAATGTTAAACCATACTGTGATTCTGGCTGTCAATTTTTTTTATCTGTTAGCATACTTTAGTCTGATGGCCAGTGTCAATGGGGAATGCATTGCGGTGGTGTATAATTGAGTAGTGACTAGATTCTCACTTTTTAGCTTATGTAGATTCTCAACTTCTCAAGGGAATAAGAATGTGAACCACCTCTCTTGACCGAGCCTGTGGTGTTATGTCATGTTCAGCGCAGTGCACAATCAGTCAGGATCAGAGAGCTCCAAACAGGGAGTTAAGAAGGAAAACGCGAAATGGAGAACAGGGCAGAACGAAGGACTCAATGTCTCAATAGCAAGCAGCAGCCCTTAAACTGAGAAAGATTGATGTCCAGATACAAGAGATCCAGCGGCGACTACTGCTACTGCTAAGCTAGATAGGAAAATAGGGTTCTTTCTCTTCGATAGTGATACAGACCGAACGACCTGCCCAAATAGCAATGGCGAGGCCTGAATAATTAATCGTAGACTAAATGACAGTTTAGGACTGTATTAAAAGCAGAACCGTCGGATGTAGCATCGACGACCGGTGTTGAACTCGTCCGGGCGTCGTTGCCGACTTCCATTTGCTTATCTGACGAAACTAAGAGCAGATGCAGCAGCAGCACCTGACAGACTTGTTCTGGTGATACTCATCATTTTTGCTGTGGTAGCTATTAGCTAATGCGTTGCAAGTTTCTTGGCTTCGTTGTTATAGTAGATGTACTCCTAATATTTTGAAAAGAAACTCAATCTGTATTGTTATTAAAAGAAGATGATCTTCCACACAGGTTGAGAAAAGCTCCACACGGGAAGTCTAAAAAAGACATACTACCAGAGCCACAGCCACTCCTGATTGTCAAAGTTTCTGTTGTCAATCTGGGAAGTTGTAAAACAGACTTAAAATGAACCGACTAAACGGTACTAACGCTACGTCTTGAGTTTAAGGTCTTTAGTTTTAAGAAGGTAGAGCTGTTTGGTAGCTCGCAAAGCTCATATGATCGAAAGAACAATCAATCTGAATCTGAAGTTGCGAAAAAGACTTAAAATGACTACACCGCGTCGTGTGAAGGTTCCATTTGACAAACTTGAACCAGCCGACTGTTTTGCATTAGAAAACAATGCAAACTGTCTTTAAACCTGGAAGATTATAGTTCATAGGACCCTATGAAAGAGATTTACTAAGCTTTGAATCCTGTAAAGGACATGGAAAACAAATGACCATAACCTACTGAATCAAACAAGCAATGCCAACGCAACCATTAAGAGTGCAAAAACCATGCCAACAACAGCAGATAACCGCACACGTTTACCCAAAACAGATATCCCACTTAACTTTCAGTCAAAATAACAGAATGCCACCAACATCATCCCCAGCACTGGCACCACTACTACATAATTGAAGGTAAACAAAATATTGCCCAAAATTTCACTAGAGCAGCTGCATATCTTAAGTCTTTGCCTTGCATCACGTTCGATTAATGATGCTCAATCATCACCAAAGGTGGTCTTCTTTCCTGCACGTCAGACAGTTTTTACAGGAGTTAGTTATTGCAAGTCATCCAACCATTAGCACAAGATGCTGCTCAAAGGGCAGTCGACTGGTCAAAACAGAACTAAAATACCTGTTGGTGCAGCACTCTGCCTACCAAAGCCACGGCCACCGCCGCGGTTACCACCCCTACCACCACCACCTCGGCCAAATCTACCACCGTCCCTGCCACCAGACCGGTCACCGAATCTGCCACCACGCCTGCCGCCAGACCGGTCACCAAATCTGCCACCAGATCTGCCTCCGGATCTGCCACCACCACGCTGGCCGCCACCTTTCGGTTTGGCTGCATCAACAAACAGCTCGTAGCCACCAAGGTCGCTGCCACTGAGCTCAAGGGCTTTCGTCACAGAATCCTGGTTATTGAAGTCCAAGTATGCTATTCTGCAAGGATGTAATAAACACACATTAGACTGCAACCAAACCAAGTTGTTACTGGTGCATTCCACCAGAAGAATAATGAGCAGGAATCTGTCTTAGTAAACCCACCCTTTGACAGCACCAGACTCGTAATCTGTTGGAATTGAGACCCTTGTTATCTCACCACACCCACCAAAATGTTGTTCAAGAGAGCTTCGGATCTGGTATTTAACAGTGTCAGACATAATGACAAGACAAATGCAAGATTAAAAAATAGCTATAATCAAGTCAAAGAATTACCGTGTTCTCTTCAAGAGATTTATCAAAACCCCTTATAAATACAGAGGTGCTGTCACCCCTAGCTGTCTTCTGGAAAGATCCAGCATCGTTGCTGTTACAGTTAACAAATGACATTGTTAACTGCAATGTTGCAGACCCCACAAGACCACAATGCTTTTAGGCAGAAGTATTAGATTCATCTTACCCACTGCGAGGAGTGTATGCATTTCTTTCCTGAGCAAAGTCAAGTCTTACAGCACGACCCTGCATCTCTTGTCCATTCATCTCTTCAAAAGCCTGCAAGTAGACAAACAATTGCAGATAGTCTTGATTACTCGTTGCAGTGTTGGCACTGGCAGCAGTTGCAAACAGAATTTAAGCAGAAAATAAAACTCCATATTGCTTAGCAACAATATAAAAATGACAATACCAGAAATAGAAAAAACAAACTTACCTTCTTGGCAGCTTCCGCAGAAACAAATTCAACATAGCAAAAACCTTTACGCTTGCCATCTTCATGGACAGGAAAACGAGCATCAACAACCTCACCAGCCGCCTCAAAAAATTCTTTGCTGCAAACATTAATATTATCAGAACACCAGCTGCACTGAAAAGACTACCAAAATCTATCACCTGCAGAAAAACTCACAGATCCTCAACTTCAGCTCTAAAGGGGCAATTTGCCATAAAAAGCGTCTTCGATCCAGTTGCTTGACTTTGGGTATTCATAGGTGTTTTAGGCTGCACAAGTATCAAATTTGTAATTGTTGTATCTATGAAACTTTAATTTGAATTAAGGGAGTTGCAGATCCGTACTTCTTTGGTAGCAGTTTTCTTTTCAGGGGTGGGCGCAGGTGCTTCCTGGAGTTTCTGTTGAAACAAAAGAAGTTACAAAAACTAATATACGGAAACATAAACAATACCATATTTCGATTGGTAACGAAGAAAAAAAACCTTCTTTGGAGTTTTAGCAGGCTCTTCATCCTCTTCACTGTCTTCATCACTCTCATCTTCACTTCCATCACTGTCACTCTCATCATCGCTACTGGCTTTTTTCTTTGCTGCCGTGTCCTATGAACAAAATAAAAAATAAGAACCATAGAGACAAATAATGAAAATATGCTAAGAAAAATGAAAATTTTGTGCAATGTGGAACCTTCTGCTTCTTTTGTGGAGGCTCTTCATCACTATCATCACTGTCTGAGTCATCACTTGATTCATCCTTCATTTTAGAAGCAGCTCTCTTGGCAGGCTCAGCTGCTTTTACAGTCTTACTTTTATCCTAAGGAGTTTAGAAATAAGGTGAACAAAATGACAATACATGGACATGTTTCCAACAATAACAGTTTCATGCGTACCTCATCCTCAGAATCACTCTCAGACTCACTTTCACTGGAATCTTCCTTTTTAGTAACAGCTGCAGGAGCCTTAGGCTTGGCAGGCGCTTCCTGAATAGGTATTATGACTCAACTCAAATAATGCTTAACAAAATAATAAGGCATAACTATGTGAAATGGCAAGAACAGGCCATAACAAATTAAGCAACATGCACAATCTAATGCACTCACGTCATCTGAGTCCTCATCAGAGTCACTGTCTGAACTTTCAGATTCCTGCTTTTTCTTTTGAGCACCAGTTACCGATGGTTTCACAGGAACAGGTTTCTGAGAAATTCACATGAGAAATTCAATAACACTATCAAACGACCAAGCTAAAAAAGTAATACTTTTTGACAAAGGCTCAAATAGAAAGCGTAAAACAGGGTCATTCCAAGGCACGTAACATAATGTACTAATTCAGAGACAAGCCAGGAAGAATATCAAGGCAAATCTGTGTAACTACAATCACAATCAGCATTGCAATCCATTGTACAAAACAAAGCTACTTCGACATAAACAATTGACTCCACAGGATACGATGCAAATAGCTTTGAACTGGAAAAAGTAATCACATTGCAATCATTAATCTGACATGGTGGTAAAAAGAAATTAACTGTGAACACGACAAACAAACAGGAACATTATACTCACATCATCGTCGTCACTCGACTCATCATCAGAACTATCATCGCTGCTGCTCTCTTGCTTGCCTTTCTTTGAACCATTTTTGGCAACTGCAGCAACAGGTTTAGCAGCAGGCTTCTTTGCAGGTTCCTTATATTAATCAAAAGAAGACGAGTTAGCATCCCAACATCCTTGAAAATACACAAGTATTAATTCATTCACTGGTAAATTCGATATCAAACTCGGCAATGATTACCACATCAGATTCAGAGGTCTCATCGCTGCTGTCATCATCACTAGACTCCTGTTTAACAGTCTTGGCAGGAAGGGTCTTTTTTGTTTCGACCTTAACCTGTAAGGACACATGTTTCGTAAATACAGGATTATGCTCAAATATGCTGGGAGGTAAGACTAATCAGAAAAAAAGCTATCAGCTTTCAAATCATACTAATATTCAACATATTCAGCATGGATTGGACTGTGTAAAAGTGTATGTTTCATCCTATTCCCAAACACTCGGCAGTTCCCAATCGAAAACCCCCCAATATCTCCGAAAACAAAAAGAGCATGTGTCGCAGCATACCTCCTCTTCGGACTCGGATTCCTCCTCCGAGGAGCCACTGCTGCTGCTCTCGGCCTTCTTGGGCGGCGGCTGCTTCTTGGCCTTCTTGGCGTCCTCCTTGGACGGAGGGACGGCCTTCGCCGGCGGCGCCGCCTTCTGCTTCTTGGCGCTCACAGCCTTCTCGATCTCGTCCTCCGCATCCCGCTTCTTCCCCTTGGGTACCGCTGCGGGCGCCGCAGCTACGGCCGCCGCCTTCTTGCTGGACTTGCCCATCGGGGGAGAGGAGGGAGGAGGCGGGGTTGGGGGCGGAGAAACCCTAGTGGCTGCTAGGGTTTAAGGGAAGGGGGAGGTTTTTCGAAGAGGAGGCGACGGAGGATGTTTTATAGGCGGCGTGGTTCCGATTTAATGGGCTTTCCATGGGCTAATTTAAGGTTTTTCTAGACTATGGTGGGCCTATTTGTTTTTTCATTAGGCCCACTTAGTATCAGCCTTATCAGCATGGGCCGCAAGGATGAGGCACTTTTTTTTTTTTGACTCGACAAGGATGAGGCACATGCCATTACAGGTGAACGCAGCTCCTTTATAATTTTAAAAATAGTCTATTTACAAAATTATAAGGAGTTCTCGAGTTCACACACCATAAAGTGGCATTCGACGCTCTCATATGGTCTGTTGGCTTTTATTTGCATAAATAATAGGTTTGTTTAAGTACAAGAGTATTGGAGTAGCCCCACGTGAGAAAAGAACCAAACAACAAAATTTCGTGAAACTGAACTGAGGCTGCTAAAAATTTTAATGGTCCCTACCTTGGCATCTGAGTCAATTATTTGAGAAGAATACCAAACAGTTCGAAAAAATAAATGGGAACAAAAGATATTCATATTTTTTACAGATATCTTTGAGAATAAACATGAAACCCAAAAGAATCCAAAATAATTTCAAGTTGTTCTCAAGTTAGTAAAGCAGTAAAGTAGTGTATTCCAGTGCAACTTGTATCAAGGTCAAGAATAAAATGACACTGTATATGTTGTTTAATTAACAATAGTTGTGTGCACTAACTTATAATAAGAATCACCTTCCCACAATTATGATCTTAATTGATCAGTTCCCCCTTGACAAGAGCAAATGGCAACACAACCATAAGATGAAAGAAGCCCAACCAAGAAAAGAACCTGTAGGAAACTATTTATATGGCACAAAAAGCATATGTAGCATGAATGTGAAGCATACCCAAGAGAAAATATATAGCAAGACAGGGACGAATTCATGATTGAGTTTAGGGGGGCTCTCCCTCCCTTCTTATTCTCTCTCAAATTTGTAGGGGGCTTAGGGTATACCTGATCATGGGTCGGGTTGGTTTGGGTTCGGGTCGGGTCATGTCAGGTTGTCGGGTCCAAATTCATGGCCCGCGCCCGACCCGTCACACGTGTGGGTCGAGTCGGGTCGGGTTTCGGGTTTTTGTTATAATTTTCGGGTCGGGTCAGGTTTTTTTCTGAGTTCGGGTAAAAATTACGGCCCGCGCCCGACCCGTCGCACGGTCGGGTCGGGTCAGGTCGGGTTTATCGGGTCGGGCAGCCCATGATCAAGTATAGCTTAGGGGGACCTCTATGGGATTCCGGTGGGTAGGGGGGCTCGAGCCCCCAGCCTCACCGCTAGATCTGTCTGGTAAGACATATCCAATTCCAAGAAGTAGCGAGAACATTCCTATTTTATATCACATAACCACAATTAAATTGATGAGAAAAAATAACAGACAAAACAATTTACTGCCAACACGAAACTTTCTCCCCATAGCAAACTCCCTTGATATTGCTCTGCTCCACTGCATCGCCACACGAAACTAAAACTTAAGGTGTGAGACTGTTGACACCAAATTTGGCTCGACCCAAAATGTATGCAATATTCATACAATATTAGGACAAATCATATTGGTAGCTAAATTCTATCTAAATCGGAAATAAATCGACAAAGAAAAAAAGAATAATAATCACAACTCTTTAAAAAGAGTAAAGGAAATTCACATAATATGGCATTAACCATAAATTTTAATACTTTATACTCGGCATATATGCATAGGGGTATGGCAATGTCTATGTATGTATTCTTGTTCGCCGGGATACGCGGCCGCCGACCGTCTACGGCTTGTTCGCCGGGATACGCGGCCGCCGGCCGTCTACGGTTGCAATGCATATGTACGTATTTGTGACATTCATTGGTCGAATAACTGCGAGAACCAAATCTCCTTGTTTGAACGACCTCCTCTTTAGCCGTTTATCGAAGGCTCGAGACACTCTGGCTTGATAGGCCTCTAATTTTTGTAATGCTTGTAGCCGTTTTTCTTCAAGGCCATCTAACTCTTTCAAGCGTATTTCCGCCGCTTCGTCTTCCACGAGATTTTCATGCATAGCGACCCTTAAGGAAGCAATTTGGACTTCCAATGGTAGAACTGATCCCCCTCCATACACAAGAGAGTAAGGAGTCATGTCGGTTGTTGTACGAGTTGTGGTTCTGTATGCCCACAAGGACTCGAGTAACTTTTCATGCCAATTTCATTTATTTTGTGACCCAACTTTTTTAAGCAACTTGCAGAGCACTTTGTTAAAAGCCTCAGCTTGGCCATTGGCCGCTGGATTATAACCCGTAGAGAAGTGGTGCTTAATTCTAAATTTGGCGCACATTTTCTCTAAATGTTTATTTCTAAAGGAGGGCCCATTATCTCATATTATCCGCGCGGGAACACCAAAACAGTATATCAGATTGGTTCTTATGAAATCCTCAACATTTTCGGCCTTGACTTCCTTTAATGGCACGGCTTCGGCCCATTTAGAGAATTAACCTGTTGCGGCCAAAATAAATTTATGCCCTTTAGATGATGAAGGGTTAATGGGCGCAACCACATCCATACCCCACATTTCAAAGGGCCAGGACATATTTGTCGGGTGCAATGGTTCATGCGGTTGATGTATAAAATTATCGTGTATTTGACACTGGTGGCATCTTTTTGCGAATTTCATGGAATCATCGAACATCGTGGGTCAATAATAACCGAGATGTCTCAACTGATAATGTAATTTAGGTCCAGACTGGTGGGCTCCACATACCCCGGCATGCACCTCATTTAAGGCTTCTATCACTTCACTCCCCGCAAGGCAACGAAGTAGAATGCCATCACTCGAATGTCGACAAAGCATGTCGTTTATGCATGTATAATTGATTGATCTTTTTCAGATTCTGGATCTTTCGGCAGAATCTAAGGGCAAGTACCCGTGAAGTAGATATTCAAGGAATGGTGTTCTCCAATCTCCTGCTTCAATTTCACACGTATCTATGCTCTTTGATGTAGTGGACGATGTACTCTCTTCCTCATCAAATATGGGAAGGACTCTACATTCTTCCACATGGATGTCCATTGTCTGGCCTGGCTCTAACGCTAGGCTTGCAGCTAAGCTTGCCAATGCATCAACTTTCTCATTTTGATTTCGTATGACATGCTGAACCATTATATCAGCAAACATAGATATGAGTGCCTTTGCCTTTCGGTAATATGGCACAAGCCCTTCTTTCTTTACGACGTACGTTCCCAATAGTTGATTGATTACCAATTGGGAATCTCCGTAAACATAGAGCGTATTCAGCCCCATATTGTAAGCCGTTTCGAGCCCAATAATTAGAGCTTCATATTCTGCGGCATTGTTTGATACTGCAGAGGTTAGGGTGAAAGAGTATGGAATAATTGCCTCATCTGGTGTGACAAAGATAACCCCTGCCCCGGCACCCGATTTTCGGCAAGCGCCGTCAAAATACATCTGCCATGTGGGTTGAGCCACTGTAGTAGTGAAAACTTCTTCATCGGGCAAATCATCATCAATTGGAAAATCATCCGGAATTGGATGGGTGGCTAGAAGACCGCCCTTTCTTCCTGTTGCTTTCGGGCAGAATTATAAGCTGATCATCGGCCATGTTTTCTTGAGCTTGCAAGTTGTCAACCAACGCAGGTTCATATGAACAATCCGTTGTATCACCCATATACAAACTATTCCTTGCCTAAAAAAAGGGAAGGTGCACAGGGTCAGTGTTGATCATGGAAGATGTTTCACTAGTAATTTCAGCATATATGATGAAATAATTATATTACACACCTTGTCTGATGGAATTGAACAGCTAGCTTCGGTATCAGAGAAACCTCTTAGCAACCTTTGCCATGGCCTATTGATTTGCTCTGTTCTTGCCTGGATGGAAGAAATATGATGGGTATCGTTCAAAGTAGGTACTCTCCGTATCACAACAAGGTCCCTGGAGGAGATTCGTCGAGCAGGGGCTGTCCACAATAGCAGCAAAAGATTCAAAAAAAATCTTTTGTACCACCTGAGCCAATGCACTGTACAGCTGCCGACACGGGTTTCATTAGGGATAAGATGTAGATCATCCTCCACAGGGCGTAACAAATGCATCCAATATGCATAGGCAACCCCAAAATCTTCCTCAGTGTATAAGTTCAGCAAAAGAGGGTTTGGGAGAACTTGATCAAGTCGAAATTGCTGCGCTACACGATCTGGATGATATGGTTCAGCGATACATAGTTTAGAACGCCTAAGAGGAAGCAAGCCTCGACGAATCGATAAGTAAAATACTTGGCTGGTCCAAATAGGGAATCGTGAGTTAGCATTATAGGGACACCAAAAGATATCAGTGTCCCGACACAAAAACTCGAATGCTGCCTCAAGACTGAAATGCTTTGGGGTTCTGAACATTGTACCCACCATCATGGGTTTTCTTGATCGATCACTATAAAAAGGGACGCGTGGTCCTCTCATTTTATTGTCAAAACTACTTTTCAGATAAGCTCCCATCCAACCAATGATATAATGGACTGGCCAGGATCTCTTCATATAGGAAGGGCCGACTGGGCTGGTGCAGATTAGCCTTAGAGAATAATATAAAGAACATAAGGCCGGCTGTGCCAAAGCGTACTTGCGCCCCATGGCCATCCAAGAAGCCATTACTAAAGCACTAGGTCGGATACGTGTTCCTCCCCCGACGATAACAAAGCAACAAAGCCAGAGCGCTAGAAAAGCTGCTTTGTAGACATGTGAAGAGTCCGTGTCATTAGAAGGAGGAGGGCCACCGCATCTCTTGTGAAAATGATCACACCATTCTTGGAATGACACCTCACCACCAACTTGAAGTTCTTCCCATCTGTTCAAAAGATGTGATAAACAATTTGGATACATTGGCATGGAAGGATCTTGTTCATGTAGTGGAGGGATAAATTCTTCATAAAATTCTCCTTCTAAAGATAGCCCAGGAAGCTTGTTCATATCTAAAAGTGTGACGGTACGTTCCCCACTATGGAATAAGAAAGTGTTTGTATCAGGGTTCCATCTCTCCAGTAGAGATTTCAACAAGGAAGGCGAAACGTAGTAGTGTCCCAAAGAACAGAAAATGGCTCCGTAGATGCTATCACTGTCCGCCTCACCTCCTTTCAAATTCAGGGAGTGTCTTTCTAAGATTGCAGTACCCCACTCAATATAGCCCGAAGGAATTGGTACATACTCAATTTCATGGTTCTCCCAACCAAGACCGTGTAGCAACATTTGTTGCCCTAAAGTGAGTGGCTGCTCAGAATCAGGAACATATGCAGGAGGATAAAAGCATCGGCCAGGAAATTTAGAGGCAGATCTCCAGCCACGGCCGCCACGTTCCATTTCACCCCTGGTTAAGAGGCGTTCTACGATCACAGAATTAGCCTCTGCGCTGGTGGTTGGTGCATATTTTTGAACTTGCGCCACACAAGAAAGCGGCGCCTCCTGACGGGCTGGAGGCATAGTACTTCCTCAATCTACAGCAAAGAAGTACAAAGTCTATGTAGACGGATGCATGTCAATAATAAAGATTAAAGAGCACATTCTACACAGAATAGTTGCAAGGTCGTTGCCATATTTCATCTAGATTATGACTCATGTTGGGTGAAATAAAATATTTTTACAGATACATTAAAGTTATGCAAAGTAAAACTTCTTTGGAAACCAACAGACAGATTGGGGAGTATATTGATGGAACGATTAAAAAAAAACCAAGTTTCGACGGCATGAGAAGCGTAGATGCAGGCACCGGCAAATGGATCTACGTCGGCCGTATTGGCCAAGTTCGAGAATTTTTTATTATACCAGCACTACCTGAATCACATCAAGGAGTGCAGAGATCAGTATACCTGTTGAAAATTCGCCCCGCGTCGTGATGACGAATGACAACCAGCAATGAATGCCACACAATTGAAACCCCTGCCCAAACCTAACGATATGGAAAAGGATAAACACGGGAATCAACAACTAATTAAGGATACATATATACAGTAATATTATGAAGAGAGAAGTGTTGGTACTCCTGATCATAGCTTGCCCAGAGCCTTCCCCTCCGCAGGGAGTCGTGACAGAGGTGAGGCGTCAAGTCTCCTGGCTCAAACTAATGAATAATAACGTGGATGCCAACAAATTCCTTATATTGAGCCAACAGCACCTCCACTATCCCCTATATTCGTGGGGGTTTGGATACCGGATGGGAGGATAAAGGCAAAAGGAGATTTTTGCCAACGGTAAAAAAAAAATCTATAGAATCCCTGGTGAAAAAAAAGAAAGAAAAAAAAACATGTCTCGACCTTGGGATGTTTACCATTTGTGTATGTATACGTACGGGAGGTAGGACGCGATGCCACCTACCATGTGTCTGATTAAAAGAAAATAATCAAGTAAAAATTATAAGTTTCGAGTTTCAGATACGTCAATGTGTGTTCCTTCCGTATCCGAAACTCGAGGGGGCATCTGTTGACACCAAATTTGGCTCGACTCAAAATGTATGCAATATTCATACAATATTAGGACAAATCATACTGATAGCTAAATTCTATCTAAACCGGAAATAAATCGACAAAGAAAAAAGAATAATAATCACAACTCTTTAAAAAGAGCGAAGGAAATTCACATAATATGGCATTAACCATAAATTTTAATACTTTATACTCGGCATATATGCATAGGGGTATGGCAATGTCTATGTACGTATCCTTGTTCGTCGGGATACGCGGCCGCCGGCCGTCTACGGTTGCAATGCATATGTATGTATTCTTGTTCGCCGGGATACGCGGCCGCCGACCATCTACGGTTTGAATACGTATTTGTTTGAATAATAGATCGTGCATGCTCACAAGTTCTACTTGATTGTGTATGCATGCTAGTTAAGCATAGCTCAACAAGTTAAGTAGAAAAAGAGCCGACTAATACGAGTTACATGATCATGTACACACGTGCACGTCAGCAAATAAACCACTGCAGTCAGACCCATCGGTCATCACCAATGTATACGTACTTATATTTCTCTATGTAACCCACCGCTCAAGTTTTGAACTGGCATGACCGAGTGGCCATCACTACGGGAGACGCCGGATTCCCGAGTGCCAAATGCACTCGGGGAAGGCCCAAAAACACTCGGGGAAGGCTTTCCCGAGTGCAACACTCGGGGAAGGGCTACCGGGGACGCTTCTCACGGGAAAGCGGCCTTCCCCGAGTGCCAAATCTCGTGCACTCAGGGAAGCCTTCCCCGAGTGTCATGCTAACTCTCGGAGACGATTTAACGTCGTCGGCGCCATCCACTTTTTTTCTTTTTTTTTTAAAACCTCTTCCCCGAGTGCAACACTTGGGGAAGAAATTTCTTTTTAAAAAAAAAACTCTTCCCCGAGTGCAACACTCGGGGAAGAAATTCGAATTTTTTTAAAAAAATCCTCTTCCCCGAGTGCTTGCCCTAGGCACTCGGGGAAGAAAGGTCCCTGTTTTTATTAAAAACCTCTTCCCCGAGTGCCGCTGCCCAGGCACTCGGGGAAGCCACCTCATTTTTTTTCCCATTAACTGGTCAAGCATGTGGCCATTGTTTCCAGGTACAGAAGCAACAGCAACCCCATGGTACATCCAAGAAATCAGCAAGACATCAAAGATAATTCAGGCTATATCTATATGGCTATATCAACCAATTTGAAATGTATTTCAGGCTATGTACCAAAGGAGATATATACACATACATGTCATCAGGAAATGCAATATTTCATATAAGAGTGTTGAATCACCATGATGGTTCATTACATAATACATATACAACATTTACATTTTACTAGAAAAAATATGTGAGAAACTTGAACACTCAGTAGAGTTGATTTAATATTCTCAATGAATCATCACATCAGATGCAAAACATAGGCAGAAAAGGAACTTTGCTAGGAATAACTCTGTTAATTAACATGGAATATACAGAGTTAATTCTGGATCAGGTAATTTACAACTTATGAATATATTTTACATGAATATATCCATAGGTAGCTAAAGCAACCTAAACCTTTTATTTTCTAGAGTTACACAAATAAAAGTTTCATTACTGGATAATAAACTTGAGGGCCATAGCTTCGTTATTTAGGGCCCATCAAATATTTAGATCTCTAATTTAGGGCAGTATATGTCACTCACCTATTCATTAAAAATTCCTCCTACATACACATTTTTTCTACATATCCAAAAGTGGTTGATCAGAACTTTGCTTATAAGAGAACTAAAAGTTCAGCAATAAGAAGTCATTAAGGACCAGGAACTGAACAGAAACAATCCTAAGTGAGCTAGAAATGTAAATACAGCAATATCGAGACATCTCATTTGTACGACAAACTAAAACAAAAGGTCCCTAAAATGAATGGCGTGTCATTAACTCACCATGTATCACAGGTTTGGAGTCAAGCAGGCTAGCAGTAAACTCCTCACATGCTTCGTTTAGGTGTCAGATGCACAAAAGGTCAGCTGCATGTTATCATCATTCTCTTGTTAGCTTATGCCTTCCATATGTATTATAGATGTGCAGATAAAAATTCAGTTATTGAAGTTGAGAGGGATGGAACTTTTTGCTTACATGTAGGAAATAAGAGATCATTTCAGAAGGAGGTGACTTACTTTTTGGGATAAGGGTAAGCTGGATATAAATTCTTCAATATCTTTATCATATCAGAAACTGAAATGGCAATGGCAATAAGTTGGTAAACTGAAATATTGATCCTAAGTAGGTAAAGTAATTTTTTTATTGATCAATATGCTTTATGAATGAATAATCAGAAACAAGTGATAAATAAACATTGTTGGTAGATTATCATTTTAATAAATAAACAAGTGATAAACAAGAGACCCTTCCCCGAGTGCCAAAGACTAGCACTCGGGGAAGAGGCGTGCTTCCCCGAGTGCTAGGGTGAGGCACTCGGGAAAGAATTTTGCCATACGGTTCCGTCTATTTGTGCCGTCAAATGCAAATTTTCTTTTTCGAGTGCCCCTCTTCCCCGAGTGCCTAACTTCCTCGAGTGTCATGCACTTTTTGGCACTCGGGAAAGCCTCCCTTCCCCGAGTGCAATTCTTTCCCGAGTGCAACACTCGGGGAAGATTGGCTTCCCCGAGTGCCCGATTTTTGGCACTCGGGGAAGCATGTGACACTCAGGGAATTTTGCTTCTCCCGTAGTGCATGTACTCTACGTTCGGCATGATTAAAACAAACAAGCGCCAAACCCTGAAGGAACCGCCCTCGCCTTTGTCCTATAAATATATGGCCATCGGCAGGAGCTAGAGACCCCCGCTTGATCGTCCAAGACTTGCCGTCAGGCTGCCTATCAACCCCTGCAAAGGCACAACACTCCAAGAAACAACTGCCGCAAAGAAGAAGCAAGCGCCGCCAGTCTGCCAGAGCTCTGAACCCCTGCAGTCCGGCCGACGGAAGAGCACTGCCGGTTGCTGCAATCCCACGACGGAAGGAGTTGCTGCTACACGGAGGTTCGGCAAGGTGAGGAACCTGATGGCGTTTCTCTGGTTGATATCTTCCCTTTGATCTCTTCTTTCTTCGGGCTTCTTCCTCATACAAATCATAAGAAAATTCAAGGCCCTGCCCGTCGGTTTGGTCTTTTGATACGAACCACGGCAGGAAGTACGAAGGTCCCGATCCGCGGCTCAGTCTGTTGATATGATGTCAGGATGGGATGAGTTCTTGTTCTCTGATTCGGTCAGTTGATACGAACTGAAGAACAAGTGCTATAAACATGGTGAAAGCAGCCCTGCGTGTTTTCCATGCAAAATGAAATAAACAAAATGGTACTCTCCTGCAGACATGTCGGCCATAAGCCACATATAGAAATCCTTTCTGCACGGTGAGGAGATCAATGGTTATATCACTTAATTATCAAAGCAAATATTGGCATCGTATATGTCTACACAATGCCCTTCATGATTAAAAGATTCATGAAAACACTATAGGGAGATCTTACGGGAAATAAATTAAACAAATGCTAGTAGTGCATTACGTCCCAAAGGAATGCATCAGGCTAGCTTATTAGCAAAAGCATGCATGCTGAGTCAACATCTGTTTAATAAAATAATTAGATAATAAATGCATTCATCCGTCAACTTGGGTGAGGCAAAAATAACATTCTAACACCCTGTGCATAAACTTCCTAAACATAGGGCATATTATTCCTCCAATCAAATTGAAGAGTTACAAATTTATCATGTGTCAAACACACTCATCTCAGATTTGCTAAACGCTGAAACCAGCTAGCAGCAAGCTATTGGTGTACGCAGGTACACATTCATGCTAACTTATGCGTAAATGCCAAGCAGTATGCATGAGTTCATGAGATATAATAAACCCAATCACTCACCATGGTTGGTCAACAGCAAGCATTCATCTCTACGGCGTGAAGACTTAGGATCTTTTCTTTCGTAGCCATGTAATAGGATAGCCATGTGATGTAATCTTCGTTTTCATGTTCTCATGTTGGAACTCTTAATCAGGGGTGTTCTCTACGGAGATGTAATTAACATAATTTTTATGTAAATGTAAGAATTATGGAAGTATGGACTCGCATTACCTGAATTTCTTTATTTGTCCCATTTAGATTAAACTCAAATAAAATTTGTCTCTGCTGACGCGGAGGCGGGTCGTTCAGGCCATCCGTTTTCCCGCCATCAGAGACATTCAAACTAACCTATAATATGTCTAAACTAAAATGGAAATGGAGATGGTAAATAATTCAATGATTCAAGTTCAATTACTACCCAATTCTTTAGAGCACAATGGACTTTTCTGTCTTTGAAGCCTTTGAAGCTCCCTCAAGTATTAGAATCTCAAGCCCCCCCCCCCCCCCGTTAAAATATCACATCTGATCCACCTCTAGTCTTCAATGTACCTATCAACCTGTGTAACCACTAACCACATCATACGGTGCGCATTCGTGGAGAAATAATAGCATATCACCGAGACACCGTACGAGCTAGCTAGCTAGTAGCTGATCAGAACACTAATTGATTAAACTAAAGATCAGCCATGGGATTACTTATAGAGAAAATAATTGGCAAGCAGAGACTACCACATTGTTAAGTGAAAATGACACTTCAAATATATGATACTTGCATAGATTAGCATCCATTTTTTACTGTACTCATTTTTTCCCGAGAAAGTGGTCCAGTCGGATGACCCGGTGGGTCGAGGCCTCTTGTTACTCCAAGTGTATTTTTGAAAAGAGCAAAAAAAAAAACCAAAACTGTTAGCAATCAAAATATTTGGAATGATCACTGAAAAAAAAGAGAAATAGCCAGTTATAAGGGGTGCATGGCCCAAAATATTTGTCATATAATATTTTCCCCTAGTTGTAAACCAGACATCAAGGCGCCTGACACCCTCTTTTTTCTGCCGTTGCATGGCACCTAGGATGCAACCCGCCGTGTTTCTCGCTGCTCTCCGATCCACCGTGCTAAGCTCACAGGTGCGGATCAGATGACTCATTCGCCATTTAGACTCGTGGAAGGAGTGGATTATTAGGGAAATTGTGGTACTGTTTGAATGGAGACGAGACATATGTTGTCGCTTGCAGAATATATGAACCCTAGCTCTAGTGTTGGAAACACTTAGGATCATAGAAAAACACTCTAAGACACTCGATAGTTTGACTGAAGTGTCTTGAAAACTCGGCGAACTATCAGATATACTAGAGGTGACCGAGTGCGAGAAGCACTCACTCGATCGGTATTTGATATGACTCCTTTCGTTTGAAATTATAAGCCTTGTTTGGTTTCGTTAAAACCGGACTTTCAACATTATTGATCTCATCATTGATACATATTTTGTGTGACACGAGATTGATGTTATCATTAACTGTAACTAATTAAATGTTCGTGGGCGGAAAAATTTGTATTATCCTAATTCGTCAGTACAAGAGTTAAATTTTGTCATGGTGGGTGGATTTAAATTCATGACTAGCAATTTGACCTTGCAAAATTTATTGGTTTCACACTTCTCTTCTCTTGTAGAGGTCGAATTTGTAATTGGTGATGAAATACCACGTAGCCTTTTTTATATTGCACATTGTGCTCCACGATCATTACTGGAGAATCGAGTATCACAATTGGCACTACTTCACCCTTATTTGCTAGAGAGAAACGGCAGTGTTCTCAGCAACACGAGTACACGACTGATTTCAACGGATTCACAGCCAAAAAAATACTAGTGTCACCAACACCGGTAACCAACAATGGGTGAAAATATCACTATAACATTATAACCACAGCTGGTTAGCTCCATGGAGCGCCCTTAAAAATTTAGCCATAGATGAAGTGGAGAAAAAGGAGAAGGCAGAAGATTAGGGAAATGCGAATCCATGTACTACTTTGACCTTGGATCCGCCCCTGATGCAAGGAGATTTTCTTCCAGTCGTTTGACTTTAGGATAGATGGTGTTCCCACTCGTGACTAAAGGATGCGTACCAAAGGGTCGTTCTCCACTAGTAAAAAATTCAACATGAGCACTATATTTCATGCAATATTCACCATACAACCTGCAAAAATAATAAGAATCAACATTGAAAATTAACTGTTGAATCATATCTTGAACCACATGATTTTTTTTATTCCGGACCAGATATACGTATTTGAATTATGTAAGCACTTTGACGAGCTGATTCAGGTCTCTAAGAGCATCGAACTAGCAATAATCTTAGCTAAATCAGGAGATTTAGAAGCTATGTAAAAAATAAAATACTTGTTTAATTCATGAGTAAACCAACACCTCTTCAAATTGGACTCTCCAAATTTAGTGGACCCCACGTGTCATTCTCTCCCCACTCCCAACCTTATCCATCCGAGACCTTCCCCAACCCCTTGATCTGCCCCCCCCGCTCTCTCCACCGAGGTGCTGCGGAGTGCGGACCTGAGTTGCCGCCGCGGTCAGGCAAGGCCCCGGCCCCGGCCCCTCCGGGCCGGCGTTCATGGATATTGCGGCGGCGGCGGCGCCCGACCTCCTCCTTTCCCTCGCGTCCGTCCGAGCTCTTCCTCTCCGACGTTGCCCGAGCTCCGGCACCACTTAGGCTCCGCACCATCTGAGCTCCTCCTCTCTCAGCGGCGAACCCCGGCCACGCCGACGACATGCTCACCCTCGCAGCCACCTCCTCTTTCCTCCTCGTCCGCGTCGTCGATTCCACCCTCATTGTCTACACCGTTGATTCACACCTCCCGCCGTCGATTCGAATCGAGGTCCTTCACGCCGCGCAGGGAGGGCCCAACGACGCCAGTCGCTAGGGAGGGAGGGCTCGGCGACGGGCGCAGGGCCGCGACGGCGCCAGTGTGCAGGCGGCGGCGGGGGGGGGGGGGGCTGTGACGACGGTACGAGCAGCTCCGCGTGACAGCGGGAGGGTGAGGACGCGGGAAAGCTGGACCGCGCGCGTGGGGATACCGAGTCGAAGCAGCTCGTTAAAGAAAGCGAGCGAGGGGGGCAGTATTGCTAGCGAGATAGAGATAGCGATACTTCGAAGATAGCTAGTCCGTTGGATACTGATTTTTCTTTGTTTTTCTATTTTTTATATATTCAAGTAAGGGAGGTGTTTGGTAGCCTGCATAACGCCTGTTCAGGCTTATGGAATGCAACCCACTGTTGTTTGGTAGTCTGCATAGGGCCTTATGCAGGCTTAGACTGTGCAAAAGAGGACTCCTAGGCTGCATTTCTGGAAACAGATCGAACTTGCATTCCTAGTTATGCAGGCTTGTGAGTGCAACGAGCCCTGCTTCCCCTCACCACGCAGCCCCCTGGCTTCTCACCACCAGCCGCCCCCACCCCCAACTCCTCCCCGTCGGCCGCGTCCGACCGCCGCCGCCCCAACTCCTCCCCTCGTCTTGTCTCCTCCGCCACCGCCTCATGCCCTCCACCGAAGCATCAACTCGAGCTCCACCGGCGGCCGCTACAAGAGACCGGCGGGGGCGAGCTCCCCTGGGCGGATCTCCTAGAGGCCTGTAGGGCCGAGCTCCACAACCGCGGCGAGCCGAGCGAGTGCCGCCCTGGGGGTAACGCGGCGACGGCGGCGGCCCTCCAGCTCCGGTCGTCTCCTTCCCCAGCCGCACAAGCTCGCCATGACCGGCGACGCTCGCACGGCTTGATTCGACAGTGCTGGGCCTCGATTGGACGGGACAGGGGCTCGGTTTGACAGTGCTGGAGCTTGATTCGCCGTCGGAGGACCTCGATTGGACGGCACGGGACCTCGATTCGCCGTCGGAGGACCTCGCCACGTTCTTCACCTCCCATGCCGCGCGGGAGCGAAGCTTTCAGGCGTCATTGCGCTAGCCTACACTCGTGTGGGTGCTCGTCAGCGCCGTCAATGAGAGCAAGCGCAAGGACAGTCGCCGACGGAGTCAGATTGGGGAAGAAGAGAGAAGTGGGGAGGTGGTGGGTGGTAATTTCACCTACAGGAAATACATGGTCAGATATCACATTGTGCAGCTTACCAAACATGAGCATAGTAAGTCAAACTATCCTTATGCGTCCTACCAAACACGAGTGGTTTACATTGGTTTAGCTTGGTCAAGGCTGACCTGACTTAGAGTTAGCCTAATTAGGAGCTAGTGCAGGCTGCCAGACACCACCTGAGTTTAGCTAGTATTGTGCAGTTGCTCGAAGAGAATCTCTCACCAGTTTTCCAAAACAAAAAAAGATTCCCAACAAAGAATCTTAACTAAAAAACTCCCTAAAACCCAATTGGTCCCCGCGCGGCGTCATGCATGCCGACCGACCGATCCATCTCTGCGTAGGATCCGGTGCGGCTGGCCCCACATCGGCTCAACCTCGCCGACGTCGAGCCGCATCCGCCCCATCAACTCCGGCCTCGCCAGGTGGCAGCAGCCGACGTCGTAGACGGCGACGCGCCCGCACGGCAGAGGCGGGCGCAGGATTTGGCCCATGGGTATTCAAAATTATATGCAGCAAATTTTTTTACAACCTAAATTATACTGTAGTTTGATAACACAGAATTATAGCAGCGCCATTGATTCAGTGTTTGATTTAGGTGATACTGTGTTTGTTCTACTAACAGAGACTTGTCCACTACCACTGTGCTCTTAAAACACCACCATCTGCATCTGATTTTCATTGCAATACGACTCCGGTTCAGGTTGTCTCTTTTTTGCAACAGCTCTTGCTAAGAAAGATCTCAAATCAGCAGTAGCATTCTTCCTCCTCTTCATGTTTCTGACCTACACCTGATGGCAAGTTGCCTGATGGTCACATTGTCATGTCATGAATCCACAAGCTTCAACAAATCGACTAATTTAGCAGATTGCTATCATGCTATGCAATCCCAATTGTACAAATAATAGGAAATTAGGAACGCTCACATCAATCGGTCAGTCCCAATTTCAGAAGAGAAGGGAGATTGGGAGAGCTGAGAGAAGCCAAGAAATGGATTCTCCCTGTCCCGGTCCCGCACTGACCGTCCGTTGGCCATCGCGGCGCGGCCGCGGGCCGCCGGCCGACCGCCATCTGTCGGCTGTGGTGCTGCACGCACAGGCGCAGCCTCGCAGGGCCGCTGCGGCGCTGCGCGCGACGCGCCTCCAAGGATAAGCCGGCTGCCGCCACCGACCGCTGGCAGTTGTCGGAATCGGAATCCCCTTGCCGGCTCGCCATCCGCCCGTCTGGACTCCCCACCGCCGCCGTCTGCAGTCTGTTGTAGTGCCGGTAGGGTTGGAAATGTAGAATCGGAGGTGCTGGACTCACGGACAGGGACACAGAGGTGGGGGGACTGGCCGATTTTGGGCCATGGGCCAGCAGTGAGTTAAGGGAAAGCGACCCATATAGATGTTGAGGTGGGCTTCTTTTGTTTAAATTCAATTTGGGTACGTCTATTTTGTTTCTTTATACATATACCAAAGGATGCACTATATATATAAAAAACTTTTGCCAAAATAATGGGTATTCAGTTGAATACCCATGAATACATGTAGGCCCGCCCCTGCCGCACGGCCGCTCCACCCTGTCGGCGAGCGCCACGTACACGCGGTTCGGCAGCGCCGCCCCCGCCGGGCCGGCGGCGACGGTGAACGCGTGCGCGCCGTCGACGAACACCGCGCGGTCGCCGATGTCGCGCGTCCGCGCCCACCGAGGCGAGCTCCTCCCCCGCGAGTGATACGCCTCGGTGAACAGCACGCTGCGGACGTCCTCCCTGGCGCGGTGCACGAGGAGGACCGCGCCGCCGCCGTCGGACGGCGCCAGGTACGCGTCGTCGACGTCGCGCAGGCCCGCGGGAGCCGGGATCTGGGCGCGGGCGCGCAGCGTGGTGGCGTCGATCACCGTGGTCACCAGCGACCGCAGCTCGAGGAGGAAGAAGCGGCCGGTGCGGTAGTTGACGGTCATGGGCGAGCCGCGCGCCGCCTGGTGCACCGGCGCCCACGCGCCGGCGCCGCCGCCGTGCGCGCAGAAGAAGGCCGTGTCGCCGCGCGCCACCATGACGCCGCGCGGGGACCAGTCCCACGCGAGCCCGTCGTCGGTGGGCCTGGCGCGGCGCGGCCGCGGGAAGTCGTCGGGGTGGTAGTCCACCGGCTCGCTCTCCGAGAACGGGACGGGCAGGTCCGGCAGCGGCGCGCGCTCGCCGGTGAAGGGGTTGACGAGGTGGCACGGGTGGCTGTAGCACACGTCCGTGGCGAGCACCGTCCCGCCGTACGGGGACGGGACGAGCCGCCGCCCGAGGACCGGAGGCATCGCCGGCAGCGCGTCGGCCGCGCCGTCGTCCAGCAAGCGCATCTCGTCGAGGGAGAAGACCCTGTATCCGTGCTCCGACGCGAACCCGAGGCACGGGAGCGTGGACGCCATCTCCTCCTCGCGGTCGTCGTCCTCCTCCGTCCTCGCCGTCTCATCGCCGTCGTCATCGTCCTCCAGCAGCGCATCCGCCGTCCGCACGGAGGACGACTGCGACGACGACGGCGATCTGCGCAGTGGTCTTTCCGGGGAAGGGAGCAAGAAGAGGGCACGCAACGCTGCTCTGTACCTCTCCTCGTCCCTCGTCGTCGGAGGCGAGACTCCGCAGACGTACTTGCTGAACTTGTCCGACAGCTTCGAGAACATGGCGGCGGCGGCCATGGAGTTGGTGATCCCAGGCCAAGCAAAGCACGACATTGGTATAAAGCAGAACAATTAGATGAGTAAACTATTTATTTGTTATATTTACATCAGGATTTGGAGGTAGTTTAGGTGTTGTAATCCGATCAGGATTTGGAAGTAGTTTAGATAGGTGTTAACTAACTATCAGGATTGTTTATTAAATCTTTCAAAAAAGGATTGTTTATTAAATCTATGCTGTATCTATATTTTATTTTTGAGAACGGCTGTATCTATCTGTGACTTGTAACTTATGGGCTGATATTGGGCCGTATATCAACATATAGCGTGTCCGTCCAGGAATTTTTTTATATTTATTTTTCTACGATTTTCCAAAAATAAATACTCCCGAAAAACATTACCAAATCTATACGCCTACCGCCGTATGTCACGGCGTTAGTTTGGACCAGTCAAACGCCATGTGGTATGGCGGTAGCACCTGGCGCTAACGGTCGAGGCGCGGGGCTGCCGTGGCAGTGGGCCCGGGAGCGGTAGGGTCCCAAACGCCATATGGCACGGTGTTTGGAACCTGCCGCCGTGCCATATGGCGGCAGCCTCACCCCTATATAAGCCAGCCGAGGCTGCCGCCACCAGGCGCGCCCTCCTCCTCACTTCCTCTCACATTTCGTCTCCTGTGGCTTCCGGAGCACTTCGGATCCAGATATTTTTCTAATACTAGCTCTTTTAATTTAGAATTAGTTTAGAAAATTTAGAATTAGTTTAGAAAATTTATAAATTCGTAGAATGTGCTGCAAATTATTATTAATTCTTAGAAATTGATAGAAATTATTTTAAATTGATACAAATTCGTATAAATTGCTGTAAATTATTTTTAATTCGTATAGATTGCTAGAAAATCCTTAGAAACTCGTAGAAATTTGTAGAAATTCCTGGAAATCAATGTTAATTCGTAGAAAATGCTGGAAATTGGTCGTAGAAATTGCTGCAAATTACTGTTAATTCGTAGAAATTGTTAGAAATTATTGTTTATTTGTAGAAATGTCTAGAAATTGATAGAAATTAATGTTAATTCGTAGAAAATGCTGGAAATTACTGTTTGGTAGTAGAAATTGCTGCAAATTACTGTTAATTCGTAGAAATTACTAGAAATTATTGTTTATTGGTAGAATTTCGTAGAATTTGCTGAAAATTAATGTTAATTCGTAGAAATTCCTAGAAACTACTGTTTATTAGTAGAAATTGCTGGAAACTACTATTTATTGGTAGAATTTGCTGAAAATTATTGTTAATTCATAGAAATTCATAGAAATTGATGGAAATAATTATTAATTCGTCGAAATTTGTAGAATTTGCTGGAAATTACTGTTACTTTGTAGAAATTGGTAGAAATTCCTTAGAAATTCATAGAAATTGTAGAAATTACTGTAAATTCATATAAATGTTTCTAGAAATTACTATAAATTCATATAAATGTTTATACAAATTATCCTTACGAATTACTTTCATTTTTTTAGTTATGGCTCAGCCGCCGGTTGACTACGTGCGACCGGAGTTGTTTGACGAGGCGGTGGACCACAAGCACCGCTCGTACCGGTCTGCCATTTTGGGAGAGACGCTCAGCACGCTATGTTGCAGGACCTCCTGGTACCTGATGCCCATACACCAGCTTTGGATCCCTAAGTACGTCGCCAAGTTTTTTTAAATAACTTATCCTTTTTTCAATCGTATTTGTAATTAAATAAATTATATTTTTGTTGGTTTTTTTGTGTTTCAGGCTACGCGCAGCAGGACTATTGCCTCTCGCGCGGTTAGTCGAGGGGGACAAGCTACGGGCTCAGGTTCCAGCTGGGCAGTGCATGACGCGCTTCCAGTACGACTCCTCGCTGATCGCAGCGTTTCTGGACCGGTGGCGGCCAGAGACGCACTCGTTCCACTTGCTCGTCGGCGAGATGACGGTCAGCCTGGAGGACGCCTCGATGTTGTTCGGCCTTCCGTTGGAGGGCGTCGCGATGGGGGCTATTGACGTCCCCAACACTTGGCGACAGGACTTCCTCGCTCGGTTCGCGAACGTTCCTCGGAACGATCGCGTGCCTCACCCTTACCAGCCGTTCGAGGACGCGCATAGACCCACCCAGACCTAGTTGCAGCAGTTCAGCGTACGTGCTTGTACCTAATATTTTTCATCTTTTGCATGTATTTAAAACAAAAGTGACGATTGACCTTTCTGTGCAGGCTGATTACTTGGCGGACGACGCCGAGCCAGGGACAGTCGACAGGTTTCTGGAGGCGTACCTGCTTTGGCTGTTCGGCTACGTGATGTTCTGCGAATCTGCTGGACACGCGGTGTCCAAGTACTTGATCCCCTACGCTCGGATGATCGCCGACGCACCCCTAGACGCGGTGCCCCAAATCAGCTGGGACAGCGCTGTTCTGTCGACTACGTATAGGGGGTTGTCTACGTCCGTGTCGAAGGGGAAGTCGGGGTCCTCATCGGCTGTCCTCTCCTTCTACAGCTTTGGATCCACGAGCGCTTCGACATCAGTCGGCCGAAGGCCGACCTCTCCCAGTATGACCTGCTGCCAGATGACGTTGACCCCGCAGACCGTCACACGATGGGGTCTCTGTGGTGCCTCTGGAGGGTACGTGACATTGACTCTCGTTTTCTTCATGTAATTACCGTTTTCGGCATAATTAACATTTTTGTTCATATGCAGCACACTTGGGTTGGTGAGCAGACGAAGAAGTCCTACAAGGATTTCGTGGGCCAGATCGACATGATGACCGATGAGCAGGTCAGGTGGACGTAGGGGTGGTAACGGGCCCTCCATTTTGTACTAAGAAATTTAAGGATCGGACCATAATTCTATTCAATTTTGAACTAAAAAATAAAAGGGCATAGTTGAATTGTGAATGATGCATTAGGGTCATGGCTCATTACCACCCCTAGGTGGACGCCGTACTCACAGGCTAGTATCGACAGCCGCGCACCACATGGCCTCTCGTCTCTGTGCTTCCGAGACCAGCAGTACTGGATGACGACGAGGCACTTGGTGTTCGACATGTACGTCGAGGAGTACATGGTCCACAGGGTGATGAGGCAGTTCGGCCTCTACCAGGCGTCGTCGGTGCCTGTTACGCACACTCTTTCGGCGGCAGTGCATAGGTAAGCCATCTGAATTTGTTAACATTTCAATGCATTACAACGTTGACTTCATCATTAATTTGTTTAATTTGTGATAGATGGTCGCGTAAGGGCATCGGGGCGTCGACACAGTGGGTCGACAAGTTGCAGCCGTACGTGGCTCAGTGGGCTGATGCGCCGGATCACATTGTCGCCGAGGTGCGGCCCCACGACGACGCGGCTTGGAAGGCATACCTCACGTGGTACATCCCCAGGACTCGGACGCAGGTGATGCATGTTCCTGCTGCCCCGCCACCGCCACCGATCCCGGATCACCAGCGGCTTCTTCCCTCCGGCACGTACCCGGTGCGACGAGATCAGAACGCCGACATTACGGTGGGTTTGGGGAGTTCAAAAATATTATTTCATTATAACGTGTGCTACTAATTTCGTCCGCAGCACGACGTGCTAGCGAAGGTGCTGAGGATCATGGCGGACGCTCGGGCGCGGTTGCAGACCATGGGACCTGTGGAGCACGACCAGACGTACCAGAGCATACAGGCGGTCGCCTGGAGGTACAGTGCTGTGGTCAACTACGTCGGTACAGGGATGATACCGCTGTATCCACGTCACCCCGCATCGTCCTCGAGCTCCGCCTCGACTGCTCGTTCGCACCAGTCACCGGCGACCTTTTCACGCCCATAGGCTGCTTTCTCGGCGCCGACGGCACCAGCTCAGCGGCCTTTTGCGGTCCACGGTTCATGTATATTTACTTCTATGCTTCTAAACTTCTACACAGAGTTGTTTTTTGTCCCGTGTTATTGTGATATTAACATAATCGTACAGGCCGGCCTCCGGTCTATCCGATGGGACCCGGTCCTTCCACGTGGGCTTCCGGTCCTTCTGCGTGGGCTCGACCGGCACAGACGGTGCCCCCGGCACATACGGTGCCACCTGGACCTATTCCGCAGCAGCCAGGTAACATCCTTAACTAACTCAGTAATACTATTAAATAAATACGATAAATACGATAAGCGCTTAACTAATACTATTCGTTGCAGGCTACGACGCGACCGCCACTCTTGCTGACTCTGCCCTAGATGACGACACGATGGGGTTCGACTGGAACGCCATCTTCACGAGCGCTGACGTCATTGGTGGATCACAGTTACCTGATGCGCCACTCCATGGGTCGCAGCAGACACAGGTGCCTGCAGGAGAGGCACAGGCTGGTGGACAGGCCGGGCGGAGGCAGGGTCGTCGCAGGGGGCCGGTCAGGCACAGGCGGAGGCAGGGTCGTCGCAGATGACCACACCTCCTATGGACGATGATCGACGCCGGATCATCAGACCACGTGAGCCCTGACGTACGACCAGGACCACACGAGGGCCGGTGCTGAGCACTTAGGGGAAGCGGGGCAGGCAGCTTTAGGTTTAGTTGTGATTTTTTTGTGATAGTAGTACTTGAAGACTATTTTAATTTAGTTGTGAATTTGCACTCGTTGTTTCAATCCTTTTTTATATGCAACTAGTTCTTTTAATTTCTATTTTTATATGGTTGATTTAATTTAATATTATATGGACATAAAAAAATTTGCTGCAACCGCCGTACCATACGGCGTTTGTACCCAAACGTCGTATGGTATGGCGGTTGCTGCTACCGCCACTCAGGTGGTGGGTAACGCCATAGCCGCCGCCCTGCCGCCGTATGACACGGCGTTACGACCAAACGCCGTATGGTCCTGCCGCCGTGTGGTATGGCATTTGGTTCCTGACGCCGTACCATACGGTGGCAGGTGTATAGATTTGGTAATGTTTTTCGGGAGCATTTATTTTTGAAAAATCGTACAAAAATAAATAAATAAATATATATATATATAAAAGTCTCCGTCCAGCCACATTGTAAATTGGGCTTTTCAAGGGAATTCTAGGCCTTTTATTTCGGACTACAATTCTAGGCCTTTTAGGCCCAAGAGAAACACGGGTGCGTGAGAGACAGAGCAGCGCTGCTCTGCTCTGCTCGGATTCCGGCCGGCCATGGCCGAGCTCCTGAAGCTCAGGCCAACGGAGCAGGAGCAGTGGAGCGGAACGGGACGTGGCCGAAATTTCCTGGGATATGGGGAGCTCGTCTGCGGGGAAGCTGGTGGAAGGGAGCACCGGGTTCGCGGCGGCGGAAAGGCGACGGGCGGCAACGGCGCGGAGTCACCGAGCCAGCGAACGCGGAAGAAGGCCACGCGCTCGGCCGAGGATAGCCTATGCCTCGCCGCGACACCGCGGTGCTGGGGCGCGCAGCTTCCCCGCCCGCCGCAGCGGCAACCAGAGGGCACCAGCGGCAGAGATGAGGAAAGGCGCCGCTGAATCAGGTGCGTCTCCCGCCGGATCCACCCATTCCCCCTTGTTTGCCGTGTCCGACCTTTTCCGCCCGCTCGCCGCCGGCTGCCGCAAATGGATTCATCAACCCTGGCGCCGCTTGCTCTTTCAAAGACTTCAACATTGGCTTCATATCATATACTAGGAATTGCCACTGACCAGCGCCCAAGGCTTTTCCAAGTTCCAATTCCACTACTGACCAAGACTCGTAGAAAGGAATTTCAAGTTCTTGTAGTATTGTTTTGTCTGCAAGACAAAGAAATTCAAAATATTCTCTAGTTGCGTTTCACTCTAAGTTATCACACATGCATTGACAGCGATTTTGATTGGATTTTCCACACCAGCTTAAAAGGAGAAAATTGTAATATTGGGATTGACCCTTCGTAGTTTTGCCGCTCACAGTGAATGACAAAGTGGGTCCATTTGTGTATATGAAATGTGGGCTGAATGTCAAAACTGCAAGGGGTCAATCTCCTACTTTTTCCACCCGGTGCTTTCTGGCATATTATGTTGTAGTAATAAACATGTAACCAAGTGGAGGCTCTTACCACTGACTAAAGTCAAATAATTCTCCTTAGGGATTTGCTTACTTTTTCCCTTGATAGAGACCAGACCCTCCACATCCCTCGTCATTGGCTTGCATACCTCGTTTTCCCCTCTTTTAAGTTCTCACCATGCCCCTATGATTTTACCCTCGAGATATCCAACATACAGAGGACAGCTGATTAGCTGCCCATGTGATTCAGTCAAAGGTAGCTGCTAAGCTACATCTTTGCTTGTGAACCAAAGTTCATATATTTTCATCGCTGATGTATGCTGTTTTTTGTTGAATTTCCTGAACAGGGAAAGGGATACTACAGACCCTTGAACTCTGATGGCGGAGATCGTCAGTTCTGCAGTTATCCATGAGACAGTTAGCCAAATCCTATCTAATCTGGTTCAAAATTATGAGGATAAAGAGGAATCGAAAGCGAACAGAAACTTGGAGAGGCTAGAGATGGCACACATCAGGCTGGAGGCTGCTCTTGAGATGTCAGGGAAGTGGCAGATCACTGATGCTTCCTTGCTGCGTTGGCGCAGGAAGCTGAAGCGTGCTGCCCAAGAGTGCGATGACACACTGCATAAATGCAAACAGAGAATCCTAGAAGACGTAGAGACAGAAAAGATGGTGAGAAATTCCTCATTTCCTGTTCGTATAGCACATACTACTAAGTCCTTTGTCTCCTCCATCATCAGCCCCAACAAAGACGAGTCCAACAGTTCCATTGCTCGAAGATTTGAGTGGTTTGCAGATGGGGCTAGTGAGTTTCTGAGATTAGTAGAGCTTGGTGGTACGCCACGTTGTCACATGCCCTTTGACCCTCTTATCAGGCACCTTCTTGCAGGCAAAAAACTGCAGCACAGAATCATTCGAGCAAACAAGTGCCCTTTGTTTCTACAGTTGGTGACATATATTACTTCAGATCATGGAATAGAGGCTAGACTCATCTTCACTCGGACAGATGGTAATGTTTCAGAGGATGACTTTTTCCTTTCTTTAATGATACAGCTTTCAGAGAGTACAGACATAGTAGGAACTTTAATTAAGTGCCTACAGTTGTATGCCCCTATTTTCAAGCCTACAATTGAAACCATTAGGAATGAACTTATGCAACTACATACAGAAGACTTCTCATGGGTGCCAGATGTTGATACACGCCACAAAGAACATTGGGACAATCTTCACAACTTTGGCACTGATTGGTTTCGCCCAAACCCATTATGTTGCAAGCAGAATGTTCAGCACAAGCTCTATCATGGTACAGAGTTAAACAAGTCAAGATTGCTAGATGCCTTTCTAGAACCAGTTATTGAAGTACATCTGCAGTGCTATGTCTCTCTCTCGGAGTGCATCCAACATAGGTCCTTATCGTTCGAAACCAAAAATTTTGTACCAGATTCTCCATATCTGAAATTTGGAGTCCTCTTGACGCCCCATGGGCATTTAGAAGACATTCTACTTGTAGATAGGAGTCCTGCAATACCAGCAATCTACAGTCAGGAGCAGCATTCCTTGCATATGGGCTTCACCTCGGGGCAACTTGAAGAGATCATGCTGCCAAAGGCAATAGATTACTTCTGCAGGAATGATGAAGCGACAATCTACCAGATGCTTTGGAAATTAAAACATGGTGCTGCATACATTATGATTGAGAAGGCAAGCATGAGCTCACAGAGAACAAGCATGCGGCCATGGAGAAGTTTTCAGGGACCTAGGGAAGGAAAGATATTGCTATGTCATGACCAAGAGATAGGGAGACGGACAAATGCGATCTTTCAATTCCTCAACCTGTGGGTTGCACATGCGCCTGTCCAGCTGCAAGGGACGATAGTGGATTGGATTCAGAAAGAAAAGGAAAGTCGGTTAGCAGCATCACAGCTACATCGAACCATCTAACATGGATGGTAAAGGAAATGAGGAATACAAGTCTGGAAATAGGATGCTCTAGGGGTCACATCAAATATTTGAAGTTACTATTCATGTCTGAGCACAACTATGATAGAAACATAAAGTTCCTATATCTACAGCAAAGCCATAGCAAGAAGGTTGCAAACTTACATCTCAATAGTCTGCTCTGTTGATTACAATTAGAGGTACTATGTTGTAGACTAGGAACTTGCACAACTACAGCACATCACTCATTTTTAGTTTTTGTATGTTATGGTGCCAGCTGATCTCATTTAGCAAAATGTAATGCGTCTTTCAGCAGTCTGTAGTTATTTTTTCCTATTAGATTTTTTTAAAAAAAAATTTGGGTGGCCATGTATTTATCGTCATTTATAGAAAAAACAAGGATAATGCTGCTTTTGTGACTTTATATACTCCTCGTGGCTGATAATGACTGGGAGTTTCTCGATTTTATCACATTTGCCCAACTGTGACTGTGAGACAGTGAGATCGTCCTCTGCCCTGCAAAGGAAAGATTCTGTGAACATAAAGTAGTCAAGCATCAAACTAGTTGGTTGTTCCTTATAAATGAAGCGAAAGAATAGGAATGCTGTAATCAGGAACTGGTATTTTAGAATCAACTTTAGAAACAAGATGGCTGTGCACTGAAATACCATCATGTTCAAATCCCTGGTGGTTTTGTATTTTTATCAACTACTCTCTGAGCTAGAAACAACTACTAGTATTTTAGAATCAGCAAAAGAAAAAGGAGATAGAAGCTCAAGTTGTTCGTAACTATAGTTGCATGTAGCAACCGATTCAACTCAAAAGTTCAACTCAAATCAGTCTCATTTCGTTCTACAACACGTTATCAGCACCGGTTCGCTCTGCTTCCACTAAGTTCAGCCACCAAATCGATGGAAAGCAAGAAGAGGGCACGCAGCCTTGCTCTGTACCTGTCTTCGTCCGACGTCGTCGGAGGCGAGATTCCGCAGACATACTTGCTGAACTTGTCCGACAGCTTCGATAACATGGCGGCGGAGGAGGAGAATGGACACAGAGCAGAGCAGCTCTGCTCGGCCCCTCTGCTCGGATTCCTGCCGGCCATGGCCGAGCAGCCCGAGCTCCTCGCGCAAGTGGAGCAGGAGCAAGTGGAGCAGACCGGGACGTGGCGGAATCTTCCTGGGATATGGGGAGTTCGTCCGCGGGGGAGCTGGTGGAGGGGAGCACCGGGTTGGCGATGGCCGGAGCGGCAACCAGAGGCGCCGCTGAATCAGGTGCGTCTCCCGCCAGATCCATATCCACACATATGACCCATTCCCGCTTGTTGGCCGTGGCCGACCTCATTCCACCTGCTCGCCGCCGGCTGCCGCAAATGGATTCATCGAAACCTGGGCCCTTGCAAAGACTTCAACATTGGCTTCATATACTAGAAATTGCCACTGACAAGTGACAAATGCCTTTTCAAGTCCACTCCCGACCAAGACTCGTAGAAAGGAATTTCAAGTTCTTTTATTGTTTTATCTGCAAGACCAAGACCTTGCAAAATATTCTCAGTTGCGTCTCACTTTCATTTCCTGTCGTCAGTAATTATCATATCACATGCGCATTCACACCGATCTTCGGCCCTATTTGGTAGGGCTCCATCAGCGGCTCCGGAGCCGAGGGAGCAGACGCGGAGGAGGCGGCGGCGGGGCAGGGCAGGGGGTAGGCCGGCCGGCGGCGGGAGCTCGGCGTGGCGGTAGATGGATAATAAGGAGAGAGAATGGGTGGGGAAAGGAAAGAAAAGAAGTAGGAAGAAAAAGAGAGGGGAAAATAAAAAAGGAAAATAAAAAGAGGAAAATAAAATAGAAAATGAAATGAAAAAAAGAAAATATAAATAACGGTAATTTAGACATTTTACAACATCAATTCAACAGGTGAAGCCGTTTTGTCAGACGTTTTCCAAAACGGCTTCAGCTCCATCAGAAAAGCCGCTCCACCAGAGGTGCCAGAGCCGAAGTTGTTTTTGGAGGAGCCGGAGCCCAACTCTTTTCAGTTCTCACCACGCTCCTCACTGTATGATTTTACCGTCGAGATATCCTTACATACAGAGGATAGCTGCCTATGTGATTCAGTCGAAGGTAATTTGTGCTGACTTAAGGTTGCTAGCGGGTGCCATAGACCCTTTTCAGACGCCAGCACAAATCGTTTTTTGGTAGTGTCAAGTATTTCATACTGTATGTACTTATTATTTATTGTAATTTTTTGCCTATGAAAAAATGTATGACGTAACTGCCACATCATGAACTACCTTTTGTCAATTTCATTGCCGTCATTGGACGATTGGGGGTGGTGGTGTGGCGATCGCTAAGGGCACCCGTAATTGTTACAGAGAGCACCTTCTATAACTTGATACACGTCATCTATATATGTACTCGCTCCGTCTCATAAAAGAGTGCAATTTTAATTTTGTTAGGACATATTAGTGGAGGATTGGAAAGACTCTAATACCCTTATTTGTTTGCCAAATACAGTAAGTTTTGCTATGCAAATAAGATCTGATCACTTAATTAGAAAGGTAATTAGATCTATTTTCTAGGATTGCATTCTTTGTGAGATTTTTTCCAAAAGCTAGGATTGCACTTTTATATGGGACGGAGGGAGTAGAGCACTAAAGATTAGTAGTCCAGTTGATTGGCTTTAACACCTTTTCTAAACCTAGTAGTCTAGTGGATCGGCTTTAACACCTACTTTTCTAAACCTTCCTGTTCGGTTGGTTGGTGACTGATACTGATTTGTTCCGAGAGACAATACCACTATCTGGTTGGCTGATAGCTGATTTGTTCTGAGAGAAAAGTATCGTTGGCTGGTGATTGTCATCCAGATGAACAAGGTGCTCTACGATTATATTTTTTATCACATCTCTCTAGACACCAGGAGAGGAGAGAAGCAACAATGAAGGAATAATTAAATCATGAGTGTTGTTTGTGTGATGCACAGATCTGATGATGAGATCTCTAATGATGACGACTGTTGTATGGTGGCTATGAGTGCGGACTACATAAGGCCAATTGACCCTAATTTCTCTAATACTCATCTTAGCATTTAGTAATGATCGAACAATCATCATTTTCTTTGGATGGTACTCACATTTCAGCGACACCACATCCCAAGTACCTTATTAGATACATTGGTCGGAGTTGCATTGCTACACAAAATGTTCTTGCTATTGTTGATTTTGACATGAGGCGGGTCTATGCATGACAGTACGACACTAATGTGCTCTTTCATGCCCTTGAACGTGATCCCGACACATTTCCACACCCCCTCTAGGTATGTCAGATCATTTATCTTCTATTTTTCTCATGTCTATACCTAAATGCATGTGGCTCATACAACCTTCAGTTTTAACATGCGTGTTCAGGAAAATATTATATGATTGACGTCGGGTATCCAAATAGACCTGGATACTTGTTAACATACAAGGGTCAAAGATATCATGTGCCAGATTGGAGGAGAGGGCCTGCTCCAAATGGCGAGCAAGAGCATTTCAACCATTTGTATTCAAGTATTCGCAATGTGGTAGAGCGCTCTTTTGGTGTGTTGAAACAGAAGTGGAGAATCCTTTACAGGATGCCGAGTTATCCAATGGAGAGGCAAATAATGATTGTTGCCTCAACCACGTGTCTCCATAACTTCATTCGTGAGAATCATGCACAGGATAAAGATTTCCGCAAATGTGATCGAAATCCTGATTATATACCTACTGTACCTTCTCAAGCTGTTGGAGATACATCGAGTACAAAAGCTGATGATCACACGATGGATAGATTCTGAGATGACCTTGCTAGAGCCATCTATATTTCTAGTTCATCTTGAGCATGCCAGTTAGCTTGTATGAGACATGTCAGTTAGCTTGTATGAGACAATACAATGAACATGTCATGCCTATTATTATTATTATTATTATTAATTAACTCAAATTAGCTTGTATTATGATGTTAGCTTCAATTTGTAATACATGACATAGAACGTTAGCTCAAACAACCCACACAACCAAGGGCATCTATGACATTTGATCTCTTACATCTATTCCAACAAATACAGGAGAAGTTGTTTTGCTAAACGTTTTCCGAAACGGTTTCAGCTTCACCAGAGAATCTGCTCCACTAGCACAGCCACAACTGGAGATGTGTCAAACGCACACTAAGTGAGCTCGAGCTGCAGGCGGCGAGAAGGGTGACCCAACGGCAGTGGCGGCGGTGGCGAAGGCGCCTCCCGACCAGTTGAGGGACCAACCGAGACAGGTGGGGAAGGTGCACCCTAGGCCATCGCCGCGGCTTCAGTGCCGGAGGAAGGAGGCTGACCCTCATCGGCGTCTCGGAGGCCGGTCGGCGATCCTCTGGTCGAGGTGGTGAGTGGTGATTACCGGGCGGTGGACCGGGCCGAAGGGGCGCCGCGACAATGTTGGCACACGACCATCGACTTGGTGCACGCGAGTGCTCCGCTCGGGAGTGCGTGCAGTCCTCCCCCTGGCGTGCACTAGGCTGCAGACCTGGGTGGCGTCGCGGAACGATCAGAGGCGAGCGACGAGGAGCACGATCAGCCTCCGACGACTGACAGCAAGGAACGAGGCCTGCCGATGTAGGCGCGCGCCGCTACACCCTCGACCAGCGACAGTCAGCCTCACGATGCCCCAACTGGAGGTAGCGAAAGCACCGAGCAGCATTGGGGCACCTCACCGTAATGTGATCCTTGCTGAAGCAGTTGAAACATTGCCCCACCATGTCGGAAGGGACAGTCTTGCCCGACTGTGGTGGCGACGGAGAGAGAGGTGGAGAGCAAGAAGGCTGTAGCTTGTGTGTCCCCACGATCTCCTCCCAGCCTCATCACTTGTTGCGTGGGATACCTGTGGCGCCGGGATGATGACATGTTCACCCACCCGGATGGGCCCAGCCAATGGCGAAGCCAGGATTTCGACCAGAGGGGGGCTGGCAAACTACAAAGAGCACTATGTTGAAATGGGCCGGTTGCATGTTGGGGATTGGGGAGAAGAAAAAAGGCATGTCTGGTGGCCATCTGGGCTATTTTTTTGGCTGGCGCAGGTGTGGAAGGAGCCCAATTCGCAGTCTGCTGGCCCATCTCGCGAATACATTGTCTCCAACCTCCAGAAATACTTCATCTTCAACCTCCAACCCCTTCTAACCTTTGTATCCATGGCAGAAATTTTAGGAGGGGCTAGGGGGGGGGGGGTCTCTATGGGTTTCACGGCGGTAGGGGGCTCGAGCCCCACCCACCCCACCGCTAGATCCGCCACTAGACCCAGCGTCACAAGCGTCTGCCATGAATCCGCCGAGCTTAGGTGGAGGCAGAGGAATGTGGGATAGAGGTTCCCGGCTCCGCGAAGCTAGGTTGTCCTCCAGGTCGCTCGCTGCCTGCCATAAGGAGGCGTAGCCGGGGTCGGCGGCCGTCGAGGTGGTGCCGGGGTCGTCGGTGGTAGAGGGGCCGGAGCGCCGGGGCCGTCGGCGGTCGGGGAGCGCGGGACGGCGGAGCGAAGAGGCCCTCCATCTCGTCGAGGAGGTCGTCGTCCTCCGAGGATGATCGTCATGGCGGCGCGGAGGCGCAACGGGTCCCGGTGACGGTGGGCATCGATCTCCCGCACGGGACACAAGAGGAGGGGAGACTAGGAAGGATGGAGAGAGCTCGACACGAGGGGCGCGGAACTGGCGGCGGAGGGAGGACAGTCTCCCTGCTCCGCCGGCGGCGGGAGGGAGGGGGCGACACGAAGTGTTAAAAAACAATTATGATTTTAGCATTTGTTGGGTAGACACATTTTGATTTTGCATGTGTACGTGTCGCCGACGGTCCAGTCTGCCTCGAAGTTTTACAAGTTCAAGTTAACCAGCCAACCCATTCTGTTCAAAGGTTACAAAATCTCACAGCATATGTGGATGGTTTGGATTGGTGGATTCTCCATTTGGGTCGAAGGCAGAAGCAAGAGACAAATGAGCGTAAACCATATAGGCATAAGGCCAATCATGCGTCAATCATACTGTCACTCGCAGATGTTGACCCGATAGCAGACGTCTCACCTTCCTCAGGACCCATGCATGGCCAGTGCAGCCTAGTGTCGCTTACAAATAGCCATGTCGTTGCATTGCACCATGACCTCCGGCGGCGCCCAGACATGGATCCGTTGTTGCTGTTCATGCAGCTGCTGCTGCTCCCTGTTCTCTGCTTCCTCATCCTGTACTACCACCACCTGCAATCCAAGAAGACGAGTCCTTTGGAGCCGACCGAATGGCCAATAGCGGGGCACCTCCCCGCCTTGGTCGCCAACATCCACCACTTCCACGACTGGGCCACCGGGGTCCTCGCCGGCGCGAGCTACAACTTCCAGGCCCACGGCGGGCGCACCGGCCTGCGCTACTTCATCACCTGCGACCCCTCCAATGTGCGCCACATCTTCACGTCCAACTTCGCCAACTACCCTAAAGGCGACGAGTTCGCCGTGATCTTCGACGTACTCGGCGGCGGCATCTTCAACGCCGACGGGGAGTCGTGGCGGCGCCAGCGGGTGAAGACCCAGATGCTCATGACGGGTCCCCGGTTCCGGACCTTCGCGACCCGGTGCAGCCGCGACAAGGTGGAGAGGAGCCTCCTGCCTTTCCTCGCCCACGCCGCCGACGAGGGAGCGCCGTGCGACCTGCACGACGTGTTCCTGAGGCTCACGTTCGACATGACATGCACCCTCGTCTTCGGCGTCGACCCCGGGTGCCTATCGATCGGCCTGCCCGTGGTTCCCTTCGCGCGCGCCATGGACGACGCGCTGGAGACGCTCTTCCTCCGGCACATCACCCCCATGGCGTGCTGGAAGCTTATGAGCAGACTGGAAGTGGGACAGGAGAAGAAGATGGCCGCCGCTCGGAGGACCATCAACAGCTTCGTCGCCGCCACCGTCGCGAAACGCCGGGCCGACAAGCTCGAACGAGGCATCGCCGACTCGGCCGACTTGCTGTCGTCCTTCATCTGCCACGAGGAGGACTCCGGCGACAACGACGATGACGTGTTCCTACGTGACACGACGGTGAACCTCCTGCTCGCCGGCCGCGACACGACGGGCGCGGCGTTGTCGTGGTTCTTCTACCTCATCTCCAAGAACCCACGCGTCGAGCAGAAACTACTAGACGAGCTCGCGCCCGTCGTCGCTTCGCGCAAGGTCGTCGCCGACGACGCTGCTGGCATGGTGACCTTCGAGGCGAGCGAGCTCGGCAACCTGGTGTACCTGCACGCCGCCCTGTGCGAGTGCCTGAGGCTGTACCCGTCGCTCCCGTTCGAGCACAAGGCGGTGGTCGCCGACGACGTGCTGCCGAGCGGGAAGGAGTTGAAGGCCGGGGACAAGGTGCTGGTGTTCAGCTACTCCATGGGCAGGATGGAGGGCGTGTGGGGCGAGGACTGCGCGGAGTTCCGGCCGGAGAGGTGGCTCGGCGACGAGGCGGGGACGAAACTGCGGCACGAGCCGTCGTACAAGTTTGTCTCCTTCAACGCAGGGCCCCGGACGTGCCTGGGCAAGGAGCTGGCGTTCGTGCAGATGAAGACCGCGGCGGCGGCTGTACTGTTGAACTTCGCCGTCGAGCTCGTGCCGGGCCACGTCGTGGAGCCCAAGCTGTCCATCATACTCCACATGAAGAATGGGCTCGCCGTCAGGGTCAAGAGAAGGGACGACGACGTCGCGCGTCACTACGGCTGCTAGCCTGCTAGCTAGCTCCTGACTGAACACGTACGTACATGTCTCCGCGCGACATGTGAGCACTAGTGTGTATGTGCAACACGTTGCGTGACACCTATCGGTATGCATGTGTGTGCGTATGTAGCATCTACTCCTCTGTCCCCAAATCATAATCGCCAGGGAATAGGGAAATGAGTCTTGGGCACAGAATCCAAACGACCATAAAATTGGGACAGGGAGAGTATGTGCTTTGGTGTATTTGCACTAGCCGGGAATATATGGGTCTTCCATGCACACCAGCATATGTGGGTCTCAGTCAATATATTTGTGGTAGCTGATGTGCGCAATGTTGAATTTTTACTTTCGACCGGAGATTCTCCACCTCCCGGTGGACACGTGCACGTACGACACCACACACTCACTCGACACCACACGCACGACCGACTCCCAACTATCTTCCTTTTTCTTCCCGGGGCTCCTCTCTCGCTGCTTCTCGGTTCCTCCTCCTCTTCTTCTCCACCTCTCCCCCAGAGATCCACCACGAGGGAGCTTCCGGGGCGAGCTCGCGCGGCGGCGGTGGCACTCTTCAGGCCCGTACCTAAGTCTACAAGGCCCTGGAGCAAATATAAAATGGTGGCCCCATAGTTTAGAATACAAATAACAAAAATACATGTATACATAATAATATAATTAATATAAACATTCAAAAGTAGTTGTTGTATACTCTCTCTCCTTCAAATTTATAACTTATTAGAGCTAGTGTTAGCTCATACCATTATTGGAGACGCTTTTAGGTGTCGAGACTTGGATGTGAGCTAGTTTACTAATGAGTGCAATTTGATAACGTGTTTAATAGCTAGCATAAAAGCTATAAACTTAGAAGATTACTCCCTCCGTCCTATTTATTTCTAGGGTGTATGTCAGTTTTTTGTTTTGTTTTGGTATATTAAACGTGTCAATGTTACCGGTACAGATAATTACACCTATACAGATTGGAGGTGCACCTAAATTTTACATGCACGGCTGCATGCATGCGCTAGATTTGCTTTGCACTGACTTTGTGTTGTGCAGTTGGAAATTATTGATGGAGCCGCGGTGCATGGCTGCATGCATGCATGCATGCCTAGAGGAGTAATTAGTGGACTGGCTGCATGCATGACCATGTTTTGGCGGTCTGGCGCTGTCGCTCATGTTGCGCAGCCCAATCGACGGCCCTGGCACTCTTGCCCAGCTCCCATGGCGGCAGGTCGAGGTCCCGTGGCCGCGGCGAGCTCGGCAGCGGTTTCCCGGCGGCGCGACACCCCCCTCCCCCGTTCCAAAACTCCCCTGCGGCGGTGACCGCCTCGGCCAAGGAGCCCTTGTGGCCGCGGCAAGATACCTGAGCGGAGCGCCGGCGAACGCCCAGGCGAACACTCCTGGCAGCGGCGACCTCGGTCGAGCTCCTTGGGGGAGCGGTGGCGCGCATGGCTCCCACGTCGGGAGCGCCGGCGCTGGCAGCGGTGGATTGCAGGTAATTTTTTCTTTTTCATTTTTTACAAAATCTATAAACTTTTCTTTTAGATTTTTTACAAATCTTTGTTCATAAATGTTTCTTTCCAAAATTTTCCTTCAAAATTTTTTCCAAAACATTTTTCTCTTTTTTTCACAAAAGTTTGTTCACAAACTTTTTCTATCTGAATAAAATTTTCTCACAAATCTTTGTTCTTAAATTTTTCTCACAAACTTTTGTTTAGATATTTTTTCAAAAATTTTCCCGAAAGTTTTTCTAAACATTTTCCTCTTTTTTTTCACGAAAGTTTGTCCACAAACCTTTTCTGTTCAAATATTTTTTCTCACAAATTTTTGTTCTGAATTTTTCTTACAAACTTTTGTTTAGAAAATGTTTCCAAAATTTTCCTTAAAAAATATCCCTGGAATGTTTTCCGAAATGTTTTCCTTTATTTTTTCAGAAAGTTTGTTCACAAACTTTTTTTTATCCGATCTTGTGAATGCAAAAGAAGAGGCACGGGAGGTGGTGGTGCACGTGGGAACAGGTGTGAACGCAAAAGTGAACCCAGAAAGGAGAAAGTGAATTCTTAGCTGATCGACCACACGGAGGCATACTCACGGGCGCCCGTAAACTTGAGGTGCCTGCTGATATGAGCGCTATAGAGAGTTTGTAGCATCCCATTGCGGGTGCCTTAAGATTAAGGAGACATAAACCTTAGAAAAAGATATCTCCTTGGTTGTCCATGTGTTAGAGAGAAAAAAATTGGGTGTGTAGGGGTGTGTACGGGCCGCACGCCCCCCCCCCCGCGCCTCAAGCGGCTGGCGCGGCTCGTTTACCCGCCCGCCTACAGCTCGGCTCCCGCTTCCTGTGCTGGGCGAACTGAATGGCTACAACTTTAGGTTTTGATTAAAACTAGTAACCATCTTTTACTATTCCAACCAATTGAACCATGTTAAACCTTGACTTCCAAACCTTATTTATCAACAACAAAACCTGTTGTCCTATAAAGAAAATTGCTCAGAAAACAATTGCAAACATCCCTAAGCATCACTTAGAATTTTCCTACGTCTGGTGCCCAGGTTGTCCAGTGCTGACATCAATTTCTGGAGCTCTCTTAAAATTACTTAACTCCAACATCTAGTTCAACAAGTGAGAGTACAAGTTCACCAATGTTCAGAGATCCCATTTTGCTACTGTGGAGCCAAAGTTTAGATGCAAAGTTGCTTAGAAATAAATTTTAAAAAACAGATAACTGATGTTGTTTCAGGCTTTACCGAATTTTAGTTTGTGAATAGTAACCTCTAGTCATCAACTTTGAAGATTTAATTGAGGTTCTTAGGGACTGAGTTTTACTTACAAAGCACTCCCACTAAGTTCTGAATGCTCAAAACCCCATATCCCACATTTTGCACATTTTTCCCGAATTTGGAACTTCAAATGTCGACTTTGGTCAAAATTTACCCAAATTTGACTTTTACTCATTATGGCCATTACAATATCACATAAATCACATAAATGACAACCAAAATAAATTAATGTTGACAAAACAAATATCCAAAATTTTTGCTTTCATGACAGCAAAATAAATTCACGTTTACAAAACAATATGGTTCATTTCATGAGAACATGTCTACATAGATCAAAATGTAACTTCCTAACAGCAGCTTGGGTTGTAGCATCTTGATCAACTCCCATTAAGAGCCTTGTGCACCCTCCTCGTATGTATGGAGGAGCCATTGCAGAAGGAGCTGCAAATAAATTGAACCGGAGCATTGTGACATTATCATATGCACCTAGAACGAAAGGAGTATTCATGGTTGAAGGACCCCCCCCCAACATCAAAACCCTGTGTATAGTAATCATACTTGTAATGGAATAAATTGTGAAAATAGCTAATACCTTACAATTAGGTTTGGCTCAACATGTTCGTCTCTTGTTTCGATATCAATATGTTTCAAATCGTCACCTACAATGCAATATATATGATAATACAATATTAGTTCAAAAAATACACATGAGAAAAAGGCATTGGACATATCGCTACCTTTCTTCTGGGCACCCTCCTTCTTCTTCTTCCTCCATAGGTTCTTTTGAAGAACATTTTAAAAACGTGTCTGCTTTGGACCTTTTATGACTACATGGATTTTGAATGATATTATACACCATTTAGTGGTTTCCCGACACATTCATTTGGAGTAGGGGGAATCTCATTGGATTTTTCATGCATCTCACGATAAGTATCCGCTTCCAAGTTCAAGTCATGCACGACTTTCTGCAACGCGTCAAGAAGTTCTTTTGATGACGAACACTTCAATGCAAGAGATGTGGCCTGTTGAGATATAAGTGCTGCTTGTGTTTTCAAATATCCCTCCTCGGATCCTTGCTTTTCAATATAAAATCAACTTTTAGCATATTTTGTCCATCTAGGCAGCATATATTGCGATGGCAAATTATATACTCCATTCATATTGTAAACTCTAAGAGAATGTTTGCATAATAAACTTGAAACATATAGTTCCCAATTTAAACAAATAATATCTCAGGATACAACATGCAATTTAGACATACTGAAAGGTTATACTGAACATACATATGCATTCAAAGACATCCGCAAGAGCATGTAATAGTCGAATCTTCAGTGTTCAATACTACTATTGCTCCACGTTCAGATTGCATATACTTAACAAAAAATGTCGAGTTTCTCCCATTAGCTTCCAACAATTCACAAGTAAATGTAAATTGTTTTTTAAACTCTTCCTCAAATTCCGAATACATTCTCCTTATGTATGTTTCAGCTGCAGTTTTCAACATTGGCAGATTTGGAATGTAACAAACTGAGATCTTCCGACGTGACTAAAAATCAGCATCCTTTTCATTTGACCTTAGAGTAACTACAACATTTTCACATTCTACAAGGAGTTCTAAAAGACCGAGTTTCCTACTAAAACTTTTCTTGAAGACATTGTTCATACCTTCGCTCCTTTGGGTCGAGTGCATGTCTGCTGTAAATGAGTCACGGTGTACCGCAACCCACTTTGCCCTCAAAGCATATATGTTTGACATCCATGAGTTATACTCAAGGTTGTATTTAGCTAACAATTCATGCCATTTCTCTATGAAGTAAATCTCTTCTCTGTCTTCATAGGTACAACTTTTGAAATTTGCTCAGAACTTGTTACCTGACTTGTCCTCTGCCGCTTTAATTATAGGACCAAGATGTTTGACACAGCATTTTGGCCAATATGCCACAAACATAGGTTGTGAGCTATGTTTGGGAATACATGAGCAATTGTTGTTGCCATTGTCGCATCTTGATCTGTGAAAATTGTGCTTGGGTGCTTTCCAGACGTTGTTTTAAGAAAGGACTCAAAGAGCCAAACAAATGGTGGAACAGTCTCATTGAACATAAGTGCACACCCAAAAATTATTGTTTGCTTGTGATGGTTGGTGCCAAGAATCAGAGCAAAAGGCATTTCAAACTTGTGCCGTCAAAGGACACAACATCACCAAAGCATTTGTAATCCATGATAGACTAACCATTTGCTCAAAAGAAATTTGCTATATGACCATTTTTCTTGTCCACCTCAAATGCATAAAAAATGTAGGGTCCTAGACTTGTTTATTTCTCAGATATTCAGATAAGGTTTGTGCATCATTGGCTTCTAAGTACTGTGTGCGCTTGTGACCAATCTCATTATAGCAATCCATCTTAGTAAATGGTACTTTGTCTTCCCCTCCATAATGCTCCTTCATGAAACCAAAAACTTGGGATGGCTTCATTCCAGCCCGCCGTGCCTGCCCAATTAATTTTCTATCTGCCTCTATAATCTCTCGTTGGGACCTCAACTTATGTGTTTTATTTGGACAGGCAAGATAATGGTTGTGCTGTACTATGACCTTTTGCATAGTCCATACATTCTCCACTGCAAACATTCTAAAGAGAACACGAGCCAATCCTTGTAATATTTTTTTGTGATGCCTCATTTTTCCAACGCCCTTCGCCACTGCAAACGAAATATTTCTGTCATAAACTTTCATCTTTGCGGCGCTTCGTCCTGCTCTTTCTAACACTGAACCCAACATGTCCAGCATAGCTATTGTATATCTCATAAGCCTTTTCCTCATAGTCAAAAGTCATTCCAACTTTTGGTAACTTTAGGTGTGATCAGTCCATATTTATCAACCACCTCCTGTACAAATAACTGTCAACTAGTACTTTTATTTTTTTATTACTTCATTAGGTACTTAATCTCCACTTCTCCAACATGTGTTATTTGTTGTTCCTCTTCTCCACGTTCGGAAGCAACATCATCATTTATAGTAGGAGCACGTAATCTACATCAGAGAGGCACCGTGAGGTCTACTAAGAAACAAGACAGTAACAGAGATTGATTGTCAAGACATGAATGAGGATCATGATGAGGAGCAGCTGCATCAGTTACCTGACAACCGATGGGGCTTGCACCAGCTCACTGTCACAATGCCTTCTGCTCTGTTCGCGGTGTGGCCGTCGCCGGGAAGGGCTTCGCCGCGCCGCCCTTCCTCCATGGTTGAATCGATCTGCTGCTCTTCCTCCATGGCCTCTTTGACGTGTTGTTCTTCCTCCATGGCTGTTGTCTAGAATTGGGGCGCCGCCCGGCCGCAACGGTAGTCACCTGCAAGATTGGGCGAGGAGACGATTCGACGCGAGCAGCAGCAGCAGAGAACAACGAAAAAACCCTACGATGAAACTGAACCGAGCAGCTGGCGGGCGGGCTCACGAGCCGCGCGAGCTGATCGACGTGAAGGGGGGCTTCCGGGAGCCGATCAAGTGCGATGCACGGAGGGCTTCCGCGGCCGGGTGTCGGATCGCGCATGGGCGGTGATTCCATTGCTAAAAAAGAGGAAAAAAACACCGAGGCACCTTTCCAACAGCCTTGTCAAAGTCCATCCTTGCAACCCCCCCTCGCCATTTGACCCCGGCGGCTCGCGATCTTTGGCGAGCTCTCCCCCCTCGCAAAATCATCGGAACTATCGACATGGATCCCTCCCTCGCTCCTCCTCACACCAGGTCGGGGCAGTGGCGTGGGGAGTCGATGCGTCGTGCGATGGGTCGAGGCGACCGACGGCGCTGGAAGCAACTAGACTTCCTCTCGGCCGCGAGGCCGACCACGTGGCTGAGGTGGCTGTGGCGGCGGAGGAGAGACACGAGAGGCGGTCATACTCGGTGCGCACCGCCAGCCGGAGCTGCGAGGCTGAGCTCCTCCATGGGGCCGCATCGCTGGCCAGGCAAGCTTTTCCTGAGACCGGGCCACACCACCGACCGTGAGGCCGAGCTCCTCCGTGGGGTCGTGCCGCCGGCCCGGAGCTCCCGGGACCGTGCCTCCAGCCGAGAGAGGTGAGATCCTCCCTAGGCTCCGCACGGGGGATCCACACAGGGGTGGAGTGAAGGGGATGAGGTCAAGTCGAGGCAAGAAGAGGATAAGATACAGAGTATGACAAGTCGGGCCCATTTTCAGTTGACAGGCGGGGCGCAGCGATGGAGGTTTTGAATCTGGATTAGCCCACAATTTGAAGAGTCTGTTGCATTACTTCCTTATTTATGGAGTTTTCTATTTTTTGGAGCCCTCCTAAAACTCTAAATTTAGCTAGGATTATACATAAAATGTTGGAGTTGCTCTTAGGCTAGCTTCTAGATGGCGATGGAACGAATTACTGAAATTAATTATCATGCATGCTGGGGCTTTAACTCATGGATGACCATGTACGCTTACGTGCACTAGTGTACGTACGCACGTAATGCTAATTCTCCTCCGATCCTAGGCAGTATAGTAGATAGCTATATGTACGGTTTGTTATATAGGGGTGATTGGTAGTAGACTGCATAGAACTAAACCCGGCTAATCTAAGCTCATGGTCAGTCCAAGTCAGGCTTGTCTCACCATTTTAGCCCATGATTGGTAGGCTGCATAAGAAGGTATGCTGTATAATTGGAATCTATTTCATAGTGTTTGGTAGACTGCATATGTTGAATGGGCTCACCAATTGCATAGCCCAGGTGAGTTTAATTACCATTCTCACATTCCACTTCATCTACCCCATCTTCTCTCTGGCAGACGACTCCTCTTCTGACCCGAGCCGCTCGCTCCCCGACGAAGGAAACTGCATGGACCGCGGTGGTGCGCTCCCACCTTTCCTTCTCCCATTCCCCCTCTCCGCCCTGAGTTGTTGTCATTGGATCCACCTCCTCCTTGCCCAGGTGAGTGCTCCGTCCTCCCCACCCGAGATGCACCTCGAAGGATTCTCCATGAAATATGGTGGAAGTGCTGGCGGTTGAGGGCGAGCGAGGGTGAGAGCGAGAGAGGCCACTTGAGCACCGCTGTCGTCGGTTCCATCCTGAGATAAGAGTCGTCGCTCGATTCACCGATTTCTTCCACCGTCGAAGGAAACCAGGACTATAGGGAGCTTCACGACATCGAGGCGCACAATTGCCGCCATTCTTGTCACCCATCAACCGAGGAGCACCGTCAATCGAGGAGCTCAAGCTACCGCTGGAGATGCGCGCCGCCGGCTTCCTACACTCGATGTGTCTCACCCGTCGTGTGCCAGAGCAAGCGCACGCCACCCTACGCCACCCTGAGCTCCGCCTCGCCAAGCCGAAGGTCTGTCGCCGGCGCATGAAATCCGGGCCGGCCACCGTTTCCTAGCGGTGGGGGACGGTAACCCTATTGTGTGGCTGCACAAGATGGGTCGGTGCAGAGCTCTACCAGGCCCGCACAATTGGAAATGTGACTGATTTGGGTTTCTCACTATGCAGTATGCAGACCGTACAGTGCCTTTGCACAACCTAAGTCTGGCTATCACTCCTACTATGCGGGCTACCAAACACCAGAAAACTGCATTACACAAGCCTGGATAGCCCATATGCAGCTTGACAATCACCCCATACAGGCCACGGTTTTATTTTGCATGCATTGCGAAATAAATGGCTAGTGGAGGTGGACCTGGCATGCGAGAGGAGATAGCGAGCGAAGGGAGCTCGTGAAAAATGGCTAGCGGAGGGGGATGATGAATATGGAGCCGATGATTTTAGGCTTTGTTTGGATGTCGATATTGAAGGGTTTGGTATTGAATTGGTGGGTTCAATACCAAATCAGCTTGGTTTTGGAAAAAAACACAATACCAATACAATTGTTTGGTTGCAGATGAATTTGCCAGAAGGAATTGACCAAGGTAGCGAATGCCAAATCGTGTTTGGATGCAGATGAATTTGGCATCGACCCTCCTCTCCTCTCGGCCGCTGCTAGGCACGACGACACGACGGACGGGTGGCGCAGCTAAGCACGACGGCGGACCGCTGCTAGGCACGGCGACGCGACAGACGGGTGGCGCGGCTAAGCACGACGGCGGACAGGTGACACGGCAGTAGACGGGCGGCCGCGGGAGGGGGGAGCGCAGCTCTTGCGCGCCACTCACATCTCGCCGGAGAAAGCTGCCCACACCTCGCCGGAGGAAGCACGCACCCCTCCCGGATCCACGGCATCTCAGAGGGGCAGCGCGACTCACGCTCCGAGAGAGGCAAGGAAGGAACCGCGCATCACGCTGGCAGAAGACCCGGAGCTTTGCCGAGAGCCAAATAAAAAACTCTCGGCAAAAAAGTTTTGCCGAGAGCCAAATAAAAAACTCTCGGCAAAGCAGAAAACACTCGGCAAAGATTTCTTTGCCGAGAGACAACCGGCTGGCTCTCAGCAAAGAATTTCTTTGCCGAGTGCAATTCTTCGGCCCTCGGTAAAGAATTTTTTTAAAAATCACTTTTTTTACCTCCAAATTTTTTCTATCCTCAACATACACTTATACAAAACTTATGCTCAAATTTGGCACATTTTCAACTCTGTTTGCTATATTTAAAAATTTTATTTTCTAGGTATTTTTTTCGTATACGTCTGATATAAACTGCAAGTGCATGAAGTCATAGAGTAAAGTTGTTGGTGTTGACGCCGTTTTTTGGAAAAAACAAGTCAAAAGGATAAGAAGAAACAGCCGATGAAGAAACAAGGCAATCGGCCGATTGAAGAGAGAGAAGAATGATCAACAGGACTCGCTGATGGTCAAAGAAGTCCAACTCTATCGACGGACTGGCGAGTCAACCAATCGGCCGATGGTCAACCGGAGGATCGGCCGATGGAAAGAAAGAAGGCGGTAATCAAGGAGATACGCCAGAAGGAAAGAACGGTGGAGGTGGGTCAATCCACGATTGACAACGGATCAAAGAGTCAGTTTAGGGAGTTTTGACTCCTGCGAGAGTCCTTTTCTATTTTTAGTAGTGTTCGTTTTCTTTAGATGCAAGTAAACAGTGTCGTAATCGGCTAGAAGTTGGGTCGTCCTCAGGACATAAATAGCGACCCTGCGTGGTCGGAAAAAAGTGTACACACCAATATCAAACAAACCGCCTCCGGGCAAACCCTTTACAATTTACAGCATCTACTTTTCGGCGACTTTGCCATTGCGTTTTTCCCTTTTCTACAACGCCGTCCTTCAAGTTCGTCGGACTGCATCGATCGATCTCCGGCAAGCTTGTGAGTACCGTTTTACCGAATAACCCTAGGCTTTAACCTCCGGGCGCATCGCTGAGGTTTCGTCTAGTTCTTTATTCACCCCTTACCGATATTAGCTAGATCTACAAGTTTTCGTACCAATTCTTGTGGTTTTTAGCTATTATCACCAATTTACCCCACTCGATCTAGATCCTATCGGCTTCTAACACTACAGCCGATTCCGACCTGTTCGAGTGCTGACGTCACGATCGGCCGATCCAGCCGATCTATCTACTCACGCACCCGCGCTTCGGTTGCCCTCGAGCCGGCCGATCCCGCTTCTCTGTATCGGCCGATTGGCTGGTACACGTGTCGATAAGAGGCCATCGGTTCTCTAGCCGATCCCTAATATTTTTTCCATTGTCAATCAACAGGTCAGATTGGCTGGCACGCCTCGCTACAGACTGGGGAGTCACGTGTGTCGCGCGCGGAGGTGACGTCCTATTTTCGCGTCAACACCATCCAAAAAGGTTGACAAACAATTAAGATACAGAGCCATTAAATACATTTTGTTAGAAGATGAGTTATACTACCGCACCGTCGACGGAGTTTTACTCAAGTGTCTTGGTGAAGAGGAGGCTAAAACCTTGATGGGAGAAATTCATGAGGTAGTCTGTGGAGCTCATCAATTGGCATTCAAGATGAAGTGGATGATCAGAAATAATAACTATTATTGGCCAACGATACTGGAGGATTGTTTCAAATACTACAAGGGATGCCAAGAATGTCAGAAGTTTGGAAGCATTCAAAGAGTTGCAGCATCAGCAATGAACCCAATAATCAAGCTATGGCCGTTCAAGGGTTGGGCAATTGATCTGATCGGACAAATATATCCACCGTCGAGTAAAGGTCATAAATTCGTACTGGTGGCTACAGATTACTTCACAAAGTGGGTTGAAGCCATCCCAATCAAGATTGTGACATCAGGCAATATGATTGATTTTGTTAAAGAACATATTGTTTATCGGTTTGGTATACCTCAGACCATCACAACCGATCAAGGAAGTCAATTCACTTAAGGGGAATTTGAGGAATACTTAAACTCTCTGGGGATCAAGCTTTTAAATTCATCTCCCTACTATGCTCAGGCAAACGGACAGGCAGAAGCAGCAAACAAAGGCATCATCAAGTTGATCAAACGTAAGATTGATGAGAATCCCAAACGATGGCATACAATCCTTAATGAAGCATTATGGGCATATAGGATGGCGTGCCACAGATCAACCAAAGTATCACCGTATCAACTAGTATATGGTCATGATGCTGTGTTGCCTTGGGAGTTAAAAACCGGATCCAGAAGGACTTCTTTACAAGATCAATTGTCAGTCGATGATTATTCAGCCATGATGAAAGAGGAATTGGAGGACCTTGCTGGTAATCGGCTAAGAGCTTTGGAGAACATTGAAAAGAATAAGAGGAGAATAGCCAGATGGTATGATAAGAAAATCAAAGTTAAAGAGTTTGCTGAAGGAGATCTGGTTTGGAAACTTATATTACCAATCGGCTCCAGAGATCCAAAGTACGGAAAGTGGTCGCCGACTTGGGAAGGACCATATCGTATCAGCCAATGTGTGCCAGGCAATGCGTACATTTTGGAAACATTGGAAGGAGAAAGGTTTGCCAGAGCACTAAATGGAAAATACCTAAAGAAATACTATCCAAGCATATGGGTAGATGTTTAGTCAAATCAGAGCCTAAAAACGGCCAATTAAAGACTCAAGTTACAGCCGATTGCAAACGTAATCGTACTTCAGTATAAAGTAGCCGATCATCTTCGGTTCCAGGCCATGGCCGATGTACAAATCGCCCTTAGAACTATATATATATATACCCCTGGGTATGGAATAGTTATTCCATACCCGAGCCAGACTCCCCACCGGTCCGATGCCCACCCACGGCCCACCCCATTTCACGGCGACAGCACCCCGTGCCCTTCCCCCCGCGCGGTCCGGCTCCCGATTTTTTATCTGCAGTTACGTGACGACTCCCCTAACTCCGGGTTTGCTGGTTTTTTTCTCTAACTTGCGGTGCTGCGCTAGCTGGATATTTCTTTTACATGAGGGTTGTCCTGTGCTGCCGCTGAGGACATTTTTATATGTTTGTTTCAAATCATTAGCATTACCTGAGCTACATTCCAGATAAGCATAAGTGCAGGACACATAGTAATGTCAAAATAATTAATCCATAATGAATTTTTTTCCTTATTGCTTTATGAATTTTTCCTTATTGATTTATATTGATTAAGGTATTGATACGTACAGTCATCATGAAACAAGAATTAAGGAGAGCATCCAAAATCCACTCAAGAATCACGCAGAAATAGGATTGAATTCTTTGCTTCCAAAGACATAGGTGCATTTTGGGGTAAAAAAATACGTCTCAACACAGAGATACAAAAATTGCTGTCTCGAAGCAACAAACACTACATCTAACCGAATTAGCCAGAACTTGTGGGAAAAAACAAATGAAAATCTTGAACATAGTGTATATGGATAATAAAGGCATCAGCAATGACATGACACGACACAACAGTGAGATTTATACAAAATTGTGTACAATGCATCAAGAAAATCCGGAGACTGATAACAGCAGTGCAGCTGAAACAGCACAGACATGACAACATGATTTTTTAGTGTACATATATTTTTTTGCCACCAATTGATCTGAACTAGTGACGGACGAGTAGTGATGATGTCTTTGCATGAACTGGTAGAGCTCGTGCTATCGTCTCTTGAAGGTGGCAACTCCAGAGCACTTTTCGATTACACCCTGCCCCTTGTTGCACTGCACCAACGTGATCTGCTGCAGAGCTGAAAAAAATTCAGTCATCAAAGCATACCCTAATCGACATTCAATCATGGGGTCATTCCAGATCATTGGTGACAGCATAACATTCAATAAAGGGGTCATTGACTTATAAATCAATTATATTGATCTAGTGTCCCGCGATTAAAAGACTGATTGTTGCTGGTATATACTCTGAAATTTGACCTAATTACATCAGTAGCAGCTAAAACTGCAAGAAGCTTGAGTAAATACAACACACATATACGATAGTTAAGAAGGAAAAGTATCCATACAGTATAATCTACAAACTATACAATACAAGCACAAGCAGAGCATGCAGAACACTACAGCACCTCAAGTTCTCAATTGCATGCTCACAGTCGGCATTGCCAGATATGTCCAGGACGAGATTTATACAAAATAGAGTACAATTACATGCTAATAGTCAGCGTTCCTGAATGGAATGGAAAAAAGAAATATCGGCCAGAAGGTCGACCTGGCAAATTTATTTGTATAACTAAAAATTGACAAATTTATTTGTAGAACTGAAAGCTTCAAGGTACTTATTACACTTATGCAGTCTAAACAAGCCTGTAAAATCAATCTCCAAGCTCGTAGCTTCTGTGCTAGTTCATAAATGAATATTGTTGTTTGAACCACTGTTTGGAAAAGTTATCTTCAGGTGTCTCGACGGCAAATGATTTACCTTGCCACTTATTCAGCAAAAGCAAAAGCTATAACTGGAAGTGCACAAGAAAAATTTACCTTGGCAGCAATTCATCGAACACATCTTATGTGTGAACCATGTAACCATCAAGTCGGTCATCGAAGATGATGTCGGCCGTGTACTCTGGGCAGGCACGAGCAAGGGAGGTGGTCGGGATGCCGTAGCCACCGTCCTCTTCAGCTTCCGGCAAGGGGTGGGCTGCCAGGTAGGCAGGTACTTGCCCCACCGCCCAGCGCAACAGCTGTCTAAGATAGGACGTAGACTAAAGTTCAATACCATAAGTAGTTTAAGAAGAGATACTCAGGATTTCAGAAAACTAACCATTTCAGAAAACTAACCAAAGGCTCCTTCATGTAGTAAAAAAATGGAAGTGACAATCCGATCATACTTCACTAAAAATATTCTATTAATCAATTAAAAATAATCCCAGGAAAATAGCAGTTTGCAGAATACATCGCATGCAAGGTACAAACCAAACTGAATGGGAGCTGAAGAACAGACTGATTACAATAATGGAATTACAATAATGGAATGCTGCTGAGACTTGTGGCCAAGCAATTAATTAATAAAGAATGTGTTGTTCTTTCTATATATCAATTAAGGCATAGACACCACAATAGCAATCATCCTGAAGAGAGACTGAAGAAGCAAGCATCCCAAATTGATATATGAAGAAACCAATAGCTACAGGTTCAATTTCTTTGCTTCAGAGATGCAGTGTGTCTCACATGAACCCAGAGATACAGAGGTGGCTTTTAAATAATTTGTTGCCTCAAAGCAACATGCAAAATGCTGCCTTGTCTTGTGCTATAGGTAACTGGAATAGTCATGCTAGTGGATTTATCAACCACACACGCAATTTAATAAAGATTATTTCTTTAGTCAGTTTCTGAAAGTGTAGCAGAAGTCTCTGGATATGAGACAAAGACGATCATGGTTATATCTTAATTGACTACAAATTTAAAGCTATTGACTGCCAGACTAAGCGCATGGTACCAAACTAATATTTCATCAAAAACTGAATGTTATGACTAGTTGATGAATGAAAACACTAGAAATTGTTGTGCCTCCGTGTAACTGAAAGCAGAAGCTTCAAAACATTAATCTGGAATTGTAATCAGAAATTCAGAAGTAATCATATAAGAAAATGGAAACCCAAAAACAAAATTGTTTTCTTTCTAAATGTACTATCTGGACAGGATTTACCTCAGTGGTTGCAATCCAAGTTGCAATGTGATAAAACAAGTTATGGAAACATAAGCCTACCTTTCAGATACCAGATGAATAATGAATGGTCATGATGATTATTGATTAAGATGTCATCTAATCCTAAGATTGTACTTGAAAGTTGGATGTTGTAGGGAACTGAATTTTATAGTGATCAGATATAGTTTTCGTACTAGCACATTAAATGAAAAGTGGGAATTGGCAATAACGAACATATTAAAGAGGACAACAGCATTGCTGCACATGTGACCTGGAAGCTGAGCACTCCAGTGGTGAAGATCGATGAACATCATCTGACTGGGATGGCACCGGATCTGCACATACAATAATTACAAATGTAGTTGGGAATGATTTACCAGCTATGAAAAGGAAATAAGCATTTAACATGGACCAACTGGCTCACCGGAAGACTCCATTAGTGAGGAGGACAGCAAGTCCACCTATGGGCCCAAACGAACAGAAACAACTGGCGGGCAAATCCGAGGATGGCTGCTAATACCCTTGACGGAATGATTGTGAATCGGGCAGACGGCAGCAAGATAGAAACTTGCCTGCAACAACCAAGAGCCGGCAGGCGAAATGTTGACCGTCAATCTCTGCTTATAAATAGCGTGCACGACATACCTGGCAGTGCTGATGGAGACGAGCTGGAGGAGCCGGAGACCGAGGGCGACGAACCGGCTTAGCAGTTGCCGATGGAGTCGAGATGGAGGAGCCTGAGGTCGACGGACACGAACTGGATGCGAGTTATTGACTTATTTCCCAGACCTTAGCTAAAGGAGGCGCAGGCCGATGGGGAGGAGCTGGCGACCGACCAGAGCTGGAGGAGGCGGAGGCCAATGGCGAGGGGCTGCGCGTTCGTCTCCCGATCCGAGCTGGAGGATGCGGCGGCGGCCATGTGGACGGGGGCGACGGCGACAGAAGGAGCCCACGCGTGCGGTAGAGGGTGCTGGGGGTCCGGGGACGGCGGTGAGGATGCGGGATCGGAGGCGGCTGGGGCGTGAGCGGCGGCGAGCGGATGGGGTCGGAGACGAGCGGGGCGCGGTGGCGGGTCGCGGACTCGCAGTCGACTGCGGACGGGAATCGTGGGCGGCGGTGGAACCGAATCCACTCCGGAGGAAAACTACCCAGCAGAACGTGGGAGGACCGGGAAAAAACCGATAGACCGGAACGGGATGCGTGCGACTGTGCGAGGGGTGGCCCGCGGGATGCAGCAGGCTAGCTCGGGTATGAAATATTATTCCATACCCAGAGTATAGAATATAAATATCCTATATATATATATATATCATCTTCAATTACAATGATAATGTTACAGTATATATCTGAAGAATACATTGAAGAGGCAAGTTGAGATGAATCACGACAGATCAATTACATTCATCATCATTGGACAGGTGACGGAGCGAAGAAAGAGAAAAACAAAAAGGGAGCATAAATTTGACGAAGATGAATCACCAGATTCGGTGACTTTCCCCATCAGGATTGTTGGAAAAGAAGACATAGGGTTGTTCTTCTTTCCAGAACGCCCAGGGACGGCTTCCACCCTCCTCCATCAGCTGATGCACTCAAGACGCATCACAAGGGTTCTTCTAGCTGTTGGACCTCCTGGCTTCACAAAAGGAGACTAGAGAGGGAAGTATGCCCTAGACTATATCACAAGAATTCTTCTAGCTATCATGAGTCAGAGAGAAAAGAAGAAACCGAAGAGTAAGAGCCTAAAGCTCGTTGGATCTATATCTCGAGTCATGGGTGAAGGAGAGGTGTGTTCTCCGCAAGGGCACAAGGGCAGTTATTTATAGCCGAGGCGCCAGAAGAGATAAAGATGAGGGAATCAAAAAAGACGGAAGCCAAAGATGCCAGATCCGGCAAAAGAGGAAACAGATAACCCGTGAATGGTTCAGTTTCCAAAAGATGACCGATTCAGAGAAATAACTCCCAAAGATAGGATCGACACACGAAACAGTGAGAAATTTCTCTAACACGTCCACAAACTGCAGAGCATAGTTCACAGAAATCGTCTGCCCAACGTTGCAGACAGAGTCTGCAAGCTCACTAGCAGTACCCAGGAGAAATGCCAGTTCAAGCTAGAGTCTGTCAATGACCAGCGGCAATCATTATCCCCTAAGGAGTTTCCAGGAAGAAATGCCTCTCATGCCTAAAAACTGAAGGGGCCAATAGCTACATCAGGAAGATCCAAGAACCTGGAGACACCATGGAAAGACCCCCGGATAAGAGGTGAGTTTTATAGGGAAGGAGAACGAAAGAGCCAAAAATGTCACATGGTGAACAGCCCTGAAAAAGTGCCAGATGATCTGTCACATTGAAAGGCTAAGGACACTATCAATAAAGATTGATCGCATCGGTCACATAAAGAGATTTGGTTATCATTCTTATTAAGAAAATATGTCAGATTTGAGTAAATTTCGGAGCAAAATATTATTTACTCCGAAACTGGGGGGCATGTGTTGACGCCGTTTTTTTGGAAAAAACAGGTCAAAAGGATAAGAAGGAGCATCCGATGAAGAAACAAGGCAATCGGCCGATTGAAGAGAGAGAAGGATGATCAACAGGACTCGCCGATGGTCAAAGAAGTCCAACTCTATCGACGGACTGGCGAGTCAACCAATCGGCCGATGGTCAACCGGAGGATCGGCCGATGGAAAGAAAGAAGGCGGTAATCAAGGAGATATGCCAGAAGGAAAGCACGGTGGAGGCGGGTCAATCCACGATTGGCAACGGGTCAAAGAGTCAGTTTTAGGGAGTTTTGACTCCTACGAGAGTCCTTTTCTATTTTTAGTAGTGTTCGTTTTCTTTAGATGCAAGTAAACAGTACCGTAATCGGCTAGGAGTCGGGTCGTCCTCAGGACATAAATAGCGACCCTGCGTGGTCGGAAAAAAGTGTACACACCAATATCAAACAAACCACCTCCGGGCAAACCCTTTACAATTTACAGCATCTACTTTACAGCATCTACTTTACAGCATCTACTTTTCGGCGACTTCGCCATTCCGTTTTTTTCCCTTTTCTACAACGCCGTCCTTCAAGTTCGTCGGGCTGCATCGATCGATCTCCGGCAAGCTTGTGAGTACCGTTTTACCGAATAACCCTAGGCTTTAACCTCCGGGCGCATCGCTGAGGTTTCGTCTAGTTCTTTATTCACCCCTTACCGATATTAGCTAGATCTGCAAGTTTTCATACCAATTCTTGTGGTTTTTAGCTATTATCACCAATTTACCCCCACTCGATCTAGATCCTATCAGCTTCTAACACTACAGCCGATTCCGACCTGTTCGAGTGCTGACGTCACGATCGGCCGATCCAGTTGATCTATCTACTCACGCACCCGTGCTTCGGTCGCCCTCGAGCCGGCCGATCCCGCTTCTCTGTATCGGCCGACTGGCTGGTACACGTGTCGATAAGAGGCCATCGGTTCTCTAGCCGATCCCTAATATTTTTTCCATTGTCAATCAATAGGTCAGATTGGCTGGCACGCCTCACTACAGACCGGGGAGTCACGTGTGTCGCGCGCGGAGGTGACGTCCTATTTTCGCGTCAACAGTTGGGAAAATGATATTCATGTCCGTGATACATCTCTAAGACCATGCACATGACATGAAGCTAAATCTCCGGCATTTGGTTCTCTGATCATGACGAAGATCGTGAGGTAGAAAGGATTAAAAATTGTATAAAATTCAAATGAAGTGTGAAAATCATGAAATTTTTCTAGTGCTCATGATATCATATGTGGAGGTTGTAAAAAAATTGACAATGTTTGGAACACTTCAACACGTACGCTGTTTAGAAACCGGAACATCTCACAAGAAGTTTCTAAGATTTTGAACTAATGTCACTAGGTTTGATGTCTTAGAGAAATTCAAATTTGAGTTTTACTACCAAAACTTTTTTATAGGTAATATACAACATAACTTGTATCATGCTAAGTTTTGGAACATTTTTGCACCTTTTTGCTATTTTTAATAATTAATTTTGATTAAAATTGGTCTTTGCCGACAGCCATTTGTTGGGCCCACGGTAGAGCCAGGCGGCCCAATTTTCCACCGGCCCAACTTAGCCCACGCCGCCCTCCTCTCCCAACCCTATCTATAAAACGCCCTCGCCTCTCCCTCAGCCGCCTCGCCTCGTCTCCCTCCCACAGCCGCCTTGCCTCCCTGCCACTGTCGCCGCCTCGCCTCCCTACCTTCGCCGCCGCCCCTCTCTTCTCCCCTCCCCTCCAAGGCGACACTCAAGATCCGGTGGCCGTCGGGCCCTCCTGCCTCCCCTCCCCTCCCCCCTCAGTTCGCCCCTCACCGGCAGTGAGGAGCAGCGGCGGGGCGAGGTGCGGCGGCGGCGCAAAGGAGGAGCTCGGCCTCCTCTCCCCCGGCGTCGGCGCGGCTGCGGCTCGAGCTCCTTCCCCCTAGCGCAAAGGAGGAGCTCGACCTCCTCTCCCCAGGAATCGGCGTGGCATCGACTCAAGCTCCTCCCCCCTAGCGCGGCCTACACCTTCTCCCCCGGCGCGGCGTAGATCCTCCCCCTGCAGCTCCTCCCCCGGCGCGATGGCGGCCGGATCTGAGGGCGGCGGCGGGCACCCTCCCCTGCAGATCTGGGCCAGGTGGTGGTGGTCCGGATCTCTCTCTCTGTGTGTGTGTGTGTGTCACTCATTCTCTTCGGTGGTGGTGGCGGGCTCCGGCAGTGGTGGTCCGAGAGCGTGCCTGGCGGCGGAGGTCACGGCGGACGGCCGGTGGACCCGTGCTGTGGTGTTTTGCTTTTTTTTATTCTTTTTGAAAAGACTTTTGCCGAGAGCTTTATCTACCTCTCGGCACATGTGCCGAGAGGGTTTGATGGGGCTCTCGGCACAGCTCTTTGCCGGCCCGACCGTGCCCTGTGCCGAGAGTTTCCTCTCGGCAGAGGATGTGCCGAGGGGAAAACGGCCTGTGCCGAGAGCATGCTGCTCTCGGCAAAGGCTGCAAATCCGGTAGTGAAGGGCGTGGGGCTCGCTCCGTGGCCTTCGCCTCCCCCCGCTCCGGCGCCTCGGAGGGCCAACACGGAGGAAGACCGTGGGGGCTCGCATCCGTGAAAGAGGAGAAAGGGGAGCGACGGTGTTGGTCAGGGAGGAGCTCGATGACGGGGAAGAAAGGAGGTGGCAAGCTGTCGGATACGGGGAAGGGGCGCAAGCCACCGAGCACAGGCCGGGAAGAGGACGCTCATCTTGCATCGTCGCCCGCCTGGCCTCTGTGTCTCCAATGCCGCCCAATACAGAGGGTCGCGGCTCTGTTTTGAGGGCAAGGGGGCGCAGGTGAGCGAATACCGCTTCGGCATTGAGTTCCAATTCCGGTTCTAATTCTAAAGCTGTCCAAACAGCAGCATTCGGTGCTCTACGATGCCAAATACAATTCTGAGGCCTCAAAGCCAACATCCAAACGCAGTGTTAGAGAGATTGTGCATCACATTTTCTGCTCAATTTTGTTATATTTAGTTAGCCAACTTATTTTACAGAGACTGTTGGAGTTGCTCATCGATCGATGGAGGTTAGTTGATAGCTTGTTGGCGTACGATCGATCGATGTGTAGCTAGCCAGGACAATACATAGGAAAGTCACGTGCAAGTGCACACTAGCTAGCTAGCTCGTCCCATGCCTTCCTTGCGGCATTGGTCGATCGGTCGGTGCACAAAGAAACTAAACATAGACTTTTTGCTTGCACAATGTCCTTGTTGGCGTGCGTGTGTAGTACTCCCTTACGTAGGAGTAGCTAGCTACAACCAGGATATAATACACCGGAAAGTCTCCGAATATATCATTATTTCCACGTACGAGAAGATACGTACGCCCTCACGTGCAGTACATTCCTTGGTCGATCGGTGCACCAAGGAGGGAGCTAGTGGAGGACTTTTTGCATATGCATGCAGTACTCGATCTCACATGCATGATGCATGCGCATGCGCCTATTGCGATGAGTGGGCGCTTCGCGGAACTCAATTTGGACTACCTGCGGAGACTGGACGAGGACGTTGCCCCCTTGTGCGTCTGTGAGGTCACCGGTTGGGACACCGAGGTCGCCAGGATGTTCGTCGCCATGTTCCGCGGACTGTGGGGGCCGGCGATCGACCACTACGACTAGCTACTTCAAGTTCGAGTGCCCGGCCGCGCGGTTCGCCTAGTACTCCCATATACAGTATATGTCGTAGGCCGGCCAAATTATATGTCATCTATACTCACAAGCACCTGTCATCATATCATATGTATTACTTAATTATTACTGTATGGAATAATAGCCCAGCTTTATATAGCTAGCTGGATGTCTTATATCATATATTAACTATGACATCACTCCTCTAGCTGAGTTGGTTAGATGGAGTGGGTGGCACTCCCTAGGTCGTCCTGGGTTCGACTCCTCGTGGGAGCGAATTTCAGGCTAGGGTTAAAAAAAGAGTAAAATGCACCGGAGGTCCATCAACTTGTAAGAAGGTGTCACTTAGGTTCATCAACTTTGAAAATGCATTTTTAGGTCCATAAACTTGTTGAGTCGTTCACCGCAGGTCCATAACTGTCCACATATGCTTCTACTGGTGAAATGACATGATGACTTGGCTAGAAGAAGCATATCCTAATTGAGGCATGGCATTTCATTGAGCAGCTTATGAGTGACATATGCTTGATATTTTCGGAGCAAAACGACAATAGCCTACTCCTGTCATACACGTGAGGAGGCTACCGTTATTCAACACAAGGAATGTCTAAGTATATGTGTCGCCCATTTGTAACCTACTCATTGAAATGCCTCAGGTAGAAGATGCTTCTTGAGCCAAGATCATGTCATGTCACCAGTACAAGCATATCTGGACACTTATGGACCTACGGTGAATGACTCAACAAGTTCATGAACTCAGAAATGCATTTTTAGAGTTGATGGACCTAAGTGACACCTCCTTACAAGTTGATGCACCTCCGGTATATTTTACTTTAAAAAAATTCCCTCGTCTGTCCCACACCAAAGCATATGGTAAGGCCCGGCTTATCTCACGGGCGACGGGCCCCTATGTATGGGTGGGGTAGGAGTTCGGGGGTTTTCTCGACCTGTGTGAGAAGATCTTCTTCTTAATACAATACCGTGGGGTGGTCTTACCCTCCACAGGTCGAGTTTTTTATCATATATTAACTACCGGAAATATTGGCGAGGCAACACCGTGCCCATTTGTATTGGACCAGTTTTTTGTTTTCATATGCAGATTCATCACATATATAGGTCATCTCTACCATTTTTTATTTTTCATGATCATGTTTGAAGATGAACTGACTAGAGCGAGAAGAAAATCCAACGGAAAGCGGAGTGCAAAACAAGAGATGGAATCAAAGACGCGGATCAGTAGAGCTTTAACTGAGGGAATCGAATCACAGTTTACAGGAGGAATCCGACTCACGAGCGCCGCCAGGGAGGTGACGAAGACAGCTAAACTACTCTACTGACTATTAGGGTTCATCCATAACCATTACAGTAGGGACTCAGTCCTTCTAGCCAAGGCCGGTCATTAACACTAAGCAAAGATGTTTAAAATATGTAATTATAGTTTAGCGCCTTTAAGCACACTTAAGATCAGTTAACGGAGTCGCCATCGAGGAAGGCCGTTGATCGCCAGATGGACGGCAAAGGAGAAGTCGTCAAACCTTTAGATTCAGCGTCGGTCCCGTGGTTCGGGTGCCGGGCGGTGGGGGAAGATGTGGCGGTCAGAAAGGGAGGAGGAAGAGGCGCAACCAGATGAGGGGAGGAGCCCGAGGTCGGAGCGCAGTTGGAATACGGCTGTTTTGGGAGTGATGCTCACTTCCTGTGCGCGACCCAAACGGGTGAAATAGGTCTCCGTTTGGGTCGGCTCTATTGGAGTTAGTCTAACAGTGTGCGTCCGCCCAAACATGCATGTGTGTGCAGCAGCAGTAGCAGCGCCAGGTCGCCTCCGTCTTTTTTCTCAACCCCTGCCTCCATGTCCCTGTCCACGCCGGCGAGCAGAAGCGGTGCGCCGTCGGCACTCGGCAACCGCCCGCCATGCGGGGGTCGATGCCGGCCCGCTGCCCGACCTTGGCTCTACCTCCATCTCCTCCTCTGCTCCACGCCTCCACCCCATCCTCCTCCACTGCGGCGCCTCCTTCTCCATAGCCGAATGCTCTCTCGCCGTGGAGGATGCCCGCGAATAGCCTTCCCGTCGCGCTGGGCCGATGGGGCGCCAACCAGCGGCGACCCGTCCTGTTCGCTCACCGAGGGGGTGGGGGGCCGAGTCTGTTGGTGATGGCGCTGCCTGCCGTGGCCGTGGCCTCGGCGCGGCTCCGCTTCCCCACCTCCGTGAAACATCGAGCAGCGCCGCCGAGAAAACCACTTCCTCCTCCATTCAGCCGTCGTCCAGCGTAAATTTTTTTTAATTTGGCCCTTTTTCGGAAAGAATTTTACATATAGATCCCTGGAGGAAACAATCTCAAAAATGGACCTGATACACGGCGCCACGGTCTCTGGCGCCGTAGTAAGATAGCACGACACCATGGGCCCTAGCGCTGTATCATGCCGTGTAGGATCCATCGTGACCTGGGGAAAATCCTGTCAGAATGGACGACGCCAAACGACAAGGCGACGTGTTATTTACATACGACGCCATACCCTTTGGCACCGTGTCGTGCAACAACTGCGCTAAAGGGGCTGGCGTCGTGCTTCGGGACTTAACCTGAGCGCCCGGCCTCCTCTTCCTCCTTTCCCGCCCCCGTCCGCAGCCGCCCCGCCGACCCCATTCGGCGCCGCTGCACCGGCGGTGAGGTCCCCACGGTCGGCGCGACCCTCCCCATGAATAAATAATTCACTGCAAGGTTTTGTATCAAATGCAACGCCGAAAAAGTGTAGCAAAAGACACAAAAATGATAGCAATAGTACTTTTGCTACCTTTTTCTTTTGGTTAAATGTCGTTGCACTTGTAACGGTAGCAATAGCATAATGCAACGGGTTACGTTTTAGTTGCAACACACAACCCCTCTATTGCAACACTTCTAACGCTTTTGCAACACCTGGTGAGTGTTGTAACAATAGCAATTGCAACCACAATTGGTGTGGCAATAGTATCAATTGCAACGAACTAGGCGTTGCTAGCGATATGTATTGGGACATGCTGATCGTGTAGCAACACAATGCAATCGCAACGCAATACAGGTGTTGCAATCGTGGTTATTGCTACGCGGAGAAAGCATTGCAATACAGCTTCTCTATTACCACGTCGCCTTAATGGTTGCTATAGGTGGTTTAGGTTATCGCAACGTCTCCGTATGTTGGTTGCTACAGAGAGGTCTGCTATTGCCACGTTTGTGAATGGTTGCTATAGACGGCATAGGCTATTGCCACATTAGTTAGGTTGGTTGCTACAAATAGGTCATCTATTGCCACGTTAGTGACTGGTTGTTGTAGGTAGGTTACTCTATTGCCACCATCATCTTTTTTTAGTTGCAAGAGATGGTTTATCTATTGCCACGATTATCGTACCTATTGCCATGACTAAATGTGGTTGTTATATGTGCGATTGTTGCAACGCAATTTGGTTTGATTTCCATCATATATTGCAACACCAGATTATTATATTAATAATTCATGTTGCGACGTTTTGTTTGGTAGCTTAAATCAATAATCGCAAAACGATAAATACATAATGAATGACACATCGACATCATTAAAATGAAATATAATTTATTCATACAAATCTTTAATGAACCCACTGTCAAACTAAACTTGGACACAACCATTGGTATAACACGTAATGTATCCAGCGCACAGTTTGAACTCATTCGAATTATATGACCTATGTCGACTGCAGCATCAAAGGTTGTCTTCAACTTCATGTTCACCATCGCCCACCATTCGCATGCTACTCCTCAAACTCAAGCTTCCTTTTGAAAAAATCATTGACATGCTTTAGTAAAACTATAATTGTGATATAATATTTTGGCAAATAACATTATTTCAAATTCAAATCTGTTCAGAGAACATGCAAAATCTAAAAGCAATCATGTAAAATCTATATCTCCTCAACCATTGACACTTGTTTATTCCACTAAGAGTAAGGGGTATGTAGACTACAACTTATAAGTAGGCTTAGAAAATCTAAGTGTTATAAAACACACCCAATTTGTCCAACAAGGTAACAATTCTCAGATATATTAACATTTTAGGAATTGTTGCAAAGGTTCCCTCACAACTGCAAGAGACAACCACCATATTATGTTCAGGTTCAGGGAAGTCACACACCACCATTTCAGGTTCAGGGAAGTCACACCATGATCAGCCTTAACAATTCACATAGGTAAATGCTAGATGGATAGATCTTATACGAGCAATAGTTAAACTGTGGTGTGTTAGAACAGCTAAATAAATATACTAAACATAAATTATCTCTTGTGTTCAACCCGAATGATGATTGAGTTAATTCATATTTGAGTCAACAAAGTGTAGCAGCATGTCATGAAAGTTTATTGACTTATTCTCGTTCAGCAGTTTCTACCAATATGTCACAGGTCACTACATGTGTGATTTTCCACTACCTTCCCACTCGATATCATTCTGTTCACAGAGCACAGAACCACACTGTGACGTTGAATAAGAGAACTAATAATGCTATGCCAGATATCATGAGAACACAAGATGACTTTGACACGATTAAAGCAATGAGGTATACTTAGGATTCAAGTAGCACTTGCCTGGTGTTGGCTGATTTGAGTCTCTGCAGCTGTAGCCTGACATCGCCACCATCCACGCAAACCCGTGCAACAGGTTGACGAGGGTCCCCTGGATCACCTTCAGCCCGAGGCTGTAGCTGGGGCACATCCGCCGGCCGGACCCGAACGGCAACATCTCAAAGTCCTGGCCCTTGACGTCGATCTTGCTCCCGACGAAGCGCTCCAGCCGGAACTCCTCGGGTTTGTCTAAAGTTTCGGAAATTGGTCCCTGAACTTCAAGATACCTTAACAACAGAAGTTCAAGTTGCAACCTTAACATTTCCAAAGTATCATTCAACTTTACATAGATGTTGAGGAAAGAATATATAATCAAAATCATTGTACTGAAAACAGCAAAAGTACCATGATTCCATGAAAACCATCATCCCTTGTCATCTGATTAGATATTTTGACATCTGAAAACATTTCACTTGCCATAACACATTCTCTTTTCTGTAGTAGTAAAAAAAATGAAGGTGCATTCTTTTTTCAGAGTTCTTAACCTGAAAGCAAGCAAAATGCGAACACCACTTGTCCAAGTAACTTCTTACTACCTCCTCTTCTCTGACACCATCTACACATAAATGCCTAAATGCCTCTGAACAGATCTGCAATTAGTTGAACCATGTTATTTTAGGGAGAAAGGTGTGGTTCATAAAAGTAGTATAGTTGGCAAATAAAAGTAAATATTTCAACAGATATATCATTTCTTGCTAAATAATCTATAGTTGATAGGTAAATGTGAAATGATAAATAATTTTGATACCTTGTGAAGCAATCAGTACAACCAAAATAGAAATTCATATATGTTGATTACTGAGATTTTATTAGCCACGAACCTGGGAACCCAAACAAAAGAACACTGAGAGGGGGAACCTCAAATCTGTTCCTTACAAAGGATCTTGAGTGCAGCCTCCTTTGCTTCATCAATATCTTACCGAGTAAAAGAATTCCGATAAAAATCAGCAAGGTATCAAGTGAACAGTCAATAAATCAAGAAGAACAGACCAAGAAAATTGATACATATATACATGGGAAAGTTTGCAGACAGACCATGATAAAGAGCATAGCATAACTGAGTCTTTCCTAGTTAAGTGCAATGTAAAGCTAGTGGCTGGACCACATTAAAACATGCCACCATGCAAGGTGAATCCTTTATAAATTTTCCAAAATCCCAATATATTTAGTTTCGGTGCTAACATAAATAAAGAATGAAACTAAATGGTAACATAGGTTTCAACCAGCAATCACAAAGTGCACTGAAAGAATAGAGGCTGGTAGGGTCTAACAATGTTCTGGAGCATTTTACAAATGAAGTATTATATTATACATATTTTACAAATTAAGAATATAGGCTGGTAGGGTCTGAGTCTGACAAATTCATGTATAAGAACACATTGTACAGGATAACTACAGACAGAGTTTATGTAGACAACAAATTTTTTTTTTACAACATGTAGACATAAACTCGTGTAAAATGACTCTGGTTGTTCTACACATGAAACATACCCCAATCAAGAGTAAAGAAAGAGATTGAGATTGGTAAATATGCAATCTGAAAATCGGCAATTGCACACTCGCACCTCGCGCGCCTGCCACTGGATGTTCCTGGCCCGCCCTGCTGCTCACAGCTCGCGCACTTCTCCTGCCTGTCCCTGATGAGTTACATGATGACGAAAGAACTGCTTAATGGAGGACTGCTTAGAAGAACTGCTTACAAAAAAATTCCTCTGTTTCTCCGCTAGGGTGGTAACCCATTTTAATTTCTTAATGGCGAATAACAGAAACGATCCTTGGAACGAAAGAACTGCTTAATGGAGGACGGCTTAGAAGAACTGCTTACAAAAAAATTCCTTTGTTTCTATGCTAGGGTTGTAACCCATTTTAATTTCTTAATGGCTAATAACAGAAACAATCCATGCAATGTGACACTTCGACGTGGTTACCTGACGGAGGAGAGGGGAGGAGGAGATCCGAATACTAATGCCACAGTTCATCCATGCTCTGCAATTTATTCATGAATAAATTATTACTAATGCCTTCATCTTTGATAATTATGATGCCGTAATAATATGTATAATACCTATAAAAAATCAAACATATATCCTAGAGGTAAATAACTAGTATAAATAGAAATGAAAAAAAATTATATAAACTAGGTAAATTGAATGAAGAATATAGACAAAATCTAGTAATGCAACTAATTCTCCATGTACAGCTCAAGAGCATAGCCATTCGACATGTGGATTCCGCATGTGCATCACGAAATTGAAATTACACATGCTTTTTCATAGTATTTTCAATCATATCGTACTACTCATCGATTTGACATCTACAAATTGAAAAATTCATTGGGATATACCAATATGTGACTACATTGCATACATCTACGACACAATCCTCCTATCAACCACTAATTTCATAGATCGAGACACTATGTGAAAACCTCAAATAGGTAACGCGACATTTGTAACGGGTCCATAAGGCCCGTTACAATAAATCTTAAAGGTAACAAACTTTATTAAAGTTCGTTACCAATGAGTCTATGCCCGTTACCTATAAAGCCTCCGCAGCACAGTCCAACCCTATTGGTAACGGGCTTTAGTTAACATTCATTACCTTTAATATTTGTGGTAACGGACCAGAAAATGCCTGTTACCAATGACGATCTATGCCCGTTACTAATGACTCTTTTTCACGTAGTGAGACCAAGACCATTCATCTAGGGTTTCTTCAAATACTAACTACCAATCCAACCAAATCAAAGATAAAATGAGGAAGGGAGAGGGCTCACCTTTCGCGATGGAGGGCGGGCCGCGCCGGCCGTGGGGAGGCCGCCGACGGCTGTCGGGGGCGGGCGGAGCTCCTGCTCTTCTGTTCCGAATATATATATATATATATATATATATATATATATATATATATATATATATATATATATATATATATATATATGAGAGAGAGAGAGAGAGAGAGAGAGAGAGAGGAGGAGGAGGAAGAGGAGGCCGGACGGAGCTCTGTCGCGCGGCTGGGTTAAGTCCCAAAGCACGACACCAGATCCTTTATCGTTGTTATTACATGACACGATGCCAAGGGGTATGGCGCCGTATGTGAATAACACATTAACATGACGCCTTGTCTTTTGGCGCCGTCTATTTTGACCGGATTTTGCTCAGGCCACAGTGGATCCTACATGGCATCCTACGGCGCCAGGGCCCATGGCGTGGTGCTATCTTACTACGGCGCCAAGGCCTTTGACGTCGTGCTTCAGGTCCATTTCTGAGATTGTTTCCTCCAGGGGGGTTAAATGTAAAATTCTTACCCAAAAAGGGTCAAATTGAAAAAAAATTACTCGTCCAGCATCTCTCCGGCTTACGATTGGTTTGCGTACCCGCTATGCTCATTTTCCTTTTATTTCTAAAATTTCTGTTCCATACTTGAGAGTTGAGATGTCCACATAAAGAATACTATGCTGTCAAATGAGCTATTACAACAATAATATTTTGAGAAAATTACTCTTATAACATCGAAAGATCGCCACCTCCTGAAAATACCACTAAAAGACAATACCGTAGAAAGTGATGCTCCGTTCGGAAATCTAGCATTCCGTTAGTTCTTGCTGTTAACTTGGATTTCATCGTACCTTCTCTGATTTTAGATTATGTACACGCATTAAAATGTAGTTACAATTTTAGGGCGAAGCAACCATATGTGGAATCAATTACTAATTCTTTACATTGCTCTATATACGTGATTATGTGGGGAGAGCACCTGTGCGCTACATGACCATGAATGGTTCTCTTTCATGTGGTGCTTAATTGCTTAAAGGACCACTGTATAAACCATGTTATTATGAGCATCTTTAGTTAAATCAAAGGCTATTATACGACTTTGCATCTTGGTTCCAAATATACACATCCATTTGCATTTATACCCAACATAAATATTTAAATCCATTTCTGATACCAAATAGAATCGAAAAAATATATAGACAATTAGTTTGCGGTATTTTGGAAATTAATTTCATTTGTATTTGCATTTCGTATATGCATGTACTACCGTTTTGATAATGGAAAATCAATTCTGACTTGGTACCCCTTCGATTTCCAAATTTCTACGCAGGATTTTGCAAATAAAAAAATTGAACCAAAATTTGAAGACAAAAATCATTATACAAGATTTTTCTGGCCAGCGGAGCAGGGATACGGGGAGCTCGTCTGCGGGGGACTTGGTGGAGGGGAGCACCGGCTTGGCGGCGGCGGAAAGACGACGGGCGGCGGCGGCGCGGAGCCAGCGAAGCAGAAGGCCGCGCGCTCGGCCGAGGAGAGCCCGGACTCGCAACGACACCGAGGTGCTGGGGCGCGCAGCTTCCCCGCCCGCCGCAGCGGCAACCAGAGGGCACCAGCGGCAGAGGAGATGAGGAAAGGCGCCGCTGAATCAGGTGCGTCTCCCGCCGGATCCACCCATTCCCGCTTGTTGGCTGTGGCCGACCTCTTTCCGCCCGCTCGCCGCCGGCTGCCGCAAATGGATTCGTCAATCCTGGCGGCGCCAGCTTAAGGGGCCCTCGCAAAGACTTCAACATTGGCTTCATATGCTAGAAATTGCTACTGCCCAAGGTTTTTCCAAGTTCCTGTCCACTGCTGACCAAGAGTCCAAGACTCACTGCGTAGAAAGGAATTTCAAGTTTATGTATTGTTTTATCTGCAACTGCAAGACCAAGACATTTCAAAAGTATTCTCTAGTTGCATTTCACTCTAAGTTATCGCACATGCATTCACACCGATTTTGATTCGATTTCCCACACCAGCTTGAATTGAAAGCACCTCTCCTACTTTCTCCACCCAGTGCTTTTTAGCATATTATGTTGTAATAAACATGTAACCAAGTGGAGAGGCTCTCATCGTTGACTGAAGTCAAATAATTCCTCCTGAGGGACTTGCCTACTTTTTCCCTTGGTAGAGACCACACCATCCACATCCATCGTCATTGGCTTGCATACCTCGCTTTCCCCATCGAAGCCATTGGCATCACTGAATTCTCTTTTAATTCTTATCATGCTCCTCACTGTATGATTTTACCCTCGAGATATCCCTGCATACAGAGGATAGCTGCCCATGTGATTCAGTCAAAGGTAGGTTCTTTACAGCTGTTTAAGCTAAATCTTTGCTTGTGAACAAAAGTTCACATATTTTCATCTCTGATGTATGCTGTTTTGTGTTGAATTTCCTGAACAGGGAAGGCATACTACGGATTCTTGAAGTCTGATGGCGGAGATCGTCAGTTCTGCAGTTATCCATGAGACGGTTAGCCAAATCCTATCTAATCTGGTTCAGAATTATGAGGATAAAGAGGAATCAAATGCGAACAGAAATTTGGAGAGGTTAGAGATGGCGCACATAAGGCTGGAGGCTGCTCTTGAGATGTCAGGGAAGTGGCAGATCGCTGATGCGTCCTTGCTGCGTTGGCGCAGGAAGCTGAAGCGTGCTGCCCAAGAGTGCGACGACACACTGCATAAATGCAAACAGAGGATCCTGGAAGATGTAGAGACAGAAAAGAGGGTGAGGAATTCCTCATTGCCTGTACGTATAGCACATACTACTAAGTCCTTTGTCTTCTCCATCATCAGCCCCAACAAAGACGAGTCGAACAGTTCCATTGCTCGAAGATTTGAGTGGTTTGCAGATGGGGCTAGTGAGTTTCTGAGATTAGTAGAGCTTGGTGGTACGCCATGTTGTCACATGCCCTTTGACCCTCTTATCAGGCACCTTCTTGCAGGCAAGAAACTACAGCACATTATCATTCGAGCAAACAAGTGCCCTTTGTTTCTACAGTTGCTGCCCTATATTACTTCAGATCATAGAATAGAGGCTAAACTCATCTTCATTCGGACAAATGGTAATGCTTCAGAGGATGACTTTTTCCTTTCTTTAATGATACAGCTTTCAGAGAGTACAGACATAGTAGGAACTGCAATAAAATGCCTACAGCTGTATGCCCCTATTTTCAAGTCCACAGTTGAAACCATTAGGGAAGAACTTATGCAACTATCTACAAAAGACTTCTCATGGGTGCCAGATGTTGATACGCACCACAAAGAACATTGGGACAATCTTCACAACTTTGGCACTGATTGGTTTCGCCCAAACCCATTTTGTTGCAAGCAGAATGTTCAGCACAAGCTCTATCATGGTACAGAATTAAACAAGTCAAGATTACTAGATGCCTTTCTAGAACCAGTTATTGAAGTACATCTGCAGTGCTATGTCTCTCTCTCGGAGTGCATCCAACATAGGTCCTTATCGTTCGAAACCAAAAATTCTGTACAAGATCCTCAATATCTGAAAGTTGGAGTCCTTTTGACGCCCCATGGGCATTTAGAAGACATTCTACTTGTGGATAGGAGTCCTGCAATACCAGCAATGTACAGTGAGGAGCAGCATTCCTTGCATATGGACTTCACCTTGGGGCAACTTGAAGAGGTCATGCTGCCAAAGGCAATAGATTACTTCTGCACGAATGACGAAGCGACAGTCTACCAAATGCTTTGGAAATTAAAACATGGTGCTGCATACATTATGATTGAGAAGGAAAGCATGAACTCACAGAGAACAAGCAGGCGGCCATGGAGAAGTTTTCAGGAACCTAGGGAAGGAAAGATGTTGCTATGTCATGACAAAGAGATAGGGAGACGGACAAATGTGATATTTCAATTCCTCAACCTGTGGGTTGCACATGCGCCTGTCCAGCTCCGAGGGACGATAGTGGATTGGATTCAGAAAGAAAAGGAAAGTCGGTTAGCAGCATCGCAGCTACATCGAACTTCTAAATCATCTAACGTGGATGATAAAGGAAATGAGGAATACAAGACTGGAAATGGGATGCTCTAGGGGACACATCAAATATTTGAAGTTACTATTCATATCTGAGCACAAGTATGACATAAACATGAAAGTCCTATATCGACGGGCAAAGCCATAGCAAGAAGGTTGCAAAGTTACATCTCAATAGTCTGTTCTGTTGATTTACAATTAGAGGTACTATGTTGTAAACTAGGAACTTGTAAAAGCACAGCACATCACTCATTCTTAATTTTCTTATTATTGGTGTCATTTGTTTCTGGCCAGCTGATCTCATTTAGCAAAATGTAAGCATCTCTCGGTGGACTGTAGTTTTTTGTCCATGATAAATTTTTTTTTTTGAAATTCCATGAGGATTTTATGTGGGTGGTCAGGTACCATGTAATATTCATCGCCATTTTAGAGAAAATTACGTGGATAATGCTCATTTTATGACTTTATGTACTCCTCTCTAAAGCTGATAATGACTGAAAAATTCTCGATGTTATCACATTTGCACAACTGTGATGCAGTGAAAAAACAAAGTTCGTGTGCCTTTTCATATGCCTTTCCTCTCTCAGATTTTTGGTTGGTCCCTGCTTTAGTCTAATAACCAATTAATTGAAAAGGGAAATATATAATTTGATCAATTCTTAATTATTGTTCCGTTTGAGATTTCTGAGTGTCGTTAAATAAACTTGACAGTCTAAAGAAAGATAATAAAAGTGGGAAAATAAGTTTTTTTCTTAAAAATAAAGAGGTCGGGGCAGCAGCTGAGGCTCTGGTCAACACATCTCGCTGGCAGTCAGGCGGCCTCCCCGGCGATTGCGGCCGGCCATGGCGCTGCTGGGACGCCTTCTTCTCGCTGGGCTCCTGCGCTCAGCCTCCACCACTTCCTCCGCTCCTCGAATCCCAAAGGTGAGATTTTTATATTCCCCGCGTCCATGAGTTCTTCATTTGGGCATACTTTTTCTTTGCCCCCTCCATGATTTGGCAAAGGTTTTCTCTTTGTCACTTCCGATGCGCTGCTGTCCGGTAATTGAGAGCGAGAACAAATCTGGATCCGCGATTTCGTGGGAGAATACTTGCTAAAATGCTAACGGAAGCCATTTTGCATCTCCACCTTGTTTAGTTGCATTGTGTTGTGTCCTTGATTGAAATGTACACCGAAGCTTTAGGCTTGAGCGAAACTGTACTCAGTGGCAAAGACACGTAGAGCCATTGCAGCAATGCTTGTGGCAAATGGGGGCCAAACAGCTGACGTCCCATAGTTTGGAATTGGATTGGCAACGCGTATTGGTTAGTTTATCTGGTTCATCTTCATCTTGATATTAGCATTTTTAGCATGATGAGGAGGCCAATGTATTTTGTTATGAATTCTTGGTTAGTTCATTCGATTTCATTGATTTGTCAGTGTATGCGGTTTAGCTGTTGGATTATCACCAAAGCTGTATGTTGACTTCATGACTTCCTCCCTGTAACAATTATGCAGTTTACAGGAAAGACTATTTCTTTCATGCTTGAATGACTACTGACAGACTTAGGCCTCCCAACATATTCATTGCTTTGACATGTATTAGCTACCAGAGAAGTGGAAAACTGGAAATCCATGCCCACTTGCCATAAGAACAGAACCACCAGAAAAGTGGAATTTCATGCCCACATGCTGCACTAACATCCCGCAGTTACAGTGCAGTTCAACTGCCCATTCAAATTTAATCCACATGTATGCACACAAGTCAAATGTTTCCAGTATCCTAAATTCACTATACTAAATAATGCTTTGACACCACCTTCTTGGCTTCTTACTTGACAGAGTATGTGCTATTGGGACAGATTTACCTGGAGTTCATGTTATTCTCACAGTACAATTGTTCATTCTTCCAGAAAAGCAGGGCTAACAGCCAAGGTAGATATGATCATACAGACTCCTTTCTCATGATGCTACATGTATTATTTTTTTCTACTTAAGCATGAATCAGAGGGTGGTGAGCCTATTGAGTGCATAGTAAGGCAAACAACTGGATTGTTATTGTCACTGTATAGTCATGTCGCTCTAGTCTTAACCATGTAAAGTTTGGGAGCCAAAAAAAGGCAATTACTGTACATGTGCTGGAATTCTGGTTTCCTACGAAACCATTCCCTTTTCTGTGTAGTAGGAGCAGCTAGACCCCTTTGCGCTGATTAAAGATGAAGTCTCTGAAGTGACAGATCGATTGCGTTCAATGGTGGTTGCTGAGGTACATAATTTAACTGTAATCTTCATTTGAATTACACTATATGATGATACTTTCACCTTTTTTCTGTATCATGAAATACTATTGATTATTGAACTACATAACCTACCTTTTCCTATCGTTTAAGCTTTTGGGTGAGCTATTTGGTGCATGAAACTCAATATATGTGTTATTATCTCCACAGGTGCCTGAACTGACATCAGCAGCTGGATACTTCTTCAGAGCTGGAGCTGAAGGGAAAAGAACTTGTCCTACTGTAAGACCAGACTTCACAATGTGTTCTTGGATATCTTATCATTATACCATAGATACCATACTTTTTTTAGTACGTACAAGTATATATAATCTTCTCATTGAGCTTCATCATTGTAAGTTCCCGACCATTGATGTTTCAGGTTCTACTATTGATGGCTTCAGCTGTAAGCGTGGACATGACTGATGGCTTAGAGAACAAGTCTCGTGCAAGGCATATGCGTGTTGCTGAGATAACTGAAATGATTCATGTACACATCCTAGGCATCTTATTTCATTTGACTCTCGAAAACCTTCATGATTTCAATGCCTTGTCTTCTCCCTTGCATCTTAGATATCAAGCCTTATTCATGATGATGTTTTGGACAATGCTGATACTAGGCGTGGCATGGACTCATTGAACTTCACAGTGGGAAAGAAGGTAATGTCATATATTTTTTCTATAATGCCTAACTTCTTTTTCTAGAACAGGCAAAAAGTTTAGTAATTATTCTGATCATAAAAATAGTGAAAAAACAGAAATCTGAAGGATCTCATTTTAAGGATGTCTTGTTAAATATGGACAGAAAGTCGTGTGGAAATCAATTAGTTGCTGTTCCGTAGCTCCATTGAAGTATTTTGTTTTAGACATTTTGTAGTTCTTAGATACCAAAGTATAAACAATTTCTTATTTAATGTGCAAGCAAGCCCAATTTTCTATTTCCTGCCTTTGAAAATGAATAATCACAATGGGTGTATCTTGTTATTCACCACATCTCGCTTCATAAGTACGGACCATCTTCTTCTAAAAGAAATAAAATGAATCAACACCAAGCCATGCTGTAAACTTTGCAAAATGCAAGTTAAGGTATATCTTGTGTCATATGCACAACACCTTAAAAAAAGTTATTAAAGCTGATGGTACCTTGCAGCTTGCAGTGTTGGCTGGTGATTTTCTACTTTCCAGGGCATTTTCTGCTGCTGTGTCTCTTGACAACATTGAGGTGTGACGTTTCTCCTGTGTAAAGGACAACAAATTATATTTTCCTTCTTCATCTTTGTTCAATTTTGTTGGGAATGTTGCTATCTAGTAAGGCTATAGAAAAATCAGTTTATTTTTAGCATGAAACCTGCCATAACACTCTGCGTCTTTATCCATTTCTTTCAACATCTTTTTTTTTTTGCCTCGAACAGCAGGAGAGCTGCGTATCAATATATTAAGAAGAAAAAAGGGTGAAGCACCCATACATCAATCCAAGGTTTTACTTTAAAAGGAGGAAAACCCCGGAAAACCCCCCTCATACATATTAAGCTAAATCACCCTTAAAAACAAAAGGCAACCCGTGACCAGAGGACCTCCAAACTTAATCATTGGGCTGCAGGGCAAGGAGATGAGCAATTCCTCGAGCCCCGGCTAACTCCCACACATGCTGTTCATCCGAGAAGCCTACTTAGGTTAGGTTGCACACCATCAAAAACACATCGGTTCCTGTGATTCCAGAGGGACCATGCCACCAGGATAACAATTGAGTTCAGGCCTTTGCTGACTTGGTCAGGAACCTTTCTGATAGGCGATGGCCCGACCTTCCGAGAGGCAGATGAGACTCGACGTTGGCGATCTTGGCTTCGAATCAACACATTCGGACCCCGCAACCGTTACATCACTGCTCCGTTGGTTATCAACCAAGCACAACTTGATTGACCTCGCCACGAAGGCTTTTCCCTGCAAGCGAATCGAGAACACAAGCAAGGAAACATTAAACACGCAATCGAATATTGCAGATGTAATTGGAGCAAATATCAATGGAGTTCTGGCATTCGATTCGAAAGGACTAGTCGACATAGTCGAGGAGATGCAAGAACAGGGGCCTTGGATCACAGCAAAAGGACTTGGCGTCACAGTTACAATGAATCACGAAAGTTTCGACTTCGAAAACTTCAACTAAACAAAACCCGACTCTAAACGGTGGCGGCAACTGAGTTTTAATGACTAAGGGGGCGACCTAGGGTTGTAGGGGCGACCAGGGGGGCGTCCCAACCTGGGCTTAAGGCCCGACACGATACACGGCCAAATTGGCCCAAAAAGGTGACGCAGCACCTTGTCGTGGTCACACAGAATGATCCACGAACCTTCTGGAGCTGGGACCAGAACCAAAACGACGATGTCGTCGTCCCCTTTCCAACGCATCCTTATACGCCTCGTTTCGATGTCGGACGAGGGAGATATTGCCGAAACCGTGTAGTGATGTCGGCTGAATCCGAACCGAACGTGGCAGCTGAGTTGGAGACGACTTGTAGCATGGGGAAGGACACGGCATGTGCGTATCAAGAGTGGCGATGTCCTCATCACTTTCAGCTTACCTGATCCCACCATTCCTCGAAGGAGTGTTCATCAGGTTGTGGAACAAGAGCTTGCAAACCGAATTTCTCTAGTACATAGAACCAAATTTGGCGCGAGAAGACACAGGACAGCAGCAAATGATTGATTGTCTCCTCCTCTTGATCGCAAAGCGGGCAATGATCCGGATGTGCTAAACCTCTCTTGGCAAGCCTATCGGCTGTCCAGCACTTATTATGTGCTGCCAGCCACATGAAGAATTTACACTTCTCCGGTGCCCAACTTTTCCAGATCCTCTCCCAAGGATTGAACTGGACAGCTCCAATAAACATAGCTTCATAAGCTGATTTTGCTGAATACTGCTCTGTTGGTGCGAATTGCCAAATGTGAGAATCCTCAATTTCTGGCTGCAGCACCACCTCGGCAAGTAAGTCCCAAAGGTCAAGATATTCTGTCAAAACAGCCACAGTAAGTGTTCCTCTAAAATCAGCAACCCATCTTTAATCAGTAAGGGCATCTGAAACTGTTCGTTTCTTGGCTCGGCTTGAAATTGACCCAAAAAGATGTGGCACAAGCTTGTCAAGACTTTGCCCATGAAGTCATCTATCAGTCCAAAAAAGAGTATTCTTGCCGTTGCCAACCTCTGAAACTATAGCTACTGAGAAGAACGCCCTGGCCGACGGGTGCACTTGAATAGGGAAAAAACTCCATGGTTTCTCCGGATCAGTTTTTTGCAGCTAGAGCCATCACAACCTGAGGGCCCAACCCAATTGCTGCAGGTTTCAACATCAGATTTTATTAGTTCTTTTACAGTCTTTATCTTTTACATGTCCATAACATCAAGATAACAAAATCATTTTAATGCTCCAGGTTGTATCATTACTAGCAACTGCTGTAAGTAATCTTGTAACTGGTGAGCTTATGCAGATGTCAATAACTCCAGCGCAGCGCTGCAGGTAGATATCCAATTCATTTTCTTATTTTCTTGCATTAATCTATTTTTGTAATGAGAGATCGTACCCATAAACTTTAATAATTAAGGTTAAGGTAATGGTGCTAGTGTGGAGGTATCAGAATAGTGCTGTAGAATATACTGTTTCGCTGAGTTGGTTCTTTAACTCTTCACTATTTTGGTTGCTATATGTGTGCAAGTAGCTTTTTATCTTGCAGTGAATGTGCACTGATATTACTTTTCATCAACTATCATCAAAGCCCAAGAAAAATGTTCACTACTTAAGTTAAACCCATTGCAATTAAATGGATCACTGGTGCTAACCCATCGACTAAAAACTTTGAAATTGATAACCTCAAGAAAAGAAAGGAATGCTAGATGCGTTCAACTGTGTGACAACCCAACACCTTCTAATATTTTACTTTACGTGACACCTGTTCATGGATGCTTGTACAGCATGGACTATTATTTGCAGAAGACATACTACAAAACAGCTGCATTGATTTCAAACAGCTGCAAGGCTATTGCTGTCCTTGCTGGGCAAACAACAGAAGTACAAGCTCTTGCTTATCAGTATGGCAGACACTTGGTGTGTTGTATTTTTCCTTACCCAGAAGCTGTTCCTATTTTTGCTAGCCATGAACTGTTGTAATGACCTGCAGTCCCTCTGCCAGGGCATAGCATATCAGTTGATCGATGACATCCTCGATTTCACAGGCACATCAGCTTCACTAGGCAAAGCCTCCTTGTCTGATATCCATCAAGTAATACTATTGTTCACTCATTATTTCTTCAGTAATATTTACTTCTTCAGATATCAGTTAATATGTAAGGAATTACATATGCCCTATATGGACAGGGAATTGTGACAGCTCCCATACTGTTTGCGATGGAAGAGTTCCCTGAACTGCGTGAGATTGTTGAACAGGGATTCGATGACCCTTTAAATGTTAAGATGGTTTGTATTGAAAGTGTACTTTTATTTGTTTCCAATAGCATGCTCATAACTTATCTAGTGTGGTCTCAGAACTGCTCAATTTACACTTTCAGGTCCTCGAATACCTTTCGAAAAGTCAGGGAATCGAGAGGACGAGGTTACTTGCTGCTGAACATGCAAAACTGGCAGCAGACGCTATCAATGATCTTCCTGAGAGTGAAGACCAAGTCGTGCTTAACTCGAGGCAAGCGCTCAAAGATCTTACTCAAAAGTTCATGAGAAGAACAAAGTGAATTGGTGAAGATGAAAATGTGAAATTGGTTAAACATGCTATCTGGAAGTGGAATCCACAACGATGCATCATGCACGTAAGCGTGTTTGTATTGCTGAAAGGTTTGTAATTTTGGCTAATGAATTTCATGAGGTTTGAGACAGGAGCTTGCCTCACTTTTCCCTCCATTTCTTTCAACTGTAAAATTGTCCGACCTTGATGAAACGATTCATCTTCTGCAGATTGCGTAATGACAGGCACAATGCCAGAGTAGAAATTGGTTGTAAAAGTTGTCTCATAGTATACATTGAGCCACATGGCAAAACAACATCTACGTTAATAACTGGGGCAAAAATTTCAGAGGTTTTTGATGAAACGTAATGCTCTCCACTAGCAGATCAGCAGATACAAACCAGCCATCTGACTATTACACTGGATACCATAACAAAACATAGGAAAGATGAAACGACTAGAATGGCAAATACAATGCTTATGTACTATCTAACTGATGCTGGCCATTAAGCCACACCAGAAGTGCTCCTGCAGGATAACATGTAGCCCAGACCTAAATTGCAAACTTCAAGACTATGGCGGCGACTTAGGTGATTTCAGCAAACCCCTCTTATTGTTCAATATGGGTATTGAGATGAATTCATCAGAGATTATTAGTAATGGTGGAAATAAAACAGATATTGGTGTCATCACAGATCAGGTTGCACTGACTCTGGGCACAGATACGGAGATGGGACCAATTGTTAGCTGTCACCACAGGTCTTATACTCTTATATCATCCATTGCCACCTTTCCATGGTTAAACCTCAGCTTCCCAAAGATCATGAAGCGTATGGCCATCATCATTGCCTTTATTCTCTTCAGTTACACGAACACCAGAGCAGAGGACAGTAGGCCATTGTCCAGGCTACCAGACATGTTTAATCTTGGTGCAGCAAGCATGGAGTTTGTAACCCAACATTGTAGCATTCAGAGATTAAATGATCAGCCAGTTACCGGTGTTACTTGTTAGTAAGATGTTGGTGTCACCAGTCATCATACATTGCGCAACTTGGGGCACATAAACAGAGGGGACCAGTAGTCTTGCCAGTAGCTGTCATCACAGGCATCATCATACATTGCCACCACTCCACGAAGAGTTTGAACTTCTGCTTCCCAGAGAGCATGCAGCATAAGCCCATTATCGTCGCCTTCCTTCTCCCCAGTCACACGATGATCAGGGCGGAGAACAATAGGCCGTTGTCCAGGCAACCAGACATGTTTGATCTTGGCGCAGCGAGCACGGAGTTCAGGACTAACATTGTAACATTTGGAGATGTCAAAGAACTTGAGACGAGGGCAGCCCTTCAGGATGGCATAGACGCCTTTGTTGGTCAGGCGGTTGCCTCCCATCTGGAGAAGCCGCAGCTCGTGCATGGTTTCTGCAATGGCCAAGGCGTTCTCATTCTGCCTTGCCTCCCATGATGCGTGAGATTCCCCACGGATCCTGTTACCTTCATGCTCAAAGCCCTGATTTTCCATCTCTATCGCACGCCTCAACGGATCAGAATCAGACCATTGTCTATGTATTCTTAGGCTCTTCAGATGCGGGCACATAGTTCCAACGTACCTGAAAAGGTTTGCTGGCAGTCTTTGATATGAGCACTCTATCTCCTCTAGGAGTGGACATTTAGATGCCAATCTAGCCAAAGATACATCCCAAAAGTCTGGGCATCCGATCAGTCGAATGCTTTTTAATGAATTAGCCCTGCAAAGATAATCACAAAAGTGGTTATTACGAGATGAAATGAACCTGACACTTCTCTAAATAGCAGGAGAAACCGTAACACTTTTTTTTTTTGGAAGAGGACACAATGCAAGTTCAGGCAGCTGTGGATTTTCTCCTAGTGCAGAACATTGGCATGATGAACATATCACATTAGATGACTGATTGAGTCATCTTGATACTTTGCAGCCAAGTAATTAAACTACTCAATGGTAAGAAAGCTAAAAGTAATACACAAGTGAAAAACTGATAGCCTGACATAGGCAGAGTAATAAAATGCTTAAATGTCCTAAAGCTCATCAAGTTCTTAAATCAAAGAACTGAAACTTGGAAGGGCAAGAAGGAAAGAACTACCTGCCCGCCATGTAATCCAAGAGTTCACAAGTAACGAACTTCAGAGCCCAGAATGATTCCATCAGTCCATCAGAGCGATCTATTACCACCTTCGCCATTGAACACAGGACGTCTGCACCCTTTGAGAAAACCACCTCGTGACGTGTCATGTCAACGAAACGCCACAGTTCAGGCGCCTTTGCAGCTGCCAGCCATGAGCGGCACACAAGGCCTGGACCCATCAGGATCTCGATGGACCCAAGCTTCATGAAGATCACAGCGAGAGTGTCGAGTGGTAGTTCAGACCAATCCCTGTCAGGTGACTCGGGAAAGGGGCTCCTGTCGACATCCATCATGCCAAGCAGAACCTAGAATGGGGGCAGCGTTAGCGGAAAAAAAACTCTGTTGCAACCAGCACCACAACGCAAGGACTATTGTGTCTATGACATCAGGGCTTCTGCAATAACTGAGGAAATTTTAGATCAGTCATGGATTGCTTTGCTGAAAGGATGGAAGCAGCAGTATACACAAGACCATGTTTGGAGGCATCAGTCACAGTTTGTGCAATCCATCATAAGAATTCTTTTTCACATTCCAAGATCATGTAACTAAACAAGGGGATGGATCACAAAATAGCTTATTCTAAAGATTTGTAAATTACTTTGATGGTACGATCACTCTCTGTAAATGCCAACAAAAATCATAATGGCAAGTATGCTAGGAAAGATTTGCAGAGATATAGAACACTATCTACCAAATACGGCAGACGCTCACAGTCACAGGTGCTTTGATCCCCCATTCCCAAGAATCAGCGCCCCACCGCAGAAAATTGCGGCGATCTGGTAGTCATCGAGAAAATTGCGGCGATCTGGTAGTCATCGTCCATGGACTAACTCGACTGCAACTAATTAACTACGGGGGTGAAACGAGGGGATCGCTAACCTTGGTACCTTCGCCGCCGCGTCGCCGTCGTCGCCGCCGTCTTCGGCCGTCGTCGCCGCCGTCTTCGGCGGCTTCAATTCGCCAGGGAGGATTTGGAGTGGCTGCGCGACTGCTTCTCTTTGTGTGGACGTGATGGACCCGATGCTGCCTAGGAACGACGACCCGAACGAAGGGCTCCACGGTTGACCGCTCCCTTTCCCCCCCTTTTTTTATTTTTAATTATATTTTAATATTTTATATAATATAGACGTTCAAATAACAATTTTTTTTCTTTTTCATCTCACGATTGTTCTCTAAGATTTGGAGAACAATCTTAGAGATACCATGGTGAGTTTTATTGATTCAAACTACAGTTAAATTGTCAACCAATATCAGTACAGTGAACTTTTGATGGTTCTTCACTAGTATTTCTGAATTGATGCATTTGCCATATTTAAACACCAAATTGTTTTATCTAACAGTTGCGGATCCACACTAAATTTTCAAAGCAATTCCGATATCCAAAGCTAGCACCTTTTTCCATTACCAGTACATTACCAGAGTATGGTACATGAAGCTGCATTTTACCAGATGCACTGATGACTGATGTACACACTAACCTAGTAGGCCAGTGCAAACCACAATGCCAAAAGATCATGACATAACACTATTAGGCCGAGCCTTGCCACTATTACACTAAATGTCCTCCAGCAGACTTCATATACAAAAGCCCAAATTACACGTTCAAACACCAAACACTGACAGCAACCTAAACAACGCACCACACGCTCCACACAAGTTCAAGCATGACACTGTTAGTTCTCTCTCACAGAGAATAGTAGTCATGGATGTAAGTGTAGTATCTCGGGTCATCACAGGTCACATTGCGCAAGTCAGGGCTGTGAGACTCATCAGGGGACCAAGGTGGCGAGTAATCATCCCAGTAGTAGTCACGATACGGATCGTCATCCTCATCCTGCTGCACGGTTGTTGTTGCTTCACCCTGCTTGGGTTTGTCATCCTTGGGTTTGTCCGATGGGCCGCTGTCTACCAAGAAATCAAACACTTCAGTCCCAGCTAGAGCTGCGGCGACATCGCTCTTCTGCAGCGTCCTCCTTTTGTCCTCTTCGGCATGAAGCCACGCCCGCAGCGTTAGTTCCTGGATGAACATCTCACAAGCCTTCTCGAACAACACCGGTGCCTCACCAGCGATCCTCCGGACATCAGAATCATCTTTCATGATCTTCTTGATCCTCGCCAGGGAAAGGCTGCGGGTCTTGAAATCAGTTGTCTGGTTGATCTCGGCCAGCTGGCCAGACCAGAAGGCCTCGAGCTGTTGCTGCTGGTGCCCATCACAGGGCTGCTGAGTTTGCTGGGATGCAACCTGGTTCTGGTGGTTCTGAGGCTGGACGGCTGGATTGACTGGAGCATCCTGTGAGACTGGAGGAGTGGTGGTAGCTGCTGATGATGGGGCTTCAGCAGCCAATGCTGCGGGGATATCAACATCTGTCACACCTTCATTCACCGTAGTCTTTGAGGGTTGGCCCTCCATGTCCATGATGATCCACTTCAGAAGATCCCTGTCATTCACAGAAAATTGCATGTTCATTTCAATAGTTGATTGATCAGGAAGCAGTTAAATCCCATTTTCGTTCACAGTATCAGCATGAATAAATTTCCTGAAACGAAAACATAGTGACATAATCTTTTATCAAAGAAGAAATACACCTCAGACTTTTCACTTTCTTCATGCAAAATAAGTCAAGCAAAATTGTCAAATGGCAGAAGTACAGAACTACGGCTACATTTCTACATCAAGCTAAATGGTTTCGTGGCACAATTGCTAAACGAGACTAGCATAGAACAATCAATATCCTCAGTGCCACTCCACGCACACCAGCCTAAATGGTTTACAGCAAATTGGGGCAAGTTGCAAGCATATAAATCATAAAAGGGAGAACATTCTAAAAATGTTGCGTTAGGTTACCTAGCATAAGATGCAAATGCATGATAACATTTCCCCCCATGTCATCGTCTTAGTTTTGAAGATAAAACAAGGCTGGATACAGGATCCGATCTTTAGCTCAATAACACACATAGGTGATAAATTATGCAACTAAATCACAAAATGTGAAAGTTTTATGGCAAATTTAGTCTTACATCACATAAGTACATAACTAACATACATATTTTATCATCTTGATTACATTACAGATGCTAAACCTGACCATATCAGAGATACTGTTCATATATAACATTATATGGGTAAATTGCACAAGATCCTAACTCCTTTCTTTGTAGAAACCTTTTCCCCCCTCAACCAAAACGCTCCTAACAATTTGACCATATTCTTTGAAATCTATATGGCAAGTCATGCTACATCATTTAGCACTTGTAAATTTGATGGTATACAACAAATGTTGCCTCATTAATATATATATGGCGTGCAGGTCTATTTTAAGGTGCTAATAAGCTCCCAGTCACGTGTCACCCACCCAGCTGATGTGGCATTCCAGTGATGCCACCACATGAATACATGACGGGATCTCGTGTTGGTGTCCCATAACTCTGGAGAGACCCATATCCAAACTAATTTGGGAATTGTTTTATCATGGAAATTGAAAATATCTCCACTACCCATATGTTTGCATATCCAATCAATTCCTTACAAACTTCCACTTTTAATGCCTGACATGGATTTAGGACTAAATCAAAGAAATTTTTTTCTATGTCAAATCCCGCTTGATTCCTTTGCTTTAGTCTTTCAAATCAATAAGACAATAACAGCAATAGAAAAATTCATAAATCGACGGAACCAAGTTCCTCCGCACCATTGATCTGCAAAAGCCGGAACATTTTTTTTTCACATTTCGCTTTGAACTAAAGAAAATCTGATACTACATATACTGTATTAACAAAACGGTTGACCTTTCTTGGCCCCTCAAGTCAACCCCCTCATCTCTATCCCTTTCCACATGCGTGTCTCAAGATTTGATTTGACTATATAATCGGTTAGACCCGCTACTGAAACAGTAGAAGGCGACGCGATTGCGCGCTACTTTTATCTGACAGCTTGCTACGAACACAACCGCCGACACGCGCAGTTTTACCGTTGTTCAATCTGTCGCCGTCAGGAACTGCCAAGAAAACCAGCCGGGAACCCCAACGTCGCAATCAAACAAAAGTGGCCGCGAAATCGGCCAAAAGGGAGAGAGAAAAAAAAGACACGCAAGAAACCACCCGCCGCCGCCGCCAAGAAATTAAACGGAGAAGCGCCGCTACCCCAGTCCCCAGCAACAAAGACTCCGGACGGACCGAAGTACGTAGTTGAGAAAAATCAGTGAGTAGGGACGGAGGATGATGGTGGTCGTGCAGCGGTTTACCTCGGAGGCCGCGGCGACACGCGAAGAGCACGAGGAGCAACCGCCGAATCAGGGGAAGGGGACCAGGCGGAGAAGACGAACCAGAGGCGTATCCGATGGGACCGGGAGGTAGTAGGACCGCGTGGGGATAACTCGAAGGCTCTTGCGGCACGCTGGGTGGTGTCGATTTGTTTTGAGAGAAGAAATATCTCTTTTCGATAAAGTTAGTAAAATATTCTCATATTTCTTTAAAAAATACTTATAGTAGTTAGTTGGGGTAATTTAACCTTCATTAGACATTTTAAATTATTGTTGTACATTATTTTTCTCTCAGAACAAATTAAATTAACATGTTTTTTTTTCTTTCAAAACAAATCAGTTGTACTCATTGTTGTCTGAACTACATTGATGGAGAAGGCAGCTACGTTGATGCATTACTCCCTCTATTTATATTTCAACAAATTGTTTGTCTCGCTTCTACCAACCAATCGTACTTTTCTCTCAGAACAAACCAGCTGGCCACCAGTCAGCAATAGTTTTCTTTCAGAACAAATCAGCATCAACCACCGGCCAAACGAAGAGGCTGATGGTTTGGCACGAGCTTCCAAAAGAGTATTTTTTTTATTATACGAAACCTAATATATAAAATTTATAATGTAAAACTAGAAAATTGATAGTTAAAGTAATGATAAAAAGTTGTAATATTTGAATTTAGATATGCATGTACGGCGTACAAATAAAAACAGAGGGGTTCTGAGAAAAGGCATGACAGGTGAGCTACGTTGATAGTGAATGTTGGCTGAAAAGCTAAACCCATGACGAAGCTGGATGCTGATTTCAGGTGTCCAAAAGGAATTGCACATATTCCCTCGGGCAATTGCAAGAAGGCTACCATACCTGCAGGTTTGCAATGAAAAATATAGGAGAGATGACCCATATATGTGGTCATGTGGATTTCTACTGATAGACTCGCAGGGCAAAGAGATTATGCAAGACTGTTCTTTGTTTTTATCTCGCCCAAAATACAGGTGGTGCTATATTTCTTGAAACAACTAGTCTGGGCACAGCGAGCCGACCCTGTATCCGTTAAAAAATAATTTTGGAGGTCCACGGCAAAGAGCCAAAGTCAATTTGTTGAAATATCGGGTATGTTGAACCAAATTGAAACTAGAGTCCACACAAATTCTTCACAAGATTAATCAGTTGTAGCTGTCGCGAGACACATACCAGCCAGGGATTTGTTCTGAAATTGGAAATAACATAAGTATCTCCAGCAGAAAATTCAACAGGCATATTCTATATATGTCCATACAGGATCACTTATTAGACAGTCAGAACACAAGAAACACAAGTACCGACTGTAGAACATACTGCACTAACTTCCATCGCACCATCAGAAGCAATGGTTCATCTTCGCAGACGCCATCTTCCAAGAAATGTTTGGTTCTCGAAGTCCAGATCATTGTCAAAATTAGACTCATATTTGACCATAAAAGTCCATCCAATATTCAGTCTAGAAGTCATTCCCAGTCTGAACCTGAAATACACAGTGTCTTGATGCCAGCGCATGCATCTCGAAGGGTGTCGTCCATTTTAACATTCAAGCAACATCGCATGTACAAGGACTCCAGGTGGGGGCAGTTTTCCAGGATGACTATAAGCCCAGCGTTGGTGAGTTCATGGCCCAAGAGCTGAAGTGTGCGTAGCTCTGTCATAGTTGCTATCCCAAGGGCTTCTCCACAGTCAGAGCAATGCCTACCTCCATCATGGCGAAGTCCGAGCTTGTTTAGTTTGAAGTGCTTCAGCTGAGGACATGATTTGCCAACAGTCACAAAGGCAACATTTGTACATATTTCCGAACAATGTGAGAGCTCAAGCTCCTGAAGGAAAGGGAATTTCTTTATGGCCTCTGCAAATCCTTTGTTACTGACATCGGGGCAAGAGATGAGTTGAAGGCTCTTCAGAGAGGGGCTCCTGCAAAAGCGTCACTCTCCACAGTCAGAGCAACAAGTTAAGGTAGATCTTCCAACGGCAATTATAGAACAAATTGACCACTCAAAAGAAAATTAAAACAATCGAGTAGGGTTCAAGGGAATCATAGAACCCAAATGTTTTTAAGTCAACAAGGTAAGGTAGATATTCCAACGGCAATAATAGCAGTGGCGTAAACATGTGGCTGGAAAGAAACAAGACAACCCTTTGATTGAATAACAATACCAGAGGAAATAATAAGGAAAACTGTATACAAACGTACAGTTTTGCAAGCATTGAGCAATGGAAGAAAAGAGACTAAGGCAACAAAGAAGGGCTACAAAATGGACATGAAAGGCTGAAAGTACAAGCAAACGGGAGGCGGCAATTGCTGTCTCTGTAATGTGGACCATCTGGGGGAGCCGAAACAGCTACAACCAAGTATGCCATGATATGAACAAGTACATTAAAAATTTAAAACAGCTCTTAGAAATAAACTTTGCAGATTCTGTAGAACAACCGATTTTCTTCAGTTCAGAATTAGGAGTACTCATTATTAGGAGCACTCCAGTTCAGAATTAGGAGCACTCATGCCTAAGAAAAGAAAATTTTGGAAGACAAATCTAATAACACAAATACACGCGCTCTACATTTAAGCCCATCAATACAAACTAGGATTCATTATTAGTTATCATGAGGTTCTGCATTTATGAGAGTCTATATTAGCTTCACTCCTGTAGATGCAGATGAAGTTTGCACACTAAGAAACTTTCTCAGCAGATTTAAGACAAAAAATATTACTGGTGCCGAAATTGGGTCTAGAATCTTGAACACAAATAACTCCTATATGGACTAAAATGCGGCCACAGATCCAATACCTAAGTGTTAGTTATACCTGTCCACTGTATAATTGAGGAGGTCATCATCAACAAACCACTCCCCCACAAACACCTCTAGCTGCCCACACGAGCAATCCTAAATAGACTAAAAATTGATTTCGCTTCTCAACCAGCAGAAAATTTACCGGAGGAAAAGAGGGCAAATTAAGATGATCAAGTTTCATGATGGCAATACCATGTTTTTTCACGCCAATGCTACTATCAAGTTTAGAAAGAATGCTATCACCTCCCTACTCCCTAGTGGACTCGAATGGTATCCAGCATTCTGATCATAATAAAAAAGCAGACATCTTGTGGGAAGCATACAAGGACAGGCTTGGAAGATCTGAATTTTTCTCATATCTTTTTTTGAACGAACAGGCACGAGACAGTGACTATTTCATTGATAGAGCAGAGAGTACAAGGAGGCGGCTAACCGCAAATAAAAAAAATTCAAGTGCCTGGAACAAGAACACTAAAGGGGGGGGGGTGCTATTCGCGCGCCAATAAAAGGCTCAAGTCTCTTGCCCCCGCAACAGTCCAAGTTGACGCCTCCTCTCGGATTTTGGCCATCAACGATGACGTTGCCGTTTCTCGACGATTGAAAACTCTAGTGTTGCGCTCTTTCCACACCTCCCACGTGACAAGTAGCACCAGGCTTCTCAGCCCCTTCCTAGGGATGTCCGGGATGGCAGTAATCATCTTCCACCATTGGGAGGGCGTGCTGGTGTGGATCCACTCTGCCGGGCGCAAGGCCGGTTGCCCCGTCCAGGTTGTGGTAAGCTCCCAAATACGCCTGGTATACCTGCATTCTGCCAACATATGGTGAGCGGATTCCATTGTCTGCTGACAGAGGGTACATCTTTCGTTGTGCGGCCATCCTCGCTTTGCCAACCTGACATCGGACCAAACGCGGTTCTGAGTAACCAGCCAGGCAAAGAACTTGCACTTTGGTGGTGCCCAAGTTTTCCAGATCGAATCAATTGCCGGAACTTTTGTACATCCTAGAAACTACGTTCTGTACGCCGAAGCAGCCGAGTAGAGTCCTGAATTAGTGAGTTTCCAGGTGATGGTGCCCTCCTGATCCGGGTGCAACTCAACGTGTTGGATCATGTTCCAGAGGAGCACGAAGGAAGCCAGATGCTCGCTAGTTATGCCTATGTTAATGTCAAGGTCGCGTAGCCAGTTATTGTTGGAAAGGACCTCATGGACCGAACGCTTCTTTTTCCTCGAGATCTCAAAAAGCAGAGGCGCAATGTCCTTCGGGCAACGGCCCTGCAGCCAACTAGAGTCCCAGAAGGCCGTTTTCTTCCCACCCCCGATGGTGATCGTTGTGCATGCTGCGAAGAGTTGCTTGTCTTTATCGTTGCATGGCAGCTCCGTACCAGCCCAAGGCTTAACTGTAGATGTCCACTGGTGCCATAGCCACCGAAGCATGAGTGTTCTTGCAAACTTGTTGAGGTTCGGGATGCCCAGCCCCCCACTCTCCTTCGGTAGGCAGGATCGAATCCAATTAACCTTGAACTTGCCTCCAGTAAGTTATTGGTCGCCGGACCAGAGAAAGCGCTTCCGCAGTTTGTCAAGGTCGTCCAACCATTCCTTGTTCGCCTTTAGCGCTATTAGGAAGTAAACTGGTTGGGAGTAGAGGACGCACTTGGTAAGGTTTACCCTCCCTGCCTGCGTTAAATTGCGGCCATTCCAGGTGGAGAGTTTGCCGGCTACCTTGTCAATGATCGGCTGAAAGTCAACTCTGGCTAAATGTTTGACCGTGAGGGGAAGGCCCAGATACCTTAGGGGAAAGGAGGTTCTGGTCACAGGAGGCTGCCCAGTAGAGTGTCTAGGTCCAGGCTTTGGCAGCTTATTGGGACTATTTGAGTTTTCTGCAAGTTAGTGCGCAACCCTGATGCCTCACCAAAGTTGTGTAGGATCTGAGCCAAGTTCGAGATATCTTTTAGCGTTGGCTTAATGAATACTGCTGCATCATCAGCATAGAGTGAGGCTCTGAATCTTGCCACCTTACTACCAAGTTTTGAGAGCAGGTTTAAATCCGTTGCCTTTGCAATAATGTGTTGGAGCGGGTCGAAGGCAAGCACAAAGAGAAGCGGCGAGAGTGGGTCTCCTTGGCGCAGACCCTGCCATGAGGGATCGACGGGTAGCGGTAGCCCATTGAGGAGGACCCTCGAGGTGGAGGAGGACAGAAGCGCAGCCACCCAGTTACACCATTTCGGCGGGAAACCCCTCTGCTGCATAACGGAAAGGAGGTAGTCCCAACGCACTGAATCAAAAGCTTTAGAGATGTCAAGCTTCACTAGGAGAGTCGGTGACCTATTGCGGTGAAAGCGTCGTGCGATATTCCAGATGTAGAGGAAGTTGTCATGAATACTCCTCCCTTTTATGAACGCGCTCTGACACGGCGAGATGAGGGAATGCATGTGCGGGGCAAGTTGGAGTGCCAACACTTTAGTGATGATTTTTGCAATGGAGTGGATGAGACTAATGGGGCGGTAGTCTGAGATGGCCGCTGCACCGTCATTTTGGGGGACAAGGACAATGTTGGCTTTGTTGAGAAGATTCACATCACCACAGCGCAGATCATGGAGGGAGTTGATTGCTGCCATAACATCGCCTCTAATTATGTGCCAACACTTCCTGAAGAAGATGCCCGTGTAACCATCCGGTCCAGGTGCTCGGTCCGGGGGGAGTTGTGAAATGGCATGAACGATTTCAGCCTCCTCGAACGGTTTGTCTAGGTGGGTCATGTCGATCTTCGGGAGAGCAAGGGCCTCCCAGTTGAGGTCCTGTGAGCGTTGGCTCGGGGAGCTCAGGAAGTCAGTGAAGTGCTGCATGACCACATCTTGCTTGTCCTGATGGGAGAGCGTCCAACCTGAGGATGTGCGAAGCTGCTGTATGAAGTTTTTTCGCCTGCGAGCATTAACCTTGAGGTGGAAGTATTTTGTGTTTGTGTCGCCTTCGCGGAGGTTGTTAATATGTGAGCATTGTTTTTTTCGCGCTCTTTCAATGACCGCCCAACCTAAGACAGGCTTTTTCAGTTTCGCTCTGAGAATGAACTCAGACTCCGAGAGGGGCCTGACGTCTTGCGCGGAGTCGAGGAGTTGAATGACCACCTGTGCCATGTGGAGCTTAAGTCTGGCGTCGGATATGATGGAATTGCTCCATTTTCTTAGGGCCTGCGCCGTGACATGCAGTTTGTGACCCAGACGGTGAAAAGGTTCCGTATGTAGCGTAGGCTGGTTCCAGGTTTGCTGGACCGTGTCCTTAAACTGCGGTAGTTTCGTCCAGAAGTTCTCAAATTTAAAAGGTCGCAGATTCCTTGGTCCCGTTAGGCGGGCCAGAAGCAAGGGGCAGAGGTCGGAGTGCGAAGAGGAAAGAGCGTGCAGGGTATGCTCATCAAAAGTGACGTCTGAGGCCGTGTTGCAAAAGAACCGTTCAATACGTGTAAGCGTAGGGCGCCGCCTTTCGTTACTCCATGTGAATTTCCGGTTCTGTAGGTGGATCTCTTTAAGGCCGCAGAAGTTGAGGGCAGAGCGGAAGCGACGCATCAGTTGGAGATTGAGGCGTCTATTGTTCTTGTCACGGGCTTTGTAGATTAGGTTGAAATCCCCGATGGTCAACCATTTTGTGTCGACATCGGGCCGTAGATTCCTCAGGTGATTCATAAAGGCGCCCTTCTGTTTGCTTCGCGACGACCCGTAGACTGAGGTGAGGGTGAATTGCGAACCACACTGCTTAATTGTTACCAGCGCCGAGATGGAGAAGGCACCAATCTGTAAGTTGCTCAAATCCACAAAATTGTAGTTCCAAAGTAGGATGATCCCCCCCCCTGTGCCCTGAGCCGGTTTGAAGGAAAAGCTAGTTAAACGGTAGCCGCCCAAAAAGGCGGCAAGAGGTGCATCGATGTGGCTGAGTTTCGTCTCATGTAGGCAAGCAATGTGGCAGGAGGTGGCTTTCAAGTTTTCATGAACCAGCATGCACCTGACAGCAGCGTTGAGACCACGGACATTCCAACTGATTAGATCAAAGTCGCCTATCTACATGGGGTAACCTGTAGAAACTCAAGGCGCCCGGGCACCAATTGACGCAGCATACAGAAGGCAGACCAATCATCAAAAGTCGAATGCCGAAAGTTGCGCCGAGAACGTCGAAGCCCGAAGGTCAAAGCCAGCAGGGTGGAGTCGAAGTCGCGTATATGCATACAACGGGCTCGAAGGCCGAAGTCAGCAATCGAAATCCTCGCCCGAAGGTCGCAGCCAGCAGGGCGAGGACGGAGCAAAGAAGTGCAGCAGTACATAGGAAGTAAACGATACAAAGTAGAACAAGTTCTCCCATGGAGCTGTTGTTACTGTCGTGCCGTAATCATTCTGGAACCAGGGAGAGCTCACGTTGGATGTCGTTGATGGACTGTCCAGCGTGCTATAGGAGGGCGGCGGTCACCATGTCGTTGTCGTCATCGTCGAGGTCGAAGAGGGCCGTCATTGCCGCTATGATGTACTCCGGCAGCGGCAGCTGCTGCGAGTTGACGTAGTCCTGCAGGATTGCCTCAATGGGGCGGAGCTCGTCGTCAGAGACCCCAAGCTTGCGCCAAAGGTTGCGCTTGGCGCGCTCCATGGTCGGCACTGCTGGTTTCTTGGCGAGACGGGTGCTTCGGCGAACCGTCGACATGTCGAAGGTTTTCTTGGCCCTCAGGCGGCGTTGTGGCTGCTCCTGTAGGATGGCCGGGGGTGGAGCCTGGAAGAGATCAGCCACGCAAGGTGTAGCCGCCTCCTGGCCTGGAGCCGCAGCCTTCGCTGGCTGCTGCTGGAAGCCCTCGTGAGTAGGATCGGTGGCCGCACCTGGCTCAAGAATTTTCTCATATCAACTTCTGCTTGGATGACCTTCTGCATAGTGACCAGGATCTTTCATCCTTAGATAAACTTTTTAGTAAAGTGGAAATTGACAATGTTGTTAAAGACCTTCCTTCTGACAAAATCTCCTGGTCCTGATGGGTTCAACACAGACGTCATGAAAAAATGTTGGCCTACTATTTGTCAGAACTTCTATAATTGAATTGACAGCTTCTACAATGGGGATCTCTGCATTCAAAGTATTAATGGCTCTCATGTCACTCTTATTCCTAAGAAAGACAGTCCTTCAGCAGTTTCTGACTTTAGTCCAATCTCTTTACTCATTGCACTATCAAAATCATCACCAAGCTGCTTGCAAATAGATTGCAACTGAAAATTAGGAAAATTATTCATGCAAACCAGTATGGCTTCATCAATTTAAGGACAATTCAAGACTGCTTAGCGTGGTCCTTTGAGTATATCCATCTCTGTCATCATTCCAAGAGACAACTCCTAATTCTCAAATTAGATTTTGAAAAAGCTTTTGATAAAGTAGAACACAACTTCATGCTTCAGATTATGACTCATAAGGGCTTTGGCACAAAATGGATCCAATGGATGAAAATGATCTTTAACTTAGGAACCTCTTCCATCCTCCTAAATGGTGTCCTTGGTAAAGTTTTTCATTGTAGAAGAGGAGTGAGACAAGGGAACCCCTCTCCCCCTTCTCTTTGTCCTAGCAGTTGATTTCCTTCAAACTATTCTGAATAAGGCAAAGAATGATGGTTTACTATCCTTGCCCCTTCCCATGGATTATAATTCAGATTTTCCTATTATTGAGTATGCAGATGATACTTTAATTATTATGGAAAGTGATGGCAGTCAGATACAAAGGTTGAAAGAAATCCTAGAAAACTTTGCCATTTCATCGGGCTTAAAGGTAAATTTCAGCAAAATCAATGATAGTTCCGATTAACACCCCGGATGACAAAATGGATGAACTTGCAGGCATTTTAGGTTGTGTCATTGGCTCTCTTCCCTTCACTTATCTGGGCATGCCTTTGGATACTACAAAACCAGTAGTTAAATAATTCATGCTACTTGTCAAAAAGTGTGAAAATAGATTTCTTGTAACTTCAAACCTTCTTGATCAAGGAGGAAAGCTTATCCTAGTAAATTTTGTTCTGTCCTCCTTTCCAACCTTTCTCATGTGCACCATGAAGCTTCATAAAATAGTCTTAAAACAACTGGACAAATATAGAAAACATCTTCTTTGGAGGGGATCCGATCTCAATGCAAAGAAACCACGTAAAGCTGCTTGGCAAATGGTCTGTTTACCAAAGGAAGAAGGAGGGTTGGGAGTTATAGATTTGAGGGTGCATAATGAAGCTCTTTTGATGAAATATCTGCACAAGTTCTTGAATCATGAAGACCTTCCTTGGGTTCGTCTAATCTGGAATTCTTATTATAGTAATGGTCGGCTACCCAGGAGGAATAAAAAAACGTTCTTTTTGGTGGAGAGACATCATCATGAAATTATTAGACCAGTTCAAAGGTATAGGTATGCCTATTCAAGGAAATGCGAAAACAATATCCTTTTGGGAGGACATTTGGTGTGGTCCAGTTCTTAAATTTTCTCTCCCTTACCTTTGCTAAAAACAAAGATATATCTTTATTTAAGGCAGCTTCAGCCACGAATTTTCTCTCTCTATTATAAATAAAGATATACTCCCTCCGGTTCCCTATTAGAAGTCGTTTTGGACAAGGTTTGAGTCAAACATTAGGAATATAAATCATGAATAACTTTTAAGTCGTTGAGTTTGAAAATGTGAAAATCATATAAATAGATTTGTCTTGAAAATTACTTTCATAAGAATATACATATATAACTTTCCAATAAATATTTTTATAGAAAAGAGAAGTCAAAATTGTGCTTTGGTGACCGTGTCGCTATCCTAAACGACTTCTAATACGGAACCGGAGGGAATATCAGATTTCAGGTCATCAGATTGCAGAACTTTATTAATCATCTCATTACGTCATTAGTCCAGTGGTTGAAGACTCTTGGACTTACATCTGGGGGAATGGAGCCTACATACCCCTCAAAGCTTATAAATTAATGAAGGGTCACTCAGACATTCACCAAGCTTACAGATGGCTATGGAACTCTTGTTGTCAGATAAAACACAAAAAGAATTTCTGGTTAATTCTAAAGGACTGGTTAAATACAAGAGAGATTCTCAGAAGGAAAAACATGCATCTCCCTTGTTACAATTGTGTTTTCTGTCATCATTGTTGGAATTGGCTCTCACAACTCACGGCACTTTAACACTTTGGAGAAGACGATCACATAGGAACACAGGGAACACGCAAGGAAGAAGAACACACACAGAAGTTGTTCGGTGCTGCACACCAGCACCTTCACTAGCACTTGTATTCACTTCGCACGGCACAACCCCCGAACTGATTACATGGGCATCTATTTAAACACACACGCACACAAGCCAGCTACCTGCCACGGCTCGAACGGCCAGCACGTCTTGCCGTGAGACCCGGGCACCCACAAGCTAATCACCACTAATACTTCTACATGCAAGATAAGCACACGAACCGGTCGCACGACTCAGCCAGCACCCATCTCTCTGGATTACACGCAAGCCACTTCCACCTGCATGTTGCTAACTAATCCAAGCATGCAGATCACCACTCCTCACGCCAAGGCTCCTCCTCTTGACTCGGCACTCTCCAAACCAAAATGCACTTTTGCATGCAAGCACCTGCATGCAGATCACAACCTGCACTAGTCTAACTAATTCACGCACACACTTGACACGACTGACAACTCACACAAATGGTAACAACAAGATTATGTCTAACAATCATAACATAGAAGAGACTGTTTTGCATCTCTTTCTTTTCTTCCCTTTCTCCAAATCATGCTGGGCTGCAGTTGGTTTACATCTTGATGCTACCATATCTGGATTTCAAATGTTGAAGCATTTTAAACTTCAGCTTGACGAACTGTTCTTCATGGAAATAATCATACTCATGGCATGGAGCATTTGGATAATGAGAAATGATCTTATTTTTTAAGATAAGGCGCCCCCTGTGCAAAGGTGCAAGAGAATTTTCGTTGAGGAATTTACTGAACTTCTTCATAGAGCAAAGGCAAAATACAATCCCTCCATTAGATTATGGTTACAGTCTTTGTTGAAATTTTTCTGTTTCTTTGTACTTTGTTTCTTTGAGTGTGTTCTTTGTAACTTTTCCTTTTCTATTAATATATAACCAGTCATTCTCCTGTTTCATAAAAAAACAATCAACACTCTCATTGTCATAAAAAAAAATCAACACTCTCATAGTCATTCTCACTTGAAAATATATTGTCCAGCTCAGTATTATATTTGTTACGAGTAGCAGTATATCTTCTTCCAACGAGTCACCGTCTAAATGACAGTTAGTCTTAATTTGTGAAAGCGCTGTGATTCTGTGAAATGCACAAACAGATTGTGAAAGCGCTGCCACAGCGTGAAGTCTAATCTAGTACGAGTTCAGTTCTCATCCGCATCTCCATGAACAAATCTCAGACAGGGACAAATAGATACTCCAAACACATAACGACGCTCATCAAGTTGCACACACATAATTGCATTGCATCAAATGGTCGTATATAATCTTAGGCTATGCGGTATGCGCACCGTGACGGCAAATAAATATAGAGGTGAAATTGCTGCACCGCGGACATGTAAAGGAGTCTCTATGGTTGGGTTTGCTACAGTCAAATTGGACATGCAGCGTCCGCACCGTGCACGCCGCGGTCCACGCGCACGCCCTGTGCGCGACCGCGTTGCGCCACCCGCCCCCGCGTCCTCCGCAGCCCACCGACTAAACCTAGTTATTATATGACTTACTAGGATCATGCTCGTGCGTTGCCACGGGCAAAACAAATTTATATAATCATCAAATTAGATAGTGCGAAATATTTACACGTAGAAACTCAAAAACATAAAGCATTTAATTCATTGGCATATTCATTATGTTTATGCAAGGTTTCAGCTAAATGCAACACTACATTTTAATTGGCCTGAATGGGGACTGAACATCACTTCTCCTCTACTTCTTAAGTTTGATTTATTATCAAACTAGCCTGAAAACACAAAAATGTGTCAAATAAACAGATGACTATGAGGTGGGAACGTAAAAAAATGCATTCATCTATTAGATGTATGTGCAGTTACTATTGGACTTTGGATTTCCTACGGCAAGAATAATGTAGCAATATGTTCACATATTATATTTTTTTCAGGTTGTGTCGTTCTAGTGGCAGAAGAATAGTAGTCCAGATAAATGGGAATTTTTAGCCCTGTTATTGCACAAGTCCGTCAAGAAACATATAACAAAGGACCTTTGGAAGCACCTGGGAGGATATTAGTTCCAAACTACCAAGATGGAATATGAAGATAACATATGTTGGTACATCATTATATGTTACAAACTACAAAGATGGAATGCAGAATACAAATGCTCATGATGCTGGCGGGGAAAGAGGCCCGCTCAAGCTTGGAGTCTATAATTTTTGGCTTAGGAGAATACATTTAACAGAACCAAAAGGACCATAACTGTACCTTCAAGAAAGCAATTATTAGATACCATATTCGGAACATTAAAAAACAGATCTGCTCTGCTTTCAAAGAGCAGCAAGTCTATTTTTCTATTTTATATTCCACTGAAAGAAAATCTTCTTCACCAACATAGCGTTAATTGAGTTCATATAATTTACTGTTAATAATCAGCATGCCAAGGTCATTTGGGGAAAAAATCAAGCTTCGACATTGAGCTAATAATTATTTCACCATGTCGTATTTCTCCAAAAAAAATCAAAATACAGCTAATAATAATCAGCATGCCAAGGTTATTTGCACATCCCCTAACACATTAGACATTGAGCTCTACATAATTATCAAGGAACAATGTTGATACGTGCTTCTATAAATTATGAATCGAAAACCATGCTATTGGACCCTGACTCAGAGACCAAACATTATTTTTAGTTCTAATTAACTGATACGGCATTTAAATTCAGTTTTAATTGTCTGAATTAATTAGTGAAGTAAACATAAAGAATTTGCAGCCCTCAGAGTAAGAATACGAAACTTTTAGTCAATCAAAAAAGTGTGCAATTTCAAAAGGCAGCTCTACATTTTCAAAACAATGCAATCTTATAACTGCAAATAATGCATTTTTCGAAATCAAATGTCCAACTGTATCCTCACCTTGGTTTGGTGTGTTTGTGAGATCTCTAAAAGCTACCCTAGACCGGCTTCACACTGATGGTTCCATCAAAGCGATAGTCCCTGCACAAGCTGGAGGACAGGCAACACTGGCGAAGATTAGAGTTTCATGCAACAGGGTCCTAGGATTGTTTCCACCTACTGCATGTGCAATTTCAAAAGGCAGATCTACATTTTCAAAACAATGTGACCTTAGTACTGCAGGTAACATTAAGCTATAAGCCAAGTTAGGAAGATAGCTAGAAGAATTAAATCATCAGACGAACAAACTCTTCAAATCAGTTATGCAGGAAGGAAGTAGGCAAACAAAGCCGATTAAAAACCCATAATATTTCTGAAATATAATTAGATTAAACTTGGAACACTAAAATCTTAATAGAGATCAACAAACTAATGTGGTCTTAGTTTGATAAGTATGTAAGGAATGAACTGTAAGTTTGTTTAAAATTTTCCTTGTTCAGACTTCAAACATTCAGTCGTGCCCAACGGTCAGCCGGCTTCTTCTGAATCCAAAAAGGGCACCAAGACCCACAACAAAAATATTTGCATCTTGTAAGCTTTTTCTGAAGCTTTGGAAGCAAATACAGAAATCTAAGCATCATAACGTCTATTTGATGGCTTTCGATCTAAGGATTATAAATCTAAGCATCACCACAACACCGTCTCGTTTGCCTCATGCCTCAACCGGCCACAAGGGAGACAATTAAATTTGAAGATCACTAATCAGTTGTGACAAAAAAATGAAACCAAGCTCTGCTATGTTACTGCACAAACAATTCCTTTCTGATCAAATCCTTGCTCCCTAATATTACTACCATATGTAACAGGTGAATACCAAAAAATTATTTGACAAGAAAAGAAACATCTGACAGATTACGATGTAAACTCTGAACAATGACATAATGTTTCAGCAGTATTTTTTAGGGAAGATATGCATAATAGTATTTTCAGTAGCAAAAGGACAGAAATCTATTCCTTACCTGTGTCCATTCTTATGTTTCAGTAGCAAAAGGACAGAAATCTATTCCTTGCATGTGTCCATTCTAAAGTTCTCCGCCCTTTGGAGGTAAGCTGCAGAATGAAACCTGCAGGATAAACATTGTTAGAGATTGGTTGCGTATTTTATTCCAGTAGCATATCAAGAAATAGTTATGAAGTACAAGAGAAATATACATTGGAATAATACTATTCCTTTTCTAAATCAGAAATCATACAGTTTAACCTTGCAAATATAAAAAAAGATACAAAGATTAAAAAAATAAGAACATCACACATGCCCTTGTTTCAGATAACATAACACATATTGCATCGACTACATGGACATCAATATAACAATTCCCTCACCTTTAAAAGTAGAGTCAGGATCAACAGTTCGAATCGAATTTCTGTTAAAAAAACAAAGTCAGTAGTAGGTAGCTTCAGATAAGGTAACACATATTCCATCGACTACATGGGCATCAATATAACCGTTCCCTCACCCTTTAACAGTAGAGTCAGTTTCAACAATGTTAAAAAACAAAGTCAGCCGTCGGTACTACTTCAAAGACACAAACACACACACACACACCCCAACAATACTGGGTAATATGTAGGCTGAGAAAACCGTGCCAGTCAGTTTGGAAATTCAAACTGTCAAAATAGACGTTCAGGCTTAAAAAGTGACAATCAATTTCATCAAAGCAATAGGACAGTTGGCTTTAATTAAACTCAAATATAAGTAAATTTGAAATCTCACGCAAACTATTGGAATATGACATTCTAATTTGTTCCATCATGTTTCTTTACTGAAGCCTAAACCCAGAACTACAAATCAATGCACTCATCAAGCCACGACACAACCATGATTATATTCTTTCCAAATCACGGTCATGGCTACAAAATATATAAAGGTTCAGACTTATGAGGCGCTGCAGTCAAAGAACAATTATTTTTTACCCCACGTGATGGAACAGATTTTCATCAAAGATTAAAAGACATTTGGCTTCAATAAAACTCAAATATAAGTACATTTGAAATCTCACACCAATTATTTCAATCAAAGTGTTCACATGCACAACCACACCAGCAGGCTGACAACAATGTCTATTCTTTCTATTCATTTTGACTCATTGTTGAGGATTAAGATTGTATACTAATGTCCAACCTTACATGTCTCTTGATACCATTAGCTATCTCATGAACTTGTGAGCACAGAGAACATTGTTATTTATTGGAAAAAAGACAAATCAGATTCAGAAAATGTAATATAACAGGTCCAATCTGCATGTGCAACATAAATAACAGAGGGAGCAACAAGTAATCTGCACATCATCTGCTGCTCCAATTCGCTCAATCTGATGCATTCCATTAACATTGGCTGACTTGCCAACATTAGAAAATTGGTAAATTCCAACCAGGACTGTTCCGGTGCAATCGCTCTCACCATGTGCAGTCCTCAATCCCACAACACTCAACAACTATGTGACAGTAATGCAATCAGACATCAACACGACAACACCTGCAGTAGCATCGAATTGAAATCACCTACCAAATGCTCAATACCACCGAGAACCTGAGATAAACAAGTTTGTTCGACAATCGGGAAGCGACACTGGCTACCTACTTGATGCGAGTGGGATAAGTCCTTGGGCATGATGGTGATGCGCATGGTGTCAACGGCGTAGAGGTTGGTGTCCTTGAAATCACCTACCAAATTTGACAACACAAAACATAGCAGATGCAAGCGCACTGCAGACCTCATGGATGTTGGAGATTGCGACGCGGTGAGTGGGCTGCTGGCGGTGGGCACTCTATTGGCCTCCTCCTTATGGCCTCTCGCTGCTCTGGCCGGAGTTCCTACCATCCATGGCACGGATCTCGTTGGAGATGATGATGGCGAAATGGATGGAGGACGGGAACGACAACACTGGCCAGTGGCGGTTGTTGTCACCATGGATTAGGGTGAGGAGATCCTTACGGGAGTATCGATGACGCACGACTACCCACGCAACAACTGAGGCAGCGGCGGAGGCAGGGGCGGACCAGGAGAACCGCCGGTGGTGGGAGCAGATCGAGGAGGTGCATTCGCTCGGAGTTAGGATCCCGTCCTCGAAGCCACGACCCAACCACCATCGAGATGATGTGGATGGGGAGGCTGCAGGGGCAGGGCTGATAGGGGTTGTCGGACCAGGTCAATGTGGACAGCCGGTCTTCGTGGAGATGACGGAGGCGGCGGCCGGTCTTGGTGGAGATGACATCCGGTCTCGGCCACGGCGACGGTGATGGGGTGGTTGACGGCAGCGACGGCGAAGGAGGTGGCGGCCGGTCTTGGTGGATGGCGACGGAGGCGACGACTCGATGATTGGATGGATTGGATTGGGAGGTTACCAAATCTGAAGGCGCGCCGCCCGCTCCAATGCGGATGCGAACGGCGGACGGCGGCCATGGTCGGGGACTCGGGGGTGGAGTACGGGGGCGGCGGGGGGCGCGTAGGGGAAAAAATGGGATGCGGGAGGGACGCGGGGCGCGCGGAGGCAGACGCGCGGGTTGGGCGAGCGGACGCGCGGGGGAGCGGAGAAAAGGTTGACCAAGTTTTTATCTCCACTTCATACTTTTTGTTTTTGGATTTGGAGTATACAGAGAAAACGATACTACCTCCGTTTCAGAATACTAGTAAAGTGTACGTGCGACACGGACGTGTCTAAAAAGCTGTAGTGACTATTGGATCCATCAACTTATCATTCTTCTATTTGAAAACATTAAAAAATATTTCAGAAAATTTAAAATATATTGTAGTTATTTTTATTTTCGTCAATACTCCATACATCATAATATGTATAAATGGCATAGATGCCTCTTCATTCAGATTTATAATCTCAATACAACCACGTGTCCACCCATTTGCCAACCCAATTTCAGCATGTTAAGGGATGAGATAGCTGACAAGGATGCTAGCTAGTTGCTTCGTGACATGCATGTACTCAAAGCAAACATGCTTGACCACATGGCCACTGAATCCTATCTTTAGGGATAGTACACTGAACTCACAGATGAAACCAACTAACAAATCAAATAAATTAACCTAAGTGGAATAAAATCTTTGTATGGCAGAGATTGAAATGTGTGTGATGCAGATGAAGATCACATCCTCCCATGTTGGATGCCAGATTGCAGTCTTCTTCCTCACACGGGGGATAAAGCCTCATCTGCACCTAAAATCTTGCTTCGTCTATCTGCCTACCGTACCTTCAGTTACCTCTCTCTTTTCTAAGACAATTTCTATGCACAAGAATTGAACAAAACCAGCCAGCTGCCCAGCTTAGCATGTCCAGCCTGTTGACTTCGATGGAACTAAAAATCAAGGATATGCACCGATGAAAACCAGTAAACATGTCTCTGTAGACAGGCATACATCTCCACTCATTTTTGCTAGCTGGACAATTCTATTCTCTGTTTCATCGTTCTAGCTATCTATTCTTTGTTTCATCATTGTAGCTAGTTCTGCAACTATTTGCTATGAAACTTTGTGGTCGCACAGAATAACTATTTTGCATCCTTGATCTTGGTGGCTTGCAAGCCGTGCTACGATAGTGTCTGCTTCTGCCGCTGCCGTCGGAGAGAGAGCTCCCTACGACAGCGCTGCCTCTGCTCCGGCAGCTCCCGCACGAACACTACCTCCGATCCCGTGGCCGGAGAGAGAGCCCCCGACCACAACTGCAACTGCTGCACTGCGGCGGGCCCCACACGCGACCCACGTGTCACCGATGCCGCCGCTCGCGGGTGGCGACAACCCTGACACCGGCGGCGCGACGCCCTCCTGCTGTCCTGCAGCTGCTTCCCCGACGAGGGCGACCCGCAGGACGGCAGGAGCGATCACTTCCCAACGGTGATATCTACATACACGAGACATTGGGCAAGTACCTCTGGGCGGATGGACGAAAACAATCAGCGGCGGGCCATTATTCGAATCGAGCGCTGCTCTCCCCGGTGGCCATCAGCGGCGGCCCCTGCTCTCCCGGGCGACGGCAAGCAGGAGCGGTGGCTGCCTCCCACACGCCCCAGCCTCCGTCTCCGTTGCCCTTTCTTCCGCCTGGAGCTGCATGAGCTGGCCTCCATCTTTGGCGTCCAGCACGGCGACGACGGAAGAGAGGCACGGCGAGGTCCCCGCGCCCCCTCTCCCTCCCCTGCAGCTCTAGCGGCGCGGAGGAGAGGCGCGGCGGACGGCCTCGGATGGTTACGGTGGATCCCCTCCCTCCCCGCGCCACAGGAGCGGTGTGCAGCCTCTCGAGCTCCGCCCCCGCGCTCGCCTCGGCTCCTCCGCCGCACCTGACAGGAGCTCCTCTGTTCCCTCTCGGGCGGCTTCCCGTGGATTTGGTGGCCGGGGACTTCGGCGACGGATCCTGAGCAGCATCTCCGCGTGGCCGCGATTGGGGAGTCCGGGTGGAGGAAGAGCTCGACACACCTGCATCCGCCGTCCCTGCTGGGCTGCGCCGAGACGCCCGGCCTACTGGCGTGGGCGCTGCCCTACTGCCCCGGTGGGGACCTCAATGAGCTCCGCCACGCGCAGCCCGACCGCGTTTTCTCGTCCGCTCCGCGGCTGGGGCGCGCAGGGCCTTTCCTTGTGTCTGGTCAGGTGGGCCTAACGTAGGTACCGCAGGCGGGTATGGCGGGGGTGGGTGAGAAAAAACGTCCCTTTTTGGCAGAAACGTTCTCCAAATTGTGATTTTTTGGTACTTCATAGTCCTTCCACCCTATCCACTCCCAAAAACATATGACGGGTGGGTCCGGTGTGAGCGGTACGATGGATCCGATTTGGGTGAGAAAAGTTTTCATTGTTTTCGCTCCTTATAGTATATATAAGCATTTGTTGATTTTTGCTGATCACGTTTGACCATTCGTCTTATTCAAAAAATTTGTGAAAATATAAAAATAATTATGATATACTTAAAATATATATATGATGATAAAACATGTCATAATTAATTATGATATACTTAAAATATATATGATGATAAAACATGTCATAACAAAATTATATTTTCACAAATTTTTTGAATAAGAGGAATGGTCAAACGTGCGCCACGGAAATCGAAGAATGCTTATATTTTGGAACGGATGGAGTATATGACTTTTATAATGATTTGATTTGGTTTGGTTTAATAATTATAATAAATGTTAATGATTTAACAACATAATATCTTTGTGTAAGTATAAGTTAGATCAGGGCGGTCCCAATGTGACATTTATGGTGGTTTCTATGTGTATTAGTTATCTTGCCAATTAAGTAAAATGGTGATGTGACAGCCTAATTAATGAGGAAAGAGAACACAAATCATAGAAATGGTTTCCTCATGGAGAAACCATGTCTACTCTTGACCTAATGCACAAGAAACCTTGAATTTTCCATTGGGAAGAAACCACTAGTTTCTATGAGATTAATGCAACACTCCTCATTGGTCAAATTGGGAGAGAGAAAAGGAAAATAATTATTACTTGAAGACACTACCACTGTGAAGTATAGTTTCTATAGATGATTTCTTATGCTATGGAAACTGTGTCAGTTTTCTCTATTGGGACTGCCCTTAAAACTCATACCTCAAAATTAAAAAATCACGTTTACACAAAAAATTGTAATCGAATTTGACTAATACTTGTTGGAGTATCTTGTAATGACTGCCCACTTTTCCTTGCAAATCGGTGAATTCAAATCTATATATGGGGTCTGCGTCCAGAGTCAGACCCTAAGATTAAAAGCTCGCGTTCACACTATAAAATTTTGACAGATTTGACCGAAGTTTGTTGTAGATGTCTTAATATGACAGTCTGCTACTTCGTGCAAATCGGTGAAGCCAAATCTATATATAGGGCCCGTGTTCACTATAAAATTTAGCGGATTTGACTAAATTTGCTAGAGATGCTTAATATGACAAACTGTTATTCCGTGCAAATCGGTGAAGCCAAATCTATATATGAGGCCCGCGTCCAAAGCCAGACCTTATAATTAAAAGCTCGCATTCATATTATAATTTTTTAGCGGATTTAATCAAAATTTGATGGAGGTAACTTAATATGACAGTCCGCTACTCCGTGCAAAACGATGAAGCCAGATCTATATCTGGGGTCAACATTCAAAGCTGGACTCTAAATTAGAGAATTAAACTGATTTGTTAGTTTTGACATAAAAAAAGCTAACTAGTTTGGATTGGTTTGGACGAATGGATGAATGGTTTGATTTGATTTGGTTTTTGAAGGGTAGTATAGTGTAATAGATTGGTTTGGATTTGATTTGATTTGGTTCTTAAATCATTAACAACTTTACCGCCGACCTGCTGGCGGCGCGCGGTCGCTGTGGTGCAGCGCGAACGGATGTTGTACACGGCCGTAAAACCATTCTGGCGAGTGGGACCCACCCTTTTGGGGTGCTGTTTGGAGGTTGCCTAGTGCGGAATTGCGGGTAGCCTTAGCCCTTAGGGATGTACATTGTTGTCGTCTGATAGATCGTCTCATGTATTGACACATAATCTTAGGTCGACTCAATAGACAATCTATACAATGAGTTTTCTGGTAAGTCGTCTGGTAGAGTTATGTGATTCCTTAATTTGTGCACATAAAAAGGGAATATTATGAGTTGCATGACAATAACAACTCATACAATGGTTGTGAAGTTGTCTCATGAAGTGGTTATTTCGCGAAGTAACAACCTCTTTCTCTCTCCTCGCTCTCTCTCCTCCACATCATAAAAATGTTACGTGTCACTGCATGGGACGACCTATGGAACTGCTGACGTGTAGCAATGTACGTACGTGATCTCCTAGCGAGAACATCTCAGGAATATTTATCTACCAGTTTTTCACTTGTAGATAAGATATTTGGAATTTTTTTACAGTGGCTTATATTATAGGAGCTCTCTACGTTTATACAATTATTTCACTACTATGTTTGCATATTAATGCTCGCATGATTTTCGATCTGAGTTACCTATCAACATTTTTCCTATCCAAATGTTCTATTTCCGATGGAACGGTTTTTTCATTATCATTAACATTTTCGGGTGTATCATTTACTTTGCATTTTTAGTATAAAAATATAGTTACGAAGTGATAATGAATTATTTTTATCGCTTTCTGATTGTTTTCATCCTTTGCAGGGAGGCACGGACCGTGCAGCAGTGGGTGAAAGTAAGGATGAAAGATTACAGCGGCAACCTCTTCAATGAAAGATTAGCAACCTCTTGAATTGTGCAATTTATTTTATCAAGGATGAAAGGTTAGAGCTGTATTTGTCAAAAAATGGTATGTTAACATGAATTAACACATCTTTATTTGAAACTCTCGTATACTCCAACCGTTGCATAGGCAACTTAGATATCCATCGGAAGGGTCGTGAGAAGAAAATACTATACACTGACTAAGTCGACTGATTTGTTATGAGAGAAAAATATTGTAGAACAAGCCGAAATAAACAAGTCAGACGGTCTGTGTAACTAATAAAGTAATAAACACAATACGCTTTGTGTACCTTCCATCCGAAGGTGGCAAACTGGCCTAACTCAAGTAGGGCACGGCAATGCCGCGCCTGGGTTTCTAGTGACCAGTCGAACCTTCGAAGGGGCAAAGGCTGGCGGCACCACATGACCGGGCCAAGCAGCTGGATAAGGAGCAAGCAGCAAGAGCAAGCTCACACTGTCACACAAATGCTCGCTGCACACCTCGACGGAACGATCCGAATCTTTCTGGTGAATCGATGAAGCCGACTTAAGTATTATTTTATAAGGAAAAAAACTAATTTATCTGAGCACAGAAGCGGCGCGCTCAAGAGTGCGCTGACCACTGGTGGAGTAGTATATTTTGCTTTCAGGATGCGGTCGAGCCGCACAGAATGTTGCACTTCACTGTTTTACCGGCTGAATCCGACGAGAGATTTTTTTTCATAAACCAAGCAACGTGTGTACTTCCTCCGTCCTAACATTAGAGTTGTCCGGTAACCGTACTTGCGATGAGAACATGATTCCCGAGCCGAGCGACATTCATTTTGGACACAAGAAGTAGCGCACTACTAGTACTTCAACAATAAAAAACTAGCCTTTCCTTTGATCTACCGCATCGTATCGGCTCAGTTTCTTTATCCATTACTTCAAACTATTTATCTATCACATCAAGTCACATTTCCTCTCACATTATGCATTTCAATATATATTTTTTCACAAATTTTTATCTTAATATACTATTTATTAATGTAATTTTGACAAACTAAATGACCAAAAGAGTACTTTTCCCCACTCGCACCCTCGCACCCAGGGGAATAAATGCCCGGTGAGGCGCGCAGGAATCGTCCCAGGTCTTGTTTAGTTCGGTGAAAATTTTGTCTTTTCAACGTTTGGAACTCCTGTAGCACATTCGTTTGTTTGTGGTAAATATTATCCTACCATGGTCTAACTAAGCTCAAAAGATTCGTGTCGCGAAGTACATCAAAACTGTGTAATTAGTTATTTTTTTACCTATATTTAATACTCCGAACATATGTTTTTTGGTGTATTTAATGTGATGTGATGGAGAGAGAGCAGAAAACGTTAGAAACTTTAGCGAACTAAACAAGGCCCCAGTCAATCGATCCCGCGAGCGGTCGCTGTACCAACCGAGCGGTCGCTCCTCCTATTCGAAATTTTAAACAGAGTACTTGAGATCAAATTTTATGAGGAAGCAGCTTATGTACGGTGCTTGACTCGCGATCGCTGCCTTCTGATCATCGATCTGATGTTCGTGTCGTCTCGTGACAGACATTGGTATTGGTATATATGAAACGAGGCGACCTCGACGAGTAACCGCAGTATCCACATCAGCCAAAACGATTTCAGCCATCCGATCCTACGAATCTCCACCGCCTCCTTGACGCGCATCGCTCCGCACCGGTTCCGGCCCCACCGCTTCAGTGGCAGCTCACCGCCGGCAACACTCCGCGGCCTCGGGCTGACGCCTTCCGCGTAGTTCCGCCACAGGGTCGGCCTCAGACCGCAACGCAGCGTACCACCTCGTCGCGCACGACGATGGTGCCACAGGCCAGTCAGCTTGATCAACACCACACGTGGAGATGGATTCCTATCGGATACGTACCGATACGAATTCGGATGTCACTATTTACCATATTTTAACTCGAATTCGGATATAAATATATGAATATTATCGAATATAAATACAAAATGAATATTTCAAATTCGGATTCGCATTCGAATATCTACTCCATTTATAGCATAGAGTCATAACGAGTATCAATTTCATACAAGTATCAATTTCATTTGTCGATGGTTTTATAATTGATCAAATTATGTTACAAGTAGAGGGTAAATTATGATCATTATACATAATAGATATCTTATTGTAAATAACATATCTATTACTAAATAATAAACATATCACAACAAATATAAAATAAGTATTTTTGTAAATATATAAACATTTTTAATAGTAAAAAATAAGTACATAAATATATTTGGTTGGTGGGCGAAGCACTTGGCTGGCGGGCGAAGCACTTGGTTGGTGGTGGGAGGAGCTCGGGCTTGGCTGGTGACGGAGGAGCCTTGGGTCGCCGCCATGGACGGGGCACGGCTCACAGGGAGCAGAAGGAGTAGGGAGGGGATAAGGTTGTGGGGCCTACGCGTCAGTGAGAGGGAGAGAGGGTAGGATAGATGAGAGTTGAATATAAAGAGTGGAACTTTGACTAGTCCGTTGGAATGCAACCAAATATAAAGAGAGAATCTTAGCTAAATGGCTAGGTAAACGCGAATATAGAGAGTAGATTTTGGCTTCATTTCTTCCTTTTTTATTTTTGGTAGTTTATTTGTTTTGATCGATGCGGAAGTTTTCTGCCGGACATTTGTTTTCGGTTGGCAGAAAATTTTGGGACGCCATATCCTAAGTTCGACTAAATGCTCAAACTTAGGATATGCCCTCCCAAAATTTTGCAACTAACAATTCAGTAAATTAGTACAATCTAAAAAAATTTGGTACACAAAAAAAATCACGAGCAGTTCAGTAAGAAAACAAAAGTTCAATAGTTCCATCAATTACAATATAAATAGTAGAAGCACATTAAAGGCGTGTTTGGCACAACTCGAACTCTGTAAAAACAACTTCAGAGCCGCAGATCCGTAACTCCACTGTAGAGTAGCTCCACCGTGGATCTGAGATCCTGACAAGTATTTAGTACAACTCCAAATTTTCCACCATCCCTATGACATCTGGGGTCTACATATACGTACTCTTCTTCTTCCTCAATCCGTACTGCCTGCCCGCCGCGGTCCCTACCTAGCGCCCTCGTTGGTTCGTGCCCCTACCCAGCGCCGTCGTCCCTACTATACCCAGCGCCGCCACCCGTACCACACCCTCGTCACCGCGAGGAGCATCCTCCATGGGAGGTGGGACTGGCGCCTCTGCCACCGGCGAGGAGGGGGTTGGGCCGCTAGGGAGAGCGGCGAGCCACCAGCGTCTGCCCGGGAGGAGCGGGGAGGCAGTGGCGGAGCTAGGATCAAAATTTACCTATGGTGAAGTTACTACTACTAATTATATATATAGTCATCAGATATGCATAAATATACTAGAGATCATCATATGAAACAAATTACGATTGTATAAAAATTTCGAACATTGATAAGTGAATAGTTGGATGAACATACTATAGAAGCCATAAGTATAGCCAGATGTTCGATGAAGATTCATTCTAAACAAAAAGTTGAAGGTAACATGACAACAATATCTAGTGGCAGACGACAGCGAAAAAGACTGGACCCGATATCATTCCATGCGGTAGGCATGATGTAATTAGGTTAATCAGACTTTATTTTTTTGAGCTTATTAATGCTGAGTATACTACTAATTGTTGATTAGGTACTATGGCAGTGAGCAGGTGTGGCGGCCACCCTAACTTGCCATAGTGGTGGCTCCGGGAGAGCCGTAGAAGAGAAAGGGGCCGCCGGGGAGGAGTGGGGAGCTCCGCGGTGATCTGCGCCGGTGAGGCAGAGGAGGTGCTCGATTCGGGCTAGCCGGTGGAGGTCGATTCAAGCGCCGAAGGTGGAAGAGGAGGTCCCTCGCCGCGGGTGCGGGCGCGTCGGTGCTGAATGCGGAGGATACCGCCGCCGCCTGTGCCTGTGAGAACACGACGGTGTTCGCCGCCGATGTCCTCGAAGGCGAGCAACACGGGAGGCGCTACCTTGTCGAGCAGCGGGAAGTGCTTCTCGGCGTGCAGAGCACCATCGCCCTGGCGCACGGCCACCTCACCGCGAAGGATTCTGGTGAAGCTGCGAAGGGTGACGGAGAGAAGGAGAGAGGGGGCGCAGCGGGAGAAGGAGGGGGGCGCGCCGCGGGGTTGTAAAAAAAAGAACGAACCGTTTTTTCCACTGAACAGTGGCAGTGGTGGGTAATTTCTTCCAACTCCACAAAACTTAGAGTTGGTGGAGCACCCCTGAGACACTCCACGAAATTCGTGGATCTGTAGCTAGATCCACTATTTTTTTAGAGCACATTCGCGGTGGAGCTGGTAGAGCTGTGTGTGTTTAGCTGAAAAAACTTACTCCCTCCGTCCCATAAAAGAGTGCATTTTTTGTTTTGTTAGGACAGATTAGTGGAGTAATGAAAAGACTCTAATACCCTCATTTGTTTGCCTGCAGTAAGTTTTGCCATGCAAATCAGATCTGACAACTTAATTATGAAGGTAATTAGATCTATTTTCTAAGATTGCATTCTTTGTGGGATTTTTTTTCAAAAGCTAGGATTGCACTTTTTATGGGACGAAGGGAGTAGAGCGGATTCGATTTTTCGCATCTAAAACTGCATGGAGCTGTGTCGAACGAGTCTAAGTCTTAGACATATATAAAACTAGGTGATACCCCCGCGTTACTGCGGGTTCTTTTGGTGAAATTTGAAAATAAAAATACTAAAGTAAAATTTGGAAGCAGACATACTAAATGATTTCTTCGTATTGTTACATGTTGAGAGAAATAGAAATCAATGTTTTGTAGTGGGGTGTTTATGTATACTTTAATATCGATAGATATATAGATTTTTTAGATTGGACGGTGCAAACAATTAAGAAGATGTGGCTGCACCGTATGTGAGAAGTATATAGTTTAATATAGATATAGAACTAGGATCATGCCTGTGCGTTGCTACGGGCAAATTTAAATCCATCTATGAGCACTTATCTAGTTGCCTTTAACAAAAACAAATTAATATATGCATTGGATTAGAACTATGAACTCGACTTAGTTAACTATTAGCATTTACAAAATACACTCAAGATATTTCAGATCACATATCCAAGGAGTATCTTATCTATTAGATAATAAGCGATATCTTGTAATTAACATATGTGTTCATAAAAGGACCATCAACAATGTTTTCCATGAGTATGAGACCATGTCACAGTGGACTCTACACATGAAATGGATTATACCTCTTTTTACAAATGAAACAACATTTCTGGATTTAGAAATGCAGTGGTTCGAATGATCTACCTAATAACAACTCTGACTGAATCTGTAGAAGAACCGGTTCACCTGAACAAGGAGAACAAGACATTAGACATGTATGCATCATCCTTAGCCTGCAATAGTGCAAGCAAGTCATAGTGATGGTGAAATACTATCGATAAGTAATCAATATCCTCAAAGTAAAATATGTTAAAGAAAGGAATAGCACAAATCATGAATCCCAAATAGCTGTTCCCCACATATTAGTAGTTGCATTGCTGCAAGAATTTTTAAGGCTACAAAGAGCTAGAATTACGTCTCACTGCAGTGCATAAAAGGAAATATAGAAAAGCACATTGAAAAGCACTGACCCCTAGTTATGTTTCATATTTCAAGGAATTCACGTTTGTGTGCCATGTCATCTCTATTCAGACTCATAGAGAAGATGCACTCTGCTTACCTGATATGCTTCTGAACATGTGAGTACATAGTAGGCATGTTACGTTTTCTAATATTGTTCATAGAGAAGATGCACTCTGCTTACCTGATATGCTTCTGAACATGTGAGTACATAGTAGGCATGTTACGTTTTCTAATATTGTCAACTGTACAATAGACTGATGCCATGCAGAAACATGTTTCTTGATCTCTCACAGGAAATTCGGAAACACATAACAGCTTCTAGCATATGCCAGCCAGTGTACCAACTATGATGTGTGATCTAATTAACATGGTCAACTGAACACCTTTACATGAGCAGAGACTCTACGCTGGCTCGCCACGCTGACAGAACTATGACTGATTATACCATATCCTTCTAGATTATGTTGCAATAGTGGTAGAGTAACGTTCATGAAACCAAAACAAATAGACAGCACAGCTAATTGAATGAACGAATATGAATGCACATCGATGAGAAAGAATTCAAATGGTGATATTGTAAAATTTGAAATTCAGATAGACAGCGGCAATCTAGCACAAAATGTGCCATCAATCAAGTAGTGCAGTTGTAGTAAATTAGATCAAGGCAGAATGCAATAATTAGATCAAGCAGTTCTTAAGAGAATCTATGCAGGAATGAAATGTACATGATTGGTAACCCGTTCATGGAATTGATAGGGACCGAGAATCATGCTCCACCCAAATCGAACGTGAGGAGCGCGAGAAGGAACTTATCGTTGTTGGAGTTGGAAGGGCAGGCAAATTAACATGTTTTCTTCTAAATAGAATGACACAAAATTTCTTGCGTTTGTCCAAAAAAGGAAGTGCACTACTAATAAACTACAACAGTGCGAGTCAAATATTGCTCAATACTGCATTAACAATTTTTAGGATCTCATATATGCAATGAAGCACCCAACAAGCATTAAAAATATTATCTATAAAAGAGGTACAGAGGTAACCTTTTCACACCTTGACACCTTCATATTGCATACACCAAGATCTTAACAACATCTTAAATTTGTCATATTTCAAATGTGAATGAAGCATCAAGGCACCCTTTTAGCACAAACTAATGCAATGTTTGACAAGTGATGCTAATTGGGAGTTCATAAAGGAGCTTAAGTGCTATTTACTACTTTACTTACAATAATAATATCTACTAAACTCTAGAAGCAAAATGCGTAGAAAACATGCATATATGTGCAATATATTACTTGTGTGAAGAAGCGCTAAATGTGGGTACCTGACTACCTGTATCTGCATAGTGTAGAAAGTCAGATAACCACAGAACATCATAAATCTTAGAGATGAATGCTATTCAAGGCCTTGAGGGCATCCACTGAAGTTCTAAACTACCTCGATAGTGCACTGCTCTGCAGGAAGGCCGAATGTAGACCTGAGCATTCCACGGGTCGGGCCGGGTTCGGGCCGGGCCGAAAAAAACCCGGGTTTTTCGGGTCGAGAAAATCCTGCCCATGAACGTCCCATGGGACTTGTCGGGCCTCAGTTTTCGGGCCGGGCCCGGGCTTGGGCGGGCCACCCGTGCATTTTATAGTGTAAAATAACTAAAAACAACATTTCGGGTCGGGTTCGGGCCAAAAAAAATTTCGCGGGCTTCAAGATCTCTGCGCACGCCCGTCCAGTAAGGTTCGTGAGCGGGCCTAACGCGGGCCGGGCTCGGGCCGGACCAGCGGGCCGGGCCGGGCTAAAAATGCTCAGGTATAGCCGAATGTGTCCCATCCCATAGGATGCAAAACACTAAGTCTTTCAAGGCCTTGAGTCGCGACAAAATGTCAGTTGCCGTGTTTCCAAGGGGGTGCCCAACATAAGATCCTCTAGTGATTAGGCATCTTTTGCTTTCCACACCACAAAATGGTAAAGATAAGCACACCAAGTTGCCGTGTTTCCAAGGGGGTGCCCAACATAAGATCCTCTAGTGATTAGGCATCTTTTGCTTTCCACACCACAAAATGGTAAAGATAAGCACACCAAGCTTTGTGCATGAACAGACTAAGCAGAGCATTGCCGATATCCTAAGTTCCAGCACAATTATAAAAGAAAGATGCAAGTAGATTTTGCAAGCAATGCTCATAATCAGTTTTTAATCAGTAAGCCAGCAAAAAAAATGATGTTCACAAACTAAAAAGAGTTATGACTTACATCCAACAACACTCCTGCCTTTCAATTCCAAGAAAACATAAGCAATAGTTGCACATCCGACAGCAGTGCTGCCTTTGAATCCTAAAAAACGTAAGCATCAGTTGCAGATTGACATAACAATGGTTCTGTTCTTAGGCCAAAGATTCAGATGATAGGAAAAAAATACTCACTCCTCTTTTTTCCCTGCAAGATTGATATGTTCAGAAAAAACCAAACACCCAAAGTGGAGGTGTAGAGGTAAAGAAAGGCAGAGAGGCCGGCGGAGGGTCAGTCTTGGCGTCGGGGATTTCTTGGCCCTCCAAGAGTTTAGCAATGGCAGCGTGCCCATCAGGGGATTCCTTGACGCTTATGACTACGGGGATTCATTCCGATTGCCTGGCATTCTGAACCTGCAATCAAGATCCATAGTCCCGTCAAAAACCTACCGGAGGGCAATCAGAGTAACCGGAGGTAGTAGATTACTTGTAGTTAGATGAGAGGGGAGGCAAGCCGGAGCCCCCCGCCGCCGCCTTCGCTTGTGCCCCGGACTCCGCCTCCGCGGTGGCCGCTGAAGCTGCTGGACCGGCCGGATCTCTTGTGCCTTCGCCCCCATGATCGAGAGGTGGAAGCAGCGACGGCGGGATGGTGAATGTGATGCGGTGATGGATTCGGCGGCGGCGGCGGGATGGTGATTGCTTGTACCGTGTGGATTGAACGACGGCGGTCCCAGACGGCAGCGGTCCCTCTCCGGCGGCGGGATGTCCCGTGCGGATTTAACGACGGCAGTCCCGGACGGCTGCAGCGATCCCGTAGGTGAAAACCCTGCACACCGGCGAGATCGGCGGCGGCGGCGTGGGCGGGTCGCTGGGTAGGAGCGGAGCAGATCACAATGGATTGCGGAGGGAGGGTGGTTAGACCTGACCATTTCACGGGCCGGGTAAAAAAAAATCCGAGTTTTTCGGACCGAGAAAATCCTGCTCATGACCGTCCCATGAGACGTATCGGGTCTCATTTTTCGGGCCCGCGCATTTTATAGTGTAAAATAGCGAAAAACAGCATGTCGGGCCGGGCTCGGGCCAAAAATTTTTTTCACGGGCTTCAAAATCTCTGCCCACGCCCGTCCAGTAAGGTCCGTGGGCGGGGCCGGGCCCGGGCCGGGCCATCGGGCCGGGCCGGACCGGTCCAAAAATGCTCAGGTATAAGGGTGGTCGGGGCAGCGCGAGGGGGCGAGCGGAGGGCCTGGGATTTGGTGGGCAGACGGGGCTGAGGTGGAATCGCGAGGCGCGAGGGGGCGGGAGGCGTGGTCGTCCGAGCGGAACACGGCAGACCCATTTTTTTTCTCTACTTCATCCTTTTTAGGAGTAAGTATAGAGATTAGCGATCAATGCATCTTGGTAGGGTGCTTAGTGGAGGATGACGTGGCGCGTTGGTGGAGGATGACGTGACGCGTTGAGGATTGGTGGGGTGCTTAGTGGAGGATGACGTGGTGCGTTGCGATAATTAGCAATCAATGCATCTTTGTAGGGTGCTTAGTGGAGGATGACGTGGTGCGTTGGTGAAGGATGACGTGACGTATTGAGGATTGAGAGAATTACTTAGTGGGGAGCGTTAATATAGTTTTGTATGATAAGCTTACACACCTACGATAGTTCAGAGAGATTACCTTTATCACTTCTTATCATTCTTATCAGGCGCACGGAGCCTAAAGTTGATGAAAGTATTAATTATATCATCTTCATCCTTGAATCATCCAAAAGGCTACTGTATCTTTATCGCTTGACGTAGTATGTGTAATGGAAAATCATCCAAAAGACTACTGTACCTTTATCGCTTGATGTAGTATGTGTAATAGAAAATCATCCAAAAGACTATGAAAGTATTAATTATATCATCTTCATCCTTGAATCATCCAAAAGGCTACTGTGTCTTTATTGCTTGACGTAGTATGTGTAATAGAAAATCATCCAAAAGACTACTGTATCTTCATAAACTTTATGCTTTCCAGTTTCAACTAGCTTAAGAGGTCAACAACAAGAAAAAGGGTAGGCAGGCGAAGGCGGCTGGGCCTGGCCGCCCAGCGGCAGCAGGTGGAGGCGAAGTCGCGGCGGCCACGGAACGGCGGTCGGGGCAGAGGTGGCGCGGCGCGTTGCGCTGGATCCGGCCGGCGGGCTGCAGGCGAGGCGATGGGCGAGGGCGAGTCGCGACGGTCGGGCAGGGGTGAGCGAGACACGAGATGGCTCGCTCGGCGCGTCGCCTCGCAATCTCGCTCGCATGGGAAAGTGCCAGGACGGGTGATCTGTGCGAAAATGGGATTGGGTGTGACGCATGTTTTGCAACACACGAAGGTTTGTTTTGGGGCCATCAAGTTTTTGTAATGAGAGCAACCTAGAGTGTGGGGGATTCTCACACCGCAGGACCAACACTAGTGCGGAGCACAGTCGTCTTTGTCTCGACGGACGTCGCAGTCAGGGCATCCGTCCATCCGGCCTCTGCGGCCAGGGGATCCGTCCTGGTCGACGATTTCTTCTAAAGTTTCCCCCAACGCCCAATGACAAGCACTTTGCTGACGTTGGATTTGGCAATAGGAAGTTCACTCCGTGCTCAGCATAAAATCCAAACCCCGATCGAGAGAGCAAAGTCGGGCAAGCGAAGCCACCACCCATCTCTCCCCCTCAAATTAATCACCGAGTGCCCGGACTGATCGGAGAGGAAGCCGCCGGAAGATGGCCCAGCAGCAAGGGGAAGCCGGCGCGGCGACGCCGCCGGCTGTGGAGGCCGCCGGGATCGTCGTGGCTGGTCATGCCGCGGAGGGAGCCCAGCACCGCTACAACACTGGCGCGCTCGACGCTCTGGACTACGGCGTGGCCACCGCGCCCCGCGGGGTGAACGTCAGCTCCGGCAACCTCGCGCGCCGGACCCTCGGCCCGTTCGCCGGACGCGGTGGGCCTCCTGTTGTCGCCGTGGCCCACGGCAACCCCGCCACGGTGTACCTCGGCCTCGCCGAGCTCGCCAACTTTCAGGTCCTCCAGGGCGCGGGCCGCGGCGAGGGGGTTCCTGTTGCCGGCTTGGTCCAGGGCAACGCCAGCGTGGTGTTCTTCGGCCTCGCCGAGTTCTTGCGCCAGAACCCCCTCCCGGGCGCCGGACACGGTGGGCATCCTGTTGCCGCCGTGGCTCTCGGCCTCCCGGGCGCGGTGTACGTCGACCTCGCTGAGATGGCCAACTCCAACAACCAAGTCAGCCTTGGCACCGGACGCGGCGGCGGCGGCGCGGAGATCGAGCTTACCCGCCTGCTTCACGGCGCCGACCCCATGCCGGCGTACGACAACTCCGCCTCCGCTTGGCAGCCCCTTGTGCCAGTCGCCGGACGCGGCGAGGAGCGTCTCGGTCTGCTCACGGACGGCTCCGGCGGCAACCTCGCGGGCCTGATTCTCCTTCCGGCTGGGGGACCCGACGAGGGAGCTTTTACCGCGCTCGCCGATGGCCCCGGCGCGGTGGTTGTCCAGGGCGACCCCCCCGCGCGCGCGGCGTACGTCGACATCGGCCGGCTCGAGCGCCAGGTCCGCCCGGGCGCCGGGCGCGGCGAGGAACCTGCCGTCGACGTGGTCCAGCGCCACCCGGTCGTCGTGCGCGCCGAGGGATTTCTTACCGCGCTCGGCGACGTCTACCGGAACCTCGGCGCGGCGTACGAGAACTTCCGCGCCCTCGCTCAGGAGATCCGCAGAGTGCTCCACAGCTTCAGCACGGCGGTCGGGCGCCTGCGCAGTCTCCTGGATGCCGTGTGGATCATCATGGCCTTGTCCACGGCCGTCAGAGCGCTCGTCGCCGGCGTGGGCTCCCCGGCCTTTGTTTTGCTGGTGCTTATTGCCGGCATGGTCCTGGTCATCCTGCACGTGCGCCGCGCCTAGGAGAGCCCGGCGACGACGAAACTGAAGCAGTACTATGAATTTTTGCTTAGATTTGCTGAGAACAATCCTGCATGTCGCGTCTGCTCATGTCCGTGTACCACCACTTTGGAGTGGTTGGAGTATCGCTGCCTTTTCTGTTAAGTGTCCAAGAACATGGTATTAGAATCTGCCTTGTTCGTTTTCTTTGTGACAGAAGATCAAGTACAGAGGATCCATTTCGGGATTAGCGTATCTTACTCCAACCACTTCGATTGGGTTCCATGGTAGGACGAATAAAGAAAGTTCTTTCAACTGTTTGGACTCTACAAACGCACTTGGCTTCCGCTCAGTTTCATTCAGCGATTTCATCATTGCCGCGCACAACTCTCTCCAGCCAGCTCCTGATTTCCCAACATTACTGGGTAGCAGTACACAAATTAGCGTAGTTTGATAGACACATCATCCAGGAGTAGGACGTTTGTTGACGCGCAATGTTCATCAAGTTCACGCGCGGGCCCGGGGAGCAAGACGAGTAGTAGTTTATAGGCTGGATGTGGACATGACACAATAGTATTGACCTTTGAACGGAGGATCTGTTGCCGCAATGACGCCATGTGAAAGCGAGGTAGGTTCCGATAATTCCAATACATTCGAAGTTTCGAACAAGTGATGTAGCGACGTGTCTTTTTTGGTGAAGAAGACAACAAGTAGCCCGCACGGATCGGCTTCTGACTGCGTACGTGCAAAAGTAGCTGTTGGGTCCGAGGATGATGAATAAACTCAACGATCGTCGATCGATGGGTTTTCTGGTTTGGAGAATTGGAGCCGCGCTTAGATTTTACGAGAATAATAATGCAGCATGTGCCGTGCGCCCGTGCGCCTGAATCTTGCAGGATTGCGGAGTCAGCTGCTGCTCTGCTTTGCTCTGTTTTTACTCTGTTTCGTTTGTTCAGTGTGTCCATCGGCGCCATACTAGCTAGCCGCTGCCACAATGAATTTGTCGTTTCAAAAATCTACATGCGAGTTGGAGAATGAGATATTATGAGTTCCCTGAATAATAAGATCTGGAAATGGTATCCGTCTCATCACTGTGCTCGACTACTTCTTGCTCGTCCTTGTCGTACCCTTAGCCGCCGACGATCGCCGGCGACGTAAGAGGACTGGAACGGATCGAGAGAGGTAGATGGCGACCGAGAGAGGAAAGGTTCCTCCTCACGTCTCTGAGTTTTTTACTGAATGACTAATTGGTTCTTACAGAGCAAACTCCTCCTTACATAACCGGTTCGGCTCACTGCCACTCAGGGCACACGTTCAGTACGTTACACATTCGCTTATACATACGATACGCTTCTCTTAGTCATTGGCGTCATTTGACGAAGCCGTCTTCTATGCTGGAACGCCCTCCTCCTCCTCATGCGTGACATCTCCCCCCACTGAAGATGTTGCCTGTCCCCAGGCAACCGCTGAAGGAAAGCGTTGCTTGATCACGTACCAATCCTCCCAGGTTGCCGACGCTTCTGGTATATGACGCCACTTGATCAGCACTTAAGGCATCGCTGAGTTGCCCTTCTTCACCATACGCCTATCAAGCACTTGTTCCGGCGCCAGGTCCAGAGCACTGAAGTCCTGCAACTTAGTGATATCTGCAAACACTGGAGTAGAATTTGGTGTAGAAGGCTTCAATTGGGATATGGGGAAGACAGGATGGATCAGACTTCCTGGTGGAAGTTCCAATTTGTAAGCCGCTGCACCCATTTTCTCCAGAATGCGGTAGGGTCCAAAGAACTTATAGGATAGTTTGGGAAATGGCCTGCTGACAACTGAATGCTGGGTGTATGGCTGCAGTTTCAGTAGAACCAACTCTCCCACTTGAAATTGTCGGTCAGAACGATTTTTGTCGGCCTGGAGCTTCATTCGGTTTTGAGCAACAACCAGATGTTTCTGGAGATTTGCAAGATGAGCTTCCCAGTCTTGTATGAAATCCACCGCTTCAGATGCCCCTGATAACAGAGCTGGTACAATCACTCTAGAGTTTCCTCATACCCATACAAAGTCTTGAAAGGGGAGCAGCCAATTGCAGAATGGAAAGAAGAATTATACCATAGCTCAGCTAATGGTAGCCATGCTTTCCATGTTTTGGGTGAGTCTTGGACAGCACACCTTAAATACATCTCTAGACACTGATTCACCCTCTCTGTCTGCCCATCTGTTTGTGGGTGATATGAGGAGCTTCTGAGCAAAGAAGTATCAAAGAGAGCAAATAGCTCCTTCCAGAAAGCACTAGTAAAGACCTTGTCTCTATCAGAAACAATAGATTTTGGTAAACCATGGAGCTTAATGACATTGTCCAGTACTAACTTGGCCACACCTTTTGCTGTGAAGGGATGTTTAAGTGGTAGAAAGTGAGCATACTTAGTGTATCTGTCTACTACCACCAGGATTGAATTATAACCTTGAGAAGCAGGCAACCCTTCTATAAAATCCATGGAAATATCCTGCCAGGCACCCTTTGGAATTGGTAGTGGTTGGAGAAGACCAGCAGGATGTGTGTTTTCATGTTTGGCCTGCTGACAGACCTTACACTACTTGATGAAATTCTCAACATAAGCCTTGAGCCCTTTCCACTGAAATAGCTTCTTAAGTCTGTAGTATGTGGCCTTCATCCCAGAATGACCTCCCACAGCACTTGAATGTAGAGCTGCAATTAATCTTGTTTGTAATGCTGAATTTTGTGCTATCCACACTTTGCCTTTATACTTGATAAGACCCTTCTCTAGAGAGTAACCCTTCTCATCAGGGCTATGCACAGCCAGGCTAGTCAATAGGTCTTGGGCCATGGGATCAGTAACATAAGCATTCACCACCTTTTGAACCCACAGAGGTGTTACCTCAGATACACCTTGAATGGCTATCAGGTGACAGACCCTTGATAAGGCATCAGCTGCTAAATTCTCCTTGCCTTTCCTGTAAACCACTTTGAACTGTAATCCCATCATCCTTGTCATGGCCTTCTTTTGCATTTCAGAGTGCAGATTTTGTTCAGTGAGGTAAGACAGACTCTTATGGTCAGTTCTTATGATAAACTCCTGCCTCTGAAGATATGGGCGCCATTTTTCCACAGCCATAATCAAGGCTAGGAACTCTTTCTCATAGATTGATAATTTCTGATGCAGTGGACCCAATGCTTTACTCAGATAAGCCACAGGTCTGTCCTTTTGCATCAACACAGCTCCTATTCCCACCTCACAAGCATATGTTTCTATTATAAATTGCTCTGTGAAATCTGGCATAGCCAACACTGGAGCAGACACCATAGCTTGTTTCAACTTCAGAAATGCTTCTTGGGCTCCTGTGTCCACACAAATTGCTTCTTCTTCAACAAATTAGTCAATGGCTTAGCCACAATACCATAGTGATGAATGAATTTCCTATAATACCCTGTGAGGCCTAGAAAACCCCTCAGCTCAGTAACTGTAGCAGGTACAGGCCAAGAAACCATAGCTTCAGTCTTACTGGGGTCAGTAGCCACTCCTGCATCAGTAATGATGTGGCCTAGATAATCCAGCCTTGTTTGAGCAAAACTACATTTGCTGAATTTCATGTACAACTTGCGTTCCCTGAGCTTTTCCAATACTGATCTGATATGGGCCACATGAGTTTGGAGATCTGCACTGTATATCAATATATCATCGAGGAATACTAGGACAAACTTCCTCAAGAAAGGTTCCAAGACTGTGTTCATGATGCACTGAAATGTTGCCGGTGCATTGGTGAGGCCAAAAGGCATTACCTTGAATTGGTAGTGCCCATGATGTGTTTTAAACATTGTCTTATATTCATCTTCCTTTCTCATACGGACCTAATGATATCCAGAGCGCATGTCTAGCTTTGTGAAATACTTTGTGCCAGCCAATTCATCAAGAATCTCATCTATGATCGGCATAGGGAACCTATTCTTCACTGTGATCTCATTCAATCGATGGTAATCTATGCAAAATCGCCAACTGCCGTCCTTCTTTTGCACTAATAGCACTGGCGATGCAAAGGGACTGGAGCTTGGTGCAATGAGTCCTGCTACCAGTAAAGCCTTAACCTGCTTTTCTATCTCGTCTTTGTGCATAGGTGAGTAGCGGTAAGGCCTGGAATTGACAGGAATTGCATTCGGAAATAAGGGAATGGAATGATCCCAGGAACGCTCTGGAGACAAGGTTTTAGGGTCATCAAAAACATCCTGGAACTCTTGCAAAAGTTGCTGAACCTCAGGAACATGGTCCTGCTGGCTTGTCTCAGACACTGTCTCCACAATGGTCAAGGCCCCAATCTCATTGCCTGCACACCACTTATACAATGTATCAGCTGACAGTTCTAGTAACTGAAGAGGTGGAGGTAGAATCCCTTGCAGCTCTATCTGTTTTCCCTTCAAGTCAAAGGACATTGTTCTGTTCTTCCAATGACAAATCATAGGGTTATGTTGCTGCAGCCAATCATAACCCAAAATGGCATCAAAAGCCACCAGGTCTAGCACTTTCATATCACTCTGAAAAGTGTCCCTGGCACCACCATTCCATCTGAGGCACTATAGCATTAGTAATAAGGGTTTCACCATTGGCCACCTTAACCACCTGTGGCTTCCCAGATTGTGCTTGAATTCCTGCCTTATGGAGGAAAGCTTTGCTCACAAAGCTGTGTGTACTCCCACTATCCACCAGAATGAGCATCACTTTGTTTTTGTACAGAGCTCTAAGCTTGAGAGCTTCCCCTTCAGCAGTACCAGCCAGGGCATTCAAAGTCAGTGAACAGAATTCTGATGAGAGAGCATCCTCCATGGCCAGCTGCTCCAATACTTCATCAGTCAATGTCACATCCAGATCATTTAAAGCCAGTGCATTCATATGAGCTCTAGGTCTCTTTGTACACTTAGACAGATGAGAAGAATCAAAGGGTTCAGAACAGTAGTAACATAAGTTGTTGGTCTTACAATAATCCCTCTCTTGCCTCTCTTTAGTCAATGTGGAAGGAAGAGCCAACTGCTTGTTTTCTGGTTTAACTGCAGTAGAATAACCAGTATACTTTTGTGTCTAATAACCCTTGTAAGCTTTGGATTTGGTCTTGTCTAACAACTGTTGTTGTATCTTGGCCAACATTACAGCTCTCTCCATAGTTTCAGGCAGTTGGGATTGAACTGCTGCAGAAATTTCAGGTTTAAGACCTCTAGTGAACTGAGTGATGAAGAACATAGTATCATACCCATTGTTATGCATCTCAACTTGGAATTGCAGATCCTCAAATTGTGTTGCATACTCCTCCACAGTAGCTGTCTGCTTCAACTCCAACAATTCATTCAATGCATGTATGTAGTCATAGGCCCCAAATTTTGCCTCTACTGCATTCATAAACTCTTCCCAACTTCCTAACCCATATTTCCTCTTTTGTACCTGTACCCACTTAGCAGCATTCTTCTCCATGTGCATTGTTGCAGCAGAAATCCATCTATACTCAGGCACATTGAAGATTCTGAAATAATCCTCACACTTGTCCCTCCATATCTTTGGGTTATCACCAGTGAATACAGGAAATTGCATTTTGGACAGTGTGTTACGATTGTCATAAGGTCTATCAGATGCAGTACCAAATTTACCGGGATTAGTGGGTGGCTCACCAGTCTGATGAGGACGCTCACCTGTAGGTTGATGTGGGCGGTGGTGTGGACGTTTGGGACGCTGGGACAGTGGTGGAGAGGTAGAATCTTCAGAGGTGCTTCCCAATTCTTCCTCTGCCATACGCTCCAGCCTCAGTGCTGCTACAGCGCGGCCGGTCTCATCCACTTGCTTAGCCATCATGTCTTGATCCTTCATCACCTGATCAATTGCATTGGTATTCAGATCTAAATTGGCCTGCATCTGTTGCTGAGTCCTTTGAATTTCATCCATTCTGTCATAGAGCAGATCTAAACTGTCAGCGATTTTGTACCACCGTGCTTCCCCTTGCTGGGATGACTCTGCCATCACGCTCAGGATAAACTGCGTCTGGGCAAAAGGCTTTGGTGGCGTCGTGGTGCCCACCGTGAATTCCCTTCAGCTTCTCGCCTCCACTCCCAACAGGACGGTTCAGGACGAATCCTTCCCCACACAGCCTGCTCGGAGAATCACCGCCGCCCGAGACCACGGATCGATCGAGGGATTTTACGCGCAAACACGTTGCACAACCCAAATCGAGAGCAGTCCCCCTCCTACGCCGCCGCAACTGAATTCGCTTTGGTTTCCGGAATTTTACGCTCGAACAATTGCCGAGCAACCCTCACCGCTACGAATCCATTGCCAAATCGAAGGTGACTCGAGAGAGGATGCGACACCCACTCCAGAGTCAAACACACTGTGATAAGCAGGTAAATCGACACCACCAGACTCAACTCGCACCGGAAATCGAACCAGCGGTAGCGTAGGAATTACGGGATGGAAACCAGACGTCGGTTCTGCCCGGCAATCCGATCTCAATCGACCAACCCACCCTGTTTGCCGAGCTCAATTGACGGGATACGCGAGCGCCACAGGAAGGCCGAGGATACAAGTCTCTGATACCACCTGTCGTACCCTTAGCCGCCGACGATCGCCGGCGACGTGAGAGGACTGGAAGGGATCGAGAGAGGTAGATGGCGACCGAGAGAGGAAAGGTTCCTCCTCACGTCTCTGAGTTTTTTTTACTAAATGACTAATTAGTTCTTACAGAGTTCAAACTCCTCCTTACATAGCCGGTTCAGCTCACTGCCACTCACGGCCCACGCTCAGTATGTTACACATTCGCTTATACATACGATACGCTTCTCTTAGCCGTTGGCGTCATTTGACGAAGCCGTCTTCTATGCTGGAACGCCCTCCTCCTCCTCATGCGTGACGGTCCTCTCCGTGATACAAGATCGAGTATCCATTTCGAGATGCGCAGATGTTCCTCCAACTAATTCGGGCCTTGTTTAGTTCGGTGAAAAATTTGCCTTTTCAACGTTTTGAACTCCTGTAGCACACTGTAGCACGTTTCGTTTGTTTGTGATAAATATTATCCTACCATGGTCTAACTAGGCTCAAAAGAGTCGTGTCGCAAAGTACATCAAAACTGTGTAATTAGTTATTTTTTTACCTATATTTAATACACCGAACATATGTTTTTTTGACGTATTTAATGTGATGTGACGGAGAGAGAGTGGAGAAAAGGTTAGAAATTTTAGGTAACTAAACAAGGCCTCTGTTGGATTCCACACTTCCACGAGGACAAGTGCGAAAAGAAATAAAAGAATCAGAAAGCGAACGGAAACGGTCGTACAGGACAAGTACTCACTCTCGATGGAGTGGACTGCGGGGCACACCAACATCTGTCACACCTTCATTCGTCCCAGTTTGGTGCGGCTCTCCATGTCCATGATCCACTTCAGAAGATCCCTGCCGTTCGCAGAAAACTGCACGTATGCTGTCAATAGTTGACCAGGACTATGATTAGCATGACCAACAGCGGTAAAACTGCGCGCATCGGGCGGTTGTGTTCGTGGTATGCTGTCAGATATAAAGTAGCGCGGAATCACATCTCCTTTTGCTTTTTATATCGTGCTGTTTCAACGGGTGTTTGACGGAGGAAGGACTAAACATAATTTAATTGTAAGACTAATTGCATAGGTACTAGACTTTTTCGCGAGACGAGTCTAATGAAACCAATTAATTTATAATTAGCATATATTTACTGTAGCACTTCATTATTTAATTATTATCTATTTAGGCTTAATAGATTCGTCTTGCGAAAAACATCTTATGTGACTTTTCAATTGAACTAAACAAGACTTAGTTGGGTATTTTAACCGTAACAACTTTTGCATGAAGTGCACGATATGGAGATGGCAGCTGCGTTAATACTTGATACTCCCTCTATTTTTGTTTATAAGCCATGATATGACATGACATGGTTCTTCAAATTACACTTTGATTATTCATTTACTCATAAAATTTATGATCATTGTAAAGTATATTTGATTATACAAATTCTACTCTATAAATAATAATAAATTTAAAAAATGATAGATTATAAAGCTTGAATTAAAAAACCCGGAAGGAATATGACAAAAGCATGACAGGTGAGCTACGTTGCTAGTATAGGGAATAATGAATGGCTTACCCATGACTATGGGTGGTAATGAGCCATGACCTAATGCATTCTTCACAATCTAAGATTGAGTCCAACAAGGACATGCAAATACAAAAATGCCAATTCTAAAAAAAAAAGCAAAAATGTCCTGCGCACAATGCTTTTGCATTGAAAATCAAGCTCCAATAGACAGTGCAAATGAGATAGGCATTTTGCCTTTGCCTCCCACCGTGATGCAAAACAGCATCACGACTAGGTTTTTTTTTTCTCGGAACACTACCGGTTGTCGGTACTAAAAAACCGGATTGGTAAACTGGTTGGTTATACGAGGGCCTCGGTTTGACTGTGTCGGTCAGGGTAAAAAACGACCGGTACCGGAACCGGGCCGGCCCGGTTAGACTGGTTACCGCGATAACCGGTCGGTTTTGACTGGTTTTTTAACCTTGATCACGTCTCTCCACCGAGGCAAATCTGTCCTCCTCTGTCCGGCAGCTCTGTGCTTCCCATGCGCGGCTACCTGGCGTGCGGGCATGGCCCCCTCTACCGACGGGCGCGACCTCTTCCCCTGCGCGACGGTCGGCGGCCAGCACTACCAGGGTGCCCGCGAGCTCACCGCCGGGCCTCGCCGGGGCGCCTGTGAGCTCCGTCGTCGGGCCTCGTCGGGTCCCGGGCGAGCTCTGCTGCCGCGACCCCGCGAGCACTGCCCCTAGGCGCCTACTCACCGCCTCCCTTCACCTCCTCGCCCTGGTCCTGACCTCCTCCTCCCTGCCCAAGATCCGCCGATCTCTCCTCTTCCAGCGCAGGTAGGCCCCCTCCGGATGCCGCACCACAACCTCGACGACGAGCGCCGCGGCCTCCTCCCTCCCTCGGCGGCCGCCGCACCTCCCGGCCAATGCATCCTCCCGACCGTGGGGCCCACCAGTCGTGCTCAGCTCGCTAGCCTTGGTGACTGCGGGGACGAAGGGAGGTAGAGCTCGAGCGTGCGGCACTGCAGCGGGTGCGCGGCGCCGGCGTGCCCCCCCTCCTCAACTCCGGCGGGCGCAACCCCTTCCCCCGCGCGGATCGAGCAGCCCCGACCTCTTTCTCTCGTGCCTCCCTCCCTCTCCAGGCCGGTGGAGGAGCAGAGGCTAGTTCGTGCGGTGGCGGCGTCGGTGTTTGCGGCACCCAACTCCTCCGTCGATTTGAGCTCCACCGCCACCAAATCGAGCTCCGCCAGCGAGGCCTAGTGCCGCCGTCAAGCTCCTCCCCGACGGGTGCGGATGGGCTGGCCGACGCCCTTCTCGCTACACCTTCCTCCTCCATGGGCTGGCCGGCGCCCCTCTCACTCCGCCTTCCTCCTCCCCACGCAGCGCGCGCCGCTGCCCCTCTTCCCCTCGTTTTTTGTGTCGTGATGTATGCTCTCTCTGTTGGAGAGACCGAGTTTTTACCTCTCCAAGTTCTACTGTTCATGCGAGGCAAATGACAATTTGCCTAGCAATTTTGCACTATCTTGTTGAGCAACATATCAGGTGGAAACCAACCTCTTTGTGCAAACTATAAAAAAAATCAATCTGAGCCACACGATATTGATCCAACAGGGCGCTCATAGGGGCTTTTGCAAATCGCTCCTTCCACCTCCCATGAATTTTGCAAATCACCCCTTCCACCTCCCATGAGGTCTCCCTTAGATCAAGATCGTGCGGCTTAGATTGAAGTTTCCATAGTTTGCATGGAGAGGTTGGTTTTCACCAGATATGTGCCCATCTTGTTGGACTCAGTCTAACAACCTACTTTTTAGCTCAAAATTATATACTAATATGACTCGACCCTTATTTAGCCTGATCCTTAAATTTGCTAGGCTAAATTAAAGGACCCTTTACAACCAATGAAAGCTGGATGATGATTTCAGGTGTCCAAAGGAATTGCACATATTCTCTCGGGCAATTGCAAAAGGCTACCTTAAGTGCAAGTTTGCAACGAAAATATAGCAGAGATGACCCATATATGTGGATTTCTACTGATAGATTCGCAGGGATAAGAGATTATGCAAGACTGTTCTTTGTTTTATCTTGCCCAAAATACAGGTGGTGCTATATTGCTTGAAACAACTAGTCTGGGCACAGCAAGCGGACCCTAATTTCGAAATATGGAGTATGTTGAACAAAATTGAAACTAAAGTTCACACAAATTCTTCACAAGATTAATCAGTTGTATACCATCCAGGGATCTGTTCTGAAATTGGAAATAACTTAAGTATCTCAACCAGCAAATTCAACAGACATACTCAGAAACAGAAGTACAAACTATAGAACATACAGGATCAACAGTCAGAGTACGAGAAACAGAAGTACAGACTATAGACCATACATATCTTCCATCGCACCATCAGAAGCAATGATTAGCTTCTTCACAAGTTCATCTTCGTCTTCCAAGAAATGATTGGTTCTCGAAGTCCAGATCATTGTCAAAATTAGACTCATATTTGACCATAAAAGTCCATCCAATATTCAGTCTAGGAGTCATTCCCAATCTGAACCTGAAATACACAGTGTCTTGATGCCAGCGCATGCATCTCGAAGGGTAGGGTGTCGTCCATTTTACATTCAAGCAACAATGCATGTACAAGGACTCCAGGTGGGGGCAGTTTTTCAGGATGACTATAAGCCCAGCGTTGGTAAGTTCATGGCCCAAGAGCTGAAGTGTGCGTAGCTCTGTCATAGTTGCTATCCCCAGGGCTTCTCCACAGTCAGAGCAATGCCTACCTCCATCATGGCGAAGTCCGAGCTTGTTTAGTTTGAAGTGCTTCAGCTGAGGACATGATTTGCCAACAGTCACAAAGGCAACATTTGTACATATTTCCGAACAATGTGAGAGCTCAAGCTCCTGAAGGAAAGGGAATTTCTTTATGGCCTCTGCAAATCCTTTGTTACTGACATCGGGGCAAGAGATGAGTTGAAGGCTCTTCAGAGAGGGGCTCCTGCAAAAGCATCACTCTCCACAGTCAGAGATACAAGTAAGGTAGATCTTCCAACGGCAATTATAGAACAAATTGACCACTCAAAAGAAAATTAAAACAATCAATTAGGGTTCAAGGGAATCATAGAACCCAAATGTTTTAAGTCAACATGGTAAGGTAGATCTTCCAATGGCAATAATAGCAGTGGCGTAAACATGTGGCTGGAAAGAAACCAGACAACCCTTTGATTGAATAACAATACCAGAGGAAATACTAAGGAAAAACCATATAGAAACGCACAGCTTTGCAAGCATAGAGCAATGAAAGAAAGAGAGCAAAGCAATAAAGAATCGGGCTAAGAAATGGACATGAAAGGCTGAAAGTACAAGTATGCCATGATATGAACAAGTCTATATGTTAAAAATTTAAAACAGCTCTTAGAACTAAACTTTGTAGATTCTGCAGAACAACCGATATTCCTCAGTTATGTACTTGTGGAGGTTACAAGCGACAAACTCCAATTCAGAATTAGGATCACTCATGTCTAAGAAAAGAAAATTTTGGAAGAAAAATCTAATAGCACAAATATACATGTAGATGTAGATGAAGTTTGCGCACTAAGAAACTTTCTCAGCAGATTTGAAGACAGAAAAGAATACTGGTGCTGAAATTGGATCTAGACTCTTGAACACAAATAACTCCTAAATGGACTGAAATGCAAACACATATCTAGTACCGAAGTGTTAGTAATACCTGTCCCCAATATAATTGAGGAGGTCATCATCAACAAACCACTCCCCCACAAACACCTCTAGCTGCCCACACGAGCGATCCACAGCTGCCTTTGCCATGGTGTACATCACATCTCGTTCTTTACGTCTGAACTTCCCCTTGATGGCCATGTTCTGCACCATGTCCACGGAATGCCACAGATCAGGCACCTTAGCTGCTTGGAGCCACGAGCGGCACACAAGGCCTGCACCCATCAGGATATCGAAGGCATCAAGCTTGGCGAAGATCAATGAGAGGGCATCAAGGGATACCAACGTCCAGTCCCTAGTGGAGCATACAGGAGAATTCAGGGTGTTAGTCCCTGCCATCTTGGCAACACCTGAAAAAGGTGAAATGCAAATATTGCTTAGAAGCCAGTAGGGGCAATTGGTTCACATGACATGACCATTACAAGAAGTGAATTTGTCTGCAGAACACAGTTAGCAAAAAGTTTTTCTGGGGTACAAACAAAAATCAAGTGTCTAGCAGACAAGAAAATTCCACAGAAGAAGTCACAAAAATTCAGTGTCCTACAAACAAAAAAATCCTAGATATATTACTAATATGTCAGACTCTGTGGTTTGAGATTCTGGTAAGATCCTGTATGATCCACACCTATGGTGGTGAGCCGACCGAATCTTCTTCCACTAGCTAGCTGCCAAGGAAATTGAGCACTCTGCTGTTCGATCTGAAAATAAAAGGAGATTAGCAACTGATAGCAAATAGCAATTGTAAACAAGGACACACGTTTTCTTTTAAAAAACAAGGACACACATGGAGGCTGCATGTGAGTCTCATGAGTAAAATTTTGGGGGTTTTATACCAAATTGGGGGCATGCAATCTTCATTCGCAAAAAATTACAACTTTCCTCTAAGGGAACAATGACGATCTCCATAAACCCGAATGGCCATGGCTGCAAAACACGCTGAATACAAGTGGCCTAAATTGAATCTTCAAAATTCACGCCCCAAACCTCAGGGTTATACTGAAGAAAAACAATCATAATTACGCTTACGCACGCGGCGGCCAGCCGGCCACTGTTTGACATGTCACTGTTAGGAACTCTGGAGTCTGGAGTAGCAAGAAAACCCCAAATCCGACGCCCCAAACCTCCAATGTCGCAACCAAACAGAAAAGCCGTAACCAAAATCTAATGCGAAGAGGGAAAGCATAAACGAACGGAAGGGCACCCAAAGAAACGAAGAACTGCCGCCGCCACGGCCTCCGCCAAGATAACCCAGACCCCGGAGAGGAGAGGAAACGGCTGCGCCGCAGCGGTGTGGAGGATGGGTCTCGCTAGCGGCGGTTCGCTGTACCTCGGAGCATGCGGCGATAGTGATGATTGGGGCGACAACCACCGTCTAATCGCCGGTGATGACCCCGGCGGAGAAGACGAACCGAGTGGGGTGGGTGGAGGACTGGTGGAGACGGCGAGACACCTGTCGAATAATCTTCGTGGAGCACTGGCTGTCTGCTACTCTGGTTGGTGGGGATTATTACTCTGCTATTTATTTTTAGTTAAAAAATAATCAGGAAATATTCCGTCACGTACTCATGAAATCTCTGCTATTTTTTTAATTATTAAAAAACATTTGACACTCAAAACATTAATGGTTACTGCCGTACTCATTACTACTATGAGCCACAAGAAAAAAAATATACTCCCTCCGTTTGATAATACATGTCGTTTTGATTTTCTAAATACATTTCTTTTGCTTTGTATGAGTACTAAGTAAAATCATTTATATAGAAAATGGATATCTAGTAAATAATAGATTATTTTTTGTCAAAATGGTATTAGATTTATATTTTTAGGCAAACCTACGAGATTTAGCTGTTTTACCGCTAAAACTTTACAAAGATTAGCCATGATGTTGCTCAAGTCTTGGTCTCTTGGAAAAGGAGAATCATAATTGTTATCTGTCAATGTCAATGAACTCTTTTAGAAGAGGAAAAAAGTGTATTCTATAACCCTCAGCTATCGACGTTGTCCGAGTTTCAATCCTCAACCTCAACCTCAACCAGATATTCGGCATCGACAAACTATCACAACCATCCAATTTACACCCCTAGGTGATTTCTGAGGCGGCTTTTGCCTACGTGGCGTCACGTCACCCGTCTTGCTGTCGCTCCTTCAGTGGGACCCACATGTCACGGCGCCAAGTCACCTACCATGTTGGCTCCATTCCCGTGTCGTACCGCTGCCCACCGCGACGGCGTGCCGCGCTGCTGCCCCCACCATGCTGGCTTGCCGAGCCATCGCCAAAGGTGTGGTGGAGACATAAGCCATTAGGGAGAGAGAGAGATGGTCGTGCCGACGCTTGTCATGGCCTCACCGCCGCCATAGCCGTCACCGCCGTGCCCCAGGTCCTTCCGCCGTCGTGTCCCTGCTCCTATGTGGGACCCCGGACTCGCCGGTGTGACAGCCTCCCTGTGCGGGATCTCAGACTCGCCGGCGAGGCGGCCTCCCTGCGACGGGCGTGCCAGGACCCCGCGCCTCCTTTGCCTCCTCTACATGACGCGTTGGGTCCGTGCCTCCTCCGCACGGTGCGACGATCTTGTCTTCCCCGCAGCTGGCGTGACGAAGGCTCAATCTACAACCAAATTGAGGGCTTACGACGTAGAAGGTGGAGCTTGAGGCGCAGGCGCGCCTCCTCCGTCGGGCGGGCGCGCCCTCCTCCTCAGCTCCGGTGCCTGCGCGGGTGGGTGGGCCCGGAGTCGTGCCCCATGCCTTCCCTTTCCCCTGCGCGGCGGCCCGCCCCCTCCTCACCTCTAACAGGCGCAGTGACCTCCCGACGCGGCGGACTGGTGCGAGATTCTGAGGCCCCACTACTCCTCCTCCTCCCCCGTCGTGGCCCTGTCTCTTCTTCACGCGCAGGCGTGTGGCTGCCAAAGCCCGCCATCCTCCTCCTTGTCCTCCCCGCCGGCGTGTGTGTGGCAGCCGGCAGCCCAGCGACGAACTTTCCCTCCTTTTCTCCTTCTGTTGCTTGGCGCAAGAGGAGAAACGACCGGATAGCATTCAACCCGGCGCCTCCAAGTGAACCGTGGGAGTGACAACAAGGATATGACGTGGTGCCACGTATGCAAAACAACACTTCAAAAACCACCTAGGGGTGTGGATTGGACAGTTTTGATAGTTTGTGGGTACCAAATATTTCGTTTTGAGGTTCAGGGTTAAAACTCGGACAACGTCGATAGTTGAAGGTTATAGAATAGACTTTCCCCTTCAAAACATGTGTTTTGTTTAATTATTTCCATGACCAGGCCCAAATCCAAAAGGCTCAAAACAGAATGTTAATGGGCAATTATGTGACACAAAGCTTGTGACATGTGCTACATGTAAATATGTTCAATTGTCGTAGCAACCGAATAAAGAAAGAATCCAACTTTCCAAAGTGGACATACAAAAGCCCAGATGTAAACGTTCAATATATGATTGTAGAAACTTAAACAACTTCAAACAAGTTAAAGCACACACGACACAAGTTCAAACGAGACACTGACTGAGATTTCAGTCTTTTTTCTAAAAGACACTGACTGAGATGATCACAGTCAAAGAGAATAGTACTCATGGATTTCAGTGTAGAACCTAGTGTCATCACAGGTCACTTTGCTCAAATCAGGACCAGAGGAGTCATCAGGGGACGATGGGGGTGATGAGTAGTCCTGCCAGTAGTCGTCGCCATATGAACCATCATCATCCGTCTCCCCCTCAGCGCGCAGATGCATATCCTCGTCTTCCGAAAGGCTGCGCACAATGCTGTTGTAGTCTTCACCCTCGTTCTCTCCGATGACATGAAGATCAGGGCAGCGAACATTATTTGGTTGTCCTGGTAACCAGACGTGTTTGATCCCAGCACATCGAGCTCGGAGTTTGTTGTCCAAACGGAGATTGGAGCAGTGGGAGATGTCGAGGCACTCGAGATGGGGGCAGCCGTCGAGGATGGCGTGGAGCCCTTTGTTTGTCAGGCTGTTGCCTGCCATCTGAAGAAGCCGGAGCTCATGCAAGCTCTCCGCGATGGCAAAGGCATCCTTATTTTTCCTCGCCTCCCAAGCTTCGAAAGATTCCTCCTCAGATTCCTCGTCTTCGTCTTCTTCATCGGAACTGAATTGCTGGTGGCGTGCCTCCTCCTCCATCTAACGCTTGATCTCATCATAATCATACCACTGCTCGACATGGAGTCTTAGACGCTTCAGCTGGGGCCGCACATTGCCAACATATCTGTAGAACTCTGCTGGCCGTGCTTGATATGAGCACTCTATCTCCTCCAAAAGCGGGCATTTTTCTGCAACCCTAACCAATGACATATCTGAAATATATATGCATGCAATGAGTCGAATGCTCTTCAAAGAATTGGCCCTGCATGGATAAGAACAAAAAAGGACAAATGAATGAACTGGGCAATATCAAATACCAGCAGGGTTAAGCCAATGCCTAAACACTATATATCATGATTATGTGAATTTGACAAATTTGTGGCCTGGTGTTGATCAGGTTATAGAAATAATCAATTTAATTAAACCAAAGTCCCATTAAGCAGTTGGGAATCAATATGCAATTGGTGTTTGCAGGTCAGAGAACAGTGCTCAACAAGTGGGTGAATTTAACAAATATAACAGAAATCGTGCAAGAAACCACAATATAATTATATGGCTGAAGTGCAAGCTGAGTGACTTATGTGAGATTCAGAGGCACTATCTAATCCTGACAGGTGACTTTGGCAAGGGGATTGGGTATTGATCCATTGTACGTAAAAAAGTGGTACCTAAGATTGGCGGCATATGTAATCAGTGAAAATCCCATGAAGTTGAAATAAAAACTAGCATGAAGATGGCATGCCAAAAAAAAAAAAAAAAACGAGTCCATCTGTGATAACTGGGAAAGTCATAAATCTTGAGACTATCAAATCTTGATGCAATGCGTCAAAACCACAGTTGATTGCACTATGTTTGCAATAATCCATCATAGCAACTTGTTCCATCCAACACAAATAAGAAGCTTTTTTTCACAAAAATAACATTGAACAAACTCAGTGAGAAAAACCCAAGGGCCGGGCCTCAGATAATTCGGGCTGAAATAATAAGCACAGATCTATAAGTAAAGTATCACGAGCTGCGGTGCAGTTTACACACCCAGGAACAGGGTAGAGTTCGTATCCAACTAGGATCCAAATTAAAGTAGAGAACTTATCCCAAAATTCTACTAAATTTATTACAGCCAGGAAACAGAACACCGATGAACTGAACTAGTACGAGAGGATCTAGTCGATGGCAACGAAAGGAAAACAAAATACTAAAACGCCACCAAGCGGAAATGCATGCACACAAAACTCCATCCGATCCTGTGTCAAATCGGATCATCAATCACAAATATTCTAACATTTTCCCCATCCCATGAATCGGCGAATTACTACAGCGAGGGGAGTAATTAATTAAGATCTTGGGGGACGCCGAACGAAACGAAACCACGCAAACTAGCTAGCTACGGGGAGATTCCTCATTTCGTTACCTTCGCCGGCGGCGGCTGTGGTCCGTTTGCTGGCGAGGTTAGCACCGGGGGCCGCACTTAAATTGGGGGACTGGAGGAGGCGCGCGCGGCCGGGGGCTGTTCGGCTTCTGATATCCTTTCCTTTTCGTGCGTGGGTTCCATGGGCCTTGAGGCCCAACATGAATTGGGCTATCTCTGTTTCTGTTGGTTTTCGATATAAAATGTTTTTGCCTTTGGAAAAAAAAGGAAGGATATAAAATGTTTTGATCGTGGAGTTTTTTATTGCGTACATTGGGATATTTCGACACCAAATATTTCATAGATGTTTGTATGCACCTAAATATAGTGTATGTCTAGATGCACACAAATATCTATGATTTTAGAAAAATCAAAATAATTTATGATTCGAAACAGAGGGAGTATAGTTTTATAAAATAAAATTTTATATAGAGTTACTATTATATTTGAATGTGATAAACCTTATAATTTGGAAAACCATGGTCATGTAAAAACTACAATCATGTAAACGTACAAACTCCACCGGAGACCTGTGTTTTCCTAATTCCTATAAACCATGGTTTTACAATTTGCACACACCTCTCGGTTTTAAAACTGAAGTTTCTTGTGTTGTTATATATTTTTTTGAAATAAAAGGCAGGAGCACTGCCGCATCATATAAGAAGAAGAAGCAGAGTTACATAACGCGCCGAAGCGAACATCACCACCACAAACAACGCACACGAACAAACGCACGCAACAAAACTCTACACCACCTCCACAAACTGGGAGAGGAAGCGAAAGGACCCGCCTCGAACCGCGTCGTCGTCGCCAACGCTGGGCCACGCCGAAAGCCGTGACCCGCTGCAAGCCGGAGCAAACCCCTCGAACTCCTCCACCATGGGGAATCAACCTCAAGAAACACACACAGTCGTCGATCCCCCTGCGCCAAAGGAGCATCGGCAGAGCACTCCCGTCGCAGCGTCGAAGAAGAAACACTGATCCTGGCCTCTCTGCGTGGGGGCCTCGCCTCATCCACCGCCTCGCACAACTCTCTGCCAAGGACTCAGGTAAAAGAACCTGCTAAGAGAGCGATACCTCCACCCATCCGACACCGGGATCACCACAACACAATGCGTGCCAGCTCAAGGCCTCAAACATCCATGGATCCTCCGCCCCTTCCAACCAGCACGGACCAAGCGCACCCCTTCCCGTGCTGCAACACCCGGGCAACTCCACCAAACATCCAACCCCTGCCGCCGCGTGACCAAGGTAGGCCTCAGATGCAGCGCCTCCAAGGAGGTCACGACGCCGATGGCACCGCCGCCGCACGTCCAGAGATGGACAGGGTTCACACCCTCGAGAGCCCCGTGTAGCAGGAGACATGGCGCCTCGCAATGATGCCCTCAGCAGGGATACAACGCCACAAGGGCGTAGCCACCATTGCCACTGACGTAGATGTCAGCGAAGGCTTTCGCCCGACTCAGCACCTTGCCCACGACACGTTGTGGCCAAGCAGCAGCCCGGTCCTCCTCGCCTCCGCATCGCTTCCATCGGAAGAGCCCCGACACAGCCTGCAGCACCACCACGGTGCCACCATTATGCACCGAGCAGCCTCCAACCTCACCCCCAAGGCGACGTCGGACCAACATCAACGTCGAGGAGCACCAACCACCACTCCGCAGATCCCGCCGCCCGTACGCCTGCAGGCACGTCCAGCGGCTGCCACCCGCGGCCACGCCTCCAGTTCCGCCCCCCCTCCAGCCATCACGGCCCGGAGGAGGCAAAACCAGAGGCTCCCAGCCACTACCAGCAACCGCCACCACCTGTGCACCACACGCCAGCCGCCGCCGCTGCCGACGCCAACCCGCCGGCCGCAGCCGCCGGCGTTGTCCGCGCCGGCCGCAGCAGCCTCCGCCGCCGTCCTGCTTCGGCCGCCGCGCCCCCCACGCACTGCATCACGCCTCCACCGCGCCGTCGCCGGATCCGGTCCGGGCGCCGCCGAATCCGAAGACGAGGGCCGCCACCGCCGCCGGGGCAGCTCCCGCCGGCGAGCCGTCCTCCGACGGTCCGGCGGTCGCGACCGCCCAGATCCGCCGAGGGGAGGAGAGGGGCCACGCCGCCGCCTTCACCACAGGTCGCGCGGCCATCCGGCGACCCGCTCAGGCGGCAGCGCAGCGGAAGAGGGGGCCCGGGAGTGGGGCGGCGGCGGCTAGGGTTTGGCCGCCCCGTCGCCCCCGCGAGAGGGACGGGAGCGGCTCGGGAGTCTCCTATATATTTTAAAATAAAAAAAATTGGAGAGAAATCCTAACTGTCTGACGCACGCACCCCCACGTCCGGCGGCCTGCCCTCTCACGCTCACGCACGCGCGCACCCACGTCCGGCGACCGCGAGTCGCGACACAGGTTGCTGCTGCTATTTTTGCTTACGTGACGCGCGGTGTCGCCTGCTGCTGCTATATTTCTTCGTGACGCACTGACGTACGTGTATACATTTTCTTAAGACCATCCACACTCGTCATCCTTTATCCACTCCTTCAAAACGGAATATTCTTGCCTGGTCAGCGAGATTTCTACCTTTATATTCACTTCTCCCGCATTCATCATGCTTTATTTCTCTCCTTCATCCAAACTACCCACACGCGGGACCCACTGGTCATTCTCTCCCCCTCTTTTCCCCCACCCGCACCCGTCCCTCCTTCTCTTTCTCTCTCCCGAAATCCCCCACCCAGGCGCATCGAGGTCTCCGCGGCTCCTCTGCCGCGGGGCGGGATGGGGCTCGAGGCCGGCGCCGGCGAGCCCGGCCGCCCCCAGATCTCGGCTCCGGCGATCCCGCCCCCGGCTCCGGGGCGGATCCCCTCCCTCCGACGCAGACGGGGCAGGCAGGCAGGGCGGCCCCTCGAGTCGAGCTCCAGGGCCGGCCGGAGGTGGGGCTGCGGCGCCATGGCCGGCTGGAGGTGGGGCTGGCTGCAGAGCATCATGCGGCGGCTCTCGATCCGGATCCGGAGCACCCCCTTCTTCCCCGGCGTCACGGCGATGGGCGGCCCTCCTCCCCGGCGCCGACGGAGCGAGCAGGGGTGGGACGCCCTCCAGGCCGGCGGAGGAGCCGCTCAAATCGAGCTCCGACACCGCCCTCTGCGTCGCCACCATCATCTCTCTCTCTCCTCCATCTCTGGTCGAGGCGGATCCGGCGAGGCAGGGGCTCGGGCAGATCCGGCGGCGGCGCATCCGGAGCAGGGGAGGGCCTCTCCGGCGGCGGCGGCGCAGCGCGTCGACCTCCATGGGGTCCTCCCCGCGCCGGCCGCGGGCCGCCTCCTCCCCGGCGACCGAGGAGGGGCCTCGATTCGAAGCTCGGTGGCGGCGGCCATGGCTCTGCTGCCCCTGCTTGTGCGGCGCGACGCGAAGTCGTTGGGGGAGGCCACGCGTGGTGGGCCCGCCGCCTCCTGGAGGAGGCCCTCCATCCACGCCGAATACGAAGGAAACGGGAGGGCAGCGCCATTTTGGCGTGCTCCTCCAGGAAGCCGCTGCAGCGCTTTCTCCTTCAAAAACTCCCTCCAGGAGGCGATCCAGTTTTTTTACAGTGACCGGTGCGGATGGTCTAACCCGGGACACGCACCTACGACGGTACATGTTCTAGAGGTACGTCCGTACGTGTGCTACATTTCTTTTTTAATACTCCCTCCGTTTCAAAATACTTGTCGCCATTGACTTTTTTTTTGCAACTTTGACCATTCGTCTTATTCAAAAAATTGTGCAAGTACAATTTATTTTGTTTGTTATATGTTTTAATGTTGTATGTATTTTAAGTTTGACTTATCGTTTTACATGTTTATGATAATTTTTTGAATAAGACGAATGGTCAAAGTTGCAAAAAAGCTTAACATCGACAAGTATTTTGAAACGAAGGGAGTATTGTGCTAAGCCGGCCTCTAGTGCAAAGAAAAAAAACAACAGAATCCTATATATCGCTCCCAATTCATATACTTGCTGGGATCTAACTTTCATAACATGACATGTGACAGTATGGCTATCAAAGATGTACAAAATTAGGAAAGCGAGTTAGCCAAAAAGAAAGTTTGTAACTCATAGTTATGGCACATGAACTCAACTTTATCTCTTCTTCATCAAAAAGTAAATCTCCAAGTGGTGTCGGTTGCAGCACAAGAAAAGAAACTGCATGGATACATGCACATGCAGTACGCATTTCTTGGTGGTAACCGAAAAACCCCACTTATTGCCCTTCTGGGAAGACACAAATCGCCAATTGCTCTGAGTACCTGCCTGATGGCTGCCTTCACAAGTATATCAAAGGTAGGATCAATCATGGACACATAACAAAAAATTACTTCTTGCAAGTTTTTTTTTGAATTACTTGACAATTGACGATATGATGTATATTCTCCATAGAGAAATATTGCAGATTCAAATGGATCACACTCTATCAAATAATAAAGGGAATTTGCATATTCATCCATTGTCCAATGGAACTACATGAATTACTTGTGTAAGAGGAAGACAAAGGAAATAATTGTAAGCATAGTTCGGCTAGGCGCCGAGTAGGGCCGGACGAAATGCTCGGTGCTCGTTAGCTCGCTCGGCTCGAGGCTAGCTCGGCTCGACTCGGCTCGGCTCGATACACTAACGAGCGAGCTCGAGCTGCCATCTCAGCTCATTAAAATAACGAGCAAGCTCGAGCAGCTCGTGAGCAGGCTTGCGAGCCAAACGAGCCGAAGTACACTGACCGCACAACAATTCTTCGAGAGCCCAAGGCCCATCAGTGGTTGGCCTGCTTACTCCTCTGCCCCCTCCGTGGCCACCGCATGGAGCCATGGAGCGAGTACCCTAACCTAGCTCGCAACTCACAGATTCTCCGCCACCGCCGCCGCCGCCACCGCCCGCCGCCGCTTCATTCTTGTGATGCACGGCCGCCGACGCTCCACAACAGCGCGTGTCCGGCCGCACGCACCTGTCAGCACCGCAGTACGATGGAGGACCAGCTGCCGCCACCCACGCCACACACTAACCTGGTAGCGTTGCAAATCTCCTCCACCGCACGCGCGACCCGGTGAGCGAAGCTGCCAGACCCAGTCCAGCTCTCCGCCTCCACCCTTTGTCTCATCTTCCTGCCTGTCTCTGTTTTGATCTTGCTAATCCAAAATCTGGTGGTCTTTTAACCAAGATTTGGATTTTTCCTTGATCTTTAGCAACGATATGTGGATCAATTTCCTTTATGCTGATTTGTTTCTTGCATTTTTCTTGATCCGGTTGCCTACTCCATAGATCTGTGTGGATGTGTACTGCTTGGTGCTTAGTGCTCTTGCTCACGAGCTGGACCGAGCCGAGCTGGCTTTTCTGCTCGTTATGTTAATGAGCCGAGCCGAGCTAGCTCGTTTAGATAACGAGCCGCACCGAGCCGAGCCGAGCCGGCTCGTTATCCACCCCTAGCGCCGAGTACTCGGCGACTAGGCGCTAGGCAATGGGTCAGCGCCTAGCGTCGCCTAGCGCCTAATCGTGGCTAGGCGCTGAGTACTCGGCGACTTAGGCGCTAGGCAATTGAATTGATGTCATGGTTTGTCTTTTACAACAGATTATACTCCTTCCGGTTTGGCAAATGAAGTCATTTAGGACAGCAACATGGTCTCCAAAGTACAACTTTGACTTCTTATTTTTATAAAAATATTTATTAAAAACTAACATATGTATACTTTTATGAAAGTAGTTTGCAAGACAAATCTATTCATGTAGTTTTCACATTTCCAAACTCAACGACTTAAAGGTTATTCATGATTTATATTCTCAATGTTTGACTCAAACCTTGTCCAAAACGACTTTATTTACCAAACCGGAGGGAGTATGTGGATGCCACAGTCATAGAAGAAAACCTTGATTGATTGAGGTTCATAACCCCCCTGTTCTAAATCTATATTAGCACATGGTAATATTGCCGATTCTTATTTTGATGTTTTGCAAAATCGTGTATGATGGATCCAAGTCTCTGTATTGTGCATGTTTTGTAGTTGGTGATTTGCACTTGTGTTGACATGCCTGACGAATTGATTATTCATGAAGCAAGTAACATCAATCTAATTCTGGTTCTTCTGCATTGTTTTTCGTTTAGTTTGTCTTGGTTATCGATATGGAGTACTTTCTGGTTAGCATGAAAATCTAACAAGCATTCTGCATTTGTATCTAGATCAACAAGATGCGTCCAGTGACCAATCAGTGAGCCACATCATGAGGTTCGTATCCAGAAGTTCCACATGAATGTTCACATCGAATCCCCACTGCCATCCTTGATCACAACTTCACAAGGTTCCTTTGTATCTTAAAATATCATTGCAGTGAACTACAACAGCTCATGGATCTGTCAAGTGGATTCCTTCCCCTTCCTGTAATTGCTGGGCTTCCTGTAACTGCTTGATTTGGGACAGATGAGCACCACCACAAGGCAGCAGTAACATGTTTGGTTATTTATCCTCCCTTTTTATTTCTATCCCAAATATGAATTCTGATTTGGATCTGTTCTATTGTTGCTTGATTTATTAGGGTAGAATGAGGAAGGAGTTTGACACTCACAAAATAAGCGACCCATATGCAGCACACTTGAGCTCGAGTGCTGCCCTCAGCATCTTCAACAAACCTGCAACCCTGAAGGTTTGTGACCTCAGGGTCTCTCAAAGTTAATTGGGTTCAACATGCATTTGTCATATTTATTAATCTGCTCCTTATTTCAAAAAAAATATTTATAATCCGTTCTACACAGTTTGTCTATGTGTGCTTGCAATCTAAATCGATGTGGTTACATACTTGAAAAGCTGACAAATACTGGATATGGATGCCCTAAAAAAATACTGAATATGGACGGTCCCAATTAGGGACAACTTCAGAAATATTGACTCTCATGAGACAATTGGATTCTCAAGCAAATAAGTTGCTTCTTTTGTTCTTTAAAATAAGCACTGCATTTTAGTAAATGTAGAATATGTGTATTTTAGTGTCATTTTAATCTAGGATGTGGTCACAATCTAATTTAATGTCCAAATATGCTCTAGAGTCTAGACGACTACATTTTTTTGAAGGAAGTCTAGACGACTACATTCATTTACTACCATATATCCAATATTCTTTTAAATTCCATATTTCCCATCTATTGTTTCTGTAATCAGGTAAGCATAATTTTGGATAGTCTTTTGAATTGGTTGCCACAAAACAATATTCCTTTTATTTTTCTATTTAGTTGCCGAATGAAACTTAACAACTGTGGATGCTTTTTTAAGATAATGAGTGGTACCTGCAACAACTATATCTTCCTATGTCCATATCTATTGTGTTTTCAATTGTAAATTTGAGTCGGAGCTGTTCTCGATATTTTTCTAGATTGCATAGGTCACTTGTTTTTCAAAAGAACATAATCATTTTGAGTGGTTTTGATAATTGATCAATCTGGCAATTTATGGACATCCAAAATAATTGATATTTTCATTATGGACAAGCATGTGCATCAATCTATGCAATCAAAATGATATGTATTGAATGGAATGAGCTTTATCATGACATATATTATTGATCTATAACTATCTTTAATAACTGTTCAGCTGTGACAGTCTGAGCACTGCTTTTGTTTGTGTTTTGTAAGTGTCTGCAAGCATTCTTCAGGGAATGTGGAGGCGGATTTCTATCCAGTTTCTAACCTGTTGGTTCTAATTAAGTCATCTGTTGTGCTGCATGCATTTATTTCTCTTTCTTTATTGTTCTTTGCACATCAGATCGTCAGTGAGCTTTCACCATTGCATTCTTCTTGACTATTTTTGTTGATGCTCTTTCATTAGATTTTGGAATTGGTTTCTATGCATCAATGTATTGAGCAACCTCCTTAAACAATACAATGTGATTGCCTCATTAGTCCTGTTCCCAAATATGTAAAGTCTAATAAACTACGATCCATTGTTTACCAGATTTATTTAAATGGGAAAAAGGAATTACAAATTTACAATATACTTTGCTTGATTGTATTTTCTCCGTAAGAAAACTGCTCTGAACAAATATTAATTATTTTACTATTTTTATTGAATAGTAAATGTTCACTACATAAAGTGCTGAAGAATCGATTGCTGCAGGATGTGAACAATGTCTCGGTCGAAGATAATCATCCTGAGGTCTACCTAAGTTAACCAAGCAAGGCTACTTGATCAGCATCAAGGACATAGCAACTCGTGATAAGAAGAGTGATAAAATACTGGTAGGTTGAGAAATTATGTTGGCAAATGATTAGCACCGCATGCTACATGTTGGTTAAATTATTTCTAACCATTCCAGTGTTATGCTCTATAGTTTGTCCATTGACATAATGTAAATGGATTTAATTAGGAAATATTGAGTTAACCATTGTTAGTAAACTGTTGGTTTAAGTATTTTTAATTATTCCAGTTCTACTTTGAATATCGATAGAATGCAGAATATGGGTGTACTTGGTAGTAAATTGAACTTTTTCATATAATTTTTTTGCTGCCCGTAGCAACGCACGGGCACGATCCTAGTTTTCAATAAAATTAATTGTTTTTCTCTCTTAAAATTTAATGGCTCAGATTTATTTGAAGTCTTACCTCCTAAGAGGTAACGGAGTACGTTAGCAAAGCCCTCTTGTGATACAATGATTTTTCAAAACTACAACATCCAATCAAAACAGACCATTAGCTGGATTCATCAAAACCGAAATCATTGACAGAACTAATGTTTGGAAGAACATATATCGACATCCAAATCACAAAACTGCATGTATCCATCCGCCAGGTGAGGGCAGCCCCTCATAATTAAGGATTGGTAGTGGCTGGATTTCTTGTAAATTTATTTCAAACCGAAATTCAGATTTTATGCTATTTTATAGAAAATAGAAATACTTCATGATGATGATGAATCATCAGGTTAAGATCGATCTAAACCAATCCGTTTTTTCTATATACATACGACATGCCAACGGTTAAACAACTTATTAGAAATGCAAGACAGCCAATACGAAATGCTAGAAAATCGGCCGCGCTTAAGGGATGTCATCAGCGTCGAGGAACATGTGCTAGGGTGTATGTGCGACTCGTTCAGATCATGAGTTCAAACAAATAAGAAAACTTTGGAAGTATCCATGATCGGTACCAATGAATAGGATAGAGGTGGCGTAGACTCCTTTGTTCATCATGATGTTGCCTTCCGTCTGAAGAATACGGAGCTCGTTCAAAGCTTTCGGCTAGGGAAAAGGCGTCCTCATTCTGCCTCACCTCCCAAGCCTCATCTGATTCCTCAGGCTCCATTTGCACAAAAAAAAAAAAAAAGATTCCTCAGGCTCCTTGCATTCATCCGCGCCGTTTTGACAATTTTCCATTGCTATCTCACGCATGATCTGATCAAACTAAAACAAACTGCATATAGATTCTTAAACATTTCAGCTGCCGTCACACAAGGACAAAATATCTGAAAAGTTCTACTGGCATTTTATGATGTGAGCAGAGCACTCTATTTCCTCTAGAAGTAGACATTTAAAACAAAGGATGCTTTGCAATGTCTAAAAACGGAATTCCAAAGAAAGTGTTATTGATGCACTAGTATCCTACATATGTATAAATTTTCAAGCACAAATCAATTCTAGTTAAATGATGACATCACAAACAGAAACAGACACTGTATTTGTGTTCGCTTTAATTGAGTATCAACATTTCTTTTGGAAGCTGAATTTCAAAGGAATGCTCCAATCATCTTTTGCAATTTACTTTTCAGTACCAGTAGTGATCAGTCTCAAATCACAAGTTTAGATCAATCCAAAGCAAAGTTGGCACCTCAGTTCCAGTAGACTATGAGAGAACATTGACCATGGTCAGGACTCAAGAGTACATACAATTGGTCAGAAATTAAACAAGAGCAAACAAAACACACAAATGCATGTATTCTTACCTGTGGTGGATATTTTTCCATCATAAAGATAATACATCTGATGGCAGAGGCGCACACAGCACACGGCTCATCAAAGAGTAAATTTGCTCCGTGCCATCCCAAATATCAATAGAATTGTCATCCTCACATGTGAGGATATTCTCCCATATAGGAGGCCATGTCACCCTACTTCAGGTAGACACTACATATAACACTGAAACGAACCAGATTTCCAAAACTGGAAACCCGATCCTCTGCGCCTCTGTGATAGTCCCAGGAAGTGGCTATCACGCGCAAACCCTGTCTCAAGTGGTACAAATCCGTACAACACAAGAAAAAGGGAAAATTACATAATTTTATTAATACATTAGAGTACAACATTTCGGCATAAGCCCGGTACAAGTCCAACAGGACTAAACAAGAAAGGTAAAACATCTACGCAGCGGATCTATCGAAGCGAAGCGTCTCCAGCTCCACAGGCAAACTTGAGTGTAGGACCAGCTCTACTCTTCCCATCCTTCATCGTCGATGTCGTAGTCGATCACCATGTCTGAAAGCATCACCATCTACCCGATAAGCGGGTAGGTCATGTCAGCTTCCCAACAAAGAGCAAAAGCGGTGGATGAATTCTAGTATGCATGGATAGGCCTATATATGGCTGTAGTAAGTTTATGCAAGCAGCGGTATCAACATCAAGGTAAGCGGTATTGCTGAGAGGTCACCATCTCCGAGGAGATCCACACCTCTGAGGCCAACGCCTCCGGGGTCAACACCCCAACCAAGGAAAGTACACCAAAACACTGGACTTCAACCGAGTCACAGCATCCCACTCTCATCTGCGATGTGAGGTCACCAACTCCTACCTCACACCTCAACGGCACGAAGCCGGGCTCACACACTCGGGGGAGAGAAGCAGCACAAGAAGAGTCTAGCCAGAGTAACAGACCCAGGGGCTGTCCATACCAGTGGACACGGACTATAGCTATAGGTTTAACACTCTGCAGAGGTTGTGCAACTGGACCCGCCGGATAGGGCAGAAACGGTGGCCGCCGTTCCACATCCCTACCTAACGACCGAAGACCTAGCAGTGGGTGGCACTCTCCTGCCTCTCCAAGCCTGACTCGTCCTGAACTGGGGCGCGAAACTTGCCAGCAGGGCCTCGGAGCTGTGAGACCATCCCCGGAGGAGCCGGGGCGACGTCTACTCGGGGGGTATAACCCGTCCCCCTCACACGACCACACCGGTCCGCCTACAAGCTGAGTGCCAACCACCAACTAGTTCTCGGACCGAACCCCGCCCATAACAAGGTGAACGGTTTGTACGAAAATAGCCCAAAGATCACGGTTAAATTGTCGATCGGTCCTTAATTGCAAAGAGCGAGCACTCACCAACTCCATCCGAACGACACGCCGCTGGGGCGGGAGGCCAGGTCGCATCCCCCCCTAGACAGGCGTTCACAAGTAACCAAAGTGGCTCGCTCCCGCGGTAACACGTCAAGGATACACACTCACCCAAAACACACGCTAGAATACCAAGATATCCCAATCTCGGTCCAAACCAGAGATCCATCCATATCACGAAACAGGTAAACTGTATGGGTAGTAAATATCGGGGACTAGCTAGGGGTCTGTAGCTAGTCCCAAAGGTAGGAAGTTCAAGGAACAGGGTATATCAAATCCAAGGCATGGATAAAAGATTGTCTATGCATTTCAATCATCCAAAGCATCATAAATAAAGCACTAGCAACTAAATAGCATGCATGGGATCTACGTGGTCGGGAGTGACATGACACCTGCGTGGTAGTCGTCGTAGAGTAGTAGAGGTTGGGCCCTTCCTTCAGGTCGAAGGTCTTTCCAATCGTCACAGCTCGGGTCGTCGTCGCAGCTCGGGTCTTCAAACATGATCACAAGCCTACACGAGATGCGACGCGGAAATAAATAACGACAAGCATGTAGGCAATAACTCCAAATAACATCAATTAGAAGAACCAAATAAAACCGAACTAGCTACAAGCAACACTTGTATAATTTAAGGAAATCAAAGTAATTAGTTCTATTTTAAAATAGTTTTAAGCTACTAGCTTTATATACTAGAAAACAAGTTAGAGAGAAGGGTTAGTTCAAGGTTGGGTTGCCGATCAAAGGCTAAGGGCCTTGGTGATTGCGCCTGCAAGGTATTAGCGCAACAGATAGGTGCAACAAAGCGGAAGCTCAGAGGATGAAGAGAGAGGAGTAAGGCGAAACGAGTTAGGCAAGGCATTATCAGAACAAGGTGTGCGGTGGTAGCACCGAGAGAAGGAGAGGATCGACTCGTGGTCGATAAAAAGGGTGGTGATGCGGTAAGGCGTGCTCGGGGGCACGGTGGAGCAAGTCCTAGCAATACGACGATAACCATAGCGTAGTAGCTAGGTTGCAACACGGGGTTGCCGTGCTTGTAGCAGTGGCCACTGCTCATGGCACGGCCGTCCATCACGCGCGGCCTTCCGGGTTACTAACGCTGGGTACGCCGCGTGCTACACGGCTCGATGCAAGGCAGAGAGAGCGGGTATGCGGGTTGCGGCACAAGGCGGTGGAAGCAAGGAAAACAATGAGAACACGACTCGGGGAAGTATTCGTGTCTGCAACACGTCAGTGGCTAGTTGCGGGGCTCCGGCGTCCCAGACCCACAATAGCGCAGTGGCGGTAGCGACCACGAATCCTACTCCAAGTACGCGGGCAAAACGGGGTTTGGTTCAAGGGCAAGAGAGGATAAGGGTAGGGTAGCAGCGAGCACCTCGAAATTATGAAACCAACGCAAGTGGTTTCATAATTTTCGGAGCTCCAGATAATTAGTTATGAATTTTTAAAGAAAAAAGAATTTATAAAACATTTATTAAATCCTTTTATTAAATCAGAAAATAATTTTATTACAGTAATGCTGACGTCAGCATGACGTCAGCGGTCAGCAGGTTAGTGGGCCGAAGTTGGGCCCAAAGTGGCAGTGGGCCGGATTCGGCCCACAGGACTTAGCCTCCTGGGCCAAGAGGGCAAAGTCTGCTTGTTCTCCCTGGATTAAAAGATGAGTCCACCGAAGAAAAGAAAAAGGGCCGAGATGGGCCGACTTGGGCTGCGCGGCCCACAGCTCTCCCGATCCCGCACCAGAGAAGTCTGGTGGGGATCCCTGGAGAATTCTGGGGTGCGAAGGCACCCCTCGCCACGCGTTCACGCGCGCCGGCGTGCCCCGGTGTGAACCCGGCGGCGACGGCGAGTGGCGTTCGTCGGCGGTGAAGGTTCCGGCGTTCCACGAAGCGGCGCCTGGGGCTCGCTAGGGGCACGTGGTCCTCCCTGCGCAGCCGCAGCCCCGGGGGTGGAGCTCTTGGGGCAAGCGCGGGGCTCGGTGCAGCGGCGCTCTCGGCGCGGCGCCGTGGCGTCGCGGCGAGTCGGCGTTTGCACGGTGCTAGTTCAGCAACAAGTCGACAACGAGCGCACGTTCAGGAAGAAGAGCCAAGTGACGAGATAGACGAGCACGAGAGCACTCTCAGCTCGGGTATGTGCGCGAGCACAGGGGCTTCCCTGGCCGCGACATGGATGACCGGCGTGCGAGCACCTGGGAAACCAGGGCCGCGGCATTCAGAGCGAAAGCGAGACGGCGACGGGACCTGCTCAAAGACACATGGCACGAAGGCCAGCGCACACAGCGATTCCACAGCCCACGGTTGGTGAAGACGGCGAGGCCCGGCGCGGCGCGGGGGAGCACCACGGCGGCGCGCTCGCGAAAGGCTTGGCGCGAAGGCCGACCGATGCATCACAGGCAGCAATCCTGCAACGAGACAGACGGCACGAAGGCCGGGTTCACAAGCAAGGAATGGACGGCGACGACCGGCGCGGCGTTGGGGTTCGCCACGTCGGCGAACGCACGAACTGTGCACGGCACGAAGGCCGGCGGCGCGGCGCAGGGGCGCGCTCCCATGGTGGAGAAGAGGAGGTGCGGTCACTGGCTCACCGAGGTGCGGAGGTGTAGACGATGCAGTGACGGCCGCGGCGGGAAAGTTGTCGACGACGACGGCGAAGTGCGGCGGCGACGCGTCGTGCTCCTCTGCTCCGGTTCCCACCCGTTCGTGGACGGCCTTCCTCCGGTCACGGACGGCTCCGGCTTCTAGGCCCTCGACTCCGGTAGGGCGGCGCGGCGGCGACGCGCGCGCAAGCTTCCCTTCTCCTTTCCTCCCCTGTTTTCCCCCCTTCTTCCTTCACGGTGACGAGACAGAGGAGCCAAAGGGGAGAGACCCCAAAAGTGATTTGGTTTGCTCCAGGGCCTCGCTTGGGGGGTTTTGCTGCGCGTGGTGGTCACGGCGACAGGGAATCCGCGTGGGCCAGGGCTGTCCCCTCTCCTTGCCTTGGCAGCGAAGGCGCAGCGCGGAGCAGAGGATTGGGGGAGAAAAACAGAGAGCGGCGATGGATTGGAAGCGAGGGAGAGGAAATCCCGATTGGGTTGATGTGCGCGGGGCCTTGGATGCTCTTGTCGGGCAGCGGCCGCGGCACGGAACAGGTGGAAAAAGCCCAGGGTGCCCTTGCCTTAGCGGCAACGAAAAGGTGGGGCGGCTGGCGCTCGGCCGTGCACCCGTGAGCGGGGTCAGATGCGAAGCAGGGCAAAGAGGGGATTTCCCCGGGCGGAGTGCACGAGGCTGAGACGACCGGGTGTGGGGTCCAGGATGGGCGCGGCGCGCGGCCGGCTCTCGACAGCAGACACACGCGTGCGACACGGTGAGGAGCACGGGTCGGGATGAGAAGGAAGAAGCACAGGGCGTGCTTGCGGGGCTCAGCTGGTGGTGAAAGAAAAGGAGTAGAAGTGGCTGGTGGGCCGGTTGGGCCGTGACGCTGGGCTGGCTTGTTGAAACTGGGGTGGTCTTTAGACCCGGCGAAAAGAGAAGGGACCTCGAGTGGACTTCGTTGGAAGAGATGCAGCCCAAGTCAGCTGTTAGAGTTTAAACAGATTTTGAAATATAGTTTGATTATAAGTTTGAATTTGAATAACTTTCAAATTCAAAACTTCACACAATAGTAAACCAAATAAAATCCAAGAAAATCCACATCACATTTATACCATAATTTGAAAATAATTTTTATATGGTTTTATTTTATATGGAATTTGACGTGAGAGCTAGAAATTTAGGATAAAATTTGGTAACACATATGTTCAAACAAAAAGTTTTAAATTTTCGTGAAATTTCACACTTGAGAAAACATTCAAATTTCTGGGATGTTACAATACTCACTGAGATTCTATTCAAAGTCACAGATTAAGGAACCCGAGCTCAGAACTCAGATAAATGCATATAAGGTCACCTTGACTACATGGTAAGACCATTAATCTGAGCACGTTTGGGGAACAAGACACACTTGATCTTGGCGCAGTGAGCACGTAGTTCGTCATTGACATACACATGGTAGCATTTGGTGATGTCGAGGCACTCAAGGTGAGGGCAGCCCTGGATGATGGCATACACTCCTCATTGGATAGACATCTCCCTGCCATCTGAAGAAACCGCAGCTTGTGCAAGCTCTCTGCTATGGCAAAAGCCTCTTCATTTTTCCTGGCCTCCCATGATTCGTCGTATTCCGTATCTACCCCGCTTATCCACATGGATGGTAAAGAGATTCTTAGACGCTTCAGGTTTGGGTGCACTCTACCAATATGCCTGATAAGTTCTGGTAGCATTTTTTGGTATGAGAACTCTATCTCCTCCAAAATGGGACATTTAGATGCAAACCTACTCAATTTTTGGGTCCAAAGATACAAACAATTGGTTAGTTGTATGCTCTTCAATGAATTGGCCCTGCAGAGTGAAGCACAAAAGGGGACAGGTGATTAATGAATTGGACAATATGATGTAACTGCAGATTAGCCAAGTTGTAAGCATCGTTCTAGCCACAAATAAACACACTGAACACTTTGCCCCACAGAAGACATTTTCATGTGTTGATATTCCCACAAGTTAATGTACCATCCATAAAACTACAAGTTTTGGGGCATTTTTCTGAAAAAACTAACCAGCTTTGGCAATCCTGAGCCTATGCAATTGCTGCTTGCATGTTGAATTTTCAATTGGTGGCTGAATTGGTTTGATATAGCACGGTTCCTTCAAGAATATTGCTATAGGCTAACAAAAAAATTGTGATAAATGGCTTATAGGGGTTTGGAAACAGCATATATAGGTATTAGGTGGTGCTAATGATGAAAAGTAGTACCCATTACAATAAAGAAATATAAAGACTTGGGGAGGCCAGATGAGCAAAACTTCAAGAGATGAGGATACAATATTACTGCATAAATCTTCCTGATACAAATAATCACACTACACAATTTCCCCACTTCCGACCAAATAAGAAAGTTTCATGATCATCCCTAGTAGTAAACAACTAGCATGCATACACCCTTCCGTATCAATACAATTTTTTTTATCAATTTAGTTTTCATAAAGTCTACCCAATTGGGAACAGCCTGAGCCCATGCAATTTGTTTGTTGCATACTGTGCAAGTAGTGGCCAACTTGGCCCGACATAGTATGGTTCCTTCAGGAAATCACATTAGATGGAAAAACCATGGTGGGCCAGGTTACAGGGGTTATAAGCAGCATATACACTTATTCGTGGTGCAGACAAATGTAGAGTCCTGAGGGGTACAGAGAAAAATAGATGACTTGTGAAGGCAGGGTAAAGATTGTCCTGACAAGCATAATACTGACATGATGAATATATCACATCACTGCAAGGCTAAGTAATACATCACATGCAGCAGCAAAAATCTGATACTCACACATGCAGAGAAAATACGTCAAGTTCCAAGAACTGAAATTTAGCATGACAAGAACAATACCTGCTCTCAATGTAATCCAAGAGTTCACTCGTAACAAACAACTGAGCCCTGAATGATTCCATTTGTCCGTCAGAACGATCTATAGCCACTTTGGCCATTGCACATAAGATCCCTGGGTCACCGTAAACCATATTGTTAATCATCTTGTGGTCCGCCATGTCCACAAAGCGCCACAGTTCAGGGGACTTTGCAGCTGCCAACCAGGAGCGGCACACGAGTCCTGCACCCATCAGGATCTCAATGGTCCCAAGCTTCGTGAATATTGTGGAGAGAGCATCAAGTGGAAGCTCAGACCAATCCCTAACAGTGGACACAGTCAATAGGCTCAGCTCCATATCCATTGTGCAGAGTAGTACCTGAGAATGAAGGCATCATCATTTCGTCAATGAAATGTTATAAATTAAGTAACAGACTAACAGTACAGTTCTAACTGACACGAAGAGACTACGCACAAATGCACATTCATCCATGATAACATCAACGATAACCATTGAAGCTGTACGATATGACACATTTCAGATCAGCCCCTCTACTGATATATTGAAATCCCAGCTGATAGTGCTACATTACATTTGCAAAGAACCTATCAGAGCTTGTGTCGTCAACACAGAAGAAGCTCTTCTGCAATACAACATCATACAATTTAATAAGAAAATGATCTGGAGATCTGAGATCACCAGATGATTTACACTCAAGCAGCTTCAACTTTGCAGTAAATTGTTATGCTAAGACCTCTGTCCACACAGAAGAAGCTCTTTGGCAATACAACATCATACAATCTAGTAAGAAAAAGGTCTGGGGTCATCGGATGATTTACACTCAAGCAGCTTCAAATTTGCAGCGAAAAAAAAAGACTCCTATGTAACGCGAAGATCTGATGGGGAGAAAAAAATCTGCTCAGGGGAAAAGAGAACTTTTTATAGAAAAAAAAAGTAATTCCAGGAGTTACAATACCAATGTACTGTAGTAGACTAAAATTCACAAGATGCACACACAGCCACTGAGCCACATTCATCTCAACGAAACAAATGGAGGACCACAATTGCAAAACAAGCAAGCAACCACGAGTAAACGAAGATTCGAGAAGGGAAGCTTGCGATATTCGTAGCGAACGAACTGGGATAGGATTCGGAACCGAGACGCCTGTCTGCGGCATGGCCAGGAAGTGCTCGAAGCAATTGCTACCTTCGAGGCTTCGACGGCGCCCGCGGGGATTCAGATCCTCTGCAGTCGGCTGCAGAGGCTGGCGTGTGGGCCCGACGGACGCCAGGGCCCGCGTGCAGTGAGAGCTGCACTCTGCAGTCGACTGCAGAGGAGCTTCTCCCGCCCGCGGTGGCGGCGGCGGCGGCGGCGGGCCTCAGGAGTCAGGACAGCTGCGTCGGGTGAGTAGGGTTCCGGCAGCCCGACGCGAAGCACGGGATGGGTGGGTTGCATCGAAACCGGGGGCTAAGTTGGGCTGGATCGTACGGCTCTCAATGGACCTCAAGGCTCAAACACTGTGGCCTAGGCTGTGAAATCTGCCTGGGCCAGATTGAACTTCGAATCCAACCTGTTTATGTCCCCTTCTTTTTTCCATTTTATCTTCTATATGAATTGTTGTATTCTATTCTTTTCTATGATTTAGCGAGTGATAAAATAAAAGCCATGCGGTCTGAATTTTGAGGTGTGCTGAAATTTGAGAAAATTGAGTGATTTTTTCTGAGGTTTCTTGTGACTCTCGAATGAAAATCTGAATATGTCATATGTAAAATGTCAAAATTAGTTGTGCAGAAAAGTTTATTCAAAACTAAAACAAAACTCGTTCCGTTGTTAGAGAAAAGGTCAAAGGAGGAAAGTATTCTGACCACTATATATACGAAACTCGTTCACACACGGTAGGATTCTTTTCCCAAAGTCCAAATATAGAAATCTTAAAAAAAATGAGTCAAAATGTAAAAATTTCACGGCTGCGGCCTGCGGCCACCTGTGCCTCGTCCAGTCCGTGTGGATGGTTTAGTCTCGACTAAACGTCCACCAATGATTACTGTTGCACTAGCTTCTGGACGCAGGTCTTTATTAGTCTAAGTAATAATACTCCCTCCTTTCGCATACCTAAGGCGTATGCCCGTTTACGGGTACATTAGGCCAGTCTAAGTGGAAATGGTCACGGGGGAGTTTTCAAGAATGACACATCATCTTTACTGTATTGGTTTGCGGGATGACCCACCATCTCTCAATGCACAGAGTCATAGCACAATTTCATAGGTTCATGTAAATATTTAATTCTGCATGTTGGTTGGTCAATTATGCTATAGAATTGTGTCAACTTGTCTCAGTAGGAGGGTCATGGGGTGTCATTCCTAGAACTCCGCGCCGACCCGGGGTCATGAGGATGACCCTGATTTCCTCTCTCTCCTATTAAATATCATGCCATGTCATGTCATCTTTTTTTTTCATATGTGGCACCCTATTTAATGTCTATGACCCTCCCATTGAGACTGGTCTTAGGCGCGGGAAAGTTACCCATGCAAGTAATTACACTTAAATTCTGCGTGTTGGGCGGTTGGAAAGTGTGCGCTTAGAGCAACTCCAAGAGACTAGCTAAAATGACTTGGCTAGTTAAATTTTGGAAAAAATCTCAAAAACACTCTTCCAACAGACTAGTTATCTACCCAACTAGCTATCCTGACTAGCTAAATTTGTTGCCTTGCTAGCTATCTTTGGCTAGTGGTTAGTGACTAGCTATCCTGATTTTCATGAGTATGGCAGGCGGGACCCACAGGTGGTGGAGCATATAGAGAGTTCAGTTTAGAGAGGCTGTTGGATGTCAACCACTTTTTGCTAGTTATTTCATTTTACATGCTAGCTAAATCAGGTTTTTAGCTAGTGATTTTTAAAGAGGCTCTTGGAGTTGCTCTTAAGTTTTCCATACACGCAATTAATTTTCCTGCCCGAGATTTGCTCCTGCTGGGCATTTGTGCGGCCAGAAAATTCTTGATGGACGCGCCGCACTACATGGCTGCATGCAAAATTAACACGAGGTCCACCGATTGAGAGGATTTGTGTTGCTTTTAATTATGTCTTGGTCTCTGGAGTAGCTCTTTGCACGCCAAAGGACATGTACAACGGGCGTCTGCAAGCCGTCTACAAACCGGCATTTTTGCAAAAACGTCCTTCACTCGGCGAGACGACGGGCGCGTCGTCGCCTCACGAGAGGACGGCCAGGGCTTGTGCTCCGAGAACCAACAGACGGGTTCGCCGCGCGTTGTACCTGTCGTCTCCACTTGACGACGGAGTCGCAAGATTTGCTCTGGCTGAATTTCCTTTGACTGAAAAAACAGCAATGGCGGAGGTACCTTGTCTCACTGCGCGCGTCGTGGCCGCCGGTCGCCGGCTCCGCGGCACTTGTTGGCCTCCGTTGCCGAGCTGCGCCGCCTGCTGGACCTCACGCCGCGCCGCCCAAGCTGAGCTGCGCCGCCTATCGGACACCAAGTGCCGGCCACCGAACCTCGCGCTGTCATTCCTGGTTGCTTCTTGCTTGGCCGCCTCATTGAGATCAGGGCCGGTCCTGATTTTTTGGAGGCCCCAGGCGAAACATAAATTGGGGGCCCTAGTGAAACTATGAACATGATGATACTATTGAAAATTTAAAGACAATTCATGGTTCCAAAACTTTCTTCTTCATTTTTATTCACATGGATTGTAACTTAACTTGGGATAGCATTGAACTATTGAAGGTTCCGATTATTTGATGGTTGGGTAAAGACTGATTGATTGTCTGTTTATACAATTAGTGCACAGAGTGTAGGCCGTGGGGGCCCTTGCAACTCGGGGGGCCCTGGGCAGCCGCCCCGGATGCTACAACTACAGGGCCGGGCCTGATTGAGATCAGATCGAAAGAGAGAGAAAGGAGAGTCAACGAGCGAGACGGGAGCAAGACAACAGAGTCAGGGACTCATGGTAGAAATATCTCCATCATTTTACATTGTAGTCCTCATAAAGATGTAAATTACGTAAAGTTCTTTCATACGGGTTAAAAAGAGTATGATTCAAAATAAAATTAACATTTCAGCACACATGTCAGATGTACTTACGAACTACATTACAAAAATTGTACTGAAATTACATTAAATTATTTTATATGAATTAATTTAATATCATGCATTATATCTCAAGTGAGCACAAAATGACTACAAAGATCAAATGTGCACATGATCACCATGATTTGTGAGTCAAAGAATGAATTAAATGTCTTGTAGACAGACAGACGAGTCATTATACAAGCTGTCTGTTGAACTGTCTGTGTGTGTCAAATAGACAACAGTTGTCTACACTGTTGTACTTGCCCTAAAGGCAGTCCCAATGCATGGTTTCCATGGATAGCTTCCAAGAAGAAAAGAGCGTATTAATTACCAATAGAAACTAGTGTTCCCAACCCATAGTCCCGTAGCAGTTTCTATACACAATAAATACTTTAAATGCATCTAAAAACACAATGGATCAGCACAGCACACAGTTGCCCTTCTGCGGCCACAAAACATTTCACAAATCGAGCATTGCACAACACAGTTGACAACATAGTTCTGTCACTCGCACGACACAGTTGCTATTCTCTGCGGACACAACATTTCACAGATCAAGAACTGCACAGCACAGTTCTGTCACTTGCACAACACAATTGCTATTCTCTGCGGCCACAACATTTCACAGATCAAGCACATCATGCCACATTTCACAAAATATAATGTTGATCCATGCAGTAGTCCACAACATTTCACAGATCAAGCACATCATGCCACATTTCACAAAATATATTGCTGATTCATGCAGTAGTCCAGACATTACAGCAAGGAGTTCGAAAACATATAGTCTCATACAGGAAATATATGAAGATGAAAGTCCAGAAAAACTAAAGTAGCAGCATGGTAAATAACAAGCATGGTAAACATAAGAGAATTCATGATATGCATAGTAAAAAAAATAAAGTGGAAGCATCCATCAGCTCAAAAAACAAATCCAGAACCACACGCTGCCACATTCATCCATACATATGTTTCAGAAACCATATAATAGCAGTCCATATATTCCCAGGTAGCAGCCGATAAAAACTAAAGTTCATAAATCCCAGGTAGCAGCCGATAAAAACTAAAGTTCATAAGCTCCAGAAATAAATATTACAGGTAGCAATTGATAAGAACTAAAGTTCATGATAGGTATAGTAAAATAATAAAGTTCATGAGTCTAGACAACTCATGCAACATGTTTTGCCAGGATACATAGGTAGCACATCCAAGAATCATGTAAAGCAATCCATGAATAAAGATAATAGATAGCATAGTAAAATAAAAAGGTGGCATCATCCATCTCTCATGGGAAGGCCAGCATCAGGTCACAGCACTCCGGAGACCAACATCTGCAAGGACAAAACAACTTCAGCTACTATACTGTAAACAAATGAATATTAAAAAACATTATTCAGTATTATTTCCACACAAAGATGCACTAGCATGAGGCACCAGAATGACTTGCAATATTTGCACACAAAGATATGTACCTAATTATTTTGGCTATATGTATGACCAAACTTGTGCCAAATATGCTCAATCAAATCTTCTTGGAGTTGTTTATGCACTGGGCAATCACGTAATTCCTTATCTCTGTTAAGCACTTCTTCCATCTCTGGGTTTTCTCTATGAGATGATATTGTAGCTCCCTGCACACTATAGGTGCTGGCTTCCTCATTCAAATCAAGCTGATCCTCCTCTATATCCCTCTCATCTTCAATTATCATGTTGTGAAGGACTATACAAGCCAGCATGATACTCTCAAGATCGTCTTGCTCATAGAGACGTGCTGGTTGTCGCAAAATACCAAAGCGAGACTGCAAAATGCCAAAAGCACATTCAACTTCCTTTCTTGCCCCTTCTTGCTTTTGTGCAAATAGTTTATGCTTATCAATTTGCGGTTCACGTATAGACTTCACAAAAACAGGCCACTGTGGATATATGCCATCAGCAAGGTAATAAGGAAGATTATATTGTCTTCCATTGATAGAATACTCGACCTTAGGGGCTTCTCCTCTCAGCTGCTCGATAAACAAATGCGATTGGTTAAGCACATTGATATCGTTGTTGGATCCGGGAACACCAAAGAAGGCGTGCCATATCCAACGGTCGTGCGAAGCAACTGCCTCTAGAATGATCGTAGGCACACCATGATCACCACGAGTATACATACCCTTCCATCCATAAGGACATTTTCCCAATGCCAATGCATACAATCAACACTCCCTATCTTCCTAGGAAACCCATCACGCTCACTTTTCTCCAGTAAGCGCTCAATATCTTGTACAGTAGGTCGCCTCAAATACTCAGCCCCAAATACTACAACCACTCCCTCCACAAATAACTTCAAACACTCAACTGCAGTACTTTCACCAACCTTAATATACTCATCAAAAGTCATCTGCAGGGCTTCCGGTTGCTAACTGCCTTATAGCAGCAGTGCACTTTTGAATTGGTGTTAGTCCAGGGCGATTCAGAGCATCAAATCTTAAGGTGAAAAAAGGAGACCACTCACCAAGGGCATGGATAATGCGCAGAAACAGAGGCCTCCTCATCCTAAACCTTCTACGAAAGATGGTAGAATTGTAGAGTGGATTCTCCGTAAAATAGTCATCCATAAGCCGCTAATTGGCTTCTTCACGAGGCCTTGCCAAATATCTCCTTGGACCACTGTTCCGACGGCTACCTTCTTCTAGCATCTCAATATCATGCCTCACTTCTGCCATCACTTGATCTTGCAGCTCTTCTAATAATTCTTGCTCAACATCAAATTCATCTTCTGGGTATAAATCTTCCGGGTCTATGCTGTTGTCCTCATCTTGGTGTAGTTGGCGAACTTGCAGCTCGGCTTCTTGTATTGCCAACTAAATGAAAATTTTCTGGACTAGTGTTTGACTGCAGAAAATTGGTAAACCCACCTAGTGGGTACATCCTGAAAAACAAGTGGTGTTCAATGCTTGAAGGAAAATTGTGAATATGATGACGTAAAAAAGTTGCAGCACACAATGTTCAAAGATGTCGGCAATATGATGACAGAACAACAGTGATACTAAACACTGGAAAATTATCAAGTGGTTTGGCTGCTGGCTAAAGTAGTAAAATCATGCCAAGTGCACTGAACTGTACACAAACAATATAATCTAGTGTTAATTATATTATTGGCAGCTTATACATGCACATATAGTATAGTGGACCATGGGGCCTCTGTTCCGGACAGCTTTCAGAGTTTCTTTACATATTTGTGTAAGCCATCATTGTGAGTGCAGTTGCTTTCATCAACCAAATATCTATCTATCTATCTATCTATCTATCTATCACAATATCAGATCTTTACAAATATCTATCTTTACATATTTGAGCATGCATACAAATATATGAGAAGGCTACATCAACATGAGCATGCTAAAATTTGCAGTCAAAATAACATGACAGTCACAAATTAATCTATTCAAACAATGGCTCAATAATTCAATGTCGAATAGATGAACCCAGGAAAAGCTAAAATTTGCACAAAGAAAATACAGTGCCAAGCTCAAACTGTAATTTTACTAAGTTCTTTATTTTTCAGTCTACTGAAACATGAAGGTCTATTCTTTTCATATATGCAATTCAAACCAATTATCATATATCCTGTATTTACAGTTGAAGGCATTCATAGATCATATCATAAAAAGACTCTTGTGTAAAAAGAAAATCAGATTGGTTCTGATAGTCAGAGCTTCATGTCCAAAGAAAATCAGATTGGTCCTGTAGGACTTAAACTTACCATGCAGTTATATTTAATTACTCTACCTTATAGCTGAATTTGTCATGCCAAATGTCATCCCTAATTCATGTTCAGGCTTTGTATGGCAACTAACATTTATAGTTGATATGAAATTGAAATAATAAATAACCCCATGGCTATGTTAAACCAAGAGGAAGGTGCAGATATTAAAATTTCTCACACCTTTCTTTTCCATGCCACAAATATGAGGGAAGCCATCAAAATTCGATCTAATGACCGTCAATCAAAATAACATGACAGTCACAATTTAATCTATTGAAACAATGGCACAATGATTCAATGTCGAATAGATCAGCACAACACAAGCTAAATTTTGCACAAAGAAAATACCCTACCAAGATCAAAGTAAACATACCCTGTGTTGGAACCCTTCGGAGAGGAACTAGTCCACCACGCAGGAAAACCGATGGATTCAAGGCTTGGAAGTGGTGGAGTTGATGTTGCAGCCTGGGCGGCGGGAGCCGGAGTGGATCCATCAGTAGGGGCGGCGAAAGTACCAGCGACAAAAGCAGATCGGGCAGTGAGGGCAGCGGGAGCACCCGTGCCTTGCCCTGCCCTGCCTCGCCTGGAGCTCGAAGAAGGCGGCCGCAGTGGATTCATCTCTGCGCCACGGAGCCGGCCTCGGAGACGGAGATTTGTTCCCAGCTGCCGCTGCGGAAGGCGGGGACGACGACTTCATGGAAGCCGGCACCGTTGGCTGCGACTCCCTCCGAACTGGCGCGGCACAGAGTTGGGATTGGGGGTGGATGAATTGGATTTCCAATTTGGGGCCGATTGCTAGGGTTTGGGGGCAGCGATGCGCGAGGAGCGAGCACGGGAAGGGAGGGTGCGGTGGCGGGAGCGATTTGGCGCGCGAGGAGCGAGCGCGGGAAGGAAGGGCGCGAGGGGAGGGCGAGCGCGCGCGGGGAAGGGAGGGCGGCGCCGGTGTACGGGATCCGCTCGGCATCGTTGGAAACAGCGTCGTTTCTCCCCAGTGCGGTCGGGCTGGTTTCCATGCGCATCGGTACCAGGGTCGACGTCGTTTCCTAAGGAGGAAATCGTTTCCATGTTTTTGGCTCTCTCTCTTCTTTACTTCCCTTGACACATCAGCAAAAAGATGAGCTGTCCACAAAATTAATGCACATAGAAACCGCAATAAATTCCCCATTGGGACTGCCCTAAGAAATGCGAAAGGAGGGAGTACCAACTAGGATTAAAAGATTAGTGCGTTCGCGGCCACGTCGATCCAGAGTCTTTAATTTCGGTTTCAAAATTCACTCGAGGCTAAAGGTCAGAACCAAAGATCAATTTTCTACTAGTGGATGTGTTTGAGTTAGAGCATCTCTAAGAGTTTGCCAAATTTTACTTGGCAAATCTTGCATTTTGCCAACTTCTAAAAATATATGTCAAGTAAAAAAAACTCATCTCCAACAGTAAAGTGTTCTTGCCAAACTCATATCTAACAGAGCATCTCCAAGAGTTTGCCAAATTTTACTTGGCAAATCTTGTGTTTTGCCAACTTCTAAAAAGATATGCCAAGTAAAAAAAGAGTTCATCTCCAACAATTTGGCATAATTTACTTGTCAAACCCAGATCTAACTTACATCAGGAATCTTGAGAGAAACAAAATTTTGTTTATGCACTTGCACCTCTTGAAAACTTACATCAGGAACCCTTCTCTATTCACCCTCCCACCTAGTTTGGCGGTTGGAGAAACGTTGATGCCAACCTGGATCCACTACCGGATTCCGAGCCTTCGCCGAGAGCCGGCATCCTCTCGGCGAAGGGATGTTTCCTCACGGCGGAGCCTTCACTGAGAGTTTGCTCTCGGCGAAGGGCTCTTGGCGGACTCCAGCCGGCGAAGGCCCCTTCGCCGAGAGTCGTGGGTCCCCCTCTCGGTGGATGTGCGCCGAGAGGTCACAATAGCTCTCGGCGAAGATAGTTTTTGAAAACAAAAAAAGGCACAGGGGGCCACCGCGGCCCCCACCGCCTGGCCGCCGCCGCCGCACGCCACCACCGCCGCGCGCGCGCACACACACACACACACAGAGGGAGAACCCGGAGCCGGCCACCGCCTAGATCCGCCGCCGCCGGAGCCGGGGAAGGAGCTGCAGGCCGCCGCCGCACGCCACCACCGCCGCGCATACAAACAAACAAACAAACACACACACACACACACACACACACACACACACACACACAGAGGGAGGACCCGGAGCCAGCCACCGCCTAGATCTGCCGCCGCCGGAGCCGGGTCGAGGCCGCACCGCGCCGGGTCGATGCCGCGCCGCCGGGTCGTCGAGGCGCGCGAGGGCCGGATCCACCGCCACCGCGCCTCGCCCCACCGCTGCTCCTCGCCACGAGGTGAGGGCGAGCGGATGGGGGGAGGGGGCGGCACGGCTGCGCCGGCGGGAGGGAGGGAGAGGTGGGAGAGGCGGCGGATCTGGAGGGAGGGAGAGGTGGAGAGGTGGGGGAGGCGGCGGATCTGGAGGGAGGGAGAGGTGGGGGAGGCGGCGGCGGCAGGAGAGAGGAGGAGGCGGCGGCGGGGGGTCGAGAGGGAGGGGGAGGCGGCTTTGGGTTTTTGGGTGGGGGCGCCGGATATATAGGAGGGGAAGTAGGCTAGGTGGGCCGCCGGCAGAAAATGGGCCTCCGGCCCAATGCTGTTTTGCCGTGAGCCCAATAAATAGCTCTCGACGAAGATATTTTTCTAAAAATTTTCTAAATTAGTTAAAAATAGCAAATAAATGCAAAAATTTTCAAAAACTTAACATGACACTAGATATGTTGTGTATTGCTTATAAAAAAGTTGTTGTGGTTAAACTCAAATTTAAATTTCTCTAATGTACCAAATCTAGTGACATTAGTTCAAATTCTCTGAAACTTCTCGTGAGATGTTCCGGTTTCTAAACAGCGTACGTGTCAAAGTGTTCAAAATGTTCTCAACTTTTTACCACAACCTCGACATATGATATAATGAGCGTTCGACAAAATTCGTGATTTTCAAGCTTCATTTGAATTTTATACAATTTTAAAACCTTTCTACGACACGATCTTCATCATGATCAGAGAACAAAATGTTTGAAATTTAGTTTCATTTTGTGTACATGGTCTTAGAGATGTCTCATGAACATGAATCTCATTTTTCCAACAACTTTACTCTATGATTTCATGCACTTGCAGTTCATATCAGACGTCTTCGAAAAAATTACCTAGAATAAAGTAAAATTTTTAAATATAGCAAACAGAGATAAAATTGCGTCAAATTTGAACATATCCTTTGTATAAGTGCATGTTGATGATAAAAAAGTTTGAAGGCGAAAAAGTGATTTTTTTAAAATTTCTTCGTTGAGAGCGAAAAAAACTCTCAGCGAAGAATTTCTTTGCCGAGAGCCGGTCAGCTGGCTCTCGGCGAACAATTCTTCGCCGAGAGTTTTTTTTTGCTCTCGGCGAAGAAATTCTTCGCTGAGAGTTTTGGTCTTTGCCGAGAATTTTTTTTTTACTCTCGGCAAAGAGCTCTTCGCCGAGAGCCCAAGGGTAGGCTCTCACCAAAGAATTTTACTCTCGGCGAAGGCTCGGTTTCCGGTAGTGATCGGCGCGCGTATATTTCCGTGTTGGGAGGTGCGTTTTGCCAAATTTCTATTTTTGCCAAGTTTTTTTGAGAAGCTGATTTGCCAAATTTTGGAAGTTAATTTTTTTGTTTTGTAAAAATTAGACGGATGCCAAGTTTGACGCTGACGATGACGCTCTATTGTGCGAGTGTGGTTCTGGCCAGATGCTATTTCGGATTTCTTAGGTTTAGCGGTTGCTGACTGTACTCCTACTTAATGAAAGTTTGTGATACAAAAAAATCTAAATATTCTTTAGTGACCATTTGCCTTCTCTCCTAAACATTTTATATGCATCACGCGGGACACGCGCGACGTGGATTCCCCAGACTCGCCCACGTCACGCGCGGTTAGCAGAGCTCACTACGTTACGTCATGCACGCACACAAAGGTTGAAAGCCCACCTATAATTCGAGCGCCTTCGAGAAATATAAAGCCAGCCAAGACCCAAGGGCCAACAATCTGGTGCCATGGCGGGCGACGGAGAAGGCAACGCAGCCGGCAGCGGCGCCGTTCACGTCGTCATGTTCCCCTGGCTCGCCTTCGGCCACATAAGCCCGTTCGTGCAGCTGGCGCGCAAGCTGGTCTCTGGCGACGCCGGGGTTCGCGTCACGTTCCTAACGGCCGCCGCGATCGTGCCGCGCGTCGAGGCCATACTGGCGTCCGCCGCCGGCGCGGTGCGCGTCGTGCCGCTGAACCTGCCCCACGTCCCTGGTCTGCCGGCGGGGGTCGCCAGCACGGCGGACCTCTCGGCCGACGGCGCCGAGCTGCTCAAGCTCGCCGTCGACGGCACGCGTCCCGAGGTGCGCGCGGTGCTCGCCGGGCTCCGCCCGGACGTCGTTTTGATCGACTTCGCCACCCCGTGGATCTGCGACGACGCGGCGCCGCTCGGCTTCAAGGTGCTCTACTTGTCTGTCTTCTCCGCCATTTCCTTCGCCTACCTCACCGTCCCCGCTCGCCTAGCCGACGGGCAGCGCCCTTCCGCCCTGACCGCCGCCGACCTCACGGTGGCCCCGGCTGGATTCCCTGCGGCGTCGGCGGTCGCCTCCGTTCCAGCGCACCAGGCAGCGGACCTGACGTACATGTACACCAGCTTCCACGGCATGCCGGCCGTGTACGACCGCGTGCTCGCAGGCGTCAAGGGCAGCGCCGGCTTCGTCATGAAAACCTGCCGGGAGATGGAGGGCCCCTACATCGACTACATCTCCTCACAGTACGGCAAGCCCGTGCTCCTCGCCGGGCCCGTCGTGCCGGAGCCGCCGCAGGGCGAGCTCGAGGACCGGTGGGCCGGCTGGCTCTCGTCTTTCCCGGACGACGACGTCATCTTCGCATCGTTCGGGAGCGAGACGTTCCTGCCCGCCACCGCCGCGGCGGAGCTCCTCCTCGGGCTCGAGGCCACCGGCCGCCCGTTCCTCGTCGTGCTCAACTTCCCCAAGGGCACGGACGCGGCGGCGGAGCTCGGGGCGCGCATCCTCCCGCCGGGGTTCGCGGAGCGGGTGAGGGGGAGGGGGGTGGTGCACACGGGGTGGGTGCAGCAGCAGCACATCCTGCGGCACCGGAGCGTGGGGTGCTTCGTGAACCACGCCGGGTTCAGCTCCGTCGTGGAAGGGCTCGTCGCCGGTTGCCGCCTGGTGCTGCTGCCGATGAAGACGGACCAGTACTTCAACGCCACGCTGTTCGCGCGCGAGCTCCGCGTCGGGGTGGAGGTGGCGCGGCGGGATGAGGATGGGTGGTTCGGCCGTGGGGACGTGAGGGACGCCGTGGCCGCTGCGGTGGCGGCGGGTGGCGACGGCGACGCGCGGAAGTGGAGGGAGTTCTTTACTGCCGACGCCGTACAGAGTAAGTTCGCGGCTGACTTTGCCAGGAAGCTCAAGGAGTTGGTAAGGGCATAAGTGGAAATGATTCGCGAGGAACACGTACTGGCCTCCAAGTGGCATGCAAACATTGTACATTTTTATTTCTTCACAAACAAAAACAAATGACATGTTTGGATGTTTGTAGAGAAACAAAATTCTAACCATTAATTTGCTGTAATACTAGCTCCGTTCTCCATCACTTGACGCCGGCCAACTCAAAACTGAGCTAATGGACGTTAAATAAAAAAGAACAGAGAGAGTATACTCTCTATTTGATGACACGTATTCCCTCCATTTGAAATACGAAGGGGGCATGTTTGTACGAATGACACTGACACAAATTTTTGGTGTGCTTCTGCTAACAAAACTGCAATTTTCCCTTCAATTACTAATTACGACAAAAAAATCAACAGGAGGAGCTAGATGATTTTCCGTTAGTAAGAATAAATATGCATTCAAATTGGAGTGCACGAGTTTGATAGAGTGCAACAGCACACCTTCTAACCTAACGACGGCATGATAAAAAAGGTAAAGTTTCATACCCCAAATATAGTTGTTACATCTAGCTTTTTAAGTTAAAAAAACATCACCAAATCCAGCACTCTAGGAAAAAACACATACTCTCCCGTTTCAAATTATAAGTCGTTTTAATTTTATTAGATTCATAAATAATGTTATACACTTAGATACACAGTATATCTAAATATATAATCTATCTATACTATAAAGAACGAGTTATTTTCAAAACAATTTTCACCAAAAAAATCTACCCCTTACCCCTCACAGGAGGTCCCACATTTCAGTTTAGGCCCAGCAAATCAGCCTTTTTGGAGAACGAAAGGGGGGGGGGCACATTTTTTGATGTTTAGAAAATACTTTTCGCTAAAATGGTGTTTTTTTTTCACCGGATGCTTTTTGACCCGCCTGGCGTACCCACCTATACTAATTTAGCAATTTAGTGTTGCCGACATCCCTTTCCAAAACATACCAATCGCTAATCATTGCTGATTTGCCATAAAAAAATCGACAGCTATTCCTTTCATTTACACTTGAGTTACCAAAAGTCACGTCGATATCCCTTTCCAAAACAAAACAATTGCTAATCATTGATGATTTGCCTTTAAAAAAAGCATAGCTATTCTTTCCATTTACACTTGATTGATTTGGCTTACGAATTACCAAGTCACGTCAATATGCACATTCACGTTGCCTGTTGCCCATGTCCCATTCCCCTAATCTAGCTTGCTATTTCTTCCATTTATAATATTCCTACGTGATGTGCTCTAACGTGAAATTTCTTAACGTGATCTCCTCCTTTCCTTCCATCCAAGGATCCTGCGTAATAGGCCTTCCCCTAATAAGCCTGCTAATATTTCCATCTATTGCTACATGATCTGCTCCAACGTGATCACGGTGGTTCCTGCAGCATCCATAAAATTTTATAAATGCACCCCTGCACGGCTGCACTTGATCTGGGATTGCCGTGCATGCAATTGAGTCTCGCCGGGGAAGCCTCTCGTCTCCACGTACGATCGGTGAGGTTGTCGACTGCGCAGCGTCGTACGATCGCCCGGCGAAGCCACGGTCCACGTACAACGTGCAAGGGCAGCGGCAAGGCTGTCGACTGCTCGTCAGCAAGGGTATCGCGAGCGTCGCCCCGTGCACGGCGGCGAAGCCCCCAGCGCTAGCAGCAGCCACCGCCACGTCGTGAGCCGTGGAGTGCTGTCAACACCAGATCACGCCACGCAAGACACAAGACGCAAGTACGTTCCCTGTTCCCTCTTATCCTAATCTCAGTACCCTAATCTCAAGTATATTATCATCAGGCATATAGTTTCTTCAAGAGTTTAGGTCATGTGTACTGTGATTGCTAGCTATTATCAGGCGTGCTTGTATGTCTATCGATCAGAACGTGGACCGATTGAATGTCCTGCAGGTTATCTTGCTTTAGGCCATGTGATTTTTTTTCACGCAAGGATGTGTATTATATTCATGTCGTCTAACAGAAAGTTATTTGCGTTAGGCAAAAGATGATCCTGGTGGGTTTCTATTCAGTCATTATTCGGTTATCAGTAATATAAGTATGAGTTCCTCTCTATCTCTCTCTAATCACGTGCCAAAAATTGTTGCTCTCTCTCTGGTTGGAATGATCAGGGCTTGGTTAGTGTGGATTATTTAAAAGGTAAATTCATGTGTCGGTGTAATCTATTAGCTTTTTTTTTCCAGGCCACTAATTCATTGAAAGTATAAGCATATGCCATGATCAACATTCTTTTTGTTTCTCTTTGCTTCGTCTCAGTGTCAGCAAGATCTGTCCTTTACATATACGTACAGTTGTGTTTACCGTGATGTATTTTCCCTCACAAACCGCACTTCAAATACCTAACACGGCCTAACGCAGACGACGTTTTGGCTGGTGTTCTTCGTTTCCTTCGTTCCTTGCTGCTTATGGCTGACAATTCACGGCCACGACGTGGTTCCAAGAAGCGAAGGGACCTTGCAGAACCAGATCAAAGTAAGGGTTAGTCAATGCAATTTTTTTAATCGTTCATGCATGAAGATCGTAGGGATCAATATGTGATTCTGACCACATATATATGCAGGTCCATCTAATGGTGACATCCCTGCCCTACGAGTCCCCCTAGGTGATTTGAAGAATACTCGTGCCGATAGAGCTCTGGACGCGAGTGTTCATGATATTGATGAAAGAAGGCAGAAGTGGAGGGATCGGTACGCAACAAATAAGGATCAAATAAATGCTAGAAGAAGGGAGGATTACCAGCGCAAAAAAGCCGAGCGACAGGCTGCCACCATAGGTGTCGACATTTTACCACCAGAATCTTGCATGGGTATAATTCTTGTGAGGTGTCTATGTTACATTCAACATTCATGTACCACTGTGTGTTCATCATTTACCTACAGGTGATGCTCCGGTTACTGGTGGTGCAATCCTTACGAATGCGGCAACAGGTTCGTTACATTCCACATATCCTTATGCTCTAAATTAGTTATCCTAACAATTTATGGTTGAATTCCATTATTCATTTTTAAGAAGTAGATCTGGATAACGAAGGTGTTACATGGCTGTGTCGAAACGATCTGCATACAATAACTCCTGAATGCCACGGTAATTTAATTTAGTTGTGATGTGTGTGCAGCCGAAAGGAAGTTGGCCAAGGGCAGGGAGAAGTCAAAGAGGAAGTACAGCAAAACGACAGATGATGATAAGATTTTAAGGAACGCAAAACTACGTCAACAAAGGGCGAACCGGGCAATTATGTCGGACGAAGTTGAACTGCAGAATGCCACTCCCCACCGAGGTAATTCCTCTACTGTTCTGCCCCTTGGTAGCTGTTGTCATCAGCCATAAAATGTAGGATGAGCCGGGTCTGTTATTTTTTTAATCTAAAGTTCAGTTATACTCGCATTTATGCAATCGTTGATGTAAAAAATCTTCACATAAACTCGTAGATATTGGTGCGTTTGGAACAATGCAATCCGCGGTAACTAATCAGTTTGATTCATTTTCCGTTGCTGCAACTGGCGCTACACCCAATCAAGGTTTGAGATGCTTTCTCAACTATTGCATATATGTTTTATGTTTCTTGCATAGTTAGATGTGTTTTGCTTCTGACATCTGCAGCTTGTCCCCCTGGAACGCACGAGTCCGTTCGACCAGGCGTTGTTACACGTTCTGCAGCAAGATGTTCCACTCAAGGTTTGCTTGTATGTAATTTCTGAATATGAATTTGGATTTGTATAAATACATTTCTATTAATTTGTTTGCTCAGTCACTAGCAATGACCGAACCAAAGTAGTACCACCACTTGGTACGGGTATTTGGGAGCCAGACGATCCTGATATTTCATTAGAAGGTTTGCTCTGGTTATTGTTTCTGAGTTTCTTGACTAATATACTCGTGTCCTATAGAATGTATATTCTCATTCACATTGCAGAGGAGGATTTAGATTGTCACAATCCAGACGAAGGTATGCCTGATGACTACCAAGATGATGATCCGAGAGTGTCCTATGAGAGAGGTAATTAATAACATTGCTTATAGTATAACATTCTTATAATTTTGTGAATCCAAATGCCTATTTAACTTACTTGTTGCTTTTGAATAGTGGTACGTTACAAGACACGTCGGGATCCTGACGTGGTTATTAAGACACGTCGGGATCCTGACATGGTTATTATAAGTCAAGATCCATACCAATGGGTGTATAAAGACTTACCAAAAAACCACCACCTACTGCGCAAAGTGCCAAATTGTGAGTATTGTTGGGCTTTGAAATTCAGTAGTGAAACAGATGGTTTCTGTTGCAGAAAAGGCAAGGTTAATATTTATGTGCATGAGCTGCCAATTGAAATTTGTCGTTTGTTTGAGAGTCAGACAGATCGTGATGTTAAGTATTTTAGAAATAACATACATTATTTCAACTCGCATTTTTCATTCACATCGTTTGGTGCTACCGTTGACCAACGCTTAGCCACAGCCAAAGGTATGTATATAATTCTATATATTATTTTATTTGTGTGATGTCAGTAACTTTATGTTGACTCTCCTTTTTTTTAAATTTAAACATAGGTACTGGGATTTACGCATTCAAGGTACATGGTCAAATCTATCACAAGATTGACCAGAACTTGATCATGGAGATCACGCCACATGAGAAGGGATCACGCCACATGCAGCTGTATTTTTATGACACAGATGAGAGTATGGTGCATCGAAGAAATAGGTCTCCTCATCTTGACCAGAACTTGATCATGGAGATCCTGCGGATCATGAGCACAGTAGCTATGAACCCTTACCTGCATAATTTCAGAATTCTAGGGCAATCAGGAAATATCGAAGAGTATAAGATTGAGTTAAATACAAGCATCTCTATTGATCAAAGGAGGTTTAATGCGCCTGCAATGGACCAGGTAGCTGCGATATGGCAAGATGGTTCGGATGAGCAACGAAAATTCGAGTGGAGTATAATGATTTATGCAAATTCTGGACACGCCACCTTCATACATGGTTATCATGGTGCTATGACCCATTAGCTTACCCGCTCTTCTACCCCGGTGGTGAGACAGGGTGGGAAGATAAAAAGGTGTTGTTGGAAGAAAATCCCGTTCCGCGATTCCCGAGAGTAAAGCGTAAATACACAAAAAAAGAATAAAGGTATGTTCTCTAATTTTTTTAAATATTTATATATAATATTGAATGTTGGTGTTGTTCTTGATCGTATAGATATAGTATAGATAAATAAATATATCTATATATATAATTATAATGGTTCGCAGATGATCCTACCGGCACATCTAATGTACCGCCAGATGGAAATGGTAAAACTGGGAGGAAGAGAAAGACCGTGTCAGTTCAGCCCTTATCAGTTCAAGATTCTGGTAACAATATAATGTTGTTGGCTGGTTAACTAATATTTTTTCGAAGTCCATTTAACTTACTTGTCATGTAACAACTATTGATGCAGATGTGGATGACGAGGGCGACGGGGGTGAAAATGACCAAGATGGTGGTATGTTTTTTCACCGCCTTTCATGCACTTGTATATACACATCCAATTATCTTTGTATTTTCCTTAATACATATATATTGATAGTTACATGTGACCGAAAATATGTATACTAGGTTCGAGGCTCCATGTTAGCGCTCGGGAGTATTATTGTTATCTAATGCAAATACGAGATGGTGTGTTTAATGTATTCTTTCGTGGAGGACGTCTCTTCCAGCAGTGGATTATTGATATGTATATAAAAATTGAATCAATGCGGCTTGATTGGTACTCCCACCCTGATCACCAGAAAGTTATCCGAGCAGATCTGTATCAGGTTAGTGCGAATTATATATTACACGTACCTTATGCAGTGAGTATATACCAAAAAAATTGTGTGGTTTTATCCTAATTTATGGATGCACATTATTTCACAGGGTATTGTAGATTGCTTGGCCCTTGGTGATTCTGATGCAAGAAAGGTTGGTAAACGTATTGTGCTGTCAAAGGATTTTCCAGGTTCCGACAGGGATGTTCATTCACGTTTTATGGATGCTATGGCTTTGCTAGCACGGTATGGGCGTCCTGATTTTTTCGTTACCATGACATGCAATCCATATTGGTCAGAAATTATAGAACAATTGCCACCCGGTCAGACCCCGCAGGACCGACCCGACGTTGTGGCTAGAGTCTACCATGCTAAGCTACGTGATCTTCATGACTTCATGATCGTAAAGGGTCATTTTGGTAAAGTTGCAGCTTGGGCACATGTTACAGAGTTTCAGAAAAGGGGACTACCGCATGAGCACTTTTTATTGATTATGGAGAAAAATTCTAAGCTAAACGGACCTGATGATTTTGACAAGTACATATCAGCTGAGATGTCTGATCAAAGTAAATATCCTGAGCTTCGTAGGTTGGTATGCACTCACATGATGCACGGTCTGTGTGGAACGCTAAATCCAAAGTGTCCGTGTATGATTGATGGCGGATGTCATTTCAACTATCCACGACAGTTTTCTGACCAGACACAGCAAGAGAAAGATGCATACCCAGTATATAGAAGACGGGATGATGGTCAACAGGTATTCATGAGAAACCATTGGTTAGACAGCAGATGGGTGGTTCCATACAATCCTAAACTCTTGATGCGTTACAATTGTCATATCAATGTCGAGGCTTGTTGCAGCATCAAGTCTATCAAATATATATACAAATACATTTACAAAGGACATGACAGCGCTTCATTCTCTATTCAAGTGGGCACGACCGATGGACCTATTGAGATAAATGAAGTTAAGCAGTACAGAAAAGCAAGATGTATTACTGCAATAGAGGTATTCTACCGACTATATCGCTTTCCATTGTACATCATGTATCCACCTGTTCTTCAGATGCAAGTACACCTCCCTGAAATGCATATGGTACCTTTCAATGATACAGATAGCCTTGAAGAGGTTGCTGCACGTGCACAGTCTGAGCGATCTATGCTAACTGAATATTTCAAGATGAACATTGAAGATCCCAAAGCACGTCAATATTTGTACAGAGAATTTCTAGAACATTACATATGGGTCAAGTCTGGTAAATATTGGAAACCGAGGAAACAACGTTTCCATATTGGAAGGTTAGTCTGTGCTAATCCAGCTGAAGGGTGCAGGTACTACCTTCGCATTCTTCTAAATCATGTCAGAGGTGCAACGTCGTAAGAGTCACTTAGAACTGTTAGAGGTGTTGTATGCCCTACCTTTAGAGATGCTTGTGAGAAGCTCGGTCTTATTACCAGCGATGGATCTCTCAACGAGACAATGACTGAAGCATCACATTTTCAAATGCCTTGTGCATTAAGGCGCATGTTTGCTATCATTGTTGTTTTTTGTGAGTATGTTGATATACGTAAACTCTGGGACTATCACTTTGAATCGATGGCTGAGGACTACTACCGCAATTTCGGAGATGATTCATATGTAATATAGCTGGTGCTGAGGGATGTAGCAGACATTGTGCGGTCCATGGGGAAGGATATAAAGGATTTTGGGCTGCCCCATCTTGACGAATCAGGTACCCTTTTCACAGTGCATGTTATATTAATAAAAGATGCTTAAGTTTTTTTTGGTAGTATAGGTATTGATATATGGTACAGAAACATTAATATGGTAAAGTGACCCACTAATACCAGCAGCGGCATACGATGGTGATAAGATGTTTGTTGAATTAAATTATTTACGTTGAGTTAAAATATTTCTTAATTATGCTGTTTCAGATTCTATTTTACGGGCACTATGCTGAAATTTTGCTCTATGTTACAATCATAATTAATTCAACATTACTTATATTGTGCATGATGAATAAATAGGAGACTTTTATGTCGCGTACTATATATACTACATTTTCTTGGTACTGTTTTATGCAAGTTGGTGAAAGTTTATTTAAGATTACATACATAACTCATTCAAATTCCTTTATATTATGGCAATATTAGGGATTATGAATGATGAATTTTTTCACCCAATGTACAGATGCATCGAGAGATTACTATAAGGAGCTAACAGAAGAGAGGAATGTTGTTTTCAACAAGGATGATTTGAATATAATAGGATCATTGAATGCTGAACAACGGTCTGGTTTCGATGCAATTATGGAGCATGTGAATAATAAGAGAGGTCGGGTTTTTTTCATTGACGGAGCTGGAGGTACTGGCAAAACTTTTTTGTACAGGGCGTTACTTGCCAAGGTTCGTTCTATGGGACTGATTGCTGTCGCAACCGCAACATCTGGTATTGCTGCTTCTATCATGCCTGGCGGGCGTACTGCGCACTCAAGATTCAAAATCCCTATAAAACTTGGTGATAATACTGTCTGCAACTTTTCTAAACAGAGTGGTACAGTAGCTCTTTTGCGGACAACATCCTTAATTATTTGGGACGAAGTGGCCATGACGAAAAGACAAGTTGTTGAAACCCTTGATAGATCTTTGCAAGATATAATGGATTGCAGTGATCCTTTTGGTGGGAAGGTTGTTGTATTTGGAGGGGACTTTAGACAAGTTCTTCCTGTTGTGCCACGTGGCACTCGAGCACAGATTACAGATGCAATCCTACAGAGGTCACATATATGAGATAAAATACATAAGATTAGGTTGATGCAGAACATGAGAGCACATAGTGACCCATGGTACTCTGATTTCCTTTTGAGGATCGGTAATGGTTTGGAAGAAAGTGATGTTAATGACTATGTGCGGCTCCCCGAAGACATTTTGCATGAGTACGAATAAGAGTCTATCAATATTCTGATAAAGCATGTGTTTCCTGATCTGAAAGGTAATTGCACGTTATCAGAGTATATGCGAGAGCGTACAATCTTATCAACTAGAAATGAGCATGTCGATGCTATGAATGATAGGATGATCAAACAGTTCCCAGGAGAGGAACAGGTGTATTTCGGCCATGACACAGTCGATGACGACACTAGCAACACCTATGCACTTGATTTTTTGAATTCTATCACTCCTAATGGCTTGCCACCTCATAGCCTCAGAATTAAGAAAAACTGCCCTGTGATCCTACTTCGCAATCTTGATCCGCACAATGGTCTTTGCAATGGCACCCATTTGGTTGTTAGGGGTTTTGGTAACAATTCAATTGATGCTGAGATTGTTAACGGCCAACATGCTGGTAAGCGGGTTTTCCTTCCAAGGATACATCTTTCCCCTTCTGAAGATGTGACACTACCATTCAAGTTGAAGAGGAAGCAATTCCCGATAAGGCTAAGTTTCGCGATGACTATCAACAAGGCACAAGGTCAAACCATTCCAATGGTTGGAGTATACCTTCCCGAACCGGTCTTCTCCCATGGTCAGTTATATGTAGCATTGTCTAGAGGAGTTTCGCGTAAAACGATGTGGGTTTTGGCAAAACCTAACGTCCTAGCTGATCCTTCCGGTAAAAAAATTAAGAACATTGTATATAGAGAAGTCTTGGAATCATAAGATTATTGGGCATAGTATGAAAATTGGGTATGGAATTTGTAATGTGTTGAAGTGTACCATATATACTTTCTATCTCCAATTGTAATTAAATGTCTTATGTAGTAATTTAAGAAGAAGACTGAATCATAAATATTTTAAACACGTGCGTGTTGCACATGCATTTTACTAGTAATATATACGAATCTAGAAAATTCAAAACAACTATGATTTAAAACGGAGGAAGTAGATCACCACCACTGCTCTAAAGTCGGCCGAGGAAAAGTGGAGGGAAAGATTTATTATTTATTTATTTATTTTACATTCAGTGGAGGGAAAGATTGAACATGTGTTCTGCCCCATGGGGCCACACGGCGACCGCCACCTTCATGCAGAGCCCACCAACAGGGATTAGTGGGTAACATAGGATTTTTAGGACGAGCTAAAAAGGTGGGCAAATGTCTCATGTATTCTTAGTTAATTAATTGTAAACAAGAAAAGTTTTCCAATTAGCAAGGAAAATGTTTGACTAATTTTTAATTAATCTGGTTAAGTTCTTGCCGAAAACTCACAGGACGTCTTATATTCACAAAGTGGCATGTAAGAGCATCTCTAAGAGTCTTTATAAATTTACTCTCTAAATCATTATTTAGAGTCATTTACATAAAAATCATCTATATCTTTTCATTTTTCAAAAGCTTTTCTATTTTTTATGCGCACTCTATAGAGTCATTCTCATCTTCTATATTTGACTAGTGAAAAATCCGGAATACAAGAGGTTTATATTTGGATGACCATTTAAATAAGTGTTGAAAGACATTTTTTCATCAAAATCTCTATTTCTACCACGTAGAAAGAACGACGTTGTTAGTGCCCGGACGTCCGTTCCAGGCGCTAGCTGTCGGACGCATCTGGACCGTTGGATTAGAGCACCGCAGCCATTAGATCTAGTTGAGGAAAAAATCCAACCGCAACATGACCCTGTTAGAAAAAACATTGCAACACCGAACGGGTGAAACATTGAGACGCATATGTCGCAACATGAAAAAGTAGCAGATGAAACACGAAAATAACTGTTGCAACATCTATACCACGGTGAAAACATTGAAGCGCAGAGGTTGCAACATGAAAAATCAACAGATGGAACATAAAAAACAATTGTTGCAACATGCATAAAGTTTCGGAACACCAAATAAAATCTGTTGCAACATCGTGGCGTGCTTAACGCAACATCACCCTAGAGCTCGCCGCCGGCCTCTTGCGCCACCGCCCTGGAGCTCCTGCGGCTGCCCTCACCGCCCCCGCGCAGGGCTCGCCGCTCCGGATCTCCAACCCACCGGTGGCTTGGAGCTCACCTCTGCTCGCGCGATGCACCGCCTGTTCGCCGCCTCACGGGGTCCGCTGGAGCTCGCCGCCGGCCGCTGCCTCACAGGGGTCCGCTGCCAGATGCTCCTTCGTGGAGGCCACTGCGCCGTGGCCCTCACCGTCGAGCCGGTGGGAGGACCTCCCCGCAACTGCTTGTCGTCACCCGGCGCCTTGGCCCTGCCGCCTGCACTTGCTAGCTGCCGCGGCTGCTGGACGCCACCATCGCCGCCCCTGAGCCCTGCTAATTTCCGCTCGATGTGGTCAACGGAAGTAGCAGAGGAGAGAACTCGAATGGGTGGTGGCTGTTGTGGTAAAAAAAAAGGATTGCGGAATATGTGGATAAGAAAGGGTCACATGACCTCAGCTGCGTCCGATATTTACCAAGTAATCGGAGGTCAGAGTGGTAGCATTTCCGTAGATAGAATACAGTCACTTGGAGATGCTCTAAGTACATTTTTATCTTCACAAACTAAAACAAATGACATGTTTGGATGTCCGTACAATCTCACAACCAAAACTCTACCTAAGTTCTGCTGCTACAGGAAACTCTTATCTCCCAAGTGTTGTAATAAGGTTTGTTGTGTGCAGTACCTTTGGACACGCAAACAAGATTTTTGTCAAGTGCTTCGCGAAAAACACTCAACAAAATAAAAATACTTGACAAACTTGCTTGTTTGTTGAGTATTTTTTATACCTCGGTAAAGAAGCAAGTTTGTGTACTATTTTTTCACTTGACAAGGAAATAATTTTTATATTTTTTTTGCTATATTTAACTAATTAATTGCATTTAGGATTTTTTTTAAATCAAGTCAAACTTGAACCTTATGTGATTCAAATAATAGAAGAAAATGAGTGAAAAAATATTCATGTTATTTAGCCTAATTTAACACCTTATCCATGAATTGAAAAAAAAATTCTAACATCTTGTACACGAAAACACGACCACGAACACGCGTCCAAATGATTTTAAATTTAAAAAATGCAAATGAAGTATGAAAATCATGAGGTTTGTGAATATCTCATGATATCATACGTGGATGCTGTGGTAAAAAAATTGAGTGAGTTTCACACATTTTGTCACATACAATGCTTACAAATTGAAACATCTACGAAGAAGTTTCATATAGTTAAGAAATATACGGTTAGGTTTATAGGCAAAGCGATGTTGAAATTGAGGTTTGTCTTCTAAATATTTTTTCCATAGATAATAAACAACATAGATTATTTCGTGCTAATTTTTGATATTTTTTGAATCTGTTTGATAATTTTAATTCATTAACTGCATTTGTAAATTTATCAACTTTTTTGACAAAGAATGAATTCACCGTGTGTCCGCAAACTGAGTGCAGCTCAGCTAGCAAAGTTCCTTGTGGTGGAACCAGCCCATCAGGATTCGAGTCCTCAACTCGACTGATGCTCGCATTTTTCTGGATTTATTTCTGGATTTAACCGGCGTTATTCTTCCAGTGGTAGGCTGTGTGCCCGTCGACAGTGAGACGTTAGTGGTGACTTCATCAATCTCGAAGCGTTACCGGCTCAGTATTTCGGAGGTGCTCATAGGAGTAGGGTGCGTGCGTGTGTTCGTAAGGGCGAGTATGCGTGTGTGTATGTGAGCGTCTGCGTTTCTACTGTGTGATTCTCAAAAATAATTGCGGTGTGTCCCACCCCACCCCCTCCGTCCCTCCCCGCCAACCTGGCCCCATCCCACCCCTCCCGCACCACCGCCACCACCCGCAACGCCCTTCCCTGGCCCCACCTCATTCTCTTGGCCTCTCTTGGCCTCTCTTGATCCTCTCCCTCTCTCGGCGCCGGCCAACCTTCTCCCTCCTTTGCCCCTTTGTTGCCCCTCCCCTTCCCCCTCTGTTCGACTCTCATTGGCGGTGAGGAGCAGCGGCGACGACGACAACGGGCGCGACGACTGTGATGTCGAATGACGGATCCGGCTAAGGGGTGGCAGATTTCCTCCTCTCTGTCGCCGACAGCGCTCCTCCCTCTTCTCTATCGAGGGCGCCCCGTCCTCCACTTCGTCGACTGCGGAATCGGCCTCTCCGTCACCAATAGCGTCCCTCCCTCTTTTCCATCGATGGCGCCCCGTCCTCCACTCCGTCGACGGCGGAATCAGCGAAGGGGCGACTGAATCTGACGAAGCGGCGGTTGGATCCAACGAAGGGACGGCCATACCGAAGAAGGGATGGACTCGGCGGTGAGTTCCTCTCCCCTCTCTCTACATTCATGCAATTGTCTCTACATTTTACATTAGTTAACTAACTTGTTCAATAGATATTTTTTTTGAGGTTGTTCAACAGATGTTGATGATCAAAGTTACAGTAAAAGGTCAATGATGTTATGTATTAAAAAACAGAGGAGTATCTATTTCCATCTCTCTTCGTATTTAAGTAATTCTGCAATAGGTACGCATCCACATGACAATTTACAAAATTGATACGATCCCATGACCTTACCACGGCTACCAATGTGCAACCTACAAAAAGAAATCACAACTTAATGAAAATTTTATTACCTTATTAGCTGAAAAGACTGAATACGTCGGTTCGGCCGTTTGGGAACAAATTTTTTTTAATAAACCGTTTGGGAACAAATCGTTGGGGAAGAAGAAACCATTCTTTCCTGAGGGGCTTAATTAGATTTGTGCCATTATAATTATCATAATTTTGAAGAATGACATTACTATTCGACTTACTATGCCAGTGTTATTACAATTCCGCTGTTGTTTGAGATATGCCATTATGTACCTCCAACACCGTCTTAGGCCCACTTGCAGGGCGTATAGGAGGGCGTCGTATTCCGTATGTACCATTTTGCCCTTGAGCCAAAGGCCGCTGACATCACTTCCCCTCTCCTCCTACCTATGACGTATGGGGCCCAATTGTAAGTATCATCTTCAACCTCTCTCTCTATCATCTTCGTCACTGCAACTCCTCTGCTCCCACGATTCAGGCAGGCGCAGATGGCCAGCGGCACCCCGGTGGCCTGTCCTCGAGCTCCTCCGGCGCGCAGGTGAACTCGACCTCCCCTCGTCGGTCGGTCGCCGACACCACGACCCATCGCCGGATTCTACCACTTGCGACCGGTGCGCGACCAGCTCCGATGGGCGGCACCGCCAGCCTCGGCGTGCGCCGCAGCCTGTGTCGGTGTTCAGCACCTCCATCTCCCAGACCTGTCGGCCCTCCTCGAGCTCCACCCTCGGATCCAGGAGGAAGAGCTCGACCGGGGCCGAGGGGGAGCCCCTCCGCCGGGGGTCGGGCGAGCCTGCCGGGGCACAGGGGCGAGCTCCGCCGGGGTCGCGGGGTTCCCTGCAGGCGCAGATGCCCGGGCCGCCGCCGTAGGAGGATGGGCCGCCGGAGTGCCGAGGAAGAAAGGGGGAGAGGGAGGCGCCGCTGGGGCCGGCCGCGCCTGCCCCGTGGCCTCCACACACACGCCGCCCTGGGGTCACTGTGACGCGAAGTGAGGTTGAAGATGAGGGTAAAGAAGTCATTTCATCTCCATTCTTCACTCCAATACGTCTGCAGGTGGGCCCGATACGGCGTCATGTGTACATAATGACATCCTTCAAACAAGTAGGAAATTGTAATGGTACTGGCATAGTAAGTCGAATAGTAATAACATTCTTCAAAATCATGATAATTATAATGGCACAGATCTAATTAACCCTATGTACAAATAGCCATCGGATCTGTATCCATCCGTTCCCCATCCATACGGCCAGTCGGCCACCCACCCCTACCCGAGAGATCGAGCAGCAGAGGATTCACGTCTCCACCAGTACGGTCACCGCGCCAACCTGCTGCCTGCAAACACCGGCACCGCCGTCACCGGTACGTCGCTACCTCCGCTTCTCCACCTTCCTTCTACGCATGATGTTTGACCCCTCTCCCGTACTCTTGCTGTGCAGTGCACGCGAGGTGTTCGACGCATTGCCTCTGCGTGAACTGCGCCGCGCCTCTTCCTGTTTCCTGGATCCCGACGCGTTCTTTTTTTCCTTTTACCTTCATGAGGTTCTTGTAACACTGACGCATGGTGTTCCGGTCTTGTCTTCACTTCTTCTTCTTTTCTGCAGTATTCGCGCGTATGGCGGAGGCGACGCAGCGCGCCGGGCTGCCGACGTCGTGGTCGGACATCCCGTTGGACCTGGCCGGCCGCTTGCTCCGCCTCCTCCCGGCGTACGTGGACCGCGTCCGCTTCGCCGCCGTGTGCCCGCAGTGGCGCGGCGCGGCGCGGCAGCTCCTCCTGCCCCCACCGCTGCCGATCCTGGCGGTGCCCGACGGCACCTTCTACAGCATTCCGTACGGCAAGCGCTTCCGCTTTCCTGGCTTTGGCTGCGCCGACTTCAAGGCCGCCGCCTGTGGCAGCTGGCTCGTCTTCCCGCGCGACTACGGCTGCTTCTTGGTCGACCCCTTTGCTGGGGCGACGGTGAAGCTGCCTTCTCTGTCTCAAATCCGGCTCCGTCCATCAAATGCAGTTTCTGACACACGCATTGACCACCCTTACATCACATGGATGACTCTGATCAATGACAAAAAGCGTACTCTCACACTCAACAAGCTGATCCTGTGCTCGCCAAACCTTGCCGCTGCAACGTTCGGCGATGGACCCATCTGCCAGATTCTGATGTGCCAGCCAGGGGCTTCCTCGTGGTCAGTACGTGCTTATGATGCGTGTATGTCATATGAAAACATGGCATTCTATCAGGGGAAGCTCTATGCCCTTACTGCTGGTGACGAGAGCCTCCATGTTGTCAACATCAGCCAAGACCCAAGCACCGGTGACCCACAGGTCGCTCGAATTGGACAGGTTATCAATGGTGATCGTGATCCCTCGTTCGAAGCTTGGTTGTCTGACAACACCATGCACCTCAAGAAGCTCTACCTGGTCGAATCATGTGGTGCGCTGCTGATGATACGTAGGAAGATTTTTCTGCAGATTGGTTAATGGCTCGGCCATGGCAGGACCGACAATTGAGTTTCAGGTGTTGGAGGCTGACTGGGAGCACTCACGGTGGGTGAAGGTGGCGACACTGGGGGATGACCTGATGCTTTTCCTCGGACGGTCATGTTCCAAGGTTGTCTGCGCTTCTCAGTACGGGATGTCGGGTGACCAAATCTTCTTGTTGGATGATGTATTTGAGAACGACGAGGACAACAGGTTCGTCAATGAAGGGAACACTTCGCCCAGTGTCTACGACATGACAACAGGCGAGATCTCCTCACCGCTGCCCATGGTCTGGAAGCGCAAGATGGTCCTTGCGACATGGCTCTTCCCGTTTGGGCTAAAGTGAGGGTTTGTTACTATGCAATCAGCCAGGTGAACACTTGTTGTCTAGGACTTGTCTTTTGAGGAAACATTGTGGTGGATGTTCCTGTGAAAACCAAAGTAGGACGATGACGGATTATGGGGGGGGGCATAGTTTGGTACTGATCCATGGGCGGTTTGTTTGTATCATCAGAGTTGATCTGTTGCTGTGAACTTTAGCTGTGATGAACCTTGCTTGGTACTAGTTGAGCTTATTTGACTTGTCGTACGTAGGCGTCAGCCAGCGTTATTGGCCTACAAGCTATTGATTGCTCTTTGGTCGTACTGTATTGATTCTTCGGGATTGCTATTCCTTGTTATCGTTTCGGCAGATTCTTCAATCGATTTCCTTCCTTGCAATTGATAGTAGAAAACCTGGCGAACATATTGCTATTTTTTTTACTTGCAATTGACCATGATATAGTCAGGTGGAATTTGTACTTGTATCGACGTAAACAAGACCTACAAAGCACAAGGTCATTTTGTCCCAACTAAAACCAGCCAAATGCACACCAAAGTAGAAGGCTTATCGGCAGATACATTTGCTAGACTGACCACAAGCATCAGGCGGTGGTCCTAAAATTAGAAGAATGAGAAGAACTAGCAACCCCCTACAAGTTACTACGGGCACGTATTCAGAACAGTTGAACAAGGCATAAGCTCAATCACAGTAGGCAAGTAATCAAACAGATTTTAGAAGTTGAATTTTAAAGGAATGCTCAAGTCATCCTTCGCAATTAACTTTTCAGTACCAGTGACCTGTCTCAAATCACATGTTTATTTGATCAATCCAAAATGAGGTTGAGCACGTCAGTTCCAGTAGACTATGAAAGAACATTGACCAATATCAGGGCTCAAGCAGAGTACATAAAATTGGTCAGAAATTTAACAGGAGCAAACAAAACACATCGGCGGAAATGCCTCTTCGTTTTTCCTGGCCTCCCATGATTCGTCGTATTCCCTATGTAACCCGTTTAGCCACATAGTAGATGGTAGAGAGATTCTTAGACGCTTCAGGTTTGGGTGCACTCTACCAAGATGCCTGATAAATTCTGGTAGCATTTTTCGTATGAGAACTCTATGTCCTCCAAAAGGGGACACCATTTAGATGCAAACCAACTCAATTTTTGGGTCCAAAGATACAAGCAATTGGTCAGTTGTATGATCTTCAATGAATTGGCCCTGCAGAGTGAAGCACAAAATTAAAGGGGACAAGTGATTAATGAATTGGACAATATGATGGAACTGTAGATTAGCCAAGTTGTAAGCATCGTACTAGCCACAGATAAAACACACCGAACACTACTTTGCCCCGCAGAAGGCATTTCCATAAAACTGCAAGATTGGGGGCATTTTTCTGAAAAACCTAACCAGCTGGGGCGATCCTGAGCCCATGCAATTGCTGCTTGCATGTTAAATGTGCAATTGGTGGGTGAACTGGTTTGACATAGCACGGTTCGTTAAAGAATACTGGAATAGACTAACCAAAAAATGTGCTGGGGTGGCTTATGGGGTTTGCAAGCAGCATATGCATTAGGTGTGCTAATGAGTAATGATGATAATACTTGGGGAGACCAGGTGCAAAACTTCAAGAGATGAGGATACAATATTACTGCATAAATCTTCCTAATACAAGTAATCACACAAACATTTTTCCCACTTCCCGCCAAATAAGACAGTAACATCCCTAGTAAACAACTGTTCATACACCCTTCTGTAAATACAATTTTTTCTCAACTTATTTTTCATAAAGTAGATGACTTGTAAAGGCAGGGTAAAGATTGTCCTGATAAGCATAATACTGACATGATGAATATATCACATCACTGCAAGGCTAAGTAATACATCACATGCAGCAGCAAAAATCTGATACTCACACATGCAGAGAAAATATGTCAAGTTCCAAGAACTGAAATTTAGCATGACAAGAACAATACCTGCTCTCAAATGTAATCCAAGAGTTCACTCATAACAAACAACTGAGCATTGAATGATTCCATTTGTCCTTCAGAACGATCTATAGCCACTTTGGCCATTGCACAAAAGGTCCCTCCGTCACTGTTAACCATATTGTTAACCATCTTGTGGCCCGTCATGTCCACAAATCGCCACAGTTCAGGGGACTTTGCAGCTGCCAACCAGGAGCGGCACACAAGTCCTGCGCCCATCAGGATATCAATGGTCCCAAGCTTCATGAATATTGTGGAGAGAGCGTCTAGGGAAGCTCAGACCAATCCCTATCAGAGGGCACAGTCAAATAGGCTCGGCTCCACATCCATTGTGCACAGTAGTACCTAAGAATGAGGGCATCGTCACTTAGTTGGTGAAAAACTATAAATTTGTGTGAATAACAGTACAGTTCTAACTAACATAAAAACTATGCAGAAATTTGCATTCGTCCATGATGCAATGATAAAACCATTGAAGCTGTGGGACATGAGACATTTCAGATCAACCCCTCTACAGATATATTGAAATGACAGATAGGAACCATAGTCACTTCGTTCAGTAGTACTTGAATACTTGATTCACTTCCGCCGTGGAACAGGCCCCAGTGCCACCCAGCATCCGGCGGCGCACCATTAGACTATATATATGAAGCGAAGCGGGCATGCAGGAGACAAATGAATAACAACTTGAGTGTAGTGTAGGTAATAGACTCGCAGCAACACACGGTTATTTTGCTAGTACTAATTAATCTTCATAGTCGTCATCGTCATATCTGCAGTACTAATTCTTCAACGTTGTCGTCGTCGTCGCTGCTGCTGCTCATTAGGATCAGAACTGCCGGCTGACACCAGCTAGGAAGCTGATCCTGAAATTCGTAGTCGTCGATTGAGTCTTTGGGCAGTCGGAGCGTCTTGAGTCTACTGCACTTTGCGTGCAGTGCGTTGTACATTCTGATGTTGAAGCAATAGCGTATGTCGAGGGCCTCCAGCAGAGGGCAGCCGTCCAGAATGGCTGCGAGCCTAGCATTGGTGAGGCTATTGCCGACGAGCTGAAGGGTCCGTAGCTCGGCCATTGTTGCTATTCCCATAGCCGCCCTGTTGTGACTCGTGTTGTGTCCGTACCTGCAGATCCTGTTCTCATTCCGTCTGAAACGTGTGAGCTTTGGGCAAGACCTGCCAACAGCCTCGAACACAAACCTCTCGTATACGTTTGAGCAGAGTGAAAGCTCAAGCTCGTTGAGCAGAGGGAACTTTGTTGCTGCTTCGGTGAGTCCTTGGTTAGAGACAACATTGCAGGAGATGAGGCGAAGTGTTTTGAGTAAAGATGCCCTGCAATGATAGCACTTTTATTTATGGCATACTATTTCACAAAAATTTTGAAACAGGCAGCCACAATCGACTATGATAGTTTAAGTTTTGAACTTGCAATTACAATTTACACATACCTGTCCCCTATGTAGTTCAGAAGTTCGTCATCGACAAACTGCTTCCCAACGAACACCTGCAGCAGCCCATCGGAGCGGTCGACGGCCACCTTTGCCATGGAGCGCAGGGCGTTAAAGCCCATCTCTCCCACCAGCTTGTGGCTCGCCATGTCCACGGAGCGCCACAGTTCAGGCATTCCGGCCGCTTCGAGCCAGGAGCGGCACACGAGGCCCGCGCCCATCAGGATCTCGACGGTGCCGAGCTTCGCAAAGACCAATGAGAGTGCATCCACGGGCAGCTCCGACCAGTCCCTCTCCAACAGCGGCGGTGCAAGCTGGGTGCCTGTAGTCCCTACAGAAATGAACCATGGAAACGAGCAGTTAGTAGTTTGCAGTCAGAAAGAAACAGAACAGAAACCTGATGAGGTTTATTCGTCTCTGGGCACCTGCACCTTGGTCGAAGGTGATCCAGCGCCGGCGTGTTCTGTGAGAATCCATCCTCCTCTGGTCGCTCTTCAGATTCTCAGAATTCACTTCTTGGGTGAAATTTATAGAGACATGGCAGGGCTACATTACATTACATTTTATACAAAGAATCGATCAGAACTTGTGCCGTCAACACACAAGAAGCCCTTTTGCAACACAACATCATACAATTTAATAAGAATAAGATCTGGATCATTAGATGATTTACACTCAAGCAACTTCAAATTTGCAGTAAATTTTCATGCTAAGACCTCTCATTTTGCAAGTAAAAATAAAAGGAACTCCTATGTAACGCGCTTTTAGATCTGTTGGGAAGAACAAAATTCCGCTGGGGGGGGGGGGGGGGGGGAATGTAGTTCCAGGCGTAACAATACCAATGTAGTGGAATAAAATTCACAAGGGGGCACGCACAGTCACATTCATCTCAAGGAAACAAATGGAGGAGCACGATTATAAAACAAGACGAGATGCGAAGATTCGAGAAGGGAAGCTTGCGACATTCGTAGCGAACGAACTGGACTAGAATTCGGAACCAAGACGAGACGCCTGTCTGCGGAATGTCCAAGAAAGATGCGAAGCTAACCTTCGACGGCTGCGGCGGCGGTGGGGGCGGAGGCCGCAGGGCAACTGCGTCGGGTGAGTGAGTAGGGTTCCGTCCGGCCGGAGCCGAACTGCGGTCTGCCGGCTGCCGCACCGCACGGGTTTGTTTGCATCGAGACCGTGGGCTCAGTGGGCTGCACCTCAAGGTCGGGCCAGTTTAGTTCTCAAAATTTTCACCAACCACCCGTCACATCAATCTTCTTTCCACTAACTTGGAGTATTAAATGTAGATTAATGATAAAACCCATTCCACGATCCCTACCTTAATTTTCGAGACGAATCTAACGAGCCTAATTATGTCATGATTAGACAATGTCGTGCTACAGTAAACAATATCTAATGACGGATTAATTAGACTTAATGGATTCGTCTCGCAATTTTCGGTCCATTCGTGTAATTATTTTTGTAAATAATCTACGTTTAATACTCCTAATAAACCTTGAAAGGGGACTCAAAAGTTTCAGTTCGCGAACTAAACGAGCCCGTATGTATTTGGAGTTGTATCTAAAAAAAGGGTTAATTAGTTCTATGTCATTATAAATATCGTGTTTTTGAAGAATGTCATTACTATTCAACTAACCGCACCAGTGCCATTACAATTTCCCACTTGTTTGAAGGATGCCATTATGTACGCAAAACGCCACATCGGGCCCACTTGCAAGTGTATTAGAGTGAAGAAATGGGGAGAAATGTCCCTTTTGCCCTCATCTTCAACCTCCGGTCGGCCTGCTTCCTGTTAACACCTCTGCCACGACCTGTTGTGCCCTGTGATTGGCCGCGCCCCCGCGAGCTGCTGCGCCCTGCACCAAGGCCAGCCGCAGTGGAGCTCGCCGCACGAGCAACACGCAGAGCACGCGGCCAGCGCACCGGAGCTCGCTGCACGGGCGGCGCGAGAAGCACGCGACCGGCGTGGAGCTCGTGGCCCCTACGGCGCGGGCTCGTCGGTGCGGAAGGTTCTTCTTCCGACGACCCGATGGACAGAGGACCCCTAGCGGTTCAAATCGCCGGCGGTCTGGAGGGTTAGGGACGGTGGCCAGGCGAGGGAACGGGAGAGGGAGGCGAGAAGATGCTGCGAGAAAGCTCACCAATGGCGGGGAGAGACGGAGGCGTCCGAGATTAGGTGGAGACAGCGGACGGCTTCGAGCTTCGCGGCGGCGCACCGGAGACGGAAAGGCGATAGGCACCGGCAGCAGACCTTCGGCTCAGCAAGAGGTGCTCCGGGTGGCGTAGCTCGGCTCGCGATGTTCGTGGTGGCATTGGTCTAGTGGCGGCGGAAGGTTGAAGACGACTCTGGCGTGTGGGACCCACACGTCATTGAGATGAGAGAGAGGAAAGCAAGGGGCAATCTTGTCTATACGAGAATACACAGCCTCCAATACACCTGCAAGTGGGCCTGATACCGCGTTTAGCGTACATAATGGCATCCTTCAAACAAGTGGGAAATTGTAATGGCACTGACGCGGTTAGTTGAATAGTAATGACATTCTTCAAAAATGTGATATTTATAATGGCATAGAACTAATTAACCAAAAAAAGTATTTGAAGTTCGGTTTTCCCCTGCTGTCCAAAACTGGTCATTCGAGGCCCCTCATCTTCCAAACCCGTGCGTTTTCCCTCCCTCGCCTGTTTGACTGACGTGGGACCCACTCGTCATTCTCTTCCTCTTTTTACTCTCCCCACTGCCCCCCTCCCACCCATTCCCCTCTTTCTCCCCCACCCCGCCACCTCGTTCCCGCTGCCGGCCGGCGGGCCTTGCAGCGCCCTCTCGTCTCTGCCTCCCCGACGCTGGCTGGCCGGCGAGCCTCGCAGCGACGGACGGTTGGGCGCAAGCAGGCGGTGGATCTCCCCTCCTCGGCGCTCCCTCCCTGCCGGCGGCGGACCCGCGAGCACATGGGCGTGGGCAGAGCTCCCCTGCCTGCTGGGCAACCAAGGTCGCGGGCGGGGCGGAGCTCTTGCACAGCGGCGAATCTCGGGCAGGGGTACCGGCGGCCCCCTCTCCTCCAACTTCGAGCTCAGAGCAGTGGCATCCTCGAGCTCGGAGTAGAGGTGGCTCCCTTGGCTTTGTGCTCACCCGGTGCGGTGCGGCCCGGTGGAGATGACGAGCTGGTCGAGTTCCGCGCGGGGGCAGCCAGATACATCCACAGCCATGGCATTGGGCTGCTGCGCCGGCCTCGGGGCGGCCATGGCGGTCCGTGCTCATCCCTCCTCTGCTCCCAGCGAGGCAGCCCCGTCCCCTGCTCCTGACAACGCGGAGGAGCCGAGGTCGGCCAGCTTGCTGTGTCGTCTTCCCTCGGCTCTGCTGGCGGCCCCGGGGCGGAGCTCGTGGACCCCTGGCCGCCGCCGCACGTGGCTGCAGGGCACCCTCCTCCTCGACACGTGGCGCGGTGGCGGTGGAGAAGTGGCAGCAGCGCCACCAGCTACGCTACCGGGACTCCTTCTCTCCCTCCCTCTCGGGCGGCGTCATGGTCCTCATGGAGGTGGAGCGGTGGCGAGCAGCGGCCCGAAAACTACCAGGAAAACTGCCGAGGGAGGGAAAACGCACGGGTTCGGGAGATGAGGGGTCTCGAATGCCCGGTTTTGGACAGCAAGGGGGGAAACCGAACTCGCCAAATACATGAGGGGGGTCAAAAGGACTTAATCCAAACTTTAACCCATCAAACATGGATATCCTATACATATCTCGAAGAAAAAACCAAATGTAACTTCAAGTGTTTGAGATTTGTGCAGCCTATGGAGATCTCGCATCTCTCGCGAGCGCTGCCTACCGAGGTTCAAAGTCGGGGAGGGGGGGTGACCGGTGGTGGGGTGGGTAGTAAGCAGTAGCGACCGACGGTGGTCGAGGGCGATGGGGGTGAAGGGGCATCCCAACGACTCGGCGACGGGTAGCCCCCGACCAGGGCGGAGATCGAGGCAACGATGGTGGCAATAGGAGGAGGAAGGAGGACGAGTAGGCGGAAGATATGTTACTGATTCTCTTTTTCACCTTTTTTTTTCTACATTTTCCATTTCGTCTTCTATAAATTGCTGTAATTGATCCTATTCTTCCCCACTTCGGGTAGTCTATGATTTAGCAAGTGATAAAATACATGTGGTCTGAATTTCGATGAGTGCTGAAAGTCGAGTTATTGTTTTGAGTTTTCACTCTATAATAAAAAATCTGAATACGTAAAATGTTAAAACTTAACTGCATATAAAAAAATTATTCAAAACTGAAACGAAATCCGTACCGTTGTTAGATAAATATACTCCTCGGAAGAGAAAAGCTCAAAGGCGAAATATCTTACAGCCAGCATATATTACGAAAATGCTCCAAGTATATATATGAGATTAATAAAACAGTTCTAAATTATTTTTTGACTCCCTTGCTGTAACAAGCAGTGATAAATCGCTATTCCGAGCTGCTTTTTATAAATCTGACATCGGTGACTCCGTTGGTTGGCTCCGCCCGGTAGGCATGCAAAGTCACATATGCCTTTTCGTCTTGTGCACCCAACAAATATGCACTTATTGTACAAATAAAGATTTTTCAATGAGAAAATTAACCTTTTTGCTCACATCTCATTACCTTAATCTCACACCAGTGGCGCAGAAAATTTATTCAAAAGTTGTCAAAACTTATATGGTTGTTACTTGTTATAGGTAGACACTCGGTAGAGAAAATGTCGCCCTAATAGGATCAGGAAATTGTTTGTAATATTGCACATTCGAGATTCAAACATTCTAATATAGGGAGTGTTTGAATCCCATGACTATTTTTTTAGCTTTTTTCTTTTTAGCTCAAATAACCCAAAAGGAGCCAAACATGTGGGCTATTTTAAAGCTATTTGCAACTAACTCATTCAAAAAAAATTATCCCTCAAGAGATGCTAATTGAGCCATTTGGAGTGGAGCTCTAAATTAAAATAGCTTTTGCTACTTCTCCAATCACCCCCATATTATCGGTACATTGTTCCTGCCTTCCTGGTACAACTTCCAGCATGACTTTGAGGGAATAAGAATCCACAATACACTAATTCCCAAAGTCACCGTCGTCGTCGCTGATGAGATCAATCACATACGGCGGCGACCGGCTAGGAAGCCGACACCAGGCAGGAACCTGATCCTGAATTTCGTAATCATCGTCGGCGATCGAGTCTTCAGGAAGCCGCAGCGTCTTGAGTCCACCGCACTTCGCTCGCAGCGCGTCGTCCACCCTGACGTTGTAGCAATGGCGCACGTCCAGGGCCTCCAGCAGAGGGCAGCCGTCCAAGATGGCCGCGAGCCCGGCGTTGGTGAGGCTGCTGCCGAAGAGGTGAACCGACCGCAGCTCGGCCATGGTTGCGATCCCCATTGCCGCCCTGTCCTTGTAGCTGGTGCTGTATCCGTGTCTGCAGACCCTGTTCTCACTCCGTCTGAAGCGTGTGAGCTTGGGGCATGACCTGCCGACAGCCTCGAACACGAACCTCTCGTCTACGTTTGAGCAGAGTGAAAGCTCGAGCTCGTCCAGCAGAGGGAACTTTGTTGCTGCTTCGGCGAGTCCTTGGTTGGAGACGCCATTGCAGGAGATGAGGCGGAGCGTCTTGAGTGCCAACGATGACCTGCAAATGTAGGGTAGCAGTAGTACTTTTATTGCATATATAGTATTTCAGTTAAAATATGAAGTCTTGTGAAATCCAATCATCAAAATTTTAATTTGGACTGCCAATTATATCGGAAAACAAATCTAGCACCTCCTTCAAAAGATCGATCGTACGTACCTGTCCCCTATGTACTTCAGGAGTTCGTCATCAACAAACCGCTTCCCGACGAACACCTGCAGCTGCCCGCCGGAGCGGTCGACGGCAACCTTCGCCATGGCGCGCAGGGCTTCACTGCGTATCATTTCCACCAGCTTGTGGCTCGCCATGTCGACGGAGCGCCACAGCTCGGGCATTCCGGCCGCGTGGAGCCACGAGCGGCAAACGAGGCCCACGCCCATCAGGATCTCGACGGCGCCGAGCTTGGCGAACACCGACGAGAGCGCGTCCACTGGCAGCTCCGACCAATCCCTCTCCGGCGCCGACGACGACACCGGCGAAGCTGCTGCAGAAACCATGGAATCAAGCACAGGGCTCAGCGCGCGAGTAGTTTTTTGCAGTCAGAAACGAACGGAAGCAGCTTGATGAGGGGCGCTTGCTTGCACATTGGTCGACGGCGAGCCGGCGCCGGCGTGTTCGGTTAGGGTCCATCCTCCTTCCCGGCCTGGACGCTCTTCAGATTCACGGAATTCTCACTTCTTGGCCTTCAGGGGTAGATTTTACAGAGGCAAGGCAGGGTGCGGGAGACCTTTGGTTTTCCATAATAGATGTGCTAATTTAACAGCTTTCAATGGGGAGGTTAGCACGCGAGCTGGCAACCGGCATTGATGAGGAAGATGGATAGGCAAGGCTATTGGATGATTATCTACCAATAATCCAAACATTCCCCCCACCTCTCCACTTTCCTTGTACGCACAGGTATTCAATGTCAGCCACTACCGGAAGTATGCCAAGAGTTCAGGTTTTTGCTGTCAGGCTCACGACAAAATGAGATTTTGCCAACGGCCACGACGAAAACTCATAGCCTTCAGCAAAATATCTATTTGCCGTGAGCTTGAAGGTCGGGTTCACGGCAAAATATCTATTTTTCTGTGTGTGTTTTCAACCGACGGAAAAAACTCTCTTTTGGCCTCAAAATGTTTCCCTAGCTTTTCCATACAACTTTTGATGAAGAAAAACATTATATCACAATTATACATCTCCAAAATATCTACAACTTTTAGTGAGGAAATATTTCAAATTTTCATTTTAAATACATGTTTTCTTTCTTCGATTGAATATTGAAAGGACACTTGTGAAGCAACTCATAGCTATATTTATCTTCTATACCCTAAACTTTTTCTACTGTCCTCGTACAACACGTGGTACTCCATGTTAAAGTTTCATACAATTTTGTATTTTTTTTATATATTTAATTAATTAATTGCATTTCAAGCAATTTTTTGAGGTCAAGTAAAATTTGAGCTGCAAGTGATTCAAATAATAGAAGAAAATGAGTGGTGGAGGTGGCTGTGGTCGTCCGGCGGAGCGGATGCGGCCTCCTCCTCCTCTGCGGTGAGATCTGCAGCGGTGGGACGGCAGTGGCAGCGAACGGCGGTGGTGGTGGCAGGCTGGAGGCAGCAAGCAGTAGGCCCGACCGGCGGTGGGTGCAGCAGCCAACAGTGGGCCCGACCTGTGGGATTTTTTAGTTTTTTTATTCTTTTCAGAACTCCTTGTCAAGAGCCAAACAATACTCATGACACACCTTCGCTTTGAGCTCGAGCTTCTACTCATGACTCAAGGTAAAGAGCTGTTTACCGTGAAATTGTTTGCCGTGAGCCCTTTGCCGAGAGCAACTCACAGCAAACCATTTGCCGAGAGCATTCCGGCATTTGCCAAGTGTATCAGACTCACTACAGATTCGTGGTTTTCCGTAGTAAGCATAGCCCATAGCTTATTGTTACCACAACCCATAGCAATAAGCCTCGATTGGCAAATTGTTACCACCAGTCGATTAGGAACATTATGAAATCAAGAATATTGTCAAGTAATTATGATTAGTTTTTTGGTTTCATGAACTATATACTGGTGCAAAGGTACTAAAACTAATCAAGGGACATTATTCTACTCTGACTAATGGAAAAAAGAAGAGTAAAGGAGTAAAAAATTACTACTAGACTGAATAGTGAACATAGATTAAATCTAGAACTGAATTTAAAACGTACCTGTCCCCTAAATACTTGAGAAGTTCGTCAGTAACAAACAGCTTCCCCAAGAACACCTCCAGCTGGCCCTTGGAGCGATCCACGGCCACCTTCGCCATCACGCACAGGACACCTTCTCCAGCACCTTGTGGTTCGCCATGTCCACGGATCGCCACAGATCAGGCACACGAGGATATCAACAGCACCAAGGTTTGCGAAAACCAACAAGGATGTCCAGGGGCAGCGCAGACCAGTCGCTGGTGCCGGCGGACAGCCTCTTCGCAGGTCGCGTCTCAGTCACTGCCTTCATTCCCACGTATGATATGATCCAGTTGCCAAGGAAACAGAGTGGCTATATCATGGTGGTTCTGACAGCGGAGGCCACTGGAGTGAAGAAACTTCTTAGCAAGCATCATTGGAGTTTTCAGAGAAAAAAATGGGAGCGAAATGGTGGAACTAACTAACCCTAGGACAAGGACATACGACACTGATTCATACAAGACTTCACTTGAGAACATGGAAAAAAGATTCCTGATTCTGAAAATTATAACGAAACTAGACGGCAGTGATCTGCAAACACTCGGACTATGAGTGATCTGCTGAAAGCCAGGATCTTGGGTCTGCGACAGTCTGCATCTCCCGGTGGATTGGCTAGGAGAGAAACGAAGCTATGGTTCGCCTAGTTACCTTCGGCGGCAGCGACTCCCGGGCAACTTCGCCGTCAGCGGAGACTTCACAGCCGCATGGCGGCGGGCGGCGGGGCTGCGTCCTGGTGTTTGGTGTATTATCTGGGTCCTTGCAAAGGCCTCCATGGGCCCAGACATGGGTTTTTAAGCCCAATATAGATTTTTTTTAAATATTTTTTTCTTCGATTTTACGAAAATAAATAGTCGGATTCAACGTTGGCAGAAATAGCCACGAACCGCCGTTTGAAACGGCGGTTGGACTCTTGCCGCCGTTTGAAATGGCGGTAGCAACCTACCGCCGTTTCAAACGGCGGTAAGGGCACGCCAACCGCCAATTCAAACGGCGGTTGGAAGATCCCCACGTGGCCCGTTGGCCAGGCACCTACCGCCACGGCCGACGGCGGCAGCCGGCTGAAGCGGCGGTTGACTGACCGTTAGGGACCTACCGCCAATTGAAATGGCGGTAGGTCCTACCGCCAGATCAAAAGGCGGCTGGGCCGCGCCTATATAAGGGCCGCAACCCATGCCGCCGCCGGCTGCGCCCCCCTCCTCCTCTTCTTTTCCAATACTTTCCTCGTATATTTAGTTTAAATATGGTAGAAATAGTTTAGAAATCCTAGAAATAGTTTAGAAAAATCTAGAAATAGTTTAGAAACTGTAGAAATAGTTTAGAAATTATAGAAATAGTTTAGAAAAATCTATAAATAGTTTAGAAATTCTAGAAACAGTTTAGCAATTATAGAAATACTTTAGAAATTCCTAGAAATACTTTAGAAATTCGTAGAAATACTTTGGAAATTCGTAGAAATACTTTGGAATTTCGTAGAAATACTTTGAAAATTGTAGAAATACTTTGGAAATGCTTATAAATACTTTGGAAATTATAGAAATACTTTAGAAATTCCTAGAAATACTTTAGAAATTATAGAAATACTTTAGAAATTGTATCAATACTTTGGAAATTCCTAGAAATACTTTAGAAATCCTAGAAATGCTTTGGAAATTCCTAGAAATACTTTAGAAATTGTAGATATACTTTGGAAATTCCTAGAAATACTTTAGAAATTATAGAAATTGTTTAGAAATTCTAGCAATTCTTTGCAAATTCTTAGAAATACTTTGGAAATTGTAGAAATGCTTTGGAAATTCCTAGAAATGCTTTAGAAATTCGTAGGAATGCTTTGGAAATGCTTAGAAATTATGTGTGACTTTATATTTCATTTTTGCAGCTATGGCTCAGCAACAGGCGCCGCCTTTTCCGCAGTCCCCTGTTGGTGCTGTTCGTCCTCCTCGGGAGCCCCTGCCGTACGTGCTGCCTGAGCTCTTCGACGAGCAGACAGACAGGGCGCACCGGTCCTACCACTCCGCGATCTGCGGGGCAGAGCTAGGCACCGTGCGTTTTAGAGGCCCGGGGCACTACATGCCGCTTCATCCCGGTTGGTGTCCGAAGTATGTAATACGACACCTTGGTATCTTCGTATTTCCTCATTTAATTTCGTAATTAATATTTATTTTCATTTTGTGGTGCATGCTACGCGCAGCAGGGCTTGTTCCCCTAGCGCGCTTGGTTGAGGGGGACCTCATGCGGGCCGCTTTGCGCCCGGCGGAGCGCAGGTCACGCTTTGGGTTCGACTACCAGTTGGTATGCGCATTCCTGGACCGGTGGCGCCCCGAGACGCACAGCTTCCATTTCCCCTGGGGGGAGATGGCAGTGACTTTGGAGGACGTGGCCCTCCTCTTCGGGCTACCGTGCTCAGGGGAGCCCATGGGGGCTGTTGACCCCCCCCCCCCCGACCCGTGGCGCGACGACATCCTCGCGAGGTTCGCCGGAGTGGTGCGCCGTCCCGGCGCGCTAGAGGTGCCTGACTTCACCAACTCCCACGGCCCCACGTGCGCTTGGTTGCGCAAGTACAGCGTACGTACCTCTATCTGTCGTTTTTTCATAGTATCGGTTTTCAGCCTCTGACTGAATTTTGAATTTTTTCAGGCCTCGTACATTAGAGACGATGCCGACGAGCAGACGAGAAACAGGCACTTGGAGGCGTACCTGTTGTGGTTGTTCGGCTACGTGATGTTCTGTGGGTCCCAGCTGGACGTGGTGTTGAGGTTCCTGATCCCCCACGCGCGGAGGATCGCCGACGCCACCGTGGAGGAGATGCCCCAGATCAATTGGGGCGCTGCGGTTTTGGCCGCGACGTACAGGGGCCTGTGCGCTGGGTGCACCAAGACGGGCACCCAGTGAATCCTCCTCGGATGCCCGCTTCTGCTGCACCTGTGGAGCTACGAGCGGCTTCCCATCGGTCGGCCATCGGTCAACTGATCGCCGTACCGGGAGCTGGAGGAGGGGCACGACCCAGCAGACAGGCCGACCATGGGGTCGATGTGGTGCCACTACCAGGTTCGTACTTCGAGCTAACTTCGTTCGTTATCTATCTGAAAGTAATGCAATTCGTCGAGCTAACTCATTCTCTTGTTTGCAGCTCTCTTAGACGGAGCAGACCAGGAGGTCGTACCTGGACTTCGTCAGCCAGATCGACAACCTCACGGACTGCGAGGTTATCTGGCAGCCGTTCACCGACGCCTTGGTCGCCGCGCGTGCACCGCAGGGTCTCTCGTCCATATGCTTTCGGGACCGTGACTTCTGAATGACGAAGACGCCGCTTGTCCACGACATGTACGTCGAGGAGTACCACGTCGAGCGCGTGATGAGGCAGTTCGGCCTCTACCAAGCTTCGCCTGTGCCCGTCGCACACACCGTCGACCCGTCCATACACCAGTAAGTTCATTGCAAACTTCTTTGGTTTCTGTTAACTAGTGACGAAGGTTAGTTTGCTGACCAATTGACTGTTTCTTGTTGTAGGTGGACGAGGAAGGGGTCGAGGACTTCGACCCCTTTTATGGGGAAGTTGCAGCAGTACATGGACGCGTGGGCGGCCGCCGCGCAGCACGTCGTCGTCGAGCCGTGCTTACAAGACGATGACGCTTGGAGAGCGTACCTGCAGTGGTACACGGCGAGGACCCGGACGCGCGTGACGTACGTCCCCCGAACCCACGCCTCGACCTCGTGCCAGCGTCGATGTACCCCTACCGACGGGATCAGACCCACGACATCTTAGTAAGTTCTTTTGCATTAATTCAAATTAAGTCACATTCGCTAAAGTTTCGTTGTACTAACAATCCGTCCGATCTTGACAGTGCGACACAGCTCGAGAGATGTACCAGCTGACCCAGCACGTGGGCGTGACGATGGACCACATGATGTTGGACGGGATACGGACAGAGCTGCAGAAGATGGTGGGCCTGAGCCAGCGGTTGATGCACGCGGTGAACTTCCGCGGCGACGAGGGTTACCTCCTTCCCCGCCACCCCTCCTCCTCCAGCAGTGCCTCCACCTCAGCTTCATACCAGGCACCCTCGTCCTCGACACGTCCACCGTTCGCGCCCACTGCGTCCGCTCCGTACCTGCCGCGGCCGAGTGTTTTCTACGCCACAAGTACATGTTTTTTCTTCATAGTTATATTATGTAGAGAGACCACGGCATATTTTTTTGTCCATGACTAACTAATATTTTTATAGAGAGGCCACCGATACCTACGGGACCGGGGTCTTCGTCGTGGGCATGAGCTTCACCTGTTCAGCAGCAGCCAGTGTTTGAGCCACCTACTTCGGATGACTACTACACTGGCGACACACCACCGTTGGAGTTTCAGTTGGACGACTTGTTGGGCGGCACCGCCGACGAGATCGGTGGTACACAACTGACAGGAGCCCCGCCCGTGACCCAGTCGACGCAGCTGTGACAGAACCGCCCAAAAATAATTTCGTATTATCACCTAAGCCTGTCCACGTGGCCATTAAGTAATAATAAAGAACTATTCTGTCGCCTCTGCCGGGGCATGCCCGGTAAATCACTTACACAGGATCGAATTATGCGCTAAACCCACACGAAGGCGGGACCAGAGTACAACATTACATTACATAAAAGATCAAGTACTTAAAATTACAAACCAAGTTTTGAGTACATAAAAGTAAACATGGTTCAGAGTTTTAGACAGCGGAAATTAAACTAAACGCATGATACACACAGGAGGCCATCCATGCATATCACTCCTCATCATCGTTTTCCCATTCAACCTCCCATCCATCTGGAATAGCACCAGGCCAGATGGGGTTACCTGAAAACAACATAAAAAGCAAGGCTGAGTATTCTAATACTCAGCAAGACTTACCCGACAAAACTAAAATAAGACTAGACATGCAAGGCTTTTTGGCTGGTGGATTTGTTTTGCCAAAAGCGACTAAGAGTTGATCCTTAATTTCAAATTTTAGCTCATATTCTAGTATGTTAACCTTTCTAGGTGAGCACCTGCACTAAACAAGCATGTTGTGCAAACAAGATTAATCATCCAACAATATTAATCCAAAATATTTCATAAATAAACATGGGGTAGCCAGTGGTCAAGCCGACTCAGATAACGGCGAGTGACCGACGATCGATCGATTTATATCCTTGCAAGGTAAACCCAAGATACACGGAAGAAGGTAGACCCCAAAGAATCCAAAGAAAAGCAAATGCAGGGTCTACCCCGACCAGGTAGTTCCCGTCACTCCCCAGATTAGGGACAAGCGCCACAGTCCTAAGTACAAGGTTACTGGAACGCCCTCACACGGCACGTCCAAGATCACACTTGCACTACCGGGATCAAACCGGGAGAAGCATCTCAAGATTAGTAGCGATAAAGTCCCCGCACTAGTTCATTAGGTACTAGGCTTACCGGTCTCATTCCCGACAAGCACTTGGTACGTTCAATAGCTTAGACCAGCACCATGCTACTCGGTCGAGACCGAACCCATTGCTCTTACCACATGAGCGAGTCAATTTAACCAACTTATGATTCCAACATAAGTATCCTATATCTCGCGAGCAATGAGTCATTACTCGACTTCTACTGTATCCTTAGAGCATGGCACTAGCGTCCCTAACATACTAGTAAAAGAGCATAGGAGTCCTAAGGATCATGCATCTATGTTTCAAATCAACTCCTGACACTTAAATGCACAAGTAAACAATAAATACTGAAAAGTAAAAGTGGAGGTTTTTATCCCAAAAAGGTTATATGAAACCGGTGCTTACCTTCTTCTAAGTTAGCAACAGCCTTGGGCTCTTCCGGACTTTCGTCCAGGTCTTGCTGCACACTACTCTGGTTCACCTCTCCACTAGCTGCTCCCTCCTCCTCCTGAGTGAGCGTGTACGTCCCGTCCGGTAAATCTACACGTACACATGCATATGCATTAGATTAAAGTGAGGGTGGGAGAATTACCACCAACCCAACTCTTGTTGGCCATATTCATCTAAACATTATTATTTTCTCACAAAAATTATTAGGGTGGTGTGATGATGAACTAAACACTATTTTGATGGTGATTGTGTACATATTTAAGCAAACTAAAGTATTTAACTTCACAAAACAGCAAGGGAGTGTGATTAAAAATTCAAAAACAGAACCATAACATGTTTTCACAATTTAACACCTTAATTTCCATTTCTTTATTTAATTACATACAACAAGCCTTTCAACCATAAATCCATATTAAATAAAAACACTTCAAATGAGCCTAAGCTTTTGCACACAGCAACACATGCCTATTTTAAGCTTACAAACCAAAATCTAGCTTAAGATCATTTATATATTAATTTATACGAAAAAGACAAATTTCAGCCTAGTAAAACACCATTAATTCATATAAAAAGATTTACTAAACTTTTTGATCTCAACTTTCTCTAGGTCAAAACTAAGTTTCTGACCAAAGCTCAAGTATAGATCTTATTTATATATTGAGTTATTAATTTATCACCCTACACAAGATTAAATCCGAATCACCTATTAAACAATTTCCTAAAATCATATCCACTCTACCAGAGATACTACTCATCAAGGCAAAGCCCTAGGGTGCACATGTGCTTAATGAAAAGTTTATCCAAGGGGCTATAAAAAGCATCAAGTTTAATCTAGCATAGAGCTTACATAAATCATAACTGAAAATCTACACATCAAAATCATGCCAACTTTGGTCACAAATCTAAACATGTCATAAAGAGCAACATATCCAAAATTCAACTCCATAGCATGTGTATATTTTAAACTACACTAAAAACACATCAAACTAAGTTTGAATTTTAATTCAAAAACTACACAGAAAAACCCTATACATGCTTTCTAGAAAAGGTAGGTTTCGTCACCAGAAACCCAAAAAATTGGATTTGCATTTTTCTGATTTTTCTACAATTTTCTACGGATTTTTGAAGTTGCTACTAAAAACCCTAAAACACATTTACACCGGGACCCTTGACAGAAATTAGGAAATTACAAGTAGGCCCTCGGTTTACGGAAAACACCCTAGAAAGAGTTCAATCGTTGCAACGCGACCCCCGGCGGCCATGTTGACCTCGCCGGCGGCGATTGGCCGCCGGGGTTGGTCGGGAGGCGGGCCTGGGGGGCGTGCGCGCCTACCTAGGGGAGGTAGGAGGTGGAGGTGTGGTCGGGGTCGGCCGGGACGGCGCCGGTGGTAGCTGGCGGCGGCGTAGGGACGGCGCGCCCGCCGTGGCCTGCTGTCCGGCGGTGGCGACGCCAAAACGCGACGTAGGGCGGCGAAGGAAGGTGGTAGAGGACCGAAGGGAGGAGGAGAAGTGGAGAGAAGGCGATGTTTTGGCGCGGGAGGCGGGACTCTGCGGCGGCGGCGGCTATGGCGGTGGCAGTAATGGCGTGCAGGCAGACGGGAGAAACGGGCGACAGGAGCTGCGACGCACGATGTAAACGAACTGCGCGCGTGTGACACGACGAAGACGAGGTGGGGGTGAGCCTAAAGATGCAGGACGGGCAGCTGGACGCGGCCTGCATGCGCTCGGGGGACGCGCGACGCGGCACGCACCGGCGCGTGGCCCTGGACGACGCGGAATAGTCGGCTAGGTTCGGCTCACGGCGTTTGGCTCGGGCGGATACCCCACTGCACGTGCGTGGTCCACCACGGACGGCTCGAGGCATCTGTACGCCGGAGACAGGCGGAGGACGCGTGGCGCAGCTGTACGTGCGCGCGCGCTCTGGAGCGGCGCGACGACGGCGCCCGGCCCAGTTTTTATTTTATTTACCGGTTTTCGAAATTGCGTAACTCAAAAATTTTGAATGTAACTCGAAAATATCCAAAAATAAAAGTTGTAGAGGAACTATAGACCTACAACTTTCACAAAGGGCGACATAGGTTTTTCTCAACAGATTTGTGTAAAAAACGTGTTGAACTTCAGCAAAATCTCGGCCCTGAAATTACTGTGCGCAGCAGCTTCAACACAAATTTAAGCGGCTTTGCACTCAAAATTTGAATGTCCGCCAATTATGAAAAATGTGTCCCCGGAAATAAGGAACAACTTTTATATTGACCGATTTTGAACTTCTATAGAGAAATTTGGAGAACGCGTAAGAAAACCAAATCAGCCTTTTAGATTCATAGGGGTTTGACCAAGAATTTGAACTTTGACCAAGGTCTTTTGTGCAAATGTGTGCAAGATCATGTCAAACATGTTTATGAGCCAATTAAACATGATTAACCACCCTAATTGAGGTATTTATCTTTAATAAACACCTGGGGTGTTACAGCAGCAGACGCAGGAGCAGCAGCGCGTGATGATGGAGGACTTCCACGACTCTGCACGGCGTGCAGGCGAGGCGTTGGCGGCGGCAGTGTCGGTGGAGGCGGAGGCGCGGGCGACCGGAGGGGGGCCCGTCCCGTCGGGCTTGGCTACTCCACAGGCAGCGACCGGAGAGGGGCCGTCCCGTCGGGCTCGGCTACTCCACCGGCAGCGACCGGAGGGGGGCCGTCCCGTTGGCATCAGGTGCTCCCTTAGCGACACCGCCCCCGAGCCGACGGTCGGAGGACGCGATCGCCATCCACGAGACCCCCTCACGTACCCGACCCGCCACACGAGGGCTGCACAGAGGGCGGCGGCAGCGGCGAGGAGGAAGGAGCATCAGGGCCCGCCACGACCGACGAAGCGCGATCGTATTTAGATTTGTTTTTGGACACTTGTCGTGTACATTACTTTGTTTGTTGTAATTATTTTATGTATTTTCGTATTCAGTTTCCTGTTATTTCGCATTTATAGTATTGAGAAAAAACAAAAATAAAAAAAACCAAAAACAAAAAACCAAAAACAAAAATGAAAAAAAACCAAAAACAACACCTACCGCCTTTTGAAGCGGCGGTAGGCTTAAACAAACCGCCGTTTCAACTAGCGGTAGCTGCCTGCCAGCCTGTCGCCACCCAAACCGGTCCTGCCGTCACTGTTGCAATCCTACCGCTTTTTGCTGCGGCGGCAGGTCCTTACCGCCAGTTGAAACGGCGGTAGTTTACTACTGCCATTTCAAACGGCGGCGTTTCAAACGGTGGTTCGAGGCTATTTCTATCAATATTGAATCCGACTATTTATTTTCGTAAAATCGAAGAAAAAAATATATAAAATAAATCCCCAATATAAAACCTGATGCTGGGAGAGAGCGAGGAAAGCAATCATCGCATTTCCATATCGCCTTTCCGAAACCCAACATAGTTTTCACGCTGCTCGCCGTCGGGGATCTGGGCGGCCGGCGGCGCACGGTATAGGATGGGGCGCCGGAGGACCGATTCAGCCCGGCGTATCGACGACACCGGGAAGATGCAGGTCATACGCGTGCAGGTCATGCGCAAGCAGGCCATGCCCACGCAGGAGGAAGAAGTTAGGGAGTATTTTGAATCTTGCATCAAACAGATGAAAGAGGACGATGAAATCGAGATGCCGATCCCAAAGATTGTCAAGTACCATGGTAATAAACAACTTTAGCATCCACAATTCAAGATCTTTTTGTGTTAATTTTTTCTTCTTCTTTCGAAAGATTATGTGGAGAAACTATGGGGATGGGACAAGCTGATCCCGATAGGGGATTCCGTGTCGAGGTCTGACTACAGCAACTACCTTGAAGCGTATTACGTTCACAATGCTGCTGATGCAGCTACTAAGGGTAGCGACATTGCTGCTCTTGCTGAGACTGTAAGTATAAACTGGCTCCTGCCCCCTTTACTAATATTTAACCAAAACAATCATATATCCTACTACTTATTTTTCTGTTTCGGTTTTGTCATTTAGTTAACTTATACTGCGATGGTTGCCGGTTGTGCGATTGTCTGATGGTTTCAAGCAGTGTCTCATGAAGGAGGAGCAACTTGCGTATGAATGGAAGGTCCGGATGAAATCTAAAATGGAGATGATATTACCGATGAGCAAATCAGTCGTTCTGAGTTGTCTTATCCACCAGTGTGCGCGTTCAGTCATCCACACAGCAGGTTGCAACTTATCTCCTGTTGGCCATGCCGCTTTGTGGGTAAGTTTCAAACCTGTCCCAAACACGACAAACAAATACAATGACCAAGAAATGTTAATACCCCCCCCCCCCCTCTCTGCATGCTAATTACGTAATGATATTTGCTAATTGAAATGGAAAGGGGGAAATCATATTTGAAGAGAAAACTTATTATATCTGTCCATACTATATATAATCAAACCATTTTCATTTATGCCCGGCTATTATTATCTCCCAGCTAGGATACTGGATTCATTCTATTGAAGTGAAATACTGGTGCCTCGATCTGTCTGATATTTGATTTTATTTTTGTCAAACATCGCTAATGTAATTGTATTGGTTACTGTTTACTATGCGGGAGTAGTTGCAAGAGAGTGAATGTGTCCCGGTTCTTCGATCCTTATTGTTTCATTTGTTATCCATGGGTAGCTTGGACTGGCACTATCCAACTTTGTGCACACACCTCTAGTAAAATAGTTGTAATCTTTGGGTAGCATACAAAAAACTAGGCCAACCTAGGAGGAACTTGACGGCTTTATTTATGTCATAAAGAATAAATGGGCACCTAAATTTGCATTGACAGATTTTATGGTATATGGATTATATTGCTTATGGTCTTTGCACTAATGCAAAACAATGTTTTCAAGTGTATTGCCAAGGAGGCTGACCTGACACTTGAGTTGCTTAGGCGTGGCGCTCATCCCTGTGATGATTACTTAATCAAGCAGGGCAGCGAGATACACAAGTGTGCCTTGAGCCTTATGAACTGCACTTTGAAAAAATCTGATGCTGCCTCCGGTGCCATGTTGGTACGTGCCTGATTTCAGAAGCCCACACAGTATTTTCATCCATCCATCTATCGTTTTTGTTTTTACTACTAATTATGGGCACTAACTGCAAAGTGATGGGTGGTTTCAATTTAAGGGTATGGCAAAGGAGGCCAAAATGATGTGTAAGTGGATGGGTGAAAATCGCATGCTTATTGATTTTGATGATGATCGCTCTGATGTGCTTGTGGACAGCCGCATAGTGCGGTACCGTACCTTGGATGTTATGTTCCACATGCTCGAAGAGTCTTCTGCTGCTGGTGGTAGTGGAGGTGGTGGGCACAAGATTTATGGAGCAGCAAACACCATAGGGTACATATGGATGTTCAATACAATTTTATTGTATCTTGATGCAGCTGTATATGGCCTAAGAGAATAAGTTTGCTACTTCTTGATATCCATTGTGATACTATAGCATTGCCAGCGGCGGCGTTTCAAATGTATTGAATTCTCACTATCAGAAGATCGAAGACGGTAAAAAGAGTAACAAGAGGAAGAGGAATAAAGGTGACTGAGAATCTAATCGCCATCAGTCTTATTAGTGTGAGTGCTTCATATTTTCTTTGCAATATGCATCGTATATATGTAATGTTTTTTTTGTGTATTGTTTTGTTTCAGAAGATCTTTTTGGGAAACTATGGGGGTGGGAAAGGCTGCTGCCACTCTACACTTCTGTTGAGTGGCCTGACTATAGCAAGTACCTTGAGGAGTATTATAACCAAAATGCAATTAAGTTCATTGCCGATGCTTTTGCCGACCAAAACCATTCGCCATTGGATCCTGCTGCCAGAGATGTGAAAATCGACACTACTGCTTGCAGTAGCTTGGCTGCTGCTGTTGCTAAAAGTGTAAGTAAGCTCCTGCTTCTTTACTAAGCATCGATTTTCTAACTGAAACTGTTTGCACCAACACATTTCAAAATGGCCATTTTTTCAAGTAGTGTCTCAAGATGGAGGAGGAACTCGTGTCCAAGTGGAAGGCTCGAGTGCCACGTATCTTGGATCGTACCTTACCAATGAGCACTATTATTGAGAGTAGCCTGATAAGGGAGCGTGCACTTGCAATCTGTGGCACCGTGGGCGAATTTTCTGTTTCTTCTGCTGTTGCTTTTGTGGTATGTACCTCGCAACCAAACAAAACAATTTTTCTTTCATATTGTACGACTTGAATGCTATTCCTCTGTGGATCCTACTGACCAAATGTGTGCTGCTGTTAAGAGAAATAGCTAAAATGAGGGGGGGGGGGGGGGACATGCTACGAGGCAGGAAAATGAGAAACCTTTTTGATCTCACTGTCCTGTAATCGTTGTGGCCTAGAAACTAGTTCTACTCATTGCCACAAATTAAGGGCAATTATCTTATCTCTTTCATGTAATTTTGAAAATACTACTAGGATGGTGTTTGCTTTTTGGCATCTGCCCAAACTGGTGCAATTTTTTATAACCATGAGTAAGCATTAACTGCATGTTTCAAGGTTTCCATTCTTGGCTCCACACTTTCTTTTATCATAGTTGAAATCCTTGCGTATCTCAAGCATCTGATTGCCAATCAAATATGATTTTTCTATCGATGCGCTACCAACCGGTGTCCTTGATCTGCTGCTTTTAATACATGTTTACCCTTGAAGGCTTGAACTGTGAGCAGGTTGTTATTTTAATCAAATGTGACAAACATATATTATATTAACTGGTGTAGTAGCATAGGGCTGACTGCATAATGGTCTTACATGTATTGTTTCACTTGTCGACATCATGGATAGCTTGTACTAGTTCTACCAATCTCAGCACATAAACCTTTATTAATGCAGCAGTAGTTCTTTGGATAGCATATATATAGTATTTCGTTTGATTCTATGATCTTTTGGCTAATGCAAAACTTTGGTTTCAAGTGTATCACCAAGGAGGCTGATCTGATGTGTGAGCTACTGAAGCATGGTGCCAAGCCTCTTGGTGGCATCGTTGAGCAGAGCCGTGTAATCCGCATGTGTGCACTGGGCCTTGTGAACCTTAAAGGACACAAATCTATTGCTTCTGCTGCTGCGATGGTGGTACATGCCTGCCTGCCAAATTTGCTGAATTTTAACAAGTATCTATCCATATCATTTCTGTAAACTACCAACTCATTGGCACTGACTGCAAAATGATGAATGGCTTCTGTTCAAGGGCATCGCAAAGGAGGCCCAAAAGATGTGTGATTGGATGAAGAGAGAGAACAAGCTTGTGACCTTTAGTTTGTCTGAGCCTCATGAGCTTCAGGAGGGCCTCTGGATCCGGACTAGAACATTGGATGTTTTAATCAGCATACTACTTGAGTCTTCCTTTCCTTCCAAGGTTAGTGGAAAGGCTGATGGAATCTCGTTAATGTTGAATTCTTTTGGCTGCATGCATTTTGTACTAGTCATTTGGTCATGTTTTGGAATTAATTGCTCCAATTGAATGCTAATTAGCGTCAGGAAGCTAATGGCACGCTTTTTAAAAGAAATATATGGTTCGTGCTTTGGGCATTTGTTAAATGAGGATCATTGCTCCCTGAACAATGATATTTTTCTTCATGACTGATGGATGCACAAAACTGCAGGTCTTTCTGACAAAACAAAATACTCAAGATGATTGGGGCGGGGATGGGGATGAGGACGAGGATGACGAGGTGGTGGCGGAGGGTGATGAGGAGGTACTGGGCGAGGAAGATGAGGGCGAGGTTAATGGAGAGATGCAGGATTTGGAGGGGGGAGCAAAGGAGAAGCCGCCACAGCAGCAGGACGTGGAGGGCGAGGGGAAAAGAGTGGAGGGTCTTGCTGGACTAAGTGAATGGCTTCATGACATCGCTGAAGATGCACAAGGTATCTTGGATCGCATTCAAGATGGAGATGGTGTACCAATAGAGGATGTGAAATCTTTGTGTCAAAAAATACTAGTTGCCAAAGATGAGATAAGCAACGCAATAAAAAAAGACCCTTGAAGCCTGTAGTATCATGCATCCTCTTCTAGTTTGAAGATCAAGGCCTTCTGCTATGGTACTGGTACCACAATGACTGAACTCCTGCCCATGTACTGCTTGCTTGAACATTGCTAGACAAGCTTATCATTTACAAAGGGTTTTCCTGGGAGATGATGAACTTAAGCACACTTTCAATGGAGTTTGATTTTTTCCCCCTCAGCAATAAATGCTGTTTAGCGAAAATTATTTTGGAGTGTGCTGTTCATGTGTTTTAGTTTAGTTGACCTTAGAAAGGATCCAGGATCTGTCGACATTACTCTAGAAAACATAGCTCATGATAGAAGTACAAATAACTGCAAAAGGAAATCAGACCGTTATTGATTCAAATTATTTTAAGAAAAGAAAAAAACAAAGACATAATTTTTACTGGATGAGTGCACGCACTTCACCACCATGATATCGGCATGCTTTGTGGAAAGATTGAGCTATTCAAGCAGAGGGAGCTTTCCTATCGGCTTCACGAATCTGTATGGGAGAGATGGTTAGTTGAGATGATGCAGAGGACCTTTCAGCAAGGGCACTCTGCAAATGTAGTAACCATTGAAAACACCAACAGCAGCAATCAAATATAAATGCGAAAGGTGCTTTGAAGACAACTATCATGTATGAATCACTGGCCCAATCAAATATATATTGGCTTACTAATTGATACGTCAAACAATTCCGAGCTCTTACTGAAATTTTGTTCAGGATATTGGAGTGGTCAGAAATCATGTTTTTTTTTTAAAAAAAAGGGAACTAACAGCAAGTTCGTACTGAAGCTGGATATTTGTCGGGCTGTCCCCTAAAATACTTTTTTCTTAATTTGAGGCCTACAAATGAATTCGGGGATGGCCACGTGTCTTTATCTGATCGCTGGTGGGCCAAAAAGTCTGCTCACACGATTCTAGGTTGTTGGTCTGTTGAATTCAAAACTCTGATTTTTTTTTTGCTGATAACGCAATTCTATTAATTAGGCTCCACTGACAAAAGAAAAATATCAGGGTTAGAGGAAACCTATCACTGATAATGTGAACTCTTGATTGGGCTGTTGTTGCATTGCATCTCTTATAATCACTGGAATACAACTAACATAAATTCAGCTTGTCTCTATATTTACGAGACAAATACATAGAATCTTGTATGGACTATATCTTGTAAGATTCATCAAAATACAGTTTTACAAATTACTGAAAAGTAAAAAAAATTCAGTCACTCAAAATAACATTGTATGCTAATCTAACAGTTCAAATTCCTTCACTGGCCTTCCCCACCTAATTCCCTTGCAGGCACATGTGGGCGCAACTGAGACAGCATTCTATGACAGACATTACAATATGCACTCACACAGTTGTAGATCATTTCCCAAGCAGCACCCATTGTTTTCCATGACCATCATATACTTAAGAATTGTGACCTTCTTGAGCCTGGCACACTTGGCCCGCAGGGCACTGTCAGGAACAACAAGGCAGCAGTCATGAATGAAGAGTGTCTCCAGATGTGGGCAGCTGTCAAGGATGTCTCGCAGTCCACAGTTGGTAAGGATACTGCCAAAGAGGCTGAGACTTCGGAGCTCATGCATCACCTCTAACCCACGCTCTTCGTCACTGATCTCAGGGTAGAACCTAAAGAGCTCCCTGTGCAAGCTGAAACGCTTCAGTTGGGGGCATGCTTTGCCTGTGGCCTCGTAGATGCCACGACCGCGGACTCCTGGACAGAGCTCAAGCGATAGATTCTCTAAGAAAGGGGACTTTGCAATCAAATAGCCGAATCCTCTGTTTGTGACATCATGGCATGATATGAGGCTAAGGCTCTTCAGATATGCTGACCTGCGGACTTGGATACATTAGAAGGGGACAACGATATGCAATAATGCAAACCTCTATGCAATGGGGATACATTAGAAGGGTTGCTGATTCATAAAAACAAATTTCGATTAGATTGGCTGTGCTAAAATCGCAGTGATAATTAAGAAGGGTGTATAATAATAACTACTTTTGTTTCTTCCAATCAAGAAGGACCACCGGTGCAACTACAGTACATCATTGACATTGGATGCAATGAACTGCTGGAGCTTATTTACAGATAATAGCTAAGAAATGGTTAATGGTCTGTAATTTTGTACCATTTGCCAAATCCTGCAAAAGTGTGTGTTCAAACAATCTAACTTTTTGGATTTTGTTCAACGAACAGGTAGGTCAGTAGCAAATAACGATAGTTCTGTTTATTGCAGCCAGCTGCTTCATCTACCAAAACCCTGCAAGCAGAATAGTAACTACACTAACCCATCAGTAGATTGTCGTAGAGTAAAGGCCTAAAGATATTTGCATTGACCTGTGTTTTTTAACCGATTGTACTATGCATTCATTTCTTCAACTTACAATCCGAAAAAAAATAAGCATATATAGATCAACAAAATTTCAATGTATAATAGAAGCAATTCAAGAGTGTTTTCCTGAAATTATTCTAACGCTAAGAATATGATCACGTCTTGTTTCATAGAATACATCAGAGCAAAAGTGGCATTCTACTCCGCATAAATTGGAAAAAAAAGAGAGAAGCCCAAACATAAAACCATACTGAACAAAAGATTAATTCCAGTACTGAAATTAAAGGATACCTGTCTGCTATATACATGAGAAGCTCATCAGTGACAAAAAGCTTCCCTAAGAACATCTCCAGCTGGCCCTTGGAACGGTCCACAGCCACCTTCGCCACTCTGCCCAGGACATCTTGGTCCACCTTTTCAACATTGTGGTTTGCCATGTCCACAGATCGCCACAGATATGGCACCTAGGCGGCCTCGAGCCACGAGTGGCACACGAGGCTTGTGCCCGTGATGAGGACGTCGATGGCACCAACGTTAATGAAAATCGACACAAGGATGTCCAGGGGCAGTGCAGACCAGTCCCTTGTGGCAGGCTTCATATTCGCAGGGTCGGCTACATCCATCTGCAAAAATTGTTGAGTTTGGGAAGAGAAATGATAAACTTTTTTTTGGCCAAACTACGGTCGCAAAGATCTGAAGACTCTCCTCCCGTGGATGGAAATGGAACCCTAGGACGACAAGTACTACGACATATCGATTCATTGAAACTTGAAAAATCACTAGAGAACAAGAAAGTAAATCCCTGACTCGGAAATGAAATTCAACGGAAGAAGCCACAGTCTGTCTTCCGGTGGCCTGGATATATAGGATCGAAACGAAGTTACGGTGAGCCTACTTGCCCTCGACGGCGCGGCGCCGGTGGCTCGCAGTCGGTGCGTCGGCGGCGGCGGCGGAGACTCCGGGGCAACTTCGTCGTCGGGCGAGGGTTCTGACTTCTGACTTCTGAGCAGAACGGCGGCGGGCGGGGAGGCTGTGTTTGATCTACATGGGCTCTTTCGTGCGTGGGGCTTCAAGGGGCGCTCTTAGGTGTCGCTTCAGCGACAAAATAGTGTCTTGTCGCTGAAGGCTTGGAGGTTGGAGTGCATGTAAAAAAAAACAAAATTGGTAGCATCAGCCACATGCAACATTGATTGAAACTAAAAAAGTCTATAAATCACAAACCAAACATCAAATTAAATTCTGATCGCACCATTGGATTTCTGACAATAAAAACTTCGAAACAAGATCCCACTTGACTATATTTTGACAAACTTTTTTTATTTGTATTTTTTAATTACGGTTATATATTCTGTTATCGCTAGAACAAAACGAATGAAGTGCCAGAACAAACGAGAACAACTGTCAGAACAAGTTTATATGTCATCCCGAACAACAAATGTGGTGTCAGAACAAATCAGAATAAAGGTCAGACACATGTTATTATTATAGACAGAACAAGATATTACTGTAGTCAGAACAACTTATTATTATAGTCAGAACAAGTTTGTATGTCATCTTGAACAAAAAAAAGTGTCAGAACAAATGAGAACAACTGTTAGAACAAAATTCTATTATAGTCGGAACAATTTTGTGTGTCATCTCGAACAAAAACAAATATAGTGTCAGAACAAATCAGAACAAGGGTCAGAACAAGTTGTTATTATAGCCCGAATAAGATACTTATAGCCAGAACAACTCATTATTCAAGCGAGAACAAATTTACATCTCATCTCGAACAATAAAAATATTAATAGAGGAAAAATATTAAAAAGCAAAGAATATAAAAATGGAAATAGAAAAAAAAATAAAGTAGAAAGTAAAAAATAAATAAATAAAAAGAAATAAGAAATAAGAAAAATAAAAGAAATAGAATAAAGAGAAAGAAGAATAAAAAGAAAGAAAGAAAAAATGAAAGAGAAAAAATAATATTAGAAATGAAATATAAATAAAAAAGAAACAAGAAAAAGAAACAAGAAATAAAAAAGAAACAAGAAATAAAAAAGAAACAAGAAATAAAAAAGAAACAAGAAAATAGAAAAGGAAAAAGAAATAAAAAAGAAAGAAACAAAAAAAAAAGAAAGAAACAAAAAAAAAGAAAGAAAGAAACCCCGCACCCCCTATCCCGCGGCCTTCAGCGACATGGAGTCATTTTGTCGCTGAAGCGACATATAAGATCCACGGCTTCAAGGGCCTCTATGGGCCCAAACATGTAGGTTAGGGTGATGACCAGAATTCTTTGTTGTTTTTAAGGGAAAGTTATATCTCACCTGGGTGATTTGGAGTTTTTCCTCACACGAATTTTTCTTCACCTCTACCGCCCCCTCCATCCACCTTTTTCTCGAACTCCGGCGAACTTCGGCGAGGTTAGGGTTCGGATTAGTGTTCCGGGATTAGGGGTTTCGGGTTGCCGGGAGGCTGCTGCTCACCGACGGCCATAAAGGGAGAACCAACGGCAGCAGGTCGGGGCGGCGGAGGAGGCGAGTGGCGTGGCGGCGAGGGCGCCGCCAGCCAGGCGGTGGAGGCCGGTGGATGGGGCTAGGGTCGGGCGGGGGCGCCCACTACGACGACAGCAGTGGCCGGGAATGGTGGCGGGCGGGCTAGGGCCGGCTGGAGCTCCAGCCGACCCTAGCCCTCCCACGGCGGCGGGGTGGGGTCCTGGGTGGCGGTGGTGCCATGCGGGCGCGGGGAAGAAGATGTTGATCCATGCCATTAAATTGCGATCCAATGGTTGAAAAATTCGTGTGAGCAAGGCATATATTTCACCCATATGAGCTATGGACACTTCCTTTTTTTATGCACTCCTTTTCATATATTCTGATTTCTGAAAGCTTCCAAAACTCATCCATTACATTACGTGTGTGTCCGCGCGCGAAGGGATCGTGAGACCCTAAGAGGGACAGTGAATTGGGTGTGTTCTAAAAACTAATGATCCAAACACATGTATAAAAACATATTTCAACTTTCTATGTGTTTCTATCTCTATTGCAAAATAGTTTGTTCCAATCTTAACAATTACACACGGAAATTCTAGAAAAGTAAATGCAGAAATAAAGGGTAGAGAGGAACAAACAACCGTGACGACAAGGTGATATATGCCAGGGTTTGGGAAGCCAAACTTCCCACTAGTCCTTGTTGTTGGAGCCCCTCTCAAAACATATGCCCGCGCAAAGACATCAACTCCCCGATCAAGTCACTTCGTAGGATAGTCGACGATCCTTCCCCACACACAAAGTGGGTCTCCACCTATCCTCTCTCGGGCGCTCTTTGCCACTCTATTGGGTAGAGCTTTGGAAAAAGTCCATTCCACAACCCTCATTTATAGGCGCTGTCTGGGTTTCAACCTCCAACCATAAAACCAAGTATGCAGTAACCACGAACTATCAAAACCGTCTGATTTACAGCCCACGGCGGTTTTTGAGGTGGTTTTCGCCAACGTGGCTACCACATCAGCTATCCTTGTTGTCACCACTTCAGCAGGGCCCACATGTCATTGATAACCTTCTTCTTCCTGTACAGCAGCCGCCTCTGTCGCCTCCGAGCTCGAAGGAGGGTCGACGCGCTCGCCATGGATCCGGCGCAGAGCAAGACAAGGAGCAAGATGGGGCAACGGGTCCGTCGGAGACGCCGTCGCCAGGGCCCGTCGCCCCGCCGGCAAGCCCTGGAGGAGGAAGAGGCGGGGGCGCCGGAGCAGATCAGGGCATGAAATCTTGATTTGGTCGGCATGGCGACGACCGCAGTGACCTCGGGCAGCCTAGCTCCATGGCGCCATCGAGCTGCTCGGAGAAGCAGGGGCTCTGCTCCCACGGGGCGGCGCCGCCAGTCCGCCACTGCCGACCCCGTCCAGGACCGCCAAGAGCGCGGCGGCACGCAGCCGCGGGCGTGCTCCAGCCTGTTGTACACGCGGGTGGAGAGCTCGGCAGCCTTCTCGAGGCGCAGGCGCGCCTCCTCCGCCGGGCGAGAGCACCCTTCTCCTCAGCTCCGGTGGCCTGCGCGGGCGGGTGGGCCTAGAGTCGTGCCCCCTCCTTTCCCTTTCTCCGGCGCGGGCATGTGGCGGTCGGCAGCCTGGCGGCCTCCTCCTTGTCCTCCCCGGTGGCGTGTGTGTGGTTGGATTTCGTCGGCATGGCTTCTAGAGGAAGAAGGAGGAGGTCCCGGCTCAATGACATGTGGGCCCCACTGAGCGGTGACAACATGGATGGTTGATGTGGTGCCACACATGCAAAAACCACCTCAGAAACCGCCGAGGGGGGTAAATTGGACGGTTTCGATAGTTCATGGGTGTCCGATACCTGGTTTTGTGGTTGGAGGTTGAAACTCAAATAGCGCATATAGATGAGGGTTGTGGAATGGACTTGTTCCTAGAGCTTTTGGCAAACTGTCGTGGGCCTCTCCTCCCACCCAGAACTCGAGGCAACCTCTCCACAAACTCGATTGGAGGGTCTCGTAAGACTTTCTTACCGCCTAACTCTTCATAATATAATGGTACGCGAAAACACCGATACAAAAGAGGTATGCAAACCTTGCCTAACTCTAGGATAATCCCTAGAGCAACGCGCTTTTTTTGAAGGGAAATTGTGGGGGAGTTCCCCACAACACTTCGAGAATTTATCATTAAAGGGGTTAGGGATAAAAAGAAAAAGGCTGTGGGGGGGGCGCAGCCTATGTCCAGACAGTCCATTTTTTTCTCGAAAGACGCAGGAGAACTGCTTCATTATATTAAGAAGAAGAAAAAAAGGGAAAGATCCCTAAATACAAGAAAGAGGACCCAACGCAACTCAACACACACCACACACACAGCCTAGCACTCACACACACTCAACTCCAAGGGCTTTTCTCCAGAAACCAACACGCTCGTGAAAGGGAAGGATTTGCGACCTAAAACCTTCCATCTATACCACTGCTGTAGGGGCTGTTAGAAATGAAATTCCTCGAGCCCCTGCAATCGACCATAACTTTCTCTCATGGTGAGTGCACGTGCCATATCAGGAATGGCTCCCTCAAATACACCAAATCGTCCAGGCCCCAAGAATTGTAAGAGAGTTGAGTCCTTGCAACAGCTACCAGTTCTGTCATTACTAGCCTTCTCCCACCAGTCATAAAAGGATTTATCTGAAGGCTGAGGTGAAAGTGTTTGCAGACCAACTTGTGAGAGAAAACCGAACCAGAATTCCCTCGCAAAGGTGCAGCAAACAGTCCATCATTTGGAAGAATTTAGTCTACAAGACTCATTTATATTTGGCATGAGAAACACTAGATGAACAAACTTGGCTGGAGAAAGCAGTGACAAGGTAACATAGCAGCACCAGTTCATTGAATTTGATCCATTTGTTTAATTGTTTCTAGTGTTAATGCTTCATCCCTGAAATATCAGTTGCAAACCATCTGAAATAAGGAATGTGTTTGTTCCAGAAGGCTAATTTGTAAGTGAACGTATGAATGTTTTAGACCAAAGACCAGATTAAGGTAACCACAGATCGTTCTATAAGATGATAACACCATATGTTTCTTCATTAATAACTGTAGCCGTAGCCCACAGTTCACCACTGTGTGCAGAGTGAAGACAAGTGGCACAGGCACTTGAGCTTAATTAAATGATACGCTGGGGAAAATCCAGTAGAATTTAAACACTAAAATATGAAGATATTTGATAGGCATCCATTAGATAAATTTCATTTCCAATCAGGAACGTATCACACTGAAATATCAATGCGATGATGCAAAATTACAGTATCATATGGAGCACGGCCCAATGCTTCATGCTTTGCGAAGATGACATTTTACAATATCCACACAAGGCCCCCAAATCCTACTCTTATCCAGGAGTAATCACCATCAGTGCTGTACTAGGATTTTGACTGAAGAATGTTGGGGGCAATACAGAAATGGTGGGATACCAAAGTTTTATACTCAGAAAATGCAGTGGGCATCATTTAGTGTTCAATCAATCTGTAATTTCTTTAGGTAGAGAAGCTGAAGAATCATGGTTGCAGTTTAACATAGGTTATTTGAATTGCAAATCAAAACACAATGATACTGATACATTCAAACTCACCAAACATTAGGTGGGCCAAATTAAGGACAGAGGGCATACCACATGTTTAAACGAACCAATTAGCGCGAAACTAACAAATATGCCGATAGAATTGGGGATGGTTTTGAAATCTTACTGCTCGCCGAGGAGCTTGAGCACGTCGTCATCGGCGGCGTACTCGGCCCAGAACGACTCGCACTGCCCCTTGGCGCGGCGGACGGCGACCCGCGCCAACCCGTAGAGGTTGACGACGCGGTCGAGCTCCGGGTGGCCGCGCATGTCGATGCAGCGCCACAGCGCCGGCTCGTCGCGCGCGGCGCTGCGCCACGAGCGGCACACCCGGCCGGGCCCCAGGAGGATCTCGATGTGGTCGAGCTTGCGGAGGATGACGGAGATCGCGTCCAGCGGCAGCGCCGCCCAGTCCCTCACCTCCACCTCCTTGCGGCCGCGGTTGCGGCGGCGGCGGCGGCGCCTGGAGGAGGAGGTGGGGGGCGGCGGCATCGGGGGACGAGCCTGGACCTCGGGTGGGCTAGGGTTCGCGAGATCTCGGCGCAGCGCTGGGTGGAGCCGGCGTGCGAAGGCGGCCGGCGGAGGCAGCCGCGGCAACGCGACGGGGGCCCCCGCGCGATCGACCGCCGCCGCATCCGGGGCGGTGGGATCGAGCCTGCGGGCGAAGACCGCGGGCGGAGGCAGCCGCGGCGCGACTCCCTGAGCGGGACCCCTCGCGTGCTCGACCGCCACCGGATGCGGCGGGGTCGGCGGCGCAGGCTTGTTGCGACGGCGAGCGGCGGCGGAGGACGGCATCCTTGCCGTTGGGGTTTGGGGACGTGAAATGTGAAGTTTAAACAAAATTTGTACGGGTTAATTCCATGACACAGTAATTTCTCTCCGTATGCCAATGTAAATAAAAATTAAGATCGGTTTCACAGATTTAAGATAATAAATTGTTGTACCATAAATTGAAGTTTATCTAGATGCGCATGTCATATATGAATTAAAATTATATACTAAAAGCACAGTCTCTATGGGAGTTTCATTAAATCCCATTAAAAATTATTCTCAAAAAAAATCCCATTAAAAATTTCATGACCACATCACCAATTTTGATTATGTGGCAAGATATTTATAAGGAGAGAAGGGAGAGTTTCATCATATGTGAGAGGAGTGTCATCACCACGAAACTTTTGTGGCACACTTACCTAGTTCACCATGAGACTGGCCTTAGGGCACCCGCAATGGATGTCTTTAGGCTCTCTATAAGGATCCACGTAGGGAAGAGAAGGTAGGAGAGAGAGTAGCACGTCGCTACGCCTGGCGAGAGCCGCTACGCGGATTCTCACGCGCGAGCGGGCCCCACCACGAGCGTTGCGCGCCCCTCCCCTCTCTCTCCGTTTTCGTCCCTCCTTCCCTCGACCTCGTCTCTCTCCGCCTCCTCCCTTAACTCACCGGACCGCCGGCGTCACGGGCCGGAGCTCCACGGGCGGGGTCGCCGGAGCATGGTCGCCGCCACAAGCAGAGGAAGAGCACGGGCGAGACAGGTGCCTGTTGCGCTCGAGGACGCGAAGGTCGTGATGGCCGGCGTGCATCGAGGGGCCGGCGGAGCTCGAGGACGGCTCGGTCGGACGTGAGCTGCCTCCAGTGCAGGGAAGGAGTGCGGCGCCGCGGGAGGAGGTGGGAGCGGCAAGGCCAGCGGCGGTCTTCTACAACTGCTCATCCTTCTAGCAGATCGAAGGATTCCGCCGCGGGGAGGAATGCGGAGCGCCGCGCGAGGCCTCCGGCGGCCGGTGGGGGCGGGAGCGAGATTGAAGGAGCCGCCGTGGGGAGGACGTCGGGATGCCGTTGGGGAGGAGCTTGGCCACACCGCCGTGGGCGAGGCAGAGGCAGCTCTCAGCGCCGCAGCTAGCGGGTGGAGCTCGGCCGCGCCGCCGCGGGCGAGGCAACAGACCACCCTCGGCGCCGCCACGGGCGAGTGTAATTTTTGCATTTTGGTCCCTTTTGAGTAAGAATTCTACATTTAGACCCCTGTGGGAAAGAATCCAAAAATGGACCCATAGCACGGCGCCACAAGCCATGGCGCCGTTGTAGAACAGCACGGCGCCAAGGGGCATGGCGCCGTGCTGCTGTACAACGGCGTCGTGGTTTGTGGCGCCGTTCTATGACACATCGACACCACTGTCATCCGAAATCACCTAAAAAAATAGCACGGCGCCAAAAGCCACGGCGCCGTTGTATAACAGCACGGCGTCATGCCCTTTGGCGCCGTGCTATTATACAACGGCGCCATGGCTTTTGGCGCCGTGCTATGGGTTCATTTTTAACATTCTTTCCCCGGGATCCATACGTAGAATTCTTATAAAAAATGCAAAAATTATACCAACGCCATCTGCGGGCCTTTGGAGCTCGGGTGACGGCGTTCCGGCGAGGCCGCAGCTGGATGGCGCATAGCAACGCGGGGAGGAAGGGAAAAGAAAGTAAAATATACGTGGGCCCCACAAAATGTTGTCGTACCCACATTTGGATGGACATGCTATTAATGTTGTACAGTGCCATACACATGATCAAATTTTTTATATTAGCTCGCGTCCACTTCTAGATCCAATGTAGCTAAATCTTACCCTCATAGATATGAATACATGTACAAGTGAGAAGAAGTAAGTTGTTTGGTCGGTAGTGAGGCACGACATTCACATTTATACATGAAGTACAATATTTTGACATTAAAGTATTAAACAAATGAAAAGTAGCAAAATATCTGCATTTCACTTACCGGTAAATAACACTTAGTGCGAAAACAAATATTGCGCACTATTTTAACACATGTAAAGCAACTTGAAATTTCAAACTCTCCAGCGACGACAATTATTCGGGACACACGACTGTAGCTTGGACGACAGATATTTGGAGACGGAAGGATAATAACATTTTGGCACTATGTCTCGTCAAAGTATTATGCACACAAATATCACAATACATGTACAGAAAAAATACATTATAATTGTAGCTCTCCTCTTTCCCACCCTTTCAAATTCATTTGGATCCTCCTTTTCTCCCCCCCCCCCCTCCTTTATCTGATCTGGATCCGGGATGACGCTAAGACTGGTAGCACTCGTCATACTCCATTTGCATACCCTAAAAGATAATATTCCGCCTAGTCATCAAGATTCTGCAGTACAGCACCAGTTTTCCCGCACCCGTCATCCCCTATATCTCATACTCCATACAAACTAACTTCTGCGGGGTCCACATGTCACACTCTCTCCCCATCTTTTCTCCTTTTCTCTTCCCTTCTCCACCCGGTCTCCCCATCTGGCCTCTGTCTCTCCGCCTGCAGTCCACTCTCCCCTGCTCCATCCCCTGTTCTCCGCGGCGGCGGGAGACGTTGTTGGGCGCGACGGCGGGCGGGCGGGCCTGAGGAGGATGTCGAGGGCGCGGCGGTGGGCGGGCCTGAGGAGGATGCCGAGGGCGCGGCGAGACGGGACCGCGTGAGGAGAGGCTTCGAGGAGGGCGGCGGGGGGCATGGCGGCGGCGCGGGGGTAGGGAGCAGCTCGGCCATGGAGCAGTCGCGCCTCCATGTCTCCGCCATGGCGACGCGCGCGGGGGTAGGGAGCAGCTCGGCCTCGAGCTCGGCCATGGAGCAGCCGCGCCTCCATGTCTGATGTCTCCCCCATGGCGGCGGCGCGGGGTAGGGAGCAGCTCGGCCTCGAGCTCGGCCATGGCCATGGAGCAGCCGCGCCGGCGGAGATCCGTGTGCGCAGAGGCCGCCGCGACCGCGCCCCTCCCCGGCACAGCTTCGACGGCGGCGGCGCGACCTCGCCCGCGCGGCCGGCTTCCTCCTCCCGCGAGCACGGCGACGCTCCTCCTCCTTGGTCTGTCCCCTTCCTCTCGGCGGCCATGGAGGCAGAGGCACCCCCATCTCCGGTGCCCGCTGCTGGCCGGCGGCTGGGATCTCCGACGCGGCGGGAGATAGGAGACGGAGGAGGAGGCCGACGCGGCGGCCTCGCAGGGGCTTCGGAAGGCGGCGGCGGAGCTCCCCGGTTTCTCCCCCTCGGCGAGCTCGACGGCGCGGTAGCGACGGCTCCCTTTCCCCCCTCCCAGCGCTGCGCCATCACTGCCCTTCCCACCAACGGCCAGACGCGAGGTGGGGCCAGCGCAGGGCATAGCGCACGCCCCCGTACTGCGCTCTATTTGGAGCACGCCGGGTGCGAACGGGACATAGCGTGGGTACTCCAGTACCCCAGTGCGGCCTCTCGGTGCTCTATTGGGTACTGGAGCAAGCCGTGCCGCACCGGGTGGAGTACCCAGTGCTACCAGTCTAAGCAGGATAGCGACACTGCAGTCGTAGAAGTTGGCCCGCGGCTGCAACCTCTAGCATGCGGTCATGACCTCTGAAACCCAACGATGGATACCTCGACAAACGTGTCAGAGAAGAAGTGCTTCGAGTAGTATCACGAAATGCCGTCATATAACATCACCCTCGCATGAGGTGCAAAGACTCTATGTGGGGCATAAATTTAACATACTAACGTTTTGAGACCATAATTCTAGTGGAAAACAAATGGTGCATAAAGTTTGTCACTGTGTTTGTGTAGATATCTTGTGAAGTCGTACATGTTTTAAGCACTGTTGCCAAATACACTGTTCTATTTTAATTTTAGACAGGAACCGTTGCAAAAATTATCACTTATAACAAAAACTGTAGATGTAGTGCAACTAATGTACCATGGTTAGCATATGTTTAGTGCACATCTTATGCATGCATAAACAGGGCATGAAACCGGTTGAACATGGCCACATGGGTAATAACTCATCTAACATATTATTAAATTATATGAGCAATGATTATTTTTGAAACTATGAAAAAGCTATCAGTCAAGTACCAAGCATCACATGGTGGTCAAAAAATTGTCCACTTGCATGTGAAAAATATGTACACAGTGTATATAAAATTGAATCCTTTTATCCCTTTTCCATGAGTAACTAATTATTCTTTATATCGCTTCGTATTGAGTAGAGACTGTACCGTTGATGCAAATACATTTGAGAACAAACAAATACACTCACATACATATGAATGTGACAAAAAGGGTGCAAGAATGATGCGAGATCAGTGGCCAAGATACAACTAACCGAGACTACCAGCTACATCAAAGAATTTTTGGAGCAAAAAGTGCTTGATGATTGCTTCTCTACAACTATATGGAGCGTACCAACATGGTAGAATGAAGGGTACATATGGTAGACGTACATTCTCGATAACCAATATGGTACTTACATTGTTATGATGAACAAGTGTGATACAAATATTTTGAAAACGACTTCCATGTGTTATATGGGCTACAATAATCAACATAAGCAATTAGAAATTAAAGGCACTAACTCGTTATTACTTATCATGCCATAAAGATGAACCATGCATAGTAGGCCATAAATATTTTTAGATAAAGGAATTAGTTCCAGCCTCAACAACCGCACACAACCAATTTCTTACATCATTCTCTGTCTGAACACAAATAATAGGAAAACGAGTACACATGAGCATATATAATTCAAAAGTATATTTTATTATTACTTCTCCATCCATCCTTGCCGAATATATCCAAAGCGACAATCTCTAGTGCTCTGCTTGCCGAACAGATATATAATTTCCCTTGTGTCCTCATGTTGCACCAGAGACCAAAATCGTAGCCAATATGCTCCCCTTAAAATTACATGCATAAATGACTTAAAATTCTATAGATATAGTACTCAGATCTTAAAAACTTATTTTGAAATTTCAATATTTTTTCATAACTGAAAAAGGTTGAGATAAAAATGCTTGACAAGTAATGCCAGACAGCTTTTATGCTCTTTGCCTATCATGTAATAGCTTATTTTCACATAGTGATGTACACATGATGATTTGGCTGCGAGCGCTAAACAATATAAATTTCTCCTTGTTTGTTCAAGTCGGTGACATATGCAAAGCTACATCTACCACTACCACATCATGGCTTGAGCCTCAATGCGAAGAGCAAGGTGCTCGACTGTTGAATCCCCAACGTAACGGTTTGTGTTCAAAAGTAGCGTAAGAGATGCTTGAGGGAAAGAGCATGCTACAGCCAATTCTGATTTCTATCACCCCTATCATTACACATGATGTGCGCTATATATCCTGCGTTTTCAAATAGTGATGTTGCAGCGATTTAATTTAGATTAAAAGAAAAAATATTATAACCAGGAGCACATGCGGCACACATATGCTCAATAACCAAATGTGTCACACACATTTTCATGAAAAAAATATGACACACACAGTAGATACCACCTGTAGAAAAAGAAATGTGAGCACACATTTCCAAATAACTTCCATATTGTCATATATGGTATGATCATCAACATAAACAACAACTAGTTAGGTTGGTGTGTTATGTGCATCTATACCAAAAAGATTGACCCAAAGTAGTAATGAAAAAAATGTTGGCTCCTACTATGCTCAAAATAACATAACATCATATTTAATCAAATTCAAAAGCTATGTAAATCGGTAATAAATGCTCAGAGTCTGAGAGCACATCAATGCCAAGTACTTTAGTATAGAGGCATAGACAGCTTTTTCTCTTACCAATTCACTAACTTTTGGGTTTTAGTAGAAACTGCTGACGGATTGACTTATTTCGATTATGAGTTTTGCTAGGGGTAAAATAGAATAGTGAAAGTAGAGTAAAATGGTAGTTAGGCTGTTGTAGAACTGTGAGTCCCACCAAACAAGTGTGAATCCCACCTACGTTGGTACCACCAAACAATATATATGGGTCCCACCTGAATCGTAGGTCCCACCTAAACAATACGTGAGTCCGACATGGATCTACTCCCAGGGACTAATCTAGGAATAAATTTAGGGGGAGGGGCTTTCTTCTCCTTCTTCTTCCTCTAACATCTCCTTCCCTCATTCTTCTTCCTAAAATTTGTTGCAGGGGCTTAGGGGGGCTCCATTGGATTTCCAGCGGTAGGGGGCTCGAGGGAACGAGATCCTCTGCCGTTTGCTCCTCATCGGCAGAGAGACATTCGGGTGATATGAGACGTTGGATGGACATCGCGGCGATGCCAGAGAGGCTCGAATGCGGCTTGGTAAAAAAAACTGGAATGGGGAGGGGTTTTTAGAAAGAGAAACACGGGTTGAATTTTTTTTATATATTTTTTATTCTAATTTGCAAATTTATACGACCGTTTTGAAATTTATCAAAACTATACCACCACCGCCGTGGGCCACGGCGGTGGCCGGCTAAACGCCGTGGCGTACGGCGGCTGAGACTAACCGACGTACGCCACGGCGGTTAGCCTGCAACCGCTGTGGCCCGCGGCGATTGGAGGGCGTCCACAGCGGTTAGGGAGCCTCCACGGCGGCTAGACGCCGTGGCCCACAGCGGTTAGGTTCATTTTATTTTTTTACTTTATTAAATTATAATAATCCAGTAGGAAAGTTAAAAAAGGGAAATTGAGGAATACTGGTTCGATTATTACAACACAATCACAATAGGATTTCAGTTCTTATAGAGCAATATTACAGTACCATGATTCAAACGAAATAGTAGTTCAAATATTACAGCACGGCAGGAACGAAAGACTACAACATCATACAAAATGGCAAACTTCAGCCATTCTTGCGATGCGACGATGAAGGTTTAGCTTTCTTGTTAGCTTTTTTAGTTGGTGGATTAGCAACACACGGGTCTGCTGATCGCGCATAAAGACCACCCCAAGGAGATTCTACATTTTCTAGAATAGGTAAACTATTTTTCTACATTCTCTACATTTTGTAAATGAGATAAAGTAATTTTCTAATTTCTAAACAAGCTAAAGTAATTTTGTACAATTTGTAGAACATATAAACTAATTTTCTACATTTTCTAAACAAGATAAAGTAATTTTCTAGATTTTCTAGACAAGATAAAGTAATTTTCGACAATTTCCTGAATAGGTAAACTATTTTTCTACATTCTCTACGTTGTCTAAACCAGATAAAGCAATTTTCTAGAATTTCTAAACAAATTAAAGTAATTTTGTACAATTTGTATAACAGATAAACTATTTTTCTACATTTTCTAAATAAGATAAAGTAATTTTCTAGATTTTCTAGACAAGATAAAGTAAATTTTGACAATTTCCTGAACAGGTAAACTATATTTCTACATTCTCTACGTTGTCTAAACCAGATACAGTAATTTTCTAGAATTTCTAAACAAGCTAAAGTAATTTTGTACAATTTATAGAACAGATAAACTAATTTTCTACATTTTCTAAACAAGATAAAGTAATTTTCTAGATTTTCTAGACAAGATAAAGTAATTTTCGACAATTTCCTGAATAGGTTAAACTATTTTTCTATATTCTCGTCTAAACTAGATAAAATAATTTTCTATAATTTCTAAATAAACTAAAGTAATTTCTACAATTTATAGAACAAATAAACTAATTTTCTACATTTTCTAAACAAGATAAATTATTTTTTTACAATATCTAGAACATGAAAACTATTTCTAAATTTCTAAACTAAAAACTAATTTTCTACACTAATTTCACTGTTCTAAACTAAATAAACTAATTAAATAAATTAATTAAAGGGAAAAAACTTACCTGAGAGGAAGAGGACAGAGGAGGCGGCGGTGGGGGAGAGGGGCCGGCGGCAAGGGGGGGGGGGGTGGACGGCTGTCACACCTGATTTAGAAAAACAAACCAAGTGTATACCTATATGTATGCCAGGATCAAATTTCATACATATAGTAGACATAAGTGAATAACAGTAACAGTATCACGTAAAGAACATAAACAAAACTTATTATTCTATCAGAGTTATACAGCTCAATCCTGGAAACGGAGGCGTCAAACTCCACAAGCAATTGACTGGGGCTGCGTACACCTAGCATCAACACCATCTTCAACAGCTTCACACCTTTTGCTTCTGAGCAGCAGTAAGCAAGGATGAGTACACTTATGGTTGGTACTCAGCAAGGCCACAAGAAATAACTAGAAAGCGATTTAAAGTCCATTTTTAAGTTTAATTTATCATGTGAGGGTCCAGGCCGCTCTTGACCGTGAGCACGGCTAATCGATTAGTTTTAAACACTCTGCAGAGGTTGTACATCTTTACCCACAAGTCGCGTAAAAGTCTCGAAGAACTTTAGACCCAACCATGCGATGCTTGCAAGGCACCATACCACACTACCGAGGTGTGATTGCATAGGGACGCTACGAGGCCTTTACAAAGATTCCCGAGTGAAGGCTGCTCGCTAGGTTACATGACAGCTGTTGACGCGAAAATAGGATGTCACCTCCGCGCGCAGCACACGTGACTCCCCGGTCTGTAGCGAGGCGTGCCAGCCAATCTGACCTGTTGATTGATAATGAAAAATATTAGGGATCGGCTAGAGAACCGATGGCCTTGCAGCGACACGTGTACCAGCCAAATCGGCCGATACGGGAAAAGCGGGATCGGCCGGCTCGAAAGCGACCGAAGCGTGGGTGCGATCGGCTGATCGGGACGTCAGCACTTGAGTAGGTCGGAATCGGCTGTGATGTTGAAAGTCGATAGGATCTAGATCGAGCGGATGATAATGATAATAGCTAAAACTACAAGAATTTGTTATGAAAACTTGTAGATCTAGATAATATCGGTAAGGGGTGAATAAAGAACTAGACGAAACCTCAGCGATGTGCCCGGAGGTTAAAGCCTAGGGTTATTCGGTAAAACGGTACTCACAAGCTTGTCGGAGATCAGCTGATGCAGCCCGACGAACTCGAAGCACGGCGTTGTAGAAAAGAGAAAAAACACAATGACGAAGTCGTCGAAAAGTAGATGCTGTAAAGGTAGATACTGTAAAGTAGATGCAGTAAAAGTAAAGGGTTTGCCCGGAGGCGGTTTGTTTGATATTGGTGTGTACAGATTTTCCCGACCACGCAGGGTCGCTATTTATGTCCTGAGGACAAACCCGACTCCTAGCCGATCACGACACTATTTGCTTGCGTCTAAATACAAAAAACTACTAAAAATATAAAAGGACTCTCGCAGGAGTCTAAGACCTTCTAAAACTGACTCTTTGATCCGCCTCCACCGTGCTTTCCATCTGGCGTATCTCCTTGAATACCGCCTTTCTTCATGTCCATCAGCCGATTCTTTCCTTGACCATCGGCCGATCGCTTTGCCTCGCTGGCCCACTGTCAGAGTTGAATCTCTCTGACCATCGGCGAATCGTGTTGACCATCCTTCTCTTTCTTCAATCGGCCGATTGCACTCTGTTTTCCATCGGCTGTTTCTCCTTATCCCTTTTTGACCTGTTTTTCCAAAAAACGGTGTCAACACATGCTCCCCAGTTTCGGAGTAAATAATCTTTTGCTCTGAAATTTCCTCAAATCCGTTATCTCCCTTGATTCGAAGTCGGCCACAGAATCTCAACAGATCTTCGAGGTCATAAATACAACCGTCCTGGTTCTTTTTCTCCCCAAAATCTTGTTGTTCCAGCAGCTCGAGCTTTCAAGCGACGAACCCTAAACTCCAAAGTTCTTGCTAATCCATGGCGTCTTCAAGCTCCGCTGGAGGTTCTGGCTCTGCTTCTGTGCCCCCGAAGGCATCTCTTTCTTCAGTTCCCCCGGTATTTCCTTCAATCTTTTGCTTTTATTTGTTTTTAAATACCGCCATCTTTCTTTGCCTGAAGCCCAGATTCATTTATTTCTCCAGGAACTTAGATCCTATCTCACTATTCCTGTTGATGATAAACCTGGACTTACTTTCCTTGGACCGATGGGTGATACTGACCCCATAGGGATGATTAACTTTGAAACCAGTCGAATTCCCTTTAAGCACGCTTCCTTAAATCTGGCCGATTGGGATAGCTGTTTCAGGTCTTGGACCGGTTATGTTAAAGGATGGAGGGATTGGTATCTCAGAGTTTCTGCGAAGAACAAGGGATCTTGGGAGTAGTATAAAATTAATCAATGCATCACCTTATCCCTATCTGAGATGTCCCGGAATGAATCTCTTCTGCTGCCTCTTACTTTTGGTCTGATGCACTCAATGCTTTTCTGTTTGGCCATGGGCCGATGGCTCCAACCTTGGCCGATGTCCTTGTGTTGACTGGTCTAGATATTTCCTCCCCAGATACCCTTTTTAGCCATCGTAATGACAAACTTTCTCATCAGTTGAAAACCAAGGGCATAGGTGGATGGTCTGGCTATATCGCTGAGCACAAGAAAGAAGGAACCGTGGGTCAGAGGGAACATGTTGCTTTCCTGAATATGTGGCTTGAGAAATTTGTCTTCTGTGGCAAAACTTTTGGCCCTACCGCTAATTACCAGATAGTGGCTGAGCGGTTAGCTGCCGGCAATCATATCCCTCTTGGAAAATATCTTTTAGGTGCAGTTTATCACCTCCTTCATCAAGTAGCAGTCAGCCTGTCAACCAATTCTCCCATAGGTACTCCGGGAGATCCCTGGTGGTTCATTAACATGTGGCTGAACCTTCATCTCCGAGATAGGTTAGAGCAGAATATTTTTACCAAGACTTTTCCAGGAGATCAACCAGATGGTGTTCCAATTGTAAGGCGCCGATGTATGAATTTTGGAGAAGCTGTCTCTGCCTTCCTAGGACACAAAAGAACCCCTTCTCGCATAGCAGAGCACTTTAGAAGTTTTTACCTCGGCTTCATCTCAAATTCTATCATCTGGTTTGCATATAAAGACGATGAACCCACTTCGAGACCACATTAAACTTTGATGATATCCATAAGGATGATGAAGACAGGATTGCCTTTGTGGAAATCATCAAACCGGGGCTCCTTCCCTCTTGTGTCTTTGGAAAGGATCAAACAGCTACCTATGAATTTTATAATCCCTCAGTGTGTGCACGTCAGCTGGGATTTGGCCAATTGCCGATTGGCCTTTACTTCTCTGATTTGATCAGACCACAGGAGATTATTCCTAGTGGCACTTGTTATCAACGCCTTTTGGATAGGGTTCCTGACTCTGCTACTATTAATCTTGATTCCTGGAGATTTTCTGGCTTCTCTTCCCCTCTCTTTAATGTTTGGTGGGCAGAATGGTGTGATCACCTTTTCTGCGTCTCTCCGAGAATCTATTGTGAGCAATTGGACCCTGATTATGTGGCGTCGGCTGATGAGGTACTTCTTTCGTCTGTTTACTTTACGCATTGCTCGACTATATCCAGATTTGCTATATCCTTCTTTTCCTTTTTAGCCCGAAACTACAGAGCCTCCTGTCGTCAGCAGAAGTAACAAGCCGATTCAATATTGGCCACCAAGACGGGCACCATATATCGGCCATAAAGCTCCTTCGATTTCTTTAATTATGCAGGGTCCCAGGATTAATCCTGCTCCAGATAATCTACCTCTGTCAATGCTTAAGAGGAAGGGCGTGACCGATAAGGTTCTTACTCGTAGAACAAAGAAGAGGATTGCCACTAAGGTTGTCAATGTCTCGGACATGGCAGGAGTATTGGCAAGCGCTTTCCAGGTACTGACTTCAGCCTTTTCTCTTCTTTTTTCTGTAACTTTGATTGATCATCCTCCTTTGTGCAGTCTTCGGGATTAATCGGTCAATCAAAACAAGTCACGACTGTTGATCTTGGTCAGGACAAGGTTTTGGGAGAAGCCCCGGTTGATGATGTTGACCAGTCTGGAACCCATCAAAGGGTTGATGCTTCTGCTGACCAACTTCAAAGTTCTCCTACACGGGCTGACCCTCATATTGAAGACCCAATTGTGGTAGGATTCTTACTCATGTTTTTCTCCTACTTTCCCATGTTCAATCATTTGTCTCTATTCAGGATGTGGTTGAAGCGCCGATTGAGACCCAAGACAAACCTTTGGATGATTCCCAGCAGAATATCGGTGACCAACCACATCTGCCAATTATTGAAGTCTCTGAATCGTTATTGACTGAAAACCCAACTGCCCAAACTCGAGTGAAGTCTTCTGCTATAGAGGTAAATTCCTTGACACATTTCTCTTTTAGATCCCGTGCTTCTTCTGCATACTTTAACAAACTTGCTTTCTTTTCAGGGTACGTTGGCAATCACCCTTCCAGATGAAGTGAAAGCTAAGCTGATCGAGGTGCTGCCATTGCTGAGCCAGGATGTTGGTCAACTTGTGCAAGACGCCGAGCCGATCAGGGTCATCTTCAAACAAATCCAGGGCCAGCTGCCTAGAGACCTTAAGGCGAAGATGCTCCAGGTTGCTTATATCGAGAATCGGCAACTCATAGTGCAGGAAGCTCAAGATTGGCTGACGGAAAGGAGACATCAAGAGCAACTTACTCAAGACAGAGAGAAACTAGATAGCAATATGGCCGATCTTGATAATAGGATTGAACTCCTATCTTCCTCGTGCCCTGATATTGTCAGTAATATCGATCGTTTGAAGAAACGTCGTGCTGAGTTGATGAAGGAGCTTGATCAGATCGGTCAAGTCTTGACAGCTGAAGAGCAGAAGCTAGCCGATCTCCCAGCCACCATATCCGTTATGCAAGAACAGAGGGACTCTGTTGCACGCCAAGCTCAAGTCCTACGTAGTCAGGAGCAGCCGATTCCTGGTTCGGCCGATGCCGACCGTCAGGAGATAGAAGCAGTTGACCAGCTGCGCCTGGATCTCATCAATGCCATCCATCTCTTGGGCATAGTTTAAACTTTATTTGTAATTTTCTAGACTGTGATTGGCCTTTACTGGCCAACTTCTAACGCTTCGCGTTAATTGTTTTGACCGGACGTTCTACTCGGCCTTTTATAAAACGCTTAGATCCCTTTAGTCATTTGAACTGTTATCTTCTCTTTGCGATGGCTTCTTCTTCTTCCAGTCTCCAAATCGTGATACTGTGGAAAGGATTGTGTCGAATATCAATGCCTTTGGCGCAAATCGGCCAAACCAACCATCTAGACAAGAACGCGGTCTCCGTCTGGTGATCGCTTAACAACGAGAAGAAGCTCGAGGTTCTCGAGGCCAGGAGGACAGCTCTCCTTCAGGAACTAGATCGTGTAGGTGAAGAGATATCCCAAATTAAAGTAGATCTAGACAAGGCCAAGAGCCTCCTTTGAATTCTGATGTACTACTAGCCGATGCAATCGGCTTTTTATGAATGAGGACCTCCACCTCTTGATTGCTAATTGATTCAATGTATTACTCTCTGATGAATGAATTCCATCCATATTTGTGGGTGCTTCCTTATGACTTGGTTCAACTTCACTGCTATAAAAACTCATCTCCTTTGTGTAGCACTACCACTTTGTATCCATGAACCAAATCGGCCTTTTGTTAGGAATGAGAGGCATGTTCCTCTGATAGAATCCCCAGGAAAATACAATTATTTCCACTCCTTGACAAGTTTCTTCTTGAAGATCCATCATCTCCTAATGATGCATCAAAGCTTGTCGTTGTTGCTGGAAATGTTGAGAGAGGGGAATCCTGATAGTCTCCTCTTCTGGAGTACAGAGTGGGGCCACACATTGTTATTCAATCCTCCTTCAAAGCCAGTCCTTGAATTTTGGGGAACGTATCACTACATGTCTGCCCACTGTCTAGCCTGAGACTTTCACGGGGAAACTGTTCTTGCTTTGACTGCATCAGATGCTCTTCATTTCCCTTTTTTAATTCCTTCTTGTAGTTATCTTCTCTGCGTCTTCGGGCTATAAATAGGCCAAAAGCTCGATAGAGGAAACTCACTCTCATCGGCTATGTCTCAATTAACTCAGATAGGTTACAGGCTCTTGTTGTATGACTGTTCTTCTCCTCCTTCCCTCTTTTATAGCTAGAAGAATTCTTGTGAAGTAGTGTAGTGGCCCCTCTTCTTCTTTGCCTCCTTTTGAAAAGCCAGGAGGCACCATAGCCAGAAGAATCCTTGTGAGATTCTGTCTTTGAGAGAAGGAAACAGGTAGGGTGTCTTGCTACACATTTATTAGAGGAAGAGCGTGCCAAAGGAACGGCCATCTTGGTCATCAACTCGGGCTCTTTCCGGCGGAAGATTACAGAATCGGGTGACGATCTTAATCTTTCGTTTCCTCTTCGCGTGTGCCTCTCTCCCATTCATCGATTCAATATCCTCATCATATTGGGAGTTAGGACAGTACCCTTCTTGTAACCTCTTGAGAACATATGTAACCTGTAGATCTGAGTTGCAATCCAAAGCAGAAAAGATAAACATGTATTTTCTGTTCTGAAGGCGCTATATGTATCGGCTATAACCGAATATATTGATTTTGTACATCGGTTTTATATTTTTTGCACTAAAGGCGATTCTTTTACAGATATCGGCTATTCTACGATTACATCAGCAATCGGCTGTAGCTCGAAAACTTAATCGGCCGATAGGCACGATAAGACAATCGGCTTGTACAATTATTGACGCACTTGGGCAACCAATCCATCGGCTGCTGTGACTCTGAGCCCAAGCTCCCTTTCGTCTTCAATGAATTGATTCATTAAGCCTCGTCATCAGAGCCGACCACTTGAACCGGCTTTAGTCCAAAATCGGACACTCTGAGATATTTGGTATCCCAGGCTTTCCCAGATATGCAGCTTACTTGATTATAGGTCCATCCTTGTGCTTCTGTCGCTGCTACTGTCAAGGAGGTTTCTCCTTGCACCACCTCCACTGAATCTCCGATCCATTGGATGATGTATTGATGCATTGTAGATGGTATGCAACAATTGGCATGTATCCAATCCCGACCTAGCAGTAGATTATAAGATCCCCTCCCTTTAATGACAAAGAAAGCGGTCGGAAGGGTCTTACTGCCGATGGTGAGCTCCACGCAGATTGCTCCTTGAGCCGGAGAGATGTTGCCTTCGAAGTCCACCAACATTATGTCGGTTTGGGTCAAATCTTCATCAGACTTCCCAATCTTGCGCAGCATGGTGTACGGCATCAGGTTGACTGCTGCTCCTCCATCTACTAGCATCCTGGTGACTGGTTTCCCATTGACAAATCCTTTGAGAAATAGAGCCTTCAAGTGTTGTCTCTTCTCGTCTTCTGGCTTCTCAAAGATAGCTTGTCTAGGTTCCAGCGTCAATTGAGCCATGCCAAGTTCTTCATCGGACATATCCGAATCAACTGGAGCCATGAACTCTTTTGGTAGGAAGACAACCATGTTTATATCAGCTCGGGGTTTGTCATCTTCCTCACCATCGGCCTTAGGCTTTGGGCGCCAAACTTTAGACTGAACCTTCTTCTTGTCCAGCACAAGTCTCTCTGCTTCTTCATGCTGTTCTAGCTGACGTAGGCGCTGGACTCTTCTCTTCTGGGACTTAGTCAAGCCATCTGGACACCATTGTGGATTGGGCTCCTTACGTGTTTGGCTTGACCCTTCATCATCCAGTTGTAATGTACGTCGACGTTCAGGAGCTCGGCACATGATGTCCTCATCAGGGACCAGAGAATCGGCCATCTCTTCTAGCCGATCGTTTGACTCTTCATTGGCTCGGCCTCCCAGCCAATCATGAATGCTAGCCTTGCCCCCCAGCCGATCGTGGACGTTGGCTTTGCCCCCCAGCCGATCGTGGATGCTGGCTTTGCCCCCCAGCCGATCGTGAACCGAGATTCGTTGATTGTTGAATCCACGGTGATCCTTGGCTGCAGGTCTTCTGTCATCAAAGCAAACCCTTTTGGATGAGTTGCCATTATTGTAAGCCCCGTTGCACTCTGGACAGTTTCCTACCGTCGGCAGCTTGATTCCTTCTTCCCAACAGTACTTGAAGAACAGACATCTCCAATGTCCTTCATTACGCCGTGCCCACTCCTCTATTTCCTTTGCCTTCTCTTGTCGGTGCTGGAACTTCTTGATCAGCATTTGTGACGTGACGGGTCGGCGTGGCTTTGATTCTCCTTCTCCAAGTAGTAACCCTTTTCCTTTGACATCGGCAGCGGTTACTAGTACTTTGGGATCAACGGCTCCTTTATTTTGAGCCGAATCAGATGTCAGCAACTTAACTCGTGACGTGTCTTTGCTAGACACCTCAACTGTGTTAGCTGGGAAGGGGTGCTGATCAATCTTCATCGGCTTTTCAGCTTTGGTAGGAGTTTCAAATTTAAGCCTCCCTTGCTCAATAGCTGATTGGATCTGTTGTCTGAAGATCTTGCAATCATTGGTATCGTGTGATGTTGCATTGTGCCACTGCAATACTTCATCCTCTTCAGCTCTTCTGCAGATGGTATGGTATGGAACTGGGAGAGTTTAATCTGCCCTTGCTGAAGCAACAGATCAAATATCTTATCGGCCTTAGTGATATCAAAGCCGAATTTCTCTGGCTCTTTCTTGCCAAAGGGACAGGACACTGTCTTCTTGCTTTTGACCCACTCTGCGAGCCCTATCATATTGTCTTCATCTTTTGAGTCAGAGTAGTCCACATATGACACCTTGTTCTGAAAGTTCCTTCTAGGCTCATAGGACTTTGCAGTTTCTTGACTCATCCGGCTGACCAACTGGCTGAGGCTTTCAAAGTCATGTGACGCATATTTCTCCCTTAAGGTCGGCAAGAGACCTTGGAAAGCCAACTCAGCTAGTTGCTTGTCTCCCAAGTTCAGACTATAGCACTTATTTCTGACCTCTCTGAATCTTTGAACGAATCCAGCTACTGTTTCATCGTTTCTTTGCTTGAGCCTGGTCAGATCAGTGATCTTCATCTCATTGATGCCAGAGAAGTAGTTATGGAACTGCTGTTCCAAATCGGACCACTTGATGATGGAATTAGCTGGCAGTGAGGTGAACCATGAGAATGCTGGCCCTGACAGAGATGAAGAGAACAGACGTATCCTTAGTGCATCAACGTTCCCTGCTTCTCCACATTGGATGATAAATCGAGTGATATGCTCCATAGTGGATGTTTCATCTTGCCCAGAGAACTTGGTGAAGTCTGGCACTTTGAACCTTGGAGGGAACGGTATCTGATCATAGCCAGAGGGATACGGTGTCCTGTACATGCAGGACTGCTGCTTGGGTTTTATCCCATATTGCTTCGATAGCATCTCCGAGAAGTGGTTGATCAACTCCTGCTTCACATGAGATTTCAACTCTGTAGCCACTTGCTCAATTGCTTGCATCTCAGCTGGAGTTTCTGGATGTCGTTCTTCTAAGATTCTTGTCTTTGGATCTGGAACTGTCCTTGCCTCAGTAGAACCTTGAGTGTCTGAATGACCTGTAATAGGTACAGCATGTTCAATCGGCTGACTAGCCGATGGGGCTGGTTGCTGCGTATTCAACTGGTTTGAAATAGCCAATTAATTTAGAAGTGTTTGCAGCAATTGCGCTGAATCCACTTGTGGAAACACTGGCTGCCCTGCTGCTCCTTGGTTGATCGGCTGTTGAGATGAAGATCTTGTATGAGCCACCGTATTAGCTGGGGTTAAAACAGCCTGCATTGTCGTTGACTGTTGAGGCGGGGCTGTCTGTATGGGCATCCCGAGTGTCGGCTGCTGAGCCGATCTCTGAGGTGGAGTGGGATTTGGCCTCTGAGGTGGAATAGGAGGTCTTTTCTCTGTTGGTATGACCATGTGAGCATGAGCTGGACTAATCTTGACTCTTTCAAAGTTCTTGCTCCCATGATTGAAGTAGACAAACACCACTCCTTCCCCATTCATGTGCACAGTCCCTGGAGTACCTCCAAATGTAGCTTGGTAAGACTGTGGATACTTTACTTCTGGAACTTCCTCAGGCACAGGCTCAAAGAAATTTGAGATGTTAGTCTCAAAGTGATCACGAGGTAAGTCCCATCCTGCAAGCTTCCCATCTGAATCTCTCATAGCAGGATATTTTTGCTGATTCTGCACTAGAAGCACTTGATCCTGGACAACAGATTGCACTGGTGTTGTGACAGCAGGATCTTTATATTTACCATCGCCACTCTGATTCTGAATTGGCTGAGAGTCCGATGAAGAACTGGTGGCAGCTTGTGGAGATGGTGTAGCTTTTGCTGTTGGATCATCAATCGGCGGGTTGGCCGATTGGTTTTGCTGGAACACAGGAGGAGTACGCCTTGGTTGAAAGTATGCAGGTCCCAGATATCCTGCCTCTGCTCCTTGCTTGAGTGCATCAATTATGGCATTCTGAATAGTATTTGCGAATACCTTGGATTGATCAATTATTGTCTGATGCGTGGCTTTGGTCATCATGTCTTGAAGCCCTTCAGAATCGGCTGAAAAGGTGACTTGTTTAGGCGTTGGCAGCGGATTCTTCTTGAAGACTCCACTTTTAGTCTGACCGTATGATGCCAGACAAAGCTCTTCATAATGTTTCATGTGAGCCTCTAACTCAGCTTTGTCTGAATCTTTCAGCTGATCCTTGGTGATTGGTTGGACGTTGTCCGGATCAACTTCATGAGGACCAGTCTTCGTAGGCTTCGTCATTGTTGACTTTTTTCGTGTCCCACTGGGCGTGCCAAAAGTGTGTTGACGCGAAAATAGGACGTCACCTCCGCGCGCAGCACACGTGACTCCCCGGTCTGTAGCGAGGCGTGCCAGCCAATCTGACCTGTTGATTGACAATGGAAAATATTAGGGATCGGCTAGAGAACCGATGGCCTTGCAGCGACACGTGTACCAGCCAAATCGGCCGATACGGGAAAAGCGGGATCGGCCGGCTCGAAAGCGACCGAAGCGCGGGTGCGATCGGCTGGATCGGCCGATCGTGACGTCAGCACTCGAGTAGGTCAGAATCGGCTGTGATGTTGAAAGCCGATAGGATCTAGATCGAGCGGATGATAATGATAATAGCTAAAGCTACAAGAATTTGGTACGAAAACTTGTAGATCTAGCTAATATCGGTAAGGGGTGAATAAAGAACTAGACGAAACCTCAGCGATGCGCCCGGAGGTTAAAGCCTAGGGTTATTCGGTAAAATGGTACTCACAAGCTTGTCGGAGATCAGCTGATGCAGCCCGACGAACTCGAAGCACGGTGTTGTAGAAAAGAGAAAAAATGCAATGGCGAAGTCGCCGAAAAGTAGATGCTGTAAAGGTAGATGCTGTAAAGTAGATGCAGTAAAAGTAAAGGGTTTGCCCGGAGGCGGTTTGTTTGATATTGGTGTGTACAGATTTTCCCGACCACGCAGGGTCGCTATTTATGTCCTGAGGACAAACCCGACTCCTAGCCGATCACGGCACTATTTGCTTGCGTCTAAAGACAAAAAACTACTAAAAATAGAAAAGGACTCTCGCAGGAGTCTAAGACCTTCTAAAACTGACTCTTTGACCCGCCTCCACCGTGCTTTCCATCTGGCGTATCTCCTTGAATACCGCCTTTCTTCATGTCCATCGGCCGATTCTTTCCTTGACCATCGGCCGATCGCTTTGCCTCGCTGGTCCACTGTCAGAGTTGAATCTCTCTGACCATCGGCGAATCGTGTTGACCATCCTTCTCTTTCTTCAATCGGCTGATTGCACTCTGTTTTTCATCGGCTGTTTCTCCTTATCCCTTTTTGACCTGTTTTTCCAAAAAATGGTGTCAACAACAGCGCAATGCATAAACCTCTCTCGAGACTGCGAAGCTACCATAGAGCAGATCAGTCTGAGGGCCGGGCTATACACCAACTACCGGCACCCCCTAACCCCTTTCAGGTAAAGCATACCAAACACTAAGGTTTCTAATTAATTGGTCAAGACAGAGCCATATGTCTTGTGGTTGCACTTTTTTTCCTGGGTGGTCGCTCCATGTTCCGATTAATGCAAAGTATTCTTGTAATAAAGCATAGGTAGAAGGTGGTTAGGGACACTTGCCTTTCTCCAACGAAAAGCTACTCTTACTGCTCTCTCTTCATCTCTTGCGTCCTTGGAACTCTTCATCTTCAAAGCAACGAACAACGATCCTTCTTCTACTCGAAGCAAACATCGGGCACAACATACAAAGCAACAAGTATAACTAAGAACAATGCACCAAGCAAAGAAAAGCTTTAAAAGAACGCACTAATGGATATGGATCAATTTTTTTTTGAAACGTGTGAACTGAAAAAGATATAGGTTTTAAAAGGATAAATATTGAACATGATGTGAACACACATGCATTGCAGGGCTGCATGCAACTGAACAGGTAGCAAATAATCATGTTGCTTGCTTGTGGTGCATACGTGCATGTATGTAGATGAAAAGAAACAAAATTATTAATGCTCAAGCATAAACATGATGTAAGCATGACATCATGAGGGCACTTAAACAATAAAAGTATGTAGGACAAAGGAATTGATGATGCCCTTTGGTTGTATACACACAGACATGCATGGCGTTGCTGATTATAGAGAGAGGGATGAAAGGATGCATGCTGAGGTTCTCACCAGCGGCGTCGATGGCGATCTCGGCAAACATCAATCATGAGCGCAACTGCTCGCGACAGTCCTTGGAGAGTCTGAGAGACATGGCTGAGCAGGGATGATTTGGGTTGGATATGATCTCACCATGATGTCATCCTTATGTTTGCATGGGCAGAAGGCTTCTTGTGTACGTACGATGGCTTGCTTGTCACATATGCATATATGCATGGTACTGTTAGCTTGCAGCTGATTAATTGTTGGCGAGGCTTCGATTAACTGACAGAGATGAGGCAACAGATTAGGGGCAAGCAAAGCCAGAAACGGCAGAGAACAGCAGTGGCCGGCAGAACTTATAAAAGCATGCGACGGCAACCATGTGTTGTAGGCTTGTAGCCTGTAGCGGCAAAAGATTGAACAGCAGCAGCAGCGATCATGGAGAAACGAGAGAGAGGGGAACAGATGCTACCAAGGCAGGCGAGTCGGTGCAGCAGGTCATGAACTCATGATGGAGTAGATGGATGACGGCCCGGCGATGTCCCGGTGCCTCTACTCGAGTGATCCAAGGCACGGCGGCTCTCAGCGGATGGTGGCTCGACTCAGGTCCCCGCGGCCGGCGGTGTTCCGATGACGAGCGGATGACGACAACTGATGGAGCAGCTACAAAACTCCTTGGCAAAGCTCCCCGTGGTGGTTGATATATGGACGATGGATGGTGGTGAGCTGCGGCTTGACGCGATGGCGGAGCTGCTTGTACCGATGAGATCGATGGCGGCAACCACTACAAAAGAGGCAGGAGATGGCTTCTGCTGAGTCGGCATGCAACAACATGAGGACACAGCCCTAGGTAAAGTTGCACGCAGCATATGGATCATGGATCAGAGAGAAAAGATGGATGGAGTGCATGCGTAGGTAGCAGATGACAACATGCATGTAGGTGATAAATTAAAGAGACCTGATGTATTTATCAAAATATGATGGAAGCATGACATCAACTCAGAGAATAGAATACTATTGATTAAGGAACTATGCCTGGAGAAGTAGAGAATTCGTGACATGAAAAACAGAAACTAGATAGATTGGATTGAATGACCAGCAAAGCTACTGATCATGAGAGATACCCAAGGCAAAACGATGACCTAACGGTGACGAACACGACCTGATCATATGGAGCTCCTTCTGGTGCTCGGTTGCTCCTTTGGGCGGCGGTCAGGCACGACGAGGACACGGCGGCGCTCACGCTGCCCTCACGCCATGAGTTGTTCTAATGGGAACGGCGATCTGATCTTGGCGTGATGGCAACCGGCGACCTGGGTGGTGAAACGAGGGTGACAAGTGACGGCCAAAAGATCACGGGGATGGCCGGTGTCGACGAGAATCGAAGACGGCTGGTGGCGTCGCTCTGCTCCGGCGATAACTGGCGGCAGCGCTGCACACGCAAGACAGGGCGGCGGCAGGCGGCAGCTAGGCAAGGTATTGAGTTAGGGCACAGGTAATTGCCGGTGCAAACTGGGCAAATATATAAGGAGCAGCACATGGCTGGATAATACAGCACGTTGGGCCGGCCTTGAGCCCTTGCCGTGCACAACTCCAATTAATCCAAATGAAAATGCAGCTGTAGAGTTATATGGGCTGTTAGCATAGATTTGAAATAGAGATAATAATTGTGCTAGCATAAACTTAAAATAGAGAATAATTAATGGGTTGGGTGAGAGAGCAAAGAGATTGAGCATGACGTGAGCCTTATTTGGAAGAATATTTGGTGATGACCAAATTGTAGTAGTTCAAAGAGTTCTGAGGGCATAGGGAAAATGATGGTTTAAACATAGCTTATGACATAATGAATCCAAATAAAATACTTGGAGCTTATGAAAAAGATTTCGGAGTTTCCTAGTTGATAGATAAACTCCAGGAAAGTGAGAGAGGAACCTGATCGACATTTAACGTATTTTAAAAATATTTTGCACTCATGAAACACCAAATGTGTCGGCATAAATGCAACACACAAATAGAACCAATTATTTAATTTAGAAAAAAAGCAATCAATGGTTTTTTTTCTATACTATATTTCATATAAAGAAAATAAATATTGGAAAATTTTTAAAATTATGAGAAAATCATTATTTAATTATTCTTCCTATTCACATCCTGAAATTAGAAATTTCAGGGTGTGACAACGGCGGCCGCCGTCGCCCTTTATATAAGGCCGCGGCCGTCCGCCACGGCGGTTAGGACCTACAGCCGTGGCGCACGGCGGTAAGTTCCCGCGGGCCCACACCAAGGAACCGACCGTTGGCGGTAGGCTTACCGCCGTGGGTGTCGGTGTTTTAACCCGGCAACCTACCAAGGGGAGTACCCGAGGTAGATGAATGTGGTCTCGCCGAGATCGGTGACTCGAAGGAGAGACACGTGGCACACAATTTAGACAGGTTCGGGCCGCGAGGTGTGTAATACCCTACGTCCTGTATGCTGCGTAGCTCTGGATTGATTGGGTGTGTTTACAAGATGATGCGGATGATGAGAGAGGGGTCCCTGCCTCGTCTTATATACTCCGGGAGGCAGGGTTACAAGTCGGTTTGTCAGAGGAGTACTAGTCGTGTACGGCTAGGAGTACTTCTACATGGATCCGGGCATGTCTAGCTTCCTAACCGAGTACTAGTCCTCTGTAGTCCTTGCGCTTCACGCCAACAGGTGCCGTGCAGCCCAAGTAGAGTAGTCCCAGGGGTCCACCGAGTAGTCGGTCCTGGTACCCACCTGAGTAGTGGGCCCAGGGATGTCGATACGACAAGCCCCCGAGTACTTTGTAGTCGAGCAGGATGTCTTCGAGTAGTCTTGATGGCCTTGGCGAGTAGTCCTTGAGCGTTCCCGAGTTCCACAAGCCGAAAGTCCTGAAGAATGCTTAAATCATCCCGAGGCTGGAAGGTACTCCAGCTGATCTTTGAGTAGTCTTGAAGTCTTCTCGAGTAGTCCCCAAGCGTCCCCGAGTGCTTCTCTCGAAGGTCTTCAATAGTACTCGTGTTGTCTTGATGAAGAAACCATATGGAAAATGCGATTCGGAGAATCGCATTCCATATGGAATGTAGCCCCCGAGCCTTAGGTCGAATCGCAGACTCAAGCTGAGGGTCAATCTGAAGTCTTGTCAATTTTATCCCGAAAAATCCGGAGAAAAAACCGAAGGACACGTGGCACGGAGCCCCCGAGCCTTGAGTCGAGTACTTTCTCTCGAATTGAAGGGTCATCTTGACTGAGAATGTGTCCTGAGTGGGTCTTGGATCTGGATGTAGCCCACGCAGTCCATCTGACGTAGTCGAGCCCCCGAGATGGAGAGCATCGAGTACTGGAAGTTGAAGAGTCAGGCTGCCGCCGCTGAGTCACCCGCATGGCGCTTATCCGTTCAGTCAGTGTTTGGCCGCCCGATAGCTTATAAATAAGCGCTGAGCCCCTTAGGGTTTTACACTCCCAGCAGTTGCAGTCGCCGAATAGATCTGCGCCCTTGCTCCTCTGTTCCTCTGCCGCCGCCGCCGCCGTGAAGTAGATTGGATCTACACGCGCTCGCCACCGTAGTCCGCCACAGCTGTAGCCCCCGAGCGAATGCGAGTGAAGACACCTGTCACTTGGAGGATGAAAACATCCCCGGTGAAGAGTTTGAAGACCAGCGCATCGAAGAAGAGGAGCCGTAGTGAGACCGAGGATGCCGGCCAGTCGTCGTCGCCGCCCTCCACTCCTCGCCCCAATCCGGCCAAGGAATGGAAGAAGGCAAAACTGAAGACTGAGGATCTGCTCGCCCTGGTCAATAGCGGATTCCTCCGCGAGAAGGAGATGGATCTATGGCGTACCGCCACCGGCGATCCGTACCCGATGGAGAAGAACCCGGACGAAATCCCGATGTTCGCCCGGTTTGTAGAGCGCGGATTGGCGCTCCCCGCCAGTGATTTCTTCAAAGGTCTGCTCAGGTACTATGGCATCGAGTACCTCAACCTCAACCCCAATGGAATCTTTCATGTCTCCATTTTCATCCACTTCTGTGAGGCATTTGTGGGTATCAAGCCCCACTGGGTGTTGTTTCGGAAATTCTTCCGGTTGAAGCTGCAATCGAGCAGCAGTGACCCGTGAGTAGTCGGAGGCGCCGGGATTCAGATGTGAGAAGATGCCGCCGACCAGTACCTGTCGTACAAGTTGATAGAGTCCAACCAGGACTGGAAGGCCAAGTGGTTCTACATCAGCAACCACCACCCCGAGTTGCTGAAGCCGAGCGGGTGTCAACCGAAGCACAAGCCGTGGTGGAACATAGAGCCCACCATGCAGGAGGGTATTCAGCTACCCGAGTTGCTGTGGAAGATCAAGGCCCTGCGAAAGGCCGGACTGAGGGCCGAACACGTGGCCTTCAGCTTCATGAAGAGGAGGGTGCAGCCGTTGATGGCGCGTGACACCCTCGGGTACCAGTACACGGGCGATGAAGACACTTCGCGGATGCCCGGCTTTGAAGTCGAAGACGATGTTATCATCGAGAGGCTGGGTAAGATCTTCAAGGACATGCCGCCATACACGCCTTGCCCAGTCCCCGAGTACTCTGCAGCTCGGCCGCCAAACAAGGTCAGTAGCCGTGACAGAAGCCCCCGAGTACTTATTAACTTGACGTAGTCGTACTCACACATGTTGTATATTGTAGGATGATGTTGCGAAGTATGTCTCTGACCCACCCTCCCCGCCACGACTTGTGGAAGATGCGCAGGGGAAGGGAGAGGGCAAGAAGAAGGAGCGCCGCGAAGTCGGTGAAGGCGACGATGCTGTCGTCATTGAAGACAGCTCTGATGATGAGGACGAAGAGATGCTGCAGGAGCGGTTCCAGCTCCGGTCGAGATTTAGCCGGGCTGGAATGTCAAACATTCTGGTCATCATCGAGAAGCCAACTAGCCTAGAGGCTAGTCTGCCGGTGCCGCCGAGGAAGCCGCGCAACGTGGTGCGGAAACGCGCCGCGAAGAAGTTGAAGATATCCGAGACCACCAGCCAAGAGGTGAGTACCATGACTAGTGTAGTCGAATACTTCTCGTGAGTACTTTGTACTGATAGTTGAACTTATGTTGCCATAGGACATCCCTCCCTCTGACCCCGTAGATCAGGACGACGAGGGCGCCTGGGATACGGTGGGGGCGGCAGCTGAAAGGAGTATCAGCCCGCCTCCAGCCACTGCAGAAGCCGTGCCAGGGACGGCACAACAAGAGACCGGCGCCGTGAACTTGCAGGCGTCGGTTGAAGAAGCCCGAGACCCTCCGCTGGCTGCGACGGTGGAGCAGCCAGAGGGGACCTCTGCTGAGGTCGAAGCGACAAGCGAAGCTGGCATAGTTGATATTGCCAGTATACTAGGTGCTCCTACTGTGACCGTAGTGCGATCAACTCTGTAAGTTCTCTGAACTCTTGAGTAGTTATGTAGTCGTCAAGCGTGGATTGTTGAAGGTGTACTTCGTGATGCAGGAAATCCACAGACTTGTCGTGGGATGGTGGGGAGACCAGCACACCGGCTGAAAGAGAAGGCCAGTCAGCGGAGGCGCGTGAGCCCACACCACCGCCACAAACTGGAGCTGCAACGGAATCAGCATTGGAAGAAGCCACCTTGGTTGAAGGTATGTAGCCTGGCACCAATGGTAGTCAACGTGTGTAGTAGTCGTAGTCGGTGAAATTGACTTCGTGTACTTATTCCGACAGGAGCACACACTGATGAAGCCGCGATCCCGGAGGCCGTGGCTATGGAGGCAACTGCTGTGGAGACGGAGCCTGCAGAACCAGTTGCCGAGACGACGGGAGGAACAGCCCCCGAGCTGGGGACTACAGTAGCCCTCGAGGTGAGGGTGGAGACGCGGGTCGATCCGCTCCCTGGGGCAAGCACGGACGTAGTCGTCCACGAGCCCGTCATAGAAGAAGCCGCGCCGATCCGTTCGGCGCCCATGCCAGAGGCGACGTCGTCAAGCCGTGGGGGTCTGGAGCTGTTGGACGACAACCTTATTGACCCGACTGTTGTTGCTCGGAGCATGGAGTCATGGCGCCGTACGGAGCAATGGATTAAGGTACGTCGCGGGTACCCTGAGTAGCCTTGTGTTGCGAAATACAGAGTACCCATTGACTGTTCTGTCTTGTGCAGGATGTTGTTGAACAGGCCCGCCAGAAGTCCGATCTCCTGCAAGGGTACGGTGACACGGTACTCCGCGCCGAGGCCTTGGAGAAAGAGCTCGAGAAGTCGAAGAAACATTCAGCTCTGCTCCAATCCAAGCTCGACAGCGCCTTCGCCCAGTACCACAACGAGATACAAGAGATGCAGGCGAAGAGGGACGACTTGATTCGGAAGAACAAGTCGCTGCGCCAGAAGAATAAAGGTACGGTTTCCGCCAAAGCCTTTGAGTACTTATTAGGGTACCTTGGAGTAGTCTGACATTGTGTTGAGTTGTCTGCAGATCTCGAGGCAAGAGTTGATCAACTGAAGGCGTCGGAGACGGACCTTAAGAACATTATGTACCGGGATACCGATAAAAGAGAGGTACTTGAGTACGAGTTCAAAAAGCTGAGCCATGAGTGCATCTATCACATGGAGCTCCGTGAAGCCTCAGACCATGATCTTGTGAATTGCTATAAATCTCTGCAGAAATTGAACGAAGATTGCGAGAAGCTCCGAGGCCAATTGAAAGAACTCGAGGAAGCCGCACTGCCCATCGCAAGGTTGCTGGTACCGCACCCGGGCGGGCCCAAGATAGCTCCACTGGTAGATCGGTTTAAGGAAGCCCCCGGGCGACTAGCGATGTATGTCAAGCACTTGGCGAAGTCTATTCCAAACCAGGTGCTGGCGTACATGAAGTCATACTTCCCGAAGGCACCAGTGGATGTGGTAGCCGGCGGTCTTGCAGCTAACTGTAGTGATGATCAGTACAAGACCCTCCTCGAGGAGATGGCGCCTATTGCAGAGCAAGTGGCGGAGAAGCTTAATCTGCAGTAAATGTACCTGTAGAGGTAGCTTAGGGTAGTTTATGTAAGACATACAAAGTAGTTAGTAACTTGTTTGAATTATCAATGAAAGTTATCCACGATATGTCTGTGAAATGAGTACTCGTGGCCGCCACTTGCAGCGAAGTGTGCGGAGTACCAAACTGTGGAGAACTCGTGAGTAGTAGTACTCGGTAGGAGATGCCTGTTTGGAAGGCTCAGTAAAGAAGTTGAGTAGAAACAATCTTTATTACTGATGGATGAGTACACCTGGATGGCCAGGGCCGTTTACAAGTGTAGTCGCCAGGACCCGCGGGCCGCCTACGGCTAAGTGGTGCAAGGGCCCTTGAGCCGCTTGGTAGTCGTATAGACTGGATCTAGAGTACATGGTCTTGCAGACCGCCGCTAGAGTCCTCAGCGCTCTAAGCAGCCCAAGATCCGTTAGTAGCCATTGACGCTGGATCTTGGAGAAGAGTAGTCCGGAGACTAGTGCCAGGACCGAAAGGCCGCTTACAGCGAAGGGTCCATGAGTAGTCGTGTAGACTTGGACCCGTAGAGGAGTAGTCGAACGACTACGCGTAGAAGCGACACAGCTGGTCGACGTTCCACGAGTTGCTGATGTCGTCGCCTTCGAGTGTTTGGAGGCAGTATGAGCCTGGTCTGGTCACCTTGGAGACTGAGAAGGGACCTTCCCATGGCGAGCTGAGCTTGTGTAGTCCTTCCGTGTTCTGGATACGACGTAGGACTAGATCGCCGACATTGAAGGAGCGTTCCTTGATGTTGCGATCATGGTAGCGTCAGATACCCTCGAGGTACCTTGCTGATTGGACGAGAGCGGCGCAACGGGCTTCTTCGAGGCCGTCGATGTCAACCCGTATGCTATCTTCTGAGATGCCCTCATCGTATTGCTCTACTGCCGGGGATTCCCACATCACGTCGGCAGGTAGAATAGCTTCGGAGCCGTAGACCAAGAAGTAGGGCGACTGCCCTGTCGGCTTGGTAGGTTGAGTACGAAGCCCCCAGAGTGCATTGGGTAGTTCCTTGATCCACTTGCCTCCTTTGGTGTTAGCTGCGTCGTGCAATCGCTTCTTGAGGGCGTCGAGTACTATGTCGTTGGCGCGCTCGACTTGTCCGTTGGCGCGGGGGTGGGTGACTGAGACGTACCGGACGTCAATCCCACTGTTCTCGCAGTACTCCCAGAACTGATGGTTGTTGAAGTTGGAACCCAAGTCTGTGATGATGCGATGGGGCAGCCCGTAGCGATGCACGAGTTCATCCAGGAAGTCGAGTACTCTGTCGGCCTTTGGGCAGGTGACCGGCTTGACTTCGATCCACTTGGTGAACTTGTCGATGGCCACCAAGACTCGGTTCAATCCTCCTGGCGCAGTTGGCAGAGGCCCAATCATGTCGAGCCCCCAGCAGGCAAAGGGCCAGGTTGGTGGTATGGTGACTAGCTTGTAGGCCGGGACGTGTTGTTGCTTGGCGAAGAATTGGCATCCTTGACACTTTCTGACGAGTTCTTCAGCGTCGACCAGAGCTGTGGGACAGTAGAAAGCTCGTTGGAAAGCTTTGCTCACCAGCGTGCGAGAAGACGCGTGGTTGCCGCAGACGCCTTTGTGGATCTCCTCCAAGATGTCCTTGCCTTCTTCCCGGGGTATGCACTTCATGAGTACTCCAGAAGTGGCACCCCGCCTGTAGAGCTTGTCTCCGACTAGTACGTAGGTCTTGGCTCGGCGGACGAGTTGTTCAGCCATGTTCTTGTCGGAAGAGACCTTCCGCTCGCGGATGTAGTCAATGAAGGGTTGTCGCCAGTCGACGTCGATCATCATGACCTCCTGACCAGGCTACTGTGGCGCTGGGTCAGTGGTCGTGAGCACCGGCTCCGGGATGGATGGTGCGTGAAGCTCGTGGACGAAGACGCCGACGGGTAGGGATGAAAACGAAAACGACATTTTTCGATTACCGGCTATTGTTTTCGAGATTTTACCGGGTAATGAGGCTAAACGAAAACGAAATCGATTACCGGAAAAACGAAATCGAAATCGGTAAAAAAATCCGAAATCGAAAACGAAAACGATTTTGGCTTCTTCCGATCGTTTTCCAAAATTCCCGTATTTTGTCGGTATTTTACCGTGGTAAAATACCGTATCCCTCGTCTGCAAGTGGCAGCGTGGATGGAGACACGGAGTCGAGGGCCACTGGGCGCACATCACCAGCTTGTAGTTGCAGACTTGCTTACCGCCGCTCCCGCCCCACTAGTCTGCGCACATCGCTGCTCCTGCTGCATGCCTGCATCACCGCTAGCCCGCATGCGACATGCCTGCTTTGCCCAACGCCAAATCTGGATCTGCTGCTCACGGAATACATAGACACGGGAGACAGACGAGAAATGAGAGCGATGGCAGATAGGGGAGAAACAAGAGAAGCAGTGATGCCTGCTAGTAGGAGTTTGGGACGGATGCTACCTGTGGATCCAGTGGCAACAGTCTGAGCGTTCGTGAGCAGATAAAAAGATTTGAGTCGATGAGGCAAGTGAGTGGATAAGAACATTGAGGAAGATGAAGCAGATAACTATGGATGACATGTGGGCCTCAGCCCAAATGCCAGTGTCTATCTGCGTAATTCTTTGTAAGTACGTACGGAGAGGAAAATACTAGTACTACTAAGAATTAATTAAAAAACTGATAATCAAGCTATGATTTCTATCAATATTTGTATATATTATTTACATGTCTCAACGTTGTTTAGAGTTCAAATTTAGAATCGAGTTAATGGTTCAATTATTTGTGTTTCTTGATCTCTTGACTCTTATCGAGGGTCATCACATCAATTGATTATTTGGAATTTGTAGGATAATATGTGATGGTTGGATACTTTATTAATATCTTAATTTTGACACTAGGGTATAAGATGGTCAATTGACATGGTTAGTGTTATGCTCTATTGTTCAATGTAATTTATCGCTTTTGAAATATCATTTTGTTAGGTTCCGATCGTTATCGATGTGTTTCCGATCGTATAGTCTCGTTTCCGTAATTATCGAAATATCGTTGCCGTTCTCGTTTTCGACAATACCGTATCATTTTCGTTTCCGAAGGAAAAATGTGAAAGTGAAAGTGGTGGAGCCTTCTTCCGATCGTTTCCGATCGTTTTCATCCCTACCGACGGGTACTTGTGCGCGAGTAGAACCAAGCTTCGACAGGACGTCCGCTGCAACATTGTTATCGTGGACGACGTGGTGGAACTCGAGACCGTAGAACTTGTTCTCGAGCTTGCGGACTTCCAGGCAGTAGGCGTCCATGTTCTCCTTGTTGCGATCCCAAGACTTGTTGACTTGATTGATGACCACTGCGGAGTCACCGTAGACTAGTAGCCGCTTGATGCCCAATGAAATTGCGAGGCGGAGCCCATGGAGTAGGGCTTCGTACTCGGCTTCGTTGTTTGAGACCTTCCAGAAGATCTGCAGGACGTACTTGAGTTGTTCGCCCTTTGGAGAGATCAGGAGTACTCCTGCACCTGCGCCCTCGAGCTTAAGTGAACCGTCAAAATACATCACCCAGTGTTCTGGCCGCTCGGTTGGAGTTGGTAGCTGATTCTCCCACCACTCTGCCATGAAGTCGACTAGTTCCTGGGACTTGATAGCAGTACGTGGCTTGAAGTCGATGTTGAGGGCGCCGAGTTCGACTGCCCACTTGGAGATTCTTCCAGTAGCATCCTGATTGCGGAGTATGTCACCGAGCGGGTAGTCGGTGATGACGACAATCGAGTACTCCTGGAAGTAGTGTCGTAGCTTCCGCGAGGTGATGAGCACTGCATAGAGTAGCTTCTGGACCGGCTGGTACCGTGCCTTGGATTCTGACAGGACCTCGCTGATGAAGTAGACTGGTCGCTGGACTGGGTAGGCGTGGCCGTCTTCTTGCCGCTCGACGACAATGGCAGTACTGACCACATGAGTAGTCGCGGCGAGGTAGAGCAGTAGTTGCTCCTTTTTGTGAGGAGTCGTGAGGACCGGTGGCTTCGACAGGAAGTCTTTGAGCTGCGCCAGAGCTTGGTCAGCCTCTGTGGTCCACACGAACTTCTCTTAGTGCTTGAGTAGTTTGAAGAAGGGTAGTCCCCGTTCTCCAAGCTTCGAGATGAATCTATTCAGGGCCGCCATGCACCCGGTCAGCTTTTGTACATCCTTGATGCAGGTGGGAGCTTTCATGTTGGTGATGGCAGAGATCTTCTCGGGGTTGGCTTCAATGCCGCGATGGCTGATGATGAAGCCGAGTAGTTTCCCTGAAGGTACGCTGAAGACGCACTTGTTGGGATTGAGCTTCCACTGGTACTCTCGTAGGGATGCGAAAGTCTCTTCAAGATCGGCGATAAGCGTGTTGGAGTTTCGGGTCTTGACGACCACGTCATCCACATAGGCTTCGACGTTCTTGTTGAGCTGCTTCTTGAAGCAGGCCTGGATAGCTCGCTGGTAGGTGGCACCGGCGTTCTTCAACCCGAACGACATTGTTGTGTAGCAGTAGGCGCCGAACGGGGTGATGAACGCGGTCTTCTCCTGGTCTTCTTCCTTGATAGCGATCTGGTGGTACCCGAGTAGCAGTCGAGGAAGCAGAGCAGGTCGCAGCCTGCCGTGGAGTCAATGACTTGATCAATCCGCGGCAACCCGAAGGGGTCCTTGGGGCAGTGCTTGTTGAGGTCAGTGTAGTCGACGCACATCCTCCACTCATTCGTGTTCTTCTTGCGGACGAGGACGAGGTTAGCGAGCCACTCAGGATGGAAGACTTCACGGATGAAGCCGGCCGTGAGTAGTTTGGCGAGTTCCTTCTTGATGGCATCCCGTCGGTCGTCGGCGAAGCGGCGGAGGTGTTGTCGCTTGGGGGTAGCTTTAGGATCGACGTTGAGTGAGTGCTCGATCAGCCTTCTGGGCACCCCTGGCATGTCCGCTGGTTTCCACGCGAAGATGTCTCGGTTAGCCCGGAGAAAGCTGACGAGCACGTCTTCCTATTTCGGATCGAGACCCGCCCTGATCATGGTAGTCTTGCTGCTGTCGCCCGTCCCGAGGTCAATGGCCTTCACTTGAACTTCCTCTGATGGCTGAGGCTTGTTTGCTATGTCGGTCTTCTCGGGTATCTCGAGTTCGGTTGGGGCGAGCCTCTTGGATGCAGCAAAGATCTCCATCATTGCATTGGGTACTTGGTTGGTTGCTGCGAGTTCCACGGCTTCGGTGTCGCAGTCGAAAGAGATCTTCAAGTCCCCTTGCAGCGTGAGTACTCCGGCAGGACTTGGCATCTTGAGTACCAAGTAGGTGTAGTGGGGTACCGCCATGAACTTGGCGATAGCTGGTCTGCCGAGAATGGCATGGTAGGAGGTTTCGAAGTCCGCGACCTCGAACTTGATGTACTCGGTGCGGTAGTTCTCCCTTGTCTCCCCAAAAGTAACTGGCAGGACCACTGAACCTAGTGGAATAGCCGCGTTACCGGGGACAATACCGTAGAAAGGTGACGCGCTCTTGGTGAGCATGTCGGTGATGTCGAGCTTCATTTTCTTCAAGGTCTTGGTGAAGAGGACATTGAGCCCGCTTCCGCCGTCGATGAGTACCTTGTTGAGTCTGGAGCCCGCGACTACAGGTTTCAGGACGAGTGGGAAACGTCCTGGCTTGGAGAAGCTTGTCCATTGGTTCGCGCGGGAGAAGGTAATGGGTACCTCTGACCACCTTAGAGGTGTCGGCACCGCTGGTACAATGTTCAAGACTTCCCGTCGGGTGGCCTTCTGAGACCGTCTGGTGGGTAGTCCGCCAAAGAGGACATTCACCGTCTTGTCGGGTTCCTGGAAGTCGCCGTTGCCTTCGTCGACTTTCTTCTTGCCCTTCTTGTCGTGAGGAGGCCGTGGGTCTGGAGTATCCTTGAGTGCTCGCCGGAGTTGGTAGCACTGCTCGGTGGTGTGGTTGCCATCCAGATGCCACGGGCACTTCTCTTTGAGCAAGTCTTTGAAGCTGCCAGAGGTCTTTTTCGAGTTGTCATTCGCAGGGCGTTGTATAGCCGCGACTGTGTTGTCTGGCTTACGCTTGCGGTTAGGACCTGAGTAGTTGTTATTGTTGCGACCCCCGTGATCCTTGTTATTGTTGTTGTTGCCGCCCGTGTTGTTCTTGCTCTTGCCGCGGATGGAGTCGTACTTGGCGTTCGCCTTGTCTTCCTCGTCGGCCCATGACGTGATCATGTCTTTGAGCTTGGTGATGGAACTCGGGCGGCGACGACCGAAGTCTTCGAAGGTGCGACGGTGGTAGAGTCCGTCTTGGAAGAGGTCGATGACCTCCTTGTCGGTGACGTCAACTACGGTCGCGCGCTTGTCGAAAAAGCGCCGCATGTACTGGTGTAGCGTCTCGCCTTATTCTTGCTTGACCATTGCCAGGTCCATGCGGGTACCCGAGCGCCCCATGGCGCCCGCGAAGTTGCTGGTGAACTGGGCCTTCAACTGGTCCCACTCGTCGATCGAGTTCTTTTCGAGTGACTCGAGCCATGTGAGCGGAGCTTGATCCAGGCAGAAGGGGAAGAAGAGGCACTTGGCGTCGTTGTTGCCACCAGCGTTTTCGATGGCCAAGGCGTAACACCTGAGCCATTGAACCGGGTCTTGCTTCGCGTCGTACTTGGAGATCCCGAGAGGTTTGAATTTCTCAGGAAGAAGCAGATTGCGAAGTCTTGCAGAGTAGGCAGGGAAGCCGTCACTGTCGCTTGCTTCAGTGGCCTTTTTACGGCGGATCTCGTCGATCCTGTGGCGGGTGTCGTAGCCGCCACGTGTGTTGCCGGTGACATGGCTGTTCGCGTGGCCTCGGCCTCCGCGGTCGCCGCCGCCACCGGCTCTTCTGCCGGCGCCATGGGATGAACTTCCGCCGCGACTGCCGCTGGCACCGCCCTGGCTGTTGCCGCCTTGTGAGGGTCCTCCAACTGAGGCCCTAGAGCGGTTGGGGTTTGGCTGGTGTTCACCACGGACACGGTTGCGTCCGCCGTCTGCTGGGCTACGACTAGTGGCTTCGTGGTTTCCAGCGGGGGGTACCTGGGCGACCCTGTTGTCAACCCTCATGAAGTAGGCGTCTTCAGCGAGCTTGGCAATGACTTCGCCCGCGCGAATCCCCTGGGCCTGCCGTGCTATCGTGGTGATAGACATGAGGCACTGCTCAGGAGTGGTGTGTACCCGGTTGGCAACTTGATCTAGAGCCTCGTTGAGGTTCCGGATAGGGAGAGCCTCTCGGAGACGTCTGCGCCGTTCGTTCCGCTTTCTGTTGCGGTCACGTCGAGCGTTCTTGTCGTCGGTGGTCTCGTCGGGAGGTGCGTTGGCGGACAACTCATCATCTGAGATGTCATCAAGGTACCGATCGGGTCGATTCTCTGAAGTCCCGGCGTCGCCGGCCGCCATGAAGACTTCACGGTCGGGAGTGCAGAGACTGGAGTCAGTAGTCGCCACCTCGGTGGGAGTGTGCTCGTCGTTTGGAGCCAACGGGGTCCCCTCCTGGAAAGGGAGTGTGTCGAGGTAGGCGACGCAGCGTGAGTTGTCGTCCGTCAGGTCTGCAGGCTTGCGGTCGAGCCAGTAGACGAATCTGCCGGCGGGAGTAGATGTAATGACCAAGCCGGTAGCGGGGCCTGACAGCGGTTCCTCAGTCGTGTTGATCTTGGACTCGGGCTCGATTGGGTCCGACCCGAAGTCGAACTCATATGAAGAGTCCGAGTAGCAGCCGGATGCGGGGTTGGAGTCCGAGGAGTACTCGGAGGTGATCTCCTTGCCAGCCCGGCGTGCTGCGAGAGCTTCCGCATGGGCCCTGCTGGAGTTGCAGAGACCGTATGGGAAGTGCTCGTGCAGTGGGATCGTCTCACACGATGGCTCAGGAGCCGGCTCACATGCGATGACCCAGGGTGACGTCGAGTTCGAGTTGGAGACGGATCCAGACTCGAAGTCGGCAGCTTGGTTGCAGAGCGAAATTTCGCCGAATTTTTCGACGAGGGTGCCCGCGACGACTTCAGGAAGCGTCACGAGCCCGGTCTCCGGGTTCGGGGTCATGGTGAGGTAGCGCTGGAAGGACTCAGCGCCGTCAGCGGTGCAGACCCAGGAACCGAAGACGAAGGTGTCGCCGCGGTTGAGAGCGGCGGTTGGCTTGATGATGATGGAAGCCGTCGAGTTCGCCATGAGATCTTCGGCGAGATCCCCTACCTGGCGCGCCAGCTGTCGGTGTTTTAACCCGGCAACCTACCAAGGGGAGTACCCGAGGTAGATGAATGTGGCCTCGCCGAGATCGGTTACTCGAAGGAGAGACACGTGGCACACAATTTAGACAGGTTTGGGCCGCGAGGTGCGTAATACCCTACGTCCTGTATGCTGCGTAGCTCTGGATTGATTGGGTGTGTTTACAAGATGATGCGGATGATGAGAGAGGGGTCCCTGCCTCGCCTTATATACTCCGGGAGGCAGGGTTACAAGTCGGTTTGTCAGAGGAGTACTAGTCGTGTACGGCTAGGAGTACTTCTACATGGATCCGGGCATGTCTAGCTTCCTAACCGAGTACTAGTCCTCTGTAGTCCTTACGCTTCACGCCAACAGGTGCCGTGCAGCCCAAGTAGAGTAGTCCCAGGGGTCCACCGAGTAGTCGGTCCTGGTACCCACCTGAGTAGTGGGCCCAGGGATGTCCATACGACAGTGGGCCACGGCGGTGGTGGTATAGTTTTGATAAATTTCAAAACAGTCGTATAAATTTGCAAATTGAAATAAAAAAATATAAAAAAATCACACGGGTTGGATAAAAAGTTGACAAAAGCGCCCCCGGATTCAGCTACGAGGAATATTGTTGTTCTAGACTTTAAATTAACATTTGAGTTTGCTTAATCATATTTGAGATTTGAAGGATCTATCTGTTTTGTGATGTGAACCATGTGATGCATGTAGGGATGCAAGTTGTAAATGTAATAGGTCATTTGGTCGAAAAAAATTGATAAAATGAACTAGGATGATAATCTATGTAATTAATTTTGAAGAGGAAATAAAATTGAGTGGCATGCTATCGTAATTAATCAACTGACCCCAAAAAACAGCATTGTGTACCAATTTGCATCCCTAGATGCATGGGATGTTGGCATTATCAGTTTGATGCATGACATCTTGAGTTCTATACTTGAGATTTCGAATTGGGCCTTGTTTAGTTGGCAAAAAAACTAGCAAAAGTAACGGTTCCAACTCCTGTAGCACTCCTGTAGCACATTTCGTTTGTTTGTGGTAAATATTATCCTACCATGGGGTGATTAGGCTCAAAAGATTCGGCTCGTGATGTACAACAGAACTGTGTGATTAGTAATTTTTTTTACCTATATTTACTGCTCCGAACATATGTCTTTTGGTGTATTTAATGTGATGTGATGGAGAGAGAGTTGAAAAAGTAGCAAATTTGCCATCTAAACCAGGCCTTGATATTGCATTTGGGATTTCTGATTGCATGAGAAGTATGCAAATGATGTTTCACGCAGAGTTAGTATGAACTCATGTAAGTCGGTAATTATACACCCTTGTCAACAAGTGAAAAGCTTTCAATTTAATTACGAAGGGACACCTCTTGGACCGAGTGATGCTACACAAATATAGAAGTGTAGTTGGAGCATTGCAGTATGTTATATTAACAAGGCCAGATATTTCTTATTCTGTGAACAAGGTATATATGTCAATTTCTTCATGCTCCAACAACTGAACATTGGGCATATCTGTTAAAAGAATCTTGCAGTACTTGAAGCACACGATCAAGATGGGGCTAAAAATCTGTAAGTCAACATAGTTAGCGGGTTTTCAGATGCAGAATGAGCAAGAGATATTGATGACAAGCGATCAACAGGAGGTTTTGCTATATTCCTGGTGTCCAATCTAGTGTCATGGAGTGCTCGCAAGCAACCAACTATATTCGAGTACAAGTCATTGGCTAATGCAATGCAACGACTGGAATCATGTGGATTCAAACACTACTACTTAAATTAAGTGTTCGAGCACAAGCGGTGCTACTTTGGTGTGATGATATTATAGCCAAATATCTTTATGCAAATCCAATGTTTCATGCAAGAACTGAACATATATAAGCTGTTTGCCACTTTTTTTGTAAACGGATCTCAAGAGGACTCCTCATAATTGAGCACATATCAACTAGAGATAAGTTGTCATTTGGAGATGTTCAAGAACAATCTAAACCTTCCCTTCAAAAAGAAAAAGAACAATCTAAACCTCACAAGAAGTACACGGTAGCTTGAGGGGTTATATTAAATGAGATCTGTGTGTGCGCGCGCGCAAGTTGGTAATAATCAAGACTTGTAGAAAGCTAGAAGATCTTCTTGTTGTGTTTTGTTTATCTCTAAGTAGAAGTAGATTAGTTCAAGTTGTTGTACAAGATCTAGTCTTCCTCTCCAAGTTGTTGGTTTATATATGTAAGCCACAGCCAAGTCTGTTTGGCCATCAAAACAATCAACACGCACACGCCTAAAACCCAAAGGTAGAGTGCGGCGGTTCTACCTTCCAAGCCCTCTTTGATATTTTACATACGTCTTGCTAACATTTTGATAACAATACAACTATACAAGGGGATTGAAATTTGACAAAAGATTTGACAAAAGTTTAAAATCCAAGATAGGAGGCTCGGAACTAGTGCATTGTGATGGGCCCTGTTTAGATTCACAAATGTCCATTTCAAATCCAACGCATTGAACTATTCACCCGTCACATCTTCTCTTACAGCATGCGTCTCAGTGTGCACTTTTTTCATAATTTTCCACCTCAATGCACTATTTCAACATTACTCATTCGTGCAAATTTGACGAATTAAACACCACCTCAATGCTTTCTCCTGCGTTCCCAAATCCTAGTCGGGTCAAGGGAAGGATAATACCAATATGGTCCGGGCACAGACCATCTGTTATCAAATAAAATGTATTAATAAAAATCACTTAATTTTTTTATGTGAATAAATGAAGAAAACGGAATTGCCGTGTGTCAAATAATACGTACCTCTTTGGATCACCGTCATTGTTAACCTTAGCAGCAGCAGACCTACGAATTAACAAAAAGTAGTTGACATCCAAATAATTCAAAAACTTGTTTTTACAAAAATAAATATATTTGGTCGCTTGGTGAAGCAACTTAGCATGTGGCTAATAATGCTCAGTTTATTAAGTTGCACTTTGTAGCAAATTAAACGGCTTGGCTACAAGATTACAAACTTTTACCGAGAGCTCTCCCTGGGTGGCCGAGAGGCAGTGCAATCATTACTATTCCAAATACATTACCGGCCGACGAGGAGGTGGTATCGTATCGAATGTTTTATGGGATATCAAAAGGAATGGTTGGATACTGATAAAAAAAATTACAGAACTCGCTTGAAAATCGCGAGACGAATTTATTAAATCTAGTTAATCTCTCATAGCACATGATTGTAGTACAATATTACCATGCATGTTTTGTGATTTGTACCAGAGTTAATATTTATTGTTTGAATAATTGATAGTTGTATTATAAATCATACCAAGATCATTTTGCATTGGTTTCCTTTTGCATCTTGTAGTTTAATGTCTTTGAAGTATCTGCTATCATTTATAAATGAAATTGGTTCTATTTTTCTATGTTATCAAATTATGGATTAATTAGACTTAAAAATTTATCTCGTAAAGTTATCACATACCTTTTTCCATCGAAGTCCTTCACTTGCTCCAGAATTATATGCCTTGGTAGATAAGGAGTTCTTTTCACATCATAGAAATTCATGCCAATGAAATTCCCACAAAAATCAATCAGTGGCCCTCCAATCCCAGCCTTGAGAAAAGAATAAACATTAAAACACGTGAAAGGATGATATTTTTTGTGCAATAAAGATGTAACACATGTATATATATTACTCAAATTCTGATCTAATGACTAATAATCCCACTATAAGTGAAACCAATGCGGTGTACCTTAGTAATCTTGCAAGTAGAGATTCCATGCTCTTCACAGATAAAATTGCTTGAATTGTCAGTCAAAACCCCACTTGTTGCCATAAGTTTTCCTGTTTCAAAGGTACGCCCTATAGCTACTACCTCATCATTGAGAGGCATATCAACTGGCTCCTCAATGTAGAGTTTTGCTATTCGACGACAATGGAAACCCCTGATGCTGACAACAGCAATATTATAATGTAAATTATAATGCTGCAGTTTCCCTGTGGCATGCTTATTATTTGGAAGTAAAACCCGAATCTGCAATGAATGACAGTGAGAATTAACATATAAAATAAACAAGCAGATATAGAATGATTTGCAGTACAAACCTTCAAGTTGACATCAACCTCATTTTTATTAGCAATTCTAACCAAACTCGCTGATGTCAGAATTCTCGTGATTGATTTGTGTCTGCCTATAAGTACACCAGTGCAAGCAAAAAACCTGGTTTCTCTTACAAAGATTATTATTGCAATCAGGGTACTGACAAAGATTATTATTGCAACCAGGGTACTGAAATAAAAAAAAGGAAAGTAATGATCTTATTGTAACAGCACAGTTACCATGGAATGAAGCAAGTGAGACAACACTTAAAGATGTATCTAAAGCGACTTTTTCAGTGAGATTGTTCCATGTATCTCCCGCAAATTCCTCCTCGAAGTTTTTATGCAATTCCATGCCTCCTGGTTGAAGAATCATAGAACAGCAATTATTGAGAGTGCTAGAAAAGACTAATAAAGTGCAATAAAAGGGTGGTGAGCAAAAGCAAAAGCTACTGACCTTCAAATGTCACTGGCAGAGGATAACCACGCGATATTAGATCTTTAGTAAAATCATTTGTGAATTCTGCGGGAATAGGTTCAAGAGATTAATCGATGCTTAATTGATGTCAATCAAAACTGAAGACAGATTACTCACCGTCATCTGGCAAGGGACAGAAATCAGGGGACTCCAACAATTCATTGATGTCTGGTGCATCAAGGTGAAGCAATAATGACCATTAGTAATACTAATAACAGTATAATACGATATAAGTAATGAACTAATGATATTCTGATAACATTAAAAGTGGGCCGAGCTTCGATTCACACCTTGCAATGATTCAGTTTCCGAATCACTTGTAGAGGATTCCGAAGGCCTCTGATTCGTGATTGGGCTCTTCTCATTTGCACTACCTTTTTTCGGTGGGTCAGGGAGGACATCAGCTGTAAATTAGTAAATTATCATAAAGCATATCCATATAGCTGGTGTAAAGCAGTACTCCTTCTCTGCGCAAATGTGGGGCATGTTTTTTTAATGGTTTTGATAAGTATATATACTGAGTACAAAATAAAATTTTATTAATTAAACTCTTAAACATTATCAACCTTATACTTATGACCACATTTATATACACTGAGCACGAAGGTAGTATAATCATTTGAATGTAATTCTTTGTCTACTCTATATACAAGTTAAGATACATAATAAGAGTATGGACAGTGGGTAATACTACAAAACGAATCTTAAATGATGTTAAACTTAATAAAAAAGAATTTTTTTAATAGTACAAATTAAATTAGCATTCTTCAATTCATGAATGACCATTACTTCTCTCACCTTGTGAATTATGAACAAGTGGAGTGGAAGATTTACATATCTCACTTGCGCTTTAAATTTTGCTATTTCTTGCTTGTTTGATTCTAACCCTGCAGCAGATTGTAGTAAATTCAGCTAGCCATTCCACAGAGCTAATGTTTCCAAAGGAAAATGGATCATGGAGTATATCAAAGCTAAGTAAAACAATACAGTTCTACATATTTCTTTCTCAGGATCAACAATAGAGGCTATCCGGTACCATTTTCACTAGATCCCAACTCCCAACAGAACAATCTAATAATCAAATTTGAGTATGGGCTTGAATCCCATCTCAACAGGTTTAAGGGAAAACAACATTCTGAAGACTGCTTATAAAAACTCCCAAGGGGTGAAACTGGTGCCAGAACCATATTCAGTCCCCCAAACAACCCTGCTTGCACAGCAGTACCGGTATCCAATGCAATAGCTAGCATATGCTTTGACTAGAGTTTCGTGCATTTTAGAGTACCCCCAAGAAGACTATTGTTTCAAACTTATTAGAAGGTTTTCCATGCCAGGTCTCAATAATCCTGGTCCCATCCACGTTTGAACAGGTAAAAAATGAAATTGTAGCAAACATACCTAGGTATCTCACAGGGCACAAATGACTCAAGAATTCTTTCCTTTGGTAGGAATAGAGTCCCTTCAGTATCCATATGCGACATGTTCATGCCAACAAAGTGCCCCTCAGAGTCAACAAGGGGGCCTCCAATACCAAACTGTAAAAAAAAAAAAGTAATGCTGAGCATACAACACAAAAATAAAGCCCACAAGAAAAAGATTTTTGTTTATAGCCAATCATATATATCACAGCACAATTGTTTACTTCCACAATGTCAAGACATAAGGATAGAAATCAGTAGTGCACCTGAGGGATTTTACACGTGGACATAATAAGCCTTTGACCATAAAGTCCAATTGATCTCTTAGTCACTACCCCATTTGAGAGCTTCACTTCTCCTGTACCGGAGCGACAGAAAGCTACTACATCGTTTTTAGATCCAAGTTCCAAGTGTTGATCCAGACTTGCTTCTCGAAAATCAGGGAAAGGGCCCATGCTGATAGTAGCAATATTGCGGTTATAATCAATTCTTCTCAAGCACCCCCATGTACTCTCCCCATTTGGAAGGTTCACATGAATCTGTGATGATAAAGCAAGACAAACAGGTTACAGAATCATCATCTTAAACAGGCTAGCAATGCAGTAGAGAAAATTTGGAAGCACCAACCGACAAATCCTGATTAATCATTCTGTCGCCTTGCGGAGATCTAATTGCAGTTGCTGAAGTCAGAATACAAGTAACACATGAGTTACTTTTGATAACAAGGCCTGTGTATTGAAAATGTTCTTGATCTCCTGCGCAATATCTCAATTTCAGCTTTAGAAATGATGATTAAATGCAAGCATAGAAAGCTCGAACTGGTGATTAAATGCAAACGTTGGAGGTGGATCTGTATAATCACCAATGAATGATAGGGAGACAACACTACTAGATAATTTTGGCGCAACTTGTTCATGAAGTTTTCTCTCGGCATCACCGAAGCTGATGACAGATTCCTTGTGTGATGAATCATCCAGATCCAAGCGTCCTATTAGTTAAGGGAGACGTGAAAACACAATTGTGACATACGGAGTATACATTTTTAAAAAAGGTTAGATGAATCAACAACTCCCTTATCATACCGTCAAAACTTTTTTTAGCTTTCTGCTTTTCCTTAGAGTCAGCTGAGTAAACACCTCTTCGTTTTGACATATTTTCAACGCCTGAAGCAAAAGGGAACAAATTAAATCTAAGTATTTTGAGTTATACGAGTGTCGATTCAGTTTTATCACTTAGAGCCGACTCGTAAAATTGGTTACACAATTTCCAGATAGGTAAGGTATGTACTCAATAGAGCCAGAAAAACTAACAACACATGTACATGACAACTAACGACATTCATCAGAAGTAAAACGCAAGTGCATATATAGTTTGATTCGGTACTCTCAAACTGTAATACTGGCACATGCAGTATAACCGTTAGCTAGCTAGAATAATTTTGCATTGCTGGATGCATGCAAATATGTGGCAAAAAAAAAAGTCTACTATACCTGATGATACCAGGGGGAAATAAAGAAGAGCTGCAATATTGGAAATAAGAGATTGTACCCGTTTTTTTAGGGCAAGATGAGGTACGATTTCAGACATCAGTCGAGTAGTATTAGGGCACTCCTAATGCTAGAAACTATCATAGTTTCTATACTCTAGGGCTTCGTGTCAAGAAATTATCTTCCACAATGCAATTTTCTATTCCAGTGTCACATGACCCACTTGTCTCTCTCACATCTGATCTTGATTTGCGTGAAGATCTGGTTTCTTAGTTAGACTTGGAGTCTTATATTTTCCCTCTCTTTCTTCAATAAATACAGCGTCACATCAGCAAAAAGCTATAAATGAGAGGATAATTAATAGACTTAGACTTCATGGTGAAGTCTGCATTGGGAGCTAGTGCCCTTATATACCTGATGATATACTAAGGAGGAGATCGACGTACGCTACGTTCTGTATGTTGCACGGTCGATCGATCGACTGCTCGTGTGCACCAGGCAGGCAGGTCGTCGGAACAAATATTTATTTAGTGGTGTTTTTCATCGGCGCCACGCCGTGCGCCGCAGCTGAGCATATATAGTGGCCACGCGGCCCACGCCGCACCGTCTCCGGTCCGTTCTCGTAGTCACGTATCGATCGTACGCGCTATCCCACCACACCGGATCGGAATCGATCCGATCTATCCCTCCGCTCTCTCAATTGCACGAACCACACCGTGTACATGTATGTGGTCGCAATCGACGAGCCGCTTCGATCGAGGAACCCTAGCTAGCGCCCGCCGCCCCGGCCAGCTAGCTCTTTCGTTCGCGCCGCCGCCTTTGCCCGTTGCTCGATTCCGATTCGACCTACGCTCGGCGATCCCGGCGCCGCCGCCCACGATCGAGTTCGGTCCTGTACAGCAAAGCGGATCAGCGATAGAGTGTGCCGCCCATGAGTTCGTCCATGCTGCGATCTCAAGTCTGACTCGCCAAAGGTGCAGAATTATATTGATCCACCATGAGTTCCAAATTGAAGAACTTTGTTTTGCCCTTCTCATGTCACCACCAGCAGGCAAAGGGGGTGTCATGGTGACACCCACAGCTTGGTACTTCCATCTCCTCTGTCTCTCTCTCTCTCTCTCTCTCTCTCTCTCTCTCTCTCTCTCTCTCTCTCTCTCTCTCTCTCTCTCTATAGATAGATATAACGCTATCTAGCTCTTACTTTTTCTATGGTTATGACTTAATGGCTTAATGCATGGTGCTATAGAATGGGTCTGACTGCAGTCATATTGCCGTTCATTTGAGAATTCATATACGATCTCAATTCCTCAGTTCATCGTGCATTTAAATTGATGTTTTCATTCGCTAGCTAGCTTCAAAGTTAATTATTTTGTTATATGCAAGCAGCAACTGAATTTTCTCAACAGCTCCTTATTTTTCTTCAGCAGTGCTGCAGCTCTATAACATATATGTCAAAATTATTGCTGCATACATGTTTAACGATCGTTGCATCATGGCTTGGGAGGGCCTGCACAAGAAGCATGATGGACATTCGAGGAGCATGAGGTGAATGCTTTATCATTTTAGGAACATTCTCCATCCCAAATTACAATTCGTTTTGGCTTTTATTCACAATCATTTTTTTATGTAACCTTTTGTGAACTGTCTGACCTAAACTGGCTTTAGTGTACCTAACCATTGTCAATACAATATTTATATACGCAATGGCACACTTAACAATTTCATATTCGGTAGTCGGTCGAGTGTATCATCGAGTCAACCCGGATCATCCACAAACAACTTGTTGGGCTCAACAACCTTTACACTTCTTTTTTTTTTGCGCAAGTTCCAAAGATACAAATTACTATAGCATCTCCAAGAAGCTCTTTATATCCTTTCTAAATGATAGGAATATAGATTTTGATGAAAAACCACCCTCCAACAACTTATCTAAAAAATAGTCATCCAAATATAGCATCTTCTATTCAGGATTTTTCACTAGTCAAATATAGAAAACGATAATGGCTCTATAGAGTCTAAAGTGCGCATAAGATAAATTTTGTTGAAAAGTGAAAAGATATAGAAAATTTTTATGCAAATGAATCTCTAAAATTTAGAAAGACTTTTGAAAATGCTCTACAATAGATTGAAACAAACTTAGAATGCAAGTAAACCATTTTAGGAGTTTAATCCAAACAAGAGTAAGCGATAATTACACAACTTAAGGTCTACTAAACATCTGGAGACTCTTCAAATGCTTAATTCTTCGGGACCTTCTTTTCAGCAGGTGGAAAAACTGCAAAGGGTTCTACCCTGCTCTCCATGACTCACCTGTCTCACCAGTATAAATAGATATAACCAAGAAGTATGATAAGATTTTTAGTAGACTGGCTGACTCAACATTTTGCAAAGGACTTAGTACTTGTCCCCAGTTTTATGATTTTAGAATGAATTAAGTAATTACTTAACCTCTGAGTGATGAAATTCTTTTTCATTATAAGTTGTACTAAACATCAGCAATATTGAATCAAGGAAAAATATATAATTTTGCTTTTACGGAAAGGCGATAACCCCCCAAAATAACTTTATTGACAACCTTCCTTAAACATTTTTATTTTCATTAGTAAAAGGGGTTTATAATTATTTTCTATCTAAAAGCCTAAACCCTGGGTTAAACAAGCATTTGTAGTTGCATAAAACATTATTCAGAATATATTCATTTTATAATTATTAAATATTTATTTAATACCTTGATGAAAGGTACTAAATAACCACCTAATATTTTTGTCATTTTTCCTAGGGTTTAAGAGTTTTGATACATAAAGGAGAATAAAACACATCTAGTGAAATTGGGTTTGCTAATTTTGGACACTAAAATTATAGGGAATTATTGAAGAAAACTGAATTAAATCTAATTTCTAAGAAAAAAACTTACACAACCTGGAACTCGAAGAAACTTCACCCGCAGGCCGCAGCCCCTAAGCTTCACGGACAGGACCTCCGTCCTGCGGGATATTTAACTATTTGCCACTTTTAGGTTTGGCGCTCCTTCGAATGAGACTTTTAGTTTGGCTCCTACAGATTTGCCACCGCGACTGAATGAAGCAACGTATTTGCCACTTCACAAAAGCTAAACGGAGAGGCCTCCTCGTTTAGGCTTAAGTCGAGACCCCTTTTGTTACTTTCTGTGCACATGGGAGGAAGTAGCTTTTTCTCCAAACGAAGAACATGAGAAGGTAACTGACAGCCGGGGGTGGGAGGTGGGCGGGGAGGCCGGCGGCGACCTAGGGGGTGGTGTAGGCGGTAGGTTTTATGCTTTTTGGTTTACCGGGGTTCGGGTTGTAGGGGGAGGGCTCCATGGCCGACGGATGTAGAGGGATGGTCAGCGGCAGCGGTAGGCCCAGTGGTGGTGGCCGGGTGTGGGCGGCGAGGCCGGGCGGCGATGGCGCCACCGACCGGGTGGTGGAGGATGTCCGGTGGCGAGTGTCAGCGACAGGGGCAAGCAACCACATTGGTTAGGAAGAGCGGGGTTGATGGGGAGGGTCGGTTGGTGGGCGGTGAGGCCAGGCGGCGATGGCACCGCCGGCCGGGTGGTGGAGGATGTCCGGTGGTGGGTGTCGGCCGCGAGGGCAAGCAACCGTAGTGGTTTGGAAGGGTGGGGTTGAGGGGGACGGTTGGTCGGCGGCGGCATGGCGATGAGGTCGCCGCCGGCCGTGGGCGGTGGAGGGCGGCGGTGGTGGGGGCGCACACCGGAGAGTTGAAAGATGACGGTGGAAAACTTACCGGAGACCTCTTCTTCTCCGACGAGCACTTCGGTGAGCTCTAATCAAGAAGGTGGGGAGAAGGGGGGAGGAGGAGGAGGCAGGCGGGCCGCGCCGGTGATGCTGCAACGCCGGCGAGGCGGAGGCTGGCCGTAGGCGCCTGGGTTGGATTCATGCCGGCGATGTGTGCTAAGAGAGATGCGGATGCGATTTTTTTTACGAGAAAGAAGGAAGACGGGGAAGACGAGGAAGACGGCTGAATGGATAAGAATGGCCTGAGGCACTCTGGCTGCCCCATGCACGTGATGTGTAGGCCAGGGGGCTCTCCGCATAGTCCTAACGCGAGAGCGCCCTCCGTGTAGTTGCCTCGTTGCCACTTTTGCTGACGTGGCGTGCCACCTCCCTCCAGTGTGGATGGTCCATGGGAAAAGACTAAAATACCCCCATGTTCTCATCATCAACCTCCCACTGTTCCTTCTCGTGCCACAGACACATGGGACCAGCACATCAGGCTCGTCTTCAACCTCGCTGCCACTCCTCACCGGGACACAGCAGGATCCGGCGAGCGCTGCCCACAACAAGCAACGGCAGCCTGGCGAGCACTGGTTGTAGGAAATGTGGTGCCCCCACCCCCGACGAGCTCCGCCCATTAGGGCAAGCGGCGGCGGCCAACCCCAGCAAGGTCCGCTGGGGGGCAAGCCGGCCTGCTGGACCTTCGCGACTTGCTCCGCCATCTCTCCTCCTCCGACCGCGACCACCTACCGTCGTGCAGACCGGGGCCCTACGCCCCTGCTCTCGGCGGAGACCCTCGGCGAGCTCCGGCATTGGGGCAAGCGAGGGCGGCCCGGCGAGCGTGGGATGTGGCAGAGCACAGCAGGGAAGGAGTCGGCGAGGTCAAGGCTGGGGAGGGAGATCCCGGTGCCGAAGGAGGTCGTGTCGCAAGTGACGCACATCTAGTTGCAGGGCGTGGCGTGGCGTGGTGCCGGTTCGAGTCGACGAGCGTAGCGGCGGGGACGGTGAGGGCGCGCTTGGCGTCGAGCAGGTAGAGGTCGTCCTGGTTTAGGGTCAGGGTGGCAACATTGGCGTGGAGGAGGAGCAGGAGGGCACGACAAAAGGTTGAAGAAGTAAATTTTTTTGCAATTTGGTCTTTTTTCGATAAGATTTTTACATTTGGACCCCTGGGGAAAAGAATCCCAAAAATGAACCCCCAGCACGACGCCTAAAGTCATGGCGCCGTTGTATAACAGCACGGCGCCATGACCCATGGCACCGTGTTGTTGTACCACGACGCCTTGACCTTTGGCGACATGCTTTGAAACACATCATCCGAAATCACCTAGTGGAAATACACGGTGCCAAAAGCCATGGCGCCGTGTTGTTGTACCACAGCGCCTTGACCTTTGGCGACATGCTTTGAAACACATCATCCGAAATCACCTAGTGGAAATACACGACGCCAAAAGCCATGACGCAGTTGTACAACATCACGACGCCATGGGCCATGGCGTCGTGCTGTTATACAACGGCGCTAGGTCCTTTGGCGCTGTGCTAGGGGTCCTTTTCTGAGATTCTTTTCCCTAGGGATCCAAATGTAAAAAATCTTACGAAAAATGGGCCAAAATGCAAAAAAATCACGTTGAAGAAGATGCTGACATAAGGGTCCCATACGTCAGTGATATGAGAGAGAAGAGAGGAAGGCTAACGTGGGAAAGACAGGGGCATTATGGTCATTTCACGTGCTCGAGCCACGCTGGATGGAGTACCTGGCGTGCCACGTTGGACGAAGTGGCAATTTTGTTACCTCAAACTCGCGAGGGTGGCAAAAACGTAGCAGCCAATCTAAAAGTGTTATATGAAGGAGCAACAAACGTAAAAGTGACAAATAGTTAAAGGCAAAATAGGCAAAATGATCCTCAAATTCTTCCCAAAAGGTCACTTTCGTCCCTGTACTTTCTGTTGGGCAAATTTAGTCCTCAAACTCTGCCTACTCGATTCAATTATGTCCTTCGGTTCAGTCGCGTCACGGCGTCGCTTCACCGTCTCCCTCACTGAGACACTACGCGCACACCAACGTCGCACAGCCCGGCCGCTTGTCGCCGCGATGCTAACGGCTGGCGTGGGAGAAGAGAACCCTCCTCCTGTCACTGTGACGGAGTCGTACCTGAAGTCCCGCAGCGCAGCGGCCTTGAGCGGGCGGCCGTCGCATCCCAGCAGCTTGCGCGCCCCGGCGCGCACCTTGTAGAAGATGTGCCGCCACGTGCCCCGGCAGTGGCACCCGGCCACCCGCCCAGGGCCACGGCCTCTCGTCGTCACTCATCTCCAGCCCGCGCACGAAGGGGGACTGCCGCGCCGTCACCCACCCGAACCCCCACTCCCACCACCGCCGGAGCTGCTCCTCAGGGATCTGGATCTTCTACCTCAGTGTCAGCATCACCAAGAACCAGTTCCTTCGTGGACTCTTCCGATTGTCAGCTAGTGAGAATCACGAGCCACTCACATTCATCTGTTCGAAGATCGGGATGCTGCACCGTTGATCACGGGAGAAGATAGCAGGAAAGTGGAGAAGCAACCTTGGACAGGTGTTACTGAGTACTGACTACTGACAGCATTCGCTTGGTGACCCATGACACAGCGCCCGCCAACGATAGCGACGGTCTGATGTGCACGGAGAAGGAGGACATGCGTCCTCGCCCCGCCACTGCGCGCCACCGCGTGGCTCCTCGGTCTGCCATGCCGGTGCACGCGCTCGGTCGCCTGTTCCGTACTACGGCGCCGCCGGAGCAGTAGCGGCGCCGGCGTTGCGGGCGCGTTGCTGGAGTTCGTGGTGTGAGGACAGGGCGGCGGCGGCAGCATCTACGTGCTCGCGCGGGAGCCCCCGGTGCATGGCAGGGCGCGAGTGGTCGCCGTCGACGACATCCTGGCATACGAGCAGCATCATGGCTGGGCGGCGCGTCGTCGGTGTGCGGTCTCGGCGAGGTGTAGGACGGTGAGACGGTGAAACGGACGTCGTGACGCGTTTCTTTAACAACATGGAAAGGAAGGACAACTGAATCCAATAAGCAAAGTTCGAGGACTAAATTGCCCAGACCGAAAGTACATGAACGAAGTTGACCCTTTAGGACTATTTTGCTTATTTTGCTATAATTAAATATCCCCCGGCCTGGGGCCTCGCGGGGTTGACCGACGGTGTCCTCGCCGGCAGGTTTCCCGCGGCGACGAGCACACGGCCCCAGCCCAGCTTAGAGCATGGCTAATGATTTAGCCTGCTGAAGGCTAAATAGTGTTGCCTTGTCAGGGTGTGTTTTGCAGGGCTCCGACTGTGGCTGTGGCAGCTCCGGCTATGGTTGTGCTGGTGGAGCGGATTTTGTGGGGAGCTGAATTCGTTTCAGGAAAATGTTTGGCAAAAATAACTTTTTCTGGCTGTGGAATGTGGATAAGAGAGTGAAATGTCCATCATGCCCTTTTCTTTTTTTCTTTTTTATTTATTTTTCTTTACTTTTTTCTTATTACTTTTTCCTTATATTATCTTTTGTCCGACATTATCTTCTTCCTTATCCTCTTGTCGCTTCCCCCATCCTCCAGTTCCACCCCTACCCCCCGAGCTCCACGCCCACCGCCGGCCACCTGCGCCCCCCCAAGCTCCACGCCTGCCGTCGGCCACCTCCTCCGCGCCGCCGCTCGCCACCTCCTCCGCCTTCAGCTACCCCACCGCGCGGCCTCCATCTCGCCCGCGTGAACGGCGCCACCCCCTCTGTGGCCGGTAGGACCCGCCGGAGCTGCCCTTCCCCGCACCGCCGCACATCTCCTCCCTGCGCCGAGCCTCACCGTCAAGCTCCCAAGCCGAGCTCCGCCGCCGTCGTCGAGCTCCCCAAGCCGAGCCTCGCCGTCAAGCTCCTACCGCCAGGCCATCTCCTCCCCACTCCCCTGCGTCCACCGCCAGCCATCTCCTCCCCTGCGCCGCTGCCCTTCCCTGCGCCGCCGTCATGCTCCCCAAGCCGAGCAGTAGCGGGGGAACGCGTACGCGAGCGGTGGTGGCAATTTGCTTGTTATTCCCGCGAACTTTAGGAGCAATTTGGGAAAGGTGAGAGTGGGCGTCAGACGGGGCCGGGGGAGCTACGTTTTTTTGGCTCCGGGTCGCGGGAAACACTCCAGAGAGCGGAAAACCCGGCGGCTCCCGTGCGAGAGCCGTTTTCATCCACCCTTTGGCACGGATTTGCCGAAAACGGCTCCCGGAGCCAGACTAGAATTCGTGCCAAACAGACCCTCATATACCGGTAGCAATATAGCCTATTGGTATAATAAGTGAGCTTTTAGACCAGCTGTAAGGTTAGTCTCAGTGGAAGGGGTCACGAGGGAGTTTTCAAGAGTGACACATCATCTTTACTGTATTGGTTTGCGGGATGACACACACTCTCTCAATGCACAGGGTCATAGCACAGTTTCATAAATTCCTGTAAATATTTAATTGCTGCATGTTGGTTGGTCAATTGTGTTATACAAATTGTGTCAACTTGTCTCAGTGGGAGGGTCATGAGGGTGTCATTCCTAGGACTCCGCGCCAACCCGGGGTCATTCTCTGGTTTCCTCTCTCCTATTAAATATCATGTCATGTCATTTTCTTTCGTATGTGACACCCTATTTAATGTCTATGACCCTTTAATTAAGACTGACATTAGAGTCACTCGATTGAAAATATAAATAATTAATGCTTCATGTCTATTCGCTGGAGGGCTAGAAAGCCTAAACTTTTTCTGGGTTCCTGTGTTTCGGCCGCCCGCTTCATCTTCTCTCCTATTCTCTCCCCTCCACCTCAGATTTTGCTGACCTGGAGTAGCATTTCGTCCGGCTAATCAAACCTTTACTATACTTCTCTTAGCACGGCGCACCGACTGATGGTGGCCGTTGGGTGATTTGGGCGACATGTGGCGAGGAACGGCTGCGACGGCGGGCGGAGCGGCGGCGGTGCGGCTTAACTCCAGCGACGTCCCCACGGCAACAAGCGAGCGCGACAGCTAATACTAAGTCTAAGACGCGCGGTGCGCTCCTTAGAGCTCCCCGCGCCTGGATCTTGAAGCTCCGCACCGGCGGCCATGGCGGGGGCGCGAGGGCTCCGGCCAACTCCGGCCGCGCCCAGGACAACAAGCTACTGCTACACGATCAGCAGCCCACACGCAACTGAACTAAGCCCATAAATCTCAAGAGGAAACGACGGGCAGCAGGGGCTCCACGGCGGCGACGTTACCAAAACAGAGCAGCGGACTGCTCGCGAAAGACGGCGGCGCACTGGAGCTACGGTGGAAGGGGTTGGACGGGGCTAGAGGGATAGTTCAGCACTCTCAGGCGCAGGATCTGGCAGACGGGTTTGGCTGGCGGCGGCCGGACGGCGGCGGTGCGCAAGAAAACAAGCGGCATTGCTGTTCTGTTTGAGCGAAAGGGACAAAGAGAGAGAGAGGCGACGGCGGCTCGGGCTTTAAAGGCCAACGGAGACGGTAGCGAAGCTGATGACGGGTTGGTGGCGTCGCAGCTCGTGAAGAGTCGGGAAGCTTAAGACGGCAGAGATCAGAGAAGTATCGGCCGAGCGAGCTAGAGCGGCGGCGCCGGCAAGCAGGCAGCCGAGCTGCTGCCCGTGCTCTGCCCTCCCATCTTCTTCGTTTTTCTGCCCAATTCCAAACCATAATTTCTCCAACTTCCCAATCCAAATCCCGCTGACTTCTTTAACCAAAACTGAAGATGATCTATCCAGCTACAACTCTTAGATAAGCCTTTTGTTCTATAGAGTAACAAATTGACAGCTAAAAATCTCTGTACTTTGAGCTAAACACGAGCCCATACTGAATCTGTGGAAGTGTTCAGTTAACAGCCGCAGTACAAGATTCCCTATTTGGGCTCCATTTCTGCTTCTGCATCTGTCACTCTATCCTTCTCAACAACTTCTTCTGTAGGCAGTACACAATAAGCACAAATCAGCAAATTCAAACAGCCCCATGTATCAATTATCACAATAGAACATGAATGTTTGGAAAGACACAATCTACCACTACTAAGACCTTACAACATATGGGTCATTAACCTCACCTTTAGAACAGCAACAACTCCAGAGCGCATCTCCAACCTCTCCTGTAGCTTTTTCCTTGTCATAATCAGCAGATCTATCTGTAGCACAGTGCCCCAAATGAATTGTCAGACACAGAAAGTTCATAATAATTTACAAGTCAGAGCAGACAGCTGTCTGAAGCTCCATCATGAATAACGGTGTCATCCTTAGAGACAGTCACCTTCATTTAAAACAAATGCTGTTGATTAAATAAGTCGGCTAACTGTATAAATATGATTTTTTTAAAAAAAACTAGCATCACACTGAGAGATCTTCTTAGAATTAGAAAAGTGATTGTCTGAAGATTCCAATCAAAGTTTAATCTCGTGCTAGAAATTACTATAGATTATACCTTTTTGCCTGAACCCAACATTAGAGTCTCAACACTGTCACTGTCAGGTCTCATTCCAAGCTTTTCGGTTATGACCAGAATCATGAACAAAGTAGATGTATCAATACATGCTACTGAATTCTACATAAAACAACGCGCACGATAAGTAACTCTCAAGCTTACTTTTGCTTCGGTAAGGATAGCACAGAACTAATGGTATTCCAATTACAACAGAACAAACAAATACCGTTTGCAGAAATTGGCAACCAGTTACCTTATGCCTGCACTTGTCATTAATCAAGATCAAAGGGTCTCTCTAGTTACTGTGATATGAATGAAAATAAATACAACTAAGATTCCTGTGATGCACACAATCAGAATTCTAGGAAGGTTTATTGTCAGCTTAATGCAAAAAGAGCAAATTCAGAAAGCTGTGAAAAAAATTGACAAAGAGTTACCTTATGCCTTCACTTGTGATGCATCCAGATTAAAGGGTCTTCGAGTTCCTGTGATATCAAAACAAATAGAACTAAGATATTCTTGAGATGCACACAATTAGAATTCTAGGAATTTATTGTCAGCTTAATGCAAAAAGAACAAATTCAGGAAGCCGTGAAAACAGAAAAGATAACAACAAACCATATACCATCTTATCATGCACTCTATGTCTCTATCTCCACCTCTTGATAAAAAACTGCAAGTTATACGGAAAAAACATTAGAGAAAATTTCATTTTATTTTATATAAGTTCATTTTGTTGCGAGGGTACCTTTGGATCTACTGCTTTAAGTCCTTCTCTAGTTCATCCAACCAAGGCGAAACATATGAAGCAAATTTTAAATCATAAGCTTCTTCGTCCAAAGATTCCACCATTCCTATAACGTTGGCATCCCGGTTGAAAACTGCCGCTCCTTTGATCTGCCTTGTGTTGTTCATCCAATTCTTCGTATCCCTCCCAACAGCTGGGCAGCTAAATGAGAAAAGTAAACCTCCATATTCTTGCCTCCCGTCTTTTCCTACGGGTATGCAAGATGGGTTTCTGTACATGACAAAAGTAAATGTTACTGATCTTATAGTTTTTCATACTTTAGTAAACAACAACTTTTTGTATAATACTGAGGTTATTGTTATAGAAAACTCACATAATTGATCCACTCATCAAATTGAACCCCCTGTACGTTTCTGCCTCAGCTGCTATGAAGATACTACTCCGTGTTACTGCACTCTCTCCGGAAGACACCGGTGAGTGAACTTTACTATCCGACAATACTAGGATTACATGTCCACAACACTCCAAAAGGACTTCAGCCTTCACACAAGACTCATCACTAAAGTGCACATACACCTTGTCCTTGTTTTGGAGCACACTCTTGTTGACGCATACTAGTGTGTGTGCAATATCACTATAGATAATGAAACCAGTACTAAATATCAAAGAGTATGTTGTCTTCGAGTAAGTGCTCACGGTTACCACACTTGGGCTGACACGACTACGCACACTGTTGAAAGCTTCAAGCGTGCCATTCTGCAAATAAAAGACATAACAATCAGTGCCAAAGTGTAAGCATATGTCAACACAAATACAACTTTTTTTGAAAGAAATGTATATACATTTTGTAAAACCTTGCTAAATTGGGACCGTTAGAAATAATCTTAACTAATAGTGCTTAATGGGTAAGTAGTACTGGGCCTCCCTTGCACTCCACGCATGTAGCAGCAAGTTGTAGTAATAGTTGTAGCTACAAGTAGCATGTAATGGAGAACCATACTTTGTACTACTAGTTTGACTTAGGTATAGTAGCAGTAGTAGTTGCAGCATGGCAACAATAGAGTAGTGGTTGTCCATGCCTTGTAAAAGATCTCCCACCTTGTAAATGATTCTTTTGCTATATAATGAAGGTGGGGGAGCAACACTCAAAAAAGGAGTTGAGTAGCACTCAACCAGTGTGTGATAGTTGTTCTTCTCCACACTTAAGAGGAGAGTGTATGGCTAGCTGGCTGGCAGGTTGTTTTAGAGGACTGCATAGGGTGTAAAGTGTAGGTGTTGCCGGAGTCGGAGGCTTGTAGGGTAACTGGAGGCAATCAGAGGCACTTTAGTAGGAGTTGATCAAGCCAATCAGTTCCAAATAGTTTGTTGCATGAAACTAGTGTGAGTTCTTGCGCGAAACTAGTGTGAGTTTTTGTAAATCTTACGTAGTGTGTGGGCCAACAATTAGCATCAGAGCCTAGGTTGCTGAGATGCAGAAGATCATGATAGGAGATGGGTCGCGCGACCAAGGTACCAGCGAAGGTGTCCATCTAGGTTTCAGTGTTGAATAAGACAAACTACAATGCTTGGGCCGTAACGATAAAGTTGCTCATGTGTGCTCCAGGCGTGTGGGATGTGGTTGATCCTAATGCCAAAGAGGGCATCAATGATGGAGAGGACAGCATGGGCATGGCAATAATCTCCATGGGGCTTGCAGATGAGATGGCTTATGCAAGTTGTTGAGAATGAGTCTGCATTCGAGATGTGGACAACACCATGTTCCATGCATATGGGGTAGAACGCGCTAAGGAGGCAAAGGTAGTTGGGGGCTTGAGAACTTTTGCATGGGGAACACCAAGTTGGTTGAATTCTTTGTAGCAAAGGTGATGCTTCTCATTGGCTAGGTCCGAGGACATAGAGAGAAGATTGCAGATGAGATGGCTTATGCAAGTTGTTGAGAATGAGTCTGCATTCGAGATGTGGACAACACCATGTTCCATGCATATGGGGTAGAACGCGCTAAGGAGGCAAAGGTAGTTGGGGGCTTGAGAACTTTTGCATGGGGAACACCAAGTTGGTTGAATTCTTTGTAGCAAAGGTGATGCTTCTCATTGGCTAGGTCCGAGGACATAGAGAGAAGATTGAGGAGACACATGTCATCAAAAGGTTGTTGCGAGCAGTTTCTCTAACAAGTTTGTCCCTATTTCATAGTGATCGAGCAATTTGGAAACTTGAAGAAGATGACCTTGGAGGAGGTCATTGGCTCCCTGAAGGCGCACGAGGAAAGCGTCAAGGCACGGGACACACAAAGAGCACATTCTAAGGAGCAACTTCTCATGAGAAGGGGCTTGGAGTCATCTCGCGGTCGTGGTCATGGACGTGGAGGAAACGTCCATAAGGGTAAGAGCAGAGATCAGAGTTAGCATCATTCATATGAGTATCCTGCCAAGGTTAAAGGCAATAAGCAAGAGAAGGCATTTCTTACTGAAGGGTTTAGCACGGTTGATGATGAGCTGGCTCTGCTATGAGGATGTAGCACAAGATGTCGTAGTGATGCATGATAAGGTAGTGTTGTGGCACCATAAGAATACGACGTTGTTGCGACGACACAAGAATATAGTGCTTTTGTGCCACAAGATGCCACTGCAGTGACATGAGAATATGATGGTGATGTGGTACCAAAAGGAGAAGACATTGCTGAGGTGACACAAGGACAGTGGTGTCGTGACACCACAAGTAGTTGGTGTTGGCACCACAAGGAAATTGCAGTGCTACGAGGCTGCTAGAAGAGGAGATGTTGGCACAAGGGCTCTGCGAGCAACTTGCGCAATAGGAAGGAAGAAGGTTGTTGCGTGTGGCAAGAAGGAGCGGTGCTCCGCACAGAAGAGTGTAGTCAAGATTACTAGGGGAATTGTTAGTAGTAATTGCAGCAACCTAGTAAGTAGTACTTGGCTTCTAGCAACAACCTGTACTATAGTAGTAGTGGAGGGCCATACCTTGTACTACTCCCTGTATTCCAAATCATTGATCATTTTGATTTTTTAGGTGCGTAGTTTTTGTTATGCACCTAGATACATACTATGTCTACATGCATAGAAAGAACTATCAGCCTAGAAAACCCAAAACGGTCTACAATTTGGAACAGAGGGAGTACTAGTTTGACTTAGGTATGTATAGTAGTAGTAATAGTTGCAGCATGGCAACAATAAAGTAGTGGTTGTCCATGCCTTGTAAAAAATATTGTACCTTGCAAATGATCCCTTTGCTATATAATGAAGGCAAGGGAGCAGCACTCAAAAAAGGAGTTGAGCAGCACACAACCAGTGTGTGATGATTGTTCTTCTCCACACTTAAGGAGAGTGTGTGGCTCGCTGGTAGGTTGACTTAGATGGCTTCTTGGGGATCAATGAAAAACCGGCAACCCTAAGGTGCTAGAGGAGACCAGAACATACGAACTCCCATAACTTTTTAGCCACTTAATGAAATCTCACTCGAAGCCAGGAGCAGGTGATGTACGATGTTACAAAAGTATAGCGAGCCTCAAGTAGGAAACGAGCGAGTATCCAGGGAGTTATCTAATTTTTGGTGCTGTGAGCAAAGTCTAAGTTCTTTGGCCCTATAAAAATTGTTGATTATTTTCATACTTGAGGTTTCTAAAAACTCATGTTTGCATGTTCCTTAACTTTGAATAGGCCTCGAGTGGTGAAATGTTGGGTCTTTTCTCATAACTCTAGGGAAGCTCCTTGTTCGTCAAAACTTTCAACTTGTGCAAACTCGAGACTGACAGCTCCTCAAGTTTCCAAATTTCTTATAACTCTCTAACCCTCGAAGGAGCTAAGTCCCCAAAGCATGTCGTTTTCTTTCGTCTTGTTTCCTTGCAGGACTCGAGGGTGATAACTAACATTCCCTCCTTAAGTCTAGCAGCTTTGACATAAACATGACTTGTGATAAGGTGCACGTAGGCACAAACCACCCATAGGACAACAACTAAAGCTTTATTCTCGATCTTCCACGTAGACCCTCGGTCTTCATGGAACTTGACGTAGTTGCCTTTACGCTCCCTCCGCCAAGCAGTCACTTCATGGAAGATGGAGTTCTTTGCAGTCACACTCCTCGGAGGTGGTGAAGATCTCGCTGGAGTCTGTGGGGACCCGAGACAAGGGTAGGCATGCTCATTGATGAAGACCTACCCACTCCCCCAGCTCCCTTGAAGTGGACATTGTCTTTTACGTCAGAGCTGAGTCACCATCCACCATCTTGCCCTACACCATCTCCTTGGTGCCGAGTTGTGCCACCTTCGCGTAGAGGACGTAATGGCAGTTGCTCCCCCTGACCACCTTAGCTAGGAGACGACGTTGTCGATCCCAGATCCGAAGCATTCACCATTGATCTCCGTGCATGAACCATTCTCATCCAATTGCCAATACTGATGATCGAGTTCTGTGGTGCAGGGATGTAGTAGACAGTAGTGAGCCTACTCTCCGATCTTGGCGGCAAGGACGAAGGAGACGTCATTACCGATCTCCACGGTAGAGGCGTCTCGAACTTGATGAAGCTGTGGATGTTTGTGTTCAGGTTTGAGAAGTACTCCTGGTGCTCGATCATGTGATGCTCTGCGCCACTGTCGAGGAACTAGCCGTCGACCTTGTCCCTCGTGCCGTCACTGAGGAAGACGTGTGTGTGTGTGGCTCGTCGAGGTGGAGAGCAATTGCGAGCAATGGCGCTCGATTTAGCTCGATGCTCCTGTGTGCTAGGAATAGAGCAAGCTCATCCCCCTTCACACCCCGTGAGACGTGGGCCTAGTCGCACCTCGACTTGCAGCACTCCTTTCCTATTGCCGGCAGTGCTCTCCGTGCCTCTACGTGTGTCGTCCTTGGTGCCTCCTCACGCGTTGCGCAGTCCTGCCACACTCATGGAACGCATCATCCCGAATAGCCTTGCGCTTGACAGTGGCACCACCTTGGCACCTTCGTGCACACCAAATCGTGCCTTGCCATGCTTTTGGCTGCCTATCAATGAAGAAGGCCCCCTTCTTTTGGGGACCGAGTCACTGCTGTACAGTGAAGTAGAGCCTCCCACCGATGGAGACAGGCTCGCCAGGTAAAGACTTATCGGAGTTCGAGGTCGAAGTTACGGATAGAGACGGGGATGAAGCTCTTCCAACTCAGGGGACGCTCCTCGTCCCGTTGCTGGCCCGTCTGCGCCTCCTGCACCGCAACCTGCTCCTCCCACGTCCACCACCGCACGTCAGGGTCGAGGACAAAGTCGAGGACAGAGTTCCTTCGGCTTTGTGGACGCTTGTCATCCCGGTGCAGCCCGCCTATGCCTCCTGCGCTGCGGCGTGCTCCTCCGTGTCATCCTTCGCACCTCGCGGTCGAAGTTGCCAAGGCTGGCCCGCTTGCGCCATGGCTTGCTCCTCTGTGCCCTTCTCCGCACCTCGGAGTAGAGGTCGAACTCTAGGACAGAGCTCCTCTGGCCTCGGGAGGCAGCCGTTGGGTGGTGGGCTCGGCAGCTAGGGTTTCAACGTTGACCGGAGGGGAGCACACAAGAGGATGGGGTGGAGAAAGGATATGCTTTTGATACCGATTGTTAGTCCGAAATTTCTCTTTTCCATTCACCACACCTTACTATAAAGGCAGTTTATAGGTACATATAGGCTAACCATGGGTAGTGCTTAAGGCCAGTCTCAGTGGCAGGGTCATCGATATTTAATGGACTGTCACATAGGATTTTTTGATGATATGACACCAAATAAATGAAGGAAGAGAAGATCTCAGGGTCATGGTGATGACCCCAGGTCGACACAGGTACCAATGCTCACGACCCTCCACTGAGAGCCCATGACCCTGCATTTGATCACAACACATGCAAATTTAAAATGCTACATTCTATCTATGAAACTGTGCCCATGACCCTGTGCATTGAGAGTGACAGGGTCATCATTCCGAAAAGCTGATGTGGCGGACTTGGTAAGTGTGCCCATGACACTGCCACTGAGACTGACCTAAAAGCTAAGCAAAGAGGTAAAATAGGAATAAAGATCTGAGGGAACAGTAACTATATAAATAACAGAAAGAAAAACTTTACGCAAGAAGGCATAGTCTGCAATGTCGAAGCCTTTTTGAATTAACAATTCAACTCTCCTATGAAGCCTACAAAACCAGGGATTTAGAGAAATGGGGGTTAAAAATCTCGTCTTTTACCAAACTGATATACTGAGATTGTGAGATAGTAAATAAGATAGACTCACTTATGGTCGGCGATTGTGGTCACGACTGCAAAACGAAAAAACATCCTCTTTCGACCTCTGTTCCGATTCCTACAAATGTTCATGGGCAGTTCAATCTTGATGAATCGGGAAAAAATTTTATCTTTTGACGAACTGGATAGTGAGATGGTACCTTAATAAACTCGACTTTGGTCTTTGCCGGTTGCCGAGCGATTGCGGCCGCAGCAGCAAGAAACCCCCTTTTCCACTCTGTTGTAAAGCCTACAAAACTTCAGGGGCGGTTCAATGTGGACGAATCGGATTAATCGGATGAAAAAGTTGTCTGGATAGTGAGATGGTGCCTGGATAAACTCACCTTTGGGTCTTGGCCGGTTGCCGAGTCGACGCGTGGTGGCCGGCAGCGGCAGCGGCAGCGGACTGATGGCGGACTAGCGGAGGCGTTGGCGCCTGCGGAGGGGGCGTCGGTGCACGGGGTAGGGGTCGGAGGCAGCGTATGCGTCAGGTGGGTCCGGAGGCAGCGAATGCTTCACGTCGACTCGGCGCTCAAGCAAAATGTATGCTCGACGAATGGGAGAGGCGGCGCCGCGGCGGCGCGGCGCCGTCTTTCGCGAAGAGGAGCTGGGGAGGAGACAGAAGAGCGCACTTCCCCGGGGCCCGGGCGTCGTCTGACGGAGGGGTAGATTAACAAGCGGGCCGCATCTGCGGGGTGGCCGAAATTGTCACGACTAGAACGTTGGACACCACGCTCCAGCCAGCTTGGACAGCCCACCAGCGACTGAGAGGAAAGTCGTTTTATTTTTAAAATATCAAAGTGTACAAAATTGCATGTGTAAAGAGAAGAATTGTTGATGTTGGGTGAGTACGAAAACCAATCTTAGTGCATAGTTTTATGTCACAATTATCTAGAGTGGAAATTGAATAACTATGTCACACGAGTTTTATTTGGATGAAGTTCCTCTCACATATGATGAGAGTTCTCATTTCCTTTTCTTATAATTATCTCACAAAATCAGCAAAATTGTTCATATGGTATGAAAATTAATGTTTATGAAACTCCCACCACTGACGGGTCTAAAGGCAAAGAAAAATCTTACTGGCACAAACTTTGCGATGAGGTCGTACGAATAAGGGCAACCGGAATGGTCGTAGAAAGCGATCTTTCTATAATTGTGTCCACATTATCTATGGAAAATAAGTGAGCCTGGTTCGCTCGAGCGGCATGGAAGAAGCTGAGCACAAAACAGTACTCCTGCTTTTATTTGTTTTTTTAAAAAAATATTCATTCCCGATCTCTCTTCCCTACGCGGCTGCTTCTTCCTAGCTGGTGGAGGGTAAGTTGGTAACTCTACCGTGTCGAATACAAGGTAATGATATCAATTTGTGCAGCCTACCCATCATTGTTTATGAGGAGTTTGTTTACACTGATTTAATTTACCAAACAATATCCAAAGAAGTTTCTGCACCGATGGAGTATGATTCAGGTTCGTCGGAGATGGTAAAAAAAACCATACATGCTATTAATTTACAACTCAAGAGACAACACTGTTCCCGTCCGCTTGGCATGGACTTCTCTGTTGCAACTTGGGATTGGTGAGTGGCCTGATCCGACGTGGCGCCACAGTGCACAAATACACTAAAGCGGGCGGCCCATATATCAGCTCATTATCAACAAATAAACAGCCCAGTTACCTAAAGAGAGGACGGACGCACTTGTTCTGGCCGTAGAAAAAAAAAAGAGCACCGCCAGCTCACCGCCGCCACCGCGCCGCCATCAATTCCATCGGGTGCTGCAGCTCTCTCATCGCCGTTCAGCACCGCCGGGTGCCCGCCTCGCTCTTCACCTCCATCGGCGCCGGGGTGCTTGCAACACTCGTCCCCGTCACCACGGTCGTCGCGGAAGTGTGTCTGACCCGGCTGCGCCGGTCGCCGCCGCCGAGGGGCCAAACCACGGTTGGGACTGGCAACAGGTTTTGTGCGCCAGGGGCTGCACCACCTTGGGGAGGGTACCGGTACTGCCAAGCCGAATCACCGCGGAGGAAGATCGACCACTGCACACGAGGGCAATTGAGCAGAAGACTACAAGTTGGAAAATTGAAATTCAGATAGTAGTACACACGTGTTTCCCAATTTAGGATGGCAAATTGAAAATGTGATGATTTTTTTGTCAATGTATTTCAACACAGCAATTGAGCAAAAGGCTACAAGTATGTTGCGACTTTTACCATCCTGTAATGTTCGGTTATGGAGCATTTTGCTATACTGAATTCAGACCTGGAAGCATAAACTGAATATGAATGTTTACTATCTCAAAATCACAGCAATGAAGCCTTGTGCCACCTGAAAATTAGATTCCAGACCGGTGATGATTCATCAATGCATTGTCTTATAGTTGTGCTAAAATACATTTGACAAAACAATGGTCACATTATCAATTTGCCATCCTGAAAGCATAAACTTAATAGCTGTGCTGAAATTCATTTGACAAAAATAATCATCACATTCTCACTCTGTCATCGTGAATTGCTATCAATAGAATGACCCAGTTACAAGTATCATACTCCCAAAATGCCATAATAATCAGGCTCAAAGTGCCAAATACAGCTACTATAGTTTGGCTTCTCAGATTGTTGCGTTTGCCCTCTTGTACGGTGGTCGTCCTTCCTCCGCGGTGGCCGACCTTAACACCAGCAGCCCTCCCCGTGGGTGCTGACCTTCGACGCGCCGCACGCGAACTCCCTTGCGAGTCCCAATCGTGGCCTGGCCCATGCGCCGACGGCGATATCGCCGGTCAAAACAACTCCAGGATGGTCTAGACGATAGGGACGAGGCAAATATGGCAAAGAGCAAGATATGGCAAAGAGCGAGGCGCATCTAGCGTTGCTGGGTGGCCACGAGAGAGTCGTGGCACCCGATGACGCCGGTGACGAGAGAGATGCGGCACCCGGCGGCGGCAGGGATGACGCTCTCTGTTTCCGCCGGCAGAAGTGCGGCAATCTCATCTCTCATGTGCTTGCGTCTGTGCTGTTTTGCTGATTATTGGGCCGATTTCTGGGCCACATGATCATGTAATTCATTACTTTAGGTCTGCGCCGTCGGATGCTGGATTGACGTCTCAGATCACCCGAACGTCCCTCTGCCGATGAGGAGGAAACGGCAGAGGATCTCGTTCCGGCTCGAGCCCCGCCCGCCCCACCGCTGGATCTGTCCCTGCCTACTCCCTTCGTTTCATAATAGTTGTCGTTTTGACTTTTCTAGATACATTCATACTACTATGTATCTAGACATAAGTTTATACCTAAATGCACAACAAAAGGAATGTATCTAGAAAAGCTAAAACAACAATTATTATGGAACGGAGGGAGTATATGTGAATACAACGTGGGGCCACGATTCACGAGGAACCTCGAAATAAGCTTTTCTTGTGTCCACAAAAGGAAATAAGCAACTAGCATTTAGTATGAAGATAATAAACAGGTACAATTACACATATACCCTACAACAGTATTGTCCAAACATGTATGTGGTGGCTGAAACCAAGGTATTGACTCATCAGTACTTATTATGCCATAAAAATGAGTAATGTAATATGCCTAGTTTCCTAGAGTATATACAAATATATACGGGCTTCGTTACAATTTACAACTGTACAATTCCATATTTTGATAAAATATATAGAAGTGTGATACACACTTCTCCTGCAGCTAATAACCACTAGCTGTTATCTAGGAATGAACGACAGAGTAAAATTGCAGTGATCAATCACAAGGGTCACGTTTCCAAAAAAGAAAAAGAAAAAAGAAAATCACAAGGGTCACAAACAACTTGTACAAACAGTACTAACTCCAGCCAAATCACTGTAATCATCCACACATTAATTGTCCACGACCACATAGAGGAAATCACTGCTAGCGGTCATATTCAGGAAGCGTCAGTGTCTTGATCCTGGCACATTTCGCCCTCAGGGGTTCGTCAGCTATGACTTTGTAGCAATCACGCAAGCAGAGGATTTCCAGGCGAGGGCAGCCATCGACGATGGCGACCAGCTCGTCGTTGGTGATGTTGCTGCTGATGAGGCTGAGGCTTCGCAGCTCGCGCATCCCTGCGATTCCGAGCGCTTCGGCGACACGCCGTGGGTAGTTCAGGGAGAACCTGAAGCACTCCCTGCGCAGGCTGAAACGCTTCAGCTGGGGGCATGCTTTGCCGGTGGACTCGTAGACGTTGCGACCGCCGATTCTTGGACAGAGCTCAAGGGAGAGGTCTTCTAGCAGAGGTGACTTTGTGACTAGTTCGGTGAATCCTTTGTTAGTGACCTCGTGGCATGATGTAAGGCTAAGGATCTTCAGAGTTGCTGACCTGCGAACGTGGGTTAGATTAGGAGGTAGCAAGAATATATATGCAATAGAAAAGTTAGTGGAAGAAATATATGGATTGAAAGGTTGCTGTTTTAAAATATTCGCAGGGAAAATTAACTAAGATTGGGTCAAAGTTCGGATAACCCTATAAACTATTTGTTATTCAATTTGCTCATACAATTTTGTTAATTAGTGAACTTTATACCCCGTAAAAATATAAAACATAGATTAAATCTAGTGCTGAAAGCAAAAGAAAAGGTACCTGTCCCCAATATACTTGAGAAGCCCATCAGTGACGAAGTACTTCCCCAAGAACACCTCCAGCTTCCCCTTGGACCGGTCAACGGCCAGCTTCGCCATGGCGCACAGGGCGCTTCCCTCCATCTCCTCCACCACCCTGTGGTCCGCCATGTCCACGGATCGCCACAGCTCGGGCTCCTTCGCCGCCTGCAGCCATGACCGGCACACGAGGCCCGAGCCCATGAGGATCTCGACAGGGGCGAGCCTCGCGAAGACGAGCACGAGGGCGTCTAGGGGCAGCTCCGACCAGTCCCTGCCGGCAGCCGCCGGCGTTGTCTCCGGCTCAGGCTGGGAGAAAGTCCCAGCCTCCATTCTTCGGCGAACACCTGATCGAGGTGTGCTACAAACTACAAGAAGGCCACAATTAAACAAGCTATACGACTACAAAGCATCTTGCAGCCAATATATGGCTCGATCGCTTAGGAATGAAATTGAACGGCGGTTTGGTCTAGCTACTTAGCTAGTTACCTTGGGCAGGCGCCAGCGGCAGAGGTCTCCCAGCAACGTCGTCAACGAGCCGCACGGCGTTCGTCGCCGGTGGGTGGCTGGTCGGAGTAGTGTTTGGATCTTGGCGTGAGAGAGTAGCGGACTGACTGATGATGAGTTGATGACTGACTAGTCGTTCTTACCTGCGGCCGTCCGAAGCGTCAAAAATATCGGCCAGCTGTCTGATGGCCTACAAACAGATGCAAACTGCCAAACTCCAAAACCAGGACGGCACGCTGACTATTAGCGGACCTAAGATTTTCTTCCAAATGAGTTAGCTCACGTGGTCTATGGTTTGACACGTAGAAGACCACAATCACAAATAAAAAAAATAAAAGCTAACACTACACTGTTCCGAACAATTCGTAGCCTAGCCTTTTTTCCCCTTTAAACTGAAGCTTGTTTGTAGCCCCATTCCATTAAGAGCACTTAACGATGTCAGTCCACTTGTAATAGACATTTTTATCCTTATAGACTAGGTGATTCCCCGCGTGTTGCTGCGGTATTTGAAAGAACTAATGACAGCACGGATAGCTTAAGGGTAATAGTAATACTATGGCGTTGCTGCAGAATCTTTTTTAAGAAAAATTTAAGGTGAACTTTGAAGTAGAAATATAAGATGATTGACATTTGAAAATATGTGTCATATCAACTTTGATAGTCAGCATAGTAAACTACCTCTTTTATTTGTGAAACAGCCCCTGTAGATTTTGCTTCTTGCAGATTTCCCGACGAATGTGCTGATGCTGATGCATTTCGTTAAGGCAACCAAATAAACTTATCAACAGCTACAGAATCAGGAGATACATTGTCATCAACTGAATAACTCGTGACTGATGTTTTTCCATATCGGGTCCTCAAAGAAATAGGAGCAGCAGCAATTAGTTGGCTAGGCCCTTACACTGGTAGGGAGAGGGGCTTTAGTCCCAGTTGGTAAGAGGAATAGGTCTCTCAAGTCCAACCGGGACTAATGATGAGAGACAAAAGCCCCCCTAGTCCCGGGTGAACCAACCTGGACTAAAGTCCTTTAGTCCCGGTTCGTAATACGAACCGAGACTAAAGGGGGGGCACGCCAGCGCCTGCGCCCACCCCCTTTAGTCTCGGTTGGTAATACCAACCGTGACTAAAGGGTCTCGTCTCTTTTTTTTGTTGTTTTCGATTTGACCGTATATTGTAATTGTTGTCTAACCCGTATATGTATGTATACGTATTTGCACTTGTATATATGTATACCTATCTATATATATCATATACGCACTTAGATTAGACATATATATAAATTAAACCCTATATATCTACATATATAAACTTATAAATGTATATACACATAATAATTTATACACATGAAAATAAATAGTATTTTCTTAAACTAGTATATATACATCAAAACCCCATATAGTATATATACATCAAAATATCATTCAGTTCAAATTTCTAGTCTCAATTAGCTTTCCTCGGAGGTGAGTCGGTCAATTGGATGGCTGTCATAATAATGTTTTCCTTGTGGATTAACCACCTCGTCCATGAGGAATCCCATGAGAGCTTCTTGAATTGCCAAGAGACGATCATTCTCAATGAGTGCGTCCCTTTTTATAATCCACTGTAATTTGCAAATAGGTTGATATAATACACCAAGCGATTAAATATACAAAAAAGGATAAAAATGATGTATTATTAATAGGTTTATTTTACTTACACTATCATCATCCGCGTTGCCACTGTAATGGTGTATGTGCTCACAAACGTAGTACCCGCATAAATTATTTCCTTGTTCTTGTTTCAAATACTAAAGTGGAGAGGAGAACAGATTATGAAATTCTAATGTTTACATTTTAAATATTCCCAATCTGAAGTTGTTATTTGTATACGTACCGGAAAATCATACACCCATCTAATTTTTTCTCGAAATGTTCCTCGGTGATTTGCAATGAACATGGTCCAAGCTCTGAGGCAAAATAATAAAAGATACAATATGTTAGTATAAAAGCTAAATATATATATTGCATTAAAAAAATGTCATAGATAGAATTATTACTCGTGAAATACATTTTGAAGGTCTTGGTATTCTGAGGGATCTTTTCTCAATGAATCATACACATTGATGTTGCTATTGTCGATAGTGATTATGAGTAGAATCCAGTGGAATCTGTATGTATGCTCATAGAGATTAGAATTGACTAAATAGAATTAGCAAGGATAATTAGATGACAATCATACTTACCTGAAGTTGTAAGGTAGTAGTATAAGGTTCTTGTAATGAAACTCATCTAAGTGCCTATAAATGGTCTCGATTGTTGTTTTTCGTTGGTTCCGGATCTCATCCTCGTTAACTTTTGATGGGTCCATGAAAGCAATTCTTGAATAACCCTTCCTTCGCATCTCAGTAAGTTGCAGGCTACACAAGAAGAAAGCAAGAATTTTCTATGAATTTCTAGAATAAACAAGATTTTTCTAAGAATTTCTTGAATAAACAAGAATTTTCTTTGAATTTCTAGAATAAGCAACAAGTTTTTTCTATGAATTTCTGGAATAAGCAACAAGTGTTTTCTATGAATTTATGTAATTTTCAATAATTTCTAAAACTTTCTAGAATAAACAAGAATTTTCAAAGAATTTCTTTATTGAACAAGAATTTTCTTTGAATTTCTAGAATAAGCAACAAGTTTTTTGATGTTGATTTTCTGGAATAATCAACAATTTCTAAAACTTTCTAGAATAAACAAGAATTTACTAAGAATTTCTTTATTGAACAAGAATTTTCTATGAATTTCTAGAATAAGCAACAAGTTTTTCCTATGAATTTCTGGAATAATCAACAATTTCTAAAACTTTCTAGAATAAACAAGAATTTACTCAGAATTTCTTTATTGAACAAAAATTTTCTTTGAATTTCTAGAATAAGCAACAAGTTTTTTCTATGAATTTCTAGAATAATCAACAATTTTTAAAACTTTCTAGAATAAACAAGAATTTACTGAGAATTTCTTTATTGAACAAGAATTTTCTTTGAATTTCTAGAATAAGCAACAAGTTTTTTCTATGAATTTCTGGAATAATCAACAATTTCTAAAACTTTCTAGAATAAACAAGTATTTACTATGAATTTTCTTGAATAAATAAAGTCGAAATATTTCTACTAACTTGTGGACGAACGATGCTTGTTGGTGGCGGTGCCGTGTGGGAGAATGACAGAGGTGACGGGAAGTCACTTGTTCGAGACGACGCGACAGTCGTCGACTTCAGAACTATCAAACTATGAAATTGTATATTAGAAAACAATTAAGAACACAAATACACAAATAAGATTTTGGTCCATAGTCGTTGGTGCTAATAAATTTATATGTATGACTGTATATACACACAAAAATATACAAAGCATTACAATTTGTTTCTAATTAAATTTTCTTTCCATTCCTATAAATTTATAAACTTTCATGCATATCTATGAATTTTTTATAACTACATATATATCAATTGATAAACTAAATCAAATAAATTTAATTAAAAATGCTTGTTGACGCAAGCATTTCACGGGCTAACGTCAGCAAGGCAAAACCCCAGCACGCGGCCCGGCCGGCCATCGGGGCACACGCACGCCGGCCGGCGGCCGCACAGGGGGGCCGGCAAGTGGCGGCGGTGGCGGCGCGGCATACCGGTCGGGCTGGCCGGCTGGGACGGTCCTGGATCCGGATCGAGGGGCGACGACGCGCGTGGAGGAGGGACCGGCGGGGGCTGGCGCCGGCGCCGCGACAGGGAGAGGGCGGCGAGTCGGGGAGGAGATACGTGTCGGGGAGGGGCGGCGCGTCGGGGTCGTACCGCGCGCGGTGAGGGGCGGACGTCGGCGCGGCCGAGCTGGCCGGCGGCGGGAGACGGTGATGCGCACGTGTCGGGGAGGGGCGTCGCGTCGGGGAGGAGCGGCGCGTCGGAGAGGGGCCTCTCGTCGGGGAGGGGCGCGTCGGGGACGGGCGCGGCGAGGAGAGGCGGCGGCGACGACGGAGGAAGAGAGGCGAGGCGGCGATTTGGGGGAAAAACGGCTAAGTGCCGATCTGAAAGGCGACGGGGCTTATATAGAACCCCCCACCTTTTGTCACGGGTCGTATTCCCAACCGTGACTAAAGGCCCTTTAGTCCCGGGTGGTCTTACCACCCGAGACTAAAGGTCCCCCTTTTGTCACGGGTGGTCTCACGACCCGTGACAAAAGGGGTATTTCGCGCAGGAGCCCCCTAATGGCAAATTTTCGCCTTTTAGTCCCGGGTGGTGTTACCACCCGAGACAAAAGGGGGTCCTTTTGTCTCGGGCGGTAACACCACCCGGGACTAAAGGGCAATTTTGCGCGGAAAGTTAACATTTCTCTTTTCCTTCCTCATTTATCTCATTCCTTTTTGCTTTGAACATTTAAAAAAATCATTAGTTAAAATATTTGTGCCATGCAAAATTATATTAAGTTAACACCAAAAAATACCTACTTTTCTATGCACATATTATTTCAAGAGTTGAAACAATTATTACTAATTTTTGTTTACAATTTGAAGGGGAAAATAAATTAAATTGAAAATATTAGTAAAGCAACTCAGAAAAATCTCTGCTTCAAACACATTTATGAATTCACGTATTGTCTTCGAATGATCAACATGCTCAGGAAGAATGTAGGTAGGCCTCCAGTTCTCATCATCCAGCTCATAACGGAATATATATCATCAAACTCACCCTTCTTCTCATCTTTGTCTTTGTTTTACTTTTTGATATAATGATCCATATAACTAATTATCAATTTTACATTTACCTAATTTTTTACAATGACTTACGTATACATACAGAGGTCACCTGATGGCTATTACAAGGCACGACATTAATTAATACCAATGAGTACAAGTCCCAAGCTGAAGCTGGTCAGCTTCTAGCTTTTGAACCTCTGCTTCAAACACATTTATGAATTCGCGTATTGTCTTCGAATGATCAACATGCTCAGGAAGAATGTAGGTAGGCCTCCAGTTCTCATCATCCAGCTCATAACGGAATATATATCATCAAACTCACCCTTCTTCTCATCTTTGTCTTTGTTTAACTTTTTGATATAATGATCCATATAACTAATTATCAATTTTACATTTACCTAATTTTTTACAATGGCTTACGTATACATACAGATGTACGACATTAATTAATACCAATGAGTACAAGTCCCAAGCTGAAGCTGGTCGGCTTCTAGCTTTTAAACCTCTGCTTCAAACACATTTATGAATTCGCGTATTGTCTTCGAATGATCAACATGCTCAGAAAGAATGTAGGTAAGCCTCCAGTTCTCATCATCCAGCTCATAACGGAATATATATCATCAAACTCACCCTTCTTCTCATCTTTGTCTTTGTTTTACTTTTTGATATAATGATCCATATAACTAATTATCAATTTTACATTTACCTATTTTTTTACAATGGCTTACGTATACATACAGAGGTACGACATTAATTAATACCAATGAGTACAAGTCCCAAGCTGAAGCTGGTCAGCTTCTAGCTTTTGAACCTCTGCTTCAAATACATTTATGAATTCGCGTATTGTCTTCGAATGATCAACATGCTCAGGAAGAATGTAGGTAGGCCTCCAGTTCTCATCATTCAGCTCATAACGGAATATATATCATCAAACTCACCCTTCTTCTCATCTTTGTCTTTGTTTACTTTTTGATATAATGATCCATATAACTAATTATCAATTTTACATTTACCTAATTTTTTACAATGACTTACGTATACATACAGAGGTCACCTGATGGCTATTACAAGGCACGACATTAATTAATACCAATGAGTACAAGTCCCAAGCTGAAGCTGGTCAGCTTCTAGCTTTTGAACCTCTGCTTCAAACACATTTATGAATTCGCGTATTGTCTTCGAATGATCAACATGCTCAGGAAGAATGTAGGTAGGCCTCCAGTTCTCATCATCCAGCTCATAACGGAATATATATCATCAAACTCACCCTTCTTCTTATCTTTGTCTTTCTTTACTTTTTGATATAATGATCCATATAACTAATTATCAATTTTACATTTACCTAATTTTTTACAATGACTTACGTATACACATATATAGCGCACGTAACCTCCAGTACCGACGGAGCAAGCTGTTCAAGCAAGATGTCGACATTCTCTCTCTCTGTGGAAAAGGTGTCTAAGAGCTAGTATATATATGCTGGAGCTGACCTCCTGAGAGGTGTCACCGAAAACACTATGCTTGGGCAGCTTGCTCCTATCGGTACTGGAGGTAGTGCAATATATGTCTGATGCATGGTACTGGAGGTGTCACCACAAACACATCGCTTACTAAACATGTTGAAGACAATACATGAATTCATAATAAAGTAGCTAATTAATAATAATTAATAATAAGTTCATAAAGATTCACATAGCTAGCTAATTAATACAAGTTCATATAATAGGGTACGGTACAAAGCCTTATCCATGCATGCATAATGTTACTGAGCAGCACGCGCTTGTAGATATGGAATATGATTAATGTCTGCAATCTTCCAGCCTAGAACTCCCTCAAAATAAGCTAGAGCGCGTACTAGTGCACTCTCCTCCGCTTCCGGAGGAGTGTCACAAACAGCACTGCAGACATCAAACAATGGAGCCTCGGGTTTTGCTGGCTTGTAGAAAGTTAGAATTGCTTGACTCTTCCAATTGTTGGTGAAAAACGGCTCCCCACCATAGTAATCCACCCCAACTCTTTCCATGACTTGATTAAGAATCGCACAGAAGCTAATTGAAGTATAGGTAGAACCAGAGCGATCCTGCACACAATCAGATGATGATGAGATATAATAACCTTATGAAAGTTCAAAATATATACGTAACAGAAACAAATTAATTAAGAATGAATAAAAATTCATATATATATATATATATATATATTACCACAACTCGATGAGTCCTGCAAAGCCTCTCTGTAGTCTCAACCACATTGCCTTCACCCGCCTCGAGTTGCCTTAATTTAAAATAGGAAAGGTCCGGCACGAAGCACCTAACATTATTCTGGAGCTGTTGTAGACAATTATCCACGGCAGTCCTCTCTCAGGTTAACCGAATAGGTGATGTTGAGCCAACTGTTGCAATGGTAAACATCGGGTGTGGCGCGCCTACTGGCAACTGGCCGTAGTCTACATATCGAGCAGGTACGGTGAAAGATATATACACTCTTGCCATGTGCTCATCAACGTGCTCAGTTTGCACTATAGGAGGAGTACCATTCATATCCCTGATAATGTCTCTGAGCCATTTGATATTGTTGATAACCTACAATAATTATATATGTAACTAAAATTACAGATTTTCCATGTGAAATGAAAAAAGTTCTATGTAAAGCAAATTAATTTCAATTCTTATATTACCACGTTAGCTACACGTTCCGGATCACCCATTTGCAAGGTAATCTCGCGGTGAAAGTGCAATCCTGGACGTAGAGGCAACGGGTCCTCCAAAACACCTCCACGGCCACCAAGACCTCCACGGCCAATGCCACGGCCACCACGCCCGCCACGGCGACGGACTATGCCACGGCCACAGGCGCCATTACCAACACCACTTGACGACGACTTTGTTAGCTCAAACTATATCCAAATCAAAATAACACACATTATTCATAATAAATAGGATTAGTTTGCATATATATATTGGATTCAATATATGCATAAATAGAAAAACAAAAGGGGATAGAATTCAACACTATTATTACTGTACATAACCTTTACGAACCAGCGACTCAGAAGACCCAGATGCTCCGGGAACTACAACAGTCTCACCTCACCGTCATATACACCTGGCTCTCCCACTTACAGTACTACACATGCCCTACACCTCCTATCTGGATACAGTCCAACATCACGGAGCTGCAGGCAGTCCCCACGTAGCCCGTGATGTTCGACTGTACCTAATTAGGACGTGGGGCTGTGTATCAAAAACAAGGGAAAAAAAGAAAATGCTTACATTTATTGTATATAAAAATAAAAAATACTTAATAAAAGAATTTAATCTTCTATTTCCTCCTATAGCTACCTAGAAATAAAAGTATTTCTAAACAATGAAAGAATGGAAATACATACCTAGTACATTTTCTGTATGTCTATTATTTTCTTTATGAGCATATATTTTATAAACTATATGTACAAGTAAAATTCAAACTTATGAAAAACAAGAAAATAAGAGAATGCTTACATTTATTCTATATAAAAATAAAAAACATACTTAACAAAAGAATTTAATCTTCTATTTCCTCCGATAGCTACCTAGAATAAAATCATTTCTAAACGATGAAAGAATAGAAATACCTAGTACATTTTCTGTATGTCTTCCTTTATGAGCATATATTTTATAAACTACATATATGTACAAGAAAAATTCAATATTATGAAAAAAGAAAATAAGAGAATGCTTATTAATACAAATTTAATGAAAGAAGGAACAATGCAAGTTCCATCCTAACTACATTTTCACATGTATATACAAAATCTCATCTCTCTAATTAATTTAAGCTCCTCCTACCTAGCTACAAATTAACATTTCTATTTTCTCCATCTCTAAACCATAAAACAAAATTTAATCACAACAAATGAAGGGAGGATGAAGATTTCAACCTTGACAACACTTTGGAGGAGAGAAATCTTCACAAACTAATGAAGAAAAAAATCACAGCACCACCCTAGGCTTGAGTCGCCATGGAGGGGAGGAGCTTGAGCTCGCGGGTGATTGGTACGGTGAATGGCTCGGGTGGCAGGAGGAAGAAGGAGGTACGGTGCTTATATGGATGCCGGCCATTAGTCTCGGCTGGTGTTACGAGCCGAGACTAAAGTACCCTTTAGTCTCGGCTCGTAACACCACCCGGGACTAAAGACTGGGGGCAATTATTGCTGGATGGAGCCGTTGAGAGCCCCCCTTTTGTCACGGTTGGTAATACGAGCCGGGACTAAAGGGGGGCCGGCTACAGCAGCCATTTCGGGCCACGTCGACGAAAGGCCTTTAGTCCCGGCTCCAAAGTCGAACCGGGACTAAAGGCCCAAACCAAAGTCTCGCTCTCTACCAGTGTTATAAAGCACTTGAGGAGCCAGGAGCAAAGAAATAGGAGCAGCCGAGCAGCAACAATTAGTTGCATCTATCCATGGCATTCTTTGTCCATCTATTTACAAAATATAGAGAAGGAAGTGCGGAGATACCTCTTACACAGTTACACCAAATATTGTAAGTATGTGCCTACAGGTTATACCAAAATATTCAAACGTCCGACAACTATATGTTGCAGAACTTCCAGAAGAACTAAACTGAACGGTTACACAGGCTTCTCACTTCCTTCAGATTTGATCACTATATAAATGGAAACACTACCTTCTTCTTTTACCATTTCAGCAGTGTAAACAGAAGCATCAATCATTTCCTGTTGAAATTTCAAAAACATTGACTTTGTATATAACTCATTCTTCCTTCACCTCCTTCTCATAACAATAATCTAGAGCTTTTTCATACTGCTGAATGAATGACTGTGAATCCTTCTCACATTGTCCGAGAAGGATTCATTAACTCATCAATATTTTTATTTAAGCCATTCAGTATTTTGAGAGCTGACCTTAGAATTTAGTGACTCCCATGCTTCAAACTCATCAAATGTCCGAGACATGTTGATACAACTGATAAAGAAGTCATGGATGCAAGGCAATGCAGTCGGAAGATGTGATATCTTGTTCTGTGCTTCATTCATGATGTGCAAGGGAATGCAGTCGGATGTTAGAGGATAAGGCCTAGCGGCAAGCCTCTGTACTTCGGTATATACCGTTTTGCCCTTGTCTAAGCCTGGTTTTTCCCGTCTGCATCTTGACGCCGCCGCTTCATTGACGTCGTTGCTACCTCTCTCTTCGTCCATCTTTCCCCCACACCAGTTGCTGCATCTCCCAGTCCTGGCTAACGCATCCACCCACGCACCTCCTTTCCCTGCTTCGAGCTGCGCCGGCCGCGGGGGTGTTGGCGCGTGGCCTGGATCAAAGCAGCAAGCAGCAGATCGGGAAAGAGTTCGACGCAGAATCGACCTCCTTTGTTGCGGATCCCCTAGATCTCTCACTTGCAGTTCCCCTGGCTCGGCAGCGACGTGCTCCTCTGACCTCTGTATTGCGGTCGTCGGCTTAGCGTTCACAACAGCAGCTCTGGTCCAGTGTCACCGCGGTCGTCGTCGCTCCCAGCACGGCGCCCTTAGCTCGGCCTTCGCGGCGTCCTCCTCCTCCTCTCCTCTGCTCCCAGCCTTGTGTCGACTATGGAAGAAAGAAATCCATCCATAGGCGAGTATGTGGAGGAGCACGTCACCCCGCCGCTGGCCTGCAAGTCGGGGAGGGGCCTCTGGTAGCTTGAGGTGGGGTAGCGGAGGGGAGGCACAGGCCAGGGGTGATTTATGGAGACAGTCAAGGTGGAGGCGGAGGAGGTGAGGGCGAGGCAGCGGCGGTGGGGAGGCGAGGGGCATCGACGGGATTGAAGGAGGAACTGATGGGGAGGCGAGGGGGGTGGCGGCGTGCTTCAAGGCGTAGTGGGCGGCAGCGGGTCTGAGGGGCGACGGGTAGAGAAGCGGGGGCGCGACGCGGCGTGTCAGGAATGACTCGAGGGGTGGGATTCCAGGGTGGGTGAGGATGACGTCACCAGATGGTGTGGATGGCTGTGGTTTGAGAGAATTTTTTAGTGGGGTGTTTTTATTAAGTTTAGTATGATTATTTGCCCTAATAACTATAAGCAAGATGTCAGTTACGAGATTTCACTTGCAAGGTTGAAATATGAACGAAGAAGAAGAATGAAGTTTAAAAAAACCATTTTTGACCATCCAACTTCTGCCTCAGTTTAGTTTTGGCCATCGAACTTCAAAATCGGATATTTTTGACCATCCAACTCTTAAAACCGTTCACAATTGGCTATCGGGCGGTTTTGATGGGTGATTTTAACTATATTTATTTAGAATTTAGTCCTTAGAGTTTCAAATGATCATTATTTTTTGCTCGTAGCTCCGATTTAGGTGATTCTTGCACTCACGCGTTCATAATGGTGAGCTTTATCTTTTAGAATGTTTTTATACAACTTTATCACTATTTGTTATATTATTCTTATGTTGTTGTGTAAAAACAATAATATAAGAAAAGTAAAACAAATAATTACAAAATAATATGAGTAACATTTTAAACAATAAAGCTCATATGATGAACGAATGACCGTAAGAATCACTTAAATTGGAGCTACGAGAAAAAAATAGTAATCATTTTAAGGTTCAAGGACTATGTTTAATCATTTTATTTACAATTTAGTCCTTGGATCTTAAACTGATTACTATTTTTTCTTGTATCTCCAATTTAAGTGATTCTTGTAATCATACATTAATAATGATGAGTTTTATCTTTTAAAATTTGTTCATATTATTTTGTAACTGTTTGTTTTACTTTTCTTATATTGTTGTTTTTACACAACAACATAAGAGTAATATAAAAATAGTGATAAAATAGTATAAAGAATATTTTAGAAGATAGAACTCATTGTTATGAATTTGTGACCGCATGAATCACCTAAATCGGAGCTACAAGCAAAAAGTAATAATCATTTCAAGTTCTAAGGACTAAATTATAAATAAAAAAGTTAAAACTACCCATCAAAACCGCCCGATGGCCAATTATGAACGGTTTTAAGAGTTGGATGGTCAAAGATATCCGGTTTTGAAGTTCGATGGCCAAAACCAAACTGAGGCAAAAGTTGTATGGTCAAAAATAGACTTTTTCCTTTTTTTAAATTATCTTCCTTTATCTTAGAGATTTTTTCTTGGGGTTTTGAGCTCCTCATTTTCAAGGATTAAAGAGTAAGAACTTTTTGTAACATTTGACTGTATATATATCCACTATGTGGATTTAATACGCCATATTTTATCATTTATCTAAAAAAGACAGAACTAGTTGTTCTCTCGGCAGAGGTTGTCATAGGATAGAGTTTATATCATCAAAGGATTCAAAGCTTTGTGTGACTCGAGCTTATGACAGTTGAGCTTAAATTTCAAATTTTATTAAGTGACGCAAGGATTTGTGAATAATGCTATTTGGTGTCCTCAGTTCCTGAAGTTCCTATCTTTTCTTTTATGAGCAAACAATACTTGGGGTGTTAACTTCTCTTACAAACTAACCCATTCACCAGCCTGAAAAGTTGACAGAAATGTTCCTTTACAAGAGACGAGGAATGGCATAATATATCGCTCCACCAAATCAAGTTAAAGGACAACAACATTATATTATTGTCTCTTGCTATACACTAATTCAATATTTTAGAATGAGCACATTTATGTGCTCATATTGATAATCATGTATATATCATAACTGTGTCATATCATTAATTGCATTTGGTTGCTCTTTTTTTTTTTTGCAATTCATCTATTGTTATATACTATATTGCAAAAGAACGTGCATATCTAGCTGACAAACAACAATCTTACCTTGGGCATGCATTAATTCATTACTCTACATGGAGTCCTTTTATGTGCTCAAATCGATAAATCACAATTAAATAATGCTATACATATTTATAATTCTGACATCTCATTGATTGCACCCAATTTTTCACACCTCATATACAGCTGTTTTGTAAAAAGAATATATATGCATATATCTAGCTAAAGAATGGCAGTACTGCCTTGCTATGCATTAATTTATGCTACACTAGACTGAACCATTTCTTCTGCTCACTTTGATAAGCACAATTAATTCCTACTACACATTTTTTAGAATTTATTTAAAGCCATATAATATTAATGTGTACTTCCAAAAATAACAAGTCCTGCTCCTTTATAAGGTCCATTTGCTATCTATGAGCTTGGTTATCCACAGGTCAGACGATCAGCAACTAGCTACCTAGCTGCTCATTTCAGCACCACTAAGCACTAACCCTAGCTTTCACACCACCTTTTCAACTCAACAAGCTACTCAAGATGAAGGCCACCCAAGTTCTCCTGATCCTTGCCCTCATGGTGCTGTTGTCAAGTATATCTCTGTCCCTATTGCAGCAATACATACATATATATAAATAATGAGTAACAAAGAAGAATTGTAATCATAACTAACCCTGCTGCTATTTGATCTATTTCACAAGCGTTGTTTTCTGTTCTTCTGATAGTTTTTTTTTAATTTTATTTTCGAGTTTTGCAGATGAGGTGGCGTCAATGGAAAGTAGAAAGGAGGCGGATTGTAGCCCCGTAGTTCTTGGGTTGGGTGCCCCGTGCACTGACAAAACATGCAACAGTAACTGCATTCACTTGGGAGGTGTTCGTGGGAACTGCATCGATGGGCCGGCATGCAATTGCGTTTTATGTGGACCACCAAACTTTGGGCCGGCGTCAGCTCCACTGTAATAGGATTTTTTTTTTTTTGGATTCCGTTGCGTGTCATTACCTTCTTTTATTCAAAGCAAGAAGCGAAATATAAGTGGAAATAAATTAATCTGCAAAGAGATCATTATTCAACTCTATTATTTTTGACGGGATGGGCCACGGTCAACAACCAATAAGCATATATTACCCGAAACATTCAAAGGTCCAAAATAAGATGGAAATGGAAAAACATACGGTAAGCTTAACAAGATAGAGCACTGCCAAGCTTTCCCCTTGAAAATGTATACATATACATTGGGCAATCATCGATAAGTCAAAGTGATGCATCCTTGGTCAACCATCACTGACCTGTGCAGCTTAAGGAAACATTTCCAGCAAAAACACTCACTAATATTTCATCAACACCACAAGTTCAGAGTCAGTGAACATATAATAGGGACACAATACAAGACATTGATACATTGAAGTCGCTAAGTAATCTTTCCGGCGGAAGGTGAGATCCCAGCAACATAAGATAGCTAGTCCTAGTAGACATCATTAAGCTAGTGGCGATTAGGACAACTAAATCAGTAGTCATCATCTCTCATCATGCGCATAGCCTTGAGGAACATCCGATCTTCTGGACCAAGCTCATCCTCGTAGACACCATCGAGGTAGCGCAACGGGTCACAGTAATCATCATACTCATCCGAGTCCAGAACGTAGTCACCATAGGCACAATCATCACTGTCAGAGTAGGTGTCAAATGAATCAAGAGCATCGCTGTCGGAGTTGATCCCAGATGGCCAAAGAGGGCTACAAACAGGAAAGCCATAGTCATCTGTAGAATCAGTGGGAAGCTTCAGTGTCTTGATCCTTGCACACTTTGCTTGCAGGGTATCATCCATGTTGATGTTGAAGCAATGACGGATGTCAAGGGACTGCAGGTGGGGGCAGTTGTCAAGGATGGCTGTCAATCCTACATTGGTGAGATTATTGCCGAAGAGCTGAAGAGTGCGCAACCCATGCATAGATGCAATCCCCAGGGCATCATCATCTTTGTACTTCAAATCATTATCATCATAGTCATCATCACCATCATTATCTGAGTACTCTCTGTTTCCTAAATTGATGAAACGGTAACTATTGAATCTGAAGTGCTTCAGCTATGGGCATGACTGGCCAATAGCCTTAAACACATGCTTCCCAACTATATTTGTAAAGAGTGAAATCTCAAGCTCCTCAAGCAAAGGAAACTTCTTTATCTCTTCTTCAAATCCAATGATATCCTGACAAGAAATGAGGCGGAGGCTCTTTAGGGATGGTGCCCTGCAAAGGTAGCACTTGTATATTAGTAAACAATAAAAATACAACATAATAAAGAAATGCTGATGTATGTGTACAAACTATAAATAGCACCATTTTTTGCTAACGTAAGGTGCAGTTATCTGCTATCAGAGTCCAATGGAAGAGCATTAAGAGATGACAATAACAATCAATAAACAAACCTTCAAAAAGAAACACAGAAGGATAATGTACATGTACAATGCTTGCCAAGATATAAAAGAGCATTCAAAGATGACTGTAAAAGCGGTTAAGTCACTTTAGAGGATAATCACATATAATGACCAGTCCATCATCTGGAAGAGTTTAGTAATACTGAACTCACAATTTATATTTGGCATTAGAACAACACATTTGGCTGGAGAATGCAGTTGCAGAATAAGATATCAGCACTTCACCTTTTTCATATTATTAGTTCAGTGAGTTTGTTCCACTGTTTAATTATTTCACAAAGTAATGCTTTATCCCTGAAATATTAGCACCACGTTGGATCCCATGCCAAATTGGGAGAGTGTTTCTTTGTGCTAAAAAGTTACTGAAATCGTAGATAAATCTATGATTTTTTTTTACACCAAAGACCGACGCAAGAAAACTTGGATATCATAACACCAAAAGATCATTCTGCAGATAATGGTGAGGATAACACACAATGTTCACAGATTCACAGTTCATTACTTTGTGAAGACAAATGCAGAAAGGCACCAGAGTTTAGCTAAATGCTAGGCTGGGAAAATTCCACAGTGAATAAAACAGGAAAACATGATGATATTCCAGATTTATTCCATTAGAATTATTTCATCACTTTCAGGATATCACTAAAATGTCCATATAAAGATGCAAGGACACACTTTCTTATATAATCAAACAAACAAGCAAATTCGGACAGATCACTTATCTTATCTAATCCTAAGTAAAGTACTTATCATCAGAATTGTATATGTGCTGCAGTGCATAAAAGGATGAGAAAAAATTCCTATTAGGAACAGCACTGGACAAGTTGACATGATGTACAGTATGTTAGGAATAATCACGCCATGGGTTCGTTCCGGGCGTGCGTGTCTGTGTCGTGTCTGTGTCGAAGCCGAGCATGGCGTGTCTGCGTCGGCCGGTCGAGCTAGTTTGGGCCCAGGACTGGTGCGCGTGCGAGGATAGGTCTCCGGCGCTGGTGTCCTTGTGACCGAGTCGTAGGTGGTTAGGAGTACATGTGTGCGTGCGTGACGCAGATCCAGCGGAGGAGCCGCCGTGGCTGTTGCGAGCAGAGAGTCGCGGCCACGGCTGAGCGCATTCCGCGGAGATCGTGGCGTCGTGGCCGGTGTGAGTCGTGTTCCCCGGCCTATATGATGCCCCTGTACTCCCTCATCCCGTTTTGCCAGTTGAAGTGCCAAGATACAGGAGCTAGTCACTGTTCATCTTCAACCTCGGGTTGCCGGCGCGTGTGAGTGCTTGAGCGGGAGGGGTGAGGAGCTTGCTGCGGGAACGCGTGTTCCCGGTCTATTCCAACACGTGGTATCAGAGCCAGGCCGTGAGATGAAGATCGGCGACTCTCGATTGAAGGGCGACGGCTCGAGCGCGGGCGCCGCCTCGAGCGCATGCCCGGCTCCGGCATGGTGGAGCTGTCGATGCTGACCAAGGGAGGCTACCAGGAGTGGGCTCTTGTGATGCAGGCGTCGCTGGAGGCCTTGGAGCTGTGGGACGCGGTGGAGGGGTAGAGCGAGGACCGCGCCAAGGATCGGCGCGCGCTGGCCGCGATCCTCCGTGGCGTTCTGAAGGAGATGAAGGCCGGGCTCGCTGTGAAGAAGTCGGCGAGGGAGGCCTGGGTCTCTGTGAAGAATATGCGCGGCGGCAACGACTGTGTGAGGGCGGCCAACGTGCAGCGGCTGATGAAGGAGTTCGAGCTCCTGAGCTTCGGCGACGGCGAGACGGTGGCGGAGTTCGCGGTGCGCGTTGATCACCTGACCGCGCGCCTGGGAGACCTCGGGGAGGTGCTGGGCGACTCACGCGTGGTGAGGAAAGTGCTGCGCGTCGTGCCGAGGCGTTTGAAGCAGGTGGCGGTGTCGATCGAGATCCATGGCGACCTCAACAAGATGACGTTGGACGAGCTCGTCGGCCAGCTCCAAGTCGCAGAGGACGCAGACGCCGAGGACGAGCCAGCGGCAAAGGGTGGGAGCGGCGATCAGCTGCTGCTCACCAGGGCCCAGTGGGAGGCCCGTTCGCGCCGGCATGAAGGCGGCGGACGTCGTGACGGCGGCGGCCATGGAGGTGACCGCGACGACGACGACAGCAGCAGCACGAGCTCGGGACGCCGGGGGAGCCGCTACCGAGGCCGGTGCTTTGACTGCGACGCGCGTGGGCACATGGCGAAGGAGTGCCCAAAGAAGGAGAAGGCTCTGCTCGTCGGCATCGACGAGGAGCCGACGCTCCTGTGAAGTTCGATCTCCACCCATGTCGTGTTTAGGGGGAGATTGTTAGGAATAATCACGCCATGGGTTCGTTCCGGGCGTGCGTGTCTATGTCGTGTCTGTGTCGAGGCCGAGCATGGCGTGTCTGCGTCGGCCGGTCGAGCTAGTTTGGGTCCAGGACTGGTGCGCGTGCGAGGATAGGTCTCCGGCGCTGGTGTCCTTGTGACCGAGTCGTAGGTGGTTAGGAGTACATGTGTGCGTGCGTGACGCGGATCCAGCGGAGGAAGCCGCCGTGGCTGTTGCGAGCAGAGAGTCGCGGCCACGGCTGAGCGCATTCCGCGGAGATCGTGGCGTCGTGGCCGGTGTGAGTCGTGTTCCCCGGCCTATATGATGCCCCTGTACTCCCTCATCCCGTTTTGCCAGTTGAAGTGCCAAGATACAGGAGCTAGCGGCTCCGCGGCGTTCGCCGGCCAAAATCACTGTTCATCTTCAACCTCGGGTTGCCGGCGCGGGTGAGTGCTTGAGCGGGAGGGGTGAGGAGCTTGCTGCGGGAACGCGTGTTCCCGGTCTATTCCAACACAGTACAGTGTCAATATATCTTCAAGCTTCAGCTGTCAAAATCCAGTAATCAATTTAATTTTTTTAACCAAAATTCAGAAGCAGATGTATCATAGTTGTTGCAGCAAAGAAAACTCAGGATGAAACTTAAAAAAATGCTAATAAACAGAATTTGGGGTGGGATTGAAATCTCACTGTTCGCTGAGGAGCAGCAGCACGTCGTCATCGGCGGCGTACTCGGCCCAGAACGCCTCGCACAGCCCCTTGGCGCGGCGGATGGCCTCCCGCGCCATCCTGCAGAGGTCGACACGTCGGTGGAGGTCGGCGTGGCCGCGCATGTCAATGCGGCGCCACAGCGCGGGGTCGTCGCGCGCGGCGCGGCGCCAGGAGCGGCACACCCGCCCGGCGCCCATGAGGATCTCGACGTGGTCGAGCTTGCGGAGGACGGCCGCGAGCGCGTCCCGCGGTAGCGCCGCCCATCCACTCGGCGGCGCCTGGGGCTCGGGTGCGGGAGCGGCGTGGAGCCGGCGTGCGAAGGCGGCGGGCGGCGGCAGCCACGGCACCGCCACTGCGGCGGGGCCCCTCGCGCGCTCGGATGGCGCCGCATCCGTGGCGGCGGCTGCGGCGGGGTGGAGCTTGCGTGCGAAGGCGGCGGGCGGAGGGAGCCACGGCACCGCCACGGCGGGGCCCCGCCTCTCGCGCTCGACGGGCGCGGGCGCAACCGCGCCGGCGGCGGGGAGGAGGTTGCGAGCGAAGGTGGCGGGCGGAGGGAGCCACGACACCGCTGCGGGGCCGGCCGCACGGTCTACCGCGTCCGGATGCGTCGCCGGCTGGTTGCGGCAACCGCGGGGGGCGGCGGAGGACGCCATTGCGATTGGGGGAGGGGAAGGCCAAGGGTTTGGAGGTCGGCTGGGCTTCTCGAGACTCGAGTACGCCGGCGGAGGGAAATGGGAAGTGGAAACAGAAGAGACTCGAGCGTGAAGCGACGCTTTCTGATGTCGGACCCGTATTTCCTAGGAATACGCTTCCGGTTTGCCGGTGAATATGAGCCAACAACTAGCAGTTTTCTTCCAGCAATATATTGAAATGTTTTGCTCGCTGTTTCAATGTTTGTCAGCCCTCTATTAGCGCATGAAATTTGAAATTTCAAATCAAAATCTCTTGTAAACAAATAGCAGAACGAGAAAAGGCAAAGACACTTTTGTTTCGTCCTTGTGACAAGAAACAAATGGTTGTGAGAGAAAAATACAGCTGATTGATTTGGTGGCTGGTTCTGATTTTGTTTGATATAAACCAGGCGAACAAAGCGACTCGCAAAAGGAAAAACAAAACAAAAAGGATAAAAATGGAGAGCAGATTATGTTCAATTCAAGGAATCATGCCAGCAAAGGAAACAACATTCACACGTTAAACAGATCTTTGGCTGTCATCAAGCCAGGAACATGAACAAACTAATCAAAGCACCGAGTAAAAAGTTAAGTATATATAGTCCATTGCACCAGCAGAAGCAGTGAAGGTTGGACGGTGCCCAATGAAGGCAAACATGCAGACACTTCAGCAATTTTTGAGCGAACACCGCGGGGCAAGGCCCCCCGGCAAGACACTTGAGCAATTGAGGCAAGCATCTGGCACTTCAATCACAGCATGCAGATATGTTTCATTTCATGAGCGCCCACAAAGTCCGCAGGACCATCCTAGCTTCTTCGTCGTCTTTGTCCATACCATCAATGTAGTTGGAAGGATCATAGATATCATCGTCTTCGTCGAGCTCGGTGTCCAGCTCATAATAAACATCGGATCCCATGTAGCCACCATCAGAGTCATCCTCACTCTGGGACTGATCATCCCACATAGGATACGAAACTTCAAATTCGTAATCATCAGTTGAGTCATCAGGAAGTCTCAGTGTCTTGATACCAGCACACTTTCCTCGGAGGTGGTTGTCCATATCAACGTTGAAGCAATGGCGAATGTCGAGGGACTCTAAGTGATGGCAGTTGTCCAAGATTGCTGTCAGCCCTACATTGGTGAGGTTATTGCCAAAGATCTGTAGGGAGCGTAGTCCAGTCATAGTAGCTATCCCCAGGGCTTCACAATCCTTGTTGTAGTCAACATCTTCAAAACAGTAAAAACTATGTTCACTGAGTCTGAAGCGCTTGAGTTGAGAACAAGATTTTCCAACAGTCTCGAAAACTTCCTGCCCAAATACATTGCTAGAAAGTGAAAGCTCAAGCTCCTCGAGCAGATTAAGCTTCCTTATTGCCTCTGCAAACCCTTCATTGGAGACATCATCGCAAGATATGAGGCGAAGGCTCTTGAGAGATGGTGCCCTGCAAAGATATATTGAACTAGGCTCAGCATACAAATATGTAGGTAAAGATACCTATCAGGAAACATTTTGTTCATCTGATAAGAAAAGGCAGCAAAGGGAGTTATGCATCTGTAATCACTAATCACCATCCTGCAACATGCATATCACTTACAGGTGAATATATAACTTGAATTGTAACTGCCTGAAGATGTTCAATATCATGCTTTGTCCCCCTAGCTCTGATACTGTGATTTCTCACTCCTAAATTTGGATTCATGCTTTGCCAACCCTTATCTTACAACAGTTATGATTAGAATTTTCACTAGTCCTACAATGTAACATTTTCTGTGATACACCCGCATGCTTATTAATGTTTTCCATTTTTTTCTTAAAAGAAAAATGTACGTGCAGCTTAAGAACATTGCTTGAAAGTTTTTGGCCGTCCAGAGTCAGCAATTAGTTGTAATCTTCCATACTCTCAGAGCGTCAGCATATAATACTAGAGATCAATATGCTCAAGAGTGTCAAACATAAACTAGCCCATTAAAAAGAAGTTGAAATGACTGCTTATGATCTGAGGATATGCTATTATATAGATTGTTACTTGCATGAGAGAAATCTGAACTAATTCAGGACCATTGACTGACTGCCTAGCATTTGTTTACCCAAATGTATTTCGGACATATTGCAATTAGATGACTAGGTATTTAACAATAGTAACCACACCTGCACAAACAGTTATGATTAGAATTTTCACTAGTCCTAGAGTTTAACATTTTCAGTGATGTGCCCACATGCTTATTAGTGTTTTCCTTTTTTTCTTCAAAAAAAATATACACCCAGCCTGAGAACATTGCTTCAAAATTATTGGTCATGCAGAGTCAGCAATCAGTTCTAACCTTTCCTTATTCTCAGAGTGTCAGGAGATTATACTAAGAGACAAATCTGCTCAAGAGTGCCACTAAAACATAAACTAGCCAATTAATAAAAAAGGGAATTGACATGACCATGTGTATGATCAGAAGGATATGCTATTTATAAATTGTTACTAGCATGAGAGAATTCTGAATAAATTCCAAACCATTTTGCACTTTGACAAGGCAACTAAGATAACTAGTACTTGACAATAGTAATTACACCTCCACAACCATATAGCATATGATCAGATCTCAGAAGTAAGAAGCACCCGCAGTACAAAACTACCCAAATTCCTACTGCAATTTGCACTAGGATAATGAATTTATCCACAAATTCTAACGAATTCAGTGCTCAATTTCTGATAGCCAATTCGAAGCAAATCAAACAGGAATGGAGAATCCGAGGAGCGAAGTCTTACTGCTGGGCGAGGAACAGGAGGAAGGCGTTGTTGCCGGCGTACTCGCCCCAGAAGGCCTCGCACTGGCCGTCGGCGCGGCGGACGGCGGCCTGCGCCATCCCGTGGAGGTTGACCTGGTTGAAGAGGTCGGCGTGGCCGCGCATGTCGATGCGGCGCCACAGCGAGGGGTCCTCCCGCGCGGCGCGGCGCCAGGAGCGGCACACCTGGCCGGCGCCCATGAGGATCTCGATGTGGTCGAGCTTTCGTAGGACATCCGCGAGCGCGTCCCGCGGCAGCGACGCCCAGTCCCTCGCCTCCTTCCCCTTGCGGCGGCGGCGGCGGCGACCGTGGCAGCGCGTAGAGGAGGAGGGCGGCGGCGTCGGGGCACGAGGCTGGAGCTCGGGAGGGCTTGGGTTTGGGGGGTCGACGCGCGGGTCGGGTCCGGGCATGCGCGTGAAGGATGCAGGCGGCGGCAGGCACGGCGCCGCTAGGGGGGCCCTGGCGCGCTCGACCGCCGCCGCCGCCGCCGCCGTTTCCGGGGTCGGGTCGAGCTTTCGTGCGAACACGGCGGGCGGAGGTAGCCGTGGCACCGCTGCGGGGGTCACCACGCGCTCGACCCCCTCCGGATGCGCCGCCGGGGGTGCAGGCTGGTTGACGCCGCGACGGCGAGAGGCGGCGGACGACGGCATCTCGTACGGGTGGGGAGGGTTTGGGTGGGCAGTTGGGCACGCAGACGGCGGTGGAGGGAAATGGCCAAATGGGAAAATGGAGTGGGTGCGAAATAGCGCTTTCCCTGATCGAATACGTAATTTAATCATGCGCTTTTTGGTTGTACCGTGGAGTGTGCTAGAAATGCACTGTTTCAAAAAAAAAACTAGAAATGCACTCGGGATCTTGGCATTTCAATCATCAATTCTCCGTTAGCATATTGTAGATTGAACACTAAGTACTGATATTATTTATGCACTATTTTGTAGATTATTAGTATTACTCAATGTCAATGAATAAGAGTAGCAAGACATTGAGATCTTTTTTCTAATGCTTCTACGCATGTAATTCCACCAAGGCAATCAAGCCAACAATATGTTGCAGTTCAATTATGTTTGCATATTGCTTATCAGATTCATTTAAAATTTACAATACAACTTCGCATTTGTAGGCTTGGGTGTCCTTCCTAGTGTGATATGCGAGGAGCCGATGATGAACCATACTGACACTAGTTAGGTATTTATTTTATCAAATTTATTGTACAAATAGATCTTAAATTGTGATGTACTAGTCTAAATTGTGCATTTTAAGCACTTATATCATTATATGGACTATCATTATTATGGTTACCGTTATTATGTCGATTACACTGAGACTGAGTGGTTTCAGCATTGGCCCTACGTGTCAAGATCCGTCAGCTCCGCCACTGATGCGTGGGCGCACGCATATTATGACCTTTTTTGCAGCAGTGACGGAGATGGAGAATAGCATGCACTACAGGAAACTACAGGTTCGCCGAGTGCCCAAAACCACTCGGCAAATAGTTTCACACTCAGTAAAGGGCTCACGGCAAATGTAGTGTCGGCAAACAACTATTTGTCGAGAGTCGTCAGCCATATCCGGATCTCCCACTATGGCACGGGCGCACGACGGTGCTCCTCATTCCCCAAGGCGCCAGGGACCTGGCGAGTCGAGCGCCCAGCGAGCCATCTTCACCCAATCGGCGAATCACCTCCATTTGAATTCTCCAACAACAAGCATAGGTCAGTTTTGTTTTGAATCCTCAATCATCAACTCCCCATTAGCATATTGTAGATTGAACATTAAGTACTAAGATTATTCATGCACTATTTTGTAGATTAGCATTACTCAATGTCAATGAATAAGAGCAGTAAGACATTGAGATCTTTTTTTCTCCTCCTCCTACACATGTAGTTCTACCAAGGCAACGAGCCAACCATTTGTTGCAGTTCAATTATGTCTTGCATATTTCTTATCAGATTCATTTAAAATTTACAATACAACTTCACATTTGTAGGCTTGGGTGTCCTTCCTACACTAGGCCATAAACGATTTGTCCTGGCGGCTAAAACCGGTCTTTGCTGCGCGGGCGCATCACCCGCCAGCAACTTTGAGCCAGTAAAAATGACCCTTTGTGCTGGCAGGCGTGGCCCTTTGTGCTGGCGGGTGGCTTAAACGCCCGCCAGCACAAAGGGCCATCAGTGCTGGCGGTTCCTTAAGCAGCCCGCCAGCACAAAGGCCATCAGTGCTGGCGGTTGCTTAGACCGCCCACCAGAGGAAGCATTTTTCTCATTTTGCTATATAATTTCCCATAATCGTTTATTATTTGTATATAATTTGTCATTTTTGTTTATTATTTGTATTTGGCCGCTATATTCGTCCGTATTTTTTCATATTTGCATTTGTAGGCTAAATTCACTTTAATTTATTGTAATTTGTATTTAACCGCCAAATCCAAATATGTCTGTCAAACACATAATCCAAACTAAAATATAAAAATGTATACATAAGTCACATTAAAAAAAAATATTGTACATAATACATAACACTAGGACACCCATCTACGTAACCTTTCCGCATCGTCTAAAGTCAAGACTCATTCTTTATCGAAGAATTCTCCATCCTCATGGCAAATCTCACGTAGGATGAATCTCGCCATATCCGTACAAATGTTGGTGATTTCATTGTCACGAAGTTGCCCCCACGACCCCTCGATGGTAGGCATCTGCACGTAAACTTGCTTCTATAATTGCAATGATTATATTATGAAAATATAAAGCTATTTAAAAATAAATCTCTAATTCAATATCTCTCTTCACCCCCTCTCTCTCCTAACTAACCCTAGGTCTAGATCTAGATCTCTATCTACATACAAATCATGGATAAAAGGAGAAAATTAAGGTTAAAAAAGTACAAACTCACCTTATATAGCCACCTCCTCCAAGAAAATCAAGAGCAAAATATTCCCCCCTAGATTTGGTGTTTTTGGAGCTTTTCCCGAGCTCCTCTCGGGCAAAGCGCCAATGGAAGGTTGCTGGGAAGGAGCTGTTGGATATTTATAGAAGACACAGTGCTGGCGGGTGACATAAGCCAACCGCCAGCAGTAAGCTCTGTGCTGGCGGTGCCTTATGTGGACCGCCAGCACTGTGTGCCTTTATGCTGGCGGGCGCCTTAAGCCACCTGCCAGCACTAATATCTCTCCTGGTGGGCACTTAAGCCACCCGCCAGCACACTGGTCGGAATTATCTCCCGGTCGGAACGGTTTGGCTCACACTCACTCACACAATCGCTGCTTTGCTCCCAACCCTAGCCGCCGCCGCAAGAAGCCGCGTGAGCCCCGCCGCAGCCGCAACCGCCCGTGCCCCGCCACCGCGCGCCGCTCGTGAGCTTCGCCCGCCACCGCCACCACAGCAAGCAGCCGCCTGAGCCCCGCCACCGCGCGCACCAGCACTCGTGCGCCGCTGCCGCCGTCACTGCTTGCGGTGGAGGAGGAGCTCGGAGGCAAGCTGTCGACCCAATCTTCTACCTCAAGTTCCTCGACGGACGTCGAGATCCATAAGTGCTTCATGGCGAGCAGCTCCGCGCCGAACCTTAGCCAGTACGTGACTCTCCCCCTGGTGGAATGCAAGTACTGCCGGATCCGGATGGTTTGGTTCAAGAGCAAGGCAAATAACATCATCTACAAGTGCCCGAACAACCACCAGGTTTGATTTCATATCCTGCCCTAATTCAACCCGCTAGCACTGCCCTAATAGCTAGAAGAAACCGTGTTGATTCGGTTGATATAATATTAGTAGTTCGGAGTAACAATGATTAGTTCTAAGGTAGTTCTAAAGTAACACTAGACTTTACCATGTCATGGTCTAGATAATTATCCACTATTTTATTGATGGCAGCCACCTTATGATTTGTTGATTATTCTTATAGATGATGTTACTCCGAAATCAATCTTGCCATAGTTGCATTTGTTACTGCCCTAATAACATAGTTGCATTTGTTGATTATTCTTGTAGGACGACCCTAATTCATGTCCGGAAGTTTGGTGGGAAGCTCAATACCTCCAGCATTTGAGATCAAATTACCCAAATTTGGTGCCGGCAAACCATCAGATGTACACCAGTGTTGCTGCACCACAAGCGGGTGGTGCTGGCCATGCACAGTCTAGTGTAGTGTATCCGCCGGGGCAGGTGCAACCCGTGGCTGAAATTATGGAGCAATTGAATCAGCTAAAGCTTGTCTTTTCTGATTTGAAGATGTGGTTTAGTGATATGAAGATGTCGCAAAATGAAACGAGGATGAACCTTGCAGATCTACGAGGGTAGTTTACTGAACATTTGACGAAGAATGGTTGTGGGAAGAAGAAGCCCAAGAAAAATAAAGGATTATGCATGCAGGGCACCATCCTCGCTTTTGTGATCTTGATAATAGGTGTAGTGCTTGGTGGTTATATCACTGGCGGACTGTCTAGGAACTGAGTGAGGCAAGTTGTAGTTCTGACTTGTGAGTGAGGCCCCTATTGTAATGTACTTTAATTTGTGTTGGTTAAGTGTGCTTTGAAACATTTCCGATCATGTTGTTTGTGTGAAATAAACCTTTCTAAGGTGCTGTTTGTGTTGATATTTCAGTTTGATTTTGACTTGTTGGTGAATCAATTTGACTTGTTGGTGCTGTCCATGTTGAACTATTAGTGACAGAAATAACATGCTCTATTTGCAACTTCTTACAGATTCACTGTGCTAGCGGGTGCTTATGCCAGCTGCCAGTAGTAAAGGTCAATGCTGGCGGGCGACATAAGCCAACCGCCAGCAGAAATGGGACCATTTGTGCTGGCGGGTGGCTTATGTCGCCCCCCAGCACTAAGCCTTCAATGATGACGGTTGCTGGCCCGGTGCCCTGCGCACCACTGTGCTGGCGGGTGCCAATTACACCCGCCAGCACGCTAATTTGCTTGTGCCAGGGCAAATCGTTTCTGGCCTAGTGCTAGTGTCATATGCGAGGAGCCAATATTTATTTTATTAAATTTGTATAAATAGATCTTAAATCGTGTATTTAAATCATCCATTTGAAGCATTTTAACCAAAATTAAAATCATACAAGTAGCATCACATAGAAAAAGTTATCATAGTACCACCAATGCAACATGTCCTTTATTTGCAAGCGATCAACACGCTTCTCAGATCCATTTCCATGAGCATGCATATAAATACATATTCATTGAGTTCAACACTTAAATCATTAAAATATGCTAATCAGTGATCACATTATCTTCAGATTCAGATTCAGATTCCAAAGGGTTATCATGATCTGACCAATCAAGATTCTCAGCGCTGTAATCAGGACGAAAGCAGTTCTCAATACCAAGGAAGTGGTAATAATGGTGACAATACCGCAGCTTGACGCCAGCACGCTTGGCTCGCATGACATTATCCTTATCCATGAGAAGATTGGGGCAATAACACAGATCAATGAACTCCAGGTGTGGGCAGTTGTCAAGGATGGCTTTTAGTCCTCTTTCGTCAAGTGCACTGCAAATGATCTTCAGGTAGCGTAGCCCATGCATTGTTGCAATCCCATATGGTTCAACATCATCAACACCCACTTTAGCTAGACACCGGTCTACGAAGTACCGAATTTTGTCAAGTTTAAAAATCTTTAGGTTTGGGCATGCTTTGCTGAAAACCTCAAACAATGTACCACATGGATACAGATAAAAAAGCTTGAGTTCCTCGAGAAGAGGAAATTTGTTTATTGCCTCCACCCATGCTTCATCACTCAAATCGCAAGAAATTATGCGAAGAACCTTGCCCTACAAAATAGCAAGTAAATATCAATTGAACTTCGAAGATACAACAGCAGCTTGAACTCACTTGAATTAACATGAATGGTCAGGGGTGGAGCCAAAGGGGGGGGGGGGGCGCAGGGGCCTGGCGCCCCCTAATGCTCCGGTAAACCAGGGAGTGGATATATTCTAATCCTTTTGTTAATGACCCTGATTAGTGTAGATACAAAGTAGTCCAGTATTAGCCCAATTAGACTTTCTTTCCGTGTCAATGTATTCGTTGTGCGTGTCATCTCTTTTTCTCTTTGCTGTCGCAGAACTTGGCAGTGTCTCTCTAGTCCGCTTGCTGAGAGCCCGAGACGCTGTGCGCTGGCGCCTAGCAAACCTCTGAAGCCACGGGTGCTGTTGCAATCTAACCAACGCAAAAATGGTTTTATTGGATCGGCTAGTCTGTAGAGTTTAATTAAATTAACCAATCAGTAATTGTGTTGTTTGGTGCATAGATTGAATAACTGACTACTCCATTCTACATCTCCTCAAATTTCAATATAATTTTCAATCTCTAGGTTTTATAACCAATCATTTAGCTAGATGCATTTATTTAAACATCGATACATATGTGTATATATGTCACCATATTGTTCTCACCTTACCATTGACAGTTTGCCCCCCCCCCCCATGTCCAAATCCTGGCTAAGCCCCTGTGAATGGCCAGGTAGTGCTACTCTTTAATGATATATAGGGGTTAAACACTAAAAAGTAAAATATCACAAAAGCTTCAAAAAAAATTACAATCCGAAGGCAGACTATATTTTAGGTGCGTACCTACCCGACCGGTTTAGATCACAATCATTGAGAAATGATGTGAATCAAGGGAAAGATCCAAACTAAAATTTTTTTTTTAGAGTTCGAGGGCGAAACGCCCCAGCCTTAATCAAAAGACCAAAGAGTTAACATCAGTTTACATCCAAAGCACCTGAGGGTCTCGCCAAGACCACTCTCCAAACTCACACGAGAGGCCGCAAAAACCAAGACCAACCTGAAAAGCACACCCAGCCCTACCCAAAGGTTCAGAAGAACAGAGAGCTGAAAACTGAACAGACACTAAGCTAAGCTTACAACGGGAAAACCAACAGACTTCCACACACTAAAACACTTCTTTTCTGGTGGTTCTCTGGATGCCGACCTCTTCCCTTTTTCAGTTGCATCTCCATCTTCAGCAGTCTTGCATCAGGATCTTTTCCAGCTCCCGGACTTGAGTCAGCCATTGCTTCATGCAGAGAGCTTCATTGCGGTTCACAGGTTTGCCAGGGTTTCTGGCCTTCTTGCCGACAGCATCAGTTGCATAGAGTAAGCTTTTAGTTCCTCTCTCCGCCCTTCTGGACACATAATTATCCAATTCTGTATCAGAGATACAACTCTCATCAGCAGGTGACCCATATTCCTCCAAGCCCTGTTCTGAAAGCACATTTCGTTTCTCAGTTTCCAAAGGGCCCATAAAGCAGCAGCTGTGAACATGTTAATTGTCAGAAACTTTTTATCACTCAACCAACATAAGCCAATAGATTCAAAAGAGACACCCACATCTCTACTAACTACCTCTGAGATTCTGAACCACATCTGTTTGGCAACCACACACATGAAAAATAAGTGTTGAGCCGTTTCTGGTTCCTCACAGAACAGACATGTCTTATCCTCAACATGTTGTTTCTTAGCTAAATTGTCCCTAGTTAGATTCTTATTATTGCTCAACAGCCAAAGAAAGAACTGCACCCTAGGAGGGATTTTCAAGGACCAAATACTAGGAGAATGGATGGGAGTAACCCCCCTGAAATTTATGATCTTGTAGAGAGACTGAGAGGAGTAGGAGCCACTAGAACTAAATTTCCAGATCAAAGCATCCTCCTCATCACTAAAGTTAATCGTCGAGGCAATTTGAACTATCTCTAGCCACAGTCTACCTAGTCTAGCATCTACTGTCCTCCTGAAAGTACACTTCAAATTGGTCCCATCCCAAAGATCAGCTATAGAGCTAGTTTTCTCATTCACAATCAGATAGAGGTCCCAGAACTGCACAGCCAAGCTAGAGTGGCCTAACCAGTTATCTTCCCAGAACTTAATTTTTTTTCCATTGCCCACTTTCCACCTATACCCAATCTTAGCAGCTTTGGCTGCCCACATAAGGCCCTTAAAAAATTGAGAGCTCTTAGTATATCTAGAACAGAAAATATTTGGACTGCTAGTCTGGTATTTGTAATCTATAAGCTCTCTCCAGAGCTTACCCCTCCCTTCCTGATACCTCTTGATCCAAGAGGCCATCAAGCAAATATTCAGATCTCTGAGGTTTGGAACACCTAAGCCACCGAAGTCCTTGGCCATGCTGACACTTTCCCAATTAGCCAGATGGTATTTATCTCTACCATCTGTGTCACTCCACAAACAATTAGCAAGATGAGTATTCAAAGTTTTGATAGCCCATTTAGGGAACTTGATGAAGGAAAGTAAGTAAACAGGGATGCTAGCTAGGCAAGTCTGAATCAAAGTGACCCTAGCAGCATGTGACAGGAGCTTTCCTCTCCAACTTGCTATTTTCTTCAAAATCTTGTCTACCAAAGGTTGGATGTCTTCTCTCCTGAGCTTATCATAATGCAAAGGAACACCTAAGTATTTAATAGGGAAAGACCCCACAGGGCACCCCAGGATGTGGCCTGCCTCATGGATCTGACCATCACTAAGATTGCAAGGGATAATTTCACTCTTGTGAAAGTTAATTCTCATACCAGAGAGTTTCTCGAACCAGACTAAACTACATTTGAGATTTCTTACATTCTGTGGGTCAGGGTCTACAAAAACAATTGTGTCATCTGCATACTGCAGAGACACAATCCCATCCTCTCTAAACTCAGTTAGAAGCCCTTTAATATGGCCAAGCCTAGAAGCTTTTCTCCACATTTTGGTGAGAACATCACCTACCAAGTTAAAGAGGAGAGGAGAGATAGGATCCCCTTGTCTCAACCCCTTACCAGGTTTAAAGTAGGAGCTTTCCTCCCCATTAAGGTTCACTCCAACAGAGCCACCTTTGACTATGGCTTTCATCCAATTGACCCAGTTCTCACTAAAACCTCTAGAGGTCAGCATATCAAAGAGAAAGTTCCAGTTAACTCTGTCATAGGCTTTTTCATAATCTAGTTTCAAGATCAAGCCAGGTTCCCCACTCTTATGCAGACTATGAACTATCTCATGAGCTACTATGATACTCTCCAAGATATATCTACCTTTGATGAAAGCACTCTGATTAGAGGAGATCAACCTCTGAGACACTTTTCCTAGTCTATTGGTCAGGATCTTAGAAAAAATCTTGAAGCTACAGTTAATAAGACTAATAGGTCTAAAGTTTCTCATATCCCTGGCTTCATCTACTTTAGGGATGAGAGTCAGCAAGGCACAGTTTAGCCTGTAAAGATCTAACTTCCCATTGTGGAAATCTTCAAAGAGTCTAACCAGATCACTCTTGAGGATATCCCAAAACTTTTGATAGAAAAGGAAGGGCAAGCCATCTGGCCCAGGTGCCCCATCTGAATAGCTACTGAACACTGCTTCCTTAATTTCTTCTTCAGTAAATGGGGCATCTAACAAGTTATTCTCCTCATGTGTTACTAAATCTTCTTCTTCCCAAAAGTCAACCCCCAGTCTAACCTCCTCACCTTCTTCTAAAGCAAACAGGTTTTTATAGTAGTCAGCAGCAATTTTCAGCATACCCATTTGGTCTTCTACTAGACCATTTGGACCCATTAAGCTACACACTCTTTTTTTCCTATTCCTTTGGTTTGCTATTGCCTGAAAGTAAGCAGTATTCCTATCCCCCTCTACAATATCTCTATCTCTTGACCTCTGTCTAGCCTTAATTTCCTCTAAAGCCCAAATCCTACTGAGCTCATCAGCTACTTCTTTTAATCTCTTAAGGTCCTGAGAGGACAGACCTGTCCTTTCAGCCTCTTCATCTAGCTTATTATATTCCTCAGCTAAAGCAGCCTTATTTTTGTTTAGAGCAGCCACCTCATTGGCAGCCCAACCTCTCACAATTCTCCTCAAGGTTCTAACCTTAAACTGCCATCTATCCATATTATTGTTATCTCTACAATTTTCATTCCAGGCTTTAGACACTATCTCTTTGAACTCAGCTCTTTCTAACCACCATTTCTCAAACCTAAATTTCTTTTTGCCAAAATGAACATTGTCTCCTGTATTTAAAAGGAGAGGGTTATGGTCACTTGGGGGCCTATCCAGAGCTCTCACACTTGCCAGTGGGAAAGCTGCCTCCCAATCAGTTGTTACAAAGATTCTATCTATCCTGGCCATAATCAGGTTATCCTGGTTATTGGTCCAGGTGAATTTCTTATTGCTAGGGTCTAGCTCCACTAAACCCCAGGTACTGATCCAGGCATTAAAAGCATCAGCCCATTTATGATTGATTATCCCATTGCTTTTATCAGAAGCAAACCTAGTTAAATTGAAATCACCAGCAATTACAGTGGGGCCTTGCCAATGGGCAACCACACTATGTAACTCCTCAATAAAAGCCTGCTTCCCTTCCTCATAAGGAGAGCCATAAACTACTACAAGTTTCCAACTAAAACCAGTTTTCTTATCTAGCATCATAACACTAATTAAAAATTCTAAGCTCTGACTTAATGTGGCCACATACAGATCAGAGTTAGCCCCTACAAGAATACCCCCTGCAGAGCCTTTAGCAGGTTGTATTAGCCAGTTAAAAGGAGTGTTTCCACTAACAGATTTCAAAAAACCTGGAGTAAAATTCTCCCTCTTGGTTTCACCACACCAACAAAGTCTACATGGTTCTCTTTAATCCTGTTAGCCAAGGCAGGAAGCCTTCCAATTTTACCTAAACCTCTAATATTCCAAAAGAGCCCTATCATTTATTTCTCTTGTTCCTACAGCCTACTCTACCACTAATAACTCTACACTCTACTCTATCTCTAATGAGCTCAAAACCATCACCACACCCTGTGCTATCAGCAGCAGCTCCCTGCTTTTTACAGTCATTATCCTCCTTCTGCTTATTGCAAAGCTCATGGCTACAATTATTACTATAGGTTCTATTTCTATCTATTTCAGTATCTTCTATTTCTTTGATTACTCTACTGTTAACAGGATTTCCATCCTTGCTCACTATACCAAAAAACAAAGCCGAAGAATTTAAATCATCATAAGTGACAAGATTAGGTTCAGTTTTTGTTATACCTGCATTTGTCTTCTCATTCCATTTCCTCTTGGCGTCCTGAGCTTTATCAAGCACTGTCCTCCCATCTTCCACGTGTCTTTTGCTTCTCCTTTCTACAACTACTGGTCCCCACTTCTTCCCTCCATCTTCTTTCTCTTTCTTGTTTTGTCTGGTCATCCTCTCTTCCCCCTCCTCCATTCTGTCCATACGATTGTTCTGTTCCAGTAGTGTTCCTCCTTCACTTTCAGTGTTTGTAGCAGAGTACACCCATTCCTCAGGTAGAAGAAGCCTCTCCTCCTCGCCACCATCATCTACTTGCTCATCCTCTCCTGGTTCTTCCACTTCCATTGCCTGTAATAAGTTCACACCGCCATACATCTCACTCCCCTCATTGGGTAAGTCTTGGAGTTCTTTGTCTTCAGCAAAAAACAGCGCTCTAACAACTGAATTGGTCTTCTGTGATGATTTATAGTTCCCAAGAGATCCTTCTTTCGAATTGTCTCTGTCTGCCTTGTCCTTACTCCTGTCATTCCTGTCTTTTTCTCCTTCTCCCTCAGCCTCAAAAGGTTTCTCAGGGTCATCCTTTGGGTTGTCATCTTCATCATCAGGATTATCTCCTTTCCCTTCATCCCCAACTGGTTTCTCAGGTTGCTTCCCATCAGTCTCAACCTTGAAATGGATCAGGAAAAGGTTGTTGTCCATCTCCATAATTCTACTCTCAGGTATCATCTCTGGATCCTTGCAGTGGATTTTAACTCTAATTGTGCTAAAAAAACTTGAGAAAAGCAGCTGCCAATCTATCTCCCCCATCTTGCCCAAACTTGATGCTATCTCATTGATTGTTGTCCAGTCACACCATTTTGGAGGCACCCCAGTAATCTATACCCAAATTTCTTCTAGCTGTCCCACAGGTTCAATATCACCATTCCACACCCTCAGGGACGCCATAACCTCATCATTTTTCAGATAGAAATATGTGGCCTTTCCCAGCACCTTACTTTCCACCTTGATGTGTGGTGGAAATTTGACCAGGTATCTATACTCATCCATCTTCATGAGCTTCCACTGCCATCCTTTATCAATTTGTGACTTGAGAGTCTGCACTATCTCTTCTTCACTCAGCAACCCTTCTTCCACTGTAAAAACACCAAAGTTGTCCACTCCTGTCCAATGCCTAAACCTCCCAATTCTTGGAGTCACATCAATGTGGTAGAAACCCAGACCTTTGTTAGCACTTCCCAGATATTGAGCAGACTGTTGTGGTTTCTTCCACTCGGGGCATCCATCTACAACATGATCTTTGCTGTTATAGATGAAACAGACTTTTGGCTTGTTACACGCACTACTGTAATGTCCAGTTACCCCACACTTGAAGCAGATAATCTGCGGGAATCTGTCCACAGATTTATCCTCCAGACCCTGTCTCTCTCTGCCAAATTCCTCAGCTGCTCTTGTTCTGCCCAACTGCTCTTGGTCTCTCTCTTGGTTACCTCTGCTCTGCCCCCCTGTTCCTGGTCTTTGCTCTGGATCCTCTGATGAACTGATTGTTGTTGATGGTGAGCTCGCCCCCTCCCCCCTTGGAACTGGCCTCTGGGGCGTGGACCTTGCTGTTGTTGATTGTACTGATCGAAGCCTTGAGGACGATGGGGTGGGTACTGCATCGCTGGGTGCGGCGGCGGAGGGAAGCTGTACGGTGGTGGCGGCTGGAAGAAGGACGGATGTGGGGGTGGGTATGGCGGTGGGTACTGGTATCCCTCGCCCCATCCCTCCCAGTCCCCATCTGGATTCCGTGGCCTCGGCCCTCTTCCTCCTCTCCCTCTACCCGCCATAGATCTGATCGCTTGAACGAAGGTTTTCTTCTTCCCCTGCCCCCAAACCTGCTCCGCGAAATCAAGCTTCTTCGGTTGCTCAACCCACAAATCTCTATCTCCCACTGGGAAGTAGTCCTCTGGCTCGAATTTAAGGTCCTTCCACTTCTCCCTCACGATCCATACCAGGCGAGTCCCTTCTTCCTCTCCCGGATGAACCCTAGAACTTTTTGGTTTATCTGGCGGCTTCACATCCAGGACTAACCAAAGTTGGCCGAAGAATTCCATGATTGCCCCTTCATCCTCGGGCGGATTCGGATCCTTCGATTTCGAGCCGGATCTCTGCAAACCCTTAGCCCGATTCCTCCTCGAATCCTCGCTTGCCACATGTCCTTCGTTGCGGGGACCCCTTCTGGTCCCATTCGAAATCGAGGTGCCCGCCCATCTCTCCGATCGAGCGCGCAGGGGGGTTTCATCCCCTCTCCTCGGGCTTGATTGCTTCCAAATCTCCGGCCATGGCCGGCGATCCCCTCATCGCGGTGGTGATGTCGGTGCCGGGGGTGTTCGCCTCTCAGTCGCCTCTCTCATGATTTCTTTCCCCTTAACTAAAAATTTCTGTTAAGTTACTTGGGAAATTAAAGGTGTAAAGTCTTGTAGGAGTGTATAAGAACGTGCTGTTATAAACAAATAACAAGGGACATTTTCTTCTCTGATGTGCTGGTAAGAAATTCGAGGAAAAAAAGAAGTAAAGCTTTACGATCATATATTCATATACCTGCCCGCTATGTACTTGAGGAGATCGTCATCAACAAAGTATTCTCCGACGAACACCTCGAGCTGGCCGCCGGAGCGGTCCACGGCCTTCTTCGCCATCGCGCAGAGGACATCTGCATCTCCAGACCTGCACTTCTCCTCGACGACATTGTTGTGTCTTGCCATGTCGAGGTGCCGCCACAGGCAAGGCTCCTGATCGGCCGCGTCGAGCGGTCGAGCCACGGGTGGCACACAAGTCCGGCACCCATCAGGATATCCAAGGGGTGGAGCTTGGTTTAGATGAACGAGATGGCGTCGAGGGGCAGCGCCGACCAGTCCCTGGCCCACGGCGGCGGCGCCGCTCGCGCAGTCTCGGCGCCGGCGTCGCCGCCCCCGGCCGCCGCCATTCTCGTTGGAAAATGGCTGCACACACCTGAGAGCAAAAAAGAGGAGAGCTATAAGATTGGATCTAGTGGTTACAGAAGTGCTAAGATATGATTGGACCAGATCCACTCCGATGACCCTAACCTTATTTGCCGGCGGCGAGACGTCAGGTTGCGCCCGGGCCGGTGGCAGTCGAGAAGGAGACGATGAGCTCTCTCTGCAGTTCTGGGAATATTTAAGGCGGCGCACTACGTACTGCGCGTGACCTTTGGTTTCCTCTAATTTTCGTGGTGATTGACTGTTCTCACCGGCGATTCCGGCTACCAGGTTTTGATCGACCGCCGTTGTTTACTCGAGGAGACCAAAAAGTTAAAACGTTCGCGCAGGAAGATTGCACGGTTGAACTGCACACCAGATGAAGGGCTTGTGTGAGAAGTGGTTTTACTGACATAAAAAATCACGGCGACATTATAATCGCTGACAGGTGGAGTCGGACATACCAATGATAAGTCGCAACGACTTCACGAAACACTCAGGTCGCTCGGGTCGCCCCGCCCACGGCGACTTGGGTGGTGACCTACCCCGGCCGGCGAGCGCCCCCTCCCTTGACCTCCTCTCCCTGTCGCCGCCGAAGGGGCCGGCCGGGCCCCGCGCGGGCCCCAAGGACGGCGGCAGCGAGGCCTTTCTCCCAGTGGAAGCTCCTCTCCGGGGCGGTGGAGTGGAGTACCTCGTCCTCGCCGGCCACGACGGCGAGGCGGCGGAGCTGGGTTCCTCGTGGCCGGATCTGGCTTCCCCCGGGCTAGATCTATGGCGTGCGGCCGTGGGGGCCCCGTAGGAGGCGCAGATCCTGCGTCCCCTGGCCCGGATTCGCCCCCCCCCACGAGCGGATCTGCGACGGGCGCCGGCGGCCGGGAACGACGGTGTCCTTTCCGCGATTTCGGGAGACGACGGCGGCCTTCCGGCGGCGGCCTGTGCGCGGGGGCGGCTTCTTGCGGCGCCTCGCATCCTCTGGCGGGCGATGCGGCGCCATGGTGGCACGACCCGGCCCCCGGCGTGGCACTGAGGGGGTGCGGCGGCCGTCGGCCCTGTCGCGCGGTGTGCGGCGGCGCCTCCCCTTCATGCGACTGCGGCGGGCGACGGGTGGACATGGCGGCCGATGGCGGGGCAGCTCTGGTGGCGGCGATGGCAACGGTCGGTTTTTTCGACCCGGCGCGTCGTCTGAGCGTGGGGTGGCGGTAGGAAGATGAAGCTTTGGCGGCTGGCGATGTGGTGCGGCGGCAATGTTGTTCCCTCGGCTGAAGTGGCCGCAATGGTGGTGCCGGCCTCCTGCGGCGAGCGGTTGCAGCGGGGCTTGTCACTCTAGGCGAAAGCCCTCACCAGATTCATTCTAGTGGAATGGCGGCGGCGCCTCCGGGCGTCGCTCCCCCTGCTGAGGGTGTCATTTTGGAGTGATAATCCCGCTGCACAAAGTCTCTGGGTGAAAATCCAGTCCAGCTCCTGGACGAGCGACGGCGGTGCCTGTGGGTGTCGTTATCTCCTTGGAGACGTCGTCTCTAGAGACACCGCTTGCTCGCGATTTGGTCGGACTACTGTTCGTGGTTGCTTCAACCGGCGGGGATGAAACTGTCATCGGGCGGGTGTCATGGGGGTTTGCCTACCCCTCGCCACGATGCCGCTCTCCTGTTGGCGATTGGAGGTCCTCACTCGGCTGCTGGTTGTCTGCTTGCAGCGTCCCTCGGCGCCTGGTATTGCTTCGCAATCTCCAGTGCGGTGCGGGACAACGTTGAAGGACGGTGCTTGCGGCAGTCAGTGAAGACTTGGCCTGCAGCGGACCACGATGGGGTTTTCAGCATGGCTGCAGGCCCTCGGTGTGGTACATCGTCGCAAGACGGCGCGGGCGACATCTTCAATCCTCTAGCTCGATAGCGGCGGCTTGTGCAAGGGCGAAGCAACGTGATGACTTCATACCATGGTGGTGGTCTGCGGCTTGATGCGGTTTCTGAGGGGCGGGGCACCTCTTCGGGCTACCTCGACGGCAATTCTTTGAGACGACTCCGAAGGATGGAGCCGTGCGGCGGGTTTGGAGGTCCCCGCGCACGAGAGAGAGGCATGCTGAGTGGCGGGTTGGTGGTCCCTGCGCACGCGAGAGTTGCTTCGGACTCGGTATTCTTCACGTTGTCGGGCTGTCGGTGTCGGTGTAGCACCACTGCGGCGTTGAGTCCCGCACGGCGGTGGCCCTTCGGTGCGGTGGTGTATGCTCCTCAGCTTCTCTTTAGGCGGTGGGCTTCGCTCCAGGGTTTCGACACTTGCATGAGTGCGGTTTGTGGGTGGAGCTGCGGTTTTGCTCTTGTCTTTTCTGTCGTCGTTTGTGTGCAGTGCCCGGCCGTGTTGATGTCCCAATCCAACCGGCCGGTGAGTATAGTTAGAGCCGTAACCCGTGTTGATGTCCCAATCTAACGGGCGAGTTTGTTTTTTATTTCTTTTCTTTTTCCTGTCTATGATCTCCCAGGATCATAATCTTGTATTTACTCCTTTCTCTATTAATTAATACAAAACCGGCGGTCTGCCGGGTTGTTCTTTCAAAGAAAACTTCACGAACTCTAAAGTTGAGGCCAAATCGACGAAAAAATGGCTTCAGCTTCTAGTCGGCCCCAACACAACATCCAAAATCATGAATTTGGAAAGAAGATATATGCAACTCACAACACATCGATACAGCCCACTCACGAACGTTGAATGCTTTCTTTCTACCACGTGGTAAGCATCAACGTGAGGATGCACGTATGGCATGGTGCACGCGGGGTGCACCCAATTTTTTCCCCCCGTTTTGACCACTATAAGCAGCTGCCCTGGTTGAGTCGGGAAGATCACAAGACAAACATTCGCGCAGAAGATGTACAAGATGCGCACCAGATGAGGTGTCAATGTACAACTTCATTGCATTGATAGGCCATAATCAATTAGGGTTTTAGGTGCAATAATTGTGATGACATAGCACAAAACTTATGAGGTGAGAGAAGAAACCAGTTTCATGGAGATGAAACTATGTTCACACTATTATAAAGATATATTTAAAATAATCCCCAAATTTGTAACTAAATTACCCATCACTACTTAAAAAATAACTTAAACCCCTTAAATTTACATCCATATTACCCACATTTGTCTCCATTAAAATAACTTGAATTAACTTACATTTGAATCCAAATAACCTTGATTAAAATATACACCAACATATGATTCTAAATCATCTATTTTTTGCACTATATATTGGTATATGATATAATAATTAATAGAGATGGAAATGGATCGGATTCGCATGGAATCAGGTTCAGATAACACCTTTTACCACATTTTTACTCGAATACAAATACAGATTCGAATATTCTCGAATATGAATACAAAACGGATGTCTCGAATTCAGAAACGCATTCGGATATCTACTCGATTTGGAAAACATTTACCAATTTTCTTTATTGGAAATTTATAATTACAAAATCATGTAAAGACTAAAGTATTAGTACATAATAGAGATCGCTCATTAAGAATATCACATTCATCCATATTTATTTTTAATAATTAATCATATAATAAATAAAACTACTAATAAATACATTTTTAAAATATATATATACACATTTATCAAACAAATAATAAAAAATACATGAAAAATATTTTCATAAATACATAAATAAACTAGAGTAATTAACATTAAACTTTATATTAATGTATTTTTATTATTAAAAATAATGATATTGGTCATTAAATTTAAATATAACTTTTAAATTGTTTTATGGATGCAATATTTTTTATATTAAAATTGATGTCATAATCGTTAGTTATGGATATATTTTTTTTCAATTATACACTATCATTATTAGTATTCCATTGAACCTAATTTGTCATTAGTTATAGACATAGCTTACAGTTTTATATAGTCAAATACGGATAGTGCCGGATATTGCCGAATACGCATGGAATCGAATAGAGAAAAAATCGATAAAAACGAATTCAGATGTATCCACTTTACTACCACATTTAAGTTCGAATACGGATACGGATATCCATATTTATGTTTTAGCGGATACGGATATCGGATAATTCGGATTCCATTTCCATATTTCCATCCATAATAATTAAGATTTATGTGTATGATTGTATCATTTATACGTGTGATAGGGTTTTATGCCCATCACCAACATCAACAAATATTGATACCTTGACCAACATCAATAGAGTTTTACTCTCCCACCTCAGCCGACACATGTACCGAAACTATGTAAATTTGAGGATCCCTAAGCAACCAAGATCAGGGTGCTTAATTAGTTCATGTGCTTGTAGATTCAATGTGTTTTTTATATTATTTAGTATTTTCTGTTTCATATGACCCTCCAGAAATATGATGGCTAGATAAAATGGTACACCATGCCGCCTGACTTCTCATCTCGTCGAGAGTACCAATAGGCTTGGTTTGCTGTGTTCCCGTGGGTGTTGTCGTTTTAGAGACAAGATAAGACCAAAGCATGGAAAAAGGGACTCTTTCCGTGACCCCCTACCATACGGCTCAACTCATGATAGCAAAGGTGCACGACAAGGGGGGGGGCGATCCCTAGGTCTCCTCATTTTTTCAGACTAATGCACACAACCATCGATTGTTGTAAGATAAAATTTGGTGTATACCATTAATTTTTTTAACTTATCCCTTCTATACAATTCAAATTTAGTGTATCTATCCCTTAAGTGCCGTAAATTTTGTAATCATATCCCTTATTTGCCACACAACTAGGGAAACAACCTTCTGTACCAGGTCTCAACCACTTTTAGTACTGGGTGTTAAACCGGTATGGCCATGTCGATATTAAAGAGTGAGGGGGCATTAGTATCGGGTACTTTACCTAGTACTGAAAGGCCGAGTCATAATGAGACCCGATACTTAAGGAGGCTGCACCGCCCGTCCCTTTTTCTCTTTCCCCTTTTTTCTTTTTTCTTTTCTTTCTCATTTTCTTGGTCACAAGGATTTTCCACAAATTTCAGGCAATCTCAAGTTTCGTAGATCACAACAAAAAATTTTGACAAAAGAAACAAGTATTCAACTCTATACACCACAATCACAAATTTCGACTATAAGGAACAACTCTTCAACTATTACATCACAGATTTCACTCAAGCATCAAGAATGAACATCACCAAATTATTACATCATAGATTTCATTCAAGAATTAAGAATGAACATCACCAAACTATTACATCACAAATTTCACTCAAGAATCAAGAATGAACATCACCAAACTATTATATCACAAATTTCACTCAGGAATAAAGAATGAACATCACCTTCACAGAATTAAAAAACATCACTCAAGAACACATACCAAAGAGCCGCCCTGGCCTCCAGGCGCGCGCCGGCCTCCAGGCGCCACCGCGCTCTGGCCTCCAGGCGCCGCCGCGGTGGCCGCGATCTCGCCACCGTGTAGGTCTCCAAGCCCCGCCCACCGACCACGAGCGCCGCTGTGCCGCTCCGGCCTCCAGGTCGCGCTACTCGCTGGCTAGTCTCTGCCAGTAAATCAATAGTTGGAACTCCATGTGATGCAAAACTAGCTAATAAATTAGTCAAAGCAGCAACTCCATGTGATGCAATCCTGCTGAGCCGCATGCGGGTGTGTTTAGTTCCCAAAATTTTCTTTAATCACCTATCACAACAATCTTCTGACGTTAATTATTAAGATTATTAAACGTGGATTGATGACAAAACCCATTTCATAACTCCTACCTTAATTTTCGAGCATAATTATGTCATGATTAGACAACGTCATACTATAGTAAATAATTTCTAATGCCGAACTAATTAGGCTTAACAGATTCGTATCGGGATTTCCTGTCCATCCATGTAATTAATTTTGTAATTAGTCTATAATTAGATCTTTAAAGAGACCTCAAAAATTTTCTCCCAAATTTTTTCCAAAACTAAACATGCCCCTGTGTGTCTAATCATGATTGGCCGTTTAGATGGGAGAAAATTTTTGAAGAAAATTTTAGACTTCTTTTCCAAGACCTATTAGGAGTATTAAACATATACTAATTACAAAACTAATTAAATGGATGAACGGGAAATAACAAGACGAACCCATTAAGCTAATTAATCCATCATTAGAGATTGTTTACTGTAGCATGATGTTGTCTAATCATGACATAATTAAGCTTGTTAGATTCATCTCGCGAATTAATCTAGATCTAGAGGTTATGAAATGGGTTTAATCCATGTTTATTACTCCTAATTAGTGTTTGAAGATTGATGTGATGGGTGGTTAAAGAATATTGTATGAACTAACAAAAGAAGCAAAGATCTGAACGCCTTTGTTGGTTCCGTCAGTGAGAACTTCCACAGGAGATGTCCAAGAGAAAAAATACGAATGGAAGACAGTGACTTGCAAACAAATACAATATAATAGCAGAATATACGCTTCGGTTTGGATCTTGCATGTATTCTACAAGAGGTGAAGTGATTGGCAAGGGCTTCAAGATTACAAGAATACCACTACTAGGCGAATCCATAAGAGATACTACGACTTGCAGCAGGAGAGAAGGATCACTTTGTAAAACAATTTGTTGAAAGCTCGAGATACTCCAATGATATTTTTTGATTGATGATGGTGATTCCCGATTTGGAGAATCTTCTTCAGACTAATACAAGCTAGCCTTTTGTCGCATCATGAAATTAAGTCGTTTATGTCCACTTCAGGTAGACTCTTGCTTGACTAGATATAACTGAGCGCATGCCTATCTCCCATTAGCTGCGGTGTCAATCTTATCTTATTTCACCGGCCGGCTTCTTGATTCACGGTCATAAAAAACAAATTAACATTCAACGAGAATATCATATTGGAGTAGCTCGAGCTTTCGACAAATTGTGTGGTCAATCAGTTGCCAAATTTTCGGTATTTACTATTGATATATAATACTAACAAAATATCATTCAGGACTTTTGGGACACAGAAATTTCAGTTGCACTAACTGTGCAAAGCGTATGTGTTGCGGGCCTAGAGCTGAGAGTTTCTTGGCTGCATCTCAATCATACAACATAGACAATGTGCACCTACTGGCTAGTGCCTTGATTGAGACAATTTTGACTAGTACACACCTCAAATATAATTCAGTCATCCAATTTTCCATATGTAGATCTCTTAATTGTGATTGGCTACTTGAAAGTTTCTTGCCTGCATCTCTTAATCCAATTTTTTTTGAAACAGTTTGGCCTACTGGCTACTACATGATTGGCAATATAGATTTCTTAATCGTACTGTAAATAGAATGTGTTGGAATCAATATATATATAGGATGCCAAGGAGCCTGGAGCTCACTGTCCACTAAAAGAAGCGTCAAAGGAACTGGAGGATGGTGAAGAAGTGACACCATTCCTGGTATCGAGTTTCAGCTAGCTAGCATGGCACATGCTCAAGAAATTCAGCTCCAAATCAGAGGTACACCAAAATGATTTTTCCTGTCTCTGTTATGTTTCATACTGTAATTGATTAGTTCTTGAGAAAATCGGCGAGAAAGATTGGTTGACTTTCCTTCATGGCATCAAGTTAACGCTCGCCCACACATTTTCGAGAAAAATGGCCAAGCAACATAACGTGTTTCTTGTCAAAGAACAAATTTGTTCGTGAAGAATTTTTGTCTAACCGGCCTCTAGTTGCACTAGAAAAATTAACACTGAACTTAACTAGTTGCTTTTATTTGAGCTCAGGAATTCCAGAACTGGAATCCGGCGACAAGGACGACAGCAAGGTTGGAGCGAAATCCCCAACACGCCGGCCGACGAGCGGCGGCGGCGTCCGATGGTGGGTGTTGGCGGCCGTGGACACGTTTATGTTGTTCACCGGAGGGACCGTGGCCATCCTCCTCACCCGCTTCTACTACAACGCCGGCGGCAACAGCAAGTGGATGACCACGCTCACCCAGTCCGGCGGCGCGCCGCTTCTTGCCATCCCGCTGCTCATGACACCACCGGAGGAGGCGGATGAGGACGAGCGTCGTCTTCGGCCGGCGGCGTCCAAGCTGGCAGCCGTCTACGCTGGCATCGGGGTCCTGGTCGGCCTCGACAACCTCATGTACGCGTACGCGCTGCTGTACCTGCCGGTATCCACCTTCTCGCTGGTGGCGGCGACGCAGCTGGGCTTCAACGCCATCACGTCGCGGCTCATCAACGCGCAGCGGTTCACGCCGCTCATCGCCAACTCCGTCGTCGTGCTCACTTTCGCCGCCGCGCTGCTCGGCGTCGGCGCCTCCTCCGACGGGACCTCCAGCACCAGCAGCAGCGGTGGCAGGTACGCGGCCGGGTTCGTCCTCACGCTGGTTGCCTCCGCCGTGTTCGCGCTGATCCTCTCCCTCTACGAGCTCGTCTTCGAGAGGGTCGTCATGGCGAGGACGCCGCGGTGGGTGCTGAGGGTGCAGATGCACACCAACATCGTGGCGTCGGCGGTGGCGGTGGCCGGCCTGTTCGCGTCGGGGGAGTGGCGGACGGTGCTGGGGGAGGCGGCGGCGTTTAGGGGCGGGCCCGCGAGGTACGTGGTGACGCTGGTTGGGACGGCGGCGTCGTGGCAGGCGGCGCTGGCGGGGCAGGTGCGGCTGGTGGCGAGGGTGTCGTCGCTGTTCGCGAACGCCACGGGCGCCGCGCAGCTCCCGCTGGTGCCGGTGTTCGCGATGGTGCTGTTCGGGGACAAGATGTCGGGCGTCAAGGTCGTGGCCATGCTCATGGCCATCTGGGGCTTCCTCTCCTACGTGTACCAGCATTACCTCGACGGCAGGCGCGCCGCGGCGGAGGCCGCCGGGAAGGCCGGCGGGGCTGGGACCTGCGTCGTATGTGCCGCGCGGACGGCAAGTGGCGTGGTTCAGCACGCTTGACTTTGGGGTACATGCTCAAAGTTGAATAGATGAAGTAAATTATATGTAAAAGAAATTCCGGACGGATGCATCTTACAAACAACATTATGTAATTTAAGAGCATCATCAGCAGATTGAGAAAAACCCTATTCCCCTATACTGGTTTAGTGGTTTAAGGGTATTGAGACTATCCACAACAGTGGTCCCTAAACGATCATGTACCCTTAATATAGAGGATATTGGATCCAAAAGTAGTATCCCGTAAACAACTCCGTAAATTTTCGGGAGCCAACTCTCCTCCCCAAACCTGGGGGAGATTCCTTCCTCCCCCAAACCCACTGCACGTGCACCCCCTCCGGTCTCTGCTCCACGCCGCCCCTTTGCTTCCTCCCTCCCTCCTCGTCCCTCTCTGCTCCCTCGCTCCCTCCCCGGCGAGGCAGCCCAGCGATGCGCGCGGCAAGGCTCGGCGGCCCCGGCGAGGTGCAGAAGGTGCTTCAGCCGGCAGCAAAACGGCTCGCCCTGCTACGGTCGAACGCCGCGGTGGCCATCCCCTCCCGAACGCCGCTGTGGCCGGCGTCGGCGCCTGCGACCAGCCTCCCCCACACGCCGGTAGGCGGCGAGGGAGGAGGAGCCGACGCGGAGGCTCCACTACGAGGCGCACGACGCGGGCCCGCAGCACGTGGCGGCGGCCCCCACCTCACCTCATCGAGCCGCGTGCGGCGCGAGGTGGCCTTGTTCTCTGCGGCGGAGGACGTGTCGAACGAGCTGGAGCGTGCCACAAGGTGGAGTACCTAGAGACGGCGGTGCGCGTGACCGCAGGTGAGGTCAACGCGGATGGAGCTGGCCCTGATCCTCCCTGGTGCTGCTCTGCTAGAGGCCGCAAAGCACAACTGACGCGCGGGAGACTGCCGTGGCGATGGGGAAGAGCTCTCCGCTGGGGGAGCTCACACAGGTAGACTGAGAAGGAGTTGCACAACTACTCCCATGGCGAGGCCGGTCTGCGGCGCAGCAAGTCAGCAACCAACGACCTCAGGCAGGCCGTGGCACTAGGCAGCGTCTCCATGCTCTGCTCGTCGACGCGAGCTTCTGGGCCATGGAGGCCTTGTTTGAGGTAATTCATTTCCAGGACCTTCTAGAGTAATCAACAGGTTGCTTGATTGGTAAGAAATTGAAGTATGCAGAGTTCATAGCTTGTATTCCAGAGTCTTCTAGTACTGTGTGTGAGTATGTATAATAGTTAATGCAAGCTATGTGTGTGCTGTAACTCTGAGTAGTAAAAGTCTCTAGAATAGTCCAGCAGCTTAGAGTATGTATGTCAACTGGTCTATAAAAGCACTTGTTGTGCAGCTATGTAAGAACTGATGTATGTGAAAAAATGAGAGAAGGAGAACAGAGCATATCTGGTTTGTGAGCTCCTCTGTTCTGTGTTCCTTGTACAGAAGCCCTCCAACATCTGGCAAGGTGCTCTTTAGCACCAACAATTGGTATCAGAGCAGGCACCAAGAGCGTGGTATAGTCAAATTGATAAATACTTTATAAAGAATGAATTTGAGAAGAGCAAGAGTGAGCCTACTTTATATATAAAGAAGAGAGGTATAGATATTCTAATCGTTTCCTTATATGTTGATGATTTGATATATACTGGCAATAGTGAAAAAATGATGGACGATTTCAAGAAAGATATGATGGAGACATATGAAATGAGTGATCCTGGCATGCTGCATTATTTTCTTGGAATTGAGGTACTTCAAAATGATGAAGGTATTTTCATATCTCAAAAGAAGTATGCAGGAAATATTTTGAAAAAATTTGGAATGCATGATTGCAAATCAGTTGCAACCCCTTAAAGCTTAATGAGAAACAGAAGATGAATGATGGTGTAAGTAAGGCTGATTCGATTACTGATTGTTCTCAAAAGGTTCAGAGACGATTGATTGGTCGATTTATTGGGGTTCAACCGCCGGAAATGCTGATGAACTCCTGCACAATGGCGCAGAAGTTGGAGGTGTCGGTCGTGAGCACCGTCGTGGGCGCCCGCCGCGACGCGCGCGTCCTGTTCCGCGAAACCCTCGGCGGCAGCTGCGCCGACGCGGGCGCGCAATCCCGCGGCCCTGCCCCTGCGCCGCCGCCATAGACGCGTCGGCACCCTGCGGCCGCGCGCTCGCGTCGGCGCACACGACGCGTGGCAAGGACGACGAGGGAATCTCCCATCCTTGTTGTTTCCCGTCCGAGCTGTGGCCGCAGCGAGCGCATCCTCCTCGCGCTCTGCTCGATGCCGGCCGCTACCGCCGTGATCGTCGTGATGGCCCGGCGCCGTGCTCGTCGTGATGGCCCGGCGCCGTGCTCAAGTTCCCGAAGATGGCAACGGCGCTCCCGCGTCCGGCCTCCGCCGCGTCGTGCGACGTCCAGCCCGCCGCGGCGCGGGCAGCGGCCATGGAACCTGCTCCGACGCCGGGCGCCTCTGCCGCGGCCGAGCGCCACCGCGCCCAAGCACCCGGGCCCAGGGGGGGTCGCTGGCCGCCAGGCGGCCGACTTGTTGCGATGGGATTTTTTTTCATCTGACAAGTGGCTCACGAATGGGGGAGGCATATAGAGGATACTGCTGCAGCAAAAAGAAATTTAGAGGGTCAAATTGTTTAGGGAGCCCTCCAAATATTGGTTTAGAGGATGACTTTTATGGGACACTGTGGCGGATAGCCTGAGTAAACACATTTTCAACCTACATGTGGAGACCACTATCAATTCAATGGCTTCTCTTCCTTTTCTTCCCAACTCTCCCTCCGGCATCCTGCTCCGGCTCAGACTGGCGGTGGCGACGCTGGGGGCGGGCAGCGTGACATGACCGACTGGCAGCCAGCAATGGGAGGTGGCGAAATGGCACGGTAGGGGCGTGGTGCGCATTGACGATAGTGCGCAGCTCGAAGGGGTGTTGTGGTGGCACAGAAGACGGCAGTGTGGATCGTGGCGTGGTGGATCAGCGTGGCGTAAAGTGGTATATCTTGAGATGTTATGAAACTTTGTAGTGCAAATTTTTTAATTTAAATTAATTTACTGTTTTAAAATGTGATTTGAATTTCTCTTTATCGATTGTTTTTGCAAATACTCACGGCAAACTTCGATTTTGCCGTCCGTCAAAAAAAGATCACGGCAAAATAATTCTTTGCTGAGAGCCGCACTCGGAAAACATCGTTTTGCCTTGAGCCGGCCTCTAAGCTCATGGCAAAATCCTTTTTCTGTGAGCCCGACTTTTTACCGTGAGTTTTCCCGTGGCCGTCAGGAAAATGGGATTTTGCCGTGAGCCTGACAAAAAGCTCACGGCAAAAAACTGGGTTCACGACAAACTTCGACTTCCCCCGTACAGACATATAAGAATGAAAGACACTGACTTGCAAATCCAGTAGCAGGATGTGATTCAGTGTGGACCTTGCTTCAACTCCACAAGAGGTGATGTGACTGGCAAGAGCACTTCAAAATTAAAAGAAACCATCTAGCTAGGTTTTATTTTTCTTTCGTATTCGATGGAATGATAGTGATTCCCGGTGTTGTCATTTTCTTTGGAAGACTAATACAACCCTATGTCACATCATGAAATTAAGACGTTAATGTCCGCTTCAGGTAGGCTTGAGTAGTTGAGTACTAGAGTGCATGTCTATCTCCCATTAGCTGGAGTGTCCTATCTTATCTCACCGAGTCACTGACCTCATGGTTTAGGGTCTTCAAAAGACAAATTAACGTTCAACGAGAATATCATTGGAATACCTCATCACGAGCTTTGGACCAATTGTTTTGTTGACCCCTATTGCCAGATTTGCCCCCGGCCTATTTATTGTTGATATATAATACTACAACAATATCAATCACGGATTTTTTTTTGACATGAAAAATTCTAGCTATAAAACATAAAAGATAAAACGCAGTTGCACTAACTTTACAAAGCATCTCAATCATAGAACTCAGAAAAGGTACGCTACTACTACATGATGACTGAGACAGTTTTACTAGTCCATCTCAGATTCTCAGTCACCCAATTTTTCATATAGATCTCTTCATCTTACTGGAAATGAATTTTTCTTTACAATTACAAAATGTTCTTAATTAGGACGAATATATAGGTTGCCAAGGAGCCTACGGAGCTCACTACATTGTCCACAAAAAGAAGCGTAAAAAAGGACTGGAGCATGAAGAAGTGACCACACCATATATTCCTTGTTGTATTGAGTTTCAGCTAGCAATATGGCACATGCTCAAGAAATTCAGCTCCAAACCAGAGGTACATCAAAATGATATTTTTTTCGTTGTCTCTGCTTTCTTTTCATATAGTAATTGACTATTAGATTATTAATGGTTACATGGATCAAGATTGAGCACACACTGCGACTGTTCAATTTTTTTTTCTGATTTCTTCGTCCATTGAAAAATGGAACGAGATCGGTTGCCCTTCCTTCATGGCCTCAAGTTCTGCTGATACTAGGTGATACCCCGCGCGTTGCTGCGGGAATTTTTAAACAAAATTTTAAGATGAAATGTGAAATTAGAAACACCAAAACGATTACATGGCGATATTCATCTGTAAGCAATATTATATAAGAAAGCATATTAATTTTGTTGAGAGAGAACCATTCTTAAGTGATTGATCCTACATGTATTTCAACTGCGAGAATTTTATAGCGTGCTACTCGCAAATACAACATGTTATTAGTCACAGAAAATCGATGAAGACATAAATATATGGTTTGGTGCATGTTGACATGGCTTATAGTGGATAGTGACATGGCGTGTATAGTAGTGGGTTATGACGTGGTGCGTTGAGAGGCAAGAGAAATCGTTAATGGGTACCAATTATATAGTTGTATATGATATGATGTCCAACATAGCAGTCCTTCACCTATAAAGCTATAGAAAACGTCATATGAACTAACCATCATATATATCTAAAACTCATATTGTTGCCCAATTTTTTTAAAAATAAAGTGGAATTATATCCAGCCTCTGTGCGATCGTACACAGCTCAGTTCTTACAGCAAATTCAGCTACAAAGCTGATCACAAAAACAGAAATAAAAGCCTACCAATTTTAAAGGAAAATCTTAATAAGCAAAGTATGTTATTACTTCTCCATCCATTCTTGACAAATATATCCAAAGCGATGACTACTTCAAACACCATATCATTAAGTACACCGAATCACCCACGTAAGAGCAGCACCCCCACACAGATCGATCATCTTGTATTATTCTCTACGCCCTTAATTAATTCTGCAGCATATATTTTACTGATGTAGGAGGTTAACCAATTAACAATTCTTCATATGGTCTTAGCAGGTTGACAATACAAAAGAGGTGCCATATTGTTGCCCAACTGAACGTTTTTCTTCTTAAGAACACCTTTTTGTGAAGAACGTTTGTCTAAATAACCTCTAGTACTAGAAAAAGACTGAACTTAACTGCTTGCTTTATTTGAGCTAATTAAGGACTTCCGGAACTGGAATCCGGCGACTAGGACGACAGGCAGGATGGAGTAAAATCCCCCACACGCCGGCCTACGAGGGGCGGCGGCGTCCGATGGTGGGTGTTTGCGGCCGTGGACATGGTGATGTTGTTCTGCGGAGGGGCCGTCGCCACCCTCCTCACCCGCCTCTACTACAACTCCGGCAGTAACAGCAAGTGGATGATCACGCTCACCCAGTCCGGCGGCGCACCACTTCTAGCCATCCCGCTGCTCCTGACGCCGCCGCCGCCGGAGGAAGAGGAGGAGCGTCGTCGGGTGGCGGCGTCCAAGCTGGTGGCTGTCTACGCGGGCATCGGGGTCCTGATCGGCTTCGACAACCTCATGTACGCGTACGCGTTGCAGTACCTGCCGACGTCCACATACTCGCTGCTCACGGCGACGCAGCTGGCCTTCAACGCCGTCACGTCGCGGCTCATAAACGCGCAGCGCTTCACGCCGCTCATCGCCAACTCCGTCGTCGTGCTCACCTTCGCCGCCGCGGTGCTCGGCGCGGGCGCCTCCTCCGACGGGACCTCCTCCAGCGGTGGCGCGCCGCGGGGAAGGTACGCGGCCGGGTTCGTCCTCACGCTGGCCGCATCCGCCTTGGTGGCGCTCATCCTCTCCCTCTACGAGCTCACCTTCGAGAGGGTGGTCATGGCGAGGACGGCACGGTGGGTGCTGAGGGTCCAGATGTACACCAACCTGGTGGCGTCGGCGGTGGCGGTGGCCGGGCTGTTCGCGTCGGGGGAGTGGCGGACGATCATGGCGGAGGCGGCTGCGTTCAGGGGCGGGCCGGCGAGGTACGCGGTGGTGCTGGCCGGGATGGCGGTGTCGTGGCAGGCGTTGCTAGCGGGGCAGGTGCGGCTGGTGGCGAGGGTGTCGTCGCTCTTCGCGAACGCGACGGGCGCCGTGCAGCTCCCGCTGGTGCCGGTGGCTGCGATGGTGCTTTTCGGGGACAGGATGACGGGCGTCAAGGTCGTCGCCATGCTCATGTCCGTCTGGGGCTTCCTCTCCTACGTGTACCAGCACTACCTCGACGTCGACGGCCGGCACACGCCGGCGGGGAAGGCCGAGTGCTCCATCTGTGCCGCCGCGCGATTGGCAAGCGACGCCGTTCCGCCGCCGCATGCTTCTTGAGACTTGGATCGGATCCGTGTCTTTTTATGGTTTATGCTAATTTCACATTTATGTCTTTTAAGCATGGCTTTGAATATAGCTTAATATAATCCGGCTTTATCTATTGGGAGCGTATCAGGTGGAAACCAGCGTACTTGTGCAAACTATGAAAACTCCAATTAGAGGCATTGGATCTGGATCCAAAGGCTAGGGAGAGAGGTGGACTACTTTTGCAAAAATCCGCCCGCCAGAACCCTCCTCATCGATCCATTTTTGCAATAACCCCCTCCCCCTCCCCTGATTCCCAACCCACGCACGCACCCACGCCGCCACCCCTAGACTTCCCTAGCACCAGCCGCCGCCCCTGGACTTCCCTAGTGCCAGCCGCCGCCCCTGGACTTCTATAGCACCGCAGCTGCCCCTAGCTCCTCATCTACGACTACCCCCAACGGCAACCTCCACAACCGCCTCCACGGGCCAATCTTCGGCGATCCTTTTGATGAGCATTGCCATTGCATGATTGACCGGAATCTGTCACGAACAAATGAACGATGTAGTTTTCTTGAATAATCAATCATTCAGGACACAAGATGACAGGCGAGTCACCGCTAGACTGGACGACACGGGTGCGGCTACTGCTCGGGGCAGCGTGCGGGCTGGCGTGCATCCACCGGGAGTACCGCACGTCCGGCGTGCCCCACGGCAACATCAATTTCACCAATGTCCTGCTCAACAAGGGCGGCGCCGCCCGCGTCGCTGACTTCGGCGGTTCGGCCTCGCGCTCCTCCTCAGCCCAGCGCACGCCATCGCCCGCCTCAACGACTACATGGCCCCCGAGCAGGCCGCGACAACAAGCGGCTCTCCATGGGCAGAGACGGCTCCAGAGGAGTCCAGGGGCGGCGGCGGCACTAGGGGAGTTGAGAGGCAGCGGCGGCGGAACGATACCGGGAACGAATTGACGCGCCGGATGGCGGCGTGGGTGCGTGCGTGGGTTGGGAATCAGGGGAGGGGGTTATTGGAAAATGGATCGACGAGGAGGGGTCTGGCGGGCGGGTTTTTGCAAAAGTAGCCCACCCCTCTCCCTAGCCTTTTGATCCAGATCCAATGTCTATAATTGGAGTTTCCATAGTTTGCACAAGTACGTTGGTTTCCACCTGATACGCTCCCTTATCTATTTTGGATAGCCAGCGCTATGCTATTACTAATTGTTTTTGCTATCACTAGTGGAAAATCCAACTTTAATCGCCAAAGATCAACCGGGACTGATCATCCGAGATTAAAACCCTCTAGAATGGTGCGGCACAGCAGAGTACGTAGTGTAGGGCAAGCACAATATATATGGATCAAGTGGCCCAAACGGATGGGGTCCATATCAAGTGAGATTTTGCTATGGAATTTGCACAATACTTGATGTCTTGATGGGATCCTCCGTCCCCTAATTATTGTCGTTTCCTAGCGTAGTAGGCCATAGCTGACTGCACTAAGGCACCCGCAGTGGGTGTAGTTATGCTCTCTACAAGCATCCAGCTAGGAAAGAGAAATGCTCCACATAGGAAAGAGAAAGTAGAGGGAGAATGAGTTGCCGCTAGACCTGGCGAGAGCCGATAGTCATGCATCGCGATGCTACGCAGGCCCCACCACGTCCTTGCCTCTCTTCTTCTCTCTTTGCTGTCGGGGCGCTGCGAGGAGGCTGCGGCGGGGAGGAGATGGCGGCCGACGTGAGGAGGCCGAGGCCGGGCGCGGGGAGGAGCCGGCGGCCGGCGGACAGCGCGAGGAGGACGAGGCCGGGCGCGGGTAGGAGACGACGGCCGACACGGGGAGGAGCCGGCGGCCGACGCGAGGAGGCCGAGGCCGGGCGCGGGTAGGAGACGGCAGCCGACACGGGGAGGAGACGGCGGCCGGCGCGAGGAGGAACGGGCAGTGAAGAGGTGGAGACGGCGTGGACGCCGGCTTGAGGAGCTTCCGGCCCACCGGCGTTAGGGAGGAGGCAAGAGGGGCGCGGCTGGAGAGGGGCGGCGGCGAGGCGGTCGAGCCGTACCGCAGGAGGACGAGTTGGAGCAGGGCCGCCGCCATAGGCGACCTCCATGTGAGGCCGAGGCGCGGTCGCCGGCGCTAGATACGACCACCGTTGACTACTCCGGCGCGGCTGGGAGCAAGGTCTCCGCCGGCGTGGAAGGGGACGGGGCAAGCCGGCGGATGGGACCTGGCGGTGTCAGTGCGGGTCCGTCGACGCGGCAGATGCGTATGTATGCCGGCGGTGGGCGGCTGTTAGGCCGGCCGCCGGCGCAGCAGCTGGGGAAGGCGGCAGCGTCTTGGTTAAGGAGAGAGAAAGAGGATGAGAAAGGAGAGAAAGGAGATGAGGATGGGAGAGTGGAGCCCACACGATTTTAATGCTATAGTAAAACTGTGGGAGGGACTATCTATAACATTTTCTATATCCTGTCTGGCTACGGTTATAGAAAGCATGTTACTATAACCACTGCTGGTGCCCTAAGGGAATGTACAACCCGTCGTTTCTCCCCATCTGTGTACCAGCACTTTTACAGTATGCCCCCCGTGTCTGCCCAGCGACGGCCTCTGCGCCGCCTCGCCCAGACAACACCTCTATCCCGTTCCCCCAACACCAAGCAAACGCGCGACCGAGGGTTGTATAGAGCCGTCCTCTACAAGCGTCCGCCATCTAGATCCCGCACGCCCCTGCCTAAAATCCTCCACCGGCCGCCTGTTCTTCACACCAAATCCAGAACAGCGGCGGGAGAGGGCGGAGCAAGGAGGACGACAAGCTGCGACGACAGAGATGCACCGTTGGCGATGACGACTGGGATCCCGTGCGGGAGGGATGAGCTCGCGCCGTACCTGCTCTCCGTGGCGAGGAGGCCACTGGCGTGGGGGAGGACAGGCCCCCACTCCTCCACCGGGTCCTCCACTGGCGGCGGGATAGGGCGGAGACGACCAAATCGTCACCACTACGACACGCCACCGCCGTTCGGCCGGGCTTGAGAGAGAGAGAGAAGCACCAACGGGGAGGAGGGGCCGCAGATCCACCGTTCCCCCACCTCTACTCAAAGCTCCGCTGCGCGCCCGCAGCTCGAGCTACCAGTTCCGCCGGCCGGTAGGGGAGGAGGGGGACGTCCCGACCAGCCTTGTGCCGCCGCTCTCGTGAGGGAGCTTGCCCACCCGAGTGTTGTGCCGCTACCCGGCGGGGGTGAGAGGGAGCTCGCACGCTGCGCGCCTGCGGGGGAGCTCGTGGCACTGCTCATGTCCTCCCTCGTGGCCTTCCTTCTCTTCTGCTGCTCCCTCCCCTTTCTTCTCTCTGATTCCCTCTCCATGGCGGCAAGCTAGAAGGAGGGGAGAGGATAATGTGTGTGCAGTCGGTGGAGAAAGCTGTAGGCCTTGATATTTTCCTTCCGTGCGTGGACAGGAAAAAGCCACATAGCTTCCGGAACAAAACAATTTGATACTACATTAAGTACTACACAAAGAAATTAGGTTAAACTATATATATGATATAATTATTATATTAATGATTTCTAAAGGTTATTGTAATCATGTTTTTATTATTATGCTTGGTAAGATACTGTCAAATAGTCACACAATGGTATACACAAATACATCTGTAGTTGATCTTAAGCTACATTCAACACATTAAACAGCTTACAAATGGGCGCTCTTTCTGTGGGTTGTATGAACTGTTTTTATATCTGATAAATTCAAGATTCTACGGACTACCAGTTGTTTGTGGGTTGTACACACCCTAAGACTGACCCCAACAGACAATGCAAATCCATTTTTGCATCTCATTTGGCACTGTGCATCACGGTTTTCTTCTCCAACAACACAGGCAAAAGAGATAGGCATTTTGCCTCTAAGGAGAGAAGAGAGGTAAAAATGCACCCTCTCTCTCCTCAATTGCATTTGGGCTGCGGAGGGAGGGACCAGGGAGCTTTCCCCTGCATTTGCCTCTCCAACTGTTGGAGACATAAAAAAATGACATCTTGCAACCACTGTACATGCAAGGCAATTTCCATTTGCCTCTCCGATTTGCCTCTTTGCTGTTGGAGTCAGCCTAATGCACCATGCACCTGGCTCTCGGCCTACTCCTCATCACACCACCACACACACGGTCCAAAAATGGAGTATTTATGGAGCAGAGGTGTCACAGTCTTTTGGCACTTTGCATTGGTTACCGGTTTAGGTGACTGTTAATATTTTTGTGGAGAGAGAAGAGAGAGCCAATATTTTATTTCATAAGAGCGGCTACAATGTATTTGACAAAACAGTCCAAATAGATGGGATCTACAACGGATAGTCCATAGCTATAGAAAAAATCACAATGGTAAGCATTAAAAGTGGGTCCTATTAGAGGTTAAAAATAGCTATATAAAATATCAAAACATCAACATTTTGGCTTGCAAAGGTTGACTAGTTGCCAACAACCCTATTTGTTTAATAATGTACTATACATATATGCTATTTTATTGTCTTGTAGGCTACCCACAGTACTATGGTTAGCTTCAGATGCATGGTTGAATGAAATAATTTTTTTTGCGAATGAATGAAATATTATATTGCTTATGGATTGTTTTTTCATCCTATTGTGGTCACCCAAAGCACATACTCTTACGGGTGGCTGAACCTATAGGCTACTATATAAACCACTTGCACATAAATTTTTTATTCCCTATATGGACGGCTTTTGAGTAACATTGTGGTCACCCTAAATAGAGAACCTTGGGTGCACTATGAGAATTTGTAAGTTTGCTGAGTGCGAGAAACACTCAACAAAGCCCCAATTATACTCGGCCAACACCACATGATAACAAGGTAATGGCAAAGAACTCTTTACTGAGTGTTTTCTGTCTGTTATTTGGTAAGCACTTTGTCGAGTGTTAGCATGACTCTCAGAAAAAAGGTAAGAAGACCGCAAGGGGATAATGACGGCCAGATTTGCCGAGTACCACACGAAAAAACACTCGATAAAGATTCAATCTTTGCCGAGTGTAAGGGAAAAACACTCGCTAAAGGTTGAACCTTTGCCGAGTGTCATGGCAAAAACACTTGGCAAAGTGTTAACACTCAGCGAAGGTTCAACAGAAAATCACAAAACTAGTTTCTTTGCCGAGTGTCTTTGCAAAAACACTCGGCAAAGGACCTCTTTGCCGAGTGTTACATTCTGAAAAGTGACCAAACTGTCCCTCATTTTTTCCATTTGCCTCCCTAATTCTTCATTCCCATAACATGTTTTACTAAATTTGTTCCAATGTACTTTGAAGATATATTGTTAAAGTTCACTCCATAATGCATACTTAATGCTTCTAGGAATATTATTCTATTATTGCATGAAGTTATAGTTCAATTTCAATTTATATCAATTAAAGTTCAATAATTGCAGTTACTAAATTTAAATTATCAAACAGATCTGAAAAATTACCAAATTTAATGGGCAACAATCTATTTTGTTTATTGTCTATAGAAATAATTTTGTAGTAAAACCCCAATACAACCATCACTTTGACTCTAAATCTAACCAAATCTTTCTCAACTCTTTGATTTTTCTTCGGAGATGCTTCAGTTTGTAAGCATCATACATGACGAACTATGAAAAAACTTCTCAATTATTTACCACAATCTGCACGTATGATATCATAAGATCTTGACAAATCTCATGATTTTCAGACTTCATTTGAATTTTATAGAATTTACAAATAATTCAACCACACATTCATGTTTCGGGAACAAAATTTTCATAATTTCTTTTCATTTTAGGTATACGGCTTTACACTGAACTCAATGTCATGAGTACATTTTTACACTCACTTTTTCCATTATTTAAATCACTTTTAATTCAAATTTGACTTATATGAGAAAATACCTTTAAATAAAATAAAATAATTAAATATAGTAACCAAATCGAGAAATATACCAAATTTTAACATGGAGTACCACGTGCTGTATAAGGAGAGGAGAAAAAATTTGGAAAGCCGAAAAGAAAATAATTAGTGTTTTGCCGATTGCGTGTATAAAACACTAGTCAATGATGCATTTTTGTCGGAGTGCAACCAAAAACACTTGACAAACCATTGATTTGTTGAGTGTTTGTGGAGGGCTCATGGGACCGGTCACATGGCCTTGTTTGTCAATATTTTTTATGTTTATGGTGATTTGCCGAGTGCGTGATGAAATACACTCACAGAATCTTCAGGCACTATTTCTGGTAGTGATGGTCATGTGGTTGGTGCCTCATCTCATCTTCCAGCAGGTGCCTCTAACAGAAAGAAAATAAAAAATGGGCTTCCCGGGTTTATACTTGGGGATGTATGCTGGTTTTGACCTTGGACCAGCTTGCAAATTCAAATGGGCTGAATTTCCTGGTCCATTTGATTCTGTGCTGTGCTGAATTTGGTCGGAATGCTGATTCTACGACAATCATAGTGCAAAGGTACAAAGATAAGTGTACATTTTTTCTTCCAAACCCAAAAGTAGCTTGCCGAACTTAACGTCAAAATTTGATATAACGAAATGAAATCCCAAGAAACACTAGCTTGTTTTTGTCAAAAATTTTGCAGATAGCACAATCCTGCTCTCATGGTGTTCTTGGGCTCTCTTGTCGCCTAGCAGTGGCTAAGTTGGTGGTGGAATTGCATTGAAAGAGTCGTGCCCAGTGCGCGGGGAGGTTCTAGCCTCCGCATCAATCCACTATCAAGCCCGCTTGCAGCTTCCATCTTGGACACCTCCTTGTGTTCGTGTTTGCTTCCGGTCTCTCCTAGTGATCATCTGTTCTTGGCAGTGGCGTATTTAAAGGGTAGGTCGGGTGGGCCACGACCCACCCTAAGATTCAGCCCAAGGGTAGCTAACCTTTAATTTTTTTTTAAAAAAGTCTGGTTTACCCCCCTCAAGAAGATCAAATTTTATCCTCTAACTATGAAACCAGATATATAACATCACTGAACTCGCACAAAAGTCTGATTTTACTCCTCCAACCACTGTAGCTACTAGCTACTATAAGATGAAGGAAAAAATTGGCTCTCAGCCCACCCTACCTTCAGATCATGGATTCACCGCTGGTTCTTGGGCCCGATGTGTCCTTCGTGGCTGGCCTCTACCATGATATGGGGAGTGTCCTTCGTTGGCACCTCTGCTCCGTTATCGTGCTCCTTGTTTGTGTTGCAATCATATCTAATGCCAAGTGTTATTTCCATCGCTCCGCCATTCCCCCTTAGGATTTCCTCCCACTGGGCAGCGTTGGATGGTGGTAGGCGGTGGAGGCTGGATGTGCGACGAAAGGTGTCATCTCCAGCTACAAGGGAGATGACAACTTTCTGGTGAAGCATTGGCTTGTGTTTCCTTCACTGCTATTAGAGCAACTCCAACAACTTAGGTAAAATGTTTTGCATCGATAAAAATGAAAAAATGGTAAAAATCTCCTTTCCAACGGAACCGCTATCTACCTCCGCTCGCACTTCGATTCCTCATGCCCATAGCACCCCCTCGATCTCACAAACCCATTTTCTCCTCACCTTTCCTCCTCCTCCTCCTCCTCCTCCTCCGTGTAGGGCACTCACCGGCGAGCTCCATCTGTTGTTCCCCTACCGTCCTGGAGCCTCTATTGTGTCGCCTCCTCCATGCTGCAGGCCTGCTGCCGTTGAGCTCCCCGTGGCCTCAGGGCACTGTGCCCTCGCCTCCTTGTTGTGCTTCATCGTAACCGCCGTCGGCCAAGGCGCGGGCAGCGCCGGGAGCAGGGTAGGGGCGCGTGGCACAGAGAGCAGGGGTAGGGGCTGGCAGCTCTGGGGCAGGGCAGGGGCGGGCGACATCGGAGCTAGGGGCGCAGATGGCGCTGCGCTGCGCCGGGCACCAGGAGTAGGAACCAGTGGCGGGATGAAGAGGATAGGAGGAACTGATCTGTGTGGCGGAAAAATTGGAAGTAGAGGAAAAGGGAGGAAAATGTAGGAAGGGTATGACAAGTGGGACCCACAAGGCACTGTATGTGGAGAGGAAAAGTGGAAGGAGTAGCATTTGAAGTGTGAAAAATGGAGAGTCTATTGGAACAAGTAACTCTATGGAGATATATTTTTTTTCAAAAAACCAAATACAAAGTCAAATGAAAAGTAAAAAATGAAGTCTCTTGGAGATGCTCTTATTAGTCCCCATTCCATTGGACGACCCTCAGATGGAGGGTAGCATAGCATCGGAATGGCATAGCTACGAGGGGTGGTGTGGAGGTGTAATGGCTATCACTACCGGATTCTGAGCCTTCGCTGAGAGCGAGCATCCTCTCGGTAAAGGGCGTATTCCTCTCAGCGAAGGCTTCACCGAGAGGAAGCTCTCGGCGAAGGCCTCTCGGCGCAATTCTACCGGCGAAGCCGTCTTCACCGAGAGCAGGCGGGACCCCTCTCGGCGGACATGTGCCGAGAGGCCCACCTAGCTCTCGGCGAAGACATTTTCATGAAACAAAAAAAAAAGAAATCCCTAGGGCAGCGGGCCCACCGTCCAGGCACCGCGGGCCCTACCGGTTGGCCACCGCCGCCACCACCACCGCCGCCGCCAATGAGAGAGGGGGAGGGAGGGCGAGACAACCGAGGAGACCATGCTGGGGAGGGAGGGTAGGGGGCCGGCGGCGGCAAGGAGTTGAGGGAGACCGCGTCCGCCGGAGGAGAGGAGGGAGGTCACGCCCGCCGTCGGTAGCTCGAGCCTCCGCCGGTAGCTCGAGCCTCCGCCGCTGAGAGGTCGGGCCGGAGAAGAGCCATGGTGAGGTGGTTGGAGAGTAGGCCGCGGCGCCGCTCCTCACCCGCCTGATCCGCTGCGGCCGCCGGGAGCTCCGGCCTCCGCCGCCGTTGCTCGCCAGAGGAGGGACACCACAGCCGTCGGTTCTGAGGCCGGATCCGCCACCTGGACGCCACCAGCGCCCGGCTACCGCCGCACCTGTGGGACAAACACAGGGAGGAGGGAGATGAGGCCGCCACCACCAGATCCGCTTGCCGCCGCCGCACTTCCCGCCGCGGATCTTGTCACGCCTGGAGAAGGAGGCTGGGCCACCGAGCCTGTGGAGGAGGAGCCCGCACCGCCGCCGACGTAGATCTTCGAGATGCACCGCCGCCTGGTCCTCTAGATGCGCCACCGCCGCACCTCACCCCGCAACTGCTCCTCACCGCCGGTGAGGGGCGAGCGGAGGGGGAAGGGGAGGGGAGGCAGAGGAGGAGGGGAGGTGGTGCGGGCATAGAAGGAGGAGGAGGAGGAGGAGGGGAGGTGGCCTGGCCGCCGGAGGAGGGGAGGCCGGCGGCGGCAGGAGGTGGAGGGGAGGAGAGGAGGAGGGAGAGGCGGCGGCAGGAGGAAGGGGAGTTAGGGTTTGGGAGGGGCGCCCGCGTTTTTATCCGGAAGGAGGTGGGCTTGATGGGATGTCGTTTCAAGGTGGGCCGCGAACTGGGAAGAGGTGGGCCGGCGGGGGAGTGGGATGGTGGGCTGGCTTTGCCGAGAGCCCACCAACTGGCTCTCGACGAAGAGACCTCTTTGCTGAGAGTCCAGCTCTCAGCAAAGCCAATTTTCATCAAAAAAATTAATAAAAATAGTAAATAGATCTGAAAATTTTCCAACACTTAACATGACACTAGATATGTTGTGTATTACTTATAAAAAAGTTGTTGTGATCAAACTCAAATTTAAATTTCGCTAATGTACCAAACCTAGTGACATTAGTTCAATTTCTCTGAAACTTCTCGTGAGATGTTCCGGTTTCTAACAGCGTATGTGTCAAAGTGCTCAAAACGTTCTCAACTTTTTACCACAACCTCGACATATGATATAATGAGCGCTCGACAAAATTCGTGATTTTCAAACTTCATTTGAATTTTATACAATTTTAAAACCTTTCTACGACACGGTCTTCATCATGATCAGAGAACAAAATGTTTCAAATTTAGTTTCATTTCGTGTACATGGTCTTAGAGATGTCTCATGAACACGAATCTCATTTTCCCAACAACTTTACTCTATGATTTCAAGCACTTACAGTTCATATCAGACGTCTTCGAAAAAATTACCTAGAATGAATTAAAATTTTTAAATATAGCAAATAGAGCTAAAATTACGTCAAATTTGAACATATCCTTTTTATAAGTGCATGTTGAGGATAGAAAAAGGTTGGAGGTGAAAAAGTGATTTTTTAAAAAAAATTCTTTGCCGAGAGTCGAGGAAAATGCTCTCGGCGAAGAATTCTTCGCCGAGAGCCCAAGGGGAGGCTCTCGCCAAAGATTTTACTCTCGGCGAAGGCTCGGTTTCCGGTAGTAATCGGCTAGCATGTTGTTCGATGGAGGCACAAACGATGATCGGAATTAGTCTTTCGGCTTGTGTCATAGATGATCCTTGAAATGTTTATTGTGTGTTGTGTTGTTCTCTGTTCTGTGATTTGCCACATTTTTTAATGAAAAGTTAAGGACGTACGGGCTCCTTGCACGCCGTAGCCTGTTAATTTTTTTTTTCGGATTGTTTGTCTAGAGCTTGCTCACGAAGGAACAGCTTAGCTGCAAAGCTATCGCTTGCAGCTATCGCTTTCTTGTGAGCCGGCACCAACGTAACGCCGACGGCGAAATGATGGCACGCGCCCCCGTTGCCAATAAGACGACGACCGGGCCGCCGCGACCAAGCCAGAATGACAAGCTAGGTGGCCGGCCTGACAACAATCGATGGCCACATCTTCTTCCACCTTCCGCCACCGCCGGCCTCGCCTCGCCGAGCAGGGACAGCCTCCGGCGGCGCATGTCACACATAGCGATGGCAAGGGCGAGGAGGAGGAGGAGGAGACGAGGGATTGGGCGGAGCTGCCGAGGGACGCGCTGCTGGCCGTGCTCGGCAGGCTGGACCAGGCCGACGTGCTCATGGGGGTCGAGCACGTGTGCCGTCCATGGCGCCGCGCCGCCCGGGAGGAGCCTGAGCTGTGGCGCCGCTTCGACCTGCGCGGCCGCGTCGCGCTCGCCTCGCCGGCCGGCGTCCTCAAGGCCATGGCCTACGCGGCCGCGCGGCGCGGCGGCGGACGGTGCGAGGCCTTCTGGGTTGAGGGCGTCCGCGACGACTCCTTCGTCTTCTTCCTCAGCTCCATGTCAGGATCCGCGCCGGCCGCCGCTCATCAGCCTAACAATCTTGTTGCTCTCAAGAAAAAATAATAAAATTAATCTCCATGATGAACTGCAGGGCTCCGGCGCTGAAGAGCCTCCGTCTCATCTCCTGCAACATCTCGACACCGCATGGCCTCATCGCAGGGATACGGGAGCTCCCCATGCTCGAGGAGCTCGAGCTGTCACTCTACTCCGGCGCCGCCACGAACCTGGGTCTCTGCAACCTCGCCGGGGCCTGCACGGCCGCCGCCGAGGCGTGCCTGCTCCTAAAGCGCTTCCGGCTGAGCCGGTACCGCTTCGACTGGCGGGGGTACGGCGTCGGCGACGGCGAAGCCATGGGGATCGCCGGGATGCGCGGCCTCCGGTCGCTACAGCTCTTTGGCAATAGCCTAGGCAACGCCGGCCTCGCGGCGATCCTTGGCGGCTGCACCGACCTCGAGTCCCTCGACATCCGCCACTGTTTCAACATCAAGATGAAGGATAAGATGCGTGCCATGTGTGCTAGGGTGAAGACGCTGAGGCTACCGTATGACTCCATGGATGACTACGACCTCAGGTTTGGCAGCCCATGGACGAAGCCAAGACATATTGCTGCCCACAATGCTTGATGCGTATTTTATTTTTGCAGTTCATATATGTTGCCTATTTGACAAGTGACAAAAACCAAAAACTCGCGAAATCATCAGAAAAATAGAATACTCTTTCAGAAAAAAACAATGGTTGGTTGAGTAAAAGTCCGATTTACAACCTTGAATTAGCACACAAGTCTGGTTTTCAACCTTAAACTACAAAACCAGACATAAAAGGCCATCCAACTATCAAAACCGTGCAAGTTTCAACCTTTGAGCGGTTTTGGAGGTGGTTTTCCATTTTGTGAAAATGTTAAAAAAAATGGTTTCATCTAAAAAATCATAACTAATTCATTTTAAATCAGAAAAATATGGAACTAATACCCAAAGTTTTATAAAAATGTCACCTATCTATTGGTGCACTATTTGGAGTTTTTTTAAATATTATATGTTCAAGTTTCTAGTTTTTATTGCTTTTTCTAAAAATACTAGGAATATGAATAATAAGATGCAGATGACTCCAAATAGTTCACCAATAGATAGGTGACATTTTTATAAAACTTTGGGTATAAGTTCCATATTTTTCTGATTTAAAATGAATTAGTTATGATTTTTTAGATGAAACCATTTTTTTAAATATTTTCACAAAATGGAAAACCACCTCCAAAACCGCTCAAAGGTTGAAACTTGCACAGTTTTGATAGTTGGATGGCCTTTTATGTCTGGTTTTGTAGTTTAAGGTTGAAAACCAGACTTGTGTGCTAGTTCAAGGTTGTAAATCGGACTTTTCCCTTTTTTTTCAATTTCAGGGATTTCTTAGTTTTTCCAACACAGATCATGAAAACTAAATAGAACAAAATTATATGATCGAACCAATACCGTGAACTCTTTTCAAATGGAGTAATGTACGGGCAGATCTCCAACTTGGTCAGGGGTGTCATCAGATCCTCGAGCTATTGAAATGCACATTAGGTTTCCAAAAGTTGTAAATCATTTCACATGAGGTCCAAATCATTGTTACCCACGTTAAGCTATCTACATGGCATGCTGACTATGCGTTGACGTGGCCGAAGACGACATGTGAGCTCCTCATTTATTCTCTCAATTTTATCTCTCTTCCTCACACTACTACATAAATATTTATCAATAACAGCCTATTACCATCGGCTCGTGATGCAAACCGTTCATGAATGGTAAGACCACGAATCCAAAATTTCTATCAAAGCGATTGTAGGTTTAGTCATCTCTCCACCCCCTCACACGTCCGCGCAGACCCCCCCCCCCCCCACCCCCACTCATGTGTCTCTCCCATTCTCCCTCTCCTCCATTCTCTTGTCTCTTATCCGCTTCGCACACCTCTATCCTCTCATGTTCTACCACCCCTCCTTTCCCCACGCAGCCACAACACCGGTGGCGAGCCCATTCCCTCTCCTCCTCTCCCTTACTTCCATCCCTCGACTTCTGCTCTACCTCACCGGCCCTTTGTCGCCCCTCCCATCCTCCTTGCTTGCGCCCGTCACCGGTAGTAGTGAGGAGCGGCAGGCAGGGCGACTAGGAGGGGGGGGGTGGCGACGCACGGGGCAAGACGCGGCGGCCGGTGAGTTCTCTTTCTCTCTCTCTTAGATATGGTAGGGGTGGTGGTCAGTCACTGGATCCAACGCGGCTGCGACTGCTGGTGGTCGGTCGGGCCACTGCGGCAGCCAGCGAGGAGGTCGGGATGCAGGGATGGGTCAATTTCATGTTTTATATTTTTAAATTGGCATGATCGCGGCCTCCTAAAGTGGCATCACCCGCAGCTTGTGCTGCAACAGATCCCAAACTGACATTCAACAGATCCCAAACTAGCATTCATGGTTTGGGACCTGCAGTGATCTTGTAAATTGTAGTGCTGCCACCCATCTCTCAAATACGACTGAGACATGTTTCCTAGCCCAACTGGCAGCACCAGAGAGCTTCTTTCTACTCCACGCCGATTCCCCCGCACTGCCATTATATTTAGACGCCACAGTTAACATTCGCCAGGGCTGCGGACCATGCGGTCAGACAGCGGTCGAGATTGTGCCTGAGTTTCCAATTAGTTAGGGTAGTGAGCCTTGGGAAGATGGTGGTGGCGTCGGAGCGGATGGGTAGAGGCTCCGCGCTCCAATCGTCTGTGGCCGGTCCCGCGGGCCTGCGTGAGGTGCGATGACAACAGTGACAAAACTACCAGAGTGGACGAGGGCCAATGTCGTCGGTAGGGGCTCGGTTGGGGAGTGGCGGCAGTGGTGGCCTCTCCAGAGGCACAGGTACAGTGGCGGGGGCGACCTCGGCAGAGTGAATATATGGTGGATGGGAAGCTCGAACTCTTAGTTATGGCGGATGGAGATGTCTCTGCGGCGTAATCTCCACCGCCTCTTGGAGCCTACACACACATTGCCACCATAGGAGGATGAGAGAGAATAGAGAGAGGAGAGGTGGGCCTGACATGTGACTCCACATGGTAGGTCCAAGTCAACACACACACAGATTAATAATTGTGGGGAGCCAGATCCAGATGACACTGTTTGCCAAGATCATAGGCGGACCATGCATCTCACTCATTCACATATGCGGTGGATGACAGTATGGACCATCTATGTGGAAAAGGTTGCTTATTCCTATTTTTATAATTTACTGAGGCATCTACATTTTCCTACTATTTAACTTGAAACCATGATGATGATTTTCTAAGATAACAAAAACAAGTAGCACAGACTATTCATCCATCCCCGATATAAGCATTACACATCTGAATTGCGCCAGTAACTTTAAAATGAATAATAAAATCAACAGAAATTTATTTCAGCACTAACATGTAGTGCTTCTTTTTGCAGTAGATCAAGCTAGTAGTTTAGTTTAAATATAGTTTTTTATGGGAATTTAAAACTAGTTTTTTTACTAGCATACAACACATATTGAGGGTTTTGTTACATGGTGCTGTAAAAACAAATTAGGATTCTATAAACCGAATGGAATTAGTTTTTAGACCCTTATTCTGAAGCATGAGGAGGAGAATAAGGCCGTACTGATTATTATATACTAGGTGATACCCCACGCGTTGCCGCGGGGGATTTTTTAAACAAAATCTTAAGATGAAATGTGAAAGTAGAAACACTGAAATGATTGCATGACAATATTTTTTAAACAATATTATACATTAAAGCATGTTAATTTTGTTGAGAGATAATCATTCTTAAATGATTGATCCTACATGTATTTCTATTGCAGAAATTTTGAGGTGTGCTACTTTATGTTATTAGTCACAGAAAATCGGTTAATAACATAAATAGATGGTCCAGTGGATGGTGACATGGTGCATAGTGGACGATGACATGACATATAGTGGGTTATGACGTGGAATGCTTGCATGTTGAGAGTAATAGAGCTATGACCCTTAGAGCAGCTACAACATTGGTATTATGGGGGTGCTCCGGGGCGGGGGAGAAAGATTTTATGGCTTCTTAACGCTGGAGCAGGGGATGCTGGCTAGCAGCACCCTAGCGCTAGTGCTCCGTTTTGCCCCCGGTGCTCTGGTTAAAAGCTGGTAGAGCAGACAGAGAATGTGAGGAAAAAAGCTGGCTAGACAGGTAGGGAGGAGAGTTTTTTATTTAGCAGGACTCTACCGCTTCAAGATTATACGTTGGACCTCTGGGGCTCTGGAGCAGCTAGGTGATGTGTCGAGGCGCTTTGATTTTTGGCCAACCATACGCTGGCCCTGCTCTTAGTGGGGGTGCTCCTATATAGATATAGCTGATAGCTTATTACAAAATTATGAGCATAAAGGAGGAGTATTTGGAGGCTGTGGGGATCTCCCCCACAGTCGTTTGCTCAAAAGTAGTAGTATTCGGAGACTCTAGCCAGTCGCTGATTATAGGGGAAATAGGTCCAGGTCTTCTCCATTTGACCGCGCGCCGGCTGCCACGACAACCTCTAGGTGTCACTTAGTTGAATATCAAGTTTTTTTATTGACTTAATTATTACCCTAAATGCTTAAAGAATTTGAAAAAGACAGTCTAGTTACGATAAACTACAGGGCATATATAGATGCTTAGGATTTGTAGTCCTTGTTATCATCGTCACGATAACAAAGCCCTGATGCTATTGTCATATGCAATGTACAATGTACAATGGTTCAACAGATCAGAAAGTGACATCTTTGATTGCCGATCCTAACGCCTCCCTCTTATACAAAAATAAAAAGAAAATTTTTAGATTGCCTAGAAAAAAAGAGCTATCTATCCCGATAATCAATGGTGAAGACGAAGAAAGTATATAAAATAGAAATACCAAAAGGTACAAATTTAGTGGTATCAAGTACATAATTACTATACGACCCTTTTTAAATTATGTGTAAATCTATTTAAACTTTTTAACAAGCACCAAAGGGGTAGGATCGAAGGCCAGCTACTGCCACGCCCCGACGCCAGAGGAAGAGATGAGAGAGCATCGTGTCCCCTGGCTGGGCCCGTCTCCTGCGCCACATCGGCCGTGCTCCTGGCCGGAACGCGCACCGCATCTGCTGGCGGGGCATTGCGCCCCATGCGCCCGTGCACTGCGCCTCCGCCTGGCCGGTGGCGCCTGCCGCGCGTCGTGCCGCCTCGCCTTAGAAATTGAGAGGGGTGGCATCGGGTATGTGTGAGTGGATGAGAGGGAAGAAGGAGGTGGGGGAGAGGATATATAATGAGAAGTTCTGTTGGGCATGACAAACAAGCAAATCAACTGCTTGCATGCAACCATGCGGGTCATGCTGGCTTCTGTATGTTAGGGAAAGTACATTGATATCGTCTAATAAGCGGTCTCATACCTTGATATATAATCCTGAGATGACTTAAGTCAACCCATACAGTGAGTTGCCTTGTAAGTTGTTTGGTAGTGCTATATAATTCTTTAATTTGTGTATATGAAAAAATATATTATGAGTTGCATGGTAATAATAACTCGTACAATAGTTGTTGAGTTATCTCGTAGTCCTACACTTTTGCTCATGAGGTAGTTGTTTCAGGAAACAATGACCTCTTTCACTCTCCACACACACTCTCTCCTTCACATCATCAAAAATTTTATGTGGCACTACATCAAATGACATATGACTCTATGAGGCTTCCACAATGTACTTGGACCAAGTGATCCAAATAGATGAGGCCCATATTAAGTGAGATTTAGGTATGGAATCTGCACAATGCTTATTGTCTTGATGGGATCTATGTCAGTGGAGACACAAGAGAGAGAGCTAATATTTTATTTCACAAGTGCAACCCATAAGCATATAGGTAGTTAAACCTCTACATATTATACTACTATATAGACAAGTTGCACAATATACTTGGACTGCTTATAAAAGTTTTTGTTCCTTATGGATCTATACTTGTATTGTGGTCACCCTAAAAAGAGAGGTGGGAGTGCCTTACCTCATCTTCTAGCATGTACCTCCAACCAAAGAAAAAAAAAGAGTTGGTTTTATACTTATGGAGGTATTTGTAGGCTGGTTTGAACCTTGGGCCAGCTTGGCAATTTAAATGGGCTGGATTTGCAGACCGTTTGTTTTTTTTGTTAGGCTGTGCTGAAAATGAGGATTTTCACCGAATTTCGTTTGAATTGCTCACATCTAGAACAATAGTACTCCTCCCGTTCCAAATTCTAGTTCGCATGACTTTTTATCTTCAAGTTTGATCACTCGTCTTATATAAAAATTTGTGCAAAATATAATATTTTTGTTGTGGCTTGGTTTATTAATGTAAGTTCTTCAAAAATAACTTGAATTTGATTATGTTTGTACAACTTTTCTCAATAAGATGAGCGGTCAAACTTGATGTTAAAAAAGTCAAACAACATATAATTTGAAATGGAAGAAGTCGTTGTCTAAGCAAGTGTGCGAAGATAATTGTAATTTTTTTGGCCAAATTCAAAAGTACCTTGCCGATCGTAACGTCTCAATTTGATGATAAAAATAAAATCCCAAGAAACACTGCTTACTTTCTTGTCGACAATTTTGCCGATTGTTTTATCCACAGCTTGCTCACGAAGGAACAGCTTAGCTACAAAGCTATCGCTTTCCGGTGAGTTGGCACGTACGTAACGCCGACGGCGAAATGATGGGACGCGCAACCGTTATTGCCTATAAAACGACGAACAGGCCGGCGGCCGGCGCCGAGAGGAAGCCAGAATGACAAGCTAGGTGGCCGGCCGGACAAGGATCGATGGCCACAGCGTCTTCCACCGTCCGCGACCACCGGCCTCGCCTCGTCGAGCAGGGACAGCCTCCGGCGGCGGCGCAGGTGACATGTAGCCAAGGCAAGGGCAAACAGGAGGAGGAGGAGACGAGAGACTGGGCGGAGCTGCCGAAGGACGCGCTGCTGGCCGTGCTCCACAGGCTGGACCAGGCGGACGTGCTCATGGGAGCCGAGCACGCGTGCCGCCCATGGCGCGTCGCCGCCCGGGAGGAGCCCGAGCTGTGGCGCCGCGTCGACCTGCGCGGCCGCTTCGCGCTCGCCTCGCCGGCCGGCGTCCTCAAGGCCATGGCCTACGAGGCTGCGAGGCGCGGCGGCGGACGGTGCGAGGCCTTCTGGGTTGAGGGCGTCCGCGACGACTCCTTTGTCTTCTATCTTAGCTCCATGTCATGATCCGCCGCGCGCCGCTCACCAGCCTAATCATTTTCTTGCTCTCAAGCAAAAAAAAAAAAATCTCGATGATGAACAGATGAAGTGATGCAAGTTCTACGTGCAATTGCAGGGTTCCGGCGCTGAAGAGCCTCCGTCTCATCTCCTGCAACATCGAGACAACGTACGGCCTCATCGCAGGGATACGGAAGCTCCCCATGCTCGAGGATCTCGAGTTGTCACTCTCCTCCGAGCACGCCACCTCGATTCTCGGCGTCTGCAGCCTCGCCGACGCCTGCGCGGCCGCCGCCGAGGCCTGCCCGCTCCTCAAACGCCTCCGGCTGAGCAGGTACCGCTTCGACTGGCGGTACGGCTACGGCGACGACGAAGCCATGAGGATCGCCGGGATGCGCGGCCTCCGGTCGCTGCAGCTCTTCGGCAACAACCTCGGCAACGCCGGCCTCGCGGCGATCCTCGACGGCTGCGCCGGCCTCGAGTCCCTCGACATCCGCCACTGCTTCAACGTCGAGATGGACGATGAGATGCGTGCCATGTGTGCTAGGGTGCGGACGCTGAGGCTACCGCGTGACTCCATGGACGGCTACGACCGCAGCTTTGGAAGCCCTGATATGGAGCCAGCAGGCTACTATGACTATGAGTTCAGTTCATGGTAAATTCGTTAGGGTGAAGAGGCTGAGACCTGAGGCTATACCGCTCCATCTCCATGGACAACTACGAGCTCCGGATTTTGGCATCCATCGGCAACACTATATTGTGTGCTTCATCGGCAAAATAGTATTTTTTTTTTCCTACACACGATGGGCTAAGAAGTGCAGCAGCACATGCTCATTGGGACAGAGGATCGGAAGTATCATACTTGGTTAATATCGGCACTACTAGCGTCGGACGCTAGCCATCGGACGGGTCCGCAGCTGTCGGATCCTAAGATGCTCAATCATCAGCCGTTAGATCTAAAGTCCAGCGAGTAAATGTTGCGAGCATGTTGCGAGCACGTTGCGTTCATGTTGCGAGCACGCTGCGTGCAACATCCAGCATTAGGAGTCTTTCTCCCTCCTCCCCCATGTTGCGACCATGTTGCGACTATATTGCGACCATGTTGCGACCCGTGTTGCGTGCAACATCTAACATCAGGAGCTCTCCTCCCACTCCTCCCCCGACACAACACCCAACATCACATGTCTGCAACATCGAAACTCAACATCTGCAACATCGAAAATCAAAACCGCAACATCAAAAGAATAATGAAACATCAAATAGCAACGTATCAAACATCTCAAATCACTTCGTGCAACATATCAGAATTGCCTGCTACAACTCCAACATGACTAAAACAACATTGAAACATCAAATGACACCGGATGAAACATCTCAAATCACTTCATGTAACAACACAAATTACCCACGGAAACATTGCAAAGCAATCTCTCCAAGGAGCGGCAGCCCACACTCTCACCCGCAGGGGAGAGGCAGTCCGCGTCTAGCTGCGCCGCCGCCGAGCTCCGTGGCCGTGGAGGATGGCGAGTTGCCTGAAGGAGCTCGCCTGCGGGAAGCGCGACGGTGGGGTTCTCGCTCGCCGCCCGGAGACCCTCCACCCGTCGGGGATGGAGCAGTGGCCCGCGCGCTCGCCGGAGGCACAACCACGAAGAAGCGACGGTCACCCGCGGCGGCGCGGCTCCTCCCCGAACTGGGACGAAGGGGAGCGCGCTCACCGGCGCTGGGCCCGGGGACGGAGGGGAGCGGCTCCCGGAGACAGCGCAGCTCCACGGCAAGCAGCGGTGCGCGCGGAGCAGCTCCCCGTCCATGGCTCCCTGGTGAAGCAACACACAGCACGGCAAGCAGTGGCGCGGAGTAGCTCTCCCCGTCCGTGGCTCCCTAGCGGACCAGCGCTCTGCAAGGCAAAGCGGCAACGCGTAGCAGCTACTCCGTCCGTGGGCAGCTGGGAGACCATTGAGCAGGCAGGCAGCAAAGAGAGAGAGGATAGGAGAGGTAGCGTGAATGGTCAGGATAGCAAATGAAAAGGAGCAACAAGATATTTTTTCTCTGCAAGGAGAGTAGGTGGTGGGTACCACGTGGACGAGATGCAGCCACGCAACGTCCGATAATTTGCCCAGCGTCGGACGGCTGTTACTTAGCATTACCGGGTTAATATAGATTAGAATGGTAACTAAGGAGGGTTATGCCTGCTTAAAAATTAGATGGGAAATTAAGGAGCGGTGCTTAGCAAAAATGACCAGCTTAGGGGGGGGGGGCGGGGGCGGGCGACATGGCATGGTAGGGGCGTGGTCCGCACTGACGATGGTGCGTAGCTCGAAGGGGTGTTGTGGTGACACAGAAGATGACATCATGGATCGTCGTGAATCAGCGTGGCGTAAAGTGGTATATCTCGAGAAGTTATGAAATTTTGTAGTGCAATTTTTCTTAATTTACATTAATTTACTATTTCAAAATGTGATTTGAATTTCTCTTTGCGGATTGTTTTTGCAAATACTCACGACAAACTTCGATTTTGCCGTAGGTCAAAAAATGCTCATGGCAAAGTAGTTCTTTGCTGAGAGCCGCACTCGGCAAACACCTTTTTGCCGTGAGCCGGCCTCCAAACTCACGGTAAAATCTTCTTTGCCATGAGTCGGGCTTTTTGCGTGAGTTTTCTGGTGGCCGTCAGTAAAACGGAATTTTGCCGTGAGCCTAACAAAAAGCTCATGGAAAAAAACCGGGCTCACGGCGAACTTAGATTTTCCCGTAGTGACAACAGACATATAAAAATGAAAGACATTGACTTGCAAATCCAGTAGCAGGATATGCTTCAGTTTGGATCTTGCTTCAACTCCACAAGAGGTGAAGTGACTCTGTGACTGGCAAGAGCACTTCAAAATTAAAAGAAACCATCTAGCTAGGTTTTATTTTTCTTTCGTATTCGATGGAATGATAGTGATTCCCGGTGTTGTCATTTTCTTTGGAAGACTAATACAACCCTATGTCACATCATGAAATTAAGACGTTAATGTCCGCTTCAGGTAGGCTTGAGTACTAGAGTGCATGTCTATCTTCCATTAGCTGGAGTGTCCTATCTTATCTCACCGAGTCACTGACCTCATGATTTAGGGTCTTCAAAAGACAAATTAACGTTCAACGAGAATATCATTGGAATACCTCATCACGAGCTTTGAACCAATTGTTTTGTTGACCCCTATTGCCAGATTCCCCCCCCCCCCCACCCCCCCTATTTATTGTTGATATATAATACTACAACAATATCAATCACGGATTTTTTTTTGACATGAAAAATTCTAGCTATAAAACATAAAAGATAAAACGCAGTTGCACTAACTTTACAAAGCATCTCAATCATAGAACTCAGAAAAGGTACGCTACTACTACATGATGACTGAGACAGTTTTACTAGTCCATCTCAGATTCTCAGTCACCCAATTTTTCATATAGATCTCTTCATCTTACTGGAAATGAATTTTTCTTTACAATTACAAAATGTTCTTAATTAGGACGAATATATAGGTTGCCAAGGAGCCTACGGAGCTCACTACATTGTCCACTAAAAGAAGCGTAAAAAAGGACTGGAGCATGAAGAAGTGACCACACCATATATTCCTTATTGTATTGAGTTTCAGCTAGCAATATGGCACATGCTCAAGAAATTCAGCTCCAAACCAGAGGTACATCAAAATGATATTTTTTTTCGTTGTCTCTGCTTTCTTTTCATATAGTAATTGACTATTAAATTATTAATGGTTACATGGATCAAGATTGAGCACACACTGCGACTGTTCTTTTTTTTTTTCTGATTTCTTCTTCCATTGAAAAAGGGAACGAGATCGGTTGCCTTTCCTTCATGGCATCAAGTTCTGCTGATATGTCCAACATAGCAGTCCTTCACCTGTAAAGCTATAGCAAACGTCATATGAACTAACCATCATATATATCTAAAACTCATATTGTTGCCCAATTTTTTAAAAAAAGAATGGAATTATATCCAGCCTCTGTGCGATCGTACACAGCTTAGTTCTTACAGCAAATTCAGCTACAAAGCTGATCACAAAAACAGAAATAAAAGCCTACTAATTTTAAGGGAAAATCATAAGCAAAGTCTGTTATTGCTTCTCCATCCGTTCTTGACAAATATATCCAAAGCGATGACTTCTTCAAACACCATATCATTATGAGTGCACCGAATCGCCCACGTAAGAGCAGCACCCCCACACAGATCAATCATCTTGTATTATTCTCTACGCCCTTAATCAATTCTGCAGCATATATTTTACTGATGTGGGAGGTTAACTAAGTAGCTACGGAGTATATTAACAACTCTTCATATGGTCTTAGGCTCTTAGCATGTTGACAATACAAAAGAGGTGCCATATTGTTGCCCAACTGAACGTTTTTCTTCTCAAGAACACCTTTTTATGAAGAACTTTTGTCTAAATAACCTCTAGTACGTACTAGAAAAAGACTGAACTTAACTGCTTGCTTTATTTGAGCTATATAATTAAGGACTTCCGGAACTGGAATCCGGCGACAAGAACGACAGGCAGCAGGGTGGAGTAAAATCCCCCACACGCCGGCCTACGAGGGGCGGCGGAGTCCGATGGTGGGTGTTTGCGGCCGTGGACATGGTGATGTTGTTCTGCGGAGGGGCCGTCGCCACCCTCCTCACCCGCCTCTACTACAACTCCGGCGGTAACAGCAAGTGGATGATCACGCTCACCCAGTCCGGCGGCGCACCACTTCTAGCCATCCCGCTGCTCCTGACGCCGCCACCGCCGGAGGAGGAGGAGCGTCGTCGGGTGGCGGCGTCCAAGCTGGTGGCGTCTACGCGGGCATCGGGGTCCTGATCGGCTTTGACAACCTCATGTACGCGTACGCGTTGCAGTACCTGCCGACGTCCACATACTCGCTGCTCACGGCGACGCAGCTGGCCTTCAACGCCATCACGTCGCGGCTCATCAACGCGCAGCGCTTCACGCCGCTCATCGCCAACTCCGTCGTCGCGCTCACCTTCGCCGCCGCGGTGCTCGGCGCGGGCGCCTCCTCCGACGGGACCTCCTCCAGCGGTGGCGCGCCGCGGAGAAGGTACGCGGCCGGGTTCGTCCTCACGCTGGCCGCCTCCGCCTTGGTGGCGCTCATACTCTCCCTCTACGAGCTCACCTTCGAGAGGGTGGTCATGGCGAGGACGGCACGGTGGGTGTTGAGGGTCCAGATGTACACCAACCTGGTTGCGTCGGCGGTGGCCGGGCTGTTCGCGTCGGGGGAGTGGCGGACGATCATGGCGGAGGCGGCTGCGTTCAGGGGCGGGCCGGCAAGGTACGCGGTGGTGCTGACCGGGATGGCGGTGTCGTGGCAGGCGTTGCTGGCGGGGCAGGTGCGGCTGGTGGCGAGGGTGTCGTCGCTGTTCGCGAACGCGACGGGCGCCGTGCAGCTCCCGCTGGTGCCGGTGGCTGCGATGGTGCTGTTCGGGGACAGGATGACGGGCGTCAAGGTCGTCGCCATGCTCATGTCCGTCTGGGGCTTCCTCTCCTACGTGTACCAGCACTACCTCGACGGCCGGCACACGGGGGCGGGGAAGGCCGAGTGTCCCATCTGTGCCGCCGCGCGGATGGCAAGCGACGCCGTTCCGCAGCCGCATGCTTCTTGAGCATTTTTTTAAGACGGAACATGTATTTATCTTCGAGCATTACACCGGCCTTTTTACAAACAGGACTCCAACGAAAAGGAAAATTATAAAGAAGTTTAAAACTCTTGTTCATCTTTCTCGAAGCGTTCAGAGATCCGTTCGTCACCACCGCCGAAGCCGCTCCCCAATCGTCACCGGACACTAGAGCCAATCTCTACGAGGTGGAGGCCGTAGAGGAGGGCTTGCTGCTAGGCAAATAAGCCGAGTACACTGTCTCCCGGGCGCATCGGCCAACTCCGGTACCCACGACTCATCCTTCGTATCCACCGCCGGCAACCCGAGCAAAGCTCAGATTTCCACCAAGTATCATATTCCTCAAGATTAACAGGGTCAACAATATCATCACCTAACGAAGACGACGATGCGTCGGCCCTCGACTCCTGGACAGGTCTCCCCAGCTCCCCGTTGACGTCGAAGTAGATCACCATCGGAAAACGGAAGAAACTGGGAGAAATTATTCCTCTACAACGCCGTCGCTTCCGCATCGCCGACGCCGCTAGGAAAACCAAGCCGCAGAGGAGCTATGCTCCACCGGCAGAACCTAACTCCACCGCCGAGCATCAGCGGCGAGCAAACCCTAGACCTAGACAGACTCGATTAGGACTCGAACTACTAAAAAGGATGGACTTGTTGGTGTAAATTGGGACCGAAGGGGGCACCAACACCACAGTACTCTTCTCCTCCGAAGGGGCAAAGAACCAAAGAGCCCCTTCGGAGGACTATTCCTTCTTCCTTCACTACTTCTATCTCTACTTCTACTAACCCTTCTACTTGTACTACTACTACTACAAAGCAGAAGGTAAATAGGCAACAGAATAATAAGTTACTACTTCAGAGCTCTCTCCTCATTCATTGCTTCTCCCGTCAATTACAATGACCCTCCTATATATATAGGGATGGGTAGCTGGCAATTTTCCCCCAAGTCCCTATTGGTTATTTTCTTCCGAGCCCCTGACGAATACAATATTTAAAAGAAGCCCCTCGAGCTCATACAAAGGCCCACTAACCCTTACATGGGCTGGACCACTCCACCAACAGCAGCCCCTCAGCTACTTCGGTTTGGCTGGCACAACAAAGCGGAGTAGCTGAATACATATGGATTGGCCCAGACCTTCCTACAGCTTCGGCCATAAGGAACGCCCTCAAGACCCTCCGCCCGTACGCCTCACTAAAAACTCCATTCCGAAAAACCCAGTGGGAAAAACCGGAATGGAGAAAAGAGCACGTACGCCTAGCGGATTTACACGCACACCAACTTTACTAATGGTCGTCTTCGGTCTCGCTTCGACGGTGAAGGGCGCCTTCGGTGATGACGTCAACTTCGTCGTTGTCACTAAGATGGCCTTCATCCTCAATGCTTCTCCTCCATTTGCTTCGGTCTTGCCTTTGGGGCCTCCATGCATTTCTCTTTTCGCTCTTGTTCTTCTTTCAGAACGCTGTCGATGATGATGAGCTGCCTCTTCCCCTTCGGTCACGATCACCGGGCAAGACTTCATGCTTCGGGGTGATGCCGCTCATCCTGATGCCACCATAGCCCCTCTTGTCCGGTGATTGTGACGAAGGCCCTGATGTCGTACACTGCGTGCGACGAAGTACGTGTTGATGAAAGCGAAGCCGGAGTCGACGTCGGTGAAGTAGACGACGAGGTGGACGACGAAGCCCCGCGAGCCATAGTCTTGTCGACATCGGTGTAGTAGACGACGAAGATGAGGTTGAAAGTCGAAACCAGCCAAGTCGAAGTTGATGTTGCCGAGGTAGACGATGCAGCCCCTCGAGCCGAGCACATGTCGACGAAGAGGTAGCCGAGGAAGCCCCTTGTGCCGAACCGTGTCGATGAAGAGGTAGTCGAGGGTACCCCTTGTGTCGAATCGTGTCGACGAAGAGGTAGTGGAGGGAGCCCCTTGTGTCGAACCTTGTCGACGAAGAGGTAGACGAGGAAGCCCCTTGTGCCAGATATTCGTCGAGCTGACCCTGTCGGTGACGAAGTAGACAATATAGACGAAGTCCCTGCTTTCCTGTTCAACACTACATTCAAGGTGAATCATTTTCATTCAAGAAACTCAAAAGATTGTTAGACAAGAAACAATCTATCTCAATTTGCAATCATGCAAACAAATCCGAAGCCACGCTCGGGCCTTCGGGGTGTCTCATATCCGAAGCCACTCTCGGGCCTTCGGTGTGTCTCAGCTCAACTCCGGTCATCGCACGACCGGTCGTTTGCTTCCTGCAAATGGAACCTCGGCTATAACGGAGCCAGATACTTTCCTTTGCAAGTTAAACTTCGGTCATTACGGGATGGGCCGCTTGCTTCCCTCAAACGAAACCTCGCTATAACGGAGCCAGCTACTTGCCTTTGCAAGTTCAACTTCGGTCATCACGGGACCGACCGTTTGCTTCCTGCAAATGAAACCTCGGCTATAATGGAGCCAGCTACTTGCCTTTGCAAGTTCAACTCCGGTCATCACGGGACCGGTCGTTTGCCTCATGCAAACGGAACCTCGGCTACAACGGAGCCAACTACTTGCCTTTGCAAGTTCACCTCCGCTCATCACGGGACCGGTCATTTGCCTCATGCAAACGAAACCTCGGCTATAACGGAGCCAGCTACTTGCCTTTGCAAGTTCAACTCTGGTCATCACGGGACCGGTCGTTTGCCTCATGCAAACGGAACCTCGGCTACAACGGAGCCAACTACTTGCCTTTGCAAGTTCAACTCCGGTCATCATGGGACCGATCGTTTGCCTCATGCAAACGGAACCTTCGACCAAACTCGGGCCTTCGGCGTGAGCACACTCGGTTCCACGCTTCGGTGTCATGCATGTATATATGTATGAAAGTGTGCATAAAAGTATGCTTTTGCATGAAGGCTAGGATGAAAGGGTTAGCCAAAGTAATGCAAAGGACATCCATTGATCAGATTATCAACTTGAGTGGTGAAACCATGAGACGACTGAAATCCAATAATACTGAAGTCCATATGGAACTCCTAGCAATCACTCGATGAAGTTCAATAAACATTGAAACCAATTGATATGGCCTAGCCATTCCCAAGTCAAAAATAGAATAAAACAACCACGAGAGTCACTATCTTCGGGGTGAAAACCGATAACTCAAAGGCCATAACCTGCAATAGACGTGACGAAGTGCCCGCACAAAACATAATAGTTGCATACAACCAGTCATTATGAACAGGATACGAAGTATAACTAAGAACAGGAGCTTAGCACATTTGAGATGAAGGTACGACAGCACATGATATACGAAGGGTTAGAGGGGGGCACGATACTTACATATGGTAGTTGACCCTGCATTCAAGAGATATAAATACTTCATATGAATGGTTAGATTATAAAGGCGAAGCAACCTTCGGTCAATTTAACACAATCACTTTTTGTGAAGCCGAGCTTCGGTCAAAATGAGGCCGACACAATTCCGTTATACGAAGTAAGTGACGGGCGGCCCTTGGATGCGTCCAACGGCCTCCGAGGGGCGCCGTTACTTACCCACCAAAATAGACTCCGAAGACTACACCCCCCGCACCATGGAGGGGGGATGTTGCTTCGGAAACATGCGAACTAATAAATACACGAAACTTTCGGGGAAAAACACCTTGCGAAGAGTATCAACATTTGACTAACACTAAGTACTGACTGCTTTAAAGCCAAGGATTGGTCTCATGACGGTGATGAAGTTGTATAACAAGATAACAACATAATGCCCCTCCGGTGGTTGCTAAACGAAGGGCTTGTTCACCGCATATATTCATTTGACTAAAGCTTAATAAGCATATACTGAAAAAAACAAGCTCTGCGTCATGAAGTAACAGACCGAAGAGGGCTTCCGAGCCAAAAAGGCCGAAGCTAAATTTGAATAGATAAAGCCTGCAAGGCTGCAACTAACTAATAATGGGACTTCGGAGCTTAAACACATAACATTTAATAAACCATAGAACCGAAGTCATTCTTGCATGTATTTTGGTATAGTATTACAGTAATAACAGCACCTATCAAGCTCTGAGTACCAAGGTCATCTCGTCCACCCTAATTCGAAGGGAGCTTCGGTGGAAAGATGTGGAGCAAAGAGATCAAAAATTAAAACTCTACCCAGGAGCATCAACTTTTGACCAAAACTAAGTGCTCATACTTTAAAGCCAAAAGAGATTGGTTTGTCAAAAATCAAGGACGAAGGGTACTTTGTCATTATTCCGAAAGGTCCTAGAGAAACCTGAATCCGCAACCAAGCAAAGCCCTTTCCTGCAACAGCCCAAAGCCAGATGGGCTCAATAGTTGCCCACAAATAATCCGAGCTGAGCCTTGGAGTAAAAGGCTGAAAGCGGGCTTCGGAGACAAAAGCCGAATCGGGCTTCAGAGCATTGCAAAAAAGGCTTGTGTAAGTGCAGGTAGTATGGGAGCAGTGTGAAATATATTATGAATGCAAGCTACTCAAGAGTGAAGTGTCTAATATAAAGGATACATTCTGCATAGAACAAGAAGTTAGTGTTAACTGAGGCATATATAACTTAAAGACGTGATGGTATTTTGTTAGGCCCTTCGGAGCAACTGGGTGACATAAAGCTAAAAAGAAAAAACTGGCTGTCATGCTCGGAGCCCTGGGTATCATCCCGTTGAGGTCTGAACTAGAGCCAAAACCAAACACGCTGTGCATGCTGACCTTCGTCACTTATAAATTATAATACGAAGAGCAAAATGCCTTTACCGTCTGGCAACAGTATGTAAGCATGAGTGCCTCATACGGTCAAACCTGGCCCTTCGTAAGTGGAGACGATTAATTAGATGGGCTTCTTGTTTCCGAAGCCTCATAAGTTAGGTCGTTGGGCCTCATATTTTGCATTCCAGGGGTCAACCTGAGCCTCCGAAGGTCTTTGCTCTGCCTGGCGTGAAACGAGACGATGCCAAAGGATAAAAAATTCCCTGATATTATCCCGAAGGTGAAAAATCAATCTCGTGAAATCTAACTGAGATGATTCCGAAGGTGAAAAATTCACAAAGATAATTCCGAAGGTGAACAATTTGTTGACATGATTCCGAAGGTGAAAGTTTGTCCGAAATAATTCCGAAGGTGAAAACCAATCTCGAGAAATCCCGCCGAGATTATTTCAAAGGATAAAAACTGCTATCTCGTAGGAAAGGTCCCTTCGGTGGTTTGGTATCTCACACGAAGGGTCCCTCATCACTTATTTTTCTGCAAAACAGACGTTAGAGCTTTAAGTGAGGCAAGTAGTTTGCTAACGCATTGATACTTTGCTAGGCCCCTTCGGCGTCATGGATTGACTTTAGCAGAACTGCAGGTGCTGGGTGTGCCACATGTCTGGACCGAAGGGGTTGCCGGGCCCATGGATGAAGCCCAACATCTCTCCAGTCTGCACTTAAAAAACCCCGTCTTGTGTGTGCACCTAGGCTTGATGATTGCCTAGGCCTAGACCTGGGAATGGATTAATATCCAATCCAATTCAAGGGAAATCCAATTAATGTCCAACTACAAACATACCCCATCCAATCCAATCCTAATAATTAGGCTAACATCCAAATCCATCCGATTCATCCAATGTACACCGAGTTGCTTTTCTTCCGCTTCGCCATCAGCTAGCTAACTAGCAGCTCCGGCCATCTACTACGTCCGTCCTAATACTCCCGAGGCTAGCTAGGTGCTGGCTCAGAGCATCTCGCTCCTCTCGTACAGAGCGTCGGGAACGGGAAGCACAACTGCTGATGGTAAAGCGCTGCCTGAGGGTCGCCGCCTGGCACTCCCACTGGCAACTGCAGTTGGTTCCCGCCATACGCTCCAACAGTGGCGCCGGCGGTGGCGTCCGCGGCCATCAGCACGGCCGCCGCCGTGTCGATCTGTAGGATGTCGATGTCGGCCTGCACGCCGGCGATCTTCTGCACCATGATCCGGAAGTTGGCCGGGTCGGTGCTGATGTACGTGGCGTGGTGGGGTGCGGTTGGAATCTCGGGACCGGCGCTTCCCTGCGCGTCGGCGCCAGCTGCTGCTGCTTGTGCTGGCGGCGACCGAGCGTCGGCGAGTCGGCGACCAGAGTCGCAGCAGGTGGTGGTGGTGGTGCTGACGTGCGGCATCGTGTGGGCAAAGGAGGAGGACAGAGCTCCCGCCAGGGACCAGGACGGCAGGGGCGTCCTGCCTTGGGCGGCGGCAGCGCCGCAGCTCGACGGCGGGAATGGCGGCGGCTAGGGGAACGGCAGCGGGAACGGCGACGGTAGTGGCGCGCTCGACGGCGGGAACGGCAGCGGGGGCGAGCTCGTGAGGCGTGCGTCCTCCTTTCTCATCAAGTCCAATACAAACTGGATATCCTGTTTCTCAAGTCCAATGAAATCCATGATCTAACTAAATTCAAATCCAATGAAGTCCAACTACTAAAATCCAATTGGATATGGATTATTGCCAATCCAATACCAGGTATACCTAGGCCTGATCTCCTTCGTCGAGTCGCAAGGTTGTTGGGCCTGACGGAATGCATCATGCCGACTGCCCCCAGGCCCCCAGCATGGTCCTGTTTATCCGGTGAGAGAGCAAGATGATTCTGAAGTGCAAAAATTTCATCTCGTGAAAGCCCACCGAGATAATTCCGAAGGGTAAAAATTTTTCATCTCGTGAAAATCTCACCGAGATGATTCTGAAGTACCGAAAATTCATTGAGATAATTCCAAAGGGTAAAATCTGACATCAGAGTCAATTCCGAAAGATGAAATTCCAGTTCCCAATTAATTTCGAAGGTTAAAAATTTGAGTCGATAAAGCTCATTGAGTGGACTCTTTGACGAGATATTGAATGCCCATGGTCGAGACGAAGTGTTCGACGAAGCCGCTGATGCATTTCAATGACGACGAAGTAGCGCACTCGGGGATGAAGCAATAGATGAAATTCGTTGATGAAGTAGCTAAAGCGGTAGTGCAGTGGTGCTCGGACACGAAGTAATGATGGGCTTCATTTGCGATGGTCAGCAGTTCTGGGCATCATATGCTGTAGCTTCGGCCACGAAGTAATAGATGCATTATTAGTTTTGTGCAACAAGTTGTGCGAGTAAAAGTTCTAGTGCCGGGGATCCCGATGTGCCGTCCAGCTCGCAACGGATGGACGGCGAAGTGTGTGGTGGGTGTTCGGCCATGCGGAAATGGGCTTCGTCGCCGAAGGGGTCTTCGGCACCTGACAGGCTCACGGAACAGAATGCGCATGCCCTGGCCTCCGCTCCTTTTTATTGCTTCCCTTTGGTTTAAGAAAGAGGAAAAATCTTTGTACTCTCATGCTCCGAAGGCAAATAAAGCTCTACTGACAACTGATTTCATTAGAGGAGTTTGAAACGGTTCCCCTTTGGAGTGTGCATTAAGCAAAAATAAAATAAATAATGCGGAGTGTGCATTAAGCAAAAATAAAATAAATAATGCGGAACTTAGCTTGGTTAATCTTCACAGTTCGTTGATGATCTGCTGGACCAAGATGGCAAATTTTGTGATCGTGTCATGGTTCGGCTCCGAAGGTAAAACGTGGTGCCGAATTCTTCCACGAGGTGGGCGCCAAACTGTTGGTGTAAATTGGGACCGAAGGGGGCACCAACACCATAATACTCTCCTCCTCCGAAGGGGCAAAGAACCGAAGGGCCCCTTCGTAGGACTATTCCTTCTTCCTTCACTACTGCTATCTCTACTTCTACTAACCCTTCTACTTCTACCACTACTACAAAGTAGAAGGTAAATAGGCAACAGAATAGTAAGTTACTACTTCGGAGCTCTCTCCTCATTCACTGCTTCTCCCATCAATTACAATGACCCTCCTATATATATAGGGATGGGTAGCTGGCAATTTTCCCCCAAGTCCCTATTGGTTATTTTCTTCCGAGCCCTTGACGGATACAATATTTACAAGAAGCCCCTCGAGCTCATACAAAGGCCCACTGTAACATACCAGAAATTTGAGTGATTTACCATGTATGAATTTTCGCAAAAATTTAAAACTTTTTGTTTGAATATGAGTGCTACCAAATTTTGACCCAAATTGCTAGCCACTCATCTATGATCCCATATAAATTAAAACCCTATACAATTATTTTCAAAATATGGCATAAATTGTGAGTTGGAGTTTCTTGGATTTTATTTGGAGTTCAAATGTGTGGTATTTGAATTTGAATAGAATTCAGATTCAAAATATAAATCAAACTATTTTCAAAACCTATTTCAAAAGCTGACTGCTAACTTGGGCCCTAACTCTGTACCTGAAGTCCTTCACAGGCCCCTCAACCCTTTAACCTCTAACCGGGCTCCACCTCAAGCTGCGCTGCTAAGCCCAACCTGCGGCCCAGCTAAACCCACCAGCCATCCTCCTCCTTTTCTCTCACCGACGTCTGGGGCCCACCAGTCAGCCACACGCCCTGTTCCCCTTTCTCCTACCTTCGTCCGTACAGGGGCGCGGGCGACGCACGCGCGCGCCCGATGGGACGGGCTCCCCGGCCTTGACCGCACCGGGGCGCCTGAGTTGACCTCGTGCTCTCCGCCAGGGGATTTGACCCCTTTGCCCTCGCGCTCGCCCCTGGAACCCTGAGTGCGGGTCGTTGGATGGCGGCCACGTCGCCTCACGGCACGGACGCCGACGATGGACGGCGGGCGGAGCCTTGCCCTTGCATCGCCTCTGCCGCCGCTATAAGTAGCCGCCAAACCCTAGCCGCCGAACCCTAGCCGCCCTCTTTCCCGAGCCCCTTGTCCCTGTGACCGCAGCCGCCTTGGGGATTTTCCCCCCAAATCCTCTACCGCCGCTGCCCAAGAGGAGAAGAAGGGGAGGAGAGAAGAAAGAGATGCCAGCCAGGGGCAATCGCGACCCGCGATGCCGGAGGCGCTGTCGCCCCTGCATCCCCTGCTCTGCGCCTCGTCGTCGTGCCGCGCCTCGTCGCCGCGCCGCACCGTCGCTGTCCCGGAGTGCCATGTCCTCAACGCCGAGCTGAAGACGCCGCCGTCCACCTCGAGCCGTGCCCAGCTACCAGTTCGACGATGACCGCCAGCAAGGGCCAAGACGGAGGAGCCGCCACCCAGGAACGTCGCTCTGCTCCTCTCCGTCCTGCTTCACCAAGCTACCACCGCGAGCCGGTCTCGTCGCAAGCTTCGACGCTGTCGCCTCCACCACGCCAACGAGCTGCAGCCGAGTACGTCGACGCCGACGCCACGGGCCGACCCATGCCACGTCGTCACCAGCAAGCCGTCGTCATCGCCGTTATGGAGTTCCGCGCCGCACAAGAGCTCTGGAGTGCGCCGAGCCCTAGACCTTTGCATCGCCACCGAACCTCGACCTCGCCGCCGGAGCACTAGACGACCTCTGCAACCTCCCCGTCGAGCGCTTGACCCTTGCACCGCGCCACCGCAAGCCGTCCGCGTCGCCAAGCTTGCACCGTCGTCCCCGAGCTGAACCACGGCATCGAGCCGGCCTGCGTCACCTCACCACGGCCTCGACCTCTCCCTGCGTCACCTTTAAACCCCTCGAGCCCACCGGTGAGCAGCACGACCCCAAGCCATCTCCTTTTACCCCTCTTTAGTCTGCCTGTGTTGGCCGGCCGTCGAGCCGTGGATACTCTGTTTTCTCTGGATCGCAAGTGCTCAAAGCTGCTGAGCTCATAGCTTCACTTTTGGATGCACACAACCTGCTTGCCGTTCTGTGTAGGAGCCATGAGCTTCGCATACCTGTTTTCCTTTTCCCCCTTGCACCGGCGACCCGTGACCGCCCAAGACGCCGCCTTGCTTGCTGGTGTTGCCGGCCTTCGTGCCGCTTCTTCCGCAGGTGTCGCCGCCGCCCAGTCCGCCGCCGTGCGAGCCCGTGCACAAAGGTCGGGACTTGAACCCTATCTGGTCGTGAACCGCGCCCTGTCTTGCCTCGCCGTGTCCACCTGTGCCCACCGGAGCCATAACCCCAGTTCGCCGGCGCAACCTTGCGGCGCCGCTGGTGTCGCCCACCGTCGAACTCGCTCCACGGCGTCATGGGCATCTTCGGACCCCAGCGAAGATGAGGGACCAACAACAGACTCTGGGAAATCAAGACTTAGGGAATTTTGCCTTCCAGCCCATGGAAGCCTTATAGGCCTGATGAACCAGCCAACCTAACCAAACCAAGCCGGACCGTAGGGTAGTTCAAGGTGGGTTTCTAGACTTAGGAAGTCTAGACCAAACTGGGCCGGCCCAATGGGCCACTACCACTTTGGGCCCATTAACGGCCCAATAACCGACGACCTGGGCCCATCGCTGATGTCATGCTGACGTCAGCATGTTTTTAATAAAATCCTTTTCTGATTCAATAAATGATTTAATAAATGTTTTATAAATACTTTACCTTTGAAAAATCATAACTAATTATCGGGAGCTCCGAAAAATATGAAACCAATTGCGTTGGTTTCGTAATTCCGAGATGCTCGTCGCTATCCTGTCCTTCTCTGCTCTTGCCCTTGAACCGAGCCCTTTTTGCCCCGCGTTCTTGGTGTAGAATTCGAGGCCGCTGCCCGCCACTGAGCTATTGTGGGTCTGGGACGTCGGAGCCCCGCAACTAGCCATTGGCGTGCCGCGGACAGGGATCCTTCCCCAAGTTCGCATCACTTGCCTTTCCTCCGCTGCCTCCACTTTGTGCTACTTCGTGCATAACCTGCTCCCGCTCTACGTTGCTATGTGCTATGAAGCGTGTACCGTGTCATGTGCTTGAAACCAGGATGTCGCACGTGATGGACGGCCGTGTCGTGAGCAGAGGCCTCTGCTTCACGCACGGCAACCCCGAGCCGCAACCTAGCTTCCTCGCCATGGTCGTTGCCGCATCGCGAGTACATGCCTCGTAGTGCTCTTAAGCGTGCCTTACCGCATCGTCACCCAATATCGGTTACAAGTTGATCCTTTCATCCCTTTTGAGCTGTCGCCACATATCTTGGTATGGTAATGACTTTTCTAGTTTATCTTTGTCTCGCCTTGCAATCATCATCCGTGCGCTACCGCTTTGACCCTCTGTGAGCTAGTACCTTGCAAGTGCTTGATCTCAGCCTCTCCGCTTCCCGATTGCGGACAAGATCACCTATGGATCTTAACCTTGAGACCTTTAACCCGACCATGAACTAACCCTGGTTCCTATCAAGTTTTCTAGTATATAAAACCAATTGTTTAAACTGCTTTTGTTTATAAAACCCATTGCTCTATTTTCACTATTTAAATTAGTGCTGCTTGTATTTAATATGGAGTTTATTTGGAGCTTCTAAATTGGTTCTTATTGATGTTTTTGCATTAGATGAATGCTCGTTATTTATTTTCGTGTCACATCTCGTGTAGGCTTGTGTTCTTGTTTGAAGACCCGAGCTGCGACGACTGAGGAGACGCGTCTACCCCGACTTTGCCCAAGAGGACGCTCAACCTCTATTACTCTACATCGACTACCGCACAGGTGTCATGTCACTCCCAACCATGTAGAACCCATGCATGCTATTAGATGCAAGTGCTATATTTATGTTACTTGATTTGATGGATTGCATAGCCATTTGTTTAGCCATGCCTTGATGTTTGATATATCCTGTTTCCTTGCCTTACCTACCTCTGGGCTAGCTACAGACCCCTAGCTAGTCCCATATACTTACTATCCATATTTTTATTGCTTGATTATGGATGGTGTTCTGGGCTTGGACTGAGATGTGGGAGATCTCGGTGTGTTCTAGCGTGAGTTTTGGGTGTGTTCTTCCTTGACGTGTTACTGGCGGGAGCGAGCCATTTGGTTACTTGTGAACGCCTACCTCGGGGAGATGCGATCTGGCCTCTCGCCCGAGCGGCGTGTCGGACGTGATGGAGATGGGGAGTGCTCACTCTCGGCCCCTAAGGACCGAGTCGATTTACCACCAGATGCAGTATTTACCTTCGTACAAACCGCCCGCCTTGTTATGGGCGGGGGTGCGGGTGAGACTCGTAGTGGATAGCATTCCGCCTGTAGGCAGATCGGTGTGATCGTGCTAGGAGACGTCGTTCCTCCTTAGAAGACTTCGCCCCGACGAGGCCGGGGAAGGGTTCCACAGCTTCGAGGGACCCCTCGTTGGCAGTATGAGCTCTACAGCAGGGGCTGCGCCAGACTCGGAGACGCAGGAGAGTGCTATCCACTTACTTGGACTCCAGCCGTATGGTAGGGTTTGGAACCGGTGACGGGTACAGTTGTACAACCTCTGCAGAGTGTTTAAACCTATAGCTATAGTCTGTGTCCACTGGTTATGGATAGTACTGCTATCTACCGCTACTTCTGACTAGACTCTTTTCTTGTGCTTCTTCTCTCCCCCGAGTGAGTGAGCCCGGCCTGAGGCCGTTGAGATGTGGGGATAGGAGCAGGTGGGCCCCACATCGCAGTTGAGAGTTGGGAGCTGGATCGTGGTTGTGATTCAGTGCTTTGGTGTGTACTTCCTTGTTGAGAGGTGTGGACCCCGGAGGTGTGGACCTCCCAGAGGTGTGGACCTTGCTGCTTATTCTGCATACCTTGATTGTTGCTTTCGCGCTGCTGCATGCATAGATTTCTACAGCCAAATATAGGTTTATCCATGCATATTAGATTCAACCACCGCTTTTGCTCTTTGTTGGGAAGTTGACATGACCTACCCGCTTATCGGGTAGATGGCGGTGTTTCAGACTCGGAGACTGACTACGACGTCGACGACGGAAGGTGTGAAGACTAGAGCTGGTCCTAAGCTCGAGTTTGCCTGTGGCGCTGGAGACGCTTCGCTTCGATAGATCCGCTGCATAGATGTTTTACTTTTCTTGATTCAGTCCTGTTGGACTTGTACCCGGCTTGAGCCGAAGAGTTGTACTCTGATGTTGTAATAATATTATGTAATGTCTCTTTTATTTCCGTATTGTATGGATTTGTACCACTTGAGACAGGGATTGCACGTGATAGCCTCCTCCTAGGACTATCACGGAGGTGCAGAGAGTCGGATTCCCGTCCGCGGGAATTCGGTTCGTTTCACCCACTAACCCTTACAAGGGCTGGGCCACTCACCAAACTGTTGGTGTAAATTGGGATCGAAGGGGGCACTAACACCACAGTACTCTTCTCCTCCGAAGGGGCAAAGAACCGAATGAGAGACATGCGTACCCATGGGTCCCCACCGACCAGGGTCCCAGCGGTCCCTGTTAAGTGGACCCGACCTGCCAGAAGCCCCGCCGACCTGCAAGTGGGCCCGGAGACCTTATCCACAACCCCGGCGACCTTGGAAGACTCCAGAAGACCTTTTGCAGATCCCGGAGGATCCACCGGGCTTGTGGCGCAAGACACGCAGCTAGGTCGCGGCTCAGCGCCGCCTGTAGGTCCGCAGATCGCGGGATTCACCCTGTAATCACGGAGGATGACCTTCCTATTTTGTAACTGACCCCGATAAGGGTCCACCGACCTTGAATGGAAGCCCTAGCCTGTTGACCATATAAGGCGGCCTAGAGCTCCATTCGAGGGGACTTCCCTTCCACGCATAATTCCACCCCATACTGGACGTAGGGTTTTACTCTCCGGAGGCCTGAACCAGTCTAAACCCTTGTGTCCATCACCATTCTCGCCGTGTTCTGAGTTCCATCCGTGAACTACCACCTACGCTCTTAGTTCTCGATCCCCTCCAATTAACCTACAACCGCTTGGGTCGCCCCCTTGCGGATCTGTCCAGGTCTCACCCCCTGACAGTTGGCGCGCCAGGTAGGGGTGATCGGGAACTCGCTGTGCAACATGTTGGCCCGATCTGGTGTCGTTTTTCCGACGAGCATGGCGGACATCCTCTCCAACCCCGTGGAGATCTGCTTCGGTTCTTTCACAGCGACCTCGACTGTTCCAGCGGCCACGACCTCTCCGGTGACCGCTGTGAAGATCGTGGCGGCACCCGTCGCCAAACCTGTTTCCGATCTAGCATCGGAGACCCACCCGCCCAAACCCTATGACATTGTTCAAGGAATGGAGCGCGTCATCGACATGATGGAGGAGACCCTCCAGATCTGTGAGAGAGCCCAGTGCTCAACGCAGATGGCGTCGCACCGCAAGACCTTCCCCTTCGGCCTGCGACCACCCAGCGACGTCTACGCTCGCCAGGCGGCCAGGTCCTCCCAGATCCAATCTGGGCGGCGGTAGCCATCTTGCGACCTCAAGCCCGAGCTCCGCGCACGCCGTGATCTGCTCGACGTGCCGTGCACCTACCACAAGGGCGCACGACATACCCTCCGTGGCTGCCGGCTGAGGAAGAAGATTGATCAGGAGCGTACTCCTCGTACCACGCGAACTCCCACGTCTCCAGACGGCGGCGAGTTCCAGAAGGTCCGGATCCACGTCTCCCCCAACGACCAGGGCTCCATCCTTCGCCGGGTCCTGGTGGTGTCTGAAAATGAACCACCACGTCGCGGTGCAACAGACTCCGAGGAGGCGCGACGGATCCAAGGCAACGCCAACCGCGCCCAACGACGTGCAGAGGAACAGCGCCGCGCGGCACCTCCTTGCGCTCGAGACCTTCGCCTCGAGTTCGAGGAAGCGGGGCTAACAACGTTCAACTGCCCCCAGGCCAACCTGGGTGCTGCCATGGCGCGCCTTCAGCAAGCCAACCCTACACCTGAGGCCGAAGCAGCCATGGCCTACCTTCGGGTTGCCACGGCCTTGGTGGAGGAGAAGAGCGCAACAGCTAAGTCTGCTGCATCGTCGTCAAGCTGTCACTCGCGTAGCCGATCTAGTCAGCCTGCGCACAGCAACCTCCCCCCATCCAGGAGGAGGTCGATCAAAACAACCCCGATCAGCCTCGGGCGAACGGCGCAAAAGACGGCGACCTCCGCGCCAATCTCGACAAGAACAGATGTGGCTGCGACGCTTGTGGCTACATCGACCAGCGCCACCGCGAGCGTGAAGAGCGGGAGCTGCGACGTCGCACGGAATACGACCGCGAGTACGGACCTCCCAGCGCCATCCATCGCATCATGGAGCGCGAGGATCGCGACCGCCATGACGTTGAGAACAGGCGCCGTGCTCAGTACGAGGCGGACTACGGCCACCCGGAGGGCGGTATTCCAAATCCAGATCACCAGCCCAGATCCCAGATCGTGGCCCCTGCCCAAAGCAGAGGCGGCGCTCAAGTTGGAGCCGCTGCCGACGACATGGCCATCACCGCCTTCCCCGCGTTGGCTCCTCGCCTTAGGTCGGTGGCCTACCCCGACAACTTCAAGCCCAACATCCAGAAGTACGACGGCCGCTCCGACCCCAACATCTGGCTGTCGACCTACTACGTCGCCGTCAAGGCGGCCGGCGGCAACTTCGACCACATGGCGGCGTACTTCCCGCTGGTGATGGGTGACGCGCCATCACTTTGGCTCAACAACCTCCCGGCGGGCAGCATCACGTCTTGGGCCGACCTGTCCCAAGCCTTCACATCCAACTTCCAGGCGACCTACAATCGCCCTGGAAACGCTTTCAATCTCGGGAGGGTCACCATGAAGCCCAACGAGCGGCTCCGCGACTACACAAACATGTTCTTCGAGAACCGCAACACCTGCGTCGGTGTCAGGGACGACCAGGTCGTCGAAAGCTACAAGAAGGGTGTCAGAGATCGCAAGATCTTTGAGAAAATCCACGAGTCAGGAGCCACCACTATCGCAGCCCTCATGGACGTCGTCAACAAACTGATAGACACTGACGAGGCGCTGGTCAACCAGTTTGACCATGACGCCAAGCGCGACGCGGGCACTTCCGGCACTGCCGGAGATTTGAGCTCCAAACTTCGCAAGCGACCTTCAGAGGTGCTTGCGGCGGAGGCACGTCGACCTTCGACATTCAACATCGACGAGTTCAATGCAGCGCTCGACAGCCCCTGCGTGTTCCACGAGAGGGCCACCCACACAGTCCGCGAGTGCTCGCAGTTCAAGAGGGCGTTCCGTACCCCTGAAGACCCCAAGCGACCTAGACGTGACGGCGACCAATCCTCTTCACGTCGCTACAACAATAAGGGCCGTGACGACCGACGCGGTCGTGGCGACGACGGCCGCTGTGATGACCGGCGTCGTGACGAGCAGCAGCCGGAGGACCGCCGCGATGAGCGCGACCTACCTCCTTCATCGGCGATGGGCAACCCCAACGACCCCTTCCAGCAGGCCAAGAGGTCGATCAACATGATCGTCGGTGGTCTCAAGTCCAGCGTGAGCAGAAGGCAATATCGCAAGGACAAGCGCGAGACCCACCTCATCCACACCAAGCCGTCGCAGCCCCTGCGTTGGTCGGAGCAGCCAATCACGTTCTCCAGGGCTGATCACTGGGTCCACATCCCAGATCCAGGGTCCTACCCACTTGTCGTCGAGCCCATAGTGGAGGGCACCCTGCTCCCTTAGACCCTAATCAACGGAGGAAGCGGGCTCAACATCATCTTCGTTGAGACCTTGAAGAAGGTGGACTTCGACTTCAAGAGGTTGACAGCGTGCGACGAGCCTTTCTTCGGCATCGTCCCTGGCAAGGCGGCCTACCCCATGGGTCGGGTCTCCCTCCATGTGACCTTCGGCACGGAGGACAACTTCCGCATGGAGTACCTCAGCTTCGAGGTCGCTGACTTCAAGTCCTCCTACCACGCCATTCTAGGTCGCCCCATGCTGGCCAGGTTTTTGGTCTTCCCGCACTATACTTACCTGGTGCTGAAGATGCCGGCCCCCAACGGGGTCCTCTCCATCTACGGCGACCTCATAGTCTCGTTCAAGTGCGACAATGAGGCCCTTGACATCGCCACCACGAACACCTGCGTCGACGCCTCTGCCGTCATGATCACCGAGGCTGCGAAGGTCACTCCGAGCGACCTGACCATCCCGGAGCAGAAGCGCACCGACACCACCCTCGATGCCACGCCGTCGACAAAGAAGGTCTGCCTCGACCTAGTCGACCCAGAGAAGACGGTGGTCATCGGCGACAACCTCAGAGAGAAATAGGAACTCACGCTCACCAGTTTCCTCCGGGACAACACGGACATATTCGCATGGACCCCATCGGATATGCCGGGTGTTCCAAGGGAGCTGGCTGAGCACTCCTTGGATGTAAGCAAGACGGCCAAGCCTGTCAAGCAGAAGCTGCGCCGCTTTGCGAAGGATCGCAAGGTGGTCATTAGGGTAGAAATAATAAAGCTCCTAGCTGCTGGATTCATCCGTGAATGTAAAAATCCGGTTTGGCTCGCCAACCCGGTGCTTGTACCCAAGAAAACCGGACAATGGAGAATGTGTATCGACTACACCAATCTCAACAGGCACTGCCCTAAAGACCCCTTTCCTCTTCCGCGCATCGACCAGGTCGTTGACTCCACAGCCGGAAGCGTCCTGCTATGCTTCCTCGACTGCTACTCAGGGTATCATCAGATAGCCCTGAAGGTCTCTGACCAAGACAAAACGGCGTTCATAACGCCGCACGGCATCTACTGCTACACGGCCATGACGTTCAGCCTCAAGAATGCTGGAGCGACCTACCAGAAGGCCATCCAGAAGTGCTTGGAGTCCCAGATTGGTGACAACGTCGAAGCCTACGTCGATGACGTAGTTGTCAAGAGCACGGTGGAGGACAATCTCATCTCCGACCTCGCCCAGACCTTCGCCAACCTCCGCTACCGCTAGAAGCTCAACCCGGAGAAGTGCGTCTTTGGTGTTCCATCTGGCAAGCTCCTAGGTTTCATGGTCAGCCACGGGGGCATCGAGGCGAACCCCACCAAGGTCGACGCCATCCGCAGGATGAAGAGACCTACCGGGAAGAAAGACGTCATGAAGCTCACTGGCATGATGGCAGCTCTAGGTCGCTTCATCAGCAAGCTCGGGGAGAAAGGCCTGCCCTTCTTCAAGCTGCTGAAAAAGTCAGACAAGTTCGTGTGGACGGACGAGGCTGACCAGGTGCTATGTTGACGGTGTATATGTGTATCCAATTTCATTTGGACTTGCAAGCGGACAAGTCTTCCGTCGTAGCCAAGGGACCCTTCTTCCCTCAAGTGTGAACCCAAGGTATCGAATCCGTGGAACAAATGTGTGATGCAAGAACCTATCTATTAAAGCCGAGAACACTTATATCTTCAAAGGGAATGCTTTTGCATCTAATCTAAAGAACATCGAAAGAAACGAATCTAATCTATGAAAACCGGAGGTAGCAAGAGATAGAGAGGGATAGGTAAAACCAATCTAGAGAGATTGGATCAAGCTTTTGTTGAAGTTCCAAACAAAGAAGAAATAGCCAAGTTGAATCTCATAGAAAGCATCTTTAAATCACGGTTTCCCATCCAACTCCGAAGACGCCCACCTTTTGGAGCCACCGTTCTGTCACAATGCACTCCTATTCGTGCGGGTTAGCCTAGGGTGAGTCCAATGGACAAGTTGAAATCTCTTGGAAGGTCAGGCATGCACCTCTAGCCACCACGGCTACAAGAACACCCTCTATGATCTATCTCGAGAATAGATCTTAAAGTAAGAAAAGCCAATTGAAATCAAAGTCGTAGAAGAAACACTCGATCGCTAGAAATCGGATTACAACTTGATAATTCAACATAGTACATGATACATGAACAAGATCACCACCGGGATCCTACCTTGATCTTGCTTCTAGCTCCTGGAACTCCGACGTGGTCTTCCTTGCAAGGTTCCCACGTCGGCTAGGGAAACCCTAGACAACTAGCTCGACCCTCTCCTCTTCGGAATGGTGTCCCTCTCTTCTCTGCTCCTCGGCGGCGAATGACGAATGAGTTTATGCGTGGCTCTCGGCCAGGGGGCTATAAATAGTCTGAGAGGCGTCTAGGTCAAAGGGGGCAGCGAATGGGGCCCGAAATGGGCTGGGCCGGCCGGCCTGGGCCCATTTCGGCCCATCTCGCGGCCTCCTTTGCTGGTGATGCTTCCCGAGTCTTCTAGAGTATTCTCCCTTCTGCATGTGGGTCCTTGACGTCAGTTTCTCCGCGGTTTAGATGATGCTCCTTGTCTCGCAAGATTCAACATTTTCTGTTCAGGTCCTCGGAGTTTTCTGTCTTCACGGGTTGGTCCTTGGGCTTCTTGGAGTCATGTTCACTTCATTGCTTAACTTGTGTCGGGCTTCAAGGTCTTGTCACGAGGTGCTTGATGTACTTTACCCAGAAGTCTTGCTTTCAACGCTAAATTCCTGCATAAACATCAAACTCTAAAACCGACATGCACGAATGAACTTGTTATATCCAGGGGGTTAGTACCAATGGATAAGATATAAAATACATGCCAACACCGAAGGTAAACTCATGGCTAGGTTGACGGAAATTCACCGTCAACATCTCCCCCATGCTTAAACCTTGCTCGTCCTCGAGTAAGCCTTCGATGGATATCATCGTTGCCCTTCATTGCTTAAACCCTGCACTTGATCATACATGAGAAAACATAATGCTCTCAAAAGTTTAGTTCGTTAAAGTTCCATAATGTACTAGCCTTCATCCCTATGGAGGGTGGATATTAATTAAGCTCATCCCACAAGTATTAAACATGCTCCCAAAATTCAAATGGATCTCAGAAATTTTGAAATAAAGAACGAGATGAAAAAGAGCTAAACCAAGTTCAAAAATTTAAACCACCTTGCATCTTGCTCATGAACTCTCATCTTATCTTGTCTCTCAAGCCTATTTATTCTACTCCTTTCCCTCTCATAACATACATATATGTGGCAGGCTTTATATGGAGCTTTTTGGGAAAGTTTAGTCCTACCAAGATATAATAAATGAGATGTTGTCAAAACAAGACAAGCTTCTCATGGTCTTACCGAGACTCGTCAAAAAGGTCATTTGAAAATAATGTTATATCAAGGAGGAGGAGAGAAAAATACACACACTTTGAGATAGGTGGACATGTGCAAATGTCAAAGAGTGATCCCGAGGCACAAAGGAAGTCCTCGTTATCGGATTGCATATGGTTGGAAAGATGAGTTTTGGATCTTAAATCTTGAAACTTTTGAAATTCCTAACGCACTTTAGAGAACTGGGGAGTTCACTTTATTTTATTTTTATACATACTCATATATTTTTTCTCTTCTTTTCTCATACATATATTTTTTTCTTTATACTCATTTTTTTCTTTTCTTTCTCCCCCCTTTTTTTATTTGCTCCCCTTGAACTCTAAATTACATTGTACCTACCTCCTCCCCCATGCTTAGACGTTTGCTCGTCCTCGGGCAAAGAGGTGATAGAGATAAGGTAGGTACTAGAAATATTTTTCCTTTGGAGAGATACTTGAAATCTTCAATCTTGGCACCATCTTGCGATCTTCCTCGAATTGACGATCCATACTCAATGATAGGTTGTGGTCAAGGAGGTAAACACAAAAGATGATATTTTTGGTTTTAAGGGTGGATATCCGGTGAGGTTTGTGAAATCTCCGATGCGGGGATACACAATGCACGGATAGAAAGGCTAGCAATAAGATAGATACGCAAAAACGGAATGACCAGCTTCTTAGTCTCGGGCCAGAGAAATCAAGGCCTGAAATAACTCACCCAAAAATAAATCTTGTATACTAAGTTTTTGCACTTAAATATATATATGGCTCTGGATAGGTAGAGCAACATGCAAGAGGTATTTATGACAAGGTTAGCATTACTTTTAAGAACAAAAATAAATCATCTTTAATCCATCTAAAACTTGAGAGCACATAAAACACTATGGGTCTTTATTTTTATCATAACCTCCGCTAAAGATTAAGCTAGCATTTAGATAATTTCAGATTTGTATTTTAAGAGAGCATTAGCTTAATCATGCATAAAACAAGTACAAAGATAAACAAAGCGGCAACTATCATCATATATCAACATGGCACAAACTTTGTATCTTTGCCAAAGGTAAAAACAAGGTAGTGATTTTATTCATGATGAAAATAAACACTAACACACATGCTGAAAATTAAATAAAAACTGAAAACACTACGCATACATAGGCGCATATAAGCTGAAAATAATGGAAAAGGAAAGATTAAACTAAAGCTCCTCCTCTCTCTAATCTTCCGCCGGTGGTTGATATTGATAATCTTGATTGTTGTACCCTTGCTCATAATAGGATTGCACCGCCCCTCCTATGAATTGTCCCGGCGGTGCTAAGTGAAGGCGTCCAAGCTCATAAGTGATGTTTGCATTTCCTTCACCCATTTGGTTTGCATTGGTTTGGATGGCTGCGATATTTTACATGTTTCTTGCAGTGTACCCTCCAATGATGGCCACACTTTGTTGTGGTTGAGGAAGGTGTGCATATGGCTCCGCAAAGGCTACGTTGGGTACCGCAAAATTTGGTGGGGGCATGGCTGCACCACTCCCCCATGCTTGCATTGGTATACCACCGTAGTAACTTGGCGGCGCCGGGATTCCTCCAAATGGTGGCACATAATTTTGTTGCGCACCTCCTTCTTGGGCTGCGGAAGAACCTTCTTCTATTACCTTCCTCTCTTGTTCTTCTTTGCCGGCACAAGAAGTCCTTCCTCTAACCAATCTTCTTTCCCCTCAAGAAAAAGCCTTAATCTTGCATCAGGTAGGGGCAAATTTACTTTGGCCACTTTGAAGCCTCCTCTCTCATCTCCACTTATGTATTTGCCTTGCTTCATATAACCAAATCCTAGGGAAGTCCCGACTAGGAGATGCTCCGGGTTTCTTGGAATTCCCGGTCTCAAAGAGATAGCCAACATGGAGAGATAACACCCCGAACCAATATCTCCCGAACCCGATGTTGCTTCACAACACCACCGGTTGATCATAAGGTGAGTGGGGTCGATTGGCTGCCTAGCAATCAAGGCCGAGTAAAGCTAATTCACTTCCATGTCAGTTATCTTGGTCTCTCTCATTCTCCCCAAAATCCTCTTGCACATCCATGAGTGAAACACTTGGATGATGGGGTTCCGGATACTATTTCTTTGCCGGTGAGCTTCTCCCGTGATCATACTCCAAAAACCTTCCAATGTGCCTCCATGCACATCTACTTGCTCCGGGGCTCCCTTTTGAAAACCAAGTAACTCCCTAATATACTCATAGGGAACCACTTGTTCAACTCCCTCCAAACGGAATGAGAGACTCGGCACTCCTTCATCAAGGATAGGCGCCATGGTCATGAGGATTTCCAAGGCGAATTCCTTGTGGGTGTTTGCCGACACTCCGTTGGAGAATTGCACCCAACCTAGGTGTCCCAACATGTAGTAAATATCCGTATGAAAACCCAGCACTTGGAGAGCTTGATCGTCGAAGTCGACGTTTGCCACAAGCCTCTTCTCAAGGCGAGTGAGCTTCTCTTCCTCCTCCTCCATCTTGATAATAAACCCATACTTAGAATACCGCGGAGTGTATGGAGGTGGAGCGGATGATCGTGTCGAGCGACGAGGTTGGACGGGCGGCTCCTCCGTACGTCCTTCAGGTTCGGTGAACCTCATAGACGAGCTTCGTGTGGCCCTCATGCCACCGAGGAGAAGAGTGTCATTCCTCCTCGGCGGTGCCGTGTCCTCCTCCATGCTCCGAGGAGACTCGAAAACCGAGTGCCTCCTCGAAGAGGTTGTCGATGATGGCTTGGACGACGATGATCCCTTCTTCTTGGTGAAAAGACTTGTAGTTTTCTTCCACATGGTTGCTGCACTCTCCCTCACGAATATTTATCCGGGGTTTTCAACCGGTAACAAGGCACACAAATATTATTTGGAGTATGGACTTTGAGTGGTATTAGGGTGGATTTGGAAGAAACAAAACTCGAAGTGGAAGGCTAAGTCTAAGGTGGTTCTGGACTATGAGCTCAAGCACACGAACAAGGAACTGGATGAATGACTTACCTGCCGAAGGAGAGCACCAGGGGGCTTTAAAAGGGGAAGGTCGGCCGGCCTGGGCCAACCGGCCTGGGGGCCTCGCTGCTCCACTTGGCTCGGTTTTTCTCCAGTGCACTCATGCTTGCTTTGTTGCTTTGTGACCGCGTGCTCCACGAGGTTTTTCTCCACTTGGCGAATGACGAATGAGTTTATGCGTGGCTCTCGGCCAGGGGGCTATAAATAGTCTGAGAGGCGTCTAGGTCAAAGGGGCAGCGAATGGGGCCCGAAATGGGCTAGGCCGGCCGGCCTGGGCCCATTTCGGCCCATCTCGCGGCCTCCTTTGTTGGTGATGCTTCCCGAGTCTTCTAGAGTATTCTCCCTTCTGCATGTGGGCCCTTGACGTCAGTTTCTCCGCGGTTTAGATGAAGCTCCTTGTCCCGCAAGATTCAGCATTTTCTGTTAAGGTCCTCGGAGTTTTCTGTCTTCACGGGTTGGTCCTTGGGCTTCTTGGAGTCATGTTCACTTCATTGCTTGACTTGTGCCGGGCTTCAAGGTCTTGTCACGGGGTGTTTGATAAACTTTACCCAGAAGTCTTGCTTTCAACGCTAAATTCCTGCATAAACATCAAACTCCAAAACCGACATGCACGAATGAACTTGTTATATCCAGGGGGTTAGTACCAATGGATAAGATATAAAATACATGCTAACACCGAAGGTAAAATCATGGCTAGGTTGACGGAAATTCACCGTCAACACGCTAGAAGAGCTGAAGACCTTCCTTACAATGCCCCCAGTCATGGTGCCCCCGGTGCCGAAAGAGACCTTGCTACTCTACATCTCCGCATCTACTCAGGTGGTCAGCGCGGTCCTGGTGGCGGAACGACCTGAGGAAGGCCAACCCTACCCCGTCCAGCGACCTGTCTACTACATCAGCGAGGTCCTCTCTGATAGCAAGATCAGATACTCGCAACCTCAGAAGATGCTGTACGCCCTCCTCGTCACCTCGCGCAAGCTCTGGCACTACTTCCAGTCGCACAAAATCAAGGTCATCTCAAGCTTCCCCCTGGGAGAGATCCTACGCAGCCGCGACACCACAAGACGCATCGTCAAGTGGTCGGTCAAGCTAGGAGAGTTCGAACTTGAGTTCTGTCCGCGACAGGCCATCCAGTCCCAGATCCTCGCGGACTTCGTCTCTGAATGGACCGAGACTCAGCAACCCCCACCAACGGAGAAGCCGGAGCATTGGAAGATGTATTTTGATGGTTCCCTGAACCTCGAAGGAGCGGGTGCAGGCGTACTCTTCATCCCCCCAAGGCGATCACCTGAAGTACGTCCTGCAGATCCACTACAAGGCGTCCAACAACGGCGTCGAGTACGAGGCCCTGATTCACGGATTGCGCATCGCCGTTTCCCTGGGGATCAAGCGGCTCATTGCCTACGGCGATTCCAAGGTCATCATCGACCAGGTCAACAAGACGTGCGACATCAAGAAGGACACGATGGACGCCTACTGCGCCGAGGTCCGGAAGCTTAAGGCCCACTTCGAGGGTCTGGAATTCCACCACGTCTGTCGCGACAACAATGTGGCGGCCGACGTTCTCTCCAAGTTGGGGTCTAAGCACGCGCTGGTCCCAGCCGACGTGTTTGTCCAGGACCTACGCAAGCCGTCGATCAAGCTCCTCAGCGACCCAGAGACGTCGCCTGGCGACGCACCCTCACAAGGTGGCCGCGACGTCCTCATGACAGAGGCCGAAGATGATTGGCGCCTTGACTTCATCGCCTATATCCTGGAACACCGAGTCCCTGAGGACAAGGTCAAACGAGAGAAAATCGTCAGGCGCAGCGCCAACTACGTTGTCATCGGTACAGAGCTCTATCGGAGGTCCGCTTCCAATGGTGTGCTGATGAAGTGCATCCTAAGGTCTGAAGGTCTCAGGCTCTTGCAGGAAATCCACGGCGGAGAATGCGGCAACCACGCAGCATCAGCTAATCTGGTGGGAAAGGCCTTCAGGTCAGGATTCTACTGGCCCACCGCTTTGGCCGACGCTCAGGACCTAGTCCGGCGATGCAAAGGGTGCCAATTCTTCACCAAGCAACAGCACGTCCCAGCACAAGCCCTGAGGACAATCCCTCCATCCTGGCCCTTCACCATATGGGGCCTGGACTCAGTAGGACCCTTGAGAACGGCCCCTGGCAGCTACAAGTACATCCTCATGGTGGTGGACAAATTCACCAAGTGGATCGAGGTTCGGGCCGTTGCCAGCGTTACGTCGAAGGAGGCGGCAAAGTTCATTGAGGATATCACCCACCGCTTCGGGGTCCCAAACAGGATCGTTACCGACCTAGGTTCGGCCTTCACAGGATCTGACTTTTGGGACTTCTGCCAAGATAACCTCATCGACGTCTATTACGCCTCGGTGGCGCACCCACGCTGCAACGGCCAGGTCGAACACGCAAATGGCATGGTGCTTCAAGGCATCGAGGACCGCATCTTCGACGATGCTTCCCAATACACCACTAGGTGGCTAGCAGAGCTCCCGCACGTGATCTGGGGTCTCCGAACCCAGGTCAGCTCAGCTACAGGATACTCGCCTTTTTTCCTGGTCTATGGGTCGGAGGCTGTCCTCCCAACCAACCTCGCCTTCGGTGCTCCCCGCATTCAGCACTACGAAGAGGGCGCGGCAGAAGAGACGCGCAAAGTCGACCTCGACAGCATTAAGGAACACCGCGTAGCCGCGCTGATGCGGCACACCCGCCATGAGCAGCAAATACGTCGCTACCACGACCGCAACGTGCGTGAGCGATCCTTCAATGTGGGCGACCTAGTCTTGCGGCCCATCCAAGACACTAAGGGAATGCACAAGCTCTCTGCACCTTGGGAAGGCCCCTTCATCGTAATGGAAGTCATCGGGCCAGCGACCTACAGCCTCCAGTGGACCGACGGCCAGGGCGTCCCGAACGTCTGGAACATCTAGCACCTGCGTCGCTTCTATCCTTAGAAGATGTGGACCGAAATAAAAGCTATGTACTCTCCCCTCTTGTAAATTTCTAGTTAATAAAAGTGTGATTCCCTCTCGGCAGTCCTTCTGTCGACCTGCATTTGGGTCTCCCTTTACTTTTTGTTCTGTCTACCCTTCCCCCTCGAAACGCTTGGGGGCTTGGTTTAAGTCAGGCCCGAAGCGCTCGGGGGCTTGGCTTCACCAACCTAAGGGTCTCGCGACCTGAAGTGGTTTCTTATGTTTTATGTTTGTACGCATTCCCCACCTGTTTAGCCCTTACTCTCTTTATGAATGTTCCTAAGTTGCTTGATTGTGAGACCTAGGGTCCAAGACCCCCGTCCGCGCGCCGGCTGTACCTAAGCCTCCACGCTGAGCCGTACAGTCGGTAAGCCGTTCCTCCACTGAGTTGGGTTAGCGGAGGGCACACTTCGCAATCCGGTTATTTTTGAGCTCACATAACGACTGTTTTTGCTATTCGAGTGGAACACGCGCTTTACTTAACCTGCAAGTTTTTATTATGGCAAAATACTTTTTACATCAACAGGCTCTTGGCCTAAGCCTGCATCTACAGATTGATACAACTCAAATTCTAATTTCAGAGGTCGAACTTCTTCACGACCTCCTCCGCGGCAGCCTGGACGTCTTCGCGGTCGACCAGCTCCGACAGGTCGACGTCCTCCGCGACCTTCTGCAGGTCGAAGGATGGCTCGTGGTACTTCACCGCGGCCAACACCGCGGCCACGGCGAGCTTGCTGGTGTCCAGCAGGAAGGCCTTCATCCGGCCATCTGCCTCATCGAGACGATCCAACAGCTCCTTTGGCTCCGCCCCCTCCTCCTGAGGAACGTAGGCGTCCATCAGGTACTGGGCGGCCTCCTTGAGGTCGGCGAACTGCTTCTCCAGACCTGCGCAAACAAGAGGTGGATCGCTTACACCCTCCGCCCAACAACGACGAAGGCCTACAGGAGATAAGATCACTCACCTCGTTGGACCTCCGCAGTCCTCTCCTTGAGGACCGTCACCTGGTCCTTGACCTCCGCGAGCTCCTTCTTGAGGGCACTGTCGTACGGACATCCCCGGGCCCACTACTCAGGTGGGTACTGGGACCGACTACTCCGTGGGCCCCTGGGCCTACTCGACTTGGGCTACACGGCACCTAATGGCGTGGAGCGCAAGGCATACAGAGGACTAGTACTCGGTTAGGAAGCTAGACATGTCCGGATCCATGTAGATTACTCCTAGCTGTACACGACTAGTATTCCTCTGGCAAACCGACTTGTAACCCTACCTCTCGGACTATATAAGGCGAGGCAGGGACCCCTATTCATCTATCCGCATCATCTTGTAAACACACCCAATCAATCCAGAGCTACGCAGCATACAGGACGTAGGGTATTACGCACCTCGCGGCCCGAACCTGTCTAAATTGTGTGCCACGTGTCTCTCCTTCAAGTTACCGATCTCGGCGAGGCCACATTCATCTACCTCGGGTACTCCCCTTGGTAGGTTGCCGGTCTAAAACACCAACAGCTGGCGTGCCAGGTAGGGGATCTCGCCGAAGATCACATGGCGAACTCGACAGCTTCAATCATCATCAAGCCAACCACCGCTTTCAATCGCGGCGACACCTTCGTCTTCGGCTCCTGGGTCTTCACCGCTGACGGCGCTGGATCGTTCCGGTAGAGGGACCTTCTTCGAGGTCCTCGTGATTTTTTGGAGGTTGCCTGACTTAGGTCAGGTCGGCGGCTCTTCAGAGGACGGCGCCTTGTCTTCACCTCGACCCCCTGGACCTATGTTCCAGGAGCTTGATACTTGACGTCGTGCACGTTGGAGGAGTTTATTTATTTTTTAGATCCCCGTGCACCCTACACGACCTTGACGATGCCACGACTTCGCCTAGTCTCGACATGACCTCGCCTCAGCCACTACACCTACACGTCGATCGGGGCTTGAGAGACATGGGTACCCATGGGTCCCCACCGACCAGGGTCCCAGAGGTCCCTGTCAAGTGGACCCGACCTGCCAGAAGCCCCGCCGACCTGCAAGTGGGCCCGGAGACCTTATCCATAACCCCAGCGACCTTGGAAGACTCCAGAAGACCTTATCCAGATCCCGGAGGATCCGCCGGGCTTGTGGCGCAAGACACGCTGCTAGGTCGCGGCTCGGCGCCGCCTGTAGGTCTGCAGATCGCGGGATTCACCCTGTAATCACGAAGGATGACCTTCCTATTTTGTAACTGACCCGGATGAGAGTCCACCGACCTTGAATGGAAGCCCTAGCCCGTTGACCATATAAGGCGGCCTAGAGTTACATTCGAGGGGACTTCCCTTCCACGCATAATTCCACCCCATACTGGACGTAGGGTTTTACTCTCCGGAGGTCTGAACCAGTCTAAACCCTTGTGTCTATCACCATTCTCGCCGTGTTCCGAGTTCCATCCGTGAACTACCACCTACGCTCTTAGTTCTTGATCCCCTCCAATTAACCTACAACCGCTTGGGTCGCCCCCTTGCGGATCTGTGCAGGTCTCACCCCCTGACACCGAAGGGCCCCTTCGGAGGACTATTCCTTCTTCCTTCACTACTGCTATCTCTACTTCTACTAACCCTTCTACTTCTTCTACTACTACTACAAAGCAGAAGGTAAATAGGCAACAGAATAGTAAGTTACTACTTCGAAGCTCTCTCCTCATTCATTGCTTCTCCCATCAATTACAATGACCCTCCTATACATATAGGGATGGGTAGCTGGCAATTTCCACCCAAGTCCCTATTGGTTATTTTCTTCTGAGCCCCTGACGGATACAATATTTACAAAAAGCCCCTCGAGCTCATACAAAGGCCCACTAACCCTTACATGAGCTGGGCCACTCACCAAACTGTTGGTGTAAATTGGGACCGAAGGGGGCACCAACACCACAGTACTCTTCTCCTCCGAATGGGCAAAGAACCGAAGGGCCCCTTCGGAGGACTATTCCTTCTTCCTTCACTATTGCTATCTCTACTTCTACTAACCCTTCTACTTCTACTACTACTACTACTACAAAGCAGAAGGTAAATAGGCAACAGAATAGTGAGTTACTACTTCGGAGCTCTCTCCTCATTCATTGCTTCTCCCATCAATTACAATGACCCTCCTATATATATAGGGATGGGTAGCTGGCAATTTTCCCCCAAGTCCCTATTGGTTATTTTCTTCCGAGCCCCTGACGGATGCAATATTTACAAGAAGTCCCTCGAGCTCATACAAAGGCCCACTAACCCTTACATGGGCTGAGCCACTCCACCAACAGGACCCCCGCTCCCCTTGCCACCGGCTAGGAGGCCGGGGACGAGGGAGAACGGGGGCCGGAGGCGGGCGGCAGTGGTGGCGCAAGCCCTGGCGGCGGCGGCTTTTCCACCCATGTCGCCCCTCGGGGGCGACGCGGGGGACGGGCGTCCGCAGGGAAATGATTCTTGAGACTTGGATCCGTGTCTTTCTATGGTTTATGCTAATTTCACATTTATAGTATCTTTTAAGCATGACTTTGAACGAATATAGTTTAATATAATCCGGCTGTATCTATTTTGGATAGCTAGCGCTGTGCTATTACTAATTGTTTTCTATCACTAGTGGAAAATCCACCTTTAATCACCGAAGATCAACCGGACTAATCATCCGAGATTAAAACCCTTTGGGCAACCACAATGTATATGGATCAAGTGGTCCAAATAGATGGGGTCCATATCAAGTGAGATTTTGCTATGGAATTTGCACAATGCTTGATGTCTTGATGGGATATACCTCCGTCCCTATTTAACTGTGTCCCCTAATTATTGTCGTTTCCTAGCGTAGTAGGCCGTAGCTGACTGCACTAAGGACATGTGCAACCCGTCAGTTTGCCCCATCTGTGTACGGCACTTTTACAGTCCCCCCCCCCGCCTGCCCAACGATGGCCTCCGCGTCGCCTCGCCAGACAACGCCTCCGTCCTATTCCCTAATGCCAAGCAGACGCGCGACAGAGGGTTGTGTAGAGCCATCTTCTCCAAGCGACCGCCGTCTGGATCCCGCACACCCTCGCCTGGCTAAAATCCTCCATCGGTCGCCTGTTCTTCACGCCAAATCCACAATAGCGGTGGGAGAGAGCAGAGCGAGGAGGATGACAATAAATTGCGACGACAGAGATGCACCGTTGGCGACGACGACTGGGATCTTGTGCAGGAGGGATGAGCTCGTGTCGTACCTGCTTTCCGCGGCGAGTAGGCCACTGGCGTGGGGCCATTGGCGGCAGCAGAAGGCGGAGGCGGCCAAATTGACCCCGCTACGGTACACCACTGCCGGTCGGCCGGCCTTGAGAGAGGGAGAGAAGCGCCGATGGGGAGGAGGGGCCGCAGATCCGCTGCTACCCCACCTCTGCTCAGAGCTCCGCCACACACAGCAGCGCGAGCAACGAGCTCCGCTAGTAGGGGAGGAGGGGGAATCTCCCCCAGCCTTGCGTCGCCGCTCTTGTGTTCTTGTCAGGGAGCTTGCCCACTCAAGTGTTGTGCCGCTGCCCGGCGGGGGTGAGAGGGAGTTCGCACGCCGCGCACCTACGGGGGAGCTTGCACGCTGCACGCCTGGGGGGAGGGGGGCCTGTGGCACTGCTCCTGTCCTCCCTCGTGGCCTTCCCTCTCTTCTTCTACTCCCTCCCCTTTCTCTCTCTAATTCCCTCTCCACGACGTCAAGCTATAAGGAAGGGAGAGGATAATGTGTGTGGAGTCGGTGGAGAAAGCTACATGCCTTGATATTTTCCTTCCATGCGTGGACAGGAAAAAGCTACGTAGCTTCCGGAGCAAAACAGTTCTATCCTACATTAGTACTACACAAAGAAATTAGGTTCAAAGCATTGTAACTATATATGATATAATTATTATATTAATGATTTCTAAAAATTATTGTAATCATGTTTTTATTATTATGCTTGGTAATATTCTATCAAATAGCCACACAATGATATACACAAATAAATTTGTAGTTGATTTTGAGCTACATTCAAAGCATTAAACAGCTTACTCCCTCCAGTTGAGTATTAGAAGTCGTTTAGGACAGCGACACGGTCATCAAAGCACAACTTTGACTTCACTTTTCTATAAAAATATTTATTGAAAATTTATATATGTATATTTTTATGAAAGTAATTTTCAAGACAAATCTATTTATATGATTTTCACATTTCCAAACTCAACGACTTACAAATTATTCATGATTTATATTCCCAATGTTTGACTCAAATCATGTCCAAAACGACTTTATACTAAACCGGAGGGAGTACAAGCGGACGCTCTGTCTGTGGGTTGTATGTGTTGTCTTTATATCTGATAAATTTGAGATTTTGTAGACTACCCGTTGTCTGTGGGTTGTACATGCCCTAATGCACCGTGTGCTTGGCTCTCGGCCTCCGCCTCATCACACCACCACACAGGGTCCAAAAATATTGCATTTATGGAGTAGGAGGTGTCAGTCTTTTGGCACTTTGCATTGGTTACCGGTTTATTTATCTGGCGACTATTAATTAGATACGGAGGGAGTACGTCATTAGAGAGAAGAGAGAGCTAATATTTTTTTGAGAGAGAAGAGAGAGTTAATATTTTATTTCATAACAGCGGCTACAATGTATTTGACAAAACAGTCCAAATAGATGGGACCTAAACTGATAGTCCATAGCTATAGAAAAAGTCACAATGATAAGCATTAAAAGTGGGTTCTGCTAGAGGTTAAAAATAGCTATATAAAATATCAAAACATCAACATTTTGGCTTGCAAAGGTTGACTAGTTGCCAACAACACTATTTGTTTGATAATGTACTATACATATATGGTACTTTATGTCTTATAGGCTACCCACAGTACTATGGTTAGCTTCAGATGGTTGAGTGAAATATTATATTGCTTATGGATTGTTTTCCATCCTATTAAGCACATACTCCTATGGGTAGCTGAACCTATAGGCTACTATATAAACCATTTGCACATAAATATTTTATACGCTATATATGGAGTGCTTTTGAGTAACATTGTGGTCACCCTAAATAGAGAGCCTCGGGTGCCCTATGGGAATATGTAGGTTTGCTGAGTGCCAGAAACACTCGACAAAGCCCCAATTATACTTGGCCAACACCACAGGATAACAAGGTAATGGAAAAGAACTCTTTACCGAGTGTTTTCTGTCGGGCATTCGGTAAGCACTTTGTCGAGTGTTAGCATGACTCTCAGCAAAAAAGCAAGGGGATAGTGACGGCCAGCTTTGTCGAGTGCCACACGAAAAACACTTGACAAAGATTCAATCTTTGCCGAGTGTAAGGGAAAAACACTTGGTAAAGGTTGAACCTTTGCCGAGTATAATGGCAAAAACACACTTGGCAAAGCGTTAACACTCAACAAAGGTTCAACTAAAAATCACAGAACTAGTTTCTTTGCCGAGTGTCTCTGCAAAAACACTCGGCAAAGGACCTCTTTACTAAATTTGTTCCAATGTACTTTGAAAATATATTGTTAAAATTCACTCAACAATGCATACTTAATGGTTCTAGGAATATTATTCTATTATTCCATGAAGTTATAGTTCAATTTCAATTTATATAAATTAAAATTCTATAATTGCAGTTAATAAATTTAAATTATCAAACAGATCTGAAAAATTACCAAAATTGAACGGGCAACAATCTATTTTGTTTATTGTCTATAGAAATAATTTTGTTGTAAAACCCAATACGACCATCACTTTGACTCCAAATCTAACGGAATCTTTCTCACTTTGACTCCAAATCTAACCGAATCTTTCTCAAATCTTTGATTCTTCTTCGGAGATGCTTCGGTTTGTAAGCATCTTACATGACGAACTATGCAAAAACTTCTCAATTATTTACCACAATCTGCACGTATGATATCATAAGATCTTGACAAATCTCATGATTTTCAGACTTCATTTGGATTTTATAGAATTTAAAAATAATTCAGCCACACATTCATGTTTCGGGAACAAAATGTTCACAATTTCCTTTCATTTTAGGTATAAGGCCTTACACTGAACTCAAATCATTTTCGATTCAAATTTGACTTATATGAGAAAATACCTTTAAATAAAATAAAATAATTAATATAGTAATCAAATCGATAAATATACCAAAATTTTAACATAGTGTACCACATACTGTATAAGGGGAGGAGAAAAAATTTGGAAAGCAGAAAAGAAAATAATTAGTGTTTTGCCGAGTGCGTGTATAAAACACTAGGCAAAGATGCATTTTTGTCGGAGTGCAACCAAAAACACTCGAGGGCACTCACCAAGCGTCTAACAGGTGTCGCTCACAGGACCGGTCACGTGTCCTTGTTTGGTCAAGTGTGAAATGTTTGTCGAGTGTTTTGCAGTAATTTATTGAGTGTGTTTGTCGAGTATTTTTTTATTCATCAACTATGTTGCTGGTGATTTGTCGAGTGCGCGATCAAATACACTTGCAGAATGTTCAGACACTTCTGGTAGTGGTGGTCATGTGGTTGGTGTCTTATCTCATCTTCCAGCATGTGCCTCTAACCAAAAACAAAATAAAAAATGGGCTTCGCGGGTTCATACTTGGGAATGTATGCTGGTTTTGACCTTGGAGCAGCTTGGAAATTCAAATGGGCTGAATTTCCTGGCCCATTTGATTCTGTGTCGGGATGTGCTGAAATGGAGAGATTCACTAAATTTGGTTGGAATGCTGATTCTGCTTACATCTACGACAATCATAATGCAAGGGTACAAAGATAAGTGTACATTTTTTCCTCAAAACCCAAAAGTAGCTTGCCGAACTTAACGTCAAAATTTGATATAACGAAATGAAATCCCAAGAAACACTAGCTTGCTTTTGTCGAAATTTTTGCGGACAACACAATCCTACTCTCATGGTGTTCTTGGGCTCGCTTGTCGCCTTGCTGTGACCGAGTTGGTGGTGGAATTGCAGTGAAAGAGTCGTGCCCTGTGTGCGGGGAGGTTCTAGCCTCTGCATCAATCCACTGTCAAGCCCGCTTGCAGCTTCCATCTTCTACAGCTCCTTATGTTCGTGTTTCCTTCCAGTCTCTCCAAGTGATCATCTGTCCTTGGGCCTGATATGACGTGTCCTTGGTGGCTGGCCTCTACCGTGATCTGGGGAGTGTTCTTCGTTGGCACATCTGCTCCGGCATCACGCTCCTTGTTGGTGTTTCCATCATATCTAATGTCGAGTGTTGTTTCCATAGCTCCACCATTCCTCCTCGGGGTTTCCTCCCTCTGGGCGGCGTTGGATGGAGCCCGGATGTGCGATGAAAGGTGTCATCTCTAGCTACAAGAGCTTTGGCTTGCGTATCTTTCACTGCTGGTAGAGCAGCTCCAACAGCTTAGTAAAATGTTTTGCATCGATAAAAATGAAACAAATGGTGAAAATCTTCTTTCCAACGGAATCGCTATCTGCTTCCGCTCGCAATCCCGCTCGCAATCCTCTCCCCTTCGCCAGGAAAAGATGACGAGCGATTCCGCTCACAATCTCCCTCCTACAAGCGCTCCTTCCCTCCCGTCCCTGCTCTCTCCCGCCATCTTGCCCTTCCGCCTAGCGTCGCACCCTCGCGCCAAGGCTGCCATGTGAGCTCTGACCTTCAAGTTCTCCACCATTGTCGGTTTGATTTGCCACCATGGTGAGCTCCTAATTCGATTCCGCGTGCCCATAGCACCCCCTCGATCTCGTGCACCCATTTTGCTCCTCATCTTTCTTCCTCCTCCTCCGTGCAGGGCACTCACAGACGAGCTCCATCTGTCGTTGCCCTATCATCCCGAGAACCTCTGTCGTGCTGTAACCACCGCCGACCAAGGCACGGGCGGCACCGGGAGAAGGGGCAGGGGCTGGCAGCTTTAGGGGCATGGGCAGGAGCGGGCGACATCAGAGCTAGGGGCACAGATGGTGCGGTGTCACGCCGGGCAACAGGAGGAGGAACCGGCGGCGGGATGAAGAAGATAGGAGGAACTCTGCGTGGGGGGGGGGGGGACTGGAAGTAGAGGAAATGGGAGGAGAGGGAGGAAGGGTATGACAAGTGGTACCCACAAGGCAGTGTAAGTGGAGAGGAAAAGTGGAAGGAGTTGTTAGTATTTGAAGTGTGAAAAATGGGGAGTTTGTTGGAACATGTAACTCTATGGAGAGATCTTTTTTTGAAAAACCAAATACAATGTCAAATGAAGAGTCTCTTGGAGATGCTCTTATTAGTCTACATTCCGTTGGACGGCCCTCAGATGGAGGGTACCATCGGAACGGTGTAGCTACGAGGGGTGGTGTGGAGGTGTGATGACCATGGTTTAATCGGCGAGCATGTTGTTCGATGGAGGCACAAACCGGTGATCAAAAGTAGTCTTTCAGCTTGTGTCATAGATGATCCTTGAAATGTTTGTTGTGTGTTGTGTTGTCCTCTGTTCTCGGTAGTGTCCGTTGTACTTTATACTGCTGTAATTTGTGATTTGCCACATTATTTATTAAAGGGAAAACTATCTGTCACCGACGCGAGTTGGAGAAGATGACCTCGCCGACGCCGGGAATCGGAGGAGGCGGCGGCGGTACGAGGGGGCGGCGGTAGGGACTGCAGGCGGGACGGCCGGCGCCGGCTGACTAGGGTCCGCCGGCGCCGACCGGGGTGGCGGAGGGGCTGGGCGGGGGCGGCGGCCGCGGGATCCCGCGTGAGGCGTCGGGAGGAACGCGGAGGAAGAAAGGAGAAGAAGGTGGGATAGACGGATAAGGTTGAGCTGGGGATGATCTGGACCGTCCGATTTTGATCCCATGGTCAAAAAATTCGTGTGAGGGAGGCTTTTATTTCACCTAGGCGAGGGATAGACACTCCCTGTATTAATGAAAAGTTATGAACGGCCCCCTTGCACGCCGTAGCCTGTTGCAAAAAATTTTTGCGGATTGTTTATCTACAGCTTGCTCACGAAGGAACAGCTTAGCTGCAAAGCTATCGCTTTCTTGTGAGCCGGCGCCAACAGGCCGACGGCGAAATGATGGCACGCGCCCCCGCTTGCCTATAAGACGACGACCAAGCCAGAATGACAAGCTAGGTGGCCGGGCGGACAACAATCGATGGCCACATCTTCTTCCACCTTCCGCCACCGCCGGCCTCGCCTTGCCGAGCAGGGACAGCCTCCGGCGGCGCATGTCACACATAGCGATGGCAAGGGCGAGGAGGAGGAGGAAGAGACGAGGGATTGGGCGGAGCTGCCGAGGGACGCGCTGCTGGCCGTGCTCGGCAGGCTGGACCAGGCCGACGTGCTCATGGGGGTCGAGCACGTGTGCCGTCCATGGCGCCGCGCCGCCCGGGAGGAGCCTGAGCTGTGGCGCCGCTTCGACCTGCGCGGCCGCGTCGCGCTCGCCTCGCCGGCCGGCGTCCTCAAGGCCATGGCCTACGCGGCCGCGCGGCGCGGCGGCGGACGGTGCGAGGCCTTCTGGGTTGAGGGCGTCCACGACGACTCCTTCGTCTTCTTCCTCAGCTCCATGTCAGGATCCGCCGCCGGCCGGCGGCCGCCGCTCATCAGCCTAATAATCTTGTTGCTCTCAAGAAAAAATAAAAAAATAATAAATCTCGATGATGAAATGAACTGCAGGGCTCCGGCGCTGAAGAGCCTCCGTCTCATCTCCTGCAACATCTCGACACCGCATGGCCTCATCGCAGGGATACGGGAGCTCCCCATGCTCGAGGAGCTCGAGCTGTCACTCTACTCCGGCGCCGCCACGAACCTGGGCCTCTGCAACCTCGCCGGGGCCTGCACGGCCGCCGCCGAGGCGTGCCCGCTCCTAAAGCGCTTCCGGCTGAGCCGGTACCGCTTCGACTGGCGGGGGTACGGCGTCGGCGACGGCGAAGCCATGGGGATCGCCGGGATGCGTGGCCTCCGGTCGCTGCAGCTCTTTGGCAATCATGGTTTCTTTTATCGGTCGAAAATCACCGATATTTCCGAAATTTCTCATATATCCGTAGGGTCTGATAAAATTAGATATCTGCTAATTTTTTTTTGTTTTTCCTACTTTACACAGACCACTCAAATTCAGCCGCGCAATAATCTCATACTCATAATATTTTATTCTTAATTTTATCTATGAACAAGTGATGTTTAATAGTCTACGAATAGTTTCAAGTCAAATTCTACAAAAAAATTTAAAATTAATTTGATTTTTTTGAATTTGGTCCGATATTTCTGATATATCTTGCTTTTCCTCTTTATCCTTGACCCCCGATAAATTTTTATTTCCGATAATAAAAACTATGTTGGCAATAGCCTAGGCAATGCCGGCCTCGCGGCGATCCTTGGCGGCTGCGCCGGCCTCGAGTCCCTCGACATCCGCCACTGTTTCAACGTCAAGATGAAGGATGAGATGCGTGCCATGTGTGCTAGGGTGAAGACGCTGAGGCTACCGTATGACTCCATGGATGACTACGACCTCAGGTTTGGCAGCCCATGGACGAAGCCGAGACATATTGCCGCCCACAATGCTTGATGCGTATTTTATTTTGCAGTTCATATGTTGCCTGTCCGACAAGTGACGTGAACCAAAAACTCGCAAAATCATCAGAAAAAATAATACTATTTCAAGGGTGTGTAGCCTAATGGTTATAAGAGACTCGGTGGCCCTATTTGGGGAAGCTTTTGGAGCTTTTGCTTCTCCTAGAAGCTCCAAAAGCTAAAAGCTCCCCCAAACAGGGTTGCTTCTCCTACAATCCATAAGCTCCAAAAGTTCCATTTACACTACAAGCGGAGAAGCTGCTCGGGAGGAGCTTCCCGAGCTTTTGACCTCGTCTCGCACCGAGCCATCCCTATCCTCGAGCGCCACCACCCTGCGCCTGGACCTCCCTCCCCAGATGGCCGCGCTGCCACGAACTCCCTCCCGCCCCTTTCCTGGAGTAGCCAGGGGTGGACCCGCCGCAGCTCCGCCCCTCTACCGGACCCGATAGCGCTCCTCCCTCTGCGCCGGCCCGCCGCAGTCCCTGCCCTCCCCGCCGGACCGCTGCCGTTCCTCCCTCTGCTAGATCCGCCGGTGCTCCTCCCCTACACCGGCCCGCCGCTACTCCTCCCCTCCGCACCGGACCGACACCGCCCCAAGCTGACATCTCCCCGTCATCTCCTCAAGGCCTGCCCCTTTCCTTGAGGTCGTCTTCCCCACATCGACGCCAAAAAGCAGTTACCAAACAGGCCATCTTCACTTGTCCAAGAGGCACCATTTTGCAGAAGCGAGAATAGCTTTTCCAGGAATCGCTTTTGTAGAAGCTCAAGCTCCCCCAAACAGAGTCGGTATCGCCTCAGGTCCTGGGTTCCACTCTGCATTGAGTTTCTCAGAATTTAACGACGTTTGTGCTTTCAGTGATAGGAGACGTTCATGTCGAGAGGGAGGCGCGTGTGGTGACTTCGTCAATCTTTAGTATTTGCCGACCCAGTTTTCGAAGATGCTTCTAGAGATGAGTGTGTTGCGTTATGAGTGTCTCTGATGCACTATGTATTTCGAAAAAACGAGAAAAAACAATGGTTGGTTGAGTTTTTTTTTCCAATTTCAAGGATTTCTTAGTTTTTCCAACACAGATCATGAAAACTAATATAGAACAAAATTATATGATCGAACCAATACGTTGAACTCTTTTCAATTGGAGTAATGTACGGGCAGATCTCCAACTTGGTCAGGGCATCTAGATCCTCGAGCTATTGAAATGCACATTAGATTTCCAAAAGTTGTAAAATATTTCACATGAGGTCCAAATCATTGTTGCCCACATTAAGTTGTGTGCATGGCATGCTGACTATGCGTTGACGTGGACGTGAACACCACATGTGAGCTCCTCATTTTTCTCTCAATTTTATCTCTCCTCCTCACACTACTACAGAATTTTTTATCACAAACAGCCTATTACCGTCGTGATACAAACCGTTGATGAAGGGTGAAGGACCGGATTGGCGACCAGAGAGGGGGGAGTGAATGGGAGCCGATAAAAATTTCCCTGAAGAAATACCGGTTAAGACCCAAAATCACCACCAAGGTTTCCCACACGTACTTGCCAAGGTCACGTAGTCACAGCGGACCTACCAACCCTAGGAACAAGTCCAATCAAGTTGCAAAGCGAAAGCACAACTCAAGAAGCAAAGAACTTAGGCAAATCTGCCTGGCCAGGACGGACCGTCCGTATGGAGGTCTCAGACCGTCCGTGGCTACTGGCGGACCGTGATTTGAGCTGAGGACAGACCGTCCGTAAAAGCAGACCGAACCACCAGAAACTTCTCGAGCTATACGAACCGTCCGTTCAGCACAGACCGCCCGAGCCTCTGCCACGAACTGTCCGAGAAACACCACCCAGCAGAAAAACGCTGAACAACTGGATCGAAATGTGAGCTCGCAAGAACATGAAGAACTCGTGACGAACACTGGCCACCACGGACCGTCCGAGGGGACCGGACGGACCGTCTGTGCGTGTCCTAGAGCTCGAACAGAACCGCCCGCGCGAGGGTCAACCTCACCTATCTATCCATGGATCTCCCAAATGGCTGCACGGATTGACACAAGATTTTGGGGGAAAGGAGAAGTGTCTCTAGGAGATGCTATACCCAAAAACTTTGAGCCTCAAACCAACTAAATCGTCGGGAATCGACAAATCACCGAGCTCAAGCACAAGCCTAGGGTTCCAACCGAAATCCTTGAATCGGAGACCAAATCCGGCATTTGAGGGATCAAGATCAAGCACAAATTAAGATGCACGAGACATCTATCCATGATCCCCAGAAACAAAACTGAACACAAACGCCTCATAATCGACGAATCAAGCCGCGCACGAAAATCCCACAAAACAACTCGAAAAGACACGAAAAACACTCGAGTCAAGAGAAGGAAATCGACGCAGCCATGAATACTTCCATACAACCAAAGGTATGATTCTCTACAAAATCATGAAGAAAATCTAGCCTATAGAGCAGGGAAATTAGGAAGCAGTCCGAGTGGATGAGTTGCCCTCTAACCCTAGAGCTATATATATGAAGTCTCTCCGGGTTGGGCAAATGACCACGCTACCCCTAGAACTTAAATGGAGACACACACCCCTTAGGGGCACTTTGGTCAAGACTTGGTAATTCTCATCGGGCGGTCACACCTTCGCCGCGGTCTGTGTCCTCCCGATGCAAGCCGCGCGATCCCACCGCATGTCCCCCGGCATCGAAGCTTCTCGACGCGCCCGGATCCCGTCTCCGCCCGCCGAGCCTCTGGTCTTGGTTTTGTGGCTCAACAAAGTAACCCGACAGTTTTGTGGTGAACCGCCGCAAACCCCGCGTGCAGACTCCGGTCATGAGCCGCTACCCTGCACCGGCTCATGTCCACGACTTCGTCTTGCTTTTCTTGCCACCATGCGGACCGCACTTGATCCTGTTCGGCCACCGGGTCCATCGAGCCAAGCCTACTTGTCTCTCCACTCCTCGAAGGCCCCGCAAGGCTAAGACCTTTCGCACCTGCTCTTCACCTGCACCAACGCAAATCAAGCCGCAACCTGCACCTGTAATACTTGGCCAAGAGTCAGTCCACACCATGTTGTGAATCACTCATCACACTAGGGAGCGACCATCCACCGGTCCTCGGACGCTCTGGTCCTCAAAGGGGAAGACCACGGATCCAAAATTTTTATCAAAGAGATTGTGGTTTAGTCATCTCTCCACCCCCTCACATGTCCACGCAGACTCCTCCCGCCACTCATGTCTATCTCCCTCTCCTCCATTACCTTGTCTCATATCTGCTTCACACATCTCTCTCCTCCTATTGTTCTGCCACCCCTCTTTTCCCCACGCAGCTAGGGATGAAAACGGTCGGAAACGGTCGGTAAACGGTATCACAAATTTCGCAAATTCTACAAATATATCACAAATTTGACAAATTTATTTGTTTTATTAAATGAATAGATCAAAACAGAATAATACGATGAAAAAAATTAGTTAAAAATAATAAGTGATATAATACGGTAAAAAATGATAACAATGAAAACGGTACACGCAGCCACAACACTGGCGGTGAGCCAGTTCCTTCTCCTCCTATCCCTTACTTCTCTCCCTCGACTTCTCCTCTACCTCACCAGCACTATGTGAAAAACTCACTTTGGTAACGGGCATAGATGGCCTTTAGTAACGGGCAAAACGCCCGTTACCGATCAAGTGTTACAAATTAGCCAAGAAAGGTAACGGGCAGATGCCCGTTACTGATAACACATATTCGTAACGGGCATCAAACAACGACCGTTACCACAACTAGCCACCGGTCACGTGAAATGACTGTTTCTCTGGGCCCACAGGGAACTTTGGTAACGGGCACCAAAACAGACGCCTGTTGTGTACCTGCGTCTCCTCTATCTAGACGAAATGAGACGCGTCTATTTCACACGCGTCTCAACACATCTAGGATACGTAACGGGCATCAAACAATGACCTTTACCACAACTAGTCACCGGTCACGTGAAATGGCTGTTTCTCTTGGCCCACAGGGAACTTTGGTAACGGGCATGAAAACAGAGCCCGTTACTGTGAAATCAACATCGGAGACGCGTGCTGTGAACCTGCGTCTCCTCTGTCTCGACGAAATGAGATGCATCTGTTTCCACGCGCGTCTGCTGTCTCTCGACTAAAGGAGACGCGTGCTTTCAACCCGTGTCTCCTATATCTCGACGAATGGGCCAGGTCCTGGGGCCCACTGGTCAGTACTGGTAACGGGCTTTTACACTGCCCGTTACATTGTTGGCATGTTTGTAACGGGCTTTCCGAATGAAGCCCGTTACTCACTGATCAGTGTTTGTAACGAGATTTAATTAACGCCCGTTACAGATACGTAGGCCACCCCTACAGTAACCTGCCTGCTTGCCGGCTGCATCCTGGAACCAGCCAGGATTTGGCAGCCATCAGGGGCTGCATCCTGCCATCCTGGAACCAGCCAGGATATGGCAGCCACCACAGTAAGGAGACATCACAAACACATTCTCACATCACAGATATAGGCAAGCAAGATCGCATTTATAGACAAGCAAGATCACATTTATAGACAAGCTAGGATCACATCAAGTTTCAAGTTACTCTCATCAGGGCTTGTTTGGATGGAGTCATGAGAAAACTGCCTGAACCAGGCAGCATCTGACCCCAACCAAGCAAGCCAAGCAGGTTTCTCAGGCAACAACACCTGACTAAAGAAGACTGAATGGGTTTCAAGTTTCTGGCTACAATGAACTCACGGTGCACCATTATAGAAGTTGCCCTTTCGGTCGATGGTCTCCTTAAGAATGTACTCGCACAGCATCTCCCGGACACGCTTTAGATCTTCTGTGGAAACATCTACAATAGATTTGAAATCCTGCAAAATACAATCATTTATGAGAATACAAGTAGAAATCAGTTTCTAAAATCAGATGGAGAATATGAGCAGAGACAAGATTGAGCATTATTATCTACTTACAACAGCCTTCTTGATGTCAGGTATGTCATCGATTAGTCTTAACATATGGAATGCCACATGGAATCCACACAAAGAGGACCCCCATGGCTGCTGAGCACACTGCATCGAGGTACCAAAATGACAAGTTAATGCAGTACCAAAAAGGTAAGAAGGGACCATAAAAAAACCTCGGTCTTACATCGAGATTTGTTTTGTGCTTGAGTATGGCTTTTGGCTTTTTTTCTTTCCTTTCGTCACTCCGTCCTGTGCATGATCACCAAAGGCCCTGCATGTTCAGCAATACCGATTAGAAACACTAAGAGATTGAATTTTTATGAACAAAACCTACAAGATACTGTACCAAAGGCCCTGCATGGTCAGCAATACCGATTAGAAACACTAAGAGATTCAATTTTTGTGAACAGAACCTACAAGATACTGACCAGTCCACAACAGATTTGAGGTCTGAGAACTTTAGCGGGGGTTGTTGTTTAGCAGAATCTAGATACCAAACCTCTTTGAACTTCATACAGATGATCACTGTTACCCAGTGGCTAGTGTAGTAGGCACCCACCACGTAGTCGTTGTTCATTGCATTTGAGATTGCTTTGGTAACAAGGCCAGAATGCTGAGAAATATTTGTGGAAGTAATAAAACCTGGATCTAAAAACCCAACACTGATCTGCATCTCCGCTACCTTGTCCATCATTTTCCTACAAAAAATCAAATTGTTAGCATGCATGAACTTTGTGGTCAAAATTAAAGAAATGTCTTTTTAGGTTTTAAGGGACTTACAATGTCCACAACCTCAAGAAGGTAACATCCAGAGAAGCCAGGGTTATAAGGTTATACACGCTACTGAATGCAATGTTTAACATTAAAGCACCACCACCACCTTTAAAGTAGTCTTGATCCACCTTTGCTGGAAAGGCAAGTTTATCCTTACTGTGTTCCATGACGTAAGCATGCAACCTGGCACAATTTGGTCCAGCAGCCTTTAAGTTTGCTTCTCACAACATAGGTGCACCAGGCTTGTATTTTGGTCGTTCCTGTTCTGTCCCAATAATACAGTTAAGAATCTCATCGTTAGACAGAGGTTTGCTGGCCTCGTTCCCCTTCTGCAGTGGAGATTGCCTGGGCTCCTCCTCCTGTTGCAGAGGCTGTTGTACATGTTACATCTGCTGCTTAGGGGGAGATTGCCTGCGCTCCTCCTCCTGCTGCTGGAGAGGCTGCTGTTTCGTCTGTTGCTTATCCTCATGTTGCAGCAGCTGCTTAGGCGGAGTTTGCCTGGGCTCCTCCGGCTGTTGTCGACGCTCCTGCTGCTGGAGAGGCTGCTGTTTCGTCTGTTGCTTATCCTCATGTTGTAGCTACTGCTTAGGCAGAGTTTGCCTGGGCTCCTTCTCTTGCTGACACTGAGCTGCAGTACCTCCATCTGATGCTATACCCCTGCTACCTGTTGCGGCTTCAGGGTTGGGATGTCTCGTCATGGGTGGTATAAGGATCCTGTCCTTTGGCCATTGGATCCTTTGAACGAGAGCCTCAGCTAGGGTTGCTATGTCACCCCCATCAATTGGTACAGGCAGAGGGTAGTGACCCGCATTGGCCCACACATAAGTAGGTTGCACCACTGTTGGTATTTCTTAACCTCGATGCTAAGTTACGAGTTCCTAGCAACGATGCCAGAAATATCCAAACGGTAATCCTAACGATTACAAGAGTCCGCAAGCGCACGGAAGTACCATTGTAGCATTTCCCCAAAGGAGTATTCCAAAGGGTATCGAATCCAAGGAAGGCTAGGCAGATTAACAAGTTCAACTCTATTGCAAGGAGTATAGATCTTAGACGGGAACAAACCAGACACTCAAGTACAGGGGTGAGATATGATAGATAAGATAGTAGTGTGAACACACAAACACACACTCTCTAAAGGTCCTAGGCTTAGGAGGCAGCATACGAGTTAGTTCTAGGTTCTAAGGTACTAAACATGCAAAGTTAGTCAGACAAGTTAGACACACACTAGCATCGCATGATCGCTGGCTCAAGCACCCAGGTACAAACGAGGAGCTAACCTCCCGTGTCGCTTACGCACGACTCCGGTTGTTAGACTTTAGACTCCTACAGCATATCCGAATGTGGGGGATTCCAGAAGGGTCCAACGGCTGTCACCACCGCGGCCTACCCCAAGACAAACCGTGGGATACACTCATAAGCAACGTAGCTACGCAACCCAAGCACCATGCTTACGTTGTTAGCAGGACCCTGACCAGCCCGGGCTATTGTGACCCAGGTCAGAGCCGCTAGATAAACCGGCCAATTACACCGAGCACCGTAGCTTGAGCACGAACATGGGATCTAACTAGATCAAACTAGGCTAAGTACACAAACGGATTCGTGTTTTCCTATGTCTATTCAACAAGATCAAAAGGTCGTGTTCGTGATGAACATGAACCTCTAACTTATGAACAAACACCGAAAACATGCATAAGTCACTCGTCAACTGGATCGAAAGGCCTTGCTCATCAAGAACAGGAGCCTCTAAATGATGAACGAGCGAAGAATGCATGAACAAATCACCCATGTATACAAGCACAACTTTATATGAAATAGCTGAATAATTGAAGTAGATCAAAATCATACAATAAAATAAAGATACAAGAGGACTCATACCTAGATCCCAAAGTAGACTTGGAACCTGAAGTAGAACTACTCTAGCCTACCTCCTAGCCTTAGAAACCAAAAGTGAGAGAGGAGGAGTAAGATGTGTTGGTTAGAAATGAGCCCCCTCCCCTTCTATTTATAGGCCAGAGCACCGTCGCAAGAAGGAGTGAAACACCCCGGGGATGGCCTCTAGGACCAATGGACGAGCACCACGTGGAGGCTCAGGATCAACCGACCCAAGGTTGGTTCGGCCGATCCCAGGTGGGCCCCACTCGGGGTGTGCTTCCTCGGGGTGGCTGTCCTATGGGCCCTTAAGTCGGTCCCTGGTGTACACGTGTTCTTGAGGCGGTTTAGGTGCTCTGGTGGGCTCATGGATCCATGTGAAGTCCACATGTCACGCTCTGATTCGTCGGGGCTTGCCTCCCTTGGATTGGTGACATGGCGTGCATGCGTGGCACCTGAGGTGGCTGAGCTTGCATGCATGGCACCTGAGGTGGCAGCCATTACTTGAGGTGATGTGGCATGAATCATAGAAGGTGAGTTTGCCACTTCTTTTATGCTTATTTTCCTGCAATCACATAATCTCCAAGGACAAGTGGAACTACATTATTCTTAACCGAAATGCGTGTAAGAAACGCCTCTTGCTCCTTTATTCAAGAGTAAATTGACGGCTAAAGTAGGCACTTAACAGCCGTCAACAACTCCCCCAAGCTAGCCTCTTGCTCGTCCCGAGCAAGATACTTAGGACTTAGGTTGGTCGATCAGGAGTTGCTATGATGTTGTATTCCTAGTTTATGGCAAGCATACGACTAGGTACTCTATCAAGAATTGAATGAGTTGGCATGTATCTTACCTTACACTTGATTGCTATGGGGCTTGTAGCTTCACCTGCCTTGGGCGGTTGAAAGATAGAATGGTTGTATAGAAATTAGTAATCACAGGTACCTTGATCAGTCGTCAATCCGGAGGTTTTGCTAAATGTTTTTTTCAAAGAAATCGGAGTTCCTCAAATGATACTCTCGGATCGCTCAGTGTGTATGATTCCTCACTAAGGCATTGATTTGCCTTCTTTCTCCACCTACTTCTAATAAGCTGATATGTGGGGCTGTAGGTAGGGAAAACATGTGGCATACCTGTTTCTCATGTATTGTCGAGTCGAAAACCGGATCCTTGGGAGTAACAAGTCATACAGCCTGATCAAGATGTGCATGTGTGTGTATGGTGGATGGATGATGAACTCCTTTTTTGCATATGATTCTCTCTTCTCCTTTTGAAATTTTTGAGACTTGGGCTATGTTTCTTTATTCTTTCTCTTTCTCTTTTTTTCTTTTCATGCTCTTGAGCATGTACTTTTTTTCTTTTCTTTTCTCTCTTTTTTTTCCGCATAGCCCATAGTCCTTGCTGAATATTTTAGGAGAGAGAGTAATCATGGAACAATGCGCGGAGCTTTATTAGTGGAATGGATGGGGGATGGATGAAATGATGGGTGCTAACTTCCGGTGTAGAAGTTTAGCATATAGTGGCTGTGTACGTGATCTTGATCATGGGAGCATGACAAGTTTCTCGCCGAGGGTCACAACAATTCGACAAGACTCAATGAAGAAAACAAGTAGCATATGTGGAGGCTAACAAAAGCTAGGATCTACATATGGCTTTGGATAGGAATTTCTCATCACTGAGGAACTTATCATTTTATCATTTTTCAAAAGAAAACTCCGGATATCAACATCACTTAGCACAAGCTCATAGCAACCCTATTATACCATACCATACCTCACAACAACCTAGGCAAAGGTCATGCTTTTTGCTACCCACAAGTTTCAAGCTAAGGTTTGATCACACAAGCTAACAAACTCAAAACTAAGATAGGATACTAAGCTGTAGCAAGGCATACAAAAGGAATAAACAGAGCAACTATTCATCATTTCGACCATGAAGGACAGAAAGCATTCTTACCGCGCATATGAAAGAAAACTAATTTAAGAAAGCAAATAAATATTTTTGATCTTTTTAATTTTGCAGATTTTTATGTGTTTTTAGCATATGAGATTCTGAAAATAAAGATACAAGTTACCTCAAAGTGGGGGTCCTCCCCCAAGCTAGCTTCAGGCTCACTACTGTGGAGGGGGAAATCCCATCCACCGGTAGTAGGCCCTCTGCTCCTCCAGCTGCTGCTGCTGTGCCAGCTCGATGGCGTGAAGTCTCTCACCAGACATCCGCTGCCAGTCCCGGGTGGACTCGACGTGCTGGTGCACGGTCTCCTCCATGTCGCCAACTCGGATGTTGAGCTCGCTTGTCTGTTGAGTGAGGGTGGCCCCACGAGATGACGAGCGCAATCCGGACGACGAAGATGTTGCATCTCTGTAGGCAGTACCAGCAGGGACGACCCACTCGCCACTGGCTGCGCTAGCCCAAGCCGAGCTACTTGCACCCTGCTGGTACATGGGCTGGTCCCAACCGGGAGCATACCCGGGAGTGACCCCAGGCATGTACTCGGTAGAGGTCCACGTACCAGACGGAGGTGTGGTAGGCTGAGGCTGAGGCGACAGCTACGGAGACGGCTGTGGTGGCGGCTGGTGTGCTCCGGCTGCTCTCCTCGATGCACTCCTAGTTACCCTGTCACCAGAGACACTAGAACGACGATGTTCCTCGAGAGGAACGATCAGTGGCCCCTGGCCGTACAACCTGAAATCCGGGTTAGGTAACTGGATCTGGTTTGTATGGCCCAGGTAGAAGAAAACAAAAGAATCATCTGGACCCTTCTCAAGAATATGCCCCTGAGTCAAATAAGCCTCGTCAATCTGAGTCCGAGGATTAGCAATGGAAGGCACGTTGGGCCCTTGCATAATCCCAAGATTCGTGACGATGCGAGAAATCAAAGACGTACACTCAATAGAACCCGTCATCTTAAAATTTGTTAACCACTGCCGAATCATGGCTTGCACAGGGGAGATCTTGATCCATCTGACCGCGGCATATAAGATCATCATCTCGTCAGTGCGCACGGGTCGTACGTCATCCCTTGGAAAGAGAGTGACGGCGAGCCACTTGTGCCACAGTCGGAGAGTGGGATGCAAGATATCGTTGCACCTCGGTATTAACTTGCCGTGAACAGGCCGACCAGAGATTTCTTACCAAAAACTCTCACGATTAAAACCAGCGCAAGCTTGCTCAAGAGAAATAGCGTAGCGACGATGAAAACCGAGGGTGCGACTAAGATCTTTCCACGAAACTCGATACGGAACTCCATGAAATCGAAATGAAATACCGATCGCATCCTCTTGAAGAGTGCAGAGGAACTGGATGGTGGTAGGTCTAGAACCAACCTCCTGAACTGGGACAAAATCCTCCCATCCTAGAGCTTGCCAAATGGAATCGAACTCAGAGCCATACCTGTTTTCTCGAGAAGGTCCGGGTCGAACTCCTTGGTGTTGGCGAAGACTCGGTCCTTGATGAGAGCGTAGGCTTGTCTCTCGTGATCACTCCTCAAGTCGATGAAGGCGGCGTCGATGGCGTACACTTCATCGGCTTGTGGCGTGGGTTGCTCTTCTTCTCCTTCCTCTTCACGGTCGGTCGACATTGGGCTCGGTGCAGCTTCGGAATGACGAGATGAGCTCCCCCCGTCGAGTGAACGGCGTGAGCGAGTCAACTTCCGGAATGCGCCGGAGGCCCAACTCATCCTGCACAACTATCGGACGACACGAGCAACTCGGTGATGGGTTAGTGAAACCGAATGAAATTCTTACCGAGTTTGCTCCACCAATAATCAATACTTCAGCAGCACTTAGAGAGAATACTTGGCACCTCAATCTCGAGCGAAAAATCCACGAAAACCAGAGAGCAAAAACAAGAGAGGGAGAGAGCGTTGCAATGGGTGAAGACACCCCTCAAACCCCATGGTATTTATAGGCATTGAAGCCGGGTGCTGAGACATGGGCCGTGTGCAACGGCTAGGAGCCGTTGGAGGAAGGAGGGCCGGGCTAGCCGTTAGGCTGGGTCAGCCGACCTGTGGGGTCGGCCGAACCCACCTCGGGTCTGCCCGCATCCAGCTTTTTGCAATGGCTCTCCAACAGTCACATGAGGGCCTGCCTAGGTGTCCCGGTCCAAATTTGCCCGGAAACTTGCTCGAATGAATTTTCAAGGATTTTCCAACCCAAAATTTTATTTTTAGAATTTTTATTTAAAAAGGGAAATTTGGCTAGAAAAATTCTAGCATGCAAGTGCAAGGATGGAAAATTCGAACATGCGTCGGGAAAAATTAAATTAAATTTTGGAAGGGAAATATGAGATAGCTCACCAATTTTACCTTTTGGCGAAAGGACTCATCTTTTTAAGTCCGAGAGCGGGACTTTTCTCGGTGATCAGTTCCACTCGTCACCCCACTCCCGAGAAGTAGAGGGGTGCGTTCTCTGTACCTACCGCCACACCTTTCGTGCCTTCCTTGATTTTCTTGGTGTGGTCAGAGGTTGTGTGAGCTGGGGTTGTGGCTCCGTCCACCCCCAGGTCTGCTCATCATTTCCTTGCACTGAATAGCATTGCTCTTCTGTTGGTCGAAATCAGAATATCAAGTTCTTCTTCCCAATGCGGAAATGGATGGTCCCATTTTCCACATTGATCCTTGCCCGAGCGTCACTTAGGAACGGCCTCCCAAGAATGAGTGGCATTTCCGCATCATCTTGCATATCAAGGACTACGAAATCCGCGAAGATGCAAGAACCTTGGACAAATACCAATAGACTCTCCACAATCCCCTCCGGATACCGGATCGATGCATCAGCAAGTTGAACTGTCCTCGTGGTTGGGGTAAGAGCAGGATATGAGTTCAAACATGCACCCTAACCCCAGAGAAAGAACCATCACTACCCTGAGCTGCAAGTGTTTTCACCCTATCTTCTACCCCCCACCACCGCAGGGTTACTGAATGTTATGCCCCCGCTTCCTTCACTAGTATTCTTTCTCTTCTTCCCTACCCTTGCCCGCAGATAAGGTCTTGAACGTCCAGGAAATTGGTCCTACGGGTTCTGTTTTCCTTCTGCCACTAGCTTTGCATCCTCCTCCTCCCACTCTTTCCTTTTACCACGATAACCTTTTCTGCCCGTCTTGTGTGGCTTATTATGCAATGCTCTCTTTTGTTTCATCTCCTGGCTCAATTGCTGAAATGAAGGAGAATTGGTTTCCTGCACAAACATGTCCCAGTCTTGTTGCTGCAAAAAGGCATGCTTCACAAAGGGAGTCTCCTCTTCGCTCACATATTTTTTCTTAAATGGGCCTTGAACCGCTGTTGCAAGGTTCCAATCTCTGATATAGCTGCCTTAACTGCCTTCTTGCGAACAAATTCTTCCAGATTGGCTGGGTAATCTAGCTTTTCCTCTAAAACTGTGAACATATGTTCCTTGTCAATTGGTGAGAGATCATCAACCGTCTTGTTGATTGACACCCTCTCCCGAGCAATGAGGCCACCGACCAATACAAATCTATCTCTCGCAGCATCTGGGGTAGGCAAAAAATTGGCATCAAGTCCAGTTGCAGTCAACTTGTCTTCTGGCCATTTGGTTTGTGTCCTTGACCCGCGGGATCGAGTACTACTCGCAGCAGTCTGTGCTGAGTGACACTGTGAAGAAGGTTCACCGACGATGGGCTGTGATGGTGCACTGGAGGTAGAGGAGTTTGTTGTTGTGGGAGACTGCATAGATGATATGTCAGGTTGTCAGTAGAGCAACATAAGTAAGACTGAAAATCTAAACAAAATTCTTATTAGATAAATTCGTTTTCTCTGACAGGCAAAATAGCTGATATTACACTAGAAATCATTACAAGTCGTAAATAAAATCAGCATAGACATACACAGTTCATATTTTACTTAATTAGCATACAGGGATAGGTGCTAACCATTTTGACAGGGACACAACAATATGCTTATATATCAAAGTAGAGAATAAATTCCTTCAACTACTTCCTTGTCCAACTTCAGCAGCGATGGATTGTGTGTTCCATGTGTACATGCAACAAGAGGATAAAGTAATGATCATGACATTATATATGACAGTAGTGAAACAACACTCACAACACATCATGACACCAACAATAACAATATATATGACAGTAGTGAAACAATTAACACTCACAATAAAGCATAGGACAGTCTAGTTATCACTACATTATAAACCACTGCGATGCAATTCCTACTGACATTATGTGGTCGTCAGAATTAAAGTATGCTAACAGGTCCAAAGCATAACTGTCGATCTGGTACATTCACAGCATAGCAGAATTAAAGTATGCTAACATCCTCAATGCTTTTCGTGAATTTACAGTCCAAAAATTGTAGCACCAGGAACATGAAAATAAATTTCAACAGCTCATATAACTTCATCTGTTTGCAACAATTTATTCAAACAGACTTGGAGCAACAAAATCCATCCATCAAATCCACAGTCAATCAATTAAAAATGAACTATTAAGGCATGTCTCCCTAATCCACCTTGACATGAATATATAGCAGATTGGGTGGACTACATTATAAACCACTACGATGCAATTCCCACTGACATTATGTGGCTATCAGAATTAAAATATGCTAACATATCCAAAGCATAACTGTCAATCTGGTACATTCAAAGCATAGCAGAATTAAAGTATGCTAACATCCTCAATGCTTTTCATGAATTTACAGTGCAAAAATTGTAGCACCAGGAACATGAAAATGAATTTCAACAGTTCATATAACTTCATCTGTTAGCAACAATTTATGCAAACAGACTTGGAGCAGCAAAATCCATCCATCAAATCCACAGTCAATCAATTAAAGATGAACTATCAAGGCATGTCTCCCTAATCCACATTGACATGAATATATAGCAGATTTGGTGTCCGAACAGAGAGAGGGCGTTGGGGGTTCAAGCAGGACTAACCTCTGTCGCGATTGTTCTCGTGATGGTCGGAGGGGCCGGATCCATGTCGGCTCGTGGCCTGAGGTGGCCGGCTCATCATCGTGGTCGGGGATGACAGATCCGTGTCAACCGTCTTTAGGTTGGCCGGGAAGCCGTCCGCACGCCAGTAACCGCGTCCTCGTCACCGTCGTGGTGGGGCTGGAGAAGAGCAGGGCTGCGACGGGGAGAGAGCGGAGAAGGCGAGCGGGGAGAGTGGCGGCGGCGGTGGGGAGAGTGCGGGCGTTGTGGATCTGTCTAGCGAGGAGCCGAATATGTCCCCTGAGGAACTGCATGCGTAACTGTGTTTAAGGAAATTACCGGCGTGCCCTTGACGGCTCTCTGGTGGAATTGGAATTCCATGGGCATTATAGTCAATATAGGTGGGAAATTTTGAGCAGCCCACGCACGGTTTGCCTGCTGACGCTGACGCATGGGCCAGTGTCATTGGCGACGATGGTTAGTGAACTCGCATCGCCTTTGTTAGCAGTTGGGTCCGGCGGTTATCTTTTTATTTTGGCTGCTGACGCTGACGCGTGGGCCAGCCACTATTTTTTTCGAATGAAACGTGTTTCCCTAAAATATTAGAGCCCATAAAACAACACCTAAAAAATCATAAAAATATGAACAATTCGTATTTGGACATTTAGTATTTTAATAAAATATCAACAGTCACACTTGTGTGCCCAAGATTCTTAGAATTCGTTTTTACATCCCATGTTAATGATGTAATAATTCTAATAACATCTAGTGTGCTCTAAAAAATCTACAAATTGACTTGGCAACATAATTTGGGTACCTAGACTTGTCTTCACAATTTCAAATGGTTTCGATGAAGGAACAATAAACTTGTGTACAAATATCTACATCTCTCACATAGTTTCCTAGAATGTTCCTTGAACATTGAAGTTTTCCACACTTTGCAACATGTTCGAACTCACATAGTTTCCTAAAATGCAAAGTTTCGTTACAGGAGGTGTGGAAAACAAATATTATTTATATGTTGTACTTACATAGAACAAGATAAGGCATATAAACATTGTTCAAGAAACGGAATATACACTAAACAATGAAAATAATGAAAACACGGTGATTTTAGAAAATTGTAGAAAAAAATAATCAAATTTGGACTAATTACGACGGAGAAATACATGTTACAAAATTTGATTGCGGATTAAAAAGAGAAATGTTGTCGGCGACGCGAGACGGATAAACTGTTCTTCATTCTCTAATAGAACAAAGGAGGAAGCAGAGGGCACCGCCGCCCGCCGCCGCCCCCGCCGCCGCCCCCGCCGTGCCCGCTTCGGCGGTTTTGACACCCAAGAGGGCATCCTAGGCCTCGTCGGTGGCAAATGAGACCACCGTAACCTTCGATTTGACTCACAAATGTGACAAATCAAATATTGTCTATCAAGAACCGATTAAAAACTGACATCCTGATAAAATCAAATCCGCGTTTAGTAATGTCTAATAATTTACATTCAAGATAGATAATGTTCATTGATGCTTGCACCTACATCCCGATGTTCATCCTGCTGACGGCGTACTCCACGGCGGGGTGGAAGTTACGCGTCCAGAGGTCGAACTCATGATGGATGCGACACTCGGCGCTGCAGTAGTGGATGATCTCTGAGGTCTCCGGCCCGTAGCGCCTACATCCCGCTGCTCAAATGCAGACGTGGGGATTCTGGACGGGCAGCAACGGAATGTCGTCGTCGCCGTCATCAAGCCAGTACCACCACACAATGTTCTCGAGATCCCGATTGACGAGGTAGCGCAGCCGCCGCAGGTTGTGGTTCTTCCACCGCCTGTCAGGGGGCGACGGGCCGCCGCTGATTTCCTGGAGCAGTGCCATGGCTTCGGGGTCCGCCGGGTTGCAACGGTACTTCAGCATCGCTAAGAAGTACTTGGCACCGGAGTCTTCAGCAGCGGCATCTCCAATGAGCTTCAGACCCTTATCGGGGTTCCGCCGCCTCATCAACCTCTCCATCCCCTCAAAGCATAATGCCTCCGGATGATTGGCCTCGTGGAAGCGCCGCTCAAAGCACGACCTGACGTAGCGATTCTTGCACACCTGACAAAGATCACGCAGCGACACGTGCAGTAGTACCTCATCGGAGTCGCAGATGCACCGGAAGGTGCCGCAGATTTTATTGCGAAGATTCAGAAAATGGAAGACGGGCTCATCCTTGATGGAGTGGATGATGATCTGGGTGACAAGATCACCTGGCAGTAGCTGCATCAAGCACACCGCGGCCATCAAGGAGAAGGGGAGGAAATAGAAAAGCGACGGGGTTTGGAAATTGAAAGGCGACGGGGGTTGAAGTTGAAGGCGACGAGGGTTGAAGTTGAAGAAGGCGACGAGGGTTGAAGTTGAAGAAGGCGCCTCGGCCATCCAAAACAATAAATGGAAATTGAAAAGGCACCGTAGTTTGGCTGCTGCCGCTGACGAGTGGGCCCGACATCGTTGCCCCTGCCCCTTCTCCTTCCCGCGTAATTGAAAGGCGACGCGTGGTTTTGGACGGTTTTGCACCCGAAACGGAGCCTGATGCGCAATTGAGTGGCACGTACTGGCAGTAGTGGAGTAGTGGGTGGGGGCAGAGGCGCCTGACGGTTCCGCATCTTGTCAATATAACTCCCCTGCCTTCCCTGCTTTCCCCTGCTTCTTCCATAAGCTTATCATCTCTTTCGCTTCTTCTTCCTCCTCGCGATCCACCACTACAAATCTTCGGTCACCGAGAGATCACCAAGGAGAAGATGGCATCGAGGAGCCCGCCGCCATCGAAGCGGGGACGAAGGGAGGACGACGACGACGAAAGCCGCCTTCGGAGGAAGTTGGAGAAGGGGAAGCAGCCGGTGACCAAGGACGCCGACGAGGAACTGTTCTTCGACGACACTAAGTTCGCCGTCGACCTGCTCAGGAGCGCCTTCAGAAAGCTTGAATATGTTGGCGCGGCCTTCGACATCAAGGCGCATCATGAAGTGGACAAGGACCCGAGCGTGAAGGGTCTCACCTTCAGGATCCACGGGTTGGCTGAGAAGCTCGAGAACCTCCCCGTGGTCAAGCGGGCTAGCCGCCGCCACTTCGTCTTCGACGACGGCGGCTCCGACGGCAGCCACGGCGGCGACGACGGCTCCGACGGCAGCCATGGAGGCGACGACGGCGGGACTCCGACGGCGGCGACCGACTAAATGATAGACTCCTCTACCATGAATAGTAATAATGTGTGTGTGTTTGTGTCTTCGTCAGGTTGTTGAACTGCTTAGTTTGTTTGTTGATCATGATCTACTTAGTTAATTAGTTTGGTTGTTGGATTTTGTATGTCATCAACTCGATCTAATAGACGCGAGTAGATCCATCCACGTCTCCTATAATATGTGTTCTGTTGTGATGAACTGGAGATCTGTTGTTATGAATAAGAGATCTGTTGTGATGAACTGGAGATCTGTTGAGATGAATTAGATCTTAGAGACAATGGATAGTCATTGCCGATGCGGGTTAGCCTGCTGACGTAGTGTCATTAGCGACGATGGTTAGTGAACCCGCATCGCCTTTGTTGGCAGTTGGGTCCGGGCGGGCAGGCAATGATTATCTTTTTTATATTGGCTACTGACACTGACGCGTGGGCCCGTCACTATTTTTTTTGGAATGAAACTTGCTTCCCTGAAATATTAGAGCCCATAAAACAGCACCTAAAAATCATAAAAATACGAACAATTCATATTTGGACATTTAGTATTTGAATAAAATATCAACAGTCACACTTATGTGCCCAAAATTCTTATATTTCATTTTTACACCCCATGGTAATTATATAATAATTCTAATAACATCAAATTTGCTCTAAAAAATCTACAAATTGACTTGGCAACATAATTTGGGTACCTAAACTTGTCTTCAAAATTTCAAATGGTATCGATGAAGGAATAATATACTTGTGTACAAATGTCTACATCTCTCACATAGTTTCCTAGATTGTTGCTTGAAAATCGAAGTTTTCCACACTTTGCAACATGTTCGAACTCATATGCATTTGAAAACTTAACAAAACCTTGTGTTCACCTTAAGCTTACGAAATGCAAAGTTTCATCACTAATGGTTGCGTAAAACAAATATTATTTATATGTTGTACTTACAAAGAACAAAATAAGGCATATAAACATTATTCAAGAAATGGAATATACACTAAACAATAAAATTAATGAAAAGATGGTGATTTTAGAAAAAATTAGGAAAAAATATCAAATTGGGACTAATTACGACGAAGAAATACTTGTTACAACATTTGATTGCAGATTAAAAGGAGAAATGTGATCTGTTCTTCATTCGAATACAACTGGGCCCCACAGTCATTAGCGACACAAGACTGATAACCCGCGTCGGCTTTGCTGCTCTTCCAAAATTTTACACAGATAATACGAGCAACATACAAAAGCTAATCCACTACTGATTTCCTATTCCAATACTCCGTTCGAACTTCACCATTTCGCAGCGGAGCCTACCGTCTTCGCTGGAAAACAGAGAAATTCGAAGCCATCCTTTATCCACACCGCAGCAGCCGCTGTTGCCTGCGCACGGCTGATCGCCACCCACCTGTGTCGGAGGCGGCAGCGGTTCACCCCAAATGCGCCAAGTCGAGGAGTGGATCGCACGCGTGGTCTTCTCGCGCAAAGGCAAACACCCCTCGTTGCTCAACCATCTCGACGTCGTACTGCCGCCGCCCGCGACCCGCCTCATGTACCGCTTCGTGGTGTCAGTGGCGGCGGCACCGCCATTGTCCCTGTAGAGCAAGATGGCGTATAGATAGGCCGCTGCATCGTGCCCACCCTCGGCGGCGCGACGGAGATCATTGCATCCCGTGTTTTCCATGAAGACGGCTTTGATCCCGGAGAAGAAGCAAGCCTTCGGATTCCCGAGATCGGTCAGCATAGCAAGGAAGGCTTTGTAGGCGGTAGGGTCCCACACCCAAGAAATCTCATCTCGTACCCCCTCTATCGACAAACGCCGGCCGACGTCGCCGTGGCCTCACACGCGGTGCATGGTCGAGCAAGTACCGCGTAGGCTGCGGAGGTCAGCCAAGGGCTGCTCCGAGGTCGCACCGACGTGCGCCGCAATCTCAATGCGGAGGTCTTGAGGGAGGTCCAGTAGCGACGACGGCTGGTGCCGCCTGCTTCTTCCTGGCATGCTATTCATCTCCGGCCGGGAATGGTGACGATGAGGAGTAGGCAGTTGCTGTTTTTTCGCGGGTAGATGAAGGGGCAGGGGATCTAAATTATTTTGGAAGGAGAAGATACATGAGATTTGTTTCCAAACACGGTTTAAGTAAGCAATGAAGATGACGTTTGGCTAATCCGAGTATCCTTTAATTCTCCATTGCAGATGACGTTTGGTTAATCCGCGTATGCTTTAATTCTACATTGGAGACGACGTTTGGTTAATCCGTGTATCATTTAATTCTACATTGGAATCACTGCCTCTGCTCTCAGCCATTGACTGGGCAACTGTTTCCCCATTGACTGGATCTGGCATCAATTTTTTGGGAACCTTCCCGTTTCCTGTGCTCTTGATCTTATCCCTTCCTCTTTTTTTACAACCGATGTTATCCCTTCCTTATTTTTGCTATAAAAAAGACCGACGCCTATCGGTCCTCCTCACTTGCTTCCTTCTTCTCTAGATCTAGATCTAGCTATGGCACAAAGAATAGATCTTGTAGGGCGCAAGCTTTTGCTTTTCTCTCTTCTTCCTCCTCCTCGTTCTCTCAGTTGCTAGAAGAATTCTTGTGATATGGGTGATTGGGTTGCTCATCCCTCTAGCACAGCTGCTAGAAAAATCCTTGTGATATATCAGTTGTCGTGGGAAGGTAGCCCAGAACCTCCTGGCATCAGGAAGAAGAAGCCGACGGAAAGATCAGGACTGGGGAGAGAAGCCCAGAACCATCCTGCTGCAGCTTTCCCGTCAAACTTGCGCTTCCTTTTGCTTTCCCTCCTCTAGGAGGAGAATTTGTGAAGGGATATGTTCCACCGTCTCTGTATCTTTCTCTTGTGCTCACTTGTAAGCATGAAGAAGAAGCCAGAATCTGGAGCATATCTCGTCATGAAGAACAAGCCGACGGCGGCCTCCTTTCTCTTCACCTCCGACGATCGACCGACGGGCAGGGAAGGAGCAAGATCTCGAGGCCTCCCTATCTGATGTTCCAATGATGACTGTAATCTGTGTGTGTGATTTTGCATATCTCGTCATGAAGAACAAGCCGACGGAAGTATATCTCTTTTGCTTAGTTAATCTATGTTCCTCATCTTGGTAGTGCCTAGTGATGATGAACATAGATGGCCGCTTTGTAACCTTCTGATATATCAATGATGACTGTAATCTGTGTGTGTGTGATTTTGCATCTCAAGAGACATGCTTGTGTGATTATCTGTGTGCAGTACAATTTTTTGTATGATTTACCTACTCACTTGCAAGCATGAAGAAGAACAAGCCGACTGGGGCTGGCTAATCCGCGTCTCTTTTGATGTAATCTGTGTGTGTGATTTCGCATATCTTGCCCATAACAAAGGCGACGCGGGTTGGTTAATCCTCGTCTCTTGCCCATAACAAAGGCGACGCGGGTTGGCTAATCCTCGTCTCTTTTATATTAACACCCATTACTGAACTGAAGCAGCCTGCAACATACTTACTGAACTAAAACAGAATATAAACAGAATATATATAGTATCTTAGGCAGAATATATTACAAAAAGGATTCAAATTCCACCACATCCTATATATTACAAAAAGGATTCAAATTCTACCAATACATCACATTCTTTATATTACAAAACGGATTCCATTTCCACCAATAGACACATCCTGCATTACAAAAAGGATTCAGCAGAAATCAGGCTTGCTTTTTCTTCCTTGATTTCTGTATATGGATTTTTTCACTATCATCGCTTCGCAAGTACGGTGTTTTGTTAGTTCCCAAGAGTCGGGGCTTGTATGAAGTGTCAAAGGATGGAATTTCGTCAAACTGGTTGTATTCCTCCTCCTCAACAACATTTTCAACCCCAACAATCCTTTTTTTTCCAGGCATAACCACAGACCAGTTCTTCTTTGCAAGGTCAGGTACATAGAACACTTGCTCAACATCGTTGGCGAAGACAAACAGTTCGTTTTTGTAACCAAAGACCCGGATATCAACACTAACATAACCATATTTGTCCTTGCTCACAGCTCTCTTCCCATTGGTGACCCATCTACACCGAAACAAGGCTACCTTCAATCCTACATAATCAAGCTCCCATATCTCCTCTATTTGACCATAATATGTGTCTGTCTCTGTGTCATCATCATCATGACTGTCGTCGACGACGGCCCGTACACGCACACCACTATTTTGATAGACGCTCCTTTTATCCTGGGCCATGGTGTAGAATGTGTATCCATTGATATCCATTGATTGGTATCTTGTAACAGTGAACAATGGCCCCGCTGCTAGATTCCTTATCTCATCGGTTATTACAGCATTATTGCTGCATGTCTCGACATAATCTCGGAGCCACCTGCTGAAACCTTGCATGTGCATCCTTGCAAGCCAAGCCCTACCACGGTCAGGGTTGTCTTCACGTAGTTGTCGCTTGTGCTCATTGGCAAACAGTGTAATTAGGTACAGTTGTTGTATCACGGTGAAATGAGCCTTTTGGAAGGCATCTGATTCCGGAGTGACTGACTTTTTCCCCAGGGTCCCAACACCTGAAAGCCTACCTTCATGCCGTGAGCGAGGCACACCAATGGGGTTTTGGGGGTCCATATAACCCATGCCCCACTCCACTGCTTCGATGGTCTCATAGCCACGAACAATGGCTCCCTCCGGAAATAACCGGTTATGTACCAATGATTTCAGGAATCCATAGAACCTCTCATATGGAAACATCTGATGAAGGTAAGCTGGGCCAAGGAACCAGATTTCCCTCGCGAGGTGTGCTGTTAGATGCAGCATGAGATCAAAGAATGATGGTGGGAAGGTAGCTTCAAGCAGGCATAGGGTCTCGAAATGCCTCCTCTCTAAGTACAATAGTTTTTCCTCATCAATCACCTTCTGTTCTATTGCATTAAAGAATAAACACAAGCTCGTGACCGCATCGCGAACCAGTTCTGTCTTGATACCTCTAAGTGCAATAGGAAGAAGAGCTGTCATCAACACATGGCAATCATGAGATTTCATCAAGTTGAAATTCATTTTCATGTCCTTCACCGACACTAGCCTCTTGAAGTTTGATGAGTAGCCTGAAGGTACTTTCAAATCATGCAAAAACTGATAGAATTCTTTTCTCTCTGCCTTTGACAAGGTGGTTGCAGCAACGGGAAGGTTCGTCCCCATCTCTGTTTCCTCTACATAGAGCTCTGGCCTAATGCCTAGTTCTTTAAGGTCCTCCCTTGCATTTTTATGATCTTTTCCTTTGGACTTCTGTTGTAGCAATGTTCCACAAGTAGCTTCACACACATTCTTCTTGACGTGCATGTTGTCAATCGAATGACGCACATCCAACATCGGCCAATACTCTAGCTCCCATAGAATTGATTTCTTGTTCCACATTCCTTCTTCTTCTTCTTCACCATCTCGTTTCATTCTTTTTCCAAGGGTTTTTTCAGTCAGTTTGGGTAATTCCTCGATAGTTTTGACGTCCTTGACTTTCAAGTGGACCAGATCTCCAGTCACATGCAACGGCGCCTCTCGATTCTCCTTTTCCCCATTAAACTAACAATCCATGGCCCGGTATGGATGTTTCTTGCCGAGGAAACGATAGTGCCCCATAAATACGTATTTCTTTGAATGTCTTAGCCATACTGCGCAAGTATCTTCCAAGCAGTGTGGGCAAGCTGCACCTTTCCTTTTACTCTGTCCAGAGAGGTTGCGATGAGCCGGGTTGTCGTTGATGGTGGTGAACAACATGGCGCGCATTGTGAACTCCTCATGCTTGTACTCATCCCAAACCTCCTTCACACCAGGCTTCCACAGTATCTTCAAGTCATCAACTAGTGGCCTCAAGTAGACATCAATACGTTCTCCAAGTTGCTTTGGCCCGGAGACCAATATTGTCAGCATCATATATTTCTGTTTCTTGCATAGCCAGGGTGGAAGGTTGTACAACGACAGCACGACAGGCCAGGTGCTATGTGTTGAGCTCTGGTTACCGAATGGGTTCACGCCATCTGTGCTCATAGCAAACCGTATGCTCCTTACGTCTTCGTCAAACCACGGAAAGTGGTTATTAATGTTACCCCATTGTGCTGCATCTGTGGGGTGCCTAAACTTGCCATCTTTCTTAAGCTCCTTTCGGCCTTCGTCATGCCAACGCAAGAGTTGGGCCTCCTTTCGTGTTGCGAACCATCTTCTCAACCGAGGAATGATGCAAAAATACCATGCCACCCTCATAGGAGCCCCTCTGTTAGCCTTCTTCTTCTTGCCTCTGATCTCGCCGGGCTCGTTCTCGTCATCAGTATTATTATCATCTCCACCATCCTTTTTCCTCTTGTACCGATCATAGCCACACTTGGGGCACTTGTCAAGGTCTGCATAATCTCCACGGAACAATACACAACTGTTCTTGCATGCATGGATTTTTTCAACCTCTATTCCTAGAGGACAAATTATCTTCTTCGCCTCATAGACAGACTCTGCTATTTGGTTTCCTTCAGGTAGCATGTCTCTAAGCACATCCAATAGATGTTTGAAACTTTTGTTGCTCCAACCATGATCTGCCTTAAGCTGCAGAAGTTTTAGATCACCAGAAAGGCGAGAGTACTTCTGGCAATCAGGATAGAGGGTTTTCTTTGAATCTTCAATGAACTGCTTCAGCCTCGCTAATTCAGAAGGTGTGTACACTCATTGAAACTCAACATCCCGCAACATTTGATCAACATTGTGCACACGTTGCAACACCTCACCATCATCGAAGCCCCTAACTTCTTGATCAGTGATATCCTCAGGCCTCATCACATTTGGTGGGAATAATGGTTCATTTTCCTCAAAAACTCCACCGTCATCAAGGTCTTCGTCATGGTCGGAAGCATGGTGTCGCACTTCACCTTCATTTAGGCAGCCTGCTTCGACTTCATTAAGGCCTTCCTCACCATGTTTATTCCAACACGTGTAATTTTTTGTGAAACCACATGTGACCAAATGATGAAAAATGATTTCCCGTTGTGCGAATTTCTTCTGGTTGAGACAATCTATACAGGGGCAAAGCATTGCCTGAACACCACGGTTTCTTATATCCGCCTCTGTTTGATTTAGAAAACCATTGACCCCGCTTAAGAAATTCTCCCAAACTTCTTGGGGCTGTCTGTACATCCAAGCCCGAGCTGCAGACGCCATCTGCATTCCATACATCAAATGAGCATAATTCATCACACAAAAAAACCGATAACACAAGAGGATTAGGACAGCTGAAGAATTTCAATAAAAATGGGCAATTAATTTCCACCTTGACGAGGACTTTCTACGAGGCGAGCGCGACCGAGGAGGAGGATCGGAGGCGGCATCACGGCCGCGGCGACAGTGCGGAGGACGGCGCCGAGCCCCAGGGGGAGGGGACACGGAGGCGTCTGCTTTGGATGACGCCGCGGTCGACGTCCGCTGGCCCCTTTCGCCGTCGCGCACGGGGCCGGCCAGCCTGCTGCAGTGCCGGCTTTCTGAGGAGAGAAATTAAGCGCGATCCTCAGAGTGCGCGCAGCTGGTGGCGGCGAATGGGACAGGCCGGCAGGGACATCTGAGCAGAGAGATCGAGCGAGTGACCTTCTGAGGAGAGAGAGCGAGTGTTGTTGTCGGAACGAGAGTGGCCTTCTGCGAAGAGAGAGCGAGTGGTGTCGGAAGGAGAAGACAGAGACGAGCAATAACAACGTGCGTCTCTGATGAGAGAAAAAAGGCGACCCTGGGTGGCAATCAAAGGAGACGAGTCCTAAGACACGAGCTTGTTGACGCTCCTTAGCCTCACCACTAGGTTTATACCCCTAGTAATGGAGCTAGGAACGTCTTTGGTAAAACACACGTCACAGAAAGGTCCGCAAGCGCACGGATTACCGTTGTAGCACTTCACCCGGTGATATTCGGGTTATCGTATTTATATTTTCCCAAGGGAAGCACTATGGCATAGATAATCGGAAGAACGGTAGAGAGGATCGAGACTCGGTGAAAGGTACTTATAGCGGGGGTAAAGATAAAGATATACGGGGGGTAACTTGACACGCGAGGAGATCTTGATAAAAGAACTAGAGAGGTCCTAGTGAGCTGGGAGGACAACGAGACGAGAAAGGATCCTAAGGCAATCTATCTAATCTTGTCAACTCTGGGAAAAGAGCTAAGGTAAAGCAGAGCCTAGGTAAGATAGGATCAACAAGCTCTTCTAGTGATGCAGGGGCATGCAAAGCCGCGCTCTCGGACTGGGATGAGAAGGTAGAACGACGACGCGCTGAATCCTGCCGGCCCAAACTAACGTGGTGGACTACAAAGCCCGTCTGGAGCTGTCACCTCCTTAGGGTACCACAACTATTCCGTTGAACGGGACACCAATCTAAGACTAAGGCAAGCTCTGAGCACCGCGCTCACAACGAACCAAAGAACCTTCCCTAAGGCCTTTAGGGAGAGGTCTCTCTCTACGGTGAAACACCGAAGATCAAGCGAAGAACGACCACAACACTATAGGGTTCAAGAGAGCTGCGCTAACTGAGGCAAAACTCACTTTAGTCTAAACCTAGAATAAAGCTTCTATTAGCTAAGTAAAAGCTAAATGTAATTGACTCGAAATGTAAGATAGAGAGATAACTTGAATTGCACTTAAGTCTTAATAAGGAAAGATACAAGAGTAGTACCCGAACTCTGAAGAAGACTTCTCCGGAACCCCGAGACTAGCTCGACTCGACTCTAACTCCCAAACTACACTACTTCCTACTCTAAGATACAAAAGTGGACAATAGTGATGCTCCTACGGTGTGTCTTTTGTTCCAGCGAGTGGAGGGTCCTTTTTATAGCAGTGGGAGGTTGGTGGAGCGCTGAGGCGGCGGGAGCCAGGCACGGCCGCACCTAGATGTGCCGCCTTTCATTGTGGATGGTCCTGATGCTCGCTCCTTGGTCGGTTGTGAGTCGGTATCCTGGGTTGGTTCCGCCGGATTCGCCGCTTCATAGGTGCGGCCGTATCTCTTGATCCGGTCGTGCCTACTCCACGCCGTGTGATGCACCGCCAATGATAGGGGATGCTCAGGATTGCTTCACAATGGCGGTTGGATGCGTGTAGAGGTGGGCCCATGGATCCAAGTGCCTCTTTTCTACTCCTTTGGATCAAACCGACATATCCCCAGCACATCCCATCCATCCAAGGTGTGCTTGTGTAAATGATGATTGCCTGGACTCGAGACGTGGCGGGGTGCAGGGCCGGCCGCACCTGGTGGACCGGCCGCACCTGTTGGTTCGGCCGTGCCTGCTAGGTGTGGCCCGGTGACTCCTGATTTCTCCCAATTGCGTACCTGCATATAAAATTGACAACACAACTCGTGGAACTTTATTAGTACTAAGAACGTGCATGAAAGTTGTCATATACCCTTCTCATTTCCGAGATTTTGACGGTCGGAAATTTGTTGTAAGGACCGTCAACAAACTCCCCCAAGCTAAACGTTTGCTCGTCCTCGAGCAAAGTCTAGACTTGGCCTCGGACAAATAGGAGTTGCATTGATGTTACCACTCTACAAGTTTCTATACACAATTCCATACTCTTCTTGCTAATGAAACGATTGGTACGAGAGAAACTTAGCCTTGTTTTACCTGTGGAGCTTGTAACTTTCCACCTTGCCTTCGGAGGTTGAAGAGTAGAACGGTTTTGACTTTGCATCACTTACTCTTCTCTTTTTTGGATCCTATCTCAGAGTTTTGAAATTTTTGCAAAGAGAGACAAAGTTCCTCGGATGGTTCTCTCGATTGCTCAAGTGGTATTTGTTACCTCACCAAAGGCTTTTGAATGAGCCTCAACTTCCTACTCTATGGCTTGTATGTGGAGCTTTGGGTAGGATAAGCATGAGACTCACTTGTGCCACATGATGTTGTTGAGCCAAAGACCGGATCCAAGAAGAAACTAGTCATGCAACTTGATCGAGGTGTGCAAGTGTGTGGAATATTTTTGTTTGTTTTTTCTAAGTACTCCTTGCTTTGAGATTCTCCTTTTGCTTTTATTTTGGAGAGGGTCATACTTCATCATTTCTATGCTCTTTGATTTGAGCACTTCTTCTCTTTTTTTTCTATGCTTCTTGAGCATATACTCTCTTCTCTTTTTTTCAATGACCCCTCTCCTTTTGCAAGAATACAAGAAGAGAAATCTCTTTGGAAATTTGGAGTATTTATTCTTGGTGGATGGATGGCATGTTTTGCGTAACTCCCGGTGTAGGAGTTAGCATGTATATGTGGGTGTACGTGATCTCGATCATGGAAGCATGAAAAGATTCTACCAAGGGTCACAACAATTTGGCAAAACTCAATGGGTCACAAGCAAGCATATGTAGAAGATTTGTACATTGATATCAACATATGGCTTTGGTAGGTGATATGACCATTGAGGAACATGTCTTGTTTTATTTTCTCAAAAGAAATCATCTGAGATTTTCACCATACTATGAGATAGAGCAAGATTAACATTGTCGCACCATATCATACTAGCCAACACCCTAGGTTTGGTCATAAGCATTTGCTTCCCACAAAGTTTTAATTTAGGCTCTTGTTTCAACACATACCAACAATTTCAAAAGCTTGTAGAGTACAAAGTTGTACGCTAGATTCTTGCAAAGTTTTAACATGGCAACTTTTCATTATTTCCAAAAGAGGGTGTATGGACAAGATTTCAAATGCACATGGTGAGAGCAAATGTTTTTGTTGTTCTTTTTCTTTTATTCCATATGATGTTGGGATTGGACTGGATGGGCATACCTTCTTTGATTAAATAGGGATTCTTCCCCCAAGCTGATCTCCGATTACCTGGATGATATGTCCTTCCTTGTGATGCTTAGTGGAGCACTTGGGGACTCGATGCTGAAGTTGCTAGACAATTCTGTGTAATTTCATAGGTACGGCCGGCCCTACTACTTTTGTTCCCAGTGCTCATTTCCCCTCCTGCAATTGTTCTGCACAAAAATTTCGTCGAGGGGAGGTACGGCCGTACCTCATAGTTTGGCCGTACCACGAAAACTTTCCAAACAGAACTGATGAAACTCTAACTCCTGAACATCATTACCGTTCGAAAAACTCTTTCTCCCTTGAAACCCCTTTTTTTTAAGGATAGCAAGCTAAACAAATTAAACAAAAGAAACGAAAAGGAAAGGCTGGTTGGTCTTTACCTAGACGGGGGTGCCTCTCCCCCAAGCTGGTTCGTACGCGGGACTAGCAGTCGGGCGGTTGCTGGTATGGGTTCCATGAACTGAAGAAATTGTGCACTGCTTGGAAACCCTCTTGCGTGGTCGAGGTTAGGGTGTAAAGCTGGCCGTCTGTCTCCTGCTGTCGTCTAGCGGTGTCCTGGAGGCCTTGTTCTATTTGCTCGACGCGGGCATCGATACTACGGAGGCGGTTGTTGATGTTGAAAAGGCCTTGATCAATGATGTTGTATTGCTCCTCATGGTAGCCGTATGGGTAGCTCTGAGGATAGCTTCCGCCGTAGGTTTGATGGTCTCCAAAACGAGTTGACTGAGAGTGTGACGAGCTGGAGCAGATGGAGGCACTGGGGGGTTGGCTCCCGCTGGACTGCCGTTGCTGGTGGGTGCCAGAGGGTCCTGCCTCACCAGATGCTGGAGCTTGTTGCGTGGTGTTCTCTGGGATGAGGTTCTTATCGCTCCTACGAGTGCGTGATCGGGTTGCTAGCCCGGGTCCCGAGATGCTATGTCTCGAAGGCCTCACCGTCTCCACATAGTCCTCGAGTGTCAGGTTCAGGGTGTACTTCTTAACTTGGTATAAACCAAGCTCTAGACACGGGAGGACGATAGTGGTGGAGGAATGGGGGTAAAGCACGACCAACTCCCCCTCTACACGCTTAAGCAAGTGGGCTTGCACGAAGTGGTCCTCATCAAAAGTTTCACGGGGCGTCTCTAAGTAAGTGACCTGAGCTCCCTCAAGAGCTCCGAGGTACGTAGCAATCCGAGTCACCAAAGAGGTGATCTCGATTTTGCCAGTCCTCGTGGTCATGGTGCGCCAGTGCTCGACCATGGTGACGACAGGAGCAAGCTTTATCTTGTGGACGATAGCAAACAAGCATTGCAACTCATCTACCCTAACCGTTCTAAACTCGACTCTTGGGGCAATCATGCCCGAAACGAGCCAATGGAGGAAACGAAGAGTAGGGTTGTGGATCAAGTTGATCCGGGGAGCGGGATTCAACCCTCTCCCCGAAATCTTTTTCCAGAACGTCTCTCTCGAAAAGGCCCTCATACCTCTATGCTTAGACCACTCAATCAAACAGTTTGAATCAAAGCCTAAAGCAACACTCAACTGATCCCAGGTTAAGTCGTACTCTTCATTGAAGAGACGAAACTTAACACCATTGCTATCAGAGCTCAAGGTTGAGAGGAACTCTAGGGTGAGAAATTTTGAACCCTCTTCCCAAGCATGCCAAAAATTTCCCCATCCTATGGCATCAAAGGCTGCCCCGAACTCTCCTATCATGCCGGTTTCATTAAGCAGGGTATTATCATATACCTTTGTGTGTGCGAATTCCCGGTCCTTTAGTTGCTGAAATAATCTCCGCTCTTGATCGGTATGCAAGATGATTTGTGTTTCGGAGGTGAGGAAACGCGTCCTTTCCTCCGAACCCGAACCATCATAGTGTACCGAGCTCGCGAACATGTCCTGGGCAGAACCCATGGACATACTGTCTTGAGGCTCAAAACCTGGGGGCACCGAATGATCTTGCCAACCTGAGGCATTGGAATGGCCACTGCGGCTCGTGTCCGAGTCACTGGACCGGAACCTGATATGTTTCCCCTTAACCACCTTAGCAGCCTTGCGGAGCCACGACATCTTGCAAAAGGTTAGTGCAACAGATACCCGAAGGATGATGGTTAGGAAAGTTAGCCGTTCGAGGGTTAGTGGTCCAAAGGTTAGCGGTCCTTGTGGGGTAACGAAACCTCCACAAAACTTGAGAGATTTGCACTACGAAGGACACGCTCTCAGAACTCCTTTCCACTAATTACGAACGAGCTTAAACGAGGGAGCAAAGGGGGCTAACTTCAGAATTTGATTGTGGTGCTTTGGGAGAGTGCACGGGGGGTCTCTTTTTATAGGCAGGTGGAAGGAGGCAGGTGCGGCCGCACCTGCTCATCCGGCCGTGCCAACCAAAAACGGGGGACACCCTCAGTGCTTGATCAGGAGCCTAGGGATAGGTTGCGGTGATCTGGAAGTGACAACTTGGTGGATTTCACAGGTGCGGCCACACCAACAGGGTCGCCCGGCCCTAGTGTTTCCACCAAAAATGCTGCCAGGCAGCTGCCACACCCTCTATTGCTTAGGATCCTCGAAAACTTTGCGCACTCAAACGTCCAAAAGCTGCTGGCAATGCTATTAGTAGTGGGGAACATGCTACTGTAGATTGGACTTCCTCCCACACAAACTAAAGCACTTCCATGCAACTAGTGGCTGCTCCACGCACTCACCTAGGCAAAGGAGGTGGTGCGCCCGTGCCAAGTGGGCCGGCCGCACCGGGCAAAATTCCCAAAACTACTCCCTAATCCTTCTAAACACTAAACCATGCAGTGGCTAAAAGGATTTCGAAAATTAAACATGCTTGATGTAATGAACAAACTTAGGATGGGATACATACCGGTTTATCTCACGGCGAGAGCATCGAATTTATAGTCCTCGAGCTAGAGTTGTTGATGATCATTTCTTCTTTGAGTGATTTTCTCGATTAGAGAGGTAACTCGCTAGAGCTCCGAAGAAAAACAATAGATAGACAATAATCCTATATATCCAAGATTGGGAATGATCCTCGATTTCTTCGCCCTGGGATTCTTTTCTGACGGGCATAGCTAAAATCCTCTCTAGAATTTCTAGCCCCTCAGTTGGATTTTCATGAAAAAGTGATCCCTTTGTGAGTGCAAGCAAGCGGAAAACACTGTCTCGAAAGAGGCTGTGTCAGATGTTTAGATCTAGACAGCCCACAGGGGGGTTAACCTCGATGGTTTAGTTGTTCGGCGAGGGGGAATCTAAGGCTAAGAACTTGAAGGTTGCGCACGAGCACACGGAACATAGAGAACACGGCGAGTTTATACTGGTTCGGGCCTCCGGAGAGTAAAACCCTACGTCCAGTTGTTGGTGTCGATTGCTTGAGGATTACGTGATTGTACAAGGGTCGCCTTGCCCGCCTTATATTGGCCAGCGGACAAGTTCGGTTCCCAGATTCCTGGTCGGTTACGACCAGGAGACCTAAGTCTAATTGATTACATCGCTTGCCATATCCGTCGATCTGCTTTGGTCGGAATCCACTGATGTCTTGTCTTGCACGCCAAGTCTTGAAGTCGTTCTGGATAAGGTCGTCTGGAATCTTCTGGAAGGTCTTCAGGAGGTCGTGTGGGCCACCAACTAGGTCGGTTGGGCCCACTGACAGGTCGGCGGGTCTTCTGGTAGGCCAGACCCACCTGTCGGGGACGGTCGTGAGCCTGGTCGGTGGGGACCCAGGGGTACCCATGTCTCACAAGCCCCCGAGCTAGGTGTATGCGCAGCGACCTTAGAAAGGTCATGACGAAGTCGTGGAGCTATCGACAGGTCGAATAGCTTGCACGTCGGTCCAAAAGAAAAGAACAAATCGACTTGGCAGCCGACCTGTTTGAAATCTTTGCCGAACGAAGAGAAGTCGAGTGATGACCTACAGGAAGCTGGCTTCCAATAGATCGAAACGACGACGAAAAAATTCAGAGGGCATCAAGGATGCACTCATAGAGTAGTATCCGAGCATCGTGGCGGGCAAGATGGCCGGTATGATGATCTAAAAAAGAAAGAGAAGAAAAATTAGGTCGAGTAACGACGTGATGAGAAAAAGTTTTCCTAACAGGTCGATACGACGAAGAAAACAAGAGGGCGTCGAAGACGTACTCGTAGAGTAGTCCCCGAGCATTGAAGCAGGCAGCATGGCTGGTTTGATGCTCAAAATAGAGAAGAAAACTGAGTCATGGCCTTGATCGAATGAAGTGCAGAGACACCCAGATCTCCCAGCATGGCTGAAGGACCGGAACGGCGAACCAGAGAGGGGGGGAGTGAATGGGAGCCGATAAAAATTCTACTTAAGAATTTGGCTTGTGAACCCAATTTCACTCGGTCACCTCCGCAAGCTTCTCTTGCCAAGTCCACGTAGCCACTGCAGTGCTACTGAACCTAGGAGCAAGATCCAACCAACAGCAACACAAAATACGCAGCGGAAAACAACACGAAACTGCTGCTGGCAACCAAAACCAGTCAGGCCGGTTTCTGAAACCGGTCAGACCGATTCTCTGGGACTTAGCCTCTCACAAGCAGGGGAAACCGGTCAGGCCGGTTTGGCAAACCGGTCAGGCCGATTTTGTCCAGGAAATCCCCAAAAGACCTTCGAGACCAAACTTGACCCAAAACACCTCAAGAACCCCTCAACCTTTGAACAAGAAAAGCCATAGCTTGAACGAGACTCTCCTATTCAAAAACCTTCACGACAGCCCACTGGGGCTAAACCGGTCAGACCGGTTTGGGAAACCGGTCAGGCCGGTTTTGCCTGGACAGTCGGGAAGAACTCAGCCCGCGGGAAAAACCTAGCATTCACCTCAATTGATCTCCCGATTCGTTCCACAGATTCAAGTGAGACTTTGGGGATAGCTGAGGTACCTCGTGGGCTACCTTTGGCTAGAAGCTCAGTCCCCAAAACCTACTCAATCAAGAGGAATCGGAAGTCAACCCTCAAGAACACCTTCCCATGAACTCCACCGAAAACCCCAAATTGAAGCCGTTTCGGAGGGTTTGTTGGAGCAAGATCACCAAGCAAAGAGGAACAAGGTCCTCATACGTGACATCCAACAAGAATCCCTCAAAGAAACACCCTCAAAACTTCACCACGGAAATTCCAAGAAAAGGCTCCGAAAATCACCAAAAAGGGAAAACGGGAAGAACACAATCAAGCCTTGAGGAACCACGCCGAATCGTCTATACATACCATGAAGGTTCATACAAGGTCTAGCTTCCGCCCGATCATCCTTCCCTCTCACAAGATCTCACCATGAAGCTCTCAAGCTAGTCTTAGAAATCCTAAGGAAAATAGGAAGGAAAATAGCAAAGGGAAAAGTTCCAAGAGATGGCTGCCATCCTCTCACCACTTGGGTTATATGGAGGCAAGCCGAAAGACTAAAATACCCCTAAAGCCTAAACTTGGATACACACCCACCAAGGGCACTTTGGGAAATTGTCTTCGTAACACCATCGGACGGATGCCCAGCGACCGCACTTCGCTTAGCCTCGACGCAAGCCTTGCGATCCCAACGCGTGTCCTCCGCTTCGAAGCTTCCGGCGCCCTGCGACCCCAAACCGGTCAGACCGGTTTCCCAAATCGGTCAGGCCGGTTTTGGCCTGACACCCACGCCCGGTCTTCGGCCTCGGCTTTGTGGCTCAGCCGAGTAACCTAGTGGTTTTCTGGTGAACCACCGCAAACCCCGCGAACTTGATGTAGCCTCCGCCAATCACCACTCATGACTCGGCTCCCACGAAGTCCTGGCTCGACCTTGGTTTTGAGGCTCAACCAAGAAATCATCCACCGACTTCATCTTGCTGTTCTTGCCACCATGCGGCCCGCACTTGACCCCGCTGGCTACTGGGTCCCTCGAACCAAGCCTACTTGTTTTCTCCACACCTGGAGGCCTCACCGGCGACGACCTTTCGCGCTTGTTCTTCACCTGCACCAACACCAGTCAAGCCGCAACCTGTACCTGCAATACTTAGCCAAGAATCAGTCCACACAACGTTGTCAATCACTCATCACACCAGGAGCGACCATCCACCGGTCCTCGAACCACACATGGTCCTCAATCTCCCCCTTGATGAGTGCATTGACAACACACACATTTGGTAACCAAAGAGAAAAGGAAAAGAAAAGAAACGACTAAAAGAAACTCAAACAAGCGATCAAAAGTCAAACAAAGGCAAAGAGCAAGATCACTTGAAAGAGGAAAGACTCGGTCCCCTTAGGCAAGGGCAACGGCTCGACACAACCGAGTCAAAAACAAGCTCAAGCAAAGAGCACAAACCACCAAAGCATACAAGAGCTCCCCCTGCACATATGCATACTCCCTCTAAACATGTGCCAACACTGGGCACAAACCGGTCAGGCCGGTTCCCAAAACCGGTCAGGCCGGTTCCACCAAACCGGTCAGGCCGGTTCCCAAAACCGGTTAGACCGATTTAACTCGGCAGAAACACCCCCCAAAAGCCAAAAAGCAAAAGAAATGCACAAGCTCCTCCTTGACTGTTGGGATAGGTTCTAGGGATGCAATGCAACTTTTCTCAACCAATGTTTCTCCCCCTTGTTGCCAATGCATGAATCAAGGCTCAAATTTGGAAAAGATGCAACTAGAGCTTCTCAAATAGACAAAATTCATCACAAGATGCGACACATGATCAAATGAGCAAGTTAGATACTCTACAGCATCGTATGAACATCAACTACATGATCACCAAGTTTCACAACCATTTGATAAAGCTAACATAGAATTGATCATTTTTGCGAAAAATCACCCTCTCATGAGCAAAGTCCTAAACATGAGTAAAACATGTCAACATGGCAAAGCCACACAAACTTCATGCTAGGACAACCATTCTAAGCATAAGACCATAATAAACACCCACAAGCACCTCATGTCATGTCAAAGCATACCGAGCCATGTGCTTACTTCTATGTATGAGACTTCTCATTGGTAAGCAACATGCAACAGTTTAGCACCCAAAAGCAAGTAAATTAAGCACATATAACATGGGAGCACATTTTCCAAGCAATTTACATTTCATTTTCAGATTTATAATTGGTACATGAAATGTCTTTGTGACAAAAAGGAACTTATGCCCCTCCACAAGATGAAGCATGGGGGCTAAACATTCATGATGACAAATGAGCCTTTGGCCCCATATGATCAAAATAAGCTATCCAACCACAAATTAAGCATAGCCAAGCCACAAAAACATGTCAAGATCATATAAAGGCATTTACTCACAAGAGAGCATACATGTGACATTTTTCAAAAACATAGCTATCAACCATGGATATAAATCAAGATCATCAAGAGCTAAGCCACACTAAGCCATATCATACCAAACTAGCTCACAAGATCATATATAGCATATCATGGTGAACAATGTATATAGGAGAAGCTTTTCCTACACAAATGCATATGATACAAAATGCATGCAACCTAAGATACAAAGATGCCTATACATCATGTTACATATGCCATGCCAAATGCAAGAAATGCACAAAGGAAAGCTATACATATGCTACAAAGGAGCTCCCACACACCGACTCAAGAAATCAAACAAACACCAAGCTCCCCCGCAAACGAATGAAAGTTGCCTGATCTAGGGGTTTGGTGAAAATATCGGCTAGCTAGTCATGTGTGGGTACATGGATCAAAGTGATTTTTCCTTTCTCTACGTTGTCTCTCAGGAAATGATACCTCACTTCTATGTGCTTGGTTTTGGAATGTAGCACTGGGTTCTTTGCAACGCTTATAGCACTTGTGCTATCACACTGAAGTGGGACATGGGTATACTCCTCACCAAAGTCACTCATGGTGTATGTGATCCAAAGGAGCTGAGAGCAACAACTAGCTGCGGCCACATACTCTGCCTCGGTAGTGGATTGAGCAACACTCGACTATTTGCGGGAAGACCAAGACACCAAAGAAGAACCCAAGAACTGGCAAGTCCCAGAAGTGGACTTCCTATCCAACCGATACCCGGCAAAATCCGCGTCCGAAAATCCATGAAGAGCCAAAGAAGAAGACGCGGAGTACCAAAGGCCGAAGTCGGGAGTATGTCGCAAATACCTGAATATGTGCTTGACTGCTTGCCGATGCGAAGTCCTCGGAGACGCTTGAAAACGAGCGCACAGACATACCGAGAATTGGATGTCCGGCCTCATCGCCGTCAAGTAGAGGAGTGACCCGATCATGCTCCGGTACTCCTTCTGGTCCACGTGTTCACCTTCCTCGTCCGCATCAAGAGCTGTAGTCGTACTCATAGGTGTCGCCATGGCCTTGGAGTCCTCCATCTTGAACTTTCTCACAATGTCCTTGGTGTACTTAGCTTGGTGCACGAATGTTCCTTCCTTTGATTGCTTGATTTGTAGCCCGAGGAAGAACTGCAACTCACCCATCATGCTCATCTCAAATTCCCTGCTCATGTCTTCTGCAAACCTTGCAACAAGAGAGTTAGACGAGCCGCCAAAGACAATATCATCCACGTATACCTGCACAATCAGGATATCTCTACCCTGCCTGAGGAGAAACAAGGTCTGATCGACCTTCCCCATCTCAAACCCTCTCTCAAACAGGAACCCCCTCAACCTACCGTACCAAGCTCTAGGCGCCTGCTTCAGCCCATACAGCGCCTTCCTCAACTTGTACACCCGGTGGGGGTACTTCTCACTCTCAAACCCCGATGGTTGCCTCACATACACTACTTCCTCCAAAACACCGTTTAGGAAAGCACTCTTGACATCCATCTGATACAACTTGAACCCCTTAGCCACAGAAAAGGCTAGAAGGATCCTGATCACCTCCAAACGAGCTACGGGAGCAAAGTTCTCCTCGTAGTCGATCCCCTCTTTCTGTGAGTACCCCTGAGCAACAAGCCTTGACTTGTTCCTCACCACTTCTCCTTTCTCTCCCTCTTTGTTCTTCCACACCCATTTTGTCCCAATCGGCTTACACCCTGGGGGAGGGTCAACCAATTCTCAAACTTGGTTCCTCTCGAAATTCTCCAACTCCTCATGCATCGAATTAACCCAATTATGATCAGATAGCGCGTGTCTAATGTCCTTGGGCTCAAAGGTGGCAACAAAAGTAGCATGAGCGAAATGAGAATTGTTCCGAACCCTCGACCGTGTAGTATGTTCATTCATGTCGCCGATGATTCTCGAAGCTGGGTGATCCACTTGCACTCGCCGGGGAGGTTCTCGCCTTGATGCTACCTCCCCCTCAACAGCAGCTTCGCCTTGATCTGGGTTTGTCGTTGTAGGTGTGGGAGAAGGACCGTCCACCACCGTAGTCGAAGTAGTAGGTACATGCTCAGCCGCGGGCACCACACCGCCATCTTCATCATCTCCATATTCATGCTCCTCCTCCTGGAAAATCTCCTCGCCAAGTTCGTCGTCACCTGCACACTCAAAAACAAGCTGACTACGTGGCTGTGTCTCGTCGAAGGTTACCTCGCAAGTCTCCACGATTTGGTTAGTTTCAAGATTGAGCACTCGAAAGGCTCTAGAATGAGATGCGTAACCAAAGAAAATGCCATCGACAGATCTAGCCTCGAACTTGTCCAACTTCTTACCTTTCTTCAGGATGAAGCATTTGCACCCAAACACATGGAAGTGACTCACCTTGGGTGTGCGCCCGTGCATCAACTCATAGCACGTTTTCTTCTTGTGAACTCTGAGGTAAATCCTGTTCGACACATAGCACGCGGTATTCACCGCCTCAGCCCAGAACCTCCTCGGAGTCCTATGCTCATCAAGCATCGTCCGAGCCATCTCGCACAAGGTTCTGTTTTTCCTTTCCACCACGCCGTTCTAGGGAGGCGTATACGGACTCAAAAACTGGTGTTCAAGACCCAAGTCATGGCAAAAGGTTTCGAAGCGAGAGTTTTTAAATTCCGAGCCATTGTCACTGCGAATCGCTCATATGGCATCTCCGTGCCTCTCGTTTCTTAACCTCAAGACAAGATCTTGAACAAAACCAAACGTCTCCCCTTTCTCCTCAAGAAAGAAAACCCACACATACCGAGAGTAGTCGTCCACCACAACCAGGATGTACCACTTCCCACCCACAGATCGCACACAAGCTGGGCCAACAAGGTCCATATGGAGCAGCTCGCATGGACGCTCCGTCATCACATCATTGAGGGGTGGATGGGAAGAAACTACCATCTTAGCATGCCGACACGGCGCACAAACCAACTCTTTCTCAAACCTCAGCCGTGGCAATCCTCGGACCAAATTGAGTTTACTCAAGCGAGACAAAAGGTCAAAGCTTAAGTGACCCAACTTCCTATGCCACTTCCACAACTCACTCGAAGATCCAGCCAAGAAACAATGCTCCAAACCAGAAGACTGAGAAAAATCCGCTCGAAACACTTGACCCTCGGGAACGACCATGCAAACTAGGTCCCCTCGAGAATCTAAAATCTGAGAACCACCAGGCCGAAACAACACCTCAAAGCCCTCATCCAAAAGCTGGGACACAGAAAGCAAATTGAACCCGAGCGATTGAACAAGAGCAACACGCCTGAGAGTGACCTTGTCACTTACCTTAATCTCACCTTCTGATAGCACACGCCCTCGCCCATTGTCCCCAAAGGTGATGTATGTCCTGGACACCACCGGGATGAGACTTGAGAACCACCCCTTGTCTTCGGTCATGTGCCTCGAGCAACCGGAGTCAATCAACCAAACGTTCCTCAAATCTCCCACCTGAAATTCAAAAACAGGAACGTGAGTGAACAAACGACTCTGCACTGGGGTTAGTACCAAAAGAGTAAAACCAGTGCCGAGCCATTTGCTCCAAAGTGGGGTTAGCACAAACCAAATCATCACGCCTATCAAAGCTACCACCACAAAAACCACCACAAGAACCACCACTAGGGAACCACCCCTGTCTCGCTGGAGGAGAATGAAAACCACGAAAGGAAGACCGTGGACCGTTCCTCCTCTCCATCTCAAAGCTACGACTCCTCCCACCATCGTATTGAGCACGAGGTGGAGAACGTCTAGCAAACTGACCACCACCAGACTCTCCATGCCAAACATCTGGACCACGATCAAAGGACCTGAACCGAGCCTCATCCCGAGCACGAAAACCAAACTGGTCACCCTGCTGTCTCCAAACCGGTCTGACCGGTTCTGGAATCGGTCTGACCAGTTTCGCTGTACGAGCAGCCCAAACCGGTCTGACCGATTTAATTCCTCCAGCAAGGTCCCTTCCACCCAAAGCACTCTTTTCTCCCCAAGCCGGAACTGTGCGAACAATGGCCTTACCCCTAGGCAGTGGCATACGAGACTCAGGTACACCATGAGGTGGGTTGTACCTGTCCTTGTTTGCCCACTCCTTAGACATTCTCTCCTCTCGCTTCCTCTTGAAGCAAAACTCTCCTTTGTGACCATCTCTCCCACAATAGTCACAATGAAACCGGATTGGTTTTGGCTTTGGTTTTGGTTGGGATTTCTCACTCGGTTTCTCCTCACTCGACTTCTCACCCTTCTCCTCACTAGGCTTCACACTCTCTTTCCCAAAGAACTCATTCCCCAGGTTACTCTTGAACTTGATGGGTTTCTGGAAATCATTTGTGGAGTGGGGAAATATGGGAGGATCTGGGGTTGTGTCAAGTTTGTTTCTCAGTGGGTTGGGCTTAGGAGCATAGGCATTTTTGTGGAAGGTTTTTGGTGGAGCTTGGATATCACCAATCTTCTCTCCTCCCTCACCACTACACTCTCCAACCTTCTCCGAGCCAAGCGCTTGCCCATCATAGCGCTTGTATGCCTCAATCATCATCCTAAGCTGCGGTTCATGACCCGACAACCAACCCATCATTTTTCTCAACTCATCATTCTCATCCTGCAAGTGATCCACATAATGTGCAAGTTCCAGATTTTTCAAAGCATGCACCTCACAAGTAGAGCAAGAAGTGGAAATAGGTTCTTTCAGCTTAGCCTCAAGCGAAACAGTATAAGCATGCATCTCATCAATCTTTCCATGCAAAACAGGGCAAGAAGTGCAAGCACCTATCAAAGCAGGTCTAGACTTAAGCTCAGCCACTTCAACCCTAAGCACATCTAGTTTATCACAAGTAGAAGCATGCTTATCCTTAAGAGCAGTAAGATCAGCTAGGTACACAGAGCAATCACAATAATCAATCTCATCAAAAACCATAGGAGAAGCCTTAAGCGAATCAATTTCAAGCTTAGCATCAAGGTTCTGGGTTTCTAGCTCAGCCACACGGTTCCTAGCATCTTCTAGAGAGGCCCTAAGCTCTTTCCTCATCTTCTTGGCCTCTCTAAGCATGTCATCACGATTATCAAGCAACATGCCAAGACGCTCGTTCTCCTCACGCGAGAAGGGAAGCTCGTCACGTACCTCGTCCTCGGAGTCGGAGTTCGAGTCGCTCTGGTGACTCTTCTTGCTGCCGGAGCTACGAGCCATGCCGCAGAAACCATCTCGTGCGAAGCAGCTCAGCCCGCTCAGGTTCTTGGATGACTTCTTGTTCTTACGCCGATCACCTTCATCTTCACTGCTACTCGAGCTCGAGGAAGAGTAGGCAGAGCTGGAGTCGACGTTGCTCGCTCCGACCATTGCTCGGACCTTCCTGCCACGGCCGTCCTTCTTCCTCGACCGTCGCTCGTCCTTGTGCTTGTTCTTGTGCTTGTGATCGCGCCTCGATCGGTACTTGCCGTCCTTGCTCGACCGGTGCTTGTAGCCGTCCTTGTAGCTGTCCTTGTTCTCCATCTTCTCCGGACAGTCGGCGACAAAGTGTCCCGGCTTGCCGCACTGAAAGCACGTCCGTGCTGTCCTCCTCGTGTTCACCCGGTTCTCGTGCAGCCTCTCGAACCGCCTGGTCAGCAACGCCAGCTCGTCCTCTCCAAGCACGTCGAACTCCTCGTCTAGCAAAGTCATCAAAGAAGACAGAGAATACATCCTAGAAGATGTGTTAGCGTTAGACTTAGCACCTTTGCCACCGACGAGAGCAAGACTATGGGAATCAGTCGGGCTCTCAAGACGGGCTGTCAAACCACGATCAACCTCAGCAGACTTGAGCTTAGAAAACAACTCGTTCACCGTCAGAGTGGTGTACTTCTTGGACTCAAGAATGGCCTCGACCTTTCCATCCTACACGGTACGATCCAGCGCGTGTAAGAGCTTCACAGCCCTATCATGGTCATCGTACGGGAGGACGTCGACATTGGCCCTCATGTTGTTCACAACCACCGTGAACCGCTGGAACAAGGCATCAATAGACTCACCGGGGAGATGAGTGAAGTTCTCGTACTCTCTCCGGTAAGTCACGTACAACCGTGCCTAAACCTCAGCATTCCCAGCATGAGCATTCTTCAGCTCCAACCAAATCCTACATGCTAGGTCCTCTGTCTGAACCCGATCAAATTCTGATTGACACAGAGCACGAAACAAGTAGTCGACCGCCTTGTTGTTGGCGTCGAACATGTCTCTCGATCCCGGAGCAAGGAAGTTCATCGGATGAACATAAGCTGTGTGCATCGTGACATCCCAAAGGATCTGTCCCTTACCACGGAGGAACGCAGCCATCCGTCTCTGCCACATCTGGTAGTTCTTTCCATCGAAGTGCGGAGGACCCGATCCCCGTTCCTGGTACGCCATCTTTGGATCTTAGACTGGTTAGAGTCAATCAAGACCCGTAACCGGCTCTGATACCACTTGAAGGACCGAAACGACGAACCAGAGAGGGGAGAGTGAATGGGAGCCGATAAAAATTCTACTCAAGAATTCGGCCTATGAACCCAATTTCACTCGGTCACCTCCCCAAGCTTCTCTTGCCAAGTCCACGTAGCCACTGCAGTACTACTGAACCTAGGAGCAAGATCCAACCAACAGCAACACAAAACACGCAGCGGAAAACAACACGAAACTGCTGCTGGCAACCAAAACTGGTCAGGCCGGTTTCTGAAACCGGTCAGACTGATTCTCTGGGACTTAGCCTCTCACAGGTAGGGGAAACCGGTCAGGCCGGTTTGGCAAACCGGTCAGGCCGGTTTTGTCTAGGAAATCCCCAAAAGACCTTCGAGACCAAACTTGACCCAAAACACCTCAAGAACCCCTCAACCTTTGAACAAGAAAAGCCATAGCTTGAATGAGACTCTCCTGTTCAAAAACCTTCATGACAGCCCACTGGGGCTAAACCGGTCAGGCCGGTTTTGCCTGGACAGTCGGGAAGAACTCAGCCCGCGGGAAAATCCTAGCCTTCACCTCGATCGATCTCCCGATTCGTTCCACGGATTCAAGTGAGACTTTGGGGATAGCTGAGGTACCTCGTGGGCTACCTTTGGCTAGAAGCTCGGTCCCCAAAACCTACTCAATCAAGAGGAATCGAAAGTCAACCCTCAAGAACACCTTCCCATGAACTCCACCGAAAACCCCAAATTGAAGCCGTTTCGGAGGGTTTGTTGGAGCAAGATCACCAAGCAAAGAGGCACAAGGTCCTCATACGTGACATCCAACAAGAATCCCTCAAAGAAACGCCCTCAAAACTTCACCACGGAAATTCCAAGAAAAGGCTCCGAAAATCACCAAAAAGGGAAAACGGAAAGAACACAATCAAGCCTTGAGGAACCACGCCGAATCATCTATACATACCATGAAGGTTCATACAAGGTCTAGCTTCTGCCCGATCATCCTTCCCTCTCACAAGATCTCACCATGAAGCTATCAAGCTAGTCTTAGAAATCCTAAGGAAAATAGGAAGGAAAATAGCAAAGGGAAAATGAGCTAGGGTTCCAAGAGATGGCTGCCATCCTCTCACCACTTGGGTTATATGGAGGCAAGCCGAAAGACTAAAATACCCCTAAAGCCTAAACTAGGATACACGCCCACCAAGGGCACTTTGGGAAATTGTCTTCGTAACACCATCGGACGGATGCCCGGTGACCGCACTTCGCTTAGCCTCGACGCAAACCTTACGATCCCGATGCGTGTCCTCCGCTTCGAAGCTTCCGGCGCCCTGCGACCCCAAACCGGTCAGACCGGTTTCCCAAACCGGTCACGCCGATTTTGGCCTGACAGCCACGCTTGGTCTTCGGCCTCGGCTTTGTGGCTCAGCCGAGTAACCCAGTGGTTTTCTGGTGAACCACCGCAAACCCCGCGAACTTGATGTAGCCTCCGCCAATCACCACTCATGACTCGGCTCCCACGAAGTCCCGGCTCGACCTTGGTTTTGAGGCTCAACCAAGAAACCGTCCACCGACTTCATCTTGCTGTTCTTGCCACCATGCGGCCCGCACTTGACCCCGCTGGCCACCGGGTCCCTCGAACCAAGCCTACTTGTCTTCTCCACACCTGGAGGTCTCACCGGCGATGACCTTTCGTGCTTGTTCTTCACCTGCACCAATACCAGTCAAGCCGCAACCTGCACCTACAATACTTAGCCAAGAATCAGTCCACACAACGTTGTCAATCACTCATTACACCAGGAAGCGACCATCCACCGGTCCTCGAACCACACATGGTCCTCAATGGCTGCAAGGAGTCTGGCGGGGCCGACCTCAAGGAGGCCTTGTAGGCGTGCCGACCTCAAGGAGGTCTCAAATCAACAATGTCCAATATCCGAGAATACCCAGTAGGATCTTGAAAAGGCGCATGAAGAGGTCGTTCGATGATGTCGTAGCTTGAAGTCGTGATACCCGGAGCCGTTGCCAACGAAGTTGTAGAAAATATGTAAATCTTGAACGTATGGAGTGTAGAGACACCCAGATATCATGTATAGCTGCAAAGAGTCTGGCAGGGCCACTCGAGGCATGCCAACCTCAAGAAGGTCTCAAATCAAAAAAGCGCCCAAGCACCCAGAGGTACTTGGCAGGGCCATTAGGCGCGCACCCCACAGGGAGGTCTTCATTCCTGACGTAAAAAATCCTGGGTGTCCAAAGCAGGCTGGCAGGGCTACAATAGCACACCGACCTCAGGAAGGTCACTTATCTAGGGCGTCCAACTAGGTTGGCAGAGCCATAGACATACCGAGGTATTGCAAGACCTAGGTATTAAGGCACGCCGACCTCAAGGAGGTCGTTTTGGTGCCTAGACGACCAACATAGCTGCCAGCCATCCAGCAGAGCCAGAATACTAAGATATTGACGACCTTAGTAATAGGCACACCGACCACGGAGGCCCGACGAAATCGTAGACGTGAAGCTTCTGATCTTCAGGCACCCAGACGGATCTGGCAGAGCAGCGAGGCACACCTACCCCGGAAGGTCTTCAATCGAACCTACGACCATTCTGCTCAGGGAACAAAAATATAGGCTGATTGGAATAGGTCTGTTTACATGCAGAGCCATAGCGGGTGCACCAGGACGCAAAGCCTAGCGAGTGCAATGAAGACGTGGAGCTGGTGAAGAATTCATTTAATTATCATTGTCATCCTCTGTAGATGTAGTAAGGCGCAGGGCCCTCTGACGCAGAGTCAGGCTTATCTTTTGCCATAGACTGCAGGGTCACGGGTCAACAGTGGTCGGAGATTCTCTTGCCACCCAGAAAACAACAAACTACCCACGAATCAAGGGGTGCACTGTAGCCATGTGATGCTGTGGCGGGCTCAGGCATCATTGATGCACTAGCGACAAAGACGTCGCGAGGCAAAGTAAAGTCATCGCCTTTAATCACGCACATGTCTACAGGCCCTCTGGACCACGTGGGGACAGTATCATCACTTTGCCAGCTGCCCAAGGCCTGGCTCTGGCTATAAATAGCGCCACAAGGTTGAAGGAGGCAAGTGCCGAGCATTGTTGAATTATGAAGCCGCAGGGTAGTTTTGGAGTCATGCCATGGGCATGTGTCCGTCCACCAGATTGTAGGATGCTATATTTGTAGAAGCTTGGAGCTAGAAGAACTCTTGCGAAATGTAGATAGCACACCCACTCTTTGTACTGTGCCTCAGCGAGGAATCAAGGAGAGTTTGGAGGTGATGCTGTAGAGGCCCGAGGTGAAGCTGTAAGTCTTTAGGGAGCATATGATGTTCGTCGGAGGCTTGCGGTCCACGCCGAAGAGCAAGCTCGTGTCTGCATTCCATAGTCCCTCACAGAACGTGCCGTGCTACGTGCAGTGTCGTGCAGTTGTTCACCGCAAGGCCACCATCGAGGTCCTGAGGCTAGAAGAATTCTTGCGACGTGCCCGGCTGTAGCAGGGTACACCTCAAGGATTGCTCTAGGTAGATCAGGTCTTCGAGTATGTTTGTATTTTTGTGACGGGTTCTGGATCCAATAAGGTCGCAGGCGACTTGTGTACCTTCGAAGTTCCTGTGTAATGTTCGCTCTCTTCTGTCATGTAATGGTCGTTTTGAAGAAATTATTCATCAAGAACCTAAAGTGACATAATTTGGGGGCTTATCGACCTCATGAAGATCGAAATGTGCTATCAGGACGACCTGATAACTTTGTTGTATTCACGACCTAAACTCAGGGTATAGGTCGCTAGGTTATCTGTGGAGTAAATATCCGTTGGCGTAAAATCCGGCGTGATCGTCTCGCGAAATTATCGGCACATAGCCGTTAGGGCGAGCTCCTTACTGTGGAAGGAGCCGCAACGAGCAGACCCGGTGGGGCCCTTATAAATAGAGCGGCGGGGACCAGCGTTGACGGTCCCCTTCATCTTCTTCCTCCTCCCGCCATCACCGCCGGAATCGCCGCACCTTAGCCGCCGCGTGCTCCGCATTCAGCCTCCGCCCTAGAACTCTCAGTCCGTTGCCGTCTATAGCAGGCCGTGCACTGGCTCCACCATCCGCGCGCCGCTCCGCTTCGTATGTGCATTAAAACCCTAGTGAATTTTAGATCCAAATCCACTTGAGCTCAAGAAATGGCGGCCGCGGCTCCCACGATCCCGTCCCCGGAGATGGTGTGCGATTCTTCGACAATCACCGAGGAGAAGATCCAGGGCCTGGTAGAGCGTGGGCTCCTGAGGCCCAAGGCAGAGTTGGAGTGGAAGGCGCCCACCTGCCAGAGGTTCCCGACGGAGGACGACAAGGAGCAGGTCGTCTTCGCTTCCTTCTTCGAGTGCGGGTTCAGCATACCCGTCGGTGACTTCTTTCGAGGCCTTCTGTACTACTACAAGCTGGAGTTGGTACACCTTGTCCCTAACTCCATTACTGTAGTTTCTTCGTTCATTCATATGTGCGAGGCGTTCCTTGGCATCCCGCCACACTTTGTGTTGTGGCAGTACTTCTTCAACATCAAGTTCACCGGCAAACGTATCGGTGTGGTCGTAGCGGTGATGTTCTGTCTGAGGCCGGGCCTCAAGGCAGCATGGTTGGATATGGATCTGCCGGATAATACCGCGGGGTGGAGGTCGGAGTGGTTCTACATCGCCGACTAGAAGCCGGCGCTCCCGAAGCGCACCGGGCATAAGCCTGGGACCTGCAGCTCACCTCCCGTGAGATGGACGACATCAAGGAGCTGCTGACCTTGGTGGGCGACCTCAAGAAGAAAGGCCTGACGGGAGGCGCAGTGGCAATGTCTTTTTGTCGTCGTATGATTCAGTCGATCAAGGATCGGGTTCATCCGGCGTATGAGTACTGGGGTCAGACGGACCCTAGTCGTGAAGTTAACCGCAAGGTCTCCCAAGAGGAGATGACGGCCAGGGTGACACAGATGTACTCCAGGTGTATCCGGAACAAGAAGTGCCCGAAGCCTTATTCTCTCTCGCGACCTGCTGATCCTGTAAGTTCTGGGACAACAAGGTCGTAGCGACCTGTTTCTTTGCTTCGTGTGACTAGAGAAAAAACCTCTTATATCTTGTTACTTGTGTTTACAGGATCGGCAGATGCAATTTTGGTGCCTTTCTCCTTTGCCAGCCGGCGAAGAGCCACGCCGGAAGCTAAGGTCGGAGGACTACCAGCCTCCGGCAGCTGCGCTGCTGGAGAATTACCAATCAGACTCGTTGGTTGGAGCTGACGAAGATACCGACGATGAGGGTGGTGACGATGTGGCAAACTGCCCAGATGTGAGCAGTGCCACAAAGCCCAAGCGTAAGACAAGGGCAGCGATGGCAAAGCAGACGACCTCAAGGGTCGCTGCCAAGGCCGAGGCGGTGAAGACCGCCAAACTTGAGGCTGACAAGAAGAAAAGGAAGAGGAGGGCAAGCCCTCCACCGGCAGTCCAGACGCTGACAATTCCCACACCTTTGACCAAGGAGGTCGAAGATGATGAAGATGAAGCCACCGATGACCCGCCGGTCGTTGAAGATCGGACGGCGAGGAGGTCGTTGAGTCCCGCGGCCAAGAGGCAGCGGGAGTTGGAGCAGAAGACGACAGTGGACGACCTCCGTCAGATGAGGGAGGCATAGCGGGCTACCGTCGGTGCGTAGGCAAGGATGCCTGTGCAGATAAAAGTACGGCCTTTTAGGCCGAAGCTACGTGCCCCGGCTACTGTGAGGTAAAGTTGTAGCACTGAAGTTCATTTAGCTACTAACTGTTACTGGTTCTTGCATTGTGTTGACGGGAATTTCTGTAGGTCGGACGTCCGACCCCAGAGCGCCTTAGGTGCTCAAGAGTCACTTTCACGAACAAGGTCGTCCGACCATGAGGCCGGGACTCAGACTTTGGTCGATGACGTGGGGACGGCAGCCCCTCCGCCTGTCACTGAGGCCAGAACACCAAGTTCCGTGGGCGACGTCGGGGCTTCAACTTCTCCGCCTATTATCGACGTGGACCCCATCAACTCGGTGCCCAGCACGTCAGCTCAGGGCCCAACTACGGACCCGACACAGATCGAGCCGCCGCAGGGGAACCCAGAAACAATCGGCGTGCAGGCACCGGGTTCGACATCAACGGGGCCGACGTTGACGCGTGAAGAGATTGACTGGACCGGAACTCCCTGGCAGGAGGACATCTTTGACGACAACGTGGATATGAAGGTAGTCCGCAATGCGATCTTGACTCTCAACCAAGCGTTCACGGTAGGCGCTATTCTTGTACTTAATTTGACAACTTGCTTTTGAGCTGTTCTTGACGACCTGTTTTCTTGTTTCCGTGAAGCAGTCACTGGCTGACCGTGCCAAGGGCAGGGCCGACCTGCTGAAGGGTGCTGCAGCTACACAGCTGCGGGTTGTCGAGCTTGAGCAGGAGCTCAAGCAGGTCAGTGAGACGGTGGCGGCGGACAAGAAGAGGCTCGAGGACGAGCTAGTCAAGGAGAGGCGGAAGACCCGAGAGGCCAACTCACAATTTAACGCCGCGAACATTGGTAAGATCGACTTTCTTACAAGTTTTGTCATCGTCATTGTCTTGCACTACTGAGGACTTGACCTCAGAGTATTGTTTGTATATTGCAGATTTTCACAGGCACGAGGACGACCTCAAAAACGAGCTGAAGAACACCAAGGAGAGAGTTCGAAGCTTGGAGGTGAACCTCTGGGAGGCCGAGGCTGGTGCCAATGAGCTGAAGCGGGTGATGAAGGAGACCATCGACAGTGAGTACGCTGTATCTCAAAAGCTACCTTATGAGAAATAGGCTCGAAGGGACCTTGAGGTCAGTCTTGAAGTAGCTTTGAAGGCGCTGCAGAATGACCAAGTGATCATTGCAGGGCAAGAGGTGGAGCTTAACAACTTGAAGAACGCTGCCCATTTTATGATGGACATACTAGCGTCGCAAGTCGAGGGGGAAGAACTCAAGCATGCTATCGATCGTCTTCTGGCTGCACCCGAGAAGCTGCTCGACCTCTTGAAGGCCACGAGCTTGGCGGCAGCTACGGAGGCACTGGTTCGGGTGAAGTCTCATTATCCCGACATTGACATGGTCAAGGTCGGAGAAGGCCCGGATGCGACGAAGGATCTTAAGGCCCTGGAGCTTGAAGTGCGTGATGCTGCTACGGCGGTAATGGACGCCCTTGATTATGAGGGCGATGACGGGGAGGAGTAGTCGTAGTCTTAGAGCTGTACCCTCTCCCTCTTCCAGTCATGTAAATCATTACTTCATAACCTTCTTTTGTGGCCTGCATGACGTACTTGTTTTGTGTTTGCGCGAGCTTGGTAGTCTTGAAGTGACGTGTCTTGTATCATACGCCGCTAACCACTACTCACGGAGAGGCTGGCTTACCGACCACCACAGCTCAGCGTGGAGGCTTACATGTGATCGACGCGCGGGAGGGAGTCTAGGACTCAGGTTTTGCAACCTTTACGACCAAGCAGGCTCGCAATAACACAAAATAGGTAGTCATGAGGGACGACGTCCTCAGGTCGAACGACCCTTATGTTGGCTTGACCCAAGCCCCCGAGCATGTCGAGGGGGGAGCAGGAAATTTAACCCCCAGATCTTTCGACCCTTGTGTTGACTTTAGCCAAGCCCCCGAGCATGTCGAGGGGGAGGGTTTGTGACATGAAGGAGGAGAAGGTAGGGCTCGAGATACAGCAGATGACTGCTTGAACTAATATTTATTAAACTGAAAGAAATACAAAGACGAGGAATACATAGCTATAATAAAAATTATTCTACGGGTAGAATCGTCGTAGATGCTCCACGTTCCAAGGGTTGGGCACGCCTTGCCCGTCGCCCCACTGGAGGCAATATGTAGATGGGCTGATGACTTCAGTGATAATGAAGGGTCCTTCCCAAGGGGCAGAGAGCTTGTGCATGCCATCGGTCTTCTGGATACGCCTTAGGACTAGGTCGCCAACGTTGAAGGATGTCTCCTTGACGTTGCGATCATGGTACCGACGGAGTTGCTGGTCGTGATGAGCTTGCCTCATAACGGCTGCCATTCTCTGCTCCTTGAGGCTATCGAGGTCGACACGACGTGTCTACTCAGCTTCTCCCTTCTCGTAGAACTATATGCGTAGAGCTCCGAAGGTGACGTCGGTGGGTAGGATAGCCTCAGAGCCCTAGACCAGGAAGAAGGGCGAGAAGCCCGTAGCAGAACTGACTTGGGTCATTAGACCCCATTTTACATGTGGTAGCTCGGCTAACCACCGGGTAGCGTAGTTTGAAGCGTCATCAAAGATGCGATCTTTGAGAGCTTGGAGAACCATGCCATTGGCACGTTCGACCTGGCCGTTGCACTTGGGGTGGGCAACCGAGGAGTAGTAGACGTCGATCGTATTATCTTGGCAGAAATCCCAAAAGGCCGACCCTGTGAAGGCTGACCCTAGGTCGGTGATGATCCTATTGGGCACACCAAAGCGATGTGTTATGTCTTGCATGAATTTGGCTGCTTCTTCCGACGTGACTTTTGCGACAGGTTGGACTTCAATCCACTTGGTGAATTTGTCGACGGCCACAAGGATGTACCTGTAGCCGCCTGGGGCGGTTCGGAATGGACCCACATAGTCGAGGCCCCACATGGCGAAAGGCCAGGATGGGGGAATTGTGCGCAGGGCCTGAGCTGGCAGGTGCTGCTGCTTAGCAAAGAATTGGCATCCTTTGCACCTCTTTACGAGGTCTTTAGCCTCGGACATGGCCGTGGGCCAGTAGAAGCCGGAACGATACACCTTGCCAACCAGGTTGGCGGATGCCGCGTGGCAGCCACATTCACCGCCATGAATCTCAGCCAGGAGCTGGAGACCTTCTGATCGCAAGATGCACTTCATCAAGATGCCAGTAGAGGCAGCTTTCCTGTATAGGTCGGTACCAATCACGACGTAGTTGGCACTTCGTCGTGTGATACGCTCTCGTTCAGCCTTGTCTTCTGGGACTCGTTGGTTGAGTAAGAAGGCTAGGAAAGGCTCGCGACAATCCTCCTCTTTATCTATCATTAGCACGTCGCGGGGAGGTGCCGGAGTTGGGTCAGGCTGTTCTTGGTCCGGATTGTCCGGGTCCAACAGTTTGATTGACGGCTTGCGTAGGTCTTGGACGAACACACCCGCCGGGACTAGAGCTCGGCGGGAGCCTAGTTTAGATAGTACGTCGGCGGCCACGCTGTTGTTGTGTGGCACATGCTGAAACTCAATTCCCTCGAAGTGACCTTCGAGCTTGCGGATCTCAGCACAGTAAGCATGCATCGTGTCTTTGACACAATCCCACTCCTTATTGACTTGCTCGATGACGACCTTGGAGTCGCCGTATGCCAGTAGTCGCTTGATGCCAAGGGACACTGCTATACAGAGCCCATGAATTAGAGCTTCGTATTCTGCTCCATTGTTGGAGGCCTTGTAATGTATCTGCAGGACCTACTTTAGCTGCTCCCCCTAAGGAGAGATGAATAGCACCCCTGCTCCCACACCTTCGAGGTTGAGGGCGCCGTCGAAGTACATTATCCAGTGTTCGGGTCGCTCCTTGGGAGGGGGCATCTGGATCTCTGTCCACTCTGACACAAAGTTAGCTAGGATCTGGGACTTGATTGCCTGCCTGGGGCAGAACTCGATGTCGAACTCTCCAAGATCTACCGACCACTTGACGATGCGGCCGTTAGCATCACAGTTGCGGATGATCTCTCCCAGCGGGAACGATGATGGTACTGTGATCTTGTGAGCTTGGAAGTAGTGGCGCAGCTTTCTCAACGTGATCAGGAGCGCGTAGAGCAACTTCTGAGGCTGTGAATAACGTGTCTTAGCGTCGGCAAGGACCTCGCTCACGTAATACACAGGTCGTTGAACAGGGTAGGCCTGCCCTTCTTCTTCTCGTTCTGCAACGAGGACCGTGCTGACCACATGAGTGGTGGTAGAGATGTAGAGTAGGAGGGTTTCCCCTGGTATCGGTGGCGTCATGACTGGAGGTGTGGTCAAGGACTCTTTGAGAGCCTTGAATGCCTTCTGTGCTTCTTCATCCCATACGAACTTATCTGCCTTCTTCAATAGCTTGAAGAAAGGCAGACCTTTCTCGCCGAGCTTGCTGATGAAAGGACCTAGAGCCGCCATCATACCTGTGAGCTTCATGACGTCTTTCTTGCAAGATGGCTTGGCCACATTGCATATTGTGTCGACCTTCACGGGGTTTGCTTTGATGCCTCGGTGCCCGACCATGAAGCCCAGGAGCAATCCGGAGGGGACACCGAAGATGCATTTTGTCAGGTTGAGCTTCCACTGGTACTCACGTAGGTTGGTGAAGGTCTCGACGAGGTCGGCGATGAGCTGATCTTCCACGGTGGTCTTGACAACCACATCATCAACGTAGGCTTCCACGTTCTTCCCGATCTGCGACTTCAGGCACTTCTGTATCGCCTTCTGGTATGTTGCTCCAGCATTTTTGAGGCCAAAGATCATGACCTTGTAGCAGTAGATGCCATTGGGCGTTATGAACGCCGTTTTGTCTTCGTCGTCGGGATTCAAGGCTATCTGGTGATAACCTGAGTAGCAGTCGAGGAAGCACAGTAGAACACTACCAGCTGTGGAGTCCACGACCTGGTCGATGCGAGGAAGGGGGAAAGGATCTTTTGGACAGTGCTTGTTGAGGTCAGTGTAGTCGATACACATCCTTAGCCCTCCAGTCTTCTTGGATACAAGGAACGGGTTTGCGAGCCAAACCAGGTGTTTACATTCACGAATAAATCCTGCAGCTAAGAGCTTGCAGGCTTCCACTTCTATAGCTTGCTTTCTATCTTTTGCAAATCGCCAGAGCTTTTGCTTGATAGGTCGAGCGGTCTTGTTTACTTCAAGGGCGTGCTCAGCCAGCTCCCTAGGGACACCGGGCATGTCGGACGGACTCCATGCGAAGATGTCGGCGTTGTCCCTGAGGAAGCTGGTGAGCGCGAGTTCCTATTTGGGATCGAGGTTGGCCCCGATGGTGACTTCCTTGGATGCGTCGGGCAGGCCGAGGCAAACTTTCTTCACAGCAGGACTTGGATCCAAGGCTGTGGCTGTACGCTTCTGCTCTGGCACTTCTAGGGTTGTTTGGTCGATCTTGGCAGCCTGAGCGACCATGACCGTGGCTGCAGCTTTGCAGGCAGAATCCTTGGCGAGTTCGACGGTGGAGCTCTCGCAGTTGTAGGAGACCATGATGTCGCCAAGGACGGAAAGGATCCCGTTTGGTGCTGGCATCTTCATGATGAGGTAGGTGTGATGGGGTATGGCCATGAACTTGGCCAACATAGGTCGACCAAGGATGGCATGGTAGGAGGAGCGGAAGTCCGCGACCTCGAACGTCAGGTACTCTGTACGGAAGTTTTCCTTTGTGCCGAAGGTGACCGGCAAGCATACGCGACCTATGGGGTACGCAGCCATGCCGGGCACAACCCCGTAGAAGGGTTCGTCACAGGCGGTCATCTTGTTGAGTCGAAGTCCATCTTTCTCAGCGTCTCTGTGAAGATGATGTTCAGGCTACTGCCCCCATCGACGAGGGTCTTAGGTAGGAACGCGCCGTCCACTATGGGGTTGACGACCAGCGGGTAGGTCTCGGGGTCAGGTATGTGGACCCAATGATCTTTCCTTGAGAAAGTGATGGGGTACTCCGACCAACGCAGGGGTTGTGGAGTTTCAGTATTGACTTGGTCGATCTCCCTTGCGTTTGATCGTACCAGTCTGTTGCTCTTGGCTGCTTGAAGACCACCAACGATGAAGTTGATCTCGCGGTTGGCGGTCTGAAACGCACCATTGGGGTTGCCCCCTTTTGGAGGTGGTGGTGGAGAAGGCTCCTTGCGATGGTTGTCGTTGCGGTTGTGGTCATCTTGCCGACGTCGATCGTCACGACGATCATCACGACGCTCGTCACGCCGGTCGTTACGGTTGTCATCACGGCGATCATCGCGGCGGTAGTCATCACGTCGATCATCACGGTGGTCGTCGCGGCGATCATCGCGGTGATAGTCACGGCGATAATCGCGGCGATAATTGCAGCGGTCCCTGTCGTCGTTGCGACGGTAGGGTCGGCGATCACGGTAATCACATCGATCAGGTTGACGGTTACGGTTGTCGTAGCGCCGGCTGCTGTTCTGGTCGTCGTTACTGCCGCTCTTGGTCTTCTTGGGCTCCGGAGGTACCCCTAGAGCACGCTTTAGCTGTTCACACTCCCTCATGGTGTGCTTGGCATCGCGGTGGAACTGGCACTGGTCATCCATGACCATGTTGAAGTCACCTTCAAGGAAGGTGGAAGTTCTGGGTGGATCGGTTGCATAGACCTCGCCAGATCGCTTGCGCGACCTGCTGCCACCGTCGTCGTGGTCTTCTCCCTTGAAGTCGTGCATCACCGCATCTTGAGTGTCGACAAGCTTGTCAACATAGGCCATAAGGTCGGCGATGGTGTGGGCGTCAGCTTCGTGGATTTTCTCAAAGAGCTTGATGTTGGTGACCCCCTTCTTGTAATAGGCTATGACGTCTTCATCCTTGACACCTGCGAGGGTGTTGCGATTCTCAAAATAGCGGTTGGTGTACTCTCGGAGAGTTTCGTCACGCCTCATCCGCACTCTAGCGAGGTGATGTGTGTTGCCGGGACGATTGTAGGTCGCTTGATAGTTGGTTGTGAAGAGCCGTGACAAGGTCGCCCACGAGGTGATACACTCCGCAGGGAGATTGTCGAGCCACAAGAGTGGTGCTTTGCCCATCACGAGGGGAAAGTATCCCGCCATGTGGTCCTCATTGCCTCTAGAGGCACGTGCTGCGATGCTGTACATCTTGAGCCAAATACTTGGGTCGGAGCGACCGTCGTATTTCTCTATGGCTGGCTTGAAGTCTTTAGGGTATCTGATCGTCCTGAGACGTCGTGAGAACGCCGGGAAGTTGTTGACTGCTCCAGGGCTGGCTGATGGGGCATAGGCCATCGGGATGATGTAGAGGTCATCTGGAGGACCATTATCTTGGTTGTACTGGGCACGCCGTAGGAGCTCTTGGTCGTGCATCTGCCGGAGTTCCGTTGCTTGAATAGGGTTATTAGCATTAAGGGGATCAGGGACCCCGTGGTCGCGGTCGTAGTTAGCACGACGTGCTATCTCCACTTCATCTCGTATCCGTCGACACTGACTACTCTCAGTGTGGTTTGCTTGTACTGGTGGAGGTTGAGCTCCAGCGTTCTGCCTTGCGTTGGCAGCTGGGTTGGCTGCTTGATTGGCAGCGACGTTGGCAGCGGGATTGACCGGCTGTGCTACTTCGTTTTCACCTCCTCCCTCTTCAGCCACGGGCTCAAGGGGAGCGTTGCTGCGACGTCGCTGGTGAGGTTGCTCCGACCTACTCCTGGAGTAGGAGCTTGCAGCTGATCTGCTGTATCTTGGATCTCTTTCTTCGACCTGGGCGGTAGCGACGCGGATGTGAGCTTGTAGGCGCCGTATTGTAGGAGTGTCCTCAAGTTGACCTAGTGCGGCAAGAGCTGCACCCAAGTTTGCTTGAGGAGAGTTGTAGACTTCATGGCCGTCTTGCTCAAAGTCCCTCAGGAGGTCTCTTGCACGTAGGCGGTTTCGACGAGGCTTATTGCGATTATGAGGAGCGGCTTGAGGTGCGGGTGCTTGCGCCCCGACGTTGCCTACTGGTTGGTTGCCGGCACCTTGTCCGACGTTGCCCGCAGGCTGACCTGCACCTGGGACAGCTGCAACTAACCTGCACCGTGCGGCATTGGCGTTCTCACACTCTATGCCCTGCTCGTCCGTCTCTCCGTCTTGAGGAGGCACATCTGCAGAGACCACGAGGACCTCTCGGTCTGAGATCTCGAATACTTCTCCCGGATAGTTCGGGGAGATGGTCGTACGAGCAATCTGAAACGCGAGGCGGTCCGGAGACGGCTCGCGGTTGAGCTGGCGACGGTGAGCCGCGGTGAGAGGTCGACGAAGCTTCTTGAGCACACGGCACTGGAGAGCCGTGTGTTTGGATTTTTCGTGGACGGGGCAAGGGTCGTCGAGGTGACCCTTGCGGTTCCCATGATCTGGAGTCTTGGGTCCAGATTCAATCTGGATCTTGCGCTTCATGTAGCGAGATGCTACGTGAGTTGCGTTCCGCAGACCAAGAGGCATGCTGGATGAGGATGGAGGGGTCCTGCGAGGGCGTTTGACGTGCTCACAGACCTTGATCATGTCAGAGAGCATGTCTTCGACACGATCGAGTCCCGCGATCAGGTCGCTAGGAGTGGGTGGGTGGGTTTCCGCCAGCAGATCTGTCCCGACCTGTTGGTTGGAGGTGACCGTGTTGTTCTCGATGACGAGGCAAGCGGTTGGAGCGGCGGATTCCGCCGGCATAGAGCCAAAGCAGATGTTGACGGGGTTGGCGAGGATGTCCGCCATGCTCTCCGGGAAGATGACGCCATTGGTCGAAGCCATCGAGTTGCACGAAGAACCCTGGATTCCTCCCCTACCTGGCGCGCCAACTGTCAGATGTTTAGATCTAGACAGCCCACAGGGGGGTTAACCCCGATGGTTTAGTTGTTCGGCGTGGGGGAATCTAAGGCTAAGAACTCGAAGGTTGCACACGAGCACACGGAACACAGAGAACACGGCGAGTTTATACTGGTTCGGGCCTCCAGAGAGTAAAACCCTACGTCCAGTTGTTGGTGTCGATTGCTTGAGGATTGCGTGATTGTACAAGGGTCGCCTTGCCCACCTTATATTGGCCAGCGGACAAGGTCGGTTCCCAGATTCCTAGTCGGTTACGACCAGGAGACCTAAGTCTAATTGATTACATCGCTTGCCATATCCGTCGATCTGCTTTGGTCGGAATCCACCGATGTCTTGTCTTGCACGCCAAGTCTTGAAGTCATTCTGGATAAGGTTGTCTGGAATCTTCTGGAAGGTCTTCAGGAGGTCGTGTGGGCCACCAACTAGGTCGGTTGGGCCCACTGACAGGTCAGCGGGTCTTCTGGTGGGCCGGACCCACATGTCGGGGACGGCCGTGAGCCTGGTCGGTGGGGACCCAGGGGTACCCATGTCTCACAGGCCGTGCTGAAAATGTTGAAGCAACACTATATCTGGAAGGCCATGATCGGGACAAATGTGTATGAGATCATAGAATCTAGTCCATGCTTGATTTAGGGATTCGGTCTTCGTCTGTTGGAAATTGATAATCTGTTTTCGAAGATTCATGAGACGAGATAAGGGGAAGTACTTAGCGCAAAACTTGTCACGCAAATTTCTCCAATTCATGGTCACTTCCTTCTCTTGCTGGAAGTACCAAGCCGTTGCTTTTCCTGCTAGTGAGAATGGGAAAAGCTTAACTCTAACTTCGTTGGGAGAAAGATCGGAGTATGAACGAGTAGAGCACAATTGCTCGAAACTCCTCAAGTGATTGTATGGATTTTCTTCTTTGAATCCTGAAAAAGGGTTTTTCTGGGCGATGGAAAGGAATCTTGGAGGAATAGTTCCATTGGAGAAGAACCTTGGTTTGAGATTTCCATTTCCGACTGGGATTGCCATCTTAGTCGGAGTGTGGGTTTGATAAATAGAGAACTCAAGGTTGGCTTCTTTGGCCATGAAAAAGATGGTTCTGTCTACGGGATCGGCTAGGTTCGTCGTGATAAATCGAGAGAAACTTTTCAAAGGGTAGTGACACGATGTCGGAATACCCTTCACAAGTGACTCTTGAATAGGTGTGAAGATGGGACGGAACTGTCGAAACCGGATACTACTCCGTACACTAGGAACGGAGTAGGGATAAACCCGCTAAGAGACGGTTCACCGAACTGAGATAACTCTACCGAAAAGATATCTAGTGCCTATTGCGCTCCCCGGTAACAGCGCCAGAAATGCTTGGTGATGCTCCTTATCCTCACCACTAGGTTTATACCCCTAGTAATGGAGCTAGGAACATCTTTGGTAAAACACACGTCACAGAAAGGTCCGCAAGCGCATGGATTACCGTTGTAGCACTTCACTCGGTGGTATTCGGGTTATCGTATTTATATTTTCCCAAGGGAAGCACTATGGCATAGATAATCGGAAGAATGGTAGAGAGGATCGAGACTCGGTGAAAGGTACTTATAGTGGGGGTAAAGATAAAGATATACGGGGGGTAACTTGACACGCGAGGAGATCTTGATAAAAGAACTAGAGAGGTCCTAGTGAGCTGGGAGGACAACGAGACGAGAAAGGATCCTAAGGCAATCTATCTAATCTTGTCAACTCCGGGAAAAGAGCTAAGGTAAAGTAGAGCCTAGGTAAGATAGGATCAACAAGCTCTTCTAGTGTTGCAGGGGCATGCAAAGCCGCGCTCTCGGACTGGGATGAGAAGGGAGAACGACGACACGCTGCATCCTACCGGCCCGAACTAACGTGGTGGACTACAAAGCCCGTCCGGAGCTGTCACCTCCTTAGGGTACCACAACTATTCAGTTGAACGGGACACCAATCTAAGACTAAGGCAAGCTCTGAACACCGCGCTCACAACGAACCAAAGAACCTTCCCTAAGGCCTTTAGGGAGAGGTCTCTCTCTACGGTGAAACACCGAAGATCAAGCGAAGAACAACCACAACACTATAGGGTTCAAGAGAGCTACGCTAACCGAGGCAAAACTCACTTTAGTCTAAACCTAGAATAAAGCTAGTATTAGCTAAGTAAAAGCTGAATGTAATTGACTCGAAATGTAAGATAGAGAGATAACTTGAATTGCACTTAAGTCTTAATAAGGAAAGATACAAGAGTAGTACCCGAACTCTGAAGAAGACTTCTCCGGAACCCCGAGACTAGCTCGACTCGACTCTAACTCCCAAACTACACTACTTCCTACTCTAAGATACAAAAGTGGACAATAGTGATGCTCCTGCGGTGTGTCTTCTGTTCCAACAAGTGGAGGGTCCTTTTTATAGTAGTGGGAGGTCGGTGGAGCGCTGAGGTGGTGGGAGCCAGGCACGGCCGCACCTATGATGTGCCGCCTTTCATCGTGGACGGTCCTGATGCTCGTTCCTTGGTCGGTTGTGAGTCAGTATCCTGGGTCGGTTCCGCCGGATTCGCCGCTTCATAGGTGCGGCCGTATCTCTTGATCCGGCCATGCCTACTCCACACCGTGTGATGCACCGCCAATGATAGGGGATGCTCAGGATTGCTTCACAATGGCGGTTGGATGCGTGTAGAGGTGGGCCCATGGATCCAAGTGCCTCTTTTCTACTCCTTTGGATCAAACCGACATATCCCCGGCACATCCCATCCATCCAAGGTGTGCTTGTGTAAATGATGGTTGCCTGGACTCGAGACGTGGCGGGGTGCAGGGCTGGCCGTACCTGGTGGACCTGCCGCACTAGCAGGGCCGGCCGCACCTGTTGGCTCGGCCATGCCTGCTAGGTGTGGCCCAGTGACTCCTAATTTCTCCCAATTGCGTACCTGCATATAAAATTCACAACACAACTCGTGGAACTTTATTAGTACTAAGAACGTGCATTAAAGTTGTCATATACCCTTCTCATTTCCGGGATTTTGACAGTCGGAAATTTGTTGTAAGGACCGTCAACAGAGCGTATCCAATTGGGTCGCCAGCAAAGGAGACGCATCCTAACAAGCATGCGTCTCCAGTACGAAATTATCGGTAACGGACTTTATAGCCCGTTACCAATACGGAAGTGATCAGTAACGGAGTTAAACAGCCCGTTACTGATAGGGCATTGATCGGTAACAGACTTTACAAGCCCGTTACCGATAGGTTTAACTTTTGTAATGGACTCTATTTAACGTCCGTTACAACGAATTCATGTAACGGGCGTTTAAGAAGCCCATTACCAGAAGTCCACATTGGTAACAGGCGTTGTGGAGGCTAACCCCCGGGTCGTCCTGGCGCGCTTATGGGTAACGGGCGCCAAACAACAACCGTTACAGATGTGGGTGCATGTAACGGGCGTTAAGGGCCCGTTACAAATACTGCGTGACCTATTTGAGGTTTTTACGTAGTGCAGCCCTTTGTCGCCTTTCCCATCCTCCTTCCACACGCCTGCCACCGGCGGTAGTGAGGAGCGGCAGGCAGGGAGACTTAGGGGGGTAACGCACGGGGCAATATGCGGCGACCCTTGACTTCCCTTTCTCTCTCTTAGATATGGTAGGGGCGGTGGTCGGTCACTGGATCCAATGCGGCCGCGACTGCCGGTGGCCGGTTGGGCCGCCACGGCAACTAGCGAGGAGGTTGGGATGCAGTCGGTGGGGATGGGGTTAGTTTCAGATCTTATATTTTTAAATTGGCATCATCACGGGCTCCTAAATTAGCATCACCTTGTGCCGCAACGGTTCCCAAACTGGCATGCATGGGGGGACCTGCAGTGATCTTGTAAGTAGTACCGCCACTCATCTCTCACATACGACCGAGATGCGTTGCCTAGCCCAACTAGCAGCACCGACGAGCTTCTTGCAGCCTGACACCTCTCTATCTGTTCTACTCCACGCCGATCCCCCCCTCCCACTACCGTTATATTTAGACGCCACAGTTACCATTGGCCAGGACTATAGATTTCCAAACAGGCCGCCCGGCCCGAGCCCGGCACTAGCCCGAAAAAGCACAACACGAAGCGGCCCAGCCCTATCAGGCACGACAGTAGTTTCGTGCCGTGCCGTGCTGCGTGCCTACCAGGGCGCCGAAGCACGACACGACGACCACTTTTTCATGTCGTGTTGTGCCTAAGCATGACGGCAGCACGACAGGCACACGACATAGCCGGCCACCGGGCTCGTGCCGTGCCAGGCCCGATGGGTCAAGCCACCCCTCATTCAACTTCACAGGACACACAGATGAACAAGATAACACAATTTTTCAAAAGTTTGAGCTGGTGTAATGGCTGCCTCATTAAAAACCTATCTAGGTAAAACTCACACCTCATGAGAAACCCTAGATAGGGAAAAAGAGTACATCCCAACTCAATCAAAACAAGTTCAAATATTCAATTATTACAGACCAAGTTCATCAGATACAAAAAATACCTACTACAGTCATACTTCTCTCCTACTTCTGCCACATCCAGATACAACTCAGAGAAACATTCTTCTTCGAGTGACTTGTCCTCCACTTGATGTTGTAGCCTTGCATCTGCAGCCTCCCAATCCTTGGTGCAGGTGAGGATCTCCACCATGTCCGGGCTCAATCATCACCGCCGCTCTTCAATGATCCTGCCAGTAGTACTAAAAATAGATTCTGAAGATACGGTAGAAATAGGCACAGTCAAAACATCTCTAGCTAAGATTGAAAGGACATGATAAGAATGTTTGTGTTCATGCCACCAGGTAATGATGTTGAAAGAATCATTAAATTGGGTGATACTATCACTGTCCAAGTAGTTAGATAGTTCATTACCAACACCCATAGAAGATCCAGCACCAGCACCAGCAGAAGCAGAAGCAGAAGCACTAGTGCATGCTGCTTTCAGCAAGGCAGAAGCACTAGTCCTTCTAGTTAGAGAGAGAGTAGGGGTACAGAAAGAGTTACCAGATCCAAGAGTTGCAAAGATATCATTATCATCATCCTCATCAGCAAAAATGTCATCCCAAGACTATTTTTCTTACCAGTAGGTGGAGGTTGTGGACATGTTTTCCTCTCAGCTTCACCAAATTTGTCATCGTATCTCTTAAAAATGATATTAAGTTGAACGCTTACCTCAGTTAAGTAAGATGAGTAATCAACACCAAGCAACTTACCTAGAACCTTGAGAACCTTACTAAAACCCTTCAGTTTACCTCTAGGATCCAGGATGAAAGCAAAAGAGTAAAGCATGGGAATGTCCTTCCAGTACTTAAAATAAACATCTTTCATGCGAGTAACCACATGCCTAAGCAAAGGATCTTTCTCACAGGCCTTAAAGTGCTTGCAAATCAGAAGCATATGATGCAACATAACAGGAGAGGTAGGATAATAAACACCAGAAAGTGCAACAGTAGCATTATAAAAGCGGTCAAGGAATTGAAACATACTCTTAGCAATAGTCCAGTGATCATTTGTTAAAAGCAAACGCTCACCATCAAGTCTAGAACAGTTGTTGTTTATGAAGACAGAAAAATTGTGGTTGTACGGGAGCAAATGCTTAAGCATGAGATATGTAGAGTTCCACCTCACATCCATATCCAAACCAAATTTTCGAGGACGAACGTCAACAACAACACAATACCTCTTAAAGTTTGCAATGCGTTGGTTAGAAGAATTTAAAAAAGCAACAGCAAAGCGAATGTCATCAAGGTAGTGCTTGATCACATCCAAAGCACTTTTAATCATAAGGTTTATTATGTGACAAGCACAACGCTGATGCAAGAAAAGAGTGCCAACATAACCAGAAATTTTAGGTTCCAGAGATTCAATGGTGCCAACATAAGAAGAAAGATCAGGAGCTAACATTTCAATGGCTTTGTTATTAGAAGAAGCATTGTCCAAAGTGACAGAAAAAACCTTAGCCATTAAACCATATTCATCTAAGACAGCAGAAACACGCTCAGCAATGTTGTCACCAGAATGAGATTCATCAATCAGCCTAAACCCGATTACCCTCTTCTCCAATTGCCAGTCAGGATTAAGATAGTGAGCAACAACACTAAGATAATCCTCTTTAGCATTGCCAGACCAAATATCCGATGTAATAGAAACAGATGAAACACCAGCAAAAGACGCAATAAGTTTATCACGCAAACCAGAATGGTACTTAATCAAATCTCTAGTTGTGGTTTGTGCAGAGACATGAGTAAATCTAGGGTTATGACAATCCTTTATATACTCATCAAAAGCAGGATGTGCACCAAAACAGAGAGGAAGATCCAATCAAGCTATCAAACGACATAACCCAGTACGAGCTCGTTCGGCACTATACTCCCAGTGATGAATACTACCATCAAAACTGAATGAAAGCAAAGACTGAGATAGGCGTTTGTTCTCCTTTCTCTTATCACAAACCTCAATATGCCGCAACAGATGGCCAGTCCCAATACTAGATTTACCAGAATATTCATGACCACAATGGTAGCACTTGGCACCAGTTCTTACCTTCTTACCATTGATGTTCGAGAAGATCTTCTCGAAGTCGATCCAACATCTAGAGGAAGCATTCCGCTTCCTCTTGCCGTTCACAGTGCCATCACCGGCGGCAGCGCCTGCGGCACCATCACCGGCAGTAGTGCCTGCGGCATCACCAACCTCGATAGGGTCTGCAGCAGATCCAAACAGCTCTTCCCGATCGGCTTCGAGGTCACTCTCGTCATCTCCACGCAAGCCGGCCATACGGAAGTCATCCTTGATGGAGTGACCCTGGTCCTCGTCGTCGGTCGACATCGCCAGAGCTCTGGTCACTCAACGGATCACGCTGGCCAGCGACCTGCGGCACACATAGCAGAGCAGAGAGTGAGAGACAGAGAGAGTGAGATAGAGGAAAACAGAGAGAGATAGAGAGAACAAGATCTTCTTACCTCCTGTGAATCCGGAGCACCAGAGTGGATCACTGGTTCCTCAACGGCATCACGGTGGTCGGCAACCTGCAGGAGATGGAAGAAGAAGTCAAGATTCTAGAAGAACAGAGGAGACAATGAGAACTAGGGTTAGGGTTAGGGTTAGATGCGCTTACCTGTGAATCCGGAGCAACGGCGATTGTTGACGTGAACAAGCGACAGAGGAGCGGCCGGTGATGACCACGAACAGAGGCCGACTCGTAGATCTAGAGCCGGAGAGGGTGGATGACGGGCGAGACCGCGAGAGCAGAGAGGAAGGGAAAGATGGGGGAGGAAGGAGGATGATCCGTGTGGATCCAACGGTCGGAGGCCGGAGGGGCGCTCGTCGTCGTCGTCGCCGGAGAGGGTGACCGGCGAAGCAGGCGAGGGGCGAGAGCAGATGAGGAGACGAGTCGATGCGGCGGCCGACGGATGGGCTAGAGGCCGAGAGAAATGAGGGGCTAGGGTTTTGACGGGGCGGACGGGCGCCGGTGCTGGCTTATATAGTCCACCCCCAACGGCTCGATCCAACAGTCGGGAGAGCCGCATCCAATGGTGGGAAAGAAGAGGGCGGGGCAGCGGAACTGGGCCGTTGGCAGGCCAGGCCAGATTCGTGCCTGAGGCCGGGCCGCTTTCGTGCTGCCCCCTATCGGGCCGTGCTTCGGGCCGGCCCGACGGGCCGAGGTGGTGGCCCAGGCACTAAAAGGTCGTCAGGCCAGGCCAGCACTAGGCACTATTGATCGTGCCTAGGGTCGGGCTAGGGCCGTGCTTTTTTGGGTTGTGCCTCGTGCCGCTGATCGTGCCTGGCCCATTTGGAAATCTATAGCCAGGATTGTGGGCCGTGTCGTGGTCAGACGGCGGTCGACGTTGTGCTTGAGTTTCCATTATTTAGGGTAGTGGGCCTTGGGAAGATGGTGGTGGCGTCAAAGCGGATGGGTAGAAGCTCCACGCTCCAGTCGTCTATGGCCGGTGCCGCGGGCCTGCATGAGGAGTGATGACAGCAGTGACAGACCTACCAGAGTGGACGAGGGCCGAGGCCGCCAGTAGGGGCTCGGTTGGGGAGTGGTGGCATTGGTGGCCTTGCCAGAGGGACGAAAACAGTGGCGGGGGCGACCTAGAGAGAATATATGGTGGATAGGAAGCTCGAGCTCTTAGCTATGGCGGATGGAGATGTCTCGGCGGTGTAATCTTCACTGCCTCTTGGAGCCTACACACATGTTGCCACCATACGAGGATGAACGAGAATAGGGAGAAGAGAGGTGGGCTTTACATGTGACTCCACATGGTAGGTCCAAGTCAATGCACACACGGATTAATAATTGTGGGGAGCCCAATATGCATTTTTGGAGTTCGAGGAGTCAGATGACACTATTTGCCAAGATCATAGGCCGGTCGTGCATCTCACTCTTTCACATATGCGGTGCCACGGTTGATGACTGTATGGACCCTCTATGTGGAAAAGGTTGCTTATTTCCATTTTTATAATTTACATACGGAGGCATCTTCGTTTTCCTACTAATAAAAGGGCCCTTTAGTCTCGGTTTGTAACACCAACCTAGACTAAAGGGAGGCCTTTAGTCTGGGTTGGTATTACCAACAGGGACTAAAGGGGATGAACACTCCTAGCATTAGTGGCCACGCTGATGCAACCCCTTTAGACACGGCTCCAAAATTGAACTGGGACTAAAGGGGTGTGACCGAAGGCCAGCTACTGCCACGCCCTGACGCTAGAGGAAGAGATGAGCGAGCGTCATGTCTCCTAGCTAGGCCCCGTCTCGTGCGCCACGTCGTGCTCCTGGCCGGAACACGCACCACATCTGCTAGTAGGGCATCACGGCCCATGCGGCCGTGTGCTGCGCTTCCGCCTGGCCGGTGGTGCCTGCCGTGCCGTGCCACCACGCCTTAGAAATTGAGAGGGGTAGCATCGGGTACGTGTGAGAGGATGAGAGGGAAGAAGAATGTGGGGAAGAGGATATATAATGAGAAGGAAGTTATGTTGGGCATGACAAACAAGCAAATCAACTGCTTACATGCTGCCATGCGGGTCATGGTGGCTTATGTATGTTAGGGAAAGTACATTGGTATCGTCTAATAGGCGGTCTGATACCTTGATATATAATCTTGAGATGGCTCAAGTCAACCCATACAGTGAGTTGCCATGTAAGTTGTTTGGTAGTGCTATATAATTCTTTAATTTGTGCAAATGAAAAAAAGAAATATTATGAGTTGCATGGTAATAATAACTCGTCCTATACACTTTTGCTCGTGAGGTAGTTGTTTAACGAAACAATGGCCTCTTTCCCTCTCCACACAGACACACACTCTCTCATTCACATCATCAAAAATTTTATGTGGCACTGCATGAGATGACCTATGACTCTATGAGGGCTTCCACAATGTACTTGGACCAAGTGGTCCAAATAGATGGGGCCCATATTAAGTGAGATTTAGCTATGGAATCTGCACAATGCTTATTGTCTTGATGGGATCTATGTCAGCGGAGACAGAAGAGAGAGAGAGAGCGCTAATATTTTATTTCATAAGTGCAACCCCTAAGCATATAGGTAGCTAAACCTCTACATATGCTACTATATAGACAAGTTGCACATTATCCTTGAACTGCTTATATAATTTTTTGTTCGTTATGGATCTATACTTGTATTGTGGTCACCCTAAAAAGAGAGACGGATTACCTCATCTTCTAGCATGTACCTCCAACCAAAGAAAAAAAAGACTTGGTTTTATACTTGTGGAGGTATTTGTGGGCTGGTTTGGACCTTGGGCTAGCTTGGCAATTTAAAGAGTAAAATTTGTCGCCGGTCCTTTAACTTGGCGGCTAGTGTCATCCAAGTCCTCAAACTCTCAAAATGCGCATCTAGATCCCCGAACTTGCTAATCAGTTCACGTGAGGCCCAAATCTCTATAATCCACTCTAAACTGCTTACGTGGCTAGTTGACTGCACGTTGACGTGGCTCTGACATGTGGGACCCACGTGTCAACCCCTCTCTTCCTCCCTTCTCTCTCCTTCCCCATCTCCGGTGGGAGTAGCGAGGGTCCTCCGGCGAACCACTGCCACCGAGGGTGTTGTGGCCCTGGGTGCCAACTCTGAGTGTGCTCGTCCTCTGGGTCTTGGGCACTGCCATGAGCAAACTGTCGTCGTGCAACGCTGCTCTGCCTAGCACAGCTCCCCGTCAGCGCATCACGAGCGGGCCCATCACAGCGAAGGTTCGAGACTCCCTCCCTCCCTCTCTCACCAGGATCTCCCGCCGCGCGAGGTGGTGCTCGAGCTCGCCACCGCCGGCGAGAAGGTCCTGAGCTCGCCGTCGCCGCCGTCTCCGCTCAGCCGCCCCATCGCCTTCTCGGGCATGCGCTCGGCCACCACCGTTACCTCCTGGGGCGTGTATTCGGACACCGCCATCTGCTCGAATCGTGGCTCTAGCCCCCATCCGCCCATGCACTGCACAGCCGTCAATTCCCCGCGCGGGGCCGCCACCTACTGCGCCACCGCCGTTTGTTCCAGAGAGGACATGCCATCGGAGTCGAGGCAAAAACGACGGCGGCGTGAGATGGGAAGGAGAGAGAGGAGGAAGAGGAGGGGGTGACAAGTGGGTCCACATGTCAGAGCCATGTCAACGCACGATCAGCAGGCCACGTATGCAGTTTAGAGTGGATCATAAAGATTTGGACCTCACGTGAACCAATTAGTCGGGGATCTAGAAGTGCATTTTGAAAGTTTGGGGATCTGGATGACACCTGCCGCCAAGTTAAAGGACCGGCGATGAATTTTACTCCAATTTAAATGGGCTGAATTTACAGACCCATTTATTTATTTTTGTTAGGCTGTGCTGAAAATGAGGATTTTCACCGAATTTCGTTTGAATCGTGATTCTGCTAACATCTAGAACAATAGTACTCCTTCCGTTCCAAATTCTAGTTCACGTGACTTTTTTGTCTTTGACCACTCGTCTTATTTAAAATTTTGTGCAAAACATACTATTTTTTTGTTGTGGCTTGGTTTATTAATGTAAGTTCTTAAAAGTAACTTAAATTTGATTATGTTTGTCCAATTTTTATCAATAAGACGAGCGATCAAACTTGATGTTAAAAAAGTCAAATGACATATAATTTGAAATAGAAGTCGTTGTCTAAGCAAGTGTGCGAAGATAATTGTAATTTTTTGACCAAATTCAAAAATACCTTGCCGATCGTAACGTCTCAAAATTTGATGATAAAAATACAATGCCAAGAAACACTGCTTATTTTCTTGTCGACAATTTTGCCGATTGTTTATCCGCAGCTTGCTCACGAAGGAACAGCTTAGCTACTGTACAAAGCTATCGCTTTCCGGGGAGCCGGCACCAACGTACGTAACGCCGACGGCGAAATGATGGGACGCGCCTCCGCGTTGCCTATAAAACGACGACCAAGCCGGCGGCCGGCGCCGCGAGGAAGCCAGAATGACAAGCTAGGTGGCCGGTCGGACAAGGATCGATGGCCACATCTTCTTCCACCGTCCGCCACCGCCAGCCTCGCCTCGTCGAGCAGGGACAGCCTCCGGCGGCCGCGCAGGTGACATGTAGCCAAGGCAAGGGCGAACAGGAGGAGGAGGAGACGAGAGACTGGGCGGAGCTGCCGAGGGACGCGCTGCTGGCCGTGCTCCACAGGCTGGACCAGGCCGACGTGCTCATGGGAGCCGAGCACGCGTGCCGCCCATGGCGCGTCGCCGCCCGGGAGGAGCCTGAGCTGTGGCGCCGCGTCGACTTGCGCGGCCGCTTCGCGCTCGCCTCGCCAGCCGGCGTCCTCAAGGCCATGGCCTACGAGGCCGCGAGGCGCGGCGGCGGACGGTGCGAGGCCTTCTGGGTTGAGGGCGTCCGCGACGACTCCTTCGTCTTCTATCTTAGCTCCATGTTATGATCCTCTGCGCGCCGCTCACCTCCTAATCATTTTCTTGCTCTCAAGCAAAAAAAAAAAAAAAAAAATCTCGATGATGAACAGATGAAGTGATGCATGTTCTGCGTGCAATTGCAGGGTTCCGGCGCTGAAGAGCCTCCGTCTCATCTCCTGCAACATCGAGACAACGTACGGCCTCATCGCAGGGATACGGAAGCTCCCCATGCTCGAGGATCTCGAGTTGTCACTTTCCTCCGACCACGCCGCCGCGATTCTTGGCGTCTGCTGCCTCGCCGACGCCTGCGCGGCCGCCGCCGAGGCCTGCCCGCTCCTCAAACACCTCCGGCTGAGCAGGTACCGCTTCAACTGGCGGTACGGCTACGGCGACGACGAAGCCATGAGGATCGCCGGGATGCGCGGCCTCCGGTCGCTACAGCTCTTCGGCAACAACCTCGGCAACGCCGGCCTCGCGGCGATCCTCGACGGCTGCGCCGGCCTCGAGTCCCTCGACATCCGCCACTGCTTCAACGTCGAGATGGACGATGAGATGCGTGCCATGTGTACTAGGGTGCGGACGCTGAGCCTACCGCGTGACTCCATGGACGGCTACGACCGCAGCTTTGGAAGCCCTGATATGGAGCCAGCAGGCTACTATGACTATGAGTTCAGTTCATGGTAATTTCGTTAGGGTGAAGACGCTGAGGCCTGAGGCTACAGTAGTACCGTATGAGGTATGACTCCATCTCCATGGAATACGTGATTGAGAGAGAAAAAGAAAAGGAAAATAAAAAGAGAAAAAAAAGAAAGAGGAATCGGGGACGGGGGAAACGGAGGGGCTGACAGACGGCGCGTGGGATAGCATTTGTACCGGGTATCTGACCTGGTACAAATATTAACCCACATTTGTACCGGATGGTTTGTACCGGGTGGATAACCGGTACAAATGAGGGTTCCCACCCGGTACAAATAGCCATTTTTCTAGTAGAATATATAGAGTCTGTCTCCCCCATCAACCGATTGAGATTTCGATTTTCTATCGATCGCCATTTTCGTCCATCAGATCGAGATCCCACGATCCATCCTCCCTCATGTTCTCTCTGTTGCTTATCTTCATGTTCGCTTGATCGTCGCTGCCTCCCCGACGCTACTCCACGCGTCAGCCACCTCCGTCCTGGCTCCAGCGGCCCCTGCTGCCTCCGCTGCCCACCACCACCACCGCCCCACGCTAACCCCTTGGATACATATGCCCCCGCCGCCTCCGCCACCCGCCACCCATTGCCCACTGCCCACCACCGCGGCGCGGCAGGGTCTCGACGGAGCTCCGGTGAGACCCTACCGCACCCGCGGCTGCCCCCTTCTCGCCCTCCCCCTCCCGCCTCCTCCCACCGTTGTTATCTTCTCCAACTCCGACAACCTCGCCCGCTGCCAACTCTGGTGAAACTCCGCCGCCCCGACCTGGCCCGTCCGCCTCTGCCACCGCCAGGACCATAAGCCGCCCGGCCACCATCCCCACCGCATGGACTGCCTTCCTCCCCTCGACTAGCCCCTTCGATCTATAGCCACCTGAGGTGGAGAAGAAAGAGGGGGAGCCTCGCCGGAGTCATAACCTCTGCCGTCGTCGTCTTCGTCTCCACCGCCGGAAGTGGAGAAGAAAGGGGGGAAAGGAGAGAGATGTGACGCCTGAGGGAGAGAGAGAGAGGAAAAAGGGGGGAACCCACCATCGCCGGAGCCTACAGATTGACTCCGCCGCTGGCGTCCTCGCCCTGCGCTCGCGCCCCACATCTCCTTATCCATTCACCCCACTTGTCGCCTTCCCCACATCGCCGCCTCCCCCTTTCTCATTTTTCTTTTTCCACGAGGTGCGAGCGCAGGGCGAGGACACCAGCGGCGGACTCGATTCGCAGGCGCGAGCGAGGGTGAGGACACTGTTGGCGGCTGTCGATGCGCAGGCTCCGGCGACAGTGGGTCTCCCCCCTTCTTTCCTCTCTCCCTCACGCATCGCATCTCTCTCCTTTCCCCCTTTCTTCTCCACCTCCGGTGGTGGAGACGAAGAAGATGACGGCGGAGGTTATGATTCCGGCAAGGCTCCCCCTCTTTCTTCTCCACCTCCGGCAGCTATAGATCGAAGGGGCCGACCAGGGGGAGGAAGGCAGGCCAGGCGGTGGGGATGGTGGCCGGGCGGCTTATGGTCCTAGCGGTGGAAGAGGCGGCCAAGCGAGGTTGGGGCGGGGGAGTTTCACTAGAGTTGGCAGCGGGTGAGGTCGCCGGAGTTGGAGAAGATAACAACGGTGGGAAGAGGCGGGAGGGGGAGGGGGAGGGCGAGAAGGAGGCCGCCGCGGGCGCGGTAGGGTCTCGCCGGTGGGCGACGGGGCGGTGGGTGGCGGATGCAGCGGGGGCATGTAACCAAGGGGTTAGAGTGGGGCAGTGGTGGTGGGCAGCGGCGGAGGTGGCAGGGGCCACCGGAGCCGAGCCGGAGGTGGCTAACGCGGGGGAGTAGCGTCGGGGAGGCAGCGGCGGTCAAGCGAACATGAAGATAAGCAACAGAGAGAACATGAGGGAGGATGGATCGTTGGATCTCGATCTGATGGATGAAAATGGTGATTGATAGAAAATCGAAATCTCAATTGGTTGATGGGGTGACAGACTCAAAATTTAAAGGTGATAACATACTTTGATTTTTTTTTTTTGAGTGCGACTGCCGCATCCAGAAATTACAACCTAGCTCGGCCCCAATGTATACTTTTATTCTCATTCCTGATCGACCTATGGGGTTAATCAATTAATGGCAAATCACTTTTATTCGCATATTTCAATTTCCTGGCAGTACTAAATAGGATAGGGCCAAGAAGCCGCTGGCAGTCATAACAGCTACAAATGTTAAAGAATGGACCATTATATTTGGTTTTAGCAAAGATAACCATTTCATCACTATTCCACACTTGATACAATTCAAAATGTTTTGAGTTGTTGTCATGAGATATTGGCAAATTTCATGATTTTCACACTTTATTTGCGTTTTTAGAATTTTAAAATCATTCAGGCGTGTGTCTGTTATCGTGTTTCCTGGATAAGATGTTCAAAATTTCTTTTGATTTTAAGGGTAAGGTCTCAAATTTGGATAAATAACATGAATATCATTTTTCCACTTATTTTCTTCTACTATTTGAATCAGTTGCAATTGAAATTTGACTTGATTCAAAAAAAATGCTTCAAATGCAATTAATTAGTTAAATGTAGAAAACAAATGCAAAAATGTATCAAATTTTAACATGGAGTACCTAATGTTTTATATGGATAGTAGAAAAAGTTTAGGGTCTGGACGATAAAAAATTGCATGAAAAGGCTACGAAGGTATTTTGAGATGAGAACATGGCTTTTTGGCGTCGGCCAAAGAAATACTCACGGCAAAATAGGTATTTGCTGTGAGCTTGAATCGAGCTCACGGCAAAAAATGCTGTTTGCCGTGAGCCGGTCACGACAAATAGCCTTTTTGCCGTGAGTTAGCTTCTTGGCCGTCGGCAAAAAGGTATTTTTCCGTGAGCCTGCCTTTTGGCTTTTGGCTCACGGCGAAGCCCGGGGCTCACGGCAAATTGCCAGTTTCCGGTTGTGATAAAATGTACAAGAAAAAAAGATCGCAGCGTGCAGCCTGTCTTTCAAGAAGTCACGATGCCTGTGTGATGTACAATAAACTGGTGCAATATAATGTGAATCTTCAGCATAGTCAAATAGATAGATCATACATATATACATATGGAAAACTAGAAAGTGCCTTGAAATTCAACAAAATGTTTAGATTGATCCTCCAAGTTCTCATTATAGCAATGCACCTTATTATTTCCATTGTTGCAACTCTAAAGTCGTTCCCTAGAAATCAGTAGGCATAAGCATAATACTCTTTAGTTCCAGTCATTATACTCCTGTGAATTACAGTTTTCTTCATCCGATTCATCTGGTACCTCATGACTAGGAAGACTCCGTTTGGTGAGTCCAGCACAAATCTCCCATAGCTCCTCTTCCATCTCACCGTCAACCGAAGGCCCTGTAACGTGGAGAGATTCCAGCACAGGACATCTATCTAGGATTTGGTACAGTCCAGCCATATTGAGTTCACAGTCAAAAAGTTCTAAGGAGCGTAGCTCCGTCATAACTGGAGTTCGAAGTGCTTGTTTCTCGACATCAGGACGATATATGGAATCCCATGACCACCACTCACGATAACTCTGCTGGTCACCAATACCTCCATACATGCCGTTGTCAGAGTAGTCATGGGCAAAAACCTTCTGGTGCCCGAGTACGAGTTTCTTGAGACGGGGACAAGCTTGGCAAATTGGATGGAACAGCCATTTGGAGTCGTCGACGTCGGAGCTGCGATGCGCCGGTGAAATTTCAAGATCTTCGAGGAGAGGGAGCTGCTTGAGGGCTTCGTCCAACACTTCGTTGCACGCGATAAAGTCGAAGAGGTCGAGGTATTTTATAGACGGTGCTCTGCAATTGCAAGAACACCTTCCAATCAGAATAATACACTAACTGTCGATCTAATACTTTTTGCAAGTTCTCCAATATATTCAGAGTACAAGCTAGATAACAAGAACGATGAACACGATGAGTACCTTTCGGCGAGGTCGAGCAGCGAGTGGTTGTCGCAGGGTCCGGTGAAGGCGACGCACTGGCCGGCGGCGCGGTCCAGGGCGGCGCGGAGCATCGGTCGCCATGCCTTGGAGCACCTCCGGATTGTGGGCAGGTAGATGCGGCGCCACAGCGCGGGCTCCTTGAGCGCGACGCGGCGCCACGCCGTGCAGACGAACTCCACGCCGCGCATGATGTCGCAGGTGCCCAGCTTGAGGAAGACGACGCACAGGACGTCGCGCGGCAGCCCCGCCCAGTCCCTCGCCGCCGGCGGAGGCTCCATGTGCAGCGGCGGCGGCGGCGGCGGCAGCTGATGGGGGAGAGGAGGCCGTCGTTGGGGCTTGGAACGCGTGGGATCTTCGGCGGTAACGACGGAAAAATCGAAATCGAGTGGGACGAGATTTCAAACTAGTCTATCCTTTCCTTAATAAGGTCCTGATTTAGTTTTCCTCCTTGAGTGACCCGGAATCCTCTGCGAGTGATTAGATTTCAGATAATTATGTACGGGTCGGTTTGTAGAGATCCAAGTGCTTGCAATCCTTCACCACTCCAATTGAAAAGAGCCATGCATGCAGAGATTCTACTATTCTAGTAAAGCCGTGCTTGCAGAGATTCTAGTAAAGCAGAGATTCTAGTAAATAAAGCCGAGTAGTGGTCAACTGACAATGCTACAGGCCCTAGTCGATGGCGACGTAAGAAAATTTACTGTTGATCTGGCCGGCTGCTGCTTGATCCTGATTTAAGGCGAGAGGTGACAGTTTGACATTCCAACGTTGTTTCCCGAAGTCACCTCTCAACTTAGTGCCAATTTTGTTGTCAAGAAAAAAAAACTTAGTGCCAATTTCACTTGGGTTTCAGTTAAGTTAATTACTTAGTAAGAGAACTACCGGCCGGTAGAAATACCAGCGGTTTGTTACCTGCCAGTAGTGGAGATAACCGTAGCTGCTGGGGGTTCAGTTTCTGCAACTAGAAATAGCAAGCATATATCGCCAGCCAAAATCTGAATTGTGTACAAGTGGTAGACAACAGTAATAAGTTCTTAATAAGAAATTGGGACATGATTAGCAAGCAATGTTGCTAAGCAAGACAATCACTCCCAGATTGTAACGTCGACCTTCACAAACTGGATAACAAAACTTTGATGACTTCAACACGTACTGGAGTGTCATAGGTCATAGGTGGGCTTCAACGCCTTGATCACAAAATTGTTGAAGCAATGGTCAAGGACACCAATACGGGTCATTATATTGCTATTACTAGCAAAGTGCCCGGGCATTGCTACTGTCAAAGTTTTGTTTTTTTATTTCTATCACTACAGTTTTATTACACATGTTGGATGTCTACACATTTGCTAGAAAAACCAACATAATTTTAGTTTATTATATTTCCTTCAACTAAAATGCGCATTACATTTCTACCTTTTTATTTAAGCATATGTACAACCATAATTTGACCGCATTTTCAATTGTATTTGGATTTGTTTCTCAGTGCAAATAGCAAGTAGTGTGCAGCCACTCAGTGCCACCACTACTCAATATGTGATATTTGTTATTGCTTGATGTAATTTTTCACTCTATCATGTATTAGACTCCTCATAAATGTCATGTTCTTCCGAAGAACACAAATAGCTCGAAACCTAAATGGTTGGTTAGAAATTTTAAAAATATGACCTTATCTATGTGTACGTGTATATGATGTTTGCAAGTATATATTTTACCATAATATCAAAAGGAAAATAGTATAATCAATACTACATACGACAGGCGTTAATGGTTATGTTCTGTGATGTTTCCTCTACCGTAGTTATAGCTATAAAGAAGAGGTTTCCTCATAAACCAAGCAAAGCTAAAGTGGCTTGAGTGCTTCCTTCTTGGCGCCAAGTGGTCCGGATTCAAATCTCACCAATGCCGGATACGTATTTTGGGGGGTTTTTTTTCAACACTAGGTTTACGTAGTTGGGGTTTCTTCCGGTTTTTAACACCATCGTCCACATCCACACATTTGACTCGGTCAATGATGTACCAAAAATTGGGCAGAAGCTTTACTTGCTTTAATAATATTGTTATTATTAGGCAGAAGTGAATCAAGGACACCGGTGCGAATCATTGCTATTATAAGCAAAAATGATTGTAATTGTGAGCACTAAGCACTCATCGTCACACTCTTCGCACTACTGGAGAATCGCACATATATCCCAGGCCTGTTTTTTGATTTGTACCGGGTATTTTTAGCCCCGGTACAAATAACTACATTTGTACCGGTTGGAGCCACTGCTCGGTACAAATGCCCTCTCACAGGAGCACGTCGGGGCCTCCTCCAACCCATCCGGTACAAATGCCTCACATTTGTACCGGGTGGTGGCTCCGACCGGTACAAATATGAGGATGACACATTTGTACCGGGTGGGGATACGCCCCGGTACAAATGTAGCGACATTTATACCGGGCCATGAAACGCCCCGGTACAAATGCTCTTACCCCCTAACGGCGCCACACTTCTCTGTCCAACTCCCACTCAACCCCTGTGTTCCTAAGACAAATTTATCTACCTCTGCCCTCAATGTCCTTATCTCATTTATCTTCTCTCCCGTTCCCATCTCTTTCTTCCTCTCATCTCTCTCGATCTGCAGGAAGGGAGCTCTGAGGGGTGGTGCCCGGCCGGCCCAGGCGGCGCGGGCGCAGCCTGCCCCGAGCGGCGCTCGGCCGGCCCCGGCACCGCGCGGGTGCAGTAGGCCCAGCGCGCGGGCGCGGCCAGCCCAGGCGGCGGCGCAGGGGAGATGGGAAGCACGGGTACGGGTTCGTGTTGTTGATTTTTCGATGTTCTTGGTACGTTCATGAGATTGATTGTGATTTTTGAGAGATTGTGAGATGGATTTTTGTGAGATGTGAATGGATTGTGAATCTTGTGATCTAAGATATGTTGTGAATCTTGTAATTTGTGAGATGTATATGAGTTGTATTTGATTGTGAGATATATGATTTGTATGAGGGGCTGTATGTTCTGTGATTGAGAATGAGTTGTTCGTGATCTTGATTGAGAATGGGAGAAGAAAATAAGAGAAAGAAAAGAAAATAAGGAAAAAAAAAAGAACGGAAGTGACGGAGGGGAAGAAACGGAGACTGATGGCGCCTCCCACATTTCGCTACCGGAATCTCAGGTTTTGCCTAGAGTCTGGGTCTTTGCCGAGAGCCAAATAAAAAACTCTCGGCAAAGAAGGCTTTGCTGAGAGCAAATTAAAAAACTCTCGGCAAAGAAAAACACTCGGCAAAGAAATTTTTAAAAATCACTTTTTTACCTCCAAATATTTTCTATCATCAACATACACTTATACAAAACTTATGTTCAAATTTGGCACAATTTCTATATTTAAATTTTTTTCTTTTTTCTAGGTATTTTTTCGTATACGTCCGATATGAACTGCAAGTGCATGAAGTCATAAAGTAAAGTTGTTGAAAAAATGATATTCATGTCCATGAGACATCTCTAAGACCATGTACACGAAATGAAGCTAAATTTTTGGCATTTGGTTCTCTGTGCATGATGAAGATCGTGAGGTAGAAAGGATTTAAAATTGTATAATAAAATTCAAATGAAGTTTGAAAATGACGAATTTTGTCAAGTGCTCATGATATCATATGTGGAGGTTGTGGTAAAAAGTTGAGAACATTTTGAACACTTGGACACGTACGTTGTTTAGAAACCGGAACATCTCATAAGAAGTTTCAGAGAATTTGAACTAATGTCACTAGATTTGGTGTCTTAGAGAAATTCAAATTTGAGTTTCACTAAAAAAAACTTCTCTATAAGTAATATACAACATAAATAGTGTCATGTTAAGTGTTGAAAATTTTTCAGATATATTTACTATTTTTAATAATTAATTTGATTAAAATCGTCTTTGCCGAGAGCCAGGGTGGTGGGCTCTCGGCAAAGAAAAGTCGGCCCAAAACGGCCCACCGTCGGCCGAATTTCCCGCTTCCTATATAAGCCAGTGCCGGCTCTCCCTAAACCCTAGCGCCCCCTTCTCCCCTCCCCGACCCGGCCGCCTCCCCACTCGCCCCAGCCGCCTTCTCCCTCCCCCGGCCCCTCCGCCTCCTCCACCTCCCTCGTCCGGCCCCGCCACCTCCTCCTTCTCCTCCCTCGTCCAGCACCGCCGCCTCCTGCACCCGCTGCCCGTGCACTACGAGGCGCCTGCAGGCCCCCGCGCGCGTGCACGGCTGGGGCAACGTCGCCCTCGGCCGCGTCGACCTCGCCATCTCCGGGAACATCTCGCCACCGCTAACCGCCTCCCACTCCTGGCGTCGAGGACCAGCGACTCCGGCGGTGGTGGCTCTAGCGTCGGCGGCGAAGCTCCTTCCCCTGCAGCTCCAGCCCTCCCCCTCGTCGCCGGTGCACAGGGGCACGACGGCACCGCGCCGCCGCTGCCCCTCCCCTAGCGCCGCGGCTCTCCGTCCCCTGCTGTACATCGGTGCCGTGGCTCTCCCTTCCCTGCAGATCCGACGAGGTACCTCTGCCTCTCTTAGATTCGGCTCTCTCTCTCTCTTTCTCTCTCTCTATCTCTCTCACACCTCTCTACCTCTCTCAGATCTGGCGATGGAGCATCGGCAGCGGCGGGACACGGTGGTGTTGGCGGTGGCTGGAGGTGTCTTGGCGGCGGCGGAGGGCCACGGTGGAGGTGCTTGGCGTCGGCTGGAGGTGTGGCGGTGGCGGATGGTCAGGGCGGCCGCCGTGCGTGGGGGCGGCGGTTGGAGGTGTGGGGGCGGCGGCGGAGGGCCACAGCGGGCCCGCAGTGGCCAGCCTGTGCTTTTTTCTTTTTTTTATTGATTTACAAAACTCTTTGCCGAGAGCCAGGTGGGCCTCACGACACACGTGTGCCGAAGGGGCCTTTGCCGGCCCAGCTGTGCCGAGTGCCCTTTGCCGAGAGTTTCCTCTCGGCAAAGGCTCTGCCGAGGGCAAAGGTGGTGAATCCGGTAGTGTTTGTACCGGGCCGAGGCTCTACCCGGTACAAATGTGAAGCATTTGTACCGGGTATCTCGCCCGGTAGAAATACCCACCACATTTGTACCGGATGCTTTGTACCGGTTCAATAGCCGGTACAAATGAGGATTATGAACCGGTACAAATTCCTGTTTTTCCAGTAGTGTCGCCTAGTACATTTTTTTTTTTGCGAACCCACGAAACTTCATTAGGTCTATGTAAGGTCATTACAAATAAGGGTATTAACAAACTCTGGAAGAGAAAAGTAGAAAACACCACTTTAACTAACATGGCAGCAAAATTCGCCAGACTCCACCAATAATGCAGCATAAATCAAGAACCCCAAAAGACTTGGCATTACTTTTACATGTAATTAAAATCTTACTCCCGGCCCCGGCCCATAATTTGCTTATATGATATTTATTAAAATATTTTTACCCTTAGTAACTTACGGGCAGGAAGAGTAAGTTCCCCCAGCATATCACACCTCTCCCTTAAATCATCTTCCATCCTGCCAATAAAAGACCCTGTAACGTGGAGCGATTCCAGCCTAGTGCATTTGTCAAGTATGACCGTCAGTCCTGCTGCGGTGAGTTCACAGTCAAACAGTTCTAAGTAGCGAAGCTCCTTCATGAATGGAATTTCTTCATCACTGTACTCATCATCTGAGGTATCCGAATCCGTTGAGCTTCCGGACATAATATCACTGTACTCATCATCTGAGGTATCCGAATCCGTTGAGCTTCCGGACATAATATCCACCAAGAAGCCATACTACTTATTACAACGAAAAAACTTCTGGCGCCCCAGCACGAGTTTCTTGAGACGGGGACAGGCTTGGCAGACAGGTTGAAGCAAACGTTCAGATTCATGGGAGCTACGAGACGGGGGTGAAATTTGCAGTTCTTCAAGGAGAGCGAGCTGCTTGAGGGCTTCATCCAACACTTGACGGCATGCGACAAAATCCAAGAGGTCTAGCTGTTTCAAACAAGGTGCTCTGTAGGAATTCATTAACACAAGTTAGAGCTAAGGACTCCAATATTTAATAGTATAATTGATCTACTTAATTGCATTGTCATAGCACAAGTGCACAACATGTACGTAACAAATTGGTGGCACACTCGAAGCACCAAACAAAAACTGAGTTTGACAAGAGTTTATAAGTTCTCGAATCGATTCAGATAGTAGAATTGATTAACTGAAGAACGAGGAACGAGATGTATGTACCTTTCGGCGATGTCGAGCAGCGAGTGATTGTCGCAGGGTCCGGTGAAGGCTACGCACTGGCCGGCGGCGCGGTCCAGGGCGGCGCGCAGCATCGGGCGCCATGCCTTGGAGGACCTCCGGATCGTAGGCAAGTGGATGCGGCGCCACAGCGCGGGCTCCTTGAGCGCGACGCGACGCCACGCCGTGCACGCGAACTCCGCGCCGCGCATGATCTCGAGGGTGCCCAGCTTGAGGAAGATGATGCACAGGACGTCGCGCGGGAGCCCCGCCCAGTCCCTCCGCCGGCAGCGGCGGATCTTGGAGGACGCCATGGCCGGGGATCTTGGGCCGTGTAGACAAATCGAGATATATCCAAGTAAAGGGGAGGAGAGTTTAATTGGTATACACATCCTTTCCTTAAATATAGATTATAGGGTGGTTTTCCTATTTTTCATTGTTCAGTGATACTCTCCGAGTTGCTGCGGGAATTTTTAAACAAAATTTTAAGATGAAATTTGAAAATAGAAACTAAGGTGATTGTATGGTAATATTTTTTTTTGCAAACGACACTACGTGAATATATTCATTTTGTTGATAGAGAACAATTGTTAAATGATTGATCATTTATGTATATCTAATGTGAGAATTTTGTAGCATGATACTCGTAAAGATGTATATATGCTATTAGTCACAGAAAATCGGTGAGAGACATAAAATTGATAGTCTAGTGGTTGATGATGTGGCATATGAGGTTGATAGCTTGCATGCTTTGTATGGGGTGCTCCTTGAGTAAATTACTCGTGACTGGATATATAACGTAAGCGGATGACGTGGTGTGCTGAGGGTTGAGAGGATTCTATCCATGACTTGTAGTGGGTTCCATCTATATAGTTGTATATATATGATAAAGTGACCAGTAATCTTCCGTCAATCAGGGAAAGTTTAAATCATATCGGACTCTTTCATTTGCCGGACCATGATGATGGAGAAAGTTGAAATCATATCACAACGGTACAAAGGATATATTACGTACTCTCAAGTAGAATCGATTATTATTGATAGATTGCAGCAAAGAACACACCGTCACGCACTGCGGCGAATTGTTAAGCGAAACCCGGCACTCATTCGATCGGATCGCTAAATGTGCTAGGCTGTGAGCTACTTTATTCTGCTCTCTCCTAATCTTCCTAAAGGTTACTCCTAACAGCAGGCATGCTTCTTGCAATGTGTCCCAGATGATCGGGGCTATCACAAATTTTTTTCTTCACGGCCTGTCTGCAGCTTCCCAATTACAGACGCACAATCAGCTTCCAGGATTATTTGCTTGTCCGGACATCTCAAAGCCAACCTGATGCCTTCGAGACAGGCCCAGGCTTCTGCCTCCTCAGCGTCTCTGCAATGCTTGACGAGCTTCCAAGCAGAGAGCAGATGATGGCCGCGGCTGTCACGGATAATGACACCCCATATTGTTCATTATCATAAATCAACAATTACTTTGGCAATTGATAGTGAACGACTGCCTGGTCATTGCGTTTGTCTACCTCAGTCCTAGACTTCGGGTTGTTGTCCATTTCCTAGACTTAGGATTGTGATCAGATCAATCTCTACTGTAAAATACGATTGTAGAGGACTCGAATGTCCCTAGGAAATGGACAAGGGCACACGAAAGTGGACGCCATGAAAGGAGAACGAGGAGTACCACTGTACCAGGCCCTTCTCCGTCACAACGCTCGGGTATCTCCACTTGCGTGCTGCCAACCATTTTTTTTTCAAACGAACCAGACACGAGAGATGTCGATTACTCAGACTGAGTGGATACAACAAATAGAAAGAAATAAAGAAACACCGGCATATTGGATTGGATCATCAACCTACTTGACCGAGTGGATACAACAAATTGAAACAGAAAGAAATAAAGACCATGTCATGCGGCTAACTTGCCATAACGTAGTTGCACAGTATACCTAGTGTCGGCAGATACTTGGGGAGGGGCAATGTTTTATTGCCAAAAACACTCTATCTCCCATCTAAAATTTCTATAATCACTTCAGCGTGGCGTGGTTGCAGATACATTATTGGCCGTTTATAAGATGATGAATGCATCATGTTTTTCTTGTTTTTCACATATTGTTTCTAAATTTCATTTCTGACTCAAAAAGTTGGCTACATATTGAGATGAGATCCAAGTGTCTGCACGATCTCCTAAGAGCATTCGTCACAACTTACACTAACCATTGCAGATGAGGAGGCACAGTACAAATTTGTGATGTTATAATATACTATATATTCAGCAAACTGATTTTTTCACATATGGATAAGAGAGAAAAATATATAAAAATAGTTAGGATAATTTAGAAATAGTATGTTATTCCTGATGTAAAATTGTCTTCTATATTTTAGAAGGAAATTAAACTATTGGAGATTACCTTCATTATTTCTTTCAATATTTTTTGAGGAGTTGTAAAATTTCGCATTTTTAGGAAGAAAATATTGAGTACTCTTGGAGATACTCTGAGGTTGCAATTAAGTTAACTAACTACCATACTAACAGTTAATTAATTAAGAGAACTACCTGTAGAAATACCAGCGGTTTGTTACCTGCCAGTGGAGACAACCATAGCTGCTGGCGGTTCTGATTCTGCAACTAGAAATAGCATACAGAACGCCAGAAGAAATGAATTATGTACAAGTGGTAGAAAATAACAGTAAGTTCTTAATTGGGAAATGATTAACAGTAAGTCACTCAAAGATTGTAACTCCTTCGCAAATGCTGGAAAACAAAATATTGATGATGCATGCAGAAGTTCAGCATTGGAGTGTCATTGCGCTTCCGCGCGGCCTTAATCACAAAATTGTTGCAGCAGAGGCGAAACAAAGGACACCAGTAAGGATCAATGCTATAAACAAATATTGTAATTTGTGCACAAAGCACTAATCATGCATTGCACACTCGTTGCACAGTACTTTTTTTTGCAAACCCAAGAATCTTTATTTGGCGTAAGTAAGGTCAATACAAATAAGAGTATATTAACCAACTCTGGAAAAGATAAGAGGAAAAAACACTGAATTTCACTAGACCTGACAGCAAAATGCCCCAGACTCCACCAATAATGGAACATAAAGATCCCCAAAAGACCAGGCATTACTTTTACTTACTACATGTAATTAAAATCCTCTTTGCCGGCGCACTAATTCATTAAGTAAATTTAGAAAATCTGCATCTGATTTTCTGCTAACTCATGGGCAGGAAGGGTCAGTTCTCTCAGCCTATCACACCTCTCCCTTAAATCCTTATCCATCCTGCCAAACCAAGACCCTGTAACGTGGAGAGATTTCAGCTTAGGGCAATTGTCAAGTATGGCCGTCAGTCCAGCTGTGGTGAGTTCACAGTCAAACAGTTCTAAGTGGCGAAGCTTGATCATGATTGGAATGTCTTCATCAATGTGCTCCTGATCTATGGTATCTGAAGAACCCCATAAGCTTCGGAAAAACAAATCCTCCATGCTAACATCGTAATTATAATGAAAAACCTTCTGATGCCCAAGTACGAGTTTCTTCAGACGGGGTAAGGCTTGGCAGACAGGTTGAAGCAACCATTCAGAGTCAACAGAGCTATAAGACGCGGGTGAAATTTGCAGTTCTTTAACGAGAGGTAGCTGCTTGAGGGCTTCATCCAACACTTGACGGCATGCAACAAAATCCAAGAGGGCTAGCCGTTTCAAAGAAGGTGCTCTGTGCAGGAATTAACACCTCATAAGTTATAGTTAAGTACTCCCATATAATAGCATAATTGATCTACTTGCATTGTCATAGCAGATTAACATCAGCAATAAGTGCGTAACCATTTGGCACTCCAGGCACCAAACAAAAACTGAATTTGACAAGAGTTTGCAAGTTCTCCAATCCATTCAGAGTAGGAATGTAGGATTGAAGAACGAGGAACGAGATCTAGTATACCTTTCGGCGATGTCGAGCAGCGAGTGGTTGTCGCAGGGTCCGGTGAAGGCGACGCACTGCCCGGCGGCGCGGTCCAGGGCGGCGCGCAGCATCGGGCGCCATGCCTTGGAGGACCTCCAGATCGTAGGCAAGTGGATGCGGCGCCACAGCGCGGGCTCCTTGAGGGCGACGCGCCGCCACGCCGTGCACGCGAACTCCGCGCCGCGCATGATCTCGAGGGTGCCCAGCTTGAGGAAGACGATGCAGAGGCAGGGTTTTAAATTCCGGAGGAAAAAAATTTCAGACCCAGCGAGAAACAAGGAATTCGGGGAATCTCGGGAATTTCGGAATTTATTATTATTATTTTCTGCTTTTTTTATTTTTTGAAATATTCATTTTTTCTAAGAAAATATTAAAATATTAATTTCGGTCGAGAAAATAAAATTTCGGACCCCGTCGGGAAAGACGAAATTCCGGGAATTCCAGGGGATTCCAGCTGGGAATGTTTTCCCTGTGCAGAGGACGTCGCGCGGCAGCCCCGCCCAGTCCCTCCGCCGGCAACGGCGGATCTTGAAGGATGCCATGGCCGGGGATCTTGGGACGTTGACAAATTTAGTTATCGAGGCAAACAAAAGGGGGAGGAGGATTTAATTGGTATATAAAGTGACCGGAAATCTTCCATCAATGGACGAGGGCACGAAGATACTTGAGGGGGAATGATTTGTTGCCAAAAACACTCTGTCCAAAATTTCTAACCCTTTATAATCACTTCGGTGGTTGCAGATACATTGGCCGCTTATAAGATGAATGCATCATTTTTGTCTGTTTTTGACATTCTTTCTAAATTTTATTTTGACTGAAAAAATTAGGTACTTATTGAGATGAGATCCAAGTGCTACCACGATCTCCCAAGAGCATTCACCACAACTGACACTAACCATTGCAGCTGACGAGGCACATACAAATTTGTGATGTTAATGTACTATTGAGCAAACTGATTTTTCATATCGATGATAAGATTTTTTTTTTAGAAAACAGGAGGGGTTTGACCCCCTACTGATTATATATTTCAGCAAAATGGGACTTCGAAGGTCCATTGCTATCCCTACACAACCCAGGAGGACCTCACTAATACAGAAACCCATTGTAACCCTACATTTTAATTTCATATAGATATAAGTCTAGATGCCATTCCTTCAACCGAAGAATTAAGCATATATATAAATGCACAATTCTTCTGATGCATTGCAAATGTCCTTAATCCCAAATTTGCCACTGCCACCAAATTCTTAAGGACACTTTACATATCATACCAGTCAGAGTACTGACCATTTTCATCATACTCTTCACCTGGGTCATAATCAGGAAGAGTCAGGTTCCTCACTCTAGTGCATTTTCCCCTAACCTCATCATCCTTCTCAGTACCGGTAAGAGAGCCAGTAATGTGCAGAGATTCCAGTACAGGGCAACTGTCAAGGATTTTCTTCAATCCATCAGCACTGATCTCACAATCGGTCAACTGCAAGAACTGCAACTCCCGCAACATTGGCACTGCACGCTTGTCGGAACCGTAGCCAAAAGGCATGTGGAGCCTTAGCTTGAGCGATTTGAGATGGGGACAAGCTTGGCAAACAGATTCAAACTTCATCATGCTAAAATATGATGGTGAAATTTCAAGATCTTCGAGGAATGTGAGCACCTTGATCGCCTCGTTCAGTACTTCACTGGATGCAGAGATATCCAACAGATGGAGGCTTTTCAAACAGGGTGCCCTGCAAGAATTGCTTTGAGTTACTACTGAACCGGTAATGGAAGTTGATAAAGTAGTTACAGGCTGCACACACTTGAAGAACTAATAGAGAAACTTGAAAGTTATCTGGCGTAATCATACTATCATAGTCGATGTAATGTGACGATAACCAAACAGTTGACAGTAGGTTTTTTTTTGTACAATGCGCTACTGTTGGCACTCAGTAATTCAGAACTGATCCGCACATCTACTATCACAAATCCGAGTTCCAACCATGTCATTTGTACTCTTAATTTCATTATATTGTACCAACCTACCAATGCAATAAAAAGAAATATGTTGAAATCTAAGCACATCTCCTTATATCATTCACGAATTAAACAATGGGGGAAAAGAAACAGCATATGGTTTCTGACCCTGCTAGAACTTGCTCCAAGCAAAAGTGCAGCAGGAGTGTAGATACGATGGATACCTTTCGACTAGGTAGAGCAGGGAGTCGTCGTCGGCCGGTCCGGCGAAGGCGGCGCACTGTCCGGCGCTGCGGTCCACGGCGGCGCGCACCATCTCGCGCCAGCCGGGAGACCACAGCCTGACCGTGGCCATGTCGACCCGGCGCCACAGCGCGGGCTCGTCGACGGCGACGCGGCGCCACGGCGCGCACGCGAGCTCCGCGCCGCGCATGATCTCGCGGGAGGAGCCCAGCCTGAGGAAGACGTCGAGGAGGACGTCGCGGGGCAGCGCCGCCCAGTCCCTCGTCTCACCGGCCGGGTCGTCGTCGTCCGGGAAGGTAGGCGACGACGGCGAGGGTGGTGGGTCCGTGCCGCGGCGGCACAGCAGGCCGGTGGAGGTCATCTCGCTTTCTGCGGCCTGGGAAGAACCTTGAGCGGCGTCAGCGTGAAAGCGAGGTGGGACTTGGGAGATGAAGTGCCGAAGCGAAGCAGGGGTTTAAATCCTACTACTCGCCCGACCCTTCGTATTCTTCGCAACCGCGCGTTCTCCGAGTTGATACGCACAGTTTCCAAGGACCCCTGCTTCGCACTTGCACTGCGAGCGAACCACTGCACGAGAGGGCCTTCCGCTCAGCGTCCGCATCCTAAAATCGAGACCTCGGCGTCTGCATCCACTCCAGCGCCTTCCCCCTGCCTGCGCGCGCAGATCCCGCAGACCCCTGCCGGCTGCGGCGCGACACAGCTACAGAAGCTTCGGCGACCAACGCGCGCCCGCGGATGCCCGATACCCGGCGGGCACGGGCACGGGCAAGCTCGCGGGTGGGCAAATGTCGGGCACGCGGGCAAGGTCGCGAGTGGGTAAATACCTTACCCGCGCTTGCCCGACCCGTTGCCATCCCTATTTCCCGCCGGCCCACCACAACCCACCTTCCCCCTTCTATAAGTCGCCGACGCCCCTACCAGAAACCCTACCTCGCTCCCCCTCCCTATCCCTTCCGCGCCGCCGTCACCTCCTGCTCCCGCCGATCCGCCGGTTGCCTCACCTCTGGGCCACAGATCCACCGCTGCCTCCTTCCCTCTTCCTCCTCTGGCCTCCGCCGCCTCCCTCCCTCTTCCTCAACCTCCTCCCTCACCGGTTAGGCCCGCCGGACCTCCTGCCTCCCCTCCCTCCTCTGTTCGCCCATCACCGGCAGTGACGAGCAGCGGCGGGGTGAGGTGCGGCGGCGGCGCATAAGGAGGCGCGGCTCGACCTCGTATCCCCCAGCGTCGGCACGGCACCTGCTCCCCCAGCACGGTAGTGGTGGATCTTCCCCCGGAGCAGCGGCGGCGGATCCTTCCCCGACTCGGCGGCCTGCAGCTCCTTCCCCGGCTCGGCGGCCTGCACTCCTTCCCTAGCGCGGCGGCCTGCCGCTCCTCCCCCGGCTCGGCGGCCTGCACTCCTTCCCCGGCGGCGGCGCATCTAAGGCGGCAGCCGGCTCCGGGTTCTCTCTGTGTGTGTGCGCGCGCGCGTGCTTGCGTGTGTGTGTGTTTTTGTTTGTTTGTTTTGGTGTGCGCGGCGGTGGCGGCGTGCGGCGGAGGCCAGGCGATGGGGGCCGCGGTGGCCCCTGCGCCTTTTTTTGTTTTCAAATATTTTCTTCACCGAGAGCCATTTTGACCTCTCGCATCCACCGAGAGGGGGGACCCACGGCTCTCGGCAAAGGGGCCTTCGCCGGCTGGAATCCGCCGAGAGCCCTTCGCCGAGAGCAAACTCTCGGCTAAGGCTCCGCCGTGAGGAAACAACCCTTCGCCGAGAGGATGCTGGCTCTCGGCGAAGGCTCGGAATCCGGTAGTGGTCCAACCACGGAGGCAGATTTTGGTGCTCAGCGAGCCAGCGAGCAGCACCTGCACCCTAGTTTGGTAAAGGGTTTAGGTCAATCTAAGTGGCAGTGTCATGGGCACATTTACCAAGTCCGTCACATCAGCTTTTCAGCATGATAACCCTGTCACTTTCAATGCACAGGGTCATGGGTACAGTTTCATAGATAGAATGTAGCATTTAAATCTTGCATGTGTTATGATCAAATGCAGGGTCATGGGCTCTCAGTGGAGGGTCGTGAGCATTGGTACTTGTGTCGACCTGGGGTCATCACCATGACCCTGAGATCTTCTCTTCCTTCATTTATTTGGTGCCATGTCATCAAAAAAGCCTATGTGGCAGTCCATTAAATGTCGATGACCCTGCCACTGAGACTGATCTTAGGCCTGCTAATGGGGGAGACCCGCCTCAAGCCGCCGTGGCTATCTTTCGCGCCAGGCGCGGGGGCGGGGTGTGGCCGCATGGGGGCGCGGGAGAGGGGGCCGATCTTTTTTTTCATTTTTTATTTCTCTTTTCTATTTCTTTCTTTTTATTATTCTTTTCTTTTCTTTTTTATTTATTTTCCATTTTTCTTGTTTCTTTTTATTTCTTTCTTTTCATTATTCTTATTCTTATTCTTTTCTTTTTCTATTTCTTTTTCCTTTTTCATTTTTCTTGTTTCTTTTTTATTTCTTGTTTCTTTTTTATTTATTTATTTCTCCTTTCTATTTTTATTTTATTTTTGTTTCTATTTCCATCTTTTTTATTTCTTTTTTATATTTTTCTTTTGGTGAATATTTGTTTCCTTTCAATGAATTTTTTCACCTAAGTGAATATTTGTTTCGCCTCAATGAAAAAAATTATACTTCAAATTATTTGTTTCCTTTCAATAAATTCTACTTCAAATTATCTCAGTGAACATTTTTCCTCTTTATTGAATATTCATTTTATCTAATTGAATAGTTTGTTCAACCACAGTGAATATTTGTTCCCCTTCAGCGTAATATTTGTTTCACAATAGTGAAAATTTGTTCCATTCTATGAATAATTTGCTCCACACATATACATATTTATTCCGATAGTTCATATAAATTTGTTCGGTATGTACAGATTTTTTGTTTTAGTAGTTTGTAGAATTTGTTCGACACGTATACATATTTGTTCCGGTAGTTCATATAATTTGTTCTGTACGTACAAATGTTTCGCTCTGGTAATTGTAGAATTTTTTCGACACATATACATATTTCATATAATTTGTTCGGCACGTACAAATATTTTATTCTTGTAGTTTGTATATTTTATTCTACAATTATGTATTGAATAGAACATATAATTTTTAATTTAAAAATATGACACTTTATTTTATTTGTTCGAGATGATTCTAACTATAATAATAAGTTGTTCCGACTATAATAACATCTTGTTCGGGCTATAATAATAACTTGTTCTGTCTAGAATAACAACTTGTTCTGACCCTTATTCTAATTTGTTCTGATACTACAATTTTTTCGTTCGAGATGACTTGTTCTGGTTATAATATAATGTTGTTCTGACAGTTGTTCTCATTTGTTCTGACACTTCATTTGTTTTGTTCTGACGATAATAGAATATATAATCTTAATTAAAAAATACAAATAAAAAAGTTTGTCAAAATATAGTCAAGTGGGATCTCTTTTCGAAGTTTTTATTGTCAGAAATCTAATGGTGCAATCGGAATTTAATTTTGATGTTTGGTTTGTGATTTATAGATTTTTTAAGCTTCAAATAACTTTAGATGATGATGACTTCATTACTTTTGACTTTTTTACATGCATGCATCCACCCGCCGCACTGCAGCACCTGCCCGCTGCGCCTCTGTTTCCCCGGCGTAATGGTTTCCTTCGGCGACAACATGTTTTTTTGTCGTTGAAGTGATGCATAGAAGCACCCGCCTCAAACCCACCCCTCCCCATAATTAATAATTAAATTATGTCAACCCAACCACCCCACCATATTTAACTTGTCTACCCACCCACCCCGCCCCATTATGTGCAAGTGTAAATGGGTTGTAGTTATTTACTCTATTACTTATAGCATCTACATTAAGAGTCGGACTCTAAAATTAAAACATCGCGTTCACACCTTAAACTTTTAGAGAAAATGGCTAAAATTTATGCAGATGACTCAATTTGATGGCCCGCTACTCTTTGCAAAGTGGCGGAGCTAGACTTATACATGGGCCCCGCGTTAAGAACCGGACCTTAAAACTAAAACCTCGCGTTCACACCTTACCATTTTAGAGAAATTGGCTGAAATTTATGCAGATGACTCAATTTGATGGTCTGCTACTCTGTGCAAAGTGGTGGGGCTGGAATATACGTGGGCCCCACATCAAGAACCGGACCCTAAAACTAAAACCTCACGTTCACACTTTAAAATTTTAGAGAAATTGACTGAAATTTATGCTCATGACTCAATTTGTTGACCCGCTACTATCTACAAAGTGGTGGGGCTGGACTAATACGTGGGTCCCGTGTGAAGAATCAGACCCAAAAACTAAAATTTTGCATTCACACATTAAAATTTTAGAGAAATTGGATGAAATTTATACAGATGACTCAATTTGATAGCCTGCTACTCTGTGCAAAAGTGGTGCGTCTAAACTTATACGTGGGCCTCATGTTAAGAGTCGAACCTTAGAAACCCACTTCCAACCCACCCCAACCCGCATTTGTCTTGTACCCAACCCGCCCCGATCCATTAGATATTAAAACTCATTTACACTCACCCAAACACACCTCATGAAACAACCCGCACCATAAAACCCATTACAACACGCCCCATTAGTAGGCCTAAGTGGGTTGCCGCATCCGGGTTCGTGAGTCAGGTCGGAGCCAGATGGGCCAGACTCATGGGTTGCGAAAAATTTGATTGACAAATTGGCACCCCATGATGCTAACTTGGTTGAGAATTTGTTTGTTGAGATGGACATTTTGATGAGGCTACTTTGCACATGGGCATGATCTAATGTGGCTCCTCACACTACGTGAAAACATCAAATATGTCACGCAAAATTGGTAATTGATGACCCTTGAGGCCCGTTATAAGACCAAACATCAATAACAGATGTTGTTTAGCATCAGTTACCCATAAGCGTGGAAGACTTGACCCCGACTTAGCCACCACAACGCCCGTTACCAATGAGGATTTCTTTTAACGGGCTTATTAAATGTCCGTTACTTGTATTCGTTGTAACCGACGTTAAAATAATATACCTATCGGTAACGGTCACTAATGGTCCCTTAAAGACTGTTACCGATATCCACAACTCGTAACGCACGTTCCGCGTGACCCATGACGTCTGTTATAGTGGTAGTGTAGTAATCGTTCCTATACTAGTTGTGGCCGGTGGTAACGCCCGTTACGTGTAGCCATCTAATGCCCGTTATAGATTTGAGGTTTTCACGTACTATCATCTCCTTCCATGCTTATGTCATTGCTCCTCCTCTCCTTTGCGTCACGACGGTCACACCAGCATCTCAGCGCGCGAGAGTCGAGGTGGTGGGGATCGCACGCCCGCTAGCGTTGCAGCTTGCCTCCTGCCAAGTGTGCTTGCGCCACGAGCTAGGCGCAGGCCACTGCCACCACGTGTTGCAGGCTCTCACGCCGTGTGCTGCGCGCACGGCACCACCGCCGCATGCCACATGCCACTTGCCGCGCACGCTCGCGCCGTATGCTGCACGCCCGCCACTGCCACTACCTTCCGCCAATCGCACACTAGCACCGCCTCCTTCTGCATCTCCCCTTCTCTTATTTACTTCTCCGCGGACAAACACGGCCCCCAGATGAAACGAGCTAAGCCATGGCTCCTACCTTGGAGAATTAAAATTCGGTCTACCATTGATGCCTAGAGCTCGAGCTCCGTCCTTGTTGTCAATCTCCACCCTCTGGCCGGGAGAACCCATGCATGAGCCACTATCGAATCGGCCCCGGCCCCGATTTCGACCCCGGCGCTTGCTATTGGGGCCTCTGAGTGCCGCCGCCACCGCTCTCTCACAGCTCACCGCTGTTGCCTCTGTGCATTCGTGATGGCGAGAAAAATTGACTGGAGGACACCACATGCACCCTCGCTGGCCTGCATTGCGTGGAACGACCCCTTGAACGTGCAGGCTGGCGGGCCAAAATTGCACCTAGATAGCTAGACTATAGATGTCCATTTGGCCCATAGCCTGTAGCACACCCCGAAGCACGTTTTTTGGTCCGGCTCAAGCCCGAACCGCTAGCTAGTGTTGGCCGTGGGCCACTACCCCAGCATGTCGGGCAATATGACATGACACGTGAAATGTTGTGCGGCCTATTAGTGACTTGTATAACCCCCACCCCCCTATATAAACTCTTCAAACCCTAAGCCAACTCAATCACTGTCGGTGTTTTATACCGGCAAACCTACCAAGGGGGTACCCGAGGTAGTAGATTGTGCGGTGAGGATCGTGATCGGGAGACCTGGAACTCGAAGGTATGTGCAAGGACACGGGACACAAGATTTATACAGGTTCGGGCCGCCAAGGTGGCGAGCCCTACGTCCTGTTTGGGGTATCAAGTATGGCGCCCTGCGCTTGGGTGTTGGGTTGGTCAGATGTTCGGCTAGGTACCCGGCCCTCCTTTATATAGTCCAGGGGCGGGTTCCTAGTCGGTTACAAGGCAGGAGTCCTAGTAGGATTACACGGAACAAGTCCTAGTAGGATTACAGGGGAATTCTAGTAGGAGTCCGTCTTCTTCCTTCCTTACCCGGGGTGTATGCCCGACAAGCCCCCGAGCACGTTGTAGTTGAGAGTAGTAGTTCGAGTAGTCTTGAAGCCTCTTCGAGTAGTTCTTGAGCGTCCTCGAGTACTGCTTGGAGAAGTCTTCAATAGTACTTGAACTTCCACAAGGCTGGAAGGTGGTCCATCTAATCTTCTTGAAGTCGAGATTTATATGGAAGTGCGGTTGCAAAATCGCACTCCACATGGAGTAGCCCCCGAGCCTTAGGTTGAGTTGCAGACTCTAGCTGAGGGTTAATTTTGATTCCGAATCTTTCGTCTTGAAAAAATTGAATGATGGGTGTAGCATAACAGCCCCCGAGCCTTGAAATGATTAGGTAATCAATCCAAGGGTCTTCAGTGTTTGCGAAAGCCATCATCCGAGTACTCTTGCAGAGTGTAGCCCTCGAGATAAGAGAGCCGTATGAGCCACGTCGAGTAGTTGTTGTAGAGCCCCCGAGCTTGAGAGCAAGCGAAGTCCGCAGGAATTATCCTCGAGTAGTAACTTGAGTGCAGCCCCCGAGCTGGAGAGATTCCGAGTAGTAATTTGGCATCGGAGCTTGAGAAGTAGCCGTGCCGTCAGAGCGGACTTTAGATGCGACCGAAGTCGACTTTAGATGCTGGCAGAGCGGACTTTAGAATGCGACTTGAAAACCGAAGTCGACTTTAGATAGCCGCTCGGAACGGACTTTAGAATATGACTTGAAAACCGAAGTCGACTTGTGCCGCACAGAGCGGACTTTGAGATGCGACTTAAAAACCAAAGTTGACTTTAGTTGCCGCGCGGAGCGGACTTTGATATGCGACTTTAGAAGTCGACTTTAGATTGCCACGTGGAGCGGACTTTGATATGCGACTTTAGAAGTCGACTTTAGATTGTCGCGTGGAGCGGACTTTAGTTGCGACTACAGTAGTCGACTTTGTGCCACGCGGGGTGGACTTAAGATGCAAAAAACGAAAAGCACTTCCGGAAGGCAAAATCGAATGAAAAAAATCATAGAAAACGAGTAGTTTTTGCCGCCGGAGTGGGCTTAAGATTGCGACCGAAGTCGGCTTGAGATTGCGACTACAGAAGTCGGCTTGTGCCGTCGGGGCGGACTTTAGGTGCGACCGTTGGCGTCGACTTGTGCCACCAGAGTGGGCTTGGGTGCGACCGTTAGCGTCGACTTGTGCCACCGGAGTGGGCTTGGGTGCGACCGTTAGTGTCGACTTGAGTACTTAGGGTACTAGGACCCATGGTACGGAGCGCTAGTACTTAGGGTACTAAACCCATGGTACGATTGCCGCTAGAGTGGGCTTCAGATTGCCTCCTTGGGATACAACCATTATGACCTCCGAAACTCGGTACACCCAAAGTCGTGGCCAGAGCCCCCGGGATGTAATGTACCGAACTCGTGGTCGAGCCTCCGAAACTTAGTATACCAAATTCATGACTGAAGCCCCCGAGATTAAGTGTAGTAAGCTCGTGGCGATTTGGTCGATATACCCTAAGAGTAGTCGGCAGGGTGTAGCTCTCGTGAAAACCCGTCGAGAAGCATACACAGATGAGTAGTCGTTGAGACTGTTCCGCGTGACGGAAAGAAGATAGCACATGACGTGCGTGGTGCCTCCTTAAAGTGAAGCCGATTGCGCCTCCAGTACTTGGTACATGAAACGTCGTGGCAACAGCCGCCTAATTTGGTGATCAAGGCCTGTGGCAGTCGGTCATCACACCCAAGGAATAGTTGGCGAAGTGCAGCTCTGTTGGCAAGTAGCCGTTGAGAGACGTACACAGAGGTAGTCGGCATGTTATCCTGCATGATGAGGAAAACAAGCCAATAAAAAAATAATTATTTAAATAAATGACTTAGCTTTTACCGCCAGGGCGGTCTTGTAGATGAAGCCGTGGCGGTCAACAATAGAGCCGCGACGGTTGTTGCTGAAGTTGACCAGTCAGAGTTGATTCCGACTAGTTGTTGGGAGCATGACAGATGTTGTCGACTAGTTTGGAAAACTAGTTGAGATGAGTTGTTGACGCGTTCGGCCAGAAAACGATGTCGGCGTGGCGCACAGCGTAGTCGAAGTAGAGCTGTTGCGGCCGCAAGACGAGTAGTCGCGGCGGCGCACGGCGTAGTCGAGGTAGAGTCAGCGTTGCCGTGAGACAAGTAGTCGCGACGCACGGTGTGACTGAAGTAGAGCCAGTGCGGCCGGACAACAAGTTGAGTGGCGGCGCAGTTGAGCCGCGAGACGGAGTGACCGGGCGCACGGCGAGAGCCAGTGCGACTGACCGACGAGAAGTCGAGCGGCGAGACGGCGTGTCCAGATGTACGACATATGCGCATTAGAGCTGGTGCAACTAGGCGACGAGTGGTCGAGCCGCGAGACGCAGTGACCGGGTGCACGGCGAGAGCCAGTGCGACCGACTGATGAGAAGTCGAGCGACGAGACGGCGTGTCCGGATGCATGACATAGGCGCAGTAGAGCCAGTGCAACCAGACGACGAGAAGTCAAGCCGCGAGACACAGTGACCGGGTGCACGGCGAGAGCCAGTGCTACCGACCGACGAGAAGTCGAGCGACGAGACGGCGCGTCCGGATGCACGACATAGGTGCAGTAGAGCCAGTGCAACCGGGCGACGAGAAGTCGAGCGACGAGACGGTGCGTCCGGATGCACGGCATAGGCGCAGTAGAGCCAGTGCAACCGAGCGACGAGTAGTCGCGGCGCACGACGTAGTTGATGTAGAGCCGCTGCGGCCGGAGGCGAGTAGCTGCGGCGCATGGTGTGGTTGATGTAGAGCCGCTGCGGCCAGAGGCGAGTAGCTGCGGCGCATGGCGTGGTTGATGTAGAGCCGCTGTGGCCGGAGGCGAGTAGCTGTGGCCGGAGGCGAGTAGCTGCGGCGCACGACGTGGTTGATCACTAGTAGAAATGTTAATATCTATGACGATTTGGTAGTGACGTTCCGTTTATTCGTCATGGAAGTGTTCTCTACCGTGAGGAATTTTGTAACTTCGTCACAGATAATGAGTGACAGTGCCAAACCACTCAAAATAATGACGAAACTCACAGGATGGTCACCGAACAACGAACCTATTTCGTCACAGATGAATCATTCCAGTTCTACCCGTGAGGAACCAATGACGAAAGCAAATTGACGTCACAGAACAACAATGTTATCGTCACAAAACAACTTAAAAAAAGAAAATAAGGATCTGGTCCCACATGCAACCACGTGTAATTGTGGGTCTGAGTTCCCACCATCGCATGGCCCCACCAGCGCATGCCCCCACACGTGGCCCCACCATCGCGTGCCCCCACACGTGGGCCCACCAGCGCATGGTCCCATGCACACGTGGGCCCCACCAGCGCATGGCCCCACATGCGGGCGACCACAAGTGGACTAAAATTTGCCAAAAAATATTGTAAAACCCAGGGTTCGAACCTGGGTTGTTGGCACTCCAATCAAATACCCCAAACCACTACACCACAACTAGTTATGTGTTTTTTTCTTTAAAGTTATACATATTAGCCTCTTTCTAGAAGCAGCCCACGTCGGCCCACAATAGCAGCAGCCCACGTCAGCTCGGCCCAGTAGTGCCACAGCCCAGAGTAGCGGCAGCTCACGAGTTATGTGTTTTTTCTTTAATCAGCGCGAAAAAAAGAGTGGCCGGGGGATTCGAACCCTGGTCTGCTGGCTGGGAAGGGAGGGACTTACCACTGAGCTATAACATGGTTTGTGTCCTTTGGTGTATGTCGTTCCTTTTATTAAATATTTTAATGGAACACGTGGCTTGTTCGAAGAACACCAAACAGTTCGTGTTTCTCATTTTGATCCGAAATTTAAATTTGTATCGAGTATTTCTCCTTCATAGAAACTCCAAATTTGACGATTCTTTTTTTCAATTTTTTCTAAAATCAAACCTTTTCATTTGATCGCAAATTTGTATATGTTAATTGAAACTTTTTAAAATTTTCAAGATTCAAAATTACTTTGAATTTTTTATGAAAAGTTTTAAAACTCAAAATACCAATGTTGTCCATCATGAAAAGGTCCACAATGTTGCTTTTGTAACCAACATCAAATTCTTTTTATATTTTGAATTGAAACAGGGGTAAAATTCTACACATCTACCTCACAGCTATGGATGAACTGGGATGAACAAGTGTGGTTTCTCTTTTTAATCTTTGACTAAAACTTCTAACTAGTTTTTCTCCCTCATACTAACTCCAAATCGGATGATTCTTTTTCCTAAAATTTTCTAAAATCATGCTCTATGAACATAATGTGTTGAGTTTGGTCTTTTTTCATGTGATCAAGTTTGAGAATTCAAAATTTGAATTATTTTTAAAAGTGACAATTTTAGACCAGATTTTGAAACCCGAAATGATTTCAGCTGAAGAAGTGATGAATACCAAAGTTTGGTAACTCGTCAAGCTCTACAAACTTTATGTAGGTCATTTTTTGATTTGAGAAAGTGATAGTGTACATCACTCATTAATCCTATGTTCACTCACATAGTTCAAGAAACTTTGTGAGGGGTTTGTCAAATTTGAACTAAGTATTGTAACCACTTTCTCAAATGGTAAAGTGGTCTAAATAAAGTTTGTAGATCTTGATGAGTTATGAAACTTTGGTATTCATCTTGTTTTGATTTGACATCATTTAGTGTTTGAAAAACTTGCATCTAATAGTCATTTTTTGAAATTCAAATTTTGGATTGTTCAAACAGAGTCGGATGGAGAAATGACCAAAATAAAGTTTGTACATTTTGATGAGTTATGAAACTTTGGTATTCATCACGTTTTGATTTGACATCATTAGTGTTTGAAAAACTTGCATCTAGTTGTCATTTTTTGAAATTCAAAATTTGGATTGTTCAGATAGAGTCGGATGGAGAAATGACCAAAATAAAGTTTGAACATCTTGATGAGTTATAAAAGTTTGGTATTCATCACTTTTTGATTTGACATCATTTAGTGTTAAAACAACTTACATTTAGTTGTCATTTTTTGAATTATCTCTAACAAACAATTGAATTTTCCCCATAACTCAATTGAATTTTTCATCAATCTCCAAGAATGGTATCCAGAATTGAGGTGTGCATGAGCAAGAAAATACTTTAAGGTATACAAACTTAAAAGTTTAAGTTGAGTAGTATGAAACAATGTGAGAGACCTATATAGTTTTTGAACAATGTATACTCCAATTTTGGTAAAATCTTATGAAATTTTTTGGTCAAGATTGTACATCCATAAAATGATTTCATGGCAATTTTCAGAAGTTTTTAGGAAGTTTTAGATTTTATTATCATTATTTAATAATAAAGTTGCAAGTAGAAGTTGGAATTATGACAAGAAATATTTGAAACTTTCACCTATTTTCAGAATATGAGTTGTAGTAGATCAGAAGTACTTAAAATATAGTTTTGAGAATTTGTTTAAATTTTATTTGAGATACATAGAGTTCATTTTGTAATTATTTTCATATTGCAAAAAAATGAAAAAAGAAAAAGAAAAATGTTACGCAGGGGAGGAATGTAACATGCCCGTTTAGGCCCAGACAGCCCATTCATTTTGGACCGTTCATCGGCGAACAGATGGCTGAAATCGTGTTTTCTTAGTATAAAAAGATGCTGCAATCCGTCAAACCCTAACACCTCCATTTCACTCCCTCCCCTCAGCCTCCCGCCCCAACCACGCCTCCGCCGCCTGCTCCCTCTTCCTCTCCTCTCCTGCTGCGCACGGAGCATGCACGGAGCATTTCGTCGCTGCCTTCCCCGCTCCGCTCGTCGCTGCCTTCCGCGCCCACCATGGCGGCGGCGGCATGGCTCCCCTGGGCCCCCGCGGCGTGGATGGCCGGTGGCGCTCAGATCTGGGCATCGACGGGGCCGAGGATGACGAGACGCCGCATGACCACCACCACGGCCATGAGCACGGGCACAGCTGCGGTGGCGGCGGCGCGGACCACGAGCACCACCACGGCCACGACCAAGACGAGATCCAGCGGCTACTTCCGGAGGAGATGGCCGAGGAGGCGGATCTCGAGCTCGAGTCCTTCGGATATGAAGAGCACGAGCACGACCGCGCCCACCACCACCACGGCGACGGCGACATCGAGGCATCGCCCATGGGTCAGGCATCTTTGCTCTCGATACTGCTCAATTTTCTGTGCGCGATTCGATTTACTCTGAGGCGATGGCGATCGATTCTGCTGTTGACTTGTGCTGTCTTCTTATGTGGTTCTCTGAGGGAGCATTTAAATGGTGCTGAGCCTTTTGTTGCTGTGAAAGATGGCACTGCAAAGCTCCAATTTCCAGTTGTTGTACACCCCATTTAGGTGGCATGATATTCCTAGAGGCTTGTTGCCATGGGTGTGAAGGCTGACATTGGGCTGTGTAATTGGAGGTCCGGCTTCCAGTTACAAATGAAGTTACTTAATTTTGGAGATCTAAAGCTTTTGTTTTGCCATCTGTTTTTATGCAGTTCGTCTGTTCCAGTATGATGTTTTGTTGATTTTCTTCAGTTATATGTATGATCCTGCAATAGCTTGTAGGTTTATCAAATTGCTTGTCCAGTGGATCCTGCAATATATATGAGACCCTCTTGATGTGTTTCTTCCTTGCTTGGGTTGTCATATTCCACTCTGACTAAATACTAAGTATTATTGTTTGTCAGTGATGATTATGAGGACCTCATAGCACTTGATGCCAGCAACCATCACAGGGGTGCTTCTGATGATCAAATAAACAGCCTTCCACTGTCACTTGTTGAGGTTCGGATTCAATCTTACTGATGTATGCATTCCCTTTCCCTTGTTTTAGCAGCCCTATTTGACTCCATTCCTTTCCACTTGTCAGGGTGATGCTTGCTCGGATGAACCCTGTCCTATATGCTTGGACTGTCCTGTTGCTGGTGACTATCTCCGGTATTTGCCATGCACGCACAAGTTTCACAAAACGGTACAGGCGAACGCTTGAATTGGTTAGAGCTGTTTCCTGTCCTAATGTTCTGGTTTAACATCTTTTCTGGACCCATCTTGTCTTCTGCAGTGCATCGACAGGTGGCTCGGGATGAAGATCTCGTGCCCTGTTTGCAAGTCAACTGTATTCTCACAGTAGACTGTATCATCCGACATCCGCTATGCTTTTTGCAGTAGCATGAAATGTAGATTAGCTGACCAATGGGTGGGACTGGTCCTGCTGATACTGCTGCAATGTGTACATTCTGCTGTTGACTTGCTGTCTTCCTATGTGGTTCTCTGAGGAGGGAGCATTTAAATGGCGCTGAGCCTTTTGTTGCTGTGAAAGATAGGACTGCAAAGCTCCAATTTCCAGTTGTATACCCATTTTAGGTGGCATGACATGCATAGAGGCTTGTTGACATGGGTGTGAAGGGCTGACATGTCGCTCTGTAATTGGAGTTCCAACTTCTAGTTACAAATGAAGCCATAATTTTGGATATCTGAAGCTTTATTTTTGCCATATGTTTATACGAGCCTATATTGGAGATTTATTTTTTTTGCATGAATTTCCACATCCTTTGTTCCTTCTATACAGATAGGTCTTCAACTGCAAGGTGCACTAATTAGAGTAGTCTAACCATGTAGGAGTACTAGGAATGCAAATAAAATTACCAGTGTTTGCTGATTCAAGCAAAGTGCCTTCGAAGTATCAAATTGTGTAAGCATGAGTGAGCAGTGGTTTCTTAGATGTTGATACTGCCAAAGTTTCTGCAATGTGTCTACCAACTTCTTAGCCTCTTAAACTGTCCAGAATCTAGACACGATTCAGAACCCATTTATTTTTTCCGAACATGCATTGGGCCCTTGTATCACGAGTCATGTTGTACATCAGCAGTAGGGACCACAATTTTGCTACCCCATTTTTCTTGTGCAGCAGGGTGTCTTCTATGTTTGCTTATTTCCTTCACCATTTCAGGTTGCTACACAGCTAGGCAGATATGTTATCACTATGATGAGCAGTGGTGTTGTACTTGGGGCCTGATTTCAGCTATCAGGTTTGTCAGACACTTGTATCACATTGCCTTTGCTTTATACCTCTCTTTTTGTTTCACAATTCGCATACCTTTTCTGGAGTGCCACTTAGTAAGGCATTTTTTTTCCCTTTAGGTGGAGATAGCCAAATGAAGGAACTAATTTGGTATAGCTGGCTTGGAGGGGTGATTATTGGTACAATGATAGGTGCAAACAGTGTCCTAGAGGAACACTGCAAAGCTGGGCCTCGTAATGTCATCATAACCGGAAGGTAGCTTATTTGCGTCCTTCTTTCAATATGCCTTTTATACATTGTTCTGAATGTTACTATCTATGACCTTGTTTAAAGCTGAATTAATTGCATGAATTCCTCCCCATCTTATAACTGAATTCTATGGTATTACTTTTTCTGTTAAACATATATAATCTATTGAATGTGATGTGTTTGTATAATTTCACACCCTGAATTTTCAAAGACTTTGCTTGATGTACTGTCACTAGCCCAAATATCATGTTGGAAAATATATGACCCCTGCTTATGTATGATGGATATTAATTTTTATTTGCTGCAACAGTGAGCTAATTAGTATCATTCAAGTGTGCTATCTATTTATTTCATCAAAGCAGTAAAAATAATCTTGACTTGTATGAATGCTTGATTTATCTTGTTCCATATTTCATACTTATTAGCATGGCAATATATTAGTGCTTTTTAATTCCTTGAGACGGTTTTAGTAATCTAATTTCTGTAAGTTCCAGTAACTAAACACCTACATTTCACCCATATTATCTGCAAAGTTGCATGAAGTCAATTCTTGTTTGAGGAAAGTACTGCACTAGTTGAACTCACCATCCACGTGCTATATGTGCAGGTCTGCCATGAATCAAGCTGGTCGAGATGGATACAAAAGTTAAACTTGTGAAGGATGGTATGTTACCTTTTTGGTGGAACTTAACTTTGCAGGAACCAAACTGTGCAGTGGCTACAACTGGTGTTTTGACCATCTATACTGCCTTACCAGTGTTTTGATGATGTTCTGGTAGATGTAGTCTTGGTAGTTTTGATGCGTCTTGTGCCAAATGGTGGCTGTAGTGTTACTGTTTCTGGTGATATCATGTGATGTGATATTGATGTCATGCTAGACATAAACATGATTCATGGATTTTTTTTGGCCAGAATTGATTTGTTTTCAAAGATTTGTAGCTGGTTAGAATATGTTGGGATACAATTGTTGGGTTGAAATGTATATAGGCTGTGACAGATTTATTTGTGCTGGGCTGTAATGTATGTGTATGGGCTGAAATTTATAAGAGCAGAAAAAGCTGTCCAATTTTAGGCCCATTCTAAATTCGGCCTGCTTACAAATTGCACAGGATGACGTCACCGTACACGTAGGCAGCCACATCATCGTCCACGTAGGCAGCCACGTCATCGTCTACGTAAGCAGTCACGTCATCGTCCACGTAGGTAGTGACGTCATTGTCCATGTAGGCAGCCACGTCATCGTCCACGTAGGCAGCCACGTCATCGTCCACGTCATTGAGCCAAGTCAGCAGCCAGCATGGCACCGAGCCACGTCAGCTGCCAGCATGCACTGCGCCACGTGGCAGTCATTTCCATGATGAAATTAGTGACGATGTTCACTAGTCATAGAAGACGAGCGGTTACATGACGAAAAACGTGTCCGTCACTGAAAAGGAGCAGTTTTGTGACGAAAATGGTTGATTCGTCACGGTGCGACAAATGTGACGCGCTTTCTATGACGATCACAAAATCGTCATAAATTCGTCACAGAAGATTTTCAATGACGAATTTAGCTTGTTCCATGACGAAAGTGTTTTATCATAGATGTGAACATTTCTACTAGTGGATGTAGTCGTATTCGCATACGTTTCTTGTGTGAGCCAAGCGGAGCTGCGGAGATCTTGGAGCTTCCCTGGTGCACCTCCATGTGTGCGTCAAGCAAAAAGTCTTGGGGGCTTCCTGGTAGCTGCGCGTGTGCATGTAGCCAAGAGCTAAATAGACTCATTGGACTTCACGTGCATGCGCGCACAGCACGATCAGCATATTGATTTTTTTTTACCCGTAGGAGACAACAGCTCGTCGTCAAATTTGGAGAAGAATCCGAAACCGGTCAGACCAGCATGCAGACTCCGTTTCTGTGACGTAGGATGCTGTCACAGTTCCGGTATTTTCGGAGACTCGGGTACGGGCCAAGCAGCCTGATGCGAACACATGTTGAACTCGGCGACTTCTTGTTGCTGTTGCTTGATGCGGAGAGGGCGGGTGTTGCGAGTTGCGGTCTGGACTTGAACTCGACGAGTTGTGCTTGCATCCGGACAGGAGTATCCGAGTTGATAGGCCATCGTCGAGTTGCCAAATACAGCAACCACGCGCTGCGTAGATTGGTCTGATATTGGTCCTTCGAATTCGTCCGGTGGTGATGATCACCCCTACTTGGCGCTCCAGCTGTCGGTGTTTTAGACCGGCAAACCTACCAAGGGGGTACCCGAGGTAGTAGATTGTGCGGTAAGGATCGTGATCGGGAGACCTGGAACTCGAAGGTATGCGCAAGGACACGGGACACAAGATTTATACAGGTTCGGGCTGCCAAGGTGGCGAACCCTATGTCCTGTTTGGGGTATCAAGTATGGCGCCCTGTACTTGGGTGTTGGGTTGGTCAGATGTTCGGCTAGGTACCCGGCCCTCCTTTATATAGTCCAGGGGGCGGGTTCCTAGTCGGTTACAAGGCAGGAGTCCTAGTAAGATTACACGGAACGAGTCCTAGTAGGATTACAGGAGAATTCTAGTAGGAGTCCATCTTCTTCCTTCCTTACCCGGGGTGTATGCCCGACACTCACCTGGATGTTGCCTTCTCCTCCCTTAGAAACAAAGTTGTCACCTCTTGATAGTGAGTCCGCGACCCTGCCATCCCTCCACCGCCCCTCGGGCTTCGGCACTTTGTCTAGCAGATCGCAGCTGCTGGCTGCTGCGCGTGGGGACCCTCCTCCGGCCTCCGCCGGCGTAGCGCCCGCCATCCCCTCCACAAGTACCGTGCCCGCCACTCTCCTCCACCGGTGGCGCCGCGCTCGCTCCCCCCTCCACCGACGAATCCTCACCTCATAGCTCGGCGCCACCTCTCCCCATAAGTAGGTCGCTGGTGCACCACTCCCCTACTCCCTACGCGTGCATATCTGCAACACCGGCGTGGATCTGTGGCTCTCTGCCACCCCCGTCTCCCTTCCTCCTCTCCACGCGGCGTGCTGAAGGGCGGCACGGGCCTGACCTTCTTCCCCGTGCCAGTCGGGCTTGCCCAACACGAAATATGGGCTCGCGGGCCCAGGCCTGGCCGTTGGTGCAACCCGTTGGCGAGCATGGTCTGGCACGAAGGAGTGTAGTGCCGGGCTAGCCCGGCACGAAGTTGAGCAGGCCATCCGGGCTCGTGCCAGGGCCGGGCCAGGCGGCTCGAATGGACGGACTCTATTGGCCAGGCTCATGAGGCCGTCCATGTAACGGGACCGGTTGCACACGCCGAGCCTGGCCCAACGGTGAGGACGACCAACAAACACGTCCTTTGTTAAACCCCCTCGCTCCCCTTTCCTCCTCTCCAAACCCCCGCCCTCGCCTCCACAATAGGCGGCCTCCCTGCACCACACCGGCGCCCTAATGCTCTCGCTGCAGTTCTCCTCCCGCTAGTCCGTGCCACGAACGAGCGTCCCCTCCACCACCTGCTCGCTCTCCCGCACGCTCCCGCGCCGCGAGAAGACGGCGCCCCACTGCGGCCTCGGTTTCTGCTTGACCGGCGGCGGCCTTGCGGGGAGGAGGGTAGCCGGGTCCAACATGAGGCGGTCCGTGGCGTCGATGTTGGTGGCGCAGGTGGAGCTGGGACCCCTGCTGCGGCGTCTCGGCTCAGCGGCGCCCCCATGGCTGTCGTTGTGGTCGCCCTTCTTCCTGCACCGCCGCGCCTCGACGCTGCCGGTGAGTTTCGAATGCAGGAGGTACTTTCTGTGGCACAAAATAGCTCTTATTTCGTGTTTATAGTCAAGTCATTTGTTGTTCGTTCTGGCCTTCGGTGGTCGTTCTAATGCCCCCCTTGATGGGTCTTCGGACTATGTGAGGTGGAGGTGGGCGTTCTCGTGTGTGCTTGTGCTGTCGTTCTATGTGGATTTGCGTCTACCGGCACCGCTGTGGTTTAGACTGTCTCGGGAGCTCTCTTCTTTCATTTGCAACTTTTAATTAACCTCATGCATGTCTTGGCCACTGTAAATAGAGCCACAGGATCTGCCGGTTTCTGTGTTAGGCAAGGGACGAACACGGTGTCACATCCTAGCATGATATATTGTTCTCTGTTCTGACCTGTGTGTATACTCTGCCTGCCAGCTATAATTGTGGTACAATTAAGCTTCTCACTGTACCTTTCAATTTATTCACACTCTGAAATGCTCTCCTTTAGGCATTTTTCAGGGACTTAGGAATTTCATGTTACTTGGTGATCTCTAACTCTGGCAATCCTTTTGACTGACAGGCAGGAGGAGGACTATTCTCATAGCTCAGATGTGGCAGTTCGAGAAAGCAGTGGTTTCTGTTAGCTCCTGAGGATCAACTAGGTGTAGATCGGTGGGTGATAACCTTCAACAATGATGGGAAAACAAGGGTTCTTGAGTTTAACCGAGAGGGAGAGAGGAGAGGACAGAGGGAGATCACCGCGGGGTACAGGTAGTAGAGGATGAACTCTTCAGTGCAGACGGAGTCTGTCGTCGTTGTGCAGTGCCGGGGAGATCCTCAGTGAAGCGCAGTGGCGACCGGCGGCGGCGGAGCTTCCCGTCGCTTACAGCTCCCCCTGATCAGTGGGCAGGGAGGTGGGGCGAGTGGGCACTGACTCACAGGGTACTGTTCCTCGTGGCCCCCACCTCCCTTATATGGTGCTGCGCGACGGGGGCCCGCAACCCCAGTGGGTGGGCTCCCCCGATCAGGGAGCCGAGTCAAGGTTCCAGTTGGCCCACCCTTTGGGCCAACTGGTGGAGATCAACACTAACATTCTCCCCATTGATCTCACCTTATGTTTCTTAACCTTCGGTTGGCATCCACTTCATCACAAATAAATATATCGAGCATGGGTCATCATAATTGTAATCACAATCAGATTAACCAGCCACAATACACTTATTCATTTTGAAAGGATCTTAACTTGGGCCCTCAGTAATCCAGAAATCATAGGCTCTACCATAAAACCCATGTCAACTATGTGTTCTCTCAACACACTGGGTGGTAAACCTTTGGTAAGCGAATCCGCAGTACTCACTTGGTACTCGTATGCTCTGTTCTTTTCAAAAATGATTCTGGATTTTCTCCTTTGCAACATACAACTCATTTTCAATGTGTTTGGCAGTACACTTGATATGTTGCCCTTGGAGAGAAAATACTTGAATGATATATTGCTGTTGTCTACCATTATCAACTCCCGGTAAAGGTTTCTTCAACCATTTAGCATGTTCTGTAGCCTCATATCATGCTAAACTTTGGGTATACATAACCCATGATATCACAACTATTTTGCTTTGGAGCTTTTCCACAATAAAACTCCAAGCTCGAGTGTTAGCTACTCAAGTGGGCTTCACTAAACAACTCGCCAAAACTTTAGTTCTTTTTACTCACAACCTTTTGTGAGTACCTGCTTCTTTTACACTTACTTTTACTCACAACGTTTTGAGAGTACGTGTTTCTTTCTTCCTTAGCATGAGGCTTACAACACTTTGCTAAATTGCAAAATCTTTCTTTAATTCCATTCCAGTGATCTATAGCTGGATTGGACTTCTGCCAAAAATATCCCGGATACTTAAGCTATGTCAGGGTAAATTCCTTCTTGAGCATTGAGTCTGCTTCCAACAGCTGAAGCACATGGAATCACTTTCATTCGATCGATCTTACATTGGTTCCAGGAATACTAAAATTCCAAAACTATTATCCCTGACTTCAAATGAAGAGGCATAGGCTGAATCGCATGCATACTATGTTTCTTTAGAATTCTTCTTTGAGTATGCTCTTTGCGATAAACTTAATACCCCTTTACTTATATCTCAGTGAACTTCAATTTGTTAAACGAATGATGCTTCACTGATATATGTAAACTTGTAAGCTTTGAGGACAATAACTTCTTCGTCTGCAATCACTACCAGAGAGTAGGATGTCTCCTACATACTTGATGAGGAAAAACACGTTTGCAATTCTCAAATTTTGCATAAATGCAATTGTCCTCATGATTCCTGCTAAAACCCAAAACTTACTTCGGGCAACATCTTATTTGTTCTTTTCCTTCCATGACAAAACCTTTTGGGTCATGTCATGTAAATATCCTAATATCCTTTATTTGGGGAACATCGCCTTCATTTGATGATTCCTGAAGAATCCTCACATGAGAAAATGTCTCATTGTAACTTATTTATTTTCTTGCATGAAGCCTCTTGACATAAGTCGTGCATGATGTTTATTCTCATTGTCTTTGGAGTCACACATAGTTTTGTAGACCCATTACAGTCCACTGTTTTGACTCCATTAACAACTTCTTCTAAGTCCCAAAACAATATTGGTACTCATAGATCTCATTTCATTTTCCAAGACTTCTCATATGCGACAATGGTAACTATCGAATCCTGAAGGACAGGTTCCTCTTTTGCTTCTTGTCGCTACGAGAGTTACTGGACATGCCATGCTCCCCCATATGTGTGGCAATAAGTTTTCACAAATGAAAACAACAACACTAGCACCACAATGTCATGCATTGTTGGTGTAGTTGCAACATGTAGTGAGAAAAAAGATTTCTCAAAACAAATTTCTCAAGATACCACACTTTTTCTCATCATTTCATCATCTAGATGGAGTTAGGTCTCCATGTACCATGCTCCCCCAGATTGTTCCATCTTTAGTAAAGATGGCGTATCATTAAACTTTCTTATTTGGGTTTGATCTGTCTTGATCAGTACAAATACCGAGTGCCTACGCTATCTTCCTATCAGAAGTATGAAAAATCCAGGAATTTAGCTGTTTCTTTCTTAGGGGTATCGAATATTATGACCGTTGAACTCCCCGTGATGGTCATAATAACTTAATAGATCATATCTTTTCTTTCAATGCATACTATGTATTTCCTTCAGTATAGGGATAATCTCTCCCCCTCGAAATATGGCATAAACTTCAATGCCATAATTTCGAAACTTAAACAAAACATTTTGTGAACGAGGAGTTTTTCTTAACTTACTTCATTCACACGATTGTGCCATGCAAACAAAGTTATTTCTTAACTCATATGGGAGCACTTAATTCCTCATTTCACTTCAATATCTTAACAGAGTACATTATTTTCTATACTTCTGCAAGTTAAACTCGCATATCTACTTACATAATAACTTGTATACAACTTCCTTTTGTCCTTTTACTTCATTTCAAAAATGACTCTTTCTTCTTAGCCATACTACACATTTAAAATATGTGTCTTCCACCATTACTTACTTCATAACAAGCAACTCATTTAGAGTGCTCGCATGCATTTGCATAGAGTCAATTAATCAACTCTACACCTTTATATTTAGAAATGGTGTGGTTTTGGGATTTCTCCCCGTTTGACATCAATCCTTGATTGCTTAATGACCATGACACGATGAGATGCACGATCAATCTTGAGATAGCTTAAGAACTATCTCAAACTTCTCTTGCAATGCAAGATATACTTAAAGAAAATGAGGGTTGTCTCACTTTATCTTGCTACTACATTAATTCTACATCACCTTTGGGCAGAAACTAGAATTAATGCATGAACTCATTACAAATCTGTTTATAACATTGCCATTAACAACTTTGGTTGGAAAATGACAATATCATAAATAAATTCTTAAAAATGGACTTCTGATGAGGACACCACTGTACTAGCTTACCCCGTCATGCGGGTATTGACTTAAACTTTTCCCCGTCATGTGGGTGACCTCCATAAATACTAGAAATTGGCTTGTATTCACTCAGTAAATCCAGAAATAAATCTGGTTCTTCTGCAATACACAACTTCAACAGACGTGAGTCAGTTAAACATGTGTTACATTCAGTCATTCTTCATTGTTCTTTAATGTCCACTAATACCTTCTGTCAAACCATTATTTAGAGAGAACACAATCCCTCGTGTAATGATCTTTTTTCTTTTTGGAGTCATCATTAACTTCTCCTGTTAATACAGGATAATTCCTTCAAACTTCTCCTGTCATGCAGGATCAACAAGCATAAGTCTTATGCTCAACTTCTCCCGTCATGCGAGATATCCTCTCAGGACACCGGAAGTGTTTGCAAAAATCTCTTAATACTCTGCTATACACATGTTTAATTTAACTTTGGTCAAAATTAAACATGCATCTTTACTTATCATAATTCACATCATACTATTTACAATAACATAAAATTTAGTCATGACGTATAAAGGGTTCACTTAAACTTCATTTTCTGATTAAATTTTCCCTTTGGTTCCAACTTAATCAGAAAATTAATTAACTAATTAACAATGGAAACTATTCATGAGAGAAAATTGAACTCATTTTGGCATAAAATTGTCCAAATTTTGCTTAACTTAAGTCTATCCATTCACCTACCCCAGCAATACAACTGAGGTGATCTCATTCTTTGACAGAAATCAACATTCACATCTTTTCTCTCAAGAAAATATTGTATGCATTAACTTAACTTTGGTCGAAATTAAAACATACAACATTCTTCTACATTAGTTCTACATCATCTTTGGGCAGAAATAGAACTAATGCATGATATATAATACTACTATCATCAACTTTGGTCAGAAGACAACAATATCATAATAAACTTTCAAATCTTAATAGGAAACACAATCATTATTACAGAGGAATAATGAAAAACATGATAAAATCTACTTTTCAGAAGCACTTGATAAACTTTCCTTAATCAAGAGCGCATCTTGATCTTTATCTTCTCTCTGAAAATTGATCACTTTGATACAAAATTTATCAGAGGTACAAACTTCAAACTTAAACTCATAAATAAAATTATAATATTGTTATCATCAACTTTGGTCAGAAAATAACAATATCATAATTAACTTTAAAAGAAATGTCTTTCTACTCCTCTAAATTTAATTAGAGGATAAAACTTTACTTTGCAGCGGAAACTTGAGAAACAATTCATGAAAAACATGAACAACTTTACTTTCAGATGCATTTCTTATTCTCACATACTCTCTAAAAAATTTACACCATTAGTTCAAATTGAATAGAGATAAAATTCATTCAAAATATGCTTCTGAAAATAACTAAAACAATTCACATGGGTCACTATGCAACAACTGTGCTTTGGCCCACATGTGAAAAACAGCCTAAGGCCCTCTTGCGCCACTCGAAAAATTGTCTCTAACAACTCTGCATGCGGCCCACAAGAAAAATGGCCCGCGGCCACTTCTCATGAGCCAACCTGGGCCCTTGGCCCAAAAACTCACGGCCGGGCCGGTGAAGTAGCCCAAGGCCACCTCCCGCCTGGGCCGTATTTGGCCCATCCATCTGTCGGCCAACTCCCGGCGATCGTGGCCGTCAATCTTGATTGGACGACTGAGCGCCCTTCTCGGGAGATCAAAACCGGCGACCGGCTCCTCCCCTGAAAACCCTAGGTCCATTCTTTCCTTCCCCCGCTTCTCTGCGACCGCGTGCTGCCGCGGCGGATGGGTAGCTCGCGCCCACGGCCGGCGTCGAGCACGGTGACTGGGGGGCAAGCGCCACCGGTACTAGGTCGCGGTCGCCTCCACCCTCCTCTTTGTCAGCCCTTCCCTCTTCCCTAGCCCCCGCATCCAGCAAGGTCCAGAGATGGTCGCCCATGGCGGCCCGGAGGGGTGGTCTTCTTTCCATGGCGGATTGCCGGCGACGGTGAGGGGCGGCGCCGCCGGCGCAAGGCCGCGGCCCTCCCCTTCCTTCTTTTCTTCTTTCCCCTCCTCCGCTTACCTAGCCTCGCACATGCGAGATCCAGAGAGTGGCCGCGCCTATGGCGGCCTGAAGAGGATGGTGGCGGCGCCGCCACATGCCCCCTCGCCGGTGCGCGCGTTCCAGTGGGAGAGCGCGCCGCCGTCGAGCGGTTATGCAGCGGTGCCCTGAGCCCCGACCCGCGCCGGAGAAACGGCGGCGAGCGGCGGCTCGATCTCTTACCGAACGGCGGCGGTCTTTTGCCGCACGATGATGGAGGTGGCGGCGGCGCGAGGTAAGCCACAGGTAGGGTCTCCTCCGCCGCCCTTTCTGTCTTAGGGTTAGGGTTTCGTTTTCCTTTCGATTCGAGATCGAAACTTCTCTTACATTCCTTTGGGTTGCGCCGTCATGGGCGACCCTTCTTCTTCCCTCCCCCTCGCCCGTGGCGGCGGAGAAGGTCACAGACCCGCCTCTGCGGCAGTGCTCTTTTTCTTACCCCAACAACTCGATCTACACGCTAGATCGAGGCATCTGATACCATTGTTAGCTCCTGAGGATCAACTAGGTGTAGATCGGTGGGTCATAACCTTCAACAATGATGGGAAAACAAGGGTTCTTGAGTTTAACCGAGAGGGAGAGAGGAGAGGACAGAGGGAGATCACCGCGGGGTATAGGTAGTAGAGGATGAACTCTTCGGTGCAGACGGAGTCTGTCGTCGCTGTGCAGTGCCGTGGAGATCCTCGGTGAAGCGCAGTGGCGACCGGCGGCGGCGGAGCTTCCCGTCGCTCACAGCTCCCCCTGATCGGTGGGCCGGGAGGTGGGGCGAGTGGGCACTGACTCACAGGGTACTGTTCCTCGTGGCTCCCACCTCCCTTATATGGTGCTGCGCGACGGGGGCCCGCAACCCCAGTGGGTGGGCTCCCCCGATCAGGGAGCCGAGTCAAGGGCCCAGTTGGCCCACCCTTTGGGCCAACTGGTGGAGATCAACACTAACAGTTTCAAGCTTAAATTCTATCCCAAATTAAACGCGGGGAATATTGCAGCCTTCTCTGAGGAATCTTTGAAAGCACGGAAGGCACTTGCTAGCATCTACGACAAGGTTTTGGTAGTTGACAATCAGTGACGGATCTAGAAATAAATTTAGGGGGGGCTTTTTTCTCTTTCTTCTTCCTCCAGCCCCTCCTTCCCTCATTGTTCTTCCTCAAATTTGTATAGGAGGCTTAAGGGAGTTCCATTAGATTTCCAGCGGTAGGGGGGGCTCGAGCCCCGCCCGCCCCACCGCTGGATCCGTCCCTGTTGACAATATCGAGTCAGCTAGGAGCATTGTTAGACTGCTCACTACAAAGTACAAGAGCTTTATTCATGCATGTCACACAGAGGTAAAATGGAACCTTGCTTGGCTGCTTGATTTATTTGCGCCTATGGAGTAGTGGTCAGGTTGTCCATATCCTTATCCATGGCAAAACCATTTATTTCACAAAGACACAAAAGGTTCCATTTTTTGTAAGTATTAGGTTTAGCCGAGTGATATCTTTTTACTGTGAGTTGTCATCTCTCATGAATTACTTTAGTGTTTGTTCTAATTCCATATAGTTGTTACAAGAAACTTCTGATGGTGATAGATTTTAAATCTTGGGGCTCTGAATGCTGAACCATGTGTTTGGTATATGTTCCTCATTAATGTATCAAAATCTGCCATAGGAAATGCATGAGTTGAAGTCAGATATCATATGTAATGCTGAAGGTTGTAGTCTGTATCAGCTTCCTTAGTTTAGTGAGCTAATATGCTCATTGTCTACTTCTATATATGATGGCAAGCACTGCTCAAAAGTGAGCTCCAGTGTAGTTATTTGAGTATAATGTTTCTGCAGGTAGCAGATATTGATGCCAAAGAAAAGACACCAGTTGGTCATGGAGAAGTAATATGCTTTCGCATCTATTCATCAAATTCTGATGTACAGCCAGCTGATTTTGGAGATGGCAAAACTTGCATTTGGGTTGATGTTCTAGATGGTGGAAGGGGTGTCCTGATGGAGTTTTCTCCTTTCTTTGAAGATCCATCCATCAAGAAGGTTCAATATTTTCTTATTTTATTTTTCTCTGTGTATCATTATATTAAGAAGAATAAAGGAGTGGGTTTAGAAACCCATAGAGCCACACACACCCTTTTACATCTAATGGTGTATCACTCTCTCACTTTTCACTTGACCCGAGCAAGGATATTGGATATTCCCCAATCTCCAGCCAAACTCCACCGGAGAAACTCATCTTTTACTGAAACCAGAAAACTATTTAGGTTCAGATGAATCCCATCAAGCACACAGCGATTGCAGTGATTCCAAATGGGCCAAGCTCCCAGAATGATGATGGAACTGGGGCCTTTTTTTTAGTCTGGTCATCAACACCAGAATCTGTGCTTGCCCACCATCCATCAAAGGAGTTATCAGGATGGGGGAGAGGTCCTGCAGGCCGACCTTATGTAGAATGCTGTACCATACTTGCCGGGAGAAGACACATGAGATCAGTAGATGGTCAATCGTTTCCTTAGCTTGATCAGAAAGCAAACAGTGTTCAGTATGGGGCAGACCTCCTTTAGCAAGACGGTCTGCAGTCCAACACATATTGTGTGCCATAACAAACTGTACAGCCCCAATAAAAAATTACTCATGCAAATTTAGCAGAGTACACTCCTGAACTAGAAAATTGTCATATATGGATCTACTTCAGGTTGCAAAGGCAAATACAAGAGAAGGTCCCAAAACTTTATATTCTGTCAACATGGGTACTGTAATGGCACCCTGTATGTCCTGCACCCATTTCATCTCGGTAATGGCTTCATACACTGCCTTTTTCCTTGTTTAGTTTTTTTTTTTTTGAGCATCAGCATGGAATTCATTACTCAGTAGCAGAGTTACAATCTTTGTGAGCAATCCCTAACAGACCTGATGGGAAAGACTCACTCCAAAAAAGAGTAGGCACTAATTGATCCAGGCTCTGGCCATGCAGTTATCTGTCGGTCCAGAAAATTGTGTTCTTTGCCATTGCCGACCTCTGAGACAATGGCCACTCTAAGGAAAGCTTTGACCGCAAGGTGCACTTGGATTTGGAAAGCTGCCCAGGGCCTTATCATGTTCAGTTTTTTTTTAGATGGAAGTATCATGTTCAGTTTTCTGCAGCCACAGCCAACGCATCCGGAGAGCCCATCCCAGCTCCTGCAGATGGGAAATCCCAAGGACTCGAGTTCTGCTAACCAAGTAACCTTAGGCAAGGCCTACAGGCAGTGTCCCCCCTTTGCGTCCCTTCTGCCTCTCCAAAGAAAACCTCTTCTAATTTTATCAGTAGCTTTAAGAGCCCAGGGAGGAAGATCCATTGCCATAGCCAAGTATACCAACATGGAAGTGAGCACAAACTGAACCAAAATCTTTCTCCCAGCCTTTGTGAGCAAATCCGCTTTCCAGCCCGGAAGTCGATCAGCGATCCAATCAATGATTGGCTGAACTTGCTGCTTTGTCAGTTTCCGCAGGGAAAGCGGGGCTCCAAGATATTTGCAAGGGAAATCTGATAGTTGACAGAGGAGATGTTCTTGTATGGTGATTGTATCCTCCGACACTGGATGGCCAAGCCATTGCTTTTTTGCACATTTGTTCTCAACCCGAGGCATCTCCAAAAAGTTGTAGAATAACCAGCACAATAATTTTCCTTTGTGGATCAGTTTCATGGCTATTTTCCCTTTTGTTAGTTAAAGTTGTACTCTGCACTTCTTTTCTTACTGCTCTATTTACTCTTAGAAACATGAAACAAATTGGATGTACTTCACTATTTTATCCTTGTCAGTTTCATGAGATCATCAACATGACAAAACTCCAAGCTTTGTATTGGTAAAATTATACCTGGTTAATACCAAATTAGTCGCATGTGAACTACTTTTAGCTTTGTTTTTCTTGAATTTTCTGAAGTTAACATTCATGTTCTCTTCATCTTGTAGGTTTGGCATAACTATAGTTCTGATAGCCATATTATTGAGAATTATGGAATCAAAGTTGCTGGGTTTCATGCTGATACAATGCATCTTGCTGATACAATTCACTTGAAGGACTTACAAATGACTGTAGAGTCATGGATATTGTTCCAGAGGATTTACCTAAACTTGGAAAGATATCAATGAAAACCTTCTTTGGCAGGAAAAAAGTTAGAAAAGATGGATCTGAAGGGAAAGTTGTATCTATTGAGCCAGTCAAAGAGTTACAAAGGGAAGACAGAGTTATGGATTTGTTATTCTTCTCTAGATTCAATGAGCAGATTGAGACTCTATGAGAGCTTAAAAAGCAAGCTTGAAACAAGGAGATGGGTCTTGGATGGTTATCCTAGGGGCACCATGTACGATTTCTATGAACAGTATTGGCAACCCTTCGGTGCCCTAGGAAACAGAGGGCATGCTTGTTGACCGTGGTTATCTTTCAGAGATAGAAAAGGCTGCTATTGCTGAACGGCAACTAGCTGCAGATAAGTTTCACAAATGGGCATCTAAGTATTGTCCTGATGCCAAGTACATGAATGTGAAAAGTGATATTCAAATTCGATAACTTCTTTTTGGTGGCATAGAACATAGGTATTTCCTTTCACTGATTTCTTTATTTATAATGTTTGAAAGCTTTCTCCATTTCCATATACCTTTTTTTTGTAGTATCTTCCTCACTTCATGTATATTTAGGAAAGGCCGCCAGAAATTATGGTAGTCGTTTGGTGTAGAAGACAATAGTTTGACCGCAAGTCATGGTGTCATGCACAGTAGAACACATGGCCCAAAGCCCGAAACTTGATAAGAATTTACTTTTATCTATTATATAAGCAAGAGCCAAAATGGGAAATGGAAAATAAATTTTCCTTTGTCTTTTGTGCATACTTACAATTTACATGCTTTAATTCGATTAGTTGTTGTTAGAGTATGTTTGGTAGTTGTAGATATACGTATCGTAGACTGCCATATGTATCCAGGGTAGCCTTGCACCCCAAGTCATGTACTCTCATATATACCGGCCAAGGCCTCAATGCAATACAACCATCCAGTTAAACCAATCCCACCTTTCTACATGGTATCACGAGTTTAGGGTTTGAGATCCAACCTTCCGCTGCCCAAACCCAAGCGCCGCCGGCACCCCTCCTCACACGTTGCCGCCGCCACCCCCTGTTCCCCACGCCGCCCCTACAGGGCGCCCCCCTCGACGGCCATCTAGCGCGCTCTCCATGACCTCCACCGGGGGCAGCGCCCTCCATCGCGGCGGATCCAGTTAAATCCGCCGCAGTCTCGCGTCTAGCAGCAGCAGATCCCGACGTACCTCGTCACCTGTCGTGGGAGCCGTCGACAACATCGCCAGCCAGCGCTGCCGTGGTGGCAGTCGCGGCCTACCCGTGATGCCCGCGCTCATCTCCTTGCTGCCATGGTGGTAGCAGGGGATCTTGTGCGGCGTGTCCACCTCGTCGCCGACGCATTCCACAGCAGCACCTCCCTTCCGCCCTGACATCTTCGTCGCTTCGCCGGGTCGCGGCTCGTCGCGCAGGTGATTCCACCAGTCGCCATCTTGCGCCAACCGACGAACCCGCAGCCGCACACGGCGCGGAGCCGGCCGGCTGTTCCAAGCGCCTCTGCCCGGCCCGACGGATTCCTTCTTCGTCAGCCAAATCCGTGCCGCCCATCCTGGAGGGTCCCTGACCCTCCATCGCGAACGGCCGGGGCCTGCGACGCCCGACCGTCGGTCTCCTCCGCCTCCCGGGTGCGGAACCCCCGCGGCCCTTCACCATCGTGCTCGTCGGGCTCTCGCTCCCTCTGTTTTTTCCTGTCCTGCAGCTCGTGTGCCTGTTGTTGACCGTGAGGGGTCACGGGTGTGCGAGGGAACATGGAAAGAGATGGGGGTGAGGGCCTTGTGCTACGTGCACCCCAGAGGCTACATGAGATGCTGCTGCTACTAATTTGTTTTGGTAATTTCTTTGATTTTTGCTCAATCACTGATCGAGATTGAGTCGCGCGCGCCCATCGCCCGACATCCACCGACACGAGGGTTGCGGCTGCAACGCCTCTTCGGGCAGTAGTGCCGCCCTCCGTGGTCCTCCCTGTCGTTGCATATTCATCGTCGTCGACTACGTCCTCGACTTCGTCATCCCGTCTTCTTCGACCGCGCCTCTGACATCGTCATCGACTACGTATGTGCACGCTTGCGCGCATATGGTCTTCATCAAGCTGTTTGAGTTCCTTTGCCATCTTCATCGAGCTCCGCCGCTGCGTCATCCGGATCATCAGGCCATGCGCCAGATCGTCCGGGTTCACCTCTTCGCTTCGTCCAGCACCACCTCGTCGCCAGCGTCGCCGTCTTGTTCTACTCTAGCAACAGCGGGCTGCATTGGCATCTTCTACTCCGCCATTTTGCGCCTGCGACCGTCGTGGAGGCCTTCTCTGCTTGTCCCTCAGACGACGGCACCTGGTGGTGCACCCTCCCTCGCACGTCCGGGATTGGCAACACCGATGTGTGCCATCGTCCCCGAGGCATTTCCGAGCTTGGCAAACCCGGGAATGTCTCGCCCGTCGACTCCTGACTGCATCAACTTCGGCATCGACCCCCTCTTCGATTGCCTCATGCGTCGCCGTCTTCGTCCTTGGTGGCTTCCCCTTCGTGCCACCGTCTTCCCGGCGCCTCCTTGTGCGCCCACAGCTTCCTGTGCGGCTCCTTACCCTCGGCAACCTCGATAGCTCCACGTCGACCACGGCTACCCTACGCACGGCATCATCAACCACAGCTATTCACCCTCCGTCTCGCCTTCATCGACATCGGCACAAAGGGCTACCATCCGCATGAGTTTCTCGCTAGTTTTCTCTCCAGTCGCAACGTTTGCACCACACCGACGTTCCAACTGCGGGGAGATGTCAGTCGTCGGCTCTCGCCTACGGCTTCTTCTCCAGTCTCACCGTCTGTGGTGCTCCCGCTGTGACTGCGGGGGAATGTTAGAGTATGTTTGGTAGTTGTAGATATACGTATCGTAGACTGCCATATGTATCCAGGGTAGCCTTGCACCCCAAGTCATGTACTCTCATATATACCGGCCAAGGTCTCAATGCAATACAACCATCCAGTTAAACCAATCCCACCTTTCTACAGTTGTTCTAATCTTTCTAAAGTAAAATGTTTAATTGATATAATTTATACATGAACATTTAAAAATAAAAGTTGACTAGTTCTTTACATCGGTTTTGTAAACAAAGTTTAACTTGTTTTAATTTCAACTCAGGGTATTTCCTTAATATCCTTTACATCTGTTTTATTAGTTAAAATGAACCTAAGCTCATAGTTATGTCCTCTCATAAATGCAAATCATTCGTTAGACATTCTCTGTCAGCTCTATCTCAGTATCTCTTTTGATCAAGTCTAACTGAAGCTCTAAACCTTTGTAGTGTTGGCTCAAGCATCAAACTGTGTGCATCTAATCAAGCCTTAGAGTTTCTGCTTTGCTTAGTAGCTTTATCTGTGTGAGTAGTTTGCACTACTCATTTGTCTATCAAGTAATCTTAACATTCTTGTTTCATGTTCTCTTAGAATCATGTTTATCAGCTAGTTGATGTCCATCCCATCTCAGTTAGGTTGTCTCTTTATAAATCAGCTATGTTCTTGTGCCCAATCTTTTGTAGCTATACCTTTCTTCAGAGCTAATCTTGTTATCTGTTCCTTTACCAACTAGTTTAGTTTACCTTTTGCTTAGTTGTTGCCCCTTCGGTCTAGTTCTCTTCGTAGACTAGTTTTCCTAAGCCCACCTGTGAGACATGGGTACCCCTGGGTTCCCACCGACCAGGCTCACGGCCTTCCCCGACAAGTGGGTCCGGCCTACCAGAAGACCCACTGACCTGACAGTGGACCCAACAGACCTAGTTGGTGGCCCACACGACCTCCTGAAGACCTTCCAGAAGATTCCCCAGATGACCTTATCCGGAACGACTTCAAGACTTGGCGTACAAGACAAGACATCGGTGGATTCCGACCAAGCAGATCGACGGATATGGCAAGTGTTGTAATCAACTAGACTTAGGTCTCCTGGTCGTAACCGACCAGGAATCTAGGAACCGACCTTGTCCACTGGCCAATATAAGGCGGGCAGGGCGACCCCTTGTACAATCACGCAATCCTCAAGCAATCTACACCAACAACTGGACGTAGGGTTTTACTCTCCGGAGGCCCGAACCAGTATAAACTCGCCGTGTTCTCTGTGTTCCATGTGCTCGTGCGCAACCTTCGAGTTCTTAGCCTTAGATTCCACCTCGCCAAACAACTAAACCACCGGGGTTAACCCCCCTGTGGGCTATCTAGATCTAAACATCTGACAGTTGGCGCACCAGGTAGGGGAGGAATTCAGGGTTCTTCGTGCAACTCGATGGCTTCGTCGAACGGCGTCATCTTCCCGGAGAGCATGGCGGACATCCTTGCCAGCCCCATCGACATCTGCTTCGGCTCTATGCCGGCGGGATCCACCGTTCCAGCCGCATGCCACGTCATCGAGAGCGCTGCAGTCACCGCCAACAAGCTATTAAAGAAAGCAGATAAGTTCGTATGGGATGAAGAAGCACAGAAGGCTTTCGAGGCTCTCAAAGAGTCCTTGACCACGCCTCCAATCATGACGCCACCTATACCAGGGGAAACGCTCCTACTCTACATCTCTGCCACAACTCATGTGGTCAGCACGGTCCTCGTCGCAGAAAGAGAAGAAGAAGGGCAGGCCTACCCTGTTCAACGACCTGTGTATTACGTAAGCGACTTCCTTACCGACGCTAAGACACGTTATTCACAGCCTCAGAAGTTGCTCTACGCACTCCTGATCACATCAAGAAAGCTTCGCCATTACTTCCAAGCCCACAAGATCATGGTGTCGGGCATACACCCCGGGTACCCATGCAAGGAAGGATGAAGACAGATTCCTACTAGAATTCCCCTATAATCCTACTAGGACTCGTTCCGTGTAATCCTACTAGGACTCCTGCCTTGTAACCGACTAGGAACCCGCCCCCTGGACTATATAAAGGAGGGCCGGGTACCTAGGAGGACATCTCAACCCAACACCAAGCGCAGGGCGCCATACTTGATCCCCAAACAGGACATAGGGTTCGCCACCACGGCGGCCCGAACCTGTATAAATCTTGTGTCCCGTGTCTTTGCGCATACCTTCGAGTTCTCGGTCTCCCGATCACGATCCTCCACCGCATAATCAACTACCTCGGGTACCCCCTTGGTAGGTTTGCCGGTCTAAAACACCGACAGCTGGCGCGCCAGGTAGGGGTGATCATCACCACCGGGCGAATTTGAAGGACCTTTTCATCTTCAAAATCAATCTACTCGACGACAAGCAAGTCAAGTTGCAATGCAAAGCAAGTCGCCGAGTTCTGTCGAAAAATGGAATCGATTTCCGTACTCTGTTCGCGTGTCGGCAGAACACGCTCAGCTATGCCGCGCGTCCGGGTGCCTCGGCACGTCGCGCGGCTCGTCATCGACTACTTCACCTACACCGTGCGATCGGGTGCCTCGGCTCGTCGCGCGGCTTGTCGTCGACTACTTCGCCTATGCCGTGCGTTCGGGTGCCTCGGCACATCGCGCGGCTCGTCGCGCGGCTCGTCGTTGACTACTTCGCCTCGCGTAGGCTCGTCGTCGACTACTTCGCTTACGCCGCGCGTCCGGGTGCCTCGGCACGTCGCGCGGCTCGTCGTCGACTACTTCGCCTCGCGCGGCTCGTCGTCGACTACTTCACCTACGCCGTGCGATCAGGTGCCTCGGCTCGTCGCGTGGCTCGTCGTCGACTACTTCGCCTCGCGCGGCTCGCCGTCGACTACTTCGCCTACACCGCGCGTCCGGGTGCCTCAGCACGTCGCGCGGCTCGTCGTGCGGCTCGTCGTCGACTACTTCGCCTCGCGCGGCTCGTCGTCGACTACTTCACCTACGCTGTACGCTCGGGTGCCTCGGCTCGTCGCGCGGCTCGTCGTCGACTACTTCGCCTCGCGCGGCTCGTCGTCGACTACTTCGCCTACGCCGCGCGTTCGGGTGCCTCGGCACATCGCGCGGCTTCTCGCGCGGCTCGTCGTTGACTACTTCGCCTACACCGCACGTCCGGGTGCCTCGGCACGTCGCGCGGCTCGTCGTCGACTACTTCACCTCGCGCGGCTCGTCGTCGACTACTTCACCTACGCCGTGCGATCGGGTGCCTCGGCTCGTCGCGCGGCTTGTCGTCGACTACTTCGCCTCGCGCGGCTCGTCGTCGACTACTTCGCCTACGCCGCGCGTCCGGGTGCCTCGGCACGTCGCGCGGCTCCTCACGCGGCTCGTCGTCGACTACTTCGCCTACGCCGAGCGTCTGGGTGCCTCGGCTCGTCGCGCGGCTCGTCGTCGACTACTTCGCCTCGTGCAGGCTCGTCATCGACTACTTCGCCTACGCCGCGCGTCCGGGTGCCTCGGCATGTCGCGCGGCTCGTCGTCGACTACTTCGCTCACGCCGTGCGTCGGCTGCCTCGGCTCGTCGCGCGGCTCGTCGTCGACTACTTCGCCTCACGCAGGCTCGTCGTCGACTACTTCGCCTACGCCGCGCGTCCGGGTGCCTCGGCAAGTCGCGCGGCTCGTCGTCGACTACTTCGCTCACGCTGTGCGTCCGGCTGCCTCGGCTCGTCGTCGACTACTTCGCCTCGCGCGGCTCGTCGTCGACTACTTCGCCTACGCCGCGCGTCCGGGTGCCTCGGCACGTCGCACGGCTCGTCGCGCGGCTCGTCGTCGACTACTTCGCCGCGCGTGGTTCGTCGTCGACTACTTCACCTACGCCGTGCGATCGGGTGCCTCGGCTCGTCGCGCGGCTCGTCGTCGACTACTTCGCGTACGCCGCGCATTCGGGTGCCTCGGCACGTTGCGCGGCTCGTCGCGCGGCTCGTCACGCGGCTCGTCGTCGACTACTTCGCCTCGCGCGGCTCGTCGTCGACTACTTCACCTACACCGTGCGATCGGGTGTCTCGGCTCGTCGCGTGGCTCGTCGTCGACTACTTCGCGTACGCCGCGCGTCCGGGTGCCTCGGCACGTCACGCGGCTCGTCGTCGACTACTTCACATACGCCGTGCGATCGGGTGCCTCGGCTCGTCGCGCGGTTCGTCGTCGACTACTTCGCCTATGCTGTGTGATCGGGTGCCTCGGCTCCTCGCGCGGCTCGTCGTCGACCACGTGCTGTCTCGCCGCTCGACTTCTCGTCGGTTGGTCGCACTGGCTCTCGCCGTGCGCCCGGTCGCTCCGTCTCGCGGCTCGACTACTCCGTGCGCCGCCGCTCGACTTGTTGTCCGGTCGCACTAGCTCTACTTTAGCCACGCCGTGCGTCGCGACTACTTGTCTCGCGGCAACACCGGCTCTACTTCGAGTACGCCGCGCACTGCCGCGACATCATCTTCAGGCCGCATCGCGTCGACCACTCATCTTGACTAGTTTTCCAAACTAGTCGAGAACGACAGAAACGCCCCAACAACTAGTCGGAATCAACTCTGATTGGTCAAACTTCAGCAATAATCGTCGCGGCTCCATCTCCGACCGCCACAGCTTCATCTACAAGACCGCCCTAGCGGCAACAGCTAAGTCATTTATTTAAATGATTGTTTTTTCTTCTTTGGCTTGTCTTCCATGCGCAGGACAAACACGTCAAGGACTACCCGTCTGTGCATGCTTCTACACGGGAACTACCCTTCAGAACTGCACAATCTCCAGTCCGCTACGGCAGCACAAGTCGATGCCAATGGTCGCAATCTAAAGTCCGCTACAGCGGCACAACTCGACTCCGGTCGCATCAACAGTCTGCCCAGGCAGCAACAGCTAAGTCATTTATTTAAATGATTACTGTTTTCTTTTCTTGGCTTGTTCTCCTCATCATGTAGGACAACATGCCGACTACTCATCGGTGTACACTTCTCGGCAGGTTTTTCACGAGGGCTACACTCTGCTGACTACTCTTGGGGTATATCGATCAAGTCACCACGAGCCTACTTCATCAACTCGGGGGCTATCCCAAGGAGGCAGCTTCTAAAGTCCGCTCCGCGCGGCAACTTAAAGTCGACTCCGGTCGCACCTTCGCCTGCTTCGGCGGCACACTTCGTGTGTAAGCTTCGATGGAACCTAGCTGTAAGTGGCCCTCGCGTCCTGGCGATGATGGTACCTAGCTACACGTGGTTTTTATACCCTGTACCATGGGTTTCGTACCCTAAGTACTCGCGCTATGTACCATGGGTCCTAGTACCCTAGGTACTCAAGTCGACTCCGGTCGCACCCAAGCCCGTTCCGGCAGCAACCGTACCTTAGGTCTGAAATCCATGGCCCAGGTACTCAAGTCGACTCCGGTCGCACCTTCAAGCCCGCTCCAGCGGCAACCGTACCTTGGGTCTGAAATCCATGGCTCAGGTGCTCAAGCCCGCTCCGGCGGCACAACTATTCGTTTTCTCTAATTTTTCGTTCGATTTTGCATTCCGGAAGTGCTTTTTGTTTTTTGCATCTTAAAGTCCACCCCGCGTGGCACAAAGTCGACTACTATAGTCGCATCTAAAGTCCGCTTCGCGCGGCAATCTAAAGTCGACTTCTATAGTCGCATGTCAAAGTCCGCTCTGTGCGGCAACTAAAGTCGACTTCGGTTTTCAAGTCGCATCTCAAAGTCCGCTCTGCGCGGCACAAAGTCGACTTCGGTTTTCAAGTCGCATTCTAAAGTCCATTCTGATGGCATCTAAAGTCGACTTCGGTCGCATCTAAAGTCCGCTCTAATGGCACGGCTACTTCTCAAGCTCCACGGCTCGACGCCAAACTACTGCTCGGAATCTCTCAAGCTCGGGGGCTCTACTACAACAACTACTCAATGTGGCTCATACGACTCTCTTATCTCGGGGGTTACACGCTGCAAGAGTACTCGGATGATGGCTTTCATGAACACTGAAGACCCTTGGATTGATTACCTAATTATTTCAAGGCTCGGGGGCTGCTATGCTATACCCATCATTCAATTTTTCAAGACGGAAGATTCGGAATCAACACTGACCCTCAGCTAGAGTCTGCGACTCAACCCAAGGCTCGGGGGCTACTCCGTATGGAGTGCGATTTTGCAACCGCACTTCCGTATAATCTCGACTTCAAGACTGATGAGCTGGACCACCTTCCAGCCTCGCGGCAGTTCAAGTACTATTGAAGACTTCTCCAAGCAGAACTCGAGGACGCTCAAGAACTACTCGAAGAGGCTTCAAGACTACTCGAACTACTACTCTCGACTCCAACGTGCTCGGGGGCTTGTCGTGCATACACCCCGGGTACCCATGTAAGGAAGGATGAAGACAGACTCCTACTAGAATTCCTCTGTAATCCTACTAGGACTCGTTCCGTGTAATCCTACTAGGACTCCTGCCTTGTAACCGACTAGGAACCGGCCCCCTGGACTATATAAAGGAGGGCTGGGTACCTAGGAGGACATCTCAACCCAACACCAAGCGCAGGGCGCCATACTTGATCCCCAAACAGGACGTAGGGTTCGCCACCACGGCGGCCCGAACCTGTATAAATCTTGTGTCCCGTGTCCTTACGCATACCTTCGAGTTCTCGGTCTCCCGATCACGATCCTCCACCGCATAATCAACTACCTCGGGTACCCCCTTGGTAGGTTTGCCGGTCTAAAACACCGACACATGGTACCATCATCATTCTCGCTGGGAGAGATTATCCGCAACCGCGACGCTAATGGCCACATCGTCAAGTGGTCGGTAGAGCTTGGAGAGTTCGACATCGAGTTCTGCCCTAGGCAGGCGATCAAGTCCCAGATCCTAGCTGATTTCGTATCAGAGTAGATAGAGATCCAGATGCCCCCTCCCAAGGAGCGACCTGAACACTGGATAATGTACTTCGACGGTGCTCTTAACCTCAAAGGTGCACGAGCAGGAGTGTTATTTATCTCTCCCCAGGGAGAGCAACTCAAGTACGTCTTGCAGATACACTACAAGGCCTCCAACAATGGAGCAGAATACGAAGCTCTAATTCATGGGCTCCGTATAGCAGTGTCCCTTGGCATCAAGCGACTACTAGCATACGGCGACTCCAAGGTCGTCATTGAGCAAGTCAACAAGGAGTGGGATTGTGTCAAAGACACAATGGATGCTTACTGTGCTGAGATCCGCAAGCTCGAAGGCCACTTCGAGGGAATTGAGTTTCAGCACGTGCCACGCAACAACAACGTGCCCGCTGACGTACTATCTAAACTAGGCTCCAGGCGAGCTCTAGTCTCGGCGGGTGTGTCTGTCCAAGACCTACGCAAGTCGTCAATCAAGCTTTTGGACCCGGACAACCAGGACCAAGTACAGCCCGACCCAAATCCAGCACCTCCCCGCGATGTGCTAATGACAGATAAAGAGGACGATTGGCGCGAGCCTTTCTTAGCCTTCCTACTAGACCAGCGGGTCCCAGAAGACAAAGCTGAACGAGAGCGTATCACATGACGAAGTGCTAACTACGTCGTCATCAGTAATGACCTATACAGAAAAGCCGCCTCTACTGGCGTCTTGATGAAATGCATCTTGCCTCTACTGGCGATCAGAAGGTCTCTAGCTCTTGGCTGAGATTCACGGCGGTGAGTGTGGCTGCCACGCGGCATCCGCCAATCTGGTCGGCAAGGCATATCGATCCAGCTTTTACTGGCCCACGGCCATGTCTGACGCCAAAGACCTCGTCAAGAGGTGCAAAGGATGCCAATTCTTTGCCAAACAGCAGCACCTGCCAGCTCAGGCCCTGCGCATAATTCCCCCATCTTGGCCCTTCGCCATGTGGGGCCTCGACTCCGTAGGACCATTCCAAACCGCTCCAGGCGGCTACAGGTATATCCTTGTGGCCGTCGATAAATTCACAAAGTGGATTGAAGTCCGACCTGTCGCAAAAGTCACATTGGAGGAAGCGGCAAAATTCATGCATGACATAACACACCGCTTCGGTGTGCCCAACAGAATCATCACCGACCTAGGGACGGCCTTCACAGGATCCGCCTTCTGGGATTTTTGCCAAGACAACACGATTGACGTCTACTACTCCTCGGTCGCCCACCCTCGGTGCAATGGCCAGGTCGAACGTGCCAATGGCATGGTTCTTCAAGCTCTCAAAGATCGTATCTTTGACGACGCTTCAAACTATGCCACCTGGTGGTTAGCCGAGCTACCACACATGATCTGGGGGTCTGAGGACCCAGGTCAGTTCCGCCACGGGCTTCTCGCCTTTCTTCCTGGTCTACGGCTCAGAAGCCATCCTACCCACCAACGTCACCTTCAGAGCTCCACGCATACAGTTCTACGAGGAGGGAAGCCGAGCAGACTCGTCGTGTCGACCTTGACAGCCTTGAGGAACAGAGAATGGCTGCTGTTATGAGGCAAGCTCGCCACGACCAGCAACTTCGTCGGTATCATGATCGCAACGTCAAGGAGACCTCCTTAAACGTTGGCAACCTAGTCCTAAGGCGTATCCTGAAGACCGACGACATCCACAAGTTATCTGCCCCTTGGGAAGGACCCTTCATCGTCACTGAAGTCATCAGCCCATCCACATATCGCCTCCAGTGGGGCGACGGGCAAGGCATACCCAACCCATGGAATGTGGAGCACCTACGACGATTCTACCCATAGAATAGTTTTTATTACAGCTATGTATTCCTCGTCCTTGTACTTTTTCAGTTTAAAAAATATTAATTAAAAGCAGTCATCTGCTGTTTCTCGAGCCCTACCTTCTCCTCTTTCATGTCATGAACCCTCCCCCTTGACATGCTTGGGGGCTTGGCCAAAGCCAATACAAGGGTCGAAAGACCTGAGGGTGAAGTTTCCTGCTCCTCCCCCTTGACATGCTCAGGGGCTTGGCTCAAGCCAACATAAGGGTCGCTTGACCTGAGGACGTCGTCCCTCATGACTACCTACTTTGTGTTGTTGCGAACCTGCTTGGTCGTAAGGTTGCAAAACCTAAGTCCCAAACTCCCTCCCGCGCGCCGATTGCACGTAAGTCTCCCTGCTGAGCTATGATGGTCGGTAAGCCAGCCTCTCTGTGAATAGTGGTTAGTGGAGTATGATAAAAGACACATCGCTTCAAGGCTACCAAGTTCGCGCAAACGCAAATCAAGTACGTCATGAAGGCCAAAAGAAAGTTATCATGTAATATTTTACATGACTAGAGGAGGGAGGGGGTACAGCTCTAAGACTACGACTACTCTTCACCATCGTTGCCCTCATAGTCTATGGCGTCCATTATCACCATAGCGGCTTCCCGCACTTCAAGCTCCACGACCTTGGGATCCTTCGTCGCATCTGGGCCTTCTCCGACCTTGACCATGTCAACGTCAGGGTAGTGAGACTTCACCCGTACCAGCGCCTCCGTAGCCGCCGCCAAGCTCATCGCCTTCAAGAGGTCGAGCAACTTCTCGGGTGCAGCCAGAAGTCGATCGATAGCTGGCTTGGGATCCCCCCCCCCTTGACCTGCGATGCTACTATATCCATCGCAAAGTGGGCAGCATTCTTCAGGTCGTTAAGCTCCACTTCTTGCCCTGCAATGATCACCTGGTCATTCTGCAGCGCCTTCAAAGCTACCTCAAGACTGACCTCAAGGTCCTTCCGAGCTTGTTTCTCATAAGCCAGCTTTTGGGATATAGCGTACTCACTGTCTATGGTGCCCTTCAACGTCTGCTTCAAATCTTCAGCACCGACCTCCGCTTCCCGCAGATTCACTTCTAGGCTTCGGACCCTCTCCTTATTATTTTTCAGGTCGTTCTTGAGATCATCCTCTCGTCTGTGGAATTCTGCAGTATACAAGACGTCTTGAGGTCCAGCCCTCTGCAGTACAAGTCAATGATGGAAAAAGTTGCAAGAAAGTTGGTCTTACCAATGCTTAGGGCGTTGAACTGCGAATTGGCCTCTTGAGTCTTATGCTTCTCCTCGGCCAGCTCGTCCTCGAGCTTCTTCTTGTCAGCCGCCACCGCCTCACGTGCTTGCTTGAGCTTCTGCTCAAGCTCGACCACCCGCAGCTGTAGAGCTGCAGCATCCTTAAGCTGGTCGGCCCTGCCCTTGGCACGGTCGGCCAGTGACTGTTTTGCAAAGACAAAGCAGGTTGTTAGCTACATTCAGAAAGCAAGTCATTTATTCAACTCAAAGATAGCGGCTCACTGTGAGAGATCGGTTAAGTGTCAAGATCGACTGACGGACCGACCTCATATCCTCGTCATCAACGAAGATATCTCCCTCCCAGGGAGTGCCAGTCCAGTCAATATCCTCACGCCCCAAGCTTGGCCCCGTCGACGTTAGACCCGATGCCTGCACGCTGGTTGTTTCTGGGTTCTCCTGTGGCGGCTCGATCTGTATCGGGTCCACAGTTGGACCCTGAGCCGATGTGCTAGGCATCGAGTTGATGGGGTCTGCGTCGATAATAGGCGGAGAAGATGACGCCCCGACGTCACCAACGGAACCCTGTGTTCCGGCCTCCGTGACAGGCGGAGGAGCCGATGTCTCCACGTTGCCGACCGAGGCTTGGATCCCGACCTCATGGTCAGACGACCTGGTCCACAAAGGTGAATCCTGAGCACCCAAGGCACTCTGAGGCTGGACGTCTGACCTGTAGCAATCTTCGTCAACACAATACAGGAACTAATGACAGTTAGCAAATGAATCAACTTCAGTGCCACGATCTTACCTCACAGTAGTCGGGGCACGCAACTTCGGCCTAAAGGGCCGAACTCGTATCTTCACAGGCATCTTCGCCTGTGCGCCAGCGGCAGCCCGCTGTGCCTCCCTCATCCGACGGAGGTCTTCTTCGTTCGCTTGCTGCTCTAACTCCCGTTGCCTCTTGGCCGCAAGACTCAGCGACCTCCTCGCCATACGATCCTCAACAACCGGCGGATCGTCGGTAGCCTCATCTTCATCCTCCTCGACCTCCTTGGTCGACGGAGTAGGAATTATCGGTGTGGGGATCGCCGGAGGAGGGCTTGCCTTCCTCTTCCTCTTCTTCTTGTCGGCCTCGAGCTTGGCGGTCTTCGCCGTCTCGGCCTGAGCAGCGGCCCTCGTGGTCGACTGCTTTGCCGTTGCCGCCCTCGTCTTGCACATGGGCTTTGTGGCGCTACTTGCCGTAGAGCGGCTCGCCACATCGTCACCGACCTCCGTGTCGGTATCTTCATCAGCTTCAACCGATGAGTCGGACTGGTAATTCTCCAGCAGCACAGCTGCTGGAGGCTGATACTCCTCCGACCTCAGCTTCCGACGTGGTTCCTCACCCTGTGGCAAGGGTGCAGGACACCAAAACTGCATCTCCCGAACCTGCAACAAACAAGTAACAAAGAATAAGATTGATGCAAGCAAATAAACAAGACAAAACGACCTAGTTGTCCCAGGACTTATAGGGTCAGCTGGTCGGGTCAGTGAGTGTGCTTTTGGGCACTTTCTGCCTCGGGCACCCCCGGTGTAGATCTGTGACACCCTGGCCACCATCTCCTCCTGGGAGACCTTGCGGTTGACCTCGCGAGTGGGGTCTGACTGTCCCCAGTACTCATACGCCGGATGCACCCGGTCCTTGATCGGCTGGATCAGGCGACAGCAGAACGACCTCGCCACCGAGCCCCGTGTCAGCCCGTTCTTCATGAGGTCGCGCACCAGGGGGAGCAGCTCCTTGACGTCGTCCAGCTCGCGGGAGGACAGCTGTAGATCCCATTCCGGTATCTTCTCGGGCTTATGCCCGGTTCGTTTCGGCAGCACTGGCTGTTGGTTGGCGATGTAAAACCACTCCGACCTCCAGCCAGCGGTGTTATCTGGTAGGTCCATGTCTATCCACTCTGCTTTGAGACCTAGTCTTAGGCAGAACATGACCGACCCTACTACACCCAGACGCTTGCCGGTACTCTTAACATTGAACAGATGGCGCCAGAGCAAAAAGTGGGGAGGTATTCCTAGATACGCCTCACAGAAATATATGAACGATGACACTACGGTTATGGAGTTGGGGACGAGGTGTACCAACTCCAGCTTGTAGTAGAAGAGGAGACCTCTGAAGAAGTCGCCAGCGGGGATGTTGAACCCACGCTCGAAGAAAGAGGCAAAGACGACCTGCTCCTTGTCGTCCTCCGTCGGGAAGGCTTTGCCCGCAGGTGCCTTCCACTCCACCACCGCCTTGGGCCTCAGGAGCCCGTGATCCACCAGCGCTTGAACCTTTGCCTTGGTCGTCACCGAGGGCTCCCACACCGTCCGCGGGTCTGGGATCTGAGGAGCAGTGGCCGCCATTTCTTGAAGTCGAGGAGCTTTAGATCTAAAATGCACTAGGGTTTTGACGCGCATGCGAAGCCGTGCGGCGCGTGGATGGCGGAGCCGGCGCGCGGGCTGCTTCAGACGGCGGCAGGCTGGGGATTTATGGGTGGAGCTTGGAGGCGGAGCGCGTGGCGGCTAGGGCACGAAGACTGTGATGGAGGCGGCGAGAGGAGGAAGAAGATGGAAAGGGACGGTCAACGCCGGTCCCCGCCGCTCTATTTATAGGGGCCCCACCGGGGGTGTCCGTCGCGGATCCTTTCACCGCTAGGAGCTCGCCGTAACGGCTATGTGCCGCTAATTTCGTGAGACGATCTCACCGGATTTCACGCCAACGGCTATAGGCCAAACAGATAGTCTCACGACCTATGCCCTGAGTTTAGGTCGTGAACACAACTAAGATGTCAGGTCGTCCTGACAGTACATTGGATCTCCATGAGGTCGTTAAGCCCCCAAACTACATCACTACAGGTCATTGATGAATAATTTCTTCAAATCGACCATTACATGACAGAAGAGAGCGAACATTACACGGGAACTTCGAAGGTACACAAGTCACCTGCGACCTTATTGGATCCAGAACCCATCACAAAATACAAACATATTCGAAGACCTGATCTACCTAGAGCAATCCTTGAGGTGTACTCTGCTATAGCCGAGCACGTTGCAAGAATTCTTCTAGCTTCAGGACCTCGATGGTGGCCTTGCGGTGAACAACTGCACGACGCTGCGCATAGCAGGGCACGCTTTGTGCCGGACTATGGAATGCAGACACGAGCTTGCTCTTCGGCGCGGACCGCAAGCCCTCGACGAGCATCACATGCTTACCAAGAACTTGCAGCTTCACCTCGGGCCTCTACAACATCACCTCCAAACTCTCCTTGATTTCTAGCTGAGGCACGATACAAAGAGTGGGTGTGCTGCCTACATTTCGCAAGAGTTCTTCTAGCTCCAAGCTTTTACAAACTTTGTATCCTACAATCTGGTGGACGGACGCATGCCCATGGCATGGCCTCAATACTACCCTGCGGCTTCATAGCTCAGCAATGCTCGGTGCTTGCCTCCTTCAGCTTCATGGTGCTATTTATAGCCAAAGCCAAGCATCGCGCAGCCGGCGAGGTGATGACACTGTCACCACGTGGTCCAGAGGGCCTGTAGACATGTGCATGATTAAACGTGACGTCTTTTTCCCTACCTCGTGGCATCTTTGTCGCTAGCGCATCAATGATGCCTGAGGCCGCTGTAGCGTCACATGGCTACAGTACACCCCTTGATTCGTGGGCAGCTTGTCATTTTCTGGGTGGCAAGAGAATCTCCGACCACTGTTGACCCGTGACCCAGCAGTCTACAGACGCAAACAAGCCTGACCCTGTGTCAGAGGGCCCTGCGCCTCACTGCAACTACGGACGACGACGACGATTACACACAACCTTCACGGCTCTGCGTCTTCATTGCACCCGCTAGGCTCTGCGTCCTGGTGCACCCGCTATGGCTCTGCATGTAAACGGACCTATTCCAGTCAGCCTATATTTCTGTTTTCTGAGCAGAATGGCCGTAGGTTCGATTGAAGACCTTCCGGGGTAGGCGTGCCTCGCTGCTCTGCTAGATCCATCTGGACGCCTGGAGATCAGAAGCTTTGCATCTACGATTTCGTCGGGCCCCCATGGTCGGTGTGCCTATTGCTGAGGTTGTCAATACCTTAGCGCCATGGCTCCGCTGGATGAACAACAGCCATGTTGGTCGTCCGGACACCAACATGACCTTCCTGAGGTCGGCGTGCCATAATACCTAGGTCTTGCAATACCTCGGTATGTCTTCGGCTCTTCCAACCTAGTTGGGCGCCCTGGACGCGTGACCTTCTGAAATCGGTGTGCTCTTGTAGCCCTGCCAGCCTGCTTTGGACACCCAGAATTTTACGTCGGGAATGAAGGCCTCCCTGTGGGGTGCGCGCCTAATGGCCCTGCCAAGTATTTTCGGATGCTTGGGCGCTTCTGACTTGAGACCTTATTGAGGTCGGCATGCCATGGGTGGCTCTGCCAGACTCTTTGCAGCAATGCAAGATATCTGGGTGCCTCTACACTCCATTTATTCAAGATCAACATCATTCTACAACTCCATCGTCGACCGCTCCGGACATTACAACTTCGGCTACGACATATTTGACGACCTCTTCGTGTGACGCACCTTTCAAGACCCTGCCAGGCATCCCCGGATACTGGGCACTATTGACTTAAGGCCTCCTTGAGGTCGGCATGCCTACAAGGCCTCCTTGAGGTCGGCCCTGCTAGACTCCTTGCAGCTATGCTGGGAGATCTGGGTGTCTCTACACTTCGTTCGATCAAGACCATGACTCAGTTTTCTTCTCTTTTTTGAGCATCAAACTAGCCATGTTGTCTGCTTCAATGCTTGGGGACTACTCTACGAGAACGTCTTCGACACCCTCTTGATTTCTTCGTCGTACCGACCTGTTGGGAAACCTATTTCTCATCACGCCGTTACTCAACCTACTATTTCTTCTCTTTCTTTTTTGGATCATCATACCGGCCATCCTGCCCACCACGATGTTCGGATACTACTCTACGAGTGCATCCTTGATGCCCTCTGAAATTTTTTCATCATCGTTTCGATCTATTGGAAGCTAGCTTCCTATAGGTCGTCACTCGACCTCTCTTCATTCGGCAAAACTATAAACAGGCCGGCTGCAAAGTTGATTTGTTCTTTTATTTTTGACCGACGTGCATGCTATTCGACCTATCAATAGCTCTACGACTGCGTCATGACCTTTCTAAGGTCGCTGTGCCTACACCTCGCTCGGGGGCTTGTGAGACATGGGTACCCCTGGGTCCCCACCGACCAGGCTCACGGCCGTCCCCGACAAGTGGGTCCGGCCTACCAGAAGACCCGCCGACCTGACAGTGGGCCCAACCGACCTAGTTGGTGGCCCACACGACCTCCTGAAGACCTTCCGGAAGATTCCCCGGACGACTGTCAGATGGTGAGATCTGGATAGCCCACAGGGGGATTAACCCCGGTGGTTTAGTTGTTCGGCGAGGGGGAATCTAAGGCTAAGAACTCGAAGGTTGCGCACGAGCACACGGAACACAGAGAACACGGCGAGTTTATACTGGTTCGGGCCTCCGGAGAGTAAAACCCTATGTCCAGTTGTTAGTGTAGATTGCTTGAGGATTGTGTGTTCTTACAAGGGGTCGCCCTGCCCGCCTTATATTGGCCAGCGGACAAGGTCGGTTCCCAGACTCCTGGTCGGTTACAACCAGGAGACCTAAGTCTAGTTGATTACATCACTTGCCATATCCGTCAATCTGCTTGGTTGAAATCCACCGATGTCTTGTCTTGCACGCCAAGTCTTGAGGTCGTTCTGGATAAGGTCGTCTGGGAAATCTTCTGGAAGGTCTTGAGGAGGTTGTGTGGGCCACCAACTAGGTCGGTTAGGCCCACTAACAGGTCGGCGGGTCTTCTGGTAGGCCGGACCTACTTGTCGGGGATGGCCGTGAGCCTGGTCGGTGGGGACCCAGGGGTACCCATGTCTCACAAGTCCCCGAGCGAGGTGTATGCGCAGTGACCTTAGAAAGGTCATGACGAAGTCGTAGAGCTATCGACAGGTCGAATAGCATGCACGTCGGTCAAAAAGAAAAGAACAAATCTGCTTAGTAGCCGACCTGTTTGAAGTCTTTGCCGAACGAAGAAAGGTCGAGTGACGATCTATAGGAAGCGGGCTTCCAATAGATCGAAATGATGATGAAAAAATTTTAGAGGGCATCAAGGATGCACTCATAGAGTAGTATCCGAGCATTGTGGCGGGCAGGATGGCCGCTATGATGATCCAAAAAGAAGAAAGAAAAGAAAAAGTAGGTCGAGTAACGACGTGTTAAGAATCAGATTTCTCAACAGGTCGATACGATGAAGAAAACAAAGAGGGCGTCGAAGACGCACTCGTAGAGTAGTCCCCGAGCATTGAAGCAGGCAGCATAGCTGGTTTGATGCTCAAAAAAGAGAAGAAAACTGAGTCATGGTCTTGATCGAACGAAGTGTAGAGACACCTAGATCTCCCAGCATGGCTGCAAGGAGTCTGGCAGGGCCGACCTCGTGGAGGTCTTGTAGGCGTGCTGACCTCAAAGAGGCCTCAAATCATCAATGTCCAGTATCCGAGGATACCCAGCAGGATCTTGAAAGGTGTATCACATGAAGACGTCGTCGATGATGTTATAGATGAAGTTGTGATGTCCGGAGCCGTTGCTAACGAAGCTATGAGGATATATAGATCTTTGAACGAATGGAGTGTAGCGACACCCAGATATCCTGCATGGCTGCAAAGAGTCTGGCAGAGCCACCCGAGGCATGCCGACCTCAAGAAGGTCTCAAATCAAAAAGTGCCCAAGCATCCGGAGATACTTGGTAGGACCATTAGGTGCGCACCCCACAGGGAGGCCTTCATTCCCGACGTAAATTCCCGGGTGTCCAGAGCAGGCTGGCAGAGCTTCAAGAGCACACCGACCTCGGGGAGGTCATGCATCCAGGGCGCCCAACTAGGTTGGCAGAGCCGTAGACAAACCGAGGTATTGCAAGATCTAAGTATTAAGGCACGCCGACCTTAAGGAGGTCGTTTTGGTGCCCAGATGACCAGCATAGCTACCAGCCATCCAGCGGAGCCATAGCGCTAAGGTATTGACGACCCCAGCAATAAGCACACCGACCACGGGGGCCTGACGAAAATCGTAGATGTGAAGCTTCTGATCTCCAGGCGCCTAGACGGATCTGGCAGAGCAGCGAGGCACGCCTACCCCGGAAGGTCTTCAATCGAACCTACGACCATTCTGCTCAGGAAACAGAAATATAGGCTGATTGGAATAGGTCCAGTTACATGCAGAGCCATAGCGGGTGCACCAGGACGCAGAGCCTAGTGGGTGCAACGAAGACATCAGGTCGTAAAAGGGGTACGTGTAATCGTTGTCGTTGTCGTTGTCTGCAGATGTAAAGAGGTGCGGGGCCCTCTGACACAGAGTCAGGTTTGTCCTTTGCCGTAGACTGCAGGGTCACGGGTCAACAGTGGTCGGAGATTCTCTCGCCACCCAGAAAATGACAAATTGCCCGCGAATCAAGGAGGGCACTGTAGCCATGTGATTCTGCGGCGGGCTCAGGCATCATTAATGCACTAGCGACAAAGACGTCGCGAGACAGGGTAAAGTCATCGCCTTTAATCATGCACATGCCTACAAGCCTACTGGACTGCGTGGTGTCAGTGTCATCACTTCGCCAGCTGCCCAAGGCCCGGCTTTGGCTATAAATAGCACTGTGAAGCTGAAGGAGGCAAGCATCGAGCATTGTTGAGCTATGAAGCCGCAGGGTAGTTTTGAGGCCATGCCATGGGCATGTGTCCGTCCACCAGATGATAGGATGTTGTGTTTGTAGAAGCTTGGAGCTAGAAGAACTCTTGTGAAATGTAGGCAGCACACCCACTCTTTGTACCGTGCCTCTGCGAGGTACCAAGGAGAGTTTAGAGGTGATGCTGTAGAGGCCCGAGGTGAAGCTGTAAGTCCTTGACGACCATGTGGTGCTCGTCGAGGGCCTGCAGTCCGCACCGAAGAGCAAGCTCGTGTCTGCATTCCATAGTCCGGCACAAGGTGTGCCCCGCTATGTGCAGCGTCGTGCAGTTGTTCACCGCAAGGCCACCATCGAGGTCCTGAGGCAAGAAGAATTCTTGCAACGTGCTCGGCTATGGCAGAGTACGCCTCAAGGATTGCTCTAGGTAGATTAGGTCTTCGAGTACGTTTGTATTTTTGTGACTGGTTCTGGATCCAATAAGGTCGCAGACGACTTGTGTACCTTCGAAGTTCCCGTGTAATGTTCGCTCTCTTCTGTCATGTAATGGTCGTTTTGACGAATTTATTCATCAAAGACCTAGAATGATAGTATTTGGGGGCTTAATGACCTCATGGAGATCGAATGTACCGTCAGGACGACCTGACATTGTATTTGTTCTCACGACCTAAACTTAGGGCCTAGGTCGTGAGACTCTTTACTGTTGGGCATATAACCGTTGGAGTGAAATCCGGCGAGATCGTCTCGCGAAATTAGCGGCGTAGAGCTGTTAGGGTGAGCTCCTTGCAGCGGAAGGATCCGCAACGGGCACCCACGGTGGGGCCCTTATAAATAGAGCGGCGGGGACCAGCGTTGACCGTCCCTTTCCATCGTCTTCCTCCTCTCTCCATCTCCGCCGGAATCCTTGTGCTCGAGCCACCGCGCGCTCCACAGCCAGCCTCCACCCTAGCATCCTCAGTCCGCCGCCGTCTGTAGCAGACTGCGCGCCGGCTCCGCCATCCCCGCGCTGGTTGACATCGCATGCGCACCAAAACCCTAGTGCATTTTAGATCCAAATCCTTCCAATCGCAAGAAATGGCGGCCGCGGCTCCCACGATCCCGTCCCCGGAGACGGTGTGGGATTCCACGACAATGACCGAGGAGAAGATCTAGGCGCTGGTGGACCGCGGGCTCCTGAGGCCCAAGGCGGAGTTGGAGTGGAAGGCGCCCACTGGCCAGAGATTCCCGACGGAGGACGACGAGGAACAGGTCGTCTTCGCTTCCTTCTTCGAGCGCGGGTTTAGCATACCCGCCAGCGACTTCTTCCGGGGCCTTCTGTACTACTACAAGCTTGCGGATCTCGGCGCAGTAAGCATCCATCGTGTCCTTGACGCAATCCCACTCCTTGCTGACTTGCTCGATGACGACCTTGGAATCACCGTAAGCCAGTAGTTGCTTGATGCCAAGGGACACTGCTATACGGAGCCCATGGATTAGAGCTTCGTATTCCGCTCCATTGTTGGAGGCTTTGTAGTGTATTTGCAGGACGTACTTGAGCTGCTCTCCCTGTGGAGAGATGAGTAATACGCCCGCTCCTGCGCCTTCGAGGTTGAGGGCGCCATCGAAGTACATTATCTAGTGTTCAGGCCTCTCCTTGGGAGGGGGCATCTGGATCTCTGTCCATTCTGACACGAAGTCAGCGAGGATCTGTGACTTGATCGCCTGCCGAGGGCAGAACTCGATGTCGAACTCTCCGAGCTCGACCGACCACTTGACGATGCGGCCGTTTGCGTCGCGGTTGCAGATGATCTCTCCCAACGGGAATGATGATGGCACCGTAATCTTGTGAGCTTGGAAGTAGTGGCGCAGCTTTCTCGACGTGATCAGAAGTGCGTAGAGCAACTTCTGAGGCTGTGAATACCGTGTTTTAGCGTCGGCCAGGACCTCGCTCATGTAGTACACAGGTCGCTGAACAGGGTAGGCCTACCCTTCTTCTTCTCGTTCGGCGACGAGAACCGTGCTGACCACATGAGTGGTGGCGGAGATGTAGAGTAGGAGGGTTTACCCTGCTATAGGTGGTGTCATGATTGGAGGTGTGGTCAAGGACTCTTTGAGAGCCTCGAACGCCTTCTGTGCTTCTTCATCCCACACGAACTTATCTGCCTTCTTCAATAGCTTGAAGAAAGGCAGACCTTTCTCACCGAGCTTGCTGATGAAACGACCTAGAGCCGCCATCATACCTGTGAGTTTCATGACGTCTTTCTTGCAAGATGGATTGGCCATGTTGCGTATTGCGTCGACCTTGACGGGATTTGCTTCGATGCCCCGGTGTCCGAACATGAAGCCCAGGAGCAATCCGGAGGGTACACCGAAGACGCACTTGGTCGGGTTGAGCTTCCACTGGTATTCGCGTAGGTTGGTGAAAGTCTCGGCGAGGTCGGCGATGAGCTGATCTTCCTCGGTGGTCTTGACGACCACATCATCGACGTAAGCTTCGACATTCTTCCCGATCTGCGACTTCAGGCACTTCTGTATCGCCTTCTGGTATGTTGCTTCAGTGTTTTTAAGGCCAAAGGTCATGACCTTGTAGCAGTAGATGCCATTGGGCGTTATGAACGCCGTCTTGTCTTCGTCGTCAGGATTCAAAGCTATCTGGTGATAACCTGAGTAGCAGTCGAGGAAGCATAGTAAAACGCTACCAGCCGTGGAGTCCACGGCCTGGTCGATGCGAGGAAGAGGGAAGGGATCTTTTGGGCAATGCTTGTTGAGGTCGGTGTAGTCGGTGCACATCCTTAATCCGCCAGTCTTTTTTGGTACAAGGACCGGGTTTGTGAGCCACACCGGGTGTTTACATTCACGGATGAATCCTGCAGCTAAGAGCTTGCAGACCTCTACTTCTATAGCCTGTTTTCTATCTTTTGCAAATCGCCGGAGCTTTTGCTTGATAGGTCGAGCGGTCTTGTTCACTTCAAGGGCGTGCTCAGCCAGTTCCCTGGGGACACCGGGCATGTCGGACGGGCTCCATGCGAAGATGTCGGCGTTGTCCCGGAGGAAACTGGTGAGCGCGAGTTCCTATTTGGGGTCGAGGTTGGCCCCGATGGTGACTTCCTTGGATGCGTCAGGCAAGCCGAGGCAAACTTTCTTCACAGCAGGACTTGGGTCCAGGGCTGTGGCTGTACGCTTCTGTTCTGGCACCTCCAGAGTGGTTTGGTCGATTTTGGCGGCCTGGGCGACCATGACCGTGGCTGCAGCTTTGCAGGCAGAATCTTTGGCGAGCTCGACGGTGGAGCTCTCGCAGTTGTAGGAGACCGTGATGTCACCCAGGACGGAAAGGATCCCGTTCGGTGCTGGCATGTTCATGATGAGGTAGGTGTGGTGCGGTATAGCCATGAATTTGGCCAACATAGGTCAACCAAGGATGGCATGGTAGGAGGAGAGGAAGTCCGCGACCTCAAACGTCAGGTACTCCGTCCGGAAGTTTTCTTGTGTGCCGAAGGTGACCGGCAGGCATACACGACCTATGGGGTATGCGGCCTTGCCGGGCACCACGTCGTAGAAGGGTTCGTCGCAGGCAGTCATCTTGTTGAAGTCGAAGTCCATCTTTCTCAGTGTCTATGTGAAGATGATGTTCAAGCTGCTACCCCCATCGATGAGGGTCTTAGGCAGGAACACGCCATCCACTATGGGGTTGATGACCAGTGGGTAGGTCCCGGGGTCTGGTATGTGGACCCAATGGTCTTTCCTTGAGAAGGTGATAGGGAACTCCGACCAACGCAGAGGTTGTGGAGTTTCAGTGTTAACTTGGCCGATCTCTCTTGCGTTTGATCGTGTCTGTCTGTTGCTCTTGGCTGCCTGGTGACCACCCATGATGAAGTTGATCTCGCGGTTAGCAGTCTGAAACGTACCGTTGGGGTTGCCCCCTTTTGGCGGTGGTGGCGGAGAACGCTCCTTGCGGTTATTGTCGTTGCGATTGTGGTCGCCTGGCGACGACGATCGTCCCGCCAGTCGTCGCGGCGCTCGTCGCGGCGATCGTCACGACGATCATCCTGTCGGTCGTTGCGGTTGTCTTCATGGCGATCATCACGTCGGTAGTCGTCACGTCGATCGTCGCGACGGTCATCGCGGCGGTAGTCGCGGCGATAATCACGACGGTCCCTGTCGTCGTTGTGACGGTAGGGTCGGCGATCTCGGTAATCACGTCGATCAGGTCGACGGTTACGGTTGTCATAGCGGCGGCCGCTGTTTTGGTCGTCGTTGCTGCTGCTCTTGGTCTTCTTGGGCTCTGAGGGGACCCCTAGAGCACGCTTTAGCTGTTCACACTCCCTCATGGTGTGCTTGGCGTCGCGGTGGAACTGGCACTGGTCGTCCATGACCATGTTGAAGTCGCCTTCAAGGAAGGTGGAAGGTCTGGGTGGATCGGTCGCATAGACCTCGCCAGATCGCTTGCGCAACCTGTTGCCACCGTCATCGTGGTCTTCTCCTTTGAAGTCGTGCATCACCGCATCCTGAGTGTCGTCACCGATGGTATGGGTGTCGGCTTCGTGGATCTTCTCAAAGAGCTTGATGTTGGTTATCCCCTTCTTGTAGTACGCTATGACATCTTCGTCCTTGACACCTGCGAGGGTGTTGCGGTTCTCAAAATAGTGGTTAGTGTACTCACGGAGAGTTTCATCACGCCGCATCCGTACTCTTGCGAGGTGATGTGTGTTGTCGGGGCGGTTGTAGGTCGCTTGATAGTTGGTCGTGAAGAGCCGTGACAAGGTCGCCCACGAAGTGATGCACTCTGCAGGAAGGTTGTCGAGCCACAAGAGTGGCGCTTTGCCCATCACAAGGGGGAAGTACCCCGCCATGTGGTCTTCGTTGCCTCCAGAGGCGCGTGCCGCAATGCTGTACATCTTGAGCCAAATACTTGGATCGGAGCGACCGTCGTATTTCTTAATGGCTGGCTTGAAGTCTTTAAGGTATCTGATCGTCCTGAGACGACGTGAGAACGTCGGGAAGTTGTTGACTGCTCCAGGGCTGGCTGATGGAGCGTAGGCCATCGGAATGATGTAGAGATCGTCTGGCGGACCATTATCTTGGTCGTACTGGGCACGTCTTAGGAGCTCTTGGTCGTGCATGTGCCGTAGTTCTGTTGCTTGGATAGGATTATTGGCGTCAAGGGGATCGGGGACCCCGTTGACGCGGTCGTAGTTAGCACGACATGCTATCTCCACTTCGTCTCTTATGGGCTGCCGTTGACTCCCTTGAACCTGGTTAGCTTGTGCTGGCGGAGGTTGGGCTCCGACGTTCTGTCTTGCGTTACCAGCGACGTTTTGTTGGGTGCCAGCAGCATTAGCTGCATTGTTGGCGACGTTTCCTGCGGCATTAGCGGCAGCGTTGGCTGCAGCGTTAGCGGCAGTGTTGGCAGCGGGGTTGGCTGCGGCGTTAGCGTCAGTGTTGGCAGCGGGGTTGACCGGCTGCATTACTTCGTTTTCACCACCTCCTTCTTCGGCCATGGGCTGAAGAGGGGCATTGGCGTTGGAGCAACGTCGTTGCCGAGGGTGCTCTGACCTGCTCCTGGAGTAAGAGCTTGAAGCTGATCTGCTGTATCCTGGACCCCTTTCCTCGACCTGGGCCGTAGCGACGCGGATGTTAGCTTGCAGGCGCCGTATTACAGGAGCGTCTTCTAGTTGACCGAGTGCGGCAAGAGCTGCACCCAGGTTGGCTTGAGGCGAGTTGTAGACTTCATGGCCGTCTTGCTCAAAGTCCCTGAGGAGGTCTCTGGCACGTAGGCGGTTTCGACGAGGCTCATTGCGATTCTGTTGCTGCTGAGGAGTAGCTTGAGGTGCGGGGGCTTGTGCCCCGATGACGACGTTGCCGGCGGGTTGATTGCCGCCACCTTGTCCGACGTTGCCCGCGGGCTGACCTGCGCCTGGGGCAGCTGCATCCAATTCCTGCTGACGACGTGTAGCTCTCGCGGCGTTGGCGTTCTCACGTTCGATGCGCTGTTCATCTGTCTCATCGGCTTGAGGAGGTACATCTGCGGAGACCACCAGGACCTCGCGGTCTGGGACCTCAAACACTTCTCCCGGATAGTTCGGGGAGATAGTCGTACGGGCGATCTGAAATGCGAGGCGGTCCGGAGACGGCTCACGGTTGATCTGGCGGCGATGAGCCGCAAGGAGAGGTCGTCAGAGCTTCTTAAGCACACGGCACTGGCGAGCCGTGTGTTTAGAGTTCTCATGGACGGGGCAAGGGTCGTCGAGGTGACCCCTGCGGTCTTCACGATGCAGGATTTTGGGTCCAGATTCGATCTGGATCTTGCGCTTCATGTAGCGTGATGCTACATGAGCTGCGTTCCGCAGACCAAGAGGCGTGCGGGATGAGGATGAGGAGGTCCTGCGAGGGTGTTTGACGCGCTCACAGACCTTGATTTTGTCGGAGAGCATGTCTTCGACGCGATCGAGTCCCGCGATCAGGTCGCTAGGAGTGGGTGGGTGGGTTTCCGCCAGCAGATCGATCCCGACCTGCTGGTTGGAGGTGACCGCGTTGCCCTCGATCACGAGGCAAGCGGCTGGAGCGGTGGATCGCGTCGGCATAGAGCCGAAGCAGATGTCGACGGGGTTGGCGAGGATGTCCGCCATGCTCTCCGGGAAGATGACGCAAGTCTTGCACGCCAAGTCTTGAGGTCGTTCTGGATAAGGTCGTCTGGGAAATCTTCTGGAAGGTCTTGAGGAGGTCGTGTGGGCCACCAACTAGGTCGGTTAGGCCCACTAACAGGTCGGCGGGTCTTCTAGTAGGCCGGACCCACTTGTCGGGGACGGCTGTGAGCCTGGTCGGTGGGGACCCAGGGGTACCCATGTTTCACAACGACCTTATCCGGAACGACTTCAAGACTTGGCGTACAAGACAAGACATCGGTGGATTCCGACCAAGCAGATCGACGGATATGGCAAGTGTTGTAATCAACTAGACTTAGGTCTCCTGGTCGTAACCGACCAGGAATCTGGGAACCGACCTTGTCCGCTGGCTAATATAAGGCGGGCAGGACGACCCCTTGTACAATCACGCAATCCTCAAGCAATCTACACCAACAACTGGACGTAGGATTTTACTCTCCGGAGGCCCGAATCAGTATAAACCTGCCGTGTTCTCTGTCCCGTGTGCTCGTGCGCAACCTTCGAGTTCTTAGCCTTAGATTCCACATCGCCGAACAACTAAACCACCGGGGTTAACCCCCTGTGGGCTGTCTAGATCTAAACATCTGACACCACCTTAAGGTTTTCTTGTGCGTTTGATAGTTCGTTTGTGCCGTTCTCGTTCATTTCACATTAACCTTGTGCGTTAGCATGTGAATCACTTGTTACTTGTTTCAACATTAAAGTTGCATGTTAATCTTGATTAATTCTTGTTCCATTGTTTTTCTAAATAAAAGTGATTAGGTTCTATTCCGATTTTCTTTAATCATGATGTAAATTGGTTAATTCCTATTTATAACTGACTTTTATAAATAAAAGATGCTTAGTGTTATATATTGGTTTTCATAATAAAGTTAATGTGCTTAATGATAATATAAATACCTTTTTAATGTTAATATGTTTAGTTGAACACACAATATAAAGTTATTCGATTAGATTCTTTCACATGTTTTATCTTTTAATGTTAATTGTTAATCTGATATAACTTGTACTTAAATATCTGCTAATAAAATATGGTTAAGTTTATCGTGTTTTCTTAATTAAACATAACCTGCTTTGAAAAATTACTGCCACATGATTTTCTAATTAAAAAATATGAAGCACATAGTCTCTTGTTGTTTGATAATAATCTTTCGATAGCTTCGACCTTAGTTTTGTCTTCAACGTTCTTTCGTCGTTGCGTAACCATAGAATCAAGCCTATCCTTTAGTGCGTTCTCTTAAAGCTTTTCTTTTGATTGGTGTATTGTTCTTAGTTGTACTTGTTTGTTTGCTTTGTATGGTTGTTCCCGATGTTTGCTTCGAGTAGAAGAAGGATTGCTGTTCGTTTGCCTTGAAGATGAAGAGTTCCAAGAAAGTAAGAGATGAAGAAAGAGCAGTTAGAGTAGCTTATCTTTGGAGAAAGGCAAGTGTCCCTAACCATCCTTCTACCTATGCTTTATTTACAAGAATACTTTTGCATTAATTGGAACATGGAGAACTACCCAGGACAACCGTACTACCACAAGACATATGGCTCTGTCTTGGCTAATTAATTAGAAACCTTAGTATGTGGTATGCTTTACCTGAAAGGGGTTAGGGGCTGACGGGAGATGGTGTATAGACCTGCTCTAGTATGTAAATGTTGCTGCTTCACAAACTCATGTACAAGATGGATGTGGTTATGATTTATGTCTGCTGATTATAGCCTGAGGCTTCAGCATTAACCAGTACGTGGCACTGGATAAATATATTTAGCTCCAAAAGTGGCAAATGGTTTAATTCTAGTTGCAATACAATTTAGATCTGGTAAATAGTGCTTGTAGCTAAAGTACCACCTTATTCTTTTGGTCAATATACCATGTATTCAACCTCAATACGTGTCCCTTGCAGAACCAACCTGCCCTCGAGAAGGATAGGTATAAGATTCGCCAAGCTTTTGTTGCAGCTCCAGGGAATTCTCTTATGGTTGCAGATTATGATCAGGTGTGTGAAATAGTGCTCAATAGTCAACATTTTTGTCCTTGAATGGCCTTTCATCTTAATTTCTTATTAAAGGCTTGTTTTAATGTAGCTGGAGCTTAGGATCTTAGCCCACATTACTAATTGTAAAAGCATGTTGGATGCTTTCAAGGCCGGTGGTGATTTCCATTCTAGGACGGCCATGAATATGTACCAACATATCCGTGATGCCGTCCATGAGAAGAAAGTTCTTCTAGAGTGGCACCCTCAACCTGGTCAAGAGAAACCTCCAGTGCCGCTATTGAAGGTACTTCAAGTGCTACTGGTTTTAATTTATTTATAGATTTGGCATTTCTTAGTTATTTTTATTTGGTTTAACTGTTCATATCAGTGTTTCCTAGACGGTAAACGGTAGACAGTTGGTCGACCATCGTTTAGCTAATCTGTTTAAACGACTGTTTAAACGGGGCTAAATATCATTTAAACGGGATAAATGATGTTTAAACGGGCTAAACGACATAGACGGTGGTCACTCATTTAGCGTTTAGACACCTTTTAAATGGAGTTTAATTCCGTTTAGGAAAACACTGGTTCATATACATATATTAGCGTACCCCAACTTATATTAGCGTACCCCCAACTTGCTTGGGACTGACAGGCTATGTTGTCGTTGTTCATATACATATATTGTACCTACATTAGAATTATAATCCCTTAGTGCTAATAGTTTGTAGTTCATTCAATCAAATTCCTACTAAATTTTTTAGAATGATACATAGATACATGTATATCATTCTTATGATTTTGAGATTTATAGAATTTTGAATTCTATTTCATTTGTCTAGTGGTGTTGTTACAGATTATTTATTGGATAGACCATTTCATTGCACCTTTTTTATGAATTTGAGTCTGCCATTATGGATCAACAGTCCACACACCCTAACACTAGGCATTCCTCGAAGGCTTGAGCTAAGAATGCCATGATTGTATTGCATGTGTGTGTGTTGTTGAACAACATTTGTATCAGTAAATATTTTGAACTCTCACATCTTCAGTATCGAATCTTAAATAACAATATTAAATTGCTGCAATGGCCGGTACCCTTGTACTGATGTACATTTCATACACAAGGGCATAGTTTTTACTGATGCACCATTCCGTACACAAGGGCATATATAATTTGTATGTTAAATAAGATGCACCCATCTTTTTCATCAATTGCTACTGAGCAGGAACTTTCCGGCGTGTACTTTTAGTTCTCTGAATGCTTCATGCCCTGATGTTCATATTGTATTCGCTTCTTCCTAAAATAACTTCACATCTTGCTTTTCAAAGAGTTAAACTTTTTTAAATTTGATGAAATCTATTAAAAAGATACTAATATTCATGATGTGTAATAAGTACTAGCAGATTAGTAGCGAAATACGTTTTCAGAACAAACGTATTAGAAAAACCAAATGTTGATAATGTTTCTTTAAATGTAGTCGTTTTTAAAAGATGATTCTTCATCAAACAGAGAGAAGTGTATTTATTTTGGGACGGAGGGAGTGCTATATTATGTGATTAAGGAAATATATATATGTGCATTTTTTACTGGATCACATAAACATGTAAATAGAAATACCAATGGTAATTATTGAGTTGAATTAAGTTTAGTATTTCCATTTTAGGATGCTTTTGGAGCAGAGAGGAGGAAAGCTAAAATGCTTAATTTTTTCATTGCTTATGGAAAGACAGCTGTTGGGCTATCCAAGGATTGGAAGGTATGAAGCTTAGCTTATGGCTACCAAAGTACCAACCTAGATCTGCATTTCAAACTAGGATTTTTGGGTCAGCAATCTAATCAAAGTATGCTGGAATTGATCATTTCTTTTAAAGTTGACTTTAGTGATTCTTTTATCACCACTGTCCGAGCAAGACAACAGTAGTTGCGTGCTATGGCAATTTTCATAACTTGATCTGAGTCTTGCTGCTGCTAAGGAACGAGGATGCTTTGCTCTATTTAAATTTCTAGCATGTTAGGTACTGGTAATTGTCAAGTCAATTCTTATGCAGTGTATCCTAGATATCTTTCCCTTCATGTTTGTGCTATGTATGTTACTAAAGATCTTTTCAAAAAGGTGTCATAACAAGCTCCAGAGTTGTGGCCCAGGTTTCTGTAGGAGGCAAGGGATACATTGAAGCTCTGGTATAGAGATAGAGAAGAAGTGTTAGCTTGGCAAAAAAGTCAAAAGAAGCTTGCACACGAGAAATGCGAAGTCTACACTTTGCTTGGGCGGTCGCGTCATTTTCCTATAACTTGTCTCAGTTTCATCCTGGTCAACGAGGTCATATTGAGCGTGCTGCTATAAGTGCACCCGTGCAGGTACTTATTACTAATTGTGGCTCAATGGTGCTTCATTGCTTCTAAAACTTGCATTGACCTTCAGTGTGGTATCTCTGATCGTCAGCAGTGGCGAATACTGGATTGACCGGTAGGGGGGCTTCTCCTTCCTCTTCTTCTTCCTCTTTCTCCTTCTTTCTCCTCAAAATTTCTATGAAAAAATTGGAGGCATTACCATGGGATCCAGGGTGGTAGGGGGGGCTGGAGCCCCCCAGACCCACCGCTGGATCCGCCGCTAATCGTCAGGGAAGTGTAGCAGATGTTGTTATGTGTGCCATGCTTGAGATTGAAAGGAATGCCTGCCTTAAGGAGCTTGGTTGGAGGCTCTTGTTGCAGGTTCGTCTTCTCTTTTTTTTTATAATATATACAATGCATTTTGGCTGACAACTTTATTACATCTTAATTCTTAAAAGATGAGCAAGCCAGTGTTTGTGTTTCCTTGGATGTAAACATAACTGAAGCTGACAGATATAACTATTCGATAACATCATTCGGATAACATTGCTTGCAATGTTTTTGCATGTCAGGTGAATGATGAAGTGATACTGGAAGGGCCTTCAGAATCTGCTGAGGTGGCCAAGGCTCTAGTGGTGGAGTGTATGTCCAAACCTTTCAACGGAACCAACATTTTGAAGGTCGACCTGGCTGTTGATGCCAAGTGTTCAAAGAGCTGGTATGCTGCCAAACAGCTAGTTTGAAGTAGTAACCCCAGTCACTACGGGAGACACTTACTTCCCCGAGTGCCAAATGAGTGTGTTGAATACAAGGGGCTTTGGGGCCAAATATACTACAAGGAAAACGTTGAAATGCATTAGAATATGGGATGATCAATTGATACTGAGGGATAACCAACATACCAACAATATGCACAAATTCTGCTATCCATATGTAAGAGATTAAAAGGAAGATACTGTTACCCCATGTTTTCATTTTTTATTGAAAGCTGCTGATACGTTTTTTTCTTTTTTTAAAAATCCAAACTACCGATTTAATAACAGTCATTACAGTTCAAGTACCTAAATTTATTATTAGTCAAGAATTTCTGAATGAAGTACTAAAGTAAATACAAGATTACAGCTCAAGTGTAATGATGTTCTTACTTATGGTTTAATCTCATAAAAGTTTATTCAAATCAAATATACTTGTTGATTTCATAAAATTTGAAACACTCATGAATTTTCTTTAAAGACAAACAGACGCATGCTCCAACTAAAAAAGATTTAGACTGGGTTTATTATTTCTATGTTACAGTCCTAAAATATCCTGTCATGGCTAATACTTTTTACTTGTTAAAAAAATCTTTAGTTAATCAATGCATTCTATTATGATAATGCAAAAATATTGTTCCTACTCCCTCCGTCACACATAAGACTATTCGTTTAGCCTTCAAAATTTATCACCACAAAAAATGTCCATACAACTTTTGGACAATCCAGGAAAAGCCCAAGTAATATTTTTCTGATCAGTTAACAAATCGATCATATACTCTCGCCATCTATGCTCGTGCCAAACTCGATAAATTAGAAAGACTAATAGGTTTGACAATTACTGCAAATGTACATACATAATTAATTCTACTCGGCAATCCATCCGGTTAAGAAGTATTATTAGGGGTACTTAGACTTTTAGCATTGCTTGCTATATTCTATCTATTTAATATTTTCTAATCGAAGGGCGCGGAGGGATTACTCATTGAGTTATGCTCAGAGAGCCCAACACCATTAAAAAAACGAACAAGATCTTTATCTTTAGTGAAAGAGATTAAATAAAAAATGCAGAATTGCTTATGCTGAATTTTTAGTTACTTCCTCAATCAATCAACAGAAGCATATTTTTATTTGGAAATGACACGCCTTGCACAAGTAGTCAAACTGCGTGAGTTTATTGCATATTTTTATTTTTTTTGAAAGGGTCTCCGGTAATTTACGCTAGTGGAATCTTTGTCGCTCTTTTTTTTTAGAAAAAATGAAGCGGCACAGGATAGATTTTTCTTCGAAGAAAGAAATTTGAACCAGTGGTTTCCAAGAAATTCGCTACATTTTTTTTAGAAAAATTGAAGCGGCACGCAATGCTTTTCAAAATCGAAGGGGTCTTTTTTTTTTTCATTTCGTGCCGCGGTTCCCCGTCGCCACGCCCCACCGCTGCCGCCGCCGCCGCCGCCGCCGCATCCCTAGCAGCTAGCACAACCGCCTCCTCTCCCAAATACTCCACCCGCCGCAGCCCCCAAACAATGCGGCGGCCGCCGCCGCCCCCGCTCCAATCCCTTCTCCCGCCGCCCAAACCCTAGAGCCGCCACAAACCCTCGCGCCGCCACCTGGGGCTAGGACGAGGCGGCGGGCTGGGAGCTGGGTCGCTGCCGCTGTTGCGCAAGGAAGGCCCGACGGGGAAAGGAGACCGCGCACGCGTCGCTGCGGAAGGGAGCCAAGCAGCGCCCCTGGGAAGGTGAGTAGGGGATTTCCTTTTGTCGGTGCTTGGGTTAATTTCTAGTGCGCACTCGACTGATCTGCTGTGAACTGTGATTGCTAGATGTAATTAGACAGGGGTTCGGATCTTGATTTTGTAAGGGTACGTCTCTTCGTATTAAGAAGAAATAAAAGTCGCAATTTACAAAGCGGGCCATTTCCCGGGCAACGGTATTTTTTTTTTATCCCGAGGCAATCGCTTAGGTGGTGATTCCTGTATGCACGTGCAGTAATTAAAATGACAATCCACTTTTTTGATTGATTGGTATTCGGCTAGATCTCATCACTCCCAACCAACAACTAGTGAAAGATGTATCATCTCTGCTTTTATTACTAGTATAAATTAATGTGCAGCATTTTGCATTCTGCATGTTTGCCTTATTTGCTTGTAAGTTTCACAATAATGCGCACGTGATCCATGATGTCAATGACATGCTAATTTACTGTTTCCATTTATTGTTTCAATCTTTAGAAGATCGAAGTTGCATGCATGTATGTTGGAATGATGATGGATCTGATTCCCAATTTGGGTGTCATTCACAAATGCTGTTCTAGACCCTGCTTTGAGCAATATCCATAATGCTGAAAATTTGGATTAGTTTGTCCTTTTGTTCGGATTGTTGGAATAGTCTGATGGAGCCATGGAGGAGATCCACATTGAGTGTGCATCTGAATAACAGAGGATTTATACCTATGTAATGGAATGGACATGGAGAGTGTAAAAATTGAGTTACATTGCTGTCAAACTTATAAATCTCAGGCTTCATTTTGTTTGGCCGTAATGTATCTCAAATTTTCTTTAGACTAGCTCAATAAACTAGATCTATCACAACAGATTGAGCCGACCTTCGCAGCAACCACTAAAATTTTCTTTTACTAATGTTGATACTGAGAGTTGGTGTAAAGCCGTAGAGGTGAAGGTACAAAACAAGCGCATAGGTGCACCATGGTGAATATACTGTGTTTTAATGATAGGAAGTGCAGATTGTGAATATGCACATTTTAAAGGATTTATATCTGGAAAGAACACTATAGACTTTTTTCTAATAGATACCACAGTATGCTGTGTGTCCATGAAAACTGCAGAAATTTTGCAGTGATTTTCCTGTTAATATTTTCTTTGGCTACCATTTGCAGACTGCAGCAATGGACACATCCAGCTGCCGCCGTCGGCGGCGGAGTAAGAATTCTTGCTCATTGTTATCCGCACCCAGTGAGGACAGGGACTGGGCGGCGCTGCCGCATGATGCCCTGTTCAATGTCTTCCTCAGGCTTGGGTCGTGTGAGATCATGTGGGGAGCGGAAGGTGTCTGCAAGGCATGGCGGCGTGTTGCGCTCGATGAGCCTAAGCTGTGGCGCCGCATTCACATCAATGCAGTTCTGGAATGGTCGTCCATTGACATCGCTGTGCGTGATGCTGTGGATCGCAGTGCTGGGCAGTGCGAAGCCTTCTCAGGACCTTGGGATGATGAGTCACTGCTCTATCTGGCCGAAAGGTATGTCAATCCGTCCGTATTCTGTTTACCTAGTAGTGTTGCTGTTCATGTGATGTATGCTGATGATGAACAATGTTTTTTATGTTTTATAAAATGCCAATCTTTTTATTGCTTCTTTCTTCATGAAACTATTTCTGGAACTTGCAGCCATATAATTTTTGTTACCAGTTTGTCACTCTACCAAACTGTTGGATTTACTAACATCAATTTGATGGCATTGAACCGTTCTATTCTTATGCTTCATTCTCTCATGTACCACCTGCAATTTCTTATTAGCTACATGGCATGATGAGTTCAATTGATCATATGGTTGTGAATAGGACTTGCAATGTCTTACCTATATCTGTTGTTTGATGCTATAATAAACAGTTTGGTGATTGCCTTTTATTGTTAGCAATATTGATCACATAATGTTCATAGATAAAAGTGTATGTTAAAATCATGAATCTTCCCAACTTGGAATCTTATCTTGATGCACTTACTCCTTCAGGTCACCCAATTTGAAACATATACATCTGTCACATGAGGAGTATGCAACCTATGAAGTACTGATTGAAGCCATCGAGAAGCTCCCTCTCCTTGAAGATCTTGAAATTTCACCCCCATATAGTCAAATATGTGCTCAGAAAGGTTTTTTGAGTCTGTCTGCAAAGCCCGTCCTCTTCTCAAGAATATCAAAATAATGTTCACTATGCCTCCGGGCTATACTATGGGACATGCTGGGATGGAAGAATGTATTGACGGAGACATGTACAGGACTCCAATGATGTCCGAGTTACGCTCCTTACAGTTGTCTAACTATGTTTTCTCTGCGCCAGCACTTGCTGCTATCTTCGACAATTGCCCTCAGCTAGAGTCACTTAACATCACTGGCCTTTTGGTGGATAGCATGGATGCACAGTTACGGGCAAAATGTGCTAGAATTAAGAACCTGAGGCTTCCTCATGACTCAGATGAAGAAGATGAAGATGAAGAGTCAGAAGATGAAGGTTCTGATGTAGATGAAGAAGATGAAGACGAAGGTCCTGAAGTAGATGAAGAATCAGAAGATGAAGGTCCTGAAGTAGATGAAGAATCAGAAGATGAAGATTCTGAAGTAAATGAAGAAGACTGATGATGGCCTAAGACTATCCTAACGGTGATTTTGAGAGTCTAAGGATATGAAAAGTGGAAGATTGTGTAGTATCTATATTCTTACTTTGTTGATGAACCTGGTTATATATTGTCGTAGGGATCTTGGTTGTGTGCTTCGTAGATATCTTTGTTGCAATAGTTGTTCCAATTCTATAGGAATCATATCAGCTTATTATAACAGCTGTATCCACTGGATGGCTCAAGTGGTAAGAGACAATAGAACCCTTTTACTTTAGCATCTGTCATGCTTTATTTTAATCTGTGCCACCCCTGTATTTCGTTTAATGCACTTTCTGTTCGCTTGCAGTTTTCTTATTATTGTTGCAACAATATTGTCAATCTGTTATGAGATTTTATAGGCCTCCTAAATAATACTCTAAAGTTGTACACACTAACATATATCTATAGAATCCATGGCATCATCTGTTGGGTTCCTGTTTTATATATCCGCAGCAACAGAACCCATCAAGAGAATTTGTATCAGCCATCATCTAGTGCAAATTAGCAGCATTAGTCATTATATGATTACCATGTACTGTAAGTCAAATATTTGCCCCTGCCGCTGCACGCCGTCCCAAAACCATTCCTCCACCGCTCCAAGCGCCCCCGCCAGCAGCTGTGTCCGCGGAGGAGCAGCAGGGAGTTGCGCCTCCGTTGTGAAAAGAAGGAACCCTCGACGGGGGAAGTGATCAAATGAAGCTACTATACACAGTACTATTAGATCGAGGTTCATGAATAAAGTCCGATGTTCTTGCATACTCTATAGTGTCTCCTGATCGAAGAATGATCCAAGCCATCCTAATCTTCTTTTCGTAAGAATGAACAATGTGCGTATGGTGGTCGATGAACTATATACGGACAAATTCACTCGTATTCCTTGGTCAAGTATATTTTGCGAAAAAAATATAATTTGGACGTCGTCACAATTCTCACACAAGTTCACAACTCAAAACACATTTTGGTGCGTCCACAAGTCCGCCTCAAGCTCAAGGACAGAACATTTCCAGAGCGCGAAGACGGTTCGCATTCCTGACTGCACGCCGTCCCAAGCACCATCCGTCCGATCGCATTCCTGGAGGAGACGAATGGTCTGGCCCTGGCCTCTCCATAAATTCCACCTGATCGCCACCATGAACCGCCCGGAAACAAGTCTCGCCGAGAAGAACGAAATCGACGAGACTCGGAGGTGAGAATCACACAACGACCTACGAGATGCCCTCTTTTCTCCCATCGCCAATCATCATCATCATACAAAACTTAATAAGAGCACCCCACTAGAGGACTTCTCTCCCTTCTCAAAGTGCCACGTCAGCAGATGACGTCATCATCATCGATCCCCGGCGCCCCCCTCCCCCACGGATCCCATCCCGCGTCGAACTGCGCCTCCCGATCCCGCGCTGCCGCCGCGTCACCTCCCCACCAGCGCCCCATCGCCTCCCCGCAGCACCACCCCTTCATCTGCAATTCATCCCCCCTCGCCTCCCATCCCGCTGCCTACTCGCCTCCCCACCGCCGTCCCATCCCCATAAAGTTGCTTCAGGGGGATGAGCCGCCGAGGCGCCGCCGCCAGTGACCAGGGACTGGTCGGAGCTGCCCCTCGACGCCCTGTCCTTCGTCTTCACCAAGCTCGACCTCTTCGACATCCTGATGGGCGCCGGCCTCGTGTGCCACTCGTGGCTCGACGCGGCAAAGGTGCCTTCTCTGTGGCGGTGCATCGACATGGCAGACCTGAGGCTCGTCGAAAAGAAATTGCTGCAGCGTGGAGGCACTGATGTTCTGCGCACCATGGCCAAGGTGGCTGTGGAACGCTCTAATGGAGAGCTTCAGGGGTTCTTTGGAAGGGAGTTCGTTACTGTTGAGCTCCTCAACTACATAGGGGACAGGTACCTTATTTGCTTTGTTTCAGCTCAAGATATATTATTATTATTACCTTGTGTTCATAACTTCATATCACCTTGTTGTTCTCACAAATCCTGAACTGCTCATGAACTCATTATATATATGCATGTTAATGTTTTAAATATCAGATAATTTTTTTTAGTTGCAACATTTTTGGGAGGCTATAAAGCCTGTTAGCACTTACAAAATCGCTTCATTTGGATATATAGCCTCATTGCTAGATAGCCTCATCATTTAGCGCTTACAGAGGAAAATACAAGTCAAAATTCCGAATTCAGTGGCTTAAGCACATATAAAAATGAAATCGAGAACATTTTGTTACAGAGGAACTGATCATCGTCAGCTCATCGCTACATGAACGTTCCAAACTTTATTTAGTCTAGAACCCTAGCTAGAATAATGGTTATTAATTGCTAGTTGTATTTTGTTCGTCATGCTTCTCGATATTTTCATCTCCCACTCTTTTTTGGAATGGGAGATGACTACATGTTCCTATATTTACAGGGCTCCATCTCTGAAGGCCCTTCGTCTCATATCTTGTGACATGGGTGGCGGTAGAGGTTTCGCGGAATCAATGAAAAAGTTCCCATTGCTGGAGGAACTCGAGCTTGCACAATGTACTTATCTAGGCAATGGAGAGGCGTTTGAGATTGTTGGAAAAGCATGCCAGCACTTAAAGAGCTTCAAACTGATCAATGACTATGCCAGCAACTCTATTTTTGAAGGTGGTGACCCATACATTGATTTACTGCAGAGTATTACCGTTCAGAACCACAACAGCAACAGGGGCAACGATGAAGCATTTGGGATTGCAACTATGACTGGCTTGCACACTCTGCAGCTAGTCCACTGTAACCTCTCCAATCTTGGACTGACTGCCATCCTGGACGGGTGCCCCCACCTGGACTCGCTAGACATACGCCAATGCTTTGACCTCGAAATAGATGCAGCCATGAAAGCAAGACTGGCCAGTCTGAAGACGCTTAAGCTTCCATTCCACCCAGTGGATGACTGTGAGGAACTTTTTATAAATCCTGGCTGGGATGATTATTATTCTTATGCATATGACCACTACGGTGATTATGCAGAATTCTGTGATTTTGAGGAGTACTTTTAGTTAGAGGAATCATCCATGTTCTTTAATGTATTTGCTGAACTGTGAGACCATGATAATCTTATGATGGAGCTGAAAGAATGCTCATGGCGTTTCTAGACTTTCTCTAATTACCATGAAGGAAAAATATTCCGTTTGTAATTACTATGTTTTTTTGGAGCAGATGTTCCTGATATGAAACATGATGTTTGTGTTTTATTTGAAAGTACCATTTTCTAAGCATTTCAGCAGGCATCAACCTTGAGATATAAAATTTTCTGAATTAACAACATTGTGACGGCAAGAAATTACAAAAAGGGAAATGTGGATTGAAAACTGGGAAATATGTTTCACCTGATCGCCCCTGCAAATGCTGTAACTGCCAGTCTAACAACAAACAAGAATTTTTGAAACTCATTATGTTCTTAATCCAGTAAAAAATAAAAGAATGTTAAATTTATAATAAAAATTTTCTACTCCTACCTAACTTTGAATATACTAAATTTATATAGACTGACAACCCAATATTGACACTACCATATTCATTATGAAAACGAATTTTATAGCGTACTACCTCCAATTAACAATATAGGAGTACCTTTTTGAGCTGAGCAGAAGAATAAGGAGCACTACCGTATTCCGAGCCTTCGCCGAGAGCCAGCATCCTCTCGGTGAAGGGTTGTTTCCTCACGGCGGAGCCTTAGCTGAGAGTTTGCTCTCGGCGAATGGCTCTCGGCGGATTCCAGCCGGCGAATGCCCCTTTGCCAAGAGCCGTGGGTCCCCCTCTCTGTGGATGTGTGTCGAGATGTCAAAATGGCTCTCGGTGAAGAAAATATTTAAAAACAAAAAAAGGTGCAGGGGCCACCGCGGCCCCCACCGCCTGGCCGCCGCCGCACGCCACCACCACCGCGCACACCAAAACACACACACACACACACACATAGAGAGGGGGGGGGGGAGAAACCGGAGCCGGCCGCTGCCTTAGATCCCCCGCTGTCGGGGAAGGAGTGCAGGCCGCCGAGCCGGGGAAGGATCCGCCGCCGCCGCTCCGGGGGAAGATCCGCCGCTACCGTGCTGGGGGAGCAGCCGCCGTGCCGACGCTAGGGGATACGAGGCCGAGCCGCGCCTTCTTATGCGCCGCCGCCGCACCTCACCCCGCCGCTGCTCCTCACAGCTAGTGAGGGGCGAACGGAGGGGCGAGGGGAGGGGAGGCAGGAGGTTCGGTGGGCCTAACTGGTGAGGGAGGAGGTTGAGGAAGAGGGAGGGAGGCGGTGGAGGCCGGAGGAGGAAGAGGGAAGGAGGCGGCGACGGATCTGCAGTCCGGAGGTGAGGCGGTCGCGCGGATCGGCGGGAGCAGGAGGCGGCGACGGCGCGAAAGGGATAGGGAGGGGTAGCGAGGTAGGGTTTCTGGGGGCGCAGCGATTTATAGAAGGGGGAAGGTGGGCTGTGGTGGGCCGGCGGGAAATGGGCCTCCGGCCCAATTCTACTTTGCCGAGAGCCCAATAAATGGCTTTTGGCGAAGATATTCTTCTAAAATTTTTTTGCAAATGCATTTAATTAGTTAAAAATAGTAAATAAATGCAAAAATTCTCAAAAACTTAACATGACACTAGTTAGGTTGTATATTACTTATAGAAAAGTTTTTGTAGTCAAACTTAAATTTGAATTTCTCGAAGACTCCAAACCTAGTGACATTAGTTCAAATTCTTAGAAACTTCTTGTGAGATGTTCCGGTTTCTAAACAGCGTACGTGTTCAAGTGTTCAAAACATTCTCAATTTTTTACCACAACCTCCACATTTGATATCATGAGTACTTGACAAATTTCATGATTTTCAAATTTCATTTAAATTTCATTTAATTTTAAAACCTTTCTACCTCACGACGACCTTCATCATGATCAGCGAACCAAATGCCAACAATTTAGCTTCATTTCATGTACATGGTCTTAGAGATGTCTCATGAACATGAATATCATTTTTTCACCAACTTTACTTTATAATTTCATGCACTTGCAGTTCATATCGGACGTATACGAAAAAAATACCTAGAAAGATGTTAAATTGTTAAATATAGCAAACAAACTTAAAATTGTGCCAAATATGAGGATAAGTTTTGTATAAGTGTATGTTGAGGATAGAAAAAGTTTGGAGACAAGAAAGTGATTTTTTTAAGTTTGGAGCCAAATTAGAGAGTGAAAGAGAATGGGTGGTGGGAGATAAGAGAGTGGAGAGAATGGCTCATTTTTATACAGAGTACTATAATTCGTTTGTCGATGCGAGAAGAAAACATTGGTAAAAGAAACTTACTACCATTACACAAAAAAGCCATACACAATTAATCAAAATTGGAGATGTGCAGTTTTCTTAAACAATGAATAGTGACATGAATAATTCTTATTTAAAATAAATTTGGAGTTGAAAACTTTTAGAAGAATATATTATGCCATCCCATTGCTAGTAAAATTTCACGTTAAATGCACCATTGTTGCATTTTAACTTGTACTACTATACCAATGAAGATGTGGCAATGGTCCTAACAAGTTTGAAAACATTTTTTAACTTGTGATGAGGATAGTATGGACAACAGGACATGGTATATATACTCCTCACACTACCGGAATTGCAGGCTTTGCTGAGAGCCCGATGCTCTCGGCAAAGGCCGGTATCCTCTCGGCATAGCCTTTGACGAGAGGAAACCCTCGGCAAAGTACTCTCAGCACAGTTGGGCCGGCAAAGAGCGCTTTGCCGAGAGCCGCAAGAGATCCTCTCGGGAAAGATGTGCCAGAGCCCCATATTGCTCTCGGCAATGCCGCGGCTAGGACCATCCATGTTCTTTAATGTATTTGCTGGACCGTGAGACCATGATAATCTTATGATGGAGCTGGAAGAATGCTTACCATGAAGGAAAATATTCCGTGTGTAATTACTATGCTTTTTCAGAGCAGATGCTCCTCATATGAAACATGATGTTTATGTTTTAGTTGAAAGTACCTTTTTCTAAGCATTGCATCAGGCTTCAACCTACTTGAGATATGAAATTTTCTAAAATAACAACATTGTGACGCCAAGAAGTTATAAAAAGGGAAATGCGGATTGAAAACAGGGAATTATGTTTCACCTGGTCGCCCCTGCAAATGTTGTAACTGACATAGACAAACAACAAATAAGAATTTTTTAAACTCATTATATTCTTAATCCGGTGAAAAAATACAAGAATGTTAAATTTATAATAAAAAAATTTCTGCTCCTACCTTTAACTTTGAAAATATAACCCAATATTGACACTACAGGGAAAATGATCAATGCATCATGTGTGACACTAGAGCTGAGGAAACAATTGAGCACCTCTTATTCGTATGCCCCTTTGCAAGAAGGTGCTGGGCGTCCATAGGCTTTATTTGGGATCTCTCACTCAACAAGGACAACAGAGGCTAGGAGCGTCAATTAATGGTCATGAGTTTTTCATAGAAGCAGCTATGATTGCGGCATGGGAGCTGTGGAAGATAAGAATGACAGTCTTTGAAAGACAAAAACCTAGCCATGCTCGTTGGTTTTTTAATTTTAAAAGTCAATGCTTATTGCATTCAACTAGGTTCAAGGCAGACCTGCAGGCCCCAGTCTCCCTTTCAAAAAAAAATATTAACATACTACCTTCAATGGACAATATGGAGTACATTTTAGAGTTGAGCAGAAGAATAAGGAGGTTGATAGATGTGAGCATCTCCAAGAATTTGCTATTTTTAACTTGGCAAATCTTGTAATTTGCTAACTTCTAAAAGATTTGCCAAAGCTAAAAAAAGAATGCATCTCCGAGAGTTTTGTATTTTTAACTTGTCAAATTATTCTCTCTTATACATTTCAATCATGAACCCTTCTCTATTATTTATTTCTTTTTGCACCCTCCCACCTAGCTTCACGTTCCGATGGCAACCGGAGTACACACGTGTATCTTTGCATGCTGGAGGCAGGTTTTTTTTGAAGTTGTAAAAAATTGCCAAGTCCTTTGCCAAACTGTTGGAGATCTGTTTTTAGTGTTTTTGCCAAAAACCAAAGATGCCAAACCGATTTGAGTGTTGAGGTCAAATTTACCTCAAATTTTGAAAAAAAATACTTCAATAATTTATAGGACACTAAACAGTCAGTATTTTAAATCAGAGAGTGAAAGAGAATGGGTGGTGGGAGATAAGAGAGTGGAGAGAATGACTCATTTTTATACAGAGTACTATAATTTGTTTGTCGATGCTAGAATAAAACATTTGTAAAAAAACTTACTACCGTTCCACAAAAATGCCACACAAAATTCGTCAAATTGTAGATGTGTTTCTTAAACAATGAATAGTGACGTGAATAATTCTTATTTAAAATAAATTTGGCATTGAAAACTTTTAGAAGAATATATCATGTCATCCCATTGCTAGTGAAATTTCTCATAAAATGTTTGATAGGTATAAGAAACATTCAGTCTGCACCACTGTTGCATTTTAACTTGTATTACTACACCAATGAAGATGTGGCAATGGTCCTAACAAGTTTGAAAATATATTTTTTAACTTGTGACAAGGATAGTGTGGACATCATGACATGATATCACTACTAGGGAAACAACGTTCAGTACCAGGTCCAAACCCCCTTTAGTACCAAGTGTTGAACCGGTATTGCCACGTCGGTATTAAAGGTGGAGGCATTAGTACCAGATAGTTTACCCAGTCAGCTATCCGTCCACCGCATCCCTCCTCGTTCTTTTTTTACTATTCTTTTCCTTCTCTCTTTTTTCTTTACTGTTCTTCTTCTTATTCTCTCACAATTTTACACAGTTCCACAATCACACATATTTTAAATCTTGTTTCACAATCACACATTCCCAGATCCACAATCATATATTGCATCACATATCTTACAACAAGCATCAAGTGAGAAAAGAGAAGTGAAAAGGGCAAGAAGAGGAACTCGAGCTCGGACCGCGTCGCCGCTGCGCCAGCAGCGGGAGGCCAGCCAGCCCCCGCGCTGCCGCTGGGACACTAGCCGCCACGTCGGCAGGCGCACGTAGTGATGCCCACGACCACAGACTCTAGCTCCCCACGCCGGTGGCTCCCAACCGGCTCCAAGCGCCGCGCCTCCAAGCTAGGTAGCCTCTCGGGATTAGAGAAGAAAGGGGTTATAGAGGAGAGCATGAGATAGATGAATGGATGAGGATGAGGGAGAGACAGAGATAAGGGGTGGGGAGAAGATAAAGAATGCATGGTGGGTGGGAGTGCACAACCGGTAAAAAAAGAAAAATAGGACGAGAGCGATGGCATTAGTACTGTCGCTCCCCACAATTCGGTATTGATGTGCCCCCTTTTAGTATTGGGGCTTCAGTTCACCCGGTACTAAAGGGGGTCTGATCCTTTAGTACTAGGTCTCGCTCCCACCGGGTACTTAATACCCGGTACTAATCAATTTGGAGGTTAAGAGCAAAGGTCGATTCCTAGTGTATATATACACCTCAATCAATTCTTGACAAAGATTGGTAAAAAGAACGCTTATTTGTTCACAAGTTTATTGTTAGAATATTATCACAGACAGTAACTTGTCTTCTCTTTTTTCCCCCAAATTAATCATGCTGTTAGGCCAGTCTCAGTGCAGATGTCATGAACACGATTACCTAGAGTGACACATCATCTAAAAACATTTAAAACAATAATGAAACACCTCACTCTCAATGCATAATTTCATCTATTGTTGTTTTCTAGGTTGCATGCAAGACACAAGTTGTCTAGGTAACTGTGTATAGGGAGTGTCATTCTCATGAAACTCATTTTACCTCTCTCTTCATTAATACACTGCCACATCATCAAAAGTGCTCACATGACAGCCTATTTAATGTCTATGTAACCCCCACTGAGACTGGCCTTATACTAAAGTGAAAAGAAGAAGGTGAAAAGGATTAGTTGGATAAGGGCGGTCTCAATGGAAGAAACTGACACGATTTCCATAGCATAAGAAATCATATATAGAAAACATCTTCCACAATGGTAGTGTGTTCAAGTAATAATTGTTTTCTATTTCTCTCTCTTAACTTTAACTTCTTCCTCCAATAAGAGAGTGACACGAGTCCCCTAGAAACTAGTAGTTTCTTCCCAATGGCAATTTCATGGTTTCTTGGTGCATTGGTTCAAGAGAAGACTTGGTTTCTTGATGAAGAAACCATTTCTACTCCCTCCGGTTCCCTATTAGAAGTCATTTTGGACAAGGTTTGAGTCAAACATTGGGAATATAAATCATGAATAACTTTTAAGTTATTGAGTTTGAAAATGTGAAAATCATATAAATAGATTTGTCTTGAAAATTACTTTCGTAAGAATATACATATATAACTTTCCAATAAAGATTTTTATAGAAAAGAGAAGTCAAAGTTGTGCTTTGATGACCGTGTCGCTGTCCTAAACGACTTCTAATATGGAACCGGAGGGAGTATGATTCTTCATCTCTTTCCTCCTTAACTAGGCTGTCACATCACCATTTTGATTAATTAACAAGCTATTTAAGAAAGATAGAAACTACCATTAATGTACCATTGGGAGTGCCCTAAGGGCAGTCCCAATGATAAGTTTCTTGGAGTAGTTTCCAAGATGAGTTAATGTCAATAGAAACCATCCTCCCCAACAACTGGTTTCTACAGTAATCACTATACACATAATACTTTAAATGCAATGCACAAAGGAGAAAGATCAGGTGTGGCAAATTATTCTGCACAACACACGCAGCCACACCTCTCAGCCAACAACACAGCCATATCTCCCAACAATAACTGTCAGCCCGTAAAAAAAATCAGCTGAGGCAAATTGACATTGGAAGCATATTCCCAGGTAGCAAAAGTTCATAACAAGTATAGTAAAAATAAAAAAGTGGAAGCATTTAGCATCCATCAGCTCAAAAAAAAAACAACTCAAGATGACATCAACATGCAACATCAATAAGCATCCATCATCCATCATCCATAACCGTACAACCAAAGTTCCATGAGGTTGCATCATCGAGTGCCAACAATTATCTGGCCTATATGTATGACCAAACTTTTGCCAAATATGATCAATCAAATCATCTTGGAGTTGTTTATTTGCTTGGCGATCATGTAAAGCGATATTTCTGTTAATTACTTCTTCCACCTCTGGGTTTTCTACCTCAGATATAATTGTAACTCCCTGCACACTAAAGGTGCTGGCTTCCTCATTCAAATCAAATGGAACCTGCTCTATATCCTTCTCATCTTCAGTTATCATGTTGTGGAGGATCATAAGCAAGCATGATGTCGTTAAGATCCCCTTGCTCGTAGAGACGTGCTGGTCGTCGCAAAATACCAAAACGAGACTACAAAATGCCAAATGCACATTCAATCTGGAGGTCTGCTTGTTGTATTGCCAACTAAATGAGAATTTTCAGAAGTACTCTTTGATTGGAGAAAATTGGTAAACCCACCAGGTGGATACACCCTGAAAAAAAGCAAGCATTGATGTGCTGGTATCCAAATAAAAAGTATTCACATTAAGAAATAATTGCATTTCAATAAACATTGATATGAAGTCATCTTTAGGATATCCACTCCACAAGGGAAAAATATTTTTATGCTAACTTGTTAAGGTCAGGTGTGGCCTTAGAACAATCTATTGTTGGTAGCATGATACTCAAATTAGGGCATGTATGGTCGTCTTGTCTGGAAAGTTAAAGGGTCCTCATTTGTAGAAAAATATTTTGCAAGATTCAGTTATGAAATATGCTAGCCTTTTCCCTCTTGAATGATGCAAAGCGACTCTTTATGTACATGTATTTATATGCCTGGATCTCCTACTGTGGAAGTTTGCCAAGAAATGCAGAGTGCTAAATGTGTGCTCTAATTAAATGATTCAGTTAGTCTAAAAAAAACTGATTCAGGTCTAACTGACCAGTATCAGAATTCAGAAATGGCATATTGCCTGAATTGTGGTGAGGCACTTGTACAAATGGCTAGAGTGCCCTGTAAAGAACATGATAATTTGCTGAATCGCTCTGAACTGACAAGAAGGATTGGGCACTAAAGCTTCCACAACTGTAAAGCAGCACCAATTATCATTGTGCCAGGCAAAAGTTGGTTCAAATTCTTTTCTGTAGATTTTGCAAACACTACTACCTTGAGAAATGTACTTACCTAACTGTGTACTAATCAATTCTCTCACTTGCATGAGAATCCGATTGATTGTATGCAAAATTCACCACATTCAGACGCAATAAAAAAGTTTATTTCGGCAGTGTTATATTACTGTACTTTCTATTCTAATATGTCTGCAAACAACCCAACCATCTTCCTTAACCCTATGTTACACTAATCATCAGCAATTGCATTTTTAGTAGCAAAAAAACTCAGTTACTGCACCCAACATTTTCACATCATATGAGCACAACTGAAATAACAATTGTAAATTGCATACTCTGGATGAAATTATTTTCACAACATACCCTTCACTGAAGCCCATTGGAGAGGAACTATTCCACCATTGAGGGAAACCAGCAGCTTGAAGACTCGGAAGTGCTGGAGATACTGCTGCAGCCGCGGCGACAAGAGTACTGGCGGCCAAATTGGATCCATCAGCAGGGGGCAGCGGGAGCTCCGTCGACCGTAGGAGACCGGTCGGCAAGGGTGGCTGGAGCACCCCTGATTTGCCTTGTCTTGCGTTGACTGGAGCTTGAGGTAGCGGACGAAGTGGATTCATGTCCACAAGATTTGGAACAGGGGAAGAAGGATGAGCTCAGGCTATTTGGGCACGGGACCTCCGGCCTAGCGCGCGCACGTGGGAGTGCGAGGGCTGGTGCGGGAAATTGAGGGCGCGCGCAAATGCGAGGTCGAGAGCGCGGGAGAGGAGATGAGCGGACACCATTGGAGGCGGCGGCGGCGCGGCACTGCAAATTTGGGGCCAGCCGAGGTCGCGCGGGAGGGAGGTAGCTGAACGCGGGAGAGAGGCCGGGCACGGGAAATTGCAGGCGCGGGAAAGCTTGGGCGCTGGCGCGGGAGAGGAGGCGGGCGTGGGCGCGGGAGGCATCGGAGGCGGCGGCGGAACAGAGGATCCAGGGAGACGCCGGTCGAGTCTTCCCAACGGTTTCCTGTGGTTTCCATGCGTCTCGGTGCGAGGGAAGACGCGGTTCCGTCCTGAAGAAATCGTTTCCATGTTTTCTCCTCTCTTTCTTCTTTAATTGCTCTGCCACCTCAGCAAAATAAACCTCTTTAAATGCACCATTGGGAGTGCCCTAAGCACGTCACGTCCCTCGTGAATGCGTTTGTTTTGGCATTAACGATCGATGGTACAAATTTTGAAGCGTTGGAGTAGAATGCTAGGGGACTCCTTGGTCACCTCCCCGAGAACCGTCCAACAAATTCCACCACAGGATCCTTCGGCCTTCGGCTTCTGATCCTCAATCAGTGGAGACTATAAAACTGAAGACTACAACTACATCGATCCTTCGCCAAACCAACGCTTTAACGTCGTCTAGCAAACATTTGCAGACGGCGGTGATGTCGTCGTCCTCCAGCCGCCGCAGCAGCGGCGCCCGCCGCCACCACAAGAAGCCTCCACCGCTGTCGCCCGCGCTCAGTGAGGCGATGAGGGACTGGGCGGTGCTGCCTCGGGACATCCTGCTAGCCGTCTTCCTCAAACATGGGCCCCGGGAGATCATGGAGGGCCCGGAGCTCGCGTGCACGTCGTGGCGGCGCGTCGCGGTCGATGAGCCCATGCTGTGGCGGCGCGTCGACATGGGCACGGTTTTGGCCTGGTCAGCCGGCGGGCGCGCGGTGGCGCGTGCTGCCGTCGACCGCGGCGCAGGGCAGTGCGAATCGTTCACCGGACACTGCGTTGCTCTATCTGGCGGAAAGGTATTAGTATATAGAAGAACATTCATTTAATTTATGGAATGTGGACTTGTGGAGTAGTCATTGTTGTCGGTGTCCATCTAATTTGATTACAAATGTATTGTTGGGACTGCAAGAAAAACGCGTTAGAGTGGTTTATTATTTTCGAAAACAATGACTGATTTACGTTCTTATATTATTATTACGACAGCTTAGCTTGTTTTGGCGATTGGCATGTAATTGTTCTGAAATTTGTATATTGTACTTCTTTCTTGTATTACTTTTCGTTGGGGATCTTACAATGTTTTCAGTCACAATGCCTGTTCCAAACAAAAGGTTATATTGGGTTAAAGATAAAATGGACATACGTAATTAATGATATATTGATGAGACTTTTTTTTCACTTCTTTCCTTTTTTTCGTGCTTATATACTCCCAGGGTTGTAGTAGTATTTTTCCTACTATATCAATGAAACGTGCACTATTTGTGCAGTTCGTTTATAAAATGTTTTGGCTGAGTTCATATTTATTTCTCTCTAACGTATGGCATTCTTTATTACAGAGCACCATCCTTGAAAAATCTACATATCCCAAGTTTTGAAGGAGCTGTTGAAGTGTTCGACAAGGTCTTCAAGAAGGTCCCTCTCCTGGAGGATCTTGATATATCTCCATTATTTATTTGCTGTTCCTGCCACCATAATTTGGTTGAGTCTGTGTGCCAAGCTTGCCCTCTTCTCAGGAAACTCGCAATGAGATTCTGTTACGTACCAAACAAAATTAGCGTATCAGTTACAACTATTATGTGCAAGCTACGCACCTTTTGGAATTGTTGGACTGTGACCTCACATCTGACGGACTGACAGCCATACTTCATCACTGCCCTGTGCTAGAATCCCTCAAGATTACAGGTTCTTTTGATGGTCGGTTGGATGCTGAACTAAGGGCAAAATGTTCTAAAGTGAAGAACCTGACCCTTCCAGATGATTGTGAGTGGAGAGGGTGACGACTTTAGCTATTGACTGGGATCTTTAGTGTTCTTTCTGATGGCGTTTACGACTTTGTGGATAATAAATTTCAAGACAATTCATGCTATCAATCAATATGCATAGTTCTTAGTGATTTTGTTGCAGTGAAGCTTGATGCCATCAATGACCGTGATCCATAGTTATAAATCTTTCGTTTTCTAGTGATTTGGCAAAAATTTGCTTTGTGGCATCTTGTTTTATGAGAATTTGCACAGTTTTTGATAAATCATATGTGTACAGTAATTAGTGAAGAAAGAGAGGAAGTCAGTGTCTCAGGGCACCCACAATGGTAAAGTAAGGTGCTCTCTATAAGACATGTCCGCATCAGCTATAGACTACATTCACTGGTAGGGAGAGGGGCTTTAGTCCCGGTTGGTAAGGGGTATAGGTCTCTCAAGTCCAACCGGGACTAATGCTCCAAGACAAAAGGCCACCCTTTAGTCCCGGGTGAACCAACCTGGACTAAAGGAGTCCTTTAGTCCCGGTTCGTAATACGAACTGAGACTAACGGGGGGGGGGCACGCCAGCGCCAGCGCCCACCCCCTTTAGTCTCGGTGGGTAATGCCAACCGTGACTAAAGGGTCTCGTCTCTTTTTTTTTTTGCTGTTTTCGATTTGACCGTATGTTGTGATTGTTGTCTAACCCGTATATGTACGTATACGTATTTGCAATTGTATATATGTATACTTGTCTATATATATCATATACGCACTTAGATTAGACTTATATATAAATTAAACCCTATATATCTACATATATAAACTTATAAATGTATATACACATAATAATTTATACACATGAAAATAAATAGTATTTTCTTAAACTAGTATATATACATCAAAACCCCATATAGTACAAATACATCAAAATATCATTCAGTTCAAATTTCTAGTCTCAATTAGCTTTCCTCGGAGGTGAGTCGGTCAATTGGATGGTTGTCATAATAATGTTTTCCTTGTGGATTAACCACCTCGTCCATGAGGAATCCCATGAGAGCTTCTTGAATTGCTAAGAGACGATCCTCCTCAATGAGTGCGTCCCTTTTTATAATCCTCTGTAATTTGCAAATAGGTTGATATTACACCAAGCAATTAAATATACAAAAAAGGATAAAAATGATGTATTATTAATAGGTTTATTTTACTTACACTATCATCATTCGCGTTGCCACTGTAATGGTGTATGTGCTCACAAACGTAGTACCCGCATAAATTATTTCCTTATTCTTGTCTCAAACACTAAAGTGGAGAGGAGAACAGAATATGAAATTCTAGTGTTATACATTTTAAATATTCCCAATCTGAAGTTGTTATTTGTATACGTACCGGAAAATCATACACCCATCTAATTTTGGGTTGAAATGTTCCTCGGTGCTTTGCAATGAACATGGTCCAAGCTCTGAGGCAAAATAATAAAAGATACAATATGTTAGTATAAAAGCTAAATATATATATTGCATTAAAGAAAATGTCATAGATAGAATTATTACTCGTGGAATACATCTTGAAGGTCTTGGTATTCTGAGGGATCTTTTCTCTATCTCTTGTCGCCGTTCCTCCTCTTCGCGCTCTCTTCTTCTTCTGCGGCTTCGATAGGTGGCAATGTCTCCCCTGAAGGCAAATTTCCATGGTACCACCCCGAAGCCCCTGCAACGTCCTGGGTGTTCTGGATTCTTGAGTGCCATAGTGAGCTCATCGATCTCTCTGTCAACCTTCACTCTGCCCGCTCTGACATCTTCAATTATTTTCAATATTTCAAGTGCAGCCTCTCGTAACGAGGGTGGGTAATCAAGGGTACCATCTTCGGAGTTAATTGTGCCTCCATGAGCATAATACCAATTCTTCACTCGCTCGGGCCAATCAACGAAGCTGGTATGGTACCTTGTGCGAGAAGGTCTTCTTCCATCTTCCGCCACTTGGGAATTGCAAATGCGTAACCACCTCGACCAAGATGATGGTCGTGCTCCTTCTTACCACGACTTTTCTTCCCTCGTGCACTCGCCTTGGCGAAATCTTCACTTTTCTTGTATTCCACAAAGGACGTCCAGTGTTCTTTTAACTTGGGATATTCAATCCAATTTGGAGTTCGATTCTTCTTGATATAATCTTTATCCAGTTGCTGCTTGAACTTCTGAAATTGTGTTGCCATCCTCGTGAGAGTCCAACGCTTCACATTAGCTGGTTCAACACCTTCAGGAAGTGTGAAGTGTTTTAGGATTTCATCTCACAACAAATTTTTCACTAAGTCTGGAACCACGTGTGGATTATCTGCTTTTCCCTTCCATTCTCTGTAGCTGATGGGCACATTGTCCCTTACAATGGCCTCACACTGTGACACATACGTGTCCTTGATTTTTTTGGAGCACATGGTTGGCCATCATCTGATACTTCTGTGATATGATACATGACATGGCCGGTGAGTACTTGTGTACGCCCTCTCTTTGTCTTTTTTGATGTGGAGCCTGAAGCCTACATGTTGCAGATTCATTATTTAATTAATTAGTACCTAAGAATTGAGGTTAGAGAAATAAGAACTATGAAGTTAATGCATGAGATATATATATATATATATATATATATATATATATACCTCGTGGGAACATTCAATACTTTCATTCATAAGACTTTCCTCATTGTTTCTAGAATTGTCCTCAATATTTGCTGTTGTGTCCTCGACAGGGGCGGCATCGTCCTCATTCAGAGGTATGTTCAAGTACATGTCCGCCTGACTATACTCCTCGTCGGTGAAGGTTGCAATCGTATTTGTACCACTAGCAATAATGTCAGCCATAAAGTTGTCATGGTTGTCATCCATCTAGAGTAAACAAGAATTTTCTATGAATTTCTATAATAAACAAGAATTTTCTATGAATTTATGTAATTTTCAACAATTTCTAAAACTTTCTAGAATAAACAAGATTTTTCAAATAATTTCTTTATTGAACAAGAATTTTCTAAGAATTTCTTTGAGTTTCTAGAATAACCAACAATTTACTAAGTTGATTTTCTAGAATAATTAACAATTTATAAAACTTTCTAGAATAAACAAGAATTCACTAAAAATTTCTTTATTAAACAAGAATTTTCTTTGAATTTCTAGAATAAGCAACAAGTTTTTCCTATAAATTTTTGGAATAATCAACAATTTCTAAAACTTTCTCGAATAAACAAGTATTTACTATGAATTTCTTTATTAAACAAGAATTTTTTTTGAATTTCTAGAATAAGCAACAAGTTTTTCCTATGAATTTCTGGAATAATCAACAATTTCTAAAACTTTCTAGAATAAACAAGTATTTACTACGAATTTTCTAAAACTTTCTAGAATTTACTAAGAATTTCTTTATTGAACAAGAATTTACTTTGAATTTCTAGAATAAGCAACAAGTTTTTTCTATGAATTTCTAGAATAAACAAGTATTTACTACGAATTTTCTTGAATAAACAAAGTCGGAATATTTCTACTAACTTGTGGACGAACTATGCTTGTTGGTAGCGGTGCCGTGTGGGAGAATGACAGAGGTGACGGGAAGTCACTTGTTCGAGACGACGCGGCAGTCATCGACTTCAGAAGTATCAAACTAATGAAATTGTATACTAGAAAATAATTAAGAACTCAAATACACAATTAAGAACTCAAAACTACATATATAAATTGTATATTACAACTCAAATACTCAGAACTATGAAACAATTATACTCAAAACTCAAATACTCAAAACTCAAATACTCAAAACTATGAAATTGTATATTACAAAATAATTAGATTTTGGTACACAAATATACACAGAAAAATATACAAAGCATTACTATTTGTTTCTAATTAAATTTTCTTTCCATTCCTATAAATTTAAAAACTTTCATGCATATCTATAACTACATATATAATATCAATTGATAAACTAAATCAAATAAATTTAATTAAAAATACTTGCTGACGCCAGCATTTCACGGGCTGGCGTCAGCAAGGCCAAACCCCAGCGTGCGGCCCGGCCGGCCATCGGGGCACACGCACGCCGGCCGGCGGCCGCACAGGGGGGCCGGCTAGCGGCGGCGGCGGCGCAACATACCGGTCGGGCTGGCCGGCTGGTACGGTCCTGCAGGTACCACAATCGAGCTCAGGGGCGGCGACGGCGCCGGCGCTCGTGGAGGAGGAGGGCCGGGGGCCGGCGGGGGCGGCGAGTTGGGGAGGAGATGCGCGTCGTGGGAGAGGGTGGCGAGTCGGGGAGGAGATGCACGTCGGGGAGGGGCGGCGCATCGGGGAGGGGCGCCACGTTGGGGAGATGCGCGTCGGTGAGGGGCGGACGTCGGCGCGGCCGAGCTCGCCGGCGGCGGGAGACGGCGATGCGCGCGTGTCGGGGAGGGGCATCGTGTCGGGGAGGAGCGGCGCGTCGGAGAAGGGCGGCGCGTCGGAGAGGAGCCTCTCGTCGAGGAAGGGCGCGTCGGGGACGGGCGCGGCGAGGAGAGGCAGCGGCGACGACGACAGAGGAAGAGAGGCGAGAGGCGGCGATTTGGGGGAAAACGGCTAAGTGCTGATCTGGAAGGCGACGGGGCTTATATAGAACCCCCATCTTTTGTCACGGGTCGTATTCCCAACCGTGACTAAAGACCCTTTAGTCCCGGGTGGTGTTACCACCCGAGACTAAAGGCCCCCCTTTTGTCACGGGTGGTCTCACGACCCGTGACAAAAGGGGTATTTCGCGCGGGATCCCTCTACAGGCGAATTTTCGCCCTTTAGTCCCGGGTGGTGTTCCCACCCGAGACAAATGGGGGTCGTTTTGTCTCGGGTGGTAACACCACCCGGTACTAAAGGGCAATTTTGCGCGGAAAGTTAACATTTCTCTTTTTCTTGCTCATTTATCTCATTCCTTTTTGCTTTGAACATTTGAAAAAAATCATTAGTTAAAATATTTGTGCCATGCAAAATTATATTATGTTGATACCAAAAAATACCTACTTTTCTATGCACATATTATTTCAAGAGTTGAAACAATTATTACTAATTTTTGTTTACAATTTGAAGGGGAAAATAAATTAAATTGAAAATATTAGTAAACCAACTCAGAAAAATCTTTGTTTCAAACACATTTATGAATTCGCGTATTGTCTTCCAATGATCAACATGCTCAGGAAGAATGTCGTAGGCAGGCCTCCAGTTCTCATCATCTAGCTCATAACGGAATATATATATATATCATCAAACTCACTCTTATTCTCATCTTTGTCTTTGTTTACTTTTTGATATAATGATCCATATAACTAATTATCAATTTCAATTTACCTAATTTTTTACAATGGCTTACGTATACATACAGAGGTCACCTGATGGCTATTACAAGGCACGACATTAATTAATACCAATGACTACAAGTCCCAAGCTGAAGCTGGTCAGCTTCTAGCTTTTGAACCTCTGCTTCAAACACATTTATGAATTCGCGTATGAATTCTAGTATATATATGCTTAATAAACATGCTTACTAAACATGTTGAAGACAATACATGAATTCATAATAAAGTACCTAATTAACGATAATTGATAATAAGTTCCTAAAGGTTCACATAGCAAGCTAATTAATACAAGTTCACATAATAGGGTACGGTACAAAGCCTGATCCATGCATGCATAATGTTACTGAGCAGCACGCGCTTGTAGATATGAAATATGGTTAATGTCTGCAATCCTCCAGCCTAGAACTCCCTCAAAATAAGCTAGAGCGCGTACTAGTGCACTCTCCTCCGCTTCTGGAGGAGTGTCACAAACAGCACTGCAGACATCAAACAATGGAGCATCGGGTTCTGCTTGCTTGTATAAAGTTAGAATTGCTTGACTCTTCCAATTGTTGGTGAAAAACAGCTCCCCACCATAGTAATCCACCCCAACTCTTTCCACGACTTGATTAAGAATCGCACGGAAGCTAATTGAAGCATAGGTAGAACCAGAGGGATCCTGCACACAATCAGATGATGATGAGATATAATAACCTTATGAAAGTTCAAAATATATATGTACCAGAAACAAATTAATTAAGAATGAATAAAAATTCTTTTATATATAAATGTATATTATACCACATCTCGATGAGCCCTGCAAAGCCTCTACGTAGTCTCAATCACATTTCCTTCACCCGCCTCGAGTTGCCTTAATTTAAAATAGGAAAGGTCCGGCACGAAGCACCCAACATTATTCTGGAGCTATTGTAGACAATTCTCCACGGCAGTCCTCTCTCGGGTTAACTGAATAGGTGATGTTGAGCCAACTGTTGCAATGGCAACCATCGGGTGTGGTGCGCCTACTGGCAACTGGCCGTAGTCTACATATCAAGCAGGTACGGTGAAAGAGATATACACTCTTGCCATGTGCTCATCAACGTGCTCAGTTTGCACTATAGGAGGAGTACCATTCATATCCCCGATAATGTATCTGAGCCATCTGATATTGTTGAGAACCTACAATAATTATATATGTAACTAAGATTACAGATTTTCCATGTGAAATGAAAAAAGTTCTATGTAAAGCAAATTAATTTCAATTCCTATATTACCACATTAGCTACACGTCCCATATCACCCATTGGCAAGGTAATCTCGTGGTGAAAGTGCAATCCTGGACGTAGAGGCAACGGGTCCTCCAAAACACCTCCACGGCCACCAAGACCTCCACGGCCAATGCCACGGCCACCACGCCCGCCACGGCGACGGACTATGCCACGACCACGGGCGCCATTACCAACACCACTTGACGACGACATTGTTAGCTCAAACTATATCCAAATCAAAATAACACACATTATTCACAATAAATAGGATTAGTTTGCATATATAGATTGGATTCAATATATGCATAAATAGAAAAACAAAAGGGGATAGAATTCAACACTATTATTACTGTACATAACCTTTGCGAACCAGCGACTCAGAAGACCCAGATGCTCCGAGAACTACAACAGTCTCACCTCACCGTCATATACACCTGGCTCTCCCACTTACAGTACTACACATGCCCTACACCTCCTATCTAGATACAGCCCAACATCACGGAGCTGCAGGCAGTCCCCACGTAGCCCGTGATGTTAGACTGTACCTAATTAGGACGTGGGGCTCTGTATCAAAAACAAGAAAAAAAGAACATGCTTACATTTATTGTACATAAAAATAAATACTTAACAAAAGAATTTAATCTTCTATTTCCTCCTATAGCAAGACTATATTTTATAAACTATATTTTATAAACTATATGCACACATACCTACACATATATATAGATTGGATTCAATATATGCATAAATAGAAAAACAAAAGGGGATAGAATTCAACACTATTATTACTGTACATAACCTTTACGAACCAACGACTCAGAAGACCTAGATGCTCCGGGAACTACAACAGTCTCACCTCACTGTCATATACACCTGACTCTCCCACTTACAGTACTACACATGCGCTACACCTCCTATCTAGCTACAGCCCAACCTCACGGAGCTGCAGGCAGTCCCCACGTAGCCCGCGAGGTTAAACTGTAGCTAATTAGGACGTGGGGCTCTGTATCAAAAACAAAAAAAATAAGAAAATACTTACATTTATTCTATATAAAAATAAAAAAACTTAATAAAAGAATTTAATCTTCTATTTCCTCCTATAGCTACCTAGAAATAAAAGTATTTGTAAACAATGAAAGAATGGAAATACATACCTAGTACATTTTCTGTATGTCTATTATTTTCTTAATGAGCATATATTTTTATAAACTATATGTACAAGTAAAATTCAAATTTATGAAAAATAAGAAAATAAGAGAATGCTTACATTTATTCTATATAAAAATAAAAAACATACTTAACAAAAGAATTTTATCTTCTATTTCCTCCAATGGCTACCTAGAATAAAATCATTTCTAAATAATGAAAGAATGGAAATACCTAGTACATTTTCTGTATGTCTTCTTTTATGAGCATATATTTTATAAACTATATATATGTACAAGAAAAATTCAATATTATGAAAAATAGGAAAAATAAGAGAATGCTTATTAATACAAATTTAATGAAAGAAGTAACAATGCAAGTACCATCCTAACTACATTTTCACGTGTATATACAAAATCTCATCTCTCTAATTAATTTAAGCTCCTCCTACCTAGCTACAAATTAACATTTCTATTTTCTCCATCTCTAAACCATAAAATAAAATTTAATCACAACTTATGAAGGGAGGATGAAGATTCCAACCTTGACAACACCTTGGAGGAGAGAAATCTGCACAAACTAATGAAGAAAAAAATCGTAGCACCACCCTAGGCTTGAGTCGCCATGGAGGGGAGGAGCTTGAGCTCGCGGGTGAGTACGGTGAATGGCTCGGGTGGCAGGAGGAAGAAGGAGGTACAATGCTTATATGGATGCCGGCCATTAGTCCCGGCTGGTGTTACGAGCCGAGACTAAAGGGGTACCCTTTAGTCCCGGCTCGTAACACCACCCGGGACTAAAGACCGGGGGCAATTATTGCTGGATGGAGCCGTTGGGAGTGCCCCCTTTTGTCACGGTTGGTAATACGAACCGGGACTAAAGGGGGGCCGGCTACAGCAGCCATTTCGGGCCACGTCGATGAAACCCCTTTAGTCCCGGTTCCAAAGTTGAACCGGGACTAAAGGGGTGTACCAAAGCCTCTATGTCTACCAGTGATTAATAGTAAACCATTTTTACGGTACCTCTACACAGCTATCTATAGTTGTTTTCAATATCTGCACCCATATATAAATGACAACGATCCATCGTTAGCACCATATTTGTGACCATATATGTGGCCGTAGAAAAACTAACAAATAAACAAGACTTCATGCTAGTTCTTGCACACACTGGAAAATAGATAATTTCCTTTGCTATCTTGTGTGGTACGGGACCCATCCAAGCTCCAAGCTCCATGTTGGTGCCGTGGTGCAGGCACTGGTAGGGAGAGGGCCTTTAGTCCCGGTTGGTAAGGGGAATAGGTCTCTCAAGTCCAACCGGGACTAATGATGAGAGACAAAGGCCCCCCCTTTAGTCCCGGGTGAATGAACCGGGACTAAAGGATCCTTTAGTCCCGGGTGGTATTACGAACCGAGACTAAGGGGGGGGGGCACGCCAGCACCTGCGCCCACCCCCTTTAGTCTCGGTTGGTAATACCTACCGAGACTAAAGGGTCTTGTTTCTCTTTTTTTTCTGTTTTCGATTTGAGCATATATTCTAATTGTTGTCTAACCCGTATATGCACGTATACGCATTTGAACTTGTATATATGTATATACCTATCTATATATACCATATACGCAGTTAGACTTATATATAAACTTACATAAACTTAGAAATATACACATCAAAATAGATAGTATTTATACATCAAAATATTGTTCACTTCAAATTTCTAGTCTCTATTGGATTTTTAGATCCATCATAATGATGTTTTCCCGTTGGCATAACCACCTCCTCATGGATGAATCCCAAGAGACTTTCTTGAATTGCCGAAAGACGATCCTTCTGAATGACCTCGTCCTTAACCATATCCATCTGTATAATGTGCAAATATGTTAATATATTACACCCGACAATTAAATATAGAAGCGGTTAGGAAATGATTTATTATTAATAGGTTTATTTAATTAACTTACATCATAATTTCCGGACTTTGCACTTGCCAAACATCGTATGTGCTCACAGACATAGTATCCACATAAATTATTTCCTTGTTTCTGTCTCAAACACTAAAGTGGATAGGAGAAAATGTTATGAAATATAAGTGTGATAAAATTTAAATTTTCTCAAATCTGAAGTTGTTATTTGGATTACGTACCGGATAATCAGTATAGAATGTAATTGTTTGTTTAAATTCACCTTCTTTCTCTGCAATGAATTTTTCCCAAGCTCTGAGGAAAATTAATGAGAGATAATGTGTTAGTAAAAGCAATCTATATATATATATATATATATAGAAATAAATATTGCATTTAAAAGAATGTCTTAGATAGAATTATTACGCTTGAAACATATTTTGAAGGTTTTGGTAACTTGCGGGGTTTTTTCTCAATGAATCCCACACCATGACGCTGCTATTGTCAACTTGAATGATCATAAGAATCCAGTGGAAACTGTACATACATGGTCATAATAGTCATACAAATTAGAACTAAATAGAATTAGGAAAGACAATTAGATGGTAATCGCACATACTCGCAGCTGTAAGGTAGTAGTATGAGATCCTTGTCATGAAACTTAGACAAGGTCCTATAGATTGTCGCGATTGTTGTGTCTGGTTGATGCTTGACCTCAAACTTGTTGACTTTTGATGGGTCCATGAAATCAATACTGGTAATATTCTTTTTTTTGCATCTCTTGTTTTTGCAGGCTGCCAAAAATGAAATACAAAGTTAATTAGTAAATCCACATACGTAATAAATTTATTAATAAACATAAAAAAAGACGCCACTTACAGACACCAAGCAACGATAAGATCGGTATTCATGGCGTCTAGATGGTAAACTTCATAAATATCTTTGAATTCCAGCCAGACCACCGTTTTGCCTTCAGTGGCAAAATCTTCGGGTGCAGCAAGCATACCTATGCTATGTACGCCTTTCAGTGATTGCCGCATGTACCACTCATGAAATTTGTACATCTTAGGTGAGAGCTTAAGTACTAGTTCTGGCCTGATAAGAGGTTTTCCTAGCTGAAAGGGCCATCTATAGTCGAAACTTGGATCCCGGGGTGGTTCTTCATGGCCGAGTGCAACACTTAAAGGCATCCTTGTTTGTTCCATGAAATCAAGGAGCTCCACTACTTCTTGTGTAGGCATTTCTGCTAGAGCTCGTTCATGTGCATTGAGGCCGGAGGCAACATAAGTCTGTTTGCTCATCGACGCATCTTCTTTAGACGACGTCGGTGCCAGTATGGGCATCAGTTTCTTGCTATTTTCACTCATTAGTTTGAAAAACCCAAGTTTGGCCGGATCTACTTGTTTGGTCTTCTCGAGCTCCCTCTGTTGCTGTTTTGTATTCAGATTGTTGAAAAATTCATGCACATGTTGGGCACCGATCGTCGTTTTTCCTTCTTCTTTAGTCGTCTCCCATGCTAGCTTCCTTTTGCTGATGGGCTCAACCATTTTCTTTATCGTTGGTGGTTTTTTCAGCTTTGGTGGTTGCACTGGGTTGGAAGACTGTGCTCCGACGGTTTTTCAGTTGTGCTTTCGTGGCTAGGTGGTTTTTTCTGCGGTGGTTACTTCTGTGGTGGTTTTGCGGTTTTTTCTGATGTGCTTTGGTGGCTGGGCAGTTTTTCTGATGTGCTTTGGTGCCTGGGCGGTTTTTTCTGCGGTGCTTTGGTGTTTTTTTCTACTTTTGATGGTGCTTACTTTGCCGCCATTGGTTTTTTCTGCTTTTTTGGAGGTGATTCGGGATTGATGTCAATATCATGGCTGGAGCTCATACCTCCGGAATTGAATAATGGTTCTTGTGTAGACAGTGAGCAAGGGGATATTGAAGGTCGTGAGGACGACCTAGGAGATGACGATGGTCGCGGTTGCGGGAGATCTGTAGGAGGGATTGATCCCTCCGTCTGGGGGATTATAATGTAACGTTTGGGCCACAATATGATACCGTGAACCGCATCCTTGAGTATCCTTTCCCCGTCTCCTCCTATGATGTCTAGCTCTAGATCTTCAAATTGTGGCTGACAAATCTCCTCCACAGAAACCGAGGCGTAGCCGGGTGGAATCAACATGCCGTGGCTAGTCTGTCTAGGAAAATGCGCAAAAGCACTTCCGTACGCCACCAGCATTGTGATGTTGCCAAATGGCTTGTGCAGCTCACATGGGGTGCACCGACAGAGAAAATCCACCGGGTATAGTTGGTTGTCATCCACTGGAACTCCTTCGATTGCCCTCGGCTCTTCAGGGCCCTCTGTGCAAGCACCTGGTGCGACCTCTATGCAAGCACCTGGTGCAACCTCGGTAGAAGCACAACTGCTTTTGCGAGCGGAAGGGCTAATGACGGGATCCAGAGGTACTTCGAGCAGTGCTCCAGTTTAGGCTATTTGAGATATCGTTACGTCCAGTCGCCGTTCAATCTCTACCTGCATCTTTTCTTCTTGTTCTTTAAGTCTTTGCTCCATCATTTGGCACTAATGCTCCTCTTCACGCTCTTTTCTTCTTTTGCGACTTTTATAGCTATCGAGATTTCCCTTGAAAGCATACTTCCACGGCACCACCCCGTAGCCCCTGCAACATCCTGGGTGTTCTAGATTCCTGAGCGTCATAGTGAGCTCATCCATTTCTCTGTTAACCTTCAATCTACCAGCTCTGACATCTTTTATTTTTTTCATTAACTCAAGTGCCTTCTCTCGTAACGTGGGCGGGAATTCAAGGGTACCATCATCCGGGTTCAATCTGCCTCCATGCGCATAATACCAATTCTTCGATCGATCGGGCCAGTGAATGGCTACTGATATGATACCTTTGGCGATAAGGTCTTGTTCCATCTTCCGCCACTTGGGAATTGCTACCGCGTAACCACCTCGACCAAGACGATGGTTGTACTCCCCTTTCTTACTGGCACTATTCTTCGCTTGGGCACTTTTTTTGGCAAAAATTTCACTTTTCTTGTATTCAACAAAGGACTTCCAGTGATCTTTTATCTTCGGATATTCATCCCAATTTGGAGTTCGGTTGTTCTTGATAAAATCTCTAGTCAACTTCTTCTTGAAATTCTGAAATTGAGTTGCCATCTTCACTAGAGTCCAACCTTTAACAAGGTTTGCGTCGACGCCTTCAGGAAGTGTGAAGTGTTTTAGCACATCATTCCACAGCTGGTCTTTTACTGAGTCTGGAACCATGTATGGATTACTTGGTTTTCCCTTTCCATTCTCTATACTTGATGGGCACGTTGTCCCTTACAATGGCCCCGCATTGAGACACGAACTTGTCCTTGATTTTTTTTGGAGCACAAGGCTGGCCAAGCTCTGACACCTCCGTGATACGATACATCACATCACCGACGATTAGTTGTGTACGACCTCTCTTGGACTTTTTCGTCGTCGATCCAGAAGCCTACAAGTACCATCATATTCGATATTTATTTATGTAAGAAAAGGGGTTATCGAATTAATACTAATGAACTTAATGCATGATATGTATACCTCGTTGGAACCTTCTGCATTAGCATCCTCAAGGTCCTCATTATTTTCTGAGTCGGCGGCTATGTCTTCCTCGTTATTTGCAAAGTCATCGGCGGCGACGCCTCCTTCACCGATCATATTTAGAATAATGTCCTCGTCCGTGTAGGTTGCAAAGGCATTTGCACCGCGAGCAATAACGTCCTCCATAATCCTTTCATCGTTGCCATTGTTATCCATCTAGAATAAACAGTAATTTTCTATGAATCGACACGAATTTATGAGAATATACAATATTTTTTTCTATTTCTAGAATCAACAAGAATTGACAGTAATTTTCTATGAATCGACATGAATTTATGAGAATATACAAGAATTTCTATCTATTTCTAGAATAAACAAGAATAAACAGTAATTTTCTATGAATCGACACAAATTTATGAGAATATACAATAATTTCTATGTATTTCTAGTATCCATCTAGAATAAACAGTAATTTTCTATGAATCGACACGAATTTATGAGAATATACAATAATTTCTATGTATTTCAATTATCCATCTAGAATAAACAGTAATTTTCTATGAATCGACACGAATTTATGAGAATATACAATAATTTCTATTTATTTTTAGTATCCATCTAGAATAAATAGTAATTTTCTATGAATCGACATGAATTTATGAGAATATACAATAATTTCTATTTATTTCTAGAATCGGTAGTGTCGCCTACCGCAGTCGGCGAGGAGAAGGGGAGAGACGGCGACGAGATCCTGGGGTGCGTCGAGGGAGGCAGTGGGGAGCCGGGGCGAGACGACGGCGGGATCTTGGGTGCGTCGAGGGAGGCAGTGGGGAGCCGGGGAGAGATGGCGGTCGGCGATGCTGGGGAGAAACATATTTAATTAGAATTATTATACACATATTTAGTACAATTTTATACATAAATTTATTCTTCAAATGAAAGTTAAAAAATTGCTGACGCAAACAATTAATTTGTTTGCGTCAGCAAGACCCAATTAAAATTTGGGGGCAGCCGGGCAGGGCCGGTGTACGCCGGCGTCCGGGGGGGGGGGGAGGGTGCGCCCCTACCGGCGTTGGGGAGGACAACTGTGAGGCTGAAGGCAGAGGCAGCAGGACGAGGTGACGATGTTGATGCGCGGGCGGAGGCGACGACGCGCAGGCCGGCCGGGCGGCAAGGCGCGCGGCACGCGGCGGCGGCGGAGCCCCGGAGGCCGGGGAGGACGGTGCGGAGGAGGAGGATGGGGAGGAGGCCGACGCGAGGAGGATGGGGAGGAGGAGCCCAGGAGGCCGGGGCAGGTCGGGGAGGAAGCTGGCCGCGTTCTGGGGGCCGACGGCGGCGGACTGGCGGCGTGGCGGGGGGCGAGGGCGTCGGCGGGTCGGTGGACGACAGATTCCGGTAGGCCGCAGGCAGCGGAGAATCCCGGGGGGCCAGAGGACGGGGGCCGCGGCGGAAGGCAGCGGTCGGGGAGGTTGATGGCGGCGGAGGAGGAGGAGGACACGACGACGACGATGGTGGCGGACCGGGGACGAAAAAGTGGCCAAGTGCAGGAGGGGGAGGGTCGCTGCTTTTATATATAGACACCCCTTTAGTCCCGGGTCGTGTAACGAACCGTGACAAAAAGGGGCCTTTTGTCACGGTTGGTGAGACGACCCGGGACTAAAGGGCGATTTCGCGCGGGAGCCCCCAAAAGGGAAAATTTCCCTCTTTAGTCCCGGGTGGTGTTACCACCCGAGACAAAAGGCCCCCCTTTTGTCTCGGGTCGTAACACCACCCGGGACTAAAGGGCTATTTTGCGCGGGACTTTAATTCTTTTCCCATTTTCCCTCCTCATTTTCTCATTCTTTCTCTTTGCAACATTTTTAAAAAATGGTAAGTTTAATATTTGAACCATGTAAAATTATATTTCGTTAAGTGTTAACAGCCTTAACTTTCCTATATAAAAATAATTTAATAGTTGAAATAATTACTTTCTTTTCGGACTCGACAATATTTGTCTTCTAAGACATAAGAAAAATGCTCAACTAATTCAGAAAAATCTCAAACTTTGTGGTTACTTCTCACAGGGCATCTGAAAGACTTTAACAAGTTTTAGTTCAAATAAATAAAGGAATACACTCATACAACATTACACAAATGATTTGAACATTAATCATTACAGTACAGTATTGAAGTTTCTTTTCTTGACGAAAGTTCCTTGGTCATGGTCGTGACGTAAGTACGGTGTCTCTTCATTTCCAAGCGGTATGCTTGGGTCAACTTGAACAGCGAATGGAGGCATGCCATCGAACTGATCATAGTCATCTGATTTGTCTGTTCTGACCTCGACTCCCACGATTACTCTTTTACCTGGAAGAACAATGTGTCGCTTTGGCTCTTGTGGTCCTTCTTCGGGATTTTTATTCTTCGGTTTGCTAGTCATATCCTTGACATAGAAAACTTGATGCACATTTTTGGCAAGGACGAATGGTTCATCTTTGAAACCAATCTTGGTCAGGTCCACTATTGTCATTCCATATTGATCTTTCCTTATGCCACCTCCAGTTAGTTTTACCCATTGGCAAAGAAACAGAGGGATGTTAAGTGGCCCGTACTCAAGCTCCCATATCTCTTCTATGACACCATAACACGAGTTTTTGTTATTGTTGTTGTCCATGGCGTCTATACGGACACCACTATTTTGGTGTGTGGTTTTCCGATCTTGGTCTCTTGTGTAAAAAGTATAACCATTTATATTGTAGGCTTGGAATTTCACAATTGTGCTAGAAGGTCCCCTGGCTAACAAAGCGAGTTGTGGGTGAATTGTGGAATCACCAATAACTTGTTCACTCAACCATGAGGGGAAATTTTCCAAGTGATGGCGTGTAACCCATGCTTCGGTTTTGGTTGGATTTTGTGAAGAAATAATCTGCTTGTGTTCCTCAATATACGGAGTCACCAAGGTTGATTATTGCAGAACATCTAGGTGTGCTTTATTGAACAAATCAGTATCATTGCTCAAACATGCTTTCCTTCCAATGGTGCCCTTTCCTAGTAGCCTCCCCTCGTGTCGTGATACTGGAACCCCAATCGAGTCAATTGAGTCGACAAAGTCCACACAAAACTCAATGACCTCCTCAGTTACATATCCTTTGGCGATGCTTCCTTCCGGACGTGCGCGGTTAAGAACATATTTCTTGAGGACTGACATAAACCTCTCAAAAGGCCACATGTTGTGCAGGAATACTGGTCCAAGAATAGTAATCTCTTTCACAAGGTGCACCAGGAGGTGAGTCATAATATCGAAGAATGAAGGTGGAAATGCCAACTCAAAGCTGACAAGACATTGCACAACATCATTCTGTAGCTTCACTAGGTTCCTTGGATCGATTGCCTTCTGTGAAATTGCATTGAGAAATGCACAAAGCTTTACGAGTGCTAATCGTACTTTCTCTGGTAGAACACCCCTCAACGCAACTGGAAGTAACTGTGTCATCAACATATGGCAGTCGTGGACTTTTAGATTTGTGAACTTCTTATCTTTCATATTTATTATCCCTTTTATATTCGATGAGTAGCCAGATGGAACCTTCATACTGTTTAGGCAATCAAACATGATGTCCTTCTCTTCCTTGCTCAGGGTGTAACTAGCAGGACCTAAGTAATCTTGTTCTTCCTCCTCAACCTCTTCAGGATCTGCTTCTTCATCAACCTCTATCGGAGGTGCTTCATTCCTATGGATATTTTTCAGGTCCCGTCGTGCTTCAAATGTATCCTTAGAGTTATTGTAACAACCCAAGAAGCCTAGGACATTCAAACAAAGATTCTTCGTCAAGTGCATCACGCCAATAGTGTTCCGGACCTCAAGAATTTCCCAATAAGGTAACTTCCAAAATATAGATTTATTCTTCCACATTGGTGCACGCCCGTTAGCATCATGTGGAACAGGTTCACTACCGTCACCCTTTCCAAAGACAACCCTTAGATCCTTTACCATCTCAAATATTTCCTCTCCTTTAAAATGGGGGGGGGGGCTTTGTACGATGATCAGCCTTTCCTTTCCAATGCATATCTTTCTTCCTTAAGGGATGCTTCTCAGGAAGAAAGCGACGGTGACCCATATACACAACCTTCTTACAATTTTTCAGATGAATACCGTCTGTTTTATGTAAACAGTGGGTGCAGACCCGATATCCCTTGTTTGAGTGCCCAGATAGGTTACTTAAAGCAGGCCAATCGTTGATGGTAATGAATAACAATGCTCGTAGGTTGAAGTTCTCTTGCTTATTCTCATCCCACACACGTACACCTTCTTTCTTCCATAGCAGTAATAGTTCATCAACCAATGGTCTTAGATACACATCAATGTCGTTGCCAGGTTGTTTTGGACCTTGGATTAGCACCGGCATCATAATGAACTTTCGCTTCATGCACATCCAACTAGGATGGTTGAACATGCATAGTGTCACAGGCCAAGTGCTATGACCACTGCTAAACTCACCAAATGGATTGAAACCATCTGTGCTTAAACCAAATCTTATGTTTCTTGCTTCCCCTACAAAATCTTTGTATTTTCTATCAATCTTTCTCTATTGAGACCCATCTGCCGGATGTCTCAGCATGTGGTCTTGCTTACGATCGCTTTTGTGCCATGTCATCAACTTAGCATTTTCTTTATTCCTGAACAAACGCTTCAAACGTGGTATTATAGGAAAATACTACATAACCTTCGCCGGTACTTTCATCATCTTGGGAGGTGTCCCCTCGAGAGCACCAGGATCATCATCTCTCCGGATCTTATAACGTAGCGCTTTGCACACAGTACAAGCTTCCAAATTCTCGTATTCCTTGCCTCGATATAGGATGCAATCATTAGGGTAGGCATGGATCTTCTGAACCTCCAACCCCAGAGGGCACACAGTCTGTTTCGCTTCATATGTTGTCGACGGTAATTCATTGTTCTCGGGAAGCTTGTCCTTCACAATTTTTAGCATCCCCTCAAATGCTTTATCAGACACACCATATTTTGCCTTCCATTGCAACATTTCAAGTGTAGTACCAAGCTTTTTGTGACCCTGTTTGCAATCTGGGTACAATAGTTTTCTATGATCTTCTATCATACGACGCAACTTTGCCTTTTCATTATCATTTTCACAGTCCCTTTGTGCATCTTTTAGAACTTGACCAAGATCATCAACATGGTCGTCTTCCGGTATCTCTTCTTCGTCAGCATCTTCCATTAAAGTATCCGCAAAATCTTGCCCCGCGGCCCAGTCAGGAATGTTATTATCATCCTCCTCATCTTCGTTCTCTTTCATCACAACCCCTCTTTCACCGTGCCTGGTCCAAAGCACATAGTTCGCCATGAATCCGTTTTTAATCAAGTGGAGGTGAAGAGTCCCCCAGTCAGAGTAGTCTTTGTCATTTCTGCACAAAGAGCATGGACAACACATGAATCCCTTTGGGTTCTTGTTGGCTTTGGCCACTTCGAGAAAAGCTTGCATGCCAGTAATGTACTCCGGGGATCGTCTGTCGGCGTTCATCCATTGCCGGTTCATCTGCATCATATTAAGTCCACAAATTATTTCCTTTAAATCAGAATAACAAAGACAAAGATGAAGAAGGGTGAGCTTGATGATGTATTCCGTCATGAACTAGATGATTAGAACTAGAGGCCTACCTACATTCTTCCTGAACATGTTGATCATCTCAACACAATACGTGAATTCATAAATGTGTTTGAAGCAGAGGTTCAAAAGCTAGAAGCTGACTAGTTTTAGCTTGGGACTTGTACTCATTGCTATTGATGTCGTGCCTTGTAATAGCCATCAAGTGACCTCATCTGTATGTATGTCATTGTACCACAACCGCGACAATCATTGCATCCTATGTGAACTACATACATCTGGCCATTTCTTGTGATACAATGACATACAGAGGTCACCTGATGGCCATTTTGATATCCATTATTAATGACCATACTTTTTATAAACTAACTTCTAAAAAAATAGCTAAATGCAAAATTATAATTAGTTCTATGTTTCATTATATCAAAAAGTAAACAAAGACAAAGATGAAGAAGGGTGAATTTGATGATGTATTCCGTTATGAACTAGATGATGAGAACCGGAGGCCAACCTACATTCTTACTGAACATGTTGATCATCTCAACACAATACGTGAATTCATAAATGTGTTTGAAGCAGAGGTTCAAAAGCTAGAAGCTGACTAGTTTTAGCTTGGGACTTGTGATACAATGACATACAGAGGTCACCTGATGGTCATTTTGATCTCCATTATTAATGACCATATTTTTTATAAACTAACTTCTATAAAATTAGCTAAATGTAAAATCATAATTAGTTCTATGTATCATTATATCAAAAAGTAAAATTCAATTTTCTCTACATCAATATAAAAGATAACAAGACAATACTAGTGTTTAGCCAACCACTTTTTTTCTAAATCTAAAGTACATAAATAACCTCATCTCTCATTAGCTCCTCCCACCTAGGATTTAAGATTTCTATTTTCTCCATCTCTAAAATATATAAAAATAATTATGTACAACAAATGATGGGAGGAAGAAGAATCAAACCTCGGCAACACTTTAGAGGAGATAAATCTTCACAAATACATGAAGAAAAAATTCAGCAGCACCTCTCTAAGGTTGAGGCGCCATGGAGGAGGAGCTTGAGCTCTTGGTGAAGAATGGCTCGGGCAAGAGAAAGAGGAAGAAGAAGCTGGATTTATATGGCGCCTGCTTTTAGTCCCGGGTGGAGTTACCAACCGGGACTAAAGGGTACCCTTTAGTCCCGATTGGTAACTCCACCCGGGACTAAAGCATTAGCACCGGGTGGAATTACCAACCGAGACTAAAGGGGTACCCTTTAGTCTCGGTTGGTAATTCCAGCCGGTGCTAAAAGCCCGTTTCAATCAGTGCGGGAAAGTGACGTTGCGAGCCAGCCCTTTTGTCACGGTTGGTTATACCAACCGGGACTAAAGATGGGTGTCTCCAACCAGCATTTCGGGCCACGTCGACGAAAGGCCTTTAGTCCCGGCTCCAAAGTTGAACCGGGACTAAAGGCCCGAACCAAAGCCTCCCACTCTACCAGTGAGGGCACCAACCTGCAGAAGAGGAAATCTACCAGTTTTGTCTGACCTCTTCACCGGAGGAGGAAAAAAAGGAACGGGGCACACAGGGCCGTCTCCAGAAATTTGAGGCCCCGGAGCGAAATGAAAATTGGGGCCTAATTATTATTAGTCATGATTGGAGTGTATATGCATACAGTCTTCAGGATTAACATGAAATAGAAGGAGCTTGCTGCATACAATTTAGATCTAAGGCCTTGTATTATTTTTTAAAAAGCATGAGTCAGGACGAAGATCGATTAAGGATTGCCGCTAGGCAGTCTGTTGGCATTGCTGAATCGTCTCGTGCATGACGCTGAGTAAGTGAGGTGGCAGGTGGGTGGGGGGGGGGGGGGCTAACATTTTTGAGGCCTTGTTCCATCGCTCAGTTCGCACGCCCCCATCGACGGGCTGGGGGCACAGTTATCTGGAGGGGAGGCGGGGCCATGGCTTCACCAGATGGTGGGAGGGCAACACCGGGATTCATAGCAGCCCATGCATCACGCGTAAAGGAAGACGCGCGATGTGGGGATGATGTTCGCGCGAGGAAGAAAGGGGATCTTGCCTGTGCGGGGGAGGGGAGCACTCGATCCCGTCTGGGCGAGAAAACCGAGAATGTGCGTTGAGTAGCGTCAGCTGGGTCACTTGTGCGTCGCTGCACAGTCAATACACACCTCGATTTCCGTCGTCGGCCCTCGCCAGGTCTGTAGATAGCTGCACTCTCTTTCTTCATTTAATTACTTCCACGTAGGATTGACGGCTGACATGGAACTGCTACAGAGAGCTTATCTACACCTATTGCGGGTGCCCTCACGAGATTACGACAGCAGCTCGTTCTCCTAGGCACCGGAGCTTCCCTCGGTGCAACTTGCCTGTGCGCTGCTGGCTGTATAGTGGTCCACCCGATGGTTACTGTGCCATGCGTGCCCTCGCTTAGATAGCAGTTGCGGCTGTGGTTTAACGACAGAAACAAGTCAGGAGGCACAAAGGAATGTAGTGGCCATAGCACAAACGAACGTCCCACCATGTCTAGTGGCACGGGTCAGACGGAAGACAGAAGCGGGACTACGGTACAAAGCATCGATGAGAGGTTGAAGAAGGATTATATTGCTATATTGCAGTTTAATCCTTTGCCTATTCCTCCAAATTTTGTCATGATCATTAAATATCACACCACACTGGTGTGAAACCGACCTTTAGTCATGGCTGGAAGTGGCCTAATATACCTAAAGTCCAACCAGGACTAATATGTAGAGACTAAGGAGTAAAGACCTTCCTCTTTAGTTTCGGTTGAAGAATGTTAGTAATACCAACCGAGACTGAAGATTTTTGCGAAAAAATTTGAAAATTTCTGAGAGGCTCCCACAAGTCACACAATTTTTTCACATGACCTCTAACCTTGCGTGTACCTTCTTTACCATCACACCTACACAACAAATATAACTGAGTATTGATGCAATTCTCTTATAGTAACTCATAGGGACCCTTTAGTTCAGGTTGGTACCCGGTAGTACCAACCGAGAGTAAAGCCTCGAGACCCTTTAGTCTTGGTTCGTAACACTAACCGAGACTAAAGGGTTACCAATTGAACTAAAGCTCCCATCGCTGGTGGCATTCTGTGATTGTTGTTTTCAACTGGGTCTAAAGGCTTTAGTCTCATGTTCAAAATAAACGTGGACTAAAAGGGATGGAATATAAGTTGTTTTCTACTAGTGCCACATCAACAAATTTGATGACGTGTCAGAATTATTCACTACTAGAGAAAGGATGTTCATTACGGGGTCCAACCCCCCTTTAGTACCGGGTGTTGAACAGGTATTGTCCCTTCGGTACTAAAGTAGGGGTGTCTTTAGTACCAGGTACTCAATCCGTTGTTCTGTCCAGACTATTTTTCTTTTTCTTTCCCTTTTCTTCATTTCCTCTTTTTTGTTCTTCTCTTTTCCTTTATTTTTTTCTCTTATTCTTCAATTTTTCACACAAGATTCACACAAGTGGATTCAACAATAAAAATCATCAAGTTACAACGTCAATTTGATTCAACCAAATCATTCGCACAAGATTCACAAGTTACTACATCGATTTGATACAACAAATCACAGAGGAACATCACACCAAAATAGAATCACAATGAAATGATCATCACACCAGAATCGTGTGAAAAATCACAAGAATACGCTTCGGCTATCGACGCTCCTCCTGCACGCCACTGCGTGCCTTCAGGGCGGCGCCCGTGCCTCCTGAGTACTCCTCTCGCGTGCCGCCGCACCCAAGCTGCACCTCTGCCCGCTGCTGCGCCCGCATGTAGGCCTCCGCTCCTGCCAGAGGCCGCGGTCCAGCTTTGCACCTCTACGCCTCCGCCAGAGGTCGTGACCCCAGCTCGGGCGGGCCGCAACTCCCATGGTCCTAGCTCGGGCGGCCCCGCCGGCCGGTCACCGCTCCCGCCGACGACCTGGTCCGCCGACCACTCTGGCATACGTCTTGCAGATTAAGAGAGAGAGAGAGAGAGAGAGAGAGAGAGAGATGTGGCTAGTGAACGAAAGTGGAGGATAATGTTGAGGAGGGAGACGAGAGATCGAGAAGGGACTAAGATAAACGGATAGGAGCGGACGATCCTTCGTTGCTGGGATGCAAGCTTTAGTACAACTGGTATTAATTTGGAACATTTAACACTGGGTGTAGTTACCACCCGGTACTAAAGGCTAAAAGAGGTCACAGGAGGCGCTCCGAGGTCCTAGCTTCCCACTTGGTACTAATGCATCCATTAGTACCAGGTGCAAAAATAGCTGGTATTGTGGGTCAGGATTGAAAGTCGATTCTCTGGTAGTGATTTATGAGGAGAGAAGAGGGAGGTGTCAAGGCTCCCAATGCTAGAAACTACCATAGTTTCTATACTCCAAGACTTTTGTGTCAAGAAACTATCTTTCACAATGCAACTTTCTATTGAGAGAATTCCTTATTTGACACTGAGAAACTTACCCATCCCTTACTTGGCCCTCGAAATTTTTTCCTTCCCTATTTGACACTCAGTTGAAACTTCGTCCCTTATATGACACTGCCATCCATTTGGTGTGCTAACGGTGTTAACTCTGAGTTGAAAAGATGCTTTTACCCCTCTGCACTACAAAATGAGCTGACAACACAATTTTCTTTTGCATCTGTAACAATGTCAGGAACAATTCTGCATCATTTTTTTGCATCAATTTTTTTGCATTATTTAAACACCAATTTGCATCAATTTGCCAGAGCCGCACCACGCCAGGTTGGAGTTGCGGCCCGAGCCGCAAGACACTGGGTGGGGGTAGCGGCCACCGCAGCTTGCACGGTTGGGGTCGTAGCCGCCCCAACTTGCACGGTGGGGGTCGCGGCCGGAGCCACCGCTTGCTCGGCGGCACGCACGGCCAGAGCCTCTGCTCGCCCGGTGACACGCGCCGCCGGAGCCTCCGCGCGCTCGGCGGCACGAGCGCCCGTCGCATCTCCCGGGCCGCCGCCCTGATCGTCCTCCATTGCGCGCCGCCGCCTCTAGGTTTAGGGTTTGTCGAAGAGGACCAGAAGCAATCACGATTCGGAAAGGAGGCGTGTGAGGGTTGAGGGGTCAAAGTGAATAGGTAAGGGTAATTTTGTCCATTGACCTGTAAACTGACAGGTAGGCCAATGCATTTTCAGGGCAATGACTAACAGAACCAACGGCAGTGTTATATAAGGGATGAAGTTTCAACTGAGTGTCAAATAGGGAAGGAAAAATATTTGGAGGGCCAAAGAAGGGATGGGTAAGTTTCTCAGTGTCAAATAAGGAATTCTCTCTTTTCTATTCTAGTATCCCATGACACACCTGTCTCTCTCACAAACGGTCTCGATTTGCATGAAGACTTGGTTTGTTAGTTAGACTTGGTATCTTATGTTTTCCCTATCTTTCTTCAATAAATGCAGTACCACATCAGCAAAAGGCTATAAATGAGAGGGTAATTAATAGACTTAGACTCCATGATGAAGTGTGCATTGTGAATGCCCTCACAGGATAAGAAAAAAGTGTCATCATCATGATACTCAACTGACACATTCCTAAAGTCTACAGTCTTGATAAATGTGTGATGATACTCACCACTAAAGGCAGTCCTAATGGGAAATTTAATGTAGTTTCTATCCTCATTAATTATCATGACAGCTCATCAATTTTGCTGATGTGGCACAAGAATTAATGAAAAGAGAAGGGAAAAACGAAGAAACCGTTTCTACATCAGGAAACGACGTCGACGCTGGTACCGAGAAGGGAAGAAACGAGCTGAATCGCGTTGGGAAGAAACCACTGGTTTCTTGCGCCCTCCGGCCAGATCAGTGTAACATCCCTGATGTTTAAATGTGCTAATGACATTACTTAACTATGTTAATCAAGGTTAATTACCTCTTAAGCATGTTTGACATGATTTGTTACACTTTTGCACAAATGACCTTGGTCAAAGTTATAATTTTCCGGTCAAACCCCTTTTGATTCTAAAGAGCTGATTTGGAATTCTTCCGCGTTCTCCAAATTTTGCTATAGAAGTTCAAAATCGGCCAATATAAAAGTTCTTCGTTATTTCCGGAGACACATTTTTCGTAATTGGCGGACATTCCAATTTTGAGTGCAAAGCCGCTTAAACTCGAGATGAAGTTCCTGTGCACAGTATTTCCTGGCCGAATTTTTCCTGAAGTTCAACGCGATTTTGCCATCAATCCGTTGATCCAAACATATGTCGCCCTTTGTGAAAGTTGTAGATCTATAGCTCCTCTACAACTTTTATTTTTGGATATTTCCAACTTAGTTGACATTTTGTGGAGTTTCGAATTTTTGAAGATCGACTCGCGAAATGAAAACCCACGCCGGCCGACACGTCGCAGCGCATCCCCGCGCTCTGGCGCGAGCGCGCCCGCGCCCGGCTGCTCGGCCACGTGGCGTCCCTGCGCCGTTCCGGCGTACGGTCACCCCGGAGGCATCGCCGTGGACCCGCTCGACGCTGTGGACCCTCCGCCTCGCTCTTTTGCCGTACGCCGTGCCCACGCAAGCGCCGCGCCGTTCCGGGGCCACGCGCCCGCGTCCCGTGCCGCCGCCGCGCATGCAGCAGGCCAGGTGGCTGCTTTCCTGGTCCGCGCGCTAAAGCCCCTGAGGCTTCCCAAGTCAGCCTCCTCGCCTCACTCGCCCGCCTTTCGCGCACGCCGTCGTCTTTTTTTTTTCCCTGCCTCGCGTGCGCCGCCGGTCTCCATTGCCCGCCGCTGCTGCACGGCATTGCTGCGCCGGCCGAGCGAGCCTCCCCGCGCCAGCAAGCGCCGTCTGGCCGCTCCTCCTCCTTCCTCAGGTCCTCCTGCACCTTCTCCCGTCGTCACCGGCCACCCATTGGCGCCGCCAGGCCGCTGCAGCGAGCTCCGGCGGGCGCAAGCCGGAGCGCCGCCGCCAAGGCTCGCCGGAGCCGTCGCCGGCCGGGCCAACCGTTCCATCCGACCCAGGTGCGCCTCCTAGTGCTTCACGGCCACGCACCCTAGCCAATCCGCCACTACTCCGGCCGCCGGCGGCAGCCCCTGCGCCGGCAGGGGTCTTCTTGTGAAGATTGAAGTCTATATAGGGAGTTTTCCGTAAACCAGGGACCTCTGCGTAATTTCGCGAAATTAGTTCAAGGGTCTCTGTGTAAAAGCTGTTTCAGGGTTTGGGCTGAAACTTTGAAAAATCATTAAAAATCGTAGAAAAATCAGAAAAATACAAATCCAATTTTGTTGGATTCCTAGTGAAGAATCCTATCTTTTCTAGAAAGCATGTATAGGGTTTTTCTGTGTAGTTTTTGAATTAAAAATTCAAACTCATTTTGAGGTGTTTTTAGTGTAGTTTAAAATATACACATGCTATGGACTTGAATTTTGGATATGTTGCTCTGTATGACATGTTTAGTTTTGTGACCAAAGTTGACATGATTTTGATGTGTATATTTTCAGTTATGATTTATGTAAGCTCTATGCTAGATTAATATTGATGCTTTTTATAGCCCCTTTAATAAACTTTTCTTTAAGCACCAGTGCACCCTAGGGCTTTGTATTGATGAATAGAGCCTCTGGTAGAATGGATGTGATTTTATGATATGTTTTGACATGTGTTTTGGAATTAATCTTGTGTAGGAGTTTAAATTCAAATTTTGAAAAATAGTTTGAATCTGCACCTATGCTTTGGCCAGAGGCTTACATTTGACATGTATGACTTGTAGGAGAAAGTTGAGATCAAAAAGTTTAGTAAATCTTTTTATATGAATTAATGGTGATTTACTAGGCTGAAATTTGTCTTTTTCGTATAAATTAATTTATAAAGGTTCTTAATCTAAATTTTGGTGTGTGAGCTTAGAATGGGTATATGATCATGTGTGCAGAAGCTTAGATTTATTTGAAGTGTTTTTAATTTTATATGGATTTATGGTTGAAATGCTTGTTTTATGTATTTAAATAAAGAAATGGAAATTAAGGTGTCAAATTGTGAAAACATGTTATGTTTCTGTTTTTAAATTGTTAATCACATTCCCTTGCTGTTTTGTGAAGTTAAATACTTTAGTTTGCTTTAATATGTACACAGTCACCATCAAGGTTAACCTTAGCTAATGCATGTGCATAAACGTGTAGATTTACCAGACGGGACGTACACGTTCACTCAGGAGGAGGGATCCGCTAGTGGTGAGCTGAACCAAGTTAGTGGGCAGCAAGACCTGGACCAAAGTCCAGAAGAGCCCAAGGCTGTGTTTGAGTCAGAGGAAGGCAAGCTCCGGATACATATAACCTTTTTGTTTAAAACTCATACTCTTTTACTTTTCAGCATTTAATGTTACTTTGTGCATTTAAGTTTCAGGAGTTGCTTTGAAACCTAGATGCATGATCCTTAGGACTCCTATGCTCTTTTACTAGTATGTTAGGAACGCTAGTGCCATGCTCTAAGGATACGGTAGAAGTCGAGTAATGACTCATTGCTCGCGAGATATATGATACTTATGTTGGAATCATAAGTTGGTTAAATTGACTCGCTCATGTGGTAAGAGCAATGGATTCGGTCTCGACCGAGTAGCATGGTGCTGGTCTAAGCTATTGAACGTACCAAGTGCTTGTCGGGAATGGGACCGGTAAGCCTAGTACCTAATGAACCAGTGCGGGAATTTTATCGCTACTAATCTTGAGATTCGTCTCCCGGTTTGATTCCGGTAGTGCAAGTGTGAGTATGGGCGTGCCGTGTGAGGGCGTCCCAGTAACCTTGTACTTAGGACTGTGGCATCTTTTCCTAATCTGGGGAGTGACGGGAACCGCCTGGTCGGGGTAGACTCCGCATTTGTTTTTCTTTGGATTCTTGGGGTCTACCTTCCTCTGTGTATCTTGGGTTTACCTTGCAAGGATATAAATCGATCGATCGTCGGTCACTCGCCGTTATCTGAGTCGGCTTGACCACTGGCTACCCCATGTTTATTTATGGAACATTTCGGATTAATATTGATGGATGATTAATCTTGTTTGTACAACCATGCTTGCTTAGCTAGGTGCTTACCTAGAATGGTTAACATACTAGAACTTGAGCTAAAATTTGAAAGTAAGGATCAACTCTTAGTTGCTTTTGGCAAAACAAACCCACCAGCCAAAAAGCCTTGCATGTCTAGCTGTGTCTTTTCTTTTGTCGGGTAAGTCTTGCTGAGTATTAGTATACTCAGCCTTGCTTTTGTTGTTGTTTTCAGGTAATCCCATCTGGCCTGGTTCCATCCCAGATTGTTGGGAACTTGAATGGGAGAACGATGATGAGGAGTGATATGCATGGATGGCCTCCTGTGTGTATCATGCGTTTAGTTTAGTTTACTTTCCGCTGTTTAAACTCTGAACCATGTTTACTTTTATGTACTCAAAACCTGGTTTGTAATTTTAAGTACTTATGGACCTTTTATGTAATGTAATGTTGTACTCTGGTCCCGCCTTCGTGTGGGCTTAGCGCATAATCCGATCCTGTGTAAGTGATTTACCGGGCATGACCCGGCAGAGGCGACAGAATAGTTCTTTATTATCGCTTAATGGCCACGTGGACAGACTTAGGCGATAATACGGAATTATTTTGGGCGGTTCTGTCACAGCTGGTACCAGAGCGAGTTATGCACCAGAGTAATTAAAATAACTTAACAAACTTGTTTTTTTGGAATAAAATTTGCCAAGATTAATAATCTTGCTAAGTGAGTAGGACGTTAAGGTCTTATCTAGTCCGAGAGGCCCTAGAGGGAATTTTTGGGTTCTTTCAGGTGCCTAGTACTCTATGGTGTATTTAATCTGACTTCCAGCACATTTTATTCCTGTCAAAACTTACATTCATGCACAACCATACTAGTTCATCACGTTTTGCCATACGTGATGGTACCACAGGAAAGTCCTGTGAGGGACTAGTGGGACCTATTCCAATGGGTGCCACCTCGCGTCTGCGTCTCGTCACGTTTTGCCATACGTGATGGTGCCACGGGAAAGTCCGTGAGGGATGAGTGAGGCCTATTCCAATGGGTACTCACGTCGCGTCTGTGTCTAGCCATGTTTTGCCATACATGTGCGAACCCGCAATAGGCGGAAAGGACAACTCCATTCAAACGGAGGTGTCCGAGGTTGGACGCTGTCCATGCAGCGGCTTTACGCATGGATACCGTTTCTATAGTGAACGGTAATGAATGTGGACGCTTTTGTGAGTGCTGGCACAAAAGGTCTTGAATATCTGTGATTTTCTGCAGGTACACTAACCACGGTTGTTAGGTACGGTAATGTAAGAAACGAATAGCTTTCGACTAGCTATTATAAGGAGAGACGTATTTATGCCTTGCCACCGGCACTAACTCCGTTTTTGAGCTTAAAAGCTTTGTGAGGAAGTTTAGGACGCTTTTTGCATCATGTAAAAGCTATCAAACCAAAACTGAACTTAAATCATGTGTTGTTTGGTCTCTATTTAATTTGTGTTCTTAAGGACCAATCATGCTAGTTTGATGCTGTGATAAAGTGTTAAGCAAAGATTGTAACTAGTTGCTGTCCAAATTTTTCTAAGGATTATCTAGAAAATTTCTGGCTAGGTGCTCTTTAGGAAAATTGTTCATCACCTAGTTAAGATTTCTCTCTGAATTTCTCATGATTTTAGGATGCTTAAAACTGAAGTTAGGATTAATTTTGCTAGGCAAGGTCATGCTGAAATGCTGTTGAAATTCTGAGTTAGTCTGAAACTCGAATTTTTACACATAGTTCCTAAATGAATTTGACCAGAAAATCTATAGCAAAAATGTTTATTATCTAGCTTAGATCATACTGTAAAAATCTCATGGTAATTGGGTACTCAATTTTTGAGTTATGGTCTTTTTAGTGAAGCTCTGTCCTGCTGAAATTTCTGGGCAACAGCACTCTGAAAATGGATCTTTTGCACCCTTTTACAATCTGATTTAATTCAACCATTGAATACCAAAAATGTGAGTTAGAATGTTTCTGAACTACTCACAAAAATTTGGAATTTTTGGGGTACTGGTTTTTCAGTTATGAATTTTTGTTCTAAACTGCCAGTTTTTGCCATATGCATGTTAAACTCATCTTTGTGGGTCTAACGTGCGTTTGTAAATTATTTTTACAGATGGCTGCCCCTGGTTTCGTTGCGGTGGGCGTTGATGGCACGTTCTCCACCACTGGCTTACAGTGGGAGGGCTTCACACGCATTGCGTGGAGAGCCTTGTGTGCTGTCGGCTACACCACCCCTCCTTTCTACGAGGGGGTGGAATACGAGGAGATGGGCGTGCCTAGCTGCCGAGTACGAGTGACCGTGCTCCCCCACCCGGGCCACCCCGAGTGGGCGGACTTGAGCATGGAGCTCCTGTGCTACCGCGCCTTCGAGGCAGTGGAGTCGGCAGCCTTGATGGTGCTCCACACCCTCTCTACCCACCGACCGCAGGAGATGCTTCAGACACCGTTGGGGTTGGTTCCGGCTTTGGACCCCAACGATCCTTTGTGGCTAGGTCGGATGGCCAATATAGCCACACTTCTCGAGATTGTGCCACCATATGACACCGTGCAGACTTTGAGCACGTGTTTGAGGGCTTTGTACGCTCTCCAAGACGTTCGCCGAGTTATCGCGGATGACTTGGCCAGCCGCCTCACTAGAGCAACATGGTACGTCCACTGGGTTGTCAGTCTCTTCACAGTGCAGCACGGTGGATACACTCAGGCCATGCAGAATATTGCTGACCTCCAGGGTCAGCTACAGCAGCTCTAAGGTCAGGCACACCAGTTTCTGATTGAGCGTGGCGACCACTTGCAGCAGATTCTGGACTTACAGGCTGGGCAGCAAGAGCTACAGGCTCAGCTGGCTGACAGGGATGCCGAGAGGCTTGTGCACCTTCAGCACATCTAGGATTTGCAGGAGCTGGTTGAGGACCTCGAGCTCGATATAGAGGCTTTGGAGGGTGTTGTGGGCATGCTTCAGCAGGCACACCACCCACCGGGCATTGGGCCCGACGAGCAGATGGAGATCCAGCTGGACCCAGAGGAGGTTCAGGACGTTCCCGGACTCGACTAGAGGAGCGTGGTGCTCTATTTCTACATGTCGCGGGGAACTCTCCGTAGTTTGTACATAGGACTTAGATCCTAGATGATGTAGTAGGAAAACTTGACATGTACTCTTGGTTAGCCCTTTTGGTTGATTTTTGTGCTAGGCTAGCTTAGAGTACTCTTTTGTGTAGCTAGATGCTACATAGTAACCCACATGTAATGGTGATCCACCACATTTTGTAATTTGTAAATATGGTGGAAAAACACCCCTCGTTAGCAATCTGCCTAAGAAATGAAAAGAAGAAAGTTATGGTCATTTCTGGATTTTGCAATGACTACCAAAGTTGTTCGAAATTTTATAATGGTCATGCTCACCAAAATTCAGCATATTTGCATGTGTAGTTTAAGAAATATCAAATTTTTAGTAAGCTACTAGCTGCAGTCCAAACTGCTAGACAGAACTTTGGAAATTGAATTTTTCGACCCCTGTAAAAGATGAATCTGATCTGGAGTTGAATACCAAAGTTGAATCTTATAAAATTCTATACATGCTGACCAAATTTTAGAAATTTTTGACTTCTGTACAAAGAGTTATGAATTATTTACTCAGGACTGTGATGCTGTCTGAAATCTGAAATTTTCATAAGTTTGAATTTTCGTATGCATATTCTTCTTGTTACTCTTTTAAGCAAGTTTTGAATATGTATCTAATGAAAGTTCAAAATTTTCAGATGGCTGATAATACTCACAATGTTCCTGAGGGCTCTCATGGTCCGAGTGGTGGTGGTCTTCCTCCACCTCCACCGATGAACCCTACAGAAGCGTTCATGGCTGCCCAAACGGAAGTGCTGAGGCAAATCCTCGACACACAGAATTGGATTGCACAGAGGCTTCAGCAGCCTTTCAATCATCAAGGGCCAAATCAAGATGGGCCTAATACAGTCATGTCATATGACAAATTCAGGGCAATGAGGCCACCCTTGTTCACCAAGGCAGAGGAGCCCCTAGAGGCCGATGCCTTCGTCAGGGCCCTAGAGGCCATGTTTTCCATCTTTACACTGCCCTGCTCAGAAGAAAATAAGGCAGGCTTCGCCGCTCAGCAACTGAGGGGTGAAGCATTAATCTAGTGGGAGCATTTCAAATCCATGCAGCCACAGGGTCACCAGATTACTTGGGCAGAATTCAAGAAAGCTTTCAAAGAGCATTATATTCCTAAGGGGCTTGTTGATAGAAAAATGAGGGAATTGATGCACCTCAAGCAAGGCTCTGACTCAGTTTATCAGTATGCCCAGAAGTTTAATAGTCTCTGTCAGTATGGGGACTATCATGTTGACACTGATAAGAAAAAGATGGAGCGATTCCGTGAAGGACTTGATGGAGAGCTCTATGAAAGGTTGAACTTAATCAAAATTGATAGCTATCCTGAGCTGGTGAATTTGGCTATCTCTCAGGAGGACGCCATGAAAAGAGCTCAACAGGATAGAAAGAGGAAGTTCAATCAAACTTCAGGCAGTGGCCAAGGCAAGAAATTCAAGTTTGTGAAGAAGAGTGTGCAGGGTGCCACCCAGCCATCTTCATCTGGACGCTGGGTGATGAAACAATCTCAGTCTAAGCCGTCTGGTAACTTTGGCTATCGCAGCACCCAGCAGACTGCTCCTAGGCCTTGTGCACCCCCACCTGCCCGCAACAATGAGGATCGTCGTTGCTACAACTGCGGACAGTTGGGGCACTATGCTAACAAGTGTACACGCCCTAGGCAGCAGAATCAGCAAAATCAAGGGCAAGGTTCCAAGTCTGGAAATCAGGGAAAGAAACAAACTGTGCAAGTGAAGCAAGGCCGTTTAAACTTCACCACAATGGTTGATCTGCCTGAGGGAGCACCAGTCTTGACGGGTACATTTTCTATCCGTGGTCGTCCAGTTACTATATTATTTGATTCTGGTGCTACCCATAGTTTTGTTAATGTGAAAACCATGAATAATTGGGATTTGACGTGGTGTCATACTAATCAGGCCTATATGATTGCCACACCGGGTGGAAAGGTTGCTTCAAATCAAATAGCCTTAAGGGTACCGCTTGAAATAGGTAGCAAGACTTTTCCAACAAATCTTGTCACATTAAGTCTGGATGGGGTAGATGTTATCCTAGGCATGAATTGGATGACTCAGCACAAAGTTGTCCTGGATAATTCAGAGAGAATGTTAGAAATCAACTCACCTTTTGTCGGGAATTCAATTCTTTACCTTCCTCCCAAAGGCCATAAAGGCTCATGTGTTTATGCAGCCATAACTACTCAACTTGAGGACATTCCAGTGGTATGCGAGTACATGGATGTCTTTCCTGATGATTTGCCTGGCTTGCCACCAGACAGAGAGGTTGAGTTTGTCATTGAGCTACAGCCTGGCACCGCTCCTATTTCTAAGCGATCTTATAGAATGCCACCCAAAGAACTTGCTGAATTAAAGAAACAACTTCAAGAGTTGCTTGATAAGGGCTATATCCGCCCCAGCTCTTCTCCTTGGGGTTGTCCCGCCCTCTTTGTGAAAAAGAAAGATGGTAGCCTGAGGTTGTGTGTGGACTACCGACCTCTCAATACGGTGACTATCAAAAATAAATATCCATTGCCCCGCATTGATGTGCTATTTGATCAATTGGCTGGAGCTAAGGTCTTTTCTAAGATCGATCTTCGGTCTGGGTATCATCAAATAAAAATCCGACCTTGTGATATTCCCAAGACGGCTTTCTCTACTCGTTATGGACTTTATGAATTCTTGGTTATGTCTTTCGGTCTCACAAATGCCCCAGCCTACTTCATGTATCTTATGAATTCCGTATTTATGACGGAGTTGGATAAATTTGTGGTGGTATTCATTGATGACATACTTATTTATTCCAAGAATAAGGAAGAGCATGCGGAGCATCTTCGCATTGTCTTACAACGCTTAAGAGAGCACAAACTTTATGCTAAGCTCTCCAAGTGTGAATTTTGGCTAGATAGTGTTAAATTTCTGGGGCACACTATTTCTAGCGAGGGTATATCTGTCGATCCAAGCAAAGTGCAAGAAGTAATGGATTGGCAACCCCCTAAATCCGCTCATCAAATCCGCAGCTTCCTAGGCTTGGCTGGATATTATCGCCGCCTTATTCCGGATTTCTCTAGGATTGCTAAGCCTATGACTGAGCTGCTAAAGAAAGGTGTGAAATTTGTGTGGAGTGAGGCTTGTGATAAGGCTTTCCGAAAATTAAGAGAACTTTTAACTTCAGCCCCAGTGCTGGCTCAGCCGGACAATTCAAAGCCATACGAAGTTTATTGCGATGCTTCAGGCACGGGTCTTGGCTGTGTTCTTATGCAAGAAAATCGAGTTATTGCCTATGCCTCACGGGCGCTTCGCCCTCATGAAAAGAATTACCCTACACATGACTTAGAGCTAGCAGCGGTTGTTCATGCTTTGAAAATGTGGAGGCATTACCTTATGGGAAGCCGCTGTAATATCTTCACTGACCACAAAAGCCTCAAATATATTTTCACTCAGTCTGATTTAAATACGAGGCAAAGAAGATGGTTAGAGTTAATAAAAGATTATGATCTTGAGGTCCATTATCATCCTGGAAAGGCGAATGTAGTTGCAGATGCTCTTAGCCGCAAGGCTCACTGCAATTGCCTATCAATGGAACCTTATAATGACACTCTATGTGAGGATTTGAGAAGGCTAAACTTGGAAATTGTTGAACAAGGAAGCCTAAATGCTATTTCTGTGGAGTCTGACTTATTTGATAGAATTGTTAAGGCTCAACTTCAAGATGAGGGTATTCTTTTGATCAAACAAAAGTTGTTAGAAAAAGATCCTAAGTATGATTGCTTCCGGAAGGATGAGAAAGACATAGTCTGGTTCGGACAACGCCTTGTTGTTCCAGATAATTGGGAGTTGAAAAAGGAAGTCTTGGATGAGGGTCATCTCTCTAAATTCTCTATCCATCCAGGGAGTAGTAAAATGTACCAAGATTTAAAGGAGAATTTTTGGTGGTCCAATATGAAGGTGGACATAGCCAAATATGTGTCGGAATGCGATACTTGTCAAAGAATTAAAGCAAGTCATTTGAAACCTTCCGGTACTCTTCAACCCCTACCTATACCTTCATGGAAGTGGGATGACATAAGTATGGATTTTGTGTCCGGATTTCCACTCACATCTAGACATCATGATTCCGTCTGGGTTATCGTGGATAGGTTGACAAAGACTGCTCACTTTATTCCAGTCCACACTAAATATGATGCCAAAGATTATGCAAGTCTTTATATTGAGCACATTGTTCGCTTGCATGGTGTCCCTAAGACCATCATCTCTGATAGGGGATCTCTCTTTGTGTCACGTTTCTGGGAACAATTACATAAGTCACTTGGCACCAGGATCATACGAGGTTCAGCTTATCGTCCTCAGACAGATGGCCAAACCGAAAGAGTGAACCAAATTCTAGAGGACATGTTGCGAGCCTGTGTTATACACTTTGATAAAAGTTGGGACAAGTGTCTATCCTTGGCAGAATTTTCTTACAATAATAGTTATCAAGCCAGCTTGAAAATGGCACCTTTTGAGGCTCTTTATGGACGGAGATGTCGTACTCCCTTGAACTGGTCACAGACCGGGGAGAGGAAATTCTTTGGTCCAGCCCTAGTTAAGGATGCCGAAGAAAAAGTGAGGGTAATCAAGGAAAATTTGAGAATTGCTCAAGAAAGACAAAAGAGTCATTATGACAAGGGAAAGACACCTAGGGAATACAAAGTTGGTGACTTTGTGTATTTAAAAGTTTCGCCAACCAAGGGTGTCCAGAGGTTCAGTGTGAAAGGAAAGCTAGCTCCTCGCTACATTGGTCCATATGAGATCATTCAAGTCTGTGGGCCAGTGGCGTATCGTATTCGACTCCCTGATCGGTTCTCTGCTGTACACAATGTGTTTCATGTCTCCCAATTGAGAAGATGTGCTAATAAACCGGACAGGGAAATCATTGAAGAAGCTAATGCTTGGATTGAACCGGATCTATCTGTCGTTGAACATCCTCTAAGGATTCTTGATATTAAAGAAAGAAAGACTCGAAGACAATCCGTGAAGATGTATAAAATCCAGTGGAGTCATCACCATGTCGATGAAGCCACTTGGGAAACTGAACATTATCTCAATGAGAATTATCCGGGTTTTCTTGAATCGAGACACCGTAAGTTCTTTTCCCTGCTTGCATCTTTTAATTCCTAATCTCGGGGCGAGATTTCTTTTAAGGGGGGTAGGCTGTAACATCCCTGATGTTTAAATGTGCTAATGACATTACTTAACTATGTTAATCAAGGTTAATTACCTCTTAAGCATGTTTGACATGATTTGTTACACTTTTGCACAAATGACCTTGGTCAAAGTTACAATTTTCCGGTCAAACCCCTTTTGATTCTAAAGAGCTGATTTGGAATTCTTCCGCGTTCTCCAAATTTTGCTATAGAAGTTCAAAATCGGCCAATATAAAAGTTCTTCGTTATTTCCGGGGACACATTTTTCGTAATTGGCGGACATTCCAATTTTGAGTGCAAAGCCGCTTAAACTCGAGATGAAGTTCCTGTGCACAGTATTTCCTGGCCGAATTTTTCCTGAAGTTCAACGCGATTTTGCCATCAATCCGTTGATCCAAACATATGTCGCCCTTTGTGAAAGTTGTAGGTCTATAGCTCCTCTACAACTTTTATTTTTGGATATTTCCAACTTAGTTGACATTTTGTGGAGTTTCGAATTTTTGAAGATCGACTCACGAAATGAAAACCCACGCCGGCCGACACGTCGCAGCGCATCCCCGCGCTCTGGCGCGAGCGCGCCCGCGCCCGGCCGCTCGGCCACGTGGCGTCCCTGCGCCGTTTCGGCGTACGGTCACCCCGGAGACATCGCCGTGGACCCGCTCGACGCTGTGGACCCTCCGCCTCGCTCTTTTGCCGTACGCCGTGCCCACGCAAGCGCCGCACCGTTCCGGGGCCACGCGCCCGCGTCCCGTGCCGCCGCCGCGCATGCAGCAGGCCAGGTGGCTGCTTTCCTGGTCCGCGCGCTAAAGCCCCTGAGGCTTCCCAAGTCAGCCTCCTCGCCTCACTCGCCCGCCTTTCGCGCACGCCGTCGTCTTTTTTTTTCCCTGCCTCGCGTGCGCCGCCGGTCTCCATTGCCCGCCGCTGCTGCACGGCATTGCCGCGCCGGCCGAGCGAGCCTCCCCGCGCCAGCAAGCGCCGTCTGGCCGCTCCTCCTCCTTCCTCAGGTCCTCCTGCACCTTCTCCCGTCGTCACCGGCCACCCATTGGCGCCGCCAGGCCGCTGCAGCGAACTCCGGCGGGCGCAAGCCGGAGCGCCGCCGCCAAGGCTCGCCGGAGCCGTCGCCGGCCGGGCCAACCGTTCCATCCGACCCAGGTGCGCCTCCTAGTGCTTCACGGCCACGCACCCAAGCCAATCCGCCACTACTCCGGCCGCCGGCGGCAGCCCCTGCGCCGGCAGGGGTCTTCTTGTGAAGATTGAAGTCTATATAGGGAGTTTTCCGTAAACCAGGGACCTCTGCGTAATTTCGCGAAATTAGTTCAAGGGTCTCTGTGTAAAAGCTGTTTCAGGGTTTGGGCTGAAACTTTGAAAAATCATTAAAAATCGTAGAAAAATCAGAAAAATACAAATCCAATTTTGTTGGATTCCTAGTGAAGAATCCTATCTTTTCTAGAAAGCATGTATAGGGTTTTTCTGTGCAGTTTTTGAATTAAAAATTCAAACTCAGTTTGAGGTGTTTTTAGTGTAGTTTAAAATATACACATGCTATGGACTTGAATTTTGGATATGTTGCTCTGTATGACATGTTTAGTTTTGTGACCAAAGTTGACATGATTTTGATGTGTATATTTTCAGTTATGATTTATGTAAGCTCTATGCTAGATTAATCTTGATGCTTTTTATAGCCCCTTTAATAAACTTTTCTTTAAGCACCAGTGCACCCTAGGGCTTTGTATTGATGAATAGAGCCTCTGGTAGAATGGATGTGATTTTATGATATGTTTTGACATGTGTTTTGGAATTAATCTTGTGTAGGAGTTTAAATTCAAATTTTGAAAAATAGTTTGAATCTGCACCTATGCTTTGGCCAGAGGCTTACATTTGACATGTATGACTTGTAGGAGAAAGTTGAGATCAAAAAGTTTAGTAAATCTTTTTATATGAATTAATGGTGATTTACTAGGCTGAAATTTGTCTTTTTCGTATAAATTAATTTATAAAGGTTCTTAATCTAAATTTTGGTGTGTGAGCTTAGAATGGGTATATGATCATGTGTGCAGAAGCTTAGATTTATTTGAAGTGTTTTTAATTTTATATGGATTTATGGTTGAAATGCTTGTTTTATGTATTTAAATAAAGAAATGGAAATTAAGGTGTCAAATTGTGAAAACATGTTATGTTTCTGTTTTTAAATTGTTAATCACATTCCCTTGCTGTTTTGTGAAGTTAAATACTTTAGTTTGCTTTAATATGTACACAGTCACCATCAAGGTTAACCTTAGCTAATGCATGTGCATAAACGTGTAGATTTACCAGACGGGACGTACACGTTCACTCAGGAGGAGGGATCCGCTAGTGGTGAGCTGAACCAAGTTAGTGGGCAGCAAGACCTGGACCAAAGTCCAGAAGAGCCCAAGGCTGTGTTTGAGTCAGAGGAAGGCAAGCTCCGGATACATATAACCTTTTTGTTTAAAACTCATACTCTTTTACTTTTCAGCATTTAATGTTACTTTGTGCATTTAAGTTTCAGGAGTTGCTTTGAAACCTAGATGCATGATCCTTAGGACTCCTATGCTCTTTTACTAGTATGTTAGGAACGCTAGTGCCATGCTCTAAGGATACGGTAGAAGTCGAGTAATGACTCATTGCTCGCGAGATATATGATACTTATGTTGGAATCATAAGTTGGTTAAATTGACTCGCTCATGTGGTAAGAGCAATGGGTTCGGTCTCGACCGAGTAGCATGGTGCTGGTCTAAGCTATTGAACGTACCAAGTGCTTGTCGGGAATGGGACCGGTAAGCCTAGTACCTAATGAACCAGTGTGGGAATTTTATCGCTACTAATCTTGAGATTCGTCTCCCGGTTTGATTCCGGTAGTGCAAGTGTGAGTATGGGCGTGCCGTGTGAGGGCGTCCCAGTAACCTTGTACTTAGGACTGTGGCATCTTTTCCTAATCTGGGGAGTGACGGGAACCGCCTGGTCGGGGTAGACTCCGCATTTGTTTTTCTTTGGATTCTTGGGGTCTACCTTCCTCTGTGTATCTTGGGTTTACCTTGCAAGGATATAAATCGATCGATCGTCGGTCACTCGCCGTTATCTGAGTCGGCTTGACCACTGGCTACCCCATGTTTATTTATGGAACATTTCGGATTAATATTGATGGATGATTAATCTTGTTTGTACAACCATGCTTGCTTAGCTAGGTGCTTACCTAGAATGGTTAACATACTAGAACTTGAGCTAAAATTTGAAAGTAAGGATCAACTCTTAGTTGCTTTTGGCAAAACAAACCCACCAGCCAAAAAGCCTTGCATGTCTAGCTGTGTCTTTTCTTTTGTCGGGTAAGTCTTGCTGAGTATTAGTATACTCAGCCTTGCTTTTGTTGTTGTTTTCAGGTAATCCCATCTGGCCTGGTTCCATCCCAGATGGTTGGGAACTTGAATGGGAGAACGATGATGAGGAGTGATATGCATGGATGGCCTCCTGTGTGTATCATGCGTTTAGTTTAGTTTACTTTCCGCTGTTTAAACTCTGAACCATGTTTACTTTTATGTACTCAAAACCTGGTTTGTAATTTTAAGTACTTATGAACCTTTTATGTAATGTAATATTGTACTCTGGTCCCGCCTTCGTGTGGGCTTAGCGCATAATCCGATCCTGTGTAAGTGATTTACCAGGCATGACCCGGCAGAGGCGACAGAATAGTTCTTTATTATCGCTTAATGGCCACGTGGACAGACTTAGGCGATAATACGGAATTATTTTGGGCGGTTCTGTCACAATCAGTTGCTCCGCGGCCATGGCAGCTCCTTCCCACGCGCGTCTATCTCTCCCTACGAGCGCTCGACCTCTCTGTCTTTCTTTCTTCTTCCTACCGAACCGAGCCGAGCACACGAGCTCCGCTGGCCAAATCCCAATGTTGCACTCCATCGATTCCAAATCAACCAAGCACAAACCTCAAATAGCCCCTGCTCTACAACCTCGACCTTTCCTTCTCAGGCTCCGGCAACCGCTCGGCTTGAAATTGAAGGATTCACGTCCACCAAGCCAAGCCGACACTAGGGATCCGGCGGCAAATCCATCCAACCCCCGGCCACCTCCCCTCAATCTAACCCCTAGAATGTCTCCTCCTCTCCGTCCTGGTAGCCTCGGCTTAGCCCCTAGAGGGCAGGAGCACCCTAGCCCAAAGCTGCAGCCAGCCCTTTTCTTTTTTTCATGGCGTATTGGCTAGAGGAGGAAGACGAGATGACGTTGTCAGGCCGGCCCGTCCGTTCGGCCCCCCTCAAGGCCACGCATGTAGGTCTAACAAGCAGGGCCCATTTGTCAGTGAGAGGATGAGAGATACATAGAAAAATAGTGTGGATTGAAATTACGTTGCTCTAGAGGTCACATGACTGATTGCCACAGTTGATCTACTCTCTTTTTGTGTTGCATTTAATTCATCATTTGCATTAACTCTACTATAGAAACTATGGATTGGGAGAGAGAGTTTCTACTAAATATTAATTACTCTTTTTGTCTCTTGGAATCTACGTATAGAAACTCCCATTGGAACTGCCCTAAGATTGGACTAATTAACAAAAAATAAAGTTAGCATCTTGCCGATGTGTTTAGTCTTGGTCAGCCTGATTGACGGCTGGCAATACTCAAAGCACGTCCTCCCAACTCCCAAGCATCATATCGTGTGGCGCCCAATCTCATTTCGGAAGGAGGCGAAAAGATTTTGTTTACGAATTTAAGAGAGGAGACGAATGGTCTCACCTGGCCTCTCCATAAATTGCAACGAATGGACAAGACCCTGAGCACCCCAGTAGACAAGCTAGTGGCGCCGAGAAAGGATCCCAACGATCGACAGCAGCGCACTCCCTTTCATCCCGAACAAAGGTCAGTGCATCAAACAACCAAGAGGTGCCATCTTGTTCTCCCATCTCATGACTTCCGCACAGTTCATATCATAGGTCACTGGCCATTTGCTTTCAGGTTTTAGCAAGGAAGAAGATCGAATGGAGGCTGGGACGGACATCCTACCAGATCCAGCGCTGCCGTCAGCTACCGCCTACCAGGGACTGGTCGGAGCTGCCCCGCGACGCTCTGCTATTCATCTTCACCAAGCTCGACCTATTTGACATCCTGATGGGCGCGGGCCTCGTGTGCCACTCGTGGCTCCACACGGCAAAGGTGCCGTCTCTGTGGCGTTCCTGGACATGGCAAGCCCCAAGGTCGTGGAACAGATGTTCAGATGCGGAGAGAGTAGTGTCCTCGGCGCAATGGCGAGGCTGGCCGTCGACCGCTCCGGTGGACAGCTACAGGAGTTCTCTGGAAGGCGGTTCGTATCCGCCGAGCTCCTCAACTACATTGGGGACAGGTACCTGATTTTTGTTTCAGTACGCTACGTACTGCATTATTTGTTTGTGCATATGCTTGTGTCTCATAAATCCTGAACTGATGGTCATGAACTCAATCCCTATACGCTAGCTTGGAATGCCTATGCATTGTGTAGACCAGGGTTTTAATTTTCAATTTCGGTAAAAACCTGAAATTTACTATTACACCTATGGATGAATTTTTTATTGTGAATATACTACTCTAGGCTTCTTTTTTTTATTGTTTGTATTGCATATTCTCTAAGTTAATAGATGTATAGCCACAATCCATCCTAATAATTTGTTTAGATCCAAAAACTTTAGAAAAACATATATTTCAGTGGAGACTCAAAAAAAATTGACAAACTTTTGGTGAAATTTTATGAACTTAGGTAATTTCCGTGGCGAATCAAAAATTTCTGAAACTAAAATTTAAAACCTTGGTGTAGACACATATACAATGGTTCCTAGATTTTTTTTAGAACTCAACAATGGTTACTAGTTGTATATTGTTCGTCATGCCTCTTCATCTCACGTTCTTTACAGGGCGCCATCTCTGAAGACTCTTCATCTCACATATGGCTACGTGGACCACGAAGGATTTGCTGAGGCAGTAAACAAGTTACCTCTGCTCGAGGAGATCGAGCTTACAATTTGTAGTCGTCTTGGCAAACAAGCGGTGTTTGAGATTGTTGGCGACGCATGTCCAAACCTAAAGAGCTTCAAGCAGATGAATAATGGGTACACCAGCTTGGTTCTCCAGGAGTTGGATCCTGAGGATGATACTGATCTGCAGGACGACTACAGCAACAGGGGTGGCAGCGAAGCACGGGGGATTGCAGCTTTGGCTGGGCTGCACACTCTGCAACTCTTCGACTGTGACATATCCAACAGGGGATTAACTGCTATACTGGAGAGGTGCCCCAACCTGGAATCACTCGACATACGCCGCTGCTTCAACCTCAAAATGGACACCGACATGACAGCAAGACTGGGCAGTCTAAAGACACTTAGGCTTCCGTCCGACCCAACAGATGCCTACGAGGAAAAACTCATAGATGGGCATTTTCTTGGCTGCCATGACCATTTCGCGTCATACTTCGATGATCACAAAGATTACTATGATTTGGATTATTGAGGACTACTTCTAGATCGAGCTTCATGAGTGTAGCTGGTCAGACGATGTTGTTCATGCATGCATTTCTCTTAATAGTATCTGCTGATCCATGAGGCCTTGATCTTACGCTGGAACTGTAAGAATGCTGCGGTTTTCTTGAGTGTCTAGTTTATTGTCTCTGGAAAACATTCGCTATGGAACATGCTTTGCTGCCGCTTGCCTTGTCAGGCTGTGCAAAAAATAAAAAAAGTTTGGTCCTTGGTGCCTGTGTGGGCAAGCTTTACTTTGCAGTAGCGACAGAGCCGAATCTGCTATCCGTGGTGGGCAAGGTAAGGCGAGGCAAGCCTCGCGTGTGAACCAAGTGTGCCCGATGTTTGTGCTTGGTTTGAAAATACCGAGAACATTTCGTTACAGAGGAACTGATCATCGTCAGCTCATCGCTACATGAACGTTCCAAACTTTATTCAGTCTAGAATCCTAACTAGAATAATGGTTATTAATTGCTGGTTGTATTTTGTTCGTCATATGCTTCCCGATATTATCATCTCCCACTCTTTTTTGGAATGAGAGATGACTACATATATGTTCCTATATTTACAGGGCACCATGTCTGAAGGCCTTCGTCTCATAACTTGTTACATGGGTGGCAGTAGAGGATTTGCGGAATCAATGAAAAAGTTCCCACTGCTGGAGGAACTTGAGCTTGCACAATGTACTTATTTAGGCAATGGAGAGGTGTTTGAGATTGTTGGCAAAGCATGCCAACACTTCAAGAGCTTCAAACTGATCAATCACTATGCCAGCAACTCTATTTTTGAAGGCAACAATGAAGCATTTGAGATTGCAACTATGACTGGCTTGCACACTCTGCAGCTCCACTGTAACCTCTCCAATCTCGGACTGACTGCCATCCTGGACGGGTGCCCCCACCTGGACTCGCTGGACATAAGCCAATGCTTCGACCTCTAAATAGATGCAGCCATGAAAGCAAGACTGGCCAGTCTGAAGGCGCTTAGGCTTCTATTCGACCCAGTGGATGACTGTGAAGAACTTGTTGAAAATCCTGGCTGGGATTATTATTATTCTTATTATGCCTATGACCACTACGGTGATTATGCAGAATTCTGTGATTTTGAGTAGTAGTTAGAGGACTCTTTCTTCAATACTTGAGGTTTTTATGAGCCGTCCATCGGTCCAGATTGGGTGGTTGTAAAATAGGAGGAACCTATTACAAGGAACCAATCTTGTGGACCGGAACCAAGTAATTGTGGGCCAGGAACTAAATAATTGTGAGTAGGAACTAATCCTTGTTATGAATTGTGGACCGGAACCAAGTAATTGTGGACCGGAACCACCGGTTCCTCCTTGTTCTGCTTGGTTCCGGTCAAGCACCGTAACATTCAGTTAGAGCTTGGTGAATCATCCATGTTCTTTAATGTATTTGCTGAACCGTGAGACCATGATAATCTTATAATGGAGCTGGAAGAATGCTTATGGTGTTTTCAGAGTATCTCTAATTACCATGAAAGAAAAATAATCTGTTTGTAATTACTAAGCTTTTTTGGAGCAGATGTTCCTGATATGAAACATGATGTTTGTGTGTTATTTGAAAGTACCATTTTCTAAGCATTTCAGCAGGCTTCAACCTTGAGATATGAAGTTTTCTAAAATAACAACATTGTGACAGAAAGAAATTACAAAAAGGGAAATGTGGATTGAAAACTGGGAAATATGTTTCACCTGATCGCCCCTGCAAATGCTGTACTAACTGACAGTCTAACAATAAATAAGAATTTTTGAAACTCATACTCCCTCGGTCCCTCCATACCCATAAATCAAGTCGTTTTGGAAAAGATTTCAGTCAAACATTGGGAATATAAATCATGAATAACTTTTAAGTTGTTGAGTTTCAAAATCTGAAAACTACATGAATATATTTTTTTTGCAAAATACTTTCATAAAAGTATACATATGTTAGTTTTTAATAAATATTTTTTATAAAAATAAGAAATCAAAGTTCTATTTTGGAGACCGAGTCGTTGTCACTTGTTTTATGGGTATGGAGGGAGTATTATGTTCTTAATCCAGTAAAAAATACAAGAATGTTAAATTTATAATAAAAATTGTCTACTCCTACCTTTAACTTTGAATATACTAAATTTATACAGACTAACAACCCAATATTGACACTACCATATTCATTATAAAAAACGAATTTTATAACGTACTACATTCAATTAACAATATAGGAGTACGTTTTAGAGCTGAGAAGAAGAATAACAATGTTGATAAATGTATCATAATACCCTTAATTGATCAGGAGGTCAAATTTACTTCAAAATTTTAAACAAATACTTTGATAATTTATAGGACACTAAACAGTCAGTATTTTAAATCAGAGAGTGAAAGAGAATGGGTGGTGGGAGATAAGAGAGTGGAGAGAATGGCTCATTTTTTTACAGAGTACTATAATTCGTTTGTCAATGCGAGAAGAAAAAATTGGTAAAAGAAACTTACTACCATTACACAAAAAAGCCATACACAATTCATCAAATTGGAGATGTGCATGTTTCTTAAACAATGAATAGTGACATGAATAATTCTTAGTTAAAATAAAGTTGGCGTTGAAAACTTTTAGAAGAATATATTATGCCATCCCATTGCTAGTAAAATTTCTCGTTAAATGTTTGATAGGTATAAGAAACATTCAGTCTACACAACTGTTGCATTTTAACTTGTACTACTATACCAATGAAGATGTGGCAATGGTCCTAACAAGTTTGAAAACAATTTTTTAACTTGTAATGAGGATAGTATGGAGAACAGGACCTGGTATATATACACCTCAATCAATTCGTGACAAAGATTGGTAAAAAGAACTCTTATTTGTTCACAAATTTATCGGAGAAGATTATTATTTCGAACAATAGCAATTTAATTTCTCTTCTCATTTTCCCCAAAAAATCATGCAGTTATTTTTTTTGAAATGGAAACTTCCATTAGCTCAAACTGCTAGGATATCCCTAGCAACCAGGCACTGGTAGACCCGGAGGCTTTTGTATGCCCCTTTACTCCCGGTTCAGCTTTGGAGCCGGGACTAAAGACCTTTCGTCGACGTGGACCGAAATAGCTGCGGGAGCCCCTCCCCCTTAGTCCCGGTTGGTAATACTAACCGAGACTAAAGGCTCCACGTCCAAAGGCAAATTCGACAACAATTATTGGCAAGACCTTTTGTCCCGGGTGGTGTTTCCACCCGAGACAAAAGAGTCCTCCTTTTGTCTCGGGTGGAAACCCCACCCGGGACTAAACATTTAGTCTCGGGTGCTGTTTCCACCCGAGGCAAAAGGAGGACCCTTTGGTCCAGGGTGGAAACACACCCATGACAAAAGGCCTTTCCCACTCACCACCGCCACCACAGGCCTCTCTATTTTAATTCAATCCCCTCTCCTGTCCTATTTTCTTTCTTTCTCCCCATCCTTATCTCTTCTCTATTGTTTTCGGCAGGTGACCAGCGTGCGGATGCAGATGCCCAGCAGGGAGCGTGGCCCTCCATTCTCTTCTCTATTGTTTTCGGCAGGTGACTAGCGTGCGGATGCAGATGCCCAGCGGGGAGCGTGGCCCTCCATCGGCGTGTGACAGCGACGGCCCACGCGGGGAGCGCGGCCCTCCGACGGCAAACGGGCCCGGCGTGCCGACCTGCGGCAGTGGCATCTTGACGGGGAGCGCAGCCCCTGGCGGCCCGACAGGGAGCGCAACCCCCGGTGGCGGTCGAGCTCCGGTGAGTGGCAGCAGCGACCCTCCAGCAGGCAAGTGCGGCGCGTCGGCATGGGGAAGCGGCATCCCGGTGAGGCGCGCGGCGGGCCGGCTGGAAGAGGATGCAGAGACCAGGCAGATTGGATGCAGGGGTGGCGCACAAAGCAGTGAGTTTTTTCCTTTCTTTCGTGATTTGTAACAGGTGAATGATTTGTGTTGAGGAATTGTTATGTTATGATGTATCAAACGATTTTGTGAATTTGTGAGATGAAATTGTAGATGTTTTGTGAATCGAATCAAACTTGTGTGATGATTATATTATGCGAGTGAATGTGTTGTGAATCGGATCGAACATGTGCTTGTGGTGGAACTAAACTTGTTTTTTTGGAGTTGGAGTTGGAGCTAGTGGTAGCGAAGTTGAAGTCGGCGATGCCGGAGCTGGAGCCGTTGGTGCTGGACCCAGCTTCGTGGGGCTCTTTTTTTTGTTTTTTCGGAAACCCTTTAGTCCCGGTTGGTAATACCAACGTGGACTAAAGGACCCTTTAGTCGCGGTTCGTTCACCCGGGACTAAAGGAGGATCTTTTGTCTCTCATCATTAATCCCGGTTGGAGTTTAGTGACCTAAGGCCTCTACCAACCGGGACTAAAAGCCCTCACCCTACCAGTGAGGTCCTCAACACCCGTAGGTGTCCCATCTCACACTCATCGTATGCCACCCTATTACATTCTCTATGACAATTTCTCGACTCATTTCCCCCCAAAAAATCATGCAGTTAGGCCAGTCTCAGTGGAGTTTCATAGACATTAAATAGGCTGCCATGTGAGCACTTTTGATGATGTGGCAGTGTATTAATGAAGAGAGAGGTAAAATGAGTTTCATGAGGATGACACTCCCTATACACAGTTACCTAGACAACTTGTGTCTTGCATGCAACCTAGAAAACAACAATAGATGAAATTATGCATTGAGAGTGAGGTGTTTCATTATTGTTTTAAATGTTTTTAGATGATGTGCCACTCTAGGTAACCGTGTTCATGACATTTGCACTGAGACTGGCATTATACTAAGATGAAAACAAGGTGGAAAGGATCAGTTGCGTCCCTCATGAAAGCGTTTGTCGGCATTAACGATGGTACAAATTTTGAAGCGTTGGAGTAGAATGCTAGGGGACCGTCTAATAAATTCCAACACTGGGTCCTTCGTCTCCTCAACCAGTACATGCGCCTGCGCGCGTCAATAAAACTGGAGAATTCACTGTACTACTACAACTAGTACATTCGTCCGGCAAACATTTGCAGACGGCGCCGGCGATGCCATCCTCTAGCTGCCGCCGGCGGCGGCGGCGGAACCGCAAGAAGCCTCCCTTGCCGCCGCCCGCGCCTGCTGAGGCGGCGAGGGACTGGGCGGCGCTGCCTCAAGACATCTTGCTAACCATCTTCCTCAAGCTTGGGGACAGCGAGCAGATCATGCAGGGTGCGGAGCTCGTGTGCAAGACGTGGCGGCGTGTGGCCGTAGATGAGCCCATGCTGTGGCAGCGCGTCGACATGGGCAGGGTTTCTATGTTGTCCGCCGGTGGGTGCGCGATGGGGTGTGCCGCCATCGACCGCGGCGCAGGGCAGTGCGAATCATTCTCCGGACGACACTGCAGCAAAGACTTGCTGCTCTATTTGGTGGAAAGGTAAAATCTGCTATTTGACTTTATCTCTATCTCATGTTTTTTTTTCTTATATTGGCTTATTGACTTGCTCGAAATAGAAGTATTCTTATCCATCACTGTATGGAATTTGGAGTTTCATCTAATTGTTGGCAAGTGATCATCACAGAAACAATATAGGATGTACTGTTGGACTTCTTTCCCACTTTTTTTTGGATGTTGCATTGTTTTTCAATCACATTGTTTACTGTTCTATTAAGTTAGCACTGATCATTGTTGACACATTATTCAATGAAATTTCTCCTAATGATATCATGTTTTAGTAGTTGAGTTCATAGTCTTCTAATTCATTCATGGCATTCTCTATTACAGAGCACGCTCCCTGAAAACCCTCCACATAACATTTTTCAATGGACCCAATGAAGTGATCTATATGGCCCTCAAGAAGCTTCCTCTCCTTGAGGATCTTGAAATATCTCCATTATATATCAGCAGTAGAAATGATAATTTCTTTCAATCTGTGTGCCAAGCATGCCCCCTTCTCAAGAAACTCAGAATAAGGTCTTGTAATGTCATGAAGGAAATTAACGGATCAGTCACATCAACGATGTGCGAGCTACGCTCCTTAGAATTGTTGGGCTGTGAAATTACCACTGAAGGACTGACAGCCATACTTCATTACTGCCCTGCATTAGAATCTCTCTACATTACAGGTTCTTTTATTGGTGACATGGATGCCGAGCTATGGGCAAAATGTTCTCGAGTGAAGAACCTGAGCCTTCCAGAATGCTCGACTGAAGACTATGATACCAATGATGACGATGAAAGGAGTGGGCGTGAGGACTTTGATTACTGGGATCTTATTAGTCATGTTTCTGATGATGGTTACCTTGACTATGTAGATAGGCATGATTTCCTTGATGACCCACTGTCACTTATTTATGGGCCAAGATATTGGTGATATATTTTGTTCCAATGATCTCCAACAGTGATATACTGTTATAAATCTTTTGCTTTCTTGTGAGTCGGTGATGAATTAGCTTCTGCTATCTTTTTTTTTGCACCTTTTTATTGTAAATATTATCATTGCAAAATGTATGACTCCACCATTCAGGGTTCATAACCTGCAGCCATGGTTTACATGCATGTCAGTGGTTTCCACCAGTTTTATTTAGACTTCCAAGTATTATGAAAGTCCAAATAACTGCTAACTATGTTTTCGTTCAGTTTATACAATTTTGTTCAACTTATGCAATTTGTTACTTTTGTTTCTCCATATACAGGGTGAATTCTAATTTAAGACTTTGTACAGTAGTGACAACATAATGTAGATAATCTTTTATGAATGTTTCATCATTAGATGATTAGTTTCTTTTTTTGACAATTATGATGTATGCTATCATCTTGTAAAATTTAAACTTAAATACCCACTTGCGCATGGAGGAAAAAATAAATTATGTTAAGGTGTAAATTAAATCAAATAGTAACATAATTTAGGGAATAAACTGAATAAACATACCTTTCTGTTATCTAGACTATAACACATCACACGCATAGAAACCGTGTGACATGTGACCATGAGGCTAGCTCAGGTGACCCTTAGCTCAGGCTAGCAAATTCATGTTGGACGACCCCGTACATGTCATCATGGATACCACATGTATGCGCTTTGTTGTGCTAGCACGATAACCAGCATGAGTCGGCATAAGTGATTCATATGCAAATAATGGTGCAAATTTGGTCAGTTCGGAATTGATATTGAAGCATGGAATTTCAAGTTGTAATTGAGTTCCCCCAATACCAGCTGTTGGTATTGGAAACAGTCACAACCACAATTCTGCCCTCATGCACTTCTGTATAAAGGTGCATTCATCTCCCCGCAGCTCCACATATCTCCTAGTCTCTGAGCATATAATGCCAGCTCTCTATTGTGTCGTCCTACATCCATCATCGTGTTTCTTCCCTCCACAATCAAGTTGGGTGTTTCGATAACTTTTATGGCTATCAGTCTGCGACCACTCACTACTCCGATGACTGAAGATTACTGTGATTCTTGTGTTGGGCCTGGGAGAATGTCTAGGGTGCTTCTAGAGTTTCTCTAATTACCATGAAGGGAAAAACATTCCTGTGTCTGTGTGTAATAAGTATGCTTTTTGGACCCGATGTTCCAGATATGAAACATGATGTTTATGCTTTGTTTGGAAATACCATTATCTAGCATTGCTGCAGGCTGAAACCTTGAGAGATGCAATTTTCTAAAATAACATCTTGGTGGCAAGAAATTACCCAAAAAAAAAGGAATTACTAGATGATCTAGAGGAACTGTGAATAGAAAACAGGGAATTACTTGCCTCGTCAGCCCAGTAACAAGTTTTAATTGACAAAGAAAACACAAACAAGATTTTTTAAAACTCATATAATATTCTTAATCCAATGAAATATATAATAACATTAAATTTATAATATGTAATACTTTTATATTCCTACCTTAGACTATGAGTATACAAAATTTATTATATAGATTGACAACAACACTTGATTGATACTACCAGATTCATTATATATAAAATAATTTTTTAACATACAGCCTCCGATATTAACAATATGGTGGAGTATGTTTCAGAAACTAGGTGATTCCCCGCGCGTTGCTGCGGGATTGAAAGAGTTTTTTGATAAACAATGAATCATTGTGATTGTTTAGTTGCTCGTAAAAATAGTGCACTTGCAAAAATTATACCCTGAGAGTCGTATTAGCTATCTCTTGATAAAAATCATAAACTTTTATGTTACTTTTGAATAGATAAGAAAAAACCTTCAGAATTCAAGATGATGTGCACCACGTAAGAGAGAAATAGCAAATAATGCATCTTAGTGGGGGGTATTAATGCATCTTAGTGGGAGGTGATGATGTGGCTTCATGAAAGTTATTGAGAGAAATCCTTAGTGGGGTGCTCTTATATAGTTATATATGATATGATGAGCAAAACAATAAGGAGGTCGATAAGTCGACCATAATACCCTGAATTGGTCAGGAGGTCAAATTTAACTAAAAGTTGTGAACCTAATATGTTGAAAGTCTTTTATGACGTTAAACAACAGGTATGGGTGGTGGGAGATAGGAGAGTGGAGAGAATTGTACATTTTTATGCAAAGGACTGTATTTGATTTGGGCACGAAGAAAATATTGGTAAAAGAAACATACTACCATTCCACGAAAAAGCCATACTCCATATGAAATTCATCAAATTGGAGATGTGACATTGAAAATTTGTAGAAGAATATATACCATGTCCATCCTGTATATAGCTAGTAAAATCTGTAAAATGTTTGATAGGTATAGGAAACACAGTCTACACCACGGTTGCAACTAAAACTTGTACTACAGCAATGAAGACATGACAACGGTCCTAAGAAGTTTGAAAACATATTTTTTTTAAAAAAAATACATGACTGATGAAGATATAGTATGTACATGATATACACCTCAATCAATCCGTGATAAAGAACTGTAAAAAAAACCTCATATTTATTAACCAGTTCATTACCACAGAAGATTCTCACGAATAGTAGCAGTTTAACTTACCTTTTTGTTTTTTTCCCAAAAAAAAACCATGCAGTTATACTAAAGTGTACACTAGTTTACGAGAATATGAAAATGATCAGTTGGATAAGCACGTCCCTGCTCCAGGGCGGCGGTGAGTGAGCCTCCCTGCTCCAGGGCATGACGGAGCTCGATTAGGGGCGGATCTGGGTCTCCCTCCCTCTGCCTGTGTTGGGGCGGAGCTCGATGTCGGCATGGATCCAGGCCGGTCGCGGGGCGCGCGGCGCCTCACCAGGTCCTCCTGCGCCAGTGAGACGTGAGGACGTGCGGCCTTGCGCCGGTGAGCCATGGGGACGCGCGGCCCTCCTCTACTGCTTCTCCGCCGGCAAGTGATCCGACCTTCTCTCCGGAGCTGTGCCGATGCCGTGGTCCCTGCTCCCTCTGCGGGATCCTTGAAGCCATATTCTCGTGGCCCACTGGATCGACATTCGCCGTCGACCGGGCGTACAACGATGTTGAGCCTCGGCGGCAAGGCCTGGGAGCACGAGCCGTGTCGTCCTTTCGGGAGACGACAGTGCGGTCGTCGCTAGGCTGAGGCAGGGTATATTCTGCAAAACCGTCAGCTCGCAGACGGCTCGGAGATGGGTGTTGTATGTAGGGTCAACAAGAGAGTACGACAGCCTTGCCCAAAGGCTCCACGGAGTCGGAGCCAAGAACTTGGCTGCAGAAGCTATCGCGGCGGCGCACGTAGCAGCGGCCCAAGAGATCCAGCCAGCCCGGCCGTGCTCCAGGACAACAAACAACCAACACCTACAGTCCTACACCATCTATAGCTCGCATGCCACATACCTAGATCCTAAAGCAACGTTGAGGAAAACTACGTTGAGACAGAGCTCCACGGCGACAACCATATACCAGAACAAAGGAGCGGATGGACTTGGAGAAGACAACGACATGCGAGGCGTTAGGGTGGATATGGTTGGATGAGAATTTGAGGAACGGATTGAGGATGCTCTAGCGAAGGTTTGCGCGGAGCAATTTGACGATGGACGGCCGGACGATAGTGGATTTCGTCGGCCGACTGAACCAGTTGCATTGCACTCTTTTACCAACCAGCCTCAGGGGGGTCGACCACCACTGTCAGGATTTGGAGGTTGTATCGTACCAACGTCAACGGTAGTAACCGTCCACTACCGAAAACCGCGGAATTGCCGTGAGTTAAAAGTCAGGCTTACAGCAAAAGAGCATTTTACCGACGGCCAAGATAAAGTCTCACGGCAAAATAGCTATTTGCCGTGAGCTATTTCATGGATGACACCAAAATGCTGTTTGCTAACAGCAGTTCTCAGGAACCAACTATTCTTCCGTGAACCTTTTTTGGCCGACGGCAAAATACCTTCTTCCATCTCATCATGAATCTGTAGCCACATGGCATTCAAATTAGAATTAGAATTCACATTTTTTTCTACTATCCACAAACAACATGTGCTACTCCATATCAAAATTTGGTAATTTGTTTCCTTTATTGGCTTTATTTAACTAACTAGCATAGATGCACGTGCGACACGCACATATTTTGAAAAAAAACATCATCTACATTTTATACTTTGATAAAACAGAAAAATTACTTTGAATTGTCTCGGGTGCGGTCGCGTGGCAGCGCGTGGCATAAAAATTCTATGTGACGGTGTCGCACCTTGCCCATCGTACGACACACATCTTTTCATTGTACGGCACCGCCTAGAATCAGGATGTGTGTACCGCTGTTGCAAATGATGGGAGGCACACCGGCTCTAGCCCGTCGAGACGATTCCCACGCATCCAACGAACATGGCTCAGCTAAACAAATAGACCAAGCCGACCATTCAATGATTTAAGTCCGACAAGTATGAACCAATGCGCCTCCAACGGTGATCTCTTTAGGGCATGTACAACAGTTTAGATAGCTGCTGTCTATTTGATGTATGCAGACAGCTAAACAGACAACTTACACAATGGGATATCTATTTAGCTGTTTGCAAGCTATTTAATCTATCTATGGACACATGAATCACGGTGATCGAGTAAAAAGTTGATCTTTGTAGCTTTATTTGTGCTTACACAATAAGATACATGCTATATTTAAATAAGCCACATGAAAAATATAAGAAATATATATTCATATCAATATGATCTAGAAATACATGAAAAGAGTTGAAAACACATTCTGATTAATTATTATGTGTTGGCCGAGCTTTGATAGCTGAATTTCTATGAAGTGCCTCTGCAAAGTTTGGATTAGTGTTATCGTTTGCACAATATATTTTTCCTCTTTGTTTATTTAAAAAAATCCTCCTTACTTACAATATATTTTTCTCTTTTCCTACAATAATTTTTCTTCCTTGCTTTCTTTATTCCTCTCTCATTTTTTTCCCTTTTTCATCAATTCTTCAACTACAATGACGTGGCTGATTCCTATCCACGTGTTGAATTTTTTATCCCCACACATCTCTACCACCCGTTCAGCTCTTTTTTTCTCTCAGCATTGCTGCTGCACCACAAACGAGAGCTGGGCAGCTGGCGATGCTGTCATCGGCAGGAGATGTGCGCAGGATACCCACGCAGCAAACGGCGCCGAACCACCAGCGCGTTTCCCGATTGCCACCAAAAGCACCTCTCCGCTTCATTGATTCCCTGCGCTGCGATCCCGCCGCTCCGGCCGTCTCCATGGCCGCCTACACTACGGGAAAACCGAGCTTTGCCGTGCGCCTTAGAAAACGCACGGCAAAGGCTTTGCCTTTATCGAAGCGCACGGCAAATGGCACACGACAGATTTTTGCACGGTAAAGTCCATTTGCCGTGCGCTTTACTCGAACATGCACGGGAAATAATTTTTGCCGTGCGCCATGGTCGACGCACGGCAAACAGAAGCAACTGACGGCGCCACCGGTGGAAACGGCGTCCAACAGGCGTCCAACATCTTTGCCGTGCGTCGGAGTTGAGACGCACGGCAAACAAAACAAAAAAAAAGAAAAAAACACAGGGCGAGGCCCGCCACCGGCTAGCCGCCACCACCACTGCCACCGCCGCCGGCTGGCCACACCACCACTGCCACCGGTGGCGGCTGGACACCACCACCACTGCCAACGCCGCCATGCACCATCTTCATCGCCGCCACCAAGCACCACCACTGGCGCCGCCAAGCACCACCACCTCCGCCACCAAGCACCACCAGCACCGCCAAGCACCACCATCACCACCACCAGGCGCGCGCGTGGAGAGGAAGACCGTCGGAGCAAGCGCGCGCGTGGTGGGGGAGGGGCCGCCGAGCCGCGGTCGGCGGAGGCTGCCGCACCGCCGTCGGAGCAGGCCGCGCGCGGTCCCTCCACTGCTCCTCCCTCGAGCTCCAGATCCGGCCAAGGGGAAGGATGGGGAGGTGGCCCGCCGGCCGGATCTGGGCTGTGTGAAGCCGTCGCGCCATGATCGGGGAGGGGCTGCCGCCGCGCCGTGGCCTGGGAGGGGGGCGCCGCCGCGCATCGCTGCGCCGTGGAGGAGGCCGGGGCGCCGCCTCGCCGGATGTGTAGCCGTGGTCTGGGGGCCGGGGGAGAGAGCCACCGGCGCCGGGGAGGGAGATGAGGGAGCCGCCGACCGCCTCGCCGGATCTGGAGATGACGCGATGTGGTGAGGGAGGGCCGGGGGAGGCAGTCGCCGGCGCGGGGGAGGGAGAGGAGGGAGCTTCCGGCGCTGTGGAGGGAGAGAAGGGAGCCGCCGGCGCCAGGGAGGGAGCCACCGGTGGGAGGGAGAGGATGGATCCCGGATGCAACGAGAGGAGGGAGGGGGGGCGGGCAGCGCGGCGCGGGGTGGGGTGGGAGGCCGGGCTAGGGTTTGTGGAGGTGAGGCCGGGACCTTATATAGGCGCAATGGTTGGGGATGTTGGGCTGGGCTAGTAGAGTGGGCCATCTGGCCCAATTCGGCTTTGCCGTGCGCCACGTGTTCACGGCGCACGGCAAAGTTTTTTTTCATTTATCTTTATTCCAACCTCATAATTGGAGTTAATGTATTAAAATTATCAAATGTATCAGAAAATTTACCATAAATTAAAATGAGATAATATATGTTGTATATTGCCTAAATAAAAAACTTTGAATTCAAATTCAAATTTGAATTTTACTACGCATACAAACTGAATCAACTGGCTCTCGACACTCTGAAACTTCTATCGAGATACTTCGATTTCTAAACACCATCCATGATAACTTGCTCAAAACACTCTATATGATTTATGACAAGCTTCACATAGGATATCATGAGCCCTTGACGAATCTCATGATTTTCAAACTTTATTTGCATTTTATACAATTAAAAAACAGTGCAACCGCATGTGAATTTTCATGTATCGCGAACAAAATATTCAAAATTTCATCCAATTTCATGGATAAGGTCTTGGAAATGATTTAATTACATGAATATGATTATTTCACAAACTTTACTACATTATTTTATGCACTTGCAGTTCAAATTTGACATATACGACAAAAAATCTTTAAGTGACACATAATTGTTAAAAATAGCAAATTAATCTAGACATGTATAAAATTGAAATATAGAGTACAAAATAATGTTTTTGTAGTGGAGAAATAAAAAAAAGTACAAAATTCAATTTTTTAAAAAATACTTTGCCGTGCGTCGTTGGAAAGCGCACGGCAAACATATATGTTTGCCGTGCGCCGTAGGAAAACGCACGGCAAACAAATTGTCTTTGCTGTGCGCCTTGTCCTAGCGCACGGCAAAGGTAACGCACAGGCTAACGGTTGCGAACGAGGGTAACATCCGGCGGGGGGGGGGGGGAATGTTTGCCGTGCGCCTAGAAAAAAACGCACGGCAAACTATTTCTTTGCTGTGCGTTGAGGGAAAAACGCACGGCAAACAAATTTTTTTGTCGGACGTTTTTTTCGCCGTGCGCTATGGAGAAGACGCATGGCAAAGATCCTCTTTGTCGTGCGCCCGAAAAAAAACGCACGGCAAACTTGGGTTTTCCCCTAGTGCTAGTCCTCCACCGCCATGTCTAGGGCCACCTCCGGAGGGAGCGCGCTTCCTGGCCCGCCGTCGCCAACGCCGTCGAACACCACGCGGGCCCGTCGTCCTCTGCTGCAGCTGGGGGCACGGACGCCGCGCTCTCGGCTTTCCTGCACCACCTGCTCCTCTCCTCCCCGGCCCCGCAGCTCCGGTCTCCGCTCGCCACTCGGTCGCAGGCGTCACCCTCGCTCCCGCCTCTCATCTCTCTCGAAGACCCTGACCAGTGCGCCCTCCGTGACGCTGCGACGCGGGCTACTTCCACCTCCCTTGCGAAGCTACCGTCCTCCGCGCTCGCCGAGCTCTCTCAAATCGACGCGCCCTCGCGCAGGCCACGACAGCCTGTTGAAGGAGCAGACCGCAGGCAGAGAGCACGCGGTGCAGAGGGTGGCCGGCCGATGAACATGCCGATGCAGGGCCCACACGCGAGGATCCAGATAGTTGGATCTGGCCATCGCTTGACTCCCGCACCGCCGTCGCGCATGAGTACGACCCAGGTGCGGGTGGGTGGTTTGTGGGCCCAACGTGGGTACGGGTGGGTGGGTAAGTCGAGGTGTGTAACAAAAATATTAAGATTTTGGTAGAAACGCTATCTAAAATGCGATTTTATGGGTCTACCATCTCATCCACCCTCCTAATTAATTGACAGGTGGGACCAGCGTGAGGGTATGGTGGATCCAAATTGGGTGAGAAAGTTTTTTTTAATTATTCAATCTTTATAGTATAGATTAATTGCTTTTCAAGCAATTTTTTGAGTCAAGTCAGATTTGAACTGCAAGTGATTCAAATAATATAATAAAAGGAGTGGAAAATTATATTCATATCATTTAGTCAAATTTGTGACCTTAGCCATAGAATCAAAATAAATTTTGAACATATCATCCAGGAAACAAGATCAAACGCACGTCCGAATGATTTCAAAATTCTAAAAAACACAAATGAAGTCTATAAATCATGAAATTTGTCAATATCTCATGATATCATACAAGGAGGCTCTGGTAAAAAATTGACTGAGTTTTGCACATTTTATCACACACGATATTTAGAAACTCAAACATCTTCGAAGAAGTTTCATAGAGTTATAAATGAAGCGGCTAGGTTTGTAGGCAAAGTGATGTTCAAATTGAAATTTGGATTAAAAAAATTTTCTACTCCCCACATACAATATGTGGTACTCCATGTTAAAATTTAGTATTCTTTTTTATTTATTTTCTATATTTAACTAATTAATTGCATTTTAAGCAATTTTTTTTGATCACGTCAAATTTGAATGGTAACTAATTCAAATAATAGAAGAAAATAAGTGGAAATGATATTCATGTTATTTAACCAAATTTGAGACCTAACCCGTAAAATGAAAAGAAATTTTCAACATCTTGTTCTGGAAATACGATCAAAGACCCGTGTCCGAATGATTTTAAAATTCTAAAAAATGCAAATGAAGCCTGAAAATTATGAAATATGTCAATATCTCATGATATCATACACGGAAGTTATGGTAAAAAATTGAATGTGTTTCACATATTTTATCATGTACATTGCTTACAAACCGAACATCTTCGAAGAAGTTTCATATAATTAAGAAGGAAACTGGTAGATTTGTAGGAAAAGTGATGTTCAGATTGGAATTTAAATCCTAATTTTTCTAATCTCAACAAACAACATGTGCAACTTAATACTAAAAGTTGTTATTTTTTATTTATTTGCTATATTTAACTAATTAAATGTATTTGATGCAATTTTAAAAAATAAAACTTTAATGTGGGTTGAAATTTAGCACTCGGCAAAGACCTAATTGGGCATGCCGGCCCAACATCCCACCGGCCCAATCCCCTCAAACCCTAAATATATATAACACCACAACGCCCCCCACCCACCCACCCACCCACCCTCAGACGTCGCCGCCCCAGCCCCCTGACTCGATCCCCTCCTCTCTCCCTCGCCTCCGCCCCCTCGGATCCGCCACCGCCCCCTTCCTTCCTTCAGCCGTCGTGAGCTCCCTCCCCAGCGGCGGCCTCGAGCTCCTCCCAGTGCGGCCTCGAGCTCCTCCCCCTCGGTGGCCGGCGCATGGGTGCATGGATGGCGGCCGCCCCGGCGAGGTGCGGCGCCGCCGCAAGGACGACGACCTCCCCGATGCGGCCTCAGGATCCTTCCTTCCTCCGTCGTCGTCTCCTACCCACTCTAGCCATTGTCTCATAGCCGCGTCGGCTGCCAGCTCCTTCCTCCTACGAACAGCGCCTCCGCAGCGCGGCGCCAAATCCGGCATGGCTCAGCGGCGGCCTCCTCTCCCCCAACGGCAGCCACAACCTCCTCTCCTTTGGCGGGATTTATGAGGACGGTGACCACGCCTCTCGACGATGACAGCTGCGGGATCTACCATGACGATGGTGGCCTTCTTCTCTGGGTGCGGTGGCCACCGCCTCCCTCTACTCCGGCGCGGAGGGCACGATCTTCCTCTTCCCCTTGCTAGCTTCCTCCTCGCGTGGCGACCTCCTTCCACGGTGCGTCCTCCTCCCGAAGAATGCGGCAGCCTGGTCCTGGTGGTGGAGGTGGTGGTGGCGGCTCGACCGCTGCGGGGAGGCGGCGGCAGTGGTGGGGTGGGGCCGCGGCGGCCAGTCGGTGGGGTCGCAGTGCCCCGCCTGTGGGGCCGTGGCGCCCTGTGCATTTATTTTTTATTTGTTTTCAAAACTGTTTGCCAAGAGCCATATGTCCTCACGACACACCCTTTGCCGTGAACTTGAGCTTCGACTCACGGGAAACAGCTCTTTGCCGTGAAATTGTTTGCCATGAGTACTTTGTTGAGAGAAACTCACAGCAAACGGTTTGCCAAGAGTAAACCGGGGTTTGCTGTGAGTATCGGGCTCACGACAAAACCAGGTTTCCCGTAGTGGTTGCCTTGCTCGTCAAGGACTCGAGAGGTAGTGGTTGCCTTGCTCGTCAAGGACTCGAGAGGAGAGGGAGTCAGGAGGATGTTCCGAGGAGAAGAGGGTGTGAATCCCACTGTCATAATAAAAGTAGATGTCGGAGCTATTGTTGGAGTATTCAGTAAAGTTGAACTTTGAAGTAGAGGTTGATGAATAGTGTGGGTACATGTGTACCATGTGTCACCCAAGCTACAACAGGGATATGTAGTCTATGAATGTTAAAAGTAATTGATGCTATACATAACACTTTTTTTCCGCATTGCACGGTACACCGGAGACACTCACCACGCACGCACACTCATCCTTATGAACACACGCGCGCAAAACCTACCCTTAGGAGCATCTTCGAAGACTGGGCCGGCAAATCATCAAGATTGACGAAGTCACCACAGGTGCATCACTGTCGATGGGAACGTCGCCTACCACTGAAAGCACAAACGCCGTTAAATCCTGAGAAATTAGCTCCCACGGGGAGTCAAACCCAGGACCTGAGGCGCTACCGGGGCTCTTGTTACCACTAGGCTACAAGTCCTTTCGCTACATAACACTTATTTGACCATCACCAACTATAATATAATTTGATTCCTATCCATTTATCATACATCGATCTTTTTTTATACCAAATATCAAGTTTCAGCTGCAACGGATCAAGTTTCACCCTACATTGGCAAGTACAGGATTCTTAGCAAATTAAATCCAACACACCAACTGCCGTCTAACAAATCAAAGCAAATGTTTCCAAAGAAAAGAAAATCAAATCAAATCCCAGACGTATGGGATCATATCTATACTCTGCCTCCTCACAGAACAATAAAGCCCACCAGAGCTAGCCCCCTAGTCGCCGCACAGAACCACCGCCGCCACCGCCGGAGGAAATGGACGCCAGAGACTGGGCGGCGCTGCCCTCGGACATCCTCCTCGACGTCTTCCTCCGGCTAGGGCCTCGCGAGGTCATGCTGGGCGCGGAGTTCGCGTGCAAGCCGTGGCGCCGCGTCGCGCTTGAGGAGCCTTCGCTGTGGCACCGCGTCGGCATGGATCCTTGGGATCCTTTGGACGAGCGGTTCCATCGCGTGTACAGATTCAAGGGGGGCATGAGCGACGTCGCCGTGGATCGCGCCAAGGGACAGTGTGAAGCCTTCGAGGGACCCTGCCATGACGACGATCTCTTGGACCTCGTGGAAAGGTATGCGATAGTTTTCTTATTGCTTTTGCTACTTTTTTTTTTGAGAACCATTGCTTTTGCTACCCTAAGGCTAGAGGCCTTTACTTCCAAACAGACAATGATACATCGGCTGTTTGCATCAAGAGATTTATATTTTTTTTTACTAAAATAGACAGATACGTTTTTTATTATTTATTTAATTTGTTGCACATATCAAATAATTAATCCTGCAGGTTTGCAATGTATTTGTAATAACAGATGAGATATTGAGGAATTTTCAAGTTCAGAAGATCGTTAACTTAGTGCTTCACATAGATGATGTATTATAGGTTCCTGATACTTATATATATCTCTTCTAATTTAATTTGGTTCCTTTTTGCAGAGCACCCTCATTGAAAATCTTTAAAATTATTGAGCATTGGAGTGATCATCAAACTGGAGAAAATTTGGTTGAGGCGCTCCAGAAACTCACCCACCTTGAGTATCTTGAAATTCATTTCAGACAATGGATTGATTGGGATGACAACATGCTCCGAGCTCTTTGCCAAGCTTGTCCTCATCTAAAGAAACTTGTTCTGATGTATGCTTCATCCTTTGAGCTAGAGTGCAACGAGGATGAATATGGAAAGGAGCCAGTTGACGTAGCAATTCCAGTGATGCACAAGTTACACACCTTAGAATTGTATGACTGTGACCTCAGCGTAGAGGGACTAAACGGCATCCTTGACAGCTGTCCACTGCTGGAAACTCTGCACATAGATGGCTATTTCGACAAGCGCAAGATGGATGAGGAGCTAAGGCTGAAATGTACTAGGGTGAAGAATCTCAAGCTTGATACCAGGAAGAGGCCTCACAATTGGTACTTTGGTGGTTATTCTTCAGAGGAATGTTATTCGTCAGAGGAAGGTTCTGAAACCAGTTTTCAGGAGGATGACGACATCTACAGTTCAGAGGACGAATGACCGACTTTATATATTAGGACGGTAACGACGGCCTACTACTAGCCTCGTTTCTTTTAGTTAAGAAGAAACCTAAAATTTCACTCTTTAAAGACAGCGCGCCCTAGCTCTTTTTGCAATATGTATCTCCTGCATGATATTTTCAGTTAGCTAGGAACGGTGAATGATGCCCCTTCTGCATTGTAAGCAATAATGGTACCTTTTTTTTTCCTTATATACACCAAACCTTGTCGAGCTTTATGCAATGTTCTCATTTCTGTGAATGATGAGTAATATAAGTATGATATGTAGTAGGTTCTTCAGTATTTTCCAAAGAATATTAAACTTCTCATCATCCTGCTGCCGAGGCCTATATTGCTCTTCTTAGAAGGCCAATATTGTTAATTCATGGCCAATCTCAAAGGCTAGGAGGAGCATTTGATTCGTCAAGTTTGATTCAATGGTGGAGAGAGGGGCTTTTGTCCCAGTTGGTAAGGCCCTTAGGTGGAGAGGGAGGCTTTATTTAGTCCTGCGTGAAAACACCACCCGAAACTAAAGGTTCACGTCAATGATTGTTGTCATACTAGATATTGAACGGCTCCCCTTTTAGGGTACAAAAGGGTAAGGGGCGTCCGCAGCTACTTTAGGTCACGTCGATGCAAACCCTTTTTATCTCGGCTCCATATTTCAACTGGGACAAAAGGGTTGAACCAAAGGTTGGTTCTCCACCAGTGATTTCTTTCGTATATTGCTTAGCTGTAGTTTTCTTCCAAATTCAAATGTCATCTCCGCCAACTGCTTTCCCAAAATCGTGGTTGACGATGCATTTTCTAGATGATGGAAACAAATAATTTTAGCCGCCTTAAAGAAATGTTATGTTTGTAGCTTCTGGCACTACTTTAGAACTTCCAATTAGCTTTTGGTGCCGTTACAATGGGGACTAATGGGGCTTTTAGTTCCCATCGTAGGTGGCTGTTGGAGCTGACCTTTCCATCGGAACGGGTCTGTTATCTGTTTGGCATGGCTCCAACTTTGCCTAGAGCCGATCCACTCCAAAACATGAGGTGGAGCCATCTCTAGGTGGAGTGTTTGGCTAGGAGTGTGTTCCATCTCCAAAATAGAGAACTTTTAGGATGATTTTGCCATTGTTACACCCAACTCACGGCCCCACCTGTCATCCACCTGCTACCTATCTTCTCCGTGAGGATGGTGATGAAGGGTAGGTACGCGCTACACGGGGTGGGAGGCGGGGGATGGTGTATGCGACGTTGGCGGAGAGTGGCTCGTTAGCGGGTGGGGGGGGGACCGCGTGGGCAGCGAGCCTGAGTGTGGTCGTGGGGACCGACAAGCATTGCGCACCACCGCGAGTAGGTGAGCTCGGGGTGCTGCGCAGTGCCATAGGCTGGTGAGCGCAGGGTGCGACCGCGCGGGGGGGGGGGGCAGGCTGATGAGCTTGGGGCGCACAGCCACAAGAGGTGGAGGCAGACAGACAACAGATGATCTGGGCAGGAATGGCTTAGGGGCGGGACCGGCACTTTAAGTACAACACCAGTAGGGCCGTGGCTGACAAGGGCTGGCGCTCCATCTACTCCAACGCGCCGCTCCAAGCGCGGCGGAGGGAAAATCAGAGGAGGGATAACGGCGTGGGGAGGGAGGGTGTCGATGGAGGAAGGAGCGCCGACGACCAGCCGACGTGGGGAGGGAGGAGGCGCAGGCGAGATAGGAGGGGGAAATTAGATTGTGAGTAGTTTTTCACTTACTAGTGCCATTGGTGGGTAATTATTCACCAACTCCACAAGTAGGTTCATATTGAGTGGTTTTGGAGCTGTAAAAGATGTGCTTCGATACTCCACCCCTATTTGCACTACAACTGGTGTATTTGGCAATTCTGTGTAGTTTTGGAGTTACGGTGTTTGGATAGAAAATTGATATGAGTTGTTGGAGTTCTGCTTTGGATCCATGCCAAACTGGAAGTTCATTTAGTATGGTTCAAAGTATATCCTGAACTAAAATAAGTTAGATGAAATGCGAATTCTTTACTGGTGACAGAATTTTCTATCGACTACTAATTTGTTGTGTTAAACTATCTTTTTATCAAATAACAAAATATATTTTGTTGGGACATGTCTCGAACATTCTCATTTTAATTTAATAAAAAAAAGTGGATCATGTTGAGACTGCGCGGCTCATGTTTTGACCGATGAAGCCAGAAGACGAATTGAAGCACGCGTGACCCGCTTCACCGTTTCATGTACTCCGCAGCCGTGTCTGTTTCCGGAGCGTTGAACGTTTCGTCTTCGCCGGCCAGATCGACGGCTCGCCTTTCCGGGCAACGTTCGTACTCACACGTGAATGAATTTAAGAGAGGAGACGAATGGTCCCGGCAGGCCTCTCCATAAATTGTGCACAGAGCACCCAACGGCCAGGCTCGGTGAGATAGCTGGCAGAGGATCCAACTGACCACGGCGAGTACCCGTGCATTGGAGAAGAAGGTGTGGAGATCAAACAACCAAGAGATGCCATTTTGTTCTCCCGTTCTCACACTTTATCCTGGTCACTGCCCATTTGCTTTCAGGTTGTGCCAAAGGAGCAGGAAGGATGGAGAAAACGACGACGACGGCGACAGACGCCGTGCCGGATCCCGCGCCATCGTCGACCACCACCATGGACTGGTCGGAGCTGCCCGGCGACGCTCTGCTGTTCGTCTTCTCCAAGCTCGACCTCTTCGACATCCTGATGGGCGCCGGCCTCGTGTGCCACTCGTGGCTCCGCACGGCGAAGGTACCGTCTCTGTGGCGGTGCGTGGACATGGCAAGCCCCAAGATCGTCGAACAGAAGTTCAGCTCCGGACAGACTGATGTGCTCTGCGCCATGGCGAGGCTGGCTGTCGACCGCTCCGGTGGACAGCTGCAGGAGTTCTCTGCAAGGAGCTTTGTTTCTCCGGACCTCATCTACTATATTGGGGACAGGTATTGTGTTCTTCCATCACGATTCTTTGAATAACCTTTTTTTTCATGCATTAAAATGCACATATTCCTTCCTATATCTTCACACAGGACGCCATCTCTGAAGACCCGTCGTCTCGTATACTGTCACCTAGGGCGCCAAGTGATAGATTCGCCGGATCGACTAGGAGTAGATCGAGCGGGTAAACACTGTGAATGACATACCTCGAACCCCTGTACGCTCCTCTGGTTCTGTTGACGGAGCTCTGCACTAGGCAGCGACGCGCAGTGCAGACTCGGACGGCGGCGGCGAGGTCCTGTGGTGGCGACGGTGGGACATCCCATCGCTTCAGCACTCCCTCTCGGTCGGCTAGGGTTAGGAGTGAGGGGGCTACTGTGGCGGCGGCGAACCTCGTGTCCTGAGCCTGTGGCCCCCACTCCCTCTTATAGTGCTGCGCGACAGGGGCCCACCAGCCTGCTAACGGGCTGGGCGTCCCCGATCCGGACGCGAGTCAAGGGCCCAATGGGCCGTTGGGCCCATTGGTGGAGAGATCAAACTAACATTCTCCCCCTTGATCTCACCATATACATTTAACTTTTTTTCTCATTCCATTACAGATCAGTGTATAGAGCATGTTTTATCGTCACGGTCAATCTCGATTCTGTCAATCCCCGATAGATTCAATAGCTACAATACACATCTCTGTACTGAAACAAATTCTTTAGCCTTGGGCCCTTTTATTGTCCGAAATCTTAAACTATGCCATAAACCCATGTTGCACATGTGTTCTCTAAGCGCACTGGGTGATATACTTTCGTAAGAGGATCCTCAAGCACTTGCTTGTCTCTTATATGCGCAATATCTTTAATATGATTCCGGACTTACTCCTTTACAACATATAACTTTGTGTCAATGTGTTTGGCAGCACACTTGACTTGTTGTCATAGGAGTGAACTACTTTAATGGTTATTGCTGTTGACAACCATTATCAATTCCGGGTACAGGTTCCATTAACTATTTTGCCTGTCCCTCAACCTCGTATCATGCTATACCACATCTTTGCATCACATTGATGACAATTGTGTTAATCCTTTGGAGCATTTCCACACAAAAACTCCAAGTGTGAACGTTAGCGACAATTGTGGATTTCGCTACACATTTCACAAAATATCTTTGTACTCACAACCTTTTGAGAGCACTTGATCTTTCCAACTTAGCATGAGGCTGATACATTTGATTCCATTCCAGTGATCTATAGCTGGATTGGATATTGCCAAAATAACCCGGATATACGAACTATGTCAGGGTAAGTTCTATCTTTTCCATTCATTAAGCTTCCAACAGCTGAAGCATATGGTACCATATTCCTTTAATCAATTTCATATTCACTCTTGGAACATAAAAGTTCCAAAACCATTACCCTTGACGATGGGAACAGGCGTAGGTTTACTCGCATGCATACTATATTTCTTTGCAACTTTTCTAAATATGCTTCTTGCGATAGTCCTAATACCCCTTTTCTTTTATCTCGGTGAATCTCGATCCTTATAATTGAGAGACATTCATCGAGAAATTCCTTTTGAACTTTGAGGACAAGAACCTCTTCTTCTTTTACAATAGATTGACATCATGCTACCGTGCAAGATGTCAATCACATATGCACGATTAGGAAATGAATTCCCATTCTATAACTTTGTTCAAATGTTGTCCTCTTATTCACTTTTAAAACACAAAAATTAACAACCAAATTCTTTATCTTTGAATATTATCATTCGTAAATGATTTCTTTAGGCACAATTCCTTTTCTTCTTTTACTTACCTGACAAAACCCTTAGGTTATGCCATGTAAAACTTTCATCTGATGTAACTCAGATCATGTTGTGCCACTAGAATCATTATATTCCATTTATTTTCTTTGCACAAAACTTTTGATTTAAGATGCGCTTTACTTATTCACATGTTCTCTTTGGAGTCACGTCACGACTTGTAGACCCATTACAGCTTACTGTTTTGGCTCCATTGAGAATTACTTCTGAGTCCCAAGCTTCCTCGGGATTCATCAGTTCCACTTTCAACGAACAAGCGCTTCTTATGGTTTCTACACATGAGATGGAATAAACCTCAATGTGAACTTTTCTAAATTGTAAACTTTGCAACCATCAGTCTTTTGACTCTTTGAGACCTACTAGAGGCCTCAACCTCTGGCACATTCTGTGCCTCAACTTTTGGTACATCTACCATATGGGGTTGCAGCAGCTCTCCCCATATACAACAACGAGTTTCAATGGCTCTTGAAGGACAGGTTCCATATCATCTACCATATTGTTGCCACGAGTGTCGAGAAAAATAGCTACTGAATCATCAGAGTGGGCACATATACCCACTTCTCCTCAAAGTCAATTTCTCGAGCCACCATGCTCCCCCTGATTGCTCTCGTATTCCAAGAAGACAATGTGTCTCGTTAGAAATAAAAGAACCTTTTCTTGTATCTGAATTGCCAATAAAATGGCTCCCCAGATCATCCTTTTCTTTCATCCAGATGGCCAACTAAATGGCTCCCCAGATCTTACCATCTATTATAAATAATAGAGTATCTTTAAACTTTCTCATTTTGGATTTGTACTTTCACCATTTTGGTCACATCGCTATCATCCTATCGAACTTATAAAAGTTCAGGATTTTAGCTGTTCCTTTTCTTTAGGGGTATCACATTTATGACTGTCGTACTCCCCCAGACAATCACACTTATCTTCTATAGATCACACTCTAAATGCATAGTATGCATTACTTTCCTGAAGTATAGGGGATTCTCACCTTTCTCACTTTTCGCCCCCTCGAAATGTGGCATGAACTTTCTTGCCACAATTTCGAAACCATTCAGAACTATTATCAGTGAGGAAACTTTGAGAAAACTTTCAATTACTTCCTTTATCTGCATGATTATATCATGCAAAACAAGGTTGTTTCTTAACTCATATATGGGAGTACATTTTTCCTCATTTCACTTTGAGAACTCAACAGAGTCCTTTATTTCAGTGCTTTTGAAAACTCAAGCAACTCAAGCTTGTATATCATTCTTTATCTTTAGGTTCGCATATTACTTTCGATTCTTTTTAAACTCATAGAGTGCTTAGTGACTATAACACAATGGAAATGCTCAATCAATACCAAGGTAGTAAAAGAGCTACTCCAAAAAACTATTTCCCAGCGTGGGATACATAATAAGCACATGAGTCATTATATCTTTCTCCCACCATGCAGGATGAGTCCTTTGACAAAACTTTTCCCGCCATGTGGGGTTTTCTAACATAAGCTTTATGCCAACTTTAGCCCATAAAGCGGTTATTTTCTCAGAGCCTTTCCCGTCATGCTGGTATTATTGTGAACTTTTCTCGTCGTGCGAGAGTATCACAACCTTTCCTCTCCATTCAGGTAATTCCCTGAAAAGGAACATGCAAGCCAGGATTGGCTCGCATTTAATCATCAGATTCAGAAATAAATCTGAATGAACTGTAACACACATATGCTTAATCCAACATTAGTCAAATTAAACATGCATATGAATTATTGCAACTTTTATCATGATGACTGAACTGAAAATAAATTCCTCTTCATAGAGAGTACATGAAAAACATTTCTCAAGACTCTTAATGAGCTATCTCTTTTCTATGATTAATATCCGAGAATCTTTACTTTTGAAGCCATTCTTTTGAAGAGAACATAGTCCCTCACATTATGGCATTCTTTCTTTGTCATCTCCTGAGTCACAAGTGCTCAGCTCACTTTTCTTAATGCTTTCATTAATGAAAGCAAAAAGTTCTTTTGTCTGAGAAAATATTCAATAATAATAATCCAAACTTTAAGCTTATAAAACTTTAAAACTTTATGTTTTATTCTATATCACCGTTGGGCAGAAAATAGAATAAAACATTATTCATCTATATTAATTCCAAAACACCATCGACTGGATTAGAATAAATCCATCATATCACAATATTGCCATCATCAACGTTGGTCAGAAAATGACAACATCAGGAAACTTTATATTTAAAATTAATACTTATCAAAAGTATTTCTAAAAATATCATCTTTATTCATATTTGAGTAGAGATATTAAACTTTGTACAAAAAAATGGCTATCAAAACCAATGTAACCTTATCTTGAACTTTATATAACGGAAGCTGACTTTAACTCTAACGTGGATATAACCCACAAGGAAACTTTTCAAAACTGTTCTTTCAATTAAATCTTCTCATTGGTTACAATTTAATTGAAAGTCAGCTAAAGAAATCATTATACAACAGAAACAAGAAATAAAAATAACATTTCTTGATCTTTATTCTCTGAGAATTGATCACTTTGATGCAAAATTCGTCAGACTTTAACTTTAAACATAAGACACATATAATTATAATATTGTTATCATCAACGTTGGTCAGAAAATAACAATACAATAATTAATTTTAAATAAATATGTTTCTACTCCACTAATTAAATTTTCCCGTTGGTTCCAATTTAATTAGAGGGTGAAACTTTCACTTTGTAGTGGAAAACTTTTCTTTCTTTTCAGAAGCAATCACACTTCTAAATTTTTCTTTACACCGGTTAACTCTCTAAACAATTTATCCCGTTGGTTCAAAATTGAGTAGAGGTTAAAACCTTGACAAACTTGCCAAACTTTGACAAACTTGCCAAAACTCTGTCTTGAATTAATATTCCATCAGAATAATCTTTACTTTTTACATTATTTTTCTCTACTCAACTCTTCCCTTTAATTTAATCTTCAAATTAAAATTAAAAGGAGCAACACTTTAAACTTTTGCAGCGGAAAACATGAATAAAATTCATGAAAAAACATACTATTCAGAAGCAATATCACTGTACACTTTACTTTTATCTAAACAAATTATCTCGTTGGTTCAAATTTGAATAGATAAAATACTGTACAAAGAATTACCAAGAAATTACTTCTGAAAGGTATTAAATATAATGGAAAAAAACATCATGTTGCTACTGTTCATGCGGCCTGTGGCAGAAATCAGGCCCACGGCCTGCTCCCCGCTCCCGCCTGGGCTCATAGCCCACAAACCGACGACTGGGCCGCCGAACCGGCCCAGCTCCTCATCCCACCTGGGCTTGAATTAGCCCAGCGGCCGGCGATCAATGACGGCCGTCCAGATCCACGCATCAAGATCCAACGGCCAGCCTTGCGTCTCGCTGCATCAAAAACGCGCTCGGCCGCCTCCCGCGGAAACCCTAGATCCATTTCTTTCCTCCGGTTCTCCCGCAGCATCAGCGGCTGCGAGGTGGTGCGGCCCGTGGCCGGCGCGGCCGCCGGCGACGGTGAAGATGCGCGCCGCTCGGCACACGACCGAGGCCGCCTCCTTTCTCCTTTGCTTTGACTCTCCATCACTTCTCCCTTCTACTCCAGAGCCCCAAACTCGTGAGGTCCAGAGCACCCGGCCATGGTGGCCAGTGGAGAAGGTGGTGGTCGGCGCCGCCGGGAGTCCCACCGCCGGCGTGCGCGTTCCCCGTGAGGGAGAGCGCGCCGCCGTCGGTGGGTTTCACCGCGGCGCCACGTGCCCCCATCCCTGACGGCGAAACACCGGCGAGGACGGGGTCCAGACCATCTGTCCGCCCGGCACGCCCAAGGCGACGACGGCGGCGGTATCGACGGCGAGGTAGGCCCACAGGTAGTTCCTCCCTTCCGTTCTCTGTTTGCCTTTTGGATCTAGGGTTAGGGTTAGGGTTTCTGTTTTTCTTTTGATTCGAGATCGGTTTCTTGTTCCTTTCTTTTTCCCAAGCAAGATCTACTACCTAGCACGGCTCTGATACCATTGATAGATTCGCCGGATCGACTAGGAGTAGATCGAGCAGGTAAACACTGTGAATGACATACCTCGAACCCCTGTACGCTCCTCTGGTTCTGTTGACGGAGCTCTGCACTAGGCAGCGACGCGCAGTGCAGACTCGGACGGCGGCGGCGAGGTCCAGTGGTGGCGACAGTGGGACATCCCGTCGCTTCAGCACTCCCTCTCGGTCGGCTAGGGTTAGGAGTGAGGGGGCTACTGTGGCGGCGGCGAACCTCGTGTCCTGAGCCTGTGGCCCCCACTCCCTCTTATAGTGCTGCGCGACAGGGACCCACCAGCCTGCTAACGAGCTGGGCGTCCCCGATCCGGATGCGAGTCAAGGGCCCAATGGGCCCATTGGTGGAGAGATCAAACTAACACCAAGCATTTGCGAAGGCGATACACAAGTTCCCTCGGCTTGAGTTGGACGGACCTCACACACTCTACCCGTGTGGGAAATCGAATGGTGGCGTACGACGCCATTGGCACGGCATGTCCCCACCTGAAGATCTTCAGACAGGTCAATGAGCCCTCAGCCTTTGAGGATCTGTTCTACGAGTACGCGGACCGCGACAGTACCAGGGCCGATGCTGAATCACTGGCAATTGCATCTATGACTGAGCTGCGCACTCTGCAGCTCCGACGCAGTAACATCTCCAACGGGGGACTGATAGCCATCCTGGATGGGTGCCCTCACCTGGAATCCCTTGACGTGCGCCACTGCTTGTTCCTCAAAAAGGACACCGCCATGGAAGCAAGATTGGCCAGTCTCAAATCAGTTAGGCTTCCATGGGACCCTACAGAGTACAACCAACAAGTTATCAAGATGCATTGGGGAAAGGCAGTTTAGATGCTAGTATTTGCTGGTCTCAGCCTTTGCGTCGTACGACTACTCCAAGTTTGATGAAGATAACTCTGATCTTGAGGAGTTGGTTGTATCTGCTAATGATCCATGAGGCCCTGACCTGTTGCTGAAACTGGAAGAATATGACTAGGGTCTTTTGAATATCTCGTTTATGAAAGAAAAATATTTGTGCTCTAAGTACTCGGTTTGCTTGGAACAGATGTAGTAATTCTGATATGAACTTGCTGTTTGCGTTTTGGTTTGAAAATATTGTCTTGTCTCTGTTGATTTTTTTTTAATTTTTAATATATATTTTTATCAAAATTACAAAATGATACCTTATTTCAAGATTTTCAAAAATGTACCCTAATCGTCTACCCAATAGACGAAATTCTGTTTTCGTTGGCTCGATGGACGAAAATAGGATATTTTGTCCACTGGGTATATTGAATTCAACTTTGCAGATAACTCTGATCTTGAGGAGTTGATGGTACCTGCTGATGAACCATGAGGCCCTCATCTTTCGCAGAAACTGGAAGAATGACTAGTCTTTTCAGTATCTCGTTTATGAAACAAAAATATTTGTTATCTAAGTACTCGTGCAATGCATGGTTTCTTTTTGTATGTTTTACCGTCGTGCACTTTGTGCTGAGGCTTAATATAATTCGGTTCCTGCCTATTGAAACATATTTTTGTATGCCTCCTGTTGAGCATTATCTATAGTTGAGTTGCATTTCTGTAGTTGCCTAACCGATAATATAAACCCAGCCGGTCACAGAGGCATAGTATGTCAATAAGAGATTGGGGATCGTGACACCAACTAATAGAATAACTTTTTTTTTATACCAAAGATAAAGGATACATTCACTCGGCAAAGGTCGATTTACTCTCAGCAAACAGTTTGTCGAGAGTAGCTCTCGGCAAATGGTCCTTTGTCATGAGTTGAAGCACGCGCTAATGGTAAAGGTCTGCCCTGCAGACTCTTCTGCTCTCGACAAAAGAGTTTAAGGAAATAAAAAAAAACAAATCCCCCCACGCTAGCCACCATGGGTCCACCGGCTAGCCGCCGAGCCCTCTGCCGCCACCCATCACTACGGTGCCGCTCGCTCCGTCCATCGCCGCGCTGTCAGACCTCTGCGGCCGTCTCCGCCACAACCACCACCAGGCCATCGCGCCAGAGGAAGAGGAGGCCACCATGCCATCGCACCAGATGAGAGGAGGTTGTGGCTGTCATGTTGGAGGAGAGGAGGTTGTGGCCATTGCACTGGATGTTAGGAGGCCTTGGCCGCTGCCGGGGGCGAGGAGGTCGTGCCCGTCGTCGCAGATCTTGCCACCGGGGAAGGAGGCCGCATCCACTCTGTCACCAGCCGCTCCGCTGTCACCATGCATCAGAACTGAGAAGAGAGATGCCGCCACCACTCTTGCTGGCCGCGGCGCCGCTCCTTACCCCGCCGCTCCTCCTCATTGGTTAATCTATTCCGGTGAGGGGCGAGTAGAATGGGGAGGAGAGGAGCCATGAGAGAGAGGTGGGGAGTAAGAGTCGGGGAAGGGAGGTGTCTGCCGTCCATGCCGTGGCGAGGGAAGGGAGTCGTCCATGCGCCGCCTCCGTTTGCGCTTGGAGGGGAGGAAGAGGTGGGGTGGCGGCAGACCTAAGGGGAGGGAGGCGGCGTGGCCATAGAGGAGGCACTACTTGGCCTGATTTTTCATTTGTACCGGGTATTTTTGCCCCCGGTACAAATGAGGGCATTTGTACCGGTTGGAGCCACCACCCGCTACAAATGCCCCCTCACAGGGACGCATAGGGGCCTCCTCCAACCCACTCGGTACAAATGCCTCACATTTATACCGAGTGGTGGTTCCAACTGGTACAAATGTTCTGGCCTCACATTTATACCGGGCGGAGCCACCACCCTGTATAAATGTCGTGACATTTATATCGGTTAAAAAAAGACTCGGTACAAATGTCATTCCACCATCCCGCGAGGACTTAGAAAAATTTTTGCTGGCACCTCTAGCTCCCCCGCGTCCCCTCCTTTAATTCTCCACCACCATCCTCCATCCTTATCTCTTTCTCATTCTTTCTTTTCCTTTCTTCTCTCTACCGATTCTTCTTCTCTCTACCGATTCTTCTTCTCTACTGATTCCTTTTTCCATTCTCTCCCATGCATGCAGGAGGCCGAGGCCGGCAGGCGCGGTGCGGGGCGGCGTGGCCAGGGCAGCCAGACCGGCGCGGGGCGGAGGGCGCAGGCCAGGCCAGCGTGGTGCGGCCAGCCAGCGCGGGCGGCAAGCGCGGGCCGGGCGGGCGCAGCCGAGAGCGCAACGGCCTCCCCGGCGATGGCGGCGGTTTGGCTCGCGTGGATTTTGTGAAGATTCTGTGAAGATTGTGTGAATTCGTGATGATTTGTGTTGATTTTACGAAGAACATGTGATTATTGAGGTGATTTTTGATGTGATTTTGTGAATCCATAACTGTGATTCATGCGATAGATTCTTGTAAATGTATGATTGTGAATCGTGTAGTGATTTTTGTGGGATGAATCTAGTAAATCTTGTTCTAATTTGTTGATGAGATGAGATTAGATATGAGATGAAGAGAAGAAAAGAAAAGAAAAGAAAAGAAAAGAAAGAAAAGAAGAAAAGGGAAGGGAAGGAGGGTCGGAGGCTGACAGCCTAAAAAACATTTGTACCGGGGCATGTTACCACCTGGTACAAATGTGAGGCATTTGTACTGGGTATCTCGCCCGGTACAAATACTAACCCTCATTTGTATCGGATGGTTTGTACCGGTTGGATACCCGGTACAAATGAGGGTTACCAACTGGTACAAAAGGCCGTTTTTCCAGTAGTGAGGGGGGAGGGAAGCGATGGTGGAGGCTGTGAGGAGGAGGAGGGAGGGATGCGGTGGCGGAGGGAGAGGGAGGCAGCGCATGGGAAGAAGGGGAGGGGTGGGGAGCGGGGTAAATATAGCTATGGTTTTGCTGGTGGGTTTAATGGGCTAGATTGGGCTGAATTTGGCTGGGTTTGCCATGCGCCCAAATCCGGCCAACAACTAAGTTGTTTTTTCAGAAATTACTTAAAATGTATATAATTAGTTAAATATAGTAAATAAATACAAAAAATATACCAAATTTCTTCGGAGGTATTTTGGTTTGTAAACATCATCTGTGAAAAATGTACGAAATCCACTCAATTTTTTACCACAGCCTAAATGTATGATATATATCATGAGATATTCACAAATTTCATGATTTTTTGAGTTTATTTGCATTTTTAGAATATTAAAATCATTCACACGCACATCTGTGATCGTGTTTACTGAACAAGATGTTGAATTTTTTTCATTCCATGGGTAAGGCCTCAAATTTGACAACATAACATGAATATCATTTTTCCACTCTTTTTCTTCTATTATTTGAATGACTTGCACTTTGAATGTGACTTGATTGAAAAAATTGCTTAAAATGCAATTAATTAGTTAAATATGGAAAACAAATACAAAAACATACCAAATTTTAACATGGAGTAGTACATATTGTATGTGTAGAGTAGAAATAAATTAGGATATAGAACATAAATCTAACTATAGGTTGATTCACAAGTGTCCCTTTTATATTCAATAAAAAAAGAAAACACATAATTAGATTGAAATTTTATAAAAATGTTTTTACTAAATGTTATAGATATTTTCGAGATATATCCAATTTGGATATAAAGTTTTTGTTCATCCAAAGTGGTGTGAAAAAGTTGTGAAAATAATTTGAGTGGCAAAATAGATCTTTTGCCGGAGGCAAAAAATACTCAGCGAAATATATATGTCTTTGCTAGTGGTCACTCTAGGCAAAATTGGTCTTCTGCTGACGCGAAAATGCAACACTCGGGCAAAACAGGGCTTTGCCGGCGGTGACTCTCGACAAAAAACATCTTTGCCGACAGCCGGAGAAAACTCTCATCAAAAGACATCTTTGCCACAACTGGAACAGAATTCTCGAGGAAACGTCTTCTTTGCCAAGTGCATGTGGAAAGGCTGTCGGCAAACCCCCAAGCAGTCGGCAGAGATGCAATTTCCAGTAGTGTTCAGTTTCAACTGCAACCGATTAACAATCACCCTACAATAGCAAGTACAGGATTCTACCAAACATGTCAAATCATATCCCACAATATACGGGACCTTACGTTTCCTTCGCACATAGTAAAATGCACGTGCGGCACGCACGTGTCTAAAGAAACAACAAGAAAAATATATTTATAAAAAACCAAACCCATATTGCAATAATTTTATTTGACATTTAGCTTTCTAAAAATATTGAACATCACGTGTTTAATTGCTAAAATGGAATGGTAGGTGAATGTAATGCTTCACTATGATTCCGATGATACAAGAAAATGATATATCGCTTTGTGCTTGGTTGGCATATGCTGTAACTGGAGAAAAAACAGGGAGACACCACTTTAAGTTATCCGTCCTGTGTGACTTCGTCCACTCAATTTTTGTTTACATGATAGTTCAACATCAAGATCAAATATCCATGAACATTATATCTCAACTGCAACAGGATAGTTTAGTTCAATCCAACTAACCAAACCCAAGCCATTACAACTGAACCATGAAACGATATGAAATCATAAGCATATGTACGAGTCTAACGAGCGCACCAGACTCTGCGACAACTGTAGGGACTCCCAATGAAGGGATCCAGAAAAATCCTTGTCTCAACAATGCCTTCAAGTCATAAAAGCCACTGAGTAAAAAAGATTAGTAGCCAACAATTTGAATAAACACACTGAGCCCCATGGCAGACATGCAAGAATGCAACTCCACTTGTTCCTAATTTTAATCTAAAATCTAAGAAAATATAAATAGTAGGATGGAACCAAAGCACCAAAGGCTAACCATAGACTTTTTTTTTTCAATTGGTGTGTCAGGCTATCAGCAAACTTAACACCTATTGGTTGATTAGAAAGTATTATCCATGGGAATCCGGTGAGTGGTTATATACGACTATTATGACCTCTGATATAGAACCAAATCAGGAATTTCAAAATGTTGCTGGTGCAAACTACCTCAATATAGTCTAGAATTAGCTCTCTTCTATATAATTTCAACACCAAGGGTGTGGTGATAGCCATGTTCTAAGTTCACAATTCTGAATTCTAGCTTCAAAAATAAATTAGAGCTCTTGCTAAACCTACATATAAAAGTACTTAAGTTCTACAATCTGAACTAATCGATTGAGGCAATGCCTGCCAGGCTCTAGATATTTATCCATAACATTGGTCACCTGACTGGGACTGCATACTTGAATTCCAGCCAAGGAAACATTGGTCACCTGACTGGGACTGCATACTTGAATTCCAGCCAAGGAAAGGTGAGCATGTCCCCAACTGCCAAGCACCTCATGGTGACAAGTGATCATTAATTCAGACATAATCTTTTTTTACATTGTTTGGTGTCAAATATTACAGGACAACACAATATACCAATTATCATAATCCATTATGAGGTAAAAAAATGCAGACTTTGTAAATATTTTTCTCTGCACCATTTGAGAGATCGAGAACTGGCATCCATCACAAACAATTTGCAAGCCAAAGCTTATTAAAGAAAACCATCTTCGCATGAATCAAGACAAAAAAGAACCATACAAAGGCAATATTCCTTGTATACCTTTGTGTTGAGCCATTTCTTTCTAATTCCATGGTATCACGATTCCACCAACCAGGCAACCAGATAGCCCCCTCTTAATCTGAAATCTTTTATTGTGAGAGCACAAGTCAGCTTATAATTTTACAGCAAATGAAAAACAGATTCTGCAACCAATTTACTCTCATTTGTTTCTTCTTACCCTTATTTTCTTTGTATGTGCTTAGAATAACCAATAGATGTGCGAAGAAAGATATTGCTTATAAGAATAATTTTTCCATGAAAACAACATGATCTGGATCCCTGATTCTACTTTCATCAAACCTCATGCTAATCTGCAGAATATGGGGCTAGCACTTTGAGTTGAATGTATAGTGCATCCTGCAAAAACAAATAATAGTGAGTTTTCATTATATTGCTATAAGCTAATGACTCCAGAAAAAATGCATGCTAAGTTTCACATTTACATCTCTAATTACTTGTGGAAAACAAGAAACATCACATGCGTTCTTCTTCCAATTATACCTTCAGCATGTCGATTGGAATTTGCACAATACAGCAAAAACTTCTTGCAAACAAATAGACAGCTACCATTTAGCATAAAACAAATTATGAAGCTGCTTCGTTCTGAAATATGAATTATGTTCCTATTAAAACAAATCCTTCTTCAGGTTTAATTTTATTTAATATTTGACCACAAAGTTAGTCTGAGAAACGATGCATATCTAATTATCTATATTTGAATTCTTAGAAAATCATACAGGCACTAAACCACAGCCGCACTATTACTCTAAGAGATTTCTACTACTACCACCTACGAACCAATCCTGCATATATCAGCAAATAAATTCTCATGCATCATACAATACATTAGACAATAATTCGAACATGCCAATGGAGCCGATGACACAGTCTTCTCATCAGATCAGGAGCATAAAAAGTCAGATTATTATCTAAATAAAATAACAAAAGAACACAAGTTACTGAAAGAACCTAACTGCACTGGATGCTTGACAACAGAGAGAATGGCTGTAGACAAGGCCAGCGACGAATCTGAACTCAAGAGATCACCAACTGGTGAACAGAACATAATATTATGAAAAAAGTACAACTCGAGCACTTCGAAATTCGACAACACCTCTTCTTGCACGTGAAAAAAAATAGGTGGCAGCTACTGCAAGCAACTGAAAAAAAGCATTTCCTTAAAAGAACCGACAGGTTAGGGATATCTACCTAAGGTGCTTCCATGCTGCAAACAGCCACTATTATGCAGTGCATTGAAATTTCTCTTAAATGAAAATGTAACACTACAACAGAACACAAGATCAACCAAGGGAAGCTTTATACTCAGGCCACTGAAGGACCATGGATGTCAACAAAATGATGATGAACAACAACATTATGATCTCAACGGTCTGCAGGCATTAGTAGAGGACATGCATTTTATGAAACACATATATCATTAGCTGAGCTCTACATGTTGCATACATGAAGGTCTAGGCCTAGCCCATTGGTTGCAGGCCGTGCTAATATCACTGTTTTCAATTGAGAAGCAATTTATATCCTTCCATTGAAATTGAAAAAGCTAATCACACCATAATGCCAATAGAATGCAGTATCTGTAATGCACACTAAAAGTGAATAAAACTGGTGTTGTCTTCTTGTACCTCTTGGCATACACAAGCAGCAGCTCCTCCGCGCGGCCTGGCCTCTGAATTAAAAAAAATGTTCTTCCTGGGAACACACCGAGCAAGTCGAAGATGTGGAGGTCCGGATCCCCCGCGAAGGGCGTGGCGACGAGGTGCGCGTCCTGTGACTCCCGGTCCGAGTAGATGCAGATAGTAGCTTATCCAGTATACACAAGATAAGCTACTAATTTTTCTAAATGTTAGCATATGGCAATGAAAGTAGCACTTAAAAACTATACCAGTATAAAATCCAGAGCAGAAGTTGAAACAAAGGGGGTTTATAAGCACAGTGGTATGCGAGTAGCAAGCAAATTCACAGATCCTGTCAGTGGGCAAGGAAAATTGCTTCCACAAGTGCTCAAGAAAAAAATGTCTCCATAAGAAAATAATGGTGTTGCCTTTGCAAACTGTAGCATGGTAACAACAACATTGCTAAGGTCAGAGTTCCAAGGTACCAGACTAATTGTATAAGCCAGTAATATATTGGTGCTAAACAATGTGCGGTGGGGTGTGGTTAATCAGAAGTGTAGTTACGAACAAAACAAACAAACAGATCTCATCAACTAACCAACAAACTATTTAATTAGGTGCAATGAGGTGTAGTTAATCCGAAGTGTAGTTATGACTAAAACCAAAGAGTTAACAAGTGAACAGATCTAATCAACTATCAAACAAAACAGCAAAACTCTGATACACATATAGCCATGGCACCAATTCAGGGAGAATTCAACCCTAAACACCACCTAGCACTTATGGATGCAAGAATGTAGAACTCAAACTTACAGGTGACAAGCTACTGTGGCGGGTTTTGTCCAGGCTGCTGCGGACCAGGCGGCGGAGGCGGCATCCCTGGCCTGGGCTGACCGAACGGCGGCGGAGGCATTCTAGGCCTCATTCCAGGAGGAGGTGGCCCCGGCCTCCCGGGCCTCATCTGTGGCGGCCCCATCGGGGGCGGTCCCCTCATGAACTGTTGAGGTGCCCCAGGGAACGGACCAGGCGGCGCACCAGGCGGGCGTTGGAACTGCATCGGCATCTGCGGCGGCATTCCAGGCTGCATAGGCGGAGGTGGCATCCCCTGTGGCGGGCGCACGACGTGCGGGTACCCCATCTGGCCCGCCGACATGTTGGGCATCGGCGGCCGCGAAATCTGGGGCTGCATCATGCCGGGGGCGGGCCCACCAACTCCCCGAACAGGGCCGGCGAGGCCTGGAGCGGCCTGGAGCAGCGGGCCGGTGGGCACCCCGCACCCAGCGGCGCGGCCGACACCCGGGCCGGCGAGGGCTCACCCGGCGGCGGCGGCCTTGGCGCGCGACTCGTCGGGCGGCGGCGGGCCCTCGACGGGCATGGAGACGACCTCCTCACCGCGGAGGAGGAGGAGGCCGAGCGTGCGGCGCTCCTCGCGGTCGCCGGTGGTCTTGGAGGACTTGGAGGGCGGGAGGCGGCGGAACTCCTCGCAGTCGCCGAGGACGAGGTTCATGTGGCGCACCACATGAACCTGCTGCGACCCACGAGCCAAATCGGGCCGCGCGGTGGATCTGAGGGAAGGGAACGGAGGATCAGGCGACGTTTGAGACCTTACGCGGATGGGGACTGGGGGATGGAGAAGATGGGGACCTGCGGCGCAGATCGCAGGCGAGCTCGCCGCCCACGCCAACAGCTGCCGTAAGGAGGCCGAGACCCCGTGCGGGCCATCGCGTTGGGGAGGCCGGGCCGCCACACAGGAGGCCACCGACCGCTTCGGGGACGGCCGTTCGCTGAGCAGAGGCGGGAGGAGGAGGGCCCCTACCTCGCCGCGCCGCCGAACTGAGGAGGAGGTGGGAGGAGCGAGGAGGGGCCTTTCTTGACACGCTTCCGAGGCGGGAGGATGTCGCGCTACTGCCGTGCATCACGATGTGTCGCGGTCTCGTGGACGGGAAGTGCGCCGGGAAAGAAAATAATTTTTCCGAAGAAAAGCGGGGCGCCGGGTGCGGGTGGTTGGTCGGGTGGGCCCGGTGGGTACACACGCGGTGGGTGACAAAAGAATTACGTTTTTGGCAGAAACGCTCTCCAAATTGCGATTTTTTGGTACTTCATAGTCCTTCCACCTTATCCACTTTCAAAAACATATGACGGGTGGGTCCTTCGTGAGGGGTAAGGCGGATCCGATTTGAGTGAGAAAAGTTTTCAATTGTCTTCGCTCCTTATAGTATAGATACACAACAATAAAAACCCAGCACCGCGCGCACGACCGCACGAAACTGCCGCCGGCCGGCGACACCATGGAGGCGAGGGACTGGGCGGCGCTGCCCTCAGACATTCTCATCGACGTCTTCCTCAGGCTAGGACAGCGCGAGGTCATGCTGGGCACCGAGTTCGCGTGCAAGCCGTGGCGGAGCGTCGCGCTCGAGGAGCCCTTGCTGTGGCGCCGCGTCGGCATGGATCGGTCATGGATTCCGTTCGGCGACGAGCGGTGGCGTCACGTCAGCTGCCGTGCCCAGGAGCAGATGAGGCGAGTCGCCGTGGATCGCGCCAAGGGGCAGTGCGAAGCCTACAGGGGAGACTGTGCTGACGACGATGTCCTCGATCTTGTGGGAAGGTATAAACTGATCCATACGACGTACTCATCTTTAGTTTTCAGACTGCTAATGTTTTGCTGCTCTTGTAAAATCCTGCAAGTTTATATTTGTAATGTATTTCAGTAGTTTAACATATGAGATTATTATTATATCCGATTTGTTGTATATTCGATAATAGATATTCAGGAAATTCCAAGTCATACAGATCACTATTTTACTACTTTATGCACTACTGATGAATATATATGTCTTCTAATTTGATGTGGTTACTTCCTGCAGAGCACCCTCATTGGAAAGCTTTGACATTGACTACATCGGTTGGTACTATGATCAGCCTGAACAATATTTGGTTGAGGCACTCCATAAACTCACCCTCCTTGTGGATCTTCAAATTCATTTCATACGTCGCATTACTTATCTGGATGAGAACATTCTCCAATCTATTTGCGAAGCTTGTCCTTGTTTAAAGAGACTTGTTCTGCTGTTTGCTTCGTGCTCTGACCTTGATCTTAACGAGGCTGAATTTGACAAGGAGCTAATTGATGCACCAATTCCAGTGATGCACAGGTTACACACCTTAGGATTGTATGACTGTGAGCTCACGAGTAAGGGACTAAAAGCCATCTTTGACAGCTGTCCCCTGCTGGAAACTCTGTGCATAACTGGCTATTTCAACATGCATGAGATGGGTAAGGAGCTAAGGCTGAAATGTACTAGGGTGAAGAATCTGACTCTTGATACCAGGAACAAGTCCCACAATTTGTCAGAGGATGACTGTTATGGTTATTCGTCAGAGGAAGATTCTGAATTTTACAATCTGCTCGCTGGAGGAAGATTATGAGTCAGACGACTGAGTGACAAACTTCATATTATTAGGTGAATAATGATGCCCTTCTGCATTGTAAGCAATAGGTGTACCTTTTGCCTTATAAGCTTGACGAGCTTTATACATGTTTTCATTTCTACACGTCATGAGTGTATGAGATCTAGTGGGCTGTTTAGTATTTTTTTCCATGAATATTCATGATTATCGAGAAACAGATCATATTGTTCTTAATTTTAAATTTATCATCATCCTAGTGCCGAAGCCGATATTGCTCTTCTTAAAGCATCTCCAGCAGCTCACCTAAAGTCGATATCAATACATAAAAACCACCAGAATACCTAAAGACATCCTAAAACCTTGCTCCAGTAGATGACTTATATGGATTGGTATTTATATAGATTGATATTTTAGGTGATGACCCAAATTACTCTCTCCAATATGCAAATATGCATATCCAACGCTGGATTGCTATATGGATTGGTAAAACAGGCAGGAAGACCAACCGCTCCGGTTGAAGCCTCAGCGCTGCCTCCATCGCCGCCGCCATCCTTGCCTCCTCCGACCACTAGCACCACTAGTAACCCATGCCCGCGACCCTATTGATCTTTAGTATTGGTTGGTATATCTAAAAATTATTTAAAACCTAGGATTTCAGATAACTTTTAAAAGTCATGTAAGTTTTTAATACATACTAGCAATTATGCACGTACGTCGTTGCAACGGGAAAAACATTGCTCACCTCGCCATCTTCCGTCACGACCACGTCGCCACCCCGTTGCCACGACCTGCAGTCTTCGACCTCACCATCATCCCAATCACGCCCACGCCTCTCTGACCTTGGCCACCACTGTCCACGCTTCCAAAACTGTTGTTTGCCACAACCTCGTTGTGGTCTACTCGATCTCGCCTTCCCTAACCACGCTGCTATTCCCATCTCGCACACGCCACTCTGACCTCGCCACCTGTCGTTGACGCCTCTCCAAACTTGCCTGAATTCATCCGCCCCGACCGCACCATCATCCTTGTCGCCCTGACCTCACCCTCTCGCCCGCACCACCCCAATGACTTCATCCGCTGTTGTCCACCGCTACCAAGCTGTCACCCCACCACCCTCGAACCTCCTTGACCTCGCCATCGTGGTCTACCACTATATGGTGAAATACTAATTATATTCTTAATACTCCTAGATTTTTTTTAGTTCTATACTACATTTTTGTTGCATTTAATGGATGAAGAAATCAACTAAATTTGTTTACAAATATTTATTCTACTCGAATACACATGCAAGAACGTGGATATACTCGAATACCCATTTGAACAGATGTACAACTCTCATTTTTCCGAAGACACTAAAATTTCTTCGAATAAATGTTGATGAAACTATACTTAGAGTTTGTTCCTTCACTATTTTGAAATAATAACAGTTGCTCTTGCCTCACTAAAATAAATTATTCTTACAATTTTTTACGTTGTATATGTTCGATTACCCCTTTAAGTAATATACATGTATGTAATGTACTGCCATGATAAAAAATGTAAAAACAACTTTCTTAAATACTGAATCATATCTAATAATTAAATAGGTCAACAATTAGCTTTTTTAGTCTTCGCGCCATCAGCTCAAACACATCATGGGTGGGCGCGCATAGCGCGCCAATCGGCCTAGTTTGATTCCAATTACAACTGCACTTGTGGTCATGTGAGGATTTATGTCAAGATTCTAAGCGACGGACGAAATTAAACTTGCGGGCAGAACACATGAAGAATTGTTTACTTGCTTTAATATTTGGTAGATAGATAGATAGATATAGAGATATTTAAAACTTAATATATTTAAATTATTGAGTGGTTCTTCATGTTGTATTTGAAATTCATAATTTTTGCGTAGCACAGGAATGGAGACATTTTTATACAAAATTGTAGTGTTTTTTCAAGATCTACAACTTTGTCTCTTAATTCTTTTTATTTAATGGCATTCTTGAGCCCAAATAATGTAGTTTCAGCATGTATTCTTTTTCTTCTTGTATTTTTCAATATTTATTCAGAAATCTGTAGAATTTGCATGCGGACTCAGATGGAGACAAATTAGACTTTATATGAAAATTGCAGGTTACACGCAGAACTAAAACTTAGGTACCTGGTTTTTTTTTCTATTTGACGTTATTTCAACATCCAAATAATGTAATTTCTTCTTGTATTATACCCTTAATTTGAATAGTTAAAATTGTATTCACAAATCTGAAACATCTATGGTTTTCAGGGAAGAAAAACTTTAATTTATACGGAAGTCGTAATTTTTAACAAGATCTATAACTTTGTGGTTAAAAAATACTAATTTGATCCAATTAGTGCATTTAAATCTTTGTAGATAAACCAGTGTCAGAGCAACTCCAACAGTCTCTTCAAATCATACTAGCTAAATCCTCATTTATCTAGTCATTTAGCTAGGCATAATGTCTTCCAAAAGGTGGATGAACCAACACTCTTTTATCTCCTACTCTCCAAAACAGTGGGTCCCACTTGTCATCTTTTCTCCTCCTTTTCCCCTTCTTCCCACGCCCATTGCTCTCTCTCTCTCTCTCTCTCTCTCTCTCTGTGTGTGTGTGCGCGCCGCTTACCCTCGAGCGGCTATGCCCCACCGGCCGTCGGTGCAGCTCCTTGGCGGTGCTCTATACGGATCCCGGCCGATGCACCTCCCTTTATCCCTGCACCCTCCTCGTCACTGCGGCCATTGTCTCCACCGCGCCCGCACTGCTGCGGATCCCCCACATGGCCACACCGCCGCCGCTGGACCTCCTTCGCTCCAAGTTGGTGATGCTCGACACAGATCCGGGCCAACAAATCTCCCTGCACCCCTCATTGTCGCGGTCATCCTCTCCGCTGGCTTCCCCGTGCCCACACCGCCGTGAGTCCTCCATGCGCCCTCGCCAGCTCTTCCCCATGGTGACCTCCTTCGCTCCCGGACGGCGGCGGCCTGCGCGCCGGCGTACGCACCTCCTTCTCCACCCTCCACCGCGGTCACCTCCTCTAGTTGTGGCCATGTCGTCCCCGCCCTCCGCCGCAGCGAGCTCCTCCACTCTCGGGCCCCTACGGCGGGCCCGCACACCTCTTCACCCAGCCGACGATGTCCGCACACCCCTCCTCTACTCGTGAGGATGCGGCTGCGCAGTTGGAGGGCGGGGGCACAGGATAGTGGGAGGGAGCGAGGACGGGAGGCGGAGGGGCGAATTCCTGAAGGTTGCGAGCAGATTCACTCGCCAAAGGTACCGAGTTGAGGGGAGCATATAGAGAGGGGGAGATCGAGGCGACGACTATAGCGATTCTGTTGGATCCATTTTTCTTTTTTTTACCGATCCCGAGCCTTTTAACGAGGCAGTTAGAATTTGTCTCAGAGCTACTCCACGAGCCTCTCTAAAAATCACTAGCTAAAATCTTGATTTGGCTAATATGTAAAATGAAATAGTTAGCAAAAAGTTGATGAAATCCAACAAACTAGCTAAAATCAACTCTCCATATGCTCCACCGCTAGTGGGTCCTGCAAGTCATACTCATGTACGAGGGGATAACTAGCGGGACTGGCTAGCCAAAGATGACTAGCGAAGCCCCCGGTTTAGCTAGTGGAGGATAGCGAGGGCAAGTTTAGCTAGTCTGTTGGATTGAGTTTTTGGACAAATTTTCTATTTTTTAGCTAGTTAAGCCAAGATAGCTAGTCTCTTGGAGTTGCTTTAAACAAATAGCACTCCCTATTACTTGTAGCATAAATAAACATATATATATGAGATGGTAGGTAGGGCGCACGAAAATGGAGGTCATGAGTTTAAAGGCAAGACATTGCATCTGCGAAAAATATGAAAAAGTATGAGAATTGCAGGTAGCCCTACCAAAATATCAGATCGTGGATTTTGAGACTGACATCGATTTTTACCAAAGATATGGCCTAGTATTTGGGATTCAATTTCAGCTACCATCGGAATATCCGATCTAGTACCACGATACAATGGAAAGTACATGATTCTGAACGACAGCAACACACCAATAATTGTCGTGTCTATCAAATCAAATCAAATGAAATCCCACGTACGTGATCCTTGCCACAATCCTCTCGCATGCAAGGCGTATAAAACCCTCGATGCTAGCTCCAGTTTCCCATCATTCTATTGTCTCCAGTAGACAAAGACTCATCGTCCTGCCCGCAACCGAACCGAACCGAACCTCTCCACCACCCAGTGCCGGCGGCGGTGGCATCCGCAGCAGAGCCATGGAAGCTTCGAGGGACTGGGCGGCGCTGCCCCGAGACATCGTTCTCGACGTCTTCCTCAGACTGGGGCCGCACGAGGTCATGCTGGGCGCCGAGTTCGCGTGCAAGCCGTGGCGCCGCGTCGCGCTCGAGGAGCCCTCGCTGTGGCGCCGCGTCGGCATGGATCGGCCTTGCGATCCGTTCGCCGACGAGCGGTGGCGTCACGTCCTCCGCCGCTGCGACCGTGCCGAGATGGAGATGAGGCGAGTCGCCGTGGATCGAGCCAGGGGGCAGTGCGAAGCCTACAAGGGAGACTGCGATGACGACGATCTGCTCGATCTCGTGGAAAGGTAAAACTGATCAGTATTCACTGCGAGTTTATGATATCAAACTGTTTTCGGTCATTTGTCGTCTATTACCTAATTTTGGACACATTTTTTTCGATTGAAATTGGGATTAGCACTACGGGAAACCGAGGTTTCGCCGAGAGCAATATTCTTCGGCGAGAGCTTAATCCCGTGCTCTCGTCGAAGATCTCTTTGGCGAGAGTAAAAAATAATATTCTCGGCGAAGAATAAAACTCTCAGCGAAGAAATTCTTCGCCGAGAGCAAAAAAAAAATTCTCGGCGAAGAATTCTTCGCCGAGAGTCAACCGACTGGCTCTCGGCGAAGAAATTCTTCGCCGAGAGTATTTTCTTTGCTCTCGGCGAAGAAATTTAAAAAAAATCATTTTTTCACCTTCAAATTTTTTTTATCATCAACATGCACTTATACAAAGGATATGTTCAAATTTGACACCATTTTATCTCTGTTTGCTATATTTAAAATTTTTACTTCATTCTAGGTAATTTTTTCGAAGACGTCCGATATGAACTGCAAGTACATGAAATCATAGAGTAAAGTTGTTGGAAAAATGAGATTAATGTTCATGAGATATCTCTAAGACCATGTACACGAAATGAAACTAAATTTCAAACATTTTGTTCTCTGATCATGATGAAGATCGTGTCGTAGAAAGGTTTTAAAATTGTATAAAATTCAAATAAAGTTTGAAAATCACGAATTTTGTCGAGCGCTCATTATATCATATGTCGAGGTTGTGGTAAAAAGTTGAGAACATTTTGAGCACTTTGACACGTACGCTGTTTAGAAACCAGAACATGTCACGAGAAGTTTCAGAGAATTTGAACTAATGTCACTAGGTTTGGTACATTAGAGAAATTTAAATTTGAGTTTGACCACAACAACTTTTTTATAAGCAATACACAACATATCTAGTGTAATGTTAAGTTTTTGAGATTTTTTACATTTATTTACTATTTTTAACTAATTTAGAAAAATTTTAGAAAAAATCTTCGCCGAGAGCCATTTATTGGGCTCTCGGCGAAGCAAACTTGGGCCGCCGGCCCATTACCGCCGCCGGCCCACTACCGCCGCCGGCCCACCTGGCCCAACGTCCCCCCTATATATTCGACACCCCGCCTCCCCCCTTCCCCGCAACCCTAACCCGCCCCCCCTCCCTCTCCCCCGCCGCCGCCTCCTCCTCTCTGCTCGCCTGGCAGCCTCCTCCGCCGGGTCGCCGTCAAGGCCCCGCCGCCTCTCCCACCTCTCCGGCTCCGCCCCCTCCAGATCCGCCCCCTCCAGATCCGCCCACTCCCCCACCTCTCCCTCCCGCGGGCGCCGCGCTGCGCCGCCCCCCTCCTCCCCCCTCCGCGCGCCCCTCACCTCGTGGCGCGGAGCGGCGGCGGGGCGAGGCGCGGTGGCGGCGGATCCCCGCGCGCCTCGACGACTCCGCGACGTGCCTCGACGACTCCGGCGGCGCAACCTCGGCCCGGCGCGGCGCGGCCTCGACGAATCCGGCGGCGCGACCTCGGCCTGGCGCGGCGCGGCGCAGCCACGACGACTCCGGCGGCGCGACCTCGGCCCGGCGCGACGCGGCGCATCCTCCCCTTCTCTCTGTGTATGTGTGTTCGTTTCTGTGTGTGTGTGTGTGTGTGTGCGTTTATGTGTGTGTCCTCTCTGTTACAGGTGGCGGCGGCGCGGCGTGGTGGTGGTAGACGGCAGAGTGGTGGCGTGGTGGTGGTGGTGGCGTGGTGGTGGCGTGGTGGTGGCGGTGGTGCCGGTGGTGGGGGCAGCGGCGGGCGGTGGTGGTGGGGCCAGGGCGGCCGGCCGGGCTGGGTTTTTTTTTGTTTTCTGAAAATCCCTTCGCCGAGAGCTAGGTGGGCCTCTCGGCACATGTCCGCCGAGAGGGGCCCCGCATGCTCTCGGCGAAGAGCTCTTCGCCGGTACAGCGGCGCCGTGAGGCCGTCGCCGAGAGCTTCCTCTCGGTGAAGGCTTCACCGAGAGGAAAGACCCGTTCGGCGAGAGTAACCTCCCTCTCGGCGAAGGGGCCGAATCCGGTAGTGTAGGAAGAAACTCGCAGTGTAAATGAAACTGTTTTATAGTCAACTGTTGTGTTGGGCATTGTCTCTGTTCGTAGATTTATTGACTGGAAATGACATTGGTGCCTTGCCATTTCAATCCTTCAAGTGACAAACCCAAAAACACTTCATTGTATTTATTTAGACGGAGCATGCTTTGGAATCTGGATCACAGAAATTATCATTCTCCGTGCTGTGCCAATTATATAGGACCCTAATCTATGTATTTTTAAGAATGAAGTCACAACAAGATTTGCATCACATGATTATTGCACGTAGACACACTTTCATTATATTTCTTCGTTTCCAAACACCCAAATCAAGATACAGTATAATCGGACGCTTTTCCGTTTCTGATTATCAGTTGTCACCATTATGAACATTGCCCATGGGCCATGGTTGAAACCCTGCAAATTCAGAAAGGAACAAGATTTCCCTAACAGGATGGTCAATAGTTTGCACAAAGGCCTTTTGATAAAATGTACCAGATGTCGAGGAGGTTCCAATGTAGTTTAGAGCTTCCATTTCCTTCTCTGATAAAATTGTTCTGATTTGTTCCTACTATTTAAACTGGACAATGTACTGTAATGAAGTGTTGCGCATGATCTCTGTGTGCCAGATGGTTTGGAACCCGGGAACACATTTTGTTTATAAATTTTTGGTCGCTATTTTTTGTGATGAAACTGGAGGGGCCAGACCCGTACTGATTATATATTATAATAAATAGAAGTATATGTGCAAAAAGGAAGAAAGAAATCACAAGTGAGCTTGCCAGATGTTTATACTGGGACAATTCTGGGTCGCTATTATAAAATAATGCAAGTTTGCAGTGTATTTTGATTACCTAATCAAATGAGATGATTATTCAGGATTGCTGTCGTACCCAATGCCGTAGGCTCCCGCACTGTGCGGGGTCTGGGTGAGGTTATTAGCAGGAGATCTTTCCCACACATCGTGCAATGTGTAGAGGCCACCGCTCGAATTATTCAGGATTGCTGTATTAGAAGATATTCAAGGCATTTTAGTATTACATATCAGTTATTGAGAGTTTCACATACATATTGTGTACCACATTATGTTGCTACAACTATTTGCAAAACAGATGCGTTTATATCTATTCTAATATTAAGTTATTCATTTTTGCAGAACACCCTCTTTGAAAATCCTCCACATTGAACATACAAGTTACTATTATTCTGGCGAAGATTTAGTTAAGGTACTCAAGAAGCTCACCCTCCTTGAGGATCTTGAAATTGATTTCAAATATGTCATTGATTGGGATGAGAACATGCTCCAATCTGTTTGCCAAGCTTGCCCTCATTTGAAGAAACTTGTTCTGTTGTACGCTTCCAAGTTTGACCTTGAGTGCAACCCAGATGAATTTGAGAAGGAGCCAATTGATGGATCAATTCCAGTGATGCACAAGTTACACACCTTAGAATTATATGACTGCGACCTCACAAGTAAGGGACTGAACGCCATACTTGACTGCTGTCCAGTGCTGGAAACTCTGCACATAGAAGGCTTTTTCAACAAGCGTAAGATGGATAATAAGCTTAGGATGAAATGTGCTAGAGTAAAGAACCTGACTCTTGATACCAAGAAGAAACCTGACAATTGGTACATTGGTTGTGATTATTCGTCAGGGGAAGATTATTATGAAATCAGTTCACAGGAGGAAAACTATGATTCAAATGATGAGTGACAGACATCGTATTAGGGTGGTTATGTGGACCTACAAGCCTACTTTTTTTCAGTGATGAACAAACCTAATTATAATAAGTGCTTTTTACTCTTGAAGGACATCCCTATCTCTCTTTGCAAGTGGTCTCCTGCATGATATTTTCAGTTAGCTAGGGAATGGTGAATTATGCCCTTCTGCATTGTGTGCAATAAGTATACCTTTTTCTTACCTTATTCTGGTAAAGTGCCGCACTTGTAGTAAAAAAACCATATTAAACCACTACTTTGTATTTATAGAACACTCATGGTAAAGCATAAATCACAAAACCACAAAATTTTTAAATTTGATTGTCAAGAGTCTGTAGCTTAGTTGGACACAAAAGCCTTAGTAGTACCTCAGGCTCTGGGTTCGACTCCCATGGGAGCAGATGGGTTCGACTCCCCGTGGGAGCAAATTTTCAAGGATTTAATGTTGGTGTGTTTTTATTGGTAGGCGACGTTCCTGTCGACAGCGGGGCGCCTGTGGTGACCTCGTCAAAGGTGGGGTTTGCACATGTGCGTTCATAATGATTAATGTGTGTGCGTTGGTAGTGTCCCCGTTGTGTTGTGTAATCTCAAAAAAAAAACAATGCATTGAACTAAACGCACTACCATGTAATCTAATCAAAATAGTTTTTGCAAAAAACTTCACACTGTTTTTAGCTATTTTGATTTTTCACTCTCATTACGTTTTTCCAACAAAACAACACACATCCTTACTCTGCAGCACTGGACCAGTTTCATCAGTATCATGAAGGAACTGAAGTGCATTAGGAACTGAAGTACATTACCTGTGCACGAGTACCACACATCTGTTATAGCTTCGGTATCATACTTCATATATAGGATATCAATGGTTAATATACAACAATGCCTTTTGGCCATTGCTCATCCAGTTGAATATACTTTTGGAAGTGTGATTGGCAGCAACACATGGTGTCCAAAACCTATTACCAAATTCACCCTAAAGTAGGGAGACATGCACCTTTGTAGTTTGATGCATTGTAAGTGACAATTCGTATCACATTTATCCAATTACTTTTTTAATAACAGCCCTCAACTTCTTAGCAATATATTATTTATACTCCTTGGATATGCCATGTTAGATGACAGTGCCATCTACTTGAAACTTTTAAAAATCAAATGCTTACATGAATCATGAACACATCAGGAACATCCAAAATGTCTATCAAATCATACAAATTACTAACCAGGAGAAGCCGCATTGCTCCAATCCATACCGAGCTCCAGCCGCAGCTGCGGTAGAATCACACGATGACTAGCAAAAAAAAAAAAAAGGAGTGCAGACAATTGCATGGTCAGTACAAGAGGCATATGAAGGAGCCCAATGCTATTTTAGAGGTTTTTGCTTTCAAGGATCTTTGGATATGGCATGGCTTTCTTTGGAATGCTTGGGTCTCATAATGATATCAATTATCTTCACCGGTATCTTTTGTTTGATAAGCTGACAGAGGGCAGTGCTACTGCAGTAAACAATATTGTTAATGGTCATGATTACACAACGGGTTACGATGGGTTATTATCTAAGTGATGGTATATATATATATCCATCATGGTCTACTTTAGTCAAGTGTATCTCTCATCCTACAGGAAACAAGAATAAATAGTTTGCCGAAGCACAAGAAATAGCAAAGAAGGATGTCAAAATAGCTTTTGGGGTTTCACAATCTAGGTTGAATTCACCATGTGAACTGACACTACTGGCGAAACAACCTTTTGTACCGGGTCCAAACCCCCTTTTAGTACCGTGTGAACAACTGGTATTGTCACTTCGGTCCTAAAGGGGGAGGCATTAGTACCGTGTAATTTACCCGGTACTGAAGAGGACATTAATACCGCGTGGTCTCCCCACCTGATACTAATGTGCATCCCACCGATGCACCTATGTGCCTCCTTTTCTTTTCTGTTTCTCTTATTTTTCTTTACTCTTATTTTCTTCTATTTTGTCATCATCTCATTCTCTTTCAGATTCACAGCACAAGATTGTAAAGTCACAAGATTTATTACACAAATCACAACACATTTATAGCACAAGTTACAAGATTCACAACACAAGATTGTAAAATCACAGGAACACAAATCACAACAAGTCACAAGAACATCACACTAGAATGGAATCACGAACGCCATAAGGAAATGCTAGAACAGATTCATGAACACCATAAAGAAATTGCCAACTGTTCACTCCTCCTACCGGCCGCCGCGCGCCAGGCTTTCAGGCTGGTGCCGTCATGCCTCCTAGCCCCGCGTGTCCAGGCCCCTCTGCCTGTCAGTTGCAGAGGCCACGTCTATGGTACGTCCTGCGCCCACACGTCCCGGCCCCGCGCGCGCTTCATGGTCGTAGAGGCCGCGCCGCCCACTGGCTGGCGACGCGCCTGGTGCCTCCCGGCCCTCATTCCTGGGGCACCCGCGCATCCTGGCCCCACGCCTCCCAACCATGCCCGTGCCTGGGAGGCCGCTCCGCTCACCAGCCGGTGCTGCGCCCTGGAGATTGGCCAAGGAGATCAAAGAGAAGAAGAGAGAGATGAGTGAGATATGAAAAGATAAGAATGAATGAGAGGATGAGGAGAGGTATGAAGAGATAATAAGAATGAGAGGATGAGAGAGAGAGTGAGGCCAATGGGGGTGCAGGAGAGAGGGGAGTATCGGGTGATTTTGCTGCTGTTGACGGTGAATTTCCGTCAATCTAGCCATGAGTTTACCTTCGGTGTTGGCATGAATTTTATATCTTATCCATTGGTACTAACCCCCTTGGTATAACAAGTTCGTTTGTGCATGTCGGTTTTGGAGTTTAGTGTTTATGCAGGAATTTAGCGTTGAAAGCAAGACTTCCGGGTAAAGTTCATCAAGCACCTCGTGACAAGACCTCGAAGCCCGGTACAAGTCAAGCAATGAAGTGAACATGACTCCAAGAAGTCCAAGGACCAACCCATGAAGACGGAAAACTCCGAGGACCCTGACAGAAAATGCTGAATCTTGCGGGACAAGGAGCTTCATCTAAACTGCGGAGAAACTGACGTCAAGGGCCCACATGCAGAAGGGAGAATACTCTAGAAGGCTCGGGAAGCAACACCAGCGAAGGAGTCCGCGAACTGGGCCGAGGTGGGCCCAGGCCGGCCGGCCCAGGCCGGTTGGCCCAGCCCACTTCGGGGCCCAGTCGCGCCCCCCTTTGACCTAGCCGCCATTCGGACTATTTATAGCCCCGAGGCCATGAGCCACGCATCAATTGATTCGTCATCCGCCGCCGAGGAGCAGAGAAGAGAGGGACACCATCTCGGAGAGGAGAGGGTCGAGCTAGTTGTCTAGGGTCTCCCTAGCCGGCGTGGGAACCTTGCAAGGAAGACCACGTCGGAGTTCCAGGAGTTAGAAGCAAGATCAAGGTAGGATCCCGGTGGTGATCTTGTTCATGTATCATGTATTATGTTGAATTATCAAGTTGCAATCCGATTTCTAGCGATCGAGTGTTTCTCCTACGATTTTGATTTCAATCGGCTTTTCGTATCTTAAGATCTATTCTCGAGATAGATCATAGAGGGTGTTCTTGTAGCCGTGGTGGCTAGAGGTGCATGCCTGACCTTCCGGGAGATTTCAACTTGTCCATTGGACTCGCCCTAGGCTAACCCACACGAATAGGGGTGCGTTGTGACAGAACAGTGGCTCCAAAAGGCAGGCGTTTTCGGGGTCGGACGGGAAACCATGGTTTAAAGATGCTTTTTATGAGATTCAACTTGGTTACTTCTTCTTTGCTCGGAACTTCAACAAAAGCTTGATCCAATCTCTCTAGATTGGTTTATCTATCCCTCTCTACCTCTTGCTACCTCCGGTTTTCATAGATTAGATTCGTTTTCATGATGTTCTTTAGATTAGATGCATTAGATTCCCCTTTTGAAGATCTAAGTGTTCTCGGCTTTAATAGATAGGATTTTGCATCACACATTTGTTCCACGGATTCGATACCTTGGGTTCACACTTGAGGGAAGAAGGGTCCCTTGACTACGACGGCGGACTTGTCCGCTTGCAAGTCCAAACGAAGTTTGATACGAATATACACCGTCAACAAGCCCCTTTTTCTGGCGCTGTTGCCGGGGAACAAGTGATCAAGATTCGATCTTTTATTGCTTTTTGTGAATATTTTCAGTTTTCTTTTGGTTTTTCTTTTTGTATCTACTAACTTTTGATCATCCTCAAAATCAATCTAATCTAGTTTGACTAACCCTAGTTTTCTTAGATTTGTCTTTATTTTCGTTTTGTATATATTTTGTTTATTGCTAACCCTAACAGGAGATGGACGGCTACCTCTCCAACAAACCTGATAATTTTGTGGATGATCCAGAAAAATTTTACAGGCTAAGGAGACGTGAAGCACAAGCTAAAAAGCTGTAATTTGCAGATCCAAAAGCGGAGGTTGAGAGATCGTCGGAGTATCCAAAGGAATCACCACCTCAAAGCCCTAGGGAGAATCGACTTCACCCGATGGGAGAACAACCGCAGCCTGAGCGTAAGATCGGGGAGCTATGCACCCCGGACATCATCGACCTACCAATCTTGAACCTCGCGGAGATCGGAAGGCCGTTCGAGATCAAGACCTCAACGACCCGCATGGTGCAACATTCACCCTTCACCGGTAAAGAGGATCCGAACCTTCACCTCCAAGCGTTCATTCAACTTTGTCAAACATTCAACATGGACGGGGTGACTCAAGATCAAATGAGGGCAAGGCTCTTTCCGTTCTCGTTACTTGGGAAGGCTTTGCAATGGTTGTACTCTCAACCGGCAGAGACGGTGCAAAATTGGGACACCTTGATGAGGGCCTTCATGAAGGAATACTACTCACCGGGTAAGACTCAAAGCTTGCGCAATAAGATTGCTACCTTTGCTCAATATCCTACGGAGACTATATCGGAGGCAGTCGAGCGCTTCAATGAGGAGTGCGGAGAATATGGCCATGTCCACAAGGATTGCCCGGAAGAAGCCAAGGTGCTCGACTATATGAGGAAGGGGGATTTGCCGAACTTCCGCTACGGGCAAGGTAGACCTCAATTTAATGCAAGCTCATCCATTCCGAATTCGGTTTCGCTTCGTATACAATTGAAGAACTTCATGGACGAGCAAGCTAAGATCAACAAGGACACCATCACCAAATTCAAAGCCATAGACAAGGTGTTGGAGAACATCGATAGCAAGGTGACGGAGGTCGGAAGCTCCAACCATCAAGTGCTCAACATGATGAAGATGCTCGAGACGCAAGTGGGACAACTTGCCGGGCACCTATCCGCTAATGAAGGGAAGCTTCCGGGACAACCTCAAGGTCCCGAAACGGCGAAGGCCATTCAAACTCGTTCGGGGAAGGAGACCGAAGATCCGGAGCGTTCCGCGGGAGCAAGAAAGCCTAAACCATCCGTCGAGGCGGAGGAATTTGCTAAGGAGGAGGTTACCGAGATCGTCACCGAAGAGCCCGAGTTTGAGATGCCAGGAGAAGACACGAAGATACCGCAACTCAAGCCACGCTACTTCCGAGGTAAACTTGACAATCATTTTGAGAAGTTTGTGGAGGTTGTGCGTAGGTTAAGCATCAACATGCCGCTATTGGATGCCCTTCAAGTTCCTACATATTCTCGCTACTTCAAAAATATTCTTGCAAACAAGTATGAGATAGCAACACTCGGGGTAGATCATGTCAAGATGTCCGAGCAATGTAGCGCCGCTATTGCTAATGGACTAGAGAAACAAGGAGACCCCGGATGCCCAACGATTCCATGTTCCGTTGGTTCGTTCAAGATTGAGAAGGCATTATGCGACCTTGGAGCAAGTGTGAGCGTCATGCCAAGAGATGTGTTCGAGAAGCTACGCCTACCATTGGAGCCTACGGCCATGTGCTTGGAGTTGGGTGACAACTCCATTCACTACCCCTTGGGCATCGCCGAGGATGTGCCCGTGAAGGTCGGACACCACTTCATCCCCGTCGACTTTGTGGTACTCGAGATGGGAGAGAGGGAGAAGCCACCACTCATCCTTGGGAGGCCTTTCCTCAAGACCGTGGGAGCTACCATCGACGTCGGCAAGGGGGAGATCAAGTTCGACATCAACGGCGAGAGGAGTTCTTTCAAGTTTCGACCACGCCTCGAGGTATGCAACATGATCAAAGTTAAATATATTCCGCCTCATCATCGCGTTAAGGAAGAGCCAAGGAAGAAAGAAGAGCTGGAGAAGAAGGAAGCGAAGGAAATCAAAGAGGTTGTTGCATCCGTCAAGATAAAGGAACAAAAGCCGCCTGTGAAGACCAAAAAGATAACTAAGCCGGAGAATAAGTCCGCGCCCAAGATGGTGCGGAAGTGGGTACCCAAGATTGCAACGCCCGCAAAGAGCGTTGATCCGAAGTAATCAAGTGAAGAAGTCTAGCCATGGACTATAAACGAAGCGCTAGGCGGGAGGCAACCCGTTTCGTCGAGTCAAGAATAAGCTACCGGGAGGACAACCCGATTCAAGATTTTTCGAGTCTTTTCAAGTAAGTTAGTTTTGGAATTTACTACGCAAGACATTAGACTTAGAGTGGTTGAACAATATTAGAGACATAATTCTTGGTTGGATATTTTATTTGGATCATAAACCCTTTACATGAGCCATCCTATGTGTTATTTGCTTCTTTTTGAGAAACCAAAACCAAAAAAATTCAGAACCTATCTCAACCTTTCATCCTCTTCATGATGTTATGGTTGACTTGTTTTACATGCTAAAAACACACGAGTAGAGCCACGCCTTGTACCTAGATGTTATTTAAATTTCAGCACGTGGTAGGACTCGCGTGAACCTAGAAACTTGATTTTTGGTTGGTTTAAAAATCCATATCCTTGGTTTCTCTAAGATTAGAATTTTTCTAAGCCTCATTTAATTTTATTTCATTCAAAATCTCTCTCATTTAACCAAAATTAGAACCTAAATCTATGCCCCATGATCAAGCCTGGAAAAGTTTGCTCTCAACTAATGGAAGCAAACAATACCGGTGAGACCAAAATAAAAGTAGTCGGAAAACATTTTCGACTTACATTTGTTTTTAATGCTTTAAAAACTCTTCTAAATTTATATTGGAACTCATTGCAAGCTCTGAGTTTATTTTTATTTTTTGAAATTAGAGGAGTACTTAGCATTAAGACATGCTTAGAGGGAGGCAATTTGATTAAACTAACCATGCATGCACCATGATACATCACGGGATGCCCTTCCAACATCTTTCATCAAAGCCACATGCAAACGACAAGCATGGGGGGCAGCCAAGGCCTTGTTTTGCAGGAATATCATGGAGGCATGTGTGGCAAAGGAGCATGGAAGTGACTCAAAGCAAAAACATCAAGTGGAAGGACCAATAATGCAAGCAAAGGAGTGGACAAGAGAGTTTGGGCGGTGCAACCCCGTGGAGCACGCGGTCACAAAGCAACAAAGCAAAGATGAGTGTGCTGGAGAAAAATCGAGCCGAGAGGAGCGTGGAGGCCCCCAGGCCGGTCGGCCCAGGCCGGCCGGCCTACCCCCTATTTAAGCACCCTGGTGCTCCCCTTCGGCAGGTAAGTCTCCCATCCAGTTCTTTGTTCGTGTGCTCAAGTTTGTAGTCCAGAGCCACCTTAGACTTAGCCATCCATCCTGAGTTTGTTTCGTCCAACAAAACACATCCTAATTCCACTCAAAGTCCATACTCCGAATAATATTTGTGTGCCTTGTTACCGTTTGAAAACCCCAGGTTTATATTAGTGAGGAGAGTGCAGCAACCATGTGGAAGAAAACTACAAGCCTTTTTACCAAGAAGAAGGGATCATCGTCGTCCAAACCATCATCGACAACCTCTTCGAGGAGGCACTCGGTTTCTGAGTCTCCTCGGAGTATGGAGGAGGACACGGCACCGCCGAGGAGGAACGACACTCTTCTCCTTGGTGGCATGAGGGCCACGCGAAGCTCGTCTATGAGGTTCACCGAACCTCAAGGACGTACGGAGGAGCCGCCCGTCCCACCTCGTCGCTCGACACGATCATCCGCTCCACCTCCATACGCCCCGCGGTACTCCGAATATGGATTTATCATCATGACGGAGGAGGAGGAGAAGAAGCTCGCTCGCCTTGAGAAGAGGCTTGTGGCGAACGTCGACTTCGACGACCAAGCTCTCCACATATTGGGTTTTGGCACGGATATTTACTACATGTTGGGACACCTAGGTTGGGTGCAATTCTCCAACGGAGTGTCGGCAAACACCCATAAGGAATTCGCCTTGGAAATTCTCATGACCATGGCGCCTATCCTTGATGAAGGAATGCCGAGTCTCTCATTCCGTTTGGAGGGAGTTCAACAAGTGGTTCCCTATGAATATATTAGGGAATTACTTGGTTTTCAAAAGGGAGCCCCGGAACAAGTGGACGTGCAAGAAGGCATGTTGGACGGTTTTTGGAATATGATCGCGGGAGGAGCCCACCAACAAAGAAATAGTATCCGGAACCCCATCATCCAAGTGTTTCACTCATGGATGTGCAAGAGGATTTTGGGGAGAATGAGAGAGACAAAGTTAACCGACACCGAGGTGAATTGGCTTTACTCGGCTTTGATTGCCAGGCAGCCAATCGACCCCACTCACCTTATGATCAACCGGTGGTGTTGTGAAGCAACATCGGGTTCGGGAGATATTGGTTCGGGGTGTTACCTCTTCATGTTGGCTATCTCTTTGAGACCGGGTATTACAAGGAACCCGGAGCATCCCCTACTTGGGACTTCCCTTGGATTTGAGTATATGAAGCAAGGCAAATACATAAGTGGAGATGAGAGAGGAGACTTCAAAGTGGCCAAAGTAAAATTTCCCCTTCCGGATGCAAGATTAAGACTTTTTATTCAAGGGAAAGAAGATTGGTTAGAGGAAGGACTTCTTGTGCCGGCGAAGAAAAATAAAAGAGGAAGGATTATAGAAGAAGGTTCTTCCGCGGCCCAAGAAGGAGGTGCGCAACAAAATTATGTGCCACCATTTGGAGGAATTCCGGCGCCGCCGAGTTACTACGGTGGTGCACCAATGCAAGCATGGGGGAGTGGTGCAGCCATGCCCCCACCAAATTTTGCGGTGCCCAACGTAGCCTTTGCGGAGCCTTGTGCATATTTTCCTCAACCACAACAAAGTGTGGCCATCATTGGAGGATACGCTGCAAGAAACATGCAAAATATCGCAGCCATCCAAACCAATGCAGCCCAATTGGGTGAAGGAAATGCAAACATCGCTTATGAGCTTGGACGCCTTCACCTAGCACCGTCGGGATAATTCATAGGAGGAGCGGTTCAATCCTATTATGAGCAAGGGTACAACAATCAAGACTATCAATATCAACCACCGGCGGAAGATTAGAGAGAGGAGGAGCTTTAGTTATCTTTCCTTTTCCCTTTTTTTAATTTTCAGCTTGTATGCGCCTATGTATGCGTAGTGTTTTCAGTTTTTATTTTAAATTTCAGCATGTGTGTTAGTGTTTATTTTCATCATGAATAAAGTCACCACCTTGTTTTTACCTTTGGTAAAGTTACAAAGTTTATGCCATGATGATATATGATGATAATTGTCGCTTTGTTTATCTTTGTACTTGTTTTATGCATGTTTAAGCTAATGCTCTCTTAAAATACAAATATGAAATTATCTAAATACTAGCTTAATCTTTAGCGGAGGTTATGATAAAAATAAAGACCCATAGTGTTTTATGTGCTCTCAAGTTTAGATGGGTTAAAGATGATTTATTTTTGTTCTTAAAAGTAATGCTAACCTCGTCATAAATACCTCTTGCATGTTGCTCTACCTATCCAGAGCCATATCTATATTTGAGTGCAAAAACTTAGTACACAAGATTTATTTTTGGGTGAGTTATTTCAGACCATGATTTCTCTGGCCCGAGACAAAGAAGTTGGTCATTCTGTTTTTGCGTATCTATCTTATTGCTAGCCTTTTTTTCTGTGCATTGTGTATCCCCACATCGGAGATTTCACAAACCTCGCCGGATATCCACCCTTAAAAAACCAAAATATCATCTTTTGTGTTTACCTCCTTGACCACAACCTATCATTGAGTATGGATCATCAATTCAAGGAAGATCGCAAGATGGTGCCAAGATTGAAGATTTCAAGTATCTCTCCAATGGAAAAATATTTCTAGTACCTACCTTATCTCTATCACCTCTTTGCACGAGGACGAGCAAACGTCTAAGCATGGGGGAGGAGGTAGGTACAATGCAATTTAGAGTTCAAGGGGAGCAAATAAAAAAAGAAAGAAACAGAAAAAAAACAATGAGTATAAAGAATATATATATATATGTATGAGAAAAGAAAAAATATATATGAGTATGTATGATATAAATAAAATAAAGTGAACTCCCCGGTTCTCTAAAGTGAATTAGGAATTTCAAGGTTTCAAGATTAAAAGATCCAAACTCATCTTTTCCAACCATGTGCAATCCGATAACGAGGACTTCCTTTGTGCCTCGGGATCACTCTTTGCCATTTGCACAGGTCCACCTATCTCAAGTGTGTGTATTTTTCTCTCCTCCTCTTTTGTATAACATTATTTTCCAATGACCTTTTTGACGAGTCTCGGTAAGACTATGAGAAGCTTGTCTTGTTTTGACAACATCTCATTTATAATATCTTGGTAGGACTAAACTTTCCCAAAGAGCTCCATATAAAGTCTACCACATATATGAATGTTATGAGAGGGAAAGGAGTAGAATAAATAGGCATGAGAGACAAGATGAGATGAGAGTTCATGAGCAAGATGCAAGGTGGTTTAAATTTTTGAACTTGCTTTAGCTCTTTTTCATCTCATTCTTTATTTCAAAATTTCTGAGATTCATTTGAATTTTGGGAGCATGTTAATACTTGTGGGATAAGCTTAATTAATAATCTACCCTCCGTAGGGATGAAGGCTAGTACATTATGAAACTTTAACGAACTAAAACTTTAGAGAGCATTATGTTTTCTCGTGTATGATCAAGTGTAGGGTTTAAACAATGAAGGGCAACGATGATATCCATCGAAGGCTTACTCGAGGACGAGCAAGGTTTAAGCATGGGGGAGATGTTGATGGTGAATTTCCATCAATCTAGCCATGAGTTTACCTTCGGTGTTGGCATGAATTTTATATCTTATCCATTGGTACTAACCCCCTTGGTATAACAAGTTCGTTTGTGCATGTCGGTTTTGGAGTTTAGTGTTTATGCAGGAATTTAGCGTTGAAAGCAAGACTTCCGGGTAAAGTTCATCAAGCACCTCGTGACAAGACCTCGAAGCCCGGTACAAGTCAAGCAATGAAGTGAACATGACTCCAAGAAGCCCAAGGACCAACCCGTGAAGACGGAAAACTCCGAGGACCCGGACAGAAAATGCTGAATCTTGCGGGACAAGGAGCTTCATCTAAACCGCGGAGAAACTGATGTCAAGGGCCCACATGCAGAAGGGAGAATACTCTAGAAGGCTCGGGAAGCAACACCAGCGAAGGAGGCCGCGAACTGGGCCGAGGTGGGCCCAGGCCGGTCGGCCCAGCCCACTTCAGGGCCCAGTCGCGCCCCCCTTTGACCTAGCCGCCATTCGGACTATTTATAGCCCCGAGGCCAAGAGCCACGCATCAATTGATTCGTCATCCGCCGCCGAGGAGCAGAGAAGGGAGGGACACCATCTCGGAGAGGAGAGGGTCGAGCTAGTTGTCTAGGGTCTCCCTAGCCGGCGTGGGAACCTTGCAAGGAAGACCACGTCGGAGTTCCAGGAGTTAGAAGCAAGATCAAGGTAGGATCCCGGTGGTGATCTTGTTCATGTACCATGTATTATGTTGAATTATCAAGTTGCAATCGATTTTAGCGATCGAGTGTTTCTCCTACGATTTTGATTTCAATCGGCTTTTCGTATCTTAAGATCTATTCTCGAGATAGATCATAGAGGGTGTTCTTGTAGCCGTGGTGGCTAGAGGTGCATGCCTGACCTTCCGGGAGATTTCAACTTGTCCATTGGACTCACCCTAGGCTAACCCGCACGAATAGGGGTGCGTTGTGACAGAACGGTGGCTCCAAAAGGCGGGCGTTTTCGGAGTCGGACGGGAAACCGTGGTTTAAAGATGCTTTTTATGAGATTCAACTTGGTTACTTCTTCTTTGCTCGGAACTTCAACAAAAGCTTGATCCAATCTCTCTAGATTGGTTTATCTATCCCTCTCTACCTCTTGCTACCTCCGGTTTTCATAGATTAGATTCGTTTTCATGATGTTCTTTAGATTAGATGTATTAGATTCCCCTTTTGAAGATCTAAGTGTTCCCAGCTTTAATAGATAGGATTTTGCATCACACATTTGTTCCACGGATTCGATACCTTGGGTTCACACTTGAGGGAAGAAGGGTCCCTTGACTACGACGAAGGACTTGTCCGCTTGCAAGTCCAAACGAAGTTTGATACGAATATACACCGTCAACAGCTGCCCAATACTAATGTGGCCATATACTACCGGGTGGTGTTCTAGCCCGGTACTAATGGGCGTCTGAGCCATTAGTACCAGATGGTCACACCACCCGGTACTAATGGGGGACATTAGTACTTGGCCTCGCCCCCACCCGGTACTAATGGAGCTCACAGAGGGCGCGTCGGGGCCTTCCCTCCCCACCCAGTATAATGCCCGCATTATAATATCGGGTGCAAAAATGCCCGGTAATAATGGACTTCGAGTCCCCGTATATAAAGTCCATTCTATAGTAGGGTGAGCGTCGTAGTTCAGCTCGTAAGGTTCCTTGTGGTGGAACTTGCCCACCAGGGTTCGAGCCATCGACTCTGCACAGGTCCTCACGTTTTATTGGATTTATTTCAGGGTTGAATGACACTCGAGGATTTGTTAGCTCAATCTTTTGAAAGTGCTCATAGAGGTAGAGTTGTGTGTCTGCATATATGTGAGCGTATGTGTCTATACTGTGTCATTTGGAAAAAAAATCTAGGTTGGGGAGTAGATCATTTTTTGGGTCACAGAGACACTTGGAAACATCATGAAAGCTTGTGGCATTATGCACAATATGATTGTCGAAGATGAGGGAGTAATAAAAACAATCTGAAAGTAAAGTTTAGAATATCATAAGCATCACAACTAGAAAACAATACCATGCTAACTTGCAAGCAGTAGTAAGCGACACGTATAGGCCATTAGCAGGCCAGTAACATCAGTAGACGGCCGCGGACGGTAGCAGTCCACGGCAATCCCGGTGGCGGCAATAAGCACACAGCCGCCTGCGGGAAACCTAGCGAGAGCCAAGCGAAACTAATGATGGCGAAGGCAGTTGTAGCGGAGGTATTGAGAAAACTAGCGGTGGCAGCGGTGGCTGGCAGGAAGCCATGCATGTCGCATGACGGCGGCGTAGATCAAACTAGATAGATCGAAGTACGCTTCCTCAATGGGGTGATCTTCCACACTTGAGTGGACGGCGAGCGATGGAGGAGCGACTTGCTTTGTCTACATCCAGGACAAACAAACATGTGATGGATGAGCGCATGAAGGAGAGACTCGCGGCAAAAGTAGGCGCACGTAGATGAATGTCACGTGGCAAAGCCGTATCTGCCTGATCTTGACATATTAAAAAGAATCCCCGACGCATCCTACCAGTATACCTGAGCATTTTTCGAGCTGGGCCGGACTGAAAAAAATCCCCATTATTTCGAGCTGAAAAAATCTTGCTCATGATGTTCCACTAAACAAGTCAGGCCTAGCTTTTTTTGTTCAGGCCCGGGCTTGGGCGGGCCGTCCGCGTAATTTACACTACAAAATAGCTAAAAATGTATATCGAGTTGGGTTCGGACCAAAAATAATTTTATCAGGCTGTGAGATCTCTGTCCAGGCCCTGTCCATTAAGGTTCGTGGGCGGGTCAAAGCCCGTCGGCCTGCGGGCCGGACTAGTTTTGCTCTGGTATACCTACCAGCCGCGCTCGACCGCATCCCGCCACCATGCCCTCGGCTGCGCCTCCCCCACGCCCCGCCGGCAGGATGTGGCCGAGATGCAGAGGGAAAGGGTGAGGCCAGGGAGCAACAAGGCTTCCCTTGCTGGCAGCCTGGATCCTGCCGCCGTCAAGCTAGGGCTAGGGAGCGGTAGAACCTGCAGACCACAATGATAATATCTAAATTTGGTCCATTTCATTAAATACGATCAAAAATTGTTAAAAATAAGGGTAACACGAAAATTTAAATCGGAAATGCTATGGTGCGAACGTCTAACGCCCGTAGTTAAAATTGGACGTGGGTCCCACAGCGTGTCAACCTAGCTTATCTGTTCACGGGATTCATCAACGCACCACCTCTCCTATCTACGGCTAGTCGGCTACTCATTCATCTCGATCTCCTCCGTCTCTATGCCGCTCCCTCTCAGCCTCGCATGCCACGTCGCACCCTTACACCGGTGTCCCGACCCTGCCTCTACACCGCTCCATCACCGGGACATTGAGGAGCAGCCACCGCTCCCTCTGCTACCCCACCCTATGTCTGCGCCACCCCCCTCACGTCAAGCCGTGGTGTAGCCGCAACTCCATCCTCCCCAGCGCCGCCTCTGTGCTGCCCCCTTGCCGGCATGCCGGGCCACGGCCGCCCCTACTTTGCTGAGTAGGGGCTCCCTCAACTTTCTGGGGCTCTTGATTTTTCTCCTAACTCCAGCAATAGCCCCAACTTTGAAGCCCCTAATTTCATATGACATGCGGGGCCCGTTCGTCTGTGACTCAGCTATTTTATTCACCTCCCCCGCAGCATCTCTCCCAGCTCCATCTCTCATTCTCTATCCCTCTCCCACCCCTCTCTCCCGAGCGAGCTCCCGGGGCCGGTGAGCTCAAGCTCCCGCTCGGCGGCCCTGCGCGGCAGCCTCGGATCCGTTCCCAGGCGGAGTCGCCGGTGGTGGCGACGAGCCCGAGATCCGGCCGAGGAGCAGAGGAGCCAGAGCTCGTGGCCGGCCCGTGCGTTGCCAGCGGCAGTGGAAAGCCCAAGATCCGACGAAGGGCGACACCGTGACCCTCCTCCCGCACTAGATCTGGCGGATCAAGCCTCGTGCACTGGATCCGGCATCTCGACTGCTCGACCTGCGCGACGGGCGGTGACGAAGGGTGGAGGTGGGGGAGAAGGGCGTAGCTCCGGCATCGTAGAGGCGGAGGGAGGCTCTGGCAGCAGAGCACTGGCTCCAGCGATGGCGGGAGCTCGACCTGCAGCGGGCGGCGCAGATCCATGCTTGAGCTCTGCTCCTCGCGGCCCGAGCGGGTGGATCTTGTTGCCTCCTCCAGCGGAGGTCGACCTCCGGCCGGGCGCGGTGATGACGATGTGGAAGGAATCGAGGTCGGGAGCGGCTGGGCGGCGGCGGGTGCTCGAGGCTTGGCGACGGCGGGTCCAGGCGAGGAGCGGAGGAGGGCGGCACTGGCTTCCTCCTCCACACGGGCAGCCAGAAACGATCCAACGACCGAGTAGGGGCTCCCTTCTCCACCCGCAGGAGAAGGGCCGGAGGGGGGAAAGTAGGGGTGAACAGTGATAGGGGCTGGGATAGATTAGGGCTCTGCTGGAGTGCGTTTTTTTTTCTCTGAGCCCCTACTCCCTACTTTTTGAGTAGGGGCTCAAGGGGGACTGCTGGAGTTGCTCTTAGCATGTTGAATGTTGCAAGTCTGTTATCTAGATGTCGCATTTTAACGAGAGATTTGAATGTTTGAATCAACATGAAACAAATGTTGCGGTATGTTTTTTTTCTATTTTTTTGATGGATGATTACCAGCAATTTTTCAACATATTTTTCATGTTGCAAATGTTGATTTTCGATGTCATGAATGTTGAGTTTTGATGTTGTGAATGCTATTTTTGTGAATGCTATTTTTCAATGTTGCAAATTATAGATGATATTATACATGTTGCAATAATTGTCATGCTCTACCGTCCGGATGCTTGTGCTCGGAAAGGACGTCAGGGCGCTAGCAGGTCCGAAATTAAATCTATAATTCCTATATAGGAGCTCCCCACTAGCCCTCCTTAAGGAGTTCTCAGGCCTCTGATTGGCTGCTGTGAGTAGTAACTGAAAATCTATAAAAAAAAATTTTGAAAAATGAGAAGCTCAATTATCCCTCCCAGTTTTTCCCTCTTCCATCGGCCCGAAGCCCGCGTCGCTGTGGAAGCCAAGCAGATCCTGCCTCGCCCATCACAGCTTCCAACGCCGCAGGCCCGCCGCTCGAGCCCCTCGATCCCTAGCGCCGCAGCTCTGGGCCTCTGGCTACGCGGCCGGGCGAAGAACCGAGAAGGAGTCGTCGGCGTGGGGATAGGAGGAAGAAGGCTGAGGCAGGGAGCGGCGACGGCAGGTGGATGCGCCGGAGATGAGGGGCGCCACCGCGCCAGTTGTGGAGGAGAAGAGGGGGAGCAGCGGCGCCGTGCGCCGGCGGTGGAGAGGAGGCAGCACCGGCGCCGAGCCACCGTTCGCTGATGTGAGGAGAGGGAGGAGAGGCCGAGAGTGAGAGGGTGAGCGAGAGGGGGGGTGGGGCGGCGACATCCGTGCGGGTGCCGAGAGAGGCAGGGCGCCGGCGCCGGATGCGGGAAGAAAGAGAGGGAGGGAGAGCCGAGAGCGGCGGCCGTTGGCAGCTCGCGAGAGCGAATGACGGCGGTGGGGTGGACTGGTGGGGGTTGACCGGTTGGATACTTGGATTGTTAGGGTTTCTTTTGTTCTTTATATATGTGTTGGAGTTATACGGGCCTCTGTCGGGCCTGCTTGCTTAATTCGTGCCGTGCCGGGCCGCCCGGCGTGGCTAAACGAAGGTTGGAATTCAACAAAGAGGCTCCAGCTGATCCTCTAGCAAAACAACAGAAGACCCATTGAGAGGTACTTCATAAAATATTATACTCAATAAAGCTCCAAATTTTCAATCAAGTATAATATCTGACATCTATAATATACTCACTATTCATACAGGTAACCCTTGGAAATTATTCTCAACATAAAACATGGAGAACGGACAAGATAGAATTATCTATGCTACCAAGGACTCACTCTAATAAATAATTACATGTTCTTTTTTCAAGACTAGTAAAGTGCACGTGCGACACGCACGTGATATAAAAAATATAGCATATTTTGTTATCTAACATAAAGGTATCATCCTGGTAGTGGATACAAGGAAATATAGTCGGTGGATACAAGGAAAACACACAAATACGAGAAATGCAAAAACACAAAAATACACAAAATAGAAAAAAAAGAATAAAGGTACGTCTTCTATGGAAATGCAAATACGAGATGGTGTATTTAATGGAATGGTTAAAGGGAGTATAGTAAGTGAATACAAGGAAATGGAGCATAGTTTTTGGAAAAAATCATCCCGGCAGAATCACACGTTCAAAACAAATATCGAGGATGAAGGGCACACACATGAATTCATCAAATCATTGATTCAACAAATAAAGCACAATCCAATCAATATGCATGTTTCCTTTTAAATTAATGTGCGTGTACATGTATTTGAGTAAGCACCTAGCTCCACACCATCGTTTGTTCACAAATTCCTAAATAGGTCTAATCTCCTGCCACAAACAAAAACTTCTCAAAAGCTTTTCTGCGATCCCCGTGTGTGCGAACCATCTACCCCCAGTCATGTCGTCCTCCAAGTTTGCAATGCCCATTGACCAATGGTGCAACCTGCCTACCGAGATCTGGGGTGACATCATCAGCGGCATCGACGTGCTTGACGTGATGAGCTTCTCATCAACATGCAAGTCGCTCTACTCCGTTTGCGATCAACTCGGAACTACCATTCTCAAGCCAGGTACGCCGATACTGCTCACATCTCAACCTGATGAAGATGGATGGGGTGAGGATGACCTGGATACCAGAAAGTTTGGTCTGCACGATGTCTCCAATTACTTGTCATTTTGCTATGTAAGAAAGGGATTGCAAAGTAGAATTTGGTTTGGTGGTAAGGGCGATTGGCTAGTCACAACAAATACCTGCAAAAACATAGAGCTCCTGAACCTAATAACCGGAACAAGTTATCCATTACCGTCCTTTGGGATGGAAATGGGTGCCGTGGATCCGGGATCATTCACGGAGATGGCTACAGTATTCCCCCCTTATGTACGATTTGTTCGGCGTGTTGTCCTCTCGCGGACGCCATCACATGCAGATGGCTATGAGGCCATCGCACTCTTCTCTGATGGGTTAATGGCATACACAACGCATGGTCAAAATGTTTGGAGGGTGTTGAAGAATCCATCTGACCATGATGACAACGTGCACAACTATTATCCAGAAATTTATTTTGATGCCATAGTGTACCATGGATGGGTGTTTGCTGTTGCTGAGGATGGTGACATATTTGCATGGAACCTAAGCGATCTAGGCTTGAGGCCAGTGGAGATGCCAACACCGGAAACTAGTAGGAGTGAGGAACAATCTAGTCCAAATGAGGAGCATGATGAACATGTGCTCTACCTTGCCATATCGCCTGCAGACCAGCTAATCCTAGCATGTCTGACTGGGCATGGTCATGGCCTAACAGCCAACTCATACAGGGAGTTATGGAATGAACATGACCAGTTTTTGCACCTGGATAGCATTTCTCTGTTTGAGTTTGACTTGTCAAGGTTAACTTGGGGGAGGATTACAACAATTGGAGAGGAGCAGTCACTATTCATTGGACTAAACTACCCCTTCTTTGTTAATTCAAAGCAGCAGAAAGTACATCTGAAGGGTAATAGCATCTATGTGGCAGATGTGAGCAACCATGATGTTGGCATATGCAGCTTGAGCAAGGATGGGATTGTCTCCGTAACCAAACACAATTTTCCAGTGAAGAGAAGGCACATATGCTGATAGGACGGACCAAACGCACACCAATGTGGTTTCGCCCTGCAGTTCATATATAAGCTAGGGAGAAATCTGTTTTAATTCTTTGATCATCATCATTATTATGAACACCTTTTTTGTATTGTAAGAACTGAAAGATCATGTATAATTCAACGATTGTGTCCTTTATATGTGGTCAGTTTGTTTACGTATGATATGATAGTAAAGTGCACGTGCAACACGCCAAAACTATCAGGTCGTCCTGATAGGGAATTCGATCTTCACGAGGTCGATAAGCCCCCAAATCACGTCATTTTAGGTCTTTGATGAATAATTTCTTCAAATCGACCATTACATGACAGAAGAGAGCGAACATTACACAGGAACTTCGAAGGTACACAAGTCGCCTGCGACCTCATTGGATCCAGAACCTGTTACAAGATACGAGCTTGCTCTTCGGCGCGTCCTGCAAGCCCTCGACGAGCATCTGATGCTTACCAAGAACCTGCAGCGTCACCTCGGGCCTCTACAGCATCACCTCCAAACTCTCCTTTATTCCTCGCTGAGGCACGGTACAAAGAGTGGGTGTGCTACCTATGCTTCGCAAGAGTTCTTCTAGCTCCAAGCTTCTAAAACTCTGCATCATATGATCTGGTGGGCGTACACATGCCCATGGCATGGCCACAATACTACTCTAAGGCTTCATAGCTTAGTAATGCTTGGTGCTTGCCTCCTTGAGCCTTATGGTGCTATTTATAGCCGAAACCAGGCCCTGTGCGGCCAACGAAGTGGTGACACTGTTACCACGTGATTGAGAGGTCCTGTAGACATGTGCATGATTAAAAAGTGATGTCTTTTTCCCTGCCTCACGACACCTTTGTCGCTGGTGCTACAATGATGCCTGAGGCCGTTGTAGCGTCACATGGCTACAGTACACCTCTCGGTCAGTGGGCAGTTTGTCGTTTTCTGCGTGACAAGAAAATCTCCGACCACTGTTGACCCGTGACCCTGCAGTCTACGGAACAAGATAAGCCATACACAATATTATTAGATTTCTAAGCCATAAGGAGTCCCCTAACTACGGGGAAAATCATTGTCTTAAAACAAAAATCACTAAACACGCTCCCGAAATCAACCGCAACTTAAACATGAACAAAGCCGACGACCTGCTGCGGCCCAACGGCTTCCGCGGCCCATCAACCAACCGCACCAGCCACCCTCGAGTGACCCTCCGCTTCGCTCGAGGGTCGGACGCCACGCGGGCGAACTTCCGCCTCGCTCGAGGGCCAGGCTCCCCTCGAGTAGCTTTCCGCCTCGCTCGAGGGGCCAGCGCCCCCCCAGCGGGTCTCCGCCTCGCTCGAGGCTCCCCCCCTCAACCCGAAAGGCGCGAGGAAAACAGGATAACATATGAAAATAAAACTCTCAAATAAAACTTGTGCATAACATAATATATATTGTCTGTACAATGACTAACATTCATCCAAATTTCTAACAAAATATTAACGGGCCTCGAGACCCGAGATCCTCAGGGAGCGCGGGGGCTCGGAGCAGCGGCAGCTTCACCCTCGGCTGCATCTGGGAACAGATCCACCTCAAACATGTCGGCGAGGGCCGCAGCAGGTTCCGCCATGGATGCGTCAACCACCCTGACGGCCTCAAGCTCAGCATCCTCGCCCACGACGCCTTCGGGAACAACATAGCCGTCCCGCAGCAGGCCGAAGTCGAGGGTGTAGTGGGTCGAGGTCAACCCCAAGGTCTTCTGGACGCCGAGCCGATGGGCGCCCCGCAAGCGCTCGGTGACCTGGCCGCCCAGGGAACGTAGGCGGCTCGCCACTGAGCTACCCGAGGACTGAACCTCGGCCCCCTCGAGCTCGCGGCACACCTCGAGAGTAGCGATTTCCAGGTTCTTGAGCTCGCCCTGGGCTTCGTCGTAGGCGACCTGGAGAGCCCGCATCTCCTCTGAAGGATTCGCCGAGCTCTTCTGCAGCTCTGCGACATGAAAACAAATGTCAAGCCTCGAAAGGACTTAACAAAAAACTAAAGGGGCTGAGGAACGCGACTTACCCTCGGCCCACATCTTCTCAGTCTCGAGCGCAGCTCGCGCAGCGTCGACATCTTGCTTTAGCTGGCGGATCGAGGTGTCCCGCTCCTGAAGCGCATTCCTCGCCCCTCCAAGCTCTTCACGCGCAAGATGGAGCTGAGATTGCGCTCCCTCACGAGCGGTGTGCTCCTGGAGAAGCTGGCCCTCCACCGCCGCTAGCGCATCGCTCTTTTCCTTCAGGGTGATGGCAAGCCCCTCGACCTCCTGAGCCTTTTGCTCAGCCTGAGCGAGGTGCGCCTGCGCGTCCTCCAGTGCCATGCGCTCACGCTCAGCGCGAGCCTGCGCCTCGGTGAGAGCGGTGTCCTTCAGCGCGAGCTGGGACTTCGCCTCGCCGAGAGCAGCGCGCTCCTGCTGGAGCTCTCCGTCCTTGACTTGCAGCGCGACGCTGAGTTGCTCGGCCTCCTTGGCCTTCTGTTCCGCCGCGACACGGTGGGTTTCGCGCTCCTCCTCTGTACGGCGCAGGTCATTCTCCCTCATTTTGAAGTACACGTTCACCTCATCCAGCTGCTCGCGGAGACGATCGATCGCCGGGCGCAAATGCTCGTTCTCCCGGCACGCCTCCTCTAGTTTGGTGTGCAGGTTGGCCATGATGGTGATTTTGTCCCCAGCATCGCCCCGCAGCCGCTGCCAACACAAAGGAGATGGAGAAGACTTAGATGGGACACAAGTGAGGGTGGAAAGACGAGCAAAGGAGCGACGAAACGAATACACGTACCAGGAAGAGCAGCGCCGCCACATTTGTGTGTAGCCTCTCGGCCTCGCGAAGCAGGCCCTGCACCTCGGACCCAACCCGAAGGAACTCCCGCCAGTCATTGTACTCCGCTCTCGCGCGGTCCACCATCTGCCATGGGACCTCGGGCCGTTCCAGCCTGGTGCACCAATCTCCGGGGAAGCCGTCGTCGCCGGGCTGGCGCGATGAGGACGCACCGGCCCCGTGCGGGCCGCTAGGCAACTCCTGCGGCACCCCGGGTGCGAACCAAAGCATGGCGTCGTCCGCCGCCGGGGCTGTGTCTCGCGCGCGGGCCACATCCGCCACGAGCGGAACCTCCCTCACTCCGCTTGTTCGAGGGGCGTCGCCCCTCGAACCACCCCCCCGTCCCGGGCGTGGCCACACGAGCCCGCTCCTCCTCCCGCAGGACGCCCTGCGACGCCACCATTTGATGCGGCGCCGCCGTCGCCGTCGCCGACCGCGATGTCCTCGCCGAGCGAGGTCGCGTTGTGCGGACCGCGTCGCGCGCCCCTGCGATCAGCGCCTTGGTCGGCGCCAGCTCAGGCGCGATGGGAGCACCAGTGCAGCTGGGAGAAAAGGAAAGGAAACATCAGGAACTCGACGGAACGAAATTGGGCAAAATGAAGTTCGATACGATGCTTACCGTCAGGTCGACACCTGACGCTTGCGTTTTTTCGAGGCCTGCGCGGATGGCGCACCCCCCGTGCCGGGTACACCCCCTGCTGCAGTGCCCTCGCCAGACAAAGCCGCGCCCCACGCGTCGGCAGGTGCGGCGCGGGCCCGCGCCGCTGATGGCGCGGGCTGAACAGCAATCTCTTTGCCTTTGGCCCCCGAGGCCAAAGGCACTTCGTCTTCTTCATCCTCCTCATCCAGCTCCGACCAGCCCACGCCGCCGTCGCTGCTACTCGTGTTCTTTGGGGTTGGCGGGAGAGAAAGGCCTTCTTTCTCCTACTGCACACACTCTAGGTTGTGTGCCTGGCAGCGCTCCTCGCGCCTCTTCTTCTTTGCCTTGTCGGCGTCCACCTTCGCCTTCTCCCCCCGCTGCTTCTCGCGGTTGGCCGCGTGGGAGTTGGGCGTGGGGGGATCCGAGCCATAGGCGCTCGTTTCCATCTCCGGCTGCCACCACCGCAGTCGTCAAGAATCAGCCGCCGAAATCAAAATCGATTCGAAAGTTAGCGAGATTGACAGAAATTCCTTACCAGCACGATGAACCCGTCGTCAGGACGCATCCTGGGCGATCACAGCACCTCATCGGGGGTGCACACCATTTTCTTTGTGTCCACCGCACGCCTCGCCCTCTGGGCCGCGTACACCGGGGCGAAGGGCTCAGCCAGCAGCCGCGACCGCGCCAGCGCGTCGGGGTCCGCGCCCTCCGCCATCCCATAGATGGGGAGCACCCTCTCCATGAGGGGAATCACACGCCGCCGGTGACATTGCGCGAGGACGGCCGCTGCGGTCAACCCCACATCCGTCAAGGTCTTCAGGCCTTCATGAAAGGCTCGAGCTTCGTCCTCCGCACGGCATCCGACACCCCCAGCCCCCAGTTGTACGGGCGGCTGTCCAGGACCTTGCCGGTGTAGGGCGGAAGGTTGTCACCGTCATTGCGGAGGTAGAACCACCCTCTGTCCCACTCCGCGTTGTTGGTCGTCATGTTGCAGGGCGGGTATACACCGACCCCCTTCCCCCGCAGCGCGAACGTGAGCCCGTCGGCGCGAACATGCCGGCGCTTGCCCTTGCCGCCAGCCGGCAGCGTGAAGAGCTCGCCCCGGAAGAGGTGGAGCCACAAATCCCATGAGACAGGGACGCCCAGGAAGCCTTCGCAGACGCCCACGAAGGTCGCCGCCTGCAAAATGGCGTTGGGGGTATAGTTGTGCAGCTCCACACCGTAGAGGTAGCACAATCCCTGCATGAACTTGCCGGTGGGGGCGTTGAATCCCCGCTTGTGCAGGCAAATGAAGCTCACCACGTACCCCTCTGGGGGCTGCGGCTCCTGATGCCGTGCCGGCAGAACGATCCATGCCGGCCTGCTCGGGTCGGTGTTGGCCGTCAGCTGCCCGCCGTCGACGACCCCTTGGAGGGTGTGCGCGTCCACGTTGGACCGGTACCACGGCCCGGCCTCAAGGTACTCAACCATGGTAGGGGCGGAAGCGGAAAACGAGTGCGAAGGTGGGGGGAGCAAGTGGGCGTGAGCTCAGAGGGTGAGAGGAGGAAGAAATTGGGCGCGATGCGAGCGAATGGATAAGGTAAAAATTCTCCCCTCTACTCACTACCTTTAGAGTAAAAGGGGGGCAAGGAGATCGAACGGCCGGGGCCGAGGCGGGCGGCCGCAGTTAATGCGATGGATGTCGCCCGGGCCCAACTACTCTGAAATCACCACATGCACGCGCGAGCGCCATCATGACGGCGCGGTAAAAATGCGAACCGTCGCAAAACGCCTTGAACGGCCCGTTACTCCGCCTAAAAAGGCGCATGCATCATGCTTGTGGAACGCCACGTGGGCCACGACCACGCGCGGGCGGTCAATCCGGGTCCACGGCCAAAACGAAAGGGCGGGGGGATTCCTTCCAAGAGAAGGTGCCCCCAAAGGTCCCATCAAACGGGGGCTCGAGGCCAGATACCTCGAGGGGACCCTGACCGACACTCAGGGGTCAGAGGCGACCACGAACGCGCTTGCTCGAGGTAGCCCTCGAAAGCGCGATTCGAGGAACGCCTGGCGCCTCGCTCTAAGACTCTTACTGATCAGCGGTTCGAGGCCACAGAACGTTCTTAACTCAAAAAAAAGGCCATGGAACGTTGCACATGCTCGAGGGGAAGAAAGGTCCTACCAGAAACTTCCAGCCTTTGCGAAACTTTCTCACCGTTTCAGCAAAAAAGGCTCGGGGGCTACTGTCACGGACAGCCATAAGGGTCCCCTAACTATGGGGAAAATCGCTCTCTTAAAACAAAAAACGCTAAACGCGCTCCCCAAATCAACCGCAACTGAAACATGATTAAAGCCCACGACCTGCTGCGGCCCAACAGCCTCTGCGGCCCATCAAACAACCGCACCAGCCACCCTCGAGCGAACCTCCGCTTCGCTCGAGGGTCGGACGCCACGCGGGCGAACTTCCGCCTCGCTCGAGGGCCTGGCACCCCTTGAGTAGCTTTCCGCCTCGCTCGAGGGGCCAGCGCCCCCCCCAGCGGGTCTTTAATTGTAATGATGCTGCATCATTTGACCGAAAATAATACATCTATATATCTATATATCTATATATCTATATATTTATTAAAAAAATGCATACGTCACAAAATAAGACTTTATTGTTTTCATAGGAAAATGGATCAAACCCGTACATGGGAAATTGATTAAGAGGAAAATCAAAACCACGCCAAGTATAGAATGATAGTAAAATCAAAAATTGGCCTTACGTTCTACATCTTTGATCATCTGGGGTACAACGTCTAGGTGACGACTCAAATCGAAACACATAGCAACCAACAAACGGTGGATATATTCGTCTTCCTCAAAACGGTCAGCCAGACTGTGAATCTCAAGTATTGCTTCATGAGGCCAAGTTTCCAGTGCACCAGTACCATCAGCTAGCTTTTTCATCTCTTTTTTCAAAGCCTTTTCAACCTCTTCAAGTTCTCTAACTACAGTGAAGTTTGGATCAATAACTCGTAGGCCAAATGTTTGACAGAGGTGTCGAATAGCCTGGTCCATGGAAGTAAAGACAACTTCAGACCTGTCCTGTACGGCGTTGCTTTCAAAACATGTTTCGTCTCCAGACTGCAGGTGTAGAAGATGAACTGCACCAATGTATCCTCCACCATTAACCTCACAAATCTTGGTGTCAAGATATTGAAACCCTACGCTGGATGTCGTTTCCTCGAGAATAACTCCAAGCCACCGATAATTTTAACATCACCTACCTATCAATAATAATATTATAATAATAATAACAAGTAAGATGGATAAAAAGAAGACATTCATAATCATCAGCATATAAATAGAGGGTAGATATATCTACCATTATTTTATACAGAATATATATCACATGTTAAAAAATACTGACCTTGAGCAACAATTTAGTATAATCGATGTATGGCCTGGGTAGTTTCGATTTGTAAAAGCTCTGTAACATCTTAGTAAATCCATATTGCCACTGCACCTCACCCGTTGATCGTTCACTTATTTGTTGAAGTTGATTAGCACAATCTCTATAAACCTTTGCCATGTCAACTTGACCAATATCCTTCACAGTTTTGTTCTCGAATTCATAAGCTTTGTTTAACAAGACGTCAGATGCAAAGCCTATGCCTTCCGTGACCATCAAACACTTGGAATGTACCAACCCATGAATGTTTCTAATATCAAAAAACTGATCCACCAGAATAGCGCACCTAGCTCGAATTTCCAAAGCTTCAGACCAATTACAATCTAGAACATTAAGGTCATGGTCATGCTGAAGCAGCTGCAAAGCATCGAGTGATGTTCGCTCACAAGCATCATGTTTGCTAGCTCCTTCGGTCATCAACCCGTGTATGGTAACACGTACCATACCTACCCCCGTGAGCTTTGAAGGTATCTCGAAGGACAACTTGTAATTTAAAAATGAAGGATGCAATGACAAGTCATCATAAACTGGCTCAGACCCTCCTAATTCCTGCATATAATACATATAGATATTTCGTTAAAGACACGCGTTGATCAGGTTTGTTATGCACGAACCTTCATTGCAACATATGCTTGCTTGGAAGAATCCATTTACATTTAGGTAAGAACGCTATCTGAAAAATGGAGCCATATTGTTATGGAACTTGTACCTACCTTCTGTACTAAAGACAACGAACTTTTAGTTGAAACCAAGACAAACTCGTAGCAGAACATTAACCCCACATGTATCTGGTGTACGTGTTCGGGAATGATAGCCAAAAGGAAAACTATACATATAGAAATGAACTACACAAGTAATCTACGTGATTGAAAAACAATTAACACTGCGAGTCTATACACAAACACATACACAAACCAAATCAAAATTATATAAGTGAGCATGTAACGAATCGATTGATATATTCTCTTCTTGAAACAACGTTGATTGAACAACATTCATTTATATAGGCGTATATATAAATGAAAATGACACCAACATTAAAACCGACTATTACAGAATTTTATTTATAAAAAAATTATTCTTCTCTTGTTGTGTGATCACATGAAATCCACCAGAGGTAGAGTGACTAATATAGCATGTCTACTACTGCTGGACCCATCTCATCTGGCTTATTATAGTCGTGTATGTTAAGAAAAGTAATACGATGGAATGACACCTCCTCCTTCTTCCATTTGTAACGGTGTCCATGCAAAGTCTCAACCATTGCAGAGGTGGGCAGGGTGGCGTACATATATTCACCATGCCTTCCTACAGCTAAACAAAAATTTTGATACCCAAGAATGTATTGCAGAACAAGGAACACAGTGAAGTACCGACTGTACTTAACACGATCAACTCGACACAAAACAACCCTATCTTGATGACCATGTTGAACACCAAGCATCTCAGCAACGACTCTCGAAGCACGCATACGAAAACCACCTAGAGCCATTATTTTCTGAAAAATCAACAACGAATGAATCCTATCTCTACAGGGAAAATGGATATGACAACATCCAAAAGGAATGCTACAGTTTATAATGAAAATAGACGGAATGGGAATGAACACTACAGTTTTCTAGTACTGCATTTATGCGTGTACTCACCGTCAAGTAGTGTACCTTCCCGTTTCTTCGATGCCGTCTTGTTTTTTGTTGTGTGTCGAGGGGATGAATGAGGTGATTGGAAAACTAAACCTGCTGGTTGATGTTATATATAACAATATACATATAACAAAAAAGGTAAGATTTAATTAATATGGGAAGTACATGAACCTGTATTTGAAAGGAAGTATACCTACAAAATCAAGCAAAATGTATTTCATGCAAAATATTCAGGAGCTTACAAATAGAAAGAAAACCATAGGATCACAGAGACGGCATGGTTTCGTGCCTTTATATACGAAGGACGCAAAGGAAAGGTAGTTTTCCATTGAACAAGTTGAAGATATTATTACATATATAGGGGCATAAAAATTGACAGGCAATCACAATAATCCCCGTGTTCCTAAAATAGTGCTAGATATCGTGATGACTATCTGGAATACATAACGGTGGGCACGAGAATTTCTATAGATTGTAATTTACATGGAATGATATGCTATTTATAGAAATAAATTAATTGATATGGAATCACAATAATATTTGTGTACCTAAAATACTTCTATATATCGTGATGGCTGTAGTGCATGCAATCGAAAGAAGATGTAATTTTATGGAAGTTGATGATACAGTATAATGAACCTGATACTTGCAAAATAAATTGAATAATAAATGAAAACGGATCCATTTTTACCAAAAATAATATGGATCGCAATTTTAAGTGTATAAATTGTCAAAACTTATATGATCTCATGAACCATCACTATAGCATCCCTGGATGCACATGAAGCATCGCGATAGCATCACACATACCAAACAACCATGGCTCCCCCTTCCGCACGAGAGGTTGGTGTGAAATGGTGTCAACTCTGCACGGACCTATGTGGCGCGATCGTCGACCGCATCGACCAGATGGATGCGATGAACTTCTGGGCGATATGCGAATCATGGCGTGATAGGTGCCTTGAACTCGGCACCAAAATTCTAAAGTCAGGTATGTAACTTTACAATAGATTTTATTTTGAAGCCGTCATCTCCACATATTGTGGCCACTCAATGTTTTTATGAGTCTACATATGTCACATTATTTATCACCTTTGAAACTACTTGTTTCATCACCAAATGTAGGAACACCTACGCTGTTGACATCTAGGCCAGACAATGATGGTACAAATGTGGAAGAATCCCTTGCAGAGGGGGCATTTGGTATGCATTCTTTTGATGATCTGACTTCAATCTACATCGAAAAAGAGTCATTGAAACACAGGGTGTGGGTAGGTGGCAAGGATGACTGGCTTGTCATATGGGATAACAGGTGCTCCCTAACCCTTAATAACCTTGTAACAGGAGATACAATACCCCTCCCATCGTTACCCATGATGGGCCAATTTGAAACAAGTCCATGCTATGAGCCACGTAGTCGTAAACTTCGGCGCATTGTACTATGCCAGACGCCTTCAAGCAGAAAGGGTTTCTTGGCAATTGCACTTTTTCATGACGGGTTGATGGCATCAACTTCCATGGGGGATGTTGGATGGAATACGTTTAGGCACTCAACGTTTTGGGAAGGATGCAAGGAGTACTATATATCAACCAATGTTGATGTCGTTCTTCATAGGGGAAGGTTACTTTCGGTCGATGACAGTGGGTGCATATATTCTTGGGACATTAAACGTCTAGATGAATACGCTTTGAGGATGGGTCATCCGTGTATACCTCACAAACGTTATGAGGAATCCCCAGAGATCACATTCTACCTGGCCAAATCCCCAGTTGATGAGCTTTTGGTGATCTGTGTGCATGGTAATGCAAGAATGCACTATGATCCCTCCTGGCGAGTTGTTGTCCAAGAGCATGGTAATCGCAGAAGGTACTATGCACCCCCTAGCTCCCGGTGAGTTCTGGTCAATGTGCATGATAATTTTTATAACATCCATGCAATGACAGTCTACAAATTTGATGATGCAAAAATAACATGGGAGCACATCCATACAATTGGTGGTAAACACTCCATATTCGTTGGGCTGAACTATCCATTCCACATGGACAGTGAGTGGATCAAGCCAAACAGTGTGTGTAGCTGATTTGGATGATAGCGCTGTCATTATATTCTCCATGGAGCCAGGAAAGGAACAGAGCATGCAGTTGATCGATCTACCCAAGAAAAAAGAGACTCGTTTGTTGAACAAGCATTCTATGAGAACACCGATGTGGTTTCGCCCAACACAACCGTCCAGAGCAAAGAAGCTACTCTAGTTTATTATCACTTGAGATTGGATTGGATTGGATTATAATAAAGAGTTTGTTTTTCTTATATCTACACTATAAAGAACGACCTCAATAAGAAGAAATGACAAATTAACCGATAATTTAGATTACATTTAATCACTAAATATAAATTAAGTAACAATGGCCTCACAGATAGAAATGACATGGCATAATTGAAACATTCATGTGATGCTATAGCATTGTATCCGAGATAGAAAAGATTACATTATTCCAAAATAATAAGATTGCAACTTCCTCAAATTGTGTGATGTAAACATGATGTCAATTTATTTAAATTAAAATAGAAAAATAGATACAGTTTTCAATCGACAATTCCACATGTACATGGAATTTTGTCTCCGTCCAAGTCCATGTCCATGCCTGCGTTTCCACGATTGCCATTCATCATGTGATCGTATGCATCCGCCATAAAAGGGTTCTCCTGTATTGCACGTGAATGTTTTTGTAGAATCCTAACACGATAAGAACGTTTTTCAACTGCTATTTTTATATCATCACGACTCACTGTCAAACGTCTCAGCCCATCTCTGATATCTACAAGGACATGAAATCTAACTATATCAGTATACCAATTTTTCCGTTGGTCAATGGATAAGAAAAAAGATTGTAACCTTGAAGCGGTGAACCCCAAGGGCATCTTTCATTGTCAAAAAAAATGATGGAGCTATGTGACGAAGATTCCAACGAAACTGCATATTTAAATTGGTAATAAGAAAAAATGTTTCAAAGCTAGTACTACACAATTTTTGAATTAAATAATGAAGCAATACCTCTATCACGATTGACAAGAACCTTAGTAGCCATCACAAACTTATTTCGCAAGTCCGCTTCAGCAAAAATTTCACTATGATCCTGTCCGTAGCTGGTTAGAACTCGTAGGAATGCGACGCGGTCACTGCACATGACAACTAAAATCATAAGATATCAACCTATGGTGAAAAAACATAATGAAATGAATATGTATAGAGATAGTTTAAGAGGGTGACCTTGTGTCCACCAAGCAAATTTCACGAGTACCAAATGGACTGTATTGTTGCTGATCCCAAGGACCAACTGAAGCAACAACAGCAAACACATCTACCACGGTGCCATGTGGTTCAGACATAGCATCAGACAGATCCTGCACGAAGGCAGACGAGAACGTCACTGTCGTCATCATTTGGGTAGGCTAATAGGATGAATGGCTGTTTTTGATTGGTCTGGAGACTTTTTTATAGAGTTATACTTTATTTATATGGAATGAAATTATATATTAACTATGGAAATAAATCAACATGGAATCACTATAATCCCTGTTTCCTAAAATAGTGCTCAATATCTTGATGGCGCATGAAACAATGAGATTATTTTGATTCCCTGACAATATATCGAGTTTTAATTTACATGGAATGATTTAGTCTTACGAATGGAAATAAATTTACATGGAACCACACTAATCTATGTGTACCTAAAATACTTCTAGATATCGTGATGGCTTTAGTCATGCAATGGAAAGAAGGTGTAATTTTATGAAAGTTGATAATACGGTATAATGAACCTGATACTTGCAAAATAACTTGAACAATAAATGAAAACGGATCCATTTTTACCAAAAATAATGTGGATCGCAATTTTAAGTGTATAAATTGTCAAGTGTTGGCGTGGAAATGGTGTAAACTATGCACGCTCCTGAAGCATAGCATAACACATACCAAACAACCAAGGCTCCCCCTTCCGCACGAGATGTTGGTGTGAAATGGTGTCAACTCTCCACGGACCTATGCGGCACGATCATCGACCGTATCGACCAGATGGATGCGATGAACTTTTGGGATACATGCGAATCATGGCGTGATGCATGCCTTGAACTCGGCACCAAAATTCTAAAGTCAGGTATGTAACTTTACAATATATTTTATTTTCAAATCCTCATCTGCACATATTGTGTCCAATCAATATGTCGCATTATTTATCACCTTTGAAAATACTTGTTTCATCACCAAACGTAGGAACACCTACGCTACTGACATCTAGGCCAGACAATGATGGTACAAATGTGGAAGAATCCCTTGCAGAGGGGGCGTTTGGTATGCATTCTTTTGATGATCTGACTGCATTCTGCATCGAAAAAGAGTCATTGAAACACAGGGTGTGGGTAGGTGGCAAGGATGACTGGCTTGTCATCTCGGACAACAGGTGCTCCCTGACCCTTAAAAACATTGTAACGGGAGATACAGTGCCCCTTCCGTCATTAACAACGATGGGCCAATTTGAAATCAGCCCATACTATGATTTAGAGATTGTTGGTGAGCCATGTAATCTTAAACTCCAGCACATTGTACTATGCCAGACACCTTCAAGCAAAAAGGGTTACTTGGCAATTGCACTTTTTGACAATGGATTGATAGCTTCAACTTCGAAGGGGGAGGTTGGATGGAAAATGTTTAGGCACCCAACTTTTTGGGAAGGATGCATGGGGTACTATGTAACTTGCAATGTTGATGCCGTTCTTCATAAAGAAAGGTTGGTTGTTGTCGATGAGGATGGTTGCATATATTCATGGGACATTGAACGTCCACAGGAATACCCTTTGAATCTGACTCGTCCGAAGCTACCTCATTTTGAGGAATCCCCAGAGGTCACATTCTACCTAGCCAAGTCCCCAGTTGATGAGCTTTTGGTGATCTGTGTGCATGGTAATGACAGAAAGTACTATGCACCCTCCTTGCGAGCTCTTGTCAATGAGCATGATCAGTTTTATAACATCGATGCAATGACAGTCTACAAGTTTGATGAAAAAAATAACATGGCAGCGCATCCATACAATTGGTGGTAAACACTCCATATTCATTGGGCTAAACTATCCATTCAACATTGAGAGTGAGTGGATCAAGCCAAACAGTGTGTGTAGCTGATTTGGCCAATAATGATGTCGTTATATTCTCCATGGAACCAGGAAAGGAGCACAGCATGCAGTTGATCGATCTCCCCACGAAAGAAGGGGCTCGTTTGTTGGACAGGCATTCCATGAGAACACCGATGTGGTTTCGCCCAACACGACCGTCGAGAGCAAATAAGCTCCTCTAGTTTACTACTTTTTTTTTTTGCTCTGCATTCAGATTGGACTGCAATAAAGAGTTTTTTGCTTTCTTTCTTAATTTCTTTTTACTCGAGACGTTGTTCTCTCTTTTTCATAATTCGAATCACCTCAGTTGGAATGTATTCATGAGTTTAACTATCTCATTTCAATAAATATTAATATTAATAAGTTATGTTTTCCTCGGTTGTAATGCATTCATGAGTTTACTTCCAATAATAGCTTCAATCTCACAATTGCACGAATTTCTAGACAACAAAATAAAAAAACTACGGCATTTTACTATCTCATAAATCTGAAATATACAAAAGAAGTAGCCGCATATGATCCGCTGGCCGCAGACGATTTGGCCGACGCATGATCCCATGAAGATCCGCTTCCCCCGTGCGCGTGACTTGGTAAGCAGGGGAATAAAAGGCCGACACGCGGCACTTCAGGGAGGAGCGCGAGTCCACCCCTTCCGCACTTATGATCGGTGTCACGGCACGTTGGCCAAACAGGAGAGGCAGTTTGTGCGCCGAGGGGGGTTTCTTAGACTCATTATCGGATACCGATGCTGGGACACGCACAACAGCCTCGATTCACGGCCAAAGTACCTCGAAACTGAGTTCATGCATCAAATCATGTATTTTTCAGACGAATTTGTGTAGCTGACATGCAAATTTTCACCAAAAGATTGGTACTACATCAAACACTTGATGATCATGGTTACAATTACGTGAAATTCAAATTGAATGTGACAATTAACAATTAAAGACCCGCCAGGGGGGTGCTGGCCCCTCGAGCGAGGCGGAAAGCTACTCGAGGGGTGCCAGGCCCTCGAGCGAGGCGGGAGTTCGCCCTCGTGCCGTCCGACCCTCGATCGAAGTGGAGGTTCTCCCGCCTGCCGTCCGACCCTCGATCGAAGTGGAGGTTCGCTCGAGGGTGGCTGGTGCGGTTGTTTGATGGGCCGCGGAGGCCATTGGGCCGCAGCAGGTCGTGGGCATGATATTAACTTGCTATTACTATTGTTACAGACTTTTACGTTTCTTGTTTTCTTTCTGACTTGTACTTGATACATTGAGTTTACATCCAATATACATGCTTTAAAACATTAATATTTATTTATTATATTTATTATTTATATATTTATATATGTATCTATGGGCATTGGGCGTCAAGCGTAGTGGACGAACACGGTAATAATGTAGCATATAAATTACACATAACTTTTTAAACCACACATACCAAATATCAATCTCTATATAATCTCTACAACTATGGGCACCGTATATTGGATGCCTTAATTCATAGCACTTAATTTACATCATTTTTACTAATAATATTTTTCATTGCTCGCCGCCCAGGCACGCCTTACAAGAAATCTCAATTCGTATGGGATATTATCCACGCACTCATTCATCCTGTGTTTAAGCAAATCAATCAAGAACCACCTTCTGAGAGTATTTGAATCCTGCAGTTTAATGGTGTGCAGTCGTGAGTATTTTCGAAAAAGAAATCAATACACATGATACAGTGAAATAGGGTTTGTAGGCGCACATCTCGTAGCTGAGCACACATGTGTTCCCCATCCCACAAGTCCATGTAGTTGATGATTGCGTAACCTGACATGTTCCTGTACAAACAAAATGTACACGTGTCAATGTGTCAAATTAAAGCATGGGTAATTACGTGAGCCAATTAAAATTACATGTCCCTAGTTTTCAGCAAACATGGTGCTAAGTTGCGTATCCAGTCATATACGTCATCATTCCAATTTGGGTTCACCTCTTCCATAACAAGGTCAAGCACTTTTCCAATTTTCTGTATGTGACCCAGATAATAAGAGGTCGGGTCACCACCTGGTAATCGGTTGTGATCCTGCATTGTATCAAATATACGTATTGTCCTACGACCCAACTGAAAGGAGAACATGATGTATGTTCCCAAGCACCGAAATGGTATCATAATCTACGAGCACCAGGAGTACGAAGTCAGATCACAGCTGAAGTAGTACTGATGCTTGTAAATAATATATAGTGCATTTGAGTAATGCTATGTCTTACCTCATTGCATTTAGATAATGGCACACCAACATTAGGCCACCCTTCAAACATTTCTTTCAGCTTCTTACGATCTGGGACAACACGATGCTTGTAGTAACGTCGGTAGTTATAGTCCACCTGAATAGCCAATGAAAAGATGAGTTAAAACAACAGTTTGCACTCAGGGCTTCTCATTAGTGGGTAATGGGTTGAATACATACACAAAACTTGAGGTCCAAATAGTATGGCATCGGTTCTCTAAAGAACACGGACTCATCAGCTGCAATCATCCGAACGGCCATGTTGAAGCAGTCCACATCCATTGGTTTGCTCGTATCAGGTATTTCCTGAATTTGTTTCAGTGTGATACGTATAGGATATGGCTTGGAACTTTGCACCCACACTTTGCTGAGAATAATATATATTATTCCAACTTAATACACTGTGATCTACATGTTAATCAACATAAATAAAGTGTAGAGAAGCATTTACCTCAAGTAATCTTCCCTTTGAATTAATAAAATGCTCTGGCAAATTCCGTAAGAAAGATCCACTTTACTCATTGAACTTATACCAGAAAGCATTTCAGACACTATCCGTTGCGAGGGAGGTATGGTTTTCGAGTTACTTTGTTTAGGATCTTCTGCAATGACACTTCCCCCAATCGAAGGTGACAAGTTGGAGGGATCCTCGAGAATAACACTGTTCAATGGCGAATGCAGGATAATAGCTGCTAATTTGAACCTGAAAAAGGTCATGTACTCCTACAAAAAGAAAATACGTTGAAATCCAACTTTTTCACGCCGAATTGTAAATTGATTAGACTGGTTATTACCTGTGTTACTTCGTCAGTTAGTCGTTCTCCCGTCCAATACTCCATGAAATTAAGCATGAAAAGTCCGCACGATACTCTATTTGGAAAATTTGAGGATGTATATATATTTTTACTTCGAATTTAGTTCAAATTAAAAATTATCCATATATAAGAAATAATAAATCAAAAATAAATGTATGCAGTTGTACCCATCTGACTACATCCGGTATCTGAAGACTTCATTTGGAGGCCAAGAGTGTACGTCAAGGTCTGGCCATTTCATACCTTCAGTCTGTATGAACTCTCTTACTATATTAATTTGAAACGCTATACCATTAAGCTGATGCAATTCATTATACAAATACACAACAATGAGATTAAAAAATGAATGTGTTTGGTAAGAGATAAAGAAAACTTGTATTTTTTCGGAAACCAAAAATCACTATGTCATTAGCCATCTGACGATCAAATGAATCTCCAAAGGAATCCAGAAACTGAATTTCACGCCTAGGAGCATTAATGACCATAAGGTACCAATGAAAGTCTTTAATGTTAACAGGAATGAATACCTGCACGTTTAAAAAAATCATGTTAGGTGCTCGATATATACTTGATATTTTTTTTCTAAAAATCACAGTTACAAGGTCATGCTGTATATATATGCTGACTCTTTCAAGCACAGGATCGGTATTTCTATCTGCTTCGCTATGGTTATGCTGATATTGGCCGTACTTGAGGTGTAACTCTGAATTTAAGGTAGTTTCCAAATATACGTCGCGACCATCCCTGATTTTGAGGTTTGTTTGCGCCTTTATGCAATTTATGTAAACGTCGACGACCTGCATTAACACACATACAAGACATTTATAATTTTCATCGATACATAAATAAAAAAAGTAAATGTTGTATATAACTTACATCGGACTCTACGTGTGCTTCCGGATCTAAAAGACATTGAAAATGTTTCCTGGTAGCATAGGAGTCATTGACCTTGGCAACTTTTGTCTTCCCATCGAATAACATTATTGAATCAATTATTATCATATCATGAATGTCACATTCATAATCTTCAACCAAACACGAAAATATTAGCATTATAGTTTAGGATAATGGAAAATAATTATTCATGGGGACAAATATGGTACCTTGAACACTGATTTGCTTTACATGTGCTTTTTTGGGCTTGTTATGACGGTGGCATTTCTCCTCAACACGTGTCATAACATCTGAATCAGTTGTCTTCCTCACAACATTTTTAGTTGAATCCAATTTGGTGTTAATCGAAACACTCTCGCTGGTCCCAATGGGAGAGACTCGTTGGGAAACTTCTTCATTATTACTCAGAACATTTTCCGTTATGCCCATGCTTATTGTTCCTCCATCAGAGAATAGTGAAGTAATGATCGCTGAATCATTAACTACATCAGATAATACCTTACCATCAACGATTGATGCATGCTTATCTACTCCTGGAGTATCAGTCTCCATGTTATTTTTAGTCAGTTCCATCGAATCATCGACGGTTCCAAGGTTGCCCGTGGACGCAGTTTCATCAGTTATATCCACCATGGATTCCTCTTGAGTATGAGTGGCCATAGGATGGACACTCGATTCCATCGAATCATCGACGGTTCCGACATCGTTGCCGGTGGATGTAGTTTCATCTACGACAAAAGCCATGGGCACGGCCAGATCTAACATGCATGGGTTCAGGAAAACATTAATCTATATCTATACTATAAAGAACAAATAAAAAATGTGTTGTAGTATCTATATGTATACACACAATCACGCAAATATATATATAGTATATATAAATATATATATATAGTATATATAAATATATATATATAGATAAAAATAATTAAGACACGTATATGAGGAACTGATGAGTGCACTTACGATTGTTGAGGATGTTGTGCGATTGATGATGAATGGCCTCGCTCTCGACAGCAGGGACTATGATTGTAGTGGTCTGTGTGCATGGGAGGTGCGTGGGCTGCTCTTCAATGCTAATATATATAAGTAAGTATAGATTTATATAGATATATTTAGAGTATAGATTTATATAGATATATTTAGCAATATATAACTTTCCAAAATAAAGGAATCAACGTCATCATGCCGTGACATCAACGGAACTAAATCAGCGAACTTGTGTATAGAAGGAGAAACAAATTGATATCTTTCCATACAAAATAAATAAAAAATAGAAAAATCACAAGCACGAAAAATTGCCATGCATGCATAAACCATTTAAGGAAATCAAGGAATTTAATATTTTATGCATTATTATTTTTAGAATCTCCAAATCGTCATAAATTGGTTTCTATCATTCTGCTGAATGAATGACATTGTTTCCGTATGTGTTTGATATTTTTTCAATTAGAAACCAATCTCTGTAAATGTACACGTATTTTTTTTGTTTCTGTTATGCCATAATGGACAAGCTATCATAAGAATGGAAGTGTAAAGTTAAAAAGGGTACTCCCTTCATAATCTATGGAAGGAGCATATCTTTTTACGAAATGACCAAGTGGTGAAAACTAGATCTCGTTAAACTCCATCTCGCTGATTTCTTGTGGATGGAAAACTCCATGACGGAGGCTGTAGGCGAACTAAAAGAGCAGGGCTGGAGCAGCAGATTCGATGAGTGCCGCACGTGTTTTACTCCTGAGGCGAGTAGTCATACGTTTTAACTGCGACGCGGATTAACGAAGCGGTCGACACCCGTGGAAAACAGGAATAGGCCTTCCCTATGTTAAATTTTTCAACTTCCTAATGGGACTTAGACAGGTGAATGGAGAGAGTTGTGTGAATGGAAAAAGTAAAGGAATCCACCGGAGATGAATCGTTTTGACTTCACCTTCTCAAACGCGGCGCCCAGATATCCATCTATAAAAACCGCTCCAACTTTCCAAATGTTTTTACTCCATCCACAAATACTACCACGTCATTTTTCCAATTCCTCTTCCAATTCAGCGAGAAACTTTCACTATTAGTTCCACAACGCCATGCCGGGCAGCTTCAGGTGGGGGTCAGATCCGTCTTCGGACGAGGAGGAGCATCTGCTACCCAGCGAGAAGATGAGCTCCGACGACTCCCCAAGCGACTCTCCTCCACCGTCGTCACCTGACTGGTCCGAAGATGACTGGGAAGAGAAGCCCCCATCCGAGAGTGATAGTGACATTAGCGCCATTATGACGATGGTGGAGTTGCACCCCGCCGTCACACCAGATGGTGAAGGGGAAGATGAAGAAGACGAAGATGAAGACGAGGACGAAGGATACGTGGCTGACTTCGATGAGGAGGAGGAGCACCGTGTACGCAAACGGATCAAAATTTGGTCGAGCCCATCTCCATCGTCGTCGGACCCAGGCAGCCCGAGCGTTGGTGGCGAGGCCGAAGAACCTCCACAGAACACTGGGACGGTTGATGATCCCATCATCATAGACTAATAATCGCATGATGTCATATCAATGCGATTATATTTATCTTTAATATTTATCTTTATCTTTAAGTATCTTTATCCTTTTTCTTTTTTCTTTTCTTTTTTATCTGTAATGAAAAACTTTAATATATTTGATGAGTTTTGCTCGGGCCCTAGTAGTAACGTCTCACATATTTTAACTGTTAGTACGCATGATGTTTGGGCATTGCAATACGTCAGCAAGAAATTAGAGTACCATGGGTCACTCTGTGCTCTCATGTTCTGCGACAACCTGATCTTATGTATTTTATCCCATATGTGCGACCTTTGCAAGGTTGCATCTGTGATCTGTGCTCGAGTGCCACGTGGCACAACAGGAAGAACTTGTCTAAAGTCCCCTCCAAATATAACAACCTTACCACCAAAAGGATCTTTGCAATCCATTATATCTTGCAAAGATCTATCAAGGGTTTCAACAGCTTGTCTTTTCGTCATGGCCACTTCATCCCAAATAATTAACGATGTTGTACGCAAAAGAGCTGTCGTTCCGCTTTGTTTAGAAAAGTTGCAGACTGTATTATCTCCAAGTTTTATTGGGATCTTGAATCTTGAATGTGCAGTATGCCCGCCAGGCATGATAGAAGCAGCAATACCCGATGTTGCAGTTGCAACAACAATCAATCCCATAGAACGAACCTTGGCAAGTAACGCTTTGTACAAAAACGTTTTACTAGTACCTCCAGGTCCGTCAACGAAAAAAACCCGACCTCTCTTATTGATCACATAATGCATAATTGAATTGAAACCAGACCGCTGATCAGAATTCAACAAACCTATTATATTCAAATCATCCTTGTTGAAAACTACATTTCTCTCTTCTGTTAGCTCCCTGTAGTAATCTCTGGTTGCATCTGTACATTGGTAAAATTAATTATCATACATAATCCATAAATGTAAATTATGTGTATATATATATATACTAATACTAAATACTAACAAAACTTAAATAATAATTATTAGACAGAATTATTATTATTTTGATTAATACTTAATTTCATAATCATAAGTAATATAACATGAATTGTGAAAAAAGTACCTGATTCGTCAAGATGGGGTAGACCAAAATCTTTGATATCCTTCCCCATGGATCGCACAATGTCGGCTACATCCCTCAGCACCAACTGTACTATGTATGATTCATCTCCGACATTGCGGCGGTAGTCCTCAGCCATCGATTCAAAGTGATTGTCTCAAAGTTTACGTATATCAGCATACTCACAAAAAACAGCTATGATAGAAAACATGCGCCTTAATGCGCAAGGCATTTGAAAATGTGATGCTTCAGTCATTGCTTCATCCAGCGATCCATCACTGGTAATATGCCCGAGCTTCTCACAAGCGTCTCTAAAAGTAGGACATAAAACACCTCTAACAGTTCTAAGGGACTCGTACGATGTTGCACCTCTAACATGATTTAGAAGAATGCGAAGGTAGTGCCTGCACCCTTCAGCTGGATTAGCATAAACTAACCTTCCAATTTGGAAACATTGTTTCCTTGGTTTCCAATATTTACCAGACTTGACCCATATATAATGTTCTGGAAATTCTCTGTACAAATATTGAGGTGCTTTGGGATCTTCGATGTTCATCTTGAAATATTCAGTTAGCATAGATCGTTGAGAAAGGGCACATGCTGCAACCTCTTCAAGGCTATCTGTATCATTGAAAGGTACCATATGCATTCCAGGGAGGTGCACTTGCATCTGAAGGACAGGTGGATACATGCTGTACAATGGAAAGCGATATAGTCGATAGAATGCCTCTATCGCAGTAATACATCTTGCTTTTCTGTACTGCTTCACTTCATTTATTTCAATAGGTCCATCGGCTGTACCCACTTCAATAGAGAATGAAGCGCTGTCATGTCCTTTATAAATGTATTTGTATATATATTTGATAGACTTGATGCTGCAACAAGCCTCGACATTGATATGACAATTGTAACGCATCAAGAGAATAGGATTGTATGGAACCACCCACCTGTTGTCTAACCAATGGTTCCTCATGAATACTTGTTGACCATCATCCCGTCTTCTATATACTGGGTATGCATCTTTCCCTTGCTGCGTATGGTCAGAAAACTGTCGTGGATAGTTGAAAAGACACCCCCCATCAATCATACACGGACACTTTTGATTAAGAGTCCCACAGCGGCCGTGCATCATGTGGGTGCATACCAACCTATGAAGCTCTGGATACTTCCTTTGATCAGGCATCTCAGCTGATATATACTTGTCAAAATCATCAGGTCCGTTCAGCTTAGAAGTTTTCTCCATAATCAATAAAAAGTGTTCATGGGGTAGTCCCCGTTTCTGAAACTTAGTAACACGTGCCCAGGCTGCAACTTTACCAAAATGACCCTTTACGATCATGAAGTCATGAAGATCACGTAGCTTAGCATGGTAGACTCTAGCCACAACATCGGGTCTATCTTGCAGGGTCTGACTGGGAAGCAATTGCTCTGTAATTTCTGGCCAATACGGATTGCATGTCATTGTAACGAAAAAATCAGGACGCCTATACCGTGCTACCAAAGCCATAGCATCCATAAAACGTGAATGAACATCCCTGTCAGAACCTGGGAAATCCTTTGACAACACGATACGTTTACCAACCTTTCTGGCATCAGAATCACCAAGTGCCAAGCAATCTACGATACCCTGCAGAATGACAAACCCATAAATTAACATAAAAATGAACATTTATTTGGTATTTATCTATATAATAAACTACGTGTAATTTACAATTCACACTAACCTGATAAAGATCTGCTCGAATAATTTTCTAGTTATCAGGGTTGGAGTACCAATCAAGCCGCATTGATTCAATTTTTATGTACATATCAACAATCCACTGCTAGAAGAGACATCCGCCACGAAAAAATACATTAAATACACCATCTCGTATTTGCATTAGATAACAATAATACTCCCGAGCGCTGACATGGAGCCTCGAACCTAGTATACATATTTTTAGTCACATGTAATTTTCCATAAATAGTGTAATTTTCAATATATCAATATATTATATATACAAGTGCAAGAAAAGACGTGGAAAAAACATACCACCATCTTGGTCATTTTCACCCCCGTCGTCATCATGACCGCCGTTACCATCGTCATCCACATCCGCCTCAATGACTGCATCATGACAAGTAAGTTAGATGGATCTCGAGAAATGTTAATTAAATAGCCGACAAGATTATGTTCTTACCAGAATCTTCAGCAGAAGATGGAAGCACTGACACATTCTTTCTCGTCCTTGCATTTTTCCCATTTCCTTCTGACGTTACATTAGACGTGCCGGGAGCATCATCTGCAATTCATGGTAATTATAAGTATTTTCAATCTATATATCTATATACTTCTATATACTATGAATAACAAAACAAACATAAAACATTTCCATTATATAATGTGAATGTAAATTTAAAATATCAAAACATGTCCATAGAAGACGTACCTTTATTCTTTCTTTTTGTGTATTTTCGTTTTACCCTCGGGAATCGTGGAAGGGGATTTTCTTCCAACAACACCTTTTTGTCTTCCCACCCTGTCTCACCACCAGGGTAGAAGAGCGGGTAAGCTAATGGGTCATAGCAACCATGATAAGCACGTATAAAGGTGGCATGCCCAGAATTTGCATAAATCATTATACTTCGCTTGAATTTTCGTTGCTCATCAGAACCATCTTGCCATATCGCAGCTACCTGGTCCATTGCAGGCGCATTAAACCTCCTTTGATCAACAGAAATGCTTGTATTTAACTCAATCTTGTACTCTTCTATATTGCCTGATTGCCCCAGGATTTTGAATTTATGTAGGTAAGGATTCTTAGCTACATCGCTCAATATCCGAAGGATCTCCTGGATCAAATTCTGGTCAAGATGAGGAGATCTGTTTCTTCTATGCACCATACTCTCATCTGTGTCATAAAAATATAGCTGCATGTGGCGTGGTCCCTTCCCACCAGGTATTAATTGGTCAATCTTGTGATAAATTTGTCCATGTACCTTGAATGCATAAATCCCGGTGCCTATGTTTAAATAAAATAAGAGAATCAACATAAAGTTACTAATATCACAAAAATAAAATAATGCATATAATTCTATATATACCTTTAGCTGTGGCTAGGCGTTCGTCAACCGTAGCACCGAATGATGTGAACGAAAAATGCGAGTTGAAATAACGTATGTTATTTCTAAAATACTTGGCATCACAATCTGTTTGACTCTCAAATAAACGACGTATTTCAAATGGTAGGTCATGCACATAAATGTGAACCTTCCCTTTTCTACAACAGAACCCTGGCGTTTCGCTACTGAATTTCAAAGCACCACAATACTCACAATTTGGAACTTTCAGCAGGTGATGTTTTTTTGGTAAGTCTTTATACACCTATTGGTATGGATCTTCTTTATTTACAATAACCACATCAGGATCCCGACGTGTCTTGTATTTTACCACTGTTAATAAGCAACAACGAATGTAAAAAGGTTTTAGAATTCACAATAAAATAAGAATGTTATTGTTATTATATAAGCAATTATGTTATTTACCTTAAATTAAAAATGTTATTACATAAGCAATTATATTAATTACCTTTCTCATAGCTCACTCTCGGATCATCATCTTGCATGTCATCACGCGAACGTTCATTTGGATTGTTACAATCTAAATCCTCCTCTACAATATTTTAAATAATACAAAACATGAATATATATTATTTAGTCAAGAAACTCATAATAGTTACGAGAGCAAACCTGGTAAGGCAATATCAGGATCGTCCGGCTCCCAAACACCGATTCCTTTTGATAAATTAATGAAATTTTAATTACTTAATTAACCTGGTACCAAATAATAACCATTTCAGAATTATACATACCTTGTTGACACATCTTGATGCTGAACGTGTAACCACGCCTGTTGCAACAGACTGATGTGTCCTAGGCGTTGCTGCAAAGTAAATACAAAAACTCATTAATATGTAATATCTATTTATATTTTTACATTTGTCGGGAGGAGCAGGTAGAGCGCTGCGGGTTGAGGGGGGGAGCCTCGAGCGAGGCGTAGATCCCTGAGGGGGTAGGGGGTGTGCTGGCCCCTCGAGCGAGGCGAAAAGCTACTCGAGGGGCGAGCGAGACGGAAAGCTACTCGAGGGGTGCCAGGCCCTCGAGTGAGGCGGAAAGCTACTCGAGGGGTGCCAGGCCCTCGAGCGAGGCGGAAGTTCGTCCGCGTGCCGTCCGACCCTCGAGCGAAGCGGAGGTTCCAACGAGGGTGGCTGGTGCGGTTGATTTGGGGAGCTCGTTTAGCGATGTTTGTTTTAAGAGAGCGATTTTCCCATATAAATTAACCTGGTACCAAATAATAACCATTTCAGAATTATACATACCTTGGTTGACACATCTTGATGGTGAACGTGTAACCACGCCTGCTGCAACAGACTGTTGTGTCCTAGGCGTTGCTGCAAAGTAAATACAAAACTCATTAATATTTAATATCTATACTACAAAGCACTCTAGATATTCAATAGGTGTATACACATAGAATCACGCACCTTCGTCGACACTAAGACCAGTTGCTAGACGAATGAAAGGCGAAAGAGTTTGTTTCGTCACCACAGATTGCATTGTACAAACCCCGTCAGTCCCTGAAGTTTTTTTATATAAATGTTAATCATAATAATAAATCAAAACAAGACGAAATAAAATGAAGGGAGCATCGGTTGTTGAATGGTCGTACCATTGTCACCGTTTCTTTTCGAACGTCTTCTGTCGTTTTTCGAAGATCTTACTTCATCTGTTCGACGTTCATATTTTCTCTTATCTTTCGATCTGGCCTTTTCCAATTGACGATGACGTGCATCTGTTAAGAATGTTAAATGTTAAAAAATAAACATAATGGAATTATTAATTTTATAATTCATTTACCTAGAACTACATTCTCCGCTCTTGTATATGAACTGTTGCGGCGAAGCCAGCTATCATCGTCACCGTCTAATAAATTCTCATGTTCAGACAACACAGATCCTGTTGTCAAACATTCACAAATTTGAGACAATCCAATTTACTTCATGTAGACCGATACACAAATGTTCTATTTAACAATTTACCATTGTTAGTTTGAAGAGTCGCCGCTTCAGAGGCCTTCTTATGTGCGTATTTTTCTCTCCTCTTGGTGTTTATGGCATCCTTAGATGCCGCGTACCATTGACGTCGTTGTTCTCTCTTCTGAGCCTTAGCATCTAACAAAAAAATATTCAATAGTTTGAAATTATAAACCCAAAAAAGCAAGCTTCAACAATGGATCCGTAGAAAACTCAACCTGCGTTGGGACGAACCAAAACTTAGTTACTCACGTCACCAAGAGGTACACGAACTTGTTCTTGGACATGAACATCTGAAACACCGAAAATTTAAAAAATCATAAACCAAAAAGTGGTATGGATGAACAAACAAAAATACATAAACCAAAATCATACCTAACGATGATGATGTGTCATTGGACACATTAGGGTTTCCACTTCTCTGCCTTTTGCGTCCCCTAGGCTGAAGTCTCGGTTCGTCCATAATTCTAATTTAAGGGGGAAGGGAGGCGGCAAGGACTTAAAATGGCACAATTTCTATATGAAAGGAAAGAAAACAAACAATGGAAACCATTAATCAAGGAGGAAATGAAATGTGGGTATTTGTGGAAGTTGCATTTTATTGGTGGAAGTATATCAAACCTTCCAAAATGAAAATGTGGGTACAGGAGGCGGGTAAACAAGGCCACCACACCTTCCAAAATGAAAATGTGGGTATAGGAGGCGGGTAAACAAGGCGCCGGTGAAAAAAGCAAGCCAAAATCGCCAAAAGTATTTTCTAACGTCGAAAAATGGTCCCCCCCCTTCGTCGAACCGAATTGATGTTTTTGGTGGGCCTTTTGTGACAGGTGGGTCCTCCTGTGAGGGGTACGGGGGCAGAACTTTTGGTAAAAAGTGTTTTCAAAAGAACTCGTTCTTTATAGTATAGATACACCATGTGATCGTTATGAATATTTGTTTATACTCGGATAAGAAACTTCAGTTCAAATAGCTTGCCACTTTGGTTTAAATAAATAGTGATACTCATTACCCGGGTATTTCAACTTTACATAATATGCTCATGTCCTTATCGTCGAGAGATGATATCATGGTAAATTTTCCTTAAAATCATTGCATTTTCTTAATTCCCGCAGCAACGCGCGGGTGAGGTTCCCCTAGTTCTTATGATCATAAGATGGCAAGAAAGTATCATTGTAGTAGATGACAAGAAAGCTTCATCGTGTGATTGTAAGAATGCTTTTTGCCAAAAGATGCAAAAACTGTGTGATTTTGTTTGACATGTGAACAAATGCCTTGGTGCCTCGGGGGCACCTTTTTTATCCAGGAGATTGTGGATTTTGATACTGACAGATCAAGTTTTACCAAAGATAAAGTCAATTTCAGCTGCAAGTACAGATTTAACAACTGAAACACACCATGTGTTCTATCAAATCAAATCAAATCCCACGTGCGTGATCCTTGCCACAATTCTCCGCAGGCAACGCGTGCTAATTACCATAAAGCCTCCAGGCTCCTTGCCATCCGCCGCGACGGAACCGAACCTCCCCCACCGCCGCCGGCATCCGCAGCCATGGAAGCTGCGAGGGACTGGGCGGCGCTGCCCCGAGACATCGTTCTCGACGTCTTCCTCAGGCTGGGGCAGCACGAGGTCATGCTGGGCGCCGAGTTCGCGTGCAAGCCGTGGCGCCGCGTCGCGCTCGAGGAACCCTCGCTGTGGCGTCGCGTCGGCATGGATCCTGGCGATCCGTTCGACGAGCGATGGCGTCGCGTCCACTGCAGTGGCGAGAAGCAGATGAGCCTAGTCGCCTTGGATCGCGCCAAGGGACAGTGTGAAGCCTACAAGGGATACTGCCATGACGACGATCTGCTCGGTCTCGTGGAAAGGTAAAAACTGATTGATATCAAACTGTTTTCTGTCTTTTATTTGTAGCATATACCTAATTTTGGACACATTTCTTTTTTAAAAAATGGGATTAGGGACTTGTAGAGAATGGGCACATTGGTGTTTAAACTTTAAAGTGATTAGAGGATATGAATGAAACTGTGTTAGTCTACTGACACTTTGTGTCGGGCATTATCTGTTCGTAGATTTGTTTGTGGGCTTTGCTCCATGGAGGTAAGAGTTAAAAAAAAACTAAGGAAAATTAGCAGGCTTTCCTAACTACCCCGCACAACTTTCCTTTGATTTAGGACTTGGGCACGTAAGTCTGCCACTGGGGAGGGTATGGTTGTTTGTACCCAAATCCAAATAATTATTATCCACTTCTTACCCTCCCCAATCCCATCCATACCCAATGAATAATTAGTTTTATACTAGATTCTATACATACCCAATCGATTATTTGTACCCTCCCCACACCCTACCCTCCCCATTTCTTCAATGGATAATTATTTTCTACTCATACCCTCTCCATTTGAGATGGGTGTGGATTTGAATATGGATAATGGATAAAAACAGGCCTATACGTCTGCATGTGTACGTGCATCAAAATCTAGATCTCCCTTGGTATTTCATTAGGATTTGATTCTGTTCAGTTAGAGGTAAAGCCTTAAAGGAAAATTCGATCAACTAGATATGCCGCGACCTCTTGCCAAAAAATGTAGATAGCTTGTCACGTTTTACAAAAGAAAAAAAGTCTGTAGCATTGTTTGCCATCATGTCACATTTATTTGTTTCTTCCAAGGACACTTTTCCAGGGCAAAGGAGGCTGTCATGTTAGAAAATAAATGGAACCGTCATATTCACGTTAGAAAATAAATGGATACAATTCAATCGGAGAGAATCGAATAAAACCGCAAAGCCATATCCATCTCCCGTGACGGTTAAGAACATTTCCAATTTTCAGATTTAAAAATATATAAAAATTATTAATTGTATTACCTCCCTACAGGTAATATCTCACTAGATCGATGGTCCAGTCATTTGGGAGTACCTAAGCAGAGCCCTTTGTTTATAGGAGATGATGCATGGGTGCCTTGCCATTGAATCCTTTCTGCAAGAAAGGAAAAAACCACTTCATATAGTAATTATGTAGACAGAGTCTAAGCGCGCGCTTTTTGACAAGTCAGGATGTCATTGTTTGTGGTCCTCAAGTGCCAACCATAGGATGCTAATCAATATATTTTTAAGAATGCAAACAACCAGATTTGCATCACATTTTCCATGTAGACGCACATTGATTTCTTCATTTACAAACTCCCGTATCAAGATACATATAGTGTAATCTGGCACTTTTGCATTTCTGCACCATTATGAACATTGTCCATGCCTGAAACCCTGAAAATGCACAATGAAACATATTTCCCTAACAGATTGGTCAAAAGTTTGCACAAATATTTTTTTAAAGAAAATGTACTAGATGTCTCGAAGGAAATGCTGATGTAGTTTAAGAGCTTCCATTTGCAAATGCTACCAACTTCCCTGATAACATTGTTCTCTGATTTGTGTCTACTCTTCAAAATGGATAATACTGTTGTAATGAAATGTTGTACATGATTTGTTTAGAACCTAGGAATCCATTTTCTTTATAAAGTTTGGGTCTTTATTTTAAAATAATGCATGTCGGCAATGTATTTTGATTACCTAATCAAATGAGATGATTATTCAGAATTATTGTACTCCCTCCATATCGAAATACTTGTCGTCATTGACTTTTTTCTACAACTTTGACCATTCGTCTTATTCAAAAAATTGTGAGGGTACAATTTATTTTGTTTGCTATATGCTTTATTATTGTATTTATTTTAAGCTTGATTTATTGTTTTACATGTTTGCGATAATTTTTTGAATAAGACGAATGGTCAAAGTTGTAAGAAAAAGTCAACGACGACAAATATTTCGATACGGAGGGAGTATTAGACGGCAGTAGATATTCAAGAAATTTAAGTCTTGCATATCACTAATTATTGAGGGCTTCACATATAGATTGTGTACCACACAGTGCTACTACTATTCGCAAAACAGATGAGCTTATATCTAGTCTAATTTGAAGTGATTCGTTTTTGCAGAGCACCCTCTTTGAAAGTTCTCCACATTGAACATCAGAGTGACTGACTCTGGCGAAGATTTAGTTGTGGCCCTTGAGAAGCTCACCCTCCTTGAGGATCTTGAAATTGATTTCAAATATGACATTGATTGGGACGAGAGCATGCTCGAATCTGTTTGCCAAGCTTGCCCTCACCTAAAGAAACTTGTTCTGTTTTACGCTTCGGAGTTTGACCTTGAGTGCAACCCGGATGAATTTGAGAAGGAGCGAATTGACGGACCAATTCCAGTGATGGACAAGTTACACACTTTAGAGCTGTAATGACTGTGACATCACTAGTAAGGGACTAAACGCCATCCTCGACAGCTGTCCGCTGCTGGAAACTCTGCACATAGATGGCTATTTCAACAAGCGTAAGATGGATAAGGAGCTTAGGATGAAATGTGCTAGGATAAAGAACCTGACTATGGACACCAAGAAGAAACCCCACAAATCGTACTTCGGCTATTAGGATGCGGACTCTTTGAGTTGCAGGAGGAAACTTATGGTGTTGTTTTGCAGGAGGAAGACTACGAGTCACAGGAGAAAAGGAACTAGTTTGGAGTGGTAACGAGGATTACTAGAGCTAGCTGGGAGATTGCCTTACGTCCCTGTTTTTATTGTATTTATTTGAAACCTAATAATGTAGCCTTCTGCATTATCAGCAACTGAACCTTTTAAGTTTTACCTTCTATAGCGCAACTTTTAATTATTCATCATTTTGTTCTACATATGATTTTCATTATTAATCTATCTATCTATACTATAAAGATCGAATAATTTGAAAAACTTTTCTCACATAATTTGAGCCCACCTTACCCCTCACGCCGGACCCACCCGTCATGTATTTGGAGGACCGGATCAGGTGGAAGACCCATAAAATCGCAATTTGAAGAGCGTTTCTGCCAAAAACGATTTTTTTCTCACCGAGCGTTTTTTCTACCGTCACATATCCGCTAGGCCCACCCAACCTGCATCTCGCGCGGCATCGCATGGAAAAAAATCCACGTGTCAGGGTCATCCGAGCTTCGCGGCACACCACCATGGTCGCTGCCTCCACCCTCGCCTCGCGCTCCTGCGCTGCCATGCCGCGCCCGCCGTCTCTGCTCGCCTCTATGTAGCGCCGCTGCCGCTGCTGTTCTGCGCCCAGCCGCCCGCGCCCCTGCTAGCATCGTCACGTGTGCACTGGTGTGGGCGTCTGGCCTGCCACCGCGCTGGCCGCTTGCTCCTGGTCTCGTGGAGGTTGAAGCCCCCACGTTCAGAGCATCCATCGGCCACGGGAGAACCATTGAACCAACGAGATTGTTTTTTAATAAATGAACCAGCGAGATGCGTCTCGAGGTTGAAGAAGGTATGGATGTTTTGCGATTAGACCCCTGGAGAAAAGTGTAATCCCCATAGAAAAGTCTGAGTCTTGCTTTTTGCAGAAGAGCCCTCATAAAGTTTAGATTCTCCTGATCTCGTCCAGCCTTGAAGCTTTTGCTCATTTGCCCTCGAGTTTAGTGCGTAATTCTGTTTATGCCCTCAGTTCCTCCCAGTTATACCCTTGGTAGTTCTAAAATCTTGCCAGCAAGTCCCTAGAGCTTGGTTTACCCATACCTTTCACGTTTTGGCTCCGTTTTAACTGATTATTTAGCTCACGTGTTCGTCTGAACATGTGGATTAGTTTTACATTGCTTTTCAGTATGTTTTATGATGATTGATGCACTCTTCCACTAATTTTTTCTTTTCCGATTGGCGGAATCGGACTAAGGAATGGAAAAACAAATCGAAATAATTACTAGCAAGACTCCAACTTCTCTAAGTAAAGAACTCTACACAAACAACAAAATATAAAACAAAACTGTCCACGGGGGTGAACACCTATAGCTCGCTCTACAATCTCTTGTCTCCATCGCTGCAAAAAAACGATGAGAAACGTCTTGTTCTTCTGAACCTGCATATGGAGCACGTCACAATGGAGGTTTATATGTTACTGTAATTTGTAATCTATTACCAATTATTCATAGATCTTTTTTTCACACAAAAACAACATTGGATGATTTAATATTAGATCTAAAGCAAGTTGTCATGTGTTAATTCAAACATGGTGCGGAGCGTGATTTCGCCACCTGTTATCAATGAGGTGTCAACCGAACAGGAAACACAAGTAGATATTGAGATGATTAACGGAGAGGACAGTCAAAAGATCAATTTGGAGTTGGACGAATCACAACAATAAGAAGAGGAGGATGACGATAGCTCCAAATAAAAAAAGACTGACAGTGAGTGGCAGCCGGTGGACGAGAAAGAAGAGGATGAAGAATATGATGATGAAGACTTGAGGAGGAAGAGCCGCAAACATTATTCAATAATACAACATACACAGAGTTCGAAATGAAGTCTTCATGTTCTTCTCTAAAGTACGTGTTTGATAACATATATCATGAGTCACGTCTTTCGCGACCAAGATGAAATTTGAACTTTTTGATGTGTCCTTATTTGAATTAGTTAAATAATTGTCACGGATTGTTAAAATTTGAATAAATTGTGTCTATGTTGCTAATTGTGAACTCTATTAAAGTTGAAATCTAATAACTATAATATATTTTTTAAAATTAATTATTTTTATTCATTATTTTTTTAAAAATGTGTGTGTGACATGTGTCTATGGCTCAGCGTCGCTTGCTTCCTGACGTCCATGTCTTCATCCGACAGTGCTCAAACACGATAAAACAACGATGGTCGACGATGCTCTACTCAGCCAGTATGCAGTGCAAGTTGTTACGTACATGTGAAATATTTTTCTTGTTTATTGCAGATTTTTAAACGCCTGAGGAACACACATGACTTTACTATACAAATATAATTTTTAATTATTATTTTTAAATACGTGTGTGTCGCATGTGCATTTTATTTTTATTAGTATATATACGGATTGAGGTTGTTTTAGGAGAGCAGATTGTTGCTGCAATTTTTCCATCCTGATGCTGGCAAAGTAACTACTCGTTGCAGCCGACCTGTGCCTGGTTGCCTGCCCCCACCCCTAGACGGAAACGGTAGACAAGTCGGTCGACCATCGTTTAGCGTTTAATATGTTCAAACGCCTGTTTAAACGGGGCTAAATGGCGTTTAAACGGGATAAACGGTGTTTAAACGGGCTAAACGACATAGACGGTGGTAACCTGTTTAGCGTTTAAACCCGTTTAAACCGCCCGTTTAGGCCGTTTAGGATAACACTGGTTCTACAGAAGCAGAACCCTGCAACCCACAAGGTCCAATTGGCTAACTCAAAACAGTTGCCTGTGAGGAAGTCGGCAGGGCCCTTCTATTTAACATCCACTCGTTACAACATTGAAAAATCACTAAAAAAAATTAAGTATTTTCAAAATTTTCATAGAAAGCTCCATTTTTTATTTAATTAGCTAGAAAATGAATAAAATTATTTTTCATAACAAAATCTTCATTCAAACACTCTCAGTGTTTCATTTGTTTGATGTCAAACACTACACGTATCCAAACCAAATTCAAATTTTGGTTTAAACAAAATTTTATATGTTTCAGCCCTTTAGAAAGTTCCTATATACATTATAATCCCGAAATCAGTGCTGCTCCTCCAAATCAAGCCCAACACCCCGTCCTTTCCCTTTATTTTTCTTTTCCCTTTATTCGTGAGTGACATGGGCAAACTGCTCTCCCCACCGCAATCTGACTGTCCGCACCTTATTCTACCATACGGCTTGGCACAGGCACCCACCTTTTCCAGTAGTCTTGACTGATGCCATTGCCAAGCCACCTCAACACGAAGCCCCTCCCCGTCCGCCCAACCCACACGGCTATAAATAGAGTGAATTGTCTCAGTGTCACAAATATTTTCATAGTTTCCCTGACTGCCATAAAAATTTCGGAATTTCTTCAGTGCCCTACACGGGGCTCGGGGAATGAGGGAGGGAGCAGGACACACCATGGTGTCTAGGTGATGCGCCATGCGGCGAGCATGTTGGTTGGGTGGCACCAGGCTGGAGGGCAAGATCCGACCACCCGCAGGAAGATTGTAGGATCAGTGGCCTGTGGCCTGTAGAAGGGAGGTTGAATATTAGGTTTTTTTTCAAGTTTCTAAAGCAATAAGAAAACCTTACCCTATCAACTAGTGTTGTCCATCTAAAAAGGTTTTTCTCTACTCAACTAAGCACACTAGCAATATGTTTCCTTAGTAAAGATCACACTAACAAGTATGAAGCACCCTAGTCAAGATATGATGCAAGAAAGCCACATAAGAAGAACTAGAGTAAGGAAACTTAAATGCGGAATGTAAATGCTGAAAATAAGTGCAAGGCAGTAGAGAGAGGCACAAAAGACAACCGGATTTTTTCCCGTGGTATCGAGAAGTTGACGCCCCCCCTAATCCACATTGGAGCACTCACTAAGAGTATTGCTCCCCCACAAGTCACCAAGACTCAAGTGCTCACTAAGAGTACCCATTCTCCATCTCCGAAACGGTGGGTCTCGAACCGTTTACACCAAGACTTTTTTGAGGCTCCCACAATTTCCAAGAGCTCACCAAGAACCCTCTAAACACCAAGACCGTTTAGGAGCCGTCAATCTCCAAGAGTAACAAGCCCACACACCTTCACTTGATCTGAGCACTCAGCTAAGCCATGATATGCACCTTGAAACCCTTGATCACTAAGAGAAAATTCCGCAAACAAGAGGAAGATGAATCCCAAATGAGTAAAGCACTAACTCCTTCTCTCCTTGGCTGCTGTATAGATCTTCAGAGTGGCACTACAGATGAACAAGCTCTTGCAAATTTACCTACACAAAAATTAGTGCAGGTCATTGATTTCAGGGAACAACCAGGGATGCCTATAAGTGTTGCACTCGGCCATGAAGAACCACCTCGGGATCCAAGTTTCATACATAGATGGCCCTTTCAGCTAGGAAAACCTCTTATCCGGCAAGAACTAGTATATAAGCTCTCACCTAAGATGTACAAATTTCATGAGTGGTACATGCGGAACTCAGCGATAGGCGTAGAGAGCCTAGGTATACTCGCTAGACCGGAAGATTTTGTCACTAAAGGCGAGAAGGTGGTCTGGCTGGAATTCAAAGATATTTATGAAATTTACCATCTAGACGCCCTGAATACCGATCTTATTGTCGCTTGGTGTCTGTAAGTGGCGTATTTTCTTATGTTTATTAATAAATTTATTATGTATGTGGATCTACTAATTAACTTTATATTTCATTTTTTGTAGCCTGCAACAACAAGAGATGCAAAAAAAAGAGTAATGCCGACAGAATTGGTTTCATGGACCCAACAAAAGTTAACCATACGAGGTCAAGAATCAACAAGACACAACAATCGCGACAATCTATAAGACCTTATCTAAGTTTCATGACATACTACTACCTTACGCTGCAAGTATGTGCGATTGCCATCTAATTGTCCTTGCTAATTCTATTTAATTCTAATATGTATGAGTATTATGACCATGTATATACAGTTTCCACTGGATTCTTATGATAATTCAAGTCGACAATAGCAGCGTCATGGTGTGGGATTCATTGAGAAAAAACTCCGCAGGTTACCAAGACCTTCAAGATCTGTTTCAAGAGTAATAATTCTATCTAAGACGTTCTCTTTAATGCAATATATATAGATTGCTTTTACTAACACACTATCTTTCATTAATTTTCCTCAGAGCTTGGGAAAAATTCGTTGCAGAGAAAGAAGGACAATTTAAACCAACAATTACATTCTATACTGATTATCCGGTATGTAATCCAAATAACAACTTCAGATTTTTAAATTATATAACACTTATATTTCATAACATTTTCTCCTATCCACTTTAGTATTTGAGACACGAATAAGGAAATAATTTATGTGGATACTATGTATATGAGCACATACGCTGTTTATCAAGTACAAACTCCGGAAATTATAATTTAAGTTAATTAAATAAACCTATTAATAATACGTCATTTCCTAACCGCTTCTATATTTAATTGTTGGGTGTAATATATTAACATATTTGCACATAACAAATGGATATGGTTAAGGACGAGGTCATTCAGAAGGATCGTCTTTTGGTGATTCAAGAAAGTCTCATTGGATTCCTCTTGGACGAGGTGGTTAATCCAGCAGGAAAACATTATTATGATGGATCTAAAAAATTATTTTGATGCACCTCCACTGGGAGTAGAGACTAGAAATTTGAAGTGGACGTTATTTTGATGTATATATACTATTTATTTTGATGTATAATATTGTGTGTAAGTATATATTAATTTATAAATGTATATACATAGATATGTAAGTCTAAGAATAAGTACATATAGTAGACATGTATAGATATATACATACTTAGTGCATATACGTATACTTAGATTATACGTGATACAATAATTAGAATAGATACGTATAACACAATAATTTAAATTGAAAATAAAAAAAGAATCGAGACCCTTTAGTCATGATTGGTATTATCAACCGTGACTAAAGGGGGTGGGCGCAGGCGCTAGCATGCCCCCTAGTCCCGGTTGGTAATACCAACCGGGACTAAAGGTCCTTTAGTCCCGATTCATTCACCCGGGATTAGGGGGGGTGGGGCTTTTGTCTCTCATCGTTAGTCCCGGTTGCACTTGAGAGACCTAAGGCCTCTACCAACCGGGACTAAAGCCCCTCACCCTACCAGTGCTAGTTAATAAGGCTAGGGAGTAGCATTTTCCTTGATGTCTTGAAGCATATTTGCAGTTCATCACATCCTAATTTACACCAATTTAGCAATGTTTTTTTCCATTTCTAACATATATGGTAACAATAAAGGAGGTGACACTTGTTCCTTTACTATCTATGGATTGCGGCAAATTAGCTTTAGACTCAGCTAGATTACAGATCTGAATATAAGTAGAACAATACTACGTAGTACTAATTTGTGGTTATCTTCTTTTTTGTGTGTGTGCTTGATCTTGCATCAGATACGAAGAAATCAATCACTGATTGGCACGTCTTGCATGGTCAAAGTCTCTAGATGCTCGATCAAGTAAGAATATAGTATGGCTGCTGCAGGCAATAATTTATTTTTCGGGGCATCTGTTTTGTAGCATCTTGCTTGCATTGACTCTACACCTGAGATTTCTCTCGTCATACTTGCTTTATAAAAATGACTGATGGTAGTTAAGTTTGAGAGAAGCAGACGTGGTAGCAAAAAGCAAAAAAGATATAGCTTTGAATATTTCATATCATACAAATAACAAGTTTGGATATGATGAGCCTCTGCTGTTGTGAGCTTGATCCTTTTTTTTCGTGCTGAAAAAATAAATGTCTTTGTATGACTAACTGTATTAATGGAGTAGCTCTGGTTATCAATGAAGTAATGTTTCTTTTTGCACGGGTCTAACACCTATTTCATAGGTGATACCCCGCGTGTTGCTGCGGAAATTTTTAAACAAAATTTTAAGGTGAAATGTGAAAGTACAAACACCAAAGCGATTACATGGCGATATTCATCTGTAAACAATATTATATATGAAAGCATGTTAATTTTGTTGAGAGAGAAACATTCTTAAATGATTGATCCTACATGTATCTCTACTGCGAGAATTTTATGGTGTGCTACTCGCAAATACAACATGCTATTAGTCATAGAAAACCGATGAAGACATAAATATATGGTTTGGTGGATGTTGACATGGCTTATAGTGGATAGTGACATGGCATGTAGTGGGTTATGACGTGGCGCGTTGAGAGGCAAGAGAAATTGTTAGTGGATACCAATTATATAGTTGTATATGATTCCATGCTTTACTATGAAAATATGTAGTGATTTGGTTGTTTGATTTCCATTACCAAATGCCTAGCATTAGCACAGGCATTACACTACTGGATGTTGTTGCTCGGATTCACCACGGGAGACCCTCCATTTGCCGTGCGCCGCCGGCGCACGGCAAAGCCTCAAAAACGCACAGCAAACTCTTTGCCGTGCGTTTTTCGCCTCCACGCACGGCAAAGGCCGCACGTCAGCGATTTGCCCGACAAAGACCTTTTGCAGCGCGCCTTTTATCGGGACGCACGACAAACATTTCAAAAAAAATAAAACAATTGCACAGGCCATCTGGCCTCCCCCAGCTGCAGCACCATGGCGTCGCCCACACCCATGCTGGCCTCCTCCTCCACGAGATCCAGCATGCCGCCATGCTCCTTCACAGCTCCTCACCCGGATCCCAGCCCGCCACCATGCTCCTCCTCTGCGTCTGGCCCTCATCACCGGGAAGAGAGCCGTGCATGGGAGGACAAGCGCCGCGCCGGGGAGGAGGGCTGCCGCCGCTGCAAGATCCACCACCGCCGCCTGCTGGATCTCATGGAGAAGGAGGCGTCGGGCCGCCGCGCCGCGGAGGAGGAGGCTGGGCCGCCGTGTCATGGGGAGGAGGAGGCGCAGGGCCACCACGCCATGGGGAGGAGGCCGGGCCGCCGCACCGAGGAGGAGGAGGACGGGCCGCCGCGCCATGGGGAGGAGGCCGTCCGCCGTGCCGGGGAGGAGGGCCGCCGCGCCAGGAAGGAGGAGGCACCGGGCCACCGCGCCATGGGGAGGAGGTTGGGCCGTCGCGTCGGGATCTCGTGGATCTCGTGGAGGAGGAGGCCGGGCCCACTAGTAGAAATATGATCATCCATGACGTTTTGCTCGTGACGCTAGTTACTTTCGTCACATAATGTTATCTTTCTATGACGAAATTTTGATCTTCGTCATAAGTTACAAGTGACGAAGATTTGGCTTGAACATTAATGACGAAAATTAAAATAATGTCATAGAACACTAAAAGGAAATCGTCATAGATTGTGTTTTCGTATGGTGTATTGTAGTGATGAAACATAATCGTCACAGATTAGATTTGACATCATCATCGTTTATTTGCCTCGTTTGGCACACCTAATGATGAAACAAATTGGTCACATAGCTTCGGCTCGAAAGCAGATTCGGCGCCGCCCAGATGGCCTGCTCCACTTTTTTTTTTGCAAAGAGGGATGACATTGCGATCACTACAAGAAATGTATGGCTTTATGATGTATTTAGTGTGACAATACGACATAATATCATTATATCATTAATTTTATGACATAATGTATTAGCCATATCAATTTAATGACAATAAAAATTGTATGTCACAACATATGTCATACATGAAGTCCAGTATCACCCAATGAAATATAGTTGCTGTCATAAAGCCTATTTGTTAATGTCATAAATATATGACAAAAGTTGGAGGTCACAAAAAAATTATTGAATTATTTTAATTTTTCTTGGCAGCCTTGGCATCCATAATGTCATGTCAGAAATTGTTTTTCCTTTTTCTTTCTTCTATTTATGAGCAGTCAAATTTTTTTCTAGGCCCAAAAACCACATGTGCACTTGGACTTTAAAAAATACCATTGAACTACTACTTCATTTGTGTTTATTGTTTGAAAAAAGTAAAAAAAAACTTGCAAACATAAGAATCGAACCCGTGACCTAAGCCTTCGAGTAACCAAAGCTATACCATTACACCAATTCCTTGTTTGCAAAATTATTTAGTCACCTGATCTTCTTAAACTAAGGCCACCTGCGCCTCGTTGGATCGCACACGTCAACCGGCCGCCAGCCCACCCACGCCCCGTCGGCCCGCCTAGAACACACACCGTCACCCGGTAGACAGCCCAATAAGCCCAGCCGCGCCTCGTCCACCCGCCCAGCGCCAAAAATCTCCAAAAAAAGAAGTCGTACCATGGGTTTGAACCCATGACCTCCAACAACTATGTATCATGCCTTACCACTAAGCTACAAGTTGGTTTGTGATAAGGTTGTGAACATCGTTATAGTAATACTTTAGACACTCGTTGGTATAACAGGCATTCGATCTCGTTCCGGATCAATCTCATTACGCCACGTGGCAACACCGAGGGGAAGATGATGAACACACGGATTGATTCATTTTTTTCGTTTTGATTCGGAATCAAAAACTTGTAATTAGTAATTCTTCCTCATAAAAACTCTAAATTTCACGATTCTTTTTTCTACTTTTTTGTAAAATCACGCTCTTTTACTTCATAGAATTAATTTGTCTTCAAATTGCTATTTCTTGGATCTATTTATATAGCTTATTTTCGTACACCTAAGTATACATATTGGAAAATCATTTGTTGGCATAACAATTACTAATGTATATATGAACCACGTACATTAGCTAGTAATGCACCTCCACTATCCACTCATGAAGTTCGTTAAGAATTGTTGGACAAGTGTAGTTTTTCTTTTTAATCTTTGACTAAAACTTGTAACTAGTCTTTCTCCCTCATACTAACTCAAAATGTGTTGATTCTTTTTTCTAAATGCTTCTAAAATCATTCTCTAGCATCCCATTAAAGTTTCAAAGGATGTAAACAAAGTGGCACTATACATCTTTCACAACCAAGAATATCTCTCACTTAGTCATGTAGGACTATGTGTGCCATGTATGACTTTGCAATGGATGTGCAATAACAATTTGTCAAAATCACTTGAATTTTTTATGTGATGCTTATACACCAAAATCATGTGGCTATGCAACTTTTTAGATTTTTCTCACCACTTTATGATATTTTAACATTTATTCATTAGTAATTCAACAAATAATCGCAATAATAGGTAAACTTGGTCAGAAAATTCCATAAATTCACACAACACCATATTTTGGCTCCAAAACAATCCCATAAAAGTTTCAAACGATTTCGATAAATTGGTAATATATAACCTTCACAACTACAAACATCTCTCACTTAGTCACATTGGACTATGTGTGCCATGGATGCCTTTGCAATGGATGTGCAACAACATTTTATTGAAATCACTTGAATTTCCTATGTGATGCTTATACACTGAAATCATGTGGATATCCAACGTTTTAGATTTTTCTAGCCAATTTTTGATATTTTCACATTTATTCATCAGTAATACAACAAATAATTACAGTAATAGTTAAACTTGGTTAGAAAATTCCACATATTCATGCAACAACATATTTTTGCTCCATAGCCATCCTATAAAAGTTTCAAATGATTTCGATAAAGTGATATGGTGTATTATTTACAACTAGAAACATCTCTAAATTAGTCATATTAAAAAAAGAAAAAGAAAAATAGAAAAGCAGAAAGAAAAAAGCAAAAGGAAAAAAAGCCCATGACAGTCGGCCCAATATCCCGCCCACTACTCTACAGATTTAACGGTTCGTCTCCAGCACGCCCCCGCCACCGCCGCGAACCCCCTCCTCCCACGACGCCCCCGCGGACCCTCTCCCTCCCTCTACGCCGTCGCTGCCACTCTCTCCCAGCTCCGGCCGTCTCCGCCCATTCCGAGCCCAGATCCGCGCTCCCCACCTCTAGCCGCACCCATCCACCTCCGTCTCTCCCCCTATCTCTGCTCGTGTGAGGAGATCGAACTCCGGCCCGCACGCCGTTCCTCCGCCGCCGCCGGTGGCGTCCCTGCCCGTTCCTTCCCTACCTCGCCCCTGCGGCTAGATCAAAGCGGGGAGGGTGGCGCTCCGGTCGCAGTACGCCGCCTTCAGGAGCACGATACGCGGTACGTGATACACCTCCCCTTTCCCCTCCCCTGCGATCCTGCGACGGCTCTTCCGGTTCACGTCGTGCTGCGACTGGCGACGGCCTCTCGTGACTGCACTGTTCTGCTCTTGTGTGCGATTTCTTACGGGCGCGTGTGTGGTTGCAGACCTCAAGGATGACCCTGCTCTCGACGAGTTCGATGCCTCCGTGGACAGGATTGAAAAGCTTCACGACTCAGCTCGATTTTGATTTTTTTTCGTTCATTTTAGCATTCTGATTTCTCTCTGTTACCACGATGGTACACTTCGTCAGGTTGTTTTAAGAAACAATTTTGTGATCAGCTATCTTAATTACAGTTGCACTGGTGATTTCTCTATTCCAATTGCTTCCTCTGTTCTTGTTTTTAATGCTAGAGCGTTGTTCTGTTTTATCACTACTCGCCGGTAACAGCAATGATTCAACGTCACAGGTTGAATGTAGTTTGATTTAATCTGTGTTTGTTTATCATGAATCCACCATTCAATTTGATTTGACGGTAGAAATTCTGAAAATTTCTCAGTTGAGTGCAACATCAGGCCGTCAGGGTGGAGTAGCTAGCAGCATGATGCTTCTCTGCGGCAAGCGGGTCAAAGTGGGATTGCGAGGTTCGGCTGCAATGATAATTGTTTAAGGAAACTACTTCAGGTATACTGACCTAATTCTAGAGTTTCCCAACCTATTATCAGAGTTTGGCAACTTTACTCTTAGTTCTCAGCTTCTAAGTTTCAACATTGATTATTGGCCAGCAGCTGGAGTTTAGGATATTGCAAGGGGAGACCTGGAATTGGGACTTTGTTTCTCAACGTCAACTAGCTAGTCTAGTTTCTATTATGTTTGGAGTTTGGACGAAATTTGCACTAGGCAATCACTACTTGTTTTCTTGCCTGGAATATAATATGTTTATTTTGCCTTAGTTTCTTGTGTTCTTTATTTTCTTCTTTGTTTGCCATGAGATGCAGTGCATATAGCTCTCTCGTTGTTGTCGAGATTGCAGCTAATTTCAGTGGTGCCCTGCTGCTCATTCTATTTTCGCACTGCCTAAATAGTTTATCTAATATAGAAAAGATGTGTCAAGGACGTTGAGCCCCTGACTCGCCGGCCCTCGGCTACGCAGCTCGTAGCCCTCGGCCGTCTTCTCCGGTGGGGTTATTCCTCCCAACCGCAGGCTTGAGAGAGAGGGAGATAGGAGATGACTTGATTCTCGATTGATTCAATAGTGCTGAGTACAGGGGATTATAAGGCCAGCGGCCAAACACAGATGGAGCAAGCTCCTTAATTCTAATCCTGGCAAATTGCTACTTTCCTAAACTCAGCCACTTGCTATCTGTGGCTGGGCGGCGGCATGCGCTGCTGCATGCCCGGCGTGATCTGTGGCCGCGCGCTCAGCTGCCCGCCGAACATCACGCGCGCGCCTGCGTCTGGAGTACGTCCTACCGTACATGACATCTCCCCCGGCCTCGAAAGCCAGCTCGTCCTCGAGCTGGAACGCTGGGAAGCTGGCCGTGAAGTCGTCGAGATCTTCCCACGTCGCAGACGCCACCTGTTCACCTTGCCACTGGACGAGAACTTGCTTAACGCCGCGAGCTAGGCGACCCGCCAGAACGCGGGCAGGAGCGGTCACCGCCGCGCCGTTGAGCGTGGCTGGAAGCACAGGTGGTTCGTCCGGTGGTGCCCCCACGAACTTCTTAAGGACGCCCACATGGAAGACGTCGTGAATTCGTGCGCCGGGCGGAAGCTGCAGCCGGACTGCCGCGTCGTTGACGACTTCCTCGACGCGGTAGGGACCGACGTAGCGGGGCTTGAGCTTGCCGGCGGGGGAGCGAGGCAGTGTTGCTGAAGGCCGTTGTCGGAGACGAAGGAGGGCCCAGTCACCAACCTGGTAGACGACCTGGCGGTGACGCTGATCATAAGCGCGTTTCTGGGACTCTTGTGCCTGGTGAAGACGGTAGCGGACGTCGTCGAGGAAGGCGGCGCGATCCTCCATCTCCTGCGCCACCGCGGGCACGCGCGCGTCCCCCGGCTCGTATGACCGGATGGTCGGTGGATCACGGCCATAGACCACCCGGAACGGCGTCTCACGGAGCGACGACTGGTAGGCTGTGTTGTAGGTGTACTCCGCCCACGGAAGCCACCTGAGCCACTGCCGGGGCCGGTCACCTGTGAAGCAGCGAAGGTACATCGCGATGACGCGGTTGGCGGCCTCCGATTGGCCGTCGGTTTGCGGGTGGAAGGCGGAGGACATGAACAGCTTGGTGCCTGTAAGCGCCATCAGCTCCGTCCAGAAGGCCGACGTGAAGACGGGGTCGCGGTCCGAGACGATGGACTGCGGAACGCCGTGAAGCCGCACCACCTCGGCGAAGAACGCTTGTGCCACCGTCTCCGCCGTGTACGGGTGTGCCAGCGGGATGAAGTGGCAGTACTTGCTGAAGCGGTCGACGACGGTGAGGATGACCGTCTTGCCTTGCACGCGGGGCAGAGCTTCGATGAAGTCAATGCCGATGTCCGACCAGACCCCAGATGGGATCGGCAAGGGCTGTAAAAGACCGGCCGGCCGCAGGTGATCGGACTTGAACTTTTGGCATGTGCCGCACGCCTTGACGAAGTCTTGTACAACACGACGCATGTTGGGAAAATGGAAATCGCGCCTCAGGCGATGCAGGGTGCGGTGGACGCCCTCGTGGCCATCATCGTGGACGGCAGCCACGATTTCCCGCAGCAGTGGTGAAGTGGCCGGGATGTAGAGGCGCCCCTCCATGGCGACCATCCCACCCACGATGGACCACGGTGCTGCCCGCGTGCCGGCGCGGATTTCCTCGTAGATGGCGACGAGGGCTGGATCAGTGGCCTGCGCCTGCCGCAGACGCTCGACGAAGTCGAAGCGGGGGGCTGAAATTGCCATCAGCGCGGCCTCCTCGGCGTCCCGCCTGGACAGCGCGTCGGCGACGGTGTTCATGGCGCCCGAGCGGTACTCAACCTCAAAGTCGAAGCCCAGGAGCTTGCCCACCCAATGGTGTTGAGGAATCGTGGCCAGGCGCTGGTCGAGGAGGTACTTTAGACTGAAATGATCAGTCTTGACGATGAAGTGCCGGCCCCAAAGGTACGGCCTCCAGTGCCGGACGGCCTGGACGAGGCCGATGAGTTCGCGCTCATAGGCGGCGAGCGCGTGGTGTCGTGGCGCGATCGGCCGGCTGAAGAAGGCGACCGGATGCCCCTCCTGGACCAGCACCGCGCCAAAACCTGTGGACGACGCATCGCACTCCACTACGAACAGTTTGCCGAAGTCCGGCATGGCGAGGACCGGAGCGGACGACACGGCCGCCTTGAGCGCTGTAAAGGCGGCCATGGCCGCGTCATCCCAGACGAAGCCATCCTTCTTGAGAAGGGCCGTCAAGGGGGCAGCCACCGTGCCGTAGTTGTGGACGAAGCGGCGGTAGTACCCGGCGAGGCCGAGGAACCCCCGAACGGCCCGGACAGAGCGAGGTGGCGGCCAGTCGTGAATGGCAGCCACCTTGGCCGGGTCCATGGCCACTCCGGCGGCGGAGATGACGTGGCCGAGGTAGGCGACGGACGGCGCGCCGAACGAGCACTTCGAGCGCTTGATGAAGAGCTGATGGCGCTGGAGCTCGTTGAGGACGGCCCGGAGATGGCGGAGGTGATCGGCCCACGTGTTACTGTAAATTAGTATGTCATCAAAAAATACCAGGACGAAACGCCGGAGGAATGGCCGGAGCACGTCGTTCATCAGCGCCTGGAACGTGGCGGGGGCGTTGCAGAGGCCGAACGCCATCACGAGGAACTCGTACAGGCCGTCGTGTGTGCGGAACGCGGTCTTGTGCACGTCCTCCGGCCGCATCCGCACCTGGTGATAGCTCGACCGGAGATCCAGTTTGGTGAAGAATTTGGCGCCGTGGAGCTCGTCGAGAAGCTCCTCCACCACCGGGATCGGGAACGCGTCCTTGATGGTGAGGGCGTTCAGGGCTCTGTAATCGACGCAGAAGCGCCACGAGCCATCGGGCTTCTTGACCAGGAGCACCGGCGATGAGAACGGGGAGTCGCTGCGACGCACGATCCCTTGTTCGATCATGGCGGCGCACTGCCGCTCGAGCTCGTCCTTGTGGGCCGCCGGGTAACGGTAGGGTCGGACAGCCACCGGCGGCGCGTCGGGCTTGAGGAGGATTCGATGATCGTGGGCGCGCTTGGGAGGCAAGCCCGTAGGAGCTGCGAAGAGCCCCCCAAACGAGACCAGGAGGGCCTCCAGGAGGGCATTCCCGCCGGTGGTGGCGCGCACGGCCGGCGCCACGGCGCTGGGGATGCCCGTCCAGGTAATGGAACACCCCGGGCGCTGGAACGTCATGCGGCGACAGGCGAGGTCCCACACGATCGGTCCCAACGCGGCGAGCCAGCGTGTGCCGAGGACGACGTCGTACCCGGCCAATGGCATGACGAAGAGATCAGCCGGGTAGGGTTCGTCCGCGACGTGGAGTGGTGCGTTGCGAAGGACGCCGGCGCAGGTGATCCGCTCGCCGTTGGCCACCATGGCCGTGAGGCGTGGCCGGCGTTGGATGGGAAGGCCGGACTGGTGCGCCGCCGTCGCGGAGATGAAGTTGTGGGTGCTCCCCGAGTCGAGCAGCGCGACCAGGGAGACCGGGCCGAGGGTGACGGCGATCTGCATGGTGTCCGCCGGCGCTACCCCGGCCACGGCCTGTAGGGAGAAACAGGGGGCGTCGTGCTCGGCCCCGCCTGTGTCCCCCGCGTCCGCGGTCTCGTCGATCTCTACGCCATCAACAAAGAAGATGCGCCTGCAAAAACGGTTGTGGCCACGCGAATACTTCTCGTTACAGTTAAAGCATAAGCCTTGGCGGCGCCGATCCGCCATTTCCTCTGGGGAGAGGCGCTTGGAGCCCTCGCCACGGGCCGGTGCTGCACCCGTCGGCGGCGCCGGTAGCGCCAATGGGGCCTGTGGCGCTGGTAGCGCCTGGGACGCTGGTCGGGATGGTGGCGGCGGGAGGAGGCCGCGCGCCCCTGGCTTGGTCGATGCCTGCATCTTGGCGAGCTCCATCTGCTCCACCTGCCGCGCCAGGCTCATCGCGGCGTTGAGGGTGCCAGGGTTGAGGAGCCGCACCGCGTGGCTGAGCGGCGGTAGCAGCCCCCCGGTGTAGAGTTGGACGCGTTGCTCCTCTTCCATCCGGCCGGCGCGGGGAAGGAGCTCCTGGAATCGGTTCGAGTACTCCTCGACCGAGCCAGTGCGGCGGCACTCGGTGAGCTCGAAGAAGGGCGCGGAACGGAGGGTCGGCCCGAAACGCAGGCTGAGCAGCTCCTTGAATCGGCGCCACGACGGGGTGCCCTCATCTTCCTGGAGCTGGATGTACCAGTGCTGCGCGATGCCCTCGAGGTTGTACGAGGCCATCCATACTTGCTCTTCCGCCAACGTGCGTTGCTGGCGAAAGTACGACTCGCACTTGTTGATGAAGAGGAGGGGATCGGTCTTGCCATCATACCGCGGAAAGTCCCACTTCTGGAACCTCGGCGGGCGGTCGATGTCGCGAGGACGCTCGGGCTGGGCGCCGTTGGAGGACGAGGAATCGGACTTTTCCTTCAGCCGGGTGATGTCGGCCTGCATGGCCTTGATCATGTCGACAACGTCGGCTAAGGTGGGCTCGGACATGTTGATGGAGGTGGAGGAATTGGTGGTGGATGCGGCTGGGGAAGGTGGCGTGGTGGGTGGAACGGTGGGCAGGTCAGAGTGAGGCGAGGATCGCCGGACTCGTGATACCAAGCTGTCAAGGACGTTGAGCCCCTGACTCGCCGGCCCTCGGCCGTCTTCTCCGGTGGGGTTATTCCTCCCAACCGCAGGCTTGAGAGAGAGGGAGATAGGAGATGACTTGATTCTCGATTGATTCAATAGTGCTGAGTACAGGGGATTATAAGGCCAGCGGCCAAACACAGATGGAGCAAGCTCCTTAATTCTAATCCTGGCAAATTGCTACTTTCCTAAACTCAGCCACTTGCTATCTGTGGCTGGGCGGCGGCATGCGCTGCTGCATGCCCGGCGTGATCTGTGGCCGCGCGCTCAGCTGCCCGCCGAACATCACGCGCGCGCCTGCGTCTGGAGTACGTCCTACCGTACATGACAAGATGTATGTAACTAAACAATCAGCATACCTTATCCTTCAATTTTCTTCCTTCAATGTTGCAGGTGACAACTTTGGAGAAGAGAAAGCTATAGGGAAACCTGACCAGTATAGAGCAGATCGTACTCAGGTTTGTGTAATTCATCATACCTAAAATTATCACAGGATATATGAACTGTTATTACCATTGCGTTATTATCACTAGATACATTAATTAATGTATTAGTCAACCCATGTATTAATTATGTCCCCCCATATTTACTTGGCTGTATAGATGGTCCAGCAGGCTAATGTGATTTCACTTGTGCAATTGTGCTAAGATTTAGATTAGTTGTTATAAAGGAACACACCTGTACCTAATACTTTTGTTTTGCTGAAGATTTTGTGTCACTAGCTTACACATTTTTTTTATCATTATGAGCCTTTAGCTCTCCCCAAAGCTATGGATTAAAGAGTCTGTTTGCCTCGCCCAAGTCACCTCCCATATCGCCTAATAAGGGGTATGTAGTGCTATCATTTCTGTGTTATAATTCTGCTGCTGCTTGCAATGCACTGTTATGAAATAGTAGTTATACTAGAGTTAACATTCTTTATTCGTTTTGTGCCTCTAGCTCTCCTGTTTGCTATGGATTAAGCTCACCATTATTTTTGTGTTGACCCAGGACTTGTTAACTATTGTAGTTTTTTGTCCTTGTAAGATAGGTTTAATAACATATGTATTTACTATTTCTTTTGCAGGGAGCCTATCTTCCAGCCTATTAAGAGCACCAGAAATAATGTGGCATCTAGGTGTCAGATTAAACCATTGAATGTTGAAGTAGTGTTTGCCTTTCATTTTCTTATAATTATGTTTTATTAAACGCACCTGGTTGAGTTATAAAATTGATCTTTATTGTAAAGCTCTTTAACAATGCACTATTTAATTTTTTTACAGCTCATTGCTGGGTTATGGAGTGCCATGGTGATCTTCAGTGAAGTGTGGTTCTGCTTGTCCTCATAAATTATGGAACCTTTGATGTGAAATAAGATGTAACTTGTAGTTAGAATCTACTGTAATTTGTAGTTCGAATCTGTTGTAATGTGAGTAATAATGTGAACTGAGTTGAGTTATGGAGTTGTATGGTCATTGGAATACTGGATCTGTTAATTTATGCAAGTTTTTTGTTATTTCATTATTATTTGTAAATTGTATTGAAAATTACCATTTGCACTTTTGTGCCGAAATAAAACTGATCAGATCAAGCCACGTGGCTCAATAAAGGACAATCTGTGACCAAAATGAGGGAAAAATTGTGACCAAAATGAGGGACAATCTGTGACGAATAAAGGGCCTGCCACGTTAGCTGCCACGTCAGCATCCTACGTGACGAACGCCGTCGGTCAACATGTAAACGGACAGTTATGACGAAACCTAAACCAATCTGTGACCAAATCTGGACGTCAAAAAACTAACACCGTTAACAGTGCTGTCAAGACGCCCGACAGACGACGATTTGTGACGAAAATGAGGCTATATCCGTGACCAAAACGGTTCGTCATAGATTGAAACCACATCTGTGACGCTGGACTTTTCGTCACAGATTGGCATCACATCTGTGACGAAAATGGACATTTCGTCACGCATGTCCAAATGTGACGCGACCTTTTTGACGAAACCCAAATCGTCACAAAAACGTCACAAATGAACATATGTGACGATTATGGCGTCTTCAGTGACGTTATGTCAACGTCATGGATGACAACTTCCCTACTAGTGGCCGCCGCCCCATGGGAAGGAGGAGGCGTCGGGTGGACTGGAGGAGGAGGAGGCTGGGCCGCCGCGCCGTGGGGAGGAGGAGGCGTCGGGCAGGCTGGAGGAGTGGCGGGGGCGCACGACTGCGGGGAGGGATGGTGGCGGTCGGCTGTGGGGAAGGGAGGGGAGAGGGTTAGGGTTGGGATGGGGGTGGGAGGGGTGGTTTTATGTGAAATCTCGATGTATTTGGGCCGTTGGATGCTTCGATCGACGACTCAAAGTGAACAAAGTTGTTTGTCGTGCGCCACACAGTAAAATGCACGGCAAAATTGTATACTTTGTTGTGCACATTAAAGAAGGCGCACGGCAAAGTTTGTTTGTCGTGCACGAGCGCATGTCAAACTTTTTTCCTATAATTTTATAAAATTCATAAAAATTATCAAATAAATTTGAAAAAATTAGGAAAATTAAGACAAATTAAGTTATGTTGTCTATTGCTTATAGAAACAAGTTTTGAAGTCAAAACTCAATTTGAATGTCGCACCACCTACAAATCTAACCATATATTTCGTAACTTTATGAAACTTCGTACGAGATGTTTCGATTTCTAAGCAACGTACATGAAAATTTTTTCAAAACTGATACATATTTTTACTACAGCCTTCACATATGATATCGTGAGATATTGACAAATCTCATAATTTTTAAACTTTATTTGTATTTTTAGAATTTTCAAATCATTTGGACACACGATCATGATCGTGTTTCCTAATCAATATGTTCAAAATTTCTTTTCATTTCATGAAAAAGGTATTAAATTGGGCTGAATTACATGAATATCATTTTTCCACTCATTTTATTCTATTATTTGCATCACTTGTATTTCAAATTTGACTTCTTTCAAAAAAATTGCTTGAAATGCAATTAGTTAGTTAAATATAGAAAATGAATACAAGAATGTACCAAATTTCAACATGATGTATCACATGTTGTATGCATAGAGTTGAAAAAGATTTCAAGGCGAGGAGAATTTTTTTTGAGGAGCAATTGGATTTGAGACTTAAGGAAAAATACTTAAGGTAAAAAATACTTTGCCGTGCGCATAAAAGAAAGCGCACGGCAAACTCATAAATTTGTCGTGTGTCACGGAAAAGCGCACGGCAAACACAAGAGTTTGCTGTGCGTTAGGTACAAAGCGCACTACAAATGTTTTTAAAAATAATGATATTTCATTTATTCAGAGTGTGGAAGGGAGAGAAAAATACTTTGCCATGCGCGGTGGAGAAAACGCACGGCAAACAAAATATTTGCCGTGCGTTTTTTTTCTAGCGCACGGCAAACAAAACCTTTGCCGTGTGCCCTATAACAAACGCACGGTAAAGAAGCTTTTTGCCGTGCGCCCGAAATAAAACGCACGACAAAGATTCCAACGCACGGCAAAGGTGGGGTTTCCCGTAGTGATTACTCCGAGTGGGGGCGCTTGGCGAACAGCGTTTGCAGTATATTTTTGGGCTAAGTAACCCAACACCACAAGTTGCATTTACATTGCAGTATCAAAGAGGCCCGTTGGAGGTTGGAATAGATGGAAATATGAGACTTTCATCGTACAAATTTTTCGTGAAATAGCAACATATGGAACAGACAAGTCAGACGGCGATGCAAGCAGTTGGGCAGACCGCAGACGGCAGGTAGATGAGTAATAATGGAGATGATGCCCTGGTACAGGCTGAGCGTGATCCAAGCACGCCATGTCATGGTTGTCTGGAATCAACTGGTTACGCTGGACAATGCTTGCAGGATAGTCACTACTACATTGAGGAGAAACAACAGTACTAACAGTCATTACATGTACATACAATAAACTAAAACGTTGATATATGGCAATCCCAAAGAAAACAAGAGTACGTTGCGGTAGAAATGGCCAGCGGAGGGGACCATACATTATTACACGGATGAGTTCATCGATCTGACATTTTCAGAACAAACTGGAGTAGTACTTGCCAAGAAGCAATGCAAGCAGCACGTGTAGGTTCTTGTTTGATGTTGAAGCCGCAGCTACATAGTAGTAGGGAGTTGCCGCTCCCACCTGTCGATGCCGAGGTGATAGAGCAGGGCCCAGAGATGGGTGATGAACTCGCCGCCCCGCGACAGGTGCTGCATGTGCGCCTGCGCGTCGCCATACGGCGCGGCGTAGAGCAACGTCTGCACCCAGAGACTTGCCAGCACTCCCAGCAGGAAACACCCGCGCGCCGCTACTCAGGAAGCTGCTGTTGGAACTAGCCCCTAATCACTCACTCTCACGCACGCACGCAAGAAGAAGATAGAACACAGAAGACACAGAAACTTGGCGACGAACGCCCCGGCCGCCGGACGGCCAGTATGTTGGCTTTGTATTCAACTTGAAAGGGACTCGAACAAGTTTTTTTTTTTGAAAGTAAGGGACTCGAACAAGTTTACACGCAGGGTTACATAGCCTTTTGTAGCCTCTCCACGGCGCAGCGCCCACGCCATGCACTCCGCTGATCACGCGCACGTACGCGTTCTCCTGTGACCCGGCCGTCTCCACGTTGAGCAACGTACTCCCGAGAGAATCGGTCTCCAGTTGATCAAGCCTTGCATGCGCTTCTCCGCTTCTACCGCCACCGGCCTCCGACTCGCCCACCTCTGCAAGTAACAGCACGCGCACGACACACACAAGCACGAACTCGTGCATGGACCTGCTACTCAACAGATCGACCAACACATGCTAACTAACTAGCCTGAACCTATGCACGCACACACGATGCAACTAACAAGCTAATAGACTCACGTGCACACACGCGATGCACGCCAGGCTCTCACCGTGGCGTGGTTTATTCTAACAGCTGCTGCATCTCCTTGAGAAGCTGCTTCCCCAAATCCACACCCACGAACAAGGCGTCATTTTGACTGCTGCCTTCTTTTTTCGCGGCAACACCCGTGTAGTACTCCTGCATCGCCTTCAGCTTGTCGCGTTTCCCGCGCAGGGCGAGGCTTGTCCGCCACGCAGCTTTACCATACGCGCGCTTTGTGGCCCTCGCGTCTCTGTCCAACGCGTTGTCTGTTTCCGCGGGTGACCCAGGCGCAATACCTGGACAGAGCTATGGCCACGCGCCGATTCTTCTTCTCCGTGGTGCCCTCGCGATCACTTGCTTCCTGCTGCTCTTTCAGCTCACAGTAGCATGTGGCGATGTGCCACGCCATGACACGGTGCGTGAAGGCGGAGGCGTCTGACATGATCTTACCCTCCGACGTCATGAGAGGGTCAGTGGAATAGGGAAGCCAGGATGCGTCCAGCCCACAGCCCACAAACAAGGACGACCAGTCGGACTCAGCCCCCCCTATTGTCCCGCTCTTGATCTGGCAGAGGAACTCAGCGATGCTTGTCTTGACATCGTCGTGCAACCTCACGGCACCTCCTGGGTTGCTGGTGTCGTTGGCCAGCAGTTCATCTAGCACCTCCAAAATGTAATGCGCTCCAACCTTGGCGAGCAAGCTGTGGCGGCATTTCATCAGGCCTCCCCTGCTATGGCATTTCAGGCAGCGGCCGCCACCCATCCACTTTTGCGATCCCAAGCAATTCCAGAGGCCTTCTCCCCAGCTCCATGGTGCAACTACTGAATGCTGCCCGAGCTTATCTTGCCAGAGGTACTTATTGTCGAACCAATTCATCCTGGTAACTACAAACGCTTTCGTTCTCATCCACCGCCCGCTTATTACTGCTGCACTGGAGGTCTGATTGTTTTGGTTCCTGGTGTACTTGGAGGCAAAGGCAACTCTCGCCCAATTTGACGTCCAGCACCGGATCACCTGCACCAATTGCAGCAGAGCTAGGGACACCAATATCACAAGGGTGATAACAATGTCAGCTGTCGTGGTGCCAACAACGACGACAGTACTGCCTGTGCCACCACCAGGGCCAGTAGAACGGTGCCGGCTGGCCATTGTCCCAGGAGTGACAGCCACCACCACGACAAAACATATCCCAATGAATGGAGCAATTGCCCAGAAATTAGCTGCTTCTGCTTGATATAAATGGAGGAACTCATTGCTGGTGAAATAGACCTCGTAGAGAAATGCTAACTCAACCTCGATCGGTTTCAAGGTCCTCCTATAGTCGATGGCACCACCAGACTTTACCAAGCTCTCGAATTTCTTTCTTTTATTCTCCATTTCACTAGCGGTGTCAAACCCAAGGAAACGCCGTTGTAACAGATGAGAAAGAGAGTAGCCAAGGCACACATCTTCAATTTCGTTGGCAGTGACCTGATCTACTAGATCCCTCATATGGTTGTGTATATCAAGAGTACTCAAAGCACCTACGTTGCCATTGTGTCTTTCAGATATGTAACCACGCAGTCCTTCACCGTTATCGACTAAAGCAGCTGGTTCTGTTGGGACAAGCCATTCAATGTCTTTTCTTTGCTGCACAAAAGCCAATGACTTATGAAAGCCCTTGAAGAACGTGATGGCTGTAGCGAACATGGCCTCATATACCATTAGTTCGAGTTTGATTTTGGTGATTCATGACAACATGATCATTGGGACTAACCCTATTGTTTTAGCATGTCTTTGTAGACACTTCTAGGTCTCAAGGATGCAAGAAAACCATATGCCAAATTGAGAAGATAGTGTATTTTTCAAGGGTCAAAACCGAGCAAGAAAAGGAAAAGAAAAGACACCGTCGGATGAACCGACGGTCCCTCAAATACAAGCGTCGGTGCAATCGTCGGACGAGTTGGTACACAGGGTCAAACCCTAGGTACCGTCGGATGAACCGACGGTCCATTATTTAGTAGCGTCGGACGAGTTGCAGAGGAAGAGCAAGGAAGACAGTAGCACCGGATGATCCGACGCCTTGGACAAGGAGAAGCGTCGGTCTATCCGACGGTCGATTGGAAGCTAACAGAGGCGACTTGAGCGCGGAGTCTTCAGCACCGGATGATCCGACGTACCGTCAGTGCATAGCGTCGGAGCAGTTGTGTCAGAGAACCTCAACGGCTAAGTGACGTGGGAGGGGCACCGGATGAACCGACGCCCTGGAAAATATAGCGTCGGATCATCCGACGGTACCTTTTTCAGTGGACGTTAGCCAACGGCTAGTTTGATGCCTTGGGCTATTTATACCCCCTCCACTCACCCATTTGAGTAAGGCTGGATTGTGTGGAAGTGCAGAGGAGTTCAAGACACATTCAAGATCATATCCAATCCATCCAAGTGCTTAATTGCTCATCCATAGACTTGCATATGCTTAGTGTATGTGCTTAGTGCTAGGCTTAGCTTAGAGCTGAGTGAGTGCAAGGTTGTGCCAACCTTGTGAGGTGATTCTTGAGTGAATCCAGTTGTACAAGGTTCGCCGGAAGCCTTGGGGCCTAAGTGGCTCACCGGCAATCGTCATCGACCCTCCGGCTTGGTGTGGAGCGGCGAGGACACTTTGTGCGGGGGACGTGGAGACCCCCTTCCTTGGTGGAGAAGCTCCTTAGTGGAGGCGGCATCAAGGTGACCAAGGGAGCTTGACAAGTGCCTAAGTGGCTAGCCTTTGTGGCAAGTCAAGTTGGTGCTCTTGGGAGAGACTTGGTGACCGAGAAGCAATACTCTTGTGTGAGTGCTTCAACAACGTGGACTAGGGGTGGCTTAGTGCCTACCGATACCACGGGATAAATCGCGTGTCAAGAGTTTGCTTCCTCTCATCCCCTTTACGTTTCCGCATTTACTCTATTGCAATCTTTGCTTGCCTTTACTTTCCTAGAGTAGTATCTTGCTAGGAATGGCTATAGGTTGCAAACCTTGTTTTGGGATGGGAGTTTCACACTAGAACAACCGTAGTTGCACATATAGATAGTATGTTCTAGTTTACTTTTGTGTAAAATTTAGTGAGCCATAGGTTAAGGTTTTAAGTTGCCTAATTCACCCCCTCCCCCTCTTAGGCTAACGGGCATCCGATTCCCTACAAGTGGTATCAGAGCCGGGACTCACTTCCTTCACAAGGAAACACCAATTCAATTGGTAAATTGTGAAAACCGGCTCATTGGAACGGTTAGGCTTCACCGCCTAGTGAGTTGCTCTTTAGAGGAATGAAAGGGGTGGATACCTTAGGTTTGGCTCCACATTTCGATGGCACGGGCTATCCTCGGTGGAAGGTTCTCATGGAGGCCTATCTCCAAGCAAGGGACCTTGATGTTTGGAGAGTCACCGATGAGGGCATGAAAAATGGTACTAGAAAAGAAAAGCAATTTGATGTGATTGCTAAGAGTATCATTTTGTCCTCACTAGATGTAGGCGTTTTCAATAGAGTTTTTACTTGTGAAAATGCTCATGAGCTATGGAAAACCATCAAGGAGCAAAATGAGGGTTCAAAAGAAGTTGCTAATGAACGCTATGGTTGTCTCCTTGAGGAATTCAATAGCTTTAAGCAACTTGCAAATGAAAATGCCGAATCTATGTACTCACGCCTAAATGTGCTTGTCAATAGAATCAATGCTTTAGGTGTGAAGAACATCACGGACTTGAACATCAACCGCAAGATCCTTCAAAGTCTCCGGAAGCCCGACTATGACTTGGTGAAGGCTATCATCTATGAGAGAAAGCTCGAAGAATTGAAGCCATCTCAAATCTTGAGCAAGATCATGGCACATGAGCTTCAAATCATGCCCGAGTCCAAGAAGGCGTCCCAAGAAAAGCCTCAAGAACCATCTTCTCCAAGCACAAGCCATGCCCTCTCAAGCCAACAAGAGAAGGTGTTGAGTAGGATGACTACTCATGGAAGCTCAAGTGAAGATGATGGTGATGATGGTGACGATGAAGATTCCTCAAGTGATGAAGAGGTTGAATCCATGGTGGCCGAGTACGTGGAGAAGATCTTCAAGTATGTGAAGAAAGTCAACATGTACGGCTACAACGTCCACTTGAGAGAAGGGCGTTATCATCAACACATCAAGTTCACCAAGATCGAGCACAAGCCCAAGAAGAAGGTGGTCAAGGAGAGGAGGCCAAAGCAAGAAGCAACTATCGCCGTCCGTGAGTGGACAAGTGGTGGAGAATCAAGTTCTTCTAGCTCAAGTGATGAATCAAGAAAGAACTTCACCACCCGCTTCATGCATGGCTCTTCATCATCACCACACATGTGCCTTATGGCCCGAGGTATGGAGAGCAATGTAAGTGATGATGAATCCGACACCACCTCTCTTGATGATCTTGTTGAGCTAGTAAATGAGCAAAAAGGGATGCTAGAAAAACAAGCTAATGAAATTAAAGAACTTAATGCTCTCAATGATCTTAGTGCTACCCTTGCTACAAATTATGAACATTTGTTGTGCAAATTCAAATTGCTTAGCAAGGAGAATGAAGAGCTAAAATCTAAGCTAGAGAGCATTGAGATTAAAACTAGTGATTCCTTTGAGCTTGATGAAACATCTATTCCTTGCGCAATTCCTATCTCCAAGGTAGATGCTTCAACTTCTTGCATTGATTTAATCGATGAATCTTGCTCACCATCTTGCCATGAGAATGTTGTTGTAGAAACATGTGATTATCTCATAGGCAAGGAAAATGATGAGCTCAAGCAAGAAGTAAAATGGCTCCGAGAGAGGTTGTTTAGCTTGATGGGTAAGGGCAAGAACAATGAAGAACAAGTGAAAGTCTCTCAAGACATGAAGAGCAACGTCCAACCTTCTCAAGATAACCGTGATCCCATGGTGAAGAAGCTTGAGAAGGGTGAAACCGTGACTTGCTACAAGTGTCATGGAGAAGGGCACAAGTTCTACAAATGCCCTCAATTTGTCAAGAAGATGGACAAGGGCGAGAAGAAGAAGATGAAGCCTATCATCAAGAGCTCCCTCATCTACACCAAACCCAACCGCAAGAACAAGACAAATAGCAACACCTACGTCATCAAGAAGAAAGCAAATGGCAAGGTGGTTGCACACAAGGTTGGGAAGATGAAGGAAGAGCGGGGTAGGAACCAACCCATTTGGGTGCCCAAGGAACTCATCACCAACATGAAGGGGCCTCAAATGGTTTGGGTTCCAAAGGCCACTTGAAGGCCTTGAGTGCGGGGACTTGGGAGGCTTGGCACAATCAAGATGAGAAGATTCAAGCCTATAAGCCAAGCTTGCAAATTGGACATGTGTTGCCCAAGTTCCCCGATTGAGGTAATGGAAATTAGTACCTATCTCTTGTATCATTGTAGCTCCATTGCCTTGTTTAGGTTGCATTTGTTGCAATATTTACATATGGTAGGTTGCTTGTGTCATGTGCTAACCCATGAGCAATCTACATGGTTTGATTAGTGTGTAGGAAAACTATACTTGTTCTTTCATGGTGCATGTATTCATATATATCTCTTTGCATCATGAGCAAGCTATAGGGTAAGCTTCCCGTTGTTGTCATAAACAATGTGCATACATTTGGTTGGTGATTCAAACACTAAATGCACACATTTAGGGGGAGCTCATCCCATGGTTTGGTTATGGGACTAATTTTGTTTCAAGCTTATCTTATGTAGTCCCCTAGCGACGCGTTCCGGTGTGGTGTTTCATTCTAAGAGAATGCTATTTCACTCTCAATGTGATCTAACATCTCTAATAGAGTGAATATAGCAATATGAGCTTCATTCTATTGAGTCATGTCCTTGCGAGCTTATGTCTATATAAGTTCAAAAGGCAATGTACTCATACATTCCTAATCCTTGTGGTACCCCAAGTGTCTTCTATGCAAGCTTCTTTCAAGTGGTGTCACCTAGTGATATCATTTCCAAGTGGCTCATCTCAATGTGGTGCCAACAAGGTAGAGAGGATCATCCCCCGGAGGTATGCAATGATCAAAAGACTACAAGTGATATCTACAAGTGGTAATGTAACAAGAACCTACTTGTTCTATCTCTTGTCCTTTAAGCTATCTCTTTGCATGATATGCTCTAAGCTTCCTTATTTTACAAGGTTGTAGTTGTGCACTTGTTTCTCACTACCCTTGTCTTACAAGTGGTATTCCTTTGTGCACACACTTAGGGGGAGCTTAGGGTGTATCATGCTAGTCTCATGAGCTTGTGATCCATCTTAGTTATTCTCACATGTGGTATCTTCATCGATATCATACATATGGATCATGGTTCATGCGGCTTTCTCCCTTGCATTTAACATCTCTCCTTTGAGCTATGGTTGCTAGATCTTGCTAGTTTCCTTGGACCTGTTTGCTTTGGACTTTTTGGAGATTTTATTCCAAAGGGGGAGAATGTGAGACCAAAGCAAGCGTGTGGCTTAAGCTTACAAGTGGGCTCAAGGATGCTTACAAGTGGTTTCAAGGATATGAGACCAAAGGGGGAGAATGTGAACATGAAGATCAAAAAGGGGGAAGTTTGATCTAGGGGGAGTTTGGATGATGGTAAGCATCCAAGCAAGTGTAAGTGGTTCTAATTCTGTCAATTCTTGCAAATTTATGCTTGCTTTGGTTGTGTTGTCATAAATCACCAAAAAGGGGGAGATTGTAGCGAACATGGCCTCATATGCCATTAGTTCGAGTTTGATTTTGGTGATTCATGACAACATGATCATTGGGACTAACCCTATTGTTTTAGCATGTCTTTGTAGACACTTCTAGGTCTCAAGGATGCAAGAAAACCATATGCCAAATTGAGAAGATAGTGTATTTTTCAAGGGTCAAAACCGAGCAAGAAAAGGAAAAGAAAAGACACCGTCGGATGAACCGACGGTCCCTCAAATACAAGCGTCGGTGCAATCGTCGGACGAGTTGGTACACAGGGTCAAACCCTAGGTACCGTCGGATGAACCGACGGTCCATTATTTAGTAGCGTCGGACGAGTTGCAGAGGAAGAGCAAGGAAGACAGTAGCACCGGATGATCCGACGCCTTGGACAAGGAGAAGCGTCGGTCTATCCGACGGTCGATTGGAAGCTAACAGAGGCGACTTGAGCGCGGAGTCTTCAGCACCGGATGATCCGACGTACCGTCAGTGCATAGCGTCGGAGCAGTTGTGTCAGAGAACCTCAACGGCTAAGTGACGTGGGAGGGGCACCGGATGAACCGACGCCCTGGAAAATATAGCGTCGGATCATCCGACGGTACCTTTTTCAGTGGACGTTAGCCAACGGCTAGTTTGATGCCTTGGGCTATTTATACCCCCTCCACTCACCCATTTGAGTAAGGCTGGATTGTGTGGAAGTGCAGAGGAGTTCAAGACACATTCAAGATCATATCCAATCCATCCAAGTGCTTAATTGCTCATCCATAGACTTGCATATGCTTAGTGTATGTGCTTAGTGCTAGGCTTAGCTTAGAGCTGAGTGAGTGCAAGGTTGTGCCAACCTTGTGAGGTGATTCTTGAGTGAATCCAGTTGTACAAGGTTCGCCGAAAGCCTTGGGGCCTAAGTGGCTCACCGGCAATCGTCATCGACCCTCCGGCTTGGTGTGGAGCGGCGAGGACACTTTGTGCGGGGGACGTGGAGACCCCCTTCCTTGGTGGAGAAGCTCCTTAGTGGAGGCGGCATCAAGGTGACCAAGGGAGCTTGACAAGTGCCTAAGTGGCTAGCCTTTGTGGCAAGTCAAGTTGGTGCTCTTGGGAGAGACTTGGTGACCGAGAAGCAATACTCTTGTGTGAGTGCTTCAACAACGTGGACTAGGGGTGGCTTAGTGCCTACCGATACCACGGGATAAATCGCGTGTCAAGAGTTTGCTTCCTCTCATCCCCTTTACGTTTCCGCATTTACTCTATTGCAATCTTTGCTTGCCTTTACTTTCCTAGAGTAGTATCTTGCTAGGAATGGCTATAGGTTGCAAACCTTGTTTTGGGATGGGAGTTTCACACTAGAACAACCGTAGTTGCACATATAGATAGTATGTTCTAGTTTACTTTTGTGTAAAATTTAGTGAGCCATAGGTTAAGGTTTTAAGTTGCCTAATTCACCCCCTCCCCCTCTTAGGCTAACGGGCATCCGATTCCCTACAATGGCGCACATCAGACCGATGGCTACCTTACCAACGTCACTGGACATTGTTGAGGAACTCATCAACAACACATACCCACAGTAGAGGCAATTCTGAAATATCATCTTCGAGAGTGGGCCTTTATAGTCAAGGCCGATGTAGGTGGTGATTGGATCGATGCAGCCAAAGAGGGTAAATAAGGAAACAGCCCATACAGGATACATCTCACTCTTGACTGACGAGGACTGCATTAGGCTAATGCTGTAAGTTCCAAGGGACAGAGGTAACACTTGTGCAGCCAAGAAGCCTTTTTGGACAATCCAACGATTGGACCAGCGACGGCAGGACCCAAAGGCAGCAAGCAAGAAGGAGAGGGCGATGGCCACCAGTGCTAGTGCCTGTATACGGAGCACTGTCCCCCGAGGACTCCTCCACAGATCACTCAGCTGATAAAGCAACGCGGTTATTGACCTTGCATTTTTCAAGTGCTGCTCCACATTCCCCATCCGGTGATAGTCACCCTTCAAAAAAAATTTGCATCAGTAATAATAAGGAAGGATGCTATTAAGGCAGTAACTGAAAGAAAAAGAACGATGATCGCCCTAAAAAAATGAACCGGTGTTTTGAGAAACTCAAGTGAGGCTATATATTTTAGTTCTAGATCTTGAATATGGGTACGACGAATTATCAACAAGCATACATTTAGATGTTCTTCAAGGTGTCTCCATGCTCAAAGTGCTCCGGTTTAATTCTGGTTTCTCTATGGGTGAAGTCAATTGAACTGAAAGAAACAATTGTCGACAGGAAATCCATCAACTCACCGTGGAATCGTCCATCCCAAGGTAGAAAATTAAGAACAAAAGAGCGAAATCACAAATCAACTGCCACGCCCTCCCCACTTCCTCGCAACCTGAGGCCAAAGCTTCAAAAAATCAAGCCTTAAATAAGCACAAAGGAAGGAGAATGTAATAATAAGCTGTAAAGGGAGGGGGAGCTTGGCTTGGTGAGGATCGGAAGCGCTTACCAGCTAGTCAGGAGAGCCTTTGTGTTCTTTGTTGAGATTGATGGCTTCTTGGCAAATCGTTGTCCATAATGAAAGGCAGCTTGGAACAGAGACTAGCAAGCACGATATGAAAGACCTCGAGCCAGAAACAAGTGAACAACGAATCAGCAGCAAAAGCGTTGATCCAAAGAAACGTCAGACAAGAACTTAATGAGAGTCCTGCAGTGTTAAGCCAATCTCAGTGGCAGTGTCATAGGCACAGTTACTAAGTCTGCTATATCAGATTTTCAGCATGATGACCCTATCACTCTCAATACATAGATTAATTGGCACAATTTCAGAGATATAATTGTAGCGAACATGGCCCCATATTGGCCCCATATGCCATTAGTTCGAGTTTGATTTTGGTGATTCATGACAACATGATCAATGGGACTAACCATATTGTTTAGCATGTCCTTGTAGACATTTCTAGGTCCCATGGATGCAAAAATACGACATGCCAAATTGAGAAGATAGTCTATTTTTCAAGGGTCAAAACCGCGGAAGAAAAGGAAGGAAATTGACACCGTCGGATGAACCGACGGTACCATCGGTGCAAGCATCGGTGTACTTGGTACACTGCGCAGTAGGCAAAATGAAGATGACACCGTCGGATGATCCGACGGTCCAGTTTCTAGATGCGCCGGATGAATTGCAGAGGAGGAGCAGTGAAGACAGTAGCACCGGATGATCCGACGGTCTGAGAGAGGACACCGTCGGTCTATCCGACGCTCAGTTTGAATCAAGACAGAGACGCGCCAAGATAGCCTCTTCAGCACCGGATGAACCGACGCCTTGGTCAAGTGGAAGCATCGGTCTATCCGACGGTCACGAAGCAGCATACAGAGACGTTTTGGCCGCGAGGTCTTCAGCATCGGATGAACCGACGCACCGTCGGTGTATAGCGTCGGAACAGTTGTGTCAGCAGAGCTGCAACGGCTAAGTGACGTGGAGGGCACCGGATGAACCGACGCCCTGGAAAAGCACAGCATCGGTTCATCCGACGCTACCTTTTTCAGTGGCCGTTAGCCAACGGCTAGCTGAGTGCCTTGGGCTATTTATACCCCCTCCACTCACCCATTTGAGGTTGCTGGATTGTGTGGAAGTGCAGAGGAGTTCAAGACACATTCAAGATCATATCCAATCCATCCAAGTGCTTAATTGCTCATCCGTAGACTTGCATATGCTTTGTGTATGTGCTTAGTGCTAGGCTTAGCTTAGAGCTGAGTGAGTGCAAGGTTGTGCCAACCTTGTGAGGTGATTCTTGAGTGAATCTAGTTGTACAAAGTTCGCCGGAAGCCTTGGGGCCTAAGTGGCTCACCGGCAATCGTCATCGACCCTCCGGCTTGGTGTGGAGCGGCGAGGACACTTTGTGCGGGGGATGTGGAGACCCCCTTCCTTGGTGGAGAAGCTCCTTAGTGGAGGCGGCATCAAGGTGACCAAGGGAGCTTGACAAGTGCCTAAGTGGCTAGCCTTTGTGGCAAGTCAAGTTGGTGCTCTTGGGAGAGACTTGGTGACCGAGAAGCAATACTCTTGTGTGAGTGCTTCAACAACGTGGACTAGGGGTGGCTTAGTGCCTACCGATACCACGGGATAAATCGCGTGTCAAGAGTTTGCTTCCTCTCATCCCCTTTACGTTTCCGCATTTACTCTATTGCAATCTTTGCTTGCCTCTACTTTCCTAGAGTAGTATCATGCTAGGATTGGCTATAGGTTGCAAACCTTCTTTTGGGATGGGAGTTTCACACTAGAACAACCGTAGTTGCACATCTAGATAGTATGTTCTAGTTTACCTTTGCGCAAAATTAGTGAAGCCATAGGTTAAGGTTTTTAGTTGCCTAATTCACCCCCTCTCCCTCTTAGGCTAACGAGCATCCAATTCCTTACAATAATGCATCATTTAAATCTTGCATTTGTCATCACCATGAGGGCACCCGCAACGGGGCCGTTAAGCTCTCTACAATAGCGCCACGTAGGAGAGAGAACGTAGGAGAGAGAAGCGCAGGTCGCCAGGCGCGGCGAGAGCCGCTACGCGCCTTTCCACACACAAGCAGGCCCCATAATGTGAGTCTCTGTCGCGTCCTGTTTCTCTCTTCAGTCTTCACCGAACCACCCCTTGGACTGCTGGACAGTGGACACAAGCAGCGTTGGCCGCCGGTCGGAGGGGTGTGCCTCGGCTGCCGGCGAGCTCTTGCGCGGCGCAGCCGGGCGCAGTGCGGACGGCGGGAAGTGGCGTCGACCTCGCCGACGAGCGGCCAGGTGGAGGTGAAGTGCGGCCCCGCCGTCGAGATGCAGCCTGTGCATGGCGACTGGCGAGGAAGGAGGGGCACTGGACGGAGCCCGGCGGCTGTCGCGCGGGGGCCAGCTGCACGTACCGGTGAGTACGGGGTCATGGGGACGAGGGAGATTGGGATGAGGTGCTAGGCAGTCGGCGCTGCGGAGTGGAGAAGCAACACGAGCTCGAGCGCAGGGTGGAGCAGCCGGCGCGGTCCGACCGGTGAGCGTGAGCTCGGGTGCTGCTCGGCTGCCGGCATGTGGGTGTGGGGCTGGCAAGCACCGCAAGGGAGTAGGCGTAGTGCGGCGGGGGCAGGACGAGAGAGCAGAGCAACAGGTATACCTGAGCATTTTTGGCCCGGCCCGACCCGGCTCGGGCCCGGCCCGCGCCAGGCCCGCTCACGGACCTTACTGGACGGGCGTGGGCAGAGATCTTGAAGCCCGCGAAAATTTTTTTTGGCCCGAGCCCGGCCCGAAATGCTGTTTTTAGTTACTTTACACTATAAAATGCGCGGGCGGCCCGCCCAAGCCCGGGCCCGGCCCGAGCCCGACCCGAAAACTGAGGCCCGCCACGTCCCATAGGACGGTCATGGACAGAATTTTCTCAACCCGAAAAACCCGGGTTTTTTTCGGCCCGGCCCGAACCCGGCCCAGCCCGTGGAATGCTCAGGTCTAGCAACAGGGGAGGATGAAGATGGATTATGATTTTTTAATTTGTTGGGTTTTGATCGAAACAACACCCGATAAACAGGTTGTCTTTTACCTTACTATTGCTGACATGGAGCTTGTTATAGAGAGCAATATGGCTATACCACTGTGGCTGCCCTGACCATGTGATCTTCTCTCAATGCATGATCATGAGTATTGGTAACTGTACCCACTTAGGATCATCACTATGACCCTGTGATCTTCTCTCTTTATTAATTTGGTGTCATGTCATAAAAACACTTATGTGGCAATTTATTAATTGTTTGTGACTCACCGAACCAAAGCGCCAAATTCCAGCAACAATTTAATGAGAGGGGTCAGCAGCTCATAGACCAGCCGATCACCCCTCCGTCGGCCTCCATTCAATGCGATATGTGAGCAACAATGCATCACCAAAATCACACCACGAGCAAAGGCACACACGAGCGAAAGAGGATATTATAAAGGCAAAATTAGTTCTTGGACATCCTTCAGTTGTGACTTTAGCCAGAGGACACTAACAATGTCAATTTGCTGATGGACACTATGCTCTATATTATAATCAGTTTAATTGTAAAGAGACCTGAAATGACCATTTTACCCCTGGCAACTCAATCCCTCCATCCACCCATTCCCAATCCCCATCGACTCGATTTCATCTCGTTTCATCTCCTATCGCGCGGCCTTCCCCATCACGTTGCGACCGGCACCACCGCCGCTCTCTCTGTCGGTGGTCGCGCAGACCCACCGGGGGTTCGTGCCAGTGGTGCTGGGCCAGCCTGTTCCAGTGCGATAGCCTCCAGCTGCGCGGCCCCTCCTCTGCAGGCGGACTGACGCCCCACGATTTCCCCTCTCGAAGAAGGACAGCTTGCGGATAGAATATGGAGAACTCGTGATTCCTCAGTGAGATTTTCTTGCAGGATCAGGTTGATCTCTCATGGGTTTCAGATGGGTAAGTAGTCTTCCAATTTCTTCTAGGGTTAATGTTAACTTGGGCTCGTGTTTATTCCACTCAAATTTGTGCCAATGTCTTTGTAGGATGGATGCCAGTGCAGCCTCCAGACTTGCTATATACACTAAGTGAAAACCTCAAATAGGTTACGCAACATTTGTAACGGGCCCTTAACGCCCGTTACATGCACCCACATCTGTAATGGTTGTTGTTTGGCGCCCGTTACCCATAAGCGTGCCAGGCCGACCCCGGGGTTGGCCTCCACAACGCCCGTTACCAATGTGGACTTCTGGTAACGGGCTTCTTAAACGCCCGTTACATGAATTCTTTGTAACGGACGTTAAATAGAGTCTGTTACAAAAGTTAAACCTATCGGTAACGGGCTTGTAAAGTCCGTTACCGATCAATACCCTATCGGTAACGGGCTGTTTAAGTCCGTTACTGATCACTGCCGTATTGGTAACGAGCTATAAAGTCCGTTACCGATAATTTCGTACTGGAGACGCATGCTTGTTAGGATGCGTCTCCTTTGCTGGCGACCCAATTGGATACGCTCGTTTGTTAGGACTCGTCTCCTTGGATTGCCACCCAGGGTCGCCTTTTTTCTCACATCGGAGACGCATGTTGTTATTGCTCGTCTCTGTCTTCTCCTTCCGACACCACTCGCTCTCTCTCCACAGAAGGCCACTCCCGTTCCGACAACAACACTCGCTCTCTCTCCTCAGAAGGTCACTCGCTCGATCTCTCTGCTCAGATGTCCCCGCCGGCCTGTCCCGTTCGCCGCCGCCAGCTGCGCGTGCTCTGAGGATCGCGCTTAATTTCTCTCCTCAGAAAGCCGGCGCTGCAGCAGGCTGGGCGGCCACGTGCGTGACGGCGAAAGGGGCCAGCGGACGTCGACCGCGGCGTCATCCAAAGCAGACGCCTCCATGTCCCCTCCCCCTGGGGCTCGGCGCCGTCCTCCACGCTGTCGCCGCGGCCGTGACGCCGCCTCCGATCCTCCTCCTCGGCCGCTGTGGCCTCGTAGAAAGTCCTCGTCAAGGTGGAAATTAATTGCCCCATTTTATTGAAATTCTTCAGCTGTCCTAATCCTCTTATGTTATCGGTTTTTTTTGGTGATGAATTATGCTCATTTGGTGTATGGAATGCAGATGGCGTCTGCTGCTCGGGCTTGGATGTACATACAGCCCCAAGAAGATTGAGAGAATTTCTTAAGCGGGGTCAATGGTTTTCTAAATCAAGCAGATGCAGATATGAGAAACCGTGGTGTTCAGGCAATGCTTTGCCCCTGTATAGATTGTCTCAACCAGAAGAAATTTGCACAATGGGAAATTATTTTTCATCATTTGGTCACACGTGGTTTCACAAAAAAATTACACGTGTTGGAATAAACATGGTGAGGAAGGCCTTAATGAACTTGAAGCAGGCTGCCTAAATGAAGGTGAAGTGCGACACCATGCTACCGACCATGATGAAGACCTTGATGACGGTGGAGTTTTTGAGGAAAATGAACCATTATTCCCACCAAATGTGATGAGGCCTGAGGATATCACTGATCAAGAAGTTAGGGGCTTCGATGATGGTGAGGTGTTGCAACGTGTGCACAATGTTGATCAAATGTTGCGGGATGTTGAGTTTCAACGAGTGTACACACCTTCTGAATTAGCGAGGCTGAAGCAGTTCATTGAAGATTCAAAGAAACCCCTCAATACTGATTGCCAGAAGTACTCTCGCCTTTCTGGTGATCTAAAACTTCTGCAGCTTAAGGCAGATCATGGTTGGAGCAACAAAAGTTTCAAACATCTATTGGATGTGCTTAGAGACATGCTACCTGAAGGAAACCAAATAGCAGAGTCTGTCTATGAGGCGAAGAAGATAATCTGTCCTCTGGGAATAGAGGACCATGCATGCAAGAACAATTGTGTATTGTTCTGTGGAGATTATGCAGACCTTGACAAGTGCCCCAAGCGTGGCTATGATCGATACAAGAGGAAAAAGGATGGTGGAGATGATAATAATGGTGATGACGAGAACGAGCCCGGTGAGATCAGAGGCAAGAAGAAGAAGGCTAACAGAGAAGCTCCTGTGAGGGTGGCATGGTATTTTTGCATCATTCCTTGGCTGAGAAGATGGTTCGCAACACAAAAGGAGGCCCAACTCTTGCGTTGGCATGACGAAGGCCGAAAGGAGCTTAAGCAAGATGGCAAGTTTAGGCACCCAGCAGATGCAGTACAATTAGGTAACATTAATAACTAGAAATGACAACTTGTGACATTTATTTAGTGGTTTTATGACATAAAAAATAGTTATGACATCAATATGATGTCATAACTGTTTTTTATGTCATAAAACCACTAAATAAATGTCACAAGTTGTCATTTGTGATGCTCAACTTATGACATTAAAATGGATGAAAAGGTCATTAGTTGAAGGATTTCTTGTAGTGATTGATACATCAGATAGGGAGGCCACGGGATCTTGGCCAGCTCGGCAGCCTCGAACTCGCGTCCGGCTCCAGCTGAATCTCCGGCCGGCCAGAGGTAGAAGACCACTGCGGTGGTGGGTGCTGACTTGGCGATGTTGAGGCTCAAAGTTCGATCTTGCTCCTTCCCTGCCCGTCGGTCGATCGTCGGAGGTGAAGAGAAAGGAGGCCGCCGTCGGCTTGTTCTTCCTGACGAGATATGCTCCAGATTCTGGCTTCTTCTTCATGCTTACAAGTGAGCACAAGAGAAAGATACAGCAGATGGTGGAAACATATCCCTTCAAAAATCCTCCTCCTGGAGGAGGGAAAGCAAAAGGAAGCACAAGTTTGACGAGAAAGCTATAGCAGGATGGTTCTGGGCTTCTCTCCCCAGACCTGATCTTTCTGTCGGCTTGTTCTTCCTGATGCCAGGAGGTTCTGGGCTACCTTCCCCCGACAGCTGATATATCACAAGGATCTTTCTAGCAGCTGTGCTAGAGGGATGAGCAACCCAGTCACCCATATCACAAGAATTCTTCTAGCAACTGAGAGAACGAGGAGGAGGAAGAAGAGAGAAAAGCAAAAGCTTGCACCCTACAAGATCTATTCTTTGTGCCATAGCTAGATCTAGATCTAGAGAAGAAGGAAGCAAGTGAGGAGGACCGATAGGCGTCGGTGCCTTTTTATAGCAAAAACAAGGAAGGGATAATATCGGTTGTCAAAAAAAAATGGAAGGGATAAGATCAAGAGCACAGGAAACGGGAAGGTTCCCAAGAAATTGATGCCAGATCTGGTCAATGGGGAAACAGTTGCCCAGTCAATGGCTGAGAGCAGAGGTAGTGATTCCAATGTAGAATTAAATGATACACGGATTAACCAAACTTCGTCTCCAATGTAGAATTAAAGGATACGCGGATTAGCCAAATGTCGTCTGCAATGGAGAATTAAAGGATACGCGGATTAACAAAACGTCTATCCATTGCATACTTAAACCGTGTTTGGAAACAAATCTCCTATATCTTCTCCTTCCAAAATAATTTAGATCCCCTACCCCTTCATCTACCCACGGAAAAATAGCAACTGCCTACTCCTCATCGTCACCATTCCCGACCGGAGATGAATAGCATGCCGGGAAGAAGCAGGCGGCACCAGCCGTCGTCACTGCTGGACCTCCCTCAAGACCTCCGCATTGAGATTGCGGCGTGCGTCGGTGCGACCTCAGAGCGGCCCTTGGCTGACCTCCGCAGCCTACGCGGTACTTGCTCGACCATGCGCCGCGTGTGTGGCCACGACGACGTCGGACGGCGTTTGTCGATAGAGGGGATAAGAGATGAGATTTCTTGGGTGTGGGACCCCAACCGCCTACAAAGCCTTCCTTGCTATGCTGACCAATCTCAGGAATCCGGAGGCTTGCTTCTTCTCCGGGATCAAAGCCGTCTTCATGGAAAACAGGGGATGCAATGATCTCTGGCGCGCCGCCCAGGGTGGGCACGATGCGGCAGCCTATCTATACGCCATCTTGCTCTACAGGGACAATGGCGGTGCCACCGCCGACGACACCGCGAAGCGATACATGAGGCGGGTCGCGGGCGGCGGCAGTATGACGTCGAGATGGCTGAGCAACGAGGGGTGTCTTCCTTTGCGCGAGAAGGCCGCACGTGCGATCCACTCCTCGACTTGGCGCGTTTGGGGTGAACCGCTGCCGCCTCCGGCAAAGGTACACGGCGATCAGCCGTGCGCAGGCAACGGCGGCTGCTGCGGCGTGGATAAAGGATGGCTTGGAATTTCTCTGTTTTGCAGCGAAGACTGTAGGCTCCGCTGCGAAATGGTGAAGTTCGAACGGAGTATTGGAATAGGAAATCAGTAGTGGATTAGCTTTTCTATGTTGATCGTATTATCTGTGTAAAATTTTGGAATAGCAGCAAAGCCGACGCGGGTTATCAGTCCCGTGTCGCTAATGACTGTGGGGCCCAGTTCTATTCGAATGAAGAACAGTTCGCATTTCTCCTTTTAATCTGCAATCAAATGTTGTAACATGTATTTCTTCGTCGTAATTAGTCCAAATTTCATTTTTTTCTAAATTTTTCTAAAATCACCATCTTTTCATTAATTTTATTGTTTAGTGTATATTCCGTTTCTTGAATAATGTTTATATGCATTATTTTATTCTTTGTAAGTATAAAATATAAATAATTTTTGTTTTACACAACCATTAGTGATGAAACTTTGCATTTCGTAAGCTTAAGGTGAACACAAGGTTTTGTTAAGTTTTCAAATGCATATGAGTTCGAACATGTTGCAAAGTGTGGAAAACTTGAATGTTCAAGCAACATTCTAGGAAACTATGTGAGAGATGTAGACATTTGTACACAAGTATATTATTCCTTCATCGAGACCATTTGAAAATTTGAAGACAAGTTTAGGTACCTAAATTATGTTGCCAAGTCAATTTGTAGATTTTTAGAGCACATTTGATGTTATTAGAATTATTATATCATTACCATGGGGTGTAAAAACGAATTATAAGAATTTTGGGCACACAAGTGTGACTGTTGATATTTTATTCAAATACTAAATGTCCAAATATGAATTGTTCGTATTTTTATGATTTTTAGGTGCTGTTTTATGGGTTCTAATATTTTAGGGAAGCAAGTTTCATTCCCAAAAAAATAGTGACGGGCCCACGCGTTAGTGTCAGCAGCAAATATAAAAAAGATAACCAGATCTCCATTGTCTCTAACCCGCGTCGGCAATGACTATCCATTGTCTCTAAGATCTAATTCATCACAACAGATCTCCAGTTCATCACAATAGAACACATATTAAAGGAGACACGGATGGATCTACTCACGTCTATTAGATCGAGTTCATGACATACAAAATCCAACAACCAAACTAATTAACTAAGCAGTTCATGATCGACAAACAAACTAAGCAGTTCATGTCCAACAACCTGACGAAGACACAAAAACACACACACATTATTACTAATTGGTAGAGGAGTCTATCAATTAGTCGGTCGCCGCCGTCGTCGCCGCCGTGGCTGCCGTCACTAGGGTTGAAAACGGACGGTTTGTATCCCGTTCCGTTCCAACCGTTTTTCTACATTATGATTTTGTTCCCGTTTTTACCGAATTATGAAAAGTTGTCAGATTCAATTAATTTTAATGTCATTCTTCATTATGTTGTAGTAGTTTACTTTCATAAATGTAGAAAAATCATGTTCCGTTCTGACCGTTTTTCTACATTTATGATTTCGTGTTCGACCTTTTTCGACCGTTTTCATCCCTAGCCGTTGAGAGCCAGGTGTGGTTCGAGGACCGGTGGATGGTCGCTTCCTGGTGTGATGAGTGATTGACAACGTGGTGTGGACTGATTCTTGGCTAAGTATTGCAGGTGCAGGTTGCGGCTTGACTGGTGCAGGTGCAGGTGAAGAACAAGCGTGAAAGGTCGTTGCCGATGAGGCCTCCAGGTGTGGAGAAGACAAGTAGGCTTGGTTCGAGGGACCCGGTGGCCAGCGGGGTCAAGTGCGGGCCGCATGGTGGCAAGAACGGCAAGATGAAGTCATGGACGGTTTCTTGGTTGAGCCTCAAAACCAAGGTCGAGCCGGGACTACGTGGGAGCCGAGTCATGAGTGGTGATTGGCGGAGGCTACACCGAGTTCGCGGGGTTTCCGGTGGTTCACCAGAAAACCACTGGGTTCCTTGGTTGATCCACAAAGCCAAGACCGAAGAACCGAAGACGGAAGTGCAGCAGCTCCAGACCGGTCTGACCGGTGGGTCTGACCGGTCTGACCGGTGGGTATCGGTCTGACCGGTGAGGAGCACCGGTCTGACCGGTGTGCGACGACGCAGTCCGGAATCTTCGAAGCGGAGGACACGCGTCGGGATCGCAAGGCTTGCGTCGAGGCTAAGCAAGTTTGCGGTTGCTGGGCATCCGTCCGATGGTGCGAAGACAAAGACTTCCAATTTCGCCCTCGAGGGGCATGTATCCCTAGTTAGCTAGTAAGGGTATTTTAGTCTTTCGGTTGCCTCCATATAACCCAAGGGGTGAGAGGATGGCAGCCATCTCTTGGAACCCTAGCTCATTTGGTTTTCCTATTTTCCTTCCTATTTTCTTAGGATTTTCGTAGGACTAGCTTGAGAGCTTCATGGTGAGATCTTGTGAGAGGGAAGGATGATCGGGCGGCAAGCTAGACCTTGTATGAACCTCTTTGGTATGTATAGATGATTCGGCGTGGTTCCTCAAGGCTTGGATGTGTCTTTCCCGTTTCTCCTTTTTGGTGATTTTCGGAGCCCTTTCTTAGCGATTTTCTTGGAGCGATTTCGAGGCCTTTCTCTTTGGGATTTGGTGGGGGATGTATGCATGAACCCTTCGTGGTTCTTTTCCCTTTGATTCCCCTTCCAAATCCGTGAGCAAAGGGGCTCGATTTTGGGGTTTTCGTGGCTCTAGGGTTAGAGGCGTTCTTGGTGGGATTTCTTCGATTCCTCTTGATTTGACAAGTTTTGGTGGACCAAATCTTGGCTATGGAGTACCCATGAGGTGTTCCTACTATCCCCAAAGTCTTGTGCAAAACCGTGGAGCGAATCGGGAGATCGGGAGTTGGATTTGGAGGAGTTGACTCGCGGGCGCTGTTCATCCCGAGCTGCCCAGGCACGACCGGTCTGACCGGTGCTCTTGACCGGTCTGACCGGTGCTAGCCCTTGGTGGGTTTTTGTCTCGGGGAACAACCTTGTCCGTGTGGTTTTGTCCCGTGGTCCTGCTGTTCAGTTCTTGGAGTGTTTGAAGTTGTTTTGCTAGGATTTGTGAGGGGTTCTTCTTCCTCACAGGTTGTGTTTCGTGGTGGTTTTTGTTCCAGGGCCTAGAGGATTCACTGAGGCTTCCTGGAACGTTTGCTGTGCGGCTGCTGTAGCCACCGGCCTGACCGGCTCTGTCCACCGGTCTGACCTGTGTCACCGGTCTGACCGGCGCAGGCCATCGGTCTGACCGGTGTAGCACAGGCAGCAAGCCGTGCAAGTTTCCGCTGTGTGTTTTGGTGAGTTTTGGCTAGGAAGGTTGAGTGTTGGTTCCTAGGACCAGTAGCACTCCAGTGGCTGCGTGGTCTTGACCAACTTGGGTAGTTGAGTCGGAGACGTGAGTTGGAAGCCGTGTTCGTCTTGTTGGAGTTCTCATCTCCTTCGAGAAGAATTTTTATCGGCTCCCATTCACTCCCCCCCTCTCTGGTTCGCCTAATCGGTCCTTCAATTGGTATCAGAGCCGGTTCGGGTCTTTATTGACTCTTACCAGTCTAAGATCCAAAGATGGCGTACCAGGAACGGGGTTCGGGTCCTCCGCACTTCGATGGGAAGAACTACCAGATGTGGCAAAGGCGGATGGCGGCGTTCCTCCGCGGAAAGGGTCAGATCCTTTGGGATGTCACGGTGAACACAGCTTATGTTCATCCGATGAACTTCCTTGCTCCAAGATCGAGGGATATGTTCGAAGCCAACAACAAGGCTGTCGACTACTTGTTTCGTGCTCTGTGTCAGCCTGAATTCGATCGGGTTCAGACAGAGGACTTAGCTTGTAGGATTTGGGAGCAGTTGAAGGATGCTCATGCTGGGAATGCTCAGGTTCAGGCTCGGATGTACGCGACTTACCGGAGAGAGTACGAGAACTTCACTCATCTCCCCGGCGAGTCCGTCGATGCCCTTTTCCAGCGATTTACGGTCGTTGTGAACAACATGAGAGCCAATGTGGACGTCCTCCCATACAATGATCATGATAGAGCCGTGAAGCTCTTGCACTCGTTGGATCGTACCGTATGGGACGGGAAGTTTGAGGCTATTGTTGAGTCCGAGAAGTATGACACCTTGACGGTGAACGAGCTGTTCTCGAAGCTCAAGTCGGCTGAGTTGGACCGTGGTATGACAGCCAAGATCGAGAGCCCGACTGATTCTCATAGTCTCGCTCTCGTTAGTGGCAAAGGAGCTAAGTCTAACGCTAACGCATCCTCCAGGATGTACTCTCTGTCTTCTTTGATGTCTTTGCCAGATGAGGAGTTCGACGTGCTTGGAGAGGACGAGCTGGCGTTGCTGACCAGGCGGTTCGAGAGGCTGCACGAGAACCGGGTGAACACGAGGAGGACAGCACGGACGTGCTTTCAGTGCGGCAAGCCAGGACACTTCGTTGCCGACTGCCCGGAGAAGACGGAGAACAAGGACGGCTACAAGGACGGCTACAGGCACCGATCGAGCAAGGATGGCAAGTACCGATCGAGGCGCGATCACAAGCACAAGAACAAGCACAAGGACGAGCGACGGTCGAGGAAGAAGGATGGCCGCGGCAGGAAGGCCCGAGCAATGGTCGGAGCGAGCGACGTCGACTCCAGCTCCGCCTACTCTTCCTCAAGCTCGAGTAGCAGTGAAGATGAAGGTGATCGGCGCAAGAACAAGAAGTCATCCAGGAACTTGAGCGGGTTGAGCTGCTTCGCGAGAGATGGCTTCTGCGGCATGGCCCGTAGCTCCGGCAGCAAGAAGAGCCACCAGAGTGACTCGGACTCTGACTCCGAGGATGAGGTATGTGATGAGCTCTCTTCTTTGCGCAAGGAGAATGATGAGTTGGTTGACTTGCTTGATAACCGCGATCACATGCTTAGAGAGGCCAAGAAGATGAGGAAAGAGCTTAGGGCCTCACTAGAAGATGCTAGGAACCGTGTGGCTGAGCTAGAAACCCAGAACCTAGATGCTAAGCTTGAGATTGATTCGCTTAAGGCTTCTCCTGTGGTTTCTGATGAGATTGATTGCTGTGATTGCTCTGTGTACCTAGCTGATCTTACTGCTCTTAAGGATAAGCATGCTTCTACTTGTGATGAACTAGATATGCTTAGGGTTGAAGTGGCTGAGCTTAAGTCTAGATCTGCTTTGCTAGGTGCTTGCACTTCTTGCCCTGTTTTGCATGGAAAGATTGATGAGATGCATGCTTACACTGTTTCGCTTGAGGCTAAGTTGAAAGAGCCTATTCCCACTTCTTGCTCTACTTGTGAATTGCATGCGGTTAAGAATTTGGAGCTTGCACATTATGTTGATCGCCTGCAGGATGAAAATGATGAGCTGAGAAAATGTATGAGCTGGTTGTCGGGTCAGGAGCCTCAGCTCGGTATCATGATAGCGGCTTTCAAACGCTATGATGGTCAGGCACTTGGGGCTGACAAGCTTGGAGAGAACTGTGGTGAGGGAGTTGAGAGAGTTGGAGAGATTCCTATCCCACCACCAAACAGACACAAGAACAAGTTTGAGCCCAAGCCCAACCATCTCAGAAATAAACTTGACACTACTCCAGATCCACCCATATTCCCTCACCCAACAAATGATTTTCAGAAACTGGTGAAGTTTGTGAGCCCAAAGGGAGGTGAGGAAGGAGAGAAGAAGGGTGAGAAGCCGAGTGGGCAGCCCCAACCCAAGCCTAAGCCTAAGCCACAGCCCATAAAGTTCCATTGTGGGTATTGTGGGAGAGATGGTCACAAGGATGAGTTTTGCTTCAAGAGGAAGCGTGAGGAGAGAATGGCTAGAGAGTGGGCTAACAGGGACAGGTACCACCCCTCTAATGGTGTACCTGAGCCTCGTATGCAGATGCCCAGGGCCAAGGCGATTGTGAGGACGGTTCCGGCTTGGGGAGACCGGAAGGCTGCAGGTGTTGCTGCTGGCCGAGCCACACCGGTCAGACCGGTGCAGGTCTGGGCAGACAGCGAGTCAGGTTTCGTGCTCGTGAGGATACTCGGTTTGGTTCTGGAGGTCGTGGTTCTGGTGGTTGGTCTGGAAAGTTTGCAGGTGGTCAGTTTGCTAGGCGTTCTCCACCTCGTGCTCAATACGAGGGTGAGAAGAGTCGTAGCTTTGAGATGGAGCGGAGGTACGATCCACGGTTTCCCTTTCGTGGTTTTCGTCCTCCTCCAGCTAGAGAGGGTTGGTTCCCTCGTGGTGGTTACCGTGGTGGTAGCTTTGATAGGCGTGATGATTTGGTTTGTGCTAACCCCACTTTGGAGCAAATGGCTCGGCACTGGTTTTACTCTTTTGGTACTAACCCCAGTGCTGAGTCATTTGTTCACTCACGTGCTCGCTTTTGAATTTCAGGTGGGAGACTTGAAGAACATTTGGTTGATTGACTCCGGTTGCTCGAGGCATATGACCGGAGACAAGGGGTGGTTCTCAAGTCTCGTCCCGGTGGTGACAAAGAAGTACATCACCTTTGGGGACAATGGGCGAGGGCGTGTGCTGTCAGAAGGTGAGATTAAGGTAAGCGATAAGATCACTCTCAGGCGTGTTGCTCTTGTTCAATCGCTTGGATACAATTTGCTTTCTGTGTCCCAGTTGTTGGATGAGGGTTTTGAGGTGTTGTTTCGGCCTGGTGGTTCTCGGATTTTAGATTCTCGGGGGGATCTTGTTTGCATGGTCGTTCCCGAGGGTCAAGTGTTCCGAGCTGATTTTTCTCAGTCTTCTGGTGTGGAGCGTTGCTTCTTGGCTGGTTCTTCGAGTGAGTTGTGGAAGTGGCATAGGAAGTTGGGTCACTTGAGCTTTGACCTTTTGTCTCGCTTGAGTAAACTCAATTTGGTCCGAGGATTGCCACGATTGAGGTTTGAGAAAGAGTTGGTTTGTGCGCCGTGTAGGCATGCCAAGATGGTAGCCTCTTCTCACCCGCCTCTCACCGATGTGATGACTGAGCGTCCATGCGAGCTGCTCCATATGGACCTTGTTGGCCCAGCTCGTGTGCGATCTGCGGGTGGGAAGTGGTATGTCCTTGTTGTGGTGGACGACTACTCTCGGTATGCGTGGGTGTTCTTTCTTGAGGAGAAGGGGGAGACGTTTGGTTTTGTTCGAGATCTTGTCTTGAGGTTAAGAAACGAGAGGCACGGAGATGCCATACGAGCGATCCGCAGTGACAATGGCTCGGAATTCAAAAACTCTCGCTTCGAAACCTTTTGCCATGACTTGGGTCTTGAACATCAGTTTTCGAGTCCGTATACGCCTCCCCAGAATGGCGTGGTGGAAAGGAAAAACAGGACCTTGTGCGAGATGGCTCGGACGATGCTCGACGAGCATAGGACTCCGAGAAGGTTCTGGGCTGAGGCGGTCAATACCGCGTGCCATGTGTCGAACAGGATCTACCTCAGGGTTCACAAGAAGAAAACCTGTTACGAGTTGATGCACGGTCGCACACCCAAGGTGAGTCACTTCCATGTCTTTGGTTGTAAATGCTTCATTCTGAAGAAAGGGAAGAAGTTGGACAAGTTCGAGGCTAGGTCTGTCGATGGTATTTTCTTTGGTTATGCATCTCATTCTAGAGCATTTCGTGTGCTCAATCTTGAAACTAACCAAATCGTGGAGACTTGCGAGGTAACCTTCGACGAGACACAGCCACGTAGTCAGCTTGTTTTTGAGTGTGCAGGTGACGACGAACTTGGCGAGGAGATCTTTCAGGAGGAGGAGCATGAACATGGAGATGATGAAGATGGCGGTGTGATGCCCGTGGCTGAACATGTACCTACTACTTCGACGACGATCGAGAATGGACCCTCTCCCACACCTACAACGACAAACCCAGATCAAGGCGAAGCTGCTGTTGAGGGGGAGGTAGCATCAAGGCGAGAACCTCCCCGACGAGTGCAAGTGGATCACCCAGCTTCGAGAATCATCGGCGACATGAATGAACGTACTACACGGTCGAGGGTTCGGAACAATTCTCATTTCGCTCATGCTGCTTTTGTTGCCACTTTTGAGCCCAAAGACATTGGACATGCGTTATCTGATCATAATTGGGTTAACTCGATGCATGAGGAGTTGGAGAATTTTGAGAGGAACCAAGTTTGGGTGTTGGTTGACCCTCCCCCAGGGTGTAAGCCGATTGGGACAAAATGGGTGTGGAAAAATAAAGAGGGAGAGAAAGGAGAAGTGGTGAGGAACAAGTCGAGACTTGTTGCTCAGGGGTACAGTCAGAAAGAGGGGATCGACTACGAGGAGACTTTCGCTCCTGTAGCTCGTTTGGAGGCGATCAGGATCCTTCTAGCTTTTTCCGTGGCTAAAGGGTTCAAGTTGTACCAGATGGATGTGAAGAGTGCTTTTCTGAACGGTGTATTGGAGGAAGAGGTGTTTGTGAGGCAACCACCGGGGTTTGAGAGTGAGAAGTACCCTCACCGGGTCTACAAGTTGAGGAAGGCGCTGTATGGGTTGAAGCAGGCGCCTGGAGCTTGGTATGGTAGGTTGAGGGGGTTCCTGTTTGAGAGAGGGTTTGAGATGGGGAAGGTCGACCAGACCTTGTTTCTCCTCAGGCAGGACAGAGATATCCTGATTGTGCAGGTATACGTGGATGATATTGTCTTTGGTGGCTCGTCTAACTCTCTTGTTGCAAGGTTTGCAGAAGACATGAGCAGGGAATTTGAGATGAGCATGATGGGCGAGTTGCAGTTCTTCCTCGGGCTACAAATCAAGCAATCAAAGGAAGGAACATTTGTGCACCAAGCTAAGTACACCAAGGACATTGTGAGGAAGTTCAAGATGGAGGATTCCAAGGCCATGGCGACGCCTATAAGTACGACTACAGTTCTTGATGCGGACGAGGAAGGTGAACACGTGGACCAGAAGGAGTACCGGAGCATGATCGGGTCACTCCTCTACTTGACGGCGACGAGGCCGGACATTCAGTTCTCGGTGTGTCTGTGCGCTCGTTTTCAAGCTTCTCCGAGGACTTCGCATCGGCAAGCAGTCAAGCGCATTTTCAGGTATTTGCGACACACTCCTGACTTTGGCCTTTGGTACTCTGCGTCTTCTTCTTTGGCGCTTCATGGTTTTTCAGACGCGGATTTTGCCGGGTGTCGGTTGGATAGGAAGTCCACTTCTGGGACTTGCCAGTTCTTGGGATCTTCTTTGGTATCTTGGTCTTCCCGCAAACAGTCGAGTGTTGCTCAATCCACTACCGAGGCAGAGTATGTGGCCGCAGCTAGTTGTTGCTCTCAGCTCCTTTGGATCACATACACCATGAGTGACTTTGGTGAGGAGTATACCCATGTCCCACTTCAATGTGATAGCACCAGTGCCATAAGCGTTGCAAAGAACCCAGTGCTCCATTCCAAAACCAAGCACATAGAAGTGAGGTATCATTTTCTGAGAGACAACGTAGAGAAAGGGAAGATAGCTTTGATCCATGTACCCACACATGAACAACTAGCCGATATTTTCACCAAACCCCTAGATCAAGCAACTTTCACTCGTTTGCGGGGGGAGCTTGGTGTTTGTTTGATTTCTTGAGTTGGCGTGTGGGAGCTCCTTTGTAGCATATGTATAGCTTTCCTTTGTGCATTTCTTGCATTTGGCATGGCATATGTAGCATGATGTATAGGCATCTTTGTATCTTAGGTTGCATGCATTTTGTATCATATGCATTGTTTAGGAAAGGCTTCTCCTATACACATTGTTCACCATGGAATGACATATATGTCTTTGTGAGCTAATTTGGTAAGCTATGGTTAGTTTGGCTTAGCCCTTGATAATCTTGGTTTGTATCCATGGTTGATGGCTATGTTTTTGAAAAATTTCATATATATGCTCTCTTGTGAGTAAATGCCTTTACATGATCTTGACATGTTTTAGTGGCTTGGCTATGCTTAATTTGTGGTTGGATAGCTTATTTTGATCATATGGGGCCAAAGGCTCATTTGCTATCATGAATGTTTAGCCCCCATGCTTCATCTTGTGGAGGGGCATAAGTTCCTTTTTGTCGCAAAGACATTTCATGTACCAATTATAAATCTGAATATGAAATGTAAATTACTTGAAAAATGTGCTCCCATGTCATATGTGCTAATTTTAATTTGCTTTGGGTGCTAAATCGTTGCATGATGCCTACCAATGAGAAGTCTCATATATAGAAGTAGGCACATGGCTCGGTGGCTTTGACATGACATGAGGTGCTTGTGGGTGTTTATGATGGTCTTATGCTTAGAATGGTTGTCCTAGCATGAAGTTTGTGTGGCTTTGCCATTTTGACATGTTTTGCTCATGTTTAGGACTTTGCTCATGAGAGGGTGTTTTTTCGCAAAATTGCTAAATTCTATCTTAGCTTCGCCCAATGGTTGTGAAACTTGGTGATCATGAAGTTTATGTCTTTACGAAGCTATAGAGTATCTAACTTGCTCGTTTGGACATGTGTAGCATCCTATGTTGAATTTTGTCTATTTGAGAAGCTCTAGGTTGCATTTTTTGCATTTTTGGCTTGATTCATGCATTGTCAACAAGGGGGAGAAGTTTGAGCATGTTTTGGCCTACTGAATGCATTTGGAAGGTTTTCAGGTGGTTTCGAGCTATTTTTGGGCTCTGTTGTGCACCGGTCTGACCGGTTGAGGTCACCGGTCTGACCGGTCAGAGTGCTGGTCCTGTTCACATGTTGCCCACCGGTCTGACCGGTGGTGTCTACCGGTCTGACCGGTCAGAGCTGAGCTGTTGCAGCTGCTCTGTTTTGTGAAGTGGTTCGCATGCATTTGTCCAGGGGGAGTTGCATGTGTGCAGGGGGAGCTCTTTGTGGTTTTCGAGCTTTGGTTTGATGGTTTGTGCTCTTTGCTTGAGCATGTTTTGTCTCGGATGTGTCGAGCCGTTGCCCTTGCCTAAGGGGTCCGAGACTTGTCTTCTTCAAGTGATCTTGCTCTTTGCCTTTTCTTTGGCTTTCGATCGCTTGTTGGAGTTTCTTTTAGTCGTTTCTTTTCTTTTCCTTTTCTCTTGGTTACCAAAACGTGTGTGTTGTCAATGCACTCATCAAGGGGGAGATTGAGAGCCAGGTGTGGTTCGAGGACCGGTGGATGGTCGCTTCCTGGTGTGATGAGTGATTGACAACGTGGTGTGGACTGATTCTTGGCTAAGTATTGCAGGTGCAGGTTGCGGCTTGACTGGTGCAGGTGCAGGTGAAGAACAAGCGTGAAAGGTCGTTGCCGATGAGGCCTCCAGGTGTGGAGAAGACAAGTAGGCTTGGTTCGAGGGACCCGGTGGCCAGCGGGGTCAAGTGCGGGCCGCATGGTGGCAAGAACGGCAAGATGAAGTCATGGACGGTTTCTTGGTTGAGCCTCAAAACCAAGGTCGAGCCGGGACTACGTGGGAGCCGAGTCATGAGTGGTGATTGGCGGAGGCTACACCGAGTTCGCGGGGTTTCCGGTGGTTCACCAGAAAACCACTGGGTTCCTTGGTTGATCCACAAAGCCAAGACCGAAGAACCGAAGACGGAAGTGCAGCAGCTCCAGACCGGTCTGACCGGTGGGTCTGACCGGTCTGACCGGTGGGTATCGGTCTGACCGGTGAGGAGCACCGGTCTGACCGGTGTGCGACGACGCAGTCCGGAATCTTCGAAGCGGAGGACACGCGTCGGGATCGCAAGGCTTGCGTCGAGGCTAAGCAAGTTTGCGGTTGCTGGGCATCCGTCCGATGGTGCGAAGACAAAGACTTCCAATTTCGCCCTCGAGGGGCATGTATCCCTAGTTAGCTAGTAAGGGTATTTTAGTCTTTCGGTTGCCTCCATATAACCCAAGGGGTGAGAGGATGGCAGCCATCTCTTGGAACCCTAGCTCATTTGGTTTTCCTATTTTCCTTCCTATTTTCTTAGGATTTTCGTAGGACTAGCTTGAGAGCTTCATGGTGAGATCTTGTGAGAGGGAAGGATGATCGGGCGGCAAGCTAGACCTTGTATGAACCTCTTTGGTATGTATAGATGATTCGGCGTGGTTCCTCAAGGCTTGGATGTGTCTTTCCCGTTTCTCCTTTTTGGTGATTTTCGGAGCCCTTTCTTAGCGATTTTCTTGGAGCGATTTCGAGGCCTTTCTCTTTGGGATTTGGTGGGGGATGTATGCATGAACCCTTCGTGGTTCTTTTCCCTTTGATTCCCCTTCCAAATCCGTGAGCAAAGGGGCTCGATTTTGGGGTTTTCGTGGCTCTAGGGTTAGAGGCGTTCTTGGTGGGATTTCTTCGATTCCTCTTGATTTGACAAGTTTTGGTGGACCAAATCTTGGCTATGGAGTACCCATGAGGTGTTCCTACTATCCCCAAAGTCTTGTGCAAAACCGTGGAGCGAATCGGGAGATCGGGAGTTGGATTTGGAGGAGTTGACTCGCGGGCGCTGTTCATCCCGAGCTGCCCAGGCACGACCGGTCTGACCGGTGCTCTTGACCGGTCTGACCGGTGCTAGCCCTTGGTGGGTTTTTGTCTCGGGGAACAACCTTGTCCGTGTGGTTTTGTCCCGTGGTCCTGCTGTTCAGTTCTTGGAGTGTTTGAAGTTGTTTTGCTAGGATTTGTGAGGGGTTCTTCTTCCTCACAGGTTGTGTTTCGTGGTGGTTTTTGTTCCAGGGCCTAGAGGATTCACTGAGGCTTCCTGGAACGTTTGCTGTGCGGCTGCTGTAGCCACCGGCCTGACCGGCTCTGTCCACCGGTCTGACCTGTGTCACCGGTCTGACCGGCGCAGGCCATCGGTCTGACCGGTGTAGCACAGGCAGCAAGCCGTGCAAGTTTCCGCTGTGTGTTTTGGTGAGTTTTGGCTAGGAAGGTTGAGTGTTGCTTCCTAGGACCAGTAGCACTCCAGTGGCTGCGTGGTCTTGACCAACTTGGGTAGTTGAGTCGGAGACGTGAGTTGGAAGCCGTGTTCGTCTTGTTGGAGTTCTCATCTCCTTCGAGAAGAATTTTTATCGGCTCCTATTCACTCCCCCCCTCTCTGGTTCGCCTAATCGGTCCTTCAGCCGTCACAGCCATCGTCGCCGTCGGAGCCACCGTCATCGCCGTCGGAGCCGCCGTCGTCGAAGACAAAGTGGCGGCCAGCCCGCTTGACCATGGGGAGCTTCTCTAGCCTCTCAGCCAACCTGTGAATCCTGAAGGCGAGACCCTTCACGCTCGGGTCCTTGTCCACTTCATGAGGCGCCTTGATGTCGAAGGCCTCGCCAACATCTTGAAGCTTTCTGAACACGCTCCTGAGCAGGTCGACGGCGAACTTAGTGTCGTCGAAGAACGGTTCCTCGTCGGCGTCCTTGGTCGCCGGCTCCTTCCCCTTCTCCAACTTCCTCCGACGGCGGCTTTCGTCGTTGTCGTCCTCCCTTCGTCCCCGCTTCACCGGCGGCGGGCCCCTCGACGCCATCTCCTCCTTCGTGATCTCTCAGTGACCGAAGATTTTGTAGTGGTGGATCACGAGGAGGAAGAAGAAGCGAGATAAGCTTATGGAAGAAGCAGGGGAAAGCAGGGGAAGGCAGGGGAGTTATATTGACAAGACGTGGAACCGTCAGGCGCCTCTGCCTCCACCCACTACTCCACTACTGCCACTCAATTGCGCATCAGGCTCCGTTTTGGGTGCAAAATCGTCCAAAACCACACGTCGCCTTTCAATTACGCAGGAAGGTGAAGGGGCAGGGGCAATGATGTCGGGCCCACTCGTCAGCAGCAGCAGCCAAACCGCGGCGCCTTTTCAATTTCCATTTATTATTTTAGATGGCCGAGTCGCCTTCTTCTATTTCCAAACCCCGTCGCCTTCAACTTCAACCTTCATCGCCTTCAACTTCAACCATTGTCGCCTTTCAATTTCCAAACCCTGTCGCTTTTCTATTTCCTCCCCTTCTCCTTGATGGTCGCGGTGTGCTTGATGCAGCTGCTGCCAGATGATCTTGTCACCCAGATCATCATCCACTCCATCAAGGATGAGCCCGTCATCCATTTTCTGAACCTTCGTAATAAAATTTGCGGCACCTTCCGACGCATCTGCGACTCCGATGAGGTACTACTGCACGTGTCGCTGCGTGATCTTCGTCAGGTGTGCAAGAATCGCTACGTCAGGTCATGCTTTGAGTGGCGCTTCCGCGAGGCCAATCATCCGGAGGCATTATGCTTCGAGGGGATGGAGAGGTTGATGAGGCGGCGGAATCCCAATAAGGGTCTGAAGCTCGTCGGAGATGCCGCTGCTGAAGACTCCGGTGCCAAGTACTTCTTAGTGATGCTGAAGTACCGTTGCAACCCTGCGGACCCCGAAGCCATGGCACTGCTCCAAGAAATCAGCGGTGGCCTGTCGCCCCCTGACGGGCAGTGGAAGAACCACAACCTGCGGCGGCTGCGCTACCTCGTCAAACGGGATCTCGATAACATTGCATGGTGGTACTGGCTTGGTGACGATGATGACGACATTCCGTTGCTACCCGTCCAGAATCCCCACGTCTGCATTTGGGCAGTGGGATGTAGGCGCTACGGGCCGGAGACCTCAGAGATCATCCACTACTGCAACGCCGAGTGTCGCAACCATCATGAGTTCGACCTCTGGACGCGTAACTTCAGCGCCGCTGTGGAGTACGCCATCAGCAGGATGAACATCGGGATGTAGGCGCAAGCATCAATGAACATTATCTATCTTGAATGTAAATTATTAGATATTACTAAACGCGGATTTGATTTTATCGGGATGTCAGTTTTTAATCGGTTTTTGATAGACAAGATTTGATTTGTCACGTTTGTGAGTCAAATCGAAGGTTGCGGTGGTCTCATTTGCCGCCGCCGAGGCCTAGGATGCCCTCTTGGGTGTCAAAACCGCCGAAGCGGGCACGGCGGGGGCGGTGGCGGGCGGCGGTGCCCTCTGCTTCCTTCTTTGTTCTATTGGAGAATGAAGAATAGTTTATCCGTCCCGCGTCGCCGACGACATTTCTCTTTTTAATCTACAATCAAATTTTGTAACATGTATTTCGCCGTCGTAATTAGTCCAAATTTGAGTATTTTTTCTACAGTTTTCTAAAATCACCCTGTTTTCATTAATTTCATTATTTAGTGTATATTCCGTTTCTTGAACAATGTTTATATGCCTTATCTTGTTCTATGTAAGTACAACATATAAATAATATTTATTTTCCACACCTGCTGTAATGAAACTTTGCATTTTCGTAATCTTAAGGTGAACACAAGGTTTTGTTAAGTTTTCAAATGCATATGAGTTCGAACATGTTGCAAAGTGTGGAAAACTTCAATGTTCAAGGAAGATTCTAGGAAACTATGTGAGAGATGTAGATATTTGTACACAAGTATATTATTCCTTCATCGAAACCATTTGAAATTTTGAAGACAAGTCTAGGTACCCAAATTATGTTGCCAAGTCAATTTGTAGATTTTTTAGAGCACACTAGATGTTATTAGAATCATTACATCATTAACATGGGATGTAAAAACGAAATCTAAGAATCTTGGTCACACAAGTGTGACTGTTGATATTTTATTCAAATACTAAATGTCCAAATACGAATTATTCGTATTTTTATGATTTTTAGGTGCTATTTTATGGGCTCTAATATTTTAGGGAAGCACGTTTCATTCGAAAAAACTAGTGGCTGGCCCACGCGTCAGCGTCAGCAGCCAAAATAAAAAGATAACCGCTGCCTGCCTGCCGGACCCAACTGCCAACAAAGGCGATGCGGGTTCACTAACCATCGTCGCCAATGACACTGGCCCACGCGTCAGCGTCAGCAGGCAAATCGTGTGCGGGCTGCTCAAAATTTCCCACCTAAATTGACTATAATGCCCATGGAATTCCAATTCCACCAGAGAGCAGTCAATGGCACGCCAGTAATTTCCTCAAACACAGTTACGCGTGCAGTTCCTCAAGGGACATATTCAGCTCCTTGCTAGACAGATCTACAACGCCCGCACTCTCCCCACCGTCGCCGCCACTCTCCCCGCTCGCCTGCGCCGCTCTCTCCCCGCTCGCCTTCGCCGCTCTCTCCCCGCCGCAGCCCTGCTCTTCTCCAGCCCCACCGCTCCCTGCATGACAACCGTAACGAGGACGCAGTTACTAGCGTGCGGACGGCTTCCCAGCCAACCTAAAGATGGTTGACGCGGATCTGTCATCCCCGGCCATGACGACGAGCCGGCCACCTCAGGCCACGAGCCGACGTGGATCCGGCCCCTCTGACCATCACGAGAACAACTACTTCATTCGCGATAGAGGTTAGTCCTGCTTGAACCCCCAACGCCCTCTCTCTGCTCGGCCACCAAATCTGCTATATAATCATGTCAATGTGGATTAGGGAGACATGCCTTGATAGTTCATTTTTAATTGATTGACTGTGGATTTGATGGATGGATTTTGTTGCTCCAAGTCTGTTTGAATAAATTATCGCTAACAGATGAAGTTATATGAACTGTTGAAATTCATTTTCATGTTCTTGGTACTAAAATTTTTGCACTGTAAATTCATGAAAAGCATTGAGGATTAATGCATAATTTAATTCTGCTATGCTTTGAATGTACCAGATCGACAGTTATGCTTTGGACCTGTTAGCATACTTTAATTCTGATGGCCACATAATGTCAGTGGGAATTGCATCGCAGTGGTTTATAATGTAGTCCACCCAATCTGCTATATATTCATGTCAATGTGGATTAGGGAGACATGCCTTAATAGTTCATTTTTAATTGATTGACTGTGGCTTTGATGGATGGATTTTGTTTCTCCAAGTCTGTTTGAATAAATTGTTGCAAACAGATGAAGTTATATGAACTGTTGAAATTCATTTTCATATTCCTGGTGCTACAATTTTTGCATTGCAAATTCATGAAAAGCATTGAGGATGTTAGCATACTTTAATTCTGCTATGCTTTGAATGTACCAGATCAACAGTTATGCTTTGGACCTGTTAGCATACTTTAATTCTGATGGCCACATAATGTCAGTGGGAATTGCATCGCAGTGGTTTATAATGTAGTGATAACTAGACTGTCCTATGCTTTGTTGTGAGTGTTAATTGTTTCACTACTGTCATATATATTATTATTGTTGGTGTCATGATGTGTTGTGAGTGTTGTTTCACTACTGTCATATATAATGTCATGATTGCTTTATCCTCTTGTTGCATGTACACATGGAACACACAATCCATCGCTGCTGAAGTTGGACAAGGAAGCAGTTGAAGAAATTTATTCTCTGCTTTGATATATAAGCATATTGTTGTGTCCCTGTCAAAATGGTTAGCACTTATCCCTGTATGCTAATTAAGTAAAATATGAACTGTGTATGTCTATGCTGATTTTATTTACGACTTGTAATAATTTCTGGTGTAATATCAGCTATTTTGCCTGTCAGAGAAAATGAATTTATCTAATAAGAATTTTGGTTAGATTTTCAGTCTTGCTTATGTTGCTCTACTGACAACCTGACATATCATCTATGCAGTCTCCCACAACAACAAACTCCTCTACCTCCAGTGCACCATCACAGCCCATCGGCGGTGAACCTTCTCCACAGGGTCACTCAGCACAGACTGCTGCGAGTAGTACTCGATCCCGCGGGTCAAGGACACAAACCAAATGGCCAGAAGACAAGTTGACTGCAACTGGACTTGATGCCAATTTTTGGCCTACCCCAGATGCTGCGAGGGATAGATTTGTATTGGTCTGTGGCCTCATTGCTCGGGAGAGGGTGTCAATCAACAAGGCGGTTGATGATCTCTCACCAATTGAGAAGGAATATCTGTTCACAGTTTTAGAGGAAAAGCTAGATTAACCAGCCAATCTGGAAGAATCTATTCGCAAGAAGGCAGTTAAGGTAGCTATATCAGAGATTGGAACCTTGCAACGGCGGTTCAAGGCCCATTTAAGAAAAAAATATGTGAGCGAAGAGGAGACTCCCTTTGTGAAGCATGCCTTTTTGCAGCAACAAGACTGGGACATGTTTGTGCAGGAAACCAATTCTCCTTCATTTCAGCAATTGAGCCAGGAGATGAAACAAAAGAGATCATTGCATAATAAGCCACACAAGACGGGCAGAAAAGGTTATCGTGGTAAAAGGAAAGAGTGGGAGGAGGAGGATGCAAAGCTAGCTGCAGAAGAAAAACAGAACCCTTGGGACCAATTTCCTGGACGTTCGAGACCTTATCTGCGGGCAAGGGTAGGGAAGAAGAGGAAGAATACTAGTGAAGGAAGCGGGGGCATAACATTTAGTAACCCTGCGGTGGTGGGGGTAGCAGATAGGGTGAAAACACTTGCAGCATAGGGTAGTGATGGTTCTTTCTCTGGGGTTAGGGAGGATGATATCCTCACCGCAGCACTTGAGACTCCAGAGCATCGATGTCGGGTCCGAGGCGTATCTAGTTCACTTGGCTGGGGTAAAGGGTTTAGTGAAGAGTTTGCTGGAATGTACAGGAAGAAGAGGAGGAACAAGAGGTCTGATGATATGATGGACATAACATTTAAAATAGTTATCCATGCTCTTAGACTATCAGGCATCGAAATACTGAAAAATGTACTTCTTCCTTCCCAATTACCAGCGCCTGTCAGTAGCAGCGAGGAAGAAGACGTGCATGGCAGCGAGGAAGAAGATGCGCATGACCGCGAGGAAGAACATACACATTACCGCGAGGAAGATGCGTGTGGCAGAGAGCAAGACCATTGGAATGCCAACGAGGACGAAGCGAATCAAGTGCACAGTGATAGTCGATCACCTATGCTGAACACAATAGATTAGCTGACAGAGCCAACCGCGTGCAGCCTTTTGGATGGCACTGGGATTAATGTGGAGCTCGCACTAGCGAAAGTCTTTCCATTTCAAAAGGTTTGCCATTCAGTACCGGTGCAGGATGGGTATGTTGTGGTGCAACCTACTTATGTGTGGGCCAATGCAGGTCACTACCCTCTACCTGTACCAATCGATGGGGGTGACATAGCAACCCTAGCTGAGGCTCTCGTTCAAAGGATCCAATGGCCAAAGGACAGGATCCTTATACCACCCATGACGAGACATCCCAACCCTGAAGCCGCAATAGGTAGCAGGGGTACAGCATCAGATGGAGGTACTGCAGCTCAGTGTCAGCAAGAGAAGGCTCAACAGTAGCAGCAGCAGATCAGCAAAACTACACAGCAGGAGCGTCGACAACAGCCGGAGGAGCCCAGGCAAACTCCGCCTAAGCAGCAGCTGCAACATGAGGATAAGCAACAGACGAAACAGCAGCCTCTCCAGCAGCAGGAGGAGGAGCGCAGGCAATCTCCTCCTAAGCAGCAGATGCAACATGTACAGCAGCCTCTGCAATAGGAGGAGGAGCCCAGGCAATCTCCACTGCAGAAGGGGAACCAGGCCAGGAACCTCTGTCTAAAGATGAGATTCTTAACTGTATTATTGGGACAGAACAGGAACGACCAAAATACAAGCCTGGTGCACCTATGTTGTCAGAAGCAAACTTAGAGGCTGCTGGACCAAATTGTGCCAGGTTGCATGCTTACGTCATGGAACACAGTAAGGATAAACTTGCCTTTCCAGCAAAGGTGGATCAACACTACTTTAAAGGTGGTCGTGGTGCTTTAATGTTAAACATTGCATTCAGTAGCGTGTATAACCTTATAACCCTGGCTTCTCTAGATGTTACCTTCTTGAGGTTGTGGACATTGTAAGTCCCATAAAACCTAAAAAGATATTTCTTTAATTTTGACCACAAAGTTCATGCATGCTAACATTTTGATTTTTTGTAGGAAAATGATGGACAAGGCAGCGGAGATCCAGATCAGTGTTGGGTTTTTAGATCCAGATTTTATTACTTCCACAAATATTTCTCAGCATTCTGGCCTTGTTACCAAAGCAATCGCAAATGCAATGAACAACGACTACGTGGTGGGTGCCTACTACACTAGCCACTAGGTAACAGTGATCATCTGTATGAAGTTCAAAGCGGTTTGGTATCTAGATTCTGCTAAACAACATCCCCCGCTAAAGTTCTCAGACCTCAAATCTGTTGTGGACTGGTCAGTATCTTGTAGGTTTTGTTCACAAAAATTCAATCTCTTAGTGTTTCTAATCGGTATTGCTGACCTTGCAGGGCCTTTGGTACAGTATCTTGTAGGTTTTGTTCACAAAAATTCAATCTCTTAGTGTTTCTAATCGGTATTGCTGATCATGCAGGGCCTTTGCTGATCATGCACTGGACGGAGTGACGAAAGGAAAGAAAAAAAAGCCAAAAGCCGCAACACTCAAGCACAAAACAAATCTCGATGTAAGACCGAGGTTTTTTTATGGTCCCTTCTTACCTATTTGGTACTGCATTAACTTGTCATTTTGGTACCTCGATGCAGTGTGTTGAGCAGCCATGGCAGTCCTCTTTGTGTGGATTCCATGTGGCATTTCATATGTTAAGACTACTCGATGACATACCTGACATCAAGAAGGCTGCTGTAAGTAGATAATAATGCTCAACCTTGTCTCTGCTCATATTCTCCATCTGATTTTAGAAACCGGTTTCTACTTGTATTCTCATAAATGATTGTATTTTGCAGGATTTCAAAGCTGCTGTAGATGTTTCCACAGAAGATCTAAAGCATGTCCGGGAGATGCTGTGCGAGTACATTCTTAAGGAGACCATCGACCGAAAGGGTAACTTCTATAATGGTGCACCGTGAGTTCATTGTAGCCAGAAACTTAAAACTCATTCAGTCTTCTTTAGTCAGGTGTTGTTGCCTGAGAAACCTGCTTGGCTTGCTTGGTTGGGGTTAGATGCTGCCTGGTTCAGGCAGTTTTCTCATGACTCCATCCAAACAAGCCCTGATGAGAGTAACTTGAAACTTGATGTGATCTTGCTAGCTTGTCTATAAATGTGACCTTGCTTGTCTATATCTGTGATGTGAGAATGTGTTTGTGATGTCTCCTTGCTGTGGTGGCTGCCATATCCTGGCTGGTTCCAGGATGGCAGGATGCAACCCCTGATGGCTGCCAAATCCTGGCTGGTTCCAGGATGCAGCCGGCAAGCAGGCAGGTTACTGTAGGGGTGGCCTACGTATCTGTAACGGGTGTTAATTAAAGCTTGTTACAAACACTGATCAGTGAGTAACGGGCTTCATTCGGAACTGCTGTTACAAACATGCCAACAATGTAACGGGCAGTGTAAAAGCCCATTACCAGTACTGACTGGTGGGCCCCAGGACCTGGACCGTTCGTCGTGATAGAGGAGACGCGGGTTGACAGCACGCGTCTCCTTTAGTCGAGAGACAGCAGACGCGCGTGGAAACAGATGCATCTCATTTCGTCGAGACAAAGGAGACGCAGGTTCACAGTAACGGGCTCTGTTTTGGTGCCCGTTACCAAAGTTCCCTGTGGGCCTAGAGAAACAGCCATTTCACGTGACCGGTGACTAGTTGTGGTAACGGTTGTTGTTTGATGCCCATTACGAATCCTAGATGTGCTGAGACGCTTGTGAAATAGACGCGTCTCATTTCGTCTAGATAGAGGAGACGCAGGTACACAGCACGCGTCTCCGATGTTGAGCTACTGTAACGGGCTCTGTTTTGGTGCCCGTTACCAAAGTTCCTTTTGGGCCCAGAGAAACAGCCATTTCACGTGACCGGTGGCTAGTTGTGGTAACGGTTGTTATTTGATGCCCGTTACGAATATGTGTTATCAGTAAGGTGCATCTGCCCATTACCTTTCTTGGCTCATTTGTAACACTTGATCGGTAACGGGCGCTTTGCCCGTTACTAAAGGCAATCTATGCCCGCTACCAAAGTGAGTTTTTCACGTAGTGATATGCACTTATATGAAACTAAATGATGATGGCACTCGTGTGTACTGTGATGCTTGCAACATTCTATGATTCTAGACAGAGATAGTACAAATTGGAATAACTTGATTGTTGACATTGGCACACAAATTAACCTGGGTTCTAGACACAAGTTGTGTGTTACCTGTTGGGATAAACTGAAATGTACCTATGAAGAGATTGATTCTAACTGAGATTGATTCTGACCAGAAATTGCTTGATGCTATTGACATGTATTGGGAGATAAGAAGGCTCTCATTACAAGTGTGTGTTATGAATAAGGATAATTATGATTCCATGGATGAAATTTAACGGCAACAAAACATGTCTTTTGTGTTGTAGTCTTCACTTGAACAGCTGCAAATAGAAGTCAATGGTGCCCTAAACAACCAAACTGAATTATCTTCTTTAGACCCTCCAGTTGTAAACAATATTGAAGTGGATTAGGTGGGCAATGATATAAAGTATGTGTCACACCTTGAAATTCCTGAATTTCAGGATGTGAATAGAGAGAACAATTAAACAATGTTTTTGTCATAATTTTAAAATTTTCCAATATTTATTTTCTTTACAGGAAATATAGTATAGGAAAAAGTTATTAATTTGCTTTTTATAAATTAAATAAAATGATTATGTGTGTGTTCCATTCATGCCGATGCACCATGGTGTTTCTTGGCTGTTAAAAGTTTCAAACTGCGTTTAGATGCAGACCAAATTCTTTTGAGAACTTTCCAGCTTTTTCTGGAATCTATTCTAACCTTTCTCGAGATAATTTTATTTATTAGAAGGCTCTAAAATTCTTTTCATGAGCTTCAAATAATTTATTTGGATTGTTCGTTCTCCAATATATCTCTGGGAATTTTCCTAACATTTCTAGACATTTTTAGAATTGTTTTCGCACTAAAAATATTTTCAAGAAAAAAAAGCATTTCCTTCTTGGGCGAGCCCATGGGGCCGACCCAGCCCGCTCCGGCTCATACAGGCCCGCTGCAGCCTATCTGGGCCTGGCCACTAGTGGCCATGGCCTCACGGCCAGGGCACCGCCTCCTTCGCCTTAGCGTGCGCGCCAAGCCGCGACCGCCACCGCACCCTATAAGACCAGCCGCCCTTGTGCCTCGTGCGCCCTAGCCGCTGCCTCCTCTTGCACCTCGCCTCTGCGCAGCTCCATCACCCTGCCTCGTATCGAGCCACGCTGCCTTCGTCGGACGGCGGAACTCCAAGCCACCGCCGCTGGCCGTCGTCTGTTTCGCCGCCCCAGGAGCACCGCCGGAGCAAGCTGTCGACCACCAATAGCTTCACGAGGTTGATCATAATGCAGCCAGCACCACCGTGACCTACAGGTCGAGCCGTTCGCCGGCCGTTCTTTCTCAAAATCCGGTCGCTCCCGACAGTCTCCATCGTCGGTGAGCACAAGTATGTGATCCCATAAACCTCCTTTCTCCTTTTCGCACCCCGGTCGAGCTCATAGTCGCCCGGAGCCCCGGCGATTGGAACGCCAGGGACTCTAGTCCGCCTCAGACAAGAGGAGGAAGAAGACCTCCCAGTTTTACATCTAGGCCCCTGGTGAAATTTGTAATCTATAGATTGGTTTATGAGTCATGGCTAATCTATATATGGATAACCCCCCTAGATCTATTAGATCTTTACAATCGAGCCCTGCCCCTATCCTTTTGTAGATCTGACCCTGGAGATCCATCTATTCGCAGTGGCTATTCACTGAGTCTATTGTTTCTTCTCTCCCAGCCCCTGTAGTATAATGTTAATCTCACTTAAACCCTTGCAACCTTGTTAAGTGCCCAGTTCATGTGTTTTAGCCCCGATCGCACCCATTCAAGTTGCGTTAGATTGATGATCACATAAAGTGCATGTTAGTGGTGATGTTTTCTACCATACATGTTTTCTGAAAATAAATTTAATATTAATTTTGTTTATAGTATAGTAATCATGTCTTCTTTAAAGCTACTTAAGCCTATACACCACTTCATAAAAAATGTTAATTTGTTTAATTCGTATTTCACATCCTTTTATTAAATAAAATCTAACTAGTGTTACACACCTTGGTTTTTTTATGAACTGAAGTGTTAATTTTGCTTAAACATTAAATGAACTTTTCTAAATAAAAGTTGATTCGGCTTTTACATCGGTTTTTTATAATAAAGTTAATGTGTCTAATTATATTATAATTATCTTTCCAATATTGAATATGCTTAGTTGAACACTCTATAAAGTTATTCGACTAGATATCTTATACATGCTTTGTGTTTCTAAAGGAATTGTTAATTTGGCATAACTTGTACTTAAACATTTATGAATAGAATAAAATATTATTAAGCTTATCGTGTTTTCTATAATTAAATATAATTTGCTTAATAAAAATATAGAGTATTTTTCTGAAATATTCTTTCCATATGATTTCTTATTAAAATAAATCTAGCACCTAGTCTCTAGCTGTTGTTAGTGATCTCACAAAAGCTTTATCTTTTCAACCTTAGTTTCGTTTTCAATGTTTTCTTCGTTCGTGCGAAACCATAGAATCGTGCCTATCCTTAGTACGCTCTTTTAAAGCTTTTCTTTTGATTTGTGCATTGTTCTTAATTGTACTTGTTTTGCTTTGCATGGTTGTTCCTGATGTTTGCTTCGAGTAGAAGGTTGTTGTTTGAAGCTTGAAGATAAAGAGTTAAAAGAAAGTGAGTTGCAATAAGAGTATAGCTTATCTTTGGAGAAAGGCAAGTGTCCCTAACCATCCTTCTACCTATGCTTTAAATAAGAATACTATGTTATAATTGGAACATGGAGAACCATGTAGGAAAACAGTTGCACAGGACATATGGCTCTGTCTTGGCTAAGTAATTAGGGAAGTCTTGTGTGGGGATTAATCGTGGTAGCTTGGGTACGGAGGAATGCTTCTATGGCTCTTCTACTCCGGAAAGGTGTTGGAACGGAAGTGCTCTTCTATGGCTGATCGCCTAACCTAGTCCGTGGGTAGAGGTTTGGTACTATGGACTAATACACATGGGAGTACTTTTTGTAAAGGCCTCGTAGGGTCCCTATGCAATCACACCTAGGTAGTGTGGTACGGTGCTTAATCGGCATCGCATGATTGTGTCCAAAGTTCTTCGGAACTTTTACGTGACTTGTGGGTAAAGATGTACAACCTCTGCAGAGTGTAAAACTAATTGATTAGTGCTCACGGTCAAGAGCGGCCTGAACCCTCACATGATTAATATACTTAATGATGGATTTAAATTGTTTTCTGGTTAATTTTAGTAGCCCTACTGAGTACCAACCATAAGTGTGTCATCTTTGCTTAGTGTTGTTCACAGGAAAAAGGTGTGAAGTTGGAAGATGATGCTAGAAGTACGTGCCACCAGTCAACTGTCTGTGTAGTCCCCTTGACAAAGTCTCACTTACGTAAATCAGCTTCCCTGGCCAGCAGTGCTGGCTTCTCCAGGAAGCGCTTTTGCAAAAGCAAAAACTACCCCAAACAGAGCCAAAGGCTCGTCCGCAAACTCCAACACTGCCATTCATCGCTCTGTGTAAGGAATCAGATGCTTGTAGCCTAAGAGGGGGAGGGGGTCAGTTAGGCAATCTAAAAACCTTTACCTATGGCTTCACTACTTTTGCATAAAGTAAAACTAGAACATACTACCTAGATGTGCAACTATGGTTGTTCTAGTGAGAAACTCCCATCCCAAAACAAGTTTTGCAACCTATAGCCAATCCTAGCATGATACTACTCTAGGAAAGTAAATGCAAGCAAGGATTGCAAGAGAGTATATGCGGAAACGTAAAAGGGGATGAGAGGAAGCAAACTCTTGACACGCGATTTATCCCGTGGTATCAGTAGGCACTAAGCCACCCCTAGTCCACGTTGTTGAAGCACTCACACAAGAGTATTGCTTCCCGGTCACCAAGTCTCTCCCAAGAGCACCACTTGACTCGCCACAAAGGCTCGCCACTTAGGCACTCACCAAGCTCCCTTGGTCACCTTGATGCTGCCTCCACTAAGGAGCTTCTCCACCAAGGAAGGGGGTCTCCATGTCCCCCGCACAAAGTGTCATCGCCACTCCACACCAAGCCGGAGGGTCGAAGACGATTGCCGGTGAGCCACTTAGGCCCCAAGGCTTCCGGCGCACCTTGTACAACTTGATCCACTCAAGAATCACCTCACAAGGTTGGCACAACTTTGCACTCACTCAGCTCTAAGCTAAGCCTAGCACTAAGCACATACACAAAGCATGTGCAAGTCTATGGATGAGCAATTTAGCACTTGGATGGATTGGATAAGATCTTCTAGGTGTCTTGCACTCCTCTGCACTTCCACACAATCTACCAACCTCAAATGGGTGAGTGGAGGGGGTATAAATAGCCTAAGGCATCCAAAGAGTCGTTGGCTAACGGCCACTGAAAAAGGTAGCGTTGGATGAACCGATGCTATGCTTTTCCTAGGCGTCGGTTCATCCGGTGCCCACCACGTCACTTAGCCGTTGCAGCTTCTGCTGACACAATGTTGGTATTTCTTAACCTCGATGCTAAGTTATGGGTTCCTAGCAATGATGCCAAAAATATCCAAATGGTAATCCTAACGATTACACGAGTCCGCAAGCGCACGGAAGTACCATTGTAGCATTTCCCCAAAGGAGTATTCCAAAGGGTATCAAATCCAAGGAAGGTTGGGTGGATTAACTAGTTCAACACTGTTGCAAGGAGTATAAATCATAGACGGGGACAAACCAGATACTCAAGTGCAGGGGCAAGATATGATAGATAAGATAGTAGTGTGAACACACAAACACACTCTCTCTAAAGGTCCTAGGCTTAGGAGGCAACATACGAGTTAGTTCTAGGTGCTAAGGTACTAAACATACGAAGTTAGTCAGACGAGTTAGACACACACTAGCATCGCATGATGCTGGCTCAAGCACCCAGGTACAAACGGGGAGCTAACCTCCCACGTCGCTTACGCACGACTCCGGTTGTTAGACTTTAGACTCCTACAGCGTATCCGAACGTGGGGGATTCCAGAAGGGTCCAACGGCTGTCACCACCGCGGCCTACCCCAAGACAAACCGTGGGATACACTCGTAAGCAACGTAGGTACGCAACCCAAGCACAACGCTTACGTTGTTAGCAGGACCCTGACCGGCCCGGGCTATTGTGACCCAGGTCAGAGCCACCAGATAAACCGGACAATTACACCGAGCACCGTAGCTTGAGCACGAACTTCATGCAACACGAACATGAGATCTAACTAGATCAAACTAGGCTAAGCACACAAACGGATTTGTGCTTTCCTATGTCTATTCAACAAGATCAAAGGGTCGTGTTCGTGATGAACACGAGCCTCTAACTTATGAACAAACACCGAAAACATATGTAAGTCACTCGTCAACTGGATCAAAAGGCCTTGTTCATCAAGAACAAGAGCCTCTAAATAATGAACGAGCGAAGAACACATGAACAAATCACCCATGTATACAAGCACAACTTTATATGAAATAGCTGAATAACTAAAGTAGATCAAAGTCATACAATAAAATAAAGATACAAGGGGACTCATACCTAGATCCCAAAGTAGACTTGGAACCTAAAGTAGAACAACTCTGGCCTACCTCCTAGCCTTAGAAACCAAAAGTGAGAGAGGAAGAGTAAGATGTGTTGGTAAGAAATGAATCCCCTCCCCTTCTATTTATAGGCCAGAGCACCGGCGCAAGACGGAGTGAAACACCCCGGGGATGGCCTCTAGGACCAATGGACAAGCGCCACGTGGAAGCCCAGGATCAACCGACCCAAGGTCGGTTCGACCGATCCTAGGGTCGGCCGATCCCAGGTGGGCCCCACTCGGGGTGTGCTTCCTCGGGGTGGCTGTCCTGTGGGCCCTTAAGTCGATCCCTGGTGTACATGTGTTCTTGAGGCAGTTTAGGCGCTCTGGTGGGCCCATGGATCCATGTGAAGTCCATGTGTCACGCTCTGATTCGTCGGGGCTTGCCTCTCTTGGATTGGTGACATGTCGTGCATGCGTGGCACCTGAGGTGGCTTAGTTTGCATGCATGGCACCTGAGGTGGCAGCCATTCCTTGAGGTGACGTGGCATGAATCATAGAAGGTGAGTTTGCCACTTCTTTTGTGCTTATTTTCCTGCAATCACATAATCTCCAAGGACAAGTGGAACTACATTATTCTTAACTAAAATGCGTGTAAGAAATGCCTCTTGCTCCTTCATTCATGAGTAAATTGACGGCTAAAGTAAGCACTTAACAGCCGTCAACAACTCCCCCAAGCTAGCCTCTTGCTCGTCCCGAGCAAGACACTTAGGACTTAGGTTGGTCGATCAGGAGTTGCTACAATGTTGTATTCCTAGTTTATGACAAGCATACGACTAGGTACTCTATCAAGAATTGAATGAGTTGGCATTGATCTTACCTTATGCTTGATTGCTATGGAGCTTGTAGCTTCACCTGCCTTGAGCGGTTGAAAGATAGAACGGTTGTATAGGGATTACTAATCACAAGTACCTTGATCAGTCGTCAATCCGGAGGTTTTGCAAATTTTTGCAAAGAAATCAAAGTTCCTCGAATGATACTCTCGGATCGCTCAGTGTGTATGATTCCTCACCAAGGCATTAAGTTGCCTTCTTTCACCACCTACTCCTAATAAGCTGATATGTGGGGCTGTAGGTAGGGAAAACATGTGGCATACCTGTTTCTCATATATTGTCGAGTAGAAAACCGGATCCTTGGGAGTAACAAGTCATACAGCCTGATCAAGATGTACATGTGTGTGTATATGGTGGATGGATGAAGAACTCCTTTTTTATATGATTCTCTCCTCTCCTTTTGAGATTTTTGAGACTTGGGCTATGTCTCTTTATTCTTTCTCTTTCTTTTTTTTCCTTTTTTTTCTTTTTCTTTCCATGCTCTTTGAGCATGTACTCTTTTTTTTTCTTCGCGTAGCCCATAGCCCTTGCTGAATATTTTAGGAGAGAGAGTAATCATGGAACAATGCGCGGAGCTTTATTAGTGGAATGGATGAAATGATGGGTGCTAACTTCCAATGTAGAAGTTTAGCATAAGGGGGCTGTGTACGTGATCTTGATCATGGGAGTATGAAAAGTTTCTCGCCGAGGGTCACGACAATTCGACAAGACTCAATGAAGAAAACAAGCAGCATATGTGGAGGCTAACAACAGCTAGGATCTACATATGGCTTTGGATAGGAATTTCTCATCATTGAGGAACTTATCATTTTATTGTTTTTCAAAAGAAAACTCCGGATATCAAACATCACTTAGCACAGGCTCATAGCAACCCTATTATACCATATCATACCTCACAACAACCTAGGCAAAGGTCATGCTTTTTGCTACCCACAAGTTTCAAGCTAAGGTTTGATCATACAAGCCAACAAACTCAAAACTAAGATAGGATACTAAGCTGTAGCAAGGCATACAAAAGGAATAAACAGAGCAACTATTCATCATTTCGACCATAAAGAACAAAAGCATTCTTACCGCGCATACGAAAGCAAACTAAATTAAGAAAGCAAATAAATATTTTGGTCTTTTTAATTTTGCAGATTTTTATGTGTTTTTAGCATATGAGAAAAAAATAAAGATACAAGTTACCCTAGAGTGGGGGTCCTCCCCCAAGCTAGCTTCAGGCTCACTACTGTGGAGGGGGGAATCCCATCCACCGGTAGTAGGCCCTCTGCTCCTCCAGCTGCTGCTGCTGTGCCAGCTCGATGGCGTGAAGTCTCTCGCCAGACATCCGCTGCCAGTCCCGAGTGGACACGACGTGCTGGTGCACGGTCTCCTCCATGTCGCCGACTCGGATGTTGAGCTCGCTCATCTGTTGAGTGAGGGTGGCCCCATGAGATGACGAGCACAATCCGGACGATGAAGATGTTGCATCTCCGTAGGCAGTACCAGCAGGGACGGCCCACTCGCCACTGCCTGCGCTAGCCCAAGCCGAGCTACTCGCACCCTGCTGGTACATGGGCTGGTCCCAACCGGGAGCATACCCGGGAGTAACCCCAGGCATGTACTCGGTAGAGGTCCATGCACCAGACGGAGGTGTGGTAGGCTGAGGCTGTGGCTGAGGCGACAGCTGCGGAGACGGCTGTGGTGGCGGCTGTTGTGCTCCGGCTGCTCTCCTCGATGCACTCCTAGTTACCCTGTCACCAGAGACACTAGAACGACGAGGTTCCTCGAGAGGAACGGTCAGTGGCCCCTGGCCGTACAACCTGAAATCCGGGTTAGGCAACTGGATCTGGTTTGTATGGCCTGGGTAAAAGAAAACCAAAGAATCATCCGGACCCTTCTTAAGAATATGCCCCTGAGTCAAATAAGCCTCGTCAATCTGAGTCCGGGGATTAGCAATGGAGGGCACGTTGGGCCCTTGCGTAATCCCAAGATTCGTGATGATACGAGAAATCAGAGACGTACACTCAATAGAACCCGTCATCTTAAAATTTGTTAGCCACTGCCGAATCATAGCTTGCACAGGGGAGATCTTGATCCGTCTGACCACGGCATATAAGATCATCATCTCGTCAGTGCGCATGGGTCGTACGTCATCCCTTGGAAAGAGAGTGACGGCGAGCCACTTGTGCCACAGTCGGAGAGTGGGGTGCAAGATGTCATTACACCTCGGTCTTAACTTGCCGTGAACAGGACGACCAGAGATTTCTTCCCAAAAACTTTCACGATTAAAACCAGTGCAAGCTTGCTCAAGAGAAATAGCGCAGCGATGATGAAAACCGAGGGTGCGACTAAGATCTTTCCACGAGACTCGATACGGAACTCCATGAAATTGAAATGAAATACTGGACGCATCCTCTTGAAGAGTGCAGAGAAACTGGATGGTGGTAGGTCTAGAACCAACCTCCTGAACTGGGACAAAATCCTCCCATCCTAGAGCTTGCCAAATGGAATTGAACTCGGAGTCCATACCTGTTTTCTCGAGAAGGTCCGGGTCGAACTCCTTGGTGTTGGCGAAGACTCGGTCCTTGATGAGAGCGTAGGCTTGTCTCTCGCGATCACTCCTCAAGTCAATGAAGGCGGCGTCAACAACGTACACTTCATCGGCTTGTGGCGTGGGTAGCTCTTCTTCTCCTTCCTCTTCATGATCGGTCGACATTGGGCTCGGTGCAGCTTCGGAATGGCGAGACGAGCTCCCCCCGTCGCGTGAACGGCGTGAGCGCGTCAACTTCCGGAATGCGCCGGAAGCCCAACTCATCTTGCACAACTATCGGACGACACGAGCAACTCGGTGATGGGTTAGTGAAACCGAATGAAATTCTTACCGAGGTTGCTCCACCAATGATCAATATTTGAGTAGCACTTGGAGAGAGTACTTGGCACCTTAATCTCGAGCGAAAAATCCACGAAAACCAGAGAGCGAAAGCAAGAGAGGGAGAGAGTGTTGCAATGGGTGAAGACACCCCTCAAACCCCCTTGTATTTATAGGCATTGAAGCCGGGCACCGAGACATGGGCCGTGTGCAACGGCTAGGAGCCGTTGGAGGAAGGAGGGCCGAGCTAGCCGTTAGGCTGGGTCGGCCGACCTGTGGGGTCGGTCGAACCCACCTCGGGTCCGCCCGCCTCCAGCTTTTTGCAACGGGTCTCTAACGGTCACATGAGGGCCTGCCTAGGTGTACCGGTCCAAATTTGCTTGGAAACTTGCTCGAATTAATTTTCAAGGATTTTCCAACCCAAAATTTTATTTTCAGAATTCTTTATTAAAAAGGGAAATTTGGCTAGAAAAAATTCTAGCATGCAAATGCAAAGATGGAAAATTCAAACATGCATCGGAAAAAAATAAATCAAATTTTGGAAGGGAAATATGAGATATCTCACCAATTTTACCTTTTGGCGAAAGGACTCATCTTTTTAAGTCTAAGAGCGGGACTTTTCTCGGTGATTAGTTCCACTCGTCACCCCACTCCCGAGAAGTAGAGGGGTGCGATCTCTGTACCTGCCGCCACACCTTCCGTGCCTTCCTTGATTTTCTCGGTGTGGTCAGAGGTTGTGTGAGCTGGGGTTGTGGCTCCGTCCACCCCCAGGTCTGCTCATCATTTCCTTGCACTGAATAGCATTGCTCTTCTGTTGGTCAAAATCGGAACATCAAGTTCTTCTTCCCAATGTGGAAACGGATGGTCCCACTTTCCACATTGATCCTTGCCCGAGCATCACTTAGGAATGGCCTCCCAAGAATGAGTGGCATTTCCGTATCATCTTGCATATCAAGGACCACGAAATCCGTGAAGATGCAAGAACCTTGGACAAATACCAGTAGACTCTCCACAATCCCCTCCGGATACCGGATCGATGCATCAGCAAGTTGAACTATCCTCGAGGTTGGGGTAAGAGCGGGATATCCCAATCTTTCAAACATAGCCTTGGACATGAGGTTGACACTCGCGCCAAGATCATAGAGGGCATTCCTAATTTTCTGGGAGTATATAGTGCAAGTGATAGCCGGATAACCAGGATCCTTCCTGTGCACAATTGCTGAAGATTCCCATGGGTCAAGAACCTGCTGTATGGGTCTCCCTGCATAGTCAGCAGCTCATGCCCTCCCAGATGGCTTACCCCATCTGGTGGACACTGCACAAACATTCTCACAAGAAGACACGGGTTGCCCCGGAATATTCCCGTCCTCAACAGAGGGAACCAAAGCAGCTAACTGAGCCAACTGGGTTTCTATCATTTTATTAAAGCTCAGCTGGTTCTTAAGAGCAGAAGAAAGGCTACCAATTTTAACGTTGAGGCTTTCTAAAGCCTTATCATAGGCAGCTGTTTTCTTGTTAAAACCTTCATTAATCTTAGCTTGCCCGAAAACCAGATCTTTCAGGGAAGGTTGGTTGTGATTGTAAGTATTACCTTGATTACCTCCCTGATAGTAAGGGCGTGATTGATTCCACGTTTGACCTCCTTGTGGACGATAACCATTGTTGTTGCCGTTCATGTACATCACATCCTCCTGGGTAGCGGGGCAGTAATTCCCTGAATGCCCAGTATCACCACAGACTTCGCAGGTCATGCGAGCATCCATAGCTTGAGTAGTGATGGCCATGGCAGCCTTCTCGCTGGTCAGAGCATCCATTCTCTTCATGAGTAGGTCCATCTTGGCATGCAGCATATCCGCTTCCTTGATGGTATGTGTACCCCTCTGACGTGGCTGGAGTCGATCGTCACTCCACACTTGGTTGGAGACCATCTTCTCAATAAGTTTGGTTGCTTCAGTGATAGTGAGAGAGAAGAAAGCCCCTCCAGCAGCAGCATCAATATGGCTTCGGGCTGTCGGAGTCAGCCCATTATAGAAACTCTGAAGAATAAGCCAGTTGTCCATCCCATGATGGGGACAAGCCAGGATGTACTCCTGGAGCCTCTCCCAAGCCTCTGGAATGGTTTCGTTTGTTGCTTGCTGAAAGCTTGAAATTCTTCCCCGGAGAGCATTGGTCCTGCCCAACGGAAAGAACTTCGCGAGGAACACTGCTGAGCACTTTGCCCAGGTGTCAATATCTACTCGGTTTGCATAGAACCACTGCTTCGCCTTTCCCAGGAGTGAGAATGGAAACAGCCGTAGACGAATGGCATCCTCCTCCACTCCTCGTATAGTGAAGGTACTGCACAGCTCCAAGAACTGTTGCAAGTGGGCGCTCGCGTCTTCATTAGGCTTGCCACAAAATGGGCTAGCCTGTACCATCGTAATGAGGCCAGTCTTGATCTCGAAGTTCCCATTCCCAGTGTTGACCTCGGGGCCGGTGGGCACCTGATCAGCAGAGGGAGCAGAATATTCGTGAAGAGTCTTCTCTTGATTGTCCATAGGAGTTGATGTAGATGGCACAAAGGAAGCTGGGTCGACTTCCGTACGTACATGCTGGGGAGAACCGAAATGAGTTCGAGCTCTCCTTACGAGTGACTTAGGATCTTCAATGAAATTCGGCGGCAAGTCGAAACCAGTCATACACTACCTGTCTTCATCATCGATAGACAAAGAAGACATTCAAAGTTAGCCTGCATTGAGAACTGTTTTATTCTTGTCATGATTATAAACATTGTAAAGTGTTGACATGTTATCCTTAGCCTTCCCCGGCAACAGCGCTAGAAATGCTTGTTGGTATTTCTTAACCTCGATGCTAAGTTACGGGTTCCTAGCAGCGATGCCAGAAATATCCAAATGGTAATCCTAACGATTACACGAGTCCGCAAGCGCACGGAAGTACCATTGTAGCATTTCCCCAAAGGAGTATTCCAAAGGGTATTGAATCCAAGGTAGGCTGGGTGGATTAACTAGTTCAACACTATTGCAAGGAGTATAAATCATAGACGGGGACAAACCAGATACTCAAGTGTAGGGGTAAGATATGATAGATAAGATAGTAGTGTGAACACACAAACACACTCTCTCTAAAGGTCCTAGGCTTAGGAGGCAACATACAAGTTAGTTCTAGGTGCTAAGGTACTAAACATACGAAGTTAGTCAGACAAGTTAGACACACACTAGCATCGCATGATGCTGGCTCAAGCACCCAGGTACAAACGGGGAGCTAACCTCCCGCGTCGCTTACGCATGACTCTGGTTGTTAGAATTTAGACTCCTACAGCGTATCCGAACGTGGTGGATTCCAGAAGGGTCCAACGGCTGTCACCACCGCGGCCTACCCCAAGACAAACCGTGGGATACACTCGTAAGCAACGTAGGTACGCAACCCAAGCACCACGCTTACGTTGTTAGCAGGACCCTGACCGGCCCGAGCTATTGTGACCCAGGTCAGAGCCACCAGATAAACCGGCCAATTACACTGAGCACCGTAGCTTGAGCACGAACTTCATGCAACACGAACATGAGATCTAACTAGATCAAACTAGGCTAAGCACACAAACGGATTTGTGCTTTCCTATGTCTATTCAACAAGATCAAAGGGTTGTGTTCGTGATGAACACGAGCCTCTAACTTATGAACAAACACCGAAAACATATGTAAGTCACTCGTCAACTGGATCAAAAGGCCTTGTTTATCAAGAACAAGAGCCTCTAAATGATGAACGAGCGAAGAACACATGAACAAATCACCCATGTATACAAGCACAACTTTATATGAAATAGCTGAATAACTGAAGTAGATCAAAGTCATATAATAAAATAAAGATACAAGGGGACTCATACCTAGATCCCAAAGTAGACTTGGAACCTGAAGTAGAACTACTCTAGCCTACCTCCTAGCCTTAGAAACCAAAAGTGAGAGAGGAGGAGTAAGATGTGTTGGTAAGAAATGAACCCCCTCCCCTTCTATTTATAGGCCAGAGCACCGGTGCAAGACGGAGTGAAACACCCCGGGGATGGCCTCTAGGACCAATGGACAAGCACCACGTGGAAGCCTAGGATCAACCGACCCAAGGTCGGTTCGGCCGATCCTAGGGTCGGCCGATCCCAGGTGGGCCCCACTCGAGGTGTGCTTCCTCGGGGTGGCTGTCCTGTGGGCCCTTAAGTTAGTCCCTGGTGTACACGTGTTCTTGAGGCAGTTTAGGCACTCTGGTGGGCCCATGGATCCATGTGAAGTCCACGTGTCATGCTCTGATTCGTCGGGGCTTGCCTCTCTTGGATTGGTGACATGTCGTGCATGCGTGGCACCTGAGGTGGCTTAGCTTGCATGCATGGCACCTAAGATGGCAGCCATTCCTTGAGGTGACGTGGCATGAATCATAGAAGGTGAGTTTCCACTTCTTTTGTGCTTATTTTCCTGCAATCACATAATCTCCAAGGACAAGTGGAACTACATTATTCTTAACTAAAATGCGTGTAAGAAATGCCTCTTGCTCCTTCATTCATGAGTAAATTGATGGCTAAAGTAAGCACTTAACAGCCGTCAACACACAACTGTTCCGACGCTATACACCGACGGTGTGTCGGATCATCTGGTGCTGAAGGACTCCTCGCCAAAACCTTACTGTCCGCATCTTCGAGACCGTCGGATGAACCGCTGCTCCACCGTCGGTTCATCCGGTGCTGAAGCTCCAGTCTTGGCGCGTCTCTGTCTTGATTCAAACGAAGCGTCGGATAGACCGACGATATCCCCACTTAGACCGTCGGTTCATCCGGTGCTACTGACTTCGCTGCTTCTCCTCTGCAATTCATCCGGCGCATCCGGTGTCAACTTCATTTTGCCTGCTGCGCAGTGTACCAAGTGCACCGACGCTTCTTCCAAGGGTACCATCGGTTCATCCGACGGTGTCTTTTTGCTTCCTTTTCTTCGCATCTTCAACTTGTCATTGCTTCAACTTAACATACTTAACATATTTAACATGCCATCACTTATAGCCTCAAAATATGTACTAAGTCCTCATTTTTGCTATGAGTAACTTAACATGTGCATGGTATGTTAACTTGTGGTATGACATGTTAACTTGGGCATGGTATGTTAACTTGTGCATGGTATGTTAACATGTGGTAACATCCATGGGACCTAGGAATGCCTACAAAGACATGCTAGACAATGTGGTTAGTCCCATTACGTGTGTTAGCATCAATCACCAAAATCAACTCGAACAAATGGCAAATGGGGCCATGTTCGCTACAAACTCCCCCTTTTTGGTCATTTATGACAACACAAGCAACGAGACACGTACCATTTGGGATTTGTGCAGAGGAACGAGGACGACGGCAATGTCGTCTGGAACATCCATCCACTGATGATCATGCATACCTATAGGATAGCAACGTAGTTTCCATTGACGGCCTCCCACCATGAACGTACCAGATTCCTTGAAGTTGCCCACGGTTCCTTCGGCTTTCGCTTCCTGGCTTGAGACTGAGAAGTCGACTTGCATGGAAGGAATCATTTTAGCGTCTAAAGCCATTAACACAAATGACCTGCATTGATCGTCTCATGCCTAAAGTGTCTCTTATTATAGTGGGAGTGAATGTGTCGTTCCGAAACATCCGTTCGTGACATCAGTTACCACCCTGAATGGACGCGTCCCTTCAGAGCGGGTGTGGCCACGTTTGGGTCATGAACTTCCTGGTTCTAGTCCTTAAGTGCGATTCACAATGATCGACACATCCGTTCAGAGGGGGTGTGCTGCGTGTGCACACAAGTTCGTCGGTTAACGCCCGGTGCCAGTGCTTAACTGCAATTCTCAATGATCGACACATGGATCAACTTGTGAAAGCGTGTCGTTCCCAAACGCCCATTCGAGATGCCCTTCTGTGCTTATATGCATGTTAATATTACACACACACACAAAAAAACATATATTGCTATTCCAATTCTAGCTTAACCTGCTGTTACACGCGCATAACATCGCCATTTCGACTGCCTGGATTTGGGATACAAGGGCGAGGCATCGTGCTTTGGAGGAGTATCTGATCCAGGAGCCACGTTTTGCTGCACTCCGTGCAGCGGCTGGATTTCCATGAGCCCGTGATGGTAGTAGTATGTGGTGATGGTAGTAGTATGAACCGTGATGGTAGATGCTAGTAGTATGTGGTGATGGTAGTAGTATGAGCCGTGATGGTAGATGCTAGTAGTATGTGGTGATGGTAGTAGTATGAGCCGTGATGGTAGATGCTAGTAGTATGTCGTTCAGAGTATGTCGCTGTAGTTCCAACTATGGTGGATCGATCCATCCTCATGTGTAATCAATGCGTATGCATGCATTTGTGTCGTTTGTATTTGGATTGTGTTGTTTCTAATAAAAATGGTAATGTGTGTGTACTCCCTCGGTATAAATTCATTGTATACGGAAAGTCCATTCCATTAATTTCTTAAATACCGGATGAACACAAGACGAAAGTCCGGTTTGTAGTTTTCAGTCAGACCGGATTAAACTGTCAATGCTACGCAATGAGAAAACCAACATCTTACAAGGAAAAAACAGTAGTAGTAGGATTCAATCAGACCAGACTTCTACTTCTACTTCTACTCCTACTTCTACTAGTAGGAGTTACCACTAATCCACTAATCAAGGCACCGCTTCTTTGTCGATGGTGCACCCGGCGCCTTGTTGCTGCTGCTCACAGACGAGGATGTCGCTCTGTTGCCGCCGCCCATGGAAGATGGTGGCGGACCTCCCAGGGCGCCGCCCGCGGATGAGGCCGTCCCTCCAATGCCGCCGCCAGAGGATGATGTTGCCGCTCCATGGCGGCCGGTCGAGCACGGCCCTGGCGCCGCTCCATGGCGGATGATGACGGCCGGTCGATGATGACCTCTGCTCGGCGAGGATGGCAGAGATCAACTGCTACCGACCGATGAGGATGAGAGAGGATGACGGCGCTTGGAGACGACAGTTTCCCGACGAGTGGCGGTGCTTCCGCACCCCTGACCCCTGGCACCTCTTGCTGACTTGCGAGGGGTGCGATGTTTCAGAGGCACATGATCTTGGATTTCATTTTGTTCCACAAACTCCGAATCATCAGAGGATGTGTCAACCACCACCCAAACGGGCCTCCGCTTTGCCTCCTCTTCATCAGACCACTGGAGATCCTCCCTTTCATCAGAAGAGGAGGAGGATGTGGCTTGCGCCGCACCTCTAGGAGACAATGGCTCCATGGGGAGAGGAAGAGAGCGTTGTGCGAGGATGGGGTTTTTTTGTTAGTTGCAAGAGTTGGGAGAGGAAGAGGGCGCTGTGCGAGAATGGGGGTTTTTGTTGGTTGCAAGAGTGAGGAGAGGAAGAGGGTGCTAGGAGGAAGGGGGATATTTATGGCCTGAGGAACCCATTCAGCCATTATTGAAAAAACTGCTCCCAAAATGATTAGAGTAGTTGTGGGATCCGTTCAGTTCAAACTAATTCAATTTTGACCAAATTTACACTTACATCTTCATATAAACTTATCGGGGAGTGAGAATTGCATTCTTTTGTGGATGGAGGGAGGACGTTCTGAGGAAGGGGGAAAGACCGTTCAGCGGAATGTTAATGGACCGAAAGAAATAATTGTAGTCCAGAAGGTCCTTTTAGCAATACATCAGTATACCGGACCTTCTGGACTACCTTTTCCACTCATTTGTCTTTGTTGGAGCTGTAACTCCTCCATTGTTCTCCCACAACCTTGTTCTTTGGCTATCCTGTCAATGATGCCTCATCCCTGGGCAAATCTTATTCCTGACATTGTTGTGAGCGTCGCCAATAAGATCAGTGATGCAAGAGATTTCATCATGTTCAAAGCTGTCTGCAAGGGTTGGAACTGCGCTCGTTCAGGTGAGGCACGCCCGTTTGTCCCTTGGATTCTGAAATCTGAATTTATCGGTGAATCTGGAGTAGTGACATTCGCATCTGTCGCTGATATACAGCTTTTTGAGGTCTCCTTTCCTGCATTGGCTGGGAAAAGGCCTAGATTGATTGGTTGCAGCGGATCTGGAAGCCTAGTCGCCTTAGATTGCAGAGATTGGTGCAACGCGCTCATGCTGAATCCTTTGTCTCCTCGGAAGCACATTCGCCATCCTCAACTTCCGAAATGGATCCAAATGGCTACTCTCCAAGCTTGTATCTTGTGCCTTGAAACAGCAACTGGTGCAGAGTCATTTGTCGTGATTACTTTCTTTTGGCCAGAGAAATCTTTTGCATTGCTTGGGTCATTGCCCGTTTCCATGTGGCATTTGGGTAGCCAATCCGACCGGACTACACTTCCTTCAGAAGATTTCTGGTGTAGTTCTTCTAAACACATGCGGATCTACTTGGGGCAAGATCTTCCAGCACCTCCCCATCCTGTTGGACTTCGGTTGTCATGGGTTATTGGCATGGGCAACTCTTCTCTACTCGAAGGTGAAGACCGATTTTTCTTTGTTGTTCTGGAGGAGAAAGAAGCTGAGGTGGTAGAATTAACTTTGCATTCATTCGTGGGGGACATTTGGTAGCCTATTCCCTGGGAGAGAGCTCCTGAGTTCTGGAATAAGATCATCTTGTTTGGTCCTGGCAAGTGCATTATTACAGAAGAGCATGCCATTTCTGGTTTGGCTGACCTGAGGGCAAATCACATTTACTTCCTATGAACTTATCATCACGATGAAAATAATGAGTACTGGATCTACCAGCAGGGAATAGGTATTGTTCCAGGCGTCAACACTACTCCGGCGATCCGCATTAAGCAGGTTCATGGGGACTGGATTTGGTCGCGACGAACACGGCTGTTGCCTAGCTATCCGTAATGAGGAACTTCGATTGTGTACCACCTGTAATGCAATTCAATGTACAAATATCTATATTATCATCCTTCGTCAATTATTCCGCGCATATGTATGAGTTTCTACCACAATCACTGTAGGGAACAAGCAGTTACGCATTCGATAATCAGGAAGGTCCTTCCCGCAAAGCATCAACAGAGCGGACAAGTATCAAACATCATAAGATGGCATCTCACAGCTACTCATCACCACAAAGTTCACACCACCAACAAGTAGCAAATACCAAAACACAAGCATGATTAGCACCTCTAAGCCATCTAGCTAGCAATAACACCACGAATCACATTATGCCTCATTGTTGTCCTTGCTGAGTGACCTCTTATATGAGGCCTGTCTCAGCAATTCCCTCACCTTCTTCACCACAAGTGTTGCAGAATCCAGGAGCTGCTTGACCGTCTGCAGCTCAGCGGCAGTCTCTTGAATCTCCCTATTAGCCTTTGCACATTCTTCCTTCCACATCCTTGCCTCCCTTTCAGCTTTTAGGTACCTGTTGGCTTCACCCTTTTCTGTAGGAGACAACAGAGCATCGTTTCTCATTTTCTTTCTCGTCTCAAACAGGTTATGGGTTACCTCCCCATAGTATCACGTTATCGTCTGCAGCTCAACTGCTTTGACATTGGCCTCCTCCTTAGCAGTTGTACATGCTTCTTTCCACGACCTTGCTTCCTCTTTTGCTTTTCCCTTCATTTCCATCAGTTTCTCTAGAACTTTTAGAGTCCTAATATCCCATTCAGGATCTATCCACCTAAACGATGCGCACTTCATGCCATCAGTCTGCAGTCACCGATTTCGTTCATATAATTAGCGATTGACCACACTAACATCAAACGCAGAAGAAACATTTACTAGAAGTGATACAGGTTATCGTTTACCTCACAGCAGCATACATATTGACGCCCAGGGTTGGCGCCTATCTAGTCATACCTCAGATGGACAGGCAACCCATCCTTGCATTCGTTTTCATTAGGATCTATAACAATAATTTCACGAGGACCAGGCATCGGCGATCTGGAGCTTTCGGAGTCTACTCCAAACACCTTTAAAATACATGAATATAGTCTGTTAACCCAGATCCCCAAATCCAGAATTCTCCTTAACTAGTATGACAGATCAAAGTAGCATGGCTAAACAGAGGACTGACCTGACCGGAGCGAGTCCTGCTTCTCCGCTCGCCGCTAGGGCCGCTACGATTTGCCATTCCCGCCACGGGCAACAGCAGATCTAAGCACTGACGCTAGCTCTAGTCTTGCCACAAGATAAAGGAGCATGGTGCCGGCGAGTCTCTTGTAGAGTTGCAGTAGTGTACGCCGCGTCGTCGAGAGAAATGAGATATATACACTTGTTTGCAGAAAAACTTTTTTTTGGCTGTCGCGCGCGCTTTTCTCCCGCCAACTTACCAGAACTGCTCCGTGCTATTGTTGGGGTAGACATGTCCAGTTTCCGGGCGCGCGGCGGCCGGACACGTGGAATAGTCGGCACTTGGAAACAAGCAGTTACACCATTGTTTCTCAGGAAGGTCCTTCCTACAAACCATCAAAAGGACGGACGATCCGATTCTGGATCAATCCAAACAAATAGCATCTTAGCTTTTCCTCCCTTTTTACCACTAGGAAGGTCCTCCTTGCGAAACATCAACAGGCCGGAGTTTCCTCAATCAAAACTTCCCCCTTCTCTATCTATTATCACCATACCTCCATTGTTCTTCCTCTACCTCCATTACAACGCGTATGAATTCCGAATGGTGAGTATGCTTGAAACAAATGAGTTTGGATTTTCTACGGAGATTGTGCATAAACTCGGGATGATCAGTGCATACAACCGCCCAATCATATGTGAGTATTCCGTGAGGAAAGATTCGCTCTAAGAGAGACATGCACTTGTCCTGCAATTGTGTGCAGTTAGCCTGAATTGCCCATCGTAGAAATGAAGTCACAGTTTCCTCGTTTGCCATGTCCCACATCTTTGACGCACAGTGCAGCTTCAACCTTTCGACTTGGTACATGTCGGCGACCGAGAGAAAATAAGGCCAGGCATTGCAATTCACAATGATCGACACGTCCGTTCAGAGGGGGTGTGCACACAAGTTCGTCGGTTAACACCCGGTGCCAGTCCTTAACTGCAATTCTCAATGACCTCCATTGCAATGCGTATGAATTCCGAATGGTGAGTATGCTCAAATCAATTTGGAATAGATTAAACCAAATCGACATAATAAGATGACATCTCATAGCAACTCATCACCACAAAGTTCACACCACCAGTCCACCAACAAGTAGCAAACATCATACGATGATCCGGTAGCCAACACCAAAACACAATCATGATACAAGTTTCACAATAATCATCACTACTCATTCATAATCATAACTCCATCTCATGTTTGGCCTCCTGCAGCTGTTCCTTCACCTTCTGCACCTCCTACCGTGAATTTTTGGTCTTGCGGGACTCTCTTGCATTTCTTAAAGTCCTTTTAGAAGATCTAGATGTCTCATCTCAGGGCGAGGACTCTATAGGATCTCAAAAGAGATTGAAAACATCATGGAACAATTAGCAGAAAAAGAGAAAGAGCTTCAGTACACACCAAAAATGCAAGAGAGTCCCGCAAGACCAAAAATTCTCTCTTTCTTGTTCTTAAGAAGAATAATCTCAGTTTTCTTGTTCTTAGGTGTGTGCTGAAGTTGTTTCGCTCTTTCAGCTAGTTGTTCTATCATGTTTTGGATCTCTTTGGATATCCTAATAGAGTTCTCCCCCGAGACGAGGCATCCAGATCTTCTAAAATAACATTAAGATGTTCTTGTAGAACTAAACTCATCCTTGGAGAAAACTCATCTCGATCTGAAAAATAAACTCATCTCAGTCTATAAAAAAACCTGAATCCCTTGAACCCAATTGTATGAGTACAGTAAAACAACCACCACACGCCACAAAACCTGGTTGTTTTCTACCTACATAAACTCAGCAAGGGCATGGTTGTCCTAAATGAACATATCGATCCATCGAACGATGCAAATTAGAAACTAACTGAATCTAACACCTGTGAATTGTGCAAATGCTAACAATCGTGGCAGAATCCAGATGTCCCTTCAACGGTCTGCAGCTCCGAAATAGTATCTTCAATCTACCAATTCATAAAGCGATGGACCTATCAATCCTATCAATTGTGCACCTCCACAAAAATCCATAAAACGAGTGGCTTGAAGCACATCTAGAAACTACTAAAATACAAAACCTACTGTAAGATGATGCAAATTGAAAACTAACTGAATCTAACATGAATTGTCTATAGCCTATCAACTTCTAACACCTATCGAAGTGCAAATCTAAAGGTACAATAATGAAATCTAAATCTACCAAATATGCTCATCAATCCTCCAGATCCCCAAATCTAGATATCCTCAACCCTAGTAAGATAGGGGAAAATATAGCGGCTCAAACCAAAGGACCAACCTCGTCTTGCTGTCTCATCCTCTTGTTGCTGGGATGTGGCGGCGCAACCATCTTCCCCTCACCGCTAGGATCCGTCATTCCTACCATGAACTATTGCAGATCTGTGTAGCGGAAGTCAAAAGTCTTTGCGAAGTCTGAGTGAAGTGTCTCGCCAGCCATTCGATACGTAATTATAGACTCAACTGAAACTTACATGTGGGACCTGGTTACAGTAAAGAATTCGCATGAACTATTAGTAGAGTTTCCCATATACCTATCACAACCAACAAGTGGTGCAGTGGTAAACAGCACAACCTTGTTCCTTCAGGTCCCTAGTTCGAACCCATGCCATGGCAAATTATTTTTGCAATATTTCGTGACCTATGCTTACACGTGGGACCCTGGATCTATTTATGATGACTTGGAACACTCTATTTTCGAAAAAATGCTTACATGTGGGACCCAACTGAATTTTATGACGACTTGGAACACTCTATTTTAAAATAATGCTTATATGTGGGACCAAAGTTGGTTTATGACGCCGCTGACATGGCTAAAATGCTTACATGTGGGACCCTGGAAAATTTTATGACGACTTGGAACACTCTATTTTCGAAAAAATACTTACATGTGGGACCCTACTGAATTTTATGACGACTTGGAACACTCTGTTTTTAAAATAATGCTTACATGTGGGACCGATGTTGGTTTATGACGTTTTTTCAGAGCTTATGGCGTCACAAAACAGCATGGAACAGGAAACGCCCGGCTATAGTACCAACTATAATGACGAAAATTTTTTTTGTCACGAAATTTGCTCGGAAGTGAAATATTATGACGAGATCAGCCAGGAACGTCATAAATCAATGACGCTAAAATGTGGTTGCATCACTAGTCAATGATTTTCTTGTAGTGTATATATCTTGCAGATCAGTAGATGTCAATATGTTAAGGAGCTATGTTTTTAGTCCCTTTTAAAAAAATGCTTTGATTTTGTGGTGAATGTCCTAATATTTTCCACTCTTATGTCTTTGATTATTGAAATGATAGGCACGCATCGCCACATTGCATACCAAGAGGGATATAAGCCATGGTTGCAGGCCTTTTTCATCTCAGAGTGAGACATGTACTTTGGTACTGATGTTGTCGACGAAAAAAATGAGATATGAGTGCTGGATAACATGACATTTAATATAAGAGGAATGATAGAATATTCTTCCAAATTAAACTTTTATGTTTTCATCTCCGTGCATTGGAGATTGTCCTGTTAAGAGATTTGAGAGTCCATTTGTTTCTTCTTTTCATACACTATGTGTATTGATGTTTTCATGTCTTTGCTGGCCATAGTTTTGTTTAGGATAGGGTGTGCAACGCGCACTGAATGTTCTAGTGAATTCTGAATAGAAGGCTGAACTCCCTTGAAAATAAGGTCATTTCTTGACATTCAAATTGCACCGACTCATGAGTGCGTGCATTAGTTAGTGTGTCTGTTAGTAGCTCGCTAGGCGGGTCCGAGACTGCTCTAGCAGCCTCATTCGTGTGTGAGTGTGTGGTTCATGTGGGCTATGTTACACGAGTACGGGTACGGGTATCCCATACAATACGGATTGGATACAAGGATACGCACTTTCACAAAAGAAATCTCACTAAAATGGTGTATCCGGGTATCCGTATTCGCATATCTGACGAGTATCCACTGGTAGAGAGCGAGGCTTTGGTACGGGCCTTTAGTCCCGGTTCAACTTTAGAGCTGGGACTAAAGGCCTTTCGTCGACGTGGCCGGAAATGGGTGCTGTAGCCGGCCCCCCTTTAGTCCCAGTTGGTATTACCAACCGTGACAAATGGGGGGCTCCCAATGGCTCTATCCGGCAATAATTGCCCCCGGTCTTTAGTCCCGGGTGGTGTTACGAGCCGAGACTAATGGCCGGCCTCCATATAAACACCGTACCTCCTTCTTCCTCCTGCCACCCGAGCCATTCACCGTACTCACTCACCCGCGAGCTCAAGCTCCTCCACTCCATGACGACTCAAGCCTAGGGTGGTGCTGCAATTTTTTTCTTCATTAATTTGTGAAGATTTCTCTCCTCCAAAGTGTTGTCAAGGTTGGAATCTTCATCCTCCCTTCATTTGTTGTGATTAAATTTTGTTTTATGGTTTAGAGATGGAGAAAATAGAAATGTTAATTTGTAGCTAAGTAGGAGGAGCTTAGAGAGATGAGATTTTGTATATATACGTGAAAATGCAGTTAGGATGGTACTTGCATTGTTCCTTCTTTCATTAAATTTGTATTAAGCATTCTCTTATTTTATTGTTTTTCATATACAGAGAAAATTGAATTTTACTTGTACATATAGTTTATAAAATATATATGCTCATAAAGAAAATAATAGACATACAAAAAATGTACTAGGTATTTCCATTCTTTCATCATTTAGAAATGCTTTTATTTCTAGGTAGCTATAGGAGGAATTAGAAGATTAAATTCTTTTATTAAGTATTATTTTATTTTTATATAGAATAAATGTAAGCATTTTCTTATTTTTCTTATTTTTGATACACAGCCCCACGTCCTAATTAGCTGCAGCCGAACATCTCTAGCTAGGTGGGGTCTACCCGCAGCTTAGTGATGTTGGGCTGTAGCTAGATAGGAGGTGTAGGGCATGGTGATGTAGTACTGTAAGTGGGAGAGCCAGGTGTATATAATGGTGAGGTGAGACTGTTGTAGTTCCCGGAGCATCTGGGTCGTCTGAGTCGCTGGTTCATAAAGGTTATGTACAGTAATAATACTATTGAATTCTATCCTCTTTTGTTTTTCTATTTATGCATATATTGAATCCAATCTATATATGTACACTAATCCTATTTATTGTGAATAATGTGTGTTATTTTGATTTGGATATAGTTTGAGCTAACAATGTTGTCGTCAAGCGGCATTGGTAATGGCGCCCGTGGCCGTGGCATAGTCCGTCGCCGTGGCGGGCGTGGTGGCCGTGGCCTTGGCCGTAGAGGTCTTGGTGGCCGTGGAGGTGTTTGGGAGGACCTGTTGCCTCAACATCCAAGATTGCACTTTCACCGCGAGATTACCTTGCAAATGGGTGATCCGGGACGTGTAGCCAACGTGGTAATATAAGAATTGAAATTAATTTGCTTCACATAGAACTTTTTTCATTTCACATGGAAAATCTATAATTTTAGTTACATATATAATTATTGTAGGTTATCAACAATATCAGATGGCTCAGAGACATTATCGATGATATGAGTGGTACTCCTCCTATAGTGCAAACTGAGCATGTTGATGAGCACATGGCAAGAGTGTATATCTCTTTCACCGTACCTGCTCGATATGTAGACTACGGCCATTTGCCAGTAGGCGCGCCACACCCGATGGTTGCCATTGCAACAGTTAGCTCAATATCACCTATTCGGTTAACCCGAGAGAGGACTGCCGTGGAGAATTGTCTACAACAGCTCCAGAATAATATTGGGTGCTTCGTGTCGGACCTTTCCTATTTTAAATTAAGGCAACTCGAGGCGGGTGAAGCCAATGTGGTTCAGACTACAGAGAGGCTTTGCAGGGCTCATCGAGTTTTGGTATAATATACATATACATACATATATATATATATAAGATTTTTTATTCATTCTTAATTAATTTTTTTCTGGTACATATATATTTTGAACTTTCATAAGGTTATTATATCTCATCATCATCTGATTGTGTGCAGGATCGCTTTGGTTCTACCTATGCTTCAATTAGCTTCCGTGCGATTCTTAATCAAGTCGTGGAAAGAGTTGGGGTGGATTACTATGGTGGGGAGCCGTTTTTCACCAACAATTGGAAGAGTCAAGCAATTCTAACTTTCTACAAGCCAGCAGAACTCGAGGCTCCATTGTTTGATGTTTGTAGTGCTGTTTGTGACACTCCTCCGGAAGCGGAGGAGAGTGCACTAGTACGCGCTCTAGCTTATTTTGAGGGAGTTCTAGGCTAGAGGATTGCAGACATTAACCATATTTCATATCTACAAGCGCGTGCTACTCAGTAACATTATGCATACATGGATCAGGCTTTGTACCGTACCCTATTATATGAACTTGTATTAATTAGCAAGCTATGTGAACCTTTATGAACTTATTATTAATTATTATTAATTAGCTACTTTATTATGAATTCATGTATTGTCTTCAACATGTTTAGTAAGCATGTTTATTATGTTGAGTTGGTTTGGTACTATTTTCAATTTAACTGAATTTGCTCTTAGAGGGATTCTGATGAATACCATGCATTCAGACATATATTGCACTACGTCCAGTACCGATAGGAGCAAGCTGCCCAAGCATAGTGTTTTCGGTGACACCTCTCAGGAGGTCAGCTCCAGCATTTATATACTAGCTCTTAGACACCTTTTCCAGAGAGTGAGAGAGAGAATGTCGACATCTTGCTTGAATAGCTTGCTCCGTCGGTACTGGAGGTAAGTCATTCTATTGATCATTCTGTATGTATATGTAAGTCATTCTAAAAAATTAGCTAAATGTAAAATTAATAATTAGTTCTATTGATCATTATATCAAAAAGTAAACAAAGACAAATATGAAGAAAGGTGAGTTTGATGATATATTCCGTTATTAACTGGATGATGAGAACTGGAGGCCTACCTACATTCTTCCTGAGCATGTTGATCATTCCAAGACAATACGCGAATTCATAAATGTGTTTGAAGCAGAGGTTCAAAAGCTAGAAGCTGACCAGCTTCAGCTTGGGACTTGTACTCATTGGTATTAATTAATGTCGTGCCTTGTAATGGCCATCAGGTGACCTCTGCATGTATATGTAAGTCATTCTAAAAAATTAACTCAATGTAAAATTAATAATTAGTTCTATTGATCATTATATCAAAAAGTAAACAAAGACAAAGATGAAGAAGGGTGAGTTTGATGATATATTCCGTTATGAACTGGATGGTGAGAACTGGAGGCCTACCTACATTCTTCCTGAGCATGTTGATCATTCCAAGACAATACGCGAATTCATAAATGTGTTTGAAGCAGAGGTTCAAAAGCTAGAAGCTGACCAGCTTCAGCTTGGGACTTGTACTCATTGGTATTAATTAATGTTGTGCATTGTAATAGCCATCAGGTGACCTCTGTAATAGCCATCAGGTGACCTCTGTAAGTCATTTTAAAAATTAGCTAAATGTAAAATTAATAATTAGTTCTATTGATCATTATATCAAAAAGTAAACAAAGACAAAGATGAAGAAGGGTGAGTTTGATGATATATTCTGTTATAAACTGGCTGATGAGAACTGGAGGTCTACGTACATTCTTCCTGAGCATGTTGATCAATCCAAGACAATAAGTGAATTCATAAATGTGTTTGAAGCAGAGGTTCAAAAGCTAGAAGCAGATCAGTTTCAGCTTGGGACTTGTACTCATTGGTATTAATTAATGTCATGCCTTGTAATAGTCATCAGGTGACCTCTGTATGTATATGTAAGTCATTCTAAAAAATTAGCTAAATGTAAAATTAATAATTAGTTCTGTTGATCATTATATCAAAAAGTAAACAAAGATAAAGATGAAGAAGGGTGAGTTTGATGATATATTCCGTTATGAACTGGATGATGAGAACTGGAGGCTTACCTACATTCTTCCTGAGCATGTTGATCGTTCCAAGACAATACGTGAATTCATAAATGTGTTTGAAGCAGATGTACAAAAGTTAGAAGCTGACCAGTTTCAACTTGGGACTTGTACTCATTGGTATTAATTAATGTCGTGCTTGTAATAGCCATCAGGTGACCTCTGTATGTATATGTAAGTCATTCTAAAAAATTAGCTAAATGTAAAATTAATAATTAGTTCTATTGATCATTATATCAAAAAGTAAACAAAGACAAAGATGAAGAAGGGTGAGTTTGATGGTATATTCCGTTATTAACTAGATGATGAGAACTGGAGGCCTTCCGTTTGAAGCAGAGGTTCAAAAGCTAAAAGATGACCAGCTTCAGCTTGTGACTTGTACTGTATTTTCTTCAAATCATCAACATGTTCACTTTGTACTCACCAATTTTGAGATTTTTCTGAGTTGGTTTACTAATATTTTCAATTTAATTTATTTTCCCCTTCAAATTGTAAACGAAATTTAGAAATAATTGTTTCAACTCTTGAAATAATATGTGCATAGAAAAGTAGGTATTTTTTGTTCTTAACTTAATATAATTTTGTATGGCACAAATATTTTAACTAACGATTCTTTTCTAAATGTTCAAAGCAAAAGGAATGAGATAAATGAGGAAGGAAAAGAGAACTGTTAACTTCCCGCGCAAAATTGCCCTTTAGTCAAGGGTAGTGTTAGCACCCGAGACAAAAGGACCCCCTTTTGTCTCGGGTGGTAACACCACCCGGGACTAAAGGGCGAAAATTTGCCTTTAGGGGGCTTCCGCGCGAAATACCCCACCCGTGACAAAAGGGGGGGGCCTTTAGTCTTAGGTCATAACACAACCCGGGACTAAAGGGTCTTTTGTCTCGGTTGGGAATTCGACCCGTGACAAAAGGGGTGGGGGTATATCAGCCCCACTGCCTTCGAGATCGACACTTAGCCATTTCTCTCCGAAATCGCCGCCTAGCCTCGTCTCCATCGTCACCGCCGCCTCTCCTCGCCGCGCCCGTCCCCGACGCGCCCCTCCCCGGCGAGCGGCCCCACCCCGACGCGCCGCCCCTCTCCGACGCGCCGCTCCTCACCGATGCGCCACCCCTCCCCGACGCCGCGCCTCGCCGTCTCCCGCCGCCGGCCGGCTCGGCCGCCGCGACGTCCGCCCTAATCGCGCGGTCCGACCCCGACGCGCCGCCGCGCGGCTCCTCCCCGACGCGCATCTCCTCCCCGACTCGCCGCCCTCCCTGCCGCGGCGCCCGCCCCGCCACTCTCCTCCATGCGCACCGCCGCCCCTCCGGATCCCGAAGCGTACCAGCCGGCCAGCCCGACCGATATGCCGCGCCGCCGCCGCTTGCCGGGCCCCCCGTGCGACCGCCGGCCAGCGTGCGTGCGTGCCCCGATGGCCGGCCGGGCCGCGCGCACGCTGGGGTTTTGCCTTGCTGACACAAGCCCGTGAAATGCTTGCGTCAGCAAGCATTTTTAATTAAATTTAAATTTATTTGATTTATTTTACCAATTGATATATATATGTGTAGTTATAAAAATTTTATAGATATGCATGAAAGTTTTTAAATTTATAGGAATAGAAAGAAATTTTAATTAGAAATAAATTGTAATGCTTTGTATATTTTTGTGTGTATATACAGTCGTACATATAAATTTATTAGCACCTACGACTATGGACCAAAATTTTATTTGTGTATTTGAGTTCTTAATTGTTTTCTAATATACAATTTCATAGTTTGATAGTTCTGAAGTCGACGACTGCCGCGTCGACTCGAACAAGTGACTTCCCGTCACCTCTGTCATTCTCCCACACGGCACCGCTACCAACAAGCATCGTTCATCCACAAGTTAGTAGAAATATTTCGACTTAGTTTATTCCAAAAATTCAAACAATATTATTGTTTATTCCAGAAAATTCATAGTAAATTCTTGTTTATTCTAGAAAGTTTTAGAAATTGTTGATTATTCCAGAAATTCATAGAAAAAACTTGTTGCTTAATCCAGAAATTCATAGAAAAATCTTGTTGTTTATTCTAGAAATTCAAAGAAAATTCTTGTTTATTGAAGAAATTCTTAGAAAATTCTTATTTATTCTAGAAAGTTTTAGAAATTGTTGATTATTCCACAAATTCATAGAAAAAACTTGTTGCTTAATCCAAAAATTCATAGAAAACTCTTGTTGTTTATTCTAGAAATTCAAAGAAAATTCTTGTTTATTAAAGAAATTCTTAGAAAATTCTTGTTTATTCTAGAAAGTTTTAGAAATTGTTGATTATTCCAGAAATTCATAGAAAAAACTTGTTTCTTATTCCAGAAATTCATAGAAAAATCTTGTTGCTTATTCTATAAATTCAAAGAAAATTCTTGTTTATTGAAGAAATTCTTAGAAATTTCTTGTTTATTCTAGAAAGTCTAACAAAATTGTTGATTATTCCATAAATTCATAGAAAAATCTTGTTGCTTATTCCAGAAATTCATAGAAAAATCTTGTTATTTATTCTAGAAATTCAAAGAAAATTCTTGTTTATTGAAGAAATTCTTAGAAAATTCTTGTTTATTCTAGAAAGTCTAACAAAATTGTTGATTATTCCATAAATTCATAGAAAAATGTTGTTGCTTATTCCAGAAATTCATAGAAAAATCTCGTTGTTTATTCTAGAAATTCAAAGAAAATTCTTGTTTATTGAAGAAATTCTTAGAAAATTATTGTTTATTCCTTATGGATGACAACAATGACAACTTTATGGCCGACATTATTGCTAGTGGTACAAATACCATTGCAACCTTCACCGACAAGAAGTGTAGTCAGGCGGACATGTACTTGAACATACATCCGACTGAGGAGGATGCCGCCCCCGTCGTGGACACAACAGCAAATAATGAGGACAATGCTGGAAACAAAAAGGAAAGTCTTGTGAATGAAAGTATTGAATGTTCCCACGAGGTATATATATATATATATATCTCATGCATTAAGTTCATAGTTCTTATTTCTCTAACCTCAATTCTTACATAATTAATTAAATAACGAATCTGCAGCTTGTAGGCTTCAAGCTCAACATCAAAAAAGACAAAGAGAGGGCGTACACAAGTACTCACCGGCCATGTCTTGTATCGTATCACAGAAGTGTCAGAGGTTGGCCAACCATGTGCTCCAAAAAAAATCAAAGACACATATGTGTCACAGTGCGGGGCCATTGTAAGGGACAACGTGCCCATCAGCTACAGAGAATGGAAGGGAAAAGCAAATAATCCACACGTGATTCCAGACTCAGTGAAAAATTTGTTGTGGGATGAAATCCTAAAACACTTCACACTTCCTGAAGTCATTGAACCAAACGATGTGAAGCGTTGGACTCTCACGAGGATGGCAACACAATTTCAGAAGTTCAAGCAGCAACTGGATAAAGATTATATCAAGAAGAATCGAACTCCAAATTGGATTGAATATCCCAAGTTAAAAGAACACTGGACATCCTTTGTGGAATACAAGAAAAGTGAAGATTTCGCCAAGGTGAGTGCACGAGGGAAGAAAAGTTGTGGTAAGAAGGAGCACAACCATCATCTTGGTCGAGGTGGTTACGCATTTGCAGTTCCCAAGTGGCGGAAGATGGTAGAAGATCTTCTCGCACAAGGTACCATACCAGCGGTCTATGATTGGCCCGAGCGAGTGAAGAATTAGTATTATGCTCATGGAGGCACAATTAACTCCGAAGATGGTACCCTTGATTTCCCACCCTCGTTACGAGAGGCTGCACTTGAAATATTGAAATCAATTGAAGATGTCAGAGCGGGCAGAGTGAAGGTTGACAGAGAGATGGATGAGCTCACTATGGCGCTCAAGAATCCAGAACACCCAGGACATTGCAGGGGCTACGGGGTAGTACCATGGAAATTTTCCTTCAGGGGAGACTTTGCCACGTATCGAAGCCGCAGAAGAAGAAGAGAGCGCGAAGAGGAGGAATGACGGCAAGAGATAGAGCAAAGACTTAAAGAACACGAAGAAAAGATGACGGCAGAGATTGAACGGCGAGTGGCCGCCGCATTAAATGAGATGGGCCCATCTGGAGGACTGCCTCTAGTACAAGTGGATCCTTCTGCTCGCAAAAGCAGTTGTGCTTCCGCAGCGGTTCCCGAAGAGCAAAGGGCAATAGAAGGAGTTCAAGTGGACGACAGCCAACGGTACCCTATGGATGACATCTGTTGGCGCACCCGATGTGAGCTTCACAAGCCATTCGGCAACATCAAAATGAAGGTATGTATAATTCATGCTTTTATTAGCTCAATAATTTCACAATGACATTCACAATGACGGTATAATTCATACTAATAATAACTAATTAATTATTATTTATCAGGTGGCGGACGGAAGTGCTTTTGCGTAGTTTCCTGGACAGACAAGACACGACATGCTGATTCCACCTGGCTACGCCTCAGTTAGCGTAGAGAACATCTGTCAACCTGCTTTTGAGGAGCTAGAGCTAGATATCCCAGGAGGTGATAGGGAAAAGACACTTAAGGATGCGCTACACGGTGTCATATTATGGCCAAAACGTTACATCGTCATAATCCCCGAGAATGATGGATCTCCGAGAGACCCCCTGGAGCCTCCACAATTGTCTCTGGGGCCATCATCATCACTACCTGCTCGCTCACCTTCTCCGCAAGAACCATACAATTCGGGAGAAGCGAGCTCCAGCGATCACGATGAAGACATCCCTCCCAATTCACCTCAGCAACAATCGGTCGCAGAGCACGTGCCACAGAGGTCTCGAGCACAATCTTTCAAGTCGGTGCAACCACCAAAGAAAAAACGAAAATGACCAGCAAAGAAAAAGCCCGAGCCAACGAAGCTAGCATGGGAGAGGACAGAAGAAGAAACAAACGCGATTGTAGATAAAGAAGTTGCGGACTTCTTTGCAAAAATGAGAGAAGAAACTCGACAGGAAAGCCAGGATGCCAAAAAAATGAAGGTCGTAAGCAGAGACTCCAGGCTTTCATACGCGAGATGGAAGAAAAAAGGAGAAGGAAACCGCCGGTAGAGTTGAAAACGGACTATGAGTGTTCGGTGGACAAGTCTTATCAAAAGAAGAGACGACGAGGGTCACTGAATAGTTACATCGAGCAAATACCTGCGTCGACGTCGGGGACTGCCACAAACAAGAACAAGGAGAAGCAAATAGATGCATCGACGACCGATCCGACTAACTTGTTTGTGGGCCTCAGTGCAGAAGCACAAGCAGCAATTGACAACATGTCTGCAGAAGAACTGGCTCATGTCATTAACTTTTATGAACAAACAAAGATGCCTATTGGTGGTATTCTCGGCCTTGAAGACCTACCAGCTGATAAAAATTTCGTACCTAGATGGCGCTTTGAGCTAGGACAACCTCTAGTGAAGCCAAAATTGGTCAACAAGCACCCAACTAAGATGCGCAGATTTCATGACTGGTACTTGCAGAAGTCAGCTGAGGGCCTAGAGATGTTTGGTATGCTCGTGAGACCTGGAGATTTTGCCCTTCAAAATGAGAATGTGGTCTGGCTCCAATTCATTGATATCTATGAAGTTTACCATCTGAACACCGTGAATACCGATCTTATGATGGCCTGGTGTCTGTAAGTGACATATTTTCATATGTTTATTAATAAATTTATTACATTTGTCGATCTACTAATTAACATTTGGCTTTCTTCTTGTGTAGCCTGCAACTTACTGAGATGCAAAGGAAGGGTTATTCAAGAATTGCTTTCATGGACCCATCGAAAGTTAACGAACAGGAGATCCGGGACCAACGAAAAACAACAATCGAGACAATTTTTAGGCACTTAGATGAGTTTCATTACAAGGATCTTATAATACTGCCTTACAATTTCAAGTAAGTATGATTGTCATCTAATTATCCTTGTTAATTCTATTTAGTCAAGTCTAATCTTTATGAGCATACATACAGATTCCACTGGATTCTACTCATAATCACTGTCGACAAAAGCAACATCAATGTGTATGATTCATTGAGAAAAAATCCCTCAGAATACCCAGACCTTCAAGATGTATTTCACGAGTAATAATTCTATCTATGACATTTTCTTTAATGCAATATATATATATATTTAGCTTTTATACTAACACTATATCTTTTATTATTTTGCCTCAGAGCTTGGACCATGTTCATTGCAAAACACCAAGGACCATTTCGAGAAACAATTAGATGGGTCACTGATTTTCCGGTACGTATACCAAATAACAACTTCAGATTGGGAATATTTAAAATGTATAATACTAGTATTTCATAATCTATTCTCCTCTCCACTTTAGTGTTTGAGACAAGAACCAGGAAATAATTTATGCGGGTACTACGTCTGTGAGCACATACACCATTACAGTGGCAACGCGGGTGATGATAGTGTAAGTAAAATAAACCTATTAATAATACATCATTTTTATCCTCTTTTGTATATTTAATCGTTTGGTGTATTATATTAACCTAGTTGCAAATTACAGAGGATTACAAAAAGGGAAGCACTCATTGAGAAGGATCGTCTCTTGGCAATTCAAGAAGCTCTCATGGGATTCCTCATGGACGAGGTGGTTAATCCAAAAGGAAAACATTTTTATGACAAACATCCAATTGACCGACTCACCTCCGAGGAAAGCTAATTGAGACTAGAAATTTGAACTGAATGATATTTTGATGTATATATACTATAGGATTTAGGGTTTTGATGTATATATACTAGTTTAAGAAAATACTATTTATTTTGATGTGTATAAATTATTATGTGTATATACATTTATAAGTTTATATATGTAGATATATAGTGTTTAATTTATATATAAGTCTAATCTAAGTGTGTATATGGTATATATAGACAGGTATACATATATACAAGTGCAAATACGTATACGTACACATACGGGTTAGACAACAATTAGAATATACGCTCAAATCGAAAACAGCAAAAAAAAGAGACGAGACCCTTTAGTCACGGTTGGTATTACCAACCGAGACTAAAGTGGGTGGGCGCAGGCGCTGGCGTGCCCCCCGCCCCTTTAGTCTCGGTTCGTAATACGAATCGGGACTAAAGGACCCCTTTAGTCCAGGTTGGTTCACCTGGGACTAAAGGGGGGCTTTTGTCTCTCATCATTAGTCCCAGTTGGACTTGAGAGACCTGTACCCTCTACCAACTGAGACTAAAGCCCCTCTCCCTACCAGTGATCGGATACGGATACGTCACCCCCTTGGAGTATCCGTGTAACATAGCAATATAGCATGTGGGTATCCACCTATTTTCTTACATAATGGGCTAGTCCTCCTGAGTCCTGACTAATGTTTTTTTTAAAAAAAAAGAGCGTGCGGAGAGCCGTGAAATCCGCCATCCGCTACTGCTGGATTCCACTGTGGCTTGGTGCACAGTACTGCTCCCCAAGATACCGGAATTGACTTTTTTCGGGTAAAGAGATAGCATTATTAATCACTCTTGAATGTTATTACAATCGCCAGCAATAAAATGCTTAACACACACCTGAACTCGGTCATGTCATACTGCAGCATGGGACAACCTCCTAGCGAGCTTTGCGAGCTCGTGTGCTACCCTGTTCTACTCTCTCTTCACATGTCTGAAAACTAACTCCGGCAAGCTTTCTGAAGCTTGCACTGTCTCCTTTATTAGGATAGCCGTCGGAGAGCGCTGGACGCTTGGGGAATTCACAGTCAGGCAGTCGGATTCCAGTAGCACTGGTTTTGACGACCATCTCGACGCTAAGCACTCCTTCCCTGCATGCCATCAACTCCACCTCTTCAGCACTCGCAACAAGATGACTGCCCCTTTCTCATTCCTGAACACTACGCCGAAACTAGCTCCTTCATCCAGTCTCCATCCACATTCACCTTGATCCCACCCTCATCAGGTGGTTCCCAGAATTTCGCCGCCTTGTTCGTACTTCGTATCCTTCCCAGCAGCTTCCAAGTTTTCGTCCATGAAAATAGGCCTCCTTCCTTTCTCATCCGGCATTGTCTCTTGTCGGATGGAGCACATTGTCGCATGGAGCACAGTGATTCCCAATAATTCACGACGAAAGCCACCGAGCTCGATAGAAAGCTTCCGACTTGAGTGTGTCAATTCATCCTGATAAACCCGACGTCATGCTGTGTTCGTGTCATGCTTGTCAATAATCCTAAGAAGCCACTCATGCCCAGAGTGCTTCAGCTTTCTTCTCTTGGAAGCATCCACTTCCCACGCATTGCTTGTCTCAAGCTCCTAGCATGCGGACAGAGAAGAATAGCATGGTGCACATCTTCCTCTCCCCAAAACAAGGCGCACGTGTTCAGCGTCTCCATTTCCCGGGCTTTCTTATTTGCTCGCGTCGCCAAGCCACTGTGTACCACTCTCTATGCAAAGACTTTCACCTTAGGCCTTGTTCGTTTAGCCCATTCCCGGCCGGGAATGTGGCCAAACCCACGGGGGTACCCCGGCCTGGGATGAATACCGGCCCACCAAAAACCTATGTGTTCGTTTAACCCCTCCTGAGATCCAATACCGGCCCAAACCCCACTCGTTGCTCACACTCTGGCCCGGGAACGAAACATCTCCTCTCGAGTCGTGGGACGAAACCTCCTCGCTAGTCGTCGCGTCTTGCGCGAGGACAGAGGAACGCCAGGCTGCGCGGGTGGTGGCGGCGGCGGAGCGGGTCAGCAGGTTGAGCAGGAGTTACGGGCCGCCGCCGGCGGCGCAGCGGTCAGCAGGTTGAGCAGGAGTACGGGCAGGCGGCGCCTACGGCAGCTCCTCCCGACAGCGACCCTTCCGACGGTGACCCCTCTGACAGCGGCTCCACCCGGCGGCGGCGACGACGGCTCTTCCCGCGGGTGGCGACAGGAGGCGTCGTGGGTGGAGGCGACGCATCTCGACGCGGCATCTCCGTTGGCCTTCTTCTCGCCAGTGAGTACCCATCCTTCCCTTCTCTTCTCTCCCTTGCCTGCTAGGTTGTCTTGATTTGTGTAGCAGAACCGTGTAGATGTTCTTGATCCATGTAGAAGTTCTTGATTCACCGTCCGGATCTGAAGCTCTTAATTTGCAGTAATGTGGTTACCGCCATTGTTGCTGAAAACTGGTGTCTGTAACTGCAAGTGTTAGGACGGGAACTGAACTGAATTTGGTTTGATTTGTACGTTTATTTGCTCTATCTAAAATGGGATATAGTAGTGCTGTGCCGATGGAGCAAAGTAATCATAGTAGTGCTGCTGGTGGTTCTATGAAGTACAGTAGCTAATATAACTGGTGGTAGTAATTAGAAGTAATGCATATGGTAATAACTTCGAGTTACTTTGGTTAAATTCTCAGTTAAAGCCCTATCCATTTTTTATATTTCCTAACTATGCCGTCATCAGTTACATACGCTGAGTATCATAATATTGGCTTCTTATGGTCAGATACAATGTTTGTTTCTTTCATACTGCTAGTGAATGAAAGTTCACCCAATAGTAGGGTGTTAAATTGAGATGCCGTGAGCTAGGCTCTTCTGTTTTGTATTGATGCCGATCTGCCTCAGTTCAAGAGCCTAAATTGAAATGTGGCGATGCAAGGTGGTGTGGTGACGCAGTTCAGGAGGCGACTGCAATGTTAGCAACTGATTTGATTTGACATGGGATTGGGAAATCATTTATTATGATCTACGAAGACAAGTTGCCACTGAAATTATTCGTGATCCTTGAACTGTTAGTAGCCTGGCCATGCTTGCTGTAGATATATCTAATGCTTGCAATTGAGCTCTATGGCTATGGTTCTCCTGGATTGCAGAGTTCTGATTATAGCTTTCTGACTTCTGACTTTTTTTTTGTCTTGAAGCCCCAAAAATTGCACATACAGTAACAGTTAAGGGCAACCTCTCCATTTGCATTTGTATTCATTGCACCAGTCAATTATTGGACAGATCAACTAGAATTTCAATTTATGTCCTTTGTATTCATTGCACTAGGTTATTTCCTGTTTATCGAAAAAGTCAGCATAATTCACAATTTCAGAATCTGCAGATCTGATGCCTCTGCTTTCTCTCAGCTTACATTGTACTACCTAATACTAACACACAATGGTTGAACTTTGGTCACAGAAAATTCTAGAGGGAAGGCTACTTTGGAATTGGGCAATGATGTTTTGTGATTTCTTTCACAAAACTGAACAAGTCTAGCCGACTTAACATTGGAAGTGGCCATCTATGTTGGCAAGTGGCAACCACTCTGTTCTATAATGGAATATTCTAGCTGTTCTTTGTAATTACTGAAGGTCCAATATTGTACTTCTTGTGTGCTGTACACTGTAGTGCATGATGCCTACCTGAGGGTATATCTGTGTGTATTGTTAATCTTTTTTTACTCAAGCACACGTTCCCTGCCTCTTCCCTACCAAACCGAACAAGTACCGGAGGGGCAAAGGGATTAGAGAGATTAAACCCCGCAGGGGTTGGGTGGCAACAAGGGGATCCACTCAATCCCTGTCTGTATTATATCCTCCTAGGTATTTAACCCATGCCAACCGAACAAGGCCTTATGGGGAATCTGCAGCCCCCAGAGCTTCCACACCGGACACTCTCCATCTTCCCTTGGGCTAGTACTAACAACACTTTCTTGATCCCGCAGATCAATCCCAAGGCGGTATGTGCTACGGACAGAGAAACAGCCCGTCTTCTCATAGTGCCAGGCGACAAAACCCTCCTCCACATTCCTAGGAATCTTAGTTTTGACAATCTCTGAGATATCGTAGTCGCGCAAGTATCGCTGTAGGACATCCATATTCCACTCCCTTGACTGCATATCAATGAGTTGAGACACCCACTTAAGCCTGCACGGCCGCTTGCTTCTGGAAGGACGCAGCGACCAACCTCTAGGCAGCCACTGGTGGCCCCAAATTTTAATTTTTGAGCCATCTGCAACCCGCCGAATAGCTCCTTTCTTCAGTAGCTCGAGGCTGTGCATTAGTGCTTTCCATGTCGGAGAAGACTGTGTTGGAAAGGCCGTATCCAACAGATCACCATTTGGATAGTATTTAGCCTTTAGTCATCGAGAACATAATCTGTCCGGGTACTCAATAAGTCTCCAAACCTGCCTGGCAAGTAGTGCTTGTTGATTGAAAACCTGGAAATCTCTAAACCCCAGGCCACCACGAGCTTTGCATCTTGTGAACTTCTCCCACGCAATCCAATGTGCCTTCCTCACACCCTCTTCTGCACCCCACCAGTAATTCCGAATGCCTCTTGTCAGCTCCTCACAGAAGGTTGCTGACAAATGGAAGATACTCATCGTGTATGTTGGAATCGCCTGAGCCACAGCCTTAATAAGCACCTCCTTTTGCTGCCACGGATTGGTGTTTTTTCAGACCACGCCGCCATTCGCTTTCCCAAGCATTCTTTTTTTTTTTGAGAATTACACAGTACAACGTAGACGCTCACAACATGCACGCACAGTCACCCCTATGAACACACGTCCGTAAACCCTACCCCTATAAGCACCTCCGAAGGACTGAACACTCAGCAGATCTGAAGATTTTTGAAGTCACCATTGGTGCCTCGTTGTTGGGGAATTGGGTAAAAACCTTTCACCCTCGAAACTTCGGAAATGTCGAGACTCTGAAGAATTCATGAAAACATGCAGGAAAGATCCAAGTGGAAGTTTCACTTTCATGATTTCTAAAAAGGATTCGCTAACCCTCTAACCATGGGCGAAGCAATTGCCGAATGACCATGAATTCGCAGGTCTGTCTCTTGTTTCAGGATGAGAGAGATTTCGGAAGTCGTTGTTGATTCGGGAAACTTTGGCGATGGAAACTTCGAGGATCTCCATGGGGACAGGAAAGCTCCATTACAGCTGTAGATCTTCGCGACTTCGGTGAAGGTTTCGGCGGTGAAGCGCGGGAAGCTGTCTGCCTGTGAATCTTCGCTAGGATAAGGCGAAAATCGTGAATGAACCGAGTCAAAGGAGTGGTGTCAAAAGTCCGGGTTCGAGGTTTGGACGAGTGGCTGGCTTGTAAATGTATGAAATTAGTTCCGCAAATCACGAGATGTGAAAGACGTTCATGTACATGTTCATATTTGGAATATTCCCTAGATTCGAGGGTAATCTCGGAATGTAAAAGTCCCTTCGTCTCCCTATAAAAGGGGGCTCGAGGGAACGTGTAAAGGGATTCACAACTTTTGAGGCGAGTATATACTTTTGGAGATTCTTTGTCCCCGCGTTCCTGAGCACTTTCGTGTACTTGTACGGGAATCTTTCTTCACTTGTGTTCGGGAGACCCATCCGATTTTCGGACTCCCCAACATTGGCGCCCACCGTGGTCTCAGCCAATAAACAACTCACGATGCCTCCACAGAAGAAGTCCAAGAAGAACACACCCGCTGAGGCTGACCAAGAAGATCACCACGTCGAAGAAGACAATGGAAACTCTCTCACTGCAGAACCTTCACAGATCTCAGACCAGGAAAGGAGAGCAAAACTTGAAGCCCTTCAGAAGGCACGAGCTGAAAAAACTGCGCATACTCTGGAAGCACTTGCCGAAGAAGAGGCTGAAGAAGAAGATGATGACGCAGTGGACAGGCAACTGGAAGCAGTGAACCAAAAGGTGCTAATGCTTCAGAAGGAGAAAGAAAGATTCGCGAGTCAGCTGGAAGCGAAAAGAAAAGCTTCGGAGAAACTGGAGAAGCTCAACCAGGCGAAAGAACAGCTAGAAAAAATGCAAAAAGAAATCGATGAAATGAGAGAACAAGAAAACAGTTCACTCTGGCGCGATTCGCCATTTCAGAGCTCTGGTCAGCACAAGAGAACCCCGAGAGAAAACTTCTTTTCGGGCAATGGAATCTCGCCATTCGCGGATCCAGAATCGCCACTTTCACTCGGATTGCAAATAGCACCATGGCCACCAAAGTACAAACCAGTTTCTCTCCCGAAATACAATGGATATGGGCATTCTAGGCAGTTCATTATGAGCTATGAAGCAGCCATAAATTCAGCAGGAGGAGATGATGTTGCATTGGCCAAATCTTTCATCATTGCTTGCGAAGGTCCAGTTCTCAACTGGTATTCCTTGCTACCTCCACATTCAATCTGCAGTTGGATTGATCTGAAGACAAAGTTCATACAGGCATTCCAAGTGTTTCTTGAAACTTCGGCAAAGCCATCGGACCTTATCAGCTGCAAGCAAAGAGATAGGGAGCCATTGCAGAGCTTCGTAAGAAGATTCATGCAACAAAAATCCCAAATTTCGGGAACAGATGACAAAACAACAATCCAAGCATTAATCAAAGGTTTGACTTCAGGACCAACAGCTTCACACTTGACCAGAAAGGAACCCTAAAGCATTGGAGAACTTTTTGATGAACTTGAACAATACATCAAGTCTGATGAAGATCATCGCAAAAGAGTAGCTGAACGAAACCAAGCAAGACAGGGCAAATAGGGGAACAGGATGGAGGCCTCAATTCCAAACTCCACGAAACATCAATAACGTGGAAAATCCCTCATCACAGTTCAACCAAGACAACAGGCCAAGCACAAGAGGAGGTTATCCGTCAAGAGGAAGAGGAAGGGGAAGAGGAGCCCTGAAAATCCAAAATCATGATCCAAGAGATCCATACTTTTACTGCAGATATCACGGAAGAGGTCATAGCACCGAAGCTTGCCCAGAAACCAAAAAGAATGTAGCAAGAATTCAGCAAGAGAAGACCATGATGTCCATTGCCTCCACAATGCCGAACCAGTTCCATCAAAACTTCTGGCAACCACAGCTCATGGGTCCTTAGCCAAGCCCAATTCCAATTCAGCAATTTCATCACGCACAGTCATCCTGGCAGCCTTCGCAACAGTTCTTTCCTCAGTCTCAGGCAATTCAAATCATTCAGCAGCCGCAACCAATTCAAGAAATGTTACCGCCGCCACCAGACAATTCATCGAAGCCAGAGCCAAGTTCGAGAGGCCACAATCCGAAAGCATTGCCTTCCTTCGGAACTATCATGCCTATCACGGGAGGCTCAGCCATGGAGTTTGAAACAAAAAGGCAAAGAAACAACTACTTCAGATCTGTGAATACAGTCATCAATGATGGTCCAGCAGCGCGACCAGAATGGGCCAGAGTGCCAATAACATTCACCGAACAAGATTTCAGGTTGAAGTCAACTGACCACAATGATGCCATGGTCATCGAGGTGAATATCGCCGGATGGGTGATCGGAAAAGTCTTGGTGGACAATGGAAGTTCGGCAGATATCTTGTTCATGAAAACTTTCGAGAAAATGAGCTTGAGCCCACACATGCTGCAGCCACCAGAATACCCACTGCTGGGCTTCGGAGGAAAGCCAATCAAACCAGCAGGAAAGATACCTCTCCCAGTATCCTTCGGAGATCTGGACAATGCTAGAACCGAGACTCTAACCTTCGACGTGGTCGACATGTATCACCCCTACTTCGCAATCTTCGGCAGGGGATTCATTAACAAGTTTGATGTCGTGATACGACAACAGTTCCTGTGCATGAAGATCCCAGCACCCAAGCGGGTCATTACAGTGTTCGGTGATCAGCAAGAAGCTAGAAACATAGAAAAGGGCCACACACCAGGTCAAAGCAATGTGCATCACCTGAATTCCACCGAAGAAAAGAAAGAACCATATGTTGAGGCCAAAAGAGATAAAGAAAAAGTTGAGATAGCTGCTGATGGCGAAACGAAGAAAGTATATCTAGATGACATGCCAGATAGAGCAGTGGTGATAGGGGCTCATCTCAGCCCTGAAGAAGAGAAAGAGCTTGTCGGGTTCCTGAACAAGAACAAAGATGTTTTCGCTTGGTCAGCAAAAGATTTGCAAGGTGTCGACCGAGACATTATCGAACATGCCCTAGACACAGATGAGAAAATAACACCGAAGAAACAGAAACTCAGAAAAATGTCCGAAGAAAAGGCCAAAGCAGTGGAAGCTGAAGTGCAGAGGCTTCAAGATGCCAAAGTGATTAGGAAAGTCATGTACCCTGTCTGGCTGGCCAACACTGTGCCAGTAAAGAAGAAGAATGGGAAGTGGAGAATGTGTGTGGACTTCACAGATTTAAATAAAGCTTGCAAGAAAGATGATTTCCCCTTAGCAAGGGTGGACAAGGTCGTTGATGATGCTGCAAACAGCGAAATGCTCTCACTCCTGGACATGTTCTCAGGCTATCATCAAATAAGGGTGCGAAGAGAAGACGAGGAGAAGAAAAGTTTCATCACTCCCTTCGGAACTTATTGCTTCATCAGAATGTCAGAAGGTCTGAAGAATGCAGGGTGCACTTTATCGAGAATGATAGCAATAGTGCTTCATCCTCAGCTTCAGAGGAATATTCTAGCATATGTCGATGACATAGTCGTTAAAAGCGTTCAAAGAAGAGACCATATCAGTGATTTAGCAGAAACATTCGCGAACCTTAGAGCAGCAAACCTTAAGCTAAATCCTGAAAAGTGTGTTTTTGGCATTCACAAAGGAAAAGTCTTGGGCTGCTTGGTTTCGACAAAGGGTATTGAAGCAAATCCCAACAAAATCAAGGCCCTGGTTGAGATGCAAGACCCCGTTTCGGTGAAAGATGTACAGAAGCTGACAGGGAGAGTGGTTGCCCTTAACAGATTCATTCCCAAAGCTGCAGAGAGAAGCCTACCTTTCTTCCAAGTTCTCCGAAGTTCCAAGAATTTTCAATGGTCCGAATCTCATAAACAAGCCTTCCAAGAACTCAAAGACTATTTATCGAACATGACCAAACTGTGCCCTCCAGAGCCAAAATCACCACTTCTGCTGTACTTATCTGCTTCTAATTCAGCCGTAAGTGCTGTGCTAGTACAAGAGAAAGAAGAGGATGGAAAGTTGAGACAAATCCCTGTATATTTCGCTTCAGAGGCTCTTTCGGGATCCAAACTTTTTTACTCTGAACTAGAGAAGATAGCGTATGCAGTCGTTATGGCGGCAAGAAAATTGAGGCACTACTTCGAAGGTCACAGAATAAGAGTTATCATGAATCAGCCGCTGAATGACTTGTTCACAAACAAAGAGGCATCAACCCGAATCGTCAAGTGGGCGGCTGAACTATCAGAATACACCGTGGACTTCGAAAGAAGAAGTGCAATTAAATCGCAAGTCTTGGCAGATTTCGTCGTGGACTGTACATCGCCAACTCAGAATCCTGGCGAAGATATAGTCACGCCATAGGTGGTGCACTGTGATGGGGCTTGGTGTGACAAGGGTGTCGGCATAGCAGCGATCGTAACATCTCCAACTGGAGTTGTAATAAGATATGCCACCCGACTTGATTTCGCTGATGATGTACCTTCTACGAACAACACAACTGAATACGAGGCTCTACTCCTATCTCTGAGAAAGATGAAAGCTTTGGGCTAGCAAACTTTTATCATCAAGACAGATTCCAAAGTCATCCAAGAACACATCGAGAAAGAGAGCGAAGCAAGGAATCCAGTTCTGGTGAAATATCTTGAGAAAGTCAGAGAAATGGAGAAGCATTTCAAGGGCTACTCAGTCCATCATATACCAAGAAATGACAATAACGAGGCAGATAAACTAGCGAAAGCAGCAGCTCAGAACCAAGCAATGCCTCCGGACGTGTTCTTCGAAATCATCAAAGAACCATCCATAAAAGACCTAAAGCCAAAAACTGTGAACAGCATAGAAACTCATGATTGGAGGGCTGAAATCATGGCATACCTAAGGGGCCACTACGAACCACAAGATGAGTTAGAGGAAAAGAGGCTGAGGCAAAGAGCAAGAGGATACGCTGTAGTGAATGGGGAACTTTACAAGTCCGGAGTTACCGAACCGTGGCTAAGGTGTATAACCTCCGAAAAGGGTGTACACCTTCTTAAAGAAATTCATAGTGGATTTTGTGGTGCACACATAGGCACAAGAGCACTAGCGGGCAAAGCAATAAAATAGGGATTCTTTTGGCCCTCCATAAACCTTGATGCAAAGAAGCTGGTTCAGGAATGCGAAGCCTGCCAAAAAACAGCGAATCAGCAGAACTTACCATCTATGCCAGTTCATCTAATTCCACCATCATGGCCTCTGCAAAGGTGGGGAATGGACTTGGTTGGGCCATTGCCGACAGCTCAAGGGAACTGCAAGTTCGCTGCAGTTGCAGTCGACTATTTCACCAAGTGGGTGGAAGCGAAGGCATTGGCGAATATCACTGCACCAACAGTTCAGAAATTCTTCTGGCAAAACATAATGTGCAGATTCGGAGTCCCAAGGGAGTTAACCGTGGACATTGGAAAACAGTTCGACTACTACTCCTTTAAGGAATATTGCAAGACGTTGGGCACTCACGTGAAATACTCCTCAGTTTACCACCTGCAGTCCAATGGGGCTGTAGAAAGGGCGAATGGGCTGATTTTTTCGGGAATCAAGAAATGCTTGTATGATCAAAGAAAGGGCAAGTGGATAGATGAGTTGCCGAGGGTAATCTGGTCTCACAACACAACAGTGTCAAGGGCAACAGGTTTCACGCCTTCTAGTTTACTATTTGGGACCGAGGCAACGACACCAGAAGAAATAAAGAATGAAAGTTTGAGAGTTCAGAAGGCGAAAGAAATCGAAGAAGTTGAAATGAAAATCGAGAAAGACATGATCGAGCTTACAATTCTCGAAGCCTCAGAAAACATTGAAAAATATCAAAAAGAGACTAAGGCATGGAAAGATAAGAAAGTGGTCAGGAAAGACATCAAGGATGGTGATTTAGTGTTGAAAAGGAAGAAGAATTGGGAGAATCCCGGGAAACTTCAGGAATCTTGGGAAGGACCTTACATAGCAAAAGAAACTAGCATGCCAGGAGCTTTTCGCTTAACAAGCCAAACCGGCGAAGAACTGCCGCATTCGTGGAATGCAGACAATCTAAAGAGGTACTACCCTTGAGAATCATGAAAGTAGTTAGATTTAGTATTCAGCATTTCCTTTCGCAAATTTAAATTCCATAAAATTGTAGAAGCCCGAACCACGGAGCTATAAGTGGTTTCGGGAACAAAAATATTTATTTCTCGCATTTACATTACAATAAAAAGGACCGTACTCTTTTCCTTGCAAAGGGGGCCCTAAATCAAGGGGCAAGGTTTTTAACGAGGCAGATCCTATGTAAATACTCTTTGTGATATATATGAAAAGAGCTTTCCCCCAAGATTTGTGTCTTGCGAAATTCCATCATATGAAAGAGAAATTCGTGAAAGGCTCCATGATAGCCGAAATTCCATCATGTGAAAGAAAAGTTCGTGAAAGGCTCAATGATAGCCGAAATTCCATCATGTGAAAGAAAAGTTCGTGAAAAGTTCCGTGATAGCCGAAATTCCATCGTGTGAAACAAAAGTTCACAAAAGGGCTCCCTGATAGCCGAAAATTCAAAAGTGAAAGAGAAGTTTTGAGAAGAGGCTCCTTGATAGCCGAGGGCTCCGTGAAAGCCTAGATCCCACCTTAAAGGGACATCCTACCGAAAGGCCCGAGACAACAACAAGTTGTGGTCTAGATCCCACCTTAAAGGGACATCCTACCGAAAGGCCTGAGACAACAATAAGTTGTGGCCTAGATCCCACCGAAAAGGGACATCCTACCGAAAGGCCTGAGACAACAACAGGTTGTGGCCTAAATCCCAGAGCAAAAGGATATCCTACCAAAAGGGCGGAAACAACAGAAGGTTGTGGCCCGGAAAGTTTAAACATCTTGGCTTAAGATTTTTGTGAGAAAATTTACGAAGTAGCAATTAATTTTTTCAGTTGTAAGAATAAATTAGCATAGTGGCGAACATACATGAACAAGTCTATGAAGTTATGTCTATTCAGAAAAGCCTTTTAGCCGAAAATGTTATTCTATGAGCTAAGGAGCTCAACTATCTTCGTAAAAATAGCAAGCGCACAGTCCGGTTGAAGCAACTGAAGGTTGCGATATCAACCTAGGCAAGTTTGCCATATAGGCGCAAGTCCACAAAATTCGTAAAGCAAATTTTGTCGACTTACACTCTGACGAAATGCAAATCATTACGCGATGAGAGAGAACAAAAGTAAGCAAAAGGAAACATCCATGAAATTTTACATGAAAACAGCAAGGTGGGAAGGGTGACGTTTTTTCTTAAAAAACGAGTTTATTGCCTTAGTTTCATACAAAATTTCATAAAAAGTATAGTTACACAGCTTCGAAGAGCTGAAAATTCAAAAAGGAAGTTCGATGATACGACCTGGACTACGGCCCCTGTTTTTGGCAATGTCACTAGCATAAGCAAAGCTACAATCGCCAGTTACGGGGCTAAGGGGCTCCGTCTTCACGTAAGGGCGCGAACTTGAACCTTCAGTAGCAAGAGCATAACCATCGCGTTGGAGAAAAAACTAGCTTAATTGAAAGCTACGCATCGAGAAGTACTGACAACAATAAGTCCAGAAATCAGAGAACTTGCAGTCAGGATGGGATTCTTTGAACAAACGCCAAGCCTCGCCACTAACTATCTGGTCCTGGCGATGAATTCGCAAAGGTATGATGTCCTGCACAGGCCCATCTTGCAGGACCTGCGCAGGTTAAAATTTACAAGACAAAGGTTTAGAAGGGGTAGCAGCCCACAAATATACAAGTTGCAGCTTTTTAACATCAAAAGCGAAAGTTCGGATAAGTTTCGTCTCATCCAACAATGTCAACCTTCGGAGAACTGGTGCGTCGATTAGAGCTTTCTTCTCCTCCGCCATCTTGGTCGCCACTGCTGCTACTGCTGTCGCCACTTCCCTCACTTCTTGAACCTTCCTCCCCGTCCTCAGTGCCATCGTCCCCCTCAGATTCAGAAGTCGATTCTTGAATCTCCTTAGCTTTGGTGCGCGTTTCTTTCTGAATCATCTGAAAAAGGAACAAAAGAAGTCATTAGTATCAAGAAAAAAGACGTCTGTAAGGCGCTAGAAGTTCAATAAAGTCTAGAAAAATAACCTCCTCAAGCTTATCACGGGCAACCTTCTTCGCAAATTCCTTTCTGCTCGCAATCCAGAATTCCTTCGCGAATTTGATTTTCAGAGCACGGACATCTTCATTAGCTCGGATAGCTGAAGTACCCGCAGCATCTGGAAATCGCGAGAGGGCCCCACGAAACTTCGGAAGGTCAATACAGTCAAAATCATAGAGAAGTTTGAGTAGACTTTCCACAGAAAAAAATGCAGCGAAATCACTAGCTCCTGAAATAATGCTTGGAAGAGCCTGGAACTCTTTCAGCATCCAGTCCATCAAATCAGAAATATCACCACTTTCAGGAAGCGGGCTCAGACAGGTGCCAAATTGCTTCAGAGCTTCCTTGTACTCCTCAAACAAAAGTTTCAAACTTCGCTTGACTTCTTCAATGTCCTGGCCTACAGTTTCTCTCCACTCAGATAAAGCCTTCTCGAGATCTAAAATAGCTTGCTCTTTCGTGCTGAGAGTCTTCGCGAGCTCTATGTTCTTCGTCGAAAGTTCGCTGTTAGCGCTACGAAGCTCGTCGATAGTTTTCGTGCTCTTGTCAGCATCCTTGCGAAGATTCTCAATCATTTTGAGGTCATCTTCGCGAGCCTTGTTAAGTTTCTCATGATCATTCTTTGAATCGCGAAGAGCAGCTTCAGCAAGTCCCTTCTCGTCCTGACACTTCTTCAATGAATCCGCCAGCTCAGCAATTTGTCTCTCCAGTTCGAGGTTTGAAGCCTGGGCTTCGTTTAAGTCACGCTTCAGCTTTCGAGATTAATCGTCGAGCTTTCCAACAAGTTCTTCCTTTTCAATGAGCTTTCCAACAATTGCTGTCTTCAGGTTATAAATATGGTTGAATCTAGAAAGATCCGAGGAGAAGTGCTTTCGCACGTTTTCTTCAAAACCTGCGAAAACCAGAAAGATTAGTAACAAAGTTAGTAAAGAAAATATGAAGATCAGCAGAAAATAAAGATGAAAACAACCAGCAAACCTTTCACGTTAAATGTCTTCGAGGGTCCTTGAATGGCAGGGTCAGAAATCGCCAAAGATTTCTGAAGTGAGGAAGAAGATTGCTTCTCAGCAGTAATAGTTGTTTTGGCAGTCAAATGGAGTTTTTTCTTCGGAGCATCTCCCCCTGTTTCACCCACAAGTTTAGGGGACTTCCACAACACAGAAAACCTAGGACTACCACCATCCGCACCAGCCACCTGACCTCCTACACTTAACAGTTCACCTCTAAAAGACGTACCGAAGCTTTTGTTATAAGCAGCGACGGAGGGAGTAGGCTCTTGTTCGTCGGGAATGTCTTCGCGAGTCCCGATCAAAGAAGGATCCTGAAGCAAACTACCGCTCCGACTCACAGTGCGCTCCAAATCTTCTGTGAACTTTGGAGAGGCTTCTTCACCAGCAGCAATAGTTTTTGAAGTTCTAGCATCAGCAGAAGCAATGGCAGAAGATTCAACTGGAGCAGCCCTAGCCTCAGGAACAGTGTCTGAAAAAGTTTCAATATCAACAAAATCGTTCTCAGAACCCGGAGTATAACCACGACGGACACCGAATCTCAATTCACAGCACAAGCAAGAAAAGAAACCTGTTTGGCGAGGCTCATCAATCATCTCTTCATCAGAAAAAGCCGAAGGAACGCGCTGAACAACAGCAGCAGCAATTTTCTTCACAGCCTTCTTAGATTTCTTCCTGCTTAACTTCGCAAGGCTGGAAGCCGCTTGTATCTCAGCATCGGAAACATCTTCGGAAGCTTTCCTCTTCCTTTTGCTGAATTCCAAGGACTTAGTCTTCGATGGGCAGATGGCAGGAGAAGAAGTGTCGTCGGTGCTAACTTTAGCCTTATCTTTCTTCGAAGCCCTCTTCCTTCGAGTCTTGGGAGGAGCGGCCGAACAACCGGCTACAGCAACGACCGGAACCTTCTTGTCTACACCAGGTGGGCGAGATCAGAGGGCAGTTTCTGCACCAAGTTCTGAGAACACGCGGTTCACTCTCTTCTTGTGCTTCACGATGTGCTGTATGCCTTGTAGTCATTTAGAGTAAATTCGCCAACCATATTCGTGACCTTCTCTTTGACTTCATGGATAAAATCATCTAAGCTCTGATCATCCTCAAGTCGCAAGTTAAATCGCGGAAATGGCACCTTCTGAGAAGCACAGTCCACTTTGAGAAAAACAACATCTGAAGGTTTCCACCCATGTGACAGAGGCCAGACTAGGGCTGCAACAAATTCTTCAATGGCATCGCGACCACCAAGAATGGTGCTTGCAAGGAAGAAGGCATTTTCACAATTCTTGAAGCCAAGAGCCCGGTTGTTAAATGTAGCAGTGGTAACAGCGGTCAGTGGGGCCATTGGCGAATAGAATGGATAGGCCGGTCCAGTGTAGCCAGAAACTTTAGACATATCAAATTTCAGATAAAACCAATAAGCTCGCCAATCTTTGGGCAAATTGGTTTTACTACAGGGAGCAAGCTGAATACGGGTAAGATTCTGAAATGAATTCTTCCTTCGAGTGTTGAAGGTACAGCAACCATAGTGGGCTTCGTAGAAGTTCCCGTCATTTAGCTTGAGAATATCCTTTTCAGTAACAAGCTCGAACAAGCGTGCGAAAACATCAGCACTAGCCGTGCACTTGAAAGTCTTCATAATCCAGAAAAACTTTGAGAGTTCCAAGAAAGAGTTGGGTGTCAACTGATGAATCTTCTCGGAGAACTTATCAAGAATAGAGGGAAGAAGAGTATCACAGGGGAATCTGAGTCCACAAACGAAGAAATCCCTGAAAACAACAACCTCATTCGCTTCAGGAGAAGGGGTCTCTTCTTCAGAAGGTGGACAACCATCACCAGAAGGGAAGAAACCAGCCTCTCCGTATTCTTTGATAAGTTCGGTGGTAACCTTGGATTTTCCGAAGACAAAGGCCGGGGGATATGAACCTTTCGAGGAGACCAGCTCATTCAAATTGACGTCGACGTTAGAAAGATCTTCACCACCATCGGATTTGTTTTCGGATCTAATCTCTCCATCCTCGTGACTGCCAGATTCTTGAACATCTTCGGCAGCTTGAGAAGTTGTGCCTTGAGGAATATTCTTCGATTTCGGAGGAACGCCAGCTTCAGCTAACTCTTCGGAAGTCATCGGTCTAGCGGTGCTCTTAGTACGAGCCACCTTTTCGGAAGAAAAATAAATGTGAAACACATATTAATTTACAAAAAACTAAAAATCTACGAAATAATTAGATACTACTCGAAAAATATAAGACAGGAGAGTAGAATACCTTGGAAGACCGAAGAAGTCGCCGAACTTCGGGCGTCCAAAGACGAAAGGCCTTGCGCTACGAGTGCTTCAAAACTGCGGAGATAGCGGCGAAGCAGTGAAATAAAGTTACCGCGCCGGGCCTCTATTTATAGGGTAAGAGGGGGGTAGTTTCAAGAAGCTGTCTCGAGATGACCGTTGCGCGTTTCAGGGGGGACACGTGAACACTCCGACGTTCTGAGGGTGACGTTTTTTACCGAAATTCTGAGAGTTGTTCGTGGAAACGGATCGTCGGAGTCAACCCGCTTCCCCGAGGGGCTAATGTTGGGGAATTGGGTAAAAACCTTTCACCCTCGAAACTTCGGAAATGTCGAGACTCTGAAGAATTCATGAAAACATGCAGGAAAGATCCAAGTGGAAGTTTCACTTTCATGATTTCTAAAAAGGATTCGCTAACCCTCTAACCATGGGCGAAGCAATTGCCGAATGACCATGAATTCGCAGGTCTATCTCTTGTTTCAGGATGAGAGAGATTTCGGAAGTCGTTGCTGATTCGGGAAACTTTGGCGACGGAAACTTCGAGGATCTCCATGGGGACAAGAAAGCTCCATTACGGCTGCAGATCTTCGCGAGTTCGGTGAAGTTCGACTTCGGTGAAGGTTTCGGCAGTGAAGCGTGGGAAGCTGTCTGCCTGCGAATCTTCGCTAGGATATGGCGAAAATCGTGAATGAACCGAGTCAAAGGAGCGGTGTCAAAAGTCCGGGTTCGAGGTGTGGACGAGTGGTTGGCTTGTAAATGTATGAAATTAGTTCCGCAAATCACGGGATGTGAAAGACGTTCATGTACATGTTCACATTTGGAATATTCCCTAGATTCGAGGGTAATCTCGGAATGTAAAAGTCCCTTCGTCTCCCTATAAAAGGGGGCTTGAGGGCACGTGTAAAGGGATTCACAACTTTTGAGGCGAGTATATACTTTCGGAGATTCTTTGTCCCCGCGTTCCTGAGCACTTTCGTGTACTTGTTCGGGAATCTTTCTTCACTTGTGTTCAGGAGACCCATCCGATTTTCGGACTCCCCAACACTCGTCGTCGATGGGAACACCGCTTACCACTTAACGCATAACACCGATAAATCCTGGAAAATCCAGAGAAAGGTGCAAGCACCAGGATTTGAACCCTGGTGGGTAGCGTCCCACTGGACTGTCCTACCATTAGACTACAAGTTCATTCGCCACTTTCCCAAGCATTCGCGTAGAGGCTGAAATCGATCCGTTTTCAAATGTCATTTCAGTGTCAGGAGCCCCAAATACTTTGGCTCAAACTCCACCCGTTCAACCCATAGGACCTCCCTTATTTCTTCACTCAATTGAGTATCCATATTTTCTCTAGCGAGCAGAGAACATTTGCTGGGCTTAATTGTTGACGTGTCCCTCTTTGAAACATGTTGTTGCGGTGCATTTTTTATCATTTTTTGATGGATGATTACCAACAATTTTTTAACATATTTGTCATGTTGCAAATATATTGATTTTTGATGTTATGAATGTTGAGTTTTGATGTTGTGAATGCTATTTTTGAATGTTGCAAATTACATCTGAAATTATACAAGTTGCAATAATTGTCATGCTGACATGTGAACAAATGCTTTGGTGCCTTAGGGACACCTTTTTTATCCAAGTTTTCAGCCAAAAAGAGCGTTTTGATAAGGCGTATCTAGGAGATAGTGGATTTTGATACTGACAGATCAAGTTTTACCAAAGATAAAGTCAATTTCAGCTGCAAGTACAGATTCTTAACAATTGAAACATACCATGTGGTCTATCAAATCAAATCAAATCCCACGTGCGTGATCCTTGCCACAATTCTCCGCAGGCAACGCGTACTAATTACCATAAAGCCTCCAGGCTCCTCTCGCCGCCGCGACGGAACCGAACCTCCCCCACCGCCGCCGGCATCCGCAGCCATGGAAGCTGCGAGGGACTGGGCGCGCTGCCCCGAGACATCGTTCTCGACGTCTTCCTCAGACTGGGGCCGCACGAGGTCATGCTGGGCGCCGAGTTCGCGTGCAAGCCGTGGCGCCGCGTCGCGCTCGAGGAACCCTCGTTGTGGCGTCGCGTCGGCATGGATCCTGGCGATCCGTTCGACGAGCGGTGGCGTCGCGTCCACTGCAGTGCCGAGAAGCAGATGAGTCTAGTCGCCTTGGATCGCGCCAAGGGACAGTGTGAAGCCTACAAGGGATACTGCCATGATGACGATCTGCTCGATCTCGTGGAAAGGTAAAAACTGATTGATACGACGCATCTTTTCAGTGTGCACTCGCAAGTTCGTTGCCACCATGGTGCATGATATCAAACTGTTTTCTGTCTTTTATTTGTAGCATATACGTAATTTTGGACATATTTCTTTTTAAAAAAATGGGATTAGGGACTTGTAGAGAATGGGCACATTGGTGTTTAAACTTTAAAGTGATTAGAGGATATGAATGAAACTGTGTTAGTCTACTGACACTTTGTGTCGGGCATTATCTGTTTGTACATTTGTTTATAGGAGATGATGCATGGGTGCCTTGCCATTAAAAACTTTCTGCAAGTAAGGAAAAAACACTTCATATAGTAATTATGTAGACAGAGTCTAAACGCGCTTGTTGACAAGTCAGGAACATTGTCCATGCCTGAAACCCTGAAAATGCACAATGAAACATATTTCCCTAACAGATTGGTCAAAAGTTTGCACAAATATTTTTTTTAAGAAAATGTACTAGATGTCTCGAAGGAGATGCTGATGTAGTTTAAGAGCTTCCATTTGCAAATGCTACCAACTTCCCTGATAACATTGTTCTCTGATTTGTGCCTACTCTTCAAAATGGACAATACTGTAATGAAATGTTGTACATGATTTGTTTGGAACCTAGGAATATATTTCGTTTATAAAGTTTGGGTCTTTATTATAAAATAATGCATGTCTGCAATGTATTTTGATTACCTAATCAAATGACATGATTATTCAGAATTATTGTATTAGACAGTAGATATTCAAGAAATTTAAGTCTTGCATATTAGTGATTATTGAGGGCTTCACATATAGATTGTGTACCACACAGCGCTACTACTATTCCCAAAACAGATGAGCTTAATTATATCTAGTCTAATCCTAAGTGATTCGTTTTTTGCAGAGCACCCTCTTTGAAAGTTCTCCACATTGAACATCAGAGTGACTATGACTCTGGCGAAGATTTAGTTGTGGCCGTTGAGAAGCTCACCCTCCTTGAGGATCTTGAAATTGATTTCAAATATGACATTGATTGGGACGAGAGCATGCTCGAATCTGTTTGCCAAGCTTGCCCTCACCTAAAGAAACTTGTTCTGTTTTACGCTTCGGAGTTTGACCTTGAGTGCAACCCGGATGAATTTGAGAAGGAGCGAATTGACGGACCAATTCCAGTGATGGACAAATTACACACTTTAGAGCTGTATATGACTGTGACATCACTAGTAAGGGACTAAACGCCATCCTCGACAGCTGTCCGCTGCTGGAAACTCTGCACATAGATGGCTATTTCAACAAGCGTAAGATGGATAAGGAGCTTAGGATGAAATGTGCTAGGATAAAGAACCTGACTATGGACACGAAGAAGAAACCCCACAAATCGTACTTCGGCTATTAGGATGTGGACTCTTTGAGTTGCAGGAGGAAACTTATGGTGTTGACTCGCAGGAGGAACAATCACAGGAGAAGAGGAACTAGTTTGGAGTGGTAATGAGGATTACTAGAGTTGGGAGATTTGCCTTACATACCCGTTTTTATTATCTTTATTACAAACCTAATAATATTGCCTTCTGTCATCAGCAACTGAACCTTTGAAGTTTTTGTTAAAAAATAGGTTAGTTTTCCGTATATTTTAATTTCACAATTAAATAGGCATTTCACCAATATGATTATTATGAGTGATATAGAGCATGTGCATGTGTTCATGTTTATATTAAACAACTATTAAACATAAATTGTGAGAAACCGAGTAGTTTTAGGATGTACCTAAAAGCATGACGAGTGACGGAGGCGCTCGCTTCGCTGTTATCATTCCGATTAGTATTCCTGAATGACCTCGTCAATGGAATCGTATGGAGTCGGTGCAGGAAAAGGTACGTAGGAAGTAGTTGTATGGTAGGTCACCAGGAAGTAGACGAAGTAGTCGTACAGGGAGCGAGCAGTGGCGTGAAACACTTCCTAAAACCTTATCGCTTGCCTATCCCAAGCAGGATCTTTAGCAACTATCGAGGTTCCGGAGACTCTGCTCTCGCTGGTAAAGTGCGCACGGTGCAGACGATGGCAATGCAAGCAGGCAGCAACAAAAGGGAGAAGAGAGAGAGATCTCCTGAACAGAAGTATCTGAATGTGAATAGGGCAAATTCGGAAATAGGAGGAGGGGCTCCTCATATAGGTAGAGGGGTGCGGGCGCGGGTGCCAGATCTAGGCGATGCGGGGAGGGAGGGGGGACGGTTGGGTGCGGGCGCGGGTGCCATATCTAGGCGCCGCGAGGGAGGGGGAAAAGGAACAGTTCATCGAACCTTAGACAACTGCTGTAAGGTAAGCAAATCACCGTTTTTAATATTCAGAGGATTATTCCCTCCAATGGCAAAAGGTGCTCTCGCCGCACAACACATCACATCCGTCCACTTGACTCGTCACTCCAGATCTGGGCGACACGGATGGAACGCGGTCCTCGTGCCCACGGCCGCGAGCGCGCACGCGTGTGTTGCTCACCAGTCTCTCCTTATTCAAGTTCACAAGTGGTGTACCCTTGGTCTACCACATAAGTTGTATAAAGTCCTCTTTGAATACACGTACGGTATTATTCACTTTTCCGTAGCATTAATCTAATGAGTTTTAATTCTTTTATTGAAAATAAATGGCGCAAAACCCATTTATTCCGACAGTTTTACCTTCTATAGCGCACCTTTTATGCAACATTATTCTGTTTTACAGTTTATTTGAATTACTTGTATGATCTATATGTTTGGATTAACGTTGCTTTAAGGGAGCAGATTGTTCCCGGAAAGACCCACAAGGTCAATTGGCTCACCAGCTCAAAGAGTTGCCTGTGAGGAAGTTGGCACGGCCCTTTTCTTGAACATCTCACTTGTAACATCACTTAAAATTGACTAAAATTTTAAATACTTTCAACTTTTCAAAAAATGTCCATTTATATCATTTTTAATTAGCTAAAAATTAATAATATATTTTTTGTAACTTTTCATGAAAACGCTTACAAGTGTTGCATTTAATTTGTTTGATGTACACTAAGCTGAACCTAATTCATTTTGGTCTAAACAAAATTTGGATGTTCAGCCCTTTGGAAAACTCCCAAATTCATTATTATCTTAAAATGATTCTTACTTTTTGTCCGTACCTCTGATTTAAAAGATAAAGCTCACCGTTATGAATGCATGACAGCAAGAATCACCAAAATCGGAGGTGCAGACAAAAAGTAATAATCATTTTAAGATCTAAGGACTAAATTGTAAATAAAAAATATTAAAACCACCCATCAAAACAACCCGGTGGCCAAATTTGAACGGTTTTAATAGTTGAATGGCCGTAAATAGCCGGTTTTGGAGTTCGGCGACCAAAACCAAACTTTGACAAGAGTTGGATGGTCAAAATGGACTTTACTCTTTTTTATATAAGTTTTGCAAAATGTTTTCTGTCCGTATAAAATTTTTTTGGTGAATCAAAAGATAACGGGAGGGACACTAGTACAAAACCGGTCTTTTGTTCAGGACTTTAGTGCCCACCTGAAATTTGAAGTCGGGAATAAAGATTTTGCATCGACGTTGCCGCGAATGCCCCAACCCTTTAGTCTCGGTTGGTAATATCACCCGGAACTAAAGATCTCGCATCCAAAGGCCAGTGCAGCAGTAATCATTGGTGCAGATCTTTACTCTTGGGTGGTATTTCGACCTAGGACTAAAGGGGTGCGGACATCACATGGGGTGCGTCTAGCTATTACCGTGGTGACAGAAAAACAAACCGTCACGCCGGTTTAGTAGACATGGTGGGCGCTGGAGTCAAACTAGCATAGACGGATGAGATATCGGAAAGAAAATAAAAGTGATGACCTGACCCACAAGTAATAGGAAGTGAAATTAAAGAATCTATAAATCATAAACCGAGCATGAAAATTAAATTCAATTGCACCATTGGATTTCTGATAATAAAAACTTCGAAACAAGATCTCACTTGTCTATATTTTGACAAACTTTTTCATTCGTATTTTTTAATTAAAATTATATGCAATACATTATCGTAGAACAAAATTTACAAACTACCAAAACAAAACATGTGTACGTACCGAACAAATTATATGAACTGTTAGAACAAATATGTATACGTGTCGAACAAATTATACAAACTACCATAACAAAACATTTGTACTTACCGAACAAATTATATGAACTACCAGAACAAATATGTATATGTGTCGAACAAATTATACAAACTACCATAACAAAATGTTTGTACATACCGAACAAATTGTATGAACTACCGGAACAAATATGTATACGTGTCGAACAAATTCTACAAACAACCGAAACAAAACACTTGTACGTACCGAATAAATTATATGAACTACCGAAACAAATATGTATACATGTCGAATAAATTCTACAAACTACAAGGACAAAATATTTGTCGTACCAAACAAATTATATGAACTACCGGAACAACTATGTATACATGTGTTGACGGCTGTTAAGTACCACTTTTATACCGTCAGCTTCTGCGTAAAATAAATGAAAAGTGATCATCAACACTAGAATAGTGGTTAATACTGATAATTTCCACCAGTGTTTGTATTTCTAGCTTTTGTTGCAAGATGCATGGAAATACGCGTAAACCGGTATAGTTAACAACAAGAGAGCCAAAGACATATATAGGACGCCATTGGAAACAGTGTCAAATGCCAAACTGGGCTCCACCATTGCGACGGGCTCGTCAAGACGATCAAAATGGATATATTATTTGTATGCATCTGAGTCCGGGTGAAGAAGATAGGAAATAAACAAAGAAACAAGGAGATTGCTGACATCATCGCGGGACCCAAGGTGGCCAGTCGACGACCGCATGCTCACCACATGGCAGGCCATCACTAGCCGCAGGCTGCTGCCACGGCGCGTCAGACACGCGCGCGAGCCCTGCTGGGCCACATGGCGGCCGCCGGTTGGCTCCGCCCCAGCGACGTGGATCGCGCCTTTGGCGCGTGCGCGCACGCCTGCGTGGGCCGCGGGTTGGACCCGGTCGGGACGCGTGGCGGGCGCTGGGACGTCGCCCCAACGTCTGTTCCGCGTTCCGCACCCAGCCGGCCGGTCCGCTCCCCTATTCTTCCGGTTTTGGCCCAGAAACGCCTGGTTCAGCGCCTAGTTCACCCACCTAGGATCCGGGTTTTGCCTGGTTCTCAACTCCACCACCTCAAGCACCTTCCAAAGCACGCTACAGAGGTAGGATAGCGTGTGGGGAGCGCAGAAAACAAGAGGAGAAGCCCTCTTCCCTTGCCTATAAATATGAGGGGAGGGGGTTAGAATAGAGACACAACATCCCAAGCTCCCTCCTCTCTCACTTTCTCTCTTGGAGAGGTGTCTCACCTCTCCAAGTGTAGTTGGGTGTAGGTGCTAGGTAGAGGGGTGATGTAGGTGAGAAGCCCCACTTGTTCTTCATTTAGAGCAAAGTGAGTATTTCTGTATTTTCCATTTAGACTAAAGTGATATTTATGCATAGATGATATTTTCATGAGTTCTTCATCTGTTCATCATTTAGAGGCTCGTGTTCTTCGTGATATGATCCTTTGATCTTGTTGACTAGGTGCTTAATTCTGCGTATTTGTTTGTGTGAATTATCTCGTTAGATCTTGTCGGAATACATTAATCAGTGGCAAGTCATTCTTCCTGTCGCCTATATGATTCCATGATAAGTGAGATCAGTCTCGTACTCGCGGGTTTGTCTCTCCGTATTTATACGGAGTGCTATAGTGTTGTTATGGGTATAAAGACGTAGCCGTGCTATAGTAGTAATCGGTGGTGTAGATGTGGTGTCTAGACTGCGGGTTATCCTTTGTTTGCCCCGTATCCCACGGTTTGTCTTGAGGTAGGCCGTAGTAGTGACAGTCGTTGGACCTTTTGTACTCCTCCACGTTCGGATACGGCATAGAGCTTTCGGCCGGAACCAACTGTTATAGCCAGGAGGGAACCGGTGCCCGAAGCGAGTAGCTACGACGAGTCTGTTCCTCGTTTAGGATCAATACCCATAGGAAGCACCTCATCATCTCACTACCATAACAGGGGCTTGGTTTCCTTGGACCGCTCTGGTAGGATAGAAGGTAGTGCACATCATTCCTTGGATTCGATACCCTCTGGAATACTCCTTGGGAGAAGTGCTACAACGATGTATCTGTGCGCTTGCGGATTCATTCGCACCCATCAGTGTACCCAGGTGTTCCTTACACGCTCACGCTAGACGCATCACTAGTGGTGAGGTTAAGAAATACCAACAAGCATTTCTGGTGTTGTTGCAAGGGAACGGTTGATGTATCTATCTTCGAACCTAGTGGTCCTCATACCTTTTTATTTTCCTTTGTTTCTACCTTTACCACCGCTACCCATGGAGAAGCTTTCCTGTAAAAGCATCTCTACCTCCAAGGATGAACCCCAGAGCTACCACCTTCTGTGCAACTTATCCTTACATCTGGCTTGGAGTTCCTTCCTGACATTATCGAAATGGTTCGGTGCACTGACTTCTCTGGTTTATCAAGCGAGAACCCATATCACCATCTGCATAATTTCTAGTTTTGGTGTTCTTGCCGTACCATTCTGGACATGACACTGGATACCATCAAGTGGAAGTTGTTCCCATACTCTCTAGTAGGGAAGGTGGAGCAATGGTACACATATACCGTTGGTAGTGTGAATGATAGTTGGGGTGAGCTTAGAGACAAGGTTTGTCTTAAGTTCTTCCCTCTGTCTAGTATCATGGCTCTAGGGGAATGAATTCGTCGTTTTCGGCAAAAAGAGGAGGAATCAATAGGTAAAGCTTGGTGTAGATTTTCACGCTTAGTGAATTCTGGACCTCCGTTGTCGATACCTGACTATCAGTTGCTTCGCAACTTTTATGATGTTCTCAACGAGGACTCTACCTGTTGTATCGACATAAGAAATCCATTTATCCTTATGGACCCATCTGAAGCTAGGGAATTCTTGGATGGTCTTCCCATTTACTTCCGCACTGTTAAGTCCAAACCCTACGGAGAGAAATCCAAGTCGAGCCATGAGAGTCCCTCAACAGCACAGTCTGAGCCTTCAACTTCAATATCACAAGACTCGTCTTTTGAAGCCTCTCCTGAACCATGAACACTGAAGGGAGGAGAAATTCAACTTTCAGAGTCCTCTTCCAAATTTGAGGATGATCCTACTAGACATCTCTTAGACACCTCGAATTCTCTTGCTGCCCAATCAGGGGAGGATCCTTGTTCTGTCCACACCGATCATTCTAGAAACCTTTCGACAGAACTTTCCCCTAGGCCTTCGGTACCACCTCTACCTCCTGATCCTCCTGACGAAGCAGCTTTCGCGGAGGCTACGACAGAGGAATGGTCAGATGGGGTGGCACACTTTTCCGAAGCAATTTGGATTAGTTCACCTTCCCTGGTTGTTCCTTGTTCCATTAGAGGGATTGCCGTAGAGGCCTATGTTGACCCTATCATGGAGGTTAATGTTATGACACGACACGTAGCATACACTCTTCTGGGCAATGTTACTCTAAGACCGTCCGACAAGCTTCTGAAGAGTTGTCCCTTTGGACACATCCTTGAATGTCGGGTGGTTGCATGTGATGTGCCGCTCGTAGTAGACAAGATCAAGGTTAATCTAGACTTTCACATATTTGATGTCCTCGATCTTAACCTACTCCTAGGTTCCCCGGTGAAGAAATTCTTCGATATATCTTTAGGGAGCCTAGATCATAAGCTTAGGGAATCCGCTTCCGCCACTTCTATCACAAGTCTAGGACCTCCGCTGGTGAAGCCTCTTCCCAAGCAAGACCCGCTCGAGAAGATGATGCATGTAACGCCGTTCGCATCATCCGAGCATATTCTCATTGAGGTTGTAGACTTCTCTACTCCTCAAGGGAATGACTTGGGGGATTCTCTTCACCTCTGTGAAGGCGAACGATCATCATCCCTCTCGACCGAGTTTGAGCCTCTTCCCACTAGCCCGTATCATGTTTCTTTCGATCACGATCAAGAGTTGATATCGAGCTTTCATGATAAATCTCTTGAGATAGAGAACTCATGGGCCATGGAATCTTGTGAGGTACCGACTCTGGAATTCATAGGTAAAGGTTCCACAGACGAGCATGGTAGTTTCTTTCTTGATACACCACATGAACCATGCTTGCATCATGCCTATCCAGAGCCAGCCATGCTTAGTGCACCGAGCACACATGAGGGCTACAACCACCTTCTGGTCCTCTTTTGAAAAATGTTTAGAAGGATGATTGTGGATGCATATGTCTACCATAAGCATATCAGATTTCGTGCGTGCACTGTGGCACTAACCTTGCAGCTAAAGCTTCACTAATACATCCAAGATTGGTGGTGAGACGGGAATGACACCACCAATGATAGCTGCAAGATGAAGTTCCCTTGGTCGAGCTTATGAACAAAAACAAAGCATTGCGAGGAGATAGCATGGATTAGCATAGGTTTTATTTCCCCTTTCGAATAAAAGCAAGAACACGTTTTTAAGATAAAGTTGTCCTTCGGGTATTTTGGGTCGCTAACCTTACAGGTGTGGATTAAAAAGAATGGTGGACAGGTGATTCCTAAGAACATGTGAGCTACATCAACTAAAACACTTTGGTAAGATTTTGGTGAGGGAACATTTACAAAGGAAGCTTGATCTCCACACACTTGAGTTTCGTTGCTTAGCAATGCAAACTCCAAGTGTGGGGCAGATATGTGAGCATCCCGAGTAAAGTTCCTCTCATACCAAATCTTATCCTGGTTCAGAGATGATGTTAGCTCTTGCATCCTACCCGACTAGCTAGGTATGTCCTGCTTTTGACTTTAAACAAAGCCCTTCCGGGTGGTTGCCCGATGTTCACCGTCAGATGCTCATACTTATGCCCCTTTGAAAATAGCTTGATCATGCTTACATGCTTCCTTTATCTTCGTTCGTATAACCTGGTTTGAATGTATGCTCGATCAGAACGCATTCATAGACTATTTTTAATTAAGCATGGTGCTTAGGTTAAAACTGTCTTCTTCAGTCAAAACAAGACATGGTGTTGAATTTTGATTGATAAACCTTAGAGTTATGCTTTCATAAGATCTTGGTTGCATGTATGTGGACTAACCCTTGTAGAAAATCGTCAAAATTCAAACGGGTACGTCATTAAGTTAGATTCATATAGGAAGGTAAGTTAAGGTGTCACTCATGCTACATAACATACAAAGGACGAACATGTGACCTCTCAAAGGTCCAAGGTAAGTACATTCCCTTTGTTTATGGAGTGCAATTTTTTTCTAACCCTGCTTGAGTAAATGACATGGTGATGATAAAAAAACAAAAACAAAAATATTTGCTTTCAAATAAAGGCTCTATGGTTCTCGAACCAGTTGAGTCCATCTTTTGTTCTCACTTGTTCGAAGAACAACACCAGTACAAGCACCAGTGTGGGGGAGTTCTCTCAAGCCCATCATCAACACACCCACTTGAGAACTCCCACACAAGGGCTGCACGACATTGACTACACTTTCATGACAAGGACAAGGTAAACTAGAGTGAGCTGGCGACCCCACGAGTCAGCCAAATCACCACTAGTCTTCCTTGTTCCCCATACCTTCAAGAGTGATGGTATGTGCACCCTTCATCTCACTCTCTACCTATGAGTTTGAATGATCTTCAATTCTTATCCAGTGAATCAAACTCAAATAATAGTGCTATGCTTGCTCTACATGATTTCTATGGTTGGCTTGCATAAGCTTTATTCCTTACTCATTATCTTGATGCTCGTGAACAAAAATCACTAGGGAACTCATGCTTATCTAAGTAGTTGGCGTTTGAGATATGATTTGATGATATGATCTTCTCTCTTAATGCTTGAGTGCTTGGAAATTTTATTTGAAAAATATGAAAACTCTTTGCAAAGCTCCTCTTTAATATGCCACAGTCCTACCAAAGCCATATGATGTTCTAGTTGAAAACCTTATACTCATATGCTGCTTGTTATTGCATTGAGCTTTGTCAAACTGTTGTGACCCTTGTGAGAATTCTTTTCATGCTTCCATGATCAAGATTCATGTGCACACCATTTCCCCCCTTGCCATGCTTCTACACTGAAAGTTAGCATTGTATCATCCATCTGTTCCACCAAATAAATCTCCATGCATTGTTCCATGATTTACCCTCTCCAAATATCTCCAAAAGAGACTGGGCTATGCAAAAAAAAAGGGAAAGACATGCTCAAAATGCATGTTCCAAAAAAAAGAGATATCCCATGTCTCAAATATTTCAAGGAGGAGAGAGGAGAAAATCATGCAAAAGGAGTTTCGATAAATCATATATGGTAATATCTAGCACCCATTCCAGGCCTAGTATACACCTTACCATATCCATCATACCCATACATGTGCACATCTTGACGTGATAGTATGATTTGATTTTCTTCTTGGATCCGGTTTTTGACTTTGCAATATATGTGAAACAAGTATGCTTTATCTTTTATCCTACCCTGAGCTCCACATATAGCCATCATTAGAAGTAGGATGAAGAAAGACAATCCTAATGCCTAGGTGAGGACATATACACATCGAGTGATCTGAGAGAATCAAATGAGGAAGCTGAGCAAGGTTTGTTTTGAAAACTTATTGCAAAACCCCAAGTTATTTGACATGATGAGCAGAAGTGATTTGATTTATGACCGTTCCATTCCTCAACTACCCAAGATGGCATGATAGACACTCCACAGAGTTCACAAGTGCAAGGTATGGTTTGGAATATCTCTTATGCTCACTTCATACCTTTGGATATCATGTCCCGCTTGATTTGTTCTCCCTTTACTCGGGACGAGCAAAGGTCAAGTGTGGGGGAGTTGTTGATGGCTGTTAAGTACCACTTTTATACCGTCAACTCCTGCGTAAAATAAATGAAAAGTGATCATCAACACTAGAATAGGGGTTTATACTGATAATTTCCACAAGTGTTGGTGTTTCTAGCTTTTGTTGCAAGATGCATGGAAATACACGTAAATCGGTATAGTTAAGAGCAAGAGAGCCAAAGACATATATAGGGCGCCATTAGAAATAGTGTCAAATGCCAAATTGGACTCCACCATTGCAACGGACTCGTCGAGACGATCAAAATGGATATATTATTTGTATGCATCAGAGTCTGGGTGAAGAAGATAGGAAATAAACAAAGAAACAAGGAGATTGCTGACATCATCGTGGGACCCACGATGGCCAGTCGACGACCGCATGCTTGCCACATGGCAGGCCATCACTGGCCGCAGGCCGCTGCCGCGGCGCGTTAGACGCGCGCGCGAGCCCTGCTGGGGCCACGTGGCGGCCGCCGGTTGGCCGCGCCCCAGCGACGCGGATCGCGCCTCTGGCGCGTGCGCACATGCCCGCGCGGGCCGCGGGTTGGACCCGGCCAGGATGCATGGTGGGCGCTGGGAGGTCGCCCCGACGTCGGCATTCCGCAGTCCGCACCTAGACGGCCGGAATGCCCCCTATTCTTTCGGTTTTGGCCCAGAAACACCCGATTCAGCACCCAGTTCACCGGTTCACCCACCTAGGATCTAGTTTTTGCCCGGTTCTCAACTCCACCACCTCAAGCACCTTCCAAAGCACGCTACAGAGACCAGGTGGCGCGTGGGGAGCGTAGGAAACAAGAGGAGAAGCCCTCTTCCCTTGCCTATAAATATGAGGGGAGGGGGGTTAGAATAGAGACACAACATTCGAAGCTCCCTCCTCTCTCACTTTCTCTCTTGGAGATGTGTCTCACCTCTCCATGTGTAGTTGGGTGTAGGTGCTAGGTAGAGGGTGATGTAGGTGAGAAGCTCCACTTGTTCTTCATTTAGAGCAAAGTGAGTATTTCTGTATTTTCAATTTAGACTAAAGTGATATTCATGCATAGATGATATGTTCATGAGTTCTTCATCTGTTCATCATTTAGAGGCTCGTGTTCTTCGTGACATGATCCTTTGATCTTGTTGACTAGGTGCTTAATTCTGTGTATCTGTCTGTGTCAATTATCTCGTTGGATCTTGTCGGAATACATTAATCAGTGGCAAGTCGTTCTTCCTGCCGCCTATATGATTCCATGATAATTTAGATCAGTCTTGTACTCGCGGGTTTGTCGCTCCATATTTATACGGAGTGCTATATTGTTGCTATGGGTATAAAGACGTAGTCGTGTTATAGTAGTGATCGGTGTTGTAGACGTGGTGTCTAGACTGCGGGTTATCCTTTGTTTGCTCCGTATCTCACAGTTTGTCTTGAGGTAGGCCGTAGTAGTGACAGCCGTTGGACCCTTTGTACTCCTCCACGTTCGGATACGGCGTAGAGCTTTCGGCCAGAACCAACTGTTTGCTCACTAAGAAAATATTCACTAAGACAAAATAGTGGAACGAAACTTCACTGAGACAAATATGTGAAACAAAAATTCACTAAGACAATGAAAACGCTAAGTGAATGCAAAACCAAATATGTGGAAAAAAATTCACTAAGATGGAACATAGTCACGAAAAATGAAAGGAGAAAAATAAAGAATGAAAACTAAAATAAAGAGAAAAACATAAAAATTTAAACTAAACAAAATAAAATAAAGGAAAAGGAAAAGAAAACTCAGAATAAAAAAGAAAAGAGGAAAAAATACAAAAAAAAAAATGTTCCGTCAGGTCATACAATTTGTTCGGTACCTAAGATTATTTTATTTTGTGCATTCATAAAATTTTTTTTGCGTGTACATGTGCTATAAAAAATGTAACCTTCACTAAAAAAATATGAATTAAAAAAGTTTGTCGAAACATAGTTAACTGAGATCTTGTTGCAAAGATTTTATTGTCAGAAGTCTAATGGCGTGATCGGATTTTAGTTTTGACGCTCGGTTTAAGATTTATAGCTTTTTTAAATCTCAAATAACTTTGCATCAAGATGAGATTATCTATTTTATCTTACTTGCATGCACTTGCATAGAGTGATCTATGTGAACCTGCTGAACGAAAGCGACATCTCTCACACCTCTCTCTCTCAACCGGCATGACAGGAAGCGAAATTGTCGCTTCGGCGACATATAGTCGTGGCGCATCACACGAGACGAAATCTCCCACCCCACCGCCACCCACTAGACTCTCTCCACCTTATCTTGAAGCCGGCCTCCTCCCTCACGTAGACTCATCTCCTGCTCTCTCCCTTCCTGATCTGTTCTCAAGGCAGGAAGCCAACGTGGAGCCATGCTGGCGCCTAGAGCCACCAGCGTGGTCGTGCATGTCCAGTGTAGTTGCGTGGGCTCAGTGGCACGTCCTTCGACACCCGGGGCCACCCGCACGATGCAAGCGCAAGGGGCTGTCGGCTGGACCCGGGCGCGATGGTCCATGTGGTCGGGCGTGGGGCCTCTACGCCATAGCCAGAGCAGGAGCTGCCTAGCGCGGGCCGCATAGAGGAGTTACCGGCGCGGGGCTCCTTGCGGCGTGCCTACCCCTAGCGGGTGGAGTGGTGTGTAGGCGCGTGCGGCCCATGGCAGCCGGTGCGGTGTGGCCAGGCAACGCTGCCCCTGGCGGCCTGCGCGGTGTGCATGGGCGTGGCCGCCGCAGCGGTGGCCTAGCGCAGTGGGGGTGGATATGGAGAGTGAGAAGCTTGATTTGTAGTCCATGATTTTTTTTTGAAGTGGTGAATCAAATTTGTGTATTTTTGTTGTGAATCCAAGAAGTGGTGAATGAACATTATATTATTTTTCTGGTGAAGTTGTGAATCAAATTGAACTTTTGTGATGGTTATATTATGTGATGACGAATTGAATTGAACTTTTTTTTTTTGAGATCAAAGAAAGAATTGTATTATATAAAATGTGAGTACATCAACAAGTTACAAACCACACTCACAGAGTACTCATCATCTAAACAGCTCCAAATCTCAATTCCAAACCTGTGTAAAAAATCAAATAGAAGGCCGCACAGGCATACACTCAGCAAACAGGCTGAGAACAAGTGCCTAAAGAACGATGACCAACATTCCTGTAGGTTGGAACGAGCACAATCTTTTTCTTCCTTCTTGCGTCTTTCTTCTTCCTCCTTCTGCCACCGATGGAGAAGAAAGATTGAATTGAACTTATGCGTGCGGTGAAATTGAACTTGTTCGTGGTGGAATTGAACTTATTCTTGGTGGAGTTGGAGTTGGACTCGCCGGTGGCGGACCTTGAGGTGGGCACACCACCATATTTGGGGGGGGGGGGGTCCCACAAAACTCTGTTGCAGTTGATGATACCAACCGGGAGCAAAGACTTACCTTTAGTCCTGATTTTTGACCTGAGACTAAAAAGGGAGATTTTTATCTCTCCAACTTAGTATCGGTTGGTCTCTAGGTCCCTAAGGGACTTACAAACCAGGATTAATTAAAGATGAGTTCTCTACCAGTGCGGGAGCGAGTGCCGACACGGGACATGCTGTCTGGTGTTGCTATGGTTGTCATATTGATCGGGACGGAGACGTACGTCCGGTCGCCCGGAAAGCAACCCCGTCCCGAAGCGTTTGCTTACAAAAATTTGCAGATCCACTGCATCAATCCAAGTCCTACAGGAACACATATGTTACATTACATATCATGGTAGATTTTCGTTCATGAGATCTCCAAAACGAAACGTGTCAAATGAGATCAGGAAACCTACGATGCCCTGTTTCCCGCGGTTCCAGATTCAATTATTGGAAACCTAGGATGTCCTGTTTCTTTGATTTCTTGATTTCACGTGAGGATTTGTATATGAAGTGCTACTAAACTACCCTATCAACAATACAAATCGACCTTTTCTCTCCAAGATCAACAGCTCATCGTTCGATACAGATCAAACCCCTTCCGATCCGATAATCGTGAGCGATGGCCATGTCATCGTCGTCCCGCCGCCGCCGCCGCCGCCGCCGGCGGCGTCGTCGCTCCCACCGTCCGCAACCACCCCGGCCGCCATCAGCCACCGCCGTAGAGGTGAGGGACTGGGCGGCGCTGCCACGGGACGTCCTCCTCAACGTATTCTTGATGCTGGGCCCCCGAGAGGTCATGCTCGGCGCGGAGTTCGTGTGTACGTCGTGGCGGCGTGCCGCGGTCAAGGAGCCCTGGCTGTGGCGCTGCATCGGCAGGGACCAGGTTGAAAGGTGGTTCCGGCGCTGCGTTCGCGACGACGCCGAGATGACGATGAGGTTCGCCGCCCTGAACCGATCCGCCGGCCGGTGCGAAGCTTTCACCGGACGTTGCCACGACCACGACTCAGACCTGCTCAATATAGCAAAAAGGTATCTTCTTTGCACTTCCCTTAGATGTTTTCCTCCGACTCGTCAGTACGCTTTTCTCTTCTCTCCTTAATATAAGGCGCCGGATGAACGAATTGAAGATCATATAAAATTAGAAGAACAAAACGGAATTTGACATATATATGTTGGTTCTTGATGAATTTATGCAATGCTTCTCTTGTTGATAGATATTTCTATGGACAATGTTTGATGAATTGGATTGGTCTAATCATGTGATTGGGAGTTTCACATACATCTAATTTTGAGGGGGTTTTTGCTGCAGAGCACCCTCTTTGAAAAGCCTCCATGTTGAGCATGACACTGACATGACCTCTGGCCATGAATTGGTTGAGGCGCTCAAGAAGCTCACTCTCCTTGAGGATCTTCGGGTTTGTTTCAAATATGTTATCGGCCGTGGCGAGAACATTGTCCAATCTGTGTGCCAGGCATGTCCCCAGCTTAAGAAGCTTGCCCTTTTCTATGATATGTCCTGTGAGGTCATGCGTGTCGAGGATCCATCACGCTTGATCGTGCCAATCGATAGAAAATTTCCCATGATGCATGAGTTACGCTGCTTAGAATTGCATGACTTCGACCTCATCAGTTTGCAGGGATTAAAATTCATACTTGACAGTTGCCCGGTACTGGAAACTCTGTTCATTCATGTCAATCTCCGTTTAGACGACATGTACTACAAGAAGAATCTGATGAAATGCGTTAGAGTGAAGAAAGTGAGACATGATATAAGGACAAATATGCTTATTATTACGTTGAAGACGACGATTTATTCGAGGAGCAAACTGATTCTAGGAAGAGTAAGAGAATTCTGATTATGGTAGCTGGGGAGAAGGCCTTTCAAGCATCCGCATTTATCGTTGTGACAAACAAAACTGCGGTTGCAGATAGATGAATTTTCCTCATGACGGGCCTTTGATTTTAGTAATGATGCTTGTATTGATGATGGCACTTTGTTGCATGACTTTATAATGGAATGGTCTATGACTTTCTTCCAAGCAAAATATCAGTATAATAATTATTAATTAGTTTAGGTCATCTATAGCTTGTCATGCGTTTGTCCATGCTGGATATGATGTTTGGAAATCAAAATTCAAACTATTTGTTTTTCATTCGTATTCGATAATATTTGTATTCACATTTGTATTCTAATTCGAATTAAAATGTTGTAAATAGTGATATCCGAATTCGATTTCATGTGTATGGCATTTGAATCCATCTCTACCTAGATTAATTCTATCATTGGGACTGCCCTAAGGGACCAAGTTGTCATTATCTCACATCCATGTATTTCTCTGTCCTCTTTAACATTTATTACACGCTGGCATCAGCTCGGATTCGTGTTATTGGGTTCCAACAGCAGCACTGGGGCTCAGGGAGTCAAACTTAATACACCCGCAATAGTTACTCAGAATGAGCTCTCTACAAATGAAGTGTTCAACTCACCTTTAGACAGCAATTAGGGCACTCCCAACCTAGACTCTGTCAATAGAGTCCATACCTCAGAGACTCTCTCACAAAAAACTATAATCTCCAATACAAAATATGAAATAGTAGTTTCTATAGATAAAAGCATTTGTTATTGAGCACAAAAGAAGCCGATCAGGTGTGGCATATCGCTATGTGATCCACCATGCACCACACGCATATAGGATATTATAAGAAGCCATGTACTCCACAGAGAACGGAGCAGGGTGCAGGCCTGCCCTCTCCGGCAGCAGCACGCGGAGCCGGCCTCGCCTCTCCGGCGGCGGCGCACGGAGGCCAGCCCCGCCTCTCCTGCAACGGCGCGCGGAGGCCGGCCTTGCCTCTCCTACGGCGGCAACAGGATAGGCGGGCACCCGACGACGACGACCAGCTCCCCTTGGCGACGATGCGAGCTCGACGACGGCTTGGGCTGCGGATCCGGCGCGGCGCTCCCAGGGACCGGCTGCCGGCGGGCAAATCTTCGACCTCGAGCTCGGGCCATTTGTCCCCGTCGTCGTCGGAGGGGGAAGGGGGAGGGGACGGGCGGCGACGGCGTTTACCTGATGCCAGAGAGGGATGCGGCAGCGGCGCGCGGGGAAGAGGGGCCGCGTGCGGTGTATGAATCCATGCCGCGCTGCACCTCTTCTCCGGTGACCCGCTCTGTAACATCCCAGAATTTCTCCGGAATGTTAGCAATGCAAAAATGTGGATTTCAAAATTTCGATTTGAAATTGAGTGCATAATTAAAATTTAAGGTTGTCTTCTTTGATCCTTCCCTAATTTCCTAGATTTATTTGTGCAAAATCACAAATTTAGGATATATAAATTGCTAGTGTGAGAACCTTGGAGTTTATTGCATTTATTTTGGATCTTATTTGTGTGGGGATTCAAATTTGAATTCTGATTCAAATTTGAATCCAAAGTTTAATAGGAGTGAAGGCTATAGGAAAATAGGAAATCCTTTAACCCTTGCTTGGGCCCTTACCCAGTTGCTAAAGTTCACCGGATCCCCTTCGACACTCGTCGCCGGCCCACCTTTGCCCCTGATCTCTGCACCCGCCACCCGTAACCGCCGGCCCATCTAACCTATCCAGCCCGCTACCACCTTTCGGCCCGAGCGCGGCCCGCTACCCCGCCGGCCTGCTTGCCACCAACCGCGGCCGCGACGTGTCTCTGCTAGCTGGGACCCGCGCTGACGTCTTGATGACGTCGCCTTCGTCATCCTCCCCCTTTTCTCTTTAGTGACGCCGGTGGCCCGGGGCGCCGCCGTGCTGGAGCGCCGTCGCGATGTGGCCGCGCGCCCTCCTACGCATCCGCGCCGTCCACGCGTCCAGCGCCGACCGCCGCTATAAGTAGGCCGCCACCGCGCCTCCCGGAGCTCCCAACCCTAGCCGCCTCAAGGGTTCTTCCCCTGTCCACACCACTGCACGCCGGAGGAGAAGGAGAAGGGGGGAAGAGGAGAAGGAGACCGGGCGTGCCGTTCGAGGGAGCGACGCCGGCACCGCCGCAAGGACCGGAGGCCGCCCGTGGAGCTGCTGGTCGCCGTGAAGCCAGGGACCTCGACGCAACCGCCTCCTCTGCTTCCTCTGTTCGCCGCGCCGTCTTCTTCTTCCACACCGGCCACCCCGCTCAGCCTCTCTTCACCAACGCCTGCACGTCGGCCCGTGGCCACCAAGGTGAGGACATGCTTCCCCGCTCTCTTGTGGATGCCCCGGCCTTCGAGCCGAGGGGGAACGCTGTCGTCCGCCACCGCGCCGCCGCGCCGTCGCCGCTGGTGAAGCACGGCCTTCGTGCCGTGCTGGGATGCCTTCTTGCAGGTGCCGCAGCCGTCTTCGCCGCGCGCGCAGCCCGCTAGCCGTTCATCCCTCTCTCTGTTCGTTACCGGTCGCCGAGTCGCCGCCGCCGTTCCGACCGCCGTCGGTGGTCTTGACGCCGGCGTGCGCACGCGCGCGCCTTCACGCGTGTCCGCGCATCCGTGCACCCAAGCACACACGCCCGCGTTCGCAAGGCCAGTAAAGCCCGGCCTTTTATCCGTTCTTTGCCGTCCTAGCCGAGCTCGCCGGCGTTCCGCCCGCCGCGAGCCGAGGTGTCGCCGTCAGGGGAGCTATCCGCCCGGAGGTGCGAGCGCCGGACCAGTTTGGTGCATGCACACGTCTGCGCACCCCTCTCGCGCGTCGCTTCGCCGGCCGTGGCCACCCCCGGCCGCGCCGCCTAGCTTTCCTCTGTTCCCTGCGCGTTGAGCCGAGCCCCGGCGACGTCGCCGAGCCGAGGCTCCGGGCCAAAGGCCGCCCCTTTTCTTTGCCAAACAAAACCCTTGGGCCACCCACATCTCGCCGTGGGACGTGTTGTCCAGCCGTCGACACCCCTCGTCGCCGGCGAGGCTTTGCCGCGCCGCCGCCCCTTTTAGGCCCGGCGTCGAACGCCTGGTGTGCCGCCCCCCAAAAACCCAAGGGGTTTTGTTGCACACGCAGGGCTACTTGTTGCTTGAGCCGCGGTCGATCCACCGGATCTGGTGCGGTCGACCAATCCTTGCTTCGCCACACGAACGACTGCACCGAGCCGAACCGCACCGGATCCAGGGGATCTTTTACTCCGGACCAACCACAGCCGAGCCACGCACGGGCCTGCACCGCTCCTGGCCGCAGTGGATCCGGCCGGGATCCCGTGTGACGGCCCCGCAAGCAGCCCAGTCAGCCGCCACATGTGCGAGGGCCGGCTTAAAGCCGCCTACGTGGCAGCCATGTGTGCTTGAGGAGCTAGCTTGCAGCCAGCCTTTAGTCAGTTTAGAGTCAGCTAGAGATACCCTTTAGTCAGCTTATAGTTAGTGTTATTGTGTATGCGTATTTTAATTTCAGAAAATGTATTTTGCCTTTGGAAATTCCAAGTAAATCCATTTCAACTCCGAAAAATATAAAACCTTTTCCAAAGCTCTTCTAAAATTATAAACTTCGTGCTAGGCTAGTGTTCGCTCTCTTTTGGCTTTTAATTGTTGTTCATTTGGAGTTAATTGCAATAGGACCCACCTTTATTTTATTTGCGCGTTAATAGGAGCAGCTGGAGCCGGAGAGCTGAGCTCGGAGATCGACTACACCGACGACTACGCCGCCGACGGCTACTCGCACGCAGGTGTTCACGCCCGACTGAATCTGAAATACCTATTAGGCATTGCTATGTAGAATGCTAGCGCTTTACTTTAAATGCATGATGATGATGAACCTTGCACTGCATTCTTTAATTATCCTGTCCTTGATTGCCCTACTACTATATATGTATATATATGCGTGTATATACGCTGAGCTTCGCGATGCATGTGTTGGGATGGGAATAGTGGTTCTTGGCGTGAGTGGGGAAAAACCGGCAGGAGAAGGCGTTTTGGGTACTTTGGCGGGGGTGAGCTCGAAACAACCGATCTGGGATCGGGGATGAGGGTGCACTCCTCAGTGCATTCCCGCTTGTACGGTTTTCGGAGCACAGGTGTTGGGGTTTTACTGACGTTTGGAGGACATGAGCTCGCCCCGGTCTGAAACCGAGTGGGCCAACCGCTTCATGGGACTTTTCGTACACACCACCTCGCCGAGAGTGGGGTTAGGGCCGAGTTGAGCTCGGCAAGTGCGGAACCATACCTGCCAGCAGGATAGAGGGTATCAGTGGGGGTGAGGTGGGAGTGAGACCACCTTCTCTCAGTGCGTCTCCCGTGTGGCCACACGGGGGCATTTCACAGTTCCGGTGCAATTCCTTCTGCGGGGGGAATCGCTTTGAGGGCCGGATGCAGGATGGGACCGTAACTACCGAGAGTTCGCACGGTAGGGTGGGCTCGGTTGGCTGATCACCGCCGGGTGCCATCCCGAGTTGGGTACAGGTGTACACGCTCTGCAGAGTTTAGATCTATACGTATAGCCGCGTCCTCGGTCATGGACGAGCCCAGTGGATTGTTGGTTCTCATGTTTTGGGATTTCTACCTCCCCCTGTAGTCAAGAGTGTGGTGAGCCGTGGTTGCAGTCGGGGAGAGGAGAGTGGCTCCCTCTACCTCGCGGATCCGATTGCAATCATTGAGGTGCGAGGAGAGGAAGTTCTCGCATCGACCCTAGATGGAGATAGGAAGTGGAGACAGGTCCCTGGGGTACCAGGTGTTCCCGAGTTGTGATGAGAGTATGGATTGGGACTCATATGGAGATGATTTCTTTTATACTTTGCTGCTGCTGCATAGGAAACCTGAGCTCCTACCTTGTCTCTTTTCTTACCCTTTAGAAGTTAGGCCACTTAAAGCTGCATACAGTCGGTGACGTGAACCTATCCTACTCCTTGGGGATAGACTTTGGGTGTGCAGGGTACGAGTCTGACTTCAACAACAACGCCGATGGGTGGTACGACTGAGGGATGCGTCGCTGCGCTCAAGGATGCCTGTGGGCGTGAAGAATAAAAGATGGAGACCCTTCTGAGATGCTAGCTACCACTGCGTAGAATTTCACTCTGATTCAGCCAAGAGGCTTGTAATGTTGTACTCCATTATGGACATGTAGTAAATTATGTACTAATATTTGTGTGATGCGATGTATGGTTGTGATTTACCTTCTGTGATGAGATCTGTACGCGATAGCCACTGATCCCAGGACTATCACAAAGGTACAGGGACTCGGGTTTTCCTCACCGAAAATCCGGGGTGTTACAGGTGGTATCAAAGCCGTACTTGACTGTAGCGCGTATCCCTAGAAATGGCCGATAGTAAATAAGGATTCTAAACGTTCCCTTCCTTTATATAAACTCCTTGAAGTATTTTATAAAAGCTTTCCCCCATTTAAAAAGCTTCTTTCTTACCTGCGAGACTCAACCTTCTTTGCGGGGACACGACCTTTGGTCGAGAACTTGTCCTAAACACGATAAAGTGGAGTTGTGATGAAACACCATGATAGGCACAACCACTCGGAGGACTTTTAACGGACAACTAGATCGTTGATGTGCTCGCGACCTCTGAGGCCCGAGTCAGCCTCGAGGAAGCTTATATGTGTATCTATCATGTTTGCTGAGTGTTTGGCTCTTAATGGAGTTAATTGTGTTTTAATGCATCTTCTCATTGAGTGATAGGTTATATAATTAGTAATATTTTCATGCTTGTGTCTGACTCAATGGGTTGGTGAGTGACGTGTCTAAAGTTTTTCCTCCCATGGTCGTGTTTTCCAGAAGGATGTCGATCCGGAGGTCTGGTCGCCTGCTGGCACGCTTTGAAGAAGCTGCCGAGGAAGAAGAAGCCCCACAGGGCCGTGGCCGTGGTCATGGCCGTGCCACCGCTCGTGGACGCGGTCGTGCACCTGCCCGTGGCCGTGGACGCCCACCCCTACGTGGAGGAGCTTTGGGAGCTCGAGGCCGGGGAGCCGGAGCACCGCCACCGCCGCCCAATGACCCTGAAGCTGATGATGAAGAGGAGGAAGCTGAGCCCGAGCCGGAGCAAGACCAGCCCGAGCCGGAGCAGCCGCCACCGCCACCACCCAACTTGGTGGACGTGATAGCCTTGCAAACTCACCTGATACAGAGGATGGCGGAAGCCATGGAGCACCGAGGCAACGGTGGGAACCGCAATGCCCCGCCAGAGGAGGACCTCACGAAGAAGATCGAGAGGTTCATCCGCTTGAAGGCCCCCACCTTCAGCTACAAGGACGATCCGCTCGACGCCGATGACTGGCTGAGGGTAATCGAGACCAAGCTCGACCTCACCGTCTACACCGACGAGGAGTGCGTCGCCATCGCCGCGCACCAGCTGGAGGGTCCTGCCAAGTCTTGGTGGGAGAACTACTCCGCCAGCCACCCGAACCCAGCTTTCATCACTTGGCTGGAGTTCTGCGAGGCGTTCCGCGAGCAGTACCTGCCCAGCGAGCTGATGGTCCAGAAGGCTCAAGAGTTCCGCACCATGACGCAGGGTGCGATGAGAGTGGAGGAGTACGAGCGCCACTTCATGAAAATGATGCGCTACGCTCCCGAAGACACCAACACCGACCAGAAGAAGCAGTTCTGGTTCCTGCGAGGCCTTCACCATGGTCTTCGCCAGGGACTGAAGGCAAGTGAGCACAAGTCTCTGCGTCACCTCGTGAATCGCACCATTGCGCTCGAGGATGAGAGAAGGGGTCATGAAGACCGCATGAAGGACAGGAAGAGGATGGGAGATCGGGACCACTTCGACCGATCGTTCCAGAGGCCGAGGGATGGGCCAAGCAGCATGATGAGAGGGAACTTCCGCTCGGGGTATAACCTGTATGGAAGCTACTTCGGAGGAGGCAGCAACCACTACTCAGGAGGAGGGAGCTTCAACTACCAGCAGCAGAATGGAGGATACAACCGTCCGCAGCCGAGCACTCCAAGACCCATCACCGGAGGGTTCACCCCGACTTGCTTCGCCTGTGGCAAGCCCGGGCACAAGTCCTTCCAGTGCCCCGACAAGAAGACCGCAGCTACGCCCACCAAAGCACCGACCCCAGGAGGAGGACCTCCTCAGTCTGCTCCTCATCAATCTGCGGGTCGTGGAAGGCTTACCCACCTGAAGGAAGGAAAGGCTACCGACACTTCTGCCGCCGTGATCGGTGAGTTTTAAGTTGTGTTGCACCAGCTTTAGCTCTTTCTTATGCTTTGCAACTCGTTTCTTTTGTTTCCTCGTCTCTTCGAAAACCGGGAGTCAGCTCTTAATCTCGGGGACGAGATTCTTGTGAGGGGGGGAGTTCTGTAACATCCCGGAATTTCTCCGGAATGTTAGCAATGCAAAAATGGGGATTTCAAATTTTCGATTTGAAATTGAGTGCATAATTAAAATTTAAGATTGTCTTCTTTGATCCTTCCCTAATTTCCTAGATTTATTTGTGCAAAATCACAAATTTAGGATATATAAATTGCTAGTGTGAGAACCTTGGAGTTTATTGCATTTATTTTGGATCTTATTTGTGTGGGGATTCAAATTTGAATTCTAATTCAAATTTGAATCCAAAGTTTAATAGGAGTGAAGGCTATAGGAAAATAGGAAATCCTTTAACCCTTGCTTGGGCCCTTACCCAGTTGCTAAAGTTCACCGGATCCCCTTCGACACTCGTCGTCGGCCCACCTTTGCCCCTGATCTCTGCACCCGCCACCCGTAACCGCCGGCCCATCTAACCTATCCAGCCCGCTACCACCTTTCGGCCCGAGCGCGGCCCGCTACCCCGCCGGCCTGCTTGCCACCAACCGCGGCCGCGACGTGTCTCTGCCAGCTGGGACCCGCGCTGACATCTTGATGACGTCGCCTTCGTCATCCTCCCCCTTTTCTCTTTAGTGACGCCGGTGGCCCGGGGTGCCGCCGCGCCGCGCTGGAGCGCCGTCGCGATGTGGCCGCGCGCCCTCCTGCGCATCCGCGCCGTCCACGCGTCTAGCGCCGACCGCCGCTATAAGTAGGCCTCCACCGCGCCTCCCGGAGCTCCCAACCCTAGCCGCCTCAAGGGTTCTTCCCCTGTCCACACCACTGCACGCCAGAGGAGAAGGAGAAGGGGGAGAGGAGAAGGAGACCGGGCGTGCCGTTCGAGGGAGCGACGCCGGCGCCGCCGCAAGGACCGGAGGCCGCCCGTGGAGCTGCTGGTCGCCGTGAAGCCAGGGACCTCGACGCAACCGCCTCCTCTGCTTCCTCTGTTCGCCGCGCCGTCTTCTTCTTCCACGCCGGCCACCCCGCTCAGCCTCTCTTCACCAACGCCTGCACGTCGGCCCGTGGCCACCAAGGTGAGGACATGCTTCCCCGCTCTCTTGTGGATGCCCCGGCCTTCGAGCCGAGGGGGAACGCTGTCGTCTGCCACCGCGCCGCCGCGCCGTCGCCGCTGGTGAAGCACGGCCTTCGTGCCGTGCTGGGATGCCTTCTTGCAGGTGCCGCAGCCGTCTTCGCCGCGCGCGCAGCCCGCTAGCCGTTCATCCCTCTCTCTGTTCGTTACCGGTCGCCGAGTCGCCGCCGCCGTTCCCACCGCCGTCGGTGGTCTTGACGCCGGCGTGCGCACGCGCGCGCCTTCACGCGTGTCCGCGCATCCGTGCACCCAAGCACGCGCGCCCGCGTTCGCAAGGCCAGTAAAGCCCGGCCTTTTATCCGTTCTTTGCCGTCCTAGCCGAGCTCGCCGGCGTTCCGCCCGCTGCGAGCCGAGGTGTCGCCGTCAGGGGGGCTATCCGCCCGGAGGTGCGAGCGCCGGACCGGCTTGGTGCATGCGCACGTCTGCGCACCCCTCTTGCGCGTCGCTTCGCCGGCCGTGGCCACCCCCGGCCGCACCGCCTAGCTTTCCTCTGTTCCCTGCGCGTCGAGCCGAGCCCCGGCGACGTCGCCGAGCCGAGGTTCCGGGCCAAAGGCCGCCCCTTTTCTTCGCCAAACGAAACCCTTGGGCCACCCACATCTCGCCGTGGGACGTGTTGTCCAGCCGTCGACACCCCTCGTCGCCGGCGAGGCTTTGCCGCGCCGCCGCCCCTTTTAGGCCCGGCGTCGAACGCCTGGTGTGCCGCCCCCCAAAAACCCAAGGGGGTTTTGTTGCACACGCAGGGCCACTTGTTGCTTGAGCCGCGGTCGATCCACAGGATCTGGTGCGGTCGACCAATCCTTGCTTCGCCACACGAACGACCGCACTGAGCCGAACCGCACCGGATCCAGGGGATCTTTTACTCCGGACCAACCACAGCCGAGCCACGCACGGGCCTGCACCGCTCCTGGCCGCAGTGGATCCGGCCGGGATCCCGTGTGACGGCCCCGCAAGCAGCCCAGTCAGCCGCCACATGTGCGAGGGCCGGCTTAAAGCCGCCTACGTGGCAGCCATGTGTGCTTGAGGAGCTAGCTTGCGGCCAGCCTTTAGTCAGTTTAGAGTCAGCTAGAGATACCCTTTAGTCAGCTTATAGTTAGTGTTATTGTGTATGCGTATTTTAATTTCAGAAAATGTATTTTGCCTTTGGAAATTCCTAGTAAATCCATTTCAACTCCGAAAAATATAAAACCTTTTCCAAACTCTTCTAAAATTATAAACTCCGTGCTAGGCTAGTGTTCGCTCTCTTTTGGCTTTTAATTGTTGTTCATTTGGAGTTAATTGCAATAGGACCTGCCTTTATTTTATTTGCGCGTTAATAGGAGCAGCCGGAGCCGGAGAGCTGAGCTCGGAGATCGACTACACCGACGACTACGCCGCCGACGGCTACTCGCACGCAGGTGTTCACGCCCGACTGAATCTGAAATACCTATTAGGCATTGCTATGTAGAATGCTAGCGCTTTACTTTAAATGCATGATGATGATGAACCTTGCACTGCCTTCTTTAATTATCCTGTCCTTGATTGCCCTACTACTATATATGTATATATATGCATGTATATACGCTGAGCTTCGCGATGCATGTGTTGGGATGGGAATAGTGGTTCTTGGCGTGAGGGGGGAAAAACCGGCAGGAGAAGGCGTTTTGGGTACTTTGGCGGGGGTGAGCTCGAAACAACCGATCTGGGATCGGGGATGAGGGTGCACTCCTCAATGCATTCCCGCTTGTACGGTTTTCGGAGCACAGGTGTTGGGGTTTTACTGACGTTTGGAGGACATGAGCTCGCCCCGGTCTGAAACCGAGTGGGCCAACCGCTTCACGGGACTTTTCGTACACACCACCTCGCCGAGAGTGGGGTTAGGGCCGAGTTGAGCTCGGCAAGTGCAGAACCATACCTGCCAGCAGGATAGAGGGTATCAGTGGGGGAGAGGTGGGAGTGAGACCACCTTCTCTCAGTGTGTCTCCCGTGTGGCCACACGGGGGCATTTCACAGTTCCGGTGCAATTCCTTCTGCGGGGGGAATCGCTTTGAGGGCCGGATGCAGGATGGGACCGTAACTATCGAGAGTTCGCACGGTAGGGTGGGCTCGGTTGGCTGATCAACGCCGGGTGCCATCCCGAGTTGGGTACAAGTGTACACGCTCTGCAGAGTTTAGATCTATACGTATAGCCGCGTCCTCGGTCATGGACGAGCCCAGTGGATTGTTGGTTCTCATGTTTTGGGATTTCTACCTCCCCCTGTAGTCGAGAGTGTGGTGAGCCGTGGTTGCAGTCGGGGAGAGGAGAGTGGCTCCCTCTACCTCGCGGATCCGATTGCAATCATTGAGGTGCGAGGAGAGGAAGTTCTCGCATCGACCCTAGATGGAGATAGGAAGTGGAGACGGGTCCCTGGGGTACCAGGTGTTCCCGAGTTGTGATGAGAGTATGGATTGGGACTCATATGGAGATGATTTCTTTTATACTTTGCTGCTGCTGCATAGAAAACCTGAGCTCCTACCTTATCTCTTTTCTTACCCTTTAGAAGTTAGGCCACTTAAAGCTGCATACAGTCGGTGACGTGAACCTATCCCACTCCTTGGGGATAGACTTTAGGTGTGCAGGGTACGAGTCTGACTTCGACAACAATGCCGACGGGTGGTACGACTAAGGGATGCGTCGCTGCGCTCAAGGATGCCTGTGGGCGTGAAGAATAAAAGATGGAGACCCTTCTGAGATGCTAGCTACCGCTGCGTAGAATTTCACTCTGATTCAGCCAAGAGGCTTGAAATGTTGTACTCCATTATGGACATGTAATAAATTATGTACTAATATTTGTGTGATGCGATGTATGGTTGTGATTTACCTTCTGTGATGAGATCTGTACGCGATAGCCACTGATCCCGGGACTATCGCAAAGGTACAGGGACTCGGGTTTTCCTCACCGAAAATCCGGGGTGTTACACGCTCCAGTCGCTCCGCTGTGTCTTCGTCGCCGGCGACCTCGCTCCCCTCCTTCCGCTGCGACGGCGCCCTCCTTGCCGCAGGCCACCATCCGCATGCTCCACGCCCACGCCGCCTGGACCCGCGTTGTCCGGTACCCGGTCGCTGGCAGGGAAATCGGCGGCGGCGGGCAAGGGAGCACACGGGATTCATAGAAACGAGGAGCGCCTCCCCAGCGCGAGTCAGCATGGAGTCGATGTAACACTACCGGATTCGGTGCCTTTGCCGAGAGCAGCATGCTCTCGGCACAGGACGGTTTCCTCTCGGCACAGGCTCTGCCGAGAGGAAGCTCTCGGCACAGGGCACTCGGCACCGTCCGGCCGGCAAAGAGCTCTGTGCCGAGAGCCCCACCAAATCCTCTCGGCACATCTATGCCGAGACGCATATAAAGCTCTCGGCAGAGAATTTTGAAAAGGGTTAAAAAAAAGACAAAAGCCACAGCGTGGGCCCACCGGGTGTCCGCCGTGGCCCACCGCCGCCGCTGGATACGCCGCCGCCGCCGGAAACACCACCGCCGGAAACGCCGCCGCTGCCACAGATACACCAAGCGAGGGCCGACGGGGAGCGGGGCACAGCGCCGCCCAAGATCCAGAAGCCGGGGAGGGATGAGGAGGCCGCCGCCACCGTCCGGATCTCCTCACTCCGCCGCCGTCGAAGTCCACCTGCGCGACCCAGGAGCCAGGGAGGGAAGAGGAGGCCGGAGGCGCCAGATCTCCTCGCTCCACCACCGTCGAGGCCCACCTGCGCGACGCAGGAGCCAGGGAGGGATGAGGAGGCCGGAGGCGCCGGATCTCCTCGCTCCCGCCGCCGTTGAGGCCGCCGCCTCCACGCTTGGATCCGCGAAGCTCGAGGTCGCGTCGGGGGAGGAGAGCTCCAGGCCGCGCCGGGGGAGGAGCTCCAGGCTGCCGCGGTCACATCCGTCGCCGCTGCGCCGGAGAAGCGCCGCCGCCCTCGGATCCGCCGCCACCGCGCCTCGCCCCGCCGCCGAGAGTTATTTGTTTGGCTCTCGGCAAAGAAATCTTTGCCAAGTGCCTTCTTCTTTGCCGAGAGTTATTTGTTTGGCTCTGGGCAAAGAAGGCTCTTTGCCGAGTGTTTTTTCTTTGCCTGGAGTTTTTTATTTAGCTCTCGGCAAAGTCTTCTTTGCCGAGAGTTTTTTATTTCGCTCTCGGCAAAGAAACGAACTCTAGGCAAAGTCTACGATTCTGGTAGTGTAAATGTCATGCAACATCAGCGGATTGCCTACGGGGCCGTCCAACATTTAATTCCAACACTAGTTGATCCAAGATGGCAGTAATTTTTTTAATGCTCTTCCTTCCCTTTTCCTCAGTCTTCCCCATCTTTCTCCCTAGCCAGCCGCCCAGCCCCTATCTAGACAAAAGTTTTATACCATGTACAAAACTTTAGTCTACCCGTGTTTGATTCCAAGAATTAGTTTTATACACATCTACGTACCCGCAAAAAAAAATACACATCTGGTAGTACGTAATTAGTTTTATAACACGTGATTAATTTTTGTTGTAATCAGGTGAGCCCTCTGTCGTTTCTGTGTATTGGATTCCATCTTCTGTTTTTGTCCGATCCGATCGGGTAACGCTATTGGTGGGCGCGCAGGTCCTAATCGGAAGCGGGAGCGGATTAGAGCCCCTGGGTTGGTAGGTAAGGAGCGACGGATTCGCGGCTTCTGATCAAATTCTCGGCTATATCAACAACCCTTGGGCTTGGTGTTTCAACTGCGGTCTTTCATCCCAAGAACCAAAGATCACAGCAGCAAAAATGGAGAAGCTCCGGCAGCTTCGGCAGACACTTCGGGAAGTGGACGGCCGCGTCCCCAAGGCCTTTCGCCTCGCGTTGAATAACGACGCTCCCGGTCCGGGTGAGGGTGACGACGACGGCGTCGCCGACTTCGCCGCCTCGCTGCTGCAACCGCAGGCTTCGGACGAGCACAGCGGCCGCCTAGCGGAGCCGGGAAGCCTGAGGCTCGACTGGGCATTATGCTACGTGCCGCTGCACGACCACGACGTGCACTTCGGGGACGCCGATGCCGGGGTGATCGGCGTGGTGATCCCATCACCGACGCGAAGTGCTACAACAAGAAGAACCATGGCGCGGTGCCGGTAATGGCCGGCGACGTGGTGGTGGTCGCGACGGATGGGCTGTTCAACAACCTTACCGAGGAGCAGCTCCATTGCGCCGTGCGCATGGGCTCTAGGCTCGGCTTCTCGCCCAAGAACATGGCGAACCTCCTGGTAGGTGTCGCCTACGAGCGATCAAAGCTGCCCTTCTCGGTGCAGCTTGACCAAGGGAAACCCGACGACATCACCGTTGTCGTCGCGTTCGTTGTCCAGACGGGCTCGTGACCGATCAAACGACTTCACAAGTTCAGAAAACTTAACCTTTAATTTCTCCAGCTTTCTTGTGTTGTAGTAATTGTTTATATGATTGCACTTGCATGCACTACTTGTAGGTTGAGCTATTTAGAACGGTGAATGATTTTTATTTCTTTGTGGAAACACAGGGACGTTACTCTGTGATACGAAAATCTTGACATGGTTTCTGGAAAATAATGCAGTAACCAAAGAATAGCATATTAACAACAAAATGATGCCCTATCCCAAGAACATACAAGTCCAAGTATTTTTGAGGCCGGCTGCACGCACGCCTCGCCACGCCACCGTGCAGGCCGCGGCGAGCCGCGGCCACCGTGCATCTAGGTCGCCTGGAACTCGAGGGAGAGGAGCTCGATCCGGTGGCGCTCGCTCCAGCGGGAGAGGGATGTGAAGGGACTACGGTGCTCGATCTGGCGGGAGGAGGGGAGGGGGCCGGGGACGGGTGTGTCTATACGTCGCTTCGGTGACAAAAAAGCAAAGTATCACGCCGGCTTCATGGTAGGAGTTGCATACATGATGGGGTGGACAGCGAATCCCGGGTCAAACTGATATGCCTGGATGAGATCTCACAAACAAAACAAAATAGATGATGTCATCACATGCAAATACGAATTCAATCTTTAAAAATCTATAAATCATAAATCAAGTATCAAAATTAAAATCCGATTGCACCATTAAATTTCTGACAATACAAACTTCGAAACAAGATCTCACTTAATTATATTTTGACAAACTTTTTTATTCGTATTTTTTAACTAAGGTTATATATTCTATTATCGCTAGAACAAAACGAATGAAGTGCCAGAACAAACGAGAACAACTGTCAGAACAAGATCCTATTATAGCCAGAACATGTTTTTATGTCATCCCGAACAAAAAAAAATGTAGTGTTAGAACAAATCGGAACAAGGGTCACAACGTGTTATTATTATAGACATAACAAGTTATTATTATAGCCAAAATAAGATATTACTATAATCAGAACAACTTATTATTATAGCCAGAATAAGTTTGTATGTCATCTCAAACAAATAAAATAAAGTGTCGGAACAAATGAGAACAACTGTCAAAACAAGATCCTATTATAGCCAGAACAAGTTTGTACGTACCGAGCAAATTATAACAAACTACCGGAATGAACCATTTGTACATACCAAACAAATCATATGAACTATCCAAACAAATATGTATACGTGTCGAACAAATTCTAAAAACTATCAGAACAAAAAAAGTGTACGTATCGAACAAATTATATGAACTAACGGAATATATTTGTATACATCTCGAACAAATTCTACGAACTACCAGAACAAAACATTTGTACGTACCGAACAAATTATATATACTCATTGAACAAATATTTACCAAGGCAGAACAAATATTTATAGAGAAAGAACAAATTATAGAGGAGGAACAAACATTTATATAGGGGAAGAGAAATAAATGAGGACAACAAATTTGTAAAGAAAATGAATCATAAAATGTGAATCTATTTGCTTACATAAGAAATATTCACTAAGATAAATATGTGAAACAAAAACTCACTAAAACAAATATGTGGAACATTCACTAGATGGAACATATTCACGAAAAGTGGAAGGAGAAAAATAAAGAAAGAAAACTGAAATAAGGAGACAAAAAATAAAAGTCAAAATATAAATAAAGAAAAAGAAAAAAGAAAAGGAAAAGAAAACAGATATTTACAAAGGCGAAACAAATATTCACTCAGGAAGAAAAATTCATTGAAAGGAAACAAATATTCACCAAGAGAAAAATATAAAAAGAAAATAAACAAGAAATAAAAATTAAAATAAAAGCAGAAAGTAGAAATAAATAAATAAACAGAAACAAGAGATAAAAAAATAAACAAGAAAAATAAAAGAAAAGAAATGAATAATAAAAAGAAAGAAATAGAAAACTAGAAGGAAAAAACAGAAAACAAACGCACACCCGCCCCGCGCCCCCACCCCCGCGGCGCGACCTGTGGTTTATCTGTCGCTGAAGCGACAGATAGCCATAGCGGTCGTGGACAGCCAGCGGTGGCTGTGGCGGGAGGAGGGGACGGAGAGAGATCCAGCAGCCGCGGCGAGAGAAGGAGGGGCGGGACCGGCAACCGCAGCTGGAGAAGGAGGAGAGGGGGCGGGGGCGGGCACCGGGGGCCGCCTCTTCGAAGAGAGATGGGAGGGACTGGTGGTGGCTGGAGGGAGAAGAGAAAGAGAGGGGGCTGCGTGCGGGAGAATAGAATGGGAGGGGGCTGCGTGCGGGAAAAGAAGAAGAGGGAGGGGTGGAGGAGGGCCTTATCTAGTGGGGGAGGGTGGGAACCAATAGGAGAGCAATTTTCAACTTGTTGGATCGGTTACGTGAACCCATTGTCTAGTGCTTGGCAAAAATACTCGGCAAAGTACTTTCTTATTGAGTTTTTTTAACACTCGGCGAATGTTTTTTCATTTTCTTGTTTCTTCATCTTTTTTTCCATAAGTATTCTTCTAAATTTATATCAATCATATCAACAATGCCTTATCAAATTCACTCAATAATATGTATTTGATTTTTCTACTCATATAATTCAATTTGTAAATTTTTTCTCTTTGTAATGTATTATCCGCTGTATATTTGAGGAGTAGACCATCGAGACCTTGATACTATTCAAGCAATCAAACATCATCTTCTTCTCTTCCTTGCATAGGGTGTAACTAGTAGGGGCCAAGTAATTTCCATTATCTCTCTTTTCGGGATGCAGACCATCTCATTGTTTCATCAATTTCAGATCCCGACGTGCTTTAATTGTATCTTTTGACTTTCCGTATACACCTAGGTGGCCAAGCAAGTTCACACAAAAGTTCTTCATCACATGCATCACATCAATTGTGTTGTGAACCTCAAGGACTTCCCAATAAGGTAGTTCCCGAAATATTGACTTCTTCTTCCACATCGTTGCATGTCCATCCTTGTCGTTTGGAACAAATTGGCTACCAGAACCCTTCCCAAACACTACCTTCAATCTTTAACCATAGAAAATACAAGTTTACCATCACGGTGCAAGGGCTTCTTACATTTTTCTCCAACACCTTCAAAATGTTTTATTCCTTCTTCTCTTAACGGGTGCTTAGGAGGAAGAAATCGACGATGGCCCAAACACACAAGTTTTTACTGTGTTTTAGATACATGTTGCAGGTATCATCTAAACAGTGTGTGCATGCTCAGAATCCCTTGATTGTTTGTCCTGATAGGTTACCAAGTGCCGGCCAATCGTTGATGGTTACGAACACCAATGCTCGTAGATCAACGGTCTCCTTCTCCTCCTCATCCCACACAGGTACACCTTCTTTCGCCCATAAAGTTTTAAGCTCATCAATCAACAGTCTTAGGTACACATCGATGTCATTGCCTGGCTGCATTGGGCCTTGGATGATAATTGGCATCATGATGAACTTCTACTTCATGCACATCCAGGGAGGAAGGTTGAACATACATAAGGTCACAGGCCAGGTGCTATGACCACTACTAAACTCACCAAATGGATTGAATTCATCCGTACTTAAACCAAACCGAATGTTCCTCACGTCATTTGCGAACTCCGAAAATTCTCTATCAATTAATCTCCACTGTGACCCATCAGTGGGGTGCCTGATCTTTTCATCTTGTTTACATTCTTCTTTGTGCCAACGCATCATCTTTGCATGGCCTTGCACCTGAATAGACGCTTCAGTTGTAGTATCACTGGAAAATACCACACCACCTTCGCAGGAATCTTCTTCTTTGTGCTTTGCACCACAAGGATCATCTCGTGGGATCTTATAACGTTGTGCTTTGCACATGGGACAAGCCTCTAATTTCTCGTATTCTTTACATCGGTACATGATACAATCATTAGGGCATGCATGTATCTTTTCTACCTCAAGCCAAGAGGACAAACAACCCTTTTAGCTTGAAACGTTGACGCCGGCAATTCGTTCCCCTCAGGAAGCATGTCCTCCATGATCAACAACAACTCATCAAAAGCCATGTTAGAAATTCCGTTAGTAGCCTTCCATTGCAGTATTTCCAATGTGCTACCCAACTTCTTGTGTCCCTCTTTGCAATCTGGGTACAACAGTTTCTTGTGATCCTCTAACATAGTTCAAATTTCTTTGACTCCTTCACCTTTTATCCGCAATTTTCCTTTGCCTCTCACAACACCACACCGAGAGCATCATTATGGTCCTTGATTCTCTCCCATTTCTTCATAATCCTCTTCCATCAGTTCATCTGCAAAGGCACCACCTTGAGACCAGTCGGGAATAGTGTCATCTTCTTCTTCGTCATCTTCCATTATAATCCCTCTTTCCCCATGCTTTGTCCATACAAAATAGTTTGGCATGAATGCCCATTTGAATAGGTGACCGTGAAGACTCTTTATCGACGAGTAATCCTTTTTTGCATTTCTTGCATGGACAGATAATGAAACCGAACGAGAGCCTGTTGGATTCAGCCACTTGTAGAAATCCACTCACCCCCTTAACGTAATCCGATGAGATCCTCTTGTCCGAGTACATTCATTGTTGATCCATCTACAAAAGGATCACCAGACAAAATATATCATTATCATGCAACAAGTCCAAATTAAGGCATAAGATCACTTTACACAAATATAAAGTGCTCACGTACAATCCACATGATACACTTATGTCAATTTCTCCCATGTGCTCATTTTCTAATAAGGAAACTACTTTTCTATTGAGAATATCAATTTTCTAATGATGCAAACTAATTTTCCAATAAGAAAACTTTTTTTAATATGGAAACTAATTTTCTAATGAGGAAATCAATTTCCTATTGAGTAAACTAGTTTTCTAATTACGAAAATATAAATATAAATAAATAAATTGAAAAAACCTATCTACACGTACAACATCTCATACCTCTATCATGACACCTTCTTAGTATTAGAACATAGACAAATATGCATCTATAAAAAAACCATCATTCTTAGCTCATTCGAAATTCTTTCATGAATACTCTAAGTACAAAGCATAAAATTTAAAATGACAACCGTATATCAAGGGGGTGAAGTAACTAACCTCTACACCACTTGAATGAGTGAAAACGTGAAGAAATCGTCGCAAATCAGGCAAAAATTCCCTAGGGTGGCATGGGGGACGGGGAGCTCGAGTTGGAGAGAGGAAGAAGAAGAGTGGGGAGGGGTCGCTCGGGCAGGGGGAAGAAGGAATTATAGCCTTTGCACATTTGTATCAGGCCAAGACACGGGCCGGTACAAAATGTATACACATTTGTATCGGGTGGTGGCCCTGACTGGTATAAATGTGGGGCCAGCACATTTGTACCGGGCGGAGCCACCAGCCGGTACAAATGTGAAGCATTTGTATCGGGTCAGTTGGATGAGGCCTCGACGCGCCCCTGTCAGTGGCTACAACCGGTACAAATGCAAAAATACCCGGTACAAATGAAAAAAACAGTCAGGGACAAATGACAGGTTCTCTAGTAGTTTTAACATTCCAAGTATATGGATTCAACATTTTGAATATGTATGTTCAACAGTTTAGATGTATTGCTTCAACATTTCAAATAAAATGTTAATGTAGTTTATCACAATTGTTGAACTAAGCTTTACTAATTATTGACTGAGGTAGTTTAAAATGTAAACTATATTAGCTTAATATTTAAACATGCTAGATCATACTATGTGTTTAGCAAAAATAATTAACCGTTGATACAAATTAGAAAAAACAGAAACAAAAACCCAGCCATCACCGGCCAGCCATCCTCCTTCGTGCTGCTGTGTTGGGCTCATACAGTAATGCAACTCGCTGGGGGGCGGATGGATAGAAGAAGCAGTGGGCTGTCGGGGGAGGAAGAAGGTGGCCGAGCCGCTAACAGGCCATAAGCCAAGTACCCTATCACTACGGGAAACAACACGTAAGGCGAAAAAACGCACGGCAAACCCTTTGCCGTGCGTTTTCCTCGGGAACGCACGGCAAAGGCCGCACGGTAGAAAATTGCCCGGTAAAGAACGTTTGCCGTGCGTTTTATTTCGCACGCACGGCAAAAAATGTTTGCCGTGCGTCGCGGCCAGCGCACGGCAAAAAAAAGTGGCTGACAGCGCCACCGGTCCTAACGGCGGGACAGCCAGCTTTGCCGTGCGCCGGGCTCCAAAAACGCACGGCAAAGAGCCGCCCTTTGCCGTGTGCCGGGCTTAAACGCACGGCAAAAAATGGCCTGTTTGCCATGCATCGGGCTGAAAACCACGGCAATCAATGGCCTCTTTGCCTTGCGCCGCCGAAAACGCACGGCAAAGGTGCTGTTTCAGTTCAAGGGTATGGCCTCTTTGCTGTGCGCCGGCCATAAAAACGCACGGCAAAGAGCCACTACAATTTTCTTTTTTTTTTGTTTTTCGCTTTTAAAATTCCGCATTCAACCAAAAAATCACATGCATAATATATATTTCATAATATTCATCACAGGCATCATATATATACCAGAATAAGCATCACGGGCATCCCATAACCATCACAGGCACTTAATATAGATAAATCCACAATTTACTCATCACGAGTCCACTAGTACTCAACAAGTTCATCCAAACGTCCACAAGCATTATCCAAGTTCGTCAACAAGTCCATAAAGTACAGATACATATTAAATGAACAAGCTCACTAAGAAGGAGGTGGCTGTGGGAATGGTGGGAACAACTGCTGTGCGGGAAACGTCGGTGACATGCCCGGGGACTCATGGAGAGTATTCGATGCCGCCGATTGATTCTTCCCCAAAAAAATAGTAAATGGCATGTGAGACAAGAATCAAGTTCTCTAAGTTAAAATCTAAGTTCTCTAAGTCTCTACTTTATCTAAATTTCTAAGTGAGTCTAAGTGAGTCTAAGTCTCTAATGATTGACATGAAATAACAAAAATGTCAAGTAACTCACAGTCATGGCAGGAGTCCCAGGAGGTACAGCAACAGTCAGAAGTGTCGGAACGATTACGACCGAGGGCATTGGGGGCATCGGGGGAAATGGTGGCATCGGCTGACCATTCTGGACAGCTAGCATGCAAGCTTGCATGTGCTGGGCCATAAGCTGCTGCTGCAATGCCATGTACTGCTGCGTCATGGTAAGCTACTGTTGGGAATCAGCCACACGCTGCTCAACCGCGGCTAAGGCCGCGTTGTGTGCCACTTCTTGCTCATCCAGCCGGGCCTACAATTGTTCGTCCAATGTTACAATGCAAAGAAAACATATGGACTAGTCCAATATCGATGAGTAAACAGAAATAACCTGAAGTCGCTCCATGTGGGCCAGTGCTGCGGGCGGCCGTGAGAGTATGGGACGGGTACCGCTCGTGTCCCTTGCTAGGAGCGACGCGAGAGTGGGAGTAGAGGCCGTGTCCAAAATGTTGTCGCCCATATAGTAATGGCCATGCTTCTTTCCTTGTCCCATCCTCATGACCACCTCTCCATCAAGCAGCTCACGGATCGGATCCCATTTTGGCCCATGGATCTGCCTTCCCGTCTCCGTGTATGCATTGAGGCGTCTGTGGATGGAGGGGTTGCTATACGCCTCTGGCGGGTCGTCGGGGTTGTAGGTGGTCTCAGCCGCGGACGCCTTGCCCTTATGAGACAAGACCCATCCCACCAACTCGCTGCACTCAGCGCCTCCATGTGAGGTGGACTGCAAAAAAAACAACAAGTAGATTAGAAATTATGCAGAATTGAGCTTTGCAACAAAGAAATGAATCTTCATACCCATCTAGCCCTGTATTGTGCGTTGGAAAGGTTGCCTTGATGGTGTGTTGGGTATGGCATCAACAACCGCTTCTGTCGGCCAGCGTCGTGCTTCTCAATCCACTCCGGTGTGAACCACCTGTCCACTATGAGTTTCCAGCAGTCAGAGTCGCTACGGCACCACCACGCGGGCGTCTACACATGATCAAGAGAACGACATGTAAGAATATCATATTAAGCAACTTAAAGGAGAAATAGAATTGTACCTCCTCGTATTGTTCCCGAGTCAGCTTTAAGGTTCTTGCTTCTTTTTTTGATATCTTCCTTTCAAGTTTTGAAGTGCTGTAGTTTATGACGCAATGGATTTGCGCCTCATAATGCATGTCCAGCACAAGCTTCTTGCATATCTTCTCCTGCAACCGATCTGCACTCTCATCAAATCCATCCACCAACCTATAGAAATCCTGCATACAAATCAGATGATCTTAAGTAAATATTGCAAAAATGTCCAATGAATACGATGAATTGAGATTTGTATGTGAGAAAGACTTACTCACAACTCGGCCTTCACTCGCTCTGCCTTATTGTCGTAGCATCTATCGTCCCTATCGATAGTGTCGGTGGCTTTTTTGTAGTGTGCCCACGTCCAGGCCGGCTCGTACCTGGCAGCATCACCCCGACCAATCTGAACTATGCCCGGGAAGTGCAACCTGCACAAAAGACCCAAGATGCCGTTGACAAGCTGGTTGTGACCAACAGGTTCGACGACTTCCCAACTCCTGCCAAAAGAAAACAAAGATGAAATATTAGTCTGGCTTGTGATTTCAAGTTCTCAAAGGACAAAATATTGACAAAATCTAAAGTTACTTACCGTGTGCCAACAGGTTTAATCAGCGGGCGTAGGGAAACAGGTATCGGCCTATCCGGGAGTCGCGAGCGACCTCGCTGCCAAACAGTACCAATAGAGTCACCACCTGTCTTGTCATCCTCCTCCTCCCCCCACTAGTCTTAGTCGACGGAGGCACATACTCCTCCTCCTGGTGCTCCTCCTCCTCCTCCTGGTGCTGCTGCTCCTCCTCCTCCTGGCGCTGCTCCTCCTCCTCCTGCTGCTCCTCCTCCTGCCGTTGCGCTCTCTTGGACTTTTTACCCCTCTTAGGGCCACCCTTCCCTCGACCCTTGCCTCTGGTGCCCGATGGCAACAGCTCTGGTACGTCGACGGCTCTTCTGAACAGAGACGAGCACGTACGCTGAAGGGAGCCGCCCACCATTTTTGTTCTAGCACCTGAAATTAAAACAGTAAACCAGTTAGTACGGAGAAATACATAACGAAGACATAATTAAAAATAAACATGATATTGCAAAAGAGAAATAAGACATAATTAAAAATAGCATGATATTGCAAATAATAATAATACAATAAGTACGGAGCATACATGTATTAGTAATAAACATCTTCATCGACATTAATAGGATCATAAGTCTCATCATCACTATCACGCATGTCCAGATATTCATCCGATGGAGGAGTGTCTTCGTCAAGCCCGGCGGCAACTTTCTAAAGTAATTCTACGTCCCTGTCATCGTCAACCTCATCTCCAATGTCCTCATCATCAACCCTTTCATCATTTTCTACTTGCATTAAATCGAATGTTTCAGTTAAGTCTATCACAAAATTCCCTGGTAGCCCATCTTCTTGGAAGAACTTTCCGACATATGTATTTGGGTCTATGTTGTAATGTTCATTGTTTGGGACAGGTAGTCTACCGTGTGGCGATACCTTGTACACAACGTCCCAACCCTGGAGACGTTCGTCGGTTTTGCATGGGTATGAGAGATAATACACTTGCGTGGATTGTTGAGCGACAATGTAGACATCATCTCCTGCATAGACGGATGACTGTCGAATTTCGACTAGTCCAATATCAAGGGTCTCTCGTTTTTTGTCAGGATCAAACCAATGGCATTTGAATAAGTTAGGATTAAGAGGTTTGCGACCAGGAAAGGTGAGTCGATATATTTCTTCAATTATTCCATAATAGTCTTTTCCATCATTGCCTGTCGTACAAACTCCGGTGTTTGTGGTTCTTCGGTTGGGCTGATTCTGCTCGTGCCTTTTTGTGTGAAAGCGGTACCCATTCACGTCATAGCCGCCGTATGACTCGATCCTATCCTCACAACCAATGGAAACCTGTCTCAACTCAGGATCCATCGACATATCGTTTTGGCCCTGCAAGTAGAAGCAAGACCTTTCATTGTAACATTCGCACGTAAGAGGAATTTGTAATGTCAAACAAAAAGTATGAGATCCTCCAGAATGATAGTACCTTCTTCTTGAACCAAGAAATGAAATCAAGGTCCTCAAGAAGGATATCAACTTCCTGCGGTGTTGGTTCCCTTCTTCTCCACCAGAATTGATTAGTAAATTCACTGTACGAACAAGGAAGTTAGATACTATTAATTGTAGTAACTATACACTACCAATAATGGATAGCTAGTTTGTTGAGAACTTACTCAATGTATGGATGCACTTCAGAAAGGTTTTTCAGCACATACATCATGATAGTGCGCCACTCTTCATGTTGCAAGTTCTTAGAAGTCGAAACACTTGCTCTTCCGAGTTGCCCTCTGAAGAGGCTGAGGTTCGATTCATTTTCGTCGACATTGTATCGAGGGGTTGGATTATGCACGCTTGGAAGGGTGTCATCATAGTATTTCGTTGTGAAGTTTGTCACCTCCTCGGTACAGTATGCCTCAGCAATGGAAGCTTCAATTTTGTTTTTGTTTTTACATTTCGTTCGAACAACCTTTAGTAGTCTTTCAATTGAATAGCACCAACGGCCATGTACAGCCCCCCCATTCGTGCCTCGTACGGGAGGTGCAAAATCATGTGCTGCATCGGATTGAAAAAGCTAGGTGGAAAGATCTTCTCTAACTTGCAAAGCAACACCGGAGCCGCTTCTTCCAGTTTTACAACCAGTGTCTGAGATAACTCCTTAGCACAAAGGATGCGGAAGAAATAGCTTAACTCTACGAGCACTAGCCACACATGGTCAGGGAGATAGCCTCGAACCATCACCGGAAGCAGCCGCTCAATACAAACGTGGAAGTCATGACTCTTCAGCCCATTGATTCGCATAGTAGTTAAGTTCACCCCCCTCCTTAGATTCGCTACATACCCATCGGGGAACATTAAAGTTTGGAACCATTCTAGTACTTCCTTCCTTTGATTCCTCTTTAGGACGAATGGGGCTGGAGGCTTTGTCCATCTCTTGCCTGGTTTGGGAGGCAGAATAATATTGTACTTTGGTCTATCGCATAACTTAGCTTGATCAAGTCTAGCCTTAACATTGTCTTTTGTCTTATCAGGAATCTCCATGATTGTACCCCAGAGTGCCTCGGTGATGTTCTTTTCTGTGTGCATCATATCAATGTTATGTGGAAGAAGAAGGTCATCCATGTAGGGTAGCCTCCACAAGCCCGACTTCTGAGTCCAGGCATGTTCCGCGTTGTATCCCTCAAAACCACCTCCTTCTTTTTACTTAAGCGTGTTTAACTATGCATGAACATCGGCAGCTGTCAACATCGGCTGTGGGGGTTCTTCAACCACGACACCTTTTGTAAAGTTCTTGGTGTCTCGTCTAAATGGATGGTCCATAGGGAGGAATTGCCGGTGTAAGTCGAAACAAGAATACTTGGTGCCCTTCGCCAACCAGATGAACTGGAAGGCTGACTTGCATACTGGGCATGGGTACTTCCCGTGGACACACCAGCCGCAGATTAGCCCATACGCCGGATGGTCATGCAGGGAGTACATGTACCACACGTGCATTGTGAAGTTTTTCTTTGTAGCTCGATCATATGTTTTTACCCCATCATGCCAAGCACTGAGAAAATCATCAATCAAAGGCTCCATGTACACACTCATTTTATCCCCGGGGTACCCAGGAATTATCAACGACACAAATATGTTTTGTCACTGAAACATGACGCTAGGGGGGGAGATTGAGGGGGATAACGAACACGGGCCAACAAGTGTGTGGTGCAACTGTCATTCCATAAGGATTGAATCCATCTGTTGCCAGCGCAACACGTACATTTCGAGCTTCCCCGGCTTTGTCACTATGAGCCTCGTCAAAAAATTTCCAAGCATCAGCATCGGCTGGATGTACCATGTTATCGGGATGGTATCGTATACCTTTTTTGTGCCATGTCATCTGTTTTGCGGATTCCTCGGTCATGTAAAGTCGTTGGATCTTCGGTATGAATGGAAGGTACCGTAAGATTTTCACTGGGATGTCGAGTTGCCTCTTATGACCGTCACTGGAGTCTACCTCCAAGTACCTAGAGGATTTACATTTAGGGCAGTACTTTGCACCTGCATGGTCTTTCCGAAACAAGATGCATCCATTCGTACAAGCATCTATCGGCTCGTATGGCATCTTAAGTAAACGAAGGAGTTTCTGTGCCTTATACATGTTCTGTGGTAGATTGTGATCTTTCGGAAGCAGGGTGCCAAAAACTACCATCATTTCATTAAAGCCATCTCGACTGATGCCAAATTTACACTTTAGGGCCATTAAGTGTCTGATAGCATCCAGTTGAGACACAGTGGTATGCTCGTGAAGTGGTTTCTGTGCAGAAGACAACATGTCGTAATAAGCCTTCGCGGTTGGCTCTGGAGCTTCCTCCGTAACAAGGTCAGGCCCTACATCGAAGTTTGCTTGATGAAAGTCTTCTAACATGTCTCTGCACCCAGCTTCAGCATCAAAAGCCTCGATGCATTGCCTCAAGACCTCTTCTCTCGCACGATGTGCTTCACCATGGCAGATCCATCGGGTATAGTTTGCCACAAACCCATATGTGCAAATGTGTTTACCCATGGTGAGCTGAGATTGGTCTGACTTGTTTTCAAACTTAGTGCAGGGACATGGCGCTTTATGTTGTCCTTTGTTAAATGCCTTTTTACAGAAATCATCGACATTGAGCAAGAATTCAGAGGAGAAGTCACGCTTATTCTCCAGCCTATGTAGATCCACTCTCGGTTATCCATCCTTTAACAAGTGATATAAAGACATGACAAGGTGATGCAAGAAACAGAAATCATAGAACATTTGACAAGATCGATTACTTCTACACGATGTCTATCATGCTATAGTAGGTAAAGATAGGTCCTAAACCCACCCGAGGATGTGTAGATGGGGTTAGTAGGTAAAGATAGGTCCTAAACCCACTCGAGGATGTATAGATGGGGTTAGTTTCCATGCCCTACTCCTATCTGAGACAGAATTTCGGTAGCACCTCCCCGCTGTTCTCCAAATACACGTCCTGGAAAGGAGATTGTGTACCCGGAGAACAACGGGAAGGTGATGCCGAAACTCTGTCCCAGATCGGAGCAGACCATGGAAACTAAACCCATCTACACATCCTCAGGCTGTCCAAAAAATGTGGACAATTCGAAACAGATACGGTCATAGATATGCAAGCATATGCATATTTCCAACCGTATCTCTTTCGAACGGGTGACGCCTAATTAGGTTACGTGATCTAGCCATCTAGGTACATGATATGGAAACAGGGGCATTTGCACATGCTCACCTAGTAACTCGACAACGAGACGGGGACGGGCCGCAAGACGGAGCCCGAAGAGGCCTCCTAGGCAATAGCAACGTGGCCTCCTCCTACTCCTCCTTCGACGGTGGTTGCGGCAATGGGAGCTTTCCTGCAAAAACCCATCAATACTTAGCGTCTATTCAAAATTCCGGCAGCACCTCCCTGTGCGGTGAGGTTTCCAAAACCTGCAAGAAAAGCCACGACACGAAGGTCGGACCACAAAAGCATTTTCGTCCCACGGCTCGATGGCCGGACACAAGAAGTAGTGATTTGCCTCAGATATTTTGCCATTTTTTGACCTTGCACTTGAGCATAAGAAACATATAGGTAGTACCCCAATTTAATCTAACACACTTATGCATCACTAATTTTAACTAAATTTCATACTCATTTGATCTAATTCTAACATACTTATGCATCACTACTACGAAATTGTAGGTCATCATACTAATTTAATCTCAAAATTCGAGAAAGGCTGAGAGATTGATTACCGACCAGATGGAGTAAGCTGTCAAGGCAGCGAGGTGCTTGAGCACGGCCGGAGCACACCCCTCCTCCTTGTTCACCCTCGGCCTCCTCCCTCTCCTCCTCCTTGTTCTCCGGCCCTCTCCTTCCCTTCCTCCTTCTTCCCCTCGGCTGTCTCCTACCCCATCTCCCCGGCCTCGACCTCCTCCATCTCCTCCTTCTTCTCCTCCCCTGACCTCCTTCCCTTTCTCCTACTGCTTCTCCCCCTCCTTCCCTTACTCCTCCTTCTTCTTCTCGGTGCCCGGGGCAGCCGGCGGCCTGGGAGGGCAGGGGAGGTGCTGCCGGGGTAGGGGACGGCACTGAAGGGCAGTGGAGGGGCCGGCCGGCGGCTATGGCAGGCGCTACCGGGGCGGGGGCCAGCTCGGCCGGGGACGGCGCGGCCGGGCCCGGGGGCCCCGCGTCCTGGGGCGGTGGCCGGCACGGACCCTGGGGCGGGGGCCGGCGCGGATCCGGCGGATCCAGTGCGGCGGCCGCTGCCTCCAGCGGATTTGAGCAGGGGGCCGGTGCGGCACTTGCTCGGCGCGGCCAGGAGCGGAGTGGAGGCGGGGGCGGCCGCGACCGGGATGCGGGTGCGGGCGCGGGCGGCGGGGGTAGGGGCGGTCGCGGCCACGGCTGCAGGGGCGGGAGCGGGCAACGGTGTCGTGCGCGGGCGGCGCCGGGGGCGGGGCGGGCGTGTGCATGCGTGGGGCGGCTCGGCCTGCTGGCTCGGTGTGCCTGCTGGATAAGTGTTAGGCCTGTGCAGAATAGTAAAGGGATGAGGACTGCATGTGGGCCCGGCAATCTTTGCCGTGCGCCCGTACCCTAGGCGCACGGCAAAGGCGCCTGTTTGCCGTGCGCTTTCCTCAGTGGCGCACGGCAAATAACTATATATTCCAATTCATACACATTTTCGTGTATGTTAATAAAAAAATAACAAATAGATGCGAATAATTACTGTAAAATAACATGAGACAATGTATGGTGTATGTTCACTAGAGAAAAAGTTTTGAAGTCAAAAACACATTATGAACTTTACTAAGACCACAAATCCAATGAAGTTACTCTAAACAATCTAAAACTTCTCGTGAGATGTCTCAGTTTCTAAACACAATGCATGACGAATTGTTCATAACATTTCTCTACTATTTTTCATAGCCTTCCCATAGTATATCATGAGGTCTCAACGAATCTCATGATTTTTAAACTTCGTTTGCATTTTATAAAATTTAAAATCATTTCTAAATCACGTAGATTTCCATGTCTCGCGAATAAAATGTTCGAAATTTCAACATATTTCATGGATAAGGTATTAAAATGGACTCAGTTACATGAATATCATTTTTCCACGAACTTTACTCTATAATTTTATGCACTTGTAGTTCAAATTTGACTTAAATGAAAAAAATCCTTTCAATAAAATAAATTCATTAAAATAGCAAAAAGATCGAGATGAGTACCAAATTGAAATATATATTACAAAGTAATGTATTTGTAGTGCACAAATAGAAAGAAGGTAAGAATTTATTTTTTTATGAACCTTTGCCGTGCGCCTTCGTAAAACGCACGGCAATGTTTTTTGTTTGCCGTGCGTTTTGTTAAGGCGCACGGCAAAGTTAACGACCGTGCGCCGCCCATCATGTAACATCCCTGATGTTTGATTATGCTAATGACTGTAATTAGTAGGGTTAATCATGTTTAATTAGCTTCTAAGCATGTTTGAATTGTTTTGTAACCCTTTTTCACAAAGGCCCTTGGTCAAAGTTCAAATTCCCGGTCAAACCCCTATAGATCCTAAAGAGCTGAATTGGTTTTCTTGCGCGTTCTCCAAATTTCTCTATAGAAGTTCAAAATCGGCCAATCTAAAAGTTGTTCCTTATTTCTGGGGACATATTTTTCATAATTGGCGGACATTCAAATTTTGAGTGCAAAGCCTCTTAAATTTGAGTTGAAGCTGCCGCGCACAGTAAACCAGGGCCGAGAAATTCCGAAAGTTCAACGACTTTTTCCCACAAATCCGTTGATCAAAACATATGTCGCTCTTTGCGAAAGTTGCAGGTATATAGCTCCTCTACAACTTTTAGTTTTGGAGATTTCCAACTTAGTTGGCACTTTTTCGAGTTTAGCATTTTCGAAACCGGGTAGATGAAATCAAATCAGGCGCAGAGCGCCGGTGTCGCCGCGTTCACATCGCACACGCGCGCACGCCCGTGTGCCACGCGTCGACCCCGCCTTGCCCTGGCGTACGGACGCCTCGGCGTCTCCGCGCTGGACCGCTCGCGTCGTGGACCCTCCGCCTCGTCCATCTGCTGTGCGCCGTGCCTAGGACAGGTGCACGGCCTGGCCGCGGGCCCAGCAGGGCCACGCGCCAGCGCACGTCGCAGCCGCGGTATCCGCGCGCATGCAAGCCCCAGCTAGCCGCGCACGCGCCAGACTCATTACCCTCGACTTCATCACGTGCGTCGTCGCGTATTTTAAGCACAGCCGAGCCGGCATCACCTCTTTTCCGCACGCCGCCGTGTTTCGCCAGTCCGCCGGCCGCCAGTGCTCTCTGCCGCCGCTGCCTGGACCACCACTGCCGGGGACGGCCACGCGAGCTTGCCATCTCCATCTACTCGTGCCGGTCCTTCCCTGCTCCTCCCTCAAACACCACCGCACCGTCGCCGGAGCTCCCGATGGCGCCGTCGCCGCCCAGGCACGGCTGCGGCGGGCAGGACCGAGCCGCGCCGGTGCAAGCCCCCAGCGAGGCCGCTCCCGGTCCGGCCGCCGTCCTACAACCCTTTGGCAAGGTCCGTAGAAGCCTGGGACACCTCCTCCGGCCAAGCCCGACCGTCGCCGGCCACCAATTTTCCGCTGCCGGTGAGGTACAGGCCGCCCAAGGGCCGCATTGCAACATTTTACTTCTTTCTACGGTTCGAATCGTAAACCAAGGGCATATGTGTAATTCCAGAAATTTCTATCAAAGGCCCCCCAGTAAGTCTGTTTAGGGTTTTCGGCTGAAATTTCAAAAATCCGTAGAAAAATGTAGCAAAATCATAAAAATGCAAACCCAATTTTGTTGGGTTCATGGTGAAAAACTCTACCTTTTCTAGACATGTTGTATAGGGTTTTTTCTGTGTAGTTTTTGAATTAAAAATTCAAACTCAGTTTGAGGTGTTTTTAGTGTAGTTTAAAATATACACATGCTATGGAGCTGAATTTTGGATATGTTGCTCTTTTTGGCATTATTAGATTTGTGACCAAAGTTGGCATGAATTTGATGTGTAGATCTTTAGTTATGATTTATGTAAGCTTTATGTTAGATTAATCTTGATGCTTTTTATAGCCCTTTTAATAAACTTTTCTTTAAGAACAAGTGCACCCTAGGGCTTTGTCTTGATGAATAGTACCTCTGGTAGAATGGATATGATTTTAGGATGTGCTTTGGTTTATGTTTTGGATTTAATCTTGTGTAGGAGTTTAAATTTAAAAGATAAAAAAAAATAAATTGGATCTGCACTTATGCTTTGGTCAGAAGCTTAGATTTGACATGTATGACTTGTAGTAGAAAGTTGAAACCAAAAAGTTTAGTAAATCTTTTTATAAGATTTATTTGTGAGTTGCTAGGCTGAATTTTATCTTTTTCATATAAATTAATATATAAATGATCTTAAGCTAGATTTTGGTTTGTGAGCTTACAATATGCATATGTTGCTGTGTACAAAAGCTTAGGCTCATTTGAAGTGTTTTTGATTTAATATGGATTTATGGTTGTAAGGCTTGTTTTAATTAATTAAATAAAGAAAGGGCAATGTAGGTGTTAAATTGTGAAAACATGTCATGTTTCTGTTTTTGAATTTTCAACACACCCCCCTTGCTGTTTATAAAGTTATTTAATTTATTTATGTTTAAATATGTACACAATCACCATCAAAATAGTGTTTAGTTCATCATCACACCACCCTAATAATTTTTGTGAGAAAATAATAATGTTTAGATGAATATGGCCAACAAGAGTTGGGTTGGTGGTAATTCTCCCACCCTCACTATAATCTAATGCATATGCATGTGACGTGTAGATTTACCAGACGGGACGTACACGCTCACCCAGGAGGGAGACAGGACGGTAGATGGTGAAGTGAACGAGTTGAGTGTTCATCAAGACCTGGACCAAAGTCCGGAAGAGCCCAAGGCTGTTGCTAACTTAGAAGAAGGCAAGCACCGGTTTCATATAACCTTTTTAGGATAAAATCTCCATTTTACTTTTCAGTATTTATGATTTACTTTGTGCATTTAAGTTTCAGGAGTTGCTTTGAAACCTAGTTGCATGATCCTTAGGACTCCTATGCTCTTTTACTAGTATGTTAGGAACGCTAGTGCCATGCTCTAAGGATACGGTAGAAGTCGAGTAATGACTCATTGCTCGCGAGATATAGGATGCTTATGTTGGAATCATAAGTTGGTTAAATTGACTCGCTCATGTGGTAAGAGCAATGGGTTCGGTCTCGACCGAGTAGCATGGTGCTGGTCTAAGCTATTGAACGTACCAAGTGCTTGTCGGGAATGGGACCGGTAAGCCTAGTACCTAATGAACCAGTGCGGGAATTTTATCGCTACTACTCTTGAGATGCGTCTCCCGGTTTGATTCCGGTAGTGCAAGTGTGATCCTGGACGTGCCGTGTGAGGGCGTTCCAGTAACCTTGTACTTAGGACTATGGCATCTTTTCCTAATCTGGGGAGTGACGGGAACCGCCTGGTCGGGGTAGACCCCGCATTTGTTTTTCTTTGGATTCTTTTGGGGTCTACCTTCCTCCGTGTATCTTGGATTTACCTTGCAAGGATATAAATCGATCGATCGTCGGTCACTCGCCGTTATCTGAGTCGGCTTGACCACTGGCTACCCCATGTTTATTTATGAAACATTTTGGATTAATATTGATGTCTGATTAATCTTGTTTGTACAACTATGCTTGCTTAGCTAGGTGCTTACCTAGAATGGTTAACATACTAGAACTTGAGCTAAAACTTGAAAGTAAGGATCAACTCTTAGATGCTTTTGGCAAAACAAACCCACCAGCCAAAAAGCCTTGCATGTCTAGTTGTGTCTTTTATTTTGACGGGTCAGTCTTGCTGAGTATTAGTATACTCAGCCTTGCTTTTTTTGTTGTTTTCAGGTAATCCCATATGGCCTGGTTCTATTCCAGATGGTTGGGAACTTGAGTGGGAGAACGATGTTGATGAGTGATACTCTATGGATGGCCTCCCATGTGTATCTTCCGCTAGTTTTATTTTCGTTGTTTAAACTCTGAATCACCTTTACTTTTATGTACGAAAACCTGGTTTGTAATAATGTAACTTTGTGAACTCTTTATGTAATGTTGAACTTGTACTCTGGTCCCGCCTTCGTGTGGGCTTTGCGCATATCAGCGATCCTGTTGTAAGTGATTCACCGGGCATGACCCGGCAGAGGCGACAGAATAGTTGGGACATGTGGACAAGCTTAAGCGATAATACGGAATTATTTTGGGCGGTTCTGTCACAGCTAGTACCAGAGCGAGTTTATGCACCAGAGTAATTAAAATACCTTAACAAACTTGTTTTTGGAATAAAATTTGCCAAGATTAATAATCTTGCTAAGTGCGTAGGACGTTATGGTCTAATCTAGTCCGAGAGGCCCTAGAGGGAATTTTTGGGATTCTTTCAGGTGGCTAGTACTCTATGGTGTATTTAATCTGACTTCCAGCACACTTTATTCCTGTGAAAACTTACATTCATGCACAACCATACTAGTTCATCACGTTTTGCCATACGTGGTGGTACCACAGGGAAGTACTGTGAGGGACTAGTGGGACCTATTCCAATGGGTGCCACGTCGCGTCTGCGTCTCGTCACGTTTTGCCATACGTGATGGTACCACGGGAAAGTCCGTGAGGGATGAGTGAGGCCTATTCCAATGGGCACTCACGTCGCGTCAGAGTCTTAAATAGGACGCTGTCCATGCAGCGGCTTTATGCATGGATGCCGTTTCTATAGTGAACGGTAATGTATGTGGACGCTTTCGTGAGTGCTGGCTCGAAAGGTTCGGAATGTTCTGTGATTTTCTGCAGGTACACTAACCACGGTTGTTAGGAACGGCAATTTAAGAAACGAATAGCTTCCGACTAGCTATTATAAGGAGAGACGTATATGTATGCCTTGCCACCGGCACTAACTTTGTTTTTGAGCTTAAAAGCTTTGTGAGGAAGTTTAGGATGCTTTTTGCATCATGTAAAAGCTATCAAACCAAAACTGAACTTAAATCGTGTGTTGCTTGGTCTCTATTTAATTTGTGTTTCTTAAGCACCAATCATGCTAGTTTGATGCTTTGAAGTGGTGTTAAGCAAAGATTGTAACTAGATTCTGTCCAAATTTTTCTAAGGATTATCTAGAAAATTTCTGGCTAGGTGCTCTTTAGGGAAATTGTTCATCACCTAGTTAAGAATGCTCTCTGAAATTCTCATGATTTTAGGATGCTTAAAACTGAAGTTAGGATCAATTTTGCTAGGGAAGGTCATGCTGAAATGTTGTCAAATTCCCGAGTTAGTCTGAAAACTCGAATTTTTACACATAGTTCCTAAATGAATTTGACTAGAGAATCTATAGCAAAAATGTTCATTATCTAGCTTAGATCATGCTGTAAAAATTTCATGGTAATTGGGTACTCAGTTTTTGAGTTATGGTCTTTTTAGTGAAGCTCTGCCCTGCTGAAATTTCTGGGCAACAACACTCTGAAAATGGACCTTCTACACCCTTTTCCAATCTGAATTGGTTCAACCTTTGAATACCAAAAATGTGAGCTATAACATGGCCGAGTTGCTCACAAAAATTTGGAATTTTTGGAGTACTGGTTTTTTAGTTATGAATTTTTGTTCAGAACTGCCAGTTTTGCCATATTGCATGTTAAACTCATCTTTGTGGGTCTAACGTGCGCTTGTAAATTATTTTTACAGATGGTTGCCCCTGGTTTCGTTGCGGTGGGCGCTGATGGCACGTTTTCCACCACTGGCTTGCAGTGGGAGGGCTTCACACGCATTGCGTGGAGAGCCTTGTGTGCTGTCGGCTACACCACCCCTCCTTTCTACGAGGGGGTAGAATACGAGGAGATGGGCGTGCCTAGCTGCCGAGTACAAGTGACCGTGCTCCCCCACCCGGGCCACCCCGAGTGGGCGGACTTGAGCATGGAGCTCCTGTGCTACCGCGCCTTTGAGGCAGTGGAGTCGGCAGCCTTGATGGTGCTCCACACCCTCTCCACCCACCGACCGCAGGAGATGCTTCAGACACCGTTGGGGTTGGTTCCAACTTTGGACCCCAACGATCCTTTGTGGCTAGGTCGGATGTCTAATATAGCCACACTTCTCGAGACTGTGCCACCCTACGACACAGTGCAGACTTTGGGCACGTGTTTGAGGGCCTTGTATGCTCTACAGGACCTTCGCCGAGTTATCGCGGATGACTTGGCGGGTCGTCTCACTGGAGCCATGTGGTACGTCCACTGGGTTGTCATTCTCTTCACAGAGCAGCACGGTGGATACACTCAGGCCATGCAGGCTATTGCTGACCTCCAGGGTCAGCTACAGCAGCTCCAGGGTCAGGCACACCAGTTTCTGATTGAGCGTGGCAACCACCTGCAGCAGATCGTGGACTTCTAGGCTGGGCAGCAGGAGTTGCAGGCTCAGTTGGCAGACAGAGATGCTGAGAGGCTTGTGCACCTCCAGCATATTCAGGGCCTGCAGGACCAGGTTGAGGACCTGGACCTTGCTGTTGACGCTTTGGAGGTTGAGGTGGGCATGCTTCAGCAGGCACACCAGCCACCAGGCATTGGGCCCGATGAGCAGATGGAGATCCAGCTGGACCCAGAGGAGGTTCAGGATGTTCCCGGACTCGACTAGAGGAGCTTCGCGCTCTATCTCTGCATGTCGCGGGGAACTCTCCATAGTTTGTACATAGGACCTAGATCCTAGATGATGTAGTAGGAAAACTTGACATGTACTCTTTGTTAACCCTTTTGGTTGGTTTTTGTGCTAGGCTAGCTTAGAGTACTCTTTTGTGTAGCTAGATGCTACATAGTGACCCACATGTAATGGTGATCCACCACATTTTGTAATTTGTAAATATGGTGGGAAAACACCTCTCGGCAGCAATCTGCCTAAGAAATGAAAAGAAGAAAGTTATGGTCAAATCTGAGTTTTTGGATGAATACCAAAGTTGTTCTAAACTTGATAATGGTTATACTCACAAAAATTCAGCATATTTGCATGTGTAGTTTAAGAAATATCGAATTTTTAGTAAGCTACTAGCTGCTGTCCAAACTGCTAGACAGAGCTTTGGAAATTGAATTTTTTGACCCCTGTAAAAGATGAATCTGATCTGGAGTTGAATACCAAAGTTGAAGCTTATGAAATTATACACATGCTGACCAAATTTTAGAAATTTTTGACTTCTGTACAAAGAGTTATGAATTATTTACTCAGGACTGTGATGCAGTCTGAATTCTGAAATTTTTATAAGTTTGAATTTTCGTATGCATATTCTTCTTGTTATTCTTTAAGCAAGCTTTGAATATGTATCTAATGAAAGTTCAAAATTTTCAGATGGCTGATAATACTCACAATGTTCCTGAGGGCTCTCATGGTCAGGGTGGTGGTGGTCTTCCTCCACCTCCACTGATGAACCCTACAGAAGCGTTCATGGCTGCCCAAACGGAAGTGCTGAGGCAAATCCTTGACACACAGAATCTAATTGCACAGAGGCTTCAGCAACCTTTCAATCATCAAGGGCCAAATCAAGATGGGCCTAATACAGTCATGTCGTATGAAAAATTCAGGGCAATGCGGCCACCCTTGTTCACTAAGGCAGAAGAGCCCCTAGAAGCTGATGCCTTTGTCAGGGCCCTAGAGGCCATGTTTTCCATCTTTACACTGCCTTGCTCAGAAGAAAATAAGGCAGGCTTCGCCGCTCAGCAACTGAGGGGTGAAGCATTAATCTGGTGGGAGCATTTCAAATCCATGCAGCCACAGGGCCACCAGATTACTTGGGCAGAATTCAAGAAAGCTTTCAAAGAGCATTATATTCCTAAGGGGCTTGTTGATAGAAAAATGTGGGAATTGATGCATCTCAAGCAAGGGTCTGATTCTGTATATCAGTATGCTCAAAAATTCAACAGTCTCTGTCAGTATGGGGACTATCATGTTGATACTGATAAGAAAAAGATGGAGCGATTCTGTGAGGGGCTTGATGGAGAGCTCTATGAAAGGTTGAACTCAATCAAAATTGATAGCTATCCTGAGCTGGTGAATTTGGCTATCTCTCAGGAGGATGCCATGAAGAGAGCTCAACAGGATAGGAAGAGGAAGTTCAATCAAACTTCAGGCAGTGGCCAAGGCAAGAAATTTAAGTTTGTGAAGAAGAATGTGCAGGGTGCCACCCAGCCATCTTCATCTGGACGCTGGGTGATGAAGCAATCTCAGTCTAAGCCGTCTGGCAACTTTGGCTATCGCGGCACCCAGCAGACTGCTCCTAGGCCTAGTGCACCCCCACCTGCCCGCAACAATGAGGATCGTCGTTGCTACAACTGCGGACAGCTGGGGCACTATGCTAACAAGTGCACACGCCCTCGACAGCAACATCAGCAAAGTCAGGGGCAAGGCTCTAAGGTTGGAAATCAGGGAAAGAAACAAACTGTGCAAGTAAAGCAAGTCCGTTTAAACTTCACCACAGTGGTTGATCTGCCAGAGGGAGCACCAGTCTTGACGGGTACATTTTCTATCCGTGGTCGTCCAGTTACTATATTATTTGATTCTGGTGCTACTCATAGCTTTATTAATGTGAAAACCATGAATAATTGGGATTTGAAGTGGTGTCATACTAATCAGGCCTATATGATTGCCACACCGGGTGGAAAGGTTGCTTCAAATCAAGTAGCCTTAAGGGTACCGCTTGAAATAGGTAGCAAGACTTTTCCAATAAATCTTGTCACATTATGTCTGGATGGGGTAGATATTATCCTAGGCATGAATTGGATGACTCAGCACAAAGTTGTCCTGGATATTTCAGAGAGAATGTTAGAAATCAACTCACCTTTTGTCGGAAGTTCAATCCTTTACCTTCCTCCACAAGGCCATAAAGGCTCATGTGTTTATGCGGCCATAACTACTCCACTTGAGGACATTCCAGTGGTATGCGAGTACATGGATGTCTTTCCTGATGATTTGCCTGGCTTGCCACCAGACAGAGAGGTTGAATTTGTCATTGAGCTACAGCCTAGCACCGCTCCTATTTCTAAGCGATCTTATAGAATGCCACCCAAAGAACTTGCTGAATTAAAGAAACAACTTCAAGAGTTGCTTGATAAGGGCTATATCCGTCCTAGCTCTTCTCCTTGGGGCTGTCCCGCCCTCTTTGTGAAAAAGAAAGATGGTAGCCTGAGGTTGTGTGTGGACTACCGACCTCTCAATGCGGTGACTATCAAAAATAAATATCCATTGCCCCGCATTGACGTGCTATTTGATCAATTGGCTGGAGCTAAGGTCTTCTCTAAGATCGATCTTCGGTCTGGGTATCATCAAATAAAAATCTGACCTTGTGATATTCCCAAGACGGCTTTCTCTACTCGTTATGGACTTTATGAATTCTTGGTCATGTCCTTCGGTCTTACAAATGCCCCAGCCTACTTCATGTATCTTATGAATTCCGTATTTATGACGGAGTTGGATAAATTTGTGGTGGTATTCATTGATGACATCCTTATTTATTCCAAGAATAAGGAAGAGCATGCGGAGCATCTTCGTATTGTCTTACAACGCTTAAGAGAGCACAAACTTTATGCTAAGCTCTCCAAGTGTGAATTTTGGCTAGATAGTGTTAAATTTCTGGGGCACACTATTTCTAGCGAGGGTATATCTGTCGATCCAAGCAAAGTGCAAGAAATAATGGATTGGCAACCCCCTAAATCCGCTCATCAAATCCGCAGCTTCCTAGGCTTGGCTGGATATTATCGCCGTTTCATTCCGGATTTCTCTAGGATTGCTAAGCCTATGACTGAGCTGCTAAAGAAAGGCGTGAAATTTGTGTGGAGTGAGGCTTGTGATAAGGCTTTCCGAAAATTAAGAGAACTTTTAACTTCAGCCTCAGTGCTAGCGCAGCCGGACAATTCAAAGCCATATGAAGTTTATTGTGATGCTTCAGGCACGGGTCTTCGCTGTGTTCTTATGCAAGAAAATCGGGTTATTGCCTATGCCTCACGAGCGCTTCGCCCTCATGAAAAGAATTACCCCACACATGACTTAGAGCTAGCAGCGGTTGATCATGCTTTGAAAATGTGGAGACATTACCTTATGGGAACCCGCTGCAATATCTTCACTGACCACAAAAGCCTCAAATACATTTTCACTCAATCTGATTTAAATATGAGGCAAAGAAGATGGTTAGAGTTGATAAAAGATTATGATCTTGAGGTTCATTATCATCCAGGAAAGGCGAATGTAGTTGCAGATGCTCTTAGCTGCAAGGCTCACTGCAATTGCCTATCAATGGAACCTTATAATGATACTCTATGTGAGGAGTTGAGAAAGCTAAACTTGGAAATTGTTGAACAAGGAAGCCTAAATGCTATTTCTGCGGAGTCTGACCTGTTCGATAGAATTGTTAAGGCTCAACTTCAAGATGAGGGTATTCTTTTGATTAAACAAAAATTGTTAGAAAAAGATCCTAAGTATGATTGCTTCCGGAAGGATGAGAAAGACATAGTCTGGTTTGGACAACGCCTTGTTGTTCCAGATAATTGGGAGTTGAAAAAGGAAATCTTTGATGAGGGTCATCTCTCAAAATTCTCTATTCATCCTGGGAGTAGTAAAATGTATCAAGACTTAAAGGAGAATTTTTGGTGGTCCAATATGAAGGTGGACATAGCCAAATATGTGTCGGAATGCGATACTTGTCAAAGAATTAAAGCAAGTCATTTGAAACCTTCAGGTACTCTTCAACCTCTACCTATACCTTCATGGAAGTGGGATGACATAAGTATGGACTTTGTGTCCGGATTTCCACTCACATCTAGAAATCATGATTCCGTCTGGGTTATTGTGGATAGGTTGACAAAGACTGCTCATTTTATCCCCGTCCACACTAAATATGATGCCAAAGATTATGCAAGTCTTTATATTGAGCACATTGTTCGCTTGCATGGTGTTCCTAAGACCATCATTTCTGATAGGGGATCTCTCTTTGTGTCCCGTTTTTGGGACCAATTACATAAGTCACTTGGCACCAGGATCATACGAGGTTCAGCTTATCGTCCTCAGACAGATGGTCAAACCGAAAGAGTGAACCAAATTCTAGAGGACATGTTGAGAGCTTGTGTTATTCACTTTGATAAAAGTTGGGACAAATGTCTATCTTTGGCGGAATTTTCTTACAATAATAGTTATCAAGCCAGCTTGAAAATGGCACCTTTTGAGGCTCTTTATGGACGGAGATGTCGTACTCCCTTGAACTGGTCACAGACCGGGGAGAGGAAATTCTTTGGTCCAGCCCTAGTTAAGGATGCCGAAGAAAAAGTAAGAGTAATCAAGGAAAATTTGAGAATTGCTCAAGAAAGGCAAAAGAGTCATTATGACAAGGGAAAGGCACCTAGAGAATACAAAGTTGGTGACTTTGTGTATTTAAAAGTTTCGCCAACCAAGGGTGTCCAAAGGTTCAGTGTGAAAGGAAAGCTAGCTCCTCGCTACATTGGTCCCTATGAGATTCTTCAAGTATGTGGGCCAGTGGCGTATCGTATTCGACTCCCTGATCGGTTCTCTGCTGTACACAATGTGTTTCATGTCTCCCAATTGAGAAGATGTGCTAATAAACCGGACAGGGAAATCATTGAAGAAGCTAATGCTTGGATTGAACCGGATCTATCTGTCGTTGAACATCCTCTAAGGATTCTTGATATTAAAGAAAGAAAGACTCGAAGACAATCCGTGAAGATGTATAAAATCCAGTGGAGTCATCACCATGTCGATGAAGCCACTTGGGAAACTGAGCATTATCTCAATGAGAATTATCCGGGTTTTCTTCAATCTAGACACCGTAAGTTTCTTCCCCCTACTTTCATCTTCTAATTCTTAATCTCGGGACGAGATTTCTTTTAAGGGGGGTAGGCTATAACATCCTTGATGTTTGATTATGCTAATGACCGTAATTAGTAGGGTTAATCATGTTTAATTAGCTTCTAAGCATGTTTGACTTGTTTTGTCACCCTTTTTCACAAAGGCCCTTGGTCAAAGTTCAAATTCCCAGTCAAACCCCTATAGATCCTAAAGAGCTGAATTGGTTTTCTTGCGCGTTCTCCAAATTTCTCTATAGAAGTTCAAAATCGGCCAATCTAAAAGTTGTTCCTTATTTCCGGGGACACATTTTTCATAATTGCCGGACATTCAAATTTTGAGTGCAAAGCCGCTTAAATTTGAGTTGAAGCTGCTGCGCACAGTAAACCAGGGCCGAGAAATTCCGAAAGTTCAAAGACTTTTTCCCACAAATCTGTTGATCAAAACATATGTCGCTCTTTGCGAAAGTTGTAGGTATATAGCTCCTCTACAACTTTTAGTTTTGGAGATTTCCAACTTAGTTGGCACTTTTTGGAGTTTAGCGTTTTCGAAACCGGGTAGATGAAATCAAATCAGGCGCAGAGCGCCGGTGTCACCGTGTTCGCATCGCGCGCGCGCACGCCCGTGTGCCACGCGTCGACCCCGCCTTGCGCCGGCGTACGGACGCCTCGGCATCTCCGCGCTGGACCGCTCGCGCCGTGGACCCTCCGCCTCGTCCATCTGCTGTGCGCCGCGCCTAGGACAGGTGCACGGCCTGGCCGCGGGCCCAGAAGGGCCACGCGCCGGCGCACGCCGTAGCCGCGGTATCCGCGCGCATGCAAGCCCCAGCTGGCCGCGCACGCGCCAGACTCATCGCCCTCGACTTCATCGCGTGCGTCGTCGCCTATTTTAAGCACAGCCGAGCCGGCATCACCTCTTTTCCGCACGCCGCCGTGTTTCGCCAGTCCGCCGGCCGCCAGTGCTCTCTGCCGCCGCTGCCAGGACCACCACTGCCGGGGACGGCCACCGCAAGCTTGCCATCTCCATCTACTCGTCCCGGTCCTTCCCTGCTCCTCCCTCAAACACCACCGCACCGTCGCCGGAGCTCCGGACGACGCCGTTGCCGCCCAGGCACGGCTGCGGCGGGCAGGACCGAGCCGCGCCGGGAGGCCGCTCCCGGTCCGGCCGCCATCCTACAACCCTTTGGCAAGGTCCGTAGAAGCCTCCTCCGGCCAAGCCCGGCCGTCGCCGGCCACCAATTTTCCGCCGCCGGTGAGGTACAGGCCGCCCAAGGGCCGCATTGCAACGTTTTACTTCTTTCCAGGGTTCGAATCGTAAACCAAGGGCATATGTGTAATTCCGGAAATTTCTGTCAAGGGCCCCGTGTAAATCTGTTTAGGGTTTTCGGCTGAAACTTCAAAAATCTGTAGAAAAAAGTAAAAAAATCATAAAAATACAAACCTAATTTTGTTGGGTTCATGGTGAAAAACTCTACCTTTTCTAGAAAGGTTGTATAGGGTTTTTCTGTGTAGTTTTTGAATTAAAAATTCAAACTCAGTTTGAGGTATTTTTAGTGTAGTTTAAAATATACACATGCTATGGAGTTGAATTTTGGATATGTTGCTCTTTTCTGCATGTTTAGATTTGTGACCAAAGTTGGCATGAGTTTTATGTGTAGATCTTTAGTTATGATTTATGTAAGCTTTATGTTAGATTAATCTTGATGCTTTTTATAGCCCTTTTAATAAACTTTTCTTTAAGCACAAGTGCACCCTAGGGCTTTGTCTTGATGAATAGTACCTCTGGTAGAATGGATATGATTTTAGGATGTGCTTTGGTTTATGTTTTGGATTTAATCTTGTGTAGGAGTTTAAATTTAAAAGATAAAAAAAATAAATTGGATCTGCACTTATGCTTTGGTCAGAATCTTAGATTTGACATGTATGACTTGTAGTATAAAGTTGAGACCAAAAATTTTAGTAAATCTTTTTATAAGATTTATTTGTGAGTTGCTAGGCTGAATTTTATCTTTTTCATATAAATTAATATATAAATGATCTTAAGCTAGATTTTGGTTTGTGAGCTTACAATATGCATATGTTGCTGTGTGCAAAAGCTTAGGCTCATTTGAAGTGTTTTTGATTTAATATGGATTTATGGTTGTAAGGCTTGTTTTAATTAATTAAATAAAGAAAGGGCAATGTAGGTGTTAAATTGTGAAAACATGTCATGTTTCTGTTTTTGAATTTTCAACACACCCCCCTTGTTGTTTATAAAGTTATTTAATTTATTTATGTTTAAATATGTACACAATCACCATCAAAATAGTGTTTAGTTCATCATCACACCACCCTAATAATTTTTGTGAGAAAATAATAATGTTTAGATGAATATGGCCAACAAGAGTTGGGTTGGTGGTAATTCTCCCACCCTCACCATAATCTAATGCATATGCATGTGACGTGTAGATTTACCAGACGGGACGTACACGCTCACCCAGGAGGGAGACAGGACGGTAGATGGTGAAGTGAACGAGTTGAGTGTTCATCAAGACCTGGACCAAAGTCCGGAAGAGCCCAAGGCTGTTGCTAACTTAGAAGAAGGCAAGCACCGGTTTCATATAACCTTTTTAGGATAAAATCTCCATTTTACTTTTCAGTATTTATGATTTACTTTGTGCATTTAAGTTTCAGGAGTTGCTTTGAAACCTAGTTGCATGATCCTTAGGACTCCTATGCTCTTTTACTAGTATGTTAGGAACGCTAGTGCCATGCTCTAAGGATACGGTAGAAGTCGAGTAATGACTCATTGCTCGCGAGATATAGGATGCTTATGTTGGAATCATAAGTTGGTTAAATTGACTCGCTCATGTGGTAAGAGCAATGGGTTCGGTCTCGACCGAGTAGCATGGTGCTGGTCTAAGCTATTGAACGTACCAAGTGCTTGTCGGGAATGGGACCGGTAAGCCTAGTACCTAATGAACCAGTGCGGGAATTTTATCGCTACTACTCTTGAGATGCGTCTCCCGGTTTGATTCCGGTAGTGCAAGTGTGATCCTGGACGTGCCGTGTGAGGGCGTTCCAGTAACCTTGTACTTAGGACTATGGCATCTTTTCCTAATCTGGGGAGTGACGGGAACCGCCTGGTCGGGGTAGACCCCGCATTTGTTTTTCTTTGGATTCTTTTGGGGTCTACCTTCCTCCGTGTATCTTGGATTTACCTTGCAAGGATATAAATCGATCGATCGTCGGTCACTCGCCGTTATCTGAGTCGGCTTGACCACTGGCTACCCCATGTTTATTTATGAAACATTTTGGATTAATATTGATGTCTGATTAATCTTGTTTGTACAACTATGCTTGCTTAGCTAGGTGCTTACCTAGAATGGTTAACATACTAGAACTTGAGCTAAAACTTGAAAGTAAGGATCAACTCTTAGATGCTTTTGGCAAAACAAACCCACCAGCCAAAAAGCCTTGCATGTCTAGTTGTGTCTTTTATTTTGACGGGTCAGTCTTGCTGAGTATTAGTATACTCAGCCTTGCTTTTTTTGTTGTTTTCAGGTAATCCCATATGGCCTGGTTCTATTCCAGATGGTTGGGAACTTGAGTGGGAGAACGATGTTGATGAGTGATACTCTATGGATGGCCTCCCATGTGTATCTTCCGCTAGTTTTATTTTCGTTGTTTAAACTCTGAATCACCTTTACTTTTATGTACGAAAACCTGGTTTGTAATAATGTAACTTTGTGAACTCTTTATGTAATGTTGAACTTGTACTCTGGTCCCGCCTTCGTGTGGGCTTTGCGCATATCAGCGATCCTGTTGTAAGTGATTCACCGGGCATGAACCGGCAGAGGCGACAGAATAGTTCTTTATTATTGCTTAATGGCCATGTGGACAGACTTAAGCGATAATACAGAATTATTTTGGGCGGTTCTGTCACACGTCACCCCACAAACGGTCATGCCCGCGGTGGCAGCACGTGGTGGGCACGTGAGACTTGTTTGCCTTGCGTTGTATTGAAGACACACAACAAAGATTGTCTTTGCCGTGCGTTTTTTGAACAATGCACGGCAAACGTTATTTGTACCGTGCGCTTTTGTTTGCCGTGCGTTTTATTACCTGACGCACGTCAAAGGTGGCTGATTGCCGTGCGCCCGTGGTTTTGTGCACGGCAAACATTTTGGCGCACGACAATCTTGCTCTTTCCCGTAGTGTATCTTGCTTGCGGAAGCCAGATATAGGAGCCCCCCATAGGATCTGATTAGCGAGTTCTGTAATTAGTTTTCTTTATCAGCATCCGAAGTTCCGAACTACTACATGTGACGCGGCAAAATTTTTAGCTTGCGCAGCCTGCATGTACAAACTCCAATTAAACAAGCTAGCACCAGTTATTCCACCCAGGCGATGAGCCGAGTGCGACCCAGGTCAAAACGACGGCTCGCATATTCAATTGGCGCTTGAATTCCCACAGGATACGAGGAGTTCTTCATTAAGTAAGGCCTCGTTCGTTTCTTTGGGAATGGGCTGAATCCAGGGGGATTTCAGTGGACCGTTTCCAATCCAGTTGCACATCAAAACTGGTGTTCGTTTCGGCCCGGCTCAGGAAAAAAAACATAGCGGCTTCATTCCCCAGCCCAGCCCACATGGTAAGATCCAATCCCCGTGTCCCCCCTCCGGATCGAACCCTACCAGCCGCTGCGGCGACCCAAGGGCAAAAAGACGCTCGGTAAGCACCTTCCGCTCTCCCGCCCTCTCCTTCTTTCCCCCTCCGGCGGCCGGCGTGGGAGTGGAGCTCGAGCGCGTGCGGCCGGCGTGGGAGACCAGATCGACCGCACGCGGTGTTCTTGGTTTCGGCTGTTGCCCTCTGGATCTGTTCAGCTCCACGTTCCGGCGACCCATGGCTTGGCCTGCCGATAGATCTCAGTCTTCTTGGTTGTTGATGTACTCCCTAGCTTAAAATCGATTGATCTGTTGGTTAGCACGGAGCTGCATTGCATCTTATGAAGAGAGAAATTTCCATGTATTTACTGCTTATTACTGCTGTCCTGGTGAGAGACTGTGATAATATGCATGTTTGATGGAGCTTTGCTGGCACTTGCGCTTTCTTGCTGTTGCCTGGCATTGGCAAATGATGGCCGGTGGTTGTTGCCTGGCATTTCTTGAGGTCTTAAGATGTGAATTCATGATGGCTTTGCACTGGACCTTCATATGAAGGACTGGAATCTGAGAAAGTAGTATATCTGCACCAAAGTTTCAGTCTGTAGCATTTTTTTTGTTTTTCTATTATCTGTGCGAGTACCTGCACTTACATTGTCAGTATAGGTTGTCTTCTTTTCTTTAGAGTGCAGTTATAGCACATATATATCCACACACAGCTCTAACCGTCAGTTTTCTTTTGAGCTTGGCACCCGTCAGTTAGTGATAGAACATCTTGGATGGTTGATTTTGTGTACTGGTGGTTATCTCATTGCTTAATCAGGAGTTCTAGTGCTAGAACAGCTTTTGATAAAGTTGTAGGATCAGGTTCTCCATTTTGATCCAGAATTTCATTCACCTCCTTCCTCCTAGCAGTATCTAAGCTTTCCTGAAACTTTGAAGCGCCCTTTTCCTATCTCCTGACTTTTAAAGGAGAGTTGCAGCGCACGTTCTTTAATTAAAATGGGCCAGCTACGGCACTGTACGTGGACCCAATTAACTCGACCGATCCGGACCTGAAAATCTGAAATTGTCCTATGTATCATGGATTCACAGTAGTACTACTGTATTATGATTTGTTTCAATGGCAAGTGGGTCCACTGTCTGGCTGTCAAAAGAGCAAGAGCTCTAGCTTCCTGTTCATGGCGAATATAGTAGTATAATTATCCATGTATGTAGTAGGAGCTACTGTATAGCATATATGAAAGCCAGTTAGGCAAGTGCCCTTTTCTGCATGTTGGTTTTCGCTTATTGACGGATGCCATTTGCCAGCAAGTACTTTTGCGTAGATCGAGCCAGAGTGAAAATTATTTGTTCAAACTAATTAAGTCTCACGAAACGTTTCAGTTTCAGTGCATGGTCTATACTGTCTGTATATATGCATGCAGCAGGTTTATATTTTTGTCTCTCTTCCTGTCCATTTACTATTACAGCAGGTTAATTTGCTGTATACTGATATCAGTAACTTTTTTAACTTTACAGATTCCTCCGGCCCCAATAAGAGTTGGGGAAGGTGAACCACCTCCTTCTTGGGATCCGGTGCCTACACAATGTATGTTGTCTAGTGCCTAACTGTGTCACTGTTTTTCCTTGTTCCCTTGTAAATTCAGCTGCCCAGGGTCAGGAGCTAGTTACCCAGAGGTTGATGCATAGAGGAATATATGAGAGCGTGACTTCTGACAACACCCTCACAGTTCATCTCTTCATAAACTGAATGTATCGTTGCTCTGGATACAATAAGAGAATTGGCTGTACTTCCTTGTCCTGAAACTGATTGCTTCAGAGAACTCAGGAACTCCTGGTTTTGCTAGTAGGTTTGATAGGTTCTGCTGAATTGAAGTGCTTGAACTGCATTTTCAGTTCTAGAAGTTAATGATTGCTGATGGTATATTGTGCTAAATTAAACTCTAAGAAGAGAATTTTGTTGCTCGTGCAATTTGAAAAAAAAAATGCTTTGAGGCACTTGCTGTAGCTGGCAGTGGGTCGCGAGGATCAGTGAATTAATTCAGAAAACTCAATTTGCATTCAACTGATAGTGACCAATTTCAACTAACTTTTACCTGTGATGTGAACTGAACATTGATCTTTATGGTTATGCCTGTGATGTGGAATACTTTGATCGGTGCTGAGCAAGAATGGCTTTTTACTAGCCTGTGATGTGCAATTGTGATTTTTACATGTTTGAAACCCTGTGTAACCGAACACCAATATGAGAACGCTGGGATGGAATGCTGGGCTGGAATGGTGATGACTAGGAATGAGTGAAACACCAGGATCCACTCATTCCTGGGCTGGTTTCGAAACGGCCCTTGGTCCAAAACTGAAAAAACGAACGAGGCCTAAGCCGGGATCGAAAAGCCTCTCGACTCTATAAATCACTACATCCAAAGCACCTCCAAACTTTCCACACATCAGCGCAGAACTCTCCAACTCCTTGGCAGCAGGTGCTTGAAGATGGCTTTGCCCTCGCCCGTTCCCAGCCGAAGGTAGCGAGAGCGTCCAAAAAAAACTCTGTAAAGCGGTGGAGTGTGGTGACTAATGTTTATTAGAATCGTTTATTGTTGTTTCATTAGGTGTGGTAAGGGAACAGAAGCTCTGACGAAGGTGGACATGCCGGCGCCGGAGGCGGCGGCCATCAGGGACTGGGTCGGAGCTGCCGCTGGACGCCCTCGCCTCGGTCTTCGTCAAGCTGGGCGCCATCGATATCCTGATGGGCGCCGGCCTTGTGTGTCGCTCCTGGGTCCAGGCCGCGAAGCTCCCAGACCTGTGGTGATCTGGTGACATGGCGCACCATAAGGTTCTTGACGAGATGGACAGATTTTTGGAAGGAGTTGGTTTCCACTTTGCCGAACTTGGTTTGTCGGATGACGATTTGGACGATGCTTTTGTCGTGTTTGTGAGACCCAAGATAAACGCAGCGGTCCTGCGGGCCATGGCAAGAGTGGCCGTCGACCGCTCCGGCGGGCAGCTGGAGGAGTTCTTCGGGAAGCGATTTGTTACCGATGAACTCCTAATGTATCTAGCGGAAAGGTACATTATTCTAAAGAAATTACATCAGCATTTCCTAATGTCATGATGAGTAAATAAATTCGACAATATTGTCACAGGTCTCCCGCTCTGAAAGGCATCCGCCTCATATCATGCGGCGGCGTCACCAACCAAGGATTCACCAAGTTCATCTCCAAGTGCCCCATGATAGAGGACCTGCAGCTTATGTCATGTCGCTACATCGTCTTCGGCTCTGACGTTTTCAAGGCTACCAGCAGTGCATGCGCGCAGCTCAAGCGCTTCATGCTGGTGCGCGAGGGTTTTGAGTACAACTCGGGGGAAGCCAATGGAGTTGCGGCGATGCACGAGCTGCGAAGCCTCACCCTCCAAGGCATTTCCGTCTGCAAAGGTGTGCTTGAGTCCATTGTCGACGGCTGTCCTCACCTGGAGCTTCTGGACCTGAGTGGCTGCATCAACACCGTCGTCGATGATGTGCTCCAGACTAGGTTATCCAGGATCAAGTCACTCACACTTCCTTCATATGACTGAGGTTGACGATCATTTCGATCTGTCCGATATGCCGTGCCACAGTGCGTGCGCCTCTATGAATTATTCCCTTTGGGAACTTCGCTGATTGAGATGTCATCCTTGTGGGCGCGCTTCCATGCTACTAAGATGTGTGTTGCTTCATCCCTCTGTTCAAGAAACTGGATTTAATTTTGTGGCCTGTTTATGTCGTTCAGATATTTACCAGTTATAAGCAGATATTTTTACCAGAATTAATGCACTTGTCTCTGTTTTAATCTGTATTTTCTGATCATCGTGCCATCTTCATCAATCTTTTGCAAATACCTTATACAGGGGATACTCCAGGCTAAAGTTTAGTTCTACAACATCGAATGTTTTGATGTTAATTAAGAGACTAATTATGTCATTTGCACAAATTGATGCTAATTGACGAGACATTATTAAACCTAATTATGTCATAAATTAATTAGGCTTAATAGATTTGTCTCCCAAATTAGCCTTCATCTATGTAATTAGTTTTATAACTATCTGTCGAGGTTCTGTACCGCCGGCAGTAAATTTGTATCGGATTGCGTGTCGGGCCTCGGACGGTTGCGCAAATGGGGGTACACTGGATTTATACTGGTTCGGGCCTTCGGAGAGTAACACCCTACGTCCAGTTCATGCTGCTCTGTTATTTGCGCTGATTTGTAGTAGGGGGTACAAATGGGCGAGAGAGGGACAAGTTCCCAAGTCTCTGTAGTGTGAGAGTCATGGCTGGCTGGAGGGAGAAGAAGAAAGGGAGTGCTCCTCTCGAGAGAAGGAAGAGTAGAAAGTAAAAAGCCAGAGCTCTCTTTTGGAGAGGACCCCTGCTCTCCCTTTTATATGCCAAGGGGAGCAGGTTACATGTAGACCTGAGCATTTCACGGGCCGGGCCGGGTTCGGGCCGGGCTGAAAAAAAACTCGGGTTTTTCGGGCTGAGAAAATCTTGCCCATGACCGTCCCATGGGATTTGTCGGGCCTCAGTTTTCGGGCCGGGCCCGGACTTGGGCGGGCTGCCTGTGCTTTTTATAGTGTAAAACAGCTAAAAACAGTTTTTCAGGCCGGGTTCGGGCCTAGATTTTTTTTCGCGGGCTTTAAGATCTCTGCCCACGCCCGTCCAGTAAGGTCCGTGGGCAGGCCTGACGCGGGCCGGGCCCTGAAGGACCGATTAGGCGAACCAGAGAGGGGGGGAGTGAATGGGAGCCGATAAAAATTCTTCTCGAAGGAGATGAGAACTCCAACAAGACGAACACGGCTTCCAACTCACATCTCCGACCCAACTACCCAAGTTGGCCAAGACCACACAGCCACTGGAGTGCTACTGGTCCTAGGAACCAACACTCAACCTTCCGAGCCAAAATTCACCAAACCACACAGCGGAAACTTGCACGGCTTGCTGCCTGTGCTACACCGGTCAGACCGATGGCCTGTGCCGGTCAGACCGGTGACACCGGTGGACAGAGCCGGTCAGGCCGGTGGCTACAGCAGCCGCACAACAAACGTTCCAGGAAGCCTCAGTGACTCCTCTAGGCCCTGGAACAAAAACCACGACGAAACACAACCTGTGAAGAAGAAGAACCCCTCACAAAACCTAGCAAAACAACTCCAAGCACGCCAAGAACTGATCAGCAGGACCACGGGACAAAACCACACGGACAAGGCTATTCCCCGAGACAAAAACCCACCAAGGGCTAGCACCGGTCAGACCGGTCGTGCCTGGGCAGCTCGAGATGAACAGCGCCCGCGAGTCAACTCCTCCAAATCCAACTCCCGATCTACCGATTCGCTCCACGGTTTTGCACAAGACTTTGGGGATAGTAGGAACACCTCATGGGTACTCCATAGCCAAGATTTGGTCCACCAAAACTTGTCAAATCAAGAGAAATCGAAGAAATCTCACCAAGAACACCTCTAACCCTAGAGCCACGAAAACCCTAAAATCGAGCCTCTTTGCTCACGGATTTGGAAGGGGAATCAAAGGGAAAAGAACCACGAAGGGTTCATGCATACATCCCCCACCAAATCCCAAAGAGAAAGGCCTCGAAATCGCTCCAAGAAAATCGCCAAGAAAGGGCTCCAAAAATCACCAAAAAGGAGAAACGGGAAAGACACATCCAAGCCTTGAGGAACCACGCCGAATCATCTATACATACCAAAGAGGTTCATACAAGGTCTAGCTTGCCGCCCGATCATCCTTCCCTCTCACAAGATCTCACCATGAAGCTCTCAAGCTAGTCCTACGAAAATCCTAAGAAAATAGGAAGGAAAAATAGGAAAACCAAATGAGCTAGGGTTCCAAGAGATGGCTGCCATCCTCTCACCACTTGGGTTATATGGAGGCAACCAAAAAATTGGAAGTCTTTGTCTTCGCACCATCGGACGGATGCCCAGCGACCGCAAACTTGCTTAGCCTCGACGCAAGCCTTGCGATCCCGACGCGTGTCCTCCGCTTCGAAGATTCCGGACTGCGTCGTCGCACACCGGTCAGACCGGTGCTCGTCACCGGTCAGACCGGTACCCACCGGTCAGACCGGTCAGACCCACCGGTCAGACCGGTCTGGAGCTGCTGCACCTCCGTCTTCGGTTCTTCGGTCTTGGCTTTGTGGATCAACCAAGGAACCCAGTGATTTTCTGGTGAACCACCGGAAACCCCGCGAACTCGGTGTAGCCTCCGCCAATCACCACTCATGACTCGGCTCCCACATAGTCCCGGCTCGACCTTGGTTTTGAGGCTCAACCAAGAAACCGTCCATGACTTCATCTTGCCGTTCTTGCCACCATGCGGCCCGCACTTGACCCCGCTGGCCATCGGGTCCCTCGAACCAAGCCTACTTGTCTTCTCCACACCTGGAGGCCTCACCGGCAACGACCTTTCACGCTAGTTCTTCACCTGCATCAGTCAAGCCGCAACCTGCATCTGCAATACTTAGCCAAGAATCAGTCCACACCACGTTGTCAATCACTCATCACACCAGGAAGCGACCATCCACCGGTCCTCGAACCACACCTGGCTCTCAATCTCCCCCTTGATGAGTGCATTGACAACACACACGTTTTGGTAACCAAGAGAAAAGGAAAAGAAAAGAAACGACTAAAAGAAACTCCAACAAGCGATCGAAAGCCAAAGAAAAGGCAAAGAGCAAGATCACTTGAAGAAGACAAGTCTCGGACCCCTTAGGCAAGGGCAACGGCTCAACACATCCGAGACAAAACATGCTCAAGCAAAGAGCACAAACCATCAAACCAAAGCTCGAAAACCACAAAGAGCTCCCCCTGCACACATGCAAGCTCCCCCTGAACCAATGCAACTCCCCCTGGACAAATGCATGCGAACCACTTTACGAAACAGAGCAGCTGCAACAGCTCAGCTCTGACCGGTCAGACCGGTCGACACCACCGGTCAGACCGGTGCGCAACATGTGAACAGGACCAGCACTCTGACCGGTCAGACCGGTGACCTCAACCGGTCAGACCGGTGCACAACAGAGCCCAAAAATGGCTCGAAACCACCTGAAAACCTTCCAAATGCATTCAGTAGGCCAAAACATGCTCAAACTTCTCCCCCTTGTTGACAATGCATGAATCAAGCCAAAAATGCAAAAAATGCAACCTAGAGCTTCTCAAATAGACAAAATTCAACATAGGGTGCTACACATGTCCAAACGAGCTAGTTAGATACTCTATAGTTTCGTAATGACATAAACTTCATGATCACCAAGTTTCACAACCATTGTGCGAAGTTAAGATAGAATTTAGCAATTTTGCGAAAAATCTCCCTCTCATGAGCAAAGTCCTAAACATGAGCAAAACATGTCAAAATGGCAAAGCCACACAAACTTCATGCTAGGACAACCATTCTAAGCATAAGACCATCATAAACACCCACAAGCACCTCATGTCATGTCAAAGCCATCGAGCCATGTGCCTACTTCTATATATGAGACTTCTCATTGGTAGGCATCATGCAACGATTTAGCACCCAAAGCAAATTAAAATTAGCACATATGACATGGGAGCACATTTTTCAAGCAATTTACATTTCATTTTTCAGATTTATAATTGGTACATGAAATGTCTTTGCGACAAAAAGGAACTTATGCCCCTCCACAAGATGAAGCATGGGGACTAAACATTCATGATGGCAAATGAGCCTTTGGCCCCACATGATCAAAATAAGCTATCCAACCACAAATTAAGCATAGCCAAGCCACAAAAGCATGTCAAGATCATGTAAAGGCATTTACTCACAAGAGAGCATACATATGAAATTTTCAAAAAAAACATAGCCATCAACCATGGATACAAACCAAGATTATCAAGAGCTAAGCCAAACTAATCATAGCTTACCAAATTAGCTCACAAAGACATATATATCATTCCATGGTGAACAATGTATATAGGAGAAGCCTTTCCTAAACAATGCATATGATACAAAATGCATGCAACCTAAGATACAAAGATGCCTATACATCATGTTACATATGCCATGCCAAATGCAAGAAATGCACAAAGGAAAGCTATACATATGCTACAAAGGAGCTCCCACACACCAACTCAAGAAATCAAACAAACACCAAGCTCCCCCCGCAAACGAGTGAAAGTTGCTTGATCTAGGGGTTTGGTGAAAATATCGGCTAGTTGTTCATGTGTGGGTACATGGATCAAAGCTATCTTCCCTTTCTCTACGTTGTCTCTCAGAAAATGATACCTCACTTCTATGTGCTTGGTTTTGGAATGGAGCACTGGGTTCTTTGCAACACTTATGGCACTGGTGCTATCACATTGAAGTGGGACATGGGTATACTCCTCACCAAAGTCACTCATGGTGTATGTGATCCAAAGGAGCTGAGAGCAACAACTAGCTGCGGCCACATACTCTGCCTCGGTAGTGGATTGAGCAACACTCGACTGTTTGCGGGAAGACCAAGACACCAAAGAAGAACCCAAGAACTGGCAAGTCCCAGAAGTGGACTTCCTATCCAACCGACACCTGGCAAAGTCCGCGTCTGAAAATCCATGAAGCGCCAAAGAAGAAGACGCAGAGTACCAAAGGCCGAAGTCGGGAGTGTGTCGCAAATACATGAAAATACGCTTGACTGCTTGCCGATGCGAAGTCCTCGGAGAAGCTTGAAAACGAGCGCACAGACACACCGAGAATTGAATGTCCGGCCTCGTCACCGTCAAGTAGAGGAGTGACCCGATCATGCTCCGGTACTCCTTCTGGTCCACGTGTTCACCTTCCTCGTCCGCATCGAGAGCTGTAGTCGTACTCATAGGCGTCGCCATGGCCTTGGAGTCCTGCATCTTGAACTTCCTCACAATGTCCTTGGTGTACTTAGCTTGGTGCACAAATGTTCCTTCCTTTGATTGCTTGATTTGTAGCCCAAGGAAGAACTGCAACTCGCCCATCATGCTCATCTCAAATTCCCTGCTCATGTCTTCTGCAAACCTTGCAACAAGAGAGTTAGATGAGCCACCAAAGACAATATCATCCACGTATACCTGCACAATTAGGATATCTCTGCCCTGCCTGAGGAGAAACAAGGTCTGGTCGACCTTCCCCATCTCAAACCCTCTCTCAAACAGGAACCCCCTCAACCTACCATACCAAGCTCTAGGCGCCTGTTTCAACCCATACAGCGCCTTCCTCAACTTGTACACCCGGTGAGGGTACTTCTCACTCTCAAACCCTGGTGGTTGCCTCACAAACACCTCTTCCTCCAACACACCGTTCAGAAAAGCACTCTTCACATCCATCTGGTACAATATGAACCCTTTAGCCACGGAAAAGGCTAGAAGGATCCTGATCGCCTCCAAACGAGCTACAGGAGCGAAAGTCTCCTCGTAGTCGATCCCCTCTTTCTGACTGTACCCCTGAGCAACAAGTCTCGACTTGTTCCTCACCACTTCTCCTTTCTCTCCCTCTTTATTTTTCCACACCCATTTTGTCCCAATCGGCTTACACCCTGGGGGAGGGTCAACCAACATCCAAACTTGGTTCCTCTCAAAATTCTCCAACTCCTCATGCATTGAGTTAACCCAATTATGATCAGATAACGCGTGTCCAATGTCTTTGGGCTCAAAAGTGGCAACAAAAGTAGCATGAGCGAAATGAGAATTGTTCCGAACCCTCGATCGTGTAGTACGTTCATTCATGTCGCCGATGATTCTCGAAGCTGGGTGATCCACTTGCACTCGCCGGGGAGGTTCTCGCCTTGATGCTACCTCCCCCTCAACAGCAGCTTCGCCTTGATCTGGGTTTGTCGTTGTAGGTGTGGGAGAGGGTCCATTCTCGATCGTCGTCGAAGTAGTAGGTAAATGTTCAGCTGCGGGCATCACATCGTCATCTTCATCATCTCCATGTTCATGCTCCTCCTCCTGAAAGATCTCGCCAAGTTCGTCGTCACCTGCACACTCAAAAACAAGCTGACTACGTGGCTGTGTCTCGTCGAAGGTTACCTCGCAAGTCTCCACGATTTGGTTAGTTTCAAGATTGAGCACACGAAATGCTCTAGAATGAGATGCATAACCAAAGAAAATGCCATCGACAGACCTAGCCTCGAACTTGTCCAACTTCTTCCCTTTCTTCAGAATGAAGCATTTACAACCAAAGACATGGAAGTGACTCACCTTGGGTGTGCGACCGTGCATCAACTCGTAACAGGTTTTCTTCTTGTGAACCCTGAGGTAGATCCTGTTCGACACATGGCACGCGGTATTGACCGCCTCAGCCCAGAACCTTCTCGAAGTCCTATGCTCGTCGAGCATCGTCCGAGCCATCTCGCACAAGGTCCTGTTTTTCCTTTCCACCACGCCATTCTGGGGAGGCGTATACAGACTCGAAAACTGGTGTTCAAGACCCAAGTCATGGCAAAAGGTTTCGAAGCGAGAGTTTTTGAATTCCGAGCCATTGTCACTGCGGATCGCTCGTATGGCATCTCCGTGCCTCTCGTTTCTTAACCTCAAGACAAGATCTCGAACAAAACCAAACGTCTCCCCCTTCTCCTCAAGAAAGAACACCCACGCATACCGAGAGTAGTCGTCCACCACAACAAGGACATACCACTTCCCACCCGCAGATCGCACACGAGCTGGGCCAACAAGGTCCATATGGAGCAGCTCGCATGGACGCTCAGTCATCACATCGGTGAGAGGCGGGTGAGAAGAGGCTACCATCTTGGCATGCCTACACGGCGCACAAACCAACTCTTTCTCAAACCTCAACCGTGGCAATCCTCGGACCAAATTGAGTTTACTCAAGCGAGACAAAAGGTCAAAACTCAAGTGACCCAACTTCCTATGCCACTTCCACAACTCACTCGAAGAACCAGCCAAAAAGCAACGCTCCACACCAGAAGACTGAGAAAAATCAGCTCGGAACACTTGACCCTCGGGAACGACCATGCAAACAAGATCCCCCCGAGAATCTAAAATCCGAGAACCACCAGGCTGAAACAACACCTCAAAACCCTCATCCAACAACTGGGACACAGAAAGCAAATTGTATCCAAGCGATTGAACAAGAGCAACACGCCTGAGAGTGATCTTGTCACTTACCTTAATCTCACCTTCTGACAGCACACGCCCTCGCCCATTGTCCCCAAAGGTGATGTACTTCTTTGTCACCACCGGGACGAGACTTGAGAACCACCCCATGTCTCCGGTCATATGCCTCGAGCAACCGGAGTCAATCAACCAAATGTTCTTCAAGTCTCCCACCTGAAATTCAAAAGCGAGCACGTGAGTGAACAAACGACTCAGCACTGGGGTTAGTACCAAAAGAGTAAAACCAGTGCCGAGCCATTTGCTCCAAAGTGGGGTTAGCACAAACCAAATCATCACGCCTATCAACGCTACCACCACGGTGACCACCACGAGGGAACCAACCCTCTCTAGCTGGAGGAGGACGAAAACCACGAAAGGGAAACCGTGGATCGTTCCTCCTCTCCATCTCAAAGCTACGACTCCTCCCACCCTCGTATTGAGCACGAGGTGGAGAACGCCTAGCAAACTGACCACCTGCAAACTTTCCAGACCAACCACCAGAACCATGACCTCCAGAACCAAACCGAGCATCCTCACGAGCACGAAACCCAACTCGCTGTCTGCCCAGACCTGCACCGGTCTGACCGGTGTAGTACACTGGTCTGACCGGTGTAGCTCGGCCAGCAGCAGCACCTGCAGCCTTCCGGTCTCCCCAAGTCGGAACCGTCCTCACAATTGCCTTGGCCCTGGGCATCTGCATACGAGGCTCAGGTACACCATTAGAGGGGTGGTACCTGTCCTTGTTAGCCCACTCTCTAACCATTCTCTCCTCACGCTTCCTCTTGAAGCAATACTCATCCTTGTGACCATCTCTCCCACAATACCCACAATGGAACTTTATGGGCTGTGACTTAGGCTTAGGCTTGGGTTGGGGCTGCCTACTCGGCTTCTCACCCTTCTTCTCTCCTTCCTCACCTCCCTTTGGGCTCACAAACTTCACCGGTTTCTGAAAATCATTTGTTGGGTGAGGGAATATGGGTGGATCTGGAGTAGTGTCAAGTTTGTTTCTGAGATGGTTAGGCTTGGGCTCAAACTTGTTCTTGTGTCTGTTTGGTGGTGGGATAGGAATCTCTCCAACTCTCTCAACTCCCTCACCACAGTTCTCTCCAAGCTTGTCAGCCCCAAGTGCCTGACCATCATAGCGTTTGAAAGCCGCTATCATGATACCAAGCTGAGGCTCCTGACCCGACAACCAGCTCATACATTTTCTCAGCTCATCATTCTCATCCTGCAAGCGATCAACATAATGTGCAAGCTCCAAATTCTTAACCGCATGCAATTCACAAGTAGAGCAAGAAGTGGGAATAGGCTCTTTCAACTTAGCCTCAAGCGAAACAGTGTAAGCATGCAACTCATCAATCTTTCCATGCAAAACAGGGCAAGAAGTGCAAGCACCTAGCAAAGCAGGTCTAGACTTAAGCTCAGCCACTTCAACCCTAAGCATATCTAGTTCATCACAAGTAGAAGCATGCTTATCCTTAAGAGCAGTAAGATCAGCTAGGTACACAGAGCAATCACAGCAATCAATCTCATCAGAAACCACAGGAGAAGCCTTAAGCGAATCAATCTCAAGCTTAGCATCTAGGTTCTGGGTTTCTAGCTCAGCCACACGGTTCCTAGCATCTTCTAGTGAGGCCCTAAGTTCTTTCCTCATCTTCTTGGCCTCTCTAAGCATGTGATCACGGTTATCAAGCAAGTCAACCAACTCATCATTCTCCTTGCGCAAAGAAGAGAGCTCATCACATACCCCATCCTCGGAGTCCGAGTCCGAGTCACTCTGGTGGCTCTTCTTGCTGCCGGAGCTACGGGCCATGCCGCAGAAGCCATCTCCCGCGAAGCAGCTCAACCCGCTCAAGTTCCTGGATGACTTCTTGTTCTTGCGCCAATCACCTTCATCTTCACTGCTACTCGAGCTCGAGGAAGAGTAGGCGGAGCTGGAGTCGACGTCGCTCGCTCCGACCATTGCTCGGGCCTTCCTGCCGCGGCCATCCTTCTTCCTCGACCGTCGCTCGTCCTTGTGCTTGTTCTTGTGCTTGTGATCGCGCCTCGATCGGTACTTGCCATCCTTGCTCGATCGGTGCCTGTAGCCGTCCTTGTAACCGTCCTTGTTCTCCGTCTTCTCCGGGCAGTCGGCGACGAAGTGTCCTGGCTTGCCGCACTGAAAGCACGTCCGTGCTGTCCTCCTCGTGTTCACCCGGTTCTCGTGCAGCCTCTCAAACCGCCTGGTCAGCAACGCCAGCTCGTCCTCTCCAAGCACGTCGAACTCCTCATCTGGCAAAGACATCAAAGAAGACAGAGAGTACATCCTGGAGGATGCGTTAGCGTTAGACTTAGCTCCTTTTCCACTAACGAGAGCGAGACTATGAGAATCAGTCGGGCTCTCAATCTTGGCTGTCATACCACGGTCCAACTCAGCCGACTTGAGCTTCGAGAACAGCTCATTCACCGTCAAGGTGTCATACTTCTCGGACTCAACAATAGCCTCAAACTTCCCGTCCCATACGGTACGATCCAACGAGTGCAAGAGCTTCACGGCTCTATCATGATTATTGCATGGGAGGACGTCCACATTGGCTCTCATGTTGTTCACAACGACCGTAAATCGCTGGAAAAGGGCATCGACGGACTCGGCGGGGAGATGAGTGAAGTTCTCGTACTCTCTCCGGTAAGTCGCGTACATCCGAGCCTGAACCTGAGCATTCCCACCATGAGCATCCTTCAACTGCTCCCAAATCCTACAGGCTAAGTCCTCTGTCTGAACCCGATCGAATTCAGGCTGACACAGAGCACGAAACAAGTAGTCGACAGCCTTGTTGTTGGCTTCGAACATATCCCTCGATCCTGGAGCAAGGAAGTTCATCGGATGAACATAAGCTGTGTTCACCGTGACATCCCAAAGGATCTGACCCTTTCCGCGGAGGAACGCCGCCATCCGCCTTTGCCACATCTGGTAGTTCTTCCCATCGAAGTGCGGAGGACCCGAACCCCGTTCCTGGTACGCTGTCTTTGGATCTTAGACTGGTAAGAGTCAATAAAGACCCGAACCGGCTCTGATACCAATTGAAGGACCGATTAGGCGAACCAGAGAGGGGGGGAGTGAATGGGAGCCGATAAAAATTCTTCTCGAAGGAGATGAGAACTCCAACAAGACGAACACGGCTTCCAACTCACGTCTATGACCCAACTACCCAAGTTGGCCAAGACCACGCAGCCACTGGAGTGCTACTGGTCCTAGGAACGAACACTCAACCTTCCGAGCCAAAATTCACCAAACCACACAGCGGAAACTTGCACGGCTTGCTGCCTGTGCTACACCGGTCAGACCGATGGCCTGTGCCGGTCAGACCGGTGACACCGGTCAGACCGGTGGACAGAGCCGGTCAGGCCGGTGGCTACAGCAGCCGCACAGCAAACGTTCCAGGAAGCCTCAGTGACTCCTCTAGGCCCTGGAACAAAAACCACCACGAAACACAACCTATGAAGAAGAAGAACCCCTCACAAAACCTAGCAAAACAACTCCAAGCACGCCAAGAACTGATCAGCAGGACCACGGGACAAAACCACACGGATAAGGCTATTCCCCGAGACAAAAACCCACCAAGGGCTAGCACCGGTCAGACCGGTCAATAGCACCGGTCAGACCGGTCGTGCCTGGGCAGCTCGGGATGAACAGCGCCCGCGAGTCAACTCCTCCAAATCCAACTCCCGATCTCCCGATTCGCTCCACGGTTTTGCACAAGACTTTGGGGATAGTAGGAACACCTCATGGGTACTCCATAGCCAAGATTTGGTCCACCAAAACTTGTCAAATCAAGAGGAATCGAAGAAATCCCACCAAGAACACCTCTAACCCTAGAGCCACGAAAACCCTAAAATCGAGCCCCTTTGCTCACGGATTTGGAAGGGGAATCAAAGGGAAAAGAACCATGAAGGGTTCATGCATACATCCCCCACTAAATCCCAAAGAGAAAGGCCTCGAAATCGCTCCAAGAAAATCGCCAAGAAAGGGCTCCGAAAATTACCAAAAAGGAGAAACGGGAAAGACACATCCAAGCCTTGAGGAACCACGCCGAATCATCTATACATACCAAAGAGGTTCATACAAGGTCTAGCTTGCCGCCCGATCATCCTTCCCTCTCACAAGATCTCACCATGAAGCTCTCAAGCTAGTCCTACGAAAATCCTAAGAAAATAGGAAGGAAAAATAGGAAAACCAAATGAGCTAGGGTTCCAAGAGATGGCTGCCATCCTCTCACCACTTGGGTTATATGGAGGCAACCGAAAGACGAAAATACCCTTACTAGCTAACTAGGGATACATGCCCCTCGAGGGCAAAATTGGAAGTCTTTGTCTTCGCACCATCGGACTGATGCCCAGCGACCGCAAACTTGCTTAGCCTCGACGCAAGCCTTGCGATTCCGACGCGTGTCCTCCGCTTCGAAGATTCCAGACTGCGTCGTCGCACACCGGTCAGACCCACCGGTCAGACCGGTCTGGAGCTGCTGCACCTCCGTCTTCGGTTCTTCGGTCTTGGCTTTGTGGATCAACCAAGGAACCCAGTGATTTTCTGGTGAACCACCGGAAACCCCGCGAACTCGGTGTAGCCTCCGCCAATCACCACTCATGACTCGGCTCCCACGTAGTCCCGGCTCGACCTTGGTTTTGAGGCTCAACCAAGAAACCGTCCATGACTTCATCTTGCCGTTCTTGCCACCATGCGGCCCGCACTTGACCCCGCTGGCCACCGGGTCCCTCGAACCAAGCCTACTTGTCTTCTCCACACCTGGAGGCCTCACCGGCAATGACCTTTCACGCTTGTTCTTCACCTGCACCTGCACCAGTCAAGCCGCAACCTGCATCTGCAATACTTAGCCAAGAATCAGTCCACACCACGTTGTCAATCACTCATCACACCAGGAAGCAACCATCCACCGGTCCTCGAACCACACCTGGCTCTCAGGCCCGGACCGGGCCAGCGGGCCGGGTCGGGCCGGGCTCAAAATGCTCAGGTCTAGTTACATGAGTGGAGAGAGAAAGAGAAAGAGTGTGTGTGCATGTTCAATAGGTGTACGGGTGGAAGCTTTCTCCTCATGCAGCGGGTCCCGCCGCCCTTGGTTCCTTCTGGCTGCTGTTGCCATGTGTGATTGCCTGTCCTGGTGTCGCCCCTTCACATGCAAGTGGCAGGAGCAATGAATGCCTCCAACACCTGGCACATGCATGGGAAATGAGGACCCAAAACTACTCGGGAGGGTTGCCAACTAGTCGGAAGTGGCCTGGTTGGTGTTGTACGTGAGGTGAGAGCCTTGATTTTTTGTCATTTTCCCTCACAGAAATAATTCCCGGAATACCAGTTGACTTGGAGCCGTTTTCCTTAATGAGAATAAATCCAGAAAACCACCAAAAATACCCCAGGTGCCATTATGGCTGTGATAGTCATTCGTAATCGCTGTCTTTGGGTACCCATAGTATTGGGTCCCGTCAGTAGCCCCCGAGCCTGGGAGGGAGCTGTAGACTAGTTCCCAGGTTTTTGGAGCTGAGCATCGTTTCGTCGGAGGTGTCGTCACACCCGAGCTTGCGGGAGGAAGATGAATTTTTGGTGGCCTCGCACGGCGCGAGGCAGTAGTCGGGGAGTCGGTTTCCCTTTTCGTTGCGTCTCCCTCGCGCATCCTTTTCGTTAGGAAGGAGGGGCTGGGTGACGTCGAAGCTTGCCTCGCTGGCCGAGCCTCGGCACCTCGTGAGCTGCGTGCGGGTGAGTTCGAGTGAAGCCTCAGAATCCCATTCGACGGGTTCCGAACGGATCAGCTGGTGATCGACCTCAGATTCCTGATGGTGAAGTCATCTAGTTACCGAGCCCGTTCGGTTGGACTCGGCGGCTCGTCGCCTTTCCGTCGGGGAAAAACCATGACCTCCTTTTCCATCAAGACTCGAACGCAGTTCAAGATGCCCACGGCGCTCGTGCGCCCGAGTTCCGGCCGCTGGGGCCCATCCCTCACCGCCCCTCGCTCGGGTGTCCAGGAGCAGCTGTCGAACCCTTCGACGGGCCAGCCTTCGAACTCCCGGTCATCGGTGTGTGGCGCCGGTCCTCGGGCGCAGAGCCGCGAGGGGCCGCTGGGGCCATCGTCAGAGTGCGATGCTGTCGTCGCGACGATCATGTAGTTGTTGCCCAGCCCCCGAGCGCGAGGACCGAGTAGTAGTCGTCTAGCCCCCGAGCGTGGGGGTCAGGTGGTAGTCGTCGTCTCCCAACCCCCGAGCGCGAGGGCCGAGTCGGCGGACCTGTTCCAGTAGAAGAAAAATCGGAGGACAGCAGTACGTGGTGCAAAAATACTAATCCAGAAAAAACGACACTGGACAGCGCATAGCGAGAAATCTAATTCCAACTCTTTTAAGTCTATTTGATTTCCTCGGGCAGTTATCCTGTTGGGTTTAAGCACCTGACCCCCGACAGCTGCATCCGGAGCGCAGGGAGCAGGCCGCGTGCACGCGTGGGAAGTGTAGGCGTTGGGTCGAGGTTTCACGATTTAAGGCGTGCGCTCCCCGAGTACTTCTAGCGACTTGTGTGAGAGAGGAAAAAGAAATTGCGCTGATGTGTTCCGGTGACGCGTGCCGGGGTGTGTCATAGCTGGAAAAATGGTGGTGCTAGAAGTATGCTTAGCTCGATTTATGTTCGCGTCGGGGGAGTCGGCGTGTCGTTCCCGGGTCCGTCCTGTCCAGCCCGCGAGCTTCGTGTTGCCCATGGCGGTCGAGCGAACGGCTGCCAAGGCGGTCGGCGATTTGTCGGGGCCGCCGTTGGTTTCGTACGCAGGAGAAGCCACGAGTTTGGTCGAGGCGGTTGCCAGACGGCCGTCAGCGCCATTCACCGTTGTTTTTGATGGCGGCGCCGCGGTCGGTCGGTGGCGAGAAGAAAGGCTCGACGCGAGCGTCCTTCAGGATGATTCGGGGCGTCCTCGTGAGCGATGAAGGTGCGAGCTGGGTCGCCGCGGCGAGGTATGCGAAGAAGGATGAGGTACGACGACGAGCAGTGACGCAGCGGTTGGCCTCGACTTGCCGCCACCCGTCGCGTTGCTCGAAACGGCTTGGTCCTGATCTGGGCGGCGAGTGGTCGACGCTGTGCCGGGATCGTGACTTGTTTTTCTGTCCTCGAGTAATTTCTTCGAGCAGGCTCGTTCGCACGACTTCCTTCCGCCTCGCACGAGTACTTCCCGCCTCCGACTCGTTCCTCCGAGGGGATTCACTCGCACGACTTCTTCCCGCCCCGACTTGTTTCTCGGAGAAGGCTCCGAGAAGTTTCCACCTCGCACGAGAAGGGGTACCTCTCCGAGAAGTCTCCGCCTCGCACGAGAAGGGCGCCTCTCCGAGAAGGCTCCGAGAAGTTTCCGCCTCGCACGAGAAGCCCTTCCGAGAAGCCCCTCCGCCTCCGAGTAGTTTCTCCGAGTAGATTGGCTCCGCCTCGCACGAGAAGGCCTTCCAAGAAGTTTCCGCCTCGCACGAGAAGGGCGCTTCGCTCAAGTAGATTCGTGTCCATCCCTGAGTAAGAGTGTTTCGCACGAGAACTTTCCGCCTCGCACGAGTACCCTCCGTCTCCGAGTAATTTCTCCGAGTAGATTGGCGAGCAGCCCGCCATGATGCCCCAACACCACCAGTTCTGCAAAAAGGAAACAGAAGGAAAAAGAGGGACGCCTCTCCTGAGGGGGAGTCAGCCCGCCGTAGTGGGATACGAATGTAAGCTCGCCCGACCACCGAGGCCCGTCGCCGCGGGCATGCTCTGCGCGTCCTGCCGCCGGGACCTCGTTCCTCTCTGTCCTGGAATCGCGGGGAGACGTAAGGGAACGTGCAATCGTCGCCGAGGAGTCGGGGCGGCGGGCGCCAGGCTGCGACGCGTCGTGGAAGCAGAGGCAGGCTCCGGGTCGCGATGCATCGCGGGGAGGCGGCACGGGTCCGCGCCGCCGTGGTAGCCAGTACAGGCGCGGGGAGCGCGCAGTCGTCGCCATGCGCCGTGCTCGTCATGGTGGTTGAAGGAGAGGCGGCGTAGCGCCGCCATGGCCCTGCCCTGCCCGTCGCGTGCGTGCTGCGGCCGCGTCGTCGCCCGCGGCTGGCGGAGAGCCGCGCTGCCGGGCCGCGAGGCGGAGACGGCCGGCACCGCGCCGAGCAGCCGCGTCGCGAGGAGGCGGAGGCGAGCGCCAGGGCCGCTGCGCGGTGAACCGGAGGAGGCAGGCGCTGGGGCCGCCGCGCCTGCCGCGTCGAGGGAGGAGGCAGGGCTGCGCCTCGCCGCTGCCGAGCGTCGAGGAGGTGGACGCCGCGCCTGGGCGGCCCCCCTGCACGAGGAGGCGCGGTGCTGCGGTGCGGCGACGAGGTGGGCCCGCCGCGCGGGGAAGAAATCGAGGCGACGCGGGGAAGAAATCGAGGCGACGCTCGCGAGTCTGCCTCCTCGAGGTCAGCGGCGCCAGGGAACGTGAGGAGCACCAGGAGCACGGCGATGAAGATGGCCGAGACGGCCCCGCCGCGGGCGTTGTTGCCCGTGAGGTTGGTGACGAGGAGGTACAGCGGTGAGCGAGTTGATGGCGGCGAAGCAGCTCCCGTCCTTCGCCTCGTCCGCGGCGTCGCCGTCGCCGTCGGGGCCCTCGCGGAGGAAAGGCATGGCGAGCGCCGACCGCGGCGGTGTCGCGGAACACGCCGCTGTTCAACTTCCGCCGCTGGCGAGTCCATGCCCTGCGGTGACGCCGGTGAGCACAGGCGCACAGCTGTTGTCTCGGCGCGATGTGGGTGGCAGCCGGGCCGTGCGTGCTGTTGCGTGTGGTCTGGCCTCTGCCCGGGGCGTCACCGCCGAGGAGGAAGTCGCCGGCGGGAGGGATTCGCGCCCCCTGCGTTGGCGTTGCCGGGCCTGCCTGCGTGGCGTGCGCATGCTCCGAGTAGCGAGTAGCTTCTCGGGACTCGCACGAGTGCCGTCCGTCTCCGTGTAGTCCTCCCGTTGCTTGCTTGCTTCGGGTAACTGGTTTTTTGCTCGGCCGATTGGAGTTGGGAGCGAAGGAGAATTAGAGAGGAAAGCACGGTCTTGCGGTTGGAGAAATCAGAGGGAGCTCCAATTTGCTTATTGCGTGAATCCGTAGGAGAAAGAGGGCCAAAGCTTGGATATTTTTCTTTAGCCGGCGATGGATTGATTATTGCTTTGTGAAGAAAGGAGCAGGGGCATGGCGCTCCGGGCTGCTATCTGGGTTCGATTAAAATACTCCATCTCGACGGGGATCAGGGATCTGGAGAAGAGGGTGGCTAGCCGCAGCGGCTTCAAAGGTGGAGTTGTCGTAGTCGGTGGTGTCGCGGTTGCCGCTGTAGTCGTTGTTGCCAGCGTCGCGGCCGCCGTCGTCACGGCCGCCGCCGCCGTTGCCGGCGGAGTCGTCGAGGATAGCCATCCGAGACCTGTCAAAAAACGTCGTGACACGCAAAGGCCCCTACCTGGCGCGCCAATTGTCGGGGTTCTGTACCGCCGGCAGTAAATTTGTATCGGATTGCGTGCCGGGCCTCGGACGGTTGCGTAAATGGGGGTACACTGGATTTATACTGGTTCGGACCTCCGGAGAGTAACACCCTACGTCCAGTTCGTGCTGCTGTGTTATTTGCGCTGATTTGTAGTAGGGGGTACAAATGGGCGAGAGAGGGACAAGTTCCCAAGTCTCTGTAGTGTGAGAGTCATGGCTGGCTGGAGGGAGAAGAAGAAAGGGAGTGCTCCTCTCGAGAGGAGAAGGAAGAGTAGAAAGTAAAAAGCCAGAGCTCTCTTTTGGAGAGGACCCCTGCTCTCCCTTTTATATGCCAAGGGGAGCAGGTTACATGAGTGGAGAGAGAAAGAGAGAGAGAGAGTGTGCATGTTCAACAGGTGTACGGGTGGAAGTTTTCTCCTCATGCAGCGGGTCCCGCCGCCCTTGGTTCCTTCTGGCTGCTGTTGCCATGTGTGATTGCATGTCCTGGTGTCGCCCCTTCACATGCAAGTGGCAGGAGCAATGAATGCCTCCAACACCTGGCACAGGCATGGGAAATGAGGACCCAAAACTACTCGGGATGGTTGCCAACTAGTCGGAAGTGGCCTGGTTGGTGTTGTACGTGAGGTGAGAGCCTTGATTTTTGGCCGTTTTCCCTCACAGAAATAATCCCGGAATACCAGTTGACTTGGAGCCGTTTTCCTTAATGAGAATAAATCCAGAAAACCACCAAAAATACCCCAGGGGCCATTATGGCTGTGATAGTCGTTCGTAATCGCTGTCTTTGGGTACCCATAATATTGGGTCCCGTCACTATCCTTCTAATTAATATATGAAGATTTGATGTAACACGGTCTAAATTTTAGCATCTGGATGGAACCTGCTGAACGAAAGAGACATCTCTCACACCTCTCTCTCTCAATCGGCGCAACGGGAAGCGAAATTGTTGCTTCGACGACAAATAGCCGTGGCGCATCACGCGGGACGAAATCTCCCACCCCACCGCCGCCCACTAGACTCTCTCTCCACCTTATCTTGAAGCCGGCCTCCTCCCTCACGTAGACTCATCTCCTCCTCTCTCTCTCCCTTCCTGATCTGTTCTCAAGGTAGGAAGCCAACGCGGAGCCATGCTGGCGCCCAGAGCCACCGGCGTGGTCGTGCGTGTACAGCGTAGCTACGTGGGCTCGGCCGGCACGTTCTTCAGCGCGCGGGGCCACCCGCATGACGCAAGCGCGAGGGCCGTCGACGCGGCACGGGCGCGAGGGGCTGTCGGCTGGACCCGGGCGTAACGGTCCGCCAGTCGGGCGTGGGGCCTCTACGCCACAGCCAGCGCAGGAGCTGCCTAGCGCGGGCCGCATAGAGGAGTTACCGGCGCGGGGCTCCTTGCGGCGTGCTTGCCCCTAGCGGCCGGGGGTGGTGTAGGTGCGTGCGGCCCCTGGCAGCCGGTGCGGCGTGGCCAAGCAGCGCTGCCCTGGGCGGCCTGCGCGGTGTGCATGGGCGTGGCCGCCGCAGTGGTGGCCTGGCACAGTGGGCACTACTGGAAATTCAGGCTTTGCCGAGAGCCTGAAACTCTCGGCAAAGGCCTCTACACCCTCGGCAAAGCCTTTGCCGAGAGTCGCTCTCGGCAAAGGGCCCCGGGAAATTTTTTCTCGGCCACGATTCTTTGCCGAGCACCCGAGCTCTAGGCTCTCGGCACAGCCTTTGCCGAGAGCCAACTGCGGGCCGTCGGGCAAAAAAAGTAGCCGTTAACGGGGGTGAAGGTGACGGGTTTTTGAAATCCTCTTTGCCGACGGCCTCATGACCGGGCCGTCGGCAAAGGAGGGGTTTTTTTATTTTTCTTACAAAATATGTGCCGAGAGTCCGTGTCCGGACCGTCAGCAAAGATGTTTTTTTATTTTTTTAAAAAACTTTCTTTGCCGAGCGCTCCTGGCCATTACGCTCGGCAAATCTGGGAACACCCGAGCTGGGAAAATTTGTTCCCAGAGTTGCCGAGAGTAATGGCCAGGAACTCTCGGCAAAGACCTCTTTGCCGACGGCCCCTCTCGGCAAAGCGGTCACTTTTACAGTTTTATTTTTTGCTTTCCACATTGACAAACATACATATATATGACATATATCACATCCAGCACTCACATAACACATATATATAACATATGTAGCAAATGTGCATCACCACAAGTCCACAAGTGCATCAAGTTTGTCCATACAAATCCACAAGTGCCTCAAATCCAACGAAACAAGTTCACAACATGATCAACTAAGTCAAAGGGCCTACGGTGACTGCTGGTGCGTTGGGAAAGGTGTGAAAGGTGGCATCTGAGTGGCGGGCGACTGGAGGACTTGCTCACCACTTGGAGCCTGCTGATTCCAACCCGTCGAGAAAGGCTGCGCAAAGGAGACAAGATTGCAAGTGTTAGACATGATTAGACAGGAAAACCAGAAACTCTTTGCTATCATACTCACAGGAGTACCGAGGACTTGCTGTGTCGGAAACACCTGTGGAGGGACCGGAGCGATCGGAGCTAGGAGCCCAGGTGGTAGAGCCATACCACCTGACGTCGCAAGGTACCTAGTAAGTTCCTCGAACTTACTCGCCATTGCTTGCTGCGACCGGAAATACTCCTGCTGTTGAGCCCGCTCCTGTGCTAGCTGGTCTGCTAGCTGCTGACGTAGAGCCCGCTCCTCTGCTAGCTCGGCCTACAACATTTAACTTAAGTGTTTCAGTAATGCAAATCTAAGAATGTGTTTAAACATCAATATACAATGAGTAGTGCATACCTCAAGGGCGTTCAACCGGCCCATCCCCACGCTCGGCCGTGCTCGTATCGGGGGGTCAGACTCCGTCCTCCGTGCTCGGACGTCGGCAAGTCTCAGGCTGGAACTGTCGATGATGCCGTCGCCAATCCACAACCTCCCGTGCTTCTTACCTCCTCCCAAGGCCATGACTATGTCTGTATCAATGTCATGCTCACTCGGGTTGTAATCTTCCCCATACTTCTGCTTACAGGCCTCTGTGTACTCAACGATGCGCCGGCCGAAACTAGGGTTGCTGTATGCCTCCGGCCCGTCGCTCACGCTGTAGGACACATCGGACGTCGCCTTGGCCTTGTGTGCCATGCACAAGGCATCGAAGTCCGAGCATTCCTGGCCAGGATGTGCCTTTTGCTGCAAGAAAAGCAGGACGAAGATTAGTGTGATAAAACAAGTTTGAGCCTCACAATCGATTAAAGAAACCGCGTACCCATAACTCCTTGTACTCTGGAAGGCTCCGCTGGCCTTGGTGGTGTGATGGGCCTTCCATCATCAAACGCCTCTCTCGTGCAGCGTCGTGCGCCTGCTGGTACTCCTCCGTGAACCACTTGTCCACCTCCATTGCCCACGCGTCGGCTTTGGTGCGGCTCCACCAGGGAGTCACCTGCACGTCACAAAGTAATTGATACATGAGAAGATCAAACATAACATAAGTAATATCAAAACCTAGGAATATTAGTGTTGTTCATGTACCTCAAGGAACTGCTCACGGGTCAACATCGTCCTTCTTGCTTCTTCCTTGTCTATCTTTTGACCAAGCACCAACGCGTAGTAGGTTATGACAGCTTGATGCTTTACCTCATGATGCATGTCTGTGACACGTTTCTGGCAGGAGTTCTTCAGGCACAGGTCCGCTCGGTCCTCTTCTCCATCCTCACATCTGAAGAAGGTCTGCATACAAATACGATGTCAAATTCATTATTTTAAGATTGAGTCAAACGAATGTGATGTATTGAGAAAAACTTTGTGCGAGCTAGAGTTACCCAAAACGTCCTCAGCACGCGCTCTGCCGTGTGGGTGAAGTCCCGGTCTTCACCCTGGTAGTAGTGGCCCCACGTGTAGGCTGGCTCTGTCCGCCCGTGGTACGTGACAATGCCGGGGTAGTGCTGCCTACACAGAAGCCCGACAATGCCGTTGGGCTTGCGTGAGTCGCCACCCGACACAACGATCCAGTTCCTGCATATGTCGAACAAAATATTAGTGACTCTCGATAATCAAAATGAAGTTAGGCATCTAAATTTACTTACATTCGCCCTTGGGGGCGAATCACTGGGCGGTTCTGAGGGAGCGGGGGCTGAGGGAGTCGTGCGGGGCCTCACAAGTAGACCTTCACCGCCCTAGCGGCCTCCCCCGAAGAACTCGCACCCGAGGCGTTGGTCTCCGTCGGCTGGCCCTCACAACCGCCAGACGGCTCGTCCACCAGCAGCTCGTCGTCGTCCTCGGTCCCCCGTGCACCGTCCGTCAGCTCGGGAGGTGGCCTCCTGGCCCTCCTAGGCCGCCTCTCCGACCCCTCCGCGTCGTCCTGCCCCTGTGAGGCGCTGTAAAAGGTGGACAAGGGCACTCGACGCCGGCCCTCGTCCACCTCCGGTACTGACCGTCGTCCATCAAAGTATTGCCATGCTTCACCATCTGATGGATGTACCATCTTGTCAGGACTATACCGTATGCCATGCTTATGCCATGTCATCTGTTTGACAGTTTCCTCAGTCATGTAAAGTCGCTGGATCCTCGGCACGAACGGAAGGTACCGTACGATCTTTTGGGCGATATCAGTCTGCTTCATCTGACCATCTCCAGCTGGTACCTCTTCGAACCTCGAGGATTTGCACTTTGGACAGTGCGTGGCATCCGCGTGTTCCTTCCTAAATAGGACACACCCATTCACGCAGGCATCTATCTGCTCATACGACATCTTAAGTGCTTTGAAGAGTGTTGTTGACTCGTACATGGACGTTGGCAGGGAATGGCCCTTTGGAAGCAAGGAGCCAACAACGACCAACAACCTATTGAAGCCTGCTCGACTGATGTTTAACTCGGATTGCACCCCTAATAACCGCCCAATGGCGTCCAGTTGCGAAACGGTGGTGTTGTCATGAAGAGGTATCTTTGCCGAGTCCATCATCTTGTAGAACAACTTTGCCTCCTCCTCCATCGCCTCCTGATCACGGGTGTCATTGAAAAGTGCTTGGTGGGCATCTTCTAACATGTCTACAACCCCGGCATCATCATCACACGCCTCCAGGCGTGGTCTCACCACCTCCTCTCTCATACGATGTGCTTCACCATGGTAGATCCACACGGTATAGTCTTTGGTAAATCCATTGTACAGAAGATGTCGGCCCATATCCTCCTTGCTAACTCTCCTCTTGTTGTCACATTTTGTGCAGGGACACCAAACTAGCAAATGACCACGCGAATTGGCCCATGCAAATTCCAAGAAATCATTGGTCTTATCCTTCCATTCATCGTCAAAATCACGCTTACTTCTCCGGCCGGTGTACATCCACTGACGGTCGTCCATCCTATATCAATCAGGAATGCGAACCATAAAATCCATGTACATCGTGATCCTACTGTCTAATAGGTGAGGATAGGTCCTAATCCCACTTGCGGATCCGTATATGAGTTAGTTTCCATGCCCCGATCCGATCGAGGCAGAATTTCAGCAACACCTCCCCGCTGTTCTCCAGATACACGTCCTAGTATGGAGATTGTGTATCCAGAGAACAACAGGAGGTGATGCCGAAACTCTGTCTCAGATCGGACCAGGACATGGAAACTAACTCATCTACGGATCCGCGGGCTGTCCAGAAAACGTGGACAATCCGAAACAGATACGGTCGTAGGTATGCACAGAAATGCATACCTCCAGCCGTATCTCTTTCGGACGGGAGACACATAACTAGGTTACGCGATCTACGACCCTACAACCAGAAGACGGGTTATTCATACCTAGGGTGCCGGTGACGAGGCGCCGCAGTGCAGGCAGACCCGCAACGCCAAGGAAGAAGATCAGGGTCGTCGAGGTACTCCGGCTTGCCTTCCACTAGCCCATCTCTGCAAAAAGAAATGAACATACAACTTAGCTCAAAATTTCGGCAGCACCTCCCCTGCACGGTGAGGTGTCAAAACCTGCAATTAAACATTCGACACGAAGGCCGACAACCAGATATATGCATCCGCATCGAACTCAACAAGGCATTGCCAATTCACATTCATATTCTACCACTAGTCATTCTACTACTAGTCATTGCCAGCAAGTCATTACCACTAGTCACATTCACATGCCGGCTCACCTTGCTCGGGCGGACGACGATAGCGTGGGCGGGACGTGGATGGACGACGACGGCGGGGCTGTACCGGGCGTTGGCCCTGTGCTTCTCCTCCCCCCTTCTCGATCCTCCCTCTCCTCCTCCTCTCCCCTTCTCCTCCCTCTCCTTTTCCTCCACCCCCTATTCCATTGCTCCCTCTCCCTTCCTCCTCTTCTCCGGCTGCCGGGGTGGGTAGTAGGCGGGGTGGGCGGGGGCGGACGAGCGAGCGGCGGCCGGTGTGGGGAGTCGGCGGTGGCGGCGGGCGGGCGTCGGCGGCACGCGCGGCAGGCGGGCAGGGGCAGGGGGGGCGGGGGCCGGCAGGGGCGGGCGGGCAGGGGCGGGGGCGGGCGGGCGGGCGCGCACGGCGGGCAGGGGTGGGCGGGCGAGGCGGGGGCGGCCGGGCGAGGCGGAGGCGCGCGTCGGCGGGGGCGGGCGGGCGCGGCGGGGGAGGCCGGACGCTCGGCAAAGGTGACAATGCCGTGAGTATTTCTGTGCCGAGCGAGGCTCTCGGCAAATCTCTTCCGTGCCGAGGGCTCGATAAATAGCCCTCGGCAACGACCAAAACACTCGGCAAAGCCTGAGTTTCCCGTAGTGGGGAGTTGATATGGAGAGTGAGAAGTTTGATTTGTAGTCCATGATTTTTTTTTTGTGAAGTGGTGAATCAAATTTGTGTATTTTTGTTGTGAATCCAAGAAGTGGTGAATGAACATTATATTATTTTTCTGGTGAAGTTGTGAATCGAATTGAACTTTTGTGATGGTTATATTATGTGATGGCGAATTGAATTGAACTTCTGCGTGTGATGAAATTCAACTTGTTCGTGGTGGAATTGAACTTGTTCTTGGTGGCACGCCAAGAAGGGGGGTCCACAAAACACTTTTGCAGTTGGTGATACCAACCGGAAGTAAAGACTTACCTTTAGTTCTGATTCTTGACCTGAGACTAAAAAGGAGCTTTTTATCTCTCCAACTTAGTATTTGTTGGTCTCTAGGTCCCTAAGGAACTTACTAACCAGGATTAAAGATGAGTTCTCTACCAGTGGGGGAGCGAGTGCCGACATGGGACATGCTGTTTGGTGTTGCTATGGTTGTCAGATTGTTCAGGACGGGGACTTGGGTCCCATCGCCCGGAAAGCAACCCCGTCCCGAAGTGTTTGCTTACAAAAATTTGCAGATCCACTGCATCAATAATCCAAGTCCTACAGGAACACATATGTTACATTACATATCATGGTAGATTTTCGTTCATGAGATCTCCAAAACGGAACGTGTCAAATGAGATCAGGAAACCTACGATGTCCTGTTTCCCGCGGTTCCAGATTCAATTGGAAACCTAGGATGTCCTGTTTCGTTGATTTCTGGAGTTCTCCTGAGGATTTGTATATGAAGTGCTACTAAACTACCCTATCAACAATACAAATGGACCTTTTCTCTCCAAGATCAACAGCTCATCGTTCGATACAGATCAAACCCCTTCCGATCCGATAATCGTGAGCGATGGCCATGTCATCGTCGTAACGCCGCCGCCGCCGGCGGCATTGTCGCTCCCACCGTCCGCAACCACCCCGGCCGCCATCAGCCACCGCCGTAGAGGTGAGGGACTGGGCCTCCGCGAGGTCATGCTCGGCGCGGAGTTCGTGTGTACGTCGTGGCGGCGTGCCGCGGTCAAAGTTGTGCTTTGGTGACTGTGTCGCTGTCCTAAACAACTTCTAATATGGAACCGGAGGGAGTATCAGTATAATTATTCATTAGTTTAGGTCATCTATAGCTTGTCATGCGTTTGTCCATACTGGATGTTTGGAAATCAAAATTCAAACTATTTGTTTTGCATTCATATTCGATAATATTTGTATTCATATTTGAATTCTAATTCGAATTAAAATGTGGTAAATAGTGCTATCTGAATTCGATTCCATGCGTATGGCATCTGAATCCATCTCTACCGTGCCTAGATTCTACCATTGGGACTGCCCTAAGGGACCAAGTTGTCATTATCTCACGTCCATGTATTTGTCTGTCCTCTTTAACATTTACTAGCAATGATGCACGTGTGGCACGCACGTGTCCACTGTGCCGCACGTGCCCGCTAAAAAAAAAATTAAGTAACGGCTACTGCAAGTTAGTTTAGAATACTGTAGTTCAACAAATTCAATAACCAATAAATTTTCAGAATTTAATTACTTTGTAAATAATATTCATGTTAACAAAGAATTGTCAATTTGTGCATGTAATTTATATAATTTTTATGGAGACTAAAAACTTTCACCCAAATTAATATAGATTGTGCATACTGCTTACATATAATGGAAGCAAACACCATAAACCATCTGATCATTTTTATTTTAGTTGCTTACAACAACTGTATAGTTGGTCCCAACAACCTTAGATTTGATGAAAAAAGGACTGTCCAATTCAAATAGGTGACTATAATTGTGTTGTCAATAATTGTAAGAAGATTACTAATAACACTTGCAAATACATAATTGTACTAGTACCACGATCATCTAATTAAATCCATGTCAAGCACATGTTCAGAAAAGTAAAGCAAAAGCATCAACATTTACCAAAGGTAAGCATTGTCCACGCATGAAATGGTGAGATCAAACTTTCACAGATAATGAAAGGCTACAGTTTAGATAATGAATCCATCCAAAATAATTTTTAAAAAATTGTATTTATTGTTAACTGATACCTATGATTGCTCATCATCAGCTTGTCAATATGGTCATTTGACCTTTCTTAAAGCTTATTTCCGATAAAAAAAACTTGTAAATGCAAGTGAACAAAATACCAAGAGAGAAATCATCCCGCTATTTATGTCCATATAAAAGAAAACAAAATCAATGAAAGTACTTTTTTTCCGATGCGAACTTGGTGGGCCCAGCGGGTACACACCGGTGGGTACTTGAGCCGAACTAAACAAGGCCAATCTCATTCTGTCATTACTACTGCCACAGCAGCAGCGATCTCTTTCTCCTGTCTGTCAAATTACCCAGTATAAGTCAAATTTATAGCCTGTTTGGGACTGCTCCATTCCCAAACCTTCAATCCAAAACTAAGTGCTGAGGAGGGGCGATGATGTACAACCTTTTCGGAATTGATGCCTTCGAGAAATTGTGGCAACTATGCATGTAGAAAATCATTGCAGAAGAATTTGAGACGAACAAAGTTAACTGAAAGTATCTTTCATCATGTAAACATTGTCGTTGCAACAAGCCATGGCAAACAGGTTTAGTCTTATAGCAGAATTAACGGAAAAAATTACTTCCTCCTTCCCAAATTACTTCATTTTGGCTTTTCTAGGTACATTCCTTTTGTTATATATTTAGACATAATGGAGAGAGTAGGAAACATCTCAACTTGAAAATAAACAGAAGGAAAAGTTAGAAAATAAGTGACCAAAAAGGGCTATTCAAAAAACACAAAACAGTAATATTCAATCTAAACATCAAACTTTATGCTGAGCAGTAAAATAAACGTGGGCTCAGCTTCGCCTTTGCTCGATCATATAACTGTATCCACACCATCTCTTATCACCAAATTAACCCATTCTGATACATGGTGCTGCCCTGGTTATCACTCATCACCCGTGAAGAATGGCATGACCATCCAAGGACAAAGCCACTATCATTAGAGCATGGTTGAAAAGGATTTCAAGAAAGGAGGGAAGGTTCCAGTTTGATACCACAACAGCCATGATTGCTCAAAGGTGGTTGTGTTCAGCCATGGTTATTGATCATCGCCCCTTTAGATGTTTTCTCTCTTTAAGGGAACTGAGGCCAGAACTGGTAAGATGGAACTAACACAACTTATCAGTCCCACTAACATTAACCCATATCCCAGGTTCAAATTCAGCAGGAGGGCAAGTGAAGGACATTCCTTGAGACAGGTTCAGCAACACAAAAAAAAAATCACAGATTGGTATTGAGCACCAACAGGACATGCAAAAGAGCATAAAGAAGTAAGCAGATAAGAGCTCAAAGGAGTACAAAACGGGATAAAAGTTACAAGCAGTTCAATGGGCATCTTAGCTGCCATATAAGATGCAACAGCGACAAAACCACCCTTCAAATCCACCAGGGCGTTAACTAAAATATTTTGCATAGTTCATAGGGTGGTTTACCCGGTTTTAGATTTCCAAACCTATTGCAAGGTCAATCCATGACACATCTCAATGTGATCTGTAATTGAAAGAATCCGGAAAGTCAAGGGGTTATTAGACAAGGGTTCAATATATATAGAAAAAAGACACTTGAATGGCTCAGATTTACCCATTATCAGCACAGCAACTTACAGTGGAAGTTTTCTTCTTCATATAATGATGTGCAGCTGGGAGAACTTACAGTGGAAGCACAATTCCCACCCTTCCCAAATATAAATAAACAAATAGCATTGTCCATTAAAACAGGGCATTTGAGATTTTGGTCTAGTAGTATAATTCTCGCTTTGGGTGCGAGAGGTCCCAAGTTTGATTCTCGGAATGCCCCCATCAAGGTTTTGATGTTTAGCACCGTCCATTGTAATATGGAACCAACTGTCAGCTATTGGTCGCAGAACTGGTTGTTCGTTAAAATACAAGTCATCCTACGGTATCACCTGAGACTGATGTTGTATGCTGAAGAGCCTAATCGAACCATGTGAAGGGCAATATAGTAGGGAACACACAACAATCAAATTTTTAACGGACTGAATGGACAGAGGATCAGAGATATATTCAAATCTGATTGCTAGTATCTCTGGAGAGAGACCAGGGTAGGATGTGCTAGCGTACTTTGAGAAGCGGCTTGGTCAGGATCACGCCGGCATCCATAGTAGCAGGAGCCTGCACAAACGCTCGAAAGCTTGTTGCAGCAATAATGGCCCCAAGCAGGAGTGCGGACCGGAACGCGGTGGCCTGCGCAGACGTGCGGTGCGCCAGCACCTCCGATTGCGGGCATCACGACACCACCAGACCGCCGCCGTGCTGGCCGCAAGCATCGCCGTAGTCGGCGGGGAGTTTGCGGGCCTCCGGCGCGCGGACGGCACAAAGGAACGGCCGGCCGGCGTCGAGAAGGCCGCTCGCGACCTCTCGCATCTCCAGTGGGTCGAGGTCGGTCAGGCGTGCCGCGCGCCGCCATGGGCTCGACCAGTCGCGCCGCTGGTGAGCCTTCGGGTGGAGTACGGAGGCCGCCGCCGAGGAGGTGGTAGAGGGAGAGGGCAGAGGAGGAGGCGCACGGCGGGGTAGGGACTCGCGGGCGGGTGTGTGCAGACACGGGGAAGTTTTTTTTCCGATGCGGACTTGGTGGGCCCGGCGGGTATAAAGGGTGGGTAGACGCGGGGTGGGTGAGAAAAGTAATTCGTTTTTGGCAGAAACGCTCCCCAAATTACGATTTCTATGGTCGTTCCACCTTTTTGGTCATCACGCAACCTGACAGGTGGGTCCGGCGTGAGCGGTAAGACGGGCCCGAATTAGGTGAGAAAAGTTTTCAATTGTCTTCGCTCCTTATAGTATAGATTACACGCTGGCATCAGCTTGGATTCGTGTTATTGGGTTCCAACAGCAGTACTGGGGCTCAGGCTGTCAAACTTAGGGCAGTCCCAATGATGAATTAATTATGGTTTCTATGTTCATTAATTATCATGACAACTCAGCATTTTGCTGATGTGGCAAAGGAATTAAAGAGGAAAGAGAGTCAAAAACAAAGAAACTGTTTCCCAGAAACCAAGTCGACCCTCGCAACGAGGCACTTGGATATCGCGCGACCGCTGTTGGGGAGAAACCACTAGTCTCCATCACCTTTCTCTCGGATCCGGTGCGCGGGCGAGCGAGCACGGCGATGTGCGCGAGCGAGGCTAGCGCAAGCGAATGGCTGAGCACAGGTGAGCGCGGGCGAGCGTCAAATGCTGCTGCCGAGCACAGGCGAGCTTCAAGGTCAACATCTGCTTACCTGGCGGAAGGAAAAATTAAAATCTCTAGCTTCACTCTCATGGATTCGTAAATATGAATTGTAAAATTGGTTCGCAAGAGATTAAGAAAGCTTTCTGTACAAGTGATTGAAACAAAACTCACCATGGGTGATGAATTTCACTGGCAATCGAGGGGCATTTCTGGTGGAGGACAATGCACGGGCCATGCCCGCGTGCCAGCGCTTCCGGCAGGAGGAGCAGGGAGTTCGCCGTAGGGGACGAGCTCCTCAGCCGGCGAGCCAGGACGGCGCGTGGAATCCCGGCACGGGTGAGGCGAGGTCTAGCGCTACCTCCTTCGACGGGTCGAGCGGTGGGAGGGTGGCTGCGTCCAAGGGTACACCGAAGCTCCTTCTTCTCGCGGCGGGACGGCGAGGTTGGGGACGCGCCAGAGGCGAAGCCGCGTGCGTCACGGCAGCCACCCTCCCGGATCCGGTGCGCGGGCGAGCGCGGCCAGCGATCGAGCACGGCGGTGCGGGCGAGCGAGGCTAGCGCAAGCGAATGGCTGAGCACGGGCGAGCGTCAAATGCTGCTGCCGAGCACATGCGAGCTTCAAGGTCAGGCGGAAGGAAAAATTAAAATCTCTGGCTTCACTCTCATGGATTCGTAAATATGAATTGTAAAATTGGTTCGCCAGAGATTAAGAAAGCTTTCTGTACAAGTGATTGAAATGAAACTCACCATGGGTGATGAATTTCACTGGCAATCGAGGGGCATTTCTGGTGGAGGACAATGCACGGGCCATGCCCGCGTGCCAGCACTTCCGGCAGGAGGAGCAGGGAGTTCGCCGTAGGGGACGAACTCCTCAGCCGGTGAGCCAGGCCGGCGCGTGGAATCCCGGCACGGGCGAGGCCAGGTCCAGCGCTACCTCCTTCGACGGGTCGAGCGGTGGGAGGGTGGCTGCGTCCAGGGGTACACCGGAGCTTCTTCTTCTCGCGGCGGGGACGACGAGGTTGGGGACGTGCCGGAGGCGGAGCCGCGTGCGCGACGGCAGGGGCGCCTCACGCACCGGGGCTGGGGCAGGGACGGCGAGGTGTGCGAGGTCGGGGATGTACCGGAAGCTGAGTGGCGTGGGCGGCGGCAAGGGCGCCTCGTGCGCCAGGGTCCGGGTGGGGCCGGTCTGCCTCGCGGTGGAGCGGTGTGTGCGACGGCAGGTCAGGCGGCGGCGCTGTGGAACGAGGGAGGGAGGGAAGACAACAACCGTGTGGCACAGTGGCCTGCGTAGAGAATCTGGGAACAAGATATGCTGAGATTGGTTCATTATTTATTTGGACAGCAGAGGACATTTCTCCATTGGGAGGATGATTTCTTGATACGAGATCCTATGCTATAGAAACTATTGTAGTTCCCCATTGGGACTGCCCTTAATACACCCGCAATGGTTACTGAGAATGATCGAGCTCTGTTATAAAGTGTTCAACTCACCTATAGAGAACAATTATACACTAGTCATCCAACATTTTTTAGTACAACATTTAATTCCAACACTAGTTGATCCAAGATGGCAGTAATTTTCTTAATGCTCTTCCTTCACTTTTCCTCAATCTTCCCCATCATTTTTCCCTAGCCACGCCCAGCCCCTAGCTAGACAAAATTTTTATTCCATGTACAAAACTTTAGTAGGGATGGCAACGGGGCTATCCCCGTCGGGGTTAAGCTAAACGTTCTGATCCCCGCTTGAGCAGAATAGCCCCGTCCCCGCTAACGCTAGCGGGGAAGGATTTTCCCCCGTCCCCGTCCCCGAGCGGGGATTGCTCACCCGACGGGGCCCCGACTCCGAGAAATCCCCGCGAATTAGCGACAGAAAACAATCCAAAAATACGATTTGAATCACAACATCCATATACAACTTATACAATTCGCTAGCCATCTCACTGAGCAAACAAAAACAAAGAGAAAAATACAAGAATGAGATTATTCCCTTCAATCTTCAGGCTGTTCTCACCTTTTTTTTCCCAGTTGCCATCACGGCTTGACAAAGGAAAGGGCATGGAAATGGCATCTTTCGTCATTGAATCTCGTGGACCACTGCTCCTCTACCAGACTACGAGCGGGCAACTGCAGGGACTTGCAGGTTTGCTCCTGTCAGCACTTGGCAGGCCCTTGGCGGCTTCAAGAGAATTAAACGACGCCGCAAGCGAGATTGCAATTGGTGCTCTGGGTCGGCATGTCGAGCCGCCGGAGCCTGGGCTATTGCTACGACCTGTCGGAGACTGGGGGTTGAGGAGAGAAGAGATCGACGAATGGGCAGCGATGGCGCTCGCGTTGCCGTTGGTGAGGGAAGAGGTGAACTGGTGGAGCGGCGGCGGAGCGAGGTGAAGAGACGAGGGGTGGGGAAAAGCGGATAAGGTAAGCTAGGGTTATGAGGTCGTCGAACGCTACTTGGGCCAATATTCTTTGTTTGGGTTTTTTTTTTTTTTTTTTTGCTTGTGTTTTGATGCCCACGGCGCCCCCCGACGGGGAACAGGGACGGGGAGCATGAGAACGTCCCCGCCCCCGCTTCACCCGACGGGGATCAGTGTTTGCCCGTTAAGATTCCCGCGGGGAGTAAAAACAGCCCATTTACATCCCTTAATAGAGGAAATCTCCACCGAGGATCGGGGCCCATTGCCATCCCTACTTCGGATACCCGTGTTAGATTCCAAGAATTAAAGCTAGTGAGCAAAGACCAAAACACCCCTATCAACACATCTACGTACCCGCAAAAAAAATACACATCTACATAATTAGTTTTATAACACGAGATTAATTTTTGCTGTAATTAGTTGAGCCCTCTGTCGTTTCTGTGTATTGGATTCCATCTTTTTTTGTCGGATCCGATCGGGTAACGCTATTGGTGGGCGCGCAGGTCCTAATCGGAAGCGGGAGCGGATCAGAGCCCCTGGGTTGGTAGGGTCGGAGCGACGGATTCACGGCTTCTGATCAAATTCTCGGCTATATCAACAACCCTTGGGCTTTCATCCCAAGAACAACGAAAGATTACAGCAGCAAGCCAGCAACAATGGAGAAGCTCCGGCAGCTTCGGCAGACACTTCGGGAAGCGGACGGCCGCGTCCCCAAGGCCTTTCGCCTCGCGTTGAATAACGACGCTCCCGGTCCGGGTGAGGGTGACGACGACGGCGTCGCCGCCTTCGCCGCCTCGCTGCTACAACCGCAGGCTTCGGACGAGCACAGCGGCCGCTTAGCGGAGCCGGGAAGCCTGAGGCTCGACTGGGCGTCATGCTACGTGCCGCTGCACGACCACGACGCGCACTTCGGAGACGCCGATGCCGGCGTGATCGGCGTGGCCGATGGTGTCGGCGGGTACATGGACGACGGCGTGGACGCTGGCGCGTTCGCCCGCGGCCTGATGGCAAGGTCAGCCGCGGAGACGGCTGCGGCTGCGGCGGCATCGGCGCCCGGCGCCACGCCCGTGCCCGTCTGCCCCTACGCGCTCTTGGAGCGGGCGTACGAACAGACGGTCGCGTCGCGCGCGCCAGGGGCGTCGACAGGGGTCATCCTGTCGTTCGATGCCGCGGCTGGCAACCTCCGGTGGGCGTACGTCGGAGACAGCGCCTTCGCTGTGCTCCGAGGTGGCAGGACCGTGTTCATGTCGGATCCGCAGCAGGAGCTCTCCCCCAGATCAAGGCGGAAGCTGCGACAGTTCCGCCACAACATGACAACAAGAAGCTCTCTGACCACCCCGCCGCGCGCCGGAAGCTCCTCTACTCCTTCCGTGACCCGCCGCTCCAGCTGAGCGCCACCGGTGGCGATCCCATCACCGACGCGAAGAGCTACAACAAGAAGAACCATGCCGCGGTGCCGGTAATGGCCGGCGACGTGGTGGTGGTCGCGACGGATGGGCTGTTCAACAACCTTACCGAGGAGCAGCTCCAGTGCGCCGTGCGCATGGGCTCCAGGCTCGGCTTCTCGCCTAAGAACATGGCGGACCCCCTGGTAGGCGTCGCGTACGAGCGATCAAAGCTGCCCTTCTCGGTGCAGCTTGTCCAAGGGAAACCCGACGACATCACTGTTGTCGTCGCGTTCGTTGTGCAGACGGGCTCGTGATCGATCAAACGACTTCACAAGTTCAGAAAACTTAACCTTTAATTTCTCCAGTTTTCTTGTGTTGTAGTAATTGTTTATATGATTGCACTTGCATGCACTTCTTGTAGATTGAGCTATTTAGAACCGTGAATGATTTTTTTCTTTGTGGAAACACAGGGACGTTACTCTGTAATATGAAAATCTTGACATGGTTTCTGGAAAATAATGCACTAACCAAAGAATAGCATATTACAACAAAATGGTGCCCTTATCCCAAGAACATACAAGTCCAGGTATTTTTGAGGCCGGCTGCAAAGACCAAAACACCCCTATCAATACACAGAGTACGTAATTAGTTTTATAACACGAGATTAATTTTTGCTGTAATTGGTTGAGCCACTGTCGTTTATGTGTATTGGATTCCATCTTTTTTTTTTGTCGGATTCGATCGGGTAACGCTATTGGTGGGCGCGCAGGTCCTAATCGGAAGCGGGAGCGGATCAGAGCCCCTGGGTTGTTGGTAGGTTCTCGGAGCGACGGATTCGCGGCTTCTCATCAAATTCTCGGCTATATCAACAACCCTTTGGGCTTGGTGTTGAACTGCTCCACAACCACAACTGCGGTCTTTTATCCCAATTTCCAAGAAAGATTACAGCAATTCTCAAAAAAAAAAAAAAAGATTACAGCAGCAACAATGGAGAATCTACGGCAGCTTCGGCAGACTCTTCGGGAAGTGGACGACCGCGTCCCCAAGGCCTTTCGCCTCGCGTTGAATAACGACGCTCCCAGTCCGGGTGAGGGTGACGACGACGGCGTCGCTGACTTCACCGCCTCGCTGCTACAACCGCAGGCTTCGGAGGAGCACAACGGCCGCCTAGCGGAGCCGGGAAGCCTGAGGCTCGATTGGGCTTCATGCTACGTGCCGCTGCACGACCACGACGCGCACTTCGGGGACGCCGATGCCGGTGTGATCGGCGTGGCGGACGGTGTTGGCGGGTACATGGACGACGGCGTGGACGCTGGCGCGTTCGCCCGCGGCCTGATTGCAAGCGCAGCCGCGGAGACGGCTGCGGCATCGGCGCCAGGCGCCACGCCCAGAACATGGCGGACCTCCTGGTAGGCGTCGCGTACGAGCGATCAAAGCTGCCCTTCTCTGTGCAGCTTGTCCAAGGGAAGCCCGACGACATCACCGTTGTCGTCGCGTTCGTTGTCCAGCGCCCAGACGGGCTCGTGATCGATCAAACGACTTCACAAGTTCAGAAAACTTAACCTTTAATTTCTCCAGCTTTCTTGTGTTGTAGTAATTGTTTATATGATTTCACTTGCATCCACTACTTGTAGATTGAGCTATTTAGAACCGTGAATGATTTTTTTTTCTTTGAGGAAACACAGGGACGTTACTCTGTGATGCGAAAATCTTGACTTGGTTTCTGGAAAATAATGTAGTAACCAAAGAATAGCATATTAACAACAAAATGGCGCCCTATCTCAAGAACATACAAGTCCAGGTATTTTTGAGGCCGGCTGCACGCACGCACGCCTCGCCACGCCACCGCGCAGGCCGCGGTGAGCCGCGGTCAGCGTGCGTCCATGTCGTCTGGATTGAGCACTACCAAGGGGAACTCGAGGGAGAGGAGCTCGATCCGGTGGCGCTCGCTCCAGCGCGAGAGGGAGGTGAAGGGGCTGCGGTGCTCGATCTGGCAGGAGGGGTGGGGCCGGGGACGGGTGTGTCTATACGTCGCTTCGGCGACAAAAATGCAAAGTATCACGCCGGTTTGATGGTAGGAGTTGCATACATGGTGGGTGGGCAGCGAATCCCGGGTCAAACTGATATGCCTGGATGAGTTCTAACAAATAAAACAAAATAGATGATGTCATCACATGCAAACACGAATTCAATCTTAAAAAATATATAATTCATAAACCGAGTATCAAATTAAAATCCGATTGCATCATTGAATTTCTGACGATAAAAACTTCGAAACAAGATCTCACTTAACTATATTTTGACAAACTTTTTTTATTCGTATTTTTAATTAAGGTTATATATTCTATTATCGCTAGAACAAAACGAATGAAGTGTCAGACAAATGAGAACAACTGTCAGAACAAGATCCTATTATAGCCAGAATAAGTTTGTATGTCATCCTGAACAAAAAAATGTAGTGTCAGAACAAATCGGAATAAGGGTCAGAAAATGTTATTATTATAGACAGAACAAGTTATTATTATAGCCAGAACAAGATATTACTATAATCAGAACAACTTATTATTATAGCTAGAACAAGTTTGTATGTCTTCTCAAATAAATAAAATAAATTGGCTTAACAAATGAGATCAACTGTCAGAACAAGATCCTATTATAACCAGAACAAGTTTGTAAGTACCGAACAAATTATAACAAACTACCGGAATGAAGCATTTGTACGTACCAAACAAATTATGTGAACTATCTGAACAAATATGTATACGTGTCGTACAAATTCTAAAAACTGTCGGAACAAAAAAATTGTACGTATCGAACAAATTATATGAACTGACGGAACAGATTTGTATACGTCTCGAACAAATTCTACGAACTACCAGAACAAAACATTTGTATATATACTCATTGAACAAATATTTACCAAGGCGGAACAAATATTTATAGAGAAAGAACAAATTATAGATGAGGAACAAACATTTATATAGGGGAAGAGAAACAAATGAGGACAACAAATTTCTAAAGAAAATGAATCATAAAACGTGAATCTATTTGCTCACTTAAGAAATATTCACTAAGATAAATATGTGAAACAAAAACTCACTGAAACAAATATGTGGAACAAAAAATCACTAGATGGAACATATTCACGAAAAGTGGAAGGAGAAAAATAAAGAAAGAAAACTGAAATAATAGACAAAAAATAAAAGTCAAAACAAAAATAAAGAAAAAGAAAAAAGAAAAGGAGAAGAAACAGATATTTACAAAGGCGAAACAAATATTCACTCAGGAAGAAAAATTCCTTGAAAGGAAACAAATATTCACCAAGAGGAAAATATAAAAAAGAAAATAAACAAGAATAAAAAAAATAAAATAAAAGTAGAAAGTAGAAATAAATAAATAAAAAGAAACAAGAAATAAAAAAGAAACAAGAAAAATAAAATACAAGAAAAGAATAATACAAAGAAAGAAATAGAAAAATAGAAGGAAAAACAGAAAAAGAAACGCACACGCCCCGTGCCCCCACCCCTGCGGCGCGACCCGTGGCTCGTGGATGGCCATCGGTGGTTGTGGCGAGAGGAGGGGACGGAGAGAGATCCAGCAGCCGTGGCGAGAGAAGGAGGGGCGGGACTGGGAAACATAGCTGGAGAAGGAGGAGAGAGGGCGGGGGGCGGGCACCAGTGGCTGCCTCTTCGAAGAGAGATGGGAGGGACTGGTGGTGGCTGGAGGGAGAATAGAAGGGGAGGGGGATGCGTGCCAGAGAAGAAGAAGAGGGGGAGGGCCTTATCTAGTGGGGGAGAGTTGGAACCAATAGGAGAGCAATTTCAACTTGTTGGATCGATGATGTGAACCCTTTGTCTAGTGCTTGGCAAAAAATACTCGGCAAAGTACTGTCTTATTGAGTTTTTTAACACTCGGCGAATGTTTTTCCATTTTCTTGTTCTTTCTTCATCTTTTTTTCCATAAGTATTCTTCTAAATTTATATAAATCATATCAACAATACCTTATCAAATTCACTCAATAATATGTATTTGATTTTTCTACTCATATAATTCAATTTGTGAATTTTTTCTCTTTGTAATTTATTATCAGCTATATATTTGAGGAGTAGCCCATCGAGAGCTTGATACTATTCGAGCAATCAAACATCATCTTCTTCTCTTCCTTGCTTCGGGTGTAACTTGTAGGGGCCAAGTAATTTCCATTATCTCTCTTTTCGGGATGCAGACCATCTCGTTATTTCATCAATTTCAGATCCCGACGTGCTTCAATTGTATCTTTTGACTTTCCTTATACACCTAGGTGGCCAAGCAAGTTCACACAAAAGTTCTTCATCACATGCATCACATCAATTGCATTGCGAACCTCAAGGACTTCCTAATAAAGTAGTTCCCAAAATATCGACTTCTTCTTCCACATCGTTGCATGTCCATCCTTTTCGTTTGGAACAGATTGGCTATCAGAACCCTTCCCAAACACTACCTTCAAATCTTTAACCATAGAAAATACAATTTTACCATCATAGTGCAAGGGCTTCTTACGTTTTTCTCCAACACCTTCAAAATGCTTTATTCCTTCTTCTCTTAACGGGTGCTTCGAAGGAAGAAATTGACGATGGCCCAAACACACAACCTTTTTACTGTGTTTTAGATACATGCTGCAAGTATCATCTAAACAGTGCGTGCATGCTCGAAATCCCTTGGTTGTTTGTCCTGATAGGTTGCCGAGTGCCGGCCAATCGTTGATGGTTACGAACACCAATGCTCGTAGATCAAAGGTCTCCTTCTCCTCATCCCACACAGGTACACCTTCTTTCGCTCATAACGTTTTAAGCTCATCAATCAATGGTCTTAGGTACACATCGATGTCATTGCCTGGCTGCATTGGGCCTTGGATGATAATTGGCATCATGATGAACTTCCGCTTCATGCACATCCAGGGAGGAAGGTTGAACATACATCCATGCCAGGTGCTATGACCACTACTAAACTCACCAAATGGATTGAATCCATCCGTACTTAAACCAAACCGAATGTTCCTCACGTCATTTGCGAGCTTCGCAAATTCTCTATCAATTAATCTCCACTGCGACCCATCAGCTGGGTGCCTGATCTTTTCATCTTGTTTACGTTCTTCTTTGTGCCAACGCATCATCTTTGCATTGGCCTTGCACCTGAATAGACACTTCAGTTGTGGTATCACTGGAAAATACCACACCACCTTCGCAGGAATCTTCTTCTTCTGCTCCTCCTCCTCCTCCTCAACATCACAAGGATCATCTCGTGGGATCTTATAACGTTGTGCTTTGCACACGGGACAAACCTCTAATTTCTCATATTCTTTACCTCGGTACATGATACAATCATTAGGGCATGCATGTATCTTTTCTACCTCCAAGCCAAGAGGACAAACAACCCTTTTAGCTTCGTACGTTGACGCTGGCAATTCGTTCCCCTCGGGAAGCATGTCCTTCACGATCAACAACAACTCATCAAAAGCCGTGTCAGAAATTTTGTTACTAGCCTTCCATTGCAGCATTTCCAATGTGCTACCCAACTTCTTGTGCCCCTCTTTGCAATCTGGGTACAACGGTTTCTTGTGATCTTCTAACATGCGTTCAAATTTCTTTCACTCCTTCACCTTTTTGCCGCAATTTTCCTTTGCCTCTCGCAACACCTCACCAAGAGCATCATATGATCCTTGATTCTCTCCCATTTCTTCATAATCCTCTTCCATTTGTTCATCTGCAAAGAGCACCACCTTGAGACTAGTTAGGAATAGTGTCATCTTCTTCTTCGTCATCTTCCATTATAATCCCTTTTTAATTTCCCCATGCTTTGTCCATACAAAATAGTTTGGCATGAATCCCCATTTGAATAGCTGATCGTGAAGACTCTTATCGATGAGTAATCCTTTTTTGCATTTTTTGCATGCACAGATAATGAAACTGAATGAGGGCCTGTTGGATTCAGCCACTTGTAGAAATCCACTCACTCCCTTAATGTAATCCGACGAGATCCTCTTGTCCGAGTACATCCATTGTTGATCCATCTACAAAAGGATCACCAGACAAAACATATCATTATCATGGAACAAGTCCAAATTAAGGCATAATATCACTTTACACAAATATAAAGTGCTCACGTACAATCCACACGATACAACTCGGCAAACTAGGAACGAAGGTGGAACGAGAGAAGAAAGATGGAGAAAAGGGTAGTCTGGGTAGCATGGAAACCCAGGGGATAGGTACGAAGGGAGAAGATATTCTAGCTACTACTCGCTTGCTTCGAGCACCGGTCTACCTCTAGTCTGCCATATGCCCCCGGCTATTAGCTCTACGACCTAGCCCCACGTGGGGGAATACAAGGGATGTATGGGGCTGTCACCACCCGTACACCTACCCCTCAGACCGTTGACTAGGTGTGCAAACAAAGGAGATAGATAGCCCAGACACCACGTCTACGCTAGCTACCTCAACCCTGGCCCCCGCGAGACTCCGCCGACAATTAGAGTCCTAAGGCCAGAGCCCCCGCCCCGAGAGACGAGCAATGATCCCGCAAATGAAGAATAACAAGAATAATACTTATTAGGCACCGATCACTGAAGAAGTCTCGGATGCTCGCTCAAACGCTCGCACCCGCCGAAGTACAAGCGGAGGGAGGCCGACAACTCCGTCTCTCCTCCGACTCTTGCTCCGCACACTTCACTACTTCTAGGATACAACAAGGAGCCTCTCCTCTACTCTACTCTTCTCTCTTGAATGGATGTGTGAATGAGGGGGGTAGAGGCCTCCTTATATAGGGGTGGTGGAGGCGGTTCCTGGGAGCTTTTGGCGCCAACTCTCCTCCACCGCCTTTGCCACCGCGCGGGAAGTCTTGGCGCGAAGTTTGGGCGCGAAAGGAGCCAAGGGCGGTTCGGCCGAACCAGTGGGTTGGCCGAACCAGCCCAAGGCCCTTTTGCCACCACCTTTGGCTGGTGGGCCCTCTGGATGGTCCTTGGTCGAGGCTCATGGGAGATGAGTTGTTTTGGCCCTGAATGCTTCGGTTTGTGGGCCATTTGACTTGGTAGATTGGGTCCGAGTGCGCAGATACAGGTTTGTCTTCTCTTTTAGGCCTATTCCACCTTTGTCTTCTAAAATATCATAATTACCAAAAAATTGTGGAAATAGTTAGTGTTAAACCCCTATGCTACGCTTTATGAGATACAGTTGACGGTATAATATTTGCTGTAAGGACCATCAACAACCATGAATCACAGAACCCATGATATGGGTGATGGAAAGTTCTTGATGGAAGTGAGATATTTTAATTCTTTTAGCGGAGGTAACAATGTTTATAGGTCTTATTCCATCCCAAAAAATGATATTAAATAGAAATAGATTACATCCATTTTTCAATATGCAAACTGAACTAAAAAAGAGAACCCCTTTTAGGAAGGGAGGGATATTGGCTATACATCATGTATTGTTAAGGGCAGTGCTTTGTTCTTTAGTTTTGATGTAGGAAAATGTCTACATCACCCCCAACCTATGAATACTAGTTCACATCACCCCCAACCTATGCATACTAGTTCACATCACCCCCAACCTATAAAACAAGATGTTTTACACCCCAAATTACACAAAACCATTCATCCAACCCCCTAGAGTGGTTTTGCAATCCGGTTTTGCTTACATAGCATGCCACATGGACAGGGTCCACTTGTCAATTGTTTTTTTCTAATTTCTCCTCCACATCTCTCCTTCCTTGCACCCCGAGATCCAATTTATGGGCTTGAGAGGGAGCAGAGGACAGCTGGGCCCAGAACGGCGGCACGCGAGCAAGCCTGCCATGGGAGCTCGGCATGGGGCGGTTGGCTTGGCTCCGGCGTGGCCAATTTGGGAACATCTTCGTGTTCAGCAGGATCCACTCGGCACTCGCCTCCTCCGCTCGTCGGCCTCGCGTGCTCACCGGCCACCGCGCCACCGCCCCACAACTCGTCAGTCAGTGCAGCGCACACCGCCACACCACCAGCAGAAGGCGTTGCTGCACCGGCAGGCATGGTCGCCATCCCTGCCGCTCTAGGAAATCTCGATGGCACAGCCGAAGCTGGGCGCTGTGCACGGCTTGAACCACAGATGATGCGCCTTGACGTACGCATGTGTCGGTCCTCGTCGTACGCACACGCTGCTCCTCGTCGTTGGTGCTGGGATGGATCTCGTGGCGTCGTGGATGCAGCCCTGATCGACGAACCACTCGTATTGAAGCCAGAGTGGGTTCCACCGGTAGTGGCCGAGGAGGGCCACGACCCATCCACCGGGATGGAGAACGACTCCGACGTGGCCGATTTGTCCAGCGGCGGACGTGCCCTCCATGGGAGTGTCACACCTGCCCCGTAGCCACCGGCGGTGATGACCGAGACGTGAGGTAGCTGGACAGAGCTCACTGTTAAGGGCTCCCGTGGCCGCCGACGAAGAACGTCGGGACGTGAGATTGTTGCCGCCGAGGGGATGAGCAGGAAGGGGAACACCCCGATCTGATTCTGTTTCTTCTTTTTCTTCGATATCTTCTCCAGTTGCCAACTGGGACTTGTATAGAGGAAGATTGGGCTTGGCTGGGCTCTATTGCGACTTGGCCAATGGGCTTCTCATGGGCCGTATCCGGGTCATGACATTACCGGCCCCTCGAAACACAGCTTGTCCCCAAGCTGTGGCCGTACCAATGCCCGGATCCCACTGCATCCGAACTGAAGAATCAACTGGTAAATTGATACCCAGCTCCAGGGTAACCTTGTGCACAGAAATACCAATTTGATGTAGCTGCTCAAGTTGTCTAGGACTGAAAGCATTTCGTGCCCAGGGTTGCACCCCATCATCATGTTCTGCAGTACGGTTTACAGCCACAGTCTGATCAGACAGTGAGTCAACACTTCCAAACATTTGATCAGCAACTTCCAGCAAAGGGGACTCAGTAATTTGGTGGGAAGTAGCAAGGCTAGCTGACTTGTGGTCCTCATCAACCAAAGCATCTGCACCTAGAGTCAGATTCTTCAGCAAAATGTGTTGGTCGAGCATGTTGTGCACATCTTGCTGCTCATTGCCCATGTAGTCACTGCCCAAGTCTAATTGCTTTGCCAAACTCTCGTGAACGTGCTAAATAGTAGGCATATCAGGTGACTCAATCTCTTGTAGCAACTCATCCCACACCACCTGACTAGAAAATCACTAAGCACACTCTCGACGTCACCATTGGGCATAATTGGTGCCATGAGCATTGCTTGCTTGCACTCCAGCAAATCACCCATCTCTCCATGGAACTTTTGTGGCTCCTCATCCCAAATCACCTCTAACAGACTTTTCATCAAATAGCTCATCTAAAATTTCTCTGTCCCAAATCACCTCACCAGGCACTTTATCAAACACATAGGGGACATTAGGCACAACACCATCATGCTTGTGCTGCATCTGATCACATACCCCATGAGCTACATGATGCAATAAGCCATGTGAATCAAAGCCAGGTTGCAATTCCACATCCTAGACCACCTACCCAACAGCCATTTCATTGAACATATTGTAGGCAGCAACATTTTCAGCCAATGATTCTCTGAAAATCCCCTCCACCGCAGTTTCTGAAATCAGAGATATATTGCCAAAGTCTTCCATCGTAGTATCTTCCATGGCGAATTGAGTGAGCACCTCACGGGAATGATGTCGACCATGCAAAAGACTAGTACCAGCATTATCACCTGATCCTGAAGCACGATTAGGTTCTGACACCGGAGGTGGATGTCGAGTAAACTGAGACGATCAGTCGTCATACGCAGTTCAACGCTCAGCTTCCCTTGCATCAGAAGACGCCATTGCCAGTGAATGAACTGTGTCTGAGAAATCCAACTGCCACCTGCGCCACCAACGAACAAAATCTTGCACACACGCGTGCGCTGCCGCTGAACGCCGGAATCCCTACAGCAGCCAATGCAATCCCAAGCCAGCCTCCCCAATCGAAGCCCGAAATCACTGCTATGGCCTGCGGAGTGATGCAGGAGCCTGCGCCTGCATCTGTGCCTGTATGACCTTCAAGACGTCGAGGCCGTCCCCGTCTTCCGCGCGAGATGGTGGTTGATGGCCGCCGCAGAGAAGTTCAAGGATGCTGCGCTCGCCGTCTTCCCGTGCGGCACGAAGGGCGCCTCGAGTCGCCGCGACCACCGTGGGGTTGCTGCGGAGAAGTTTGGGGCCGACGCCACGCAAACACTCGGGACTGACGCCGATGCGAGAGAGCTCGGGGAAGCTCGCGGTCACCGCCGCGGGTACGCTTGGGCCAATGCCGCTGGGGAGCTCGCGGTCGCTGCCGCGGGAGGAGCTCGGGGAAGCTCGCGGTCACCACCACGGGATACGCTCGGGCCGACGCTTCATGCCCCACCGATTCACGTGAGCCCACGCTGGATCCGCGTGTGGAAAGGCCGAGGAACATGCACCGCTGGTTGGATCAGGTTGGGGACCGAGCGCCGCCGCCGGATTTCGCTGGGGAACACCGGTGCACCGCTACCGCGTCAGCTGGTTCAGATCGAATTTGGGGCTAGGATAGGCCATGACGAATCGTGCTCACCCAATCCAACCCAGAGAACTCAAATCTGAAGCAGCTAGATCGATCGACGAACTCCACAACCAGGCAACGGATGCGCTCCCAAGGAAAGTGAATCTGATACCATATGTCACACTTGCCCCATAGCCACCAGCGGTGATGACCGGGATGTGAGGTAGCTGGACGGAGCTCACCGGTAAGGGCTCCCGTGGCCGCCGACGAGGAACGCCGGGACGTGAGATCGTCGCCGCCGAGGGGACGAGCAGGAAGGGGAACTCCCGGATCTGATTCTGTTTCTTCTTCTTCTTCGATATCTTCTCCAGTTGCCTACTGAGACTTGTATAGCGGAAGCTTAGGCTTGGCTGGGCTGGATTGCGACTTGGCCAATGGGCTTCTCTTGGGCCGTATCCGGGTCATGACAGGGAGCGGTGCGGTCGAGCTCTAGCGTGGCAGTTTAGGTCAGCAGAAGACGATCCCACCATAGCTCCCGGGCGGCCGATTTGGCCGCGCGAGCCTGCCATGGGAGCGGCGCGGCCGAGCTCGGCCAGGAGATGGATGCGGGCGGCAACTGAGGCGGATCGGGCAGTGGCAACTCACAACGAGTGGTGGCGTAGGCGGATTGACGTCAGGTGCCGGCGCAGGTGTGGGAGGGACAATAGCGATGGGCTGGTGGCGACGCAGGCGCCGACGGAGAAGATGAAGATAGACGCCGGCACATAGGAGAGAGGAGAGAAGAAAATAAAAAAACAACTGACAAGTGGGCCCTGTCCATTTGGCTTGCCAATTGTCATGTAAGCAAAACCGGATTGCAAAACCACTCTAGGGGCTTAGATGAATGGTTTTGTGCAGTTTGGGGTGTAAAACATCCCGTTTTATAGGTTAGGGGGTGATGTGAACTAGTATGCATAGGTTGTGGATGATGTAGACTTTTTCCATTTGATGTATGTACCAAGAATTAAAGGTTGCAAGCATATCATTGTTATCGTAGCGAAACGGCTTGGGCTATATATTTGGCCGACAAGGGCAAGCAAGCATATACTGCGACACAATGATGACACAACTAAGGGCACTGCTATATTGGAGTCTACTAAGCCAGTACGCATTGCCAAGGTCAGTGGCTGGAAAGAAAATTTGAGGGCAGACAAACATTCCCCACTTCTATTTGGTAATTCACCTCAATTTGTCAAGCACACAATAGCCAGCTATACCTACATATTAGTTAATTATGCAATGATAATACAGAAGAGTGAATAGTTTGCAAAAGTAATAAACATATCTTACTCAATTAAATTTCACTGCGCATTTTCACTATATTTAAATCATCAATAATTGAATCTGTCATTTGCAATCCCGTCTCAATATAGTGTACCAAGCAATTTCTGTAAAAAATCATCTTCCATTTGTTTTGTAGCCTAGTCTTATTAAGTTTCATAGCAGAAAATGCACGCTACAAAGAGCAAGAACTATTACTATCTGATATTATAATTTATAGTTAAGAAAATAAATACCAATAATATAAAATAAGAACATACATGTCGATCAAATGATAATTATCTACTTTTTTTAGTTTCTACAAATCGACGACAAAGATCATATAAACTTGTCAAAATTTGAAACTTTGATGCCTGCCTGCCCACGTAGTTGTCGCCTACCATTGCAGGCTCACACAGCCTCGCCGCCGGCCGCCGCGATCACCAGTCATCTACTTGGCAGCTTGCCATCGCTCATCTCGTCGCCGTCGAGCGTCAGCCTCAGCCTCGCGCCAAGGCGCTCTCATCGTTCGGCGTCACGCAGTTACTACCATGTAGGTCTGGCCATCTCGTGCTCCACACAGATTGAAATGAAAACGAAACATCACGACTGCCCGACTGCCGACTGGGAAGGATAGGTACGCAAACCCTATGAATACACGTACGCAAACCCTACCCCTATGCGCACCTCTGAAGGACTGAGCACCGGCAGATCTGGAGATTCTCGAAGTCACCACTGGCGCCTCATCGTCGACGGGAACGTCGCTTACCACTTAACGCATAACGCCGGAAAATCCCGGAATAAATCCAGGAAAAGGTGCGAGCACCAGAATTTGAACCCCGGTGCGTAGCGTCCCACTAGACCGTCCTACCATTGGACTACAAGCACATTCGCGGTGCGTTCTGTTTTTTGTTGGCCTAAGTTAGTTTTTTTAGCACAAGTTGGCCTAAGTTAGTTGGGAGTAAACTAGCAATGCAAGTCACGGGCCTGCTTGCTTAAGGCCCTTGGAATGCCACTAGTATACTTGGCCAAACGGGCCGCACGGTACCACACGGCACTAACATGGTGCAACACAAGCACGGTTAGGCACGACACTAAGAGGCACGCCAACTAACTGTGTTGTGCCTGTTAGTGCCGCCATGCCAAATCACATGCACCGGCACGACACTATGCTGCTTTAAGCGTGCCATGCCGTGCCAGTGGGCACGGTGGTACGCCAGGGCTAGTGTGGGCACTGGCACTATAGTTGCAAAGCACATCATTGTGCTCAGAATCACAAGGAGATGAAAGAAATCACTAGCAGATCACATAATTTATACAAAACCTAAAAGCACAGATATAATCACATAGAACATAGAGAGATAGCAAAATGATAATTTAAAGGGAGCTTTGATGCAATGACAGCCTCATTAAAAACCTACCTAAGTAAAACTCACCTTTGTGAGAAACCCTAGGTAGGAAAAAAAGAGTGCGGCCCACTAGGCTAAGAAACATGCAGAGAGGTACGGTATGAGGAGGAAAAGTATTAGAAAGGACCCCCTCAATTTTGCCACTAGTCAAGGTGCATCAAACAAAATAACACAATGAGAAGCTACTAATAAGTGAATAGGAGGTGTGCGCATCCAGATGCTAAAATTTAGACCGTGTTACATCAAATCTTCAGATATTAATTAGGACTAGTTATAAAACTAATTACGTAGGTCAAATCTATGAGGGCAGTCCCAACCCTCCACCTCAACTAGTGTCCATAACATTAAATAGAATGCCATGTAAGCAAAATGATTGGATGGCAGGGGAGTTAAGGAGGAAAGAGAAGAAAAAACAAAGACATCGTTTCTCATGCACGACCTGGTTTCGGCACGGCATCCAAGAAGCGAAGTCACGCGGCTTGTGGGACCCATCAGGTTTAATTCACCGCAGACCACCGGGGCTCGCCATGGTTGCACGCCTCCGCCGCCCCAACCTCCCCACGCTGCACGTCGAGCTCGCCGTGGCCGGCCCAAGACTCACCCCGACTCCCTCGTGTTACCCCTGACTGCCCATCGCCGTTGAAGAAGAGGGGCGCCACCGATCGCAACCATGGCCGACTGCCAGTCGCACGCATCGCCATGTCTGACTGCAGGTTGCCGCGCCCCCGGCCGCCGCTCGGCATCCCTGCCACCGTCGTGCATGGCATGTGCTGGTGGCCTGCTGCCCTCCCAACTCGACGCCACTGCCCCTTGGCCCCTTGCTCGTCGGCTCGCAGACCTGCCGCTCGAACAATGGCTGGCATTGTGCTGCCGGTGAGGATTGGTTAGCACGGGAGGAAGGGGGAGAGAGGATGGTAGGTAGCATTGATTGTGAGGCTGGCTGAGGAAATCATGCGATGGACCCTATCATGTCTTTGCGCAGGGTTGAGCTGATCTGGCAGTGTAGAAACTGGTCATCCACGTTCCGGGTTGGGACTGCCCTGATATATCATTAGCCTATATAGATGAAAGCTAATTTTCTAGACAAATCTATTAAGCCTAATTAATTCATCATTAGCATATGTTTATTGTAGCACCACATTATCAAATCAAGACATAATTAGGTTTAATTGATTGTCTCGTCAATTAGCATCCATTTGTGCAATTAATGATATAATTAGTCTCTTAATTAATGATTTGGTGGCGGCAGGCGCGGCCGCGGCGCTGGCCGCTCTAGCGGCCGCCAGAACGTCTGGCAGGGGATGGGTCCCGAGAAGAACATCCAAAACAGGAAGAATCAAGATGGTGTGCGTGGGAGCCAGGAGGATCGTCCTGGGGTAGGAGAGAAAGGAGAACCCACCAAGGAGAAATCAGCTTGGGATGGGGAGGCCGACAAGATGAATGAAGATCAACGGAGCCAAGAAGCGATGCCAGTGAAGAATAAGTGGGGGGATGAGTGGGACAATAGGCCGGGATCCAGCAAAGATGCAGAAGGAAAAGCCAATCTCGCAAAAGGGGCTGAAGCTGAAGAGCAGAAGAACATCCAGAGCAAGAATGAGGTAAATCGTGAGCAACGTCCTGTCAATATAAGATGCAATGTGTGTGGTCTCAAGAATCATGCAACGGAAGATTGCCTCCGTAGGCCTGTGTGTGAGATATGTGGGTTTAACAATCATTCTTCTTTTGATTGCAAAAAAGAACCTCTGTGGAATTATGGTCCTGAGCTATGTGCTGCGCAAGTAGAGAACCAAAGCTTCTTCTTCATTGATGAGCAAGTGGAGAACAGAACCTTTAGAGAGAAAGCTAGCACTGCCATAATCACTGTGATTGAGGGGGAAGTCACTGCCAAACATATTGAGAGTGAGTTCAGTAACATAGTGGACAAGAATGTCTGGAAGTGGTCTGCAAGAAAGATAGCTGACAACAAATTCTCTCTGAGATTCCCAGATGCTAGGATGGTGCAGGTGTATAGCAATTTTAAGAGCATGGCTCTGAAAGCTGTGAATGCCCAGATTGTTGTGGAACCTTGGAGCTCTTCAGTGGGGGCCAAGGGGGAACTGCAGCTTGGTTGGTTTAGAGTGAGGGGGATACCACTAGAACAAAGATCTATCAAAACAGTGGCTAAGGTTGGAGGTCTAGTTGGGAAGACCATGGCTATTGATGAGAAGACAAGACTCAAGGGAGAGTATGTCAGAATGAGGATAGCCTGCAGGGATGTCAAACAAGTGCCAGCAACAGCAGAAGGCACCTTGGGACTCAAAATTTATGACTTTCACTTTGAAAGGGAAGTCCTGGAGGAGCACACAAAAGAAACTGTGAAAGTGGGAGTCAGGGTTGAGGGACCTACTGGCCAACCAAGTCCAAAAAAAGCCAGAACTGGAGATGGTGTAGGACAAAGCTCAGGGGGTCAAGCTGGAGCAAAAAGTGGCAATCTGCCCAAGAAAGGGGATCAGAATGAGAAGACTCAGAATAATGAGAAAGAAAAGCAGAATGAAGAAAAGATACCAGAAAAAGAAAAGATGAAGGAAAAAATGGTTATCACAGAAATAGAAGATGAGGAGCTGGACCAAAATGAGAATGAAAGAGTGCAAATTGGGGGATATGAAGAGGATGAGGAAGACAGTGATGATTTTGCTGACAAGGTGGAGAAGATCAATGAGAAGTATCAAGGAGGTCAATCCTCAAAAAGTTCTGGAGCCTAGTTGATGCGGTGCAACGATGAACAGTCTGCTGAAACATATCTGCAGATACTCAGGGAAAAGAAAATGGGGGGCAGACAAGACTCCACAAGTGGGTTAACAATATCAGAAAAAGCACATGAAGATGCATCTGTGAGGGATGCACAGACCAATATGGAGGAAATGGGCAGCAGCAACATGAATGACAAGGGGGGAGATATGAAGGATACACAAAAGGAAGCCACTAATGCTACCACTGGAGATGCTGGTGGGATCCTCAACTTACCAAGAGAAGAGAGAAGGAGGAGTGAGAGGTTGATAAAAGAAATTGCAACAACTACTGATGAGAAGAACTGCAACATGGCAAAAAAGAGAAACCTACAAGGTAACACTGGAACCACTGTGAACTCTTTCTCTGCACTTAGTGACAATGAAATTATTAAGATATCAAAAGATATTGGTGTGGTGATAGATGAAAGTAATTTTGTTACCATTGATCTAATTAAAGAAATGGAATTGGCCAGGCAAAGTTTGGCTGACAAACAAAAAACATTAAAAAACATGGAGGATAATGAGGATAGGTGTTCTGACTCAGATGCTGATGTTGCACCTGAGGATGAAATCTCAGACTTTGATGATTTCACTATGGTTACCCCAAAAAGAAGAAAGAACCCTAAAGTTAGATCAGTAATGAGCATAAATGGGAAAAATAAGCAGAGCAAGGAAAATCCTGCTCTGGGCAGCAAACCTGTGAGGGGGGCAAATCAAGGAAACCTTGACCCTGATAAGCAGGTTAAAAAAGGCAAAAAAAAGGGAGTAACATGAATGGTCTAATGTGGAACTGCAGAGGCATCAAGAAAAAAGGTGTCTCTGCCTTCCTGAGCAACCTAATTCTAGAACATAATTTTCATTTTATTGGGCTGCAGGAAACCATGCAGCCTAATATTGATGACAGCATTTTGAGGTCAATTGATGTAAAGCAGAGTTACTTGTGGAAATGGATCCCATCTAGTGGGAAATCTGGTGGTATCTTAGTAGGCATCAATCTTCAATTTTTAGAGGTTGGGGCTTTCTCTGAAGGAGAATATATGTTACAAATGAATCTATGGGATAAAAATCTTAGGGTTAAATGGAATCTTATAACAGTCTATGGGGATGCTCAGGAGGAAGGGAAAGAGGCCTTCCTGACTGAGCTAGCTCTCTTCTGTAGTAGATGCAAAGAACCCTATCTTGTAGGAGGGGACTTTAATATTATCAGGCATTCTTCTGAAAAAAATAGAAAAACAAGTATAGGAAGATACTCCACAATGTTCAACTCTATTATTGCAGCACATGATTTGATTGAAATTGGTATGACAGGTGGAAAATTCACCTGGTCTAACAACCAATCAAACCCAACTCTGGAGAGGTTAGATAGATTTTTGATGAGCAAACAGTGGGAGGATATCTATCCAAGAGTGGCTGTATCTAAGCTTCCAAGGGAAGTTTCAGATCATAACCCTCTGATTTTACATATTAATAATAATCAAGCCCACATGAAACATTTGGGCTTCAGATTTGAACTTTCATGGTTAAAACATTCTACTTTTCTGGAGAAAGTACATGAAATCTGGGAGACTCCCTGCCATGCAAACTCAGCCTTTGATAGGATACAGAATAAACTTAAATTGTTCAAGAAGTATTTCAAAGGCTGGGAGTTTAATAGGCAGGGGGAGAAAAAGAAGAGGAAAAAAATAATTCAATGTGAACTTAAAAACCTGGAACAAATAGAGGAGAATACGAAACTCACTCTTGATCAGATATTAAGCAGAGCCAACATGTTGAGTGAATTAATGAAAATCTTAGAAGAAGAAGAGTTGTATTGGTTCAGAAGGGCTCATGAAAAATGGCTCCATGAAGGGGATAACAATACATAATTCTTTCACAGAGTGGCCAATGGGAGAAAAAGAAAAAACTCAATTTTCACTCTTGAGAGTGATAGGGGGTGATTAAGGGAGACAAGGAGCTCCTGAATCATGCCACAGAGTATTATAAGTCTCTATTTGGGCCTGAAACAGATAATAAGATTCCTCTTGACCCAACCTTGTGGGAGAATGAGGAAAAAATGTCAAAGGAAGATAATGAGAATCTTTGTGCACCATTTACAGAAGATGAAATTAAAAATGCTCTCTTTCAAATGGAGCACAATAAAGCTGCAGGGCCTGATAGCATTCCAATTGAATTTTTTCAAAAATGTTGGGGGGTCATCAAATCTGATATCATTGAAATGTTTAATGATTTCTATGAAGGGAAATTGGATGTGAGTAGGGTGAATTATGGGATCATAACTCTTTTGCCAAAAGTATCTGATGCTACAAAAATTCAGCAGTATAGACCAATATGTCTCCTTAATTGTCTATATAAATGGATAACTAAGGTCTTGACAATCAAATTAAGCCCTTTTGCAGAAAAATTGATTGGAAAAGAACAAATAGCTTTCATGAAAAATAGAAACATTGTGTCAGGTGTCATGGCCTTACATGAAATTTTGCATGAAACAAAAAGAAGAAAAGAGTGTGGGATTATTCTAAAGCTAGACTTTGAAAAAGCTTATGATAAGGTAAGTTGGAAGTTCCTTATGGAATCTCTGAAACTCAGAGGTTTTAGTGAAAAATGTGTGGTTGGATAGCTCAAGTAGTCACAGGGGGCACAGTCAGTGTCAAGATCAATGACCAGCTAGGCCCTTACTTTAGGAGCTATAAGGGGGTCAGACAAGGTGATCCCCTGTCTCCAATCCTATTTAACTTCGTAGCTGACTGCTTGACCAAAATGGTCAAGAGGGCCCAGAAAAATAAGCTAGTCACAGGTTTGGCAGACAATCTGGTGGAAAATGGGGTGGTGATTCTGCAATATGCAGATGACACCATCCTATGCTTTAAAAAAGATATGACTGGAGCTGCAAACCTAAAACTACTGCTTTACTTTTATGAGCTTATGTCAGGACTAAAAATAATTTTCTCAAAAAGTGAGGTGGTAGTGGTGAATGGGGATGATGAGATAGCTAATAGTTTTGCAGATATTTTCAATTGCCAAGTTGGGCAGTTCCCAATAAAGTATCTGGGGTCCCTGTGAGCCCCAATAGATTGAAAGTGGTTGATTGGGATCCTCTCAAAGACAAGAATAGGAAGAAGATGGACATTTGGAAAGGAGGGGCAATGTCAATTGCCGGGAGAACCACTCTTATTAACTCTAGCCTAACCAGCACTTTTATCTATCACATGTCCATGTATTTGCTGCCCAAAACTGTGGTGGCTGATCTGGACAAGCAGAGGAGAACCTTCTTTTGGCAAGGAGGGAGTACCAAAAGAAAATATCATTTAGTTAGATGGGGAGTGATTTGCAGAAGCAAGAAAAAAGGTGGCTTAGGAATCAAAGATATAAGAAAAATGAACATTTGCCTGTTATGTAAATGGTGGTGGAAATTGGAAAATGAAGAGGGCATTTGGCAGGAAATTGTGAAAGCAAAATATTTGAAAAAACAAGTGGTGGTGAATGTGTCACATAAACTTGATGACTCTCCTGTGTGGAGTGACCTGCTGAAAGTTAAAAATATCTACCTTAAAGGGAGGATTGTGAAGATTGGAAAAGGGGATGTAACTCTGTTCTGGACTGATAATTGGCTAGGGGAGCCTCTCTGTTACAGAGCTCCAGTTTTATTTGAGCTGTGTAATGAAAAAATGATCACTGTGGAGGATTTTCACTCAAAGGGTGGGGTCCTCACTTTTAGGAGATGGCTTCCTGAGGTGTTATATAAGCAATGGATGGAGATCTGTGGAGAAATATCTAGAATTCCTCTTGGGGAAGGGGATGACAAGTACACTTGGAAATGGGGGAACAAAGGAAAATTCACTGTGAAATCCTTGTATGATCAACTTGGGGCACAGGATGCGGGGGCCCTTACCCCAAGATATGGAAAGCTAAAATTCCTTATAAAATCAAGATTTTCATGTGGTTGGTGGAAAAGAATGCCATCCTAACCAAGGATAACATGATAAAAAGGAAATGGGTGGGTGACACTGGCTGTAGATTCTGTGATGTTGAGGAAGATATTAACCACCTGTTCTTTGACTGTGTGGTGGCCAGAGTCATATGGGGGGTATTAGCTCAGTGCTTTGGGGCTGACAATATACCATCTAACATAAATCAATTCTGGGTCTGGATTAGCAAGTGGTTACCCGGTGGGGGACCAGTTTATATGTTTGGACTAGCGGCTATATGCTGGTCCATATGGAAAGCAGAAATAAGGCTTGTTTTGAAAAAATTATGATAAAGAATCCAATTGAGATCTTATGTATGGCTTGTGCGAATATGAAATATTGGGCAGGTCTCTTCAAGACGGAGTTCCAGGAGCAACTGGTGGCCGGAATGTCTGCAATCCTGGCGGCAGCGTACAAGGCAATGGCGGCTCAGAACAAAACAAACCCGATCACGCTTCAGATTGAGGACGTCACCAGGGACGATGATGAGGAAGCCCCTGGGGTTTAAGTCAATGATAAAAAGTGACGTGCCTGAAAAGCTGGAAGTGGGGTCGGTAGAAAAGTTCTTGAGTAGGCGCAGGTCTATGCCTTTGGTCGAGTTGTCTGCTGTGAATGTAAAACTGTTGGACTGATGCGTTTAGTCTGTAGTGGGGCAACTGCTTTGGGTTCGCCTGAATCAGGCTGAATCTGGAACCTAAGTCTCCTTTTGCCTTTTTCTTCCCTGTCATCTGTTTCTGAACTATGTATTTCCGTTTGTATATGAATGGAAATGGGGGCTGCCCCGGTTCAAAAAAAAAAAATTAACATCAAAACATTCGATGTTGTAGAACTAAACTTTAGCATGGAGTATCCCCTGAGTATAAGGTATTTGCAAAAGATTGATGAAGATCAGCACGATGATCAGAAAATACAGTTTAAAACAGATACAAGTGCATTAATGCTGGTAAAAATAACTGGTAAGTATCTGAACAACATAAACAGGCCACAAATTGAATCCAGTTTCTTGATCAGAGGGATGAGGCAACATGCATATCTAAGTAGCACGGAAGCGCCCACAAGGATGAAATCTCAATCGAAGTTATTCAAAGAGGCGCACACAGTGTGGCGCGGCAGCATATTGGACAGCATAGAAATAATCGTCAACCTCAGTCATATGAAGGAAGTGTGAGTGACTTGATCCTGGATAACCTAGTCTGCAGCCCATCCTCGACGTCGATGTTGATGCAACCACTCAGGTCGAGAAGCTCCAGGTGAGGGCAACCGTCGAGAATGGACTCAAGCTCTCCTTTGCAGACGGAAATGCCTTGGAGGGTAAGGCTTCGCAGCTCGTGCATCGCCGCAACTCCATTTGCTTCCCCCGAGTTGTACTCAAAACCCTCGCGCACCAGCATGAAGCGCTTGAGCTGCGCGCATGCACTGCTGGTAGCCTTGAAAACGTCAGAGCCGAAGACGACGTAGCGACATGACATAAGCTGCAGGTCCTCTATCATGGGGCACTTGGAGATGAACTCGGTGAATCCTTGGTTGGTGACGCCGCCGCATGATATGAGGCGGATGCCTTTCAGAGCGGGAGACCTGTGACAATATTGTCAAATTTATTTACTCATCGTGACATTAGGAAATGCTGATGTAATTTCTTTAGAATTATTGTACCTTTCCGCTAGATACATTAGGAGTTCATCGGTAACAAATCGCTTCCCGAAGAACTCCTCCAGCTGCCCGCCGGAGCGGTCGACGGCCACTCTTGCCATGGCCCGCAGGACCGCTGCGTTTATCTTGGGTCTCACAAACACGACAAAAGCATCGTCCAAATCGTCATCCGACAAACCAAGTTCGGCAAAATGGAAACCAACTCCTTCCAAAAATCTGTCCATCTCGTCAAGAACCTTATGGTGCGCCATGTCCACAGATCGCCACAGGTCGGGGAGCTTCGCAGCCTGGAGCCAGGAGCGGCACACGAGGCCAGCGCCCATCAGGATCTCGATGGCGCCCAGCTTGACGAAGATCGAGGCGAGGGCGTCCAGCGGCAGCTCCGACCAGTCCGTGATGGACGCCGCCTCCGGCGCTGGCATGTCCACCTTCGTCAGAGCCTCCGTTCCCTTGCGAGTACACCTAATGAAACAACAATAGACGATTCTATTAAGCATCAGTCACCACACTCCACCACTTTACAGAAGTTTTTTTGGACGCTCGCTACCTTCGGCTGGGAACCGGCGAGGGCAAAGGCATCGTCAAGCACCTGCTGCCAATGAGATGGGGAGTTCTATGCGCTGATGTGCGGAAAGTTTGGAGGTGCTTTGGGTGTAGTGATTTATAGAGAGTCGAGAGGCTTTTCGATCCCGGCTTACTTAATGAAGAACTCCTCGTATCCAGTGGGGATTCAAGCGCCAATTGAATATGCGAGCCGTCGTTTTGACCTGGGTCGCACTCGGCTCATCGCCTGGGTGGAATAACTGGTGCTAGCTGCTAGCTTGTTTAATTGGAGTTTGTACATGCAGGCTGCGCAAGCTAAAAATTTTGCCGCGTCACATGGAGTTCGGAACTTCGGATGCTGATAAAGAAAACTACTGTAATTACAGAACTCGCTAATCAGATCCTATGGGGGGCTCCTATATCTGCCTTCCGCAAGCAAGATAGGGTACTTGCGGGCTTGCGGCTTATGGCCTGTTACTAAGACGGACTAAAGTAAACCTCCAGCTGTATAACCTTCTACGGTCAAGCATGGGTGAGAGAAGTGTGGTAGCCGGTCTGTGGCAAGAAACCCGAGAGCTCGGCAGGAGTTTTATTGCTTTTAAACCTTCTTTTGTGTACCGGGAGTGGCAATGAGGCGGCTCATCTGTGTGCAAGCCTAGTCTCAGAGTCAAACCCAGAGGAGTCATGGACTGATGTCTTTCCCCCTCGGTTAGTGCGAGTGGTGTAGTCTCGGTTAGTTCTCGTGATTGCTAAAAAAAGAATAGGACTAAAGTATATCATCCTGCCTTATCTCAAATGTTTACCAAGTTATCAATGTGTCAAGAATTGTATTCTATTTGAGAAATTTTATTTATTAGTTTAACCAGCCCTCGGGACATCATATCCAGGTGCTTGTTTTATAGTATGCTCACGCTGCCCTTCAACCGATCTGCCACTGTCTGACTCGAAGTGATAATAAAAAATCTTTGCGGTGCTTCAATAATAGCATACTCTCTCCAGTTTGGTAAATAAAGTCGTTTTGGACAAGATTTGTGTCAAACATTAGAATATAAATCATGAATAACTTTTAAGCCGTTGAGTTTGGAAATGCGAAAACTAAATGAATAGATTTGTCTTGCAAAATACTTTCATAATATGTTAGTTTTTAATAAATTTTTTATATGAATAAGAAGTCAAATTTGTACTTTGAAGACCGTGTCGCTGTCCTAAACAACTTCATTTACCAAACCGGAGGGAGTATGCTTAGAAGAGAAGGAACTTAATTTGTCATTTTCATTTATCCTTTTCTGCATATGTGAAGTACGGCATTAACAAAAGACTTCCATGTCGCTGTCTTTAGGCATACTGATCTATGGTTCTCGATCTGCCCATGCCCCAATGTTCATGGCATTTCTTACACATCAAGATTTCCTCCGGTTGATCACATTGCGCAACTATAAAGCAGATATGTAGCAGTGAATACCATCCAAGTCATTCTTTGTTTAGATTTTTTGATACATAACTTTATTTTGCCATATATGGACCTAGATGTATGCATATCTAGATCATACAAACATAACAAAGGTTTGCTATGTATTTAGAAAAAACCCAAAATGCATAGTAATTTGGGAAGGAAGGAGTATATATTAATTACGGACTCAAAGATTTGCTCATTGGCTATAGCATGCTTATTAGAAACGAAAATGAACTTAAATTTTGTCCTTTTCAAGCACTACCGGCCGCCCCCTCCGTGGCCCGGCCTCCTCGTCATCCTCGCCTGGTGGCCGTGGTGGTGCTTGCGTGCAGCGGCCAGCAGGGAAGCACTTACTGGCGGTCGGCGGTGCCGGCAGCAGAGCAGCAGCGGGCCCACTGGGATATCTTTTTTATTTGTTTTGCTTTTGTTTGTCGAGTGCCGCTAGAAACACATGGCAAAGGTCTTTTTTTTGCCAAGTGCCGCTGAAAGCACATGGTGCAGCTCCCCCGCACCGTCTGCTCTCGCCATCTTTGTTGCTTTTGGCAAAGGTCTTTTTTTGCCAAGTGCCGCTGAAAGCACATGGTGCAGCTCCCCCGCACCGTCTGCTCTCACCATCTTTGTTGCTTTTTTCGCCGTGTGCTCTGGAAAACACACGACAAAGTACTTTTTCGCCGTGTGCTCTAGATCTTCGTCGTCGTGCTGTCGTGCCAACTTCGCCATGGGTGGCCGACGGTGAAGGCTTCGCCGTTTGTAATTGGACCTTCGCCATGTGCCTCTGGCGAATCGGCAGATTGGCTGATGCGGTTGTGTTTGGCTCCTTGCCCCGGCCACACCACCTCCATGTGCGGGAGGCGAGGCGAGGGAGGCCTCCATGCACACCTCCTCTGCCGCCTCCATGCGCCATGCCTGGTGCCATCACCACTACGCCTGCCGCCACTGCTGCATCCACCAAGCCACCGCCACTACTTGTGGAAAAAAATAGGGGGAGAGAGGGCGAGAGAGAGCACCTAGATCTTAACTGCCCACTGCCGTCGTTTACTTCATCACCACCATGCTGCCACCGTCGCACCCAGACGGAGGGGAGGGGGCCGGATCTGGATCCACCGATGGTGGAGAGGGAGGACAGTGGTGGCGCGAAAGACCGAGGGGGCGGCGACGTTGAAGAGGAGATTAATGAGCTGAGGGGAAGGCTAGTAGGTTTAGCTAAGGTGGGTAATGGCTTTGATAGGATCCGCGCCGGCACTAAGGTGTTCGTGTGGCGGTACCCTACTTGTGGGTAAAGATGTACAACCTCTGCAGAGTGTAAAACCTATTTGAATAGCCGTGTCCACGGTATTGGACGAGTCACAGTGTGGTCACAAAGCCAGTGTTTGGGTTTGGGATGATTTTCATGGCGTGAGTTGATTTCTGGAAAAGTGTGTGGCTGTGTGCCTGGGCTACTGCGGACGGGGAGTCCAGTAGTCCTCAACTGGTTTTCTCAAAAACAACTGAGTTACTTGGGTTATAAAAACTGTTTGCGAAAACCTTTTCGAAAACAAACCCCTGCATGAGTAAATGTGTTTGTAAAATAAACCTTATCCTGATCCTTGATATATCCTGTGCATGATCTGCTTATTAGCCCCTCCGTGGGTGGGGTTGAATTTGTTGAGTACGTATATACTCACCCTTGCTTAATTAATTGTTTTTCAGAGGAGGATCCCGACTTTGTCCCCGAAGACGTCGAGTAGGTTGCCGTCCTGCACCCAACCCGTGCCTGTGGATTAAGGGTCTCCACAGGAAGCTTCCATGACGCTAGACTCTGATGATGTTTTAGAAGTCTTTAATGTTTTAGCGTGGGCTGTAGTCCTTATGTTGTTTCTCATGGCAGTGGCGCTTCCGTGCCCACAGCCTCGACGTGTTATACGGTAATGAATTATCTGATGTAATAAATGTGGTACCAGCCACCTGGGACTGGTATTTGTATCGTATTTAGTCACCTCTGATGAGGGGACGCTTCAGCCGCCACCGCGCCCGGAGTAAGAGCCCAACGTCGGGGAGGGAGTGGAGACCGCCGCCGGGGAGGGAGTGGAGGCCGCCGTCGTGGGGAGAGTGGAGGTCGCGGGGGAGAGTGGAGGCCGCCGTCGAGGAGGGAGTGGAGGTCGCCGGGGAGAGTGGAGGTCGCGCGGGCCAGGGAGAGTGGAGGTCGCCGCGGATCTGAGGAGAGGGTTGGTGCGGCGGCGGATCTGGGGAGAGGGGGTGAGGGGCGGCAGCGGATCTGGGGAGAGGCGGGTGGGGTGCGGCGGCGCATCTGAGGAGAGGAGGGTGGGGTGCGGCGGCGGATCTGAGGAAGGGGTTGGGGGTGCGGCGGCGCCTGAGAGGAGGGTGGGTGGGAGGGTTGCAGGGCGCCAGGGGGGCTCATTTTATACGGTTAGGGTTTTCTATATGGGCCGACCGGAATCAATGGGTCGGCCAGATTATATGGGCCGACGGATGGCCTTTCCCGAGTGCCGTGTGCTTGGCACTCGGGGAAGGGTCCAGAGAAGGCACTCGGGCAACTAATTATTTTTTTTAGTTTTTTTGCCTCATTTTTTTTTGAAGTCATCCCACATTATTTGAAACTCCTTGCTCAAATTTGGGGTTATTCTGAATTTTTTTGGTATATTTCATTAGTTTTTTTTCATTTTGTTGATTTTTTTAGCATACTTCAAATTTGAACTGCAGGTGCATGAAGTAATGAAATTTCTTAATTCAAAAAATGATATTCATTATATTTGTTGTATGTTGAGGCCGTATCTAGAAAGCCACATGAAATTTCGAGCATCTTGTTGCCGTAACATGATGAACAACTTGCAAGAAAAGTGTTTGTAAATTATATAAAATCCGAACGAAGTCCGAAAATCATGAAACTTGTCTGGGTGTCATGTTATGGCATGTAGAGGTTGTATGGAAGAATTGAGAAGATTTCGAGCAAGTTGGGACGTCAGATGCCTAAAACCCAGACATCTCCGTGTGTGTTATCACTTGATCATGTGTGGAGATGTCTCGGTTTTAGACATCCCACGTCGCAACTTGCTCGAAATCTTCTCAATTTTGTCACACAGCCTCTAAATGTCATAACATGACACCTAGACAAGTTTCATGATTTTTAGACTTCGTTCAGATTTTATACAATTTACAAACACTTTTCCTGCAAGTCGTTCGTCATGTTACGGCAAAAAGATGCTCGAATTTCATGTGGCTTCCTAGATACGGCCTCAACATACACCAAATATAATGAATATCATTTTTGAATTAAGAAATTTCATTACTTCATGCACCTGCAGTTCAAATTTGAAGTATGCTAAAAATTCAACAAAATGAAAAAAAAAACTAATGAAATATACCAAAAAAATTCAAAATAACCCCAAATTTGAGCAAGGAGTTTCAAATAATGTGGGATGGCTTCAAAAAAAATGAGACAAAAAAACTAAAAAAAATTAATTCTCCGAGTGCCTTCTTTGGCACTCGGGGAAGAGACCCTTCCCCGAGTGCTAGGAGGAGGCACTCGGGGAAGAGGCTTGCTTCCCCGAGTGCTAGGGGAAGGCACTCAGGGAAGAGTGTTTTAAAAATATCTCCATTTTCCCCCACCACTTTTCGTCCGCGAGTGCCTCTCTTCCCCGAGTGTTGCACTCGGGGAAGAGGGCCTTCCTTGAGTGCCTCTCTTCCCCGAGTGCCATGGACTCTAAGGCACTCGGAGAAGCCTCTCTTCCCCGAGTGCATTTCTTCCCCGAGTGCAACACTCGGGGAAGAGTTTCTTCCCCGAGTGCCTGATATTTGGCACTCGGGAAGCCCGGAGCACTCGGGGAATTTCCATTCTCCAGTAGTGAAAGTTAAAAAAACCGTGACATGGGCGGCCTCCATGTGACATGAAATTGTTTAAAAGAACCTAAAAAATGAAATGGCCGTTCCCTTTTCATCTTCTACATGGATTTTTTCCAAGTAACAGGCCTTGACACGTTTAGATGAAACTAATAATAATGAGGATTTTTTTCTCCCTCTCGTTAGTCAGCCCGCTGAATCCAGCGGAGGATAGCGTGTGAGGGATGCTAATATATTGTCACGTTTCATCATGGAGCAGCTTTCTCTCGACCTCTTTTCTTAAAACACGTCGTTGACAAAATACGATCCACATAACATACTCATTAAAAGTCATGAATACGCTTGGACAAGATGAGAATTTTGCATAGTTCTAAAACAGTACAGATACAAATTTGTAGCTATTTACCTATCACCTAAAACACAACGAAGTGCAACAATTGCAGTGCTCTGCAACGACTGAAAAGTCTCGAATCGATTATCTGATCAAACATGTCAACGTAGTAATGCATTAACAGAGCAATAAGGGAGTTCCTATGCTTGAGAAACCATGAAGATTGTTAGGAAATTAGGCAAATCCTCGTTGATTTTAATCCATGAATATAGCAGCAAAGATGTGATGGCATATATATATATATATATTCCTTTTTATTACCAGTTAACTAGAAAACCAATAAAGAAAAGGAGGAACACCCATGCAGGTTCGCGACGTAGACAATGGTTCTGGAGGCCTACTCTCCCGTACCCTCCGTGCGCGCAGAGGTCCGGGATGGGGAAAACTCGTAAGGGCAAGTGACAGAGAGAAGGAAGGAGAGAGACTCACGGCAGGGGGGGGGGGGAGGAAATAGTGCTCGAAAGGCGAGAGATCAGGAAACCGCCGGAGAGTTATTTCACATGATTAACACACAATCAATCTATTGAAATAAATTTGGTAACGGCTGAAACCTCCCTATTAAACTCGTTTCAGTTTCCAAACAGCAAAACCTGGCTGACGGCAGGCGGGAAGACATGCCTCACCTCACCACGGCACGGCTCGGCGGCGGCGCGCGCGAGCGTGTGGCTTTCCTTTAGCCCCTCTCAACTTATCTAAGTAAAGCACCACGTGTACACCCTTAAAGTTGTGTATACAAACATTTAAAATCCCATCCGGGACTAAAACTATTTGTGCCATTAACATTTAATATGAGCCTAGATTATTGATTTAATTAAATAATATATGGGCCAAAACCCCTATAAAATCTAACAATCCCCACCAAATCTAGTGCTCATAAGAAATGTTCTCATATGCCTTTTCTGTCATTTGATATATCAGTGTTCTGATGGAGACTGTTAAGTTGAACATCCATCTAGAGCAAAAGCTACACCTAGTCACAACTGAACAATAGACTAAACCTTGAATTGACAGTTTTGTGTGAAATAGGTTTCACTTAAACCCTTTATTGATACAAGGTTGCCCATAAGCATCCCCTCTGGTTGGAACGTATAAGTCATACTCCTGGCCCTTTCAAGAGTATTTAGAGATTCCCACAAACTCATAGACTTTGACTAGCAGTCTGACTCATATAGGTGTATTCCTCAAAAGATACCATGTAGGACGATATCTTAGCTTCTCTTAAGCACTTTGGAACACATTAAGGAAAACCATCCTGCCATACAGTATAGAAAAGAAGTACATCTGAGATGAACCAACAAGGATCTTTTCTCATAGACCGAAAACTAGTTTGTTTCACTATTCTAATTCACGGGATCTCCGATCACATAGAACAGGTTACCAGTCCATCATGTGGGTCTCAATCCCATCTCAATCGATGCACTGCTAATAATCACATTTCGTGACAGTCCCTTTGTAAATTGATCTGCCAGATTTTTTGCAGTAGGAACATAATCCAATGCTATCACTCCGAAGTTTCTCAATTTCATGACAGACTTTAACCGCCTTTTTACATGTCTTGAAGACTTCATGTTATCCTTAGAACTGTTCACTTTGACTATCACAGTCTGATTGTCATAGTTCATAGAAATAGACGGTATAGATTTTTCAACCACCAGTAGATCCATAAGTAATTCATGAAGCCACTCAGTCTCGATGCTAGAGGTGTCTAATGTTGTGAGTTCTGTTTCTATTGTTGACCTTGTTAATATGGTCTGCTTGCAAGACTTCCAGGAAACAGCTCCACCACCAAGTAGAAACACATATCCACTTGTGGCATACATTTCACAAGCATCAGAAATCCAATTGGCATCACAATAACCCTCTAGTATCCTCAGATACCCGGTATAGTGAATACCATAACTCACAGTACCTTTTAGATAACGCATCACTATTTCAAGAGCTTGCCAATGATCATCTCCCGGATTTGAGACAAACTGGCTCAATTTGCTCACAGCAAAAGAGATATCAGACCTCGTAGCGCCAGCTAAATACTGCAATGAACCAATGATTTGGGAATATCTCAATTGATACTTTGCTATTCTCCGATTTTTTTCCTTAATAGCACACTAGGATCATAAGATGTTGGAGAAGGTTGACAATCGCTATATCCAAAGCGACTTAAAACATTTTCCACATAGTGGGACTGCAAAAGAGTTACCCACCATTACCTCCTCTTTCAGCTTGATATTAAGAATAACATCAACTTCTCCCAAATCTTTCATCTCAAAATTATATGACAGAAAATCTTTTACTTCCTTGATCACATTAAGGCTAGTCCCAAAGATTAAAATGTCATCAACATACAAACACAAGATTACTCCCTCGCCCCCACCAAATCGATAATAAAGACATTTGTCAACTTCGTTCACAACAAAGCCGGCTGATATCAAAGTTCTTTCGAACATCTCATGCCATTGCTTAGGAGCTTGTTTGAGTCCATACAGGGATTTCAACAATTTGCACACAAGTTCTCTTTAACCCTCTATTACAAACCGACCAGGCTGCTGCGTATAGATTTCCTCATCTAACTCTCCATGTAGGAAAGCGGTCTTAACGTCCATTTGATGAACGATTAAACCATGTGAGGCAGCCAGGGAAAGTAACACTCAAATTGTGGTCAAACGAGCAACAGGTGAATAGGTATTGAAATAATCTTCACCCTCTTTTTTGAATATCCCTTGACTAAACTATAAATATTTTACCTAAACTATCTAAATATTTTATTACTAGCTTATGGACCAAAAATATGATGTCATCTCAATTTTTAGTCTTGTTCGACCAAATTTGAATATTATTGTATTTATTATGTGGTAAATTGGAGAAAGAAGTTTGAATTGTCCCTAGAAGATAATTGAATTTTACATCTATCTCAAGGACATGGAATAATCTGGACCATATCAGACTAGTTATAATTTATGTGAAATTTTTGGTATTTTATTAAGTCCACATGCAGTTCAATTTTGAATTAATTTCAATAACTATGTAGAAATTCATTTAACATATAGAAAATAGTATTCAACCCATGGTCCTTCATTGTTAGTCAAAGGCGGACGGCCACAGCCTCTAGCACCGCGGCAGCCACCTATGAGTGCAACCAACCCTGAGCTCCGATGGGCCGAGATTCACTGCATCGCGCCCTTGCTCCTTCCCCACTCACAGTTGTGCCACGTCGCGCCCCTGCTCTTCTGTCGTCGGAGATGGAGGCGGGAGCTGATGATGCCTCTGTCGAGGATGGACGGGGACGGAGGCGACACCAGGATGGTCGGGGCTGCGCGTCGATCTGAAGCACGGCCCGCTGTCGTCGATCTCGAGCGCCGCCAAGATCCACCTTGAGGCGTTGGCGAAGGCGGTGGGGTCCCCTGGGGGCAGGGAGGTCTGCCGAGGGGCGGTGTGGGCTCGCTGCTCCCTAGATCTAGAGCTGCCACCTAGGGCAGGGAGCTTCACGGAGAGGCGACACGGCCTCGCGGCTCGCCCGCTGGGGGAGCAGGCGAGGTGGCAGCACACTGTCGACATTTCTTAACGTCATCACTAGGTTTGTATCCATAGTAACGGCGCTAGAAATATTTATCGACATTCCTTAACATCTTTGCTAAGTTTGTGAGTTCCTAGCAACGATGCCAGAAATGTTCCGATGGTAATCCTAACGTTTACAAAGAATCCGCAAGCGCACAGATAAACCATTGTAGCATTTCCCCAAAGGAGTATTGCAAAGGGTATCGAATCCAAGGAAGGCATGGTCGGATTAATAAGTGCAACACTATTGCAATGAGTATAGATCAATGACGAGAATAAGTCAGGTTCCAAACATAGGGGTAAGATATGATAATGATAGGGTAGTTGAACACACCCAAACTGTCGGGGACAGCCACAGGGGTCCCCTAATAACGGGGGAAATCGCCCCATTTTCGAAAAATAACGAAAGCGAACAAGCAAACCACACCACGTGCGACAGCGGCCCAGGGCAGGGCCCACGGCCCAAAAAGCCTCACCGGCCCAACGAACAGTCGACCCCCGGCGCTCCTCGAGCAAACCTCCGACCCGCTCGAGGGTCGGGCGCCGTGCCGCGAAACCCCTCCGCCTCGCTCGAGGGCCTGACGCCCCCTTGAGCGAGTTTTCGCCTCGCTCGAGGGCTGACGCCCCCTCGGGCGAGTTTTCGCCCCGCTCGAGGTCTTGACGCCCCTCGAGCGAGTTTCCACCTCGCTCGAGGTCTCCTCTGATCCGCGACACCATGCCTGCTCCCACGACCGGAGCATTAAATGCTATGGCGCGTCGCGGGAGCCCGGGTCAAAGGCGAATCCACGCCACGCCGGCCCTCTGACACCGCCTGGGAATCAGATCCAGGCGCTGTTCGGCCAACCCGCACTGTGCAGCCATCCCCGGCGCTGTGCGGGTGCTGTGCAGCATGGCCGGTGTCATTCCGTGACACTATGCCGCCTACTCCCGTACCTCCACCACGCCGCGCCCCTCGAAAGAGGACGGCGGCACCCTCGAACGAGGTACGGCTGCCAATTCCCCGCCCGCCTGGGACGACGCCGCGACGCAAGGCCGGCGAGGCGCGTCACCTCCATCACCTCTGGGCACTGTGCAGCCATCCCCGGTGCGGTGCGGCCATCCCCAGCGCTGTGGAGCCATCCCCGGCACTGTGGAGCCCTGTTGCGATGGGACGCCACCACGCCGGCCCCTGTATGGCATGAGCACTCCCGCCATCGAGGCCCTCGAAAGAGCATGGATCATCCTCGAAGGGTGCACGGGCGGCGACCTGGTGCGCACACTGACCGGCGCCGCCGTACGAGCGACGTGCGCCGCGTCCCCTCCGCTAGCTCCGGCGCCGTCCGGTCATCCCGGGCGCTGTGCGACTAGCCCAGGGTCTATGCGATTAGCACCAGCGCTGTGCGGACATCCCTAGCCCTGTGGCACCATCCCGGGCGCTATGCTGCCATCCCCGGTGCTGTGCGGCCATGCTCCGATGGGACACCGCCACGCCGGGCCCTGTACAGCACCAAGAGCCCTCGTCAGCAAGACCCTCGAACGGGCGCACGAACGGCGGTCAGACGTGCACGCCGAGCAAGCTACCCTCGAAGCTATTCTCCGACCAGCATATAGCCACCACGACACCGGCAAGTGTTGAGACGCCAGGACACCATCAAATCGCAAACGCTGTGTACCAGTACCACGATACTGTGTAAAACCCCGAGTGGCACATCTGTAAGCCGCCTCCCCTTGGTCTATAAAAGGAGGAGGCGGTCGCCCGACCGCCGGGGGGACGGGATCATCACTACAGACCCACGCCCACGCTCACTCGCATACTCGTTCCCTTTGATATTGGCACTTTGCCTCAATCACTCAGCAGGGACTTGGAGGCCTCTCCTCCTCTCCCGCCTTGCTTGTAGCCCCCCTCTACAGGCACCACCGGTGCAGATCAATACAGCACGCACGCGCAAACCTGCTGGACGTACGACCCCACGGTCGAAACCAGGATAAACCCGCGTCCCTGTGTTGTCATTTGCACCGACCATTTAGAAGCTGGTCACAGCGTAACTTACTAGTTAGTGTCGGGACTAATCCTAACACCGACAGTTGGCGCGCCAGGTCGGGGAGCTCCCGCTGTGATCGACCCCTCACCAGCATTCTCGATGGTGATTCGTACCGAGATGACGTCCCAGAGGTACGCCATGGGCAGCTCGGACCCTATCCCTGCTGGATTCGAAATCCGGTTTGGGAGCCTGAACTTTCAGGCCACAGGGAACGGCTACCTCATGCGCCTCACCAACTTCGACGAACTCCACCCGTGGCGGTCAACTGGGCCGGGCCCAATGCCCGCCACACCGGCTACTGACACTCCGGCACCCACCCAGGTGGCTGCTGCGAGCGCCTCGACGTCCCGGCGCCGCAAACGCCCAGGTCAGCGCTCGCGTCAGGCGCGCGCGGAGCGACGCCGGGCAGCACGCGAGGCGGCCCGGAACGACGTGCCCCCGCCGAGCGACACGACGGCACACCCTGCGGGGGAGCACACGGCCGCGGGGCCGCAGTTTCCTCACAGGATGCGCAACCCTGCTGCGGCGTACGCCTCATCCGTCAGCACCGACATGGTCGCATACGAGGATCTCCCGGGCCATCACTTGCTGTCAGTCCGGAACCTCATCGCCACCACCAACGACGAGTCGTACCACGGCTCGCCCAGCGAGCTGCCGCCCTCAACCTCGCATGGCTACGCAGAGTGGGACTTCTCCGGCGTACCGGACCTTGTGGTCTTCCGGCGGTTCCTTGACGCCGCGGACTACTGGTTCGGTTGCTCCGACGACTCCAGCGAAGGGAGCTACGATCCCTCGCGCGAGTGCTTCGTTGTCACCGCCAATGAGCATGCTGACGGTGCGAACGGAGCGGGCGACGGGAACGCGGCCCAGCATCCGGAGACGAACCCGCCACCGGCCCCACCAGCGGGCAATGCGGATATTAATGCGCAACTGGCCCAGGCGTGCGAGCTCGAGGCAAAGCTCACGGAAGAGTACCGGCAGGTGCGGCTCCTACGTGCAACCATCGCAGGGGAAGCCTCGACGCGCGGCGAACGTGCCCGAGAAGCCGGGAAGCAGGCCTGCGAGCGCATCAACGCTGACTTCATCGTAGACGACCCACACACGCCACTTCGTGCCAGCCAGAAACTCATCACGGTGGCGACACTACTTCGGGCCATGCCCGAGCCATCAACGCCTGAGGCACGTAACCTGCGCCGCAAGGCGCAGACTCTCATCGAGCAAGCGGCCGTGCAGCAGGCCGAGAGCTCCGCGTCCCGCATGCGCAACCAGTCCAGCGCGCGAGGCGACGGCGGCGCGCAGGACCAGGAGGCATCCGTCCACGCGGACGGCGCGGCGGGGCAGCCGGCAAACCGGGACAGGACGCCTGTCAAGGAGCGGATCCTTGACACGCGCGGCCAGGCCCACGACGGCGACGCCCGCAATGTCCTGAACGCCAAGAGAAGGGGCGACGCGGAGGAGCGAGTGGCGGTGGGCTACCACCCTCGACGAGGTGGTCGCTACGACAGCCGAGAGGACCGCTCGCCAACACCGGAACCCCCGGGAACCCGAGTGTTGAGCCGGGAGATCCGTGCGGTGAGTTTCCCCCAGCGCTTCCGCCAGCCCACCACCATCGACAAGTACACGGGGGAGACGGACCCTCGTGTGTGGCTCAACGACTACCGCCTGGCTTGCCAGCTGGGCGGTGCCACCACCGATGCGGTGATCATCCGCAATCTGCCGCTGCACCTTGCGGACTCGGCCCGAACATGGCTCGAGCACCTGCCACCCAGCCAGATCCATAGCTGGGATGACCTGGTCCGCACGTTCATGAGGAACTTCCAGGGCACATACGTGCGCCCTGGGAACTCCTGGGACCTGCGGGCGTGCACCCAGAAGCCCGGCGAGTCGCTCCGGGACTTCATACGGCGCTTTTCAAAGCGCTGTAATGAGCTCCCGAGCGTTGCTCAGTCTGAGATCATGCACGCCTTCCTTGAAGGCACGACTTGTCGGGACCTCGTGCGCGAGCTCGGGAGGAGCCCGCCGGTCGACTGCAACGAGCTGTTCGACATCGCCACCAGCTTCGCCTCCGGAGAGGAGGCAGTGGGGGCCATTTTCGACGGCAAGAAAGGAAAGCGCTTGGACGACGCGCCCGCGGAGGGCAGCAAGTCCAAGGAGCCCGCGAAAAAGCAGAAGCGGGGCAAGAAGGGCAAGAAGCCCTACCATGACGCACACGCGCACGGGCGTGGCGAGGACGACGAGGCCCTCGCCGTTGACCCTGCCCGTAAGGGTCCTCGAGGGGCCCCTCGAGGCCCCGGCGTATTCGACGATATGTTGAAGAAGCCCTGCCCGTACCACAAGACCCCAGTAAACCACACCCTCGAGCAATGCGACATGCTCAAGAAGTACTACCGCCGCGTCGCCGCGAAGGAGGACGAGGCCAAGAAAGACAGAGGTGACAGAGACGCTGATGGCTTCCCCGCGGTGGAGAACGTCTTCTTCATCTTCGGGGGACCGACGGTGGACATGTCCACCAATCGGCGCAAGCGAGAGCGGCATGAGGTCCTCGCCGCGGAGAGGGCCCCTCCTTCCTTCCTCGATTGGTCGGAGGAAGCCATCACCTTCAGCCGTGAGGACCACCCGAACCGCATCCCCAACCCAGGCCAGTACCCGTTGGTCGTCGATCCCGTCATCGGCAACGCGCGGTTCTCCAAGGTGCTGATGGACGGCGGCAGCAGCCTCAACATCCTCTACGCCCACACCCTACGGCTGATGGGGATTGAGTTGGACCAGCTGCGGCCCAGCACGACGCCGTTCCATGGCGTCGCGCCGGGCAAGCGCGTCCAGCCCCTCGGTCAGATCGATATGCCGGTCTGGTTCGGCACCCTGGACAACTTCCGCAAGGAGGTCCTCACCTTTGAGGTGGTGGGGTTCCGGGGCGTGTACCACGCCATCCTTGGGCGTCCGTGCTATGCCAAGTTCATGGCGGTCCCGAACTACACCTAGCTCAAGATGAAGATGCCGGGGCCAAAAGGCATCATCACCGTGGGCTCGTCGATCGAGCACGCATTCGACTGCGACGTCGAGTGCGTCGAGCACGCTGAGGCCCTGGCGCTCGACGAAACGCTTGTCGTGGACATGGAGAAGCTTACCAACGAGGGCCCCGACTCCTCTGCCAAGCACGTGGGCAGTTTCGAGGCTGCCGAACAAACGAAGGAGGTGCCCCTCGACCCTGCCGCCCCCGAGGGCAAGGTGTTGAGGGTCAGTTCCACCCTCGACCCGAAATAGGAAGTGGTGCTCGTCGACTTTCTCCGCGCCAATGCTGACATCTTCGCGTGGAGCCCTTCGGACATGCCAGGCATCCCGAGGGAGGTCGCCGAGCACTCCCTTGACATCCTACCTCACTCCAGAGCCGTGCAACAGCGGCTGCGGCGCTTTGATGAAGAAAGGCGCCGCGCGATCGGAGTGGAGCTGCGGAAGCTCCTCGAGGCCGGATTCATCAAGGAAGTTTTCCACCCAACGTGGCTAGCTAACCCTGTACTAGTTAAGAAAAAGAATGGGAAGTGGAGGATGTGTGTAGATTACACCGGTCTAAATAAAGCATGTCCCAAAGTTCTTTTTCCTTTGCCACGAATCGATCAAATTGTAGATTCCACTGCGGGGTGTGAACTCTTATGTTTCCTTGATGCCTATTCGGGCTACCACCAAATAAAGATGAAGGAGTCCGATCAACTCGCGACCTCTTTCATCACACCGTTCGGCATGTTTTGCTACGTAACAATGCCATTTGGCCTCCGAAACGCGGGCGCTACGTACCAATGATGTATGCAGCACATTTTCGGAGACCACATCGGGCGAACCGTAGAGGCATACGTAGATGACATTGTCGTCAAAACCAGGAAGGCGGACGACCTGGTTACCGATTTACGCGTTGCGTTCGATTGTCTACGGGCAAACGGGGTGAAACTCAACCCCGAGAAGTGCGTCTTCAGGGTGCCGCGTGGCATGCTGCTGGGATACATCGTTTCTCAGCGGGGCATCGAGCCCAACCCCGAGAAGGTCTCTGCCCTCGACCGAATGGGCCCGATTCGAGACCTAAAAGGGGTGCAGAAGGTGTTGGGCTGCCTGGCCGCCTTGAGCCGTTTCATCTCGCGGCTCGGCGAGAAAGGACTGCCCCTCTACCGACTCCTGAAGAAGCACGAACGCTTCTCCTGGACTGTTGAGGCCCAGGAGGCACTCGACAAGCTCAAGGCGATGCTCGCACACGCGCCAATCCTCACGCCGCCTCGAGGCGGCGAGCCTCTGTACCTCTACGTCGCGGCAACCACCCAGGTGGTCAGCGCGGTCATCGTCATGGAACGAGCGGAGGAAGGGCACGCCCTACCAGTTCAAAGGCCGGTGTACTATATCAGTTAAGTGCTGTCCGAGACCAAGGCGCGGTATCCCCAGATCCAGAAGCTGCTCTACACAGTGGTCCTCGCGCGGCGCAAGCTGCGGCACTACTTCGAGGCCCATCCAGTCACGGTGGTCTCGTCATTCCCGTTGGGAGAGATTATCCGCAACCCGGACGCTGCGGACAGAATCGCAAAATGGTCCGTGGAGCTCATGGGTGAGACGCTCACCTACGCGCCGCGCAAGGCAATCAAGTCTCAGACCCTCGCGGATTTCGTCGCTGAGTGGACGGACACACAGCTGCCCCCGTTGCAGATCCAGGCCGAATGCTGGACCCTCTATTTCGACGGGTCGGTGATGAAAACTGGGGCCGGTGCGGGCCTGCTCTTCATCTCGCCCCTCGGGGAACACATGAGGTACGCAGTGCGCTTGCACTTCCCCGCATCAAACAACATGGCGGAGTACGAGGCCCTCCTCTGCGGCCTCCGAATCGCCATCGAGACCGGCATCAAGCGCCTCGACATCAGGGGAGACTCGCAGCTCGTAATTGATCAGGTCATGAAGAATGCAAGCTGCCACGACGAGAAGATGGAAGCTTATTGCAACGCCGTATGCACCCTCGAGGACAAGTTCTACGGCATCGAGCTCAATCACACCCCCCGCAAGTACAACGAGGAGGCGGATGAGCTCGCGAAGATCGTGTCAGGGCGAATCACCGTTTCCCCAAACGTTTTCGCGCGATACGTCGCCAAACCGTCTGTCGACCTCAGTCCAGCCCCCTCGAATCAGGAGGCACCCTCGGGGGCTCCCTCGAGTCCAGCGGGTGCGGAACCCATGGACGAGGACCCCTCGAACGAGGCGTTCGTACTCTCCCTACTCGAGGGGTACGGCGCGGACGAAGCCGAGGCCATGGAAATCGAGCCGACCCCCCGCGCGGAGGATTGGCGGGCCAAGTACCTCACCTGGATCGATCGAGGGGAACTCCCCTCAGATCGGACCGAAGCTAGGCGCATCGCCAGGAAAGCCAAGTCATTCGCCGTGATTGATGGCGAGCTGTACAAGCGTGCCGCGTCCGGCATCCTGCAGCGGTGCATTCCCATTCCCCACGGCCGGGAACTCTTCCGTGACATCCACGCAGGCGTGTGTGGCCATCACGCGGCACCGCGCACCCTCGTGGGCAACGCGTTCCGTCAGGGCTTCTACTGGCCCACAGCGGTTGCCGACGCCAACGAGGTCGTGCGCACCTGCGAGGGGTGCCAGTTCTACGCGCGTAGGACCCTTCTCCCAGCTCACGCCCTACAAACCATACCTGTCACATGGCCCTTCGCCGTGTGGGGATTAGACATTGTCGGGCCCTTGCGAAAGGCGCCCGGGGGCTACACCCACCTGCTGGTTGCCGTGGACAAGTTCTCTAAATGGATCGAGGCACGCCCAATCACCAACCTCAGAGCGGAGCAGGCCGTAACATTCTTCACCGACATCATCCACAGGTTCGGAGTGCCGAACTCCATCATCACTGACAACGGCTCCCAATTCACCGGCAGAAAATTCCTGGAGTTTTGCGACAACCACCACATCCGCGTGGACTGGGCGGCTGTCACACACCCCCAGATTAACGGCCAAGTGGAACGTGCCAATGGCATGATTTTACAAGGCCTTAAGCCCAGGATCTTCGACAGACTGAACAAGTCTGGCCGGAAATGGCTTCAGGAGCTCCCAGCGGTCATTTGGAGCCTCAGGACCACTCCGAGCAGAGCCACGGGATTCACGCCATTTTTCCTAGTCTATGGTGCGGAGGCCGTTCTCCCCACGGACTTGGAATACGGATCGCCCAAGATCAAGGGCTACGATGAAGGTTCGAACCAGCGAGCTCGCGAAGACTCGCTGGATCAAATAGACGAAGCCCGTGACGTGGCCATGATGCAATCGGCAAGATACCAGCAGGCGCTAAGACGGTATCAAGCTCAGAAAATCCGGCGTCGAGACCTCAACAAGGGAGACCTAGTGTTAAGGCTGCGCCAGGACAACCGAGGCCGCCACAAGCTGTCACCACCATGGGAGGGGCCCTACATCGTCGCCAAGGTGCTCAAGCCCGGCACGTACAAGCTGGCGAACGAGCAAGGCGAAGTCCTCACCAACGCTTGGAACATCCAACAGCTACGTCGCTTCTACCCTTAGAAAGGATTTCCAAGTCTTTTTGCACATATCTGACACCCCAGTCGGCTGTACAAATGCAAAGTTTTCTTTTCGATAAAGTCAAGGGCGACTCGGTTTTCTCCTCGAAAACCAAGTCCCCCTCGGGGGCTACTGCAGGGGGCACCCCCTCTAAACGGTCCCATTTTTTCGCAATTTTCACAAAAAATCTTTACTTCAAAAGCGCTAAGTACGTCTTGACCCGGGAGTTTGAGCGAAATGACGCAGGACGCGAATGGCCAAAGGGCGAAGACGGGTGAGTCGGGGATAGCCTACGCCTCGCGGTAGGATACGGCCCTTCCCCCTCACCACTTTGCCTAAGCGCTACTCGTGAAAACGAACGATTCCAGCCGAAATTCGCCTAAACGACAGGGAGAGACGGAACGGCGCAATCACAAAAAACGAAATGGCACTTAAGCTTACAAGTACTTTAAGCAAACTGTGTTCATTACATAAAGCCACGAGGCTCGATTCCTAACTACAATCTAAGGGCCTGAGTGCCCAGCTGCTTTCAGGGCTCGAGGGGCCCGGCGGGGGGAGCTTCCGGGAAGAGGATTTCTGCGAAGTCGTCGGCGAGGATGTCGGCGGCAGAAGCAGCAAGCGCGTCCAGGCGGCTCGCCTCGGCCTCAGCACCATCATCGTCGAGGTCGTCAGCGACAATGTAGCCCGTAGCCAATGCCGCAAGATTAACCCGGTAGTGCGATTGCACCACGCCAAGGGTCTTCTGGATCCCCAGGCAGAGCGCACCTCGCATACGCCGGGCGACGTGGCCGCCTAAAGCTCGGAGGCGACTCGCCACAGTGCTCCCAGCCTGCCCGTTGCCCTCGTCGATGCTCTAGCACACCTCGAGGGCTGCCTCCTGCAGGACCCCCAACTCCTGCTAGGAGGAATTGTAGGCCGCCTGGAGCACCTCAGCCTGCGTCGCTGACGTCCCGAGAGCAGCCCGCAAGCCTGAAAAAACAGAAGACGAATAAGTTGAGAGCAGATCTCGACGAACCCAAGCAACAAACGAAGAATCCAAGAGAGGTAACTTACCCTCGACCTGCTTCTTCTCTGTCTCGAGGGCCGCGCGCGCGGTCTCGACCGCCTGCTGCAGCTCGAGGATAACGGCGTCCTCCTCGCTAGCCTGCCGCAGCTCCTCGAACGACACAGCTTCCTGGACCAACTCCCCTTTGAGCCGCGTGACCTCTGAATCCTGGAGCTGGAGCGCGGCTTGAACCTCCCCCAGCGTGGTGCGCTCCCGCTGGAGCTGGCCTTGCGCTTCCTCCCGAGCCGAGCGCTCGCGCTGGAGGGCGGCCTGAGCCTTCGTAAGGGCGGACCGCTCTTGCTGGAGCTGGCTCTCTGCCTGCTGACACGCGCTCCACTCTTGGCGAAGCTGATCCTCCACCGCGGCGAGCGACGTGACCTTCTCCTGCAGATCAGCGCTCAGCTTCTCGGCCTCCTGGGCCTTCTGCTCGGCCTGAGCCTGCCAGGACCTCGCCCCCTCGAGGGTGGTGTGGTCTTGCTGGAGCTGGGTCTGCGCCGCGACGAGGGCAGTCTCTTTCTGCGCCAGTAAGGTCTGCGCCTCGGCCAGGGCAGCGCGCACCTTCTGCAGCTCGCCGTTCGCTGTCGTCAGCACCCCCTCCTTCTCTAGGAGCACGGCCTTCACTCTGTCGACCGCGGTGGCGCCCTCCGCGGTCAGAGCACGCTGGTCCAGGAGCGCGTCCTGCACGGCCATCAGCCGGTACTCCAGCCAGCCGTTGTCCGTCTGCAGGGCCTCCACCAGGGCGTCCAAGGCTTCGTACTGCCCCCGATACCAGTCGAGGCTCGAGCTCAACTGGGAGAGGCGGTTGTACTTCTCGCGTGCCTGGCCCTACAGCTCCTGCGAGCAGCAACAGAAGGGCGGAGAGAGGAATCGGAACGTAAAACACTCGAACGAGAGACAAACGAGAAAATGAACTCCAACCAAGCAAAGACGCTCACCTCGAAGAGCTGGAACGACCGGCCTTCGTGGAGTCGGAGCGCCTCGGCCAGCGCAGCGTTGAGGGAGGCGCCGTGCTCGCGGAACTCTTGCCACAGCGCCTGCTCGGCCTGGGCCTCGTCGATCAAGGTACGCGGCACCCCGGGGTGACGCAACCCCTGTTCCGACTGCGACATGGCGGCGTTAGATGCTGGCGACGCGGCACGAGACGTCGATGCCCCGGTGTCGTGCGCCGGCTGCTGCGACATCACGCAGCCGTCAGCCCGCATCACCAGCACCTCGGTCGTAGGCTCGGGGGCTGGCCCGGACGACCTCCTCGACCGGCCCCTCGTAGGGGCACCACCAGCGGGGGCCTCGGCCGTCTCGCGGCCCCTGATGGACCGGCTCTCCGAATGAGCCAGCCCGCGCCCTTGATGAGGGTCGCGGAGCACTAGCACCTGCTGCGGCGTCGCGGCTGCCACCGCCACCTCCTGCTGTGACCCCGCGGCCGCGGCGGGGTGCGTGATGGCTCGTCCGCCGCTGCCATGCTCGCCGCCGCCCGTGGCACCCTCTCCGAGCGCCGCCCAGTCGTCAAAGACGTCCTCAATTTGAGCGCCTTGGCGGGCGCAAGATCGGGGACGGCCGGCGACACCCTGACAACGAAATGAAAGAAGGGGATGAGCGGCTGTTTCTCGAAATTGAGGGCATGTGGGAAACGATGCTACTTACCTCAAACTGGAGAAGTCCCGCTTCCTCTTCATCGAGGACTGGGCGGGCACCTCCACTGCGCCCACCGGCGCCTCCGCGGTGCCCGCTGGCACCTCCACCGACGACCTGGTGACGGGCGGCACCGTGCCCGCCTCAAGGGTCAATTCCGCGGCCGCCCCCTCGACCCGCGGGGACGGGGGCGCCGCGGGTTCCCACCTCCCAGAGATGGTCCGCTCCCCGTCGCTCTCCTCCTCATCCGAGGACGAGTTCTCCAGCACCGGTGGGGGAGAGAGACCTTACTGCTCACGCAGCCGGTACTCCTCGTTGTACTGATCGAGGCGCTCCTGCCGCCTGATCCTTCTCTCCTTCGCAAGGGCCGCCCGGTCCCTCTCCCGCTGCTGTGCGGCGCGACCGGTGGCCTGAGAGCGAGGCGTTGGCAGGTCCGATCGGGAGGCCTGGACGGTCACCAGCTGTGGGTAGGGATTGTCAGGACGAGGAGAAAACGCGAAACAAGAATCAAAGAAAAAAAAACGGTGCTCACCGGCTCGACGTCGGGGAGCATCGCGAACGACCAAAGGTCGTCGTCGCTATGCGGCACCATCTTTTGATTGATCGCGCGCCTCGCCCGCGTGGCCGCATACCCCTTGGGGAGAGGCTCCTGCAGCAGCCGTGAGCGCGCCAGCGACGTGGGGTTGGCCGCATCACTCATCTCGATGATGCATAGCTCCCTCTCCATGAGGGGAATGACCCGCCGGTGGTGGAAGTTGGCGATGATCGAAGCCACCCCCAGCCCGGCGTCCGCCAGCTGGCGCAGGGTGGAGGTGAGGGACTCCAACCTTCGTTGTCGCGACGGGGGCGACACGCCGTGAAACCAAGCGTCGGACTTCCCCATCAGCACCTTCCCCGTGTATGGCGGAAGGCCAACGCCGTCGTTGCGGAGGTAGAACCACCCCTTCTCCCAGTCCGCATTGTTGGAGGTCATGGTGCACAGCGGGTACAGCTCCTTGCGCACGTCCCGCAGTGCGAGCGTAAGGCCGCCAGCGCGAACCGCCCGGCGCGTCCCCTTCTCAGCCGTGGTGAGGGTGTGGAGCTCGCCGCGAAAGAGATGGACCCAGAGGTCCCAGTTCGCCGGGATCCCCAGAAATCCCTCGCAGACGGCGACGAAGGCAGCCGCCTGCGAGATGGCGTTGGGGGCGAAGTTGTGCAGCTCCACCCCGTAGTGGTGGCACAGCCCCCTCATAAACCGGCTCGCTGGGGTGGCGAAGCCGCGCTCGTGAAGACGGGCGAAGCTGACGACGTAGTCGTGCGGAGGGTTGGGCTCCCTGTCCGACGCTGGCGGGACCATCCACGCCGGGTATGGGCCGTCGCCGGCCGGCATCAGCTGCCTGCCGTTCACCAGCTCATTCAGCGCCAGCGGCGTCACCGTCGACCGGGGCCACGGGAAAGGCTCCACCACTCGAACTGGAGGGGCCATGGAGGATGAGAGCGAGAAGCAAGGATGGCGGCGGAAGCGCAAAGAACGCGAGCAGATCCGAAGCGGCGGAGCGCACGGCTGAGAGGAAGACGAGCTGCGTGCGGGGATGGATGCGAATGGCAAGGTAAGGGACCTCGCCCCTGCCTCCCCCCGCGATTTATAAGATCTAGGGGAGCAACGCCCCCGAAAACTCCGCACACAGCGCCGATTAATGCGACCGGCGCCCCGCGTCGCTGACGAGCGGGCCCCGCCGCGCTGAAACGGTCGTGCGCATGCGCGCACGCTATCATTACGACACAATAACCGAAGGGGCACGGCGTCCCGTCCCGTCCGCCCCCCACGTCGCCCACGACGCCTGCGGTGCGCCGCCTGAAAAGGCGCGCCCGCTTCGCACGATCGGCGTCCACGATCTGCACCCATTAAATGGCTGGGTTCCTTCCCGAGTAAGGATGACCCCGTCACGAGACTAGAGCAAAGAGCTCAAGGACCGACCCCTCGCGGGTGCGATCGATGTCCCGATCTAAAACAGGCGGAGCCGTGGCTCACCCAACGAACTCGAGGGCCGGGCCCCTCGAACGCTGCATTTACTGATCAGCGGTTCCAAGACCTACCCGTCGAGGGTAGGCGCCGCAGATGCCCCTCGAGCGGGGATTTACTGATCAGTGGCTCAAGGGTCGACTAGACCACAGCCCAGCGGGCTCCACAGGTCAAGCCAAGACGGGGGCATTTTAGTGCCACCCCGCAAAGGCCCTACTAATCAGAGGTTCGAAGCCTGACCCTCGAAGGGTTCGAACAGGCGCCTCAGATTGACAGAGTCAGGGACGACTAGGGCGCGCGCACTCGAGCCTGACCCCGAGCTCGCAAGCTCGGGGGCGCCCCATAGTTCGTGTTCAAGGCCAACTAGGGCAGCTAGTCGAGGGATCCCACCGAGGGAGAGCTTCCGCGCCCTCGGTCCCAATCGAACGGGACCGAGCCCTGCCTAGCACACCCGCGTAAGCGCTCTTATGGACGTGTCTCCGGACCACGAGCCGACCCTTATCGAACGGGGCACGGATGTCCACTTGAACTACCCGCTAACAGCTCGAAGAGGAACCCATGATTCGTGACCCGTTCGATGGGAGTCATGAGCACCTCACCCCTCCGCCCCGCGAAGGGGCGGCGAAGGGGCGTACGGACAAGTCGGAGAGCTCGCCCCGATCGCCTTAAGCGGGCCCAGGCTCGGGGGCTCGACGCGCGGCTACACCTCCCGGACGTACCCGAACGCAAGCAAATACCGGTACGCGCGCATGGCACCGCCGAGGCCGGCTGAAATAACGCCGAGGCCGGCTGAAATAAACACCTCGCGCACCGGCCGCACGCTGCGAAAAAACCTTGCAGGAATGCACACACTCCTCCAAGGCTTTGGGGGCTACACCCGCGGGTGCGCTAGCGCGCCCCCACGGAACGTTACAACGCCCGGCAGGGAAGAAAGTCCCATCAGAAAGCACCAGCCTTTGCAAGTTCCTACGGATACTATTGCAAAGGCTCGGGGGCTACTGTCGGGGATAGCCACAGGGGTCCCCTAATAATGGGGGAAATCGCCCCATTTTCGAAAAATAACGAAAGCGAACAAGCAAACCACACCACGTGCGACAGCGGCCCAGGGTAGGGCCCACGGCCCAAAAAGCCTCACCGGCCCAACGAACAGTCGACCCCCGGGGCTCCTCGAGCAAACCTCAGACCCGCTCGAGGGCCGGGCGCCGTGCCGCGAAACCCCTCCGCCTCGCTCGAGGGCCTGACGCCCCCTCGGGCGAGTTTTCGCCTCGCTCGAGGGCCTGACGCCCCCTCGGGTGAGTTTTCGCCTCGCTCGAGGGCTGACGCCCCCTCAGGCGAGTTTTCGCCCCGCTCGAGGTCTTGACGCCCCTCGAGCGGGTTTCCGCCTCGCTCGAGGTCTCCTCTGATCCGCGACACCATGCCTGCTCCCACGACCGGAGCATTAAATGCTATGGTGCGTCGCGGGAGCTCGGGTCAAAGGCGAATCCACGCCACGCCGGCCCTCTGACACCGCCTGGGAATCAGATCCCGGCGTTGTTCGGGCAACCCGCACTGTGCAGCCATCCCCGGCGCTGTGCGGGTGCTGTGCGGCATGGCCGGTGTCATTCCGTGACACTATGCCGCCTACTCTCGTACCTCCACCACGCCGCGCCCCTCGAAAGAGGACGGCGGCACCCTCGAACGAGGTACGGCTGCCAATTCCCCGCCCGCTTGGGACGACGCCGCGACGCAAGGCCGGCGAGGCGTGTCACCTCCATCACCTCCGGGCGCTGTGCAGCCATCCCCGGTGCGGTGCGGCCATCCCCAACGCTGTGGAGCCATCCCCGACACTGTGGAGCCCTGTTGCGATGGGACGCCACCACGCCGGCCCCTGTATGGCATGAGCACTCCCGCCATCGAGGCCCTCGAAAGAGCATGGATCATCCTCGAAGGGTGCACGGGCGGCGATCTGGTGCGCACACTGACCGGCGCCGCCGTACGAGCGACATGCGCCGCGTCCCCTCCGCTAGCTCCGACGCCGTCCGGTCATCCCGGGCACTGTACGACTGGCCCAGGGTCTATGCGATCAGCACCAGTGCTGTGAGGACATCCCTAGCCCTGTGGCACCATCCCGGGCGCTATGCTGCCATCCCCGGTGCTGTGCGGCCATGCTCCGATGGGACGCCGCCACGCCGGGCCCTGTACAGCACCAGGAGCCCTCGTCAGCAAGACCCTCGAACGGGCGCACGAACGGCGGTCAGACGCGCACGCCGAGCAAGCTACCCTCGAAGCTATTCTCCGACCACCATATAGCCACCACGACACCGGCAAGTGTTGAGACGCCAGGACACCATCAAATCGCAAACGCTGTGTACCAGTACCACGATACTGTGTAAAACCCCGAGTGGCACATCTGTAAGCCGCCTCCCCTTGGTCTATAAAAGGAGGAGGCGGTCGCCCGACCGCCGGGGGGACGGGATCATCACTACAGACCCACGCCCACGCTCACTCGCATACTCGTTCCCTTTGATATTGGCACTTTGCCTCAATCACTCAGCAGGGACTTGGAGGCCTCTCCTCCTCTCCCGCCTTGCTTGTAGCCCCCCTCTACAGGCACCACCGGTGCAGATCAATACAGCGCGCACGCGCAAACCTGCTGGACGTACGACCCCACGGTCGGAACCAGGATAAACCCGCGTCCCTGTGTTGTCATTTGCACCGACCATCGAGAATCTGATCACAGTGTAACTTACTAGTTAGTGTCGGGACTAATCCTAACACCGACACAAACTCGTTCTCTATGGTACACTACGGCTTAGGAGGCAACATAAGAGTTAGCTCTAGGTTCTAAGGTACTAAACATATAAAGTCAGTAGATACCAGTCAGTCACATAAGCATTGTATGAATATCAGCTCAGCACCCAGGCACAAACAGAGAGCTAACTGCCCGCATCGCTTCCACACGACGTCGGTTGTTAGATTTTAGACTCCTACAACGTACCCGAACGTGGAGGAGTACAAAGGGTCCAACGGCTGTCACTACCACGGTCTACCTCTATCAATCCGTGGGGCACACTCATATGCAACGTAGCTACTCAACCCAAGCACCATGCTTGCATTGTTAACTAGACACTGACCGTCCCGGGCTATTGTGACCCAGGTCAGTGCCACCAGATAACTGGCCACTTACACCGAGTACTGTAGTTTGAACTCGAACTTCATACAACACAAACACGTGATCTAACTGGATCAAACTAGGCTAGTCATACAAACGGATTCGTGTTCTACTATGTCTATTCAACAGGATCAAAGGGTCGTGTTTGTGAAGAACATGAGCCTCTAACTTATGAACAAACAACGAAGACATGAGTAAATCACCCGTCAAGTGGATCGAAAGGCCTTGTTCATCAAGAACAGGAGCCTCTAAATGATTAACGAATGAAGAACATATGAACGAATCACCCATATATGCTAACACTACTTTATATGAAATAGCTGAATAACTGAAGTAGATCAAAGTCATAAAATAAAATAAAGATACAAGAGAACTCATACCTAGATCCCAAAGTAGACTTGGAACCTTAAGTAGAACTACTCTAGCCTACCTCCTAGCCTTGGAAACCAAAAGTGAGAGAGGAGTTGGAAAGAAAGTTGGGTAAGAAATGAGTCCCCCCATCTATTTATAGGCCTTGGACAACTTCGTGAGAATGGCGTGAGCACCCCGGGAGTGGACCAGGAGCCAACCAGGAGACACTACGTGGAAGGCCGAGATGAGCCGACACAAGGTCGGTTCGGCCGACCTCTCGGCCAACCCCTTGTGGGCCCACCTCGGCCTGTGCTTTCGCGTGGTGGCTGTGTTGTGGGTCCTAAGGTCGGTTCCTGGTGTCCACCTAGTTTTGAGGCGGTTTGCCTGCCCGTGGGCCCTTCAATCCATGTGACGTCCACGTGTCGCCCTCTGATTCGTCGGGGTTGCTTCCCTTGCATTGGTGACATGGCTTGCATGCATAGGATCCTAGGTGGCAGCCCCTCCTTGGCTGAGGTGATGTGGCATGGACCATAGAAGGTGAGTTGTCACTTCTTTTATGCTTATTTTTCCTGCAATCACAAAAGCTCCAAGGACAAGTGGAACTACATTATTCTTAACTAAATGCGTGTAAGAAATGCCTTTTGCTCCTTTATTCATGAGTATATTGACGGCTAAAGTTGGTACGTAATAGCCGTCAACAACTCCCCCAAGTTAGCCTCTTGCTCGTGGTTGGTTGATTAGGAGTTGCTACGATGTTGTATTCCTAATTTATGACAAGCATACTGCTAGGTATTCTATCCAGAGTTGAATGAGTTGGCATTGATCTTACCTTTCACTTGATCGATACGGGGCATGTAGCTTCACCTTGCCTTGGGCGGTTGAAAGATAGAACAGTTATATAGAGATCGCCAATTACTCGTACCTTGATCAGGTATCAATCCAGAGGTTTTTAAGGTTTTCAAAAGAAATCAAAGTTCCTCAAATGATACTCTCGGATCACTCAATGTGTAGGGTTCCTCACCAAGGCATTGGGTTGCCTTCTTTCACAACCTACTCCTAATAAGCTTATATGTGGAGCTGTAGGTAGGGAAAACATGCGGCATACCTGTTTCTCATGTATTGTCGAGTCGAAAACCAGATCCTTGGGAGCAACGAGTCATACAACCTAATCAAGATGTGCATGTGTGTGTGTGTATGGTGGATTGAGAATGGACTCCTTTTGGCATGATTTTCCCTTCTCTCCTTTTTGACAATTTTGAGACTTGGACTATGTTTCTTTATTCTTTCTCTCTTCTCTTTTTTCTTTTTTTTATGCATGCCCTTGAGCATGTATTCTCTTCTTTTTTTCACATAGCCCATAGTCCTTCTTGAATATTTTTGGAGAGGGATAAAATCATGAAGAATGCGCGGAGCTTTATTTGTGGAATGGATGGGGAATGGATGGAATGATGATTGCTAACTTCCAGGGTGGAAGTCTAGCATATGGTGGCTGTGTATGTGATCTTGATCATAGGAGTATGACAAGTTTCTCACCGAGGGTCATGACAATTGGATAAGACTCAATGAAGAAATCAGGTAGCATATGTGGAAGCTAACAATTGCTAGGATCTACATATGGCCTTGGATAGGAATTTCTCATCATTGAGGAACTTATCATTTTAGCATTTTTCAAAAGAAAACTCCGGAAATCAAACATCACTTGGCACTAGCTCATAGCAACTCTATTATACCATATCATACCTCACAACAACCTAGGCAAAGGTCATGCTTTTTGCTACCCACAAGTTTCAAGCTGAGGTTTGATCATGCAAGCCAACTAAGCAAGGCATACAAGAGGAATAAACAGAGCAACTATTCATCATTTCAACCATGGGAATGAAAGCATTCATACCGCGCATATGAAAAACAAACTAATTTAAGAAACCAAATAAATATTTTTGGTCTTTTTAATTTTGCAGATTTTTATGTGTTTTTAGCATATGAGGTTCTGAAAACAAATGAAAATACAAGTTACCTCAGAGTGGGGGGTCCTCCCCCAAGCTAGCTTTAGGCTCACTACTGTGGAGGGGGATATCCTATCCACTAGAAGTAAGCCCTCTGCTCCACCAACTGCTGTTGTTGTGCCTGCTTGATGGCGTGAAGCCTCTCGTCTGACACATGCTGTCAGTCCTGAGTGGACTCAGCATGCTGGTGCACAGCCTCCTCCACATCGCCGACTCGGATGTTGAGCTCGCTCATCTGCTGAGTGAGGGTAACCCCACGAGACGACGAGCGCAACCCAGACGACAAAGACGTCACATCTCCGTAGGTAGTACCAGCAGGCATGGCCCACTCGCCACTACCTGGGCTAGCCCAAGCCGAGCTACTCGCACCCTGCTGATACATGGGCTGATCCCAACCGGGAGCATATCCGGGCGTAACCCCAGGCATGTACTCGGTAGAGGTCCATGTGTCAGGTAGAGGTGTGGTAGACTGAGGCTGTGGCTGAGGCAACGGCTGCGGAGATGGCTGTGGTGGTGGCTGTTGTGCCCTGGCTGCTCTCCTCGATGCACTCCTAGTAACCCTGTCACCAGAGACACTAGAACGACGAGGTTCCTCGAGAGGAACGGTCAGTGGCCCTTGGCCGTACAACCTGAAATCCGGGTTAGGTAACCGAATTTGGTTTGCATAGCTAGGGTAAAAGAAAACCAAAGAATCGTCCTGACCCTTCTTAAGAATATGCCCCTGAGTCAAATAAGCCTCATCGATCAAAGACAGGGGATTGGCAATGTAGGGCACATTGGACCCTTGCGTAACCCCAAGACTCATAACGATGCGCGAAACCAAAGACGTACACTTAATAGAACCCGTCATCTTAAAGTTCATCAACCACTGCCGAATCATAGCTTGAACGGGGGAGACCTTGATCCGTCTGACCGCGGCGTATAAAATCCTCATCTCGTCAGTGCGCATGATTCGAACATCATCCCTTGGAAAGAGAGTGATGGCGAGCCACTTGTGCCACAGTCAGAGAGTGGGATGCAAAATATCGTTGCACCGAGGTGTCAACTTTCCGCGAACAGGCCGACCAGAAAGTTCTTCCCAAAAACTTTCGTGAGTAAAGTCGCTGCAAGCTTGCTCAAGAGGAATAGCACAACGATGATGAAAACCAAGGGTGCAACTAAGATCCTTCCAAGAAACTCGATATGGAACTCCATGAAATCGAAATGAAATACCAGATGCATCCTCTTGAAGAGTGCAGAGAAACTGGATGGTAATAGGCCTAGAACCGATCTCCTGAACCGAGACAAAACCTTCCCAATCAAGAGCTTGCCAAATGGAATCGAATTCGGAGTCCATACCTGTCTTTTCCAGAAGGGTCGGGTCGAATTCCCTCGTGTTGGAGAAGACTCGATCCTTGAGGATAGCGTAGGCTTGTCTCTCTCGATCGTCCCTCAAGTCAATGAAGGGGGCGTCAGCGGCGTACACTCCTCTGGATTGTGGCGTAGGAAGCTCTTCCTCTTCTTCTTCATGCTCTGTTGACATCGGGCTTGGTGTAGCTCCGGAGTAGCAGGATGAGCTGCCTCTGTCTCGTGAACGGCGAGAGCGAGTCACCTTCTAGAACTGAGAGCCTGTGTGGTTCGAGGACTACTGGTGGGTCGCTTCCTGGTGTGATGAGTGATTGACAACGTGGTGTGGACTGATTCTTGGCTAAGTATTGCTGGTGCAGGTTGCGGCTTGACTGGTGTTGGTGCAGGTGAAGAACAAGCGTGAAAGGTCATTACCGGTGAGGCCTCCAGGTGTGGAGAAGACAAGTAGGCTTGGTTCGAGGGACCCGGTGGCCAACGGGGTCAGGTGCGGGCCTCATGGTGGCAAGAACAGCAAGATAAAGTCGTGGACGGTTTCTTCGTTGAGCCTCAAAACCAAGGTCGAGCCGGGACTACGTGGGAGCCGAGTCATGAGTGGTGATTGGCGGAGGCTACACCAAGTTTGCGGGGTTTCCAGTGGTTCACCAGAAAACCACTGGGTTCCTTGATTGATCCACAAAGCCAAGACCGAAGACCGAAGACGGAGGTGCAGCAGCATCGGACCGGTCTGACCGGTGGGTCTGACCGGTCTGACCGGTGAGGAGTACCGGTCTGACCGGTGTGCGACCATGGAGTCCGGAGACTTTGAAGTGGAGGACACACGTCGGGATCGCAAGGCTTGCGTCGAGGCTAAGCAAGTTTGCGGTCGCCGGGCATCCGTCCGATGGTGCGAAGACAAAGATTCCCAAAGTGCCCCTCGGGGTTGTGTATCCTAGTATTAGGCCTTAGGGGTAGTTTTGTCTTTCGGCTAGCCTCCATATAACCCAAGTGGTGAGAGGATGGCTGCCATCTCTTGGAACCCTAGCTCATTTTGTTTTGCTATTTTCCTCTTCCATTTTTCCTTTGGAATTTCTAGGACTAGCTTGAGAGCTTCATGGTGAGATCTTGTGAGAGGGAAGGATGATCGGGCGGCAAGCTAGACCTTGTATGAACCTTCATGGTATGTATAGTTGATTTGGCGTGGTTCCTCAAGGATTGGTTGTGTCTCTCCCGTTTTTCCTTTTTGGTGATTTTCGGAGCCCTTTCTTGGCGAATTTCTTGTGGCGGTTTTGAGACCTTTCTCTTTGGGATTTGGTGGGGCATGTATGCATGAACCCTTCATGTTTCTTTTCCCTTTGATTCCCCTCCCAAATCCGTGAGTAAAGGGGCTCGATTTTGGGGTTTTCTCCTCTCTAGGGTTAGAGGCGTTCTTGGTGGGATTTCTTCGATTCCTCTCATTCTAGCAAGTTTTGGTGGACCAAATCTTGGCTATGGAGTGCCCATGAGGTGTTCCTACTATCCCCAAAGTCTTGTGCGAATCTGTGGAGCGAATCGGGAGATCAAGATTTGGATTTGGGGGAGTTCCTCTCGTTCTAGCAAGCCTTTTGTGGGATTTGCCTCGGGTGAACGTCTTGGTGAGTTCTCTGTTGTCGTGTGTTGCTGCTGGTCAGTTCTTGGCAGGTTTAGAGGAGTTTGGCTAGGTTTTGTGTAGGGTTTTTTTCCCTTGCAGGTTGTGTTTTCTGAGGTGGTTTTGTTCCAGGGCCTAGAGGAGTCACTGAGGCTTCTTGGAACATTTTCTGTGCAGCTGCTGTAGCCACCGGCCTGACCGGTGTCACCGGTCTGACCAGCGCATGCCATCGGTCTGACCAGTGTAGCACAGGCAGCAAGCTGTGCAGATTTCCGCTGTGCGTTTGGTGTGTTTGGTTCGGAAGGTTGTTGTGTTGGTTCCTAGGACCAGTAGCACTCCAGTGGCTACGTGGTCTTGGCCAACTTGGGTAGTTGAGTCGGAGAAGTGATTTGGCTAGCCGTGTTCATCTTGTTGGAGTAGCCATCTCCTTCGTGAAGAATTTTTGTCGGCTCCCATTCACTCCCCCCCCCTCTCTGGTCGCCAGTTTCGGTCCTTCAATTGGTATCAGAGCCGGTTCGGGTCTTTCGAGGCTCTAACCAGTCTAAGATCCAAAGATGGCGTACCAGGAACGGGGATCGGGTCCTCTGCACTTCGATGGGAAGAACTACCAGATGTGGCAGAGACGGATGGCTGCGTTCCTCCGTGGAAAGGGTCAGATCCTTTGAGACGTTACGGTGAACACAGCTTATGTTCATCCGATTAACTTCCTTGCTCCAGGATCGAGGGACATGTTCGACGCCAACAACAAGGCGGACGACTACTTGTTTCGTGCTCTGTGTCAGTCTGAATTCGATCGGGTTCAGATAGAGGACTTAGCTTGTAGGATTTGGGAGCAGTTGAAGGATGCTCATGATGAGAATGCTCAGGTTTAGGCTCGGATGTACGCGACTTACCAGAGAGAGTACGAGAACTTCACTCATCTCCCCGGCGAGTCCGTCGATGCCATTTTCCAGCGGTTTATGGTTGTGGTGAACAACATGAGAGCCAATGTGGCCGTGCTCCCATACGATGATCATGATAGAGCCGTGAAGCTCTTGCACTCATTGGATCGCACTGTATGGGACGGAAAGGTTGAGGCTATTCTTGAGTCCGAGAAGTATGACACCCTGACCGTGAACGAGCTGTTCTCGAAGCTCAAGTCAGCTGAGTTGGACCGTGTTGTAACTGCCCATCTTGAGAGCCCGACTGACTCTCATAGTCTTGCTCTCGTCAGTGGCAAAGGTGCTAAGTCTAACACTAACGCATTCTCCAGGATGTACTCTCTGTCCTCTTTGATGTCTTTGCCAGACGAGGAGTTTGACATGCTTGGAGAGGACGAGCTGGCATTGCTGACCAGGCGGTTCGAGAGGTTGCACGAGAACCGGGGGAACACAAGGAAGAATCCACGGACATGTTTTCAGTGTGGCAAGCCAGGACACTTCGTCGCCGACTGTCCGGAGAAGATGGAGAACAAGGACGGCTACAAGCACCGGTCGAACAGGGACGGCAAGTACCGATCAAGGCGCGATCACAAGCACAAGAACAAGCACAAGGACGAGTGATAGTCGGAGCGAGCGACGTCGACTCCAGCTCCGCCTACTCTTCCTTGAGCTCGAGCAGCAGTGAAGATGAAGGTGATCGGCGCAAGAACAAGAAGGCATCCAAGAACTTGAGCGGGCTGAACTGCTACGCGAGAGATGGCTTCTGTTGCATGGCTCATAGCTCCGGCAGCAAGAAGAGTCACCAGAGCGACTAGGACTCTGACTCCTAGGATGAGGTACGTGACGAGCTTCCCTTCTTGCGTGAGGAGAACGAGCATCTTGGCAAGTTGCTTGATAATCGTGATGACATGCTTAGAGAGGCAAAGAAGATGCGGAAAGAGCTTAGGGCCTCACTAGAAGATGCTAGGAACCGAGTAGCTGAGCTAGAAACCCAGAACCTAGATGCTAAGCTTGAGATAGATTCGCTTAAGGCTTCTCCTATGGTTTCTGATGAGATTGATTGTTGTGATTGCTTTGTGTACCTAGCTGATCTAACTAGTCTTAAGGATAAGCATGCCTCTACTTGTGATGAACTAGATGTGCTTAGGGTTGAAGTGGCTGAGCTTAAGTCTAGACCTGCTTTGCTAGGTGCTTGCACTTCTTACCCTGTTTTGCATGGAAAGATTGATGAGATGCATGCTTACACTGTTTCTCTTGAGGCTAAGTTGAAAGAACCTGTTCCCACTTCTTGCTCTACTTGTGAATTGCATGCTTTGAAGAATCTGGAACTTGTACATTATGTGGATCGCTTGCAGGATGAGAACGATGACTTGAGAAAAATGATGGGTTGGTTGTCGGGTCATGAACCACAGCTTAGGATGATGATAGAGGCATACAAGCGCTATGATGGGCAAGCGCTTGGTTCAGAGAAGGTTGGAGAGTGTAGTGGTGAGGGAGGAGAGAAGATTGGTGATATCCAAGGTCCACCAAAAACCTTACACAAAAATGCCTATGCTCCTAAGCCCAACCCACTGAGAAACAAACTTGACACAACCCCAGATCCTCCCATATTTCCTCGCCCTACAAATGACTTTCAAAAACCGGTGAAGTTTGTGAGCTCCAAGGAGAGAGAGATTGGAGAGAAGAAGGGTGAAAAGCCGAGTGAGGAGAAACCAAGTGAGCAGCCCCAACCCAAGCCTGAACCTAAACTCATACGGTTTCATTGTGACTATTGTGGGAGAGATGGTCACAAGGGTGAGTTTTGCTTCAAGAGGAAGCGTGAGGAGGTAATGACGAAGGAGTGGGCTAACAAGGATAGGTACCGCCCCTCAAATGGTGTACCTGAGCCTCGTATGCAAATGCCCAGGGCCAAGGTGATTGTGAGGACGGTTCCGGCTTGGGGAGATCGAAAGGTGGCAGGTGGTGCTGCTGGCCGAGCACCACCGGTCAGACCGGTGCTGGTCTGAGCAGACACCAGTTCGGTTTCTGTGCTCGTGCGGATGCTCGGTTCGGTTCTGGTGGTCGTGGTTTTGGTGGTTGGCATGGAGAGTTTGAAGGTGGTCAGTTTGCTAGACGTTCTCCACCTTGTGCTCAATACGAGGGTGGGAGGAGTCGTAGCTTTGAGATGGAGAGGAGGAACGGTCCACGGTCTTCCTTTTGTGGTTTTCATTCTCCTCCAGCTAGACAGGGGTGGTTCCCTCGTGGTGGTTCCCGTGGTGGTTTTCGTGGTGGTAGCTTTGATAGGCGTGACGATATGGCTTGTGCTAACCCCACTTTGGAGCAAATGGCTTGGCACTGGTTTTACTCTTTTGGTACTAACCCCAGTGCTGAGTCGTTTGTTCACTCACGTGCTCGCTTTTGAATTTCAGGTGGGAGACTTGAGGAACGTTTGGTTGATTGACTCCGGTTGCTCGAGGCACATGACTGGAGACAAGGGGTGGTTCTCAAGTCTCGTCCCGGTGGTGTCCAAGACATATATCACCTTTGGGGATAATGGGCGAGGGCGTGTGCTTTCAGAAGGTGAGATTAAGGTAAGTGACAAGGTCACTCTCAGGCGTGTTGCTCTTGTTCAATCGCTGGGGTTCAATTTGCTTTCCGTGTCCCAGCTTTTGGATGAGGGTTTTGAGGTGTTGTTTCAGCCTGGTGGTTCTCGGATTTTGGATTCTCGAGGGGACCTAGTTTGAATGGTCGTTCCCGATGGTCAAGTTTTCCGAGCGGATTCTCTCAGTCTTCTGGTGTGGCTCGTTGCTTTTTGGCTGGTTCTTTGAGTGAGTTGTGGAAGTGGCACAGGAAGTTGGGTCACTTAAGCTTTGACCTTCTGTCTCGCTTGAGTAAACTCAATTTGGTCCGAGGATTGCCACGGTTGAGGTTCGAGAAAGAGTTGGTTTATGCACCATGTAGGCATACCAAGATGGTAGCCTCTTCTCACCCGCCCCTCACCGATGTGATGACGGAGCGTCCATGCAAGCTGCTCCATATGGACCTTGTTGGCCCAGCTCGTGTGTGATCTGTGGGTGGGAAGTGGTACGTCCTAGTTGTGGTGGACGACTACTCTCGGTATGCGTGGGTTTTCTTTCTGGAAGAGAAAGGGGAGACATTTGGTTTTGTTCGAGATCTTGTCTTGAGGTTGAGGAACGAGAGGCACGGAGATGTCATACGAGCGATCCGCATTGACAATGGCTCGGAATTTAAAAACTCTCGCTTCGAAACCTTTTGCCATGACTTGGGTCTCGAACACCAGTTCTCTAGTCTGTATACGCCTCCCTAGAATGGCGTGGTTGAAAGGAAAAATAGAACCTTGTGCGAGATGGCTCGGATGATGCTCGATGAGCATAGGACTTCGAGAAGGTTCTAGGCTGAGGCGGTCGATACCGCGTGCTATGTGTCGAACAGGATCTACCTCAGGGTGCATGAAGAAAACTTGCTACAAGTTGATGCACGGTAGAACTCCCAAGGTGACTCACTTTCATGTGTTTGGGTGCAAATGCTTTATCCTGAAGAAAGGTAAGAAGTTGGACAAGTTCGAGGCTAGGTCTGTCGATGGCATTTTCTTTGGTTACGCATCTCATTCTAGAGCCTTTCGAGTGCTCAATCTTGAAACTAACCAAATCGTGGAGACTTGTGAGGTAACCTTCGACGAGACACAGCCACGTAGTCAGCTTGTTTTTGAGTGTGCAGGTGACGAGGAACTTGGAGAGGAGATTTTCCAGGAGGAGGAGCATGAACATGGAGATGATGAAGATGAGGTGTGGTGCCCGCGGCTGAGCATGTACCTACTACTTCGACTACGATCGAGAACGGGCCCTCTCCCACACCTACAACGACAAACCCAGATCAAGGAGAAGCTGCTGTTGAGGGGGAGGTAGCATCAAGGCAAGAACCTCCCCGGCGAGTTCAAGTGGATCATCCAGCTTCGAGGATCATCAGCGACATCAATGAACGTACTACACGGTCGAGGGTTCGAAACAATTCTCACTTCGCTCATGCTGCTTTTGTTGCTACCTTTGATCCCAAAGACATTGGACACGCGCTATCTGATCACAATTGGGTCAATTCGATGCATGAGGAGTTGGAGAATTTTGAGAGAAACCAAGTTTGGGAGTTGGTTGACCCTCCACCAGGGTGTAAGCCGATTGGGACAAAATGGGTGTGGAAAAATAAAGAGGGAGAGGAAGGAGAGGTGGAGAGAAACAAGTCGAGGTTGGTGGCGCAAGGGTATAGTCAGAAAGAGGGGATCGACTACGAGGAGACCTTTGCTCCCGTAGCTCGTTTGGAGGCGATTAGGATCCTTCTAGCCTTTTCCGTGGCTAAAGGGTTCAAATTGCACCAAATGGACGTGAAGAGTGCTTTCCTGAACGGTGTTTTGGAGGTAGAAGTGTACGTGAGGCAACCACCGGGGTTTGAGAGTGAGAAGTACCCCCACTGGGTGTACAAGTTGAGGAAGGCGCTGTATGGGTTGAAGCAGGCGCCTAGAGCTTGGTACGGTAGGTTGAGGGGGTTCCTGTTTGAGAGAGGGTTTGAGATGGAGAAGGTCGATCAGACCTTGTTTCTCCTCAGGCAGGGCAAAGAGATCCTGATTGTGCAGATATACGTGGATGATATTGTCTTTGGTGGCTCGTCTAACTCTTTGGTTGCAAGGTTTGCAGAGGACATGAGCAGGGAATTTGAGATGAGCGTGATGGGTGAGTTGCAGTTCTTCCTCGGCCTCCAGATTAAGCAGTCGAAGCAAGGAACATTCGTGCACCAAGCGAAGTACACCAAGGACATTGTGAGGAAGTTCAAGATGGAGGACTCCAAGGCCATGGTGACGCCTATGAGTACGACTACAGCTCTTGATGCGGACGAGGAAGGTGAGCACGTGGACCAGAAGGAGTACCGAAGCATGATCGGGTCACTCCTCTACTTGACGGCGACGAGGCCGGACATCCAATTCTCGGTATGTCTGTGCGCTCATTTTCAAGCGTCTCCAAGGACTTCGCATCGGCAAGCAGTCAAGCGCATATTCAGGTATTTGCGTCATACTCCTGACTTCGGCCTTTGGTATTCCGCGTCTTCTTCTTTGGCTCTTCATGGATTTTCAGACGCGGATTTTGCCGGGTGTCAGTTGGATAGGAAGTCCACTTCTGGGACTTGCCCGTTCTTGGGTTCTTCTTTGGTGTCTTGGTCTTCCCGGAAACAATCGAGTGTTGCTCAATCTACTACCGAAGCTGAATATATTGCCGCAGCCAGTTGTTGCTCTCAGCTCCTTTGGATCACATACACCATGAGTGACTTTGGTGAGGAGTATACCCATGTCCCACTTCAATGTGATAGCACTAGTGCCATAAGTGTTGCAAAGAACCCAGTGCTACATTTCAAAACCAAGCACATAGAAGTGAGGTATCATTTCCTGAGAGACAACGTAGAGAAAGGGAAAATCACTTTGATCCATGTACCCACACATGACCAGCTAGCCGATATTTTCACCAAACCCCTAGATCAAGCAACTTTCACTCGTTTGCGGGGGGAGCTTGGTGTTTGTTTGATTTCTTGAGTTGGTGTGTGGGAGCTCCTTTGTAGCATATGTATAGCTTTCCTTTGTGCATTTCTTGCATTTGTCATGGCATATGTAACATGATGTATAGGCATCTTTGTATCTTAGGTTGCATGCATTTTGTATCTTATGCATTGTGTAGGAAAAGCTTCTCCTATATACATTGTTCACCATGGTATGCTATATATGTCCTTGTGAGCCAGTTTGGTAAGCTATGGTTAGTTTGGCTTAGCTCTTGATGATCTTGATTTATATCCATGGTTGATGGCTATGTTTTTGAAAAATATCATATATATGCTCTCTTGTGAGTAAATGCCTTTATATGATCTTGACATGTTTTTGTGGCTTGGCTATGCTTAATTTGTGGTTGGATAGCTTATTTTGATCATATGGGGCCAAAGGCTCATTTGCCATCATGAATGTTTAGCCCCATGCTTTATCTTGTGGAGGGGCATAAGTTCCTTTTTGTCGCAAAGACATTTCATGTACCAATTATAAATCTGAAAATGAAATGTAAATTGCTTGGAAAATGTGCTCCCATGTCATATGTGCTCAATTTACTTGCTTTTGGGTGCTAAACCGTTGCATGTTGCTTACCAATGAGAGGTCTCATTTTTAGAAGTAAGCACATGGCTCGGTGGCTTTGACATGACATGAGGTGCTTGTGGGTGTTTATGATGGTCTTATGCTTAGAATGGTTGTCCTAGCATGAAGTTTGTGTGGCTTTGCCATTTTGACATGTTTTGATCATGTTTAGGACTTTGCTCATGAGAGGAAATTTTTCGCAAAAATGCTCAATTCTATCTTAGCTTCGCCCAATGGTTGTGAAACTTGGTGATCTTGTAGTTGATGTCATTACGAAGCTATAGAGTATCTAACTTGCTCATTTGGACATGTGTAGCATCCTATGTTGAATTTTGACTATTTGAGAAGCTCTAGGTTGTATTTTTTGCATTTTTGGCTTGATTCATGCATTGTCAACAAGGGGGAGAAGTTTGAGCAGGTTTTGGTCTTCTGAACACATTTAGAAGGTTTCCAGGTGGTTTCGAGCCATTTCTGGGCTCTGTTGTGCACCGGTCTGACCGGTCAGAGTGCTGGCCCCTGTTCAGATGTTGGGCACCGGTTTGACCGGTGCTGTTGACCGGTCTGACCGGTCAGAGCAAAGCTGAGGCAGCAGCTCTGTTTTGTGATGTGGTTTGCATGCATTCATCCAGGGGGAGTTGCATTGGTTCAGGAGGAGTTTGCATGTGTGCAGGCGGAGCTCTTTGTGGTTTTCGAGCTTTGGTTTGATGGTTTGTGCTCTTTGCTTGAGCATGTTTTTGTCACGGATGTGTCGAGCCGTTGCCCTTGCCTAAGGGGTCCGAGACTTGTCTTCTTCAAGTGATCTTGCTCTTTGACTTTCCTTTGGCTTTCGATCGCTTGTTGGAGTTTCTTTTAGTCGTTTCTTTTCTTTTCTTTTCTCTTTGGTTACCAAAACATGTGTGTTGTCAATGCACTCGTCAAGGGGGAGATTGAGCGCATGTGTGGTTCGAGGACCGGTGGTGGGTCGCTTCCTGGTGTGATGAGTGATTGACAACATGGTGTGGACTGATTCTTGTCTAAGTATTGTAGGTGCAGGTTGCGGCTTGACTGGTATTGGTGCAGGTGAAGAACAAGTGCGAAAGGTCATTGCTGGTGAGGCCTCCAGGTGTGGAGAAGACAAGTAGGCTTGGCTCGAGGGACCCGGTGGCCAGCGGGGTCAGGTGCGGGCCGCATGGTGGCATGAACAGCAAGATGAAGTCGTAGACGGTTTCTTGGTTGAGCCTTAAAACCAAGGTCGAGCCGGGACTACGTGGGAGCCGAGTCATGAGTGGTGATTGGCGGAGGCTACACCGAGTTCACGGGGTTTCCAGTGGTTCACCAGAAAACCACTGGGTTCCTTGGTTGATCCACAAAGCCAAGACCGAAGACCAAAGACGGAGGTGCAGCAGCATCGGACCGATCTGACCGGTGGGTACCGGTCTGACCGCTGAGGAGTACCGGTCTGACCGGTGTGCGACGACGCAGTCCGAAGACTTCGAAGTGGATGACGCGCGGCGGGATCGCAAGGCTTGCGTCGAGGCTAAGCAAGTTTGCAGTCGCCGGGCATCCGTCCGATGGTGCGAAGACAAAGATTCCCAAAGTACCCCTCGGGGTTGTGTATCCTAGTATTAGGCCTTAGGGGTAGTTTCGTCTTTCGGCTAGCCTCCATATAACCCAAGTGGTGAGAGGATGGCAGTCATCTCTTGGAACCCTAGCTCATTTTGTTTTGCTATTTTCCTCTTCTATTTTTCCTTTGGAATTTCTAGGACTAGCTTGAGAGCTTCATGGTGAGATCTTGTGAGAGGGAAGGATGATCGGGCGGCAAGCTAGACCTTGTATGAACCTTCATGGTATGTATAGCCGATTTGGTGTGGTTCCTCTAGGCTTGGTTGTGTCTCTCCCATTTTTCCTTTTTGGTGATTTTCGGAGCCCTTTCTTGGCGAACTTCTTGTGGCGGTTTTGAGACCTTTCTCTTTGGGATTTGGTGGGGGATGTATGCATAAACCCTTCATGGTTCTTTTCCCTTTGATTCCCCTCCCAAATCCGTGAGCAAAGGGGCTCGATTTTGGGGTTTTCTCCTCTCTAGTGTTAGAGGCGTTCTTGGTGGGATTTCTTCGATTCCTCTCGTTCTAGCAAGTTTTGGTGGACCAAATCTTGGCTATGGAGTGCCCATGAGGTGTTCCTACTATCCCCAAAGTCTTGTGCGAATCCGTGGAGCGAATCGAGAGATCAAGGTTTGGATTTGGGGGAGTTGACCCGTGGGTTGCTGTTCATCCCGAGCTGCCCAGGCGTGACCGGTCTGACCGGTGCTCTTGACCGGTCTGACCGGTGCAAGCCTTTTGTGGGATTTGCCTCGGGTGAACGTCTTGGTGAGTTCCCTGTTGTCGTGTGTTGCTGCTGGTCAGTTCTTGGCGGGTTTCGAGGAGTTTGGCTAGGTTTTGTGTAGGGTTTTCTTCCCTTGCAGGTTGTGTTTTCTGAGGTGGTTTTGTTCCAGGGCCTAGAGGAGTTACTGAGGCTTCTTGGAACGTTTTCTGTGCAGCTGCTGTAGCCACCAGCCAGACCGGCGTTGTCCACCGGTCTGACCGGTGTCACCGGTCTGACCGGCGCATGCCATCGGTCTGACCGGTGTAGCACAGGCAGCAAGCTGTGCAGATTTCCGCTGTGCGTTTGGTGTGTTTGGTTCGGAAGGTTGTTGTGTTGGTTCCTAGGACCAGTAGCACTCCAGTGTCTACGTGGTCTTGGCCAACTTGGGTAGTTGAGTCGGAGAAGTGATTTGGCTAGCCGTGTTCATCTTGTTGGAGTAGCCATCTCCTTCGAGAAGAATTTTTATCGGCTCCCATTCACTCCCCCCTCTCTGGTCGCTAGTTTCGGTCCTTCAGGAACACACCGGCGGCCCAACTCATGGTGCACAACAAACAACACAAGCAACTCGGTGATGGATTAGTGAAACCGGAATGAAATTCTTACAGAGGTAGCTCCACCAATGATCAATACTCAGCAACAACTTGGAGAGTGCGCTTGTCACTTCAATCTCGAGCAAGAAACCTAAGAAAACCAAAGAGCCAAAGAGTAGAGAGGGGGAGTGTGGTGAAAATGAGTGAATGGGTGAAGAACCCCCTCAATCCCCCTTTTACTTATAGGCAAACGAGCCAGGCACAAGGGTAAAAGCCGAGAGTAACGGCTAGGAGCCGTTGGAGGAGGCGGGGCCCGTCCGACCGTTGGGGTGGGTCGGCCGACACCCTGTCGGGCCCGCTCACCCCCGGCTTTTGCCAGTTGCTCTCTAACGACTACCAGGTGTCCAGCCCAAGTGCCTCAGTCCAAATTCACCCACAAAATGGCTCAAATAATATTTCAAGGTTTTTCCAAGCTCAAAAATTATTTTCAGAAATTTTATTTAAAAAGGGAAAATGGTTAGAAAAATCCTAGCATGCAGATGCACTATTGGAAAATTAAATATGCACTTTGGAAAATTCAAATAAAATTTTGGAAAGGGAAATATGAGATAAATACTAATTTTACCTTTTGGCAAAAAGGACTCATCATTTTAAGTCTGAGAGCGGGACTATTCTCGGTGATTAATTCCACTCGTCACCCCACTCCCGAGAGGTAGAGGGGTGTGACTTCTACACCTCCCACTACACTTTCTTTATTTTCTTTGGTTTTGCTGGTGTGCTCAGAGGTTGCTTGAGCTGGGGTCGTGGCTCCGTCCACTCCCCGGATTGCTCATCATTTCCTTGAATTGAATAACATTGCTCTTCTGTTGGTCGAAATCAGAACATCAAGTTCTTCCTTCCTATGCGGAATCGGATCATTCCATTTCCCACACTGATCCTCGCCTTTGCGTCACTTAGGAATGGCCTCCCAAGAATGAGTGGCATTTCCGCATCATCCTGCATATCAAGGACCACAAAATCCGTGAAGATGCAAGAACCTTGGACGAATACCAATAAGCTCTCAACTATCCTCTCTGGATGTCGGATCGATGCATCAGCAAGTTGAACTGTCTTCAAGGTTGGAGAAAGAGCAGGATATCCCAATTTCTCGAACATAGCCTTGGACATGAGTTTGACACTTGCACCAAGGTCACAGAGAGCGTTCCTGATTTTCTGATAGTATATCGTGCAAGTGATAGCCGGACAACCAGGGTCTCTCCTGTGCACGATTGCTGAGGATTCTCATGGATCAAGAACCTGCTGTACTGGCTTCCCTGCATAGTCAGTAGGTCGTATCCGCCTAGATAGCTCACCCCATCTAGTGGACACTACAAAAACATCTTCACAGGAAGATACGAGTTGCCCCGGAATCTTCCCGTCTTTAGCAGAGGGAACCAGAGCAGCTAACTGAGCCAACTGGGTTTCTATCATCTTATTAAAGCTTAACTGACTCTTAAGAGCAGAAGAGAGGCTATCAATCATAGTGTTAAGGCTTTCCAAAACTTTATCACAGGCAGCTAACTTCTTATTGAAACTATCATTAATCTTAGCTTGCCTAAAAACAAGATCTTTCAAGGAGGGCCGGTTGGGATTGAAAGAATTACCTTGATTACCTCCTTGATAATAAGGGAGTTAATTCTACGTTTGACCTCCTTGTGGATGATAACCATCGTTACTTCAATTCATGAACATCACATCCTCCTGGGTAGTGGGGCAGTAATTCCCTGAATGTCCAGTGTTACCACAGACTTCGCAGGTCATGCGAGAATCCATAGCTTGAGTAGTGGTGGCCATGGCAGCCTTCTCATTGGTTAGATCATCCATTCGCTTCATCAATAGGTCCATCTTGGCGTTCAACATATCTACTTCCTTGACAGTATGTGTACCCCTTTGACGTGACTAGAGTCGATCATCACTCCACCCTTGGTTGAAGACCATCTTCTCAATAAGCTGACTTGCATTAGCAATAGTGAGTGAGAAGAAAGCTCCTCCAGCAGCAACATCAACATGTCCTCGGGCTGTCAGAGTCAGCCCATTATAGAAATTCTGCAGAATAAGCCAGTTGTCTATCCCATGATGAGGACAGGCCAAGATGTACTCTTGAAGCCTCTCCCAATCTTCTGGGATAATCTCATTTGCTACTTGCTGAAAGCTTGAAATTCTTCCCCGCAGGGCATTGGTTTTACCCAATGGAAAGAACTTCACGACGAATGCCACCGAGCATTTTACCCAAGTATTAATCTCCTCACGGTTTGCATAGAACCACTGCTTCGCCTTTCCCAGAAGTGAGAATGGAAACAGTCATAGACAAATAGCATCTTCCTCCACCCCTCATATGGTGAAGGTGCTGCACAGTTCCAGGAATTGTTGCAAATGGGCGCTCGCGTCTTCATTAGGCTTGCCACAGAATGGGCTAGCCTGTACCATCGTAATGAGGCCAGTCTTGATCTCGAAGTTTCCATTCCTGGTGTTGATCTCGAGGCCTGTAGGCACCTGATCAGCAGAGGGAGCAGAGTACTCACGGAGAGTCTTCTCGACGTTGGGGTTGGCCATAGGAGTTGATGTAGATGGCACAAAGGAAGCTGGATCGACTTCCGTATGTACACGCTGGGGAGAACCGAAATGAGTTCTAGCTCTCCTTACAAGTGACTCAGGATCTTCAGTGAAATTCGATGGTAAGTCGAAACCAGTCATGCACTACCTGTCTTCATCATCCAAAGACAAAGAAGACAATCAAGGTTAGCCTGCATTGAGAACTGCTTTACCCTGTCATGATTATAAACATATGCAAAGTGTTGTCATGTTATCCTTTAGCCTTCCCTGGCAACGGCACCAGAAATGCTTGTTGATATTTCTTAACGTCATCACTAGGTTTGTATCCCCCGTAACGGCGCTAGAAATGTTTATCGACATTCCATAACATCTTTGCTAAGTTCGTGAGTTCCTAGCAACGATGCCAGAAATGTCCGATGGTAATCCTAACGTTTACAAAGAATCCGCAAGTGTACGGATATACCATTGTAGCATTTCCCCAAAGGAGTATTCCAAAGGGTATCGAATCCAAGGAAGGCATGGTCAGATTAACAAGTTCAACACTATTGCAATGAGTATAGATCAATGATGAGAATAAGTCAAGTTCCAAACACAGGGGTAAGATATGATAATGATAGGGAAGTGTGAACACACCCAAACTCGTTCTCTCTATGGTACACTACGGCTTAGGAGGCAACATAAGAGTTAGCTCTAGGTTCTAAGGTACTAAACATATAAAGTCAGTAGATACCAGTCAGTCACATAAGCGTTATATGAATATCAGCTCAGCACCCAGGCACAAACGGGGAGCTAACCGCCCGCGTCGCTTCTGCACGACGTCGGTTGTTAGATTTTAGACTCCTACAGCGTACCCGAACGTGGAGGAGTACAAAGGGTCCAACTTCTGTCACTACCACGGCCTACCTCTATCAATCCGTGGGGCACGCTCATATGCAACACAGCTACTCAACCCAAGCACCATGCTTGCGTTGTTAACTAGACACTAACCGGCCCGGGCTATTGTGACCCAGGTCAGTGCCACCATATAACAGGCCACTGAAGGACCGAACTAGCGACCAGAGAGGGGGGAGTGAATGGGAGCCGATAAAAATTCTTCTCGAAAGAGATGACTTCTCCAACAAGATGAACTCGGTCGGGTACCCAAAATCACACGCTCCGCACTCAATCTTCCGTTTGCCAAAACCACGTAGCCACTGGAGTGCTACTGGTCCTAGGAACAAACACTACCTGCAGCCACAGCTCCTACACACACAGCAGCGGAAACACCTCGGAATCTGTCTGGCCAGCAGGGGCAGTTTAACCGAGGTAGGGGAGCGGTTAGACCGCCTGCTCCTGGGCAGCCAAGAAAACCTCCGAAACGACTCTTCCGATGTCCAAAACTCTCCACGGTTACACCCACTGAATTCTCTGGTCAAGGCCAAGCTAGCTACTAGAAAATCTTGGTGAAAACAAAAACTCCACCCAAGAGGCCTAGGGCGGTTAGACCGGCTCACGGGGGCGGTCTAGCCTCCTGTACCCAGCAACAAACTCAAGGCAAGAACTCCTAGCAAACTGCGCCGAAACGAACCAAGATTTCACCTGAACGCTCCTCTGATCAAAGCGAACAAACTCACAGAGGAAAATCCGGCAAAACCAAAACTTTCACCTGGAAGGTCCAGGGCGGTTAGACCTCCCCCCTATGGCGGTTAGACCGCCCCTCCCAGAAAACTTGGCCGCGGGTCAAACCTCAACTTCCCATCGCCTGATCTCCCGATTCACCCCACGGATTGCAGCGAGACTTCGGGAATACCTGGGTTACCTCCTGGGCAACCTCTCCACCAAAGGAATCGAACCGAAACACTCTCAATCAAAGGGAATCGCGGATCTTGGCCCTCTAGGTCATAAACTCGAGCAACTCGAAAAACAACCAAATCGAGGTCGATTCAAGGGAGTTCTTGGGGCAAAGTCACCAGCCAAAGAGGCACAAAGTCCTCATACGTGACACCCAACAAGAATCCCGCAAGAAATCGCCCTCAAAACTCCGCCACGAAAATCACAAGAAAGAGCTCCAAAAATCACCAAAAAGGAAAACGGGAGAGGCAACACAAGGCCTTGAGGAACCACGCCGAATTATCTATACATACCATGAAGGTTCATACAAGGTCTAGCTTGCCACCCGGTCATCCATCCCTCTCTCTAGATCTCACATGAAGCTCTCAAGCTAGTCCTAGAAAAACTAGAGAAAATAGCAAACGAAAATGACAAAGGGAAATGAGCTAGGGTTCCAAGAGTTGGCTGCCATCCATCCCTCCAAGTGTTTATATGGGGGCAACCAAAAGACTAAACTACCCTTACTAGATAACTAGGGATACAAGCCCCTCAAGGGCAATTTTGGAAGTCTTCAGTTCAGCACCATCGGACGGATGCCCAGCGACCGCAAACTTGCTTAGCCTCGACGCAAGCCTTGCGATCCCGACGCGTGTCCTCCGCTTCGAAGTTTCTCGCCGGCTGCGACCCGGGCGGTCAGACCGCCCCCCCTGGGCGGTTAGACCGGCCCAAGCGGTCAGACCGCCCCCCCTGGGTGGTTAGACCAACCCAGGCGGTCTGACCGCCCCTCCTGGGTGGTTGAACCGGCCTGGGTGGCCGCACTACCTCGTCGAGTCTTCGGCCTCGGTTTTGTGGCTCAACCGAGTAACCCAGTGGTTTTCTGGTGAACCACTGCAAACCCCGTGAACTCGGTGTAGCCTCCGCCAATCACCACTCATGACTCGGCTCCCACGTTGTCCTGGCTCGACCTTGGTTTTGAGGCTCAACCAAGAAACCGTCCACGACTTCGTCTTGCTGTTCTTGCCACCATGCGGCATGCACTTGACCCTGTCGGCCACCGGATCCCTCGAACCAAGCCTACTTGTCTTCTCCACACCTGGAGGCCTCACCGGCAATGACCTTTCGTGCTTGTTCTTCACCTGCACCAACACCAGTCAAGCCACAACCTGCACCTGCAATACTTATCCAAGAGTTAGTCCACACAACGTTGTCAATCACTCATCACACCAGGAAGCGACCATCCACCGGTCCTCGAACCACACAGGCTCTCAATCTCCCCCTTGATGAGTGCATTGACAACACACATGATTGGTAACCAAAGAGAAAATGAAAAGAAAAGAAACGACTAAAAGAAATTTCAACAAGCGATCGAAAGCCAAGGGAAAGGCAAAGGGCAAGATCACTTGAAGAAGGAAAGTCTCGGTCCCCTTAGGCAAGGGCAACGGCTCGACACAACCGAGACAAAAACAAGCTCACACAAAAAGCAAAGACCACCAAAGGCACACAAAGCCTCAAACCACAAACTCACACAAGAAGCTCCCCCTGCACATATGCAAGCTACCCCTAAGCCAAAGCACACTCCCCCTGAACCAATGCAGCAATGCAACATGGGAATGCAACAAGGAGCAAAAACCTGCTCACACTGCCCAGGGCGGTTAGACTGCATGCCCAGGGCGGTTAGACCGCCCCTCTGGGATCTGATCGCCTGGGGGCGGTTAGACCGCCCCAAGAAACCGGCCCTACACCAAACTTTTCAAAAATTGCCCGAACCACTTGGAACACCTTCCAAATGCTCCCAGGTGCCCAAATCATGCCCAAACTTCTCCTCCTTGTTGACAATGCATGAATCAAGGCAAAATGCGAAAAGTTTCAACATATAGCTTCTCAAATAGACAAAATTCATCACAAGATGCTACACTTATCCAAATGAGTAAGTTAGATACTCTATAGCTTCGTATGGACAAAAACTACAAGATCACCAAGTTTCACAACCATTGGGCAAAGCTAAGATAGAATTGATCATTTTTGCGAAAAATTACCCTCTCATGAGCAAAGTCCTAAACATGAGCAAAACATGTCAAAATGGCAAAACCACACAAACTTCATGCTAGGACAACCATTCTAAGCATAAGACCATCATAAACACCCACAAGCATCTCATGTCATGTCAAAGCTTACCGAGCCATGTGCTTACTTCTATGTATGAGACTTCTCATTGGTAAGCAACATGCAACGGTTTAGCACCCAAAGCAAATAAATTAAGCACATATGACATGGGAGCACATTTTTCAAGCAATTTACATTTCTTTTTCAGATTCATATTTGGTACATGAAATGTCTTTGCGATAAAAAGGAACTTATGCCCCTCCACAAGATAAAGCATGGGGGCTAAATATTCATGATGGCAAATGAGCCTTTGGCTCCATATACTCAAAAAGAGCTATTCAAGCACAAATTAAGCATAGAAATGCCACTAAAACATGTCATGATCATATAAAGGCATTTACTCACAAGAGAGCATACATGTGACATTTTTCAAAAACATAGCTATCAACCATGGACACAAAACAAGATCATCAAGAGCTAAGTCACACTAAGCCATATCATATCAAACTAGCTCACAAGATCATATACAGCACATCATGGTGAACAATGTATATAAGAGAAGCTTTTCCTATAAAATGCATATGATACAAAATGCATGCAACCTAAGATAGAAAGATGCCTATACATCATGATACACATGCAATGCAAAATGCAAGAAATGCATAAAGGAAACTATACATATGCTACAAAGGAGCTCCCACACCCAACTCAAGAGACCAAACACACACCAAGTTCCCCCCGCAAACGAGTGAAAGTTGCTTGATCTAGGGGCTTGGTGAAAATATTCGCTAGTTGGTTTTGTGTGGGCACATGGATCAAAGCGATTTTCCCTTTCTCAACATTGTCTCTCAGGAAATGGTATCTCACTTCTATATGCTTTGTTTTGGAATGAAGCACTGGGTTCTTAGCAACACTACTGGCACTCGTGCTATCACAAAGAAGTGGAACCTGGGTATACTCCTCACCAAAGTCACTCATGGTGTATGTGATCCAAAGGAGCTGAGAGCAACAACTGGCTGCGGCAACATATTCGGCTTCGGTAGTAGATTGAGCAACACTCGATTGTTTGCGGGAAGACCAAGACACCAAAGAAGAACCCAAGAACTAGCAAGTCCCAGAAGTGGACTTCGTATCCAACCGACACCCGGCAAAATCCGCGTCTGAAAAACCGTGAAGCTCCAAAGAAGAAGACGCGGAGTACCAAAGGCCGAAGTCGGGAGTGTATCGCAAATACCTGAAGATGTGCTTGACTGCTTGCCGATGCGAAGTCCTCGGAGACGCTTGAAAATGAGTGCACAGACATACCGAGAATTGGATGTCCGGCCTCGTTGCCGTCAGGTACAGGAGGGAGCCGATCATGCTCCAGTACTCCTTCTGGTCCACGTGTTCACCGTCCTCGTCCGCATCAAGAGCTATAGTCATACTCATCGGCGTTTCCATGGCCTTGGAGTCCTCCATCTTGAACTTCCTCACAATGTCCTTGGTGTACTTGGCTTGGTGTACAAATGTTCCTTCCTTCGATTGCTTGATCTGGAGCCCAAGGAAGAACTGCAACTCACCCATCATGCTCATCTCAAATTCCCTGCTCATGTCTTTTGCAAACCTTGCAACCAAAGAGTTAGACGAGTCACCAAAGACTATCATCCACGTACACCTGCATAATTAGGATCTCTTTTCCCTGCTTGAGGAGAAACAAAGTCTGATCTACCTTCCCCATCTCAAAACCTCTCTCAAACAGGAACCCTCTCAACCTACCATACCAAACTCTAGGCGCCTGCTTCAACCCATACAGCGCCTTCCTCAACTTGTACACCCTGTGGGGGTACTTCTCACTCTCAAACCCCGGTGGTTGCCTCACGTACACTACTTCCTCTAGAACACCGTTTAGGAAAGCACTCTTCACATCCATTTGGTACAATTTGAACCCTTTAGCCACGGAAAAGGCTAGAAGGATCCTAATTGCCTCCAAACGAGCTACGGGAGCAAAGGTCTCCTCGTAGTCTATCCCCTCTTTCTGTGTGTACCCCTGAGCAACAAGCCTTGACTTGTTTCTCACCACTTCTCCTTTCTCTCCCTCTTTATTTTTCCACACCCATTTTGTCCCAATCGGCTTACACCCCGGTGGAGGCTCCACTAACTCCCAAACTTGGTTTCTCTCAAAATTCTCCAACTTCTCATGCATCGAATTGACCCAATTGTGATCAGATAGCGCATGTCCAATGTCTTTGGGCTCAAAAGTAGCAACAAAAGCAGCATGGGCAAAGTGAGAATCATTACGAGACCTCGACCGTGTAGTGCGTTCGTTGATGTTCCCGATGATCGTTGAAACTGGATGATCCACTTGTACTCGCCGGGGAGCTTCTCACCTCGAAGCCACCTCCCCCTCAGCTGGAGCTTCCTCATGATCTCAGCACGTCGTCATAGGTGTGGGAGAGGGCCCGTTCTCGATCATAGTTGAAGTAGTAGGTACATGCTCAGCCGCGAGCGCCACACCACCATCTTCATCATCACCATGTTCATGCTCCTCCTCCTAAAAAATCTCTTCGCCAAGTTCCTCGTCACCTGCACACTCAAAAACAAGCTGACTACGTGGCTGTGTCTCATCGAAGGTAACCTCGCAAGTCTCCACGATTTGGTTAGTTTCGAGATTGAGCACTCGAAAGGCTCTAGAATGAGACGCGTAACCAAAGAAAATACCATCGACAGACCTAGCCTCGAACTTGTCCAACTTCTTACCTTTCTTCAGGATAAAGCATTTGCACCCAAACACATGAAAGTTGTCGGTGTTAGGATTAGTCCCGACACTAACTAGTGAGATACGCTGTGATCAGCCTCTCGATGGTTGGTGCAGATGGCAACACAGGGACACGGGTTTATCCTAGTTCCGACCGCGGGGTCGTACGTCCAGTAGATTGCGTGTGTGTGTTGTATTGATTCGCACCGGTGGTGCCTGTAGAGGGGGGCTACAAGCAAGGCGGGAGAGGAGGAAAAGCCTCCAAGTCCCTGCTAGGATGATCGGGGCGAAGTGCCAATATCGGGAGAACGAGTATACGGGTGAGTGCGGGTGTCTTTACGTGCCCGTAGCTAGGCGGTTGCCTCCTCCTTTTATAGGCCAAGGGGAGGTAGCTTACAAGCGTGCTGCATAGTGCTGCGTAAGGTGACGGCGTACTGGTGCACAGCGCCCTGGACATGATGGTTATCCTGGCGAATTCTTGCCTCTGGGGTGGTTTAATGGCGAGCTCCGGCCTCCGCAGGTGGCGTGGCGACTCCCGCGCTTGTCTGGGGGTGACTTCGAGGGTGGGCTTGACCGGTGTTTGTGTTTGGTCGTCGTTCGTATGCCGATTTGAGGGTGCGCCCATACTCGTTCGGGGGTTCCGCCACGGGGGGAACCTTGGTGGCACAGGCGTCGGCGTGGTGATGTCCCGTCGGCACAGGGCGCCGCAGCGCCGGGGATGGTCGCACAGCACCGGGGATAGCCGCACAGCGCTGGATGGCCTGTACAGCACCGGGGATGGCTTGTGCAGTGCCGGAGATGATGGAGAAGACATGCTCCATGCGTTCCGCGCCACGGCGCCGCCCGACGTGCGCACTTGGTCGCCGCCCATACCGTTTTCGAGGGTGTGCCCATGCCCTTTCGAGGGGCTCACCGTGGGAGAAGGACGGGAGTGGGCGGCGCAGTGCCCGGAATGACACTGGCCTGTCCGCACAGGGTCGCGCAGTACCTGCATAGTGCTAGGAATGGCGGCATAGTGACGAGGTTTGGCCGCACAGTGACAGGGTCAGAAACCCAGGTGGTGTCAGCGGTGCGACGTGGGGGAGGACTGCCTTTTGATTATGGCGCCTGCGGCGGGCAAGGGCATTTAATGCCCCTGTCGGGTGAGACAAGCGGGGTGCTGTCGCTCGAGGGTTGGACTCGAGTGAGGCGGAGATCCGCTCGAGGGGTGCCAAACCCTCGAGCGAGGCGAAAATCCGCCCGAAGGGTGCCAGGCCCTCGAGCAAGGCGTAGATCGGCTCGAGGGCGGCTGGGGATGGTCGTCTGTTGGGCCGTGGCTGTTATCGGGCCGCGGCGGTCCGTGGGCCTTATTTGAGTTTGGGCTGCGGCCGGTTCGGGGGGTGTTTTTATGGTTTTGTGTCAATTTTTTAGGAAGGGTAATCTCCCCCATAGTTAGGGAACCCCTATGGCTGTCCCCGACAGTAGCCCCCGAGCCTTTTGCAGGGGTATCTGGAGGGACCCGCAAAGGCTGAAGCTCTCTGTTAGGACTTTCTTCCCTTCTGGATGTGCATGACGTTCCGTGGGGGCGTGCTAGCGCACCCGCGGGTGTAGCCCCCGAAGCCTTGGGGGAGTGTGCTCACTCGCGCAAGGTTTTTACACAGAGCTGCCAATCCGTGAGGCGTTTGTTCCAGCTGGCTTCGGCGATATTTCAGCCGGCCTCGGCGATCTTACGCATGCGGAACGGCGTTAACCCTATCCGGGACGAGTCCCGGGGGGCTCGCTCGCTGCCCTCGAAGGAGCGGGGGGATGTGACTTTTGTCAGACACATCCGGGAGGTGTAGCCATGCGATGAGCCCCCGAGCCCGGGCCCACACGGAGCGATCAGGGTAAGCTCTTTGACTTATTTGCGCGCCCTTCGCCGCCCTTCCGCAGGGGGGAGGGGTGAGGTGATCCATGCTTCCCATCGAACAGGCCGCGAGTCATGGATCCCTCATTGAGCTGTTGACAGGTAATTCAAGTGGACGTCCGTGCCCCGTTCGATAAGGGTTGACTCGTGGTCCGGAGACACGTCCATGAGAGCACTTACGTGGGTATGCTAGGCAGGGCTCGGTCCCGTTCGATTAGGACCGAGGGCACGAAAGCTCTCCCTCGATGGGATCCCTCGACTAGCTGCCCTCGTTCGGCCTTGAACACGAACTATGGGGCGCCCCCAAACCTTTGAGCTCGAGGACTGGCTCGATCGCGCGCGCCCTGGTCGTCCCTGACTCTGTTAATCTGAGGTGACTGTTCGAACCCGCCGAGGGTCAGGCTCCATACCTCTGATTAGTAGGGCCTTTGCGGGGTGGCACCGGGTGCCCCCGTCTTGGTGGATCTGTGGCGCTCACTGATCTGTTATCGAGTCGAGCTTCGAATCGCTGATCAATGAATCCCCAGATCGAGGGGCATCTGCGGCGCCCACCGTACCCTCAGCGGGCTGGGCCTCGAGCCGCTGATCAGTATAGCCGTGCAGGCCAGTAAATCCCCAGATCGAGGGGCATCTACGACGCCCACCGTACCCTCAGCGGGCTGGGCCTCGAGCCGCTGATCAGTATAGCCGTGCAGGCTTGTAAATCCCCAGTTCGAGGGGCATCTGCGGTGCCCACCATACCCTCAGCGGGCTGGGCCTGAAGCCGCTGATCAGTATAGCCGCGCAGGCTTGTAAATCCCAGTTCGAGGGGCATCTGCGGCGCCCACCGTACCCTCAGCGGGCTGGGCCTCGAGCCGCTGATCAGTATAGCCGTGCAGGCTTGGACCCCAGAAATCCTTGAGTCCGTTCTTCGAGAGTGTACCGGTAGGTCATGACTTCGCGGCCCTGACCCATTTTAGATCAGGGCGTTAACCACGCGCCCTCGAGGGGCTAGCCCTCGAGGTTCCGGCTCTGGTTTTTACAGGGGGCTATCCTTATGAGAGAAGGAACCCCTGTCGTTGATGAACGGTCGACGTGGCGTGGGTTGTGTGGGGTGAGCGCTCCTTTTTAGGCGGCGCGGGCGACGTGGGCGACATGGGGAGGCAATGAGACAGGGCGCTGCGTCCCCTGGGTTACTGCGCGGTAATCATGGTGCGTGCGCGTGCGCGTGGCCGTTCCGGTACGGCGGGGCCCAGCCGTCAGCGACGCAGGGTGCCGGCTGCATTAACTGCCGCCGCGCGCGGTGCTTCCGGGGGCTCCGCCCCTTCCGATTCTATAAAATGCAGGGAGATCGGGGGGGTGCTCCTTACCTCTGTCATTCATACGCATCCCCCGCGCATCATCTTCCTCCGCACCGCTCGCCTCACCGGATCCGCCTGCGCCCTTTCGTTCCCGTAGCCACCCGCGCTCCTCCGCCATCCCCGCCATGTCTTTGATTTGAGTGCTGGACGCATTCCCGTGGCCCCGGTCAACGGTGGATTGGCGGTCGCTGGAGGCGCTGGTGCTCGGCGGTCAGTTGACGCCGGCCGGTGACGGCCCGAATCCGGCGTGGATGGTCCCGCTGCCGTCGGACAGGGAGCCGAACCCCCCACCGGGCTACGTCGTCATCTTCCTGCGGCTACACGAGTGCGGATTCAACGCCCCCGCAAGCAAGTTCATGCGGGGGGGTGCCATCATTACGGGGTGGAGCTCCACAACTTCGCCCCCAACGCCATCTCGCAGGTGGCCTCGTTCGTCGCTGTCTGCGAGGGATTCTTGGGGATCCCGGCGCACTAGGACCTATGGGTCCATCTCTTCTGCGGCGAGCTCCACACGCTCGCCACGGGGGAGAAGAAGACGCGTCGAGCGGTTCGCACCGGCGGCCTCACACTCTCGGTGCGGGACCTCCGAAGGGAGCTGTACATCCCGTGCACGATGATGTCAAACAACTCCGATTGGGAGAAGGGGTGGTTCTACCTCCGCAACGATGGTGCCGGCCTTCCGCCGTACACTGGGAAGGTGCTGAAGGAGAGGCCTGGCTCGTGGACATACGGGGTGTCGCCCCCGGCGAGGCAGAGGAGGCTCGAGCCTCTCACCAATGCCATAAGCCAGTTGGCGGACGCCGGGCTGACGGTGGCGTCCGTGATCACCAACTTCCATCACCGGCGGATCATTCCCCTCATGGAGAGGGAACTCCTCATCTTTGAGATGAGTGAGGCGGCCAACCCCGTGTCCTTGGCGCGTTCGCGGTTGCTGGAGGAGCCACTCGCCCGGGGGTACGCGGCCACGCGGGCGAGGCGCGCGGTGAACCTCAAGGTGTTGCGGAACAGCGACGATGACCTGTGGTCATTTGCGATGCTCCCCGACGCTGGCCAGGTGAGTACCGTCCCTTCACCTTTTGCTCTCTTTATCTCCGTGTTTGGCCTAACGGTGGCTGCTGGCGACAGGGAGTGGGCGTCAATGTCTCCACGTCGGATCCGTTGACGCCTCGGTCGCAGGTCGACAACCGCGCCAGGCAGCAGAGGGAGCAGGACCGGGCAGCCCGAGCGAAGGAGAAGAGGATCAGGAGGCAGGAGCGCCTCGACAGGTACAACGAGGAGTATCGGCTGCGGGAGCAGCAAGGCCTTTCCCCTCCGCCAGAGCTGGTGAATTCGTCTTCGGATGAGGAGCAGAGCGAGGGGGAACGGGCCACCTCCGACAGGTGGGAGCCCGCGCCGTCCCTGTCACCAGGGGTCGAGGGGGTCATCACGGAACCGACCCCCGAGGCGGGCGCGGTGCCGCCCGTCGGGGGATTACCGCCAGTGGCGGCGATAGGTGCTGGGGAGGCACCCCCCGAGCCTTCAAGGAAGCAAAAGCGGGGCTTCTCCAACTTGAGGTAAGCGACGTTCCTCTCTCCGTGTCTTTGATTTTGTGGCGTGGTCGCTCACCCTTCCTCTCTCTCTCTTGTTGTCAGGATGACGCCTGCTGCCCCCGCCCTCGCGCCCGTTAAGGCGCTCAAGCTGGGGACGTCGCTGGTGACGAGGCCTCGCTCAGAGAGAACGCCGCGGGCGGCGGTGGGCACGGCGGCGGCGGGCGAGGTGTCGCACGCCACGGCCGCGGTGTCGAGGCCGCGGCAGCAGGAGGATGTGGCGGCGGTGGCCGCGCGGGCGACGGCTACCCGCGAACCCCGCTAAGGGCACGAGCGGGCTCGTGCGGAGAGCCGGGGCGTCGAGGGCCGCGGGGCGGTCGAGACCCCTGTTAGTGGTGATTCCGCCCCCAGAGGGGGCCGATCGAGGGTGGCGGTCGGATCAGCCCCCGGGCCCGCGCCCGGGGTGCTGGTGATGCGATCTGACGGCTGCGTGATGTCGCAGCAGCCGGTGCCTGATGCCGGGGCGTCGACGTCTCGTACCGCAGCCTCGGCGCCTGACGCCGTCACGCCGGAGTGGGAGCAAGGGCTCCGTCGCCCCAGGGTGCCGGGGAGTCTGATCGAGGAGGCGAGGGCTGAGAGGGCGCTGTGGTAGGAATTCCGTGCTCATGGCGCCTCTCTCAATACTGCTCTGACTGAGGCGCTCCGACTCCACAGAGGCAGGTTGCTCCAGCTCTTTCAGGTAAGAACTTCTGTCTGACCGCCACTTGCTCCCCCGCCTTTCTTGTTTGAGCATTTCTGACTTATCCCCTTCCTTGCCTTCCCATTACTACCCGCAGGAGCTGCAGGGCAAGGCGGGCGAGAGGCTCAACCGCATCGCCGAGCTGAGCTCTGACCTTGATTGGTACCGGGAACAGTTCGAGTCCCTGGATGCCATGGTGGAGGCCTTGCGGGAAGACAACGGTTGGCTGGAGTACAGGCTCATGGGCGTGGAAGACGCCTACACCGACCAGCGTACCCTGGCGGCGGAAAAAGCCAGGGGGTTGAGGAGGTGAAGGCCGCGCTCCAGGAGAAGGAGGGGGTGCTGTCGACGGCAAACGGCGAGCTGCAGAGGGCACGTGACGCCCTGGTCGAGGCACAGACCTCGCTGGCGCAGAAGGAGACAGCCCTTGCCGAGGCGCAGGCCCAACTCCTGCAGGATCGCACGACCCTCGAGGGGGCGTGGTCCTGGCAGACCCAGGCTGAGCAGAAGGCCCAGGAGGTCGAGAAGCTGGGTGCTGCCCTGCAGGAGAAGGTCACGGCGCTCGCCGGGGTGGAGGATCGACTCCAACAGGAGCGCAGCGCCAAGCGCAGGTGGAGACTCAGCTCCAGCAGGAGCGAGCCGCGCTCAAGGACGCTCGGTCCGCCCTCCAGCGGGAACGCTCGCCGCGTGAGGCGGCACAGTCCCAGCTCCACCAGGAGCGTACCGCACTGACGGGGGCCAGGGCTGCGCTTCAACTCCGAGAGGCGGAGATCGAGCGGCTCACCGGGGAGCTGGTCCAGGGGGGCGTCGCCGTCGAGGCCTTGAGGGCTGCCGGCACGGAGAGGGACGCTTCGGTCCGGCAGCTGCAGCAGGAAGCCGAAGCCGTGCGTACGGATCTCGAAAAGGAGAGAAAGCAGGTCGAGGGTGAGTTGCCGCCCTCAGCCCTTTGTTTGCTGATCAGGTTTGCCGAGATCCGCTCTCAATTTACCCTTTTTCCTCTCAGGTTTGCGGAAAGCCCTGGGGGAGTCATCGACGCAGGTGGGAGTGCTCCAGACGGCCTATGACTCCTCCCAGCAGGATTTGGGACTTCTGGAGCAGGCGGCCCTTGAAGCGTGCCAGAGCATTGACGAGGGTACCGGTCTGTCGGTGAGCTCAGTGGCGAGTCGCCTTTGGGCTCTGGGCGGTCGCGTCGCCGAGCGCATGAAGGGCACCCTCCGCCTCGGCATCCAGAAGACCCTCGGCGTGGTGCAGTCGCACTACATTGTTGACCTTGCGGCGCTGGCCACGGGCTACATCGTCGCGGACGATCTTGATGATGACGGGGCGCAGGCCGCCGTGAACCGCCTCGACGCTGCTGCCGCGGACGCCGCTGCGGACCTCGCCGATGCCTTTGAGGAGGACCTCTTCCCAAACGCTCCTCCCGCGGGTCCCCTCGAGCCCTAAAAGTAGTCGGGCACTGAGGCCCTTAGATTGCGGTTAGAATTTGAGCCAGGTGGCTTTTGTAACAAGACAGTTCACTTTTGAGGTTTGTAAGTTAAGTACGATTTGTTTTGTTTATGCCGTTATGTCCTTTCCCATTGCTTAGGCAAATTTCAGCTGGGATCGATCGTTTTCACGAGCAGCCTGAAGGTAAAGTGGTGAGGAGGAGAAGCCGTATCCTGCTGGAGGCGTGGGCCATCCTTAACTCGCCCGTCTTTACCTTTTGGCCTCTCGCGCCCTACTTCTTTCTGTCCAAGCTCCCGGGTTGGGACATACTTAGCATTTTTGGAAGAAAGATTTTTGCGAAAAAAATGGGACCGTTTAGGGGGGGTGCCCCCCGTAGTAGCCCTCGAGGGGGACTTGGCTTTCGGGGGAAAGCCGAGTCGCCCTTGACTTTATTCACAGTCTTAACGTATGTACAACTGACTGGGGCGTCGGGTACGTGTACAAATCGACTTAGAACTTTTTAAGGGTAAAAACGACGTAGCTGTTGGATGTTCCAAGCGTTGGTGAGGACTTCGCCCTGCTCATTCGCAAGCTTGTACGTGCCGAGCTTGAGCACCTCGACGACGATGTAAGGTCCTTCCCATGGTGGTGACAGCTTGTGACAGCCTCGATTGTCTTGTCGTAGCCTTAGCACTAGGTCGCCTTCACTGAAGTCTCGGCGCCGGATCTTCTGAGCTTGGTATCGCCGGAGTGCCTGCTGATATCTTGCTGAATGCATCATTGCCACGTCGCGGGCTTCATCTACCTGGTCCAACGAGTCTTCGCGAGCCCGCTGGTTCGAGTTTTCCTCGTAGGTCCTGAGCCTGGGCGATCCGTATTCTAGGTCCGTGGGGAGGACGGCCTCCGCGCCATAGACGAGGAAGAACGGCGTAAACCCCGTGGCTCTGCTCGGGGTGGTCCTGAGACTCCAAATGACCGACGGTAATTCTTGAATCCATTTTCGACCGGACTTGTTCAGTCTATCGAAGATTCTGGGCTTGAGGCCTTGCAAAATCATGCCGTTGGCACGTTCTACCTGGCCGTTAGTCTGTGGATGCGCGACGGCCGCCCAGTCTACGCGGATATGGTGGTTGTCGCAGAACTCCAGGAACTTCCTGCCGGTGAACTGGGTGCCGTTGTCGGTAATGATGGAGTTTGGCACCCCGAACCTGTGGATGATGTCAGTGAAGAATGACACAGCTTGCTCGGATCTGAGGTTAGTGATGGGGCGTGCCTCGATCCACTTTGAGAATTTATCGATTGCGACCAGCAAATACGTGTAGCCCCCGGGCGCCTTTCGCAGGGGCCTGACAATGTCTAATCCCCACACGGCGAACGGCCATGTGATGGGTATGGTCTGGAGGGCGTGAGCCGGGAGGTGGGTCTTGCGGGCGTAGAACTGGCACCCCTCGCAGGTGCGTACGACCTCGTTGGCGTCGGCGACCGCCGTGGGCCAGTAGAAGCCCTGGCGGAATGCGTTGCCTACGAGGGTGCGCAGCGCCGCGTGGTGGCCACACACGCCTGCGTGGATGTCCCGGATCAACTCGCGGCCCTCGGGGATGGGGACGCATTGTTGTAGGATCCCAGACGCGGGGTGCTTATACAGCTCGCCGTCGACCACGGTGAATGATTTGGCCTTTCTGGCGATGCACCTCGCCTCGGTCCGGTCCGAGGGTAGCTCCCCTCGATCGATCCAGGTGAGGTATTTGCTCCGCCAGTCCTCCGCGGGAAGGGCCGTATCAGTTTCCATGGCCTCGGCCTCGTCAGCCCCGTACCCCTCGAGCAGGGAGAGCACGAATGCCTCGTTCGAGGGGTCCTCATCCATGGGATCCGTGCCCATCGGATTCGAGGGAGCCCCCGAGGGTTCTCCCGGACTCGAGGTGGTTTTGCTAAGGTCGACGGAAGGTTTGGCGACATCGCGCGCGAAAACGTTCGGAGGAACGGTGATCCGCCCCGACGCAATCTTCGTGAGCTCGTCCGCCTCCTCGTTGTACTTGCAGGGAACGTGGTTGAGCTCAACGTCGTAAAATTTGTCCTCGAGCGCACACACGGCATTGCAGTAAGCCTCCATCTTCTCGTCATGGCAGCTCGCGTTCTTCATGACTTGATCGATCACGAGCTGCGAATCTCCCCTGACGTCGAGGTGCTTGATGCCAGTTTCAATGGCGATTCGGAGGCCACAGAGGAGGGCCTCGTATTCCGCCATGTTGTTCGACGTGGGGAAGTGCAAGCGCACCGCGTACCTCATGTGCTCTCCGAGGGGCAAGATGAAAAGCAGGCCCGCGCCCACTTCGGTTTTCGTCACCGACCCGTCGAAGTAGAGGGTCCAACACTCAGCCTGAATCTGTAATGGGGGCAATTGAGTGTCTGTCCATTCAGCGACGAAGACCGCGAGGATTTGGGATTTGATTGCCTTGTGCGGCGCGTAGGTAAGAGTTTCACCCATGAGTTCCACGGACCACTTCGCGATTCTACCCGAGGCATCCGGATTGCGGATTATCTCCCCTAGCGGGAACGATGAGACCACAGTGACCGGGTGGGCCTCGAAGTAGTGGCGTAGCTTGCGCCGTGCAAGTACCACCGTGTAGAGCAGCTTCTAGATCTGTGGGTACCGTGCTTTGGTTTCGGATAGCACCTCGCTGATGTAGTATACTGGCCTTTGGACTGGTAGGGCGTGGCCCTCCTCTGTTCTCTCCACCACGATGACCGCGCTGACCACCTGGGTGGTTGCTGCGACATAAAGATACAGAGGTTCGCCATTTTGAGGCGGCGTGAGGATCAGCGCGTGTGCAAGCGTTGTTTTCAGCTTGTCAAGGGCTTCCTGGGCCTCGACGGTCCAAGAAAAGCGCTCGTGCTTCTTCAAGAGTCGGTAGAGGGGCAGGCCTTTTTCGCCGAGGCGCGAGATGAAGCGGCTCAAAGCGGCCAGACAACCCAATACCTTCTGCACCCCCTTTAAGTCCCGAATCGACCCCATTCGCTCGAGGGCCGTGACCTTCTCGGGGTTGGGCTCGATGCCCCGCTGGGAGACTATGAAACCCAACAGCATGCCGCGCGGCACCCCAAAGACGCATTTTTCGGGATTCAACTTGACCCCGTTGGCCCGCAAGCAATCGAACGTAACACGCAGATCGTTAACCAGGTCGTCCGCCTTCCTGGTTTTGACGACAATGTCATCTACGTATGCCTCAACGGTCCGCCCGATGTGATCCCCAAAAACGTGTTGCATACATCGCTGGTATGTAGCCCCAGCATTTCGAAGACCAAACGACATCATCACGTAGCAAAACATGCCGAACGGCGTGATGAAAGAAGTCGCGAGTTGGTCGGACTCCTTCATCTTTATTTGGTGGTACCCGAATAGGCATCAAGGAAACACAAGAGCTTGCATCCCGCAGTGGAATCCACAATTTGATCGATTCGTGGCAAAGGAAAAGGAACTTTAGGACATACTTTATTTAGCCCGGTGTAATCTACACACATCCGCCACTTCCCATTCTTTTTCTTAACTAATACGGGGTTAGCAAGCCACTCGGGGTGGAACACCTCCTTGATCAATCTGGCCTCCAGGAGCCTTCGCAGCTCCACTCCAATTGCCCGGCGCCTTTCTTCATCAAAGCGTCGCAGGCGCTGTTGCACAGCTCTGGAGTGAGGTAGGATGTCAAGGGAGTGCTCGGCGACCTCCCTCGGAATGCCCGGCATGTCCGAGGGGCTCCACGCGAAGATGTCTGCGTTGGCGCAGAGAAAGTCGACGAGCACCACTTCCTATTTCGGGTCGAGGGTGGAACTGACCCTCAACACCTTGCCCTCGGGGGCAGCGGCGTCGAGGGGTACCTCCTTGGTTTGCTCGGTAGCCTCGAAGCTGCCCGTGTGTTTTGTGCGGGAGTCGAGGCCCGCGTTGGCAAGCTTCTCCATATCCGCGACGAGCGACTCGTCCAGTGCGAGCGCCTCGGCGTGCTCGACGCACTCGACATCGCAGTCGAATGCGTGCTCGATCGATGAGCCCACGGTGATGATGCCTCTTGGCCCCGGCATCTTCATCTTGAGGTAGGTGTAGTTTGGGACCGTCATGAACTTGGCGTAGCACGGGCGCCCGAGGATGGCGTGGTACGCGCCCCGAAACCCCACCACCTCGAAGGTGAGGGTCTCCTTGCGGAAATTGTCCGGCGTGCCGAACCAGACCGGTAGGTCGATCTGCCCGAGGGGGTGGACGCGCTTGCCTGGCGCAACGCCATGGAACGGCATCGTGCTGGGCCGCAACTGATCCAGACCGATCCCCATCAATCGCAGGGTGTGCGCGTACAGGATGTTGAGGCTGCTGCCGCCATCCATCAACACCTTTGAGAATCGCGCGTTGCCGATGATGGGGTCGACGACCAACGGGTACTGGCCCGGGTTGGGGATGCGGTTCGGGTGGTCCTTGCGGCTGAAGGTGATGGCCTCCTCCGACCAGTCGAGGAAGGAAGGAGGGGCCTTCTCGGCGGCGAGAACTTCATGCTGCTCGTGCTTGCGTTGGCTGGTGGACATGTCCACCGTCGGCCCCCCGAAGATGAGGAAGACGTTCTCCACGGCGGGGAAACCGTCGGCACCTTCGTCACTCCCACCCTTTTTGGCCTCGTCCTCCTTCGCGGCGACACGGCTGTAGTACTTCTTGAGCATGTCACATTGCTTGAGGGTGTGGTTGACTGGGGTCCTGTGGTACGGGCATGGCTTCTTCAACATGTCGTCGAACACACCGGGGCCTCGAGGGGGCCCTCGAGGACCCTTACGGGCAGGGTCGACTGCGAGGGCCTCGTCGTCGTCTTCGTCGCGTCCCTGCGTGCGCGTGTCGTGGTGGGGCTTCTTGCCCTTCTTGCCCCGCTTTTGCTTCTTCGTGGGCTCCTTGGACTTGCTGCCCTCTGCGGGCGCGTCGTCCACGCGCTTGCCTTTCTTGCCGTCGAAAATGGCCCCCACCGCCTCCTCTCCGGACGCGAAGCTGGTGGCGATATTGAACAGCTCGTTGGAGTCGACCGGCGGGCTCCTCCCGAGCTCGCGCACGAGGTCGCGACAAGTCGTGCCCTCGAGAAAGGCGTGTACGATCTCCGACTGAGCGACGCTCGGGAGCTCGGTACAGCGCTTGGAAAAGCACCGTATGAAGTCCCAGAGCGACTCGGCGGGCTTCTGAGTGCACCCCCGCAGGTCCCATGAGTTCCCGGGGTTCACATACGTGCCCTAGAAGTTTCCCACGAAGGTGCGGACTAGGTCGTCCCAGCCGTGGATTTGGCTGGGCGGCAGATGTTCGAGCCACGTCCGGGCTGAATCCGCAAGGTGTAGCGGTAGATTGCGGATGATCACCGCATCGCTGGTGGCGCCGCCCAGCTGGCAAGCCAGGCGGTAGTCGTTGAGCCAGACTCGAGGGTCTGTTTCCCCTGTGTACTTGGTAATGGTGGTGGGCTGGCGGAAGCGCTGGGGGAAACTCGCCGTGCGGATCTCCCGGCTGAACACACGGGTTCCCGGGGGTTCCGGCGTTGGCGAGCGGTCCTCCCGACTGTCGTAGCGACCACCTCGTCGAGGGTGGTAGCCCACCGCCGTTCGCGCCTCCGTGTCGCCCTCCTCTTGGCGTTCAGGACGTTGCGAGCATCGCCGTCGTGGGCCTGGCCGCACGTGTCAAGGATCTGCTCCCTGACAGGCGTCCTGCCCCGGTTTGCCGGCTGTCCCGCCGCGCCGTCTGCGTGGACGGATGCCTCCTGGTCCTGTGCGTCGCCGTCGTCCCGCGCGTTGGACTGGTTGCGTATGTGGGACGCGGAGCTCTCGGCCTGCTGTACGGCCGCCTGCTCGATGAAGGCCTGCGCCTCGCGGCGTAGGTTGCGCGCCTCGGGCGTCGATGGCTCGGGCATGGCCCGAAGTAGTGTTGCCGCCGCGATGAGCTTTTGGCTGGCCCGAGGCTGCGTGTGTGGGTCGTCTACGTTGAAGGCGGCGTTGATGCGCTCGCGGGCCTGTCTCCCGGCTTCTCGGGCGCGTTCGCCGCGCGATGAGGCTTCCCCTGCGATGGTAGCACGCAAGAGTCGCACCAGCCGGTACTCCTCTGCGAGCTTCGCCTCGAGCTCGCGAGCCTGGGCTAGCTGCGTGGTGATGTCCGCGTGTCCTGCCGGTGGGGCTGGTGGCGGGTTTGGCTCTGGATGCTAGGCTGCATCCCCGTCGCCTGCTCCGTTTGCGCCATCAGCGTGCTCGTTGATGACGACAACGAAGCACTCGCGTGTGGGATCGTAGCTCTCTTCGCTGGAGTCGTCGGAGCAACCGAACCAGTAGTCCGTGGCGTCAAGGAACCGCCGGAACACCACGGGGTCCGGTACGCTGGAGAAGTCCCACTCCGCGTAGCCGTGCGAGGTCGCGGGCGGCAGTTCGCTGGCCGAGCCGTGGTACGACTCGTCGTTGGTGGTGGCGATGAGGTTCCGAGCTGACAGTAAGTGATGGCCCGGGAGATCCTCGTATGCGGCCATGTCGGTGCTGACGGATGAGACGTACGTTGCAGCGGAGCTGCGCATCCCGTGGGGGAACTGCGGCCCCGCGGCCGCGTGCTCCCCGTCATGGTGCGCCGTCGTGTTGCTCGGCGATGGTGCGTCCCTCCGGGCCGCATCGCGTGCTGCCCGGCGCCGCTCCGTGCGCGCCTGGCGCGAGCGCTGACCCGAGCGCTTGCGGCGTCGAGACGTCGAGGCAGCCGCCGCCGTGGGTTCTGGTGCCGGAGCGTCGGTCGTCAGTGTGGCGGGGATCGGGCTCGGCCCGGTCGACCGCCATGGATGGAGTTCATCCCGATTGGTAAGGCGCGTGTGGTAGCCGTTCCCCGTAGCCTGAAAGTTCAGGCTCCCGAACCGGATTTCGAATCCGGCAGGGAAAGGGTCTGAGCTGCCCATGGCGTACCTTTGGGACGTCATCTCGGTGCGAATCACCATCGATACTTCTGGTGAGGGGTCGATCACAGCGCGAACCCCCTACCTGGCGCGCCATCTGTCGGTGTTAGGATTAGTCCCAACACTAACTAGTGAGATACACTGTGATCGGCCTCTCGATGGTTGGTGCAGATGGCAACACAGGGACACGGGTTTATCCTGGTTCCGACCGCGGGGTCGTACGTCCAGCAGATTGCGCATGTGTGCTGTATTGATTCGCACCGGTGGTGCCTGTAGAGGGGGCCTACAAGCAAGGCGGGAGAGGAGGAAAAGCCTCCAAGTCCCTGCTAGGATGATCGGGGCGAAGTGCCAATATCGGGAGAACAAGTATACGGGTGAGTGCGGGTGTCTTCACATGCCCGTAGCTAGGCGGCTGCCTCCTCTTTTTATAGGCCAAAGGGAGGTAGCTTACAAGCGTGCTGCATAGTACTGCGTAAGGTGACGACGTACTGGCGCACAGCGCCCTTACATGACGGTTGTCCTGGCGAATTCTTGCCTCTGGGGTGGTTTATTGGCGAGCTCCGGCCTCCGTAGGTGGCGTGGTGACTCCCGCGCTTGTCTGGGGGTGACTTCGAGAGTGGGCTTGACCGGTGTTTGTGTTTGGTCGTCGTCCGTACGCCGATTCGAGGGTGCGTCCATACTCGTTCGGGGGTTCCGCCACGGGGGGAGCCTTGGTGCCACAGGCGTCGGCGTGGTGATGTCCCGTCGGCACAGGGTGCCGCAGCGCCGGGGATGGTCGCACAGCACCGGGGATGGCCGCACAGCACCGGGGATGGCCTGTACAGCACCGGGGATGGCTTGTGCAGTGCCGGAGATGATGGAGAAGACGTGCTCCATGCGTTCCGCGCCACGGCGCCGCCCGGCGTGCGCACTTGGTCGCCGCCTGTACCGTTTTCGAGGGTGCGCCCATGCCCTTTCGAGGGGCTCGCCGTGGGAGAAGGATGGGAGTGGGCAGCGCAGTGCTCGGAATGACACTGGCCTGTCCGCACAGGGCCGCGCAGTACCTGCACAGTGCTAGGAATGGCGGCATAGTGACGGGGTTTGACCGCACAGTGACAGGGTCAGAAACCCAGGCGGTGTCAGCGGTGCGACGTGGGGGAGGACTGCCTTTTGATTATGGCGCCTGCGGCGGGCAAGGGCATTTAATGCCCCTGTCAGGTGAGACAAGCGGGGTGCTGTCACTCGAGGGTTGGCCTCGAGCGAGGCGGAGATCCGCTCGAGGGGTGCCAAACCCTCGAGCGAGGCGAAAATCCGCCCGAAGGGTGCTAGGCCCTCGAGCGAGGCGGAGATCGGCTCGAGGGCGGCTGGGGATGGTCGTCTGTTGGGCCGTGGCTGTTATCGGGCCGCGGCGGTCCGTGGTCCTTATTTGAGTTTGGGTTGCGGCCGGTTCGGGGGGTGTTTTTATGGTTTTGTGTCAATTTTTTAGGAAGGGTAATCTCCCCCATAGTTAGGGGACCCCTATGGCTGTCCCCGACAAAAGTGACTCACCTTGGGGGTCCTATCGTGCATCAACTCGTAGCAAGTTTTCTTCTTATGCACCCTGAGATAAATCCTGTTCGACACATAGCACGCGGTATTCACCGCCTCAGCCCAGAACCTTCTCGGAGTCCTATGCTCATCGAGCATCGTCCGAGCCATCTCGCACAAGGTTCTGTTTTTCCTTTCCACCACGCCGTTCTGGGGAGGCGTATACGGACTAGAGAACTGGTGTTCAAGACCAAAGTCATGGCAAAAGGTTTTGAAATGAGAGTTTCTAAATTCCGAGCCATTGTCACTGCGGATTGCTCGTATGGCATCTCCGTGCCTCTCGTTTCTCAACCTCAAGACAAGATCTCGAACAAAACCAAACGTCTCCCCTTTCTCCTCCAAAAAGAAAACCCACGCATACCGAGAGTAGTCGTCCACCACAACCAGGACGTACAACTTCCCACCCACAGATCTCACACGAGCTGGGACAACAAGGTCCATATGGAGCAGCTCGCATGGACGCTCCGTCATCACATCGGTGAGGGGTGGATGGGAAGAGGCTACCATCTTAGCATGCCGACACGGCGCAGAAACCAACTCTTTCTCAAACTTCAACCGTGGCAATCCTCGGACCAAATTGAGTTTACTCAAGCGAGACAAAAGGTCAAAGCTTAAGTGACCTAACTTCCTTTGCCACTTCCACAACTCACTTGAAGAACCAGCCAAAAAGCAATGAGCCACACCAGAAGACTGAGAGAAATCCGCTCAGAAAACTTGACCCTCGGGAACGACCATGCAAACTAGGTCCCCTCGAGAATCCAAAATCCGAGAACCACCAGACCAAAACAACACCTCAAAACCCTCATCCAAAAGCTGGGAAACGGAATTGAACAAGAGCAACACGCCTGAGAGTGACCTTGTCACTTACCTTAATCTCACCTTCTGAAAGCACGCGCCCTCGCCCATTGTCCCCAAAGGTGATGTATGTCTTGGACACCACCGGGACGAGACTTGAAAACCACCCCTTGTCTCCGGTCATATGCCTCGAGTAACCGGAGTCAATCAACCAAACGTTCCTCAAGTCTCCCACCTCATCCTCGGAGTCGGAGTCTGAGTCACTCTGGTGACTCTTCTTGCTGCCAAAACTTCGTGCCATGGTACAGAAGCCATCTCCAGCGAAGCAACTCAGCCCGCTCAAGTTCTTGGATGACTTCTTGTTTTTGCGCCGATCACCTTCATCTTCACTACTACTGGAGCTCAAGGAAGAGTCGGCGGAGCTGGAGTCGGCGTCGCTCGCTCCGACCATCACTCGGGCCTTGCCGCGGCCGTCCTTCTTCCTCGATCGTCGCTCGTCCTTGTGCTTGTTCTTGTGCTTGTGCTTGTGATCGCGCCTTGATCGGTACTTGCCATCCGTCCTCGACCGGTGCTTGTAGTCGTCCTTGTTCTCCATCTTCTCAGGGCAGTCGGCGACGAAGTGTCCTGGCTTGCCGCACTGAAAGCATGTCCTCGTGTTCCTCCTTGTGTTCGGTTCTCGTGCATCCTCTCGAACTGCCTGGTCAGCAGCGCCAGCTCGTCCTCTCCAAGCACGTCGAACTCCTCATCTGGCAAAGACATCAAAGAGGACAAAGAGTACATCCTGGTGGATGGGTTAACATTAGACTTTGCACCTGAGCCACTGATGAGAGCGAGACTATGAGAATCAGTCGGGCTCTCAAGCTTGGCTGTCATACCACGGTCCACCTCAGCCGACTTGAGTTTCGAGAACAGCTTGTTCACCGTCAAAGTGTCATACTTCTCGGACTCAACAATGGCCTCGAACTTGCCATCCCAAACTATACAATCCAGAGAGTGCAAGAGCTTAACAGCTCTGTCATGATCATCGTACGGGAGCACGTCCACATTGGCCCTCATGTTGTTCACAACTACCGTGAACCACTGGAACAAGGCATCAATTGACTCACCGGGGAGATGAGTGAAGTTCTCGTACTCTCTCCGGTAAGTCGCATACATCCGAGCCTGAACCTGAGCATTTCCAGCGTGATCATCCTTCAACTGACTCCAAATCCTACAAGCTAAGTCCTCTGTCTGAACCCGATCGAATTCGGACTGACACAGAGCACGAAACAAGTAGTCAACCGCCTTGTCGTTGGCGGCGTGCATGTCCCTCGATCCCGGAGCAAGGAAGTTAATTGGATGAACATAAGCTGTGTTCACCGTAACGTCCCAAAGGATCTATCCCTTGCCACGAAGGAACGCAGCCATCCGTCTCTGCCACATCTTGTAGTTTTTGCCATAGAAGTGCGGAGGACCCGATCCCCGTTCCTGGTACGCCATCCTCGGACCTTAGACTGGTTAGAATCCGAAGATCCGTAACCTGCTCTGATACCACTTGAAGGACCGAACTGGCGACCAGAGAGGGGGGAGTGAATGGGAGCCGATAAAAATTCTTCTTGAAGGAGATGACTTCTCCAACAAGATGAACTCGGTCGGGTACCCAAAATCACACGCTCCGCACTCAACCTTCCGTTTGCCAAAACCATGTAGCCACTGGAGTGCTACCGGTCCTAGGAACAAACACTACCTGCAGCCACAGCTCCTACACACACACAGCAGCGGAAACACCTCGGAATCTGTCTGGCCAGCAGGGGCGGTTTAACCGGGGTAGGGTAGCGATTAGACCGCCTGCTCCTGGGCAGCCAAGAAAACCTCCGAAACGACGCTTTCGAGGTCCAAAACTCTCCACGGTTTCACCCACTGAATTCTCTGGTCAAGGCCAAGCTAGATACCAGAAAATCTTGGTGAAAACCAAAACTCCACCCAAGAGGCCTAGGGCGGTTAGACCGGCTCACGGGTGCGGTCTAACCTCCTGTACCCAGCAACGAACTCAAGGCAAGAACTCCTAGCAAACTGCGTCGAAACGAACCAAGATTTCACCTGAACGCTCCTCTGATCAAAGCGAACAAACTCACAGAGGAAAATCCGGTAAAACCAAAACTTTCACCTGGAAGGTCCAGGGCGGTTAGACCGCCCCCTATGGCGGTTAGACCGCCCCTCCCAGAAAACTTGGCCGCGGGTCAAACCTCAACTTCCCATCGCCCGATCTCCCGATTCACCCCACGGATTGCAGCGAGACTTTGGGAATACCTGGGTTACCTCCTGGGCAACCTCTCCACCAAAGGAATTGAACCGAAATGCTCTCAATCAAAGGGAATCGCGGATCTTGGCCCTCTAGGTCATGAACTCGAGCAACTCGAAAAACAACCAAATCGAGGTCGATTCAAGGGAGTTCTTGGGGCAAAGTCACCAGCCAAAGAGGCACAAAGTCCTCATACGTGACACCCAACAAGAATCCCGTGAGAAATCACCCTCAAAACTCCGCCACGAAAATCACAAGAAAGAGCTCCGAAAATCACCAAAAAGGAAAACGGGAGAGGCAACGCAAGGCCTTGAGGAACCACGCCGAATCATCTATACATACCATGAAGGTTCATACAAGGTCTAGCTTGCCACCCGGTCATCCATCCCTTTCTTTAGATCTCACATGAAGCTCTCAAGCTAGTCCTAGAAAAACTAGAGAAAATAGCAAACGAAAATGACAAAGGGAAATGAGCTAGGGTTCCAAGAGTTGGCTGCCATCCATCCCTCCAAGTGTTTATATGGGGGCAACCAAAAGACTAAACTACCCTTACTAGATAACTAGGGATACAAGCCCCTCAAGGGCAATTTTGGAAGTCTTCAGTTCAGCACCATCGGACGGATGTCTAGCGACCGCAAACTTGCTTAGCCTCGACGCAAGCCTTGCGATCCCGACGCGTGTCCTCCACTTCGAAGTTTCTCGGCGGCTGCGACCCGGGCGGTCAGACCGCCCCCCTGGGCGGTTAGACCGGCCCAGGCGGTCTGACCGCCCCTCCTGGGCGGTTGAACCGGCCTGGGTGGCCGCACTCCCTCGTCGAGTCTCCGGTCTCGGTTTTGTGGCTCAACCGAGTAACCCAGTGGTTTTCTGGTGAACCACTGCAAACCCCGCGAACTCGGTGTAGCCTCCGCCAATCACCACTCATGACTCGGCTCCCACATTGTCCCAGCTCGACCTTGGTTTTGAGGCTCAACCAAGAAACCGTCCACGACTTCGTCTTGCTGTTCTTCCCACCATGCGGCCCGCACTTGACCCCGTCGGCCACCGGGTCCCTCGAACCAAGCCTACTTGTCTTCTCCACACCTGGAGGCCTCACCGGCAACGACCTTTCGCGCTTGTTCTTCACCTACACCAACACCAGTCAAGTCGCAACCTGCACCTGCAATACTTAGCTAAGAGTCAGTCCACACAACGTTGTCAATCACTCATCACACCAGGAAGCGACCATCCACCGGTCCTCGAACCACACAGGCTCTCAGCCACTTACACCGAGTACCATAGCTTGAGCTCGAACTTCATACAACACAAACACGTGATCTAACTGGATCAAACTAGGCTAGTCATACAAACGGATTCGTGTTCTACTATGTCTATTTAACAGGATCAAAGGGTCGTGTTCGTGAAGAACATGAGCCTCTAACTTATGAACAAACAATGAAGACATGAGTAAATCATCCGTCAACTGGATCGAAAGGCCTTATTCATCAAGAACAGGAGCCTCTAAATGATGAACGAACGAAGAACACATGAACGAATCACCCATATATGCTAACACTACTTTATATGAAATAACTGAATAACTGAAGTAAATCAAAGTCATACAATAAAATAAAGATACAAGAGAACTTATACCTAGAACCTAAAGTAGACTTGAAACCTGAAGTAGAACTACTCTAGCCTACCTCCTAGCCTTGGAAACCAAAAGTGAGAGAGGAGTTGGAAAGTGAGTTGTGTAAGAAATGAGTCCTCTCCTTTCTATTTATAGGCCTTGGACAACTTCGTGAGAATGGCATGAGCACCCCGGGAGTGGACCAGGAGCCAACCGGGAGACACCACGTGGAAGGCCAGGATAAGCCGACACAAGGTCGGTTCGGCCGACCCCTTGTGGGCCCACCTCGGCCTGTGCTTTCGCGTGGTGGCTGTCTTGTGGGTCCTAAGGTCGGTCCCCGGTGTCGACCTGGTTTTGAGGCGGTTTGCCTGCCCGTGGGCCCTTCAATCCATGTGATGTCCACGTGTCGCCCTCTGATTCGTCGGGGTTGCTTCCCTTGGATTGGTGACATGGCTTGCATGCATAGGATCCTAAGTGGCAGCCCCTCCTTGGCTAAGGTGATGTGGCATGGACCATAGAAGGTGAGTTGTCAATTCTTTTATGCTTATTTTTCCTGCAATCACAAAAGCTCCAAGGACAAGTGGAACTACATTATTCTTAACTAAATGCGTGTAAGAAATGCCTTTTACTCCTTTATTCATGAGTATATTGACGGCTAAAGTAGGTACTTAACAGCCGTCAACACGCGGCCTCACGGGCTCGCCGGCGGAGCAGGAGAGGGAGACGAGGGTGAGCCGGCGTGTCCCAAGCGAGCTCCTCCCGACCCGCGCTCGATCCGCCACTGCCCGCGCTCGATCTGTCTTTGGGAGAGACCGAGAGATAGCAGCGGCGCGGGCAAGAGCAGCGTAGAGGAGGGTCGCCCGCTCACCGTCGCCATCGGGGAGAGAGGGAGAGAAGACCGAGAGATGTGAGGAAGAGATGTGGAGAGATGCAGATGGATGGGGAGGGTAGTGTAGATAAGGTTTGGGTTTTTCTGTTTCGCCCCTTTTCATTTTTGATAATTATATTTAGTCCTTAGAACTTCTATTTCCCAAAATTTTATCCCTAAAATTTTTTTAATTCCTCACATCATGATTCGTCTTTCTCTTTTTGATCTCGGATTAAATTTTGTAATTGGTATTTCTCAATCATATGAACTCCAAATTTGATCATTCTTCTTCCCAATTTTTTTCTAATATCCCATTCTTTCATTTAATTGCATTTGTTTGTATGTTAATTCTTATTTCTCAGATCTGTTTCATATAGCTTGTTTTTTCATTTAAGAAGATAATAGAAATACATGTTTTTCATAACAATTACTAATAAAACTTTATAATTGCTAATGTTATGGTCAACATAAGGTTGTGTCTAAATTTGAGTTGCATATGAGTTCAAAAATGTTATGAGGTATTGAAATCTCAAACATTGACTTGAGTCGTAAGAAATTATGTGAGAGATGTATCCAATGGTAAATAATGTATAGTCTTACTTTACCTGAACTATCTAAATATTTTATTACTAGCTTATGGACCAAAAAATATGATGTCATATCAATTTTTAGTCTTGTTTGACAAAATTTGAATATTATTGTATTTATTATGTGGCAACTTGGAGAAAGAAGTTTGAATTGTCCCTAGAAGATAATTGAATTTTACATCTATCCCAAGGACATGGAATAATCTAGACCATATCAGACTAATTATAATTTGTGTGAAATTTTTGGTATTTTATTAGGTCCACGTGTAGTTCAATTTTGAATTAATTTCAATAACTATGTTGAAAGTCATTTAACATATAGAAAATAGTATTCAACCCGTGGTCCTTCATTGTTAGCGAAAGGCGGACGGCCATGGCCTCCAGCACCACGGCAGCCACGTATGAGTGCCGCCAACCCCGAGCTTCGACAGGGCCGAGATTCACTGCGTCGCGCCCTTGCTCCTTCCCCACTCTTAGTTGCGCCACGTCGCGCCCCTGCTCCTCTGCCGCCGGAGATGGAGGCAGGAGCTGCTCCTGCTGCCGTCGGGGATGGACGGGGACGGAGGCGCCCCCAGGATGGTCGGGGCTGCGCGTCGACCTCAAGCGCGGCCCGCCGCCGTCGACCTCGAGCATGCCAAGATCCACCTTGAGGCGTTGGCGAAGGCAGCGGGGTTCCCCGGGGACAGGGAGCTCTGCCGAGGGGCGGTGCGGCCTCGCTGCTCCCTGGATCCAGAGGTACCGCCTGGGGCAGGGAGCTCCGCGAAGAGGCGATGCGGCCTCGCGGCTTGCCCGCTGGGGGAGCAGGCGAGGGGGCAGCGCTCGCCGGCAGAGCAAGAGAGGGAGACGAGGGTGAGCCGGCGGCACTTGATCCGCCACCGCCCGCACTCGATCTGTCTCTGGGAAAGACCGAGAGATAGTAGCGGCGGTGGCAGGAGCAGCATAGAGGAGGGTCGGTCGCTCACCATCGCCATCGGGGAGAGAGGGAGAGAAGACCGAGAGAGGTGAGGAAGAGATGGGGAGAGATGCGGATGGACGGGGAGGGTAGTGTAGATAAGGTTTGGGTTTTTTGTATTTTGCCCCTTTTCTTTTTTTTTTTGATAATTATATTTAGTCCTTAGAACTTCTATTTCCCAACATTTTATCCCTAATTTTTTTTAATTCCTCACATTTTAGTCCCTATATAGAGTAACAAATGAACTTTTGACTCAAGATGTTAGTTGAACATGGATGAATAAAATATATAGTTATTGCATATAGAGTGAATATATAGAGTAACAAAAATCAAGAGAAACGGTGTAAAGCAAAGAATCTTGCTGATGTGGCTAGAAAAATATTTTTAAAGTAAAAACATAAAGTACCAGGAGTGCTGATAGTCTAAGATATTGTCGCTTATATAATGCAATGCTCATGATGATGGCAAGGCTCGTGAAGTGTGAACGACAGAGAACAACAGTGTAGTCGGGGAAGGTGAGGTCGGTGGCAAATAATGATGGGATTTGGGAGGCGCGAATGGCGGCACGTGGGTGTGTTGGTGAGACTGGGATGAAGGCACGATCGGGGCAAATGATGGTAAGGTTGGTAAAGCGCGAACAACAACGGGTGAGGTTGAAGATGGGGTGCGCAAAAGGAGGAAGCTGAGGTTGGGTAGATGACGAGATGATGGTGGGGTTTTACTATTTAAGAAGTGCGAATGACAACAGCTGGTAAGGTTAGGATGACGCCGTTGCAACTGGGATGATGGTAAAGCTAGTAATATTTTCTCCTGTGCAACGTATGGGCATAATTGCTAGTCAGACTAATTATAATTTGTGTGAATTTTTTGGTATTTTATTAGGTCCACATGTAGTTCAATTTTGAATTAATTTCAATAACTATGTAGAAATTCATTTAACATATAGAAAATTTTAAATCAATTTCAATTTTTTTAAACTTCTACAAGACAACTTATATGTAGTATATTACATATAAAAAATGAGTTGATGTATATAAGATAATTATTTTTATGTGTTACTTCACAATAGTGCAATAAAATAAAAAAGAAAAACATTAAGCATTGAAAGGAACAGAAGGCCCGTTTCGGCCCAAACACTCCAACAAATTTTATCCGTCCGATTCGATTGTATGGCTCTGATCGTGCCCCCGGTGGTATATAAAATAGTAAACCCTAACCCCTCCATCCGCCGTCTGTCCGGCTGTCCCTCACTCCCTCCCCTCAGACTCCTCAGATCCCGATCCCTTCCACCTCCAGCCACAGCAACGACTCCACCGCCCCTCCTCACCTTGCTCTCCACCGCCGGCCGCCACACCCTCCTCGCCTCCCCCGTCCCCTCCAAACCTTCCCCGCCCCGGAGCCACTGCGGCGGTGCAGATCCCGGTCGAGGCGGCGCTGGAGCAGCCGAGGCGGAGCCAAGCGCGACGGGCCTAGCTCCGGCCGCCCAGCCGCTGGCACGTCAAGGTCGCATCCCAATCGAGCTTGCTTGCCACCTCCGCCGCTCCATTCGTCGCTGGTCCGTCCATCTTCTGTTGTTTCACCAGGTCTGGGCGTGTGGCAAGGGAATGGAGGCACCGACGACGGAGGACACGCCGCCGGTGCCGGAGGCGGCGTCAGCCAGGGACTGGTCGGAGCTGCCGCTGGACGCCCTCGCTTCGGTCTTTAGCAAGCTCGGCGCCATCGAGATCTTCATGGGCGCGGGCCTCGTGTGCCGCTCCTGGCTGCAGGCGGCGAAGCTGCCTGACCTGTGGCGATCCGTGAACATGGAACGCCACGAGTTTGTGGACGAGGACTTATTTTCTTCGTGGGTTGAAGATCCGAAGATCAACGGTGAGGTCCTGGGCGCCATGGCGAAGGCAGCTGTCGACCGCTCCGGTGGGCAACTGGAGGTTTTCCTGGGCAAGCGGTTTGTCACCGATGAACTATTGGAGTACATAGGTGACAGGTACTTCTTTTTTCTGTCAGTTCACCATCTTAATTTCCCTTTATACTCTCTCTCTCTCCCAAAAAATAGTTAATTTAGATTTGTCCTAAGTCAAAATTTTAAGATTAATCATATTTTGGTACGAAATAAATATCATTAGATTAATCTTGAAATATATTTTCATAATATATCTAGTTGATGTCAAATGTATTGATATTTTTCTCTAGATTTTCATGTTAAAGGTAAGAAAGTTTTACTTTAAGACAAACCTGGAACGAACTTATTTAGTATTTTGGGGCAGCGAGGGCGTATGCATTGAACATATATAGGGACAAGGAATATTGACAATGTCACAGCAGGTCCCCAGGTCTCAAGGCTGTCCGCCTCGTTTCATGCGACCGTGTGTCCAACAAAGGTTTCACCGAGCTGATCTCCAAGTGCCCAATGATAGAGGACCTCCACCTAATCTTGTGTTGTAATGTTGGCGGCCGTGATGTTTTCGAGCCTACCGGCAATGGATGCGCGCAGCTCAAGCGCTTGAGGCTAAAGCGCGAGGGGTGGAGGTTCAACTTCGCCATGAGCGTTGGGGAAGTACTCGGAGTTGCGGCAATGCACGAGCTGCGTAGCCTCGCCCTCTGGGGCACCAACGTCAGCAACGATGATCTTGCGTCCATCCTTGACGGCTGCCCTCATCTGGAGAATCTTGATCTTCGTGACAGCTTCAACATCGACATCAACGATGAACTGCGTGGTATGTGTGCTGGGATCAAGTCGCTGATGCTTCCCCGCTATAGTAAGGGTGAGGAGGAAGAGGACGAAATGTACGAGCTTGCAGCTCTCAACTCACATGATTGTGATTTCTGTGGAGACTCCGATTAAGCTGTGATCTTTGTGGACGCTGCGTTACTATGACTAGTACTAAAGTATAGCGTCCGTGTATCTCAAATTAAATGTTTACCAAGTTATCAATAGAGTGTCAAGAATTGTATTTGTTTAATTGTGCTAAGACATCTGGCTTATACTCACTCTGTTATATGCTCATGTTGCACTAGCTTCAATGGATCTGCCATCAAAAAACATAATATTGCTTGAGATCGACATCTAGATCATGTAGCTGGTAGTAAGTAGCATATACTCCCTCTGTTCCAAATAAGAGTCGTTTCGGATTTTCACAAGTTTAATTGAGTTTGTATTTTAAAAAATACCTACAACATTTAAATTTTAAAATAAAGTTTTTAAAATTAGATTCAAATATCTATCTAATGATATTAGTTTTGTTTCGTAAGTACAAACATTTTTGAATATTTTTTAAGTCATATATGTAGTCAAAGTTGCTTCATGAGAAGCGAAAATGACACTTTTTTTAATGATGGTGGGAGCATAGGAAAAAAACAAACAAAATATACCTGAGGTCAACGCTGAGGTCCCGCTCCTGCGTGCCATGGCGAGGCGGCCGTCGACCGCTCCGGTGGGCAGCTGCAGATGTTCCTCGTCGGCAACCGGTTTGTCACCGATGAACTCTTGGACTATGTAGGGGACATGTACTATTTTTTGGTCAGTTCAGCACTAGATTTGAGATTTCACCTTCAGATAGATGCATATTTAACATATATAAAAAATTGGATGGTTATTCAAAAAGTATCTAACGAGCTCAGCAGGCTAGTGACGCATCGGCTGACCCTGACGCCGCCGCAGCCTGTCGCGCGACGCCTGCCGCTGCCCTCGGCCTGTCGGTATAATTTTTTTTTTTTGGCATTTTAGACCTTTTTAGTAAGAATTTTACATTTGGACCCCTGAGGGAAAGAATTTCAAAAATGGACCCATAGCACGGCGCTAACAGCCACAACGGCGTCGTGGCTTTTGGCACCGTGCTATTTTACTAGGTGATTTCGGGTGATGGAATCGTCGACGTGTCACAGCACGGCGCCAAAAGCCACAGCGCTGTGTTATGGGTCCATTTTTGGAATTCTTTCCCTCCGGGGTCCAAATATAAAATTCTTACTCAAAAAGGTCTAAAATGCAAAAATTATATGGCCTGTCGCGCGAAGGAGCACGGGAACAAGTGAACAACCTGCCATTGCCGTCGAGCTATCATCGCACTGTTGTGTTGTCCGGTATAAATAATCCAATGCAAAATATCGTGCCAGCCGACGCGGCGCGGGGCAGCTCGCTGTGGCACCGCCGCGCGCCACACGTCCTCCGCTCCCGCGGTGTATTAACCCGCTCGCTGTGGCACCGCCGCGCGCCACACGTCCTCCGCTCCCGCGGTGTATTAACCCTCCCGGTGAGAAAAAGGAAAAACCCTAAAATCGTGTTTCTCGGTTGAGAGCCGTTTTAATTTTATCACCGAAAAATCACTCTAACCAATTAATACTGACCTTCCATATATAACTCTAAACTTTATCTCATTTCTATGCATTACTTTCATGTTTGGTTGTTTAGAAACAATCTATGTGTGTTTTGTGTACAAATTGAAGATTTTTTCTCTAAATTTTATTCGAAAGGAAAATTACATATCTGAAAATTTTGAAATATGATAAGCACGTTTCTCACCAACCTCAGTTTTTTCCCTTACCAGTAAAGTAAATCCTGCTCTCGAGCCATTCTCAAAAAAAAAAAATCCTGCTCTCGAGCCCCAAACGCATCTCCCCTGCTTCTACTTCCAGCATCCAGCCAAAGCTCTCGGACGCATGCGCCGCACGACGCAGAAAAAGGATCAGCACGCTCTCTCATCGACCGCCTTGCTCGCTTGAACACCAGGCTATGTCTGGCGGCGTCGGTCCCGCGATGGGCGGCGGCATCACGCTGCCATCCATGGGCGCGCCACAGCCACCGGTGCACCCGACGCCCACACCTTCGTCAGCGCCTCCGACCACCACTCCTACCTGTTCTCCATCAAGCAGCTCGACACACTAGGCGTTGCCGCTATGTTCACATTCTCCACCACGACTAGGATGGCACGGGAACGACGATGTGGTGGCAGTGGCAGCAGGGCGCAATGCCGGGAGCGCGACGGTGGAAGGTCGTGGAGCGCGCGTGAGATGAAATGACGAGGCGGTAAAAATACCAAGCGGAGGGGGCGCGATCACAAGCGCAAACAGATGACGTGTCAGACTAGTTAATGAAGAAGGAGAAGATTTTTTTTTTAGGAAATGGTTTCCTCAGTAAGAACAACTCCAACAGCCTAGGTATTCTTTTAGCTAAATTTAGAGATTTTACCTCTTTTGTAAAAATACAAAACTAGCTAATTTTATGAGTTATCCAACAGTCCGGCTAAAATTCTTCCTCCTCCACTCCCTGACGCATAGGTCCCACATGTCATCCCCTTCCCTTCCTTATATCTCTCCTGCAACATGTGCGACATCTAATATGCAACATCTCCCTCTCTGCTCTGCTCCCCAGCCCCCCGGCGACTATCCCTCCCCAAGCTGGCCCCTTCGTCCCTCGCTCCCCGGTGGAGCCTACCTCCCGAGTGGTTACTCCCTCGTTGGCCGACCAGAGCCGACGGCCCATGGTGCGCATGAGGTGGACGGGGGCCGTGCCGAGAGCCTCCGACCGCCTATTCAACGCAGAGGCTCACCGGAAGGGAGGGAGAGAAGAGCTCATCGAGGAAGGAAAGGAAGGGAGAGGGAGGCGCCACGCGCAATCGTGGATAGAATGGCGAGCTCCTCCGGGCTGACAGGGCTCCCATGGCGGATCGCGCCAGGAGGAGGCCATCGGCTGAAGATCCCACCACCACGCCGACGAGCTCAGGACGGGGGAAGAAGCAGCCTGTGCCAGGAGGAGGCCACCGGTCGGTAGGGAGAGAGGGAGGGGAGAGAGCACCCAATGTCGACCCTGTCACCAGATCCGACTCCGAGGAGGAGGCCACCATGGCCCCACTCGCGCGCGCCACTCCTCCTACCCCCGCCGGCCGAATGCCCCTGAGCGGTGCTGCATCGTGCGCCATGGTGGCCCGCCGCCTTCGTACACCACGCCGGCCTCCGCGCATCAAGGATGCGGCCATCGCTGCCCCTCCTCCGCCGGCACCATGGAGGATGGCCAGGGAGGAAGAGAGAGGAGGGCCCGCTGCCGTCTACCTCTTTCGACCCCGACTCAAGGCAGCAGCAGCTCCCCACGTTGCCATCCACGCTGAGGAGGTGGCCACCACAGGGGTCCGCCAGCGCAAGGGAGGCGGAGAGGAGTGGGAGGGGATGGCGAGAGGAGCAGAGGCATACCGCAGATGTGGGGAATGGATAGAGATCCCGAATGGGAATAGAAGGAAAAAGGAAAAAGAGATGAGAAAAAAGAAGAAAATGAAAATAGATAAATAAATATAAATAAAAAGAAAATATTGTAATCATGTGTTCTATTATTTATGTTTGAAATAGCCAGGTATACACAAATGCATTTGTAGTTGATATTAAGTTACATGCAAAGTAGTAAATAGCTCACAGACATTTTCTCTATCTATGGGTCGTATGAGCTGTCTGTACATCTTTGAGTATGCTAAGTTCGAGGTTCTGCAGACGACCTGCCATCGGTGGGGTGTACATGCCCTTAGGCCAATCTCACTGACAATGTCATCGGCACAGTTACCAAGTCTTGCCATATCAACTTTTCAGCACGATAATCTTGTCACTCTCAATGCATAGGTTTATGGGCACAGTTTCGAGATATAATGTAACATTTAAATCTTGCATTTGTCATTACCATGACTGTGAGATCTCTCAATGTAGGGTCATGAGTATTGATAACTGCACCCACCTAGGGTCATTACATGACCGTATGATCTTCTCTCCCTTCATTAATTTGGTGTCATGTCATAAAAAAAAACTTATGTGGTAGTCTATTAATTATTGATGATCTTGCCATTGAGACTGGCCTTTTCTCAAGTATATACAAAATCCAAGTAAGCAATGAAGCACCAATTAGGCCAATCTCAATGGGAGTTTCATGAAGGATTTTGACGAGGACCCAGATTAGGGTCCCCTTTGACGGCAAGATTATCTTCCTAAAAACAACGGCAAAACCACAACCCTCGAGGTGGAGTCAACCGTTTGCTGGCAAGCAGCTCGAGGATGGTCGTACCCTTGCTGACAACAACATCTAGAAGGAGTCCACCCTTCACCTGGAGCTGCGTCTCAGGGAAGGCATGCAGATCTTCGTCAAGACCCTCACCGGCAAGTCGACCAGTCCTTGGCCGGACGGCTGCATCTCCGACTAGTTTCCCACTAGAGGAACCCTCGCACGACAAGTCTCCGCCTCGCACGAGTACTCTCCGCCTCGCACGACAAGTCTCCGCCTCGCACGACAAGTCTCCGCCTCGCACGAGTACTCTCCGCCTCGCACGACAAGTCCAGGCTCCGACTGGTACGTGGACCCGGGCGCACTACTCGGGCGGCGCTACCGATGCGCGGGGAGGAGCGAATCTCCACGTCACGCGGAAACAACAGCTGGAGGCCATGCAAGCGGCCCGCCCCGGCAAGAGCCTTAATGCGGGTCTGACAAGCCGCTCAGCCATCACATCGCCATCATCTCCTACTCTGCCACACGCAAGACTCAACCCGAGGCACTCAAGCACCCTCTACGACGCGCACGAGCCTAGGCCTAGGCTCGGGCGTGGCAAGCTAGGCAAGTACTCGGGAAGACTAAGACAAGCCCAAACTACTCGGGGAGAAGGCCAAGCGTCCCGGAGGGAACAGTCCAACCCCGGCCACGCGGCGGCTTCCCCGACAAGGCATCGCGACTCGGCTTCAATGCGCCCCGGCGGACAGCGACGTACGACGGGACGTACCAGCTGCCAAGCACTGTAACTCTTTTATATTCCCCTTGTGCCCCTCCCCTTGAGACTATAAAAGGGAGAGGAGGGCAACGGTCACAGGGGTTAGACCTTCACATGACCAGACACCACCATCCGGGACTTGGGAACGAACTCCCTCTCCCGACTAGCTTGTAACCCCTACTACGAGCACACTTGGCTCAGGAACACGGCCGCAACACACTGGACGTAGGGTATTACTCCTCGGAGGCCCGAACCAGTATAAACCCCGTCGTCTCCTGCGCTAACTATCCGAGCCCGACACACGATCGATAAAAATTCATTGCCGGCGGTAGAGAACCCCGACAGATTTCATGAGCATTAATTATCAAGACACATTATCAATTTTGCTTATGTGGCAAGGTATTTATGAGGAGAGAGAAGTGGGAGTTTCATCATCATGAAACTCCTGTAGCACAGTTACCTAGTTTCTAATCTAGGTGCCCGTGCAATGAAACTGTGCACTGAGACTGGCCATAGGGCATGTACAGCCCTTAGACAGAGGGTCGTCTGTAGAATCTCGAACTGTGCATACAGACAGATGTACAGACAATTCATACAACCCATAGACAGAGAGGTCGTCTATAAGCTGTTTAATGCTTTGCATGGTATTAGGATAACTACAAATGAATTTTTGTATACTATTGTATGGCAATTTTGGTTTACCATGTACATTAGCTAAAGGACACTAAACAAATTATTTTACTCAATTTAATTACTCGACAGCAACGGGAAAAAGACAAAACTACCCTGCTACCTTATCTTATGTTAAGACTTCGAGCGCTCCTCTGCCGGACTTTTTTTTCGACAACACTCCGCCGGACATTGACGTGGTGCAAGCAAGGCCAAGCTTTCTTCGTGAAGTTCACCACACATCAGCCGACGTGCAGCACTGCCATTCTCATCCACTTTCTTCATCTTTCTCTCTCGTATCCAGTCGCTGCTTGCCGTGCGTGTGGGGCGGCGGCGGCGGCGAGCGTCCGTGCTTGAGCGGCTGGAGGAGGCCCCTCTCCCGTGCTCGAGGTCATGCTCCCCTGCTGCAGCTCGACTTCCCCAGCTCGAGGCAAGGACGCCGGATCTCCCCAAGCGGTGGGGGAACCTGAACTCCGGCCAGCCGCGGCGCTCCTGGAGCTCGGAGCGGTGTCGGCGGTGCTCGGTGGAGCTCGTAGTGGTGCTCTGCTCTGCGTCCTTCCCGGCGGCGGTGGCGAGGTCAACGGCAGCCGGCGGCCTCCTCCTGGCCGGATCTGGCATCGTACGGCGCTGCGCTTCTCCCTGCAGCACGGCGCCCGTGGATCCCCTGCCCGACGGTGCGCGGCCCCTCCCTCCCTTGGTGACCCGCCGCCGGCGAACCACCTCCACCGCCGGCCTCCTCTCGCCATCCTCTCCATCACGCCCACAGCTGCTCCTCCAAGCGGGCGGGCGGGCGGGGTTGATTTGGCGCGAAGGCGCGGAGCTACGGAGGATTTGGCCGCGCGGGAGGGGCGGAGCGCGGGACCCCGCCCGACGTCGCTCCGTGGAGACGGCTTCCCACAGCCCGGCGTCACGTGTCACTTCGGCGTTGGGGAACGGGACACCCCCGTCGGCTGGTGTAGCGGAGGCCGTCGGTTGGGAGAGGTGGGGTTGTTTTCGCAAATGTGCCATCCTAGCAACGGGATGTACAGACGGGATGCCTGTACATGTCCTTATTCCACACAGCCGCGTGCCCTCAGATGATCAAAATGACTCCTCGCATATCCTCCAATTAATTGGCGCTTTAATTCTCACTGGATACAAAGAGTTCTTCATTAAGTACTCCTTCCGGTTTGGTAAAGGAAGTCGTTTAGGACAGCGACACGGTCTCCAAAGTACAACTTTGACTTCTTATTCTTACAAAAATAATTATTAAATACTAACATAAATATACTTTTATGAAAGTATTTTACAAGACAAATCTACTCATGTAGTTTTCACATTTTCAAACTCAACGACTTAAAAGTTATTCATGATTTATATTCTCAATGTTTGACTCAAATCTTATCAAAACGACTTCTTTTACCAAACCGGAGGGAGTACGCCGGGGTCGAAAAGCCTCTCGGCTCTATAAATCACCACTCCACCTAATGAAGAACTCTCCATCTCCTCGGCAGCAGGTGCTGGAAGACGGCTTTGGCCTCGGCGGTTCGGCGCCGAAGGTCGGGAGAGACTAGGTGGCGTCCAGCTGAAACCTGTAACACGGTGTAGTGTGTTGCTGAAGTTTATCTGCATCGTCTGTTGATTTTCATCAGGTGTGGCAAGGAAATGCAGGCACCAACGACGGAGGACATGCCGGTGCTGGAGGCGGCGTCGGCCAGGGACTTGTCGGAGCTGCCGCTGGACGCCCTCGCTTCGGTCTTCAGCAAGCTCGGCGCCATCGAGATCCTCATGGGCGCGGGCCTCGTGTGCCGCTCCTGGCTGCAGGCGGCGAAGCTTCCTGATCTGTGGCGATCCGTGAAAATGGCACGCCACGAGACCGTGGACGGTGAGATCTGGGCCGTCGTGGACCCAAAGATCAACGCTGAGGTCCTGCGTGCCATGGCGAAGGCGGCCGTCGACCGCTCCTGTGGGCAGCTCCAGGCGTTCCTGGGCAAGCGGTTTGTCACCGATGAACTCTTGGAGTATATAGCAGAGAGGTACTATTTCTTGGTCAGTTCACAATGTCACTGCAGTAATTTCACCTTCAGATATAGTATATGCATATTTAACATATATACAGAGGCAAAAAATATTGACAATGTCACTGCAGGTTGCCAGCTCTGACGGCCGTTGGCCTCATATCATGCGACGGCGTCTCCAACAAAGGTTTCACCCAGCTCATCTCCAAGTGCCCTATGATTGATGACGTGCGACTCGTGCTCTGTCACAAGGTCGGCAGCCGTGAAGTTTTGGAGGCTACCGGCAAGGCATGCCCACAGCTCAAGCGCTTCAGGCTAAAGCGCGTGGCGTGGGACCAGAACTCCATAACCGCTAGGGAAGCACTCGGGGTCGCGGCGATGCACCAGCTGCGGAGCCTGGCCCTCTTGAACAGCACCGTCATCACCAACGATGAGCTCGCTTCCATCCTCGACGGCTGCCCTCACCTGGAGAATCTTGATCTTCGTGGCTGCCACTACATTGTCGTCGACGATGAACTGAGGCGTAGGTGCGCTGGGATCAAGTCGCTGATGCTTCCCCGCTTCCTTGAGTTCTATAGTGACGTCTTTGCAATGTACGAGGTAGTACCTGTTAGCTCTCGTGATTGTGATTTGTGTGGGGACTTCGATTGAGATGTCATCCTTTTGTTGGTACTACAATGATGACTAGTACTAAAATATGGTGTCCTTGACTCCTTTTGGATCTCAAATGTTTACCAAAATATATCAATTTTGACTTCGAACTTTTTCGGTGCACATATGAAGTATATATAATTGCTAACATAAGGAACATCTGACAAATGGAAAGTGCACCATTCCTGTACAAGAACAAATCCGCCACAGGATGCTCTTCCTCTCCCAATTACTGTGCGCTAGACTCGCTAGCTAGATAGAGATCGATGTCGTTCTGGTCCACTTGGCTCGCCTCCCGCCAGCAATTACTACCACCGGCGCGTCATTCTGAATTCTGTAGAATTTTGTTGTCTTGTGACTTCAATCTCACCGTTGTACATATGGACTGAAAGATTTTGCTTACCCATGGCATGCCTAGAAACGAAAAGGAACTTAATTTTTGTCCTTTTCATGTATTACAAAACTTATTAAATTCTTGTCACACCCTGAAATTTCCAAATTTCAGGATGTGAATAGGAAGAAAATTTAAACAACGATTTTCTCATAATTTTAAAAAAATTTCAACATTTAATTTCTTTATAGAGAATATTAGCATAGAAAAAAAACATTATTTGTTTTTCTAAATTAAATAAATAGCTTGGTGTTTGTTGCATGCATGCTCGTGCATTATTTTTGTTTGGTGGAATTCAAATATCAATTTGAATTCAATTTTTTGAATCCTTTTATAAAAAAACAAAACCCTTCTTCCTTTTCTGTTTTTCGCGGCCCAGCAACCAAAGTCTGGAGGAGGCCCTCAGACTTCACGGCTTAGGTCGCTAGACACCCTCAGCTCTGCAGCCCGCTCGATCAACCGCTCGGCTCATCAGCCGGCCCAGCTAACCTCGCGCCAGCCCAACTCCGCCTCCCTCTTACCTGCAGCCGCTGACGAGCGGGCCCCGCCCGTCATCCCCCACGAGCTCGAGTCCCGGTCGCGCCTGCTCCCGCCTCCGCACGCCGTCTCTTGGCCCGCACGCCAAGGCGGCCGCTCCCTGGCCTATATAAACAGTGTCCGCCGCACCTTGAGGTTTTTTTTTCCCGAAACCTTAGCCGCCTCATGCTCGCGCGCCGCCGCAAACCCTAGCTCTCCCGCCTCCATCGATCCGCCTCGCCGCCGCCTGTCCGTCGACGAGGAGTAGCTCCGGAGCATCGCAAGGACGAGAGGAAGCCACCGATGCCGCTTGTTCGCATCCCCGTGCTCGCCTTCGCCCGTGGAATCTTGTCGGAGTTGCAGCGTCCCCACCGTCCGCCCCACTTCGAGCCGTGCGTCGCCGACGTTGCCTGTAAGGTTGTTCCGGTGCCCTAGTTGTGTTCCTCGCGTCGTCCGCTTCGTCTTGGTGCAAGCCGCGTGCCGAACCGAGCACTCTAGCTCGTTTTCGAGCTTCACCGGTGAGACGCCCTGTGGAATCTTGCCGGAGTTGCAGCGTCCCCACCGTCCGCCCCACTTCGAGCCGTGCGTCGCCAACGTCGCCCGTAAGGTTGTTCCGGTGCCCTAGTTGTGTTCCTCGCGTCGTCCGCTTCGTCTTGGTGCAAGCCGCGTGCCGAACCGAGCACTCTAGCTCGTTTTCGAGCTTCACCGGTGAGACGCCGCCGCGCGTCGCTGCCTGCTCCGCCGTCGCAGCGCCGCCGCTCGCTTTGCGTCGCCGTCTGCCGCCCATTCGCGAGCCAACGACCCAGATCGCATCTGAGCCGAGTCAAACTGGCACACATACCGGTCAATCCAACGCTGCCGCTGCCAGTTTTGCATAAGAGCCCCCCCCCCCCGCGGTTTGTTTAGATTTCTATGCAGATCCATGCCAGTTCAGTATATATTAGATTTAGATCCTTTCTTTACGTTTTAGACCCTGAGTTTTAATGTTTTAGCGCCCGAGGTCCAGATCTTAAGTTTTACACCGTAGACCTTCTGTTTATACATTTAATTATGTTTTAGCCTCTGGAAGCTTAGTTTTCCTGCAGATAAACCCCTGTACCTTGTTTTAGCTGTATAATACACGCTTTAGCTCCGTTTTTAGCGTTCTTTATATCCACGCGATCCTATCGAAGTGTAGAACAGTTTTATGCCTCTGTTTTGTTCTGTTAGTACTGTTTCGTGATTGTTTCTTATTTTATTTCATTGTTTGCTTGTATGTGTATGATGTGGTGCATAGAGAACGAGCCGTTCGAGGAGTATGCTGCCGCTGAAAACCTTGAAGACTTTGAGCAGCAGCTAGAGTTTGTGGAAGGCAAGTCCTTGCTGCATTCCCGTTTATCCTATACAACATGCATTTCAATTACACCGTTTATTTATTTATTGCTTTGCATTAATATGAAGGGTCATATTATTTAAGGTTTGACTAGCTTTGTTTATTCCTATGCCTTGATCAACCTGGGTTTATGTTTATGTTGGGTAGACCATGCTTAGTTGCTTAACTTGGGATCATGGTGGTGCTAATGAACAACAATGTTAATCTTGCTTTACTTATGCTATACCTTCATTAATACAAGATCACTTTTGTTAATCAGAATATGGAGAACCACCCATGAAAAATGTACTACCACAAGACATATGGCTCTGTCTTGGCCAATTAATTATAAACTTTACTATGTGGCATGCTTTACCTGAAAGGGGTTGGGGGCTGACGCGAGATGGTGTATAGACCTGCTCTGGCGGGGAGTTGGGCTTTGCTAAGACATGGTACCCGAGCTTTATGCACTGCACTGATCAGGTAACCTAGCGAGCAACCCGTGCTAGGAAATCTTTGTAAAGGCCCGATAGCGTCCCTATGCAATCACACCTCGGTAGTGTGGTATGGTGCCTAGCTAGCACCGCATGGTTGGGTCTAAAGTTCTTCGGGATTTTTACGCGACTTGTGGGTAAAGATGTACAACCTCTGCAGAGTGTAAAACTAACTAGTTAGCCGTGCCCACGGTCAAGGGCGTCCTGGACCCTCACATGAGTAAACTATGGAAGATGGACTAAATTTGTTGCATTTACTTTTATTCATGATGATGATGCTTATGTTAATCTTTGGGTTGGTATAAACTTACATTTGCTAGTAATTCAGCTTGCTTAATAAAACTTGACAAACTAAAATGCTGACCTGCTATGTAACCACAAGCTTTCCCCCATAAAGCATTTGCATGTTGTTATAGTGTTTTCCCTTTTTGACTACGATATGTGCTCATGCTTGTTGTTATTTTATATTGCATCTACACAACCCGGTTGCTACTCAGACGGACGTTTTGAAGACTGTCCTGGAGAGTTCGACGAGTTCTAGGCGAGCGCGCCACCAGTCAGCTGCCTGTGGAAACGTCTTTTTCCGCTGTTAGTACTCACTTTTGTTCGATTATGAGACTTTCGGTTATGTAATAATGTTATAATACTCCCAATACGCTTTTACACTGTGTTTTTGTATTCACTAAGTCGATGTATGTGTGAACTTTGATCCTGGCGCACATGTATTTAATGCATTCGAGTTTGCCTTCAAATTCGGGTGTGACAATTCTTCGATGTACTGACTGGATTATTTTAATTTTCAGATAACGTATTACTCCCTCAGTCCCAAATAATATGTCGTCTATATTGTGTTTTTACTTTTTATATTCATAGAGCTTGCTATGCACTTATATTTAACTTATGTCTAATGCATAATAATATCTAGAAAACCATTTGAAAAAGATTTGTAATTTTCAATGGATGGAGTTTCTAAATATTTTCCATACAAGCATTACTCTAACAAAAAAAATAAAAATAAAGGAATGCTGAACCTCAGGAGAAACGCATGCAAGATACAGCTATACTAGTACTACCTAGGAAATGCCCGGAACTACATACACAAATTCCCAATTATACAAATCACGGCAAACGAATTCACAAATAAAAATGATCGCTACACAATTTCCAAACCAGGCTTGGAACATTTTTTTGTAGAAGTATACTTTTTTAAGTATATTTGTTAAGATATTTTCAGGGACATCTGACGATTTCATATGCTAGATGTAAGCCTGTAACAATGGCAAGTGCAGACACCGTCCTACAAATCCGCCACAGGATTCTTCAATTCCTCTCCCAATTGATTGATGCAGCACGATTCCTGTGCGCTAGACTAGATAGAGATCGATGCCGTTCTGGTCCTTCTGGCTCGCACCCCGCCGGCTCCGTAGCCGCCGCCGCCCGTCGCGCCGGCGTGACTGGTCGTCGCTGCCCGGCGACATCCTCGTCGAGGTCTTCCTCAGACTGGGGCCTCGCGAGGTCATGCTGGGCGCCGAGTTCGCCTGCAGCTCGTGGCGGCGCGCCGCGCTCGGTGATCCCGCGCTGTGGCGTCGCGTCGGCATGGACGACCAGCGTGACCCGTGGAGGAGGCTCGTCGGCTGGGACGCCGAGGTGGCGATGAAGCGCGCCGCCGTGGCGCGGTCGGCCGGGCAGTGCGAGGCCTTCGGAGGTTACTTCGGCGACGACAGCCCGTTCATCAGTCTGGTCCTGGAAAGGTACGTAACTGGCTACGAATTTTAGTATGAACGCGTTTGCTAAATATCATTGCAGGTAACTAAACACAAAATTTCACCACTCTTTGACATCTTTTTTGCATTGAAAATGGTCGAAAACGAAATTATAATGTAGAAAAAACGGACGAAATGAAACGAGATTTTTCTACATTTATGAAAATAAACTACTACAAAGTAATGAAAAATGACATTAAATTTAATTGAATCTGACAACTTTCATAATTCGGTAAAAATGGGAACAAAATCATATTGTAGAAAAACAATCAGAACGTCTGTCACAATAATGTTTTTATTTCTATTGGGCACATGATTATTAGATCTGAAAAGCATGTTTTTATTTATTTTTAAAAAACACTCCAAGACATGCTCTAAATTCTCTATTTTATTAGATCCGGCCTTGCAGCAGTCATGACATAAGTTTAATCTACCATTATCTAAATTTTGGTTATTTAGATGGCCAACATGCATTAATCTTTGCACTTCTTTCTGTCCAATTAATGAACAAACATATACAGCTAAAACTAGATTGGAACATAAGCCTACTTAATTAGAAACCCTGATTTGTTGTGGAAGGACTTTTGCAATTGCTAATGTTTGTAAAGTATTGATGTCTCTCACAAGCTGCAAAGTATTTGATGTCTTCATCGTTTCATATACATATGGCACATATTGGTTATATTGGAAAATGGCTATATATAAGAATATGCGAATTATTGGATTCACGTGATTAATTGAGTGATTCATATACTCTGGTTTCTTACATGTTGCTTCTGTCTCTAATCAAAGATTCCTCCCCTGCAGAGCACCCTCTTTGAAATGCCTCCAAATTGCACATTACAGTGACGATGAGTCAGGTGAACTGTTAATCGAGGCACTAAAGAAGCTCCCTCTCCTCGAGGATCTTCAAATAAAATTTAATTATATTATTGATTCGGATGAGAATATGCTTCAATCAGTTTGCCGAGCTTGTCCTAATCTCAAGGAACTAGTGCTTTGTTATGCTTCGGCCTTTGACCTTGAGTGTAATGAGCATGAGTTTGCCAAAGAGCCAATTGACGGAGAAGTTCCGGTGATGCATGAGTTGCGCGTCTTAGAAATTAGCGAGTGTGACCTCACTTCCAAGGGACTAAGATCCATCCTTGATAGCTGCCGAATGCTGGAAACTCTGGACATAGATGGCTATTTCGATGAGGGTGAGATGGACTATGACCTCCGGGCGAAATGTGCTATGGTGAAGAACCTGATCCTTGAAACATGCAAGAAACCCTACATCGTCTCATATGAAGATTCCGATGATGATTATCCTTGATCCCTGGAAGCTGGAGTTTAAAAATAATTACAAACTAGTGTTGGGTGCAATGTAAGAGCAACTCTAACAATTTGGCAAACCAACTTGGCATGCATCTAATTTTGGCAAAATGAGAAAAATTGGCCTCCAACAGTTTGGCAAACCAACTTGGAAAAAATAAAAACTTGGCAAAACTCACCTCCCCACGCGCATATATGCGCGCGCGGATCGTGGTTGCCATCGTCGTTTCCCTCTAGGTGGGAGGGTGAAAAAAAATAAAGAATAGAGAAGGATTCCTGATGTAAGTTTTTAAGAGGTTGAAGGGCATAAACATAATTTTGTTTCTCTCAGGATTCCTGATGTAAGTTAGATCTGGGTTTGACAAGTGAATTATGCCAAACTGTTGGAGATGAACTCTTTTTTTACTAGGCATATCTTTTTAGAAGTTGACAAAATATAAGATTTGCCAAGTAAAATTTGGCAAACTCTTGGAGATGCTCTAGTGTCAGTCGCCTTTATTGTGATGTCACTTGATGGTAGTATTGATGTATTCTCTCTTAGAGTGGCTTTTATTTGGATATGCAAAAAGCCCTTGATGTTCTTAGCTGAACAGAAAATAGGTTGTTCTGTCAAAGCTTGGACGACACCATTTGGTTTAATTTTCATTTTGCACTTACACATTTAGCTGACCTGTATATCTGCAGTATAAATTAGTACACCAGAGCAAAATCACGAGGGGAGTCAAATTAAAATCACCGTTAGATTTCTTGGATGAACGGCTCTCTTTTTTACAACTATTCTAAAAATTTTCATTTATATTAATTAAAACATATATGTGTTCAGTATCATTTCAGTTTCAGTCACTTTAGTAGTGAAAAAGGGAAAATGGATAAATCACAATATGCAAGCTTCAGTCAAATTTATATGGCAAGAGAAACATACGCAACATGCTGAATAAGAGCATCTTCGAGAGTCTTTCAAAATTTTACTCTCTAAATCATCATTTAGAGAGTCATTTGCATAAAAACCGTTTTCTATATCTTTTCACTTTCCAACTGCTTTTCTATTTCTTATGCGCACTCTAGAGAGCCATGCATTCTCGTCTTCTATATTTGACTAGCGAAAAATCTAAGATAGAATATGACTATATTTGAATGACCATTTAGATAAGTTGTTGGAAGACATTTTTTCACCAAAATCTCTATTATTACCATTTAGAGAGTCTCTGTAGCGAACATGGCCCCGTTTGCCATTTGTTCGAGTTGATTTTGGTGATTCATGCTAACACAAGCAATGAGACTAACCACATTGTCTAGCATGTCCTTGTAGGCATTCTTAGGTCCCATGGATATTACCAAGTTAACCTGCCATGCATATGTTAAGTTACTCATAGCAAAAATGAGAACTTAGTATATATTTTGAGGCTATAAGTGATGGCATGTTAAGTATGTTAAGTTGAAGCAAAGATCCAAGTTAAAGACGCGAAGAAAAGGAAGAAAAGACACCGTCGGATGAACCGACGGTACCATTGGTGCAAGCGTCGGTGTAGTTAGTACACTGCAAGAAGCCTCAAGTCAACAAGCAACGTCAGATGATCCGACGGTCCAGTTTCTAGATGCGTCGGATGAATTGCAGAGGAGAAGCAGCAGAGTCAGTAGCACCGGATGATCCGACGGTTTAAGTGAGGACACCGTCGGTCTATCCGATGCTCAATTTGAATCAAGACAGAGACGCGCCAAGACAGACTCTTAGCACCGGATGAACTGACGCATTGGGTCAGAGGAAGCGTCGGTCTATCCGACGGTCTCGAAGAAACCAACAGAGACGTTTTGGCGAGAAGTCCTTCAGCACCGGATGAACCAACGCACCGTCGGTGTATAGCGTCGGAACAGTTGTGTCAGCAGAGCTGCAACGGCTAAGTGATGTGGAGGGCACCGGATGAACCGACGCCTAGGAAAAACATAGCATCGGTTCATCCGACGCTACCTTTTTCTGTGGCCGTTAGCCAACGGCTCTTTGGATGCCTTGGGCTATTTATACCCCCTCCACTCACCCATTTGAGGTGGCTTGATTGTGTGGAAGTGCAGAGGAGTGTGAGACACCTACAAGATCATATCCAAGCCATCCAAGTGCTAAATTGCTTATCCATATACTTGCACATGCTTTGTGTGTGTGCTTAGTACTAGGCTTAGCTTAGAGCTGAGTGAGTGCAAGGTTGTGCCAACCTTGTGAGGTGATTCTTGAGTGAATCAAGTGTACAAGGTGCGCCGGAAGCCTTGGGGCCTAAGTGGCTCACCGGCAATCGTCTTCGACCCTCCGGCTTGGTGTGGAGCGGCGAGGACACTTTGTGCGGGGGACGTGGAGACCCCCTTCCTAAGTGGAGAAGCTCCTTAGTGGAGGCGGCATCAAGGTGACCAAGGGAGCTTGACGAGTGCCTAAGTGGCGAGCCTGGTGCTCTTGGGAGAGACTTGGTGACCGGGAAGCAATACTCTTGTGTGAGTGCTTCAACAACGTGGACTAGAGGTGGCTTAGTGCCTACCGATATCACAGGATAAATCGCGTGTCAAGAGTTTGCTTTCTCTCATCCCTCTTTACGTTTCCGCATTACTCTCTTGCAATCCTTGCTTGCCTTTACTTTCCTAGAGTAGTATCATACTAGGATTGGCTATAGGTTGCAAAACTTGTTTTGGGATGGGAGTTTCACACTAGAACAACCGTAGTTGCACATCTAGGTAGTATGTTCTAGTTTTTCTTTATGCAAAGTAGTGGAAGCCATAGGTTAAGTTTTTAAGAAGCTTAATTCACCCCCTCCCCCTCTTAGGCTACGAGCATCCGATTCCTTACAGTCTCTTAGAGATGCTCTAACAAATCTAGACAGATCAGGTCGTATAAAAGAATTAAGTATCAGCAAGTTGAAGGCCAACAGAAAAGAACGGAATCCAACCTTCATGTGAAAACAGTTGTCAGAGGTAGACAGGGAGGGGCCCGGGGTGGGAAAGGTTGGGTTAGGACTTAGGAATTGTGGAACATCTTAATACAACAAAGAATATTTCCTGATACACAATCCAAGAGACATTACAGAAGATATCATGAATATGAAAGAAAAAACATAGAAGAAAATACAAATTTAAATTGGAAAGAGAATAAAATAGTTTCTAAACACAAAAGAAAGATATAGAAGTGAATATCACGAGCTTTGAGAATAGTGGCTGAAAATATATGTAATGCAAGCTAACAGGAGGACCTGCAAGGAGTTGATTAAAAACGGCTGGCTCTGTATAGGTGGATGCTACCGTCCGATCGAAAGCGGGGGGTTTGTCACGGGAGCAACAAGAACAAAGGGGAGAACAAGAGCAAATAGTGAATGAAGTTCAATTCTCGATGCATGAATCGGTGAAGTTTCAGGCCGCAAAGTTTTTTTAAATGAAACAGGAGGGGTTTTTTCAGGCACCAAAGTTAAAGTCACATTATTGCTGACTTCTTTCCACTCCAGCTTACGTTCTAAATTGTTTGTCCCCTAAAACTTGTGAAACATCTGGCTAGCTTTTTTCATGATTCCCCGTGTGCATCTGTTAGTGTTAGCTCTATTCCGGCCAATTGTTCATGAGCATAAGCAGATATTATATGAACTAAGATAACAGATTATAATAAAGAGAAATAACGACTATCAAATTAAACCCCGGTTGATGGATCTGAATTGAATTTGCTAGCCACTGCAGGGGTGAAAGTACACGATTCTTTGTACGAATCTGACACGTATTAGTACATCAAACCCCCGTCGTCTGTCCAGTAAAACCCCGTGTACTCATCGATGTCTCCTTCGTCCCTCCGACTCTTCCGGCTTCCCACGACTCCGCCAAACGATGTCATCGTCCTCCCGCCGCCCCCGCCATGAGGCAGCAATGAGTGGCTGGGCGGCGCTGCCCCGGGCCATCCTCCTCGACGTCTTCCTCAAGCTCGGACCGCGCGAGGTCATGCTGGGCGCCGAGTTCGCGTGCCAGGCGTGGCGGCGCGCCGCACTCGAGGAGCCCGCGCTGTGGCGCGTCATCGGCAGGGATCCGGTCGACTGGATGACAGGGCGCCACGTTGGCGCTTGCGCCGAGTGGGCAATGCCGTTCGCCGGCATGGAGCGTGCTGCAGGCCAGTGCGAAGCTTTTACTGGGGCCTGCGACGATGAAGATCTGATGCATCTGGTCGAAAGGTATAAAACATACCATCTTTTTTTGGCGCAATGAAAGTTTGGTCATTCTTATTCCAATACATTATTGCAAAACTTGCAGTTTGCAATTTCGCGCGGCATCTTAATTAACTGATTGCAAGACATTGAATCTAACTTTGAGGGGTTGTTTCTTCCTTCCTGCAGAGCACCCTGTTTGAAAAGCCTCGATATCGAACACCATGGTGAATATGTTAAATCTGGTGAAGAATTGGTTGAGGCGCTCGAGAAGCTCACTCTCCTTGAGGATCTTCAGGTAAAGTTCCAATACAGCATTGTTGATTGGAACGATGAGGAGAGCGTGCTCCTCCAATCTGTTTGCCAAGCTTGCCCCCGTCTCAAGAAACTAGTTATGAAGTATGCTTCCAAGTATGAGCTGGAGTTGGACGAGGACGAATATGACAAGGAGCCGATTGATGGACCAATTCCAGTGATGACCGATCTACACACCTTAGAATTGCATGAATGTGACCTCAGTTGCAAAGGACTAAATAGCATCCTTGACAGCTGCCCGCTACTGCAAACTCTTGTCGTAGAGGACAGCTATTTTAACAAGCACGAGATGGATGAGGAGCTACGGATGAAATGTGCTAGGGTGAAGAATCTGACTCTTCCTCAACGGGTCAAGCCCCAAATTCGATATGTACTATGATAATTACCATGATGGCTATGATTCTCAATGGAGAAAGGACAATGATTTACAGGGGGAGCAAGAGGCACTACGGGAGAAGCGAAATTCCCCGAGTGCCAAATGCTTTCCCGAGTGCCAAAAATCGGGCACTTGGGGAAGCCACTCTTCCCCGAGTGTTGCACTCGGGGAAGAATTGCACTCGGGGAAGAGAGGCTTCCCCGAGTGCCGGAAAGTGCATGGCACTCGGGGAAGAGAGGCACTCGGGGAAAGCCATCTTCTCCGAGTGCAACACTCGGGGAAGAGGGGCACTCGCAAAAGGAAATTTGCATTTGACGGCGGCATTGGATGGAACTATTTGCAAAAAAAATTGAAAAAAATCTTCCCCGAGAGCCTTGCTCTAGCACTCGGGGAAGGTAGCCTCTTCCCCGAGTGCCTTGCTCCGGCACTCGGGGAAGGAGGCCTCTTCCCCGAGAGCCGTTGTCTGGCACTCGGGGAAGGGTCTCTTCCAGCACTCGGGGAACATTTTTGTTTTTTTTTATTTTTTTGCCTCATTTTTTTAGGCCTTCCCACATTATTTAAAACTCCTTGCTTAAATTTGGAGTAATTTTGAATTTTTTTTGTATATTTTGTTAGTTTTTTCGTTTCGTTGAATTTTTTTTGCATACTTCAAATTTGAACTGCAGGTGCATGAAGTAATGAAATTTCTTGATTCAAAAAATGATATTCATGATATTTGGTGTATATTGAGGCCGTATCCAGGAACTCACATGAAATGTCGAGCATCTTATTGTCATGACATGACGAACAACTTGCGGAAAAGGTATTTGTAAATTACATAAAATCTGAACGAAGTCCAAAAATCATGAAACTTGTCGTGGAGTCATGTTATCACATGTAGAGGTTGTGTGCAACAATTGAGAAGATTTCGAGTAAGTTGCGACGTCGGATGCCTAAAACTGAGACATCTCCACATGTGATCAATGTGATAACACACACGGAGATGTCTGGGTTTTAAGCAATATCCGACGTCCCAACTTGCTCGAAATCTTCTCAATTCTTGAACACAACCTATAAATGTGATAAAACGACACCTCAACAAGTTTCGTGATTTTCGGATGTTGTTCAGATTTTCTGTAATTTAGAAACACTTTTCCCGCAAGTTGCTCGTCATGTTACGGCAACAAGATGCTTGACATTTCATATGAGTTCCTGGATAATGCCTCAATATACACCAAATATCAAGAATATCATTTTTTTAATCACCAAATTATATTATTTCACGCACCTGCAGTTCAAATTTAAAGTCTGCAAACAAATTCAACAAAACGAAAAAACTAACAAAATATACCAAAAAAAATTCAAAATCACCACAAATTTAAGGAAGAAGTTTCAAATAATATGGGATGGCCTCACAAAAAAAATGAGGCAAAAAACTAAAAAAATAAAATTATTTCCCCGAGTGCAATAACTAGCACTCGGGGAAGAGGCCCTTCCCCGAGTGCCAGATCAGGGTTCTCGGGGAGGAGGCATTCTTCCCCGAGTGTTAGGCCGGCGGCTCTCGGGGAAGGGAATAAAAAAAAATCCTAACTACAAGCCCCCTCCCGGCCCAACAGCCGCACCCCAAACCCTATCCTCCCTCACCCGCGCCCCTGCCCCCGCTGCCCCGCCCCTGCGCCCGCAGCCCCGCCCCCGCCGGCACGTCCCAGCCCCGCCCCCGCCGGCGCGCCCCGCCCCCGCCCTCACCGCCACGCCGGCGCGCGTCACGCCCCCGCCCCCGCCGGCGCGCCCCGCCCCCGCGGCCGGCGAGCTTCCCCGCGGCAGGCGAGGTCCCCCGCGGCCGGCAGGCGAGCTTCTGGCGGTCGGCGGGCGAGCTCAAGGCGGCCGGCGGGCGAGCTCCCGGCGGCCGGCGAGGTCCCCTGTCCCTCTCTCTCCCTCCATCTTCCTTACGGGCTCCATCTCTCCTCTTTCAGATCCGGATCCCCACCCATGGCGAGCACCTCGATGAGAGGGTGATGGTGCCTCCCGCTCCTCCGGCCCTCACAGCTGTTGAGACCCGCGCCGGCCGCCGCCGGGACCCCGCGCATCACTGACCGTCGAAGAGCCCCCAAGCCGCCAGCCGCTGAAGGTAAACGCATGCCCGTGCCCTCCCTTGAATCCCCCCTTCCTTTATAAAAATATACTAGGATCAAACATTTATCTGGGCAACAACTGGAGCAGCACCGGATCTAGTACCCCCACCCATGCCTGCTGTTATAAAGACAAGATCTGAATCCCTCAGTGCAGTGGCTATGGCTTCTCTTGATTCCTCCGCAGCCTGCTCTCCCAAATTTGGATTTCCACCAGTACCTGCACATGTTATCATATTTAGTGAATCTAGCTAATCTCTGAAACATTTTCAGTAGAAATTTACAGTAACTACACGGTCCATATGTACCAGAATACCAGGGCACATTCATTTTCAGTAGAAATTATTTATATTATCGGTGCACGTGTGAAGAGGAGCCGGTGTATGAAAACTTTCTTTTATACACATGTAAAGCATAAATAAGGAGGGGTTCTTTTCATTTCTCGTAGATGTTTTGCTGTTGAGGCCTGCGAGCCCTTTCCGAGCCAAAACATCAAACTGTTATTTTGGCTTTCAATATAAGTCGGGCGGCGGCCTTTAGTCTAAAAAAAAATAAGAAGGGGTTGGGCACATAGCATTACCTAGTCCACGAGTCAACTGTTCTCCAATTTGCAGAGGATATTGCGCTTGCGAAGTAATGAGGACAGCAAAGACCATACAGTGATTGTCGCAACAAAATCATAAACTGGATTTTAACAATGCTCCAATAGTTTAAGATAAGCATATCACAAACAACAGCAATGACTAAGCAAGTCCTCTTATCTAAACTAAAGCACTGTTGTAAGAGTGGTGGCAGTCACCAGTGGCCAGTCACCAGTGGAGCTCTGTGTGGCCTTGGCATGGATGGACCGACACGGCTTGCTGCCACCGCCAATACCCATTACCTGAGTAGCTGACCACCGCCACTCCGCCGCTCCCCTCTTTGTCGCTTGCAGTTGCAGCTCCGCCGCCGGCCACCTCAGCGGCCCTCTATCATGCAATAGTTGATTGGTTTTTTCGCTCATGGGTCACACCATCAAGAAGGCCAAATCCAAGAAGACGATCTTCGGTCGTTTCAGTATGTTCTTTGCTTCACTTGCGTATTTGCACTATAATTATGCCCTGATGATGCAATCTCTCTTCTTATTTTGTCTTTTCCTGCCTTTGTGCTTACCTTTCCTTCATATTGGTTTGCTTAATATGACTAAAATGGAGTATAAAAATGCTTAAACTGTAAAAGGGAAAAAAAGTATAAAAACCTACTTAGACAATTGTGAGATATTTGACATATACACTGGTAGTAGATTTTCAAATGGAAGTGATCTTCTATTCTGTAAAGATCATTGTCTATTTTTTTCTTTTTTATGTTGGTGAGATGATATGACCCTATCTCGAATTGCTATCTTCTGTAACTCTTGTCAAATGCAATAATTTATACACGTTATCATTCTAAGGATAATCACATTTTAATGGCATTACGCTATGTGCTTCTATGTCTTTAGTATTCAGATAATTAGATCTTGCTTGTAAGTTAGCGGTCTCCTCTGCCATGACATCTGTAGACAAGATTCTTGATGACACCAAGTGATATATAATGGCCTTTTTGAACCTGGCTCACATGACCTGATTAACTTGCATACCCTTCTGTAGTGAACTCCTATTTCCTACATGATAGTTTAATAGTTCTGCAGTGTTGCAAATGACCCAACCTAAGCGCTTCATAGATGAAAAGCACTTTAATTCTTTTAGTTTTCGTAATCTGAAAAAAAATTGATTAGAAAGTAGTTGTTTGTTGATGATGAGACTACGGTTTTAGCTCCATGTACCTTACTATGTAAAGCATCCTCATTTTATTTTGCAAGTCAATTTTGTATTCTGTGGACTACTTTGATCTCTTGACTAAGTCTCACCAAAGCAATGCTATTGTTTGATGCAGCATATTACCATTTTACTAAAATTGACTTACTGAATTAACTCAGCCTTATTACTAGGCAGTAGAAATTGGTTGAGTCGTTTTAAATTATTGGGTTAGGATGATGGCACCTATGGAATTCTTATTATGTAGCAGATCAATAGCCAATTCTACGTGGTAATTTTCTAGATGATGAAGAAGAAATAGACATGACTTTTCAACTGTTTGAGATAGCTTCTTCCGTTATAACAGTACAAATCTAGACTGCTAACACCAGATGTTACAGAATATAGTTGTTTTTGGCTAGAAAAGATGTTCTACAGGTGTAGTGGATTCAATACTAGCCTTAGTCTCTGTGTGGTATTATTCTGTACCTATTGTGTTCTCTTCTTTGCCATGCAGTGGTTGTTTGTTAGTCATGCAGGCTTGGAGATATCTAGCTGGATGTAGAGCTACAGGCTTCCATAGTAGTTATAGTGATGAAACCCAAGGTATTGAGGCATAGTGTTTTCTGGCACAGGCTACTAATATTCCATAGTAGTTATTTTCTTTTCCGAGACAAAACAACATACTTTCCCTGATGAGCTAATAATCCTTGCACAATTCAGCTTCTTTATTGTATTCTTTGTATACGAAATAAGTGTGTAACTACAATTTTAATGATACATGTAATCCATATTTTTTTATAATTGTTTTCATATTGTTACTATCCTGTTGAATTCAATATATGTTGCACTTTAAATATTTTGTTGTTCACACGGAAAAGGATTTTTTTTAAAGAAAGAGGTGGCTTCCCCGAGTGACTGGGCAGCGGCACTCGGGGAAGAGGGTTTTTAAAAAATAACATCACCATTCTTCCCCGAGTGCCTAGGACAAGCACTCGGGGAAGAGGATTTTTAAAAAAAAATGAAATGCCTTCCCCGAGTGTTGCACTCGGGGAAGAGGGTTTAAAAAAATCAAATTTCTTCCCCGAGTGTTGCACTAGGGGAAGAGGTTTTTTCAAAAAAAAAACGGCGGATGGCACCGACGGCGTCAAATCTTCCCCGAGTGCGCGATTTTTGGCACTCGGGGAAGGCCGCTTCACCGTGAGAGACATCCCCGGAAGCTCTTCCCCGAGTGTTTTTGGGCCTTCCCCGAGTGCATTTGGCACTCGGGGAAGCATGTGACTCCCGTAGTGAGGATTCTGATTTGGTACTTTAACTGAATAGTTCCAAGAGCTATCACCGTCTTGAATTTAGTTGGTTATCTTATTGTTTCCTAGACATTTATAACAGTAATAATATCTTGAAGAATTGCCTATGATCTCTTTATAAAACAAAAAAAAAGGATGCTCATTCTTGTGTATGGAATCTAATATCCAAAAGAAGCTACAACTTAGGCCCCCTTTGGTTGGGCTTTTGAATATGCTTTTGCTTTTGCAAAAGCCAAAAACCAAACAAAGAGATCAAAACTCATATGCATTTTTGCCCAAAAGTAGCTTTCATTTCAATACAAATCCAAAAGCATCTACCCCAACTTTCGGTGGCTTTCGGATCTCAAAATTAAACACCTGCCAAAATCTAGATACGAGAAAAAAACGCTTGAATCTATCCTCCCCTCCGTCAGCTGTCTCCCTCCCCTGCGCTGGTGAGCTTCCTCCCTTCTGGTCATCAGCCCCTTCCCTGCGCTATGCGACCGTTGAGCTTATTTCTCTCCGACCGCTAGACCCTCCCCTATGGTCTGCGGCCAGTGAGCTCCCTCCCCTCCGACCTCGGCCCCTCCTCTATGCTTCGTGGTCGGCAAGCTCCCTCCGGTGCGCTCCACGGATGGCGCATGGCGACATGTGCGGCTCCTGCCCCAATGCATGAGCTTCACCACGACATCTCGGCTCCTCCCCCTGCGCTGCGCGCCACCTCCTCTCCAGTGAGCTCTCTCCTAGTACAACACCACCTTAGGAGAGATAGGTCGGCTAGCCTTGGCAATCCAGTCGGCCGAGCTAGGTGAGCGGGATACAGCCGCAAGTCCCGGTGAGAGAGAGATAAAGGGTGAGAGGGGATGAAGATAGAAGATGTTGGTTGTGTATGACGTGAGGGTCCACATGTAAATGTGGGAACCTTTTGCAAAAGTCATAGCTGTTGCACCAAACGAGCTTCTGCTTTTCTCAGAACAACTTTTTTGAAAGTCACTTTTAAAAAAAACACAATCCAAGTCCAACCAAACACACATACTCTTAACCAACTGGATTGACAATGGGAGCTGTACATTAGGAAACTCAATCGTATATACTATCACAATATTTCTTCTTTTGTCCACTTCAAGTGTCCACCACAAATGATACCCTTACATCCACATATGCCGTTAATTTTTTCTACATGTTTAATTTCCAAACTTCGAAGATCATTCGTCCCGAATGAATAGAACATGTTTGAAAGTTACAAAAGAAAGTAAAAAAACTCTCGCATGCTAAGGTACTATGTCGTTACGGACTGGCTAAGTGCTACTCACTTGCGTGAGAAACAGATTCACGCCTACTAATTCATGTACGTTGCACTAGCTAGCTAGCATTTGCCAGGTTAGACCATATATGGGATTGTTTGGTAGGGCTTCGGCTTTAGCTTCTTCGTTGGTCATAGGCGAATCCCTACCAAACGCTTCAAATTGAAATGGCTCCGACGACGAAGATCCGAAAATTCCAGTGACGTCTGGAGCCATTGGAGAGATGTGGAGCTAAAAAGGTGGTTCGTTCTCCGCTGCTTCTTCGTGTCGGATACCACCCTTGCCTTCGGGTTGGAAGGGTCCGCGGGCTAAGGCAGCGACGGCTGGTAGTGCGCGCAGCCAACAGCGCGGGCTGAAGGATTATCATTTCACTGTAAGCCGTAATAACATGTGGGCATTTAATTTGCTAGTCAAATTATATGTAGATGGCAAAGAAAATAAAGAGAAACCTGTGCAACATCCCAAACAAATCGTATACGTGCCATGACGTAATCCAAACACCTATACACGAAACCCCAAGACCCTACCGTCCGTATCTTCCACGACTCCCGCGAGCGATGGCGTCCTCCTCCTCCCCACGCCGCCGCCGCTGGGAGACAGCGACGTGCAGTGACTGGGCGGCGCTGCCCCACGACCTCCCCCCGTCGACGTCTTCCTTGAGGATCTTAAGATTGATTTCCATTCTCGCATCAACTGGAATCGGAAAGAGAACATCACTAGGCCAGAAACGATTTGTTCTGGCTTCTAAAATCGGTCTTTGCTGACGGGCGCAGCACCCGCTAGCAACTTTGAGTCAGTAGAAATGGCCTTTTGTGCTGGCGGGTGCCCCGCCCGCCAGCACAGAGCCATTTGTGCTGGCGGGTGGCTTAAACGCCCGCCAGCACAAAGGTCATCAGTGCTGGCGGTTCCTTAAGCAGCCCGCCAGCACAAAGGCCATCAGTGCTGGCGGTTCCTTAAGCAGCCCGCCAGCACAAAGGTCATCTGTGCTGGCGGTTGCTTAGGCCGCCCGCCACAGAAAGCATTTTTCCCATTTGCTATATAATTCCCCATAATTATTTATTATTTGTATATAATTTGTCATTTTCGTTTATTATTTGTATTTGGCCGCTATATTCGCCCGTAATTTTTTCATATTTGCATTTGTAGGCCAAATTCACTTTAATTTATTGTAATTTGTATTTAACCGCCAAATCCAAATATGTCTGTCAAATACATAATCCAAACTAAAATATAAAAATGTATGCATAAGTCACATTACAAAAAAATATCGTACATAATAGATAACACTAGGACACCCATCTACGTAACCTTTGCGCATCGTCTAAAGTCAAGACTCCTTCTTTATCGAAGAATTCTCCATCCTCGTGGCAAATCTCACGTAGGATGAATCTCGCCATGTCCGCACAAATATTGGTGATTTCACTGTCATGAAGTTGCCCCACGACCCCTCGATTGTAGGCATCTGCACATAAACACAATAAATAAAGATTGTTATGCATTACCATTAAGACCATAATTAGCACATGCATGGTTGTGTACAAACAAGAGGCTTACGTCTTCAGGATTCGTCCGGTACCTCCCATTATTTCTCAAAACCTCGCACAAATAATATCCACATAGCACACTGCCAGGAGGTTGTTTGTAGCACAGCAAACAAATAAAAAATGACCGGTACTTATTAACAGAAGTGTACAACTCTGATAAAAATGATTGGTACTTATTAACAGAAGTGTTCTTACCCATTTGGCATGTCGTATCACCAATTTTTTCTTCTTTGGAGGGTGCTGCCCACCATTGACTATGTATAGCCTATATGCACTTTAAGGATACAAAGACATAAGTTAGTAATACAATTTGAACTATAGCCGATACACGCAATAGTGATTATATATTGCACTGAGCTGTCTTACTTTCTTATAATCTCAATGAATTTCCGGTAAGAAGCCTCTGAACAGTGTAATGAGTCGTAGACCCCCACAGTTCCAAACTTCTGACACATGTGAAAGCAAATGAAATGGTCGCTGCATAAAATTAAAATAATTAATATAAATAGACTCAAAAATGAAAGCAAATGAAATAGTTATTTAAAGGATCTTACTCAAAATTGTAAGCACACTTGATAGAATCCTTATGTTGGTTTTTCCTCATTACCCTTGCAATGTATACAGCCACCTCATGAAGTTTAGCTCTCTCGTAACCCTTTGTTAATTCTTCTTTCTCATGTGGTGTCTTTGCTTGTTCCTCTATTTGCTTTCTTAGATTATCCGACATTATGAACGTGTGTTGCGGCTTGCTTACTTATTGCGGGTCTAGATATGCTACCTTCCACCTCCTATTTGTCTTCCTTTCATCCAACGCTTGCATCCTGCAAAAAATTTTACTTAGGATGGTAAACAATACATATGGATTTGAATAGATTTGTATGTGGTATAGGGATGTTGACTTACATGGACCAAATGGTGACGAGATTGACGTCGAGTTTGTCACGACGGAACATCACATGCAAATCGGGGAAATCGATTGCAACCTTCCGTTCTAAAGTGCTACTGAACACCCATTTCGGGACATTGGCGGTGATAGTGTGAATGCCTTGCTTCATGGCATGCATTATCCATCCATGCAGCCTCATCAATTCTGGCGGCCCTTCGTTCAGTTGCCACCAAAAACAGAATGGTTTGCCATGCTCATACTTGTCGGGCACCTCATCCGACGAAAACATATTTTTTTTCTCCTCCTTTTGTTTTTGAAAAGAGTTGCGGGTTAAAGATTTTTCATCTGGTACCTTCTTGAGTACTTGAACATCAGATGATTCTTTACCGGATGCTGGAGCCCGTTTAGGTTTATTCTTCAGTACTTTCAAGAACAAGTCAACATCAAATGATTTCGTCTTTGGTTCATATGAGTTTATCATCCGGTGTATTGCTGGCGTCTTGGTTGCTGGACATGGCGGAGGAGATGGTGGTCTTGGAACAGATTTTGGTGATGATGCCCCTTCATCGAGAGTTTGTTGGACGGGTGATTTGTTCTCATTGTTACCTCCCTGCTCCCCACCCATCGTAGGTTGTTCCGTGTTCTCGACGTCTGCTTGGAGGGGTGCTTGTGGCATGTTGTTGTCATTATTGTTAACTCCCTGCTCCCCACCCATCGTAGGTTGTTCCGTGTTCCCGACGTCTGCAACATCTTGGAGGGTCATGTTGTTGTCATTGTTACCTCCATGCTCCCCACCCATCGTGTACTCGACCATTGCAGCATCTGAATCTTGGGGGGGTACTCGTTCTTGGCTAGGTTGTAAGGGACTTGGTGATGCATTAAGAATGATATCTCGACGATGCCACAGTATGTATTGGTTCCTCGCATCACCGAGAAGCTCGATCCCATCCTCAGTAGGGATATCAATCTCGCATGACTCATCAGACACCGAAACAACTTGAACCCATGCGTACTCTGGCGGTGGTGGATTCGGAAACACAAGACCCGTTAGTGCCATGGCTGTCCCAACTTCTCGAAACTTATCTAGTTTTCTTCCATATGGAATAACCAACTTGCATGGTGTATCCTCTACAATGTCATCTACAGGATGCTTGGCGTTAGCAATAGAACCAACACTACTTGGAGTCGGGATGGTTCCGATCTGGGCAAGCAGCAAGTTTGGAGGGACCTGTCCAGAACCACCAGATATTGCATTCTCTGCACTAGGCCCAACAGAAACTTGTTGTTGTTGTATAAAGAAGCCTATCAACTCTTGCTTGGCGATTTCTCTCATCTTGTCTTCAAGGTGCTTCTTATAACGGTCCCGCTTCTTATAACTTGCTCGGTGTTCACGAAATACTTTACCCCAGGGCAAGGTAGATGAAATCCCTCGAACACGGCCAGAGTGCTCAGGCGTTCCGATCGCGGCGGTTAGCATATCTTTCTCCCTGTCGGGCATGAAAAGACCATTCTTTTGCATTTCCGCAAGTCCTTCCAGCTTCTCATAAATTTGTTCTGTTGTGGGCTTATGGAATGAAACCTTGCCGTCAGGTGCTATAGCCGGAACTCGAGCAAGGCACCAATTCCTGCTACGCTCATCCATGCCTTCAAACAAAGCTGGTAAACCAGCTACCCTCCTTTCTTCTTCCTTCTTCCTCCATTTTGCCATTTTGGCAGCATATCCTCCCGAACCCAAGTGATGGGGGTTCTCAGCAGCTTTCATAGCCTTCTCCTTTTGTTGGACACTCAGAGCTACTACTTCTGCCGTCTTCTTCTGTTCTACGAATTCTTCCCACATTGCTAGCGGAATGTTACCATACACATCCCTAGCATCCTTGACTTTCTGGACAAATTCAGTATTAAGTGTAGACCTCCAATTCCTAAGAGCTCTTCCACAGAGGCCCTCAACAAAAGTTCTACCTGCATTTTCTGTTCCTTCTGGATAAGCAAACTTTTCTTTCACTTTGGCCCATAATACATCCTTCGTAGCCTTAGGCACAGTCTTCCAATTACTAGTTGTGATCCAAGACCCCAATTGGTCTCTGACAATTGCACCAACGATGTTCCGAAACCTAGCAGCTATCCCCTTAGGTTCGACGGGCTCAGCTTTGTCACCTAACTGTTCTATCACAAGTTGTCCTCTTTCAGGGATCTGGTTTCTTCTTCTATGACCACGTTTTCTTTTCAGGTTACTAGAAGTAGTAGTACCCGAAGGTTGTGGTGCTGAAATAACTTCTACCTCTTGGGCAAGAATGTTAGATGCTCTACGACGTCGTGGCGGGGATCGCTCATCGTTCTACACATAAAACATTATTTAAAGTATATCTTAATTTGAAAAACAAACATTAATTTGAGTGAATGTGCATGCAGACCTCATTATCGCTTGGTTCGTAATCAACATCATCGTCTTCGAGACGCCTACGAGGTCGTGGTTCGCTTGGTTCGTACTCAGATGGAGTTTCATAGTCTCCAATTATAGCACTATCACCGGAATCCTCCTCACCGGATTCTTCACTGTTAACAATTGATCATAGATAATTTACAATTCCTCCATACATTTTTTACAATTGATCATAAGTAATTGTTGTTTACAATAAAACTATTTAAATTAAATCCACAGTCCACTTTTATATAATAAATCTATTTAAATTAAATCCATAGTCCTATGATATAATTTACAATTCATCCATAGTCCATATTTGAATAGCTATAGTACACAATCCATAGTCCATATTTATACAATAAAACTATTTAAATTAAATCTATAGTCCATTTTTATATAATAAATCTATTTAAATTAAATCCATCGTCCTATGATATAATTTACAATTCATCCATAGTCCATATTTGAATAGCCATAGTACACAATCCATAGTCCATATTTATACAATTTTATCCACAATCCATAGTCCATATTTTCTAAATTATAGGTAATTGCATTTTGAAAAAGAAAAAAAGAAAAAAAACAAACCAAGCCTCCTCGCAGGGGGCGGTCGTCGCGGCGCCGCCGGCCCCATCCCCGGCCTCGATGCATCCCGAGGAGACGAGCGGAGGAGACGGCGCTCGCCGAGAAGAGGAGCCATCGGCAGCGAACAGGGGCAGGGGAGCTGTCGGCGGCGGTGGTTCGTGGGCGGGGGATTCGTTGGCGGCGGTTGGGGAAGCGGACGGCGGGGAGGACGACGTCATCCTGCTAGGGGAAGAGGGGCGGCGGCGCTCGGGGAGGAGGTCGGTGGGGCGCCTGCGGACGACGGCGGCGGTCGCACGGGGAGAGGGGCGGGGCGCTCGCGGACGACGGCGGGGCGCTCGTGGAGGTCGGCGGCGGTTGCGGCTTCGCGGAGAACGGCGGGGCACTCGTGGAGGACGGCGTGGTCGTCGGAGGGGCGGCGGTGCTCGGGGAGGACGGCGGCGGCGCTCCGGGTGGACGGCGCGAAATTTTGGCAGCCTGATGGCATCGTTTCGTTTTCGCGCCGGAACTTAGAAAATTTTCAGGTCTTGGCTGCTATATATAAGGGAAAGCAACACTGGCAGGCCACATTAGGCGCCCGCCAGCGGTGAGGCTCAGCGCTGGCGGGCGTCTTAAGCGCCCGCCAGCGGTGAGTCTCAGCGCTGGCGGGCGTCTAATGCGGCCCGACAGCACAGTGTTTTTTTAAGAATTTAACTCATTTGAACTAACCTTTTCAAATCAGAACCTTTTCATATGAGAAAACACCTCCTATACTTAAAGTCAAATATTTTAGGATAGGTTTGGAGGTTTCAATTAATTTTGAACTTTTTATACCAGGATTTCAAATATTTCAAATTATGGCAAACCACGGTGCTGGCGGTCGCCTTATGGTAACCGCCAGCGGTGAGTCTCACCGCTGGCGGTCACTTAAGAAGCCCGCCAGCACAGTGTTTTTCCTGAATTTGAAAATTTTGAAATCCTGGCTTAAAAGGTTCAAATTTCATTGAAACTTCCAAAAGTATCATAAAATATTTGAATTTCAGTATAGGAGGTGTGTCTCTTGTAAAAGAAGTCCTAGTTCGCAAAAGTTAGTTCAAATGGGACTCTAGGGTCATACACCTAATGAGTTATAGGTTGTTTGACCCTGGAGTCTCATTTGAACTAACCTTTTCAAATCAGAACCTTTTCATATGAGAAAACACCTCCTATACTTAAATTCAAATATTTTAGGATAATATTGGAAGTTTCAATGAATTTGGAAATTTTTAGGCCAGGGATTTCAAATTTTTCAGATTTTGGCAAACCACTATGCTGGCGGTCGTCTTATGATACCCGCCAGCGGTGAGGCTCACTGCTAGCGGGCACTTAAGACGCCCGTCAGCATAGTGTTTTTCCAGTATTTGAAAAATTTGAAATCCTGGCTTAAAATGTTCAAAATTCATTGAAACTTCCAAAAGTATCATAAAATATTTGAATTTAAGTATACGAGGTGTGTCTCTAGTAAAAGAAGTCCTAGTTTGAAAAGGTTAGTTCAAATGGGTCTCTAGGGTCACACACCTAATGAGTTATAGGTTGTTTGACCCTAGAGTCTTGTTTCATTGAAACATCCAAAAGTCTCCTAAAATGATTGAAAGTCTTACAACAATATTAATTATATAAAGTCTTACAAGTGATACATCAAGCCCGACTAATAAGAAGTGCAAATTTATCCTTTAACAATTCTCCCTTCACAGTCTGTACGTAACCATGGCTTCTCCGATTTAGGAATGCTGGCTTCAATTTTTTTATTCTTTTCTCATGATCTTTGAACAAGACTAGTTCCTCAAACTGATTGTAATCCTCAACATCAATTACACTAGCAACACCTCTGGTTCAATGTGGCGCAACATTTCTTCCATATCAACATCACATTCCTCGTCCACCTGTGGTGCATCTGTTTGATCATCACAGCCAAAAGCATCATCCATCATGACATGATCATTTTCATCTGCATCTTCATCACCCACTTCATCATACCTGGTGCCGATGTCTGCATTGTTGAAAGTACTTTCTGCTTCACCATGGTGGGACCAAGTTTTGTATCCTTTCACAAAACCGCGCTTTATCAAATGCATCTTGATGGCATTAATATCTTCCCACACAAGTTTGTTGCAACAATCACAACATGGACAACGTATTTGCTTTGTCCTAGAAATTTGGGCATGCTTCTGCGCAACCTCGAGAAAGTTTGTTAACTCTGTCAAGAATGTAGACGAATGTCTCCGTATGCCATACATCCATGCTCTATGTTCCATCTTAAACAACCTATAAAATATAATTCTATTATAAACTCACGTATAATCAAAACTGAATTCTACAATTTCAAACTCAATTGTGTAACTTGCTTCAATTAATATGTAAAAATAGAAACAAAACTAAATTCTATAATTTTAATTTATGAAGCTAATAATTTAAATGACAAACTAATAATTTAAATAATTTAATATGTAAACTTGCTTCTATAATTGCAATAATTATATTATGAACATTTAAATAATTTGCATTGACAAACTAATAATTTAAATAATTTAATATGTAAACTTGCTTCTATAATTGCAATTATTATATTATGAAAATTTAAAGCTATTTAAAAAATAAATCTCTAATTCAATTTCTCTCTTCACTCCCCTCTCTCTCCTAGCTAACCCTAGGTCTAGATCTAGATCTCTATCTACATACAAATCATGGATAAAAGGAGAAAACTAAGGTTAAAATAGCACAAACTCACCTTATATAGCCACCCCCTCCAAGAAAATCAAGAGCAAAACCTCCCCCCCTAGATTTGGTGTTTTTGGAGCTTTTCTCGAGCTCCTCTCAGGCAAAGCGCCAATGGAAGGTTGCTGGGAAGAAGGGGCTGTTCTATATTTATAGAAGGCACAGTGCTGGCGGGTGGCATAAGCCAACCGCCAGCAGTAATCTCTGTGCTGGCGGTGCCTTATGTTGACCGCCAGCACTGTGTACCTTTATGCCGGCGGGCTCCTTAAGCCACCCGCCAGCACTAATATCTCTCCTGGCGGGCACTTAAGCCACCCGCCAGCACAATGGTCGGAATAAGTCGGGTCGGAACGGTTTGACTCAACACTCACTCACACACTCGCTGCTTTGCTCCCAACCCTAGCCGCCGCCGCAGCCACAACCGCCCGTGCCCCGCCACCGCCGCTCGTGAGCTTCGCCCGCGCGCCGCCCGTGTCCCGCCACCGCCGCTCGTGAGCTACGCCCGCGCGCCGCTGTCGCAAGCCGCCGCCTGAGCCCCGCCACCGCGCGTGCCAGCACTCGTGCGCCGCTGCCGCCGTCACTACTTGCGGTGGAGGAGGAGCTCGGAGGCAAGCTGTCGACCCAATCTTCTACCTACAGTTCCTCGACGGATGTCGAGCTCCATCAGCGCCGCATGGCGAGCAGCTCCGCGCAGAACCTTAGCTAGTTCATGTCTCTCCCCCTGGTGGAATGCAAGTACTGCCGGATCCGGGTGGTTTGGTTCAAGAGCAAGGCAAATAACATTATCTACAAGTGCCCGAACAACCACCAGGTTTGATTTTCATCTCCTGCCCTAATTCAGTTGATTAGTAGTCACCTTAGGATTTGTTGATTATTAGTGATTCGGTTGATATAATATTAGTGATTCGGTTGATATAATTTTAGTGATTCTGTTGATTCGGTTTATGTCTAGATAATTATCCAATTTATTGATGGCAACCACCTTAGGATTTGTTGATTGTTCTTGTAGATGATGTTAATCCGAAATCAATCTTGCCATATATGGATAATTATCAACTATGTTGCATTTGTTACTGCCCTAATAACATAGTTGCATTTGTTGATTATTCTTGTAGGACGACCCTAATTCATGTCCGGAAGTTTGGTGGGAAGGTCAATACCTCCAGCATTTGAGATCAAATTACCCACATTTGGTGCCGGTAAACTATCAGATGTTCACCAGTGTTGCTGCACTGCCACAAGCGGCACCACAAGCGGCACCGCAACCGTCTAGTGTAGTGTATCCGCCGGGGCAGGTGCAACCCGTGTCTGAAATTATGGAGCAATTGAATCAGCTAAAGTTTGTCGTTTCTGATTTGAAGTTGGGGTTTAGTGATTTGAAGATGTCGCATAATGAAACGAGGCTGGAACTTGCAGATCATCGAGGGCAATTTACTGAACATTTGGTGAAGAATGGCCGTGGGAAGAAGAAGCCCAAAAAAAATAAAGGATTATGCATGCAGGGCACCATCCTCGCTTTTGTGATCTTGATAATAGGTGTAGTGCTAGGTAGTTATCTCACTGGCGGACTGTCTAAGAACTGAGTGAGGCAAGTTGTAGTTGACTTGTGAGTGAGGCCCCTATTGTAGAGTACTTTAATTTGTGTTGGTGCGCTTTGAAACATTTGTGATCATGTTGTTTGTGTGAAATAAACCTTTCTAAGGTGCTGTTTGTGTTGATATTTCAGTTTGAATTTGACTTTTTGGTGAATCAATTTGACTTGTTGGTGCTGTCCATGTTGAAATATTGGTGACAGAAGTAACAAGTTCTATTTGCAGATTCACTGTGCTGGCGGGTGCTTATGCCAGCCGCCAGTAGTAAAGATCCATGCTGGCGGTCGACATAAGCCGTCCGCTAGCATAAATGGGACCATTTGTGCTGGCGGGTGGCTTATGTCGCCCGTCAGCACTAATCCTTCAATGCTGACGGTTGCTGGCCCGGCGCCTCTGCGCACCACTGTGCTGGCGGGTGCAATGGCACCCGCCAGCACGCTAATTTACTTGTGTCAGGACAAATCGTTTCTGATCTAGTGCATGCTCCAATATGTTTGCCAAGCTTGCCCTCATCTCGAGAAACTTGTTATGATTTATGATGTAGGCTATTACGACGACCTTGAGTCTGACGAGGATGATGATGAATATGACAGCAAGGACCCCGTTGATGGAGAAATTCCAGTGATCATGATGCGCGATTTACACACCTTAATATTGTGTGAATGTGACCTCAGCTGTAAAGGACTGAACGCCATCCTTGACAGCTGCCCGCTACTACAAACTCTGCACGTATGAAATGCGCTAGGGTGAAGAAACTGACTCTTCCTAAATATTTATTATTATGATATATTATGGAAATCCCCAAGATTATTGATATATTATGATATTTACTATGATGGCTATATATGATTCCATAGAGAAAGGGAAATGATTTACAAGGTGGAGCAAGAGGATTCTGATTATTTGGGAATTTTAATTGAATAGTTCAAAATGCCATCATCAGCATCTTGAATTTTATTGGTTATCTTATATTTGTTCCTAGACATTTATATCAAGAATATTTTAAAGAATTGATTTCAAATGATACTGCAGCCTGCAGGATGGTGAACTTCTTGTGTATGAAATTTGGGCCATTCCAAGTTCCAATAGTATTTTCCAAGTTGCAATGTGTGACATATTTTAAGAATTATTGTACGTATGAGATGACCTTGTCCCACTTATGGTTGAGTATGCATGCTCACATTAATGGTTTGGCTTATGTCATTTCTATTATGAATAAACTTTCTAGTACATTACATATATGTAGTGTCCTATATATATATATATACATATATATATACATATATATACATATATATATATGTATATATATAGGACACAATATATATACCCTCTTTGAAAATCGATTCCATGTCGAAGATTACTACAGTAACTAAGAATCAGGATCTCCAAATTTATTTCCAATCAGTTTACTGAAATTTGCCGTGCTTTATGCTTAAGCCTATATATGACCTAGCTAGAGTTTCTCGCTGACGAATATTAACTCGAAGGTGCGCAGCCAATACAATTCATAAAAAAGTTCCCCTTTTTTGCGGCAAATTAAAAAATGTTCCCCATGACGCGCTAGTTTACACTACTTTAGGGCTGTTTTGGTGTGACCTAGGGATTGAAATCCGTCCTTGTTGACTGTTATACACTACTCAAAACTCATTGTGGCGTTGAACAAGCAAAGACGAACTCACACAGTCACATTGTGGAAGGAAAGGACCTTCTTGTAAAAATCTCATAATAAGATCGCATTCCAATCTCTACCGGCCAAGATTAGCGAAAGGATACATCGATGGCATCTCCCTCCCCCCGCCGCCGCAACAAACCAGCCATGCCGGCCCCGGCACCGGCGCCGCTACAACCGCTGCACGACTGGGCGGCGCTGCCTCACGACATCCTCTACGCCGTCTTCCTCAAGCTGGGGCAGCGCGAGACCATGCTCAGCGCTGAGTTCGTGTGCTCGGCGTGGCGGCGCGTCGCCGTCGACGAGCCCGCGCTATGGCGGCGCGTCGACATGGCCACCTGCAATTGCTCGTTCGACGCGTGTCTTCGCCGGTACCGGCGAGGTGAGGACCCCGTGTGCCACATGCCCACGGTGCGCGCCGCGGTCGTCGCCTTCTCCGGACCTGTCGATGATGACTTGCTGCTCCATCTTGTGGAAAGGTATCATATTTACATCAGCAGTCATAAACCCCAAAAGTTGTGAACTTTAGTTTTTCATTTTACCGCATGTTGGAGTATCACGAAACGATGCTTTTTTCGCTTCTCGTTTTCATGACACATGTGCTAGGCTTAGGCAATTTGTTATGAAGTTGTCTATTTCTTCGAACCTGTGAATTGCTATCTGAATCAGGATTTCGGTGCTTTTAATTACATGTATGCTAGTTTATGGTATTTTTATTTATTTGTGTGTTCTAATTATTAGTAATTATGCACTTCTCCAGAGCACCCTTGTTGAAAAGCATCTTCATTACACAACTTGAGGCATCCAACGAAGTACTGAACATAGCACTCAAGAAACTCCCTCTCCTCGAGGATCTCGGTGTCCATGAAATTACACGCTGGTCTTTGTCTTTGGGTGACTATGTGAGGATGTTTGAATGTGTTTGCCAAACTTGTCCACATCTGAAAATGCTCACACTGAGCAACATGATATTTGATATCAAGGGTGGCATCAGTGAAACATATGAAATTCCATTGATGTGCAAGCTACGGTCCTTAAAATTGTTTGCATCCTACCTCGATGCCAAGGCGCTGTCAGCCATCCTTGACAGTTGCCCTCTACTGGAATATCTAGAAGTCACTGGCAAGTTTTATGGAGCCACAGATGAGCTTCTACAAGAAAAGTGCGGTAGAGTGAAGAATCTTTTGCTCCCTGATGTCTCAGATGATGAGGATTCTGATGAGGATTTTGACGATTTCTGGAATATTTAGACGTCACCGGCACGTATTATGGCGCCACGGATGAGCAGCTATAGGAGATGTGCGGTAGAGTGAAGAATCTTTTTCTACCTGATGGCTCACATGATGAAGATTCTGATGATTTAATTTCTATCTATAATTAATGACCGGAGGAGGATCCATTCTACTCATACTTGTGGTAGTATTGTACCTAATAATCTTTGTAGCTAAAGAGATTTCTGCCTTTGAATAATGGCTCTTGGCCATGCTTGTGCGAGCCACAACATGCTGCTCTATTTGATTGAATGGTATTGATTTAATGAGCAAATATTTTTATTTCAAAATGGGTGAATGACATATATTGAAGGTGAATGAGGTTCATTCATACTCACGTGACCAACCATCATGATATAATTTACTACCACAAGGCCTGACATGTGGGGCCATCTGAGTCAGCAAGCTGACATAGCGTGTGGATCTAAAAACACCCGTAGTGGTTACAGTAAGATGGTCTCTATAATGATGTACATGTAGGATGTAGCAGGTTCTTAGGCCAGTCTCAGTGGCAGAGTCATCGACATTTAATGGACTGCCACATAGACTTTTTTGATGACATGGCACCAAATAAATGAAGGGAGAGAAGATCTCATAGTCATGGTGATGACCCCAGGTCGACACAGGTACCAATGCTCACGACCCTCCACTGAGAGCCCATGACCCTGCATTTGATCACAACACATGCAATATTTAAATGCTACATTCTATCTATGAAACTGTGCCCATGACCCTGTGCATTGAGAGTGACAGGGTCATCAAGCTGAAAAGCTGATGTGGCGGACTTGGTAAGTGTGTCCGTGACACTGCCACTGAGACTGGCCTTATAGATCATCTCGTCAACAATCCTGCTACATTAATTTGTGTGGGTCCCGCTCCCACCCTTATCTTCTTCTCATCTCTCTCCCATGGCCATGGCTTCCCGGCCGGCCCTACTCCGGTCGGCCGCGAGAAAATTGGAATAATGGGACTGCAAACATGTGGGCTGGGCTCCTCCACCGACGGGCACGCCAACGTCTGTCTGGTCGCCGCCGCCCATGGCATCCGTCATCTCAACCTTGTTCGACGTCGACGACCCGCCGGCGCCCCTCCTACACCCACGGTGAACGGCGGCCATGGGACTGCTTTCATGCCGCGGCCCCTCTATCTTCTCCACTGTTGGCCATGGCCCCACGCCCCCACCTCCCGCAGAGGCCTGATGTACTGGCTGGTGGCGAGGTACGCCCTGGCAGGAGGAAAGGGGAAGCTGAGACGGGCTCCACGCATGCTGACGCCCCCACGTCCGACAGCTACCTCCATCACCGGGAGCTGTCGTCCCGCCCTTCCACCTTCCCGTGAGGCGCGCTGGCCATGAGTCGACGACCAACGCGGCGCGCCCCTTCTCCGCGCGCGGCGGCCCAGTGGCCACAGTCCCCACACCGGAGTCCGCCAAGCAGCTGCGCAGCCTGCACCCTGACCGTAGCATCCTCTGGCGCCCGGCGGCCTACCGGGGTCCATGACGAAGTCGGCCATAATAGCTCTTGCCGGGATTCAGCAAGCAGCGAAACCTTGGCTCACCCTACGCAGGCTGGGATGCTGGGAGAGAGGGAGGAGACGGGTCGGAGAGAGAGTGTCGAGATGTAGGGCACGCGCGGGGATGTGCGATAGCGACCCTCGCCAGACATAGCGGCAGCACATTCTCTCCCCTCAATTCTCTTTCCTATGTGGCTCTCCTGTACAGAGCTTATTTACCCCATTGCGGGTGATGCCCCATGGTGGTCTAAAGTCTAAACCACTTGAATTCAGTCAAAAAAGGGCGTGAAGCAATGTGCGGTGGCTAATTATATGCATGGTTTATGTAGTTTGAGGGTGTGTTTGGCACGGCTGTGGCTGTGGTTGTGGCAGCTTCAGCTGTAGCTGTGCTGGTGAAGCGGATTAGCTGGTGAAGCTGAATCAGTTTTAGAGAAACATTTGGCAAAATAGCTTCTCCTAGCTGTGTCACATGGATAAGAGGGTGATATACCCATAATATCCTTCCCTCATTTCATTTTTTTTCTATTTCCTTTTCTATTTTCCTTCTCTTTCCTATTATTTTTTTCTTTCCCCCTCCCCTTCTTTTTTTTCTCCTTTTTCTTTCTTCTCACCTTATCCTTAGTCCTTATCCTCATTCCTCACCTCTCTTCCTCACCAGCCCGGCAGCCCCTGCCCCATTCGCACCGCACGCACGGTCGCCCCCGCCGGCCTGCCGCCTCCCCCGCCGGCGAGCTCCATCGTCGCCCGCCGCCTCCCCCGCCGGCAAGCTCCATCTGCGCTCGTCGGCCACCACTGGCCGCGCCACGACCTCCGCCTCGCCGTGCCTCGCCCTCCGCCCTTCTCCTCGCCGTGCCGGCGCCACCCCCCCTCCTCCGCCCTCCTCCTCGCCGCGCCGGCGCCACCCCCCTCCTCCGCGGCGTCCCGTGTCGCGGCGCTGGAGGAGCTGGTGGGCTCCGTAGCGGCGCTGCTCTCCGCCGCCCTCCGCCGGCGGAGACCTCCCACCGACCCGCGAGTGCGCCGTCTCCGAGGCGGACCCCACCGGGGGCAAGGCTGGTAAAGCTCGTGGCGAAGCCGGGGAAGCTGCTATTTTCAGCTGCGTCGCCCCGTTTTCGCTCCAGAGAGCGTGAAATGCGGCTGATTCAGCTGCGAAGCCGTTTCTTTGACCCCTTTTGGTACAGCTGTGCCAAAAACAGCTGCCGAAGCTACTCCTTAAGCTATGCCAAAGGGACCCTGAGTGGTTAAAAATTATTTCTGATTTTCGAGTTTGATGATCGAAGTCAAACCAAACCTATAATTCGATGGTCAAAAAATACTTAATTTACTCTTTGTTTAACAAAAAACGCTTCACTCCACATATTTTGTGGGATGCAACAACAATAACATGCACGACTGGCTAGGAAGATGTACCGTGAGGATGGCACAAGTTCCCAGTGCATTAACTCCATCTAATGCAGTTTTTGAACAAAGCAACAGAATACGGAACGCCGATAGTATGTCGCATCGTCTTCAAAGCGTCTGGAGACGACAATAAAATCAAAACCGCGTCATTTCTCCAGCTCTGCTCTCTGCATCGATCCTAATCTCCTCCAGGACACAGCGATGCCCTCTCCCTTCAGCGGCGGTAGCCGCCGCAATAAGAAACCTGCTGCCTTGCCGCCGCCGGCACCCGCGCCCAAGGAGGAGAGGGACTGGGCGGCGCTGCCCGGCGACATCCTATTCGCCATCTTCCTCGTGCTGGGTCCCCGCGTGATCATGGAGGGCGCGGACCGTGTGTGCTCAGCGTGGCGGCGCGTTGCCGTCGGCGAGCCCAAGCTGTGGCGCTGCGTCGACATGGGCAAGGTCCGGCAGTGGTCGTCCACTACGAAGCCACCGTGGCGGGCGACGGCGCGTGCCGCCGTCCACCGCGCCGCCGGTCAGTGCGAAGCCTTCTCGGGACCCTGCGACGACGACTTCCTATCCTATCTGGTTGAGAGGTATTCATTTTTCACACATTTCCAACCGTAAACATGACAATGCTCACTTTTTTTCCCACTAAAGGCCATGCCCGAATTTCATTACCAAGTCAACAAAATTATAGAGTTCAACAGTTTAGGGTCTTACAGTTTATGCCATGCCCATCGCAATAGGGTCTTACAAGAACAATAGGCCCTCGCATCAATCAACTGTGAGCAACACCCAGGGGGGCACTTACTGTCTGGAAGCTATAGTGACTTATTTAAGTTGTTTTATAGGAAAAATTTTAAATCCTAGACTTACATGTTTGTTTGGAGTGGAGGGCGTAAATCTTGTTTCTGTTGATACTCACCCAGATTTTAAATCTAGGTAGTTCTTTATCAATTCATTATTTGTCAAAGTCAAAAATGTATGACCGATAGAAATCTGTAATCGACACACATGTGGTTTCGGAGGGAGTAGATCTATGGTTCAATGCTCCCTCTCCATATCCATTATAATTCGAGGGCATTACTTCATGCAGGGCACCTTCTTTGAAAAGCTTACAAATCTCACATGATGATGCATCCAAAATAGCATTGAATGTGACACTACTCAAGAACCTCACTGCTATTGAAGATCTTCATATTTCACTCTCGTATTTTAGTGATTGTGCCTCCCAAAGTTTGCTTGAAGCTATATGTGAAGCTTGTCCCCGTCTCAAGAAACTCGGAATGAGCTTTGATGTATGCCGGGACAGTAATTATTATGAAGATGACATGAATATTTACAAGGAAGAAACATATGTGATTCCGGTGATGTCTGAGTTACGCTCTTTAGAGTTGTCGGACTATAACCTTACTGCTACAGGTCTAACAGCCATCATTGATAATTGTCCTCTTTTGGAATCTCTCAATGTTACTGGAGCTCCCATCATTGGCACGATGGATCAGGAGCTGCTTGCAAAATGTGCTAGAGTGAAAAATCTGGTTCTTCCATGTGATTCGGATGAAGACTACTACTATGAAGAATATGGTCCAGAAGATTATGAATCCGACGAAGTATATGATTATTTTTACTAAGTTGTGGTTGGTGTTGAAATTAATACTGATGTCCTGGGTGTTATATTTGCCTTTGTCTATCACTCTGTCTGTGATGAACCATTATAATAGATCTTTTTAATCACTTTTGATCTGTATCAGCATTAGGGCATGTACAACGGTTTAGACAGCTGTTGTCTATTTGATACACACAGCCAGTTAAACAGACAGCTGGTACAACAAGTCGTCTATTTAGTTGTCTGTAACGTATTTAATTCATCATTTAACATATAGATTTTGGTGATCTAGTACACAGTTTGATCTTTGTAGCTAGTTTTGTGCTCACATGAGAATGCTCAATATTCAAATAATTTGAATGTATATATAATTTATATTGATTTGAATAGGTACTCATCAATATATGCAATATATATTAAAACTTGAAAAGAACCATGAGTCCTTGAAGAATGGATGAAAGGACAACCCTACCCCTTATCCATTCCGATCATATCCTTTCCCTGTGGTGTCCTCCTCGTCCGTTCCTCTTGACCAAATCCTCCTGATGTGGATCTCCGATCTTGCCTTTACTATCTACCCACGCGTGAGAGAGGGTAAGCAGCAAGGAGCTTGGCCCGGCGTTGGGGACTTGGGGGGAAACATGAATCGGTGGCGGTCGCGACCTCGACTCCCTGGGCTGGCGAGCGCCTACCGTCGACGGTGATGGACAGAACTGAGAAGGTCAGCCCCCATCCTTCCGCTTCCACGGATCCCTTGTATCTTTCTGCTTCCTCAGCCCCGTTCTCATGCTCCGCGTTGGTTGATGGGGCCACCGGCGAGCTCATCGTAGCTCGCCTCTTCTTCGACGGTTCAACCCCGTCGCAGAGCACGCCGGGGATGAAGAAGCATGTACGAGAGGGAAATCGAGGACGTGGGGATGGAGATGGATTTGGCGCACAAAAATACCCCGCGCGCGCCCAAATCAGTTGGTGTCCGTACGGGATCCGAGCTTGCCGTCGATCCTCAAAGACTGGTTGTACAACGGTGCTGTTGCGTCTATTTCTACATCGGAGCACGAGACACGGCCGTCCTCTCACGAGGCGACGGCGCGCTCGTTGTCTGGATGAGAGGAGGATGTATATGCAAAAATACCGGCTTGTAGACGGCTCGGCAACGCCCGTTGTACGTGCCCTTATTGGATACCTTGTACTAATGTGGCTCTTTGCATTTTGCTTTGTCAAATTAAGTGAAGTAGCTTGCCGATTATTTTGTCTTGACTCTTAAGCCAGATGCTTCCAACTAATACCGAGGGAATCTAGCTGCAAAACGTGTGCTAAACACTTTATTGCTCCTTCGATTCGTCAGGAACAAAGGCAAACGGACGGGGTCGAGTAAAGCTGTGAAGGAAACAGGAAAGAAAATTTCAATCTTTCATCAGTTCTATAATAAAACAAGTGTATTTCAGGTGCTAGACGAGTACTAAACAGTATAATATATTAAAAAAGTTTCCACTTATCAACATCGAAAAAGTTGTCTGTATCATTATGATCCGTGTGTAAACAATTTTCCAAATCAATGAAAAATAAACTAAAATGGAAATTTCAGTAAAAGTTCGCCGAAAAGTAAAAATTGTAGAAAATATAGAGTAGGACATGTTTTGGAGGGGGAGTGTAAATCAAAACATATAAAAATGAAGATACTCAAACATTCTATGGTGGAAGTATAATATAAGAGCAGTATGGATGTGAGATTAAGCATTTCGCGATACAGTACTAAAATTGAAGAAATAAAATAATGTTCATGGAGCAACTGCAAACAAATTAACAAAAATAAAATATTTGAGGAGCAACTAAAATTTATATAGAAGTATAGGAACCAATATATTACAGCTGCATGACATAGAGCCACCATCCCAGTATTAAAAAACGAAACCTGAGAAAATATTGTAGGAATAGATCGTGTAGAACTAACTGAACACCAATAATTTAATCAAGTAGAAATGCATAAATACTGGTTTGAAAATGGACTACCTTCGATGAATAACTGATCTTTTGATTGTCTTTCTCTGGTAAAGCAGGTATGCATGGAATAGAAGATAGCAGTTGTGATCATGTTCAATATATACGTATTAATAAAAATGGAATCAAAAAGTAGTTGAGATAAAGGTAATGAAGATTAAACTAAATATGCTAATGATTTTGCTTGAATGAACATATACATATGCTGACAATGTGCATCAGGCAATGCCAATATGATACGAGAGGTCAGCCAAACGCCCAAACACCATCATTTCTGTCATTGTTTGATTTGACTTCATGCAACCTACTTACAATTTCCGTGTGCTCAACTAGAAAAATATATCACCACAAACAGATGTATGCAACAAGCCAGGTAACACTACCGGAAGCCGGCTTTTTGCCGTGAGCCCCGGGCTGTGCGTGAGCCAAAAGTCGCGCTCACGGCAAATACCTTTTCCGCCGACGGCCAGGAGGCGAACTCACAGCAAGAATCTTAGCTCACGGCAAATAGCCGTTTTGCCGTGAGCTAGGTTCCCGGCTCACGGCAAATTCCAAATTTCCTATGAGTACTTCTTTTGCTGACAGCAAAAAGCCCTTTTCTCATCTCAAAACACATTCATAGCTTTTTCATGTAATTTTTTTATCTTACATACCCTAATCTTTTTCTATTATCCATATACAACATGTGTTACTCAAGATTAAAATTTGATATATTTTTGCATTTGTTTGCTATATTTAACTAATTAATTGCATTTCAAGCTTTTTTTTTGGAATCAATTCAACTTTGAACTGCAACCGATTCAAATAATAGAATAAAATAAGTGAAAAAAATATTCATGTTATTTAGTCAAATTTGAGACCTTACCCATAAAATGAAATGAAATTTCCAAAATCTTGTGATAACAGATGCGCGCCCGAATGATTTTAAAATTAAAAAACGCAAATGAAGTCTAAAAATCATGAAATTTGTCAATATCTCATGATACCATACAGGAAGGTTATGGTAAAAAATTGACTGAGTTTCACACATTTTTTCATGCATGATACTTAGAAAACGAAACATCTCCACAGAAGTTTCGTAGAGTTACAAAGGAAGCGGCTAGGTTTGTTGGCAAAGTGACGTTAAAATTGAATTTGAATTCAAATTTTTTTATACTCTTCACATACAACATTTAGCACTCCATGTTCGAATTTGACACATTTTTACATTTGTTTGCTATATTTAACTAATTAATTGCATTTCATGCATTTTTTGAATCATGTCAATTTTGAACTGCAACGAATTCAAACAATAGAAGAAAATAAGTGGAAAAATGATATTCATATTATTTAGCCAAATTTCAGACCTTACCCATAAAATAAAAAGAAATTTCCAACATCTTGTCTAGGAAACACTATCAAAGACCCGCGTCCGAATGATTTAAAATTCTAAAAAAATGCAAGTGAAGTCTGAAAATTATGAAATTTGCCAATATCTCATGATATCATACACGGAGGTTGTGGTAAAAAATTTGAATGTGTTTCGCATATCTTGTCATATACATTGCTTACAAACCGAACATCTTCAAAGAAGTTTCATATAGTTAAGAAGGAAACAAGTAGATTTGTAAGCAAAGTTATGTTCAAATTGGAATTTGAATCCTAATTTTTTCTACTCTCAACAAACAACATGTGCAACTACATATTAAAAGTTGGTAAATTTTTATATTTATTTGCTATATTTAACTAATTAAATGCATTAGATGTGTTTTTTTTTAAAAACCTTTTGCCGTCACGGGCTCACGGCAAAGCCTAATGGGCCAGTCGACCCAATAAACCGTCGGCCCACTGCCCCCACCCCACAAACCCTAGGGTATTTAACCCCACCCTCCTCCCTCCCTTACCCCGCCTCTCTCCCTCACTTCTCCCTCCCGTAGCCGCCTCCCTACCTCAGATCCCGCCGCCCCTCACTTCCAGTAGCGCGGCACATGGAGCGGCAGCACGCCCCCCACCCCCACCCTGCGCCCCCGCCGCTGCCTCTCCTCATCTCCCTCCCCTGCCACCGCTTCGCAGCTGCTGCCCCTCATCGGCCTGCCCCGTGTGTGCCCGTCGGCGCAAGGACGGGGAAGGGATCGAGCTCGATCGGCTGTCGTCCGCCACAAGGAGGAGCTGTATGCCGCCAGCACACGTGCCGTCCTCTATGCCAGCACACGCGCGAGGAGCTGCTGTCCGTCGCGGTGAGGAACGAGCATGCCGGGACCGGGAGGATCGGGAGCTCCTCAGCAGTCTCCACTTCCTTGACGGCGAGATATATGGCCTTCTCTTATTCACCTCCGGTGTAGCGTCCTCCTCATCCTCACCTCTAGCGACTGCGCATCACGAGGGCTGCTGTGACGGGATCTATCATGATGACGACGACCTTCTTCTCTGGGTGCGGCGGCCACTGCCTCCTCTACTCCGGCACGGCGCGCACGGCCTCTTCTCCTCCTCGTCGGCTTCCTCCTCGCGTGGCGACATCCTTCCATGGTGCGGCCATGGTGCCCAACCTGAGGTGGCAGTGGCGGTAGCGGCTCGAACGCTGCGGGGAGGTGGCAGCGCCGGTGGGGTGGGGTCGCAGTGCTCGATCTGTGGGGCCACGATGCCATGTGCATTTGCTTTATATTTGTTTTCAAAATTGTTTGTCGAGAGCCATATGTACTCATGGCACACCTTTGCCGTGAGCTCGAGCTTCGACTCACGGCAAAGAGCTGTTTGCCGTAAACTTGTTTCCCGTGAGTACTTTGCTGAGAGAAACTCACGACAACTGGTTTGCCGAGAGTAAATCGGGGTTTACTGTGAGTATCGGGCTCACGACAAACCCAGGTTTCCGGTAGTGTAATATGTCAATTAATATTGTGAATCATATGCTTTAACTGCTACATCTAAAATATAATTTTGGAAATAACCTCCTAAACTATATTTTGGTTCAATTTACCTCCTAAGCTATGCATTTAATTAAGAGGTAAAGTGAACCAAGAATATCAGGGCCACAAGTTTTTTTTTTTTTGACGGAAAGGCCATAAGCATTAAAATTGATGAAACACCAAGACACACTCCGTGTATTCCAAAAGGTATAATATTTGAATGTTGAGTCAAAAACAAGGGTTATTTGGATCGGTACCATCATAATTTTTCAAAGTTGGAGATATACCACTACATTTCACCTATTTTGAAATATACAATTACAATTCTTTGGTTCCCACAAAAATACCATAGAATACGTATAAAGCTCACTTGGGCCCACCTGCAGGTGTATACAAATATGTATCCTTTGCTGCAGCTTTTCTCCCCTGTCACCGATGTGTGGGCCCCACTTGTCATTTTCCTCTTCCTCCTCTGGCTGGCGCTGCTCTACTCCTCTCTCCCGCAGCTTAGTCGCAGCCTGCCTGGCGGGGCCATGGCCGACCGCCTCTTCCCCAACGACTTCCCCGACTTAGTCACCAAGGCCGAGGTTCCTGTGGTGACGGCGACTGGCGGACCGCGGGGTCGGAGGCCTTCTCTCGGGCTGGGGATCGGACGGCGATGCGATTCCCAAACTCGGGCTATAGGACTACAAAGTACCAGCGGGATCTCAAATTGCTTCACGCACGGACAAAGATTCGAGCCATGGCTTGTAAGGAAGACTGCTTGAAGACGAAAACTTGTTTCCCAGGAATCGATGAGAAAATTTCACCCAGAATCGAAATCTTAAAATTGCTTCACGACGTGCGGGGGTAGGCTGAGGCGCTGTGAAGGTCGAAGGTCGCGAGCGCACGCCACTGCAGCGGGGGTGGGTGTGGGTGCAGGGATGCGGTGAAGTAGTGGAGCGCCAGGGCGAGGAGCCCCGCGGCGGCGCAGGCGAGGAGCGGGTGGAGTGCGAGGAGGAAGCCGACGGGGGCACCGAGGAGCAGGTGGCGGTAGGGCGAGCGCGGCCTGCCCCTGGGCTGAGCTCCCCTGCGCGGAGGTTGGGTCCGCGGGCTCGCCGGCATGCGCCAGGCTCTCCGACCGCTTCCTCCGCGCCGCGCGCCGCCTCAAGGACAAGGCACGCCCCGCTCGCTGCTGCCCACCTCCCTCTGGTTCCTGCCCGCCTCCCTGGCTGTGGCTGTAGGTGGTGGAGGAGATGTGGGTGAAGGAGGAAGAAGAAGATGACAAGTGGGGCCCACACGTCGGTGACAGAGGAGAGCAGCTGCAGAAAAGGATACGTATTTGTATACACCTACAGGTGGGCCTAAGTGAGATTTATACGTATTTCGTGGCATTTTTGTGGGAACTAAAAAATTGTAATGGTATATTTCGAAATAGGTGAATTGTAGTGGTATATCTCCAACTTTGAAAAATTGTAATGGTACGGATCCAAATAACCCCAAAAACAAAAGCATGATTCACGTGGAATTTCGCAACCCTCGATCTGTGCCACGATCAATCGATCTCCTTTTCCAGTACCACAGATTTTGATCTCTCATCTCAGATTTTGATTTCCAAGTCCATATATATAACAAAGAATAATACGTGGAAGGAAGGACCCTCATGTAAAAACCTCACAATTCGTCCTCGTCGTTTTAGATACTACTTGATGTACTAAAAACCAACCGTTGGCCCCTCACATTCCAATCTCGACTGGCCAAGATCAGACCAGTCTCAGTGCAGATGTCATGAACACGATTACCTAGAGTGAAACATCATTTAAAAAGATTTAAAACTATAATGAAACACCTCCCTCTCAATGCATAGTTTCATCTATTGTTGTTTTCTAGGTTGCATGCAAGACACAAGTTGTCTAGGTAACTGTGTAGAGAGGGTTTCATCCTCATGAAACTCATTTTACCTCTCTCTTCATTAATACATTGACACATCATCAAAAGTGCTTACATGACAGCCTATTTAATGTCTATGAAACCTCCACTGAGATTGGCCTCAGATCGAGGCACCAGCGATGCTGCCGTCGTCCCCCTCCCACCACTGGGCGGCGGACTGGGCGGCGCTACCTCACGACATCCTGTTCTCGGTCTTCCTCATGCTGGGGGCGCGCGAGATCATGCGTGGCGCGGAGTTCGTGTGCACGGCGTGGCGGCGCGCCGCCGTCGGCGAGCCCAGGCTGTGGCGGCGCGTCGATGTGGTCACCTGCTGCCTGTTCCCGTTAAGGTACCCGAGCAGGCGCCGCACGCACGCCATGGTGCGCGCCGCGATTGACCGGAGCGCAGGTCAGTGAGTCGCCTTCTCGGGACCTCTCGATGACAGCCTGCTGCTCCATTGTTAGCACACCAGAGGATAACAGGGATAGGAGGGAGAATCAGAGCAGGGATCGAAGAGCAATCAGGGGAATCGAGAGGAGAAGCAGGAAGAATAGAAGGAAGAGGCAGCAGCCGTAAGAAAGAAGAAGCACAGTAGTTTCTGTTACACCACCTCTCCGTCGACCTTGCTGGCCGGGTACACCACCTCGCTGGCGTCATCTACTACTTCACCGCACCCGACGCCTGCCACTGCAGCATCAGCACCAGCCTCCGCGGTGTCCTCGATCTGGACCCAGGAGAGCGCCGGGGATCGCAAGGAGTTGGAGGCGGACGAGGTCCTTGAGGTCGTCGTTGCCGTGTCGCGGCCGCGTCCAGCTTCACCGCGACCGCCTCGTCCTCGACGCCAGGGAGCGCATCTGTGTGTGGCTTGGTTTCGGTGACTACGGCGAGCTCCACCGCGCCTGCTTCGACCTCACCGTCCGTGGCGACCTCGTCGGCGTGTGCTTCGTCCTCGATGTCCGTGGTGCGCACCACGTCGGCCAATCTGGTTTCGCCGTCCGCGACGTCGTACTCCACGTCCTCTGTGGCGTGCTCCACCGCGCTCGTCTCGGCCTCGACATTCGCTCAGGTGCACCACCATCAGGCCACCTCTGCATCCTCCGCTTACAAGTTGCACCCTCGACTCCGTCGCTCTCCAGGAGTTCGCACCCCTGTCTCTGGGAGCAGCCCAGGCTACCGAGGAGCTACGTGATTTCAGGGTGCTCGTCCTCGCTGACATCGTCTCCACCACCATCAGCACGCTACAGCTTATCAGTGCTATGAAGGGCGCTTCCACCAACATGCCTGCCAGATGTTCTACTGATTGCCCCAGTCGTGGAGCTTATGAGGTAGAGTTCCGGAAGAAGTGCATAATCGACAGCCTGAATCCCATCAGTACCACCACCAGCTTACCCACAAGGTACATCTCCATCAATTTAGTTGCTTCCTGGAGTGGTGTTCCATTGCATTGTGCTACTGAAATTCACAAGGGCTCTGAGGTGCTATTAGGGATGACTAGTCAATGTCTAGCTATGATAGAATTGTTATCTGCTACTGTGATTGGCCTAGGACCTTGGCCTCCTCCTCTGAAGAACAAGGATACATTGATTAGTGACACTGTCAAGTCATATTGCAGTTCAGACCTGTCATTCTGTTATGGTCAGGATGTTGTTAGACAAAGACCAACTCTGTTCTATCACACTTGGCTCACTTATACAACTCCAAGATCATGTCAATCATTTATTTGTGCATGTGTTGATGGGCAACTGAGACAACCTTGGCCACCACCAATGCTGTTTGAGGTGTTCAGTGATAATGTTCAGTTGAGACCAGTACCCTGGCCGTCCTTCGGTTGGCAGCCTCCAACACAGTCTGAGGTCACTATTGACGGGGTCCCATTCAGATCAGTTCTTTGGCTATCCCTCCGGTATGCTGAGCAAGTTTGCATTCCACCCAAGCCACCATGGTCATTGGTCAGTCTAGCAAGAGATATTTGCAATGATGATTCTGCTACTCAGATATGTCTCTGGCTATGTTGTCATTCAATGGTGATTGGGTTACTGCACAGCAATGGTCGCCATGTTCACCTCCTTTATTGGCTTGTCAAAACTTGTTTACTGATATTTATCAGTTTATGGGAAGAAATGAGCTGAACCTTGATTTTGGGAAAAATGTGCTTCAGCTATTTCAGTGGGAAGCTTGTCCACCATACTCTGCATTTGGTGTGTCCAACTCCGTTGCTTTGCAGTTCAAAATGCAAGTAAATGGAGTTCACACCAGGCCAATCCTGTGGCCATCTTTTTCTCTTGATACAATGACAGGTTGCAGATCTGTGGGTACTCTAATTGATGGTATTTCTGAGTGGTATTTACAGCATGGGTTTGCAATTGCTAAAATTTTGGATATGTCACCAATACTTTATTCTTCTGCACACTTGAAGCTTCTCAGTTGTAGCATGCTCCCCTCTGAAATTGTAGTTCATAATGGGACAGAAATTCAGGTGACTTCAGTGCTGTTCTTGCTGAATTCCAGTCAGTGGGGCCCTATCTGGTGTTGTCATGGTGTCTTGATCTGTTCTGCTACTATATCCACTCAGCAACTGATCTTGTGGGATCCAGGTGGTGATCCTTATGGTCTCGATGGATATATATCTCTTGATTGTTTGATTGATCTGGACAAAGGTGTGAGTCGGTTGACTCCTCTCTGGCTGCACTGGAAGTATGTGGTTCTCTGGAAGTGTGGCGATGGAATTGGCATCATGATCATCAACTACTGGAAATTCTTACTCTGCATGATTCAGTTTTACCTTCAAGTGGTGGATGATCCATGAGAATCATTGTTGCAAGATGAAGATACCCGAGTCTGGCACTATCATATCACAGTATATGATTTTATCATCCTATTTGCTGTCAAAGTTCAGAAATATTCATTGAGAGCTACATTGTGCATTCTTCAACCTTTACAACTGCAGATTAAGCAGCTTGGGGGCAAGCTGCTCTTTAAGAAGGGGGGAATGTTAGGAGTCAGTACCTTGCTGGGCTGATATGGGCTTAATGTTTTGGGCCTGCATGCCTATCGTGCTGATCAAGCCCATGTAACTAGGAGAGTTGGAGCTGAATATATAGCCCAACCAGGAGAGAGAGTGAGGTATCGATTATGACTGTATCAATTACTGTTCTTCTTCTCAGGAACAAGCAACCGGCCTCTGGCCGTTCCATCTACTCTCGATCCCCTTCCTGCTCTTCGATCCTTGCTCTGATTCTTCCTTCCAATCCCCGCTATCTTCTGGTGTGCTAACATCCATCTCGTGGAAAGGTACAGAGTATATATCAGTACATCACTAACCATATTTTCGATAGAAAGTTGGAGCAATCTTCTACCTCAGAACGATAATTCGTTTTCATGACGTGCTAGGTTTAAGCAATTTTTTTTGTATCAAGTTGCATTTTCATTTTAACAAGGAAGTGCGGGTGCATCTTAGAACCTAGATCAGCATATATATATATTCATATTGACATTCCTTAATAGTGTTCTTATACCAGCAGTATTTGTGTCTGTCTGTTCTAATTCGAATGTATTTCTTCAGAGCACCCTTGTTGAAAAGCCTCTCCATCACACAACTTGCTGCATCCAACAACGTACTGAAAATGGCACTCAAGAAACTCCCTCTTCTCGAGGATCTTGGTATTCTTGAAATTAGACGCTTGTTTTTAAAGTTCTGGGATAATGAGAGGTTGCTGGAAGCTGTTTGTCAAGCATGTCCACATCTCAATACACTCATGCTGGGCGATATCATGTTTCGTAGAGAAATTCACTCCCAACTACATCTCAATACAGTCTTGTTGGGCGATATCATATTTGGTGCGGAAATTCACTCCGATCACGATGACAATGGAATGTGTCACTTCTACGGTGAAACATACAAAATTCCATTGATGCGTGAGCTACGCTCCCTAAAACTGCTTGGCTGCGACCTCACTACAAAGGCACTGTCAGCCATCCTTGACAGTTGCCCTCTACTGGAATATCTAGAAGTCACTGGCGCTTTTGATGGCAACATAAATGAGCAGCTACAGGTGAAGTGTGGAAGAGTGAAGAATCTTTTTCTTCCTCATGACTCAGAACATGTCGATTCTGAAGATTAATCTGTACAATGGCCTACCTTAACGGAGGATTCATTCTGATATCAGGATGATGGTCCTATGGCCTACTCAACTTTTGTAACTAAAGGATTCTGACTGAGTGGCTTTCGATCAGTTTGGATATTTTCATAATATGTCACTAGATCAATATGTCACATGTTGCTGAAATTATGGAACCTTAGCTTTTACTTTATCATATATGTGTTGTAGTTTTCAAAAAACATATATGTGTTGTGTATTTGGGATTCTCGAATAACTTTTTATATACGATAGATATGCATGCATTCGACAAAATTACTTTTATGTTTCTTGGGTTGTGTCTACATGCGTGGAATATATACATGCATTTTATTTGATGCTATAGTGATCTGTTTTGCTCACAACTTTATGCACTCAATTCAGGCATAAAACAAGATGCAATACTTGAAAAATCTCCAGAGAACAACTGTGATCAGATAACTCCCTACACGCCCTTATAATATTATAATTTATAGTATAGCACTACTTTGTTTAGAAAGACACCAAAAAGTGTCTCATATCTGATTCATATTAACGAAAACAATTGATGGTACAGAAGGACAACTTGACACAAAACGACCTATAGAAAATAAAATTACACCGAATAACTCTCTTGTCATCTTCTTCCTTTGATTGTTCATCATCAGTCGGAGCTTTGCTGAGTGCCACAAAAACTACACTCGGGAAATAAAAAACACTCGGCAAAAATTGGCTTTGCCGAGTGCCACAAAAAGTACACTCCGCAAAGCGTCCTCTGACACACGACAAAGAAAACACTCAGCCAACTGGCTTGTTTGCCGAGTGTATTTTTTTGGCACTCGACAAACTGGCTTGTTTGCCAAGTGTATTTTTTTGGCACTTGGCAAACTTACATGTTTCCTAAGTTTTTTTTTTTTGCACTCGGCGAACAAGGTCTTTGCCAAGTGCTAAAGGAAAAACACTTGGAAAAGAGAAATTCAAACCACATTTTGAACTAGTAAATTAATGCAAATTAAAAAACATTGAACTACAAAATTTCATAATTTTTCAAGATGTACAACTTTTATTTGTGTCATCTCTTCATTTCACGAAACAGTAGTAATGTTGTTCACAAAATCTATACCTGTCTTACGTAGTTTTATGAAACTATACGAGAGATGTGTAATTTTTGTGAAGAATGCTACTACCACTATATCCGATGAACAAATGACCAAAATAAAAGTAGCAGATCTTCAAACTTTATACAACTTTGTAGTTCTACCTTTGGGAACATATTAGGTGGAAACCAACCTCTCTGTGCAAACTATGAAAACTTCAATCTGAGCCACACGATGTTGATCCAACGGGGCGCTCAGAGGAGGTGGGAGGGGTGATTTGCAAAAGCACCTTTGCAAATCACCCCTCCCACCTCCCATGAATTTTGCAAATCACCCCTTCCAGCTCCCATGAGCTCCCCCTTGGATCAAGATTGTGTGGCTTAGATTGAAGTTTCCATAGTTTGCACGGAGAGGTTGGTTCCACTAGATATGTTCCCAAAACATTCTTATTTGAATTACTTTTATCAATGAAAAGTACATCTGAATTTCTCAAATTTGAAAATTTGATTTTTTTTCAAAGAATCTCAAATAGAGAAATAGTCAAAATAAAAGTTGCAGATCTTTAAAGTTATGAAATTTTGTAGTTTACAATTTTTTTATTTGAAATCATATTGTCAATGAAAAACTAAGTTTGAATCTCTCAAATTTGAAATTTAAATTTTGTAAACGACCTCGAAAGAAGAAACTCTCAAAATGAAAGTTGTAGATCTCAGAAAGTTTTGAAACTTTGTAGTTAACAACTTTTTAATTTGAATACGTTTGGAGCCCAAAGAAGCAATTTACACTCAATGTAGTATAATATATGAAGATAATGAAAACAGGATATGGACGCATATGAGTGTGTGGTGCAGTGGTAGAGGAATTTATGCGCATGTGAGATCTCTTAGTGATAAAAAAATAGGTACGATGATATTGCATCATACCCACATCATCTCTAATTGTACTCTCTTATGTATGCCTTTTGTTGTAGAGGCACCTAGATATTTGTATGCACATAAATATAATGTATGTGCATATAAACTTTTGTAAACCTTGAAAAACTAAAACGGCCTACAATAATTAGAAATGGAGGGGTATAACTTTGTAGAACTTTAGTATATTAGATTAGTTATTATAAACATTATGCTCATTTCAAACCAACAAATGATCTTTAGAGTTTGAAAACTAAACATCTAGCCAAATCTTTGTTAGCAAACTTTAACATCATGTGTGAATGCATGTACATCCTTGTTGATCGAGGAATTTTTTACCCCAGCTGGCGTTTTTTTATCCTATTATACTACATATATATAGATAAAATGAAATACGTGCGAAAGATTATAGTGGTTGGCTGGCTGGTGTTTTTATCCTATTCCTATACACATACAAATAATATGAAATATGATCCTATAATGTAAATCGAGCTTGGCCTAGATGGTAGGCACCCTTTTCAGGAAATTAGATGTCCGAGTTTAAATCCCCTTCAACCGTTTTTGTTGATGATTTTTGCAGCTGTGTGCGCGGTGTGGGTGACCTCGGTTTCCATGTGGGTTTTCTGGTTTGGTGCCCTTTGCCGTCCGTTCAGTGATTTTTTTCTTGGTTTGGTGCCCCGTCTGCTGGTTCACGTGGTTTTTTTGTCGGTTCATGTTGACATAATAAAATTATGGACAAAAGTGATACTTGCTTTAATATTAGGTAGAGAAATTATATTTAGGTTTTGTTGAGTAGGCTTCAACGATGACTAGAATGGAATATTTGGTGTTGAGGCTAGGCAGCTATCTCAAACATATTCACATGAGTTCATAAAAAAAATATTTTAATGCATAATTTCAAATGTGTGGCTCGAAGTTTGAATGGCTATACAAAGTTTAGAAAGATTTTTTTGGGTCCATATTTTAAAATTCTTTGAAATTTTGGGATGTTACAGCAACTCCAAGATTTTCCTAAAAATCCTTCTCCAAAACAGTTTATTGAGGTTCTACTAAAATATATCTTCCAAAAAATCATACCGGCACGTTGCAAAACGCTAATAAAAAGTTTTCAGTAGTCACATTGCCGCCCCCGCCTCCTCATAACCAACAAATCATCAAAATAGAGTCATGGTCAGCCCGTAGTGTTGTACCACCCCCCCCCCCGCCTAGCACGGGCCCGCCCTGCCCCACTCTTTATCGTGTCGGGCCTAGACCGACCCTATACTGGGAATCCTATATATCTTCCGGAAGATAGGATGCATTGGTAAAATAACCCAATAGTAGCCTAATAATAGCCCACTAGGGCCCAACAACATCACAACCCTAACACTTGGTTCCTTCGTCCTCCCTGGATGCCGACGCCACCCCGTGCCCTGCGCGCCCCGCCGCCGTGTGAGCTCCGCCGGCCGCTGCACACCTGGATTCAGCCCGCCGCTGCGGCGTCCCCACGGCGGCACCACGCGTCTCTACGGCCTCGCCCGCGGCGGGCTTGCGCGGCACCATGGATGCGGCCGGAGGACTGCGGCGCCATGGATGGGCAAGCGAAGCAGCCAGTGGAGGCCTATGCTGTGCCGCCGCCGTGGGAGCCCCGACCAACTTCGCCGCCACCTCCCCGTCGCCCCGATCGCGCGCCCGCGTCTAGTGCTAGTGCCGCCACCGGCAACCGGTGGTGGACAAAAAAATGTTGTTTTTTTTCAAAAATGTTAAAACATATTCAAAAAATGTTGAGTAACATTTCAGAAAAATGGTGAAAACGTTATGAATAAATGTTGTTTGAAGAAAAAAAAATGTTGGTGCTAAGGACGGAGAATTGTTGTTTCAAAAAAAAGTTATCAACATTTTCAAAAATTTTGAGTGAAAAATGTAGGCAATATTTTTTAAAAATGTTAGATGAAAAATGTTGTCAACATTTTCGGAAAAATGTTGTCAACATTTTCAGAAAAATGTTGGATGAAAAACTGAGAATGAAAAATTGTTGAAACAAAATATATTGTCAACATTTTAGAAATGTTGGCAACATTTTTTAAGAAAGAAAAATGTTAACAACATTTCGAAAATGTTGGACGCAAAAATATTGTAAATATTATTTAAGTGAGTCATCAAGTGGAAAAAAAAGGATGATGGGCCGCAACCCGCAATAATGGAGTAGATGGGCTTTGGTGGGTTGGAAGTTCTCATGCTTATTCACCTTCCGCAAGCCATGTAGGAGCCCCCGCCCTATACCCCACCGTGTTCCCATCTCCGCTACTCCGCCCGTCCGCCGACTAGTCGCAGCCTGCAGGTCCTCCCGCGACCGGCGCACTATGGCCTGCCGAGGAGTAAGGGGAGGAGCGAGTAGGGCGGGATGGGAGAGGAGCGGCGAGAGACAACGAGCAGATGCGTGGAGTGACGGCGAGCAGATGCGGGGAGTCAGGGAGATGGAGGGAAACGCCGAGAGGATGTCAACGTGACGGCGTCGGCGGATGGCAGAGGCGAGCGACGGAGGGAAGGTGGGCAGGGATCAGAGAGGGAGATGGGATGGGCGCCGCGGCGGAGATATCGAGAGAGGGATACAGGAGACCAGAGAGTGTGGGGGCGGCGACAGGAGGCTGTGAAATGAAGAATAGGGAGTTAGGGTTAAATTTTTTTTCCTCATTATATATGTGGAAGATGGAGATTTACGGGTTGGTATCGGGCCACACCTTTTTTCGTGCCGGCCGGACTGGGGTGGCGGCCCATGCTCAGCCTGAGGCACCGGGCCGGGCCGGTTCGGACCGGGCCGAAAACACGTGCTTTCGGACGGGCTCCGGGCTTTTTGACATCTATTTCAAATTTATTTACTTCACTGACCTTGGTGCCTGTTGATAGATCTGAGCATTTCACGAGCCGGGTCGGGTTCGGGCCGGGTCGAAAAAACTCGGGTTTTTCGGACCGAGAAAATCCTGCCCATGACCGTCTCATGGGACGTGTCGAGCCTCAGTTTTCGGGCCAGACCCGGGCTTAGGCGGGCCGCCCACGTATTTTATAGTGTAAAATAACTAAAAATAATATTTCGGTCCGGGCTCGGGCCAAGATTTTTTCGCAGGCTTCAACATCTCTGCCCACGCCCGTCCAGCAAGATTCGTGGGCGGGCCTAACCCGGGCCGGGCCAGCGGGCCGGGCCGAGCTTAAAATGCTCAGGTATACCTGTTGACCTGTTGCGAACTTGCGATGCGCTCCTCCAGCCGCCGCCGTCGCCGCCGCGGTCGCAAGAGACCTCGCTCTCCGGCGCCGGCGAGGGACTGGGCGGCACTGCCCCAAGACATCCTATTCGCCGTCTTCCTCAAGATCGGACCCCGCGAGATCCTGAGGGGCGCGGACCGCGTGTGCGTGGCGTGGCGGCGCGTCGCCGTCGGTGAGCCACTGCTGTGCCGCCGCCTCGACATGGCTGCCGTCCCGGTGTTGCCGTGGCGGTGGCGCGCCGCTGTGCGTCGCGGGGCGGGCCAGTGCGAGTCTTTCAAGGCACGCGGCTGCGACGACGCGTCGCTGCACTATCTGGTCAAGAGGTATCGATCCAATCCGTTCGTCGTCATCCTGTATTCAGTCTTCGCTTGCTTTTTTACATTATTATATTAACTCTTTGATCACAAACAAAACTGATAATTTAGAAGTCTATTTATAAGTGATCGCGTCATCCGTGTCAATTAGTACTTCTAAAAGTTGGCATATAGTTTCCCATATCCACCTCAGATCAAGTAAACTTAGTAATTATCTTTAAAAAACATTTTTGTAAATTCTTATCAATAGCAGTATGTGCTCCATGCAGAGCGCCGTCATTGAAAAAACTCCGACTTATAGATTGTGGTGCATCCTTTGGAGTGTTGAAGGAGGTGATCAAGAAGCTTCCCTTCCTGGAATATTTGGAAATTGAACTCTCATATATTGATGATGACTCCTCCTACAAGAAGTTGATTGGTTCTGTATGTGAAGCTTGCTCCCATCTCAAGAAACTTAGCCTGAGGCAACTAAAGCCTTATAGTTATAAGTATTGGATGGATGTTTCTGATGACGAACCAGAGATTACTGGTGGAGCAATAATGCTTGCGATTCCAGTGATGCACAAGTTACAAACTTTAGAGTTGACTGATTGTGGCTTCACTGTGGAAGAAACTGGTCCCTATCATTCACAATTGCCCCATACTGGAATCTCTAAACATAACTGATTGTTATAATAAATGGCAGATGATCATGTCGCTGCAGCACAAATTCAGAGATAAGAACCTGAGTGTTACAGTCTCAAATGAAGAGTGCTATTCAGAGGAGGGAAGTGAATGGGAATCAAATGATAAATTCAACTAGTTTTATTTTTGTGATGGTAGGTGCAGAACGATGCCAGAGTAGGTTTATGCCTGTGACCATCGTAGGGCTCCTGAAAATCAACTCGACTTTTAGTTTTCGAATTTTGCACTCGAGGACTTTCAAGCAGTTGGAGACAGTTTCAGCAATCAAGTCTTTATGCATTGTTCTGTTAATTATCATTTACATTGGCTTCAGGGGGATCATATTATGTTATTGATCTTTATGTGATTTTTATATCTGCACTGATTTTTATATCTGCACTGAATTTCTTCTGAAGGTTTCCCGTTCTCTATCTACCATCTATGAATTTGATTATGAACGCAAATATCCATAATGTTTGTGAATGCAAATAACCATACTGTTAAAAAAATACTTATATCATCCTCCAAATCGATAATATGGAGACATAGCATGCATTGTTTTGAGTACATTAAGTCTGGCAGAGAAACATTAATGGTTCTATTCCAGATTTGGTGATACAAAAAAAAACAAAATTGGAGTTAGTATTCCACAAATGCAAACTGAAGAGTTGGACTGACGACATGCATCATTTTATTTTAAAAAAATGGATGGATAGTATAACACCACAGTCAAAGCTTGCAGCTGGGGGCTGCTTGAATTGAATTTCTAGACAATTGAGATGCATATATAAAACTCCCGACAAGGACTGACCCACTGGTATACATGGCCAAACGGGCCGCCCGGCCCGGCACTGGCACAGGCCCGGCCCTACGGGGCACGGCGGCCTGCCGTGCCGTGCCATCTCGGGCCACCGTGCCCATCTCTAGGCCCAGGCACGACACTATGTCTCCTTAGACGTGTCGTGCCGTGCTCACCGGCACGGCAGCCCGCCATGGCCCGAGGTGGAGGAGCGGAGGTCGGGGAGGGGCGACGCGAAGCCGAGGCAGACGGGTGGAGGGAGCCAGCAGCCGGCACCGCCCTGCCGCCGCTGCAGCACCATTCGCCGCCCAGAGAAGACGAGCCGCAGGGGGACGGCGGGCCGATGCAACGTCGAGGTGGAAGGAGCCCGATGGCCGGCACGCGCGGAGCCAAGGCGGAGGACCAGAAGCGGAGCCGCGGAGGTATCCTGCGGAGCGGCGGAGCCGAGGTGGTGGGGGAAGAATTCGGCGGCGGCGCCCAGGAGAATGGCCGTGGAGAACGGCGCCCAGGAGAACAGCGCGTCGGCGTCGCGACTTGCCAGGGGGGCAGCAGCGGCGGGTGGGGTAGGGGTCGGTTGGGGAATTTAGGGTTTGAGGGTTTCTTTTTATACCACAATGGTATATGTCCCTTTAGCATATCATGATTTAACGGGCCACCATCGTGCCAGCCCATTAGTCATGTCATGCCTGGGCCGGCACTACGGGCCTAATTGGCGGCCCAAGCACTGGCACTACGTCGTGTCGTGTCTGGCACTGGCACTATCGTCATCGTGTCGTGCCGTGCCAAGACCGTGCTTTTCCGGACTGTGCTCGTGCTGGCCCATCATGCTTGTGCCAAATGGCCATCTATACTCGCTCGCATTCAAAACTTAAGGTATGCATTGCCATTCATGGTGTCAAAGGTTGAGTGATTTTGCTTGGGTGGTGTATACTAATAAGTACTTGCCGGTTGACACTATGGAAAGAGAATACCATTGCAAATAGGTTAGATGGAGATGTGGATTATTAGCATGCTGGGGCTAATTAAGCAAGAGGAACATGGCAGGAGCCAAGGATAACGACTTTGGATCGATGGATGCCCAGCAGGCTGGACATAACTCAGTGGAATGGACTTGCATTCCAAAGGAATAAAGAACACCAATCTATAGTAAGGAACAAACTGAAAAAAAGAAGATCTATAGAAGCAGTGCTTGACCTACTCCCTCCATACTCGTAAAACATGTCGTTTTGGACAAGATTTCAGTCAAACATTAGGAATATCAATCATGAATAACTTTTAAGTTATTGACTTTGAAAATGTGAAAACTACATAAATAGATTTGTCTTACAAAATACTTTTATAAAAGTATACATTTGTTAGTTTTGAACAAATATTTTTATAAAAATAAGAAGTCAAAGTTATACTTTGGAGACCGTGTCGCTGTCCTAAACGACATGTTTTATGAGTATGTAGGGAGTACACCATTTCCAGTAAAAATATAATCAATAGTGGCTAATAAAACTAACCTACCACTGTTGAAGTTTTCAACATTTAAGAAACATTTCAGTGAATTTGATTTTGTTAATGAATTTCATTAGAATGGAAACCAAAATTAATATTAGTATAGCCATTATTTGCTGATCGCAAAGACTTTTTTCAAAAATTCCAAACCCTAAAGGGTATATTGTAGAATTCAATCAAACTCTAAGATTCGTCATACCAGTATGTACACCATAGTTACATTCTTTTCATGTGATCATAGTAGTCGTTGCACTTAATATATGCTATTATTTAGCCACTGCAGTAACACATAGTGTTATCGCATATCGGGGCGGAGTTGGGCCAAGCCCACGCCTAGGGCCAGGCAGTGGAGGTAATGGGCCATCTCCACCGGGCCTTTTGATGCTAGAGTAGCTACAGTGTGGAGAAATCTTGCGAACGTGTAGGGCCGTGGCCATAGTCGCCCTAGGCGCTCCTGCGCCACTGTTGCCTATGACATTCAGAAAGCAAAGTGCATAGGTTAGTCCAAACTATGGCAATTTTCTAAATATAGTAATTAATTTTCTTAGATAGACTATAACAAGAACAAGAACAATAGAGTAAAATCCGAAGTAACAAGAAGAGAGTAAACTATGGGATTCTTCTAAATGTAGTAGTTACGTAATTCAAAAAAAGAACAAGAGAGTAAAAAAAAGTAAAATTTGAAGTAACATTCAGGGGGGACTTTTGCAATCTTCCATTCCACTTAAGACTGTCTCCAACAACAAACACCCAAACCAGAGACCCATTCTGAAGTTTGGGTACTGCACAGCAAAAGCTATCGCACCCAAAAAATCGATTCTCCAACAGCACAGGCAAAAAACCGGAGACTCATTCGCTCGCTCCCATCCCTCTCTCCTTCCGTACGCCGGCGCCGCCCGTCCCTCTCTCCGCGCGACCCCTCCCTACCCGGATCCAGCGACCACTGGCGAGGAGGAGCCCCGCTCCCCGACGACAGCCCCGGCGGGCGCGGACCGGCGAGCATTGCGGCGCGGACCGGCGAGTTGGGCAAGCGCGGACCTCCACCGGCGGTGTGGACGCGACCTCCCCGGCGCCGACGGAGTGCCGCGGAGGAGCCCGTCCAGCAGCATCGTCTTCCCCGCCGGCCATGGAGCCTGGCCATGGGGAGCTCGACACCGGCCATGGAGGAGCTCGACCCCACTGGTAAGCCATGGCGCCGTTTCACCGCGGTCCGGCCGCGCCCCGCCACGGGAGCGCCTCGCCGTCCCCCCGTGGGCACGCCTCGAGCTTGTGCCCCCGGCTGGCGGGAAGGAGAAGGGCGGGGGAGGGTGGGACCGGCAGGCGGTTGCGTAGCGAGGAGAGAGGGGAGGCATTTTTGCATTGGTGCGGGGTGTAGGCAAAATGGGTGGTGTGTATGCATGTTCCGTTGGAGGTCGATTTTGACAGGCAAAAACACTGTGCACGATGTATTTTGCATTTTGCATTTGGGTCTCCTTTTGCATGAGCTGTTGGAGATAGTCTAACAGAGATCTTTTGCCTCTATCTCCTCGCTTCCAAGATCCCCAACGATGGCCTCTGTAACGACCCGGGTTTTCGGTGAGGAAAACCCGACTCCCTGTACCCTTGTGATAGTCCCTGGATCAGTAGCTATCACGTACAGAACTCATTACAGTGGAATATCATTTCCATACAACGATAACAGAGTACAAAATAAAATATAGTACATCCGAAACAACTCGGTATACGATTTTAGTACAAGCCCCTTGGGCTAAACGACAAGTAGAAATCCTGCGCAGCGGTAATTAGGGCTTCAAGTCTTCATCCTCGATCTTCTCCACAGGCATCCTTGAGTGAAGCATCGCAACCCTTCCATCACGGAATCCGTAGACTCGGAACTCACTCCAAGTCCGATCCTGCACACTCACAAACTATCCCCAAGGAATGGGATAGGTTCACGTCGTAAGCAAGCTTTAAGTGGCCTAAAGCTAAAGGTGAGAAAAGTAGTCAAGGAGCAAGCTCGGGTTTCCTATGCAGCAACAGCAGCAAGTAAAAGAGTAAACTTCATCATCCCAACTATATCACAACACCACGGCTCTCCCTGGCATTCCAGGGCTCCGTCTCAAACTCACCTCCGAAACTCCTCTCGAGTCGATGGGAAAGCTTCTATCCTTCCCATCTCAACGGCCAACGCCGGATCCTATTCCTGAACTAGTAGCTCTTACATCCCAACCTAAAATTTTAGAAGAGAGGGAGATAGAAAACCCAAAACACTAATCAGTGTAACAGAACGTAGGAGTGTCCATAACCGAGGATGCGGCTATACGTATAGATCAAAACTCTGCAGAGTGTGTACACCCGGACCCACTCGGGCTGCAAACGGTGGCCGCCGTCTTGAGACACAGCCCACAACCACGACTCGCTAGCAGAACGGCACCAGACTGTATTCCCGGGTCTGGACCCATTCGGAAGACCGAACGGCCCCGGGATCGTGAACCTCTAACCTGGCCAAAAAGTGGTGTCGAGGGTCTCGGAAACAAGGGCTGAAACGCAGCCAGGCTCCGCACACCCTCGTGAAACGGCAAGCCCAATCCTAACACGCTTCTCCCGTAGAGCTAGTACCGCCTAACTAGAGAATGGCTGGAACCCTTCCCATAGGGTAAGTGGTGCGCACGTCAACATATTCCCACGAAGCAAAGGTTCCACCGATACATCTAGACCAGAGCAGCAAGTCTACCAATGCGTCTCCACCACGTGGTCCGCTACGTCACCCATCACAGGTATCGCCGCTCCAAACTCCTCATCTCATATCCGTAGGAGGCGTCCAAGGTCACCTCCTGTCCCCGACACGAAAGTCGGTTGTTGTCTACTTACTCCAGCCGGGGGTTCGAAACTCTCCAAGTTTTCCCAACCCACAACTCACGCCAAGAGGTTTAAAACCACATCTAATCCCAACACATGCATAGCGAAGCTTAGCGTATATGCACGTATATATATAGTATAGTAGTAGTAGGTCAAACAAGGACATGATATCAAAATAGGCTATGCAAGGTTCATCATCATCATGCGAATAAACAAAGCGCTGGCATTCTAATAAGCAATGCCTAATAGGTATTCAAAGTCGGATGCGCGTGAACACCTGTGAGCGAGTAGTCGTCGTAGTCACCGTAGTCGTACTCGATCTTCTGGATCAACTCCTCGGCTCCGGTAGCTCCAAGATTCGCATAAACAAATAAATACCGAAGCTAATGCAAATAAACTCCAAAGAGAATCAATAAGAGCCAAAAAGAGAGCAAATACTAGAGTAACGGGTGCGTCATGTTTTTAGAAAGATTATGAAACTGATTTCATATTTTTCGGAGCTCATAACAAAGAGTTTTGTATTTTTAATGATCAAAAGCCATTTCTGAAATTTAAATAAATACCCAACATACATTTTTATTTTTCTGTTTAAAAGGTTATCGCAGCAGATAGGATCATAAGCTAACCATAGGTTAGCTGCAGGGCTACCAAAAAGGGGTAAAGATCTTCTATTGGCTTTGCTGTAACAGAGATGTTAGAAGTCAAACCGAGCTGCTGTTGGCTGCAAACTAACTGCAGGGCGGCTGCAAGGTCAGAGGGGCTGTTAACTAGCTGTAGGTGGACTACTAGTTACTCGTTAGCTGGCTGGAGGTTAGCTATAGCCACTCACATGGCTGCCACGAAGGTAGCTAAAGCTGGCTGCAAGGTGGCTCGTGGGCTGGCATGGCAGCCCACGTGGCGGTTGAGGCGGCCGCGGCCTCACGGGATCCTGGCGGATCCGGTGTGATAGGCGGCGTGTGGATGGGTGTGTATTAAGGCATCAAGGCCTGGGCTTTAAACGCCCTCCAGATGTTCGACAGAATGCCGCAACGGCATCCTGCGATGGCAACGGCACGGCCGGCGATGAGCTCTTCGACGAACGGCAAAAGAAGACGATGGCGAGGTTAAGGAAGGCCTATGAACATGTCATGTTAAGGAAGGCATGGCCTTTGGCCGGTGCTCGGCGGCAGCATGGCGAGGAACAGAGCATGGCTCGGCACGCATGCATGTGGGTGAAGGGCGAGCAGCAAGACGGCTAGGCAAACGGCAGCGGGTAAAGGAAAAGCTTGGCCGATTCTTGGGCGAACAGCTCTCGCAAGAGAAGGACTCGGCAGACGGCCGACGGCACAGAGATGGAAAGCGGTGGGATGAACGCAACGTCTGCGGAGCGGCCACACAGGCCAAGGTCCATTTTGAGGGACAAACTGCCAATCAGGCCAAAGCTCGAACACGCACAGTGCGCAAGTTAGCACATGATGGTCCAGGAACCAAAGCACAGATATCAGGATGGATGGTCCAAGACAGCTCTAGACTTGAGAAGGAACAGCCTTAGGTCGGCTATGGTGATGGCGCTCGCACGATGGCGAGGTGACAAGTTTAAAATGACGTCTTGCCGGTGTGGAGCTGAAACAGTGAGGGGTCAAGGTGAAGCTTGGGACCGTCTGAACGTGTGCGCGCGCGACTTCGAAACAGAGGACGGCTACGGGTTGTGCACGGCAGTGGCGCTTGGGCTCGACCGTGAGCGGGTCGGCGCGCGCTGGGTTTCTGGTGGCCAAGGCAAAGCCTTTGGTTGGCCTGGGTGTGTGCGTGCACGTGTGCGAGCCAGTGGCACTCCACGGCCGCGACGTGGGTACGTCTGCGCGCGGCGTTCCGGCGTTCCAGGGCCGCGACGGCACAACGACATACAAGGTGCCGCAAGCAGCGAGGCGGAAAGGTGAGCGGCGCGCGGCGACGACGGCAGCGGCACCTGCAACGCAAAAAGCACAGCTCGATGGCTGGCACACAGAGGCGACGGCAGCGAGCGCGGCAGCGCGATGCAGAGGTGACAGATAGGCGTACGGGTAGGGAACCAATCCCCGGCCGTGGCGGAAACAAGCGACTCGAAGGTCGCACACCATCACCTAGGTGAGGGAAACAGTGGAGCTCACCTGGCTTGACGGTGAAAGACAGAGGCAGATGGGGTGGTGAAGCAGAGCGGTGCAGAGCAGGGAACGTCACGGCGCGGCGAAGGGGAAGCAGAGCAGCGACAGTCTCGACTCGCGGTTCACGGCGTGGTGTTCAGGGACGACGTCGTGGTCCACGGCGGCCTCCGGCTTCAGGGTGCCCTCGGCGGCGACGGTCCGGCCGGCGGTGTCGATGACGATGCGTTTCCCTCCGGTCTTCAGGATGTCCCTGACGGCGGCGTCTTCAGTCTTCACGCGCCCGCAGCAGCTCCAGCTCCGGGACGACGTCCACGGCTCGGTGACGCCCTTGAGCAGTAATTCCGGCTCCTGGTGGTGACGACGTCCTGGGCGAAGGCAGCCCCCGACGCTGGGCTTCACGGCGTCGCGGTTCGGAGCAGAGGCAGGGCGGCTCCGCATCGTCGATGCCCTCCGCACGAACGGCTCCAGGCTTCTCGGCATTGAGGACGCCCACGACAGTCGGCTCCGGTCTTCCTCCTCCCTTCTCTCTAGCAGCGAACGAGCAGGGGGGAAACCGCAGGAGCGGCGGCGGATCCTCCACGGCTCCGGGCTCCAGGCGTGCTCCTCTCCTCCCGTTCCTCTCCTTCCCTGGAACGCAGGTGGCGGCGGTGGTGGATTTGGGAGAAAATCCACCAGAGGCGGCTAGGTCAGGGAGGTGGCTGCGGTTGGGGTACTTAAATGGGCGGCGCCCTAGGGTTTGGAGGGGCGCGGGCGGACGGGATGCACCCTCCGGGACGCGTGGACGGCATCAGAGGGCGGTGGCCATGGGAGGTCCCCCCCTGAGCTCGGCGCGGTCGCCCCCACGCGATGCGTCACGGGAGGAAGAAAAGGTGAAGGGGAAAAAGAAATGGGGCGCTGACAGGCGGGTCCCGGGCGTCATAAAGATAAGAGAGAGGAGATGGTTGACAGGCCAAGGCGGGCCAGTTGTGAAGGTGGGCCGGCGAAGGTGGGCGGTCCGGCATAAAGATTAGGGAGAACGGATGAACTTCAACAGCGAGGATTAAGGCCCAACACAAGGTTAAGGTTTTTCCTATATTCCCAAACACACACATACAAATATAATTCAAATCTGAATTTGAATTTCAGATTTGAACTCCACTCAATTAAAATCCAATTAAAATCCATTGAACTCCAAAATAAATCACACTAACATTTATAAATCCCAAAATTTATTATTTAGCTCAAAATAAATCTAGGAAATTGGGGAAATGTGAGAAGACAATCTTATAAATTTTAAATGTCCACACAATTTCACCAAAAAATTTGAAATTCTCATTTTTCACATACTAAAACACCTCGTAAAAATACGGGGTGTTACAGACTCCCCCCTCACAGGAATCTCGTCCCCGAGATTAAGAGCTTACTTCCGGTTCGAAGAGGTGAGGGTATATCTCCCTCATAACTGATTCCTTCTCCCAAGTTGCTTCTTGTTCGGTGTGATTGCTCCATTGCACCTTGCAAAGGCGAGTCGTGTTGTTTCTTGTCGACTTCTCTGTCATGTCCAAAATCCTGAAGTGAAACTCTAAGTACTCAAGAGTGTCTTGCAAATCCAGAACTTCAGTGGAAACTTTCTTTTCCGACTTGACACACTTCCGAAGTTGAGATACATGGAACATGTGATGCACTCCAATGAGCTCTTGAGGTAATTCAAGCTGATATGCCATTTCCCAATTCTCCGTGTGATCATGTACGGTCCAACGTACCTTGGTGACAATTTGCTATCCACATGGAACCTCTTCGTTCCTCTGAGCGGGATTACCCGCAAATGGACATACTCACCGACTTCAAAGGAGACATCTTTTCTCTCTGGATCAGCATAGCCCTTTTGTCTGCTTTGAGCTATTTTCAAGTGCTCTTTCACTTTTGCCACATTTTCCTCCGCTTCAACAATGGAGGCTGGACCGAAAAAGGTCCTCTCCCCCACCTCAGACCTCATCAATGGGGTCCAACACCTCCTTCCATAAAGAGCTTCAAATGGAGTCATTTGCAGGCTAGCTTGGTAGTTGTTGTTGTAGGAGAACTCTGCATACGACAAGCTCTTCTCCCAGTCTGAACCTGATAACGGTGCAAAACCGTGTTGAAGTTCACCGCAAGCATACGGGTGACTTGGTGCCTTTTTCACCAAGAAGGGTCCTCCCTAGATTTGTCAATCCAAGGATCGGAAGCAAACTCCTAAGGCTATCCATCTAATCTAATGATCTAACCTATCATGAAGCGTTGATTGCATAAAGGTAACATACAAACACGAAGGGATGTATGGATCTCATCCACCTAGCCATAAAGGTAAACACCAAAGGGTAACCCTAGCCTATCGTCTTCTTGTTGCCGTTCCGGACAAGGTGACAAACCAATCTAAACCTATAATATGATAAGGAGTACACTCGATATGGAGTAACCCGATATGGAGTGGTCCGATACACGTTCATTCGCCGCTTTTCTCCTCCACCGTACTGTCACTACGCAAGGATATTCTTCACCGAACGATAAACCTCGGTCCGTGCACTACAACGATGTATCCGCAAGAGATAGACTAACCACCACGATTAGACCTATTCCTACTAAAATCATATGCTAGCTACACATATGGATAAAACACTCATCGATGTAGATCAAAGTAGGACAATATATGATTACATCACCATCGAATGTTGAAGGTACAAATGACTTGACGAATTCAAGTCGCGGCTCCGGAACTCCACCATGGCTTCACCGCGTAGGGCCAACCATGGCGGCTAGGGCATGGCCTAAGCCATCTCGTAGGCAACTCGAGGACTTGCTGCGGCCGTCGGCTTCCTCTCGGTGCTTCTCCTTCGTGTCGGCGGCTCTCTGATGAATGGATGGATGGGTAACCATCTTGGGGCACCTAGGGGGTTGTATTTATGCCCTTGGGGTGCCTTGGGGTGTGCTCCACCTTGCCTTGCACGAGATCCTCCTTGGGAGAGAAGCAAACTTGGTTTTCATAAAATCAGCCTCGTCCATATTTTCCTGATTCGCAGCCCTTCCTTGCTGGCACCATATCTCCCACGTACGGACTCTAAATAATGCAAATTCGGTATCCAGGTTGTGTGCCACGAAATTATCTTCAACTTTGGTATTCATTGCTTTCCTTGGAATCGAAGATAATATCCCCAAAACAGCCTCGGAAGATAATGTGTCTGATTTCGGACTTGTCTGCGCAGCTGGCATTTCGGGGGCTATATCTTCTAGCTCCTTGACCCGAATTGGGCCTTCCATATGTCCAAATCGAAGCTATCGTCAAGGTCTACAACTTTGGTAGTCAAACTTTTGCCATTAGAGGCCGTTTAAGTCTCTGAATCTGTACCGAAAGATCATGCTGTTCTGGGCTGCGAGAATATCTCTCAGGCCGAGTTGATCTCGTTGGTAGACCTCCTAGTCCCCAGAGTTTTACGTGTTGATGCTTCGGTCCTTAGGTCATTTGGAGTCATGTTCACTTCGTGTCTTGACTTGTGACGGGCTTCATGATCTTCTCATAAAGTGCTTGATGAACTTATCCCGAAAGTCTCCTCTTTAACGTTAATTTCCTGCGTAAACAATAAACTCCAAAATCGACATGCAAGAGTGAACTTGATACCTCCGGGGGGTTAGTACCATTAGTTAGAATATCAAATATATGCAAATGTTGACAGTAAACTCATAGCTAGGTGTACCAAAATCGACCGTCAACATATCCCCATGCTTAAACCTTGCTCGTCCTCGAGCAAGTCCAAGATCTTTGCTTAATTTGGAAATCAACGTTGCCCTTCAATGTCTTCCCTACACTTAGTTATACACAACAAGACATATTGCTCTCTCAAGTATTTAGTATTTAAGGTTCAAGTGTTGACCGGCTAATTCATCATGGAAGATAGACTATCATTAAAGAACATGCCACAATAAAACAAATATTGTGCTCTCAAACTTAAGCAAACTTTAAACCTTTACCTTGTTGCGTCGTGAAGAGTTTTCAAAAAGTTGCACATCTAACATAAGTGAGGTTCTCTTGCAAAAGATCATGGAAACACTTATCTCATCAAGTCACTCAAGCCTATACTAGATTATTCTCAACCTATTCTACTCATATATAAAAGTGGAAAGCTTATGTGGAGCTTGGTAGGTAAAAACAATCCTAGCAAAACATTATACTTGAAATATTGTCAAACTAAGAGAGAGATCTATTGGAATTACCGAGACTAGTCAAAAAGGTCATGGAAAATAAATGTTGGAAAGGGAGAGAGATGGAACACACGCATTTAGAAAGGTGGACATGTGCAAGTGGTAAATGGGTGATCCCGAGACACGAATGAAGTTCTCGTTATCGGATTGCACATGGTTGGAAAAGATTGAGTATGGACTTGTCTTCAAAGCTCTCTAAGATTTAAATGAAGCTAAAAAGAACTGAGGAGCATTTTTATTTTTCTCTCTTTTGTTTTTTCTTTTCTTATTTTTTTTCTTTCTTCTTCTTTTTTTTCTTTCTTTCCTTCATTTTTTTCTTCTCTCTTTTTTATTTTTTATTCATCCTTTTTTATACTCCTCCGAACTTTTAAGCAACATAGTACTTGCTATAGCAGTCCTCCCCCATGCTTAAATGATTGCTCGTCTCGAAAATAGAAGTGAGGGGACTATGGCTGCTAAAGAAGTACGAAATCCTTGTGTTCCTCTATAAATCTTTTGAAATCTTCAGGGGCATCCTCCATGTCGAAACTCCGCATGATCTTGGTTGCATTGATGAGTCCCTCCATATGTTATATATCTTGAAATCTTTGCCAGAAAATCTTCAGAAAATTCATCGAAAGATCATCCATACTCAATTTGGGTTGTGGTCAAGGAGGTAATCACAAAAAGATGTTTTTGGTTTAGGGTGGATGCCCAGCGAAGTTTGTGAAATTTCCAATGTAGAAACTCACAATGCATGGACAAAAATGGCTAGCATTAAAAAGATACGCAAAGGAATGACCAGCTTCTTAGTCTCGTACCACAGAAATCAATCCTAATCCAACTCATAAAGATATAAGTTTGCAAACTAAAGGTTACATCATGAAAGTACTTGTATGTGTATAGACTTTGGTAGGTAGAGCCTTGCAAGAGATTCACAAATGTAGATAGCAAAATAATTTTAAATAAAACAAGTACAAGGCATAGGTCATCGGTAAACTTAAATCAAAGAACAACATAAAGTATGTGGGTCTTAAAAATTAGTCATTTAACCTCCACAAATGAAAGAGCCGGTATTTAATCAATTTAAGTTCCTTTTAATAGAGAGCAAAAATCAAGTCATATAAAACATCATGCAAGTAAAACAAAGCGGCAACTTTCATCACTTTTCCATAAGCAAGGCATACAAATGATATCATCGTGGTAAGCTCAAAAGAGATGGTGATTCATTTATTGAAAAATAAAACTAACAAACTTAGGTTGTCCTCCTAGTAGCCATGTTATTGATCGAGAGATAAATACAAAGTTTGTTTATGGTTGAAAGCATATATGTGCAAGCATTTAGAAGGAGATGAACAAAGATAAAGTTAAGGGTGAGTTACCATCCTTTTCGATGCTCGTAGTGAAGTGCAGTGTGGTCTCCCCCATGCTTAAGCATTGTGCTTAGCATGGAAAAAGAGTGGTGAGCATCTTGTGGTGAAGGTGATCCTTGTACTTCACGTGGCCTTTTTTTTCCTTTCGTCCTTCAAATCCTCTCCCATGCTTAGCATGTTGCTAAGTGTGGAAGAACTTGAATCGCTTGTAATTCCCTATTGCCATGTGTTTGAGAATCATCTTCACTTCTTGCCTTTGTTACTCATTTGTCCTTCAACTTCTTCTTACTATCATCAAACTATGGTTCCAATCCTTCGTCATATCGTTATCACCGACTTCCATCCCGTCCTTGTCGCTGCCTCATCTTCCACAGTTTTTATTTTACTTCCAGAACAGAACATATACTTAAACACCCCTCCAAGTTGAAGTTCATGAAATTATCTTTCCAACAAGCCATCATTCGCATGAAACGGGTTCCGAACAAGAGAGTTGTGCCTATTTTACTCCGGCGATGCAATCTGTCCAAAGCTGATTTCAGACTGCGCATCACTCGATGTTTCTGCCATATCTCCTTGTACGGGTCTTCAAAATTGATGATCCTTGATGCGTTGGAAACAAGGTTTGAAGGAGCTTCTGAATATTAAATTTTCTTCCATTGTACATCTCTGAACACGTGCTCAAACCTTGATGGAAACAACACTTCCTTCTCAAGCCTTGTAGATGACTAACGATCTTGATTGCAATTGGTCAAGAACTAATGGGAACACTTCGTCATGCCTGCAAAACAAATCAAATGCACATTCTACCCCTGGGGTGATGATCGGGAGTAGAAACAATTGCCAACAAGCCAAATACATCCCAAAGATCTTAACTTGTGGCATAGCTTACCTAGTAAAAGGAAAAGTAAGAACCTAAAGAGTGTACGTGCGTGTAGGTGAAAAAAATGCAAATGAAAGGAAAGGATATAAACAATGACAATGTTTGCACCAAGTTCTAAACACCATGTTTACAACTAGATTGATTTATTTCTATATAACCATAAAGATTTAACCAAGGTCAAAACACCATGTTCATTTCAAGGTTAATAATTCTTTATGCCGCAAGAAAATTTAAAGCGCATTGCAAAGTTTATAAATCAACCTGATGCAATATGATAGCAAGGTATATAAAACTGAATGATGGGGTCTCCAATCATGCCTAAACACCATGTTTACACAAGATTACAAAAGAAAATGCCACACGTGAAGCATTATCATGGAAATGAAGCATTCATCAAAAAGTTTCGCAAAGAAACCCAGCTAACCTATGCATGATAGAACAAAGGGGTTGATGCAAAATGCAAATGCAAAGGAGTTAGTAAAAAGGGGCAGCAATGTTTGCAAAGGCTTTCGATGTCGTTCTTCAATAATGACAAGCAAGTCACTTTAGAGGTAGAGTCTTGTCAACAAAATTTTTATCAAAAGACCTAATCAAACATGCCAACAAGGTTTTAAGGTAAGGCTTATGGGCATCCTATATTTTTGGCTTAAGACAAGCATTTTAAAAAGATAAGTCGGGTGAAGAAATTCTATCTAAGGTGGTTTTGAAAAAGAAGAAAAGGAAACAAGGGTTAGATTTTTGGATGAAAAACAAACCTATGGTTTTAGGATTACTAAGGGTATGAGGGGTTTTCCTTAAGGGTTTAGGATGAGGCTAGTCAAAATTTTAATTAGAAAAGGGATAGAGATAGACTTGGTTGGATTGACATAAGTCGATCCCTCCTTTTGTTGGCTTGGGTTCTAGGCGTGGTTTGATAGGAAGGTTTAGGCAAAGATGAGATTTTTTTTCACAAAAAGGGTTTTAAATATGGTATGCATCATGCAACAAAATGCAAGGGTGGAGAACAAAGTGGAATGAAGTGCAACATGATATGAATGAACAAAAAGGTATGACATGATATGGTGGTGATCTAAACCAAAAGCAAAAGTTAGCCCAAGTTAACTAGCCACAAGTTTAGAATCAAAAGGGATCATACTTCATATTTCTCTCTAAAAAGACACAAATAAAAAGACTCTAAATACTAATAAGCACACAAAAATAAGGGGTCTACAAGTTTTCCAAAATCAAGTAGCAAAGTGTTCACTCAATATCTATTTAAAGCATACAGCATGTGGTTGTGACATTTGTTAGAGCATTAGTACGATGTTACTTGAAGTTTTCAAATAAAGAACACAATGTAGACTTGTCATAGTTTATATAGATAAAAAGATCGGGTTGCCTCCCGCAAAGCGCTTCATTTTAAGTCATAGAGCTCGACTTTCTCACGTACCTTTTTATTGTCGTGAAGCCATGGTTACTTGTGCGAGAATCCAAAGTATCCATGCAGCTTGATGTTGCCTTATGAAATCCGTCGTGGTTTGCTTCCAACATCATCATGTGTTGAGTGGTGCCTCTTGTGTCTTCATTCATCCAAGCTCCAGAGGGTTTGTTTTAGTCCTTAGCTTCTGAATTTCATCATGTACGCGTTGTGGAACCATTGCCCCATCTTCTCTTTATTGACACCATGTCCATCTCCTCTATCTTGTCGTCATCGCCTTGTTGCTGCCTCTTCTTCGTGGATTTACCCCTGCATCCAGAACAGAACATATACCAAAATATAGTTCTATTGAAAAATATATAAAATTACCTTTCCAACGGGTACTCATTCGTCTTAATCGGAGTCCGAATGAGGGAGCTATGGCTGTTTCACTTCAGCATTGCTTGCTGTCCAGGATTTCAGCACGTGCAACCTTTGGTGATTCGGCCATATCCACTTGTAGGAACCTCCGATTGTCTTGCCGCTTGATTCGTTGGAACGTAGACTTCATGGGGCTTTTGAAAATCCAAATATATCTTATGCTTTCTGTTGAGGCTTATGCAATCATCTTGATGACACCATAATCCTTTCGTCCATCGATCCGGAGATGTATGTGTGGTCTTTATCTTGAAGTCTTTTAGGGTACCATGTCACGCATCCCTTGGCTTCAAAAGTCATTACCATCGCTGCATGAGCATGATGGTAATGGAATCCTTCTCCATCATGCTTGACATGGTCGTTTCCGAAACCTATAACTCGAACATACAAACCTCCAAAAGAAATTAGTCTTAAAAACTTAATCGACACATAGGCATACCTTGTTCATCTTTGTTTGCTTTGGGTGGGGGCTCAATAGCGGATGTTGGGCCACTAACCAAGGTTAGCACCTACCACTAAAGAGCAAATCTTTGCGTAGCCATCAACTTGGTTGAGCGAGGTTGGACTTGTCGAAGTCCGAATGTCGAAAACTTCTCGATCGCTTTGTGTCTAGGGTTTTACCTGCATTCAAGGGCACAAACAAGAAACACAGGGTATATGCAATAATAAAATTAGGGTTAGTTAAAAGAAAGATAGATCGCCCTATGGTTCGAGTTGCCGATCCCCGGCAACGGCGCCAGAAAAAGGGCTTGATGACGGTGCAAAACCGTGTTGAAGTTCACCGCAAGCATACGGGTGACTTGGTGCCTTTTTCACCAAGGAGGGTCCTCCCTAGATTTGTCAATCCAAGGATCAGAAGCAAACTCCTAAGGCTATCCATCTAATCTAATGATCTAACCTATCATGAAGCGTTGATTGCATAAAGGTAACATACAAACACGAAGGGATGTATGGATCTCATCCACCTAGCCATAAAGGTAAACACCAAAGGGTAACCCTAGCCTATCGTCTTCTTGTTGCCGTTCCGGACAAGGTGACAAACCAATCTAAACCTATACTATGATAAGGAGTACACTCGATATGGAGTAACCTGATATGGAGTGGTCCGATACACGTTCATTCGCCGCTTTCTCCTCCACCGTACTGTCACTACGCAAGGATATTCTTCACCGAACGATAAACCTCGGTCCGTGCACTATAACGATGTATCCGCAAGAGATAGACTAACCACCACAATTAGACCTATTCCTACTAAAATCATATGCTAGCTACACATATGGATAAAACACTTATCGATGTAGATCAAAGTAGGACAAGATATGATTACATCACCATCGAATGTTGAAGGTACAAATGACTTGACGAATTCAAGTCGCGGCTCCGGAACTCCACCATGGCTTCACCGTGCAGGGCCAACCATGGCGGCTAGGGCATGGCCTAAGCCATCTCGTAGGCAACTCGAGGACTTGCTACGGCCGTCAGCTTCCTCTCGGTGCTTCTCCTTCGTGTCGGCGGCTCTCTGATGAATGGATGGATGGGTAACCATCTTGGGACGCCTAGGGGGTAGTATTTATGCCCTTGGGGTGCCTTGGGGCGTGCTCCACCTTGCCTTGCACGAGATCCTCCTTGGGAGAGAAGCAAACTTGGTTTCCATAAAATCAGCCTCGTCCAGATTTTCCTGATTCGCAGCCCTTCCTTGCTGGCACCATATCTCCCACGTATTTTCTCCAAATAATGCAAATTCGGTATCCAAGTTGTGTGCCACGAAATTATCTTCAACTTTGGTATTCATTGCTTTCCTTGAAAACGAAGATAAGATCCCCCAAAACAGCCTCGGAAGATAATGTGTCTGATTTCGGACTTGTCTGCGCAGCTGGCATTTCGGGGGCCATATCTCCTATCTCCTTGACCCGAATTGGGCCTTCCATATGTCCAAATCGAAGCTATCATCAAGGCTCACAACTTTGGTAGTCAAACTTTTGCCATTAGAGGCCATTTAAGTCTCCGAATCTGCACCGAAAGATCATGCTGTTCTGGGCTGCGAGAATATCTCTCGGGCCGAGTTGATCTCGTTGGTAGACCTCCTAGTCCCCAGAGTTTTACGTGTTGATGCTTCGGTCCTTAGGTCATTTGGAGTTATGTTCACTTCGTGTCTTGACTTGTGACGGGCTTCATGATCTTCTCATAAAGTGCTTGATGAACTTATCCCGAAAGTCTCCTCTTTAACGTTAATTTCCTGCGTAAACAATAAACTCCAAAATCGATATACAAGAGTGAACTTGATACCTCCGGGGGGTTAGTACCATTAGTTAGAATATCAAATATGTGCAAATGTTGACAGTAAACTCATAGCTAGGTGTACCAAAATCGACCGTCAACAGAACCATAGGTCTGAACACATGCTCTTAGCAAATCCTCCATTAGTTGGTTCACTCTTTCTGTTTCACCACCAATCTCATGGTAAGCTGAATTGTACTCTAAAGAAGTTCCCATTGCATTTTGCAAACTCTGCCAGAACTGTGTGATGAATTTTGGTCCTTTCACTACGTGAAAACCTCAAATAGGTCACGCAACATTAGTAACGGACCTATAATGTCCGTTATAAGGTTATAGATCAGTAACGAGCGTCAAACAACACCCGTTACAAATAAACAACGCCCGTTACCTATATCATCTAATAGGATATTTCAACTTCAAAAGATCCGATAAGAAAACATAAGTAACGAACATTTTTGTGGCCCGTTACTGAATAAGGATCCGGACCTGATTTTTTGTTTCAATGCAGTTTATTTTCCTTCGTGTCCGCCGCGCTCCCACAACCCCTTGCGTCCGCTCGTTCCCCGCCGCTCTCCCACACCTCTCCCTCTCGCAGTCTCGCTCTCACTCTTCTCGCTCCCCTCCTCCCTCTCACCCCGGCCAGCGCGGACCACCGCGGAGGCCGCCTCGCCCCCACCCGACCGCGCCGGCAGCCGCCGCCGCCTCGCCTTGCTGCCGCGCCTCCGTCCCTCCCTCCAACCACGTGCTCCTCCTCAAACCTAGGTGGAGGGCGCAATAAGGGCGGGCGAGATCCAGATCTGGGGATTCCTCCTCGTCCTCCACGCACGACGCTGCCTCCTCCTCCCCATCCCACCGACCACCCCAACGACGCGCCTCCCCCCTCCGCTTCTCCTTCTCTGGGTCAGCAGCTCGACGTGATAATGAGAAGTCCTCGCCTTCTTCGCCCCTCGCGCACCTCGTCCGCCTCCTACGCCACCGGCTGCCGCAGGGACTCCGCACCGGCCACCGCCGAGACCTCGCGTCGCTGGCCGCCGCCGAGACCTCGCGCCGTTGGCCACTGAGTGCCCCCAAGCGTCGGCCACTGCAGGTAAATGGATTCCCCATGCCCTCTCTTGAATCCTCCCCTTCCGCCAGATTCTCGATCCTCCCGTCTGTTCGTCGTCGATCTATTGCTTAGGGGTAGAGTTGCAGATCTGCACACCGAATTTCTTTTGGTTAACTTTGGTGAAAATATCATGCTACAAATTCAATCAGAAAAACCAGGCATATGCATATGCAGGCTGTACTAGCAATGATAAGTAGCTTTTCTATTGCCGTTGAGAATCTGAATCCAACAAGAAACATCTTGGTCGTGTAGCACTGTAAATTTATCCCAATCGGACAATATTGGTGTTGGGCCTAAATGTAAGAAAAGAAAATAAGATACAGAGAAAAATGCCCTTCAGCTCGTTTTTAAAATTGCATATTAATTGGGTGCATAGCTGCTGGTCCTTTCGAGGGAAATTAGGATATGTGTGCATGCTACAGGGAGAAATAAGAAGAGATTGGGGAGAAACCTCTAATTTGCAGAATATGGATGGTAGTCATGAAACCTCTCCTTCTCTTGTATTCTGTTATTAAAACTGAATTTCTAGTACTGCCAGTTTACTTGAAATGGCTAGTGTACACAATAACTTGTGCACAGCAGGTGTCCTAACCATCCTGTGATTTAGGCATTTAGCTTGTGCTGCATACATACCGTGGTGCTGCATACTGTTTTTACTCACTAAAATGTAAAATGCCTGCAGTTTCTTGGAAAACTTTTGCAGCCCCTAGTAGCTTGTGCTTTGATTTGGTTATCTGAGAATTGGTGTATCTGGTTACCAGATTCTGGTAGATGACGCTTTGTTTCTTGCATGATGTCTCCAACAAAGTTAACACTTGTGCTTATTTACCACTTGTCCTGTAAGCCCAAACATGCACTCTTCTCAGATGAAGGCCAGCTTTGTTAAGCATGCATTCAGTTGTTTTTGTCCTTTCTTTTTTATGTATGTCTCTAATTACTCTTCTCAGATTGCACCTGTTCCTTAACTGACTCATACCTAACTGACTCATATCAATACGATAGGATTGCACCCATTAATATTTAGATCTCCTTTCAGTATGATATTTTGAAGTGAAAAACAACATGAATTTTAATTCACAATTTTAAGTTGTGCATCCCTTTATGTAGGTATTGCTGATTTTGTTGATAGTAATAGTAACTTTGAACTTACAGAAAAAATGTTGATATATGCATTGCTTAATTCAGGTGCTGCACTCATTATGCTGCTTCAGTAGAAAATGTTGGTTGTAGTCATGGTGTCATGCTAATTCATAATGAGTGAAGAAAACTATTTCCTTTTTGATGTATCAGTAACATCTGGATCCCTTGATTAGTCCTTCAGCATGTCATGCCGTTGGGTCCATATGTAGTGGTTCCAAGCCAGCCAATCCTTTTGGGCAAAGTGGGGACAGAGGGCAACTGAGTTGCTATGCATGCCTAGACCTATCCTGCATGAAGTCAAGCACAGCGAGTATTTGTGTGAATGAGTGTACCGACCTCCCTAATATATGAAACCAGGTATTGCACCTCTAAAAATATTTAAAACAGTCTAAATAGCCCCATGAGGTGGTTTGCAATCAGTTTTTGTTTACGCGGTAGAATTGAATAGGGAAAAATACTGCTGCCACCATGAATCTCTTAACAGCAATGGTCTTGTGCTCATTCTTTTTCAGTTCATGCATATGTAACAATACGACATAGAATGTTCACTGCTATCCAACTTATAGAAAAATGCCCTCTTATTTGTTTACCAGAAGCTCTAGTATTCATAAAGTTACTCTTATTTAATAAGTTGTGCATTCCTGTTAGTTTTTTGGATCTCTGTCACTTCTGTGATGTTACTTGTGATTGCTTGTAGGATGTCAACTTGCAAGGTTGTAGTGGATGCAACTAATACAGTCAGAGACTTGCATGTATTTGTTGTGCCTATGAGATAAGTTTCTACTCCTTTTCCTACTATTATTGTTGGAATAAGCCAAAAGTAAAGACCCAGTTCTTAATACAAGCAAGCTTTGCCCTCTTGTTGGCAAGAAAATAATATATGCTAATATATGCATCTTTCCTGCTTTAGGTTGGAACTCAAGTTGTATATTCAAAGTATGCTGGAACTAAGTTTAATTCAAAGCTTTGCTTCCACTTTTCTAGAGTGCTCATTTCAATTCAATCTATTACTTCAATGAAGTCTGCTATCTGCCTGTCATATGCTGACAAATAATATACTTTATTTTCTGGAGATACATGGTTTCAGCCAATCTACTCATGTTTGGAGCATCTCTGGAGCACTTGTGTTAAGTCTGCTATGAATCAAGTGTCGAAACATGTGTTGTATGTATGAGCAACGGGTGAACCTTGATTGTTAACATAGTGTTCAACCAATGTAATCAATTAGTTCAGGACTGTAGTATCTTGTTTTAGCCCTTGGATGTGTTGCATGTATGAGCATAGAGATGTATCTATGTGTAAAGTGTAGATTTGATCTTATTGTGTATGTAAGAAAAATACTATTTGCAATTTCTTTTTTTTGTTTTTTAATTTCACATTAGTAACGGACATTGAATGATGCCCGTTACCGATATCGTGGCCCAGGTCACTGGTACCAACAGATTGGTAACGGGCTTCTCTTTAATGCCCGTTACCTTTGCTGTTATTGGTAACAGGCAAAGATTGTTGCCCGTTACCAATATTGTGGCCCAGGTCACTGGTACCAGTAGATTGGTAACGGGCTTCTCTTTAATGCTCGTTACATGTGCCAGTTATTGGTAACGGGCATTTGCCCGTTACCGATGTTGGGCTATTTGTAACGCTTGAAAGGTAACGGGCGCGATGCCCGTTACCAATAGTAGTTCGCGCCCGTTACCAAAGTGGGGTTTTCACGTAGTGTTTGTTCGATATTATGCTCCTTGGTGCTCCATGCAACCTCAGAATCTTCTTGATGTAAAGCTGGGCTAGTTTACTCACGGGGTGTGTAGCCTTGATAGGTATGAAGTGAGTTGCACTAGTCGATCTATCCATGATGACCAAAATAGCATCATTCCTTTCCTGAGTTCAGGGCAATCCCGTAATGAAGCTCATGTTGACATCATCCCACTTCCAAATGGGAAGATCTAACGGCTTGAGCAATCCAGTGGGCCTTTGGTGTTCGGCCTTGATTCTCTGACATGTGTCACAATGTGCAACATACTCCGCAATTTCTGCTTTCATCTCCTTCCACCAGAATCGACTCTTCATGTCTTGGTACATCTTGGTACATCCTGGGTGGATGGGGGTCTTCGAGTTGTGGGCTTCTGTCAGGACCATGTTTCTAATCTCTTCATCTTGAGGTACACATATCCGATCTTTAAGCCAAACTGTTCCTTGGTCATCGATGCGGTAGTCAGGGGCTACTCCTTTCTTGATCGATTCAAGCAACTCCTTAGTCTCTGGGCATTGCTTCTGCGCTTGCCTGATGCGATCCTCGAGGTCATCTTGCTCTTTCATCTCATTCAACTGACCTTCTTCGACTATCTCCAGCTTCAACTTCTCAAACTCTCGATACAATTCCGGTTGACTCTCGTTCACCCTCAGGTTGTTGCTATAACCTTTCAGGTGATTTAGCACTAACCATCTCTTCTGCTGTAAATTTAGCATCGATTCGGTGAAGAAGTACTATGGATTCTCATGATCAGTGTAAATGTCACACTTGTTGCCAGGCAAGTACTGTCTCCAAATTTTCAGCGCATAAACAATGGCTGCCATTTCTAAGTCTTGAGTGGGGTAGCTCTCTTCATGTTTCTTCAGCTGGCGAGAAGCATATGCGACGACGTTGTCATCTTGCTTCAGAACACATCCAAGTCCCTCTCTCGAAGCTTCACAAATCACCACAAAGTCCTTGTGAGTGTCAGGTTGGGGTAACACTGGAATAGTGGTGAGTCGGGACTTGAGCTCTTGAAAGTTGGCTTCGCACTTGTCTGACCATACAAAAGGTACATTGTTCATGAGCAGATCTGTCATTGGCTTTGCAATCTTCGCGAAATTCTCAATGTATCCTCTGTAGCAACTAGCCATTCGAAGGAAACTTCTGATCTCGATCACGTCCTTCGGTAGTTGCCATTCTGTCATTGCTTCAACCGGCTCAGGGTTCACAGCTTCTTCTTCAGACGTGAGCATCTGGTGTAGAAACACATTCGTATACTCACAACCCATGGGTAGTTCTTCCATGGTTCTTTCGGTGTTGTGGTACACCGTCTGTGCATCATATCCATCTCCCTTTATCAAGTGGTTCAATCTTCCTTGAACTGCTCTCTCAGGTGCCTTGTCGTGTGGATGAGTTGTCCTTTTAGGAGGTCTTGATGTCTTTGTTGACTTAGGCTTGTTTCCGCGTTTCTTTCCAGGGCATTCGAACGTTCTGTGCCCAAGCCTTCTGTAGTTTTGACATCTGATCACAGAGCTCTCAATGGTACCAATCTCCTCAAATTGCTGCTCCAAGGGGTTTCTTTCCTGAAGTTGATAGAAGTCTTGCTTGATGTCATTGCTTGGGTTCTGGGTCGACCAATCACGGTGTTTTCAACCTCTCATTCTTTTCTTGCCCTTCATGCATTCTTCATGTATTCTTCTTTCTTCTTCTAAGGCGATGGCCCTATTCACCAGATGACGAAGTGACTTGTGCTCACTTGCTTTCAAGCTCTTGCGAAGGCCGTAGTGAAGACCTCGCATGAACCAGAACTGCTTCTGGTCGTCAGTCTTGGTGTCATCCTCAGCATAGCGCATCATCTTCATGAAGTGTCGCTCATACTATACCACCGTCATGGTACCTTGGGCCATGGTACGGAACTCTTGCGCCTTCTAGATCATTAGCTCCCTGGGTAGAAACTACTCGCGAAAAGCCTCGCAGAACTCCAACCAAGTGATGTGGGCTGGGTTCAGATGGCTGTCAGAGTAGTTATCCCACTAGGATTTAGCTGATCCCTCGAGTCGGTGTGCGGCGATGGCGACGCACTCCTCGTCGGTGCAGTTGGTGACATCGAGCTTGCTCTCGATCACCCTCAACCAATCATCAGCATCAAGCGGATCATCCGAGTAACTGAATGTAGGAGGCTTCAGTCGGATAAACCTCTCGATCTTCTGCATGAGGTCTTCCTCTGGCGGACCTTGGAAATTTTCACTGTTGATTCGGCGTTCGACGGCTTCAACCATCCTCTACAACAGCTGAGTCTGATTTGCCAGTACCTCAGCTATGTCAGGCGATGGTGGTGGTGGTTGCACCACTGGTTGACGGCCATGAACCTGCTGGATAGGCTCAAACTCTTCTTCTTCGACCACCGCATTGAGGCGTGCCAGCAGACGTCCTGATCTTCTCATGGACATCCTTCTGAAAACAGGATTAGGGAAAGGAGATTTTAGAAAACGTCACTCACAAACCAAATGGGGTCTTATACAAAAATGGAAATATTTACTAATTATATAATCCTACACTCAATAATAAGAGCAATAAGATCCAAAAAAAATCTCAATAAGATGCAAGCACTCAAACATTCATTACATTATAGTAGTGCTATCTCAAGGCTGACTCCACTAACCATTGAGATCTCGCACACTTATTGGTAGCTACTTCGTGTCATGTCACATGGGATAGACTCTAATCTTAGGGGTTCATGGTTTCTGATTAGTCCACGTAAGAGATTGCTTTGACGCAGGTAAGATAGAAGAGTTTTTCGAAGAAAGGAAGGTAAATTTAAAATAGTTCAAGGGGGTATATATAAAATAGAGTGTTTAGAAAGTTCCTAGGCTAACGGCCAACCTAGGGTTGCGTGCTACGGTCAAGTACGGCTCTGATACCACCTGTAACAACCCGGGTTTTCGGTGAGGAAAACCCGACTCCCTGTACCCTTGTGATAGTCCCTGGGTCAGTAGCTATCACGTACAGAACTCATTACAGTGGAATATCATTTCCATACAACGATAACAGAGTACAAAATAAAATATAGTACATCCGAAATAACTCGGTATACGATTTTAGTACAAGCCCCTTGGGCTAAACGACAAGTAGAAATCCTGCGCAGCGGTAACTAGGGCTTCAAGTCTTCATCCTCGATCTTCTCCACAGGCATCCTTGAGCGAAGCATCGCAACCCTTCCATCACGGAATCCGTAGACTCGGAACTCACTCCAAGTCCGATCCTGCACACTCACAAACTATCCCCAAGGAATGGGATAGGTTCACGTCACCAACCGTATGCAAGCTTTAAGTGGCCTAAAGCTAAAGGTGAGAAAAGTAGTCAAGGAGCAAGCTCGGGTTTCCTATGCAGCAACAGCAGCAAGTAAAAGAGTAAACTTCATCATCGCAACTATATCACAACACCACGACTCTCCCTGGCATTCCAGGGCTCCGTCTCAAACTCACCTCCGAAACTCCTCTCGAGTCGATGGGAAAGCTTCTATCCTTCCCATCTCAACGGCAAATGCCGGATCCTATTCCTGAACTAGTAGCTCTCACATCCCAACCTAAAGTTTTAGAAGAGGGGGAGATAGAAAACCCAAAACACTAATCAGTGTAACACAACGTAGGAGTGTCCATAACCGAGGATGCGGCTATACGTATAGATCAAAACTCTGCAGAGTGTGTACACCTGGACCCACTCGGGCTGCAGACGGTGGCCGCCGTTTTGAGACACAGCCCACAACCACGACTCGCTAGCAGAACGGCACCAGACTGTATTCCCGGGTCTGGACCCATTCGGAAGACCGAACGACCCCGGGATTGTGAACCTCTAACCTGGCCAAAAAGTGGTGTCGAGGGTCTCGGAAACAAGGGCTGAAACGCAGCCAGGCTCCGCACACCCTCGTGAAACGGCAAGCCCAATCCTAACACGCTTCTCCCGCAGAGCTGGTACCGCCTAACTAGAGAATGGCTGGAACCCTTCCCATAGGGTAAGTGGTGCGCACGTCAACATATTCCCACGAAGCATAGGTTCCACCGATACATCTAGACCAGAGCAGCAAGTCTACCAATGCGTCTCCACCACGTGGTCCGCTACGGCACCCATCACAGGTATCGCCGCTCCAAACTCCTCATCTCATATCCGTAGGAGGCGTCCAAGGTCATCTCCTGTCCCCGACCTGAAAGTCGGTTGTTGTCTGCTTACTCCAGCCGGGGGTTCGAAACTCTCCAAGTTTTCCCAACCCACAACTCACGCCAAGAGGTTTAAAACCACATCTAATCCCAACACATGCATAGCGAAGCTCAGCGTATATACACACATATATATAGTATAGTAGTAGTAGGTCAATCAAGGACATGATATCAAAATAGGCTATGCAAGGTTCATCATCATCATGCGAATAAATAAAGCGCTAGCCTTCTAATAAGCAATGCCTAATAGGTATTCAAAGTCGGATGGGCGTGTACACCTGTGAGCGAGTAGTCGTCGTAGTCACCGTAGTCGTACTCGATCTTCTGGATCAACTCCTCGGCTCCGGTAGCTCCTAGATTCGAATAAACAAATAAATACCGAAGCTAATGCAAATAAACTCCAAAGAGAATCAATAAGAGCCAAAAAGAGAGCAAATACTAGACTAATAAGTGCGTCATGTTTTTAGAAAGATTATGAAACTGATTTCATATTTTTCGGAGCTCATAACAAAGAGTTTTGTATTTTTAAAGATCAAAAGCCATTTCTGAAATTTAAATAAATACCCAACATGCATTTTTATTTTTCTGTTTAAAAGGTTATCGCAGCAGATAGGATCATAAGCTAACCATAGGTTAGCTGTAGGGCTACCAAAAAGGGGTAAAGATCTTCTATTGGCTTGCTGTAACAGAGATGTTAGAAGTCAAACCGAGCTGCTGTTGGCTGCAAACTAACTACAGACTAGCTGCAGGGCGGCTGCAAGGTCAGAGGGGCTGTTAACTAGCTGTAGGTGGACTACTGGTTACTCGTTAGCTGGCTGGAGGTTAGCTATAGCCGCTCACATGGCTGCCACGAAGGTAGCTAAAGCTGGATGCAAGGTGGCTCGTGGGCTGGCATGGCAGCCCACGTGGCGGTTGAGGCGGCTGCGGTCTCACGGGATCCTGGCGGATCCGGTGTGATAGGCGGCGTGTGGATGGGTGTGTATTAAGGCATCAAGGCCTGGGCTTTAAACGCCCTCCAGATGTTCGATAGAATGCCGCAACAGCATCCCGCGATGGCAACGGCACGGCCGGCGATGAGCTCTTCGACGACCGGTAAAAGAAGACGATGGCGAGGTTAAGGAAGGCCTATGAACATGTCATGTTAAGGAAGGCATGGCCTTTGGCTGGTGCTCGGCGGCAGCATGGCGAGGAACAGAGCACGGCTCGGCACGCACGCATGTGGGTGAAGGGCGAGCAGCAAGACGGCTAGGCAAACGGGAGCGGGTAAAGGAAAAGCTTGGCCGATTCTTGGGCGAACAGCTCTCGCAAGAGAAGGACTCGGCAGACGGCCGACGGCACAGAGATGGAAAGCGGTGGGATGAACGCAACGTCTGCGGTGCGGCCACACAGGGCAAGGTCCATTTTGAGGGACAAACCACCACTCAGGCCAAAGCTCGAACACGCAAAGTGCGCGAGTTAGCACATGATGGTCCAGGAACCAAAGCACAGATATCAGGATGGATGGTCCAAGACAGCTCTAGACTTGAGAAGGAACAGCCTTAGGTCGGCTATGGTGATGGCGCTCGCACGATGGCGAGGTGACAAGTTGAAAACGGCGTCTTGCCGGTGTGGAGCTGAAACAGTGAGGGGTCAAGGCGAAGATTGGGACCGTCTGAACGTGTGTGCACGCGGCTTCGAAACAGAGGACGGCTACGGGTTGTGCACGGCGGTGGCGCTTGGGCTCGACCGTGAGCGGGTCGGCGCGCGCTGGGTTTCTGGTGGCCAAGGCAAAGCCTTTGGTTGGCCTGTGTGTGTGTGTGCACGTGCGCGAGCCAGTGGCACTCCACGGCCGCGACGTGGGTACGTCCGCGCGTGGCGTTCCGGCGTTCCAGGGCCACGGCGGCGCAACGACATACAAGGTGCTGCAAGCAGCGAGGCGGAAAGGTGAGTGGCGCGCGGCGACGACGGTAGCGGCACCTGCAACGCAAAAAGCACAGCTCGATGGCTAGCACACAGAGGTGACGGCAGCGAGCGCGGCAGCGTGATGCAGAGGTGACAGATAGGCGCATGGGTAGGGAACCAATCCCCGGCCGTGGCGGAAACAAGCGACTCGAAGGTCGCACACCATCACCTAGGTGAGGGAAACAGTGGAGCTCACCTGGCTTGACGACGAAAGACAGAGGCAGATGGGGTGGTGAAACGGAGCGGTGCAGAGCAGGGAACGTCACAGCGCGGCGAAGGGGAAGCAGAGCAGCGGCAGTCTCGACTCGCGGTTCACGGCGTGGTGTTCAGGGACGATGTCGTGGTCCACGGCGGCCTCCGGCTTCAGGGTGCCCTCGGCGGCAACGGTCCGGCCAGCGGTGTCGATGACGATGCGTTTCCCTCCGGTCTTCAGAATGTCCCCGACGGCGGCGGCTTCAGTCTTCACGCGCTCGCAGCAGCTCCAGCTCCGGGACGGCGTCCACGGCTCGGCGACACCCTTGAGCAGCAATTCCGGCTCCTGGTGGTGACGACGTCCTGGGCGAAGGCGGCCCCCGATGCTGGGCTTCACGACGTCGCGGTTCGGAGCAGAGGCAGGGCGGCTCCACGTCGTCGATGCCCTCCGCACGAACGGCTCCAGGCTTCTCGGCGTTGAGGACGCCCACGACGGTCGGCTCCGGTCTTACTCCTCCCTTCTCTCTAGCAGCGAACGAGCAGGGGGGAAACTGTAGGAGCGGCGGCGGATCCTCCACGGCTCCGGGCTCCAGGCGTGCTCCTCTCCTCCCGTTCCTCTCCTTCCCTTGAACGCAGGTGGCGGCGGCGGTGGATTTGGGGGAAAATCCCCCAGAGGCGGCTAGGTCAGGGAGGTGGCTGCGGTTGGGGTACTTAAAGGGGCGGCGCCCTAGGGTTTGGAGGGGCGCGGGCGGACGGGATGCGCCCTCCGGGATGCGTGGACGGCATCAGAGGGCGGTGGCCATGGGAGGTCCCCCCTGAGCTCGGCGCGGTCGCCCCCACGTGATGCGTCACGGGAGGAAGAAAAGGTGAAGGGGAAAAAGAAATGGGGCGCTGACAGGCGGGTCCCGGGCGTCATAGAGATAAGAGAGAGGAGATGGTTGACAGGCCAAGGCGGGCCAGTTGTGAAGGTGGGCCGGCGAAGGTGGGCGGTCCGGCATAAAGATTAGGGTGAACGGATGAACTTCAACAGCGAGGATTAAGGCCCAACACAAGGTTAAGGTTTTTCCTATATTCCCAAACACACACATACAAATATAATTCAAATCTGAATTTGAATTTCAGATTTGAACTCCACTCAATTAAAATCCAATTAAAATCCATTGAACTCCAAAATAAATCACACTAACATTTATAAATCCTAAAATTTATTATTTAGCTCAAAATAAATATTGGAAATTGGGGAAAGGTGAGAAGACAATCTTATAAATTTTAAACGTCCACACAATTTCACCAAAAATTTTGAAATTCTCATTTTTCATCACATACTAAAACACCTCGTAAAAATACGGGGTGTTACAGCCTCCTCCCCTCACCTCAAGAAGCCAGACTCGTCGGCCCCCGCGTCGCCGGCGGCGAGGGGCTGGGCGTCGCTGCCCCCGGATATCCTGTTCTCCGTCTTCCTCATGCTGGGGCCGTACGAGATCCTGCGTGGCGCGGACCGCGCCTGCACCGCCTGGCGCCGCGTCGCCGTCGACGATCCCGTGCTGTGGCGGCGCATCAACATGGGCGCGGTCTTGCCGTATTCCGCCGGCGGACGGGCGGTGATGCGCGTCGCCATGGACCGCGCCGCCGGGTAGTGCGAGGCCTTCTCGGGACCTTGCGACAACTACCTGCTGTTCTTCCTGGTAGAAAGGTACCCATTTTCAAATTCGAAATTCGAAATTAAATGTTACCATACCATCTAGATTATTGAGTACCCACATGAACTGCGATTCGAAATCCTACGTTGCTGCAGAGCACCCTCCTTGAAGACCCTGCATTTGACGCATCTCTATGCGCCGAACAAAGTGTTGACCTTGGTTCTCAAGAGGCTACCTCTCCTTGAGGATCTTGAAATCTCTCCATCATATGTCAGTTCTGCTTCTGAGAATTTGTTTCTATCCGTTTGCAAAGATTGTCCTCGCCTCAAGAAACTCAGACTGAATTGCACCGAGTCTTTTGACTTCAGAAATGACAGTGGCTTGGTCATAGAGAAGATCAGTGGAGGAATCACACTGATGCGTGAGTTACGCTCCGTAGAGCTGTTTCACTGTGACCTGACTACCGAGGGACTCGAATCAATCCTTGACAATTGCCCTCTACTGGAGACTCTCCGCATTACTGGGTTTCTGGTCGGTGGCAAGATGGATGAGAAGCTACGGCAGAAATGTGCTACGGTGAAGAATCTGACTCTTCCTGATAAATCAGTGAAGTTTTACCGACATATTCGTGGTTGGAGTTATATCGAAAAATGGGTTTACGGGCCTTGGGATTGGGAGATTGATGGTTAATCCTTCAGTGTTAGGTCGTGATCGATGGTGTACATGCACTTGACAATATTTGATTGTGCATAAAATTGGTAATTGCATTCGTCCTGTATACAATGATGGTGTTTGGATCTTTATGAAATGGGATCAACTGTTAATTACCAGGGAATTGTAGTGGGATGGGATGATCCTAGGAGTAGTTGTGCTCATAGGCTATAGCAGCGGCTGGTTCAATCTCCATGGTCATGACCCAGGTGAGAGGTGAAGCCAAGGCTGTGGCGAAGTTCATGGAAGAGTCTCCTCTAATACCTTGACTGCACAAGTAATTTGCTTGCATCTATATCTCTGCTTTGATATGAAAGCACAAGAAATCTATCATGTATTCTTCCTAATTAGTATTGTTATGTCCATTTTTCACTGTCCATTGGTGACTGGGGGCTTTTAAATCAAGACGTCCATGGGTGTCGTCACCGATCTTGAGATTCTAACAACTTGGACTTACCCAGGCTAACCCAAACATCATCTCCGTCACATTATTCTTGTGCACAGTTTTCAAATGTGGTGTTCGTATGCATATGGTATGCTGTACAAGAACATATATGTAATATGATGAATATTTCGTACAGAAAAGGAACATTTGTTGTATAATTGCCTTTCTAGTTTGCGAAAGATTACTACATCAGTTTGGATGTTAACTTATGGAGTAGCATCTAATACTACTGATGATTATGTCCGCATTGGTGAGAGTATTGCTACTGAGAATCTGAGAAGGTTTGACACTGTAGTTGCGGAGGTTTTTGCAGATGAGTACTAGAGAACACCTAATAAAATGATACTGTGATTACTTGCAATTGCAGGTGAGTACTAGAGAACACCTAATAATCAATTACTAATTAAGTAATCATAGATACTCGGCTCATGATCTCAGCTCGTAAGCACATGTAGTATTTCTTTTGCTCATCAGGCATGGCTGTAAGGTCCGTGGTCATAATCCTTTCTTCATACCTCTTGCTCTGGAACTGAACCTCCTGCTTCCTTAATTCTAACTCATCAAGAAATTGTTTCTGATTTGCAATCCGACCCCGCTCAAAAGCAAATGCTTTGCTGAACGTCTCATCTTTTTTAAGCACTTTGTCCACATCAGCTTCCTTCTTCTGATCCCACAAGTTTTCCAAGGTTGCTATCACACTTTTTTTCTTCTCTAGACGTAGTGCTGCTTTTGCCTTCTTACAAATTGGCCTTGATAATGCATTGTCCTCTTCACCATGGACTGGTTAATAACAATGCTAGGCATTCAGACATCAAGAGAAAATCATCTCAAGACAAAGCCACACATCATCTACGGCACTCAAAACATCAAAACTCACTGGTGACTGCTGAAGCACACATTGCTAGTCAAGACAAGATGCATGACCAGCTGCTGGCAAAGGAAATAGGCTTAACCAAGTTCACCTGCTCATTAGTATCAAGTTTTACTGAAACCAAAGCATTTTATTTTTCTGCCATACTACTCTCCAATTTTCAAGTTTCAACACATATATCAGAGTTGACTAATCTAAAACTTACTGATGCTTGTTCATTCTATACTCTGAATCAGTGCACCAGACATTGCAACTTAAATCTGTATCCAAGTAAAAAATAATCTTGAGGGCAGAAGATCTATCTTTTCTAGAAAAATGTGAGGTATGGTAACTGTTGGTGACACCATTTGGAAACTAGCTCCAGATCATTTTTTTGTGAAAACACTAGCAGCACTAGACAGGTCCAATTCAGCTACGTGCACATGTGTACAGGGTGTGTGAAGCACTAACAGCACTTGATCAGCCCAGAATAAAACCAACGATCAATCTCATCTCAGTGACAACAGATTCTCGAAATGAAGACATAAACTTCAACCAACATCTGAACTTTACAAAGATGAACGAAGTGCAGTGAGGAATCATACCATTCACAAGTGCAGATGGGTCGCCACTGCAAGGGTAGTAGGGTACACCATCTCTGCTGGGGGATCCGAATCGTCGGCGGTAGGTGCAACAATTCAGCTCGCCAGTCCATGGTCTCCACCCCTGGCACTCTGCAAATTTTGGTCGCCTCCAGCGCTAGAGCATGGGACTTTGTGGGCCTTGTGGCCGGCGGCGGCACACCTAGCACATCCGCTGGCCGCCGCGCCGTGCTTGGCCTGCCGCATTGGAGCAGCTGACGCCCGTCCTGGCTGCATCGCGAGGCTCCGCTCCATGCGCCGCCGCCGCCAATGCCGCAATTGTTTTAAGAGCTCTAAGAGCATCTCCGCAGATTGTTCAATTCTCACTACCTAAACATCTTCTATCCATCTCCAATATCACTTTTTGGATTGAGTAAAAATCAACTTGACACGGTATGCCATCCAGGTCCTCAAAGTCTTAAAATGCACATTAAGATCGATTCGTGTCAAGTCCAAATCAACATAATCATGATTAAACTGCCTTTTGCGTGGCACGATGAGTGGGCGTTGACGTGGACCTAACATGTGGGACCCACATGTCAAGCCCACTTATCTTCTTTGTCTCTCTCGATTTCTTCATTGCTGAACATTGTCATCGCCTACACCCTGCTGAGCTGCGGGGCATAGAGGACCCCGAGCGGCACAACGACAGTAGCCCAAGCTGTGTGCGTGTCTCCACGAATCTGCCAACCACCGCCGCCACCGCTACCGCTACCTACTGAGTTCCCGCCGCCAACCCCTTCGTTCGATTTCACTGGCATCGCTGCCCATTGGAAAAACTATGGCAATGAGAAGCTTTGCTTGGACATCGCACACCTCCGTCCCACCTCGCCATCGACAATTTCCGCCAAAGCTCTTCATCTGTTGAGCACCGACAAGTGCGAGGTAGGGACGACGGCCCCAAGCGGTGGGAGTGAGGGAGGGGCGGCGGCCCCAAGTGGCGAGGAGTCAGGGACACAACGACGACGATGGCCAGCCCCTCGATACTCATCCCCTCTGACCCTAACCATCTGCTTTATGCCGCGCAGCGGCCGCTGACTGAGAGAGATTAAGAGAGAAGAGAGGTGGGTCTGACATGTGGGCCCCATATGTCAGTTCCACGTCATCACTCACTCATCATGCCATGTGTGTAGATTAACCCAGACTCATCATGCCATGTAGGTAGATTAACCCAAATTGTGTAGATTTGGACTTCACATGAATCTATTAGGAAGCTTAGGGATTCCAATATAACGTGCATTTTTGGTCTTGAGGGATCTGGATGGTACTCCGTGCCAACAAGTTCGTGGGGCGCCCGTGAATTTTACTCTTTTGGATTTCGAGAGATCATTCCTATAACACGCTACCAAAAATCAATTCCCAAAACCAACCTAGCACATGGGGCCCACTTATCAAGAATTTTATTTCACTCCGGGTCCATCTTATCATCTCGTCTCTCCTCACATCTTCTTCCTCTCCTCCTATCCATCCACTGCACCTACCTCCTTCCACCGTCAGGGCACGTCCAGCCTCTGGACGGCAGAGCTCAATGGGCTAGCCCGCGGCTGTCGCACCCATCTCGGCACTGGAGCTTGCCCAGTTGTCCGTGCATAAGCGAGGCAAGGTGCGCCGGCACAAGGCGTGGTGGGGCACAATAGTGCAAGGACCCGGTGACGCAAGGGGGAGGTGAGGTGTGGCGGATGAAGACGGAGGCAGGGGTCGTCGCTGCGTTGGGTGGAGCAGCGGCGCACCGTCTACGGAGCAGCGGTGTCGGGCGGAGCTGAATCTTTCGGTGCGCCAAGACCAACCATAGACATGGGAGAACTTCTCCCCTACATCATGGGGAGAGGAGGTCAGATTTGGACAATTGCAACAAAAAAATGGTATAGGAGATTTGATTAGAAATCTGTTGAAGCTCTCACCAATCTTCTAAATCCCCAAATGGTGGTCTATATATAACCTAAATAGATGCACCCAACTAAACATCATTAACTTCATTTCTATCAACATGCAAGATATGCACGTCAACATCCACCAGATCCATTTATTTATGTCTCATTCCAATTTTCTGTAACTAGTTGTACAGGTATATCATGTTAGTACAAAATTTAGTAAAATACTTTAGAGAATCAATAATTTAAGAACAGTTCTCTCTCAATAAAATAAACATGTTTTCTTCTATAATGTCGGATAAAATAAACATATTTTCATATATAATATCGTTTGAAAAAAATACTGGCTTGCAATCTTCATAGTTTTCTACTTTTGAAGTCCACTTTAAAATTTTCGAAAAAGAAATTCTCACAGAAAGTATCACCTATTTTTTTTTTACTGGGTACTAGTTTTGGCAAGAGATGCGCAAGATCCGTTCTGCAATATTCCGTTCCATATTTCTATCTATAATAATAAATCCCAGTAGATCCATCCGGTTGCTCGACAAGTCTTTTCCAATCTTGGCCGAACATGCACCCCTGGACTCGAGCAATGCCGCCGCCGTCCTCCTCTCACAGCCGCCACAAGAGACCTCGCTCGCCGGAGGCCGTGCCCCCGGCGGCGGCGAGTGACTGGGCGGCGCTGCCAGCAGACATCCTTTGCACCATCTTCTTCAAGCTGGGGGCCCGGCAGATCATGATGAGCGGCGCCGATCGCGTGTGCACGTCGTGGCGGCGCGTCGCCGTCGGCGAGCTGTCGCTATGGGGCCGCATCGACATGACCAGGCTCCGTGTGTCGCACATGAGATGGCGCGCGATGCTGCAAGCCGCCATGAAACGCAGCGCAGGGCAGTGCGAGGCATTCTCGGTATCGGGAAGCAACTACGACGATGTCACCCTGTGATTACTGGTGTAACATCCCAGAATTTTGAATGTTTCCCATGTGTAAATTTTCGCTAAAATTTAAAACTTTTTATTTGAACTTGTGTGCTACCAAATTTGATCCCAATTTGCTAGCTCTCACCTCAAATTCCATATAAAATAAAACAATATGAAAATTAATTTCAAACTTATGGTATAAATGTGATTTGGATTTTCTTGGTTTTTATTCGGAGTTCAAATTGTGTGGTGTTTGAATTTGAAATAGATTCAAATTCAAATTTATATTCAAAACTATTTACAAAACCTAACACTAGTTTGGGCCTGCTAACTTCTGCTGAAGTCCAACCAACCACCCTCATCTCCTGGGCCGTGAACACCGTCGCCCCCTCTGTTTCTGCCCGGCCCAGTAAGGCGGCCCGCGTCAGCCCCTTACCACCACGCGGCCTCTGTCTCACCGACGGGAGGGGTCCACTCGTCATCCCTTTCCCCTCCCCGGCTGGACTTGGTGCCGCAGCACCAGACTCACCGTACCGCAGCTCGCGCGACCGAACCAGACCGCGCAGCCGCTCCGCCAAGCCGGTCCGCACGCCGAGGACCGCACACACGGGCGAACCCCACGCTCACGCCGCCCCTAATCCCTTCTTTGCCATGGCGCTTGCTCACGCGCCAAGCCAACCCCCTCTCTCCGCCGCGCTGCGACTTCGCCTCCAAGGCAAGGCGGGGGACATCCGTGCCCCACTCAACCTCCCTGGTCTCCTTGACCACTCGCACGCCTATACACCAGCAGCCAAGCCTCAATTGGCTTTCACCATCACTTGGGGAAATCTTTTCCCCTTTCCTTCCCCTGTTCCGTGCCGAGAGAGAAGAAGGGGAGAAGGGAATCGAAGAGAAGAAGGAGGAGAGGAGCCAAGGCGGCCGTCACTGCCAGGAACCGTAGCTGCTCACGCTGAAGACCGGAGGACGACACCGTCCATGGAGAGCTGTACCGCGCCAGGACCCCGACGCGGAAGGGGAAGCAAAGGAGCCGCCGCGCCGCGAACATCTCCGCCGCGCCGCCATCCTCGTCGACCCGGCCACGCCTACACCGTCGCCTCGCTGTGAGCCATCGTCCTGCCGCATCTCTTTCCCCTTCCTTGATCTGCCTGCGATGCATCGGCTGGCCTTCGTGCCATGCCTTCCGCGAGCACGCCGCCGTGGTGCACCCCTGCACCGCGCTGGACCTCGCCGTCTTGCTCCATCACTTCTTCGTCGACAAGCTGCTATGAACACCGGCCGTCGCGCCGAATACTTCTGTGCAGGATCTCTGCCGTGCTTCACCTGATCTGCATCACCGGCCTTCGCGCCGTGCTTGTTCCGCGGAGTCGCCGTCGAGGCGCACCCTAGCGCCACGCCGCGCCCCGCCGTCGCTAACCGTGCCGCCGCTTGTTTTCTTGCCTGTGAACCGACCTTCGAGCCGTAAGTCGTAGCTCGCAGACCATGCGTCGCCGCCGCTGCCGCGCTGCGCGCCGCGGTCCTGGTTCGCCGGGAGCGCGCACGCCGGACGGCCGTGTCGCGGCCAAGGGTGTCCCTGTGCTCGCGCACGTGCCCAAGTTGAGCACGCCCTCGTTCTCGACTGCCTTGCTGCTTGCCTTTTCGCCGTTAACCGTGCGCATGCGCATCACTCGCCGCCGCATCCATATCCGGCCGAGCGCATCGGTCTGTTCCGCCGCGCCGCCCATGGCGTGCGCCGAGCCGGCCAAGGAGGGTCCGGGGACGACCACCGCTGCACCGCGCTGCTCACCCCGTTGACGTCGCCTATCTAACCTCATCCGCGCCGCATCTACCCCGTGCACGTGCTCCGTCGCCGCCGCGTCTCCTCGCCGCTGCTCCATCTCTTGCCGTACCGACTTGCCTTGTGACGTGTCGCCGCAGCCGCGCCACACAACCTCATGCCGCGTCGCTTCGCGTCGCGTCACACTGCTCGGTCTCACGTCGCCTCGCCGTTTTGTCCTGCGACAGCGCAGCTCTGCCGTGCCGCTGACGCTGAGCCTGCGCGTGTCGATCTACTGAGGTCCGGCCTTCGCGCCGTGACGTTCTCCTGCTGCAGGGGCACGCGCCGCCACCGCGGCCAAACCCCGACACCGGCGAGCCCCTTTCCTCACCCCCACTCCTTTGACGCATTCCGTCGAAAACCTTGTGCGCACTCCTTTTTTTTCTGAACCTGAGTGGTGCCGCAACCCTGGCCACATGCACACCTGATCGCACGAGTCGCAGAGAATCCTGCAGCCGCCATAAGGAACAGACCCTCAGAATAGTCCAGGGAGCAAATCCGGACTCTCTCCCATGAACTCCGGATGGGCCTCAGCCCACGAAGCCTGCTGAGCCCAAGTGTTGATCAGGCTAGGCCGGATGAGAGATAAGGGTGCTTATCTAAACTTCTGAATTCTTGGGCCACACTGGGCCGGCCCATTGGGCCTCTAACACTTTGGGCCCAATTTCGGCCCACTAACCTGCTGACCGCTGACGTCATGCTGACGTCAGCATTATTTTAATAAAATTATTTTCTGTTTTAATAAAAGGATTTAATAAATGTTTTATAAATCTCTTTTCCTTTAAAAATTCATAACTAATTATCCGGAGCTCCGAAAATTATGAAACCAGTTGCATTGGTTTCATAATTTCGAGACGCTCGCTGCTACCCTATCCTTTTCCACTCTTAACCTTGAACCGAGCCTCTTTTACCTGCACTCTTGGTATAGAATTCGTGGCCGCTGCCCGCCACTGCGCTTTTGTGGATCTGGGACGCCGGAACCCCGCAACTAGCCACTGGCCTGCCGCGGACATGAATAACTTCTCCAAGTCTTGTTCACGCCGCTTCTCTTGCTTGCATCGCTTCCACCGCAACCTGCATATCCGCTCTCGCTCTGCTTTGCTTCGAGCCTTGTAGCACGCGTCGTACCAGTGTTAGTACCCGGAAAGCCGCGCGTGATGGACGGTCGTGCCTTGAGCAGAGGCATCTGCTTCAAGCGCGGCAACCCCGCGTTGCAACCTAGCTACTACGCCGTGGTTATCGTCGTATTGCTAGCACTTGCTCCTCTGTGCTCCCGAGCATGCCTTACCGCATCACCACCCTTTTATCGACCACAAGTCGATCCTCTCCTTCTCTCTGTGCTGCCACCACACACCTTGTTCTAATAATGCCTTGCCTAGCTCGTTTTGCCTTACTTCCCCCTCTTCATCCTCTGAGCTTCCGCTTTGATACACCTATCGATCGCGCCCATGCCTTGCCGGCGCAATCACCAAGGCCCTTAGCCTTTGATCGGCAACCCAACCTTGAACTAACCCTTCTCTCTAACTTGTTTCCTAGTATATAAAGCTAGTAGCTTAAAACTATTCTAATATAAAACTAATTACTTTGATTTCCCTAAATTAATTAGTGCTGCTTGTAGCTAGTTCGGATTTATTTTGATTCTTCTAAATTGATGTTATTTGGAGTTAATGCTTAGATGTTTGTCGTTGTTTATTTCCGCGTCGCATCTCGTGTAGGCTTGTGATCATGTTTGAAGACCCGAGCTGCAACAACGACCCAGGCTGTGACAATAGGGAAGACCTTCGACCCGAAGGAAGGACCCAACTTCTACTACTCTACGACGACTACCGCGCAGGTGTCATGTCACTCCCGACCATGTAGACCCCATGCATGCTATTTAGTTGCTAGTGCTTTACTTATGATGCTTTGGATGATTGAAATGCATAGACAATCTTTTAGCCATGCCTTGGATTTGATATACCCTGTTCCTTGAACTTCCTACCTTTGGGACTAGCTACAGACCCCTAGCTAGTCCTCGATATTTGCTATCCATACATTTTACCTGTTTCGTGATATGGATGAATCACTGGTTTGGACTGAGATTGGGATATCTCGGTATTCTAGCGTGTGTTTTGGGTGAGTGTGTATCCTTGACGTGTTACCGCAGGAGCGAGCCGCTTTGGTTACTTGTGAACGCCTGTCTAGGGGAGATACGACCTGGCCTCCCGTCCTAGCGGCGTGTCGGACGGTGGGAGTTGGTGAGTGCTCGCTCTTGCAATTAAGGACCGATCGACAGTTTAACCATGATCTTTGGGCTATTTTCGTACAAACCGTTCGCTCACGTATGGGCGGGGTTCGGTCTGAGAACTAGTTGGTGGTTGGCACTCAGCTTGTAGGCGGACCGGTGTGGTCGTGTGAGGGGGACGGGTTATACCCCCCGAGTAGACGTCGCCCCGGCTCCTCCGGGGATGGTCTCATAGCTCCAAGGCCCTGCTGGCAAGTTTCGCGCCCCAGTTCAGGACGAGTCAGGCTTGGAGAGGCAGGAGAGTGCCACCCACTGCTAGGTCTCCGGTCGTTAGGTAGGGATGTGGATCGGAGGCATCCGTTTCTGCCTTATCCGGCGGGTCCAGTTGTACAACCTCTGCAGAGTGTTAAACCTATAGCTATAGTCCGTGTCCACTGGTATGGACAGCCCACGGGTCTGTTACTCTGGCTAGACTTTTCTGGTGCTGCTTCTCTCCCCCGAGTGTGTGAGCCCGGCTTGGTGCCGTTGAGATGTGTGGTAGGAGTTGGTGATCTCACATCGCAGATGAGAGTGGGATGCTGTGACTCGGTTGAGGTCCAGTGTTTTGGTGTACTTTCCTTGGTTGGGGTGTTGACCCCGGAGGCGTTGGCCTCGGAGGTGTGGATCTCCTCGGAGATGGTGACCTCTCTGCAATACCGCTTACCTTGATGTTGCTACCGCTGCTTGCATAAACTTACTACAGCCAGATATAGGTTTATCCATGCATATTAGAATTCATCCACCGCTTTTGCTCTTTGTTGGGAAGCTGACATGACCTACCCGCTTATCGGGTAGATGGCAATGCTTTCAGACTTGGTGATCGACTACGACAACGACGAGGAAGGATGGGAGGACTAGAGCTGGTCCTACACTCAAGTTTGCCTGTGGAGCTGGAGACGCTTCGCTTCGATAGATCCGCTGCGTAGATGTTTTACCTTTCTTGTTTAGTCCCGTTGGACTTGTACCCGGCTTATGCCGAAATGTTGTACTCTGATGTTATAATGAAACTTATGTAATAAATCCTCTATTTCTTCTATGTTGTATGGATTTGTACCACTTGAGACAGGGTTTGCACGTGATAGCTGCTTCCTGGGACTATCACAGAGGTGCAGAGGATCGGGTTTCCAATTTTGGAAATCTGGTTCGTTTCAACTGGCCGAAAGGTTTGCTGGCTTTTACTTGTTATCAAATGCTTAGTCAGTTTTGCTCCAAATTACTACTAAATTGTAATTAGGTATGTTGAGTGTATACGGAGTATCTACTATCTAATATAATTTGCATTGAAAGCATTGATTCTTGAATTGCAGAGCACCCTCTTTGAAGAGCCTCCGTCTCATAGGGTTCTACGAAATCAATGTGCGTGCAGCGATTTGGAACAAGTTCCCTCTCCTTGAGCATCTGCATCTTGAAGCACCACTCGCAATTTCTAGCCCCTCCATCGCCGAGGAGCACTTTCAGGATGTTTGCCAAGCCTGTCCACGTCTCAAGAAACTCAGTATGAAGTTCCAATCACTTTACAGATGGTTTCGCCCACGGAATTTCTACCATGATGGATTAACACATTGTCAAATTCCAGTGACGCGTGAGTTACGCTCCTTGCAATTAATTTGAGAAGACCTCAGTGAGGAGAAACTGATGGCCATCATTGACAAATGCCCAGTACTGGAATCTCTCGAAATTAGTAGCCGTATCAGTGGTGAGAGGGTTGAGGAGCTAGAGGCAAGATATGCTCCACTGAAGATCCTGAGTGCTTCCTATTACTATTGGCTCAGATGAAGTCGTTGGCTGTGATCTGTGAGAATGGCACTCAGACGATGAATTATACTAGATTCCATGACAATTTGGGCACTGCCTATGAGTGTACATTCATTAAGGCATTGTTTTTTCTTTTAATATCCTTTTAAAATCTCCGATCCACAAGAGGTAGATCTATTTGACATATGGGAACACATACTTCACAAGCAATGCATTTATCAAATTCAAAGTGCATTCGTCCCCGGAAAAGCTCTGATGATGTAACTGATTTTTCATAAGGGCAGTGAATCATTATAGCCTTAGGGCAGTCCCAATGGACCATTGCTAACACAAAATCCAAAAAGGATAAATTTAATTTTAGACTCTATACCTCCGTTGCATAGTTTCTTCTAACAGTTTCTATGAATAATAACATTTAATGAGCATCAACATTCTATTAAAAACTCAGCATGATCATCTGCGGCAAGCCTCTCCTGTGACCACAGTCCACAGCGCTCTCTCTCCTCATGTGCAAAGACCATGCCGTCAGCCTCTCCTGTGGTCTTGTCTCTCATTCTCTCTCCTCACGTTCTTTGCTAAGACCAGAAAGAACAAGAGGAACAAATCCTCTTCTTCCTCTCTCAAATCCTACCTCCAAATCTACGAATCAGGCTATGCATGTCACACCACCGCGATCTCCATCTCGAGAGCTTTCCATTCTCCTATTAGGCTCTTGCTAGCGTGGAGTATCTAGGGAGATCGAAGAAGGACGTCCTCCAGGGCCACCTGCTCCAGTGAACGCACGCAACTGCGCTCTCCAGCACCAACTTAAGCGCTGCCCACGAGTCGTACACCGCTGGGAGCGGGTTCTCCTTCTCCGGCGCCAGAAGGTAGAGCCGCACCTTGAAGCCAGTGGACGGGTCATGGGTCGATGTCGACGTCGCTGGAGGTGATGTCGGTGAGCATCCCTGAGGACGCTACCACCACATCCGAGCGCGGGCCGACGTGTGTGGCGTCGAGCCTGCGTGTTCGCGCTCGAGTCCGCGGCGAGCCGTCGGCGTCACAGAAGTAGCAGCGGGCAGGCGGAAGCACACCGGATCCGCAAGATGGACTATGGAAACCGGTGGTTTCTTCCCAACGGTGTTTTCTTCGTTTCTTCATGCATCGGTGCGCGGGAGGACGCCGTTCCTTCGGGAGGAAACGGTTTCCACTCTCTCTTCAATAACTCAGCTGCCACGTCATCAAATTGTTGAGTTGTCAAGGGTAATTAAGAGAGATAGAAACTATCATAAATGCCCATTGGGACTGCCCTTATAGGTGTCAAGTTCTTGCCAATAATGAATGGTTCCGGATCAGTAATATATAAGTGCAGTCCTTAAGTATCTTGGATACTTGGTTGCAGTTAGTTTCTGGAATTATGACCACGCGATCATCTTAGCTTGTTGGCCTTGTGTGGGGAGAATTTGTAGGCAAAGCAAGCTACTGTATCCAAACATGCTAGACAATGTGGTTAGTCCCATTACTTGCGTTAGCATGAATCACCAAAATCAACTCGACCAAATGGCAAATGGGGTCATGTTCAATACACCTTGTGAAACAACTATCAATAACTGTTGTATGTGCCTCAGCTATGGAGGAGGATATTCTTTTTGGCTGAAATTTTCATATTGTTTCACATTTCATACAGCCAGAAAATGATGGAGCTACATATTATCTCAGATACGTACACAGTGTCTAAGAAAAAAATCAGAATAATAATTTGTCACAAAAACATGCTGGCACACGCATACAAACAAAATGCTGCTTGAGCAAATTAGCGTTGGGACACACATATATAGCTTTGCAAACAATGGAAACAAACACAAAGTATGAAAGTGCAGATGGTTTGGACAGATAAGCTACCAGCTCTGCACTTATTTCACAGCATTCCAGACGGACTTCACCACAAAGTAGGTAGAAAACTTTATAAGGGAGCTTTTCACCACCTTTGCTTTGAACTACATTGACGCTAAAAAAAGATCAATCAATTGCTAAATCAGAGCAGACTAAAGATTATTGAAGGGAAACAGATTTCACCGTAACACAGAAATAACAAACAGAGTACACGTACATGCATATATGCTAGTGAAGGAATTCAGCCTGTAACTTTTTTTGTTTTTTTTTCATTTCTTTGTTTCTTAGTAGAATCTTGTAACTTCCGGTACCTTTTAATATAAATTTATAATCAGTAGGGGGCAAACCCCTCCTGTTCAATAATTAAAAAAAACGGAATTCAGCCTGCAGATGGCCACTATTTCAGGAATGTGCGCATGCTCAATGGAAGCATCTTTTCATACTTGTCAAGGTCACTCTCATAGTGGAAAAAGCTCACCAAAGAAATCCGAGTCGTCCCCGGAGTCATCGAATAGTCAGGGCGGGTATAATAGCACTCAGAATTCCAAATGATTTCCTCCTTCACAAGCATATTTGTAGTTACAGGGCTATGAACCTCAAGATCATAGTCATCAGTTGGGTCATCGGGAAGCCTTAGCGTCTTGATTCTGGCACAATTAAGATGCAGAGCCTCGTCCATATCAATGTTGAAGCAGTGGCGTATGTCAAGGCACTCTAGATGGGGACAACTGTCCAATATGGTTTCTAGACCCTCGTTGGTCAGTTCATTGCCGAAAAGCTGTACGGAGTGTAACCCATGCCTAGTTGCAATTCCTTAGACATCCCTAGTTCCGTTTCCACTACATATATTTCCTTCTTTGCCTGAGAGTGATCATGCAACAATAGTACTTTAAAATTAAAGCTAATGTACTGTCCCAACAGGCGCAAGTATTTGCAAGAAAAGATGATGATGAGATCCCCCATATATGTATATATCCAATGGTGTGTTCTTCCACTGTCCACAATATATTATATGAAACCAAAACAAATTCATAGTGGCCACCAACCTTGAGCCAGATATATGTTAACGATACTCCACTATATGAACATATAAACCCAAAAATCATCCTTCCAAACTTCGATATATTCACTCTTCTTACAGAAGATGTGTTATCGAAACAGAGATAGTGAGTGAACATTATGTGATGGGAATAACATGTGACCTTCGTTCCAAAGGTTGACTACTGACTGCATATGCTGCTAGCTAGCTCTTCCATTGCTGATTTTCTAGCGTCCACCACATTGCAAGGCTGCGTCGGTCCAGCAAAGCTTAAATATGAGATCAGCCACAACCAGACCACAATGGACGAGGCCAAGATCGAGTTGATGAGGGATTGAGGATGCTGTAGCTATCGGAGTACTACCAAAATAATGATGATAAAAGAATTGTTAGAGTATATTTGGTAGTTGTAGATATACGTATCGTAGACATCCATCCAGTTAAACCAATCTCACCTCTTTACAAGAATAGAACATGATATGTTGTAACTTGAAATTGTTTTTAAGTCTCCACGTTAATCATCTTTACACATAAGGTGCAACAGAAAAATAAGTAACTCGTAGAAATTCCGAGCACCATACACATAGTCCATACGATGTGATCTGCTGTTGCTGCTGTTCCCATGGATTGATCATCTATCTAATTCTGAAGCTTTGTTCTACATGGTGTACGTGTGCGATTGGTAACGCTGAATTTTTTGCTAATTAAAAAAAGGTTCTCATCAAGTTGCCTATTAATCAGACGACTGAATAATTTGGACGAACTGCTGCAGCTGTTTTGTTCATGCTATTTGGACACATTAGGGCCCTTTGTGCATCTCTTTTGGAGCTGATTATTGCTACCTAGATAATACATGGAAGGGAAGGGTGTCAAGTTGCCGACTGAATTCGAACGAACTACCGCAGCGATTTTGTTTCATGCTATTTGAGCTACCGACCATTAATTATCTCAGGGACGGCAGCATGGACCATATATATGATCATCGTCGATGATTTATGTCATTGATATCCAGCAAATGCACCAGTACTACACCCACTGAGTGAAACATGGATCTTATTATATATAAAAAAAATGGCACATCTCATGGCAGAAGCACTTTGCATTGCTCCCACAAGCTGCCCATGTCGATAGTAATTGATACCCACATGCTTTTATAAGCTATCAGCTGGTTACATATGTATAGCATCTTCTCTTTCTCGATCTGGTTATACCAATGGCATGATGGAACGAAGTTATTACGGGCCGGGTGCTGGGAGAAGGAGGCATCAGGAGCCGCATCTGTTTGATCATCGTGACTAAAGGCGTTCTTCTTGTCAGCATGTGAGGTTATATTTAAGGTAGTCCGCCTATATTTTCAAATATATCGTTGTGTACTTACTTCGACACACTCTCTTCTCTCGTTTAGAAATTTTTTAAACAATGTGTTCCACCTACGAGCAAAACAATATCAGTATTTGTTTGAATTTTTTTGCCATTATGTAGATTGGTACTCTAAGGTGGATAATAGTAACTCGCATTGCAGCGCACCAACGGAAGCTTACTCAAGCATGAGTCCTTTGCCCACATTTTCTTCCACCGCCTAAAATATGGATCCAACCGTCATGGGAATTTATATAGCGAATTAAGATTGATTTCAACCGTAGTTCGGAGGCCTATATATATGGCCTAACCACCATGTTGTGCAAAGCAATCCAATAGATTCTTTAGTATCCATTATTAGGCTCCTTTACGGTGAATCCTACAACTAAGTAGTGGTATGCAATATGGGTATATTTTTATTAGTAAGGTTAACTAGGTAATTGTTGCAAATTTACTAATTTTGGCAGCCTCCTAAGTCCACCTCGCCATCTCCTCCGCCGCCAGCAAGATAAAATTTTCAATAATACCCCTATACCACCTATGTATACCACTCTATACCATGGGTGCAAGTTGTGGTGGTATACAATTAATTTCAGCTGTTCGATCCTTTTTCCCACAGTGGTATAAGGTGGTATGGTCCACACTAAGAGAGCCCCCATTATCTCAGAAAACTAAATTTTCAAATTTGATCAAACATTTTTCTTGAAATTCGGACTGAATAGTCAATCTCATTAATTTAGATAATCTCGCTCAGCCCTTTGTTCGTGTGACATATTATCGGTAATGTCCACCACAATAGCCCACGATGCATGTGCGTTTTTAAATAAGTCAGCCATGCTTATTAATTAGTTTCACTCGATGAGCGGTCACTGCCGGTGGCTTAGTACTGATGCATTATACTTTTGCTGCATACCAATTATTGCACAGTACTAATGCTCGATATATTATATCTTTCTGCACAAAACTAAGGGGAGTGCAGTACACAGTATCCTCAACAGACAATATCTTGAGTGCAAGGGATGAGTGAACAACATAGCATATTAATTTTATTGTAATGTATCATGGATTGGATCAGCAAGCCAAATGGTCCCAAGGGGAGCAAGATCAGGCCCTTTAGCTACCACAATAAGGAAGCAATTTAGATGCGGTTTGCTATGAGTGTGAAATCAGGAGTGAATTGAGAAGATGACTTACAGGGAAGATGTTTGTTTGCTTTCAAATGCAATTGCATTTCTGCATAATCACAAAGACAAACAATTAATTAGCATCTGCTCCAAGTACCACTAATGGTTTTAGTACTAAAGTGCCAAAACATATGTGTGCCACCCTGCTACTGAGTGGAAGCCCGCAAGCAGCGTAAACAAACAGCAGTTACACTACGAGCTGGTGCAGTTTTTGATGACTCCTTTTCCAAACACCTTTGACTCCATGCCTGCATTACATTGTGTTGCTTGCTGTTGGTGTTAACCAGAGGAAGGAGAAGCTATGTGTGTGTCTATATATATATATATATATATAGACCATACCCAACACCACGGGAGCAGTGGGCATATATATAGATGTGTGTCACCAGATAATTTCAAGCCCTCTTATAGGCAGATATATAGTTTTCCATACTATAGCTCATTAAAGTGGTGAGCCAATGAGTGGAACCAACCGTACTATATATGCCGATGTTTATGAGTCATTATATTATATTTGTTGAGTGTTATATTTGCTGGATATTATGGTATTATTGAGTATACATTATACTAATGTTTGTGGTGTCAATAATTAGAAATATATAAATATATTTTTTAAAGGGCTTGAATCTTAATCATTTCACATTGCATTATTCAGAGGAAATCAGCACCTCAAAGAGTGCATCGGCTTATTACGAGGTTATGCTGTCCACAGTGGCGTAGCCAGGGGTGGGGCAGCCAGGGCTCAAGCCCCCCCCCCTCCCCCCACTGCTGGTTCTGCCATGAAGACACCCTCCATTTTTGAGGAGAAATAAGGAAGATGAAGAGAGAAAATGACAGAGGAAGAGGAAGAAGAAAAGGAAAACCCCCTCCTAAGAGGTAAACCCCTCCATGCTTTCTTACTTTTGTCGACAAGAGTGTGGGTATACAAGAACTTCAGAACTGATAAATGTTATTGGGCCTCAAACAGGCCAAAGCACACTACATTATTAATTTGATTGTCACAGACTCTACACTTGAAGTCCTGCAACGACTAGACATTCTGACCGTGGTCGTACCATTCTGCTGTCCCAACTCCCAGGAGACGTTCCCAGCTAAAATTTTGGTGGTGCTCTTCCCTCTGACATGATGACAAGCATGAGAAGCGTTCTTGGCGTGGCATTATTCATAGCGTGGTCACAATATGGTCCTGTGGCACTAATATATGAGAATAGTATAACTATCTGCATATGGATGCAAAATATGCATTCCTCCTTTTGGAATGAAATTTTCATTGCATTTACTAGTAGATAAGTCACCTTCTATTCGAACAGATCTAAGTTTTTATAGTCCCCCAGAGCCCATCAATCCCCTTTTAATCGCGACTGGTGCAAGTCACGATACATTGTAATAATGATGTAATTAGTTCATCCCGAGGGCAATACACCATCGATTGTGAGTATGTAATTCACTTAAGCAGCAAGTGCATGGGCATTCATGGACTGGTCTTTGTGCGTGAGAGAAGAAGTTACTAAAGTTCACAGTATGCTTGCCTCAATAATCCTAACGCCCGACACATTCAGCCGTCGCGCAAAGCTCATGAACAGTACTGCTGGGTTATATATGCTTATCACATTTTTTGCCATTAGAAGAGAAATCTAAAGAGCATTTTAGTGTAATTCTATCCCATGGGCAAAAGTAGAACGTGGTAGGTTCATTTGAATTACTCCCTTCGTTCTAAATTTTATAGGTCGTTTTAGCTCATCCTTTGAGCTCCGACATCAATTCAAGACTAGATTAGAAGCTCGGAAATGGTCAGAAATCTTGTGATGATAGATAAACAACATTTTCTCCTGAATGTAATATTGAGGAAAAGCTAAAACGACCTAATATAAAGAGCATTTTCATGTGATTCCATCCCATGCATGGGCAAAAATAGAACGTGGTAGGTTCACTTGACTTACTCCCTCTGTTCTACATTTTATCACATTATATGTAAAGTGTTATGTTATGCCTATTCATTTTAGTGTCAACCACAAGTAGAAAAAAAATTTTGCCTTGTTTTTCTTTCAAGAATGTGGATTGCGCGTTTTTCATTAAGAGGAACGGGAAAGACAACCGATCTGAACACATCCAAGTGTAACGGTAGTTTAAGGCAAAATAAAGTGAGAGAAAAAACAGACGCCTACAACGCAAGAGGAGGATAAAGCAGAGGGCTTGTTTGAATGGGGTTCTGGACCAGGTAGCCATCCTATATATAAAGTTCACAAATACACCTTACTATACTGCCATTGTAACAAAGTTCACAAATATATATAGAGATTTGCTCCTATATAATGCAAATATATAGGAGCAAATCTGTTACACACCAAATACTTGCATTACATATACACATCATTACGCACACCAGTACTTGCATTATATGTATAGAGATTTGCTCCTATATCTGTGCGCCCCAAAACTATCGGTTGAGCTGGCTTCGCTTACACCATATAGCAGAACTCAAATGGGTGCTGGCTGTGATTAGGGCCTGGGAGGAGGAGGCGTCAGAAACTTCCTTTGCTGTAGCCGATGGTGGCTACCTAGATAGTTTGCCCATATCCATAGCCGATTGTTGCAAGTTTTTTTTTCAAAGAGTACAAAATTTCCAAGATGCAACCAGGGATAGAATAGAATACCAAAAAGGCCGAATAAGCACATATAGCTCCCCCGATCGAGCCAGCACATGAGAGACACCTCATTAGCACTACGACTTACAACAAATAAGAAATATATAGACGTTTAGCTGTCTGGTCTTCTCTTACTGGGTAGCAGCAAATGCAATGGAATGGAAACTCAATCACTTTTGCCTTGTTTTTCTTTCAAGAATAATGCGGATCGCGCGTGTTTCATTACGAGAAACGGGAATGACCACCGATCTGAACACATCCCTAGTTCCATACTCTAACATCGAAAAGTTTGTTGCTCAGTTTGAAGTGTTTCAGTATTGGGCATACTTCCCCAACAAACATTAGACCATTCTCAGTGGAGATTTCATGGACACAATTACCTAGAGTGACACATCATCTAAAAACGTTTGATACTATAATGAAACACGTTCCTCTCAATGCATAATTTCATCTACCGTTGTTTTCTAGGTTACATGCAAGACACAAGTTTTCTAGGTAACTGTGTATAGAGGGTGTCATCCTCATGAAACTCATTTTACCTCTTTCTTCATTAATACACTGCCGCATCATCAAAAGTGCTGACATAACAACCTATTTAATATCCATAAAAACCCCACTGAGACTGGCCTTATAACCACGAAATACATCAAAATCAACCTTGTAGTAATAACCACCCACATTATCACATAGGGAGACCTCGAGATCCTCAAGCAGAGGGAGCTCTATTGATATGATTTTCACATTTCTAAACTCAATGACTTCAAAGTTATTCATCATTTATATTCCCAATGTTTGACTCAAACCTTGTCCAAAACGGCTTCTTTTACCAAACCGGAGGGAGTACTGGTTAGTTTCCACTACATATATTTCCTTCTTTGCCTGAGAGTGATCATGCAACAATAGTACTTTAAAATTAAAGCTAATGTACTGTCCCAACAGGCGCAAGTATTTGCAAGAAAAGATGATGATGAGATCCCCCATATATGTATATATCCAATGGTGTGTTCTACCACTGTCCACAATATATTATATGGAACCAAAACAAATTCATAGTGGCCACCAACCTTGAGCCAGATATATGTTAACGATACTCCACTATATGAACATATAAACCCAAAAATCATCCTTCCAAACTTCGATATATTCACTCTTCTTACAGAAGATGTGTTATGGAAACAGAGATAGTGAGTGAACATTATGTGATGGGAATAAGAGACATTGGGAAGGAATCAGCTTTTGCCAAGCATAACATGTGACCTTCGTTCCAAAGGTTGACTACTGACTGCATATGCTGCTAGCTAGCTCTTCCATTGCTGATTTTCTAGCGTCCACCACATTGCAAGGCTGCGTCGGTCCAGCAAAGCTTAGATATGAGATCAGCCATGACCAGACCACGATGGACGAGGCCAAGATCGAGTTGACGAGGGATTGAGGATGCTGTAGCGATCGGAGTACTACCACAATAATGATGATAAAAGAATAGAACATGATATGTTGTAACTAGAAATTGTTTTTAAGTCTCCACGTTAATCATCTTTACACATAAGGTGCAACAGAAAAATAAGTAACTCGTAGAAATTCCGAGCACCGTACTCATAGTCCATACGATGTGATCTGCTGCTGCTGCTGTTCCCATGAATTGATCATCTATCTAATTCTGAAGCTTTGTTCTACATGGTGTACGTGTGCGATTAGTAACGCTGAATTTTTTGCTAATTAAAAAAGGTTCTCATCAAGTTGCCTAATCAGACGACTGAATAATTTGGACGAACTGCTGCAGCTGTTTTGTTCATGCTATTTGGACACATTAGGGCCCTTTGTGCATCTCTTTTGGAGCTGATTATTGCTACCTAGATAATACATGGAAGGGAAGGGTGTCAAGTTGCCGACTGAATTCGAACGAACTACCACAGCAGTTTTGTTTCATGCTATTTGTGCTACCGACCATTAATTATCTTAGGGACGGCAGCATGGACCATATATATGATCATCGTCGATGATTTATGTCATTGATATCCAGCAAATGCACCAGTACTACACCCACTGAGTGAAACATGGATCTTATTATATATATAAAAAATGGCACATCTCATGGCAGCAGCACTTTGCATTGCTCCCACAAGCTGCCCATGTCGATAGTAATTGATACCCACATGCATATATAAGCTATCAGCTGGTTACATATGTATAGCATCTTCTCTTTCTCGATCTGGTTATACCAATGGCATGATGGAACGGTTATTATGGGCCGGGTGCTAGGAGAAGGAGGCATCAGGAGCCACATCTATTTGATCATCGTGGCGAAAGGCGTTCTTCTTCTCGATGCATCTACTGTACGAAATGGTACGTCGTGTGTAGCTACTGATCACCGATCACCATTAAGTTGATCACCGTGCATGTTAATTTATTACCATGTGTACATGTGTACTGCAGGCACCGTCAAGCTGAGAAGACAAAGCCGTACGTCCTCGCCGAGAAGAGTGTGATCGGTTACCATCGCGATGGCGGGGTGCTGGGGGCCTGTACGCGTGTGCCGGATGAGTCGGAACTCGGAAGCGACGAGGACGTCACAATGTCGGGCAGCTATTGGTTTCATTATATTGCCCGAGATAACAATAGATTCATCTGATCGGGCCGGAGCTTCTTCTGTTCTAAGCTTGAATTTGCCGTGCCGTGGGAGCTAGGGATGCAAGTTCCAAATGTATAGGTCATTGGGCCAACCCCAAAAAATTGATATAATGAACTAGGATAGCATTTCACGTAATTAATTTTGGGGAGAAAATGAACTAGAGTGGCATGCCATTGTAATTAATTAGCTGACCAATTAAAAAACACCAATGGGTACCTACATGCATCCCTAGTGGGAGCTCATGAGCGCCCAATCGGAGTTATGCTTATGTATTTTAATGCCCATTCGAAGAAAGATATATAAAACATACTTTTTTTTGCCTTGTCAGCATGTGAGGTTATATTTAAGGTAGTCCTTAATCTAAAAAAAATATTTAAGGTAGTCCGTATTTCGAATATATCGTTGTGAACTTACTTCGATACTCTCTCTATATATAGTTTAGAAATTTTTTAAACAATGTGTTTCCACCTACGAGCAAAACAATATCAGTATATTTGTTTGAATTTTGTTGCCATTATGTATATTGGTACTCTAAGATGAATATTAGTAACTTGCATTGGCGCACCAACGAAGCTTACTCAAGCATGGGTCCTTTGCCCACATTTTCTTCCACCGCCTAAAATATGGATCCACCCGTCATGGGAATTTAAATAGCGAATTAAGATTGATTTCAACCGTAATTTGGAGGCCTATATATATATGGCCTAACCACCATGTTGTGCAAAGCAATCCAATAGATTCTTTAGTATCCATTATTAGGCTCCTTTACGGTGGATCATACAACTAAGTAGTGGTACGCAGTATGGGTATATTTTTATTAGTAAGGTTAACTAGGTAATTATTGCAAATTTACTAATTTTGGCAGCCTTCTAAGTCCACCTCGCCATCTCCTCCGCCGCTGCCAAGATAAAATATTCAATAATACCCCTATACCACATATGTATACCACTCTATACCACAGGTGCAAGTTGTGGTGGTATACAATTATTTCAGCCGTCCGATCCTTTTTCCCACAGTGGTATAAGGTGGTATGGTCTACAGTAAGAGAGCCCCCATTATCTTAAGAAAAAAGTCAAAAACTAAAATTTCAAATTTGATCAAACATTTTTCTTGAAATTCGGACTGAATAGTCAATCTCATTAGTTTAGATGATCTCGCTCAGCCCTTTGTTCGTGTGAAATATTATCCGTAATGTCCACCACAATGGCCCACGATGCATGTGCCTTTTTAAATAAGTCAGCCATGCTTAGTACTGATGCATTATATTTTTTCTGTATACCAATTATTGCACAGTACTAATGCTCGATACATTATATCTTTCTGCACAAAATTAAGGGAACGGCAACCATAGAAAGCCATAGTGCAGTACACAGTATCCTCAACAGACAATATCTTGAGTGCAAGGGAGTGAACAACATAGCATTAATTTTATTGTAATGTATTAAGGATCGGATGAGCAAGCCAAATGGGCCGAACTCTACAACTCTGCACTCTCTGCAGTAGGTTTCCTTGCAATAGTGAAACCAGGAGAGAATTGAGAAGATGACTTACAGGGAAGATGTTTGTTTGCTTTCAAATGCAATTGCATTTCTGCATAATCACAAAGACAAGCAATTAATTAGCAGCTGCTCCAAGTACCACTAATTGTTTTAGTACTAAAGTGTCAAAACATATGTGTGCCACCCTGCTAACGGAGTTGATGTCCACAAGCAGCGTAAACAAACAGCAGTTACACTACGAGATGGTGCAGTTTTTGATGTCTCCTTTCCAAACACCTTTGACTCCATGCATTGCATTGTGTTGCTTGCTGTTAGTGTTAACCAGAGAAAGAAGATGCTAGCTATATATGATGAAAAGAGAAGATAAAGCAGAGGGCTTGTTTGAATGGAGTCCTGGACCAGGCAGCGATCCTATATATAAAGTTCTCTTATACACCTTACTATACTGCCATGGTAACAAAGTTCACAAATATATATAGAGATTTTTGCTCCTATATAATGCAAATATATAATGTGTAGTACTTATGCTTTTATATTTGTAAACTTAATTTGTTACACACCAAATACTTCTATTACATATACACATCATTACTCACACCAGTAGTTGCATTATATATAGAGCTTTGCTCCTATATCTGTGCGCCCCAAAACTATCGGTTGAGCTGGCTTCACTTACACCATATAGCAGAACTCATATGGGTGCTGGCTGTGATTAGGGCCTGGGAGGAGGAGGTGTCAGGAACTGCCTTTTCGCTAGCCGATGGTGGCTACTACCTAGATACCCTTCTCCAACGTGTACATCTTGCTGGCGTGTACCTCGTCCTACCCAGCTACAACGTACTTTGGCGTTAGTTGAAGGATGGAGTGTTTCAAACTTAATCGTTTAAAGAACTCAATGATTAGTGCCTTGATCGGCTTGTGAATCGCTCCTGTATATTTTACCGGCTCACTTCTTGCATGTTGCAAGTTTTTTTCAAAGAGCAAAATTTCCTAGATGCAACCAGGGATAGAATACCGAAAAGAGCGAATAAGCACATATAGCTCCCCGATCGAGCCAGCACATGATAAGAGCCACCTCATTAGCACTACGACTTACAATAAATAAGATATATATAGACGTTTAGCTGGCCGGTCTTCTCTTACGCAGTAAACGTAATGGAAACTCAATCACTTTTGCCTTGTTTTTCTTTCAAGAATAATGTGGATCGTGCGTGTTTCATTAAGAGAAACGGGAATGACCACCAATCGATCTGAACACATCCAAGTATAAGGGTAGTTTAAGGCAAAATAAAATGAGAGAAAGAAATTAGACGCCTACAAAACAAGAGGAAGATAAAGCAGCGCGCAGCTAGCTGCTTCCAGGCAGCGATCCTGTCCTCGATCAGGTGTACAAAATCGAGTGTCAGGATGAGTTGTCTGGCATAGGCAATAATTCTCAGGACTTGTAACATGGTTTTTACTGGTTTATCATTGCAAGACTTGTAATCCAGAAAGCTCAATGGATGTCGGAGCTCAATGGATGAGCCTCAGGAAGCTGTTGTCTTAGGAGAGAAAAAATGCATTGATATTAATTAGGTGTCAATCAATAATACTCACACGGCATGTGAGGTTATATTAGTTCGCCTATATTTTGATTATATCGTTCTCTCTCTATCCCTCCCTCCCTGTGAAATGGGCATATGTGTTTTTTAAAGAAAAAAGGAGTCGGCCATGCTTATTTATTAGTTTCACTGTATGAGCTGTCACTGCTCTGGTGGTGTAGTACCGGTGCATTATATTTTTTTTCTGCGTCCCAATTATTGTACACTACTGCTCGATACATTATATCTCTTTCTGCACCAAAATTAAGGGACAGAACGGCGCTCATAGAGAGCCATATAGTACACACAGTATCCTCAACAGACAATATCTTGAGTGCATATAGGATGCATGACTATTAAGTATACATGCATATAGTACTAATAAACCATGTACTGTTCCCTTGATTTTGTGCACAAATATGTGATACGATCGATCATCATACTGCATGTACCCGAACAAAAATATAATGCACCAGTGTACTACACCTACATACTGATCGAGCACTGACGACGGTATACGTGGCGGCTCATGGAGCGAAAACCAATTAAACATCTGGCCAGCAGCACTTGCATTATAGTCTATATATATATACCAATATACAGAGGGAACAGATGTGGAGCTGGCCGGTCGTCTACTCTTACCGTCGCAGCAGACTCGCAGTCGCAGATAGCATACACGTACTAATAATGGTATGCAATGCAATGGGCTAGTAGCTGGGGAGAGGAGGCATCAGGAACTCCCTTTGCAGTATGACCAAAACTGATTGCACCAGCTACACAAATGCCTTCGAATCGTAGTCTTTGTGCCCGTTGGCCAGCGAGCGACTCGCTGCGTCGGTGGGTACAGTTGCTCATTCACCATGTCTGCTGGGAAGCTTCAACATAAGGGGGTGCAAGGATTGTCGAGACGGATGAAAACAAAAACGGCAGGTTACTAGAGAAACTGAAACGAGCTGTGCTGACACTGAGGGTTTTGGTGCGCGGGTGCAAAAGGGAGCTTCGGCCCACCCTGTCGGAGTTTTCTTGCGGTTGTTGTACGGGGCCATATGAGGGCCGCGATGCAAATGATGGCTGTATTGCTGTAGTAGTTCATATCTGGACACTAATGTTTTTTTAAAATTTTATACATAACAGGAAGCCCTCCTAACAGTTATTTTAGAAAAGAAAATGAGTTGGTGATGGTGCAGACAGGGGACATAATGCATATCGAAACATCGTGTCACAGACCAAGCACCGCCGTTTACATTCTGGTTTACTGGTTATCATTGCTAGACTTCTAATACAGAGCTTCTTATCTAGGATTGAATTAATCTCGGAGCTCATGAGCAGGCCTTGCGGGCCTACCAACCTTGGTGTCTGAGAGAAGAAACTATACGTTGATATTAGGTGTGCCTCGACAATAGTCAGGTCTGGCACTCGCCGTGCGGCCATCTTAAAAATGTTGTTTATGAAGTAATTATGGTTAAAACTTAGTAACTGCTTTTTGCCTCAATATTCACATTCATGAGAAAATAATGTAACGTCGTTTATCTATCATCAGAGGACTTCTAACCATTTCTGAGCTTCTAATCTAGGCTTGAATTGATGTTGGAGCTCAATGGATGAGTCTCAGGGAGCAGTTGTCGTATGAGAGAAAAAAATGCATTGTTATTAGGTGTCAATCGATAATTTAATTTTACATAGATATAATTTAATTGTAGTTAAATGAAGTGAAGTTGGAGAATATTGATATGCTGAATTAAAAAAATTGATGATATTTTACTTTGGAGGCAACTTGCTAGCTAGGTTCGCATGACAAGTGTGACCTGTTATTCTTGGAAGATTGTTCCAATTAGAATAAGTTGTAATTGCACTTACTAAACTAAATTAGGGATTTGTAAGATAAATTACTAGATGAATATTAGGAGAATCTAAAGGGTCAAATAAAACAATTCAGAAAATGTGCCAATGGAAATAATGGTTTGCTTAAAACCATTAAACTTTTTCTTATCATATTGTATTAGTGCCATGATACGACATTTAAAAGTTTAGGAACCTATATGACACCAAAATCCAAGTTTGGAGAGTAAAATATGCATTCCAAGAGTACAAGGATCCAATAAGTGACACCCGAACCCAAATTTAGAGAGCTAGATATGCATTTTGAGAGTATGAAGACCCAAGTTATACAACCAGTCAAGTTAAAGGACTGGCCAGGCATTTTACTCACTGATCAATAAAACTCGTGAGGTCCTAACACACATGGCAGTGTGGGAGGCTAAAAGTAGCCCTATGGAGTAGGTATGCTTATGTATTTTAAATTTAGTGCTCATTTGAAGAAAGATGTAAAGATCTCTTAACTTTTTTAATAAAACAAATGATGTATGCATATTTTTTTGAATAAGACGAATGGTCAAAAATGGTTGTGATCAAAAGCCAAATGGACCGAACTCTACAACTCTGTACTCTGCAGTAGGCTTCCTGCTTGCAATGGTGAAATGGTCATCACAGAAGCTAGTAGAGAATTCACTAGCTTACCATCACAGTAGAAAATTGAACATAGTGAAAGCCATGTTAAATTTTTAATCATGTACTTAGGGACAGCGGGTACTCCCGCAGGAACAAGAAAGGCGATCTCCCAACAGCACCATGATCATGCCAAACGGAGCAAGATCAGGCCCTTTAGCTACCTCAATAAGGAAGCAATTTAGATGCGGTTTGCTCTGAGTGTGAAATCAGGAGAGAATTGAGAAGATGACTTGCTGCATAACCACAAATTAGACAACAGATAGCAGCTACTTCAAGTACCACCGATGGTTTTAGTACTTTACACCGATCCCCGCAAGCGGAAGTGCCAAAACATATGTGTGCCACCCTGCTACGGAGTGGAAGCCCACAAGCAGCGTAGACAAACAGCAGTTACACTAGGAGCTGGTGGTGCAGTTCTTGATGCCTCCTTTTCCAAACACCTTTGACTCCATGCATTGCATTGTGTTGCTTGTTGTTGGTGTTAACCAGAGAAAGAAGATGCTAGCTATATATGATGAAAAGAGTCAAAGAGAAGATCCGGAAAACAAAGACCAGGACGTACGGGAACTAGTGTCCTCCTCTTTCACAGATGTGTGTAGCCAGATAATTTCAAGCCACTCTTATATATACAGGCAGAAGATGGTTTTCCATATTAACTCATTAAAGTGGTGAGCCAATGAGCGGAACCACCGTATGTACTATATGTAGATGCACGCTAGGGCGTTTAATTGATCTCAAGGACGGCAGCACGTGAGATAAAACCAATTGAACCTGGCTGGCTCATGCCAGCATTGCATTACGTATAAAGACGTGGAGCTGGCCGGTGATCTCCCTCCTACTGTCGTGTACTAACAGCATGCGACTGCAATGGGCTAATGGAGTTGATGAGGGGTTGGTGTGCTGGGCTGGGAAGAGGAGGCATCAGGAGCTTTCCTTTGCTCTAGCTGAAGGTAGATACCTAGTTCCACCGCAAGCATTGGTACTGAATGCGGAAGTACAATTGAATGAATCGTAGTCTCGTGCACCTCGCTTAGAACGGTCGCCGGATATAGGATTCGTGCCCGTTGGCCAGCCAGCGACTCGATGCATCGACCATGCATCGTGGTCGAGCTTGGCGGGAACCTTGGGTGTCTCACGGTCACGGGGACGGACGCACTCACAAATTAAAATTAAAGTTTTCACTTTCAGTGGAGATTTGTAAACCATAGAGAGGGTCATGAACTAATTAGCCTTCTAATGCTCCATTCTGAACTCTGTTTGCTCTATCACCTTATAATTATGTACAAATGTAGCTCCTTCCCTTGGCCTATTTGATCATGGATGCATCTCTGCACCTACATTTTTAACTGTATGAGATATGCTTTGCTTACCGTGGTGAATCTCTGAAAGCTACAGTTAGGCTGCAAACACATGAAACATGCTCTGGTTTTCTCCTTTGCTTGCTCACCTCATCTGCATCCATGTCTTTCAGCAGAGTGAGACAAGATCTCAAACGGCCATCAGCACACACATCTACAGTTATAAAATAAGAACCCTGACCAGTTCGGATCTCACAAAAGGTACGCCCAACAGAAGTGTTGATGTTCTTTGCTTATAAATGTTCATATATCTCATTGTGGCTTATTTTGATGTTCTTTGCTTCAGAAGTGGTCTACTGGGCAGAGCAGTAGTGGCCGGAGGCATTAAAGAGAGCATGCATTTGAGGAGAGAAAGAATGTATCACTTATCATTTCAGGATGTATGCTAGGTTTTTTGATTAATGGACTTAGGAAAAGGAGACCAGTAAGATTTAGTTGCTACTAATCCTAAACATGGACTTTTATGTTTTGAACCGTGCCTTTGAAAGCCTATGGACAGCTCATTGATTCAGCATGTGTGCTAGACTTTTCCGATTTATTTTGTTTCTTCCATTTCCGTGATTATTTGGATTCAGCATGTATGCACAGTTCCTGCGAGAGGGGTAGTTGATGGCATGGACTTGTATTGTTTTTTTTTTCTCATTCATTATGCAGACGTCAGATCTTCTCTACGTAACCCACGAGTTGGGAAATGGTTTTAAACAGGTTGCAACTCAATTTGGGGCCCACGATTTTTGGGGAGCGTCTTCACACGACTACTCACTCCCTGTACGACTACTTCCACTACTTCCACGAGGCCGTTCGAGGGACTGCACTACGTACGTACCTCTTCCTGCACCAAATTCGTACGACTCCATCGACTAGGTCATTCGGGATGACTAACACGAACGATAACAACGAAGCAAGTGCCTCCGGCACTAGCCTAGCTTTTGGGTGCATTCTGACACTCTTCGGTTTCTTTTGGTTTATGTTTAATAGTGGTTTAAACATGAACACTTGCACATGCTTTTGTATCACTCAAAATGATAACCATTTTTTTTAAATACCTATTTAATTGTGGAATTAAAATATGCCGTAATTTAGCCTATTATCTAACACATTTGACATTGCAATGGTACCACACTAAGAGGCACTTGGTTTAAAATTGGATCAAGAACCTAGGAAATATTTTAAGATTGAAATGAGGATGCATGCAGAATAGAGTGGAATAATCCTTTGTGATAAAAGAATATCCAAATAATTCGCTTCTTACCCTGCACACTCATTCATCATACAATTTACCTGTTACATTACACATCCGTTCTATTAAATTTGCACTTGTTAGGTGAGAGCTTTGTTGAAGCGTCCCCTCATCAGAGGTGACTAAATGTGACATAAATACCAGTCCCAGGAGGCTGGCAACACATTTATTACAACAGGTGGTTCAGTCCCTTACATCACGGCGGCATAGTGGGCACGGAAGCGCCATTGCCACGAGAAACAACACAAAAGCTAAAGACCAAACTACGATAGCGAAAGCTTCTAAGGCCTCATCAGAGTACCACGCCATGGAAGCTCTCTGCGGCGACCCTGAATCCACAGGCACGGTTGGGTGTAGGGTAACGACCTACTCGACGTCCTCGGGAACGAAGTCGGGATCCTCCTCTGAAAAACAGTTAGTCAAGCAAGGGTGAGTACATACGTACTCAACAAGTCCAACCCCACCCACGGAGGGGCTAATAAGCAGATCATGCACAGGCTATATCAAGGATCAGAATAGGGTTTATTTTACAAACACATTTACTCATGCAGGGGTTCATTTTCGAAAAGGTTTTCGCAAACAATTTTTATAACCCAAGTAACTCAGTTGTTTTGAGAAGACCAGTTGAGGACTACCGGACTCCCCGTCCGCAGTAGCCCAGGCACACAGCCTCACTTTTTAAGAAATCAACTCATGCCATGAAAATCATCCCAAACCCAAACACTAGTTTTGTGACCCCACCGTGACTCGTCCAATACCGTGGACACGGCTATTCGAATAGGTTTTACACTCTGCAGAGGTTGTACATCTTTACCCACAAGTAGGGTACCGCCACACGAACACCTTAGTGTCGGCGCGGATCCTATCAAAGCCATTACCCACCTTAGCTAACCCTACGAGCTACCGCGGGAGCAACCAAGGGGTTATCTCACGTAACCAGGGCGTACCTCACACAGATCGTACCCCTACTCCTTGATCTCCCGCTGCTCACCCACACTCCTGATGGCAAGTAGATTAACTAGTGGGATTTATGCTAAGCCGTTGCCACATACAACGGTCGAGTGGTAGTACGATAAGTGGGTCAGGTGAGATGTCACGCAACCCGGTCCTTAACGACAAGATGGACATCTCCAACACGCTCAACCACAAAGGTACGAGCTCACCCATACTCCTGACACACGCGTCCATCCCGTCTACCCAGTTCTTTACTCACTTTCCAAAATATCCCATTCCCATTTTTAAAGCACTCACACATTTTAAAGAAATCATTTAGGGCAATCAAAGATCAATCATAGCAATCAAAGGTGGCTATCCTACCGGGTTTTAACAGTAAAACAATATGCAATTTATAAAACGGGTCATAGGGTTGTATTTATAAAACTGGGATTAAAGCATGCATCAAAGGATGAGATTGAACTTGCCGTCTTCGAAGTCCTCGGGAAGTTCCTGCTCGTGGTTCGGGACTCCGGTCTCCTGCTCGTAGTACTCGGCTCTAGGCTCCGGCTCGCGGTACTCTTCCTCGTTTACTCCGTCGGCTATAGTGCACACATAAACAAGCATGCAATCAATAAAAGCACACACAACTCTTCCGGCTGAGCTCGAGGAAGGGAATTAGATAAAATAGGGGAATAAATATCATGCAGGGGGTTTTGGGTGTCGGATGGGTGGCGGTATACCCGGTACGGGTGTGAGGAAGTTTGGGCACGATTTGGATTAAAATCGCGCATGAAATGACAGGTTAAAGGAGGTGTTTAGGGTTAATTAGGGGCCTGTTAGTATTTTATTTTAAAAGAAAAGGACCTAATTATAATATTTAAACCTAGCGGGGGTTTAATTATAATAGTCTAGGGGTTTAATTAAAAAGGACAGGGTTGTTTTGGTGAAATATCCTAAGGGTTAGGGTCTGATTTGAAAGAAAGAGAGAGAGGAAATAGAGGGGGGTTCGGTTTTGGCAAAGGGGGAAAAGGGCAGGGGGTATGGGCAAAACAACCATCTTCTACCTCCCTCCCTCACGATACAGAACAGAGGAGACAGGAGGCCGACCGGTGGAAGGGGGGAGGGGCGCCGGCGACCCGGTGCGTGGCGACGGCCGGGATGTGGGGCGAAACGAAGAGGAGCTCGAGGGCAACCGATTCCGCTCCTTACCTTGGTTGGGGACGGACTGTGGAGGGAGATCGACAGCCGGCGGTGGGGCTGTTCGCGGTGGTGGCCGGGGCGGCACTGGTGGTGGCAATGGAGAGCTCGGGAAGGAGGGGGAATTGGTCGTGGAGGTGCGGGACGAGGTGGGGAGCCGGTCCAGCCTTTTTATAGGCACGGGAAGGTCGGTTCGGTGAGGATATTTGAGCTCTAGGAGCTTCGATGGCCGGCAATGGCGGTGGGGAGAAAAATATCCTGGCATTGACCTTGGGCCGGCGAGCTTCCGGGCGGCGCAGCGCTGTGGATGGGACTTTTCGTGCAGGCGGCCGCTGTGGCTGTGGGGAAGGAGACCGACCGGTCCGGTGGCGTGTCCGGGCGAGCACGCCTTAATGGCGGTCGCCGGTTTGCCAGTGGGGGGGGCGCTGCCGGCCTTTGCTGCAGGCGCGGGCCAGCCCTGGCGTGCTGTCTTGGTGGTGCAGGAGAGAGAGGGGGGGGGGGCGGCGCTGTCCTGGAGGGGGGGGCGCGCAGGGGGGGTCGCGGCCTGCAGGTCGCGGCCTGGAGGCGCGCGAGGGGGTCACGACCTGGTTCGGCCGAAGGAGGAAGAAAGGTGGGGAGGAAAAGAAAAAAAAGAAAAAGAAAAGAGAAAAAGGAAGAAAAGAAAAAGAGAAATAGGAAGAGAAATAGAAAAATGGGAAAGAAAATAGGGAAGAGTTTTAGAAAAAAAAATAGGAGAATTTCACCGGAAAAAAAAATAGGGGAAGGGTGTTTGTGGGTTTTCCGGTTTTTCAGGCGTCAGCGGGATTTTCGGGACGGCGGTGATGGCGAGGCGGACCGGCCGGCGGGACCGCGGCGGTGCGGGATTCCCGTCGTAGTGGCCGACCGCGGCGCTGGGGCGGCACGCGTGGGTGATGGCCCGGGTGCGGGCGGTGCCGGCGGGATTCGCGGCACGCGCGCCGAGGGAAAGGAATCGACCGGGGTTTCGAAAGGGGGTTAAATGAGCTCAGCGGGAAAGTTTGAAAACACGCATGATTTAGTAGGTGATTTATTAAGAGCTAAAAACGCGGGCGTTACATTTGTACCTGGGATGTTCACTGTATAATGTTCTTCTTGTTGTTTGGTTGTGAGATTACACACTTCATTTAGAGACTTGTTGTTTGCCCACCGCTTGACCTTCCTCACCATCGACCAACAAGAAAGTAAAGTTCTCATTTACTCTGCAATATCTACTGCCTCAAGTGCACAACCTTCTGTTCCTCTTTCCTCTTGCTCTCTGAGCTACGTCAGTACCATCAATTGTCGTCTGAACGTGCTCACTGGTTGTTCGGTGTGCTGGAATCCAGGTTGTGGAGGCAGGTCGCTTACTTCGTAGGCCACGAGCAGATATGGCTGATTTCCTTCACGCACAGGGACTATGTTGTAGATATTGCAGAGTGAAATTTCTGTGGTATCAAAGGTACTCATCCTTCAGCTGCTGAAATCACGAGCACTTACTTTCATGATCGCGCCACACGAATCTTTATTCCTGTTGAATGTTTTGCTTATTCAGGTATCCATTTCTAAACTATGGCAGTATGGCGTCGTGTTGGAGAGACTTTCAGGCCGCCAAATTATGGGTCTCTTTACAGTTCTGGTCTGGTTCAGATCCAAATGAATATGCAATGTTTGAACTTTTTTTCCTACTTTCAGATTAGCAACTGATATAAATTTAGAGATTTTTTAGGTACACAATACGATCTAACGGTAGTACGGTCGTATTATCGGTTTTTTTGGTTTTTTCTCTAAGGGTAAAATGGTAATTTCATTGTCATATATTATTTAGGAAAAAATCTCCGCTACCCACCCGGGCCACCCGGGCGCACAGTATCCTCCTCCCTCCGTTGACATTTTACATTTCCAAAAATACCCTTATACTATCCATACGACCTTTCAATACCGTACGACAGCTAAAAAAAACCGGTCGTATAGAATTAATCTCAACCGTCGGATCCTTACATATAGGTTCTTTTCTATTACATACGAGTCTTTTTTCAACCGGTCGTATAAGTCGTATTGCGCACCGTAAAAAATGGTTTTATTAGCCTTTAATAAGTAATAATTTGTCATGTGCAGGCTTTAGAGGAGCGTTTGAATTTTTTTGGACAAGCGAGCGCGAGGGGAAACTTGATTTTTTTGGCCTATTTTCTGATCATCTCATTTAAGAAATTTGATTCTTGCTTTGTGATTAATCCCACCTATCTTGGTCTGGTCGATTTTGTATTGCCTGCTTAGTGCTTAGCATGTAAAACAATCGCCACTTGATGTATGTATATATAGTTTAGAGACCAAATATTCTGTAAATGCAGCTGTTATGGATAGTTTCTGAAATTGTTCTTATATCGTATCACTTGGAGACTAAATATTATGAAAATGAAGCTTCCACATCGTTTCTGTTTTGATTGTACTGATTGCTACACAAGCTACATTGTTATTTATCATCTAACTTGAACCTATCAAATATAGTTTATTTAGCAAGAAAATGCTATATCTGAAAACTGAAATGTTTTGTCATGTACTGTACACATTTGGCATTCACACTTGGAACTGTTATGTCAACTGAAAACTGTTTGGCGGCATGACCATGTTAAGATGCATACCTACTATTGTTTCAACAATGTTTATAAACTCAGCTGGTCTAAATAAGTAATTCATTCTACTACTTATAATTGCCTTCTCTTATCTGTGCAGTCTGGGCTTCTACATGGATTCCATTTTCTGTGCCATCAAATCATGGCAATTTCTTCAGTAGCCATGTGAGTGTGCAAAATCATTTCAGTTCTATTAGCAGCGCACTCAGAGCTAGGACTGGAATATTTTTCTGTAGAAATGCTTGCCATGAGCCATAGGGAAGTATTCAGGTGCATCCCCTGCTTGATTAGCCTTTCATAATGAACATATATGCATATGAAACTTGCAGCGGTCGAAGATCAAGTCATCAGCTACTGCATAGCCAAAAGGTTAGAAGATTTTACCGATCGCCTTGCATAGTTTGGTCTCTTAATGGAATAAGTGGGTCCTCCTTTTTCATGATTGATGAAGGTCGAAATTGAAGATGCAATTAAATAGAGGATCATCACTGAATCGTGCTACTGCTACATGGTGTACAGGAGTTAGTAGAACCATATTGTGTTGTACAGAGTTGGACAGTTAGTAGAATATATGGTTCCCATTTAGTAGATCAGAGTGACAAAAATTATTAATGAAATAACTTTTTGAAAAGCTAGCATGTTGTTACTTGCCGTGTAGTTTCGTACTCACGAAATTGTATATGAATGTAAAGTAAATATTAATGAGTAACGTAATGTAATATTCCGCTTATTTTCACACTATTATTGTCCAGTTGGATAGGTGCCTCACATATTGCAATATTAATACTTTGTAGCCCGTAGCAACGGGTACGATCCTAGTATACTATATATATATATATAGCTTTGCAAACAATGGAAACAAACACAAAGTATGCAACTACAGATGGTTTGGACAGATACAGCATTCAGTATTCAGATGGACTTCACTTCACCACAAAAGAAAAGTTTATATTAAGGGAGCTTTTCATCACCTTTGCTCTGAACTACTTTGACGCTTAAAAGATCAATCAATTGCTAAATAAGAGCAGACAAAAGATTATTGAAGCGGAAACAGATTCCACTGCAATGTAGAAATAACAAACAAAGTACACGAGCATATATGCTAGTGAAGGAATACAGCCTGCAGGTGGCCACTACTTCAGGAACGTGCGCATGCTCAATGGAAGCATCTTTTCATACTTGTCAAGGTCACTCTCATAGCGGGAAGGTTCGCCAAAGAAATCCGAGTCGTCCCCGGAGTCATCAGAATAGTCATGGCGGGTATGATAGTCATCAGAATCCCAAACAATTTCCTCCTTCACAAGCATATTTTTAGTTATTGGGCTATGAACCTTGCGATCATAATCATCAGTTGGGTCATCAGGAAGCCTTAGCGTCTTGATCCTGGCACACTTAAGTTGCAGAGCCTCGTCCATCTCAATGTTGAAGCAATGGCGTATGTCCAGACACTCCAGATGGGGACAGCTATTCAATATGGTTTCTAGACCCTTGTTGGTCAGACCATGGCCGAAAAGCTGCAGGGAGCGTAACCCATGCATAGTTGCAATCCCACGGACATCCCTGTCCTTCCATTCTCTAACATCGAAAAGTTTGTTGCTCTGTCTGAAGTGTTTCAATTTTGGGCACACTTCGCCAACAAACTTGTAGGAACCATGATTTTCATCAAACCCGACCTGGTAATGACCACCCACATTATCACATTGCGAGATCTCGAGATCCTCAAGCAGAGGGAGCTCTTGTACTGCCTCCATAAATCCTTCATGGGAGACATAATTGCAAGAAATGAGGCGCAGGCTCTTCAAACATGGGGCCCTGCAAAAATAGCACCTAGGCATTAATAATCAGCAATTAAGTGGCATCAGAAAGAATTTGAACTAAATCCATTCATAACTAGTAGTATATATAATTCTACGAAAAATTAAAAATCAGATTAAATAGGAATGTATTTGATAGAATCCATTGTATATTGTCATATATTCCATGAAAAAATGCAGTGATGACGATTGATCATAATATTGGAGTATGCCAATGGTGGACGATTGATCATAAGCTTACAACAGTTGCATGAACGTGGATCTAGTAATTTGTTGCAAGATTCATCATCTGAGTCCATTCGACTTCAAAAATTATAATTTTAAAAATTACAATATGATAAAAAATTCAGTTAGCTTCAATCTGTAATGTCCAAAGACAGATAGTGAAGTTTGTCTGAAGTATCTGTAGTCCAACGTGAACTTTATAAACTCTCCTTCAGCTTTAACCTTGAGAAATTTCAGGGATAATTATTAACAAATCATAAGCCAATCAAAAAACATGGTGGAACTTTTAATTTAAGTTGTGACTTAATAAGACAACTAAGTTGTTAATTAGGATTAAAAAAATATGTCTCCTGCATACATATATGCGTATGTTTTTACTTTTGTACGTACTAACAACGTAGTAGCCTCTGTTAGAGTATAAGTGAATTGCTCACCTTTCCTCATCAGCGTAAGCTTTTGGGTTGAACTGGTTGGTGCATGCAACTCAATATGGTATCAAAGCCAGAGGTCTCGAGTTCGAATCTTGGCGGACGCGTTAATTAAAATAATTACAGCCCACTCCAATATCCACGTATGCGGCCTGGGGGAGCCTGCACGTGAGGGGGAGTGTTAGAGTATAAGTGAATTGCCCACTTTTCCTCATCAGCTTAAGCTTTTGGGTTGAACTGGTTGGTGCATGCAACTCAATAGCATCGACGCCAGGTCAATCACAGGTGGCGACAGCCTCGAAGTGGGCCGCGAATGACTTTGAGCACCAGCGTGCAGTCACTAACGGCCTCGCCAAGGTCGCTGACAATGTCTGCCATGTTCTTGAAGCACCTGCAGTAATCCGCGATGACAGATCATCACCTGGGGAGAAGTGGCGGAACTTAACGTCGAGGTGGAGGGCGTGAGTCTCCTGATTCCCGAGGAACTGGACCTCGAGCACGAGCCAAGCGTCGCGGGTCATCACAGTTTCCGCCAGGTCGGTGGAGATGGTGTAGTCCATGAGGCGCCGGTCCAGAAAGTTGAACACCAGTGTGTCCTGAACTTGACTTGGCGATGACGAGGAGGATTTGATCGCGCCAGCGGGTGTAGTTGTTGGCGGCAAGGTCGAGAACGACTTGTACCAAGCGAACGATGGTGGTGGCCTCATGTATCAACATGGCTTGGTGGAGATCGTCGTCGAGTGCCCCACGTCGGAGATGTGCGACGGGGCATATGCGTCGCGGTCGCTGTCCTTGGGGGTCGAGATTGCCGAGAGCAGCCTCGGCACGAGCCTTGGCGGTGCGCTAGAGGGCTTCGCAAGCGTGATTGGCGGTGGCTTCACGCTCTTAGGCAGCGGCGGTGGCTTCCTCCTCCGTCTTTTGGGCATCAACGAGGGCGCATCCCATCGGGCTTTGACTTCCTCCAGTGACAACTGCTTGCTTGTTGGCGGCAACGAGCTGTGACGGAGTCTGGGACCGGCCATGGGGCGCAACCGTAGATGGGCGCACAGTGCGGGGGTTGCAACAGTAGAGGCGCACGACGCAACCGAGAAGGCACGCTAGGGCAGCATAAGGGAGAGAGGGATCGAAACCCTAATTTGTGATACCATGAAAGCAATATAACTGGGAATAATAGATTGATTATGGAGAGCCTAAGCTCATGTACATCTATAGACAAGGATGACCTAGGGTACAACTATTTGACAGTGATCCTTGCCTAATACACATCTATCTATACAGTCCCCATAAGGGAGGCGCATGGGCCAAGAGACCAGCGCACAGAATACCCAAGGCCCATAGGACCGGCCTATACATCACGCTAACACTTTATACCAGTTGTTCCTTGTAAGAAAGTTACAAATGGAGGTATGCGTATATTTAGTGTCAGTTGAATACTTGAATATGTACATGAGATAGATATAAACACCATACATAACTCAATTGGCACATCAATGATGACAACTAAAAAAATATATAGGATGGTGTCGTCAAAACTAAAATGGCAGCGTATCATGTGCAAACCAACCTCTTCGTGCATGTTGGAGGTAATTCATTTCTAGGACCTTCTAGAGTAATCAGCAGGTTGCTTGCTTGGTATGAAATTGAAGTATGCAGAGTTCATACCTTGTATTCCAGAGTCTTCTAGTACTGTGTGTGAGTATGTATAATAGTTAATGCAAGCTATGTGTGTGCTGTAACTTTGAGTAGTAAAAGTCTCTAGAATAGTCTAGCAGCTTGTATGTCGGTCAGCTGGTCTATATAAGCACTTGTAGTGCAGCTGTGTAAACTGAATGGATGCTTTAAGAAAAATAACGGAGCAGCTACTCTGTTTTTGATATGAACATGAGTCCTTTCCCCCTCTGTTCCTTTGCTTCTACTGCCCACCAATTCATCAATTGGTATCAAGAGCCTAGGTTTGGGCAAGGTTGGCGAAGTAGCACGGTGCATCAGAGTGGTTAATTGAGGCCAAGGTGATGGCTTCAAGTTCTGGCGTCGCAATGGTGCAAACAATGGTGCCTGTTTTTGCAAGTGAGAATTATGATATTTGGAGTATCAAGATGTGTACATTGCTACTATCGCAGGGGTTATGGAACATTGTCGATGAGGGTTACAAGACATATGAAGATGGAGATGTTCTTACACAACTGTTACAAGACATCTTTTATGAATTTTGGACCATCTACTTAAAGCAAAAGGTATGGTTCATGGCTTACCCTTTATTAATTTGAAGTCTGATCCTTGTGAAGGCTGCATTTTTGGACAACAAATCAGGGCATCTTTTCCTCATAGTGGAGCATGGGGAGCAAGTGCACCCTTGGAGCTAGTGCATACTGATATAGTTGGTAAAGTACCAACAATGTCAAAAGGGCATCACTGGTATTTTATTACTTTTATTGATGACTAGAATGATTTGGGTATATTTTCTGAAATAAAAAAGTGAAGCTCTTTATATATTCATAAAGTTCAAGATGATGGTGGAAAATCAAATCAACCAGAAAATCAAGGTGCTTCGCAGTGATCGAGGTGGAGAATATATCTCACATGAATTTGAAGAATACTGTCAAAGAGTTGGCACTCAAAGGCAACTAAACAACAGGATACAGTCCTCAACAAAATGGCATTGCAGAAAGGAAAAATCAAGTGAATGATGACATGGCTAATTTTATGCTTCAAGAAAAAGGTATGCCTAAATATTTTTGGGCTGAAGCTGTTAATACTGCAGTTTATATTCTGAATAGAAGTCCTACCAAGGCTGTTCCAAATCGTACACCTTTTCAAGCTTGGTTTGGCAAAAAACCTGTCATTAGTCATATGAACGTATTTGGTTACATTTGTTATGCCGAAGTGGCTGTCCCAAAGAGAACAAAATTTGATACTAAGAGTGAGTGTTGCATATTTATTAGCTATGCTGATGGTACTAAAGGATATCGACTTTATAATTTGGAAAAGAAGAAAATTATTATTAGCAGAGATGTTATCTTTGATGAGAAAGCATCATGGAACTGGGAAGGTGCTAAGGTTCAAAAGGACCATTTTATTCCAACAAGTACCAGCACCAAGCAGAATAGTTAGGAAAGTGATGCCCCAAGTCAAGGTAATTCTAGCCCAAGTGCTAGTGAGTAACCTTCAACACCAGTAAAGTTAAAATCTTTGGCTGAAATTTATGAGTCGTGCAATTTTTCAGTTGTTGAACCACAATCATTTGAAGAAGCTAAGAAACATGAAAATTGGGTAAAAGCCATGAAAGAGGAAATTCAAATGATTGAGAAAAACAATACTTGGGAATTGGTTGATCGTCCCAAGGATCGTGAAGTAATTGGTGTTAAATGGGTTTATAAAACTAAATTAAACCCAGATGGCTCAGTTCAAAATTTAAAGCAAGACTTGTTGCTAAAGGTTTCAAACAAAAGCTAGGAATTGACTATTATGAGACATATGCTCCTGTTGCAAGGTTGGAAACAATTCGTACAATAATTTTTTTCTCGAACGCGCAGGAGAGTTGCGCATCAATATATTAAGAAGAGAGGGGTATAGAGCCCCCGAGTGTTACAGAGAACAGGACCTGTAGCCCGCCCTAAAAACAAATACAATACAAACCCCTATAACAAACTTTTAGCCTGACCCGACCGAGAGCACATGGCTAGCTGGCTACACACTAGGTGGCTGCAGGTGCTTGGGCGAGGAGGTAAGAAACTCCTCGAGCCCCAGCAAAGGACCACTGCAGCAACTCATCATTTACAATTGACACAATGGTGGACAAACTGGGGTTGGCATTCTCAAAGACGCAATGATTCTGATGGTTCCATATAGACCAAGCACCAAGAATGACAATGGAGTTTAAACCCTTCCTTCCTTGACCTGAGACTCTCATGCTTATCCTTTCCCACCATTCTTCGAAGGGTGGCTCCATCGCCTGTGGGGCAAGGTCCTGCAAACCGAAGCCTTTCAAGATAACGAACCAGACTTGCCTGGAAAAAACACAGGAAACCAACAGGTGGTCAAGCGTCTCCTCAACTTGGTCACAGAGTGGACATACAACCGGGTGGGGAGGCCTTTTTTAGCAAGGCGATCAGCTGTCCAACATTTCTTGTGTGCAACTGTCCACATAAAAAATTTGCACTTGCTCGGTGCCCAGCTCTTCCAGATTCGTTCACACGGACTGAAAAAAGTGGAGCCGAAGAAAAAGGCCTCATATGCTGTTTTTGCTGAGTACTGACCAGTGGTGGAGAACTGCCATATATGTGTGTCCTCAATCTCATGCTGCAGTACCACATCTTCGAGGAGATCCCAAAGCTGTAGGTACTCCAGCAAAACATTTACTGTAAGAGCTCCTTTTAAATCAGAAACCCATCTTCTATTGCTCAATGCATAAAAAACCGTCATTCCTTTTGCCCTTGCAGCTACTGCAGCGAATAAGTGCGGGAAGGAATGTTCGAAATTCTGCCCCAACAACCACCTGTCGGTCCAGAATCGAGTATTCCTGCCATTCCCAACAGAAGACACAACTGCTGCAGAATTCGTACAATAATTGCTCTAGCAGCCCAGAAGAAATGGAAGTTTTATCAACTTGATGTCAAATCAGCCTTCTTGAATGGCTATCTTGAAGAAGAAATTTATGTTGAGCAACTTGAAGGGTTTTCAGTTGAAGGGGGAGAAAAATAAAGTCTTCAAGCTAAAGAAGGTTTTATATGGTCTCAAGCAAGTGCCAAGAGTTTGGTATAGTCAAACTGATAAACACTTCATAAACAAGAAGAGCAAAAGTGAGCCTACTTCATATATAAAGAAGAAAGGTATGGATATTCTCATCGTTTCCTTATATGTTGATGATTTGATATGTACTGGCAATAGTGAAAAAATGATGGACGATTTCAAGAAAGATATGATGGAGACATATGAAATTAGTGATCTTGGCATGCTGCATTATTTTCTTGGAATTGAGGTACTTCAAAATGATGAATGTATTTTCATATCTCAAAAGAAGTATGCAGAAAATATTTTGAAGAAATTTGGAATGATTGATGGCAAATCAGTTGCAACCCCCTTAATGCTTAATGAGAAAAATAAGATGAATGATGGTGCAAGTAAGGCTGATCCGACAATCTACAGAAGTTTAGTTGGAAGCCTACTATATTTGACCGCAATATGTCCTGATGTTATGTTTGCTGCCATTCTATTGTCAAGATATATGGGTTGTCCTAGTCAAATGCATTATTCCACTGCAAAAAGGGTTCTACGTTATATTAAAGGGACTTCAAATTAAGACATTTGGTATAAAACAGTTGAGGATTCAAGATTAATTGGCTACACGTATAGTGATTGGGCTGGATGTCTTGATGACATGAAAAGCACATCAGGCTATGCTTTCTCACTTGGATCAGGTATGTGCTCTTGGTCTACAAAGAAACAAAATATTGTGGCTATATCTTCAGCAGAAGCAGAATATGTAGCAGCAGCTCAAGCTGTTTCACAAGGTGTATGGTTGAGAAGGATAATTGAAGATCTAGGTGAAAAGCAAGAAGAGCCAACTACAATCTATTGTGATAACAAGTCTGCAATTGCTATAAGTGAAAATCCTGTGTCATGAAAGGATCAAGCATATTGCAATCAAGTATCACTATATTCGGGAAGCAGTGGAGAGCCAAGAAATAAAAAAGGATTATTGTCGAACAGATCAACAATTAGCAGACATCTTTACCAAGGCATTACCAAGAGAAAAATTTGCAGGAAACAGGGAGTTGATCGGTGTATCAAGGAAGTGAATTAAGGGGAAGTTTGTTGGAGGAATTAATTTCTAGGACCTTCTAGAGTAATCAGCAGGTTGCTTGCTTGGTAATAAATTGAAGTATGCAGAGTTCAAAGCTTGTATTCCAGAGTCTTCTAGTACTATGTGAATATGTATAATAGTGAATGCAAACTATGTGTGTGATGTAACTCTGAGTAGTAAAAGTTACTAGAATAGTCCAGCAGCTTAGACCTTAGAGTATGTCAGCCAGCTGATCTATATAAGCACTTGTAGTGCAGCTGTGTAAACTGAATGGATGTTGTAAGAAAAATAACAGAGCAGCCACTCTGTTTTCGAGCTGAACATGAGTCCTTTTTTAAAAAAAAAAAGGGCCAGCGACTAGAGTAGCCCCCTGCGTCACCTGGACGCCAGGTACCAAGGTTCAAGCCTCGGCCGGACCATCTTCTACTCTAGCGAAGATGCGTCCGACGGGATTTGAACCCGGGTTGTCAAGCTCCACTCTAACTGAGTTGACCAACCCGGACCAACCCCCGCACCCGAACATGAGTCCTTTCCTCCTCTGTTCCTTTGCTTCTACTGGCCACCAATTCAACAGTGCAAACCGTGCAAATTTCTATTTGAGCCATATGATGTGGATCCAAGAGAGCGCTTGTGATTAGGTAATTTTACACTTAACCGTCTGCCCCTAATCACACTTTTCCGAATCCCCCCTCCCACCTCCCCCATGCGCCCTCTTGGATCAACATAACGCGACCCAGATTAGAAGTTTGCAAGGTTGCACTGAGAGATTAGTTTGCAACAGACAAGTTCCCAAGTAAAATAGAGGCTAAAAGTGTATAAAAATGGTATTTTTTTCAAAAAAAACACTGTGTGTAAATTACAGCCACATAATCAGTATGTTTACAACTTAATTTATATGAATAATCTGATAATGTATTTCAACGCAAGGATCTAAAGACAGCAAACCAGCTAATTTTGGACATCCAGATCGGAAATTCGTATAGAAACTCAAAATTCATAGCAATTTCTTTTAAAAGGGATCACGGTTTGTTCTTACTGCTCGATAAGGTACATGAGGAAGCCGTCGTCGCCGGCGTACTCCCCGGAGAAGGCCTCGCACTGCCCGGCGGCGCGCCGGACGGCCTCGCAGGCCATGCCGCCGCGGTTGAGCCTGCGCGCCATCCCCTCGTTGCCGCGCATGGTGATCCGGCGCCAGAGCACGGGCTCCTCCCGAGCGACGCGCCGCCAGGAACGGCACACGTTGTCGGCGGCCAGCAGGACTTCGACGTGGTCCAGCCGGTGGAAGATGTCGAGGAGGGTGTCCGTCCCCAGGCCGCCGGCCCAATCCCTCGCCACGGCGTCCCTGCGCCGTCGGCACGCGCGGCGGCGCCGAGCCCGGCCGCCCAGGCCACGGGAAGGCATGGAATGGATAGCGGATCACAGATTCACTGCGCGCAGGGGGAGGAAGCCGCGTCAAGGCACCAGCGAAGGACTTGCAAATTTGTTGTCTAAATATAAGCTAGGAAAGTAACAATTTTATACTAGTATTATAGAATGATTAAAGTATATGATTGCAATTCCAAACAACTGCCCTCTATTAATTTAATAGTGTTATGTATTTCGTTCCACTAGGGCAAAAATCAAGAAAAAATCAAAGCCAAAAAACATGTTGTAAAAAAATGAAAATAGACCTTGCAACTTCAAATGAGGTCCTGGGAATTTAAATGAACAAAGAAAATGCCAATTAATCTACTCCTTTCATTCCAAATTGTAAGTCATTTTTGGCAAATCTAGATCCATAAATATTATATGTATCTAGACACCAGTATATATCTAGACTCATAACAAAATTTATGAACCTAGAAATATCAAAACTATCTAGAATTTGGAACGGAGGAACCAGATGAGAGTTTTATACGATCCTAGTTAATTAATAGTTTTCTTCAAGGCAATCCATGACTACTATGTGTTAAAAAGTTGTTATTATTAGGCTAACTCCAACAAGGTATTGCAAAATTGGAAGGCAAATGCCCATTTGCCTCGCGTGAACAGTGATTTCCATTCTCCTCCAATCCCACCGGCTCCGACAGAAGGAAGGCATTTGCATTTGCAGTCCCCCACCACCGCGGCCTCCACCGAGCCGCTCGTGCGCCTAGCCTCCTCTGCCGGCGTCAGGGAGGAACGGCGGCCTAATCTCGCCGCCGTTGGATCTCCTTGCGCGCGCGCCCGGAGCTCCGCGCCACCTCGGGGCCCGCCTCGTCCGCCGCCCGTAGAGGAGGAGGAAGAGGAAGCGACGGCTGGGGCTCCCCACCTCCGCCATGGAGGTGCTCCTCCCCCGACCGGCGGTGGGCGCCCGCCTGCGAAGGCGAACCGGCGGGGAAAGGGAGGGAGGAGGGGCGTCGTGGCCACGCCCGCCTGCCAAGGCGCCGCGCCGCGTAGGGGAAAGGAAGGGAGCGGCTGACGGCGGCGCATCGAGCGGCTCGGGCCGGCGGCGGCACTGCTGGGGCTCCTCCCCACCTCCTCCGCCTGGAGCTGCTGGGGCTCCCCACCTCCTCCGCCATGGAGCTGCTCGTCCCCCTCCCTCAGCCCGGCCGCCACCATCTCCCTTCGATCTCGAGCTCCTCGCTGCCGCCGCGGCCGGGTCCGACGCGAGCTGATGCGGCGGCGGGAGGAGCTCCGTGCGCGGAGGTCAGTCCAGGGGCGCAGCGGGAGGGCGCCAGAGCTCCCCTCTCATCTCCTCGGCTCCCCTCCCCGCCTCCCCTGCTCCTTCCCGCCTTCCCTGCTCCTTCCCGCCTCCCCTGCGCCTTCCCGCGGCGGATGCCTTCGAGGAGAGAGACGATGCAATTTTGCATCTCCTCTCTCCTGCGAAGGAAGTTTGCCTCGCCGTATGCCTCGTCTGTTGGAGGCGATTTTGGATGGGCAGAGTAGCCAGCGGGAGGCAAAAATGCATTTGCCTCCCGCTGTTGGACTCAGCCTTACAATGTATTTCTGCCAAGTGCCAATCCTGAGAATATTTTTTTGGGTTATTTGGTTTCAGGCCATTACAATTTTGCAGAGTTGGAGAAACGCCATTACTATTCGTCTTATTGGAAATTTGTCACTGCAATTCTTCACTTCCCGCATCTTTACCATTTTCTACGTATAACGCGCACTAGGGCACACTTGCAGGCTCTGTATTTGCATATAGGGACCAAATTGCCCTCCATGTGCCGGCCGCTTACTCTGCTCCTCCGCCGCCCCCGCTCTCCCCGCGCGCAGCGGCCACCTCGCCTCCGGCCGACGGTGCTCCCCAGCAGCCCTCCTCCGGCCGGCCTCCCTCCCTCCCCTACTCCCAGCCAGGCTCCCAGCAGCGGCGGGACTCGCCCTCTACATCAATGGCCCTCGTGCTCCGCCTCCATCCATGGCGAGGCGAACCCCGGCGACGAGGCGGGGCAAATCCCGGCGACGAGACGACCTTCAGTGGCGCGCGGAGCGTCGGAGCGGCTAGAGCCCAGCTCCTCCGCCGGCCGGCCCCTCCTCCTCGAGCTCCACACCTTCAGTGGCGCAGACGCTGGAGGTGGACACCGGCAGCGACCTGTCGTGGGTGCAGTGCAAGCCGTGCGCGTCGTCGTGCTACAGCCAGAAGGACCCGCTCTTCGACCCCGCCCAGTCGTCGTCCTACGCCACCGTGCCGTGCGGCGGGTCCACTTGCGCCGGGCTGGGCATCTACGCGTCTGGGTGCTCGGCGGCGCTGTGCGGGTACGTGGTCAGCTACGGCGACGGGTCCAACACCACCGGCGTGTACAGCTCCGACACGCTCATGCTGGCGGCGACGGACGCGGTGGAGGGGTTCCTCTTCGGTTGCGGCCACGCGCAGACCGGGCGGCGGCGGCGCGAGCGCCGCGGCGGCGCTGGGGTTCGCGACGACGCAGCTGCTGACCTCGCCGAGCGCGCCGACGTACTACATCGTGATGCTGACGGGCATCAGCGTGGGCGGGCAGGCGCTGAGCGTGCCGGTGTCGGCGTTCGCGGGCGGGACGGTGGTGAACACGGGCACGGTGGTGACCCAGCTGCCCCCCGCGGCGTACGTGGCGCTGCAGTCGGCGTTCCGGAGTGGCATGGCGACGTACGGGTACCCGACGGCGCCGCCGAACGGGATCCTGGACACGTGCTACAACTTCGCCGAGTACAGCAGCGTGACGCTGTCCAACGTGGCGCTCACGTTCAGCAGCGGCGCCACCCTGACGCTAGGCGCCAACGGGATCCTGTCCTTCGGGTGCCTGGCGTTCGCGCCCAGCGGCAGCGACGGCGGCATGGCCATCCTCGGGAACGTGCAGCAGCGGTCGTTCGAGGTGCGCATCGACGGCACGTCCGTCGGGTTCAAGGCCGCCCCCTGCTGATCCATCCGCTACCTCATTGGACGTCTGGTTGGGTTGCTTCTGCGACGTGCGCGGGCGCTTGATCGACAGCGAGGCGGCCGAAGACGTCGCCGAGGAGGACGCGCTGGACGCCTCCGAGAGCGTGGAGGACGCCGCCGTGGAGTACGCCCGACGCCGACGCCGCATCCCGCCGCCATCACCACCTCCATGGCGTCGCCGCCGCCGCCGCAGCGCTCCGCGCCTGCCTGTACGCCGCCTGGGAGAGGGAGGTGCGCTGCCGGCCATGTGCGCTGCCTCCGGCCGGGGAGGTTGGGAGGCCGCCGTCGGGGCCTCCTGCACGCGCGTCCTCGGGGGAGGGCCCGAGGAGGCATGGGTGTGGAGCTCGAGGAGGAGGGGCCGGCCGGCGGAGGAGCGGGGCTCTGGCCGCTCCGACGCTCCGCGCGCCACCGAAGGTCGTCTCGTCGCCGGCGCGCGGGGAGAGCGGGGGCGGCGGAGGAGCAGAGTAAGCGGCCGGCACATGGAGGGCAATTTGGTCCCTATACGCAAATACGGAGCCTGCAAGTGGGCCCTAGTGCGCGTTATACGTAGAAAATGGCAAATATGCGGGAAGTGAAGAATTGCAGTGACAAATTTCCAATAAGACGAATAGTAGTGGCGTTTCTCCAACTCTACAAAATTGTAATAGCCTGAAACCAAATAACCCTATTTTTTTTGTCACGCCGCTAGGGGGCACTTGCCCCTAAGAGCCTAGCCATGTCGCTCCATGGGTGCCCCCCCCCCCCCCCCCAAAAAAAACTCCCAGGGCCCCAACACCATATATGTAATGAGGCGGCAAGCGTGGACTGTGTATATGTACGTAAGAAAATTCACAGGGGGGCAACGAACCGTCAAATTTTGATCGCGATGAGTCGTCTTACTTCCGATTTGTTAAAAGTTGATCATCCTTTTTCCCATACGCGGTGATTGAATCAGCAAGGCAGACACACCCTCGCAGCTTGGAGGCAGCCGCGGCGCTCGTCGGCATCAGCACATCGCTGGATGACAGGCCCTGTCGTCACGCACGCAAGCAAGCAAGTGAAAAAGAGGAACTCTCTGTCAGTCTCGCAAAGTCGCAAGCAAGGAAGTTAATATCAATTCTCTCTATCACCGCCTCAAGCTGAAGCAAGCAATGATCTGCATGCATTAGTCTTTAATCAACATTGAGCGAATGGAAAAGGTCAAAAGGACGATCAGTTCTCTATGATTAAGCGCGACCATACTATATTAGTAAAAAAATAGCACATAATGTTGTTAAAAAAATGCACAAAATTATTGGCACTCACGACCAATTGTATTGAGAAGAGATTAGTAGATGAGATTGATATTGATACAATCATAAGTGACTTTGCATCTAGATATGCGAGGAGAAACCTTTAAAGTAATATGTATACATTGCTTCAATATGAGACCTTGTTTAGTTCGGCAAATTTGCTTCAATGTGACTGGTGAACAGTGGCAAGTTGCTTGCCTAGTGGTAATTTGCCGAACTAAACAAGGTTTGAATATTGTTGTTTTGTGCATCTTGATGAGTCTTTAGTAGCAATTTTTTTATTATTAAAAAGCCCCCAATAAAAGTTGGTCCCTGGCCACCAAAATGCCAGGACCGTCCTACCTAGGCCCGCCTTATTGACCGAAGGTTTTTGTTGTCAAGGGTGTTGCACCATTTTATTTTGGCCTAATGGGTTGTGTATCAAGTTGGGTTCATTAAGGACGCGTCCTAGGGTTGGAGCACGACCGTGCGCCCTTCCTAACCCTGTGCTAGCTAGCGTCCCCACACGGTGCCCCCTAAGCTCCCGCTGCTCACCGCCTCTCCCTGTCCGCCGTCGCCGTCGGTATCCCCCAACTTGTGACGAGAGAGAAGATAGAGGGAAAGGGGAGAGGGACAAGTAGACCCCACCACCACATGGCATCGATGTCAGTAAAATAACCCACCAAAATCATAAAATGGCCGAATATGAATGGTTTCGAGAGTTGAGAGGACAGATATCTGGTTTTGCAGTTCGGTATCTCAAAATCAAACTGAAACGATAAGGTGGTGCAGCCACATGCTAGCACCTTAGTACTTATTTCACAACGTTAAGATGGAGAGCTCACTTGACAACAAACGATACTGTACAGTTTGCAGGAAATTTTCAGTCACCTAACAAGAAAACCGAAACAAATTCCACCATACTTGCCCAAAGACAATAAGCAAGACCAAAGTGTGCCGATCGAGCGCTTCTCCATGGAACTCAGCCTTGCAGATGGCATTTATTTCAGGAACGTGCGCATGCTATATGGAAGCATCTTTTCATACTTGTCAAGATCACTCTCGTAGCGGGAAGGCTCGTCAAAGAAATCCGAGTCATCCCTGAAGTCGCCATAGAAACCTGAGTAACCCCAGGAGCTGTCAGAGTCATCACTGCTGCTAGAATATAAATCAGAATAACACGACGAGAAATCAGAAAAATATCTCAAATCAGAGTAACCCCAGGAGCTGTCAGAGTCATCATATGTCCTGATAGGGGTTTGAACCTCAAGGTTATAGTCATCAATCGGGTCATCCGGCATCCTTACTGTATTGATCTTGGCACACTTTAGAACCAGAGTCTCATCCATGTCGATGTTGAAGCAGTATCGTATGTCAAGGGACTCCAGATGAGGGCAGTTGTCCAAGATGGTTTCAAGGCCCTTGTTGGTGAGAAGATTGCTGAAAAGCTGCAAGGAGAGTAGCCCGTGCATAGTTGCAATCCCTCGGACATCGCTATCCTTGTTCTCCACAGTAACATCGAATTGCTTTTTACAGAGTCTGAAGTGCTTCAGCTGAGGGCATACTTCACCAACAACCTCGAACACTTCGGAACCACCTACATTGTCACATAGAGAAAGCTCAAGCTCCTCAAGCAGAGGAAGCTCCTTCACTGCCTCTGCAACCCCTTCGTTTGTGACACCGTTGCAAGAAATAAGGCCAAGGCTCTTTAAACAAGGGGCCCTGCAAATATTTTCAAACGAGGTCTAAACAATCAATAATTGAGCAGCATCAGCTAAAACTTATGAAAGCTGTTCTGCACTAGTAAATTTGGAAGAGGAGAGGGGACGAGAGGAGTAGAGGTTACCAGCACCAGAGGACATGTGGTTCGAAGCACCGGTGTCCAGGAACCACTCCGATGAGCTGGGCGGCTGCGTGGCAACGTCGGCGGAGTGGAGCGCGGTGTACAGCGCCTGATTGTCCCAGGCAGAGGAGGACGAAGGCGGCGTCGGCTGATAGGCCGTCATGGCCTGCTGAGGCTGGAATGGTGGCCATGGGCCGAGCATGCTGGAACCGGGGACCCGTATAGGCACGGACCAGGCCTGCACGAGCCCAGTCCACGGGTTATAACCCGTGGTCCATGGGATGGATCCAGGCGAGGGGAGATGCTGCCCACCGCCGCCGCCGCCGGAGTGAGGTGCGCCGGAGGAGCCGGAGCCCCGGCCCTTTCTTCCTCTTGGGAAAGCGGGAGCCGCCACTGCCACTGGATCCGCCGGATCCGGCGCCCGAGCCGCTGGAGCCACCGGGAGCAGCGCCAGAGCCCGCGGGAGATCCAGTGGAGGAAGCGTTAGTGGAGGAGCCGGAGTTGCGGGCGAGGAAGGCCTGGGCAGTGTCCGCCTTGGCGTCGTGGGAGTTGGAGGCGTCCTCCAAAAGTAGGTACGACATGGTGCTTCTGAAGGTGTGAGGTGGGGATTTGGCTTTGATGACGGGCTTGAGGTGTTTGTATGTGGGGTTGAGGCCGCGGAGGAGATTGAGGACTTGGCTTGGTTCCGAGACGGGGTGACCGACATTGCGGAGCTGATCGGCGAGCCGTTTCAGCTTGGTGCAGTAATCGTGAATGGAGAGATCACCTTGCTGCACGCTCCGGAACTCAGCTTCCAGGAGCACGGCGCGCTCAAGCTCGTTGTCGCGGAAGTGGCCCTCGACATCGGACCAGAGGGAGAAGGCGGTGATGCGGGGTTTGTGGACGAGGTCGAAGACGTTGGTGGCGATGGTTGTGTAGATCCAGCTGACAATGCAACTGTCGATCTGGCGCCACTCGGCATCGCGTTGAGCGAGCGGTGTTGGCGAGCGAACGTGGTTCTCAAGCCCGAATTTGCCAAGCACTGAATCGAAACAGCAGCGCCACTGGTTGTAGTTGGCAGTGGCGTAATCGAGGACGACGGGGATGTGGTTGCGGATGTTCACCGTCTGGATGACAGAGGCCGCGGCTGGTTGAGGTGGTGTGCCGTCTTCATAGTCGCCAGCACTGGAGGAAGAGGAGGAGTGGGCTGGTGAGTGAGCCATGGCGGCGGACTCAGAAGAAACAGAGGAGGTAGGGGAGGTGGTGGCAAAGGGATTTTGGAAGGAGGATCTTGCGGTGTCTGATACCATGTAGAGAAGAGATTGAAGAACCAGCAGCTCTATTCATCACCATAGTACAACTTATATACACTTGTTCAGGTAACTAATGGAGCTATTCTTCAGGAGCCGCCGTAGCGCATGCGAGGCACAGGCGTAGGCGGAGCGTGCGCGGCGTGGCGACCGCGTCGTGCACGCGAGTGGGCGCACTGGCCGTTGGCCGTGCGGGCTGGGAGCGCGTCGTGCACTGGAGAGCGCAGAAGAGGATACTTCAACACCCAACCGTGTGCCAGCCCCTAGCAGACGACCTGCTGCCCCTAGCTTGGCATGTCGACGGCCCTGTCCTGGCAGTAGTGACGCCGATGCCACACGGGAGGAGAAGATGAGAGGAAAAAGAAGACGGGGATTTAGTGACACTGAAAATAATCATCAGTACTAAGCAATTACGATTCAGTTTCAATTGCTTTTCCTATGCTGATATCATCTGATGTTTGGAATGGAGGAATGGAGCTCCCCATTCCAGAGGAAAGGTTTGGCTTCCCTCACAAAACTCAGGCTTGTGCGAGTGTGTCCCAGCTCGAAAGCCGCCGCTGCAACCGCCATCAGCCGCACGGGAGCCATCCCGCTGCTATTCTTCCTCCTCAAGACCAACGGCGCACGCGGGAAGAAGACGGCACTCTACGCGCTCTGCAGCGGCTCCAGCAAGAATCATGTTCATTTTGGCCAACTAAAAGTTCCCGCAGCAACGCGTGGGGTATCACCTAGTTGACAAGTGTTTTCGTAGCATGGCCCCGTTCGATGTAGTCACAACCAAATGTTAAATTTGGATTCAAATGAATATGTGTACTACACATGGCGACAAGAGTCACTGGCTCGCAGCTACAAAGAAAAACACTATATTTGATGGTCTATAACAATCTATCATTTTGAAAGGCGCGGGAAAATTTCATCATGGTTAAAGTAGCGGTGATAATTGCCTCTAAAAGGCTGCACTAGCACTACTATATGGTTTCCACGTCAAATAGCATAGCTACAAACTTTGCTGCAGTCCTTGAGGTCGTAGTCATCAATTGAGTCACCAGGAAGCCTTATGTTCTTGATCTTCGAGCACTTGGCGAGCAGAGTCCCAACAATCACTACGGGAAACCTGGTCTTTGCCGTGCGTTTCGGGCGCACAGCAAAGGTCAAGAAACGCACGGCAAAGGCCGCACGGCAGATTATTGCACGGCAAAGGCCCTTTGTCGTGCGTCAAAGGCAGCGCACGGCAAAAAAAGAGGGCTGACGGCGTGGCCAACACAGACGGCCGTTCACCAACTTTGCCGTGCGCCTCCCTCTACGACGCACGGCAAACATTTTGATAAAAAAATAAAAAAATACATCCCAAAGCCATCGGACCGCCGCCACAACCACACGCCGGCCGGGGCCCGCCAGGCCACCTCTGCGCCGCTAGGCCACCGACGCACCTGGGGAGGAGGCCGCCGCATCCTCCGCTGCATCTGGCCTTCCCCCGTCGCGGCCATCACCTATCAGAGAGGGAGGTGTCAGAGGGAGGGAGGGAGGGAGAGGGAGAGCACCTCGAGGTGGCCGCAGTAGAAGAGATGGCCATCGTGACCTCATCCGTCGGTGCCACCACGACCGGATCCGGCACCTACGCCGTCGGATCTTGGAGGTCGGGCAGCGTCTGGAGCTCCACCACGGCCAGGAGTTCCGGCCTCCGCCGCGGGCCAGGAGCTCCTGCCTCCACCGTGGCCAGGAGGTCTGGCCTCCGCCGTGGCCCAGGAGCTTCGGCCTCCGCCACCGGTCAGGAGCTCTGGCCTCCTCCGTCGGCGCCACCGCGGCCGGATCCAGCACCTCCGCCGCCGGATCTTGGAGGACGGGTGCCGCCGGATCTTGGAGGACGGGCGCCGTCGGGGGTTCCGGCCTCCCGCCGCGGCCAGGAGCTCCGGCCTCCGCCGTGGCCAGGAGAGGAGGGGAGGTAGGGCGCCGGTGGAGAGGAGGGGAGGTAGGAGCACCGGCGGGAGGGAGAGGATCGGGTTGGGGGCGGAGGGAGAGGAGGGAGAGGATCGGGTTGGGACCGGTGGAGAGGGGTGTGCGGCGGCAGGAGAGGGAGGGCGGGGTAGGGGTAGGGTTAGGGGGGAGCGGGTGGATGATTCGTGGCCACCGAATGGGATCTGACGGCCGGTGGAGTTCGGCCGGTTTTTTCTTTTATTTTGGGCCAGCGGGATAGGATGGGCCGGCGGTGGAGTTGGGCCAGCGGGACAAGTTTGTCGTGCGCCATTTGTAAAATGCACGGCAAAGTTATTTCTTTGCCATGCGTTTCGAAAAAGCGCACGGCAAAAGCACTCTTTGCCGTGCGTTTTTCCAAAAACGCACAGCAAAGACGTTTTTCATAAAATCTAAATGTTACTTATAAAAACACTAAAATTATCAAATGACTTCGTAAAAACACTAAACTTTTGCATAGAACAACTTATATTGTCTATTGCTTAAAGAAAAGAAATTTGAATTCAAATTCAAATTTGATTGTCGCTTTTCATTCAAACCTAACTATCTACTTCTCAACTCTCTGAAACTTCTTCGGAGATGTTTCGATTTGTAAGCACCGTACATGACAAAATGTTCAAAACTTGTTCAAATTTTTACTACAGTCTCCACATATGATATCATGAACCCTTGACGAATCTTATAATTTTCATACTTTGTTTGCATTTTTTTAGAATTTTTAAATCATTTGGACACACGATCATGGTCGTATTTCCTAGTCAAGATGCTCAAAATTTCTTTTGATTTCATGGAAGAGGTCTTAAATTGGGCTAAATAACGTGAATATTATTTCTCATTCATTTTATTCTATTATTTGAATCACTTGTAGTTGAAATTTGGTCTCTTTGAAAAAATTACTTGAAATACAATTAATTAGTTAAATATAGCAAATTAATATAAAAATCATACAAATTTTACCATGAAGTATCACATGTTGTATGTATAGAGTAGCAAAAATTGAAAGTGAGAAGAATTTGTTTTGTGGGGCTGTTGAATTTGGGGCTTAGTAGGACATATAAATGGAAAAAACTTTGTCGTGCGCCATGTCAAAAACGCACGGCAAAGGCACTTCGCCTCCACAGAGAAAAATGTTTGCCGTGCGCTAAGAAATAAAACGCACGGCAAACAAGATCTTTGCCGTGCGTTTCTTCCTGGCGCACGGCAAACAGCTTGTTTGCCATGCGTTTTTTCTTTGCCGTGCGCCCTATAAAAAACGCACGACAAACAATCTCTTTGCTGTGCGCCCGAAATAAAACGTACGGCAAAGAATTTAACGCACGGCAAACGTAGATTTTCCGTAGTGAATTCTGACATCACAGCGGCGTATGTCAAGGGACTCCAGTTGGGGGCAGTTATCTAATATGGTTTTTAGACCCTTGCTTGAGAGAGTATTGCCGAAAAGCTGGAGGGAGCGTAACTGATGCATCATAGATGCAATCCCCGGCAAATCATTGTCCATGCCGATCGCTTTTCGAACATCGGGATCATGTTTGTTCAGTCTGAAGTGCTTGTGCTGTTTGCATACATCACCGACAACGTCATAAGCTGAAGAACCGCTAACATTGTCGCATAGTGATAGCTCGAGATCCTCGAGCAGAGGGAGCTCCTGCACTGCCTCTGCAAATCCTGCTTCCTCTGTCAAGCAACAGCTAATCATGTAGAGCTAACTCCAACAGTTTGGCAAACCAACTTGGCATCCATCTAATTTTGGCAAATCGAGAAAAATTGGTCTCCAACAGTTTGGCAAACCAACTCGGCAAAAATAGAAACTTGGCAAAACTCACCTCCCCACGCGCATATATGCGCGCGCGGATCGTGGTTGCCATCAGCATTTCCCTATAAGTGGGAGGGTGAAAAAAGAAATAAAGAATAGAGAAGGATTCCGGATGTAAGTTTTCAAGAGTTGGAAGGACATAAACATAATTTTATTTCTCTCAGGATTCCTGATGTAAGTTAGATCTGGGTTTGACAAGTGATTTATGCCAAACTGTTGGAGATGAACTCTTTTTTTACTTGGCATGTCTTTAGAAGTTGGCAAAAACACAAGATTTGCCAAGTAAAATTTGGCAAACTCTTGGAGATGCTACAATTAAAATATTTTGAGATGACTTTAAAGTTTAATCTCGAGAGAATATATTACACTGACGTCCTAACAACCCATGAGCCACAATACCCCTCCTGAAAATCCGATCACCCAAAACTAAGTCGGTGGGGTTAAGACTGCCCTACGGTTTTCACTAAGAGTAAGGAACTGAATATCGGTTTAGAAAACCCTCGAACCCGGCTTTACCGGTAGAGCTGGCATAAAAGCTCAAGGCTCGTGAGCTAACTCAGGTCATTTATAGGTTTGGCTCGGTTCAGCTCAGCTCGATCTTTAAACGAGCCGAGCCGAGCCTCAATTTCCGCTCGTTTTCTTAATGAGCCCGCTCGTGATACGTTCGATTAGCTTGTTGGGCTCGATAAAGATGAAAATATCAAAATTATTTTGTTATGAATAGAGTTGTATTACTATTATTTGGTTAAAATAATCTTATTATTCAACGTTTTAAGTCAAATCTAGTACTAATTAAGTCTATTTTGAAGACTTAAACATCTATTTATCCTATTTTATTGACTTATGTTACATGTTTTTATAATATAATCATAATTAAAATTTTAAATATTGTTAGCATACTTAAATTATTATATATTGATTAATATTATTTTCGATCATAACTAATGTTCAATAATACTAGTCTTGTGAGCCTAACGAGCCGGCTCGAACTTTCAAATGAACCGAGCCGAACTCGATTTTTAGCTCATTAGTTTAACGAGCCAAGCTCGTTATCAAACAAGCTGTAATGAGCCGAGCCTTAACGAGCTGAGATGGCTCGTCAGCCACCCCTCACATGATCCAAATGATCAAAATAATCCAATTGATGATGTGCTGCTATATTTTGTCACAATGTATTACTTCATCATTGTGCTGCAATACATGGTGCCATAGAACCACAAGCTATAAAATTAGTATCAAGAGTTACTTTAGTTTTCAGCGACCACAGCAGGAATTTATACTGGCTTTAATCTAACGTCATTGTTGGATAAACGACTTCAATCCAACACCATTCACTGAGGTGCTAAAAAAAATCTTTGACATTTTGGTACCTCATTTGAGATAAGTAAAACCGACATTGTTCTATTTCAAGATGTTTGTTTTCAGGATTACTGATCACAGTTGTGGCAAAGAAAAAGTATTTCTTATTGACATGATTGTAATATGAACATTGGAAGATAAGGGAAAGCGTGACCAACAGCTGTTTGTGCATCAATTCATAAATAATCGGACCAGGATATCTTTAGCATTGGCATCATTGTTGAGCTCAAAGATATGCTAATATTTATGTTTTCCAGCCCCGATTTCAGTTCCGTACTATCATTTGGATACAAACACATCATTATTGACTTACCAATGTCACATATATGCCTACAGACTACTAAAGGATTCTTCATAAACATTTAATTTTTCTTCCAAGATATGATATCAATGCATTATCCTCAGTTGATGATTAATTCCTTGACATTAATTCATATAATAATTAGACATGAGTTCTCGTATGCTATAAATAGAACTGTCTAGTGCAAGTGGTTGTACAAAATTAAGGATCATTATTCACAAATTGCAGACAAGCAACAAGCATATATATAGTAGCTAGCTAGCAACACATGGTTCTCGTACCATCAAGACCAAACTAGTACAGGATGGTCACCAAAGGAACCCTTCAGCTCGTCGTCTTTGTTTTAGTTTTCAGCATGTTTACGATGCATCAAACATGTGCGGAGCAGGAATGCTATCAAGATAAAATCAAAGTGAAGAACGATTGCAAGAAAACCATCACAAAGCAAGGCCGCTACATTGCTCCAAGTCCGTTGTGTTGTCATGTTGTCGACGCATCTGACATGGCTTGCATATGTCGTATACTCTTGCCTGAAGACGAGGATGAGATAAGCCCAAAGAAGCTTGTTCATCTGGCAAAGGATTGCGAAAAACCGGTGCCTGTGGGAAGTAAATGTGGAAGTAAGTAGCCAATGCTATCGGTCCTTTTCTTACAATATTAAAAAAAATATGGCATGTTATTACATCATTGTTAAGTCAATATTAAAAACTATTAAAAATGTGGCATAATCTTTGTTCTTAGGTATTACTGCAGAACTGAAGCGCGCATCCGCTTCATGAAAGACGAGCAACAAACGAAGAACAATGAATGCATATGTATTATGTTCTTGGTGGATTCCATGCATGCTATAAATAGTAAATTTAATGAATAACAGAAACATAAGTGTCATGATAACTTTATAAGCTTGATACCTTGCTTGTTTCTACATACAGTAAGGTATATATATTACCGGTTCAAAATATGGTATTGGAGACTGCACCAAACCAAATTGTGTGACTTAAATGATGAAAAATAGTGGAGTAGCCACTAGACAAAATCTAGGCGTCGCGCTGATGGTAAGTTTATCTAATTTCAATTGTTTCCACGTTGACAGCTGATGTGAGCATTCCACGTTGAGTTACGCTAGAATTTGCCATGCAGGTGCCGGACTATGATTGGTTGCCAAAAAAATCAAAAAATAATTGTTCAACAAAATTAAGTTATCCCGGCCCACATCTAATCATATGAGAAGGAATCAAACATAACCAAGATATCAACGAGAAGGAAAAAAAATCATGATCGATTATTTGAAGAAATAGAGAGGGATGTGGGCATGTGGCCATTCCTGACGGGCTCCACTCCAAACGACTCACACTCATCCATGCTGCTCAGCCTATTCCCTGACCTTCCCACCTCGCCTGGAGATGGTGCTCCATGCGATTGCAGCGAAGGAATGGGAAGTTAGAGAGCTTCATTGGAGATTTGGGACAAAACTATACTTCCAGATTCTACTTGGCGCCACATTTCATAAATCGGTAAGGATGCAAAATAATCTAACACTGGCAGCAGGGCAATAGAATCTGAACATGATTTTGATGGCGACCAATAACAAACACTACTAGAGAAACAACTATTTGTACCGGTACTCAACCCCTTTTAGTACCGGATATTGAACCGGTATAGGCCCGTCGGTACTAAAGAGGGGGAGCATTTGTACCGGGTGCCCCTACCGATACAAATGGACCTTCGCAACAACACTCTAAGCATGCATATTCTAAGAGTAACTGCCAAGTATATGTTGCTGCATAAAAAAACAGTAAGAATAAAAGTGTGGTACCAAGCGCTGTCGTCTTTAACTATTTTGTGATGAGGAAGGCTGCATGTCTGTCCTCTTTTATATGGTCCTCTTTGATGATTTTGTGATGCGCAAGCCTGCTGGTTGTCTCCCCTGTAATTGTGCTGTAAAGAGACACTCTTTAAATGACTCTTTTTAACACGCTTTGATTATTTAACAAGTTTAGGAAGAGAAATGCATAAAGCATCAAATAATTAGTATTGATATCTTGTGCTATTTAAATAATTTGAGTTTAATGCTAAGCTAGGTCCATATAACCCATGTTGTCCTTACGCGATGGCCGAATGGGTAACAATTATCGCGCACATGAATGTGGATATAACTATATTCTACGACCTTTTTTTAATGAAGTTCAGAGTCGATTACAAATAGTGCATCAGAATCTGCATGGATGTTGATCATATGGACCAAATAAGTGATAAGCCAAATGCAGACAATCGTCATCAGTATATTTTTATACTGAGTAAAAGAATAAAATAACTAGTAAACTTATTTAGTTCAAGGTCCTTGACATTTAGCAATTAAGTGGTGTCAAGAAAAGAAAAAGGAAAAGCTTTTTCGTACTAGTAATAACTTTATTTACAGAAACTGGTCTATAGCATCAATTTAAAAGACGGGTATGTACTTAACCATGTTATTTCAAACATTTTTATTTCCCTTTTCAGATATGGAAGTTGGCAGAAACAAAATACCAAATCTCAATGCTTGCATGTAAAAACAATTATAAAAACAACTAAGAAAGCAAATGGCTACATGGCACTACAACTACAGAGAACACTGCTTGACTATCATCTTGAAAGTGGAGGATAACATATATCATAATGCCTATTATAGAAGCTGCCATTATAACCTCGAGAATTCCACATGTCATAAAAGCTCCGTGCATAATCACAAGTCCTGACAGGGTTTTCAACCTGAAGGTCATAGTCATCAATTGGGTCATCAGAAAGCTTTATCGTCTTAATATTGGCACACTTTGCAAGCAGAGTCTCATTCATGTCAACATTGAAGCAGTGTCGTATGTCGAGGTATTGCAGATGTAGGCAATGAGGTTTTTTACGGTACACAATACGACCTAACGGTCGTACGGTCGTATTATCGGTTTCTTCAGTTTTTTCTCTAAGGGTAAAATGGTAATTTCATTGACATATATTATTTAGAAAAAAATTCTCCGCTATCCACCCGTGCGCACAGTATCCGCCCTCCGTTGACATTTTACATTTCTGAAAATACCCTTATACTACCCATACGACCTTTCAGTACTACCGTATGACAGCTAAAAAAACCGGTCGTATAAAATTAATCTCAACCGTCGGATACTTACATATAGGTCATTTTCTATTACATACGAGTTCTTTTTCAACCGGTCGTGTACAGTAAAAAACCTCGTAGGCAATTGTCCAAGATTGTATCTATCCCCTTGTTGCTGATAGCATTGCCGAAAAGCTGCAGCGAGTGTAGGCCATGCATGCTTGCAATCCCTAGGGCATCCATGTCCAGGTTCTTATATGTATGATAGTTGAAACTTTGTTTGTTCAATCTGAAGTGCTTCAGCTGTGCGCATACCTCACCAGCTAGTTCATACACCCCCACCCCCGCATCAGCACCTACATTGTGGCATCGCGACAGCTCAAGCTCTTCAAGTAGTGGGACTACCTTCAGGACTTCTGCAAGTCCTTCATCTGTGACATCTTTGCAAGAAATGAGGCGGAGACTCCTCAAACGGGAACATCTGCAAAAAAAATAGTGCAAGGTCCTTGACATTTAGCGATTAAGTTGCGTCAAGTAAAGAAAAATGTAAAAGATGTTCGGTACTAGTAAACTTATTTAGAGAAACAGGTCAAGTATGAATATTGTTTGAGATTATATATTTGAACCGGAAGAGAAAAGAAATCAATTTAAAAGACAATGAATTTGATTAATAATTCACTTCACGACGGATATGTACTGAACCATGTTTAGTTGTGCAAGCATTCATGTTCACTTTTATCACAGATATATGAGCTGATGATGAGCAAATTTTGAGGTAGCACCAAACTTTTATACATGTACAACATTCAGGCTGATGCATCAATGCAAAGATAGCACCAGATTACGCTTTTATTGAAACACCTATACGCTATAATGATAAAATGTTTCTCACGGCCATGAACAGGAACATGATAGCCTTACTGCTCGCTGAGGTAGATGAGGAACCCGTCTTGCTCGGCGTACTGCCCGCAGAACGCCTCGCACTGCCCGGCGGCGCGCCGGGCGGCCTCGCAGGCCATGCCGCCACGGTTCTGTTAGATTAATCTCCACTAGTTGGCCAACTGGGTCCTTGTCTTGGCTCCCTGATTGGGGGAGCCCAAACCCATTAGGATTGCGGGCCCCTGTCGCACAGTACCTATAAGAAGAGGTGGGGGCCACGAGCTCCAGACACGAGGTTCACCCGAGCCGACAGTCCCCACTCCTCTGTACCCTACCGATCGAGGGGCACTGCAAGGCCGACGGGTAGTGCCGCCGGCCCTGTGCTCGCGCCGGCACCACTGCGCCTCATCGAGAGTCGCCACTGCACTGCACAGGGACGACGGTCTTCATCTACACCAACGAGATCCCCTCCTCTACTTCCTTAACTCCGGTCAGTGTCTCTCTACCTCTCTCATCCTCTCTGTTTCCTCTCGGTCAGTGTCTCTCTACCTCTCTCATCCTCTCTGTTTTCTCTCAGTCAAGATACAGTACCATGTGTTTATACCTAACACTCGTGATTCTAACAATGGTATCAGTCGCCTACTAGTTAGTAGATCTCTAGATTCGGGTTACCAGTGTTGAAAAGAAAAAGAAAAGACCCCAAATCAAGAGATCCGGGGGAAGAAACATTGAAGAAGCAAATTCGATGAAAATCGAAGAAGTGAAGAGGAAATTGGATGCAAATTGAAGAAGAAAAGCACAGATTTGGTGCGAATCGAAGAACGAAACCAACCCTAACCCTAGACTGCTCGGGTTAGGGAAAGAAATCCGAATTGAGAAACCAAACACTAAACCTAAGATAGAAAGGGCAGTGGAGGAGACCCTACCTATGGCTCACCTAACACCGCCACAACCGCCGCCGCGCAAGAAGAAGTGCGAGCCGCGGGCTTGCGAGGCCTCCACCGCGTCGTCGGTGTGACAGACAGCTAAAGGGCACCGTCGCCCAGTACGCTCGACGGCGGCGTGCTCAGCCGGAGGCGAGCACGCGCGCCGGCGAGGGGACGGGTAGCGGCGCCACCATCTCCCTTCCTGGACGCACCATGGGCGGCTCTGGATCTTGTGTTTTGCGAGGCTAAGGGAGCTAGAGAGGATGAGAAAGAAAGGAGAGGGAGGAAGGTCGTGGCTGAGTGCCGACGGTGCCACCTCTCACTGCCGCTGGTGAAGCCTCAGGCCGCCATGTGCGCCGGCCTCTGGATCTCGCGTGCAGGGCTAGAGGGTGCGGGGCAGAAAAGAAGAAAGAATTCAAGAGGGAGATGACGACTGGCGGCCACGGGCCGGCGCCGCTCGCCCTAACCGTCGCCGGTGAACCGCCGGCCGCGGGCCACTCACCCGCCGCTGCCGCTCGTGGCTGCTGAGTCGGGGGAGGAGGAGAAATGAGGTCTAGGGTTTGAGGGGACGTTGGCGCCGCGGTTAGATGGGCGGACGGCCGTCGATCGCGATGAACGGCCAGGAGCCGCCGACGTTGCGCAGGCCTGATTTGGCCAGGTGGGATGAAGGTTCGGGCCGGAATGGCAGCCCGGCCATTGGCTGTCGGGCCGAAGGCCCAGTTGGGTGCGCGAACTGGCTTGGGCCGTTTTTGTTTGCTCCGCGCGTGCAAAGGAAGCATGGGCCATCGGTTGTTTGGGCTGCGGGCCTAGGTTGACTAGGGGATGACGGCCGCGGGCTGTTTTCTCATATGGGCCGGTTGCAAAGTTTTAACACCATGAAGTTTAAGAAGTATTTTGTGTTTTTCATAAGCAAGTTTTGATGTATTAAGTATAGAATTTTATCTCTACTCAATTTGAACCAATGGTGTAAATTATTTAGAGAGTATATGAGAATAAGAAATGCATCTAAAAGTAAAGTTGTTCATGTTTTTCGTGAATTTTTCTCAAGTTTTCCACTGCAAAGTGAAGTTTTATCCTCTAATTTAATTAGAGGAGTAGAAAGGTATTTCTTTAAAGTTAATTATGATATTGTTATTTTCTGACCAAAGTTGATGATAGCAATATTATGATTTTATTTATGAGTTTAAGTTTGAAGTTTGTATCTCTGATAAATTTTGTATCAGAGTGATCAATTTTCAGAGAGAAGATAAAGATCAAGATGCACTCTTGATGAAGGAAAGTTTATCAAATGCTTCTGAAAAGTAGATTTTATCATGTTTTTCATGATTCCACTGTGATAATGATTATGTTCTTATTAAGACTTGAAAGTTTATTATGATATTGTTTGTCTTCTGACCAAAGTTGATGATAGCAATATTATATATTATGCATTAGTTTTATTTCTGCCCAAAGGTGGTGTAGAATTAATGTAGAAGAATGTTGTATGTTTTAATTTCGACCAAAGTTAAGTTAATGCATACAATATTTACTTGAGAGAAAAGATGTGAACTTTGATTTCTGTCAAAGAATGAGATCTCTCGGCTGCATTGTTCGGGTATGTGAATGGGCAGACTTAAGTTAAGCAAAGTTTGGATTTTTTTATGCTAAAATGAGTTCAATTTTTCTCTCATGAACAGCTTCCACTGTTAATAAGTCAATTAATTTTCTGATTAAGTTGGAACCAAAGGGAAAATTTAATCAGAAAATGTAGTTAGTGAACCTTTTATACGTCGTGACTAAGTTTATGTTATTGTAAATAATATGATGTGAATTGCGATAGGTAATATGCACATTTAATTTTGACCAAAGTTAAATTACACATGTGTATAACAGAGTATTAAAAGTTATTCGTAGACACTTCCAGTGTCCTGAGAGCATATCCCATATGACGGGAGAAGTTAAGCATAATATTTATGCTGGTTGATCCTGCATGTCAGGAGAAGTTTGAAGGAATTATCCTATGTTGCTAGGAGAAGTTTATGATGACTCCAAAAGAAAGAAGATCATTACATGAGAAAATTTTGTTCTCTTTAAAGAATGGTCTGAAATAATGTACTTGTGGACAATGATCCAATAAAGTATGGCTTGGAGTGACACATTTTAACTGATTAATGTCGGTTGAAGCATATGTGTTGTAGAATATTCAGACTTATTTCTGGATTTACTGAGTGAATACAAGCCAATTTCAGCATTTATGGAAATCACCCGTATGGTGGGGTAAGCTAGTACAGTGGTGTCCTCATAAGGCGTCCATTTATGAGTTCATTTATGACATTGTTATTTCCTGACCAAGGTTGTTAATAGCAATGTTATAAATAGTTTATGATGAGTTCATGCATTAATTCTATTTTTTGCCCAAAGGTGACGTAGAATTAATGTAGTAACAAGATGAAGTGAAACAACCCTTATGTTATTATAAGTATATCTTGCATAGCAAGAGAAGTTTGGGGGTAGTTCTTAAGTTGTCCAGATTTGACTGTGCACTTCCATCGTGACATGGTCGTTAAGTACTTAAGGGTTGATGCCATAAGGGGAGAAATCCCAAAATTACACCATTTGAAAAAATAAAGGTGGAGAGTTGATTAATTGACTCTTGACAATACAATGCGAAGTTATATGTAATGGTGGAAGACACATATTTTTAAATGTGTAAAGTAGCTGGCGAGGAGGAGTCATTTCAAAAATGAAGTAAAAGGACAAAAGGAAGTTGTATGCCAGATTACCTTGCATATGTATTGCAGATAAAGTACTCTTTAAGTTCTTGAAGTGATATGAGGAACAGTGTACTCCCATATGAGTTAAGAAATAATTTTTTGTTTGCATGACACAATCATGTGAATGAAGCAAGTTAAGGAAAATTCCTCGTTCACAAAAGTCTTTGATTAAGTTTCAAAATTATGACATTGAAGCTTATGCCATATTTCGAGGGGGAGAAATGATCCCTATAATGCGATGCATAAGATGCATTCAAAGTAAAGAGATGATCTATTAAGTAACTTTGCATTGAAGTATGCAAAAGTGATGATCTATCAAGTAATTGTGAGGGGAGTACAACGGTCATAAAAATCGATACCCCTAAGAAAAGAGATAGCTAAATTCCTGGATTTTTCATATTTCCGATTGGAAGATAGCGTAGTTGATCAGTATTTGCACTGCTGGTCAAGAAGGTTTAAACCCAAATAAGAAAGTTTAATGATACGCCATCTTTACAGAAGGTGGGACAATCTGGGGGAGTATGGTACAAGGAGACCTAACTTCACCTAGAGGATAAAATAAAGAGAAAGAATGTGATAGCTCGGGAAATTGACCTTGAGGAGAAGCGGGTGAGTGTGCCCACTCCGATGATTTAAGGAGTCATATTTCTCACTACCTGTTGTTGCTACACCGTCAATGCCCGACATTGTAGTGCCAACGCCTGTTGTTATTCCACATGTGGCAACCTATTGCCACACATGTGGGGGAGCATGGCATGTCCAGTACTCCCAGCAACAAGAAGCATAAAGTAGGCATCTGTCCTTCAGGATCCTATAGTTACCATTATCGCATTTGAGAAAGAACAACAACAGTTCTGAGTAAAAGAGCCCGAGAAAAATCTTGGAAAATGAAATGAGATTTATGAGTACAAACATTGTTTTGGGACTTACAAGAAATTGCTCAAGGAGTCAAACCATGGACTTTGATGGGTCTACAAAACTATATGTGCCTCCAAAGGTAATGAGAATAAACATGATGCACAACTTTGGTCAAAAGGCTTCATGCAAAGAAAAGAAATAAATTATGATGAGACATTTTCTCATGTAAGGATTCTCTAGAATCATAATGTAAAGACGACATTCCTCAATTGAGAATATGAGGATATTTACATGGCATGACCCAAAGGTTTTGTCATGGAAGGGAAAAGGACATGTCGGATGCCGCCTGAAGTTAGTTTTGGGTTTAAAGTAAGGATCGAGAGGACAATTGCATTTATGCAAAGTTCAAGAATTGGAAACATGTTTTCCTCATCACGTATATAGATCACAACTCTATTGTAGTGATGTTAGTCTGCTGTTGCGGACAAAGAAGTTAGTGTCCTCAAAGTTTGGTATATCTTAGTGAAGCATCATTCATTCAAGGAATTGAAGTTCACTTAGATAGTATGCATGCTTAGAATTTTCGCAAAGATAGTAAAGGGGTATTAGGATTTTCGCAAAGAGCATACTTAGAAAAGAATTCTAAAGAACTATAGTATGCATGCGAGTCAACCACGCCTGTTCTATATGAAGTCAAGGGTAATAGTTTTGGAATTTTAGTATTCCAGAAACCAATATATGATCGATCAAAAGAAAGTGGTTCCAAGTGCTTCAGCTGTTGGAAGCAGAATCAATTGCTCAAGAAAGAAGTTACCCTGACATAGTTTAAGTATCCGGGATATTTTGGCAGAAGTCCAGACCAGCTATAGATCACTGGAACGGAGTTAAAGAAAGATTTTGCAATAATCTTGCAAAGAGTTATAAGCCTCATGCTAAGTAAGAAAGTGACACATACTCACAAAAGGTTGTGAGTAAAAAGGACTAAGTTTTGGCAAGTTGTTTAGTGAAGCCCACAATAGTAGCTTCCTCATCTACCACACTCGAGCTTGGAGTTTCATTGTGGAAAAGCTCCGAAGCAAAATAGTTGTGATATCATGGGTTAAGTATACCCAAAGTTCAGCATGATATGAGGCTACAGATCAGGCTAAATGGTTAGAGAAACCTTTACCCGAAATAGATAATGGTAGACAACAGCAACATACCATCCAAGTGTATTGTCTCCAATAGCAACATGTCAAGTGTGCCGCCAAATAATTGAAAATGAGTTATATGTTGAAAAGGAGAAAATCCAGAATCAGTTTGAAAGTATTGAGCATATGAGTACTGAGCAAGTACTTGTGGATCCGCTTACCAAACGTTTACCGCCCAATGTGTTTTTGAGAACACGCAGTCGACATGGGTTTTATGGTATAACCTATGATTTCTAGATTATTAAGGGACTAGATTATGATCTGTTCAAACAGGTAAACATATCGTGGCTGGTTAATCTGATAGTCATTACTATCAAGATGACCCATGCTCGGTATGCTTATTTGTGATGAAGTGGATACCCAGCGAGAGGCAGAAGTATAAGGAGGTTAAGGTGAGATCAAGGGGGAGAATGTTAGATTGATCTCCACCAGTTGGCCTTTGGGCCAACTGAGTTCTTGACTTGGCTCCCTGATCGGGGGAGCCCAAACCCATTAGGGTTGCGGGCCCCTGTCGCACAGTGCCTATAAGAAGAGGTGGGGGCCACGAGCTCCAGACACGAGGTTCACCCGAGCCGCCAGTCCCCACTCCTCTGTACCCTACCGATCGAGGGGCACTGCAAGGCCGACGGGAAGTGCCGCTGGCCCTGTGTTCGCGCTGGCACCACTGCGCCTCATCGAGAGTCACCACTGCACTGCACAAGGACGACAGTCTTCATCTACACCAACGAGATCCCCACCTCTACTGCCTTAACTCTGGTCAGTGTCTCTCTACCTCTCTCATCCTCTCTGTTTTCTCTCGGTCAAGATACCAGTACCATGTTTTATACCTAACACCCGTCTAGATCTACTACTAGTGATCATGTGATTCTAACAGGTTCAACCTGTGCGCGATCCCCTTGTTGCCGCGCATGGTGATGCGGCGCCACAACGAGGGCTCCTCCCGCGACGCGCGGCGCCAGGAGCTGCACATGCTCCCGGCGGATGTTAGGATCTCAATGTGATCCATACGGTGGAGGATCGCCAGGAACATGTCCACAGGCAGGCCGTCCACCCAGTCCCTCGCCGTCCTGCGCTGAGCGCGCGAGCGACGGTGGCGCCTGAGGCCCCTGAGACGGTGGGAGGGCATCGCTGGCATGTGGGCGCCGGAGAAAGGGTTGGAGATGGAGCGTTTGGGTCCTGAGATTTATGACCAATGTTGAGGGCATCGCTGGCGTGGTAAGATTTTTTTAGAACGACCCTTCGCAAAAACTATTTTTACAAATGGACCCTTAGGGAAATTATTTTCGAAAATAGACCCGAAACTCAGTGTGAGGGGTACGAGCGCTGAGATCAGTTGCTTGGCCCTAAGGGCTCTAGCGCCGAGCTCCCTGCCACGTCAGCGTGGCGGAGGTGGGTGCTAGAGCCCTTAGGCCAGTCTCAGTGGGATTTCATGGGAGGATTTCATCACATTAAATTGTTGGACACATCAACATTTTGCTGACTTGGCATAACATTTACTGATGAAAGAGAGAAACACAGTGTCGTCACCACGACATCCGGCGGGCGCGAGGACCTAGACTCGTGAAACGGGATGAAACCCGCACTGAGACCTCCGCCGTGTCGTTGCCGGATCCGCTGTAGCAATCCAGCGCGGCCCGCCTCCCGCCCATCGCAGTCTCCTCCCGCGCTTCCTCTCGCGCCAATTTTTCCTCTTCCTTCCAAATCCCGTGCCTCCTCTGCCCTTAAATCGACGCCGCGGTGGTGCCACTCCATCTCCCCCTCCGTCTCTGCAAGATGTCCCACTGCGGCGCTAGTGGTGGCCAGGCAAAGGGCGGTCGCGGCGGAGGCCAGGCAAAGGGCGGCCGCGCCGGTGGCGGCCCGGCAAAGGGTAGTCGCGCCAGCGGCCTGGCAAGCAAGGAAGTGTCATGTCCCAGGCGTTAACAGAAGCATGAAGACGGACTTTCTCTATTACGTTTTCTTTTCCATCAGTGTAATAGCTTTAGTGCTGTCGTGTGGGCCCGGTTGGCCAGGGGTGTGTGGCCAGGTTAAATGCCTGTTGCCTGTAAGCCATGAAACTATTCCCGAACTGAAAAGTAAAAACAGACTTCGTCTGGGTGTTCAGGGTACGTCACCCTGTCGCCATCGAATCCGTGCTTGCTTGTGCGTGCTCACGCCGTAGATCGTATCTGCGGCCACGGGTGTGTGTCAAGTGGTATCAGATTCAGTGTATCCTCGGCTCGCTGCTGCTGTGTTCTCTGCAATCCGTCGATTGACCTAGCAAAGCCATGGTAGGGTGAGATCGAGCTTTGTGCCGCGTAGATCCGGTCATCGCTCTAGATTTCCCCGTAATTCCCAGCACGCGGGGTTAATTTGCGGGAGAATCAGCACAGGAGACCAATCTACCTCACATCGAGGTGGAATTCCTTTCCCTCTGAAGTTCCTCTGGGGGAGATGGTGTGGAGTTCATTGGGGAATCTCGGTGGCGTTTGGCGGCGGTAGACAAGGCGGTTTGCAAGACGGGCGCAGTGTCGAACATCCCCGACACTTGTACGCAGGACCGATTGGTTGGACGCGGCATTCCCTCGGCTTGGAGCGTTTGAGGTAACATCAATTCGCACTGCAATTTCGCTTGGCTTCGGGTGCGTTCACCACGGCTCCTCCTAAGCCCTCAGTGCAAACGAACTTTTTACTCTCGAAAATGGATGAGCAGTTGGAGCAGGATAGAGATCGATGGGACCGGCTGAATGATAGTCTGGACACACTGTTTGAGCGGGTGGGTCAGATTGATGCCAACCAGCAGAAGGCTGATGTTCGTTATGAGATGACATCCAAGGTGTTCGAGCAAATGCTTAGGGACCAGCAACTTATGGCCAAGCAGCTTGAGGCAACAGGACACGCAGTCGCTCAACTGACCATATCACAGATGAAGTCAAGATCTGATCAACCATCGAGTCCAACATCTTCTGAAGCTTCATTTGAGAATATCTTCACTGGAGAAAAGAGTAAGGGCAGCAAGTTCAAGAGTCAGAAGGATGACTACTTGCCACCCAGGAACGACAGGAGAGACAAATCGAGTGCTAAGATTTGTTTGCCCAAGATGCAGTTTCCAAAATTCACAGGGAAACATCCACTGATATGGAGGGATAAATGTGAAGACTATTTCAGAATATTTGACATTCCAGAGAGTATGTGGGCTACATATGCATCACTGAATATGGATGAGAATGCAGCTAAATGGCTTCAGATGTATAAAAGGAAATTTGGCTTGGATAGCTGGTTATCTTTCATCTCCGCTGTTGAGAAGAAATTTGGCGACAATGATTACAGAACTGCACTCACCCAGTTACTGGAGTTACAACAGACTGAGGCATTGGAGGCTTATATCATGACCTTTGAAGATCTGCAATTTCAGATTACTATGCACAATGCTGAGTTGGGTGAACTGTTCTTTGTGACACAATTTATTAAGGGGCTAAAGTTGGAGATCAGTTCAGTGGTTCAGTCTCAAGTACCTGATACTATGGAGAGAGCAATTTTGTTGGCAAGGATTCAGCAACAGGTGTTGGACAGAAACAAAGGGAAGTGGCCCAGGAGTTCCACCATCAATAGACAGCTGCAACAGCCAACTAAAGCAGAGGCTAAGCCTAATAGCCAGGCCAGTCCTTTATGGAAAGAAAGGCAGACTCGAGATTTCAGGAGAGCTAATGGCCTCTGTTATTTCTGTGCTGAGCCATTTGATGCCAATCATAGGAGTGTGTGTACCAAAAGGCCTCAACCTCTACCACAAATTAATGCCTTGGTGTTGAATGACTTGGATGTGACCTTGACAGAGGAGGTGCTGACCAAGTTAGCTATAGAAGATGCTCTGACTGAAGATTTTGGGCAGCTGTCCCTCAATGCACTTGCTGGTACAGATGTGGGAGAGGTGTTAAAAGTTAGAGCATTGGTTCAGAACAAGGTCATGTTAACCCTGGTGGACAGTGGTAGCTCACATAGCTTTGTGAGTGAGTCATTCCTACATACAGTGGGTATTCAATCCATTCCAACTGAGCCAAGAAAGGTCCAGCTAGCTAATGGGGACACACTTATCACTGATCACTATGTTCCACAGATGGAATGGTGGGCCAATGGCCATACTCTGAAGACAGACATGAGGGTGTTACCATTGAGTGCATATGATGCCATATTAGGATATGACTGGCTCAAACTTCACAGTCCCATGAATTGTCATTGGGAAGAGAGGACTATGCAATTTGTAGATGAGGGAAGAGATGTCATCTTACAAGGGGTTCAACCACCAGGACAGCTGGTCCAGGAAGTCTCTGTGGAGCAATTGGTGAAGTGGACACAGGGCAATGACATTTGGGCTATGGCTGTGGTAGAAATGCCCCATACCAGTGTTGAGGAACAGCAAGTGGTGGAGGAGGTACAACAGTTACTGAAGGAATTTCAGGATGTTTTTGAGCAGCCAGTCAGACTACCACCAGAAAGGGTTTATGACCACCATATACCCCTATTACCAAATTCTATACCAATCAACTCAAGACCTTACAAATACTCACCTCAGCACAAGGATGAAATTGAGAAACAAGTCAAAGAACTATTGGCAACTGGCCTAATTGAACATAGCACAAGCCCATTTGCAAGTCTAGTCCTATTAGTGCTTAAGAAGGATGGGAACTGGAGGTTCTGTGTTGATTACAGAAAACTGAATTCCATGACAATTAAAAACAAATTTCCAATGCCATTAATTGATGAAATCCTGGATGAATTAGCTGGCACAAGATATTTCTCCAAGCTAGATATGAAGTCAGGATATCATCAGGTGAGGATGAAGAAACAAGATGAGTTCAAGACAGCCTTCAAGACTCATCAAGGGCACTATCAATTTAAGGTAATGCCTTTTGGCTTAACCAATGCCCCAGCTACATTTCAGTGTATCATGAATGAGGTGCTAGCTCCTTTTCTTCGCAAATTTGTGATGGTCTTTCTAGATGATATTCTAGTTTACAGTCCTTCCCTTGAGTCCCATGTACAACATCTGAGAATGGTCTTAACTAAATTGAGAGACAACCAGCTATACATGAAGGCTAGCAAGTGTTCATTTGCTCAACATCAGTTAGAGTATTTAGGCCATATCATCTCAGACAAAGGATTAGCAACTGATCCCAGCAAAACTGCTGATATGCTTAAGTGGCCCACACCTGCTAATGTGACTGAGTTAAGGGGATTTTTGGGACTCACTGGGTATTATAGGAAATTTGTGAAACATTATGAATTGATTGCCAAACCTTTAACACAACTCTTGAAGAAGAATCAATTCCAGTGGAGTGATCAAGCTCAACAGGCTTTTGACAACCTTAAAGCAGCAATGACCAGTACACCTGTGTTGGCCTTACCAGATTTTGGACAACCTTTTATAGTAGAGACAGATGCTTGTGACACTGGTGTGGGAGCTGTCCTGTTACAGAATGACAGACCAATAGCTTTCCTCATTAGGCTTTGTCTCTTCAGCATCAGCAATTGTCTATATATGAGAAAGAGTTTTTAGCTTTGATTATGGCAGTTGAAAATGGAGGCAATACATACAGCATCAAGAATTCCTCATTAGAACAGATCACAGGAGTTTGGTTTATTTATCAGATCAGGCTTTACATTCAGATATGTAGAAGAAAGCTATGTCTCGACTTATGGGCCTACAATTTAAGGTTATCTACAGGAAGGGAAAGGAGAATATTCCAGCTGATGCTTTGTCAAGAATACCCCAATCATATATGCTGCAAGCCATATCAGTGGTACAACCAGACTGGATAGACTGGATACAGGAAGTGCTGAATTCCTATGCAACTGACCTCAAGGCACAGCAACTATTGACACAGTTGGCTGTTCAAAGTCCTGATCCTCAAGGGTTCACTTTGAATCAAGGACTGATAAGGTACAAAGGGAAGTTATGGGTGGCTGACAACTCTGCCTTGAGAACCAAAATCATCAATGCATTGCATGCAAGTGCTGTGGGAGGTCACTCTGGAGGCTACTTTCCAGAGGGTGAAAGCATTATTTCACTGGAAAGGGATGAAGATGGAGGTGGAAGACTTTGTTAAATAGTGCTCAGTGTGTCAGCATGCCAAACATTCTAATGCTCTTCCTCCAGGTCTCCTGCAACCTTTACCAATCCCACAGGGTGCTTGGCAGGATATATCAATGGACTTCATAGAGGGTTTACCTATGTCTGAAGGCTTTAATGTGATTTTGGTAATTGTTGACAGATTCACTAAGTATGCTCATTTTGTGCCCATTAGGCATCCTTTCTCTGCCAAGACTATTGCCAAAGCTGTGTTTGACAATGTGGTGAAACTACATGGCTTGCCCAAGACTATGGTGTCTGACAGGGACAAAGTTTTCACTAGCACATTTTGGAAGGAGTTATTTGGTATGATGGGGACACAATTGGTGTTCAGTTCAGCATATCACCCTCAAATAGACGGTCAAACCGAAAGGGTTAACCAATGCCTTGAGATGTATCTCCGATGTGCAGTGTCTGAGGCCCCAAAGAAATGGAGAGCTTGGCTATCTCAGGCTGAGTTCTGGTACAATTCTTCTTACCACACAGCATTGGGTTGTTCACCCTTCAAAGCCCTATATGGCCATGAACCCAATGTAGGTGCCATACCAGAGGTAGCAACTACTGCAGCAGCTTCTGTGGATGAGGTGATAGCAGAACTGCAAGCACAAGCGGTTGTCCTCAAGGATCATTTGGCACGTGCTCAAAACAAAATGAAAGTCACTGCTGACCGTAAGAGGAGACCTCAGGAATTTCAAGTGGGAGAGCATGTGTTGCTGAAACTCCAACCATATGCTCAGACTTCTTTGGTCAACAGACCCTACCCCAAGTTGGCTTTCAAGTATTTTGGGCCATATCAAGTGCTGGAGAGAATTGGGAAGGCAGCATATAAGCTGGAGTTGCCGGATGATTGCCTTATTCATCCAGTGTTTCATGTCTCACAATTAAAACCGTTTTTGCCTAACTACTCTCCTGTTTTCGCTGAGCTACCAAAGGTTGCAGAGTTGAACAAAGGGGACATTTACCCTGAAGCTGTCCTCCAACGCAGGTTGGTGAAGAAAGGCAACAAGGCCATTCCTCAGGCGCTGATCAAATGGGCAACACTGCCAGCAGAAGCCGCAACGTGGGAAGACTGGTATGTGTTGCAGAGTCCATTCCCAGGAATGCTTGCTGGAGGACCAGCAAGTTCTGAGGGGGGGGGGAATGTCATGTCCCAGGCGTTAACAGAAGCATGAAGACGGACTTTCTCTATTACGTTTTCTTTTCCATCAGTGTAATAGCTTTAGTGCTGTGTGTGGGCCCGGTTGGCCAGGGGTGTGTGGCCAGGTTAAATGCCTGTTGCCTGTAAGCCGTGAAACTATTCCCGAACTGAAAAGTAAAAACAGACTTCGTCTGGGTGTTCAGGGTTCGTCGCCCTGTCGCCATCGAATCCGTGCTTGCTTGTGCGTGCTCACGTCGTAGATCGTATCTGCGGCCACGGGTGTGTGTCAGGAGCGGAGGTGGCCAGGCAAGGAGCTGCAGCGGTGGCCAGGCAACTGATTTGCCAACCCCTGTGTCGCTACCCCCACTGGAATCACCTCCTCCGCCACCAACTGCTCCATTGTGGTCTGGATGTGGAGGGAGCATTGGGCGCACATATGGAAATCAAGCAAATCCATGGTGATCTCTGTTGTTTTTGCTATGGTTATGAGATCTAGATTCATTTGTTGATAAAATCCCCTTGCCCCTGGTATGTCCATGAATATGTTAAGTATCCTCTGATTTGAAAACTATGCAATTGGATATAAGGGTAGATCATAATTTCAGAACTAGGCAATTAGGGTGAGCTCTCAACATTTTCTCCATCTTAGTGGCCTACTGGTCTTTGCTCAAGTAGTAAGCAGTATTAATCTCACAGGATAATCATTTCATTTTCCAGTTCAAAAAGGCAGCTTACCTTTGTTATATAGAATGTTCAGTTTGTTAGGTGAGGATCATTTTTTCTGGCAATGCAGCTAGTTCAGACTCAGCCTTGTGGTTTGATGTGTAGAACTGATTTTTAGCCTCTGAGTTGATTCAATTTCATTATGCTGGTTTTTTATCATGTAGGTTTTTTTCTTTTTGCCAAAGGGTGCATTGTAGATAACTAGATATTGTTATCTTGTTGACTAGAAGTAACTGGGATGGAACTGAAAGTTAAAATACAAGCATTGTGCCTTTTTTCAATGTCATGCAGCTTATTAGGCCTGTAGATTGTGAGTAAAGCTCATTTTTATCTGTGCGAAACTTAGTGAGTAAAGACTTGCATCTCTTGTAAGTAATTGAACACAATAACAGTGAGTAGTTCTGGAAATCTATCTTGCTTAAGTTTCGTTTCTGGAAATACCAAGAGGGTAGTCTGGTACTCTGAAACCTGGACCGGCATTGTACTTTATGTTTGCAATTTACTAACTGTGCTCTTTCTGCTAGATATTACACTACAATATTCTAATTGTCTTATACATATGGTCTTGTTAATTAACAGCATTTCTAACTTTGTTGCATTCTACATTTGATTAAAACATTCTATTTCACTACAAGAGGAAGTGATATTGGTCAAATGGTCCCATCAGCCATCAAATTGATAAATTCTTTAGTAATAAAAATTGAAACCAGAGCCATCAAATTTACACTATTTTTCTGATGACAATATATAGATATATGGCTGCATTGGTGGATACAAACAGCGATGAACTGATTCAGTAGCAGGATGTGCCAACAGGAAGAAAGTAGCTATACATTAAAATGGCCTGACGATATACTTACTGTTAATATCATATTTCACCATTATAAATCTTGTTTGTGCAGATATCTAATATTGAAATATCTAATAAAACTAGCTGTATAAGAACATAAGGGAAAACATTAAAAGCCAACAACAACTATTATTGCTGAATAGGGTGAGATTATTTCTAGTTCATATGAACTTGCCTAGAGACCAGCAATTTGAAGGGAACATGTGCAGCAAATAATTCGAAAAATTATTAGACTGCTTGCACAAAGATCTTATCCTAGACTAAAAAAATGGATAGCTCTGATTCAGCTAAGCCCAAACTTATACTTGAAAAGGTAAGAGTTGCCTTATTATCTACAGTAGTCAAGTAGACATAATTTCAGATGACTACTGATACTATTCTTTTGGGAAGGGAAACATTTGATGATTATTGGATGACTAGTTAGGGTATAGTAACATCAACGTCGAATGCAGCTATCATCTATCTCTTTCTGTATAAACATATATGCTAATTTCAGGCCAGATACTACATGGCAATAAATCTAACACATACTCTTCAAAAAAATACAAAACCTGAAAAAATAAATTCCAGGTCTGAACACATTAATTAATTCATTTAAATAAGCACCCTGCAGTAGTGTTTCATTGGTTGCATCTTGCTTGGCAGCAGATTGGAATTAAACTGTAAATTGTATCTAACATAAACATTTACTAGTTAATGTATAATATGTTTCTTGGAGCCAATGAATTGATGGGAATGTTTGTCTTGTCTGATACTTTGGGTTAGGGTGAGCATCTGTAACTGATATGCATACATGTGAGCTCGACAATCAGGCTTCTTCCTTTGCATAATTTTTTATTGAACTGTTACTTGTGAATTTTGTGCACATTGTAGGAGTGGCTATTTAAATTACTTGCAGCAACCACAATTTCCACCTCCACCACCGATGCCACCACAGCCATATGGTGAAAACTCTCATTTTGTTGGGTTTACACATAACTTGAGCCCACCATCTCCAGCACCTCAACCAAATGACAAAGGGACTCGGACAAAGACAGTCAACATTAACATTGACGATGATGACGGTGTTGAGGCAAATAAGTCAGTAAAGAAAAGATTTTGGACACCTGATGAGGAAGTTAGATTGGTAATTCTTTCTTTCTACAATTATATCGTTGTTTTTGCAGGTCAGAGAAGTAGGTTTGTACTGATTCTTCCTTTTTTGTTGCAGGCAAGTGCTTGGCTGAATATTTCTAAAGACCCCATACATGGAAATGACAAGAAAAGTGATTCATTTTGGGGTCAAATCACTGAGGAATATAACAAGAACGGCCAGCCAGACCGTATGAGAGATACGAACCAACTGAAGATCCATTGGTCACGCCTAAGCAGGACGATAAATGAGTTCAATGGTTATTGGAATTCAGTCATGAAAATGAATAAGAGAGGGTACTCTGATGACCAGATAATGGAAGAAGCACAACAGATGTATCAGAAGAAGCATTCCAAACGTTTCCAGCTGGTCCACTGGTGGAACATCCTAAGAAACGAACCAAAATGGTGTACACATGCTGCTCAATCAGAAAAAGAGAAAAACAAAAGTATAGATGTGGATGCTACTGATGACAAAGATGTGCCACGTCCAATGGGGAGAGAAGCAGCCAAGGCAGAGCGCAAAGGCAAGCGGAAGGCAGACCAAATTCTAGATGGTATTTCCAAGCTTGGAGATAGTGTAACCAAAATAATTGATCTTACTCAAGAGCGTAAGAAGGACCGTGAAAAAATGACAGAGTCGCACCTTAAGATTGCAAAGGATCAGAAGGAAGCAAAGTGGCTCGAAACTTATAACTTGCTGCTAGCTAAGGATACAAGCAATATGTCGGTAGAAGAGAAGGCTAGATTCGAGAATACATTGCAGAAGGTTGAGAAGAAGGTATTCGGTACTGATGAGGATTGATGAGGTTAGCAATCTGTTGCAGTTCTTTTTCTATGACTGGTACTTCCAATTACATGTGAACCTGATGATTGGAGATGATATTAGTAGAATCACTAGACTTTACTTTGATCAGAAACAGTAACTTTACTTTGTCAGGTTCACTAGAAAATGATATATCATGAAACTGTCAGTAGTTACCTAAGGTTCTACATGTATGACTTGTACATGACATATGACTGGGGGTTTATATTTTCAGGTGGTGGGATGATGGATGGTACATTATCCAATGGAGAACCTGGAAGGCACATGATCTGCATGAAACTTTTGTATCTCTGAATAGGAAACTTTTGTACCATTTTGGTCTGAAACCAGCACTCGTGTGTTGGTCTTAAACTTTGCAGTCCTGAATTCAGTAGTGGACATTAAGTTATTTTGTTTCAGTTACCTATTTCAGTCGATGTGACTGAAACTGCCTGTGCAAGAAATGTGAAACTGAAACTATCAATGTGAAAGTGAAACTGTTATTTATTTATTTGTGTCCTTTCAAATGTGAAACTGCTCCATGGTGGGGAGTTCAGTCGACTACAGGAGTTGTGTCCTTTCACATTGATATGTCAATATATATGCACGCATAGTCCATCTCTTTCACCTGTGCATCTTTTTCTTCACTGTCGCACATATACTGTTGCCTCTCTGTTCCTGTATCTCTCTTTCCATGTCGCACAGGTGCTGCTACCTCTCTGTTTGACAGGACCTGTTGTGAAGGTAAATTAGTAAATTATGTACTTCTCCTTTGTCTTTTCCTTGTGCATTTATTTTTTTTTGAGCGAACACTGTGGGGCAAAGCCCCCCAGCAACTTTAATTAATGCAAAGGAACAAGAGTACAAGATTACACAAAGCGAGCCCAACCAGCAGTTGGGAAGCTAAGGGTAGAGGAACTGGAGAGCAGAACCTAAACAACCAAGGAAGGAAAAAAGATGGGGGGGGGGGGGGCTGGATTACAAGGTATTCAGCCAACTCAAAATCGAACTGTGATAGCAACTCTTAATTCTGACAAGATGATCAGCAATCGTACTCTTGAACAATGCCTTCCAATTGAAGACGCACGGCGGTCTATTGTTAAAAATAAGAGCATTTCTTTCCTTCCACAAGCACCAGGCCCCAATCAGGAAGATCTCCATGAAGAAAGGCATATGAAAATTCTCCTTAGCCAAATAGAGGTTTTGATGAATGTTGGAGTGACCATCCCAGACAATACCAATGCTAAACCATCGACAGGCAGCAGATGTGCAATGTAAGAAAAGGTGCTCAGCAGCCTCTTCAATGCCTTCATGACACAATGATACCCTTCTTGCAGGACCTTCTTTCTCCTTCTCAACATATTTCTGGTGTTAATTCTGTCAACTAACAGCAGCCAGCCAAAAAATTTGATCTTAGGCACACACTTTGTCCTCCATATCCACACAATTGATTTCTCTGGAAAGACATTCTGGAATTGGAACAAATAATACTTATGTGAAGAGTATTTCTGCTGTCCCCATATAAAGGTCCAAACATCCTTAACCTCATCCTCACTACTAGAAATAGAAGGCAATTCAATCTGAAGATCCAAAAACTCATTGTAGGCTGGCCTGGTCATTGGGATCTTGAAGCAATCAAGGAGGTTTGGAGAAGACTTCAAGTTCCAGAGAGAAGCTTTGGGATTAATAGCAAACTGGAAAAGGTTGGGATAGCAGTCACTATGGATTTTCCCATTAATAAGATCATCCCAAAACCCAATGGTGTCCCCTTTACCAGGGGTGCAGAGGGCCACACCTCTGAACTGGGTGTTTAACCGAAGAATATCTTTCCACCAAAAGGATCCTTTTTCTCTAGCTAGGTGGGGGACAGAGTTCACATAATACTTTCTCCAAATAAGCTGAACCCACTAAACATCAGCCTTACAGTAAAACTTATTTAGCTGTTTGAGCAAGAGGGCATCATTATGAACACTGAGGTTAATGACACCAAGCCCCCCTTTATCTTTAGGCCTTCTAACCAGATCCCAGGCAGCAAGGTTATAGCCTTTATTCTTAAAATCCCTTCCCCTCCATAAGCAATTTTTCCTATATTTATCTATAACCTCAATGACCCCAGGGGGGAGCTTAAGAGAGCACAAGAAATAAGTAGGCAGTGATGAAAATACAGAGTTAACAAGCTGAAGCCTCCCAGAATAAGAAAGATATTGGGATGTAGCCGACATTCTCCTTTCAATTCGACATATGAGTGGGGCATAGTCCCTTATCAAGGGTTTTGTTAGACCCATAGGCAAGCCAAGGTATGTGAAAGGGAAAGAGCCAACAACACATCCAATCACAGCAGCAAGGGAGCAGGCTCTTTCATGATCAATATTAATTGGGACCAAGCAAGATTTGTAAAAGTTCACTTTAAGGCCACAAGAGAGTTCAAGCTTATGGAGAATTTCTTTAAGAGCAACCAGTTGGGAATCACAAGCCTTCATAATTAGAATGGTGTCATCAGCATACTGGATCACTGGAGCATCAACATTTTACTAGATGTCTGAGGAACATGATGATGACGGCGAGAGTTTACCTGAAGATTATCAAAATATGGCAAGCAACTCTTTTGATGAGTTCATCGCCGAGGAAGACATGATAGATGACTTAATCGATGAAGCACTGGTGGTGGTAAAGGGAAGCATCGAAGATCTTGCACAAGAGGCATCCGACCATCGATTTCATCCGAGGAAGTATATCAAGAGGCCACGGGAGGAGTATCATCAGCGTCTTGTAGATGATTATTTTTCTGAAAATCCACTCTATCCACCTAATATATTTCGTCGAAGGTTTCGGATGTCTAAGCCATTATTCCTACGCATCGTCGATGGATTAGGCAAGTGGTCAAATTACTTCACTACGAGGGTGGATGCGCTCGGTCGACAAGGTCTCACCCCACTACAAAAGTGCACGGCGGCTATTCGACAATTGACTCATGGTAGTGAGGCTGATCATCTAGATGAGTCACTGACGATTGCTGAAACAACAGCGATGGAGGCGATGAAGTATTTTGTTGAGGGTGTTAAAGCTGTATTTGGTGAACGCTATTTGAGACGTCCCACTATGGAAGATGTAGAGCGACTTCTTAAAATTGGTGAGAGAAGAGGTTTTCCTGGTATGTTTGGTAGTATTGACTACACGCATTGGCCATGGGAAAGATGTCCAACTCAATGGAAGGGCCAATTTACTCGGGGTGATTAGAAAGTCCCTACGATAATTCTTGAGGCTGTGGCATCACATGATCTTTGGATATGGCATGCCTTCTTTGGAGTTGCGGGTTCAAATAATGATATCAATGTCCTTAACCAGTCTACTTTATTTATCGAAGAATTACAGCGTCGAGCTCCTAGAGTCCAATACACGGTCAATGGAAATCAATACAACACGGGTTATTATCTTGCTGATGGGATATATCCGGAATGGGCCGTATTTGTGAAGTCAATAATCTTGCCTATCTCCGACAAGGACAAATTATTTGCACAAGAACAAGAAGGGGCAAGAAAGGATATTGAACGCGTATTTGGAGTATTAAAACGTCGATGGTGTGTTCTAAAACGACCAGCTTGCTTATATGACCGCGGTCAACTTGAAAATGTGGTGCTAGCTTGCATTATACTTCATAATATGATAGTTGAAGACGAAAAAACTATAGAAGCCATCGAAGAGATTCTTGATCTAAATGAGGTTGCTAGCACCATGGTTGTGGAAGCACCTGAATTCTCCCCCGAAGACTATGTTCCATTTGAAAGGGTGCTAGAAAGAGATGACGAACTTAAAGATAGTTCGGTTCATATGCAACTCAAGAAGGATTTGGTGGAGCACATTGGGAACAAGAAAGGGCGTCGTCTTAATAGGTCTACAAATTGAAATATACTATATGTAATCATTTTCATATATATATATATATATATATATATATATATATATTTGATATCGTATTAGTATTGAAGCTAGTTGAAATGCATTATTGTTTTATTTACAAAAGGCTACATAGTTCTCATGTTACATTTGATCACAATGCATGCAAGAATTAAATGCTGCATCATGTCTATGAAACTGCGCTCACGAAACTGTGCACTGAGAGTGACAGTTTCATCATATTCAAAAGCTGACATGGCAGTCTAGGTAACAGTGTCCGTGAAACTCCCACTAAAACTGGCCTTGGGGTCCCGGCGTTTGCATTATTATGAGCTTAACGCTCGAAGGACAAAGGTATGTAATTAACACAGCAGAATACACACGTATGTCAAATTGTAACAAGTTATTGAAGAACCGTAATGTAGAGTACAGTACAATTAGTATATAAATCCATGCACGTAGGCAAATTAATAATGCTTGACACTGTTCCATCTCCCAATCACCTTTTTTGAAACGAAATCTTCCCAGTCAGGCAGTCACCTTCGTCACCAGATTTTAGCTTGCCGCTTTGGACTCAGTGCGCTGAAGCTGGTGCCGGTGGAATAGGATGGTCCCTTCCAAATGCGGCCCAAAGAACAATGAACAGGATGGACCCAAGTGAGAGGAACGGTGTGTACCCGATGATTGCATCTGCGTCAAATAGGAATGACCAAAAGCCGTTTCTGGTACAAACGGACCATGCAACATGAGTAAGGTTCCACAGATTTTCTGCATGGTTGGATAGCACTACAAGGGGGCTGATGACACAAATCGCAAGGGCAGTCTTACGAGCAACTGAACCCAACACCAAATACCCAGCAAGAGCGAAGGCAGCAACCAAGCATGTGACTGAAATCTCCATGGATACATAAGCGAAGGTCGAACGGTGTTTGCGGATCCTTGTGTTGAAGATTGGAGAACCGGAGTACATGAGAGCAACAGTAGCCATCGCCGAGAAAACGAAGGCAAATGTGTTGGCCATCACGAATGCATGAAAAGCATACCTTCCAGCAAGGGTCGGCGTGCCATCATCCTGTCTGTAACCTCCAGGCAGGGCAAAAGATGCACCGAATGCCACAGTCGCTATCAGAACTGAGCCAATACATAGACTTTGGGTTGTATCTTTTATGTTCTCCAACTCCTTGTCGTGGTGATCTGGTCTTTCTGCTTCTTGATGAATGCCTTCATAGTTTCTCCCGATATGACGATACAAGGCACAAGCACCACGAGTGCCGCCGAAAAGACGAAGTGCCTGGAATATCTGTACTTCGGGGTTCTACACAATGGACGAAAACAAATATAATCATGCATGCAGACCCAATCATTACTCCTTTTCTTTCCTTTATGAAAAAGCCATGCTTATATAGGGGAGGGAATCTTGATTACCTGAAAATACAGCAGACCTATGGGAACCTTCATTTCTGCTATGTCCAGAGGAGTTTGCCCTTGGGCATTTGTCAAACTCAAGTGTACTCGCGGATTCTGAAACAGACATAAGAAGATTCGAAGATGCTCAGCCTGGACAGCCAGGTGCAGTGCAGTGTTGCCTCCATGGTCTTGGACGTTCAAAATCCAATCTAGCGATTTATTTTTGCAAGCATAATTGACTACCTTCAGACTTCCTTTCTCAACAGCGACATGCAGGAATGTCCTTCCCGTGGTATCCCTCAAACCAGGGCACCTGGGATACCTTTCAACAAACATGAGGATGGACGTGTCATCGTCTACGGAGGCAACAACATGGATGGGGAATAATCCGTCGACGTTCGGCACGTAAAGTGCATCTGGGTTAGCTTGGAATAGTTCTTTAGCGAGCGCGTGCCAGCTCCGTCTCATCAGCCGTCCTTCTTTGATAAACTGGTGGAGAGAAACGATCCGTTTCTTGAGTGTGAAAAAGTGGAGAGGAGTGCTCCCGTTTTCATCAGTTTCTGTGCTGAGAGACTTGTTCCATTCCAACAGCTTCATCGCAAGGCCTGAAAATTAGTTAAAGGCCTCTGTAGCTTATAAAGCTAGGGGTGGAATGGGCCATGGCCCTAATGCATTCTTCACAATCTAACAAAGTCCTACTACTTTTGCTCAAAAAAAAAAAAACAAAGTCCTACTACTTTCTAACTCAAAATTGTATACTAATATGGCCTGGACCTTATTTGACCTCATCCTTTACACTACTAGAGAATCAGGCATTTGTCCCAGGCCTAAAAACACATTTGTACCGGGTATTTTGGCACCCGGTACAAATAAGGACATTTGTACCGGGAGGGGAGGAAGAGCCCCCAACGCGCCCTCGGAAGGGACCATTTGTACCGGGTGAGACCTAGCCTCGGTACAAATGGCTCCACATTTGTACCGGGTCATCCCTCTACCCAGCACCAATAACCCAAATGTCTATTTGTACCGGGTGAAGAGAAGCCCCGGTACAAATGTGGAGTCATTTGTACCGGGGCTACCTCCCCCGGTACAAATGCGCAGCGCCGTCACGCTCTCCATTCGCTCCTCGTTTTATTCTCCACCACCACCCCATCGTCTCTCTCCCTCATCTCTTTCTCTCATTCAATTCTCATCTCTATCTCTCTTCTCACACTCATCTTCTCACCTCTCTCTTTCTCTCCCGTGCAGGCGCGGGGGCCTCCCAGCGGCCGTGTGGGTTCCCGGTAGCCGAGTTTTTTTGTCCCCGGCGGCACCCGTGGCCGGCGGCACCCGTGGCCGGCGCGCAGCCTATGAGTTTTTTTTTTGTTGTTGTTCTTGTGACTTGTTGGACTTGTGAATCCTCATCTCTTGTGACTGGTTCGACTTGTGAATCGAATTTTAGTGTTGTAAATCTTGTGATATTGTGAACCTTGTGGTGATTTGAGTTGTGGTCATCTTGTGTTGTGTAAATCTGTGACTTGTATTGTGAAGATGAGATGAGATTGAGATTGAGATGAGGTGAGATATGAGATGAGAAAGAGAAAAGAAAGAAAAAAAGAAAAAGGAAAGAGAAGAGTGATGGTTGACGGAGACAGACGGGTGGGGGCGATGGAGACAGATGGGGGGCCATCCACATTTGTACCGGGTATCTCACCCGGTACAAATGTGACTTCCTCATTTGTACCGACCGGCGTGTACCGGTTCAATGCCCGGTACAAATGAAGGTTATGGCCCAGTACAAATGGCCATTTTTCTAGTAGTGTTAGAATATCATTCAACACTTGTTTTTTTGTCTTTTTCTTTCCTACGCTAATTTTCTTTGTGATCTGCCCATTTTATAACTAAAAAGTGAGGTTTGTGCTGGTATGTCACAACCTTACCTAAAGTATACCCCCCCCCCCCAACCACACGCACACACAAATATCTCCCATCTGGTAACACTGGGCAGCGAAGATGTTGAAAGGGGTACAAAATATGCTATACAAAGGAAGAAGAAAACCAAGGCGGGGACAAATTCTCTAAGTGGTCGTCTCTGCACCACGAGTACTTAAAATTGGTTTTCACGGAAATTGTCTTGTTTTAGTTCGGTAAATTTGATACCATGTGACGGATTAATAGTGACAATTTACTAGCAACTTGTTGTATTGGGTCACGTGTATAGAGAGGGCAGTACACTTCGATGTGACGGGTGAATAGTGCCAATTTGCCAAACTAAACAAGGCCCTAGATGGTCTTGCTTTTACTTTTGTGTTCTGATCAACAGTGATGGTCTTTGTGACCCACTGCACCATGTGATTTTTCTTGGATATATACTAAAACAATTTGGTCCTAGAAAAGCACTGGCAAGGAATACGAGTATTTTTACCTATTCCCTCTATCCCACAAAGACCATTCATTTAGAAAATTTTTAAGACATGATAGTAGTTGTGACAAATGACCTTGTTGGTTCTAATTAATCATGCATTGGAACGTGAGAAGAGACATCAAATAAGCATTCCATTGACTTCATGTGCTTCTCAATACAATATTTTCTTCGTACTTGGTGTTAGTTCAATGAGAAGAACATTTACTACAAGTTAAAGAAACACTCTTTGTGAGACAAATTTGGAAAGCTAAATGAACGGTCTTTGTGGGGCGGAGGGAGTATTCTATAATTACGCTGGTACGAAAAGGAGACAAAGATATAATAATAACAGAGAAGCAATATGGGAAACCATTTTTGTGGAAAACAAAAAGGTTCTCAAGCCGTTTTTTAACAATAAACAGACTTTCTGAGTTTCACCCAAAACCAGATTACGTTATTCCAGTTCTATATGTCACCCCTAGCCAAACAAGACTTTATGCAGCTAACCCTTAAATATAGTTCAACTTAATCTATTTAATTTGTAATACAACTTCGGATCCAAACAATAAAATTTTGGATGGTATTAAATTTGGAAGGCGATCGATATGTTCATCTACAGTACTGTTGTTGTTCATTAGTATATACCTCGCATACATATTTTTATTGGTATACTTCTTTTTAGTAGTAGATAGGTTAAAGGTTTGAGAATGTTTTCCTACGTGTATCCTTAAAGAATATACTCAAAAAACAATAAAAAATCAGTCTATATAGCAATAATGAAGATGGTAGTAGAACCTTGAAGTGCAGAAAATTAACAAGGACTCAATGAGTGCATATATATATACCTGGATTTTGGAGAACCGCAGCGTGCAAGGCATTTTGGCCACTTGGTCCAGAGTAGGAGATATTGTTATCTTCGCTCATATCATGCAGTGTTTGAGCAATGGCTTCCTGCTCAAGCAGGACAGCCAAGTACAGCGCCGATGTGCCTTGTTCAGGAAACGTAGCCAGTTTGGAGTCGGCCTTCAGTAGCACCTTCACGAGAGGATTGTCACAAATACGGACGGCCTCATGCAAAGCTGTCTCCTTGTTGCCATTCTCCATCCGAAGTAACCTCTCGACTGCGTTGTCACCTCTTGCTAGCTGAATGAGCTGCGAGACCATGCTGGAATTCCCACCCCTGGCAGCACAATGCAAGGGCGTGTCACCCATTCTGTTTGGCTTGAGCAGCAGGTGTCGGGCTTTGCTGTAGATGAGCTTGGCACACTTCAAGAAGTTGTCGCTGTCCCCATTGGCAGCCACCACATGTAACAGAGAGTCTTTTTCCGAGAAGGTGGCGCCCTCCAGCAGCGACGCCGCCGACCCCAGTGGTGCCCGCAGGTGCCCGCAGCCTTCTTCGACGTCGTTACTAGCTCCCTGGGTGGTCAGGTCGGTGAAGCCGCATGCCGATAGCTGCTCACCTCCCCTGTTGAGAAGCAAATTTAGCTCTTCCCATTTACCATTTGATGCCGCTGCTACCAGTGGTGGGTGCAGGATCAACTCGATGGCCACCAACCCTGCCCCATCTTCTTCTTCCTTGCTCTGCTGATCCTTTGGCGGCGGCTGGCATTCGCATCGGCATTTGGCTGCCAATGCTTTGGCCTCATCGCCGGTGGCTCCTGCTGGAGCATTTGACACATTGCTAGCGGCGGATGCCATTGCCATATTGTTGTGACTCTCTCTAGCACTAGTTACTGCTTATTGCTGTTTAATTACAGTATATAAGCTCCGGTTGTGCGTTTCAAGGCCGACCAGCTGTGGCTGTGGGCGCTTATATATAGATGCTGGCTGCACCAAGAATCTCCTTTGACGCAACAACACTCTAAGCATGCATATTCTAAGAGTACCCGCCAAGTATATGTTGCTGAAAAAAAACAGTAAGAATAAAAGTGTGGTACCAAGTGCTGTCGTCTTTAACTATTTTGTGATGATGGAAGGCTGCTTGTCTGTCCTCTTTTATATGGTCCTCTTCAATGATTTTGTGATGCGCAAGCCTGCTGGTTGCCCCCCCTGTAATTGTGCTGTAAAGAAACACTCTTTAAATGACTCCTTTTAACACGCTTTGTTTATTTAACAAGTTTTGGAAGAGAAATGCGTAACTTGCGATATTTAAATAATTTGAGCTGAATGCTAAGCTAGGTCCATCTAACCCATGTTGTCCTTACGCGCGATGGCCGGATGGGTAACAATTATCACGCACATGAATATAATGTGGATATAAGTATATTCTACGACCTTTTTGAAATGAAGTACAGAGTCGGTTACAAATAGTGCATCAGAATCTGCATGGATGTTGATCAATATGGACCAAATAAGTGATGAGCCAAATGCAGACAATAATCATCAGTATATTTTTATACTGACTAAAATAATAAAATAACTAGTAAACTTATTTAGTTCAAGGTCCTTGACATTTAGCAATTAAGTGGCGTCAAGAAAAGAAAAAGAAAAAGCTCTTTCGTACTAGTAATAAACTTATTTACAGAAACTGGTCTATAGTATCAATATAAAGACGGATATGAACTTAACCATGTTATTTCAAACATTTTTATTTCACTTTTCAGATATGAAAGTTGACAGAAACAAAATACCAAATCTCAATGCTTGCATGTAAAAACAATTATAAAAACAACTAAGAAAGCAAATGGCTACATGCAATGGCACTACAACTACAGAGAACACTGCTTGACTATCATCTTGAAAGCGGAGGATAACATATATCATAATGCCTATTATAGAAGCTGCCATCATAACCTCGAGAATTCCGTAGGTCATAAAAGCTCCGTGCATAATCACAAGTCCTGACAGGGTTTTCAACCTGAAGGTCGTAGTCATCAATTGGGTCATCAGAAAGCTTTATCGTCTTAATATTGGCACACTTTGCAAGCAGAGTCTCATTCATGTCAACATTGAAGCAGTGTCGTATGTCGAGGTATTGTAGATGTAGGCAATTGTCCAAGATTGTTACTATCCCCTTGTTGCTGATGGCATTGCCGAAAAGCTGCAGCGAGTGTAGGCCATGCATGCTTGCAATCCCTAGGGCATCCTTGTCCAGGTTCTTATATGTATGATAGTTGAAACTTTGTTTGTTCAATCTGAAGTGCTTCAGCTGTGCGCATACCTCACCAGCTAGTTCATACACCCCCACCCCCACATCAGCACCTACATTGTGGCATCGCGACAGCTCGAGCTCTTCAAGCAGTGGGACTACCTTCAGGACTTCTGCAAGTCCTTCATCTGTGACATCTTTGCAAGAAATGAGGCGGAGACTCCTCAAACGGGAACATCTGCAAAAAAATAGTGCAAGGTCCTTGACATTTAGCGATTAAGTTGCGTCAAGTAAAGAAAAATGTAAAAGATGTTCGGTACTAGTAAACTTATTTAGAGAAACAGGTCAAGTATGAATATTGTTTGAGATTATATATTTGAACCGGAAGAGAAAAGAAATCAATTTAAAAGACAATGAATTTGATTAATAATTCACTTCACGACGGATATGTACTGAACCATGTTTAGTTGTGCAAGCATTCATGTTCACTTTTATCATTCAGATATATGAGCTGATGATGAGCAGATTTTGAGGTAGCACCAAACTTTTATACATGTACAACATTCAGGCTGATGCATCAATGCAAAGATAGCACCAGATTACGCTTTTATTTAAACACCTATACGCTATAATGATAAAATGTTTCTCACGGCCATGAACAAGAACATGATAGCCTTACTGCTCGCTGAGGTAGATGAGGAAGCCGTCGTCCCCGGCGTACTGCCCGCAGAACGCCTCGCACTGCCCGGCGGCGCGCCGGACGGCCTCGCAGGCCATGCCGCCGCGGTTCAGCCTGCGCGCGATCCCCTCGTTGCCGCGCATGGTGATGCGGCGCCACAGCGAGGGCTCCTCCCGCGACGCGCGGCGCCAGGAGCTGCACACGCCGCCGGCGGACGTCAGGATCTCGATGTGATCCAGACGGTGGAGGATCGCCAGGAACACGTCCGCAGGCAGGCCGTCCGCCCAGTCCCTCGCCGCCCTGCGCTGGCCGCGCGAGCGGCGCTGGCGCCTGAGGCCGCTGATACGGCGGGAGGGCATCGCTGGCGTGTGGGCGCCGGAGAAAGGGTTGGAGATGGAGCGTTTGGGTCCTGAGATTTATGACCAAGGTTGAAATCAGATCTCACATACGCCGACGGTCTATATAGGAGCTCCCCACTAATAATTCTTTTTTCTTTAAATCTCCACTAACAATTCTTAAGGAGTTCTCAGGCCTCTAATTGACCCATTCACTGGTAACTGAAACATAGCAAATCGACCTCAATCACACGCATGGAAAAGTACAAGCGGAAATTAAGAGGGAACCTCCAAGCCACACAGCTCATCAACGCGCGGCGCCTCCCGGCCGCTTATTTATACGCTCGCAGCCAGTAGCAACCACCAGCAGGCCGGCCATATCCCAGTGAGAATCGCCCTCGACACCTGGTGGCTGCTGCTGCCACGTCAAGCATGCAGCTGTAGTAGACTTTCTCCGGCTCTCCACACAGAAATCCTTATAAATTCATATCCGGATAATACCCCGGCCTCCTACTGTTCTGCAGGCTCTGCCCCTTCTCCAAGGCACGCACGCACATGGATGCTGCTGCTGACCTCCCATGATCTTCGATCTCCACACGCACGGTACGGGTACGGCGGCAAGCGAGCGAGAGGCGTGTTTGCGTGGCGTCCATGGATACCTAGCTGCTGATCTCCCATGTGTACTCTCTTCTGCTGCTGCTTTCGCAAGACTACTGGCAGACCTGCTTCCTTTACTTTATGCATGCTATTTTTGTCAATTTGATTTGAAACTACTCTAATCTAATCTATGCACAACATCATCTCGCTTGACGATTATAATATGTGTTGCGTTGAGTGCAGCGTAGCTGCATCATGCATGCATTATGATCATTGCATTTTCTTAATTCCCGCAGCAACGCGCGGGGGAGATTCCCCTAGTTATATATACTATTGACTCCAGACTTGGTTGCAGGTAGTGTATATGAATGTGGATAATCTTAAGCATGGTTTATGTAAATCAATATGGATCGGCGTTAATTATTGTTGCATCTAAGATCTATATAAACATTAAACAAGTAATACTTGGTACTTGCTATAAACTGCATGAACCATGTGGACCACGAGAAAATGTAGATGGGTATATGAAGGTAATATAATAAGCATATTATGTGGTAAACGATGGTTCAATAGATAGTTAGATGATTGCACGGTTTAAACTGGTGATAAACAAGGTTTATGATTTGCACATGTTATGTTATTAGTAATTGAACAAGGGATGAAAATTGAGGAGGCACGTCTGGAATTAGCCAGGCACGAATAATATAACAATTAACCAAGGTTTTCGTGGGAAAAATATAATTTCAGCATCTTCCATGGCAGTCATCAAATGGAGCATGAATTTTTTTTTCTTTTCGACGACGGGTGAACCATCATTACCATCAAAAGCAACGAAATCACAATTCTCCTAGTTTTAATGTCTACTTAACAGCACACACAGGGCTGCAAGCTACGACTGTGAAATCAGCATACAGAGTTACCCAACAACAAAGGCAAACAACATATGCCAGATGAAAAAAACTGGTAATAGTAACAGAACTGGAGGTACATATCCTCCTCCCCTTGGCAGCTTCCTCACCAGCAGGAGATTGTGCCAGTTCTTCTCGTTTTTCAATCCACTCCATGGATCAGGTTGTCTGCCATTTCTTCATCAGCACACTTGCGCGTGGAACTCTAGGCTTCGCCAATCACTTGAGCACATCTGCACCCTCCTCCAGCACCTTCTGGCCCTCACCTCTTTGCAACCCTGCCCAAAATTTGATAAAGGAACAAACCAAGCAAACAATTTCAGTTGGAGGTCAAATTCGTTGTCTTAAAAAACACACAGTATTTCTAGGGGCCCAACAAATAGCCACCACGCCAACCCAACCATGTGAAATTTGCTCCCATTTGCGAGCAAGCCAAGCAAACTACTTAAGTTGGAGCAGGTTGTTTTTCTAAAAAAACAAAAAACTGGAGCAGGGTTACCAATTGCTTGATATAAAGGAACCGATCTCATCAGATCATCTTACCATCTTCATCAGGTATACGTTGATCTAGTTCTTGCTCATGGAGGAAGGCGTAGTACTCTAACATCATAGCCTCCTCATCTTCAGGGATTTCTCCGGGCTCCTCCATGTGTATGGAAGATTCATCTCTATCGACATCTTCATCCTCAAATTGATAAATTTCATAGTCATCCAGGCTACCATCATCACTCTCGGAGAGATCATATATGTCCCAGTCTCCATAATCATAACTCGTGAATGCATTATATGTGTTCCAGTCACGATCATCAATGATGTTGATTTTATTTGAATCCATCCTCAAGGTGTGTTTGACCTCAAACTCGTAGTCATCATCATCATCATCAGTGATGTTGATTTTGTTTGAATTCATCCTCAAGGGACTTTTGACCTCAAACTCGTAGTCATCATTGATGTCATTGGGAAGCCTCAGTGTCTTGATCCTTGAACACTTGACTTTCAGGGCAGTGTCCAATTGAACATTGAAACAATGGCGTATGTCGAGACACTCCAGGTCGGGGCAGCTATCAAGGATGGCTGCCAGACCTCTGTTGGTGAGGTTGTTGGCAAAAAGCTGAAGAGAACGTAGCTCACGCATAGTTGAAATCCCATGGGCTTCCTGATCATTGATGCATTCATCATCAAAGGAGTAGAATCGGTCGTTGCTCAATCTGAAGTGCTTCATGTGTGGGCAAGCTTTTCCAGCAGCCTCAATTGCCTCCCCAAAAATGTTTTTACAGAGTGAAAGCTCAAGCTTCTCAAGCAGTGGGAATATTGCCTCAATAAATCCTTCACTGGACACACTGTAGCAAGAAATGAGGCAAAGGCTCTTTAGACGTGGCAGCCTGCAAATAAGACAACTTGATCTTAGTAAAAGTGAAGACGCTAGCTGTTATTGTTGCAAAGCAAAGACGCATGCTTTGATTTAATTTAAACCAAATTAGTTACCTATAATCCTGTGCCACTGAAAAGTTAACAAATTCTAGTCAAGATTATGGTTAGTTGCATGTGTAACATAGGGAATGATTTTGAAGGAAAAAGTTTAAGCTAGATAAAAGGCAATGCAATGGATCGTATCTTCAGATAAAAATTGTAGTACAGTTTCTTAACCATGTACACATTTTTAATATCTCTAGAGTCTAGACTTGTTAGACGTGACAATAATTAAATCCAAAGTACCTAGACTTGCAGGTGATTAGTGGTAAAATTTTCACTTGTCCTTATGAATATTAGATTATGTGTTTATAAGGCGCACAATTACCATTTTTCAAATTACAAAGGAATATATTTTTTTTTTGTGAGAAAGGAGGGAGCTCTATTAATTACTCATGAACAAGTTACAATCCTTCGCAATCAAAGACTCGACACATTGGGGAACCTGCATACGCCACACAACAGAGTGTGTTGTACGTTTCGCCAATTGTGCGAGTTCATGTGCGACTACATTTTGCTCTCTCCTCACAGCTATGTACCTAACCTCAGCTAGGGCACTAGAAGCATGCTTCAGTTCTTCCATGATGAAAGCGAGTTGCGATCGATTTTTACCTGGCTTCAAAGTTGCAGCGATAACTGTTGCACAATCCGATTCAATAGTGACTTTACCACCCGTGTATTGTACTGCAAGACGAGCCCCTTCTAGACAGGCAAGAGCCTCTATTTCCTCTGCATTAAGTCCATCCGAACTAGCTTTCCAAGCACATAACTCCGGCTTTCCGGAGCTATCACGAATTATAATACCAATACCAGCGCGACCTGTTAACTGATCAAATGCACCATCAACATTTACTTTCACCCAACCATGTTCAGGAGGTTCCCAGCATAACGAGGTTCGCAAAGGACTAGATTTATTCTTTTCATATCTCCTATGTTCTGATTCTGATAGAATTGCTTGCTTGCCTTTTGGGTCCGCCTTCCCCACACGAGGACAGCATAAATGTAGTGACTCAGCATAGCTCAGCAGGAAATTGACAGAAGCAACAACAGGCTTAAGCTTTTCACCATGCATGACATCATTTCTCACTGACCAAGTTCTCCACAACATGAGTGAAATTAATTCTGCCACCCCCTGATTTACTTGAGTTAGTAAAAAGAGAAGCCAGTCCGAACCTGTGTAGCGGAAATCTTCCTCATTCGGTAAAGGCCAGTGTTTTCTCAAGGCTAAACGCAAATTCCTCGCATGCCCACATGAGACCAAGGCATGGAATTCTGATTCTGTTTCCAACCCACATAACTCACAAAAGTTCTCAACTTCTAGATGGTGCTTCCATTTGCTTAGTTTAGTGGCTAAAGCATTATTCACAACTCGCCATAAGAAAATTTTAATCTTCTAAGGAATTTTTTGTCTCCAGATCAAAGTCCATATGGGCCTTTCTCCCATGTTATTTAGGCTGGTATTGCATACAACACGTTCTTGTTCTCTTATTTGTACAGCGAGTCGGTACGCACTCTTAACAGTGAAGATGCCTGATTTCTCATAATGCCACGCAAGTAGATCCTCATGTGCCGGACCATAAATTTTGATATTTTGGATTACTTCTCTGTCATGAGGCAGGAAAAAGTGCTCCAAGCGTCCATAATCCCAGGAGGTGCTTGATTCATTTAAAAGTTGAGAGACTCTCTTAAGGCGGCAAGGTCTCCTCCTTCCTGTAACCCGTAGTCCAGATTGCCTTGGAAGCCAATTATGTCTCCATATGTGGATTTTCTTTCCATTGCCAACTCTCCAAATAAGACCCATTTTCAGAAGGTCAAGGCCATGTATAATGGCTTTCCAGGTTGGTGAGATGATAGAGGGAAACACAGTATCGATAAGGTCTCCATTGGGATAATACTTTGCCTTCATTACTCGTGCACACAGGCTATCAGGGTGTTCCAGGAGTCTCCAGGCTTGTCTCGCCAACATAGCTTGGTTAAAAAGTTTGAGATCTCTAAAGCCCATTCCTCCCATTTGTTTTGAGCAAGTAAGTTTCCACCATGCAGACCAGTGAACTTTTCTTTTCCCATTTTTGGTGCCCCACCAAAATTTTCGAATGTTTTTTTCCATTTGTTCACACACCCCATCTTGGAGCTTAAACACACTCATGATATAGACAGGTATGGCCTGCCCAACAGCCTTTATCAGTATTTCTTTTGCACCCATGGACAACTCCCTCTCAGTGTAATCTGATAATCTTTTGCTCAATCTCTCATTTATGGGTTGAAACCTTTCTGATTTCATTCTTCCATCTGGTGTTGGTAAACCAAGATATTTAGGTTCAAAAGATATGCGGTTAGTACCCAAGATGGATGCTATCTGGTCTCGAATATCTTCAGTGCATCGATCATTGAAAAGTATAGAGCACTTTTCAGGATTAATTAGTTGGCCAGTACCCCTACAGAAATTTTCCAAAATCTGTTTCATTCTTACAGCCTGCTGAGTCTCTGCCTTGAAAAAAAGTAAACTGTCATCTGCAAATAAAAGATGTGAAACACCAGGTGCATTTCTCGTGACCTTGACTGGAGACAAAGTTTGGTTTTGAACTTCCTTTTTTAACAAAGCGGACAGGGCATCAGCAACAAAGAGAAACAGATAGGGTGAAAGGGGATCACCTTGGTGTAGTCCACGAGTAGGTTGGAACGAGTCCAAGCGGACTCCATTGAAGCATACTGTATAGCGTACAGAGGTCACACAACTCATTACCCACTGTACCCATTGACTATGAAAGCCCAGCTTCAGAAGAACTTTATGTAGGAAATTCCAATCCACTCGGTCATACGCTTTCGAGAGATCCACTTTATAAGCACAGAAACTATTGTCGCCATTCTTGACATGTTGCAAGGAATGAATACACTCAAAAGCAATTAGTGCATTATCTGTGATTAGGCGTCCTGGCACAAATGCACTTTGATTAGGAGAAATCATCTCATGAAGATATGGCCTCAATCTGTTTACCAAGCATTTAGACATGATTTTATAAACCACATTACATAGGCTGATTGGCCTGAAATCTTTTAGTTCCTCAGGGTGGTGAATCTTCGGGATCAAAACAATAGAAGTTTCGTTTACACCCTCTGGCATAATACCTTCACTGAAAAAATTCTGGACTGCCCTCACAATGTCTGATTTTATGACACTCCAGTTTCTTTGGAAAAAAACGAGCTGGAAAACCGTCTGGTCCAGGAGCTTTCAAAGGGCCAATCTGAAATAAAGCATCACTAATCTCTTGTTCTGAGAAGGGACGGCATAAGGTCTGATTGATCTCTTCAGTGACAATAGGTGGGAAAAGGTGTAGGAGGAGGTCTGCATTTACTTCAGGGTCTGCAGTATACATGTTCTGGAAGAAAGCAGTGGCCATACTTTCCATTTCTTCTTTACAATCTGTCCATTGCCCATCCTCTTTTTTTAATCTTCTGATTTTATTTTTCCTAGCCCGCCATACTGCCTTTCGGTGAAAGTATTTTGTGTTTCTATCTCCCTCTTTCAACCACATGATGCGTGATCGCTGAAGCCAAAGCATTTCCTCCCTGTAAAGCATCTCATCCATTTTCCTTGTGGTTTCTATGATCTGCTTCCTAGTTTCTTCATTTTGCTGTTGCCTTTGTAACCTGGTCAGTTGGGTCCTTAGAGCTTCAAGTTGCTTGCAAACGCTTCCAAATTTAACATGGCTCCAGGTCTTGAGATTTTTCATGACATGCTTTAGGGCATCTGAGATGTGACCCAAGTCATTTTTAGCCGGGCCTGTCAACCATGCCTCTTTTATTTCCTCAAGTGATTCTTCCCTTTCCCACATAATTTCGTATCTTTGGCATTTCCCATTATGTTGTCTTTCGTTCAAATCAGTCAATTTTATCAATAGGGGGCAGTGATCAGATCTTGGAGACACCAGATGCTCCACACTAGCCCCTGGAAAGAGATGCGACCAGTTCGTTGTTGCAATTGCTCTGTCAAGGCGAACTCTAACATTTCTTTCAGTAGATTGCTTACTATTATAGGTCCAAGGCAAACCACGGAAACCCAAATCTACTAGTCCACAATCCTCCATCATGTCCCTGAATGCCTTCATTTGGCTCTCAGCACGACGACTCTCTGAAAAATGTTCAAATTGCCAGGCCGCTTCATTAAAATCTCCGCAAACCATCCAGGGTTGGAGAGCCTCCTGTTTGATCAGTCTCAGTTTATCCCACATACGGTGGCGATTTTCACTTCTTGGCTCCCCATAAACAAAGGTCGCTCGCCAAGCATCCATTGTATGATTTTCTTTAATCAGGACATCAATATGTCTTTGGGAATAAGATTTCACATCCACCACCAGTGACTCATCCCAGTATAAAACAATACCTCCTCCTTTATTTTCTGATTCAACCGCAAAGCAATTTTTCAGTCCAATCCTCCATCTCAGGTTCTCCATCCTCTTCTTGGCCTGCCAGGTTTCTGATAGAAAGACCAATTTGGGGTTATGTGCCGCCACAAGGCTACACAGTTCCTGAACTGTCCGGGGATTCCCCACCCCCCGGCAGTTCCAACATATAAGATTCATGGCTCCTGACGGGGCTCGCCATGAGCGCCCGTCAGGGGAACATTACCAACATCCTCAATCAACATGAGGAAGAACACCCATAGTAGCCTCCATTTCTTATTCCTTAAGATTCTCAAAACAGATTTGCATAGGTACTTTAAAGCTTCCTTATTTAGGACCCAAACAACTGAGCAGAGATGGATCAATTTACACACAGACCAGACTGCACAAAGAAGTGTAACAGCTGCAACATACTCAAAACTGCATCTCCATTTTATTTCATAAATTACAACAGGCATTACAGATATATGGCTGGACCCAACCCTTACAAGGTCAACATAGCATAAGCTAGAAGGGAGGCACACACACCTGGGAAGCAACTCACTCAACATCTGCCTGCTGAAAGGGAGATACATCAGACCGGGACAGCGAGTCCGAACCTGTCGGACGAGGTACTGAACTGACCGTGGTTGTCCCCGACCACGGCAGTTCCACCAGAAGGAATTCATGGCTCCTGTCGGGTGCTTGCCTCAGCACCCGACAGTTTACCGATAGCCCCTGGATCGGTTGCTTCCAGACCACCTACCCCATCTTTGGTTTCCTTTCCTTCATTTCCCATTTCCATGGTTTTCTTTTTATTTTCCAGACCATTCTTATCAGAGCGTTCAGATGGAGCAGCAGGTATGATGGTACCTTTTTTGATTGCAGGTTCCGTCTCCATGCTCTCACACGGAATTTCCTCACGGGGTCGCACGACGCCTGCACTTTGCTGATGCACAGGATTGCTGATCTTGTTACTCTCGTCCCCTGGATCCTCACGCTCCTTGCGTTTCCAGCTCTTTAGTTTCTTAGTATTAGCAATATCTGAGTCATGCTTCCCATCAGTTCCCCCCACTCGTTCTCTACTATTTTGAGTGGCTCCCTCTTCTCCCTTGTTTCCACTCATTACATCAGATGCAGTTACATTGGCCTCAGTTACATGTACCTGCTTGTCTAAAACAGATAGTTTTCCTACCTCTGCGCTAACCTGCTCAACAGCTGTAATCACAGATCTAGATTCCCTCTGCCTCAAATATGCAGGTTCGGAAGCGCGCCACAGCAGGTTCGTTGAGGGGATCTGCATAGCCTTACCCATCTCTTCGGGCAAAAACCAACACCTGGGATCATCAAAATAAACAGGAAGGACACGAAGGTTCATACTGAAACTAACTTTCCTTCCTTCCTTTGGTACATCACATCTCCCTTCCATATGTCCTATGAAACCACAGAACAAGCAAAAGTTAGGTAATCTTTCATACTTGGTTTGGACTTCAACTTCTTCACCAGATATTTCGTCGACCAGCGTGATCTCACTTTTTAAGGCCTTATACAGAGGGAGCTGGATTCTTGTTCTGATAAATTTTTCGTTTATAGGTCCCCTTGCATTGTTGTCAACTTTCATTACGGTCCCCAAGCACTCACCCAGATCAAAAGCAAGCTTCCTAGTAAGGAGATAGAAGGGGATATTCCTGAATTGTACCCATATCGGCACATGGGTGAACAGAACCGAGGAAGGATCAGCTCCAGTCTGCAAACCCTCTACTAGGAAAGCGTCCCACTTGTACTGCCAAACATACTGACTACTTTGACATATATGTTATGGGAGGAGGAATTGGTGGGAGGAATGTTTCTTAGATTGTAATCGAAGGAGGTCTTAGGACGCGGCCCTGGACCTCGCCGGCGCGTCGGAGATGTGATGGAGCTCGATGCCGCACCGGGGAGGCAGGGCAGCGGCTTACAGATGGAATCCAATCTAAAGCCTACCTCTCCCTAACTATTCTCGGGCTTATATGACCACCCCTAACTAACATTTTCCCTAACAAATCTCTAAGCCAACTTATTCTTCAAGCTAACCAAAATCTTATCCCTAGCTACTCTGCTTATTTCCTGGCGCCCAAGCTCCTCTGGCGCCTACCAAATGTGACGCCGTACATAACATATATATGTCTTCCTTTTAATTCTTAAAGAGAGGCTATCCCTTCTTCAGGTGAATTAAGAAGAAATGATCTATGATATATAACTGAAAGGTTCATCCGCACCAAACATCAATCTTCAAAAAAATTTCTACAGCAAACCCCCCAAAAACAAGGTCGAAAAATTTGGCTTGACAAGTGAAAGATTAGGGGAACATAACACAAGTACAATGCACCTACGCAAAGTTGCATTGTATTTGGCACTCTGAAATGGAAATGCATTTTGATGCCATGAACTCTTTGCATCTTATTTGAAAATATCCAGAGGATATAACAATTTACAACTAATCATGAAAATGCACAATTCAGCACCGAGTTGTACACTATAAGTCCTCAAACCAGATGCTTATGGTGAGTTGGGACTTGGGAGCGACTCAATTTATTTGGCCCTACAAATTAGACAAATTAAAGACTTTGTTGCCACAAACCCACAATGAAAAAATAATATAATAATCTTAAAATGGGGAGCAACATTAATGCTTCAATGTTAGACTTAAACACACATCCATCACCCATGAAAAAAAAGGAATTTCAGGGTACCAGGCAGCGAGGTAGAGGATTATCCGGTCGTCGGCGACGCGGACCGCTTCGAACGCCTCGCACCGCCCCGCGCTCCTCCAGACGGCGAGCCTGGCGGCGGCGAGCCCAGCGCCGTACCGCGCCTCCACGCGGCGCCACAGCGCGAGCTCCTCGGCCGCGGCTAGGGATGGAACCAAAACATCCGAATTGTGTAATAGATTGATACTTTTAGATCACAATAAAATAAATTTGGTGCTAATTTTTTATGCATTATAACCAGCTAATTACTGGAAAAAATAAAAAAAATTAGCTACAATTTTTTTATGGATTATTTGCTTTCGATAGAGAAAAAGGTGAAAAAACATCCGTATCCGAATCCGAATAGATATCCGAGTTTCTTTTCATCATTTGATTAAAATATAGCACACATTTGGGGTTTATTTTGTATGAATCTTAACAAGCACAATGCCAAGAACAAGAATATAAATTTTGGATACAAAATATTATACCTAATTTAGCTAAAATAAAAAAAGAACGGCTCAAAAATGATATCCGAATTGGTATCCGGTTCCATCCCTAGCCGCGGCACACCTGGGCGGGCCCCGCCAGGACGCCGTCCACCGGCAGCTTCCCCAAGACCGTGGCCACCGCGTCCCTCGGCAGCTCCGACCAGTCCCTCTCCTCCTCCGGCGGCTGCTGCGGAGTCTCCGTGCGGCGGCGACGGCGAGCAGGGGACGGGAAGGAGGCGCCGGACGGCATGGCGTGAGGTGGCGCGGCTAGCTAGGGTTTGGACCCCAAAGCAGGGTTTAATGGCAAACTTCGTTTTGAATGTTCGTCAAGGAAGACGACGACGACGGAAATTGGGAGGGAGCGAGGCGTCAAATTGTGAGGGGTTTGTTGCTGTGCATTGTGGTATTACAGTACTGTCGCAGGCAGATGGGCCCTACAGAACTTGTCACTGTGACAATTATTAGAGGTGTTGGGATAACACCGGATTAAAGTTTAGTTCCGTCGTGTCACATCAGATGCTTAGAGTAGGAAAAATAGATTAATTATAAAATTAATTTGCAAGACGAACTAAATCTAATTAGTTCATAATTTAATAATGTGTTGTTACAGTAGTGTTAGATAATAAGTTAGATTTCGGTATATTTTAATTCCACGATTAAACAGATATTTCATAAAAAAGTTTATCTACTACTAGAGAATCACACATTTGTCCCTTATCCGATTTTTCATTTGTACCGGGTATTTTTGCCCCCGATACGAATAAAGGCATTTGTACCGGGTGGAGCCACCGCCCGGTACAAATGCCCACTCACAGGGGCGCGTCGGGGCCTCCTTCAATCCACCCGTTACAAATGCCTCACATTTGTACCGAGTGGTGGATCCGCCCAGTATAAATGTGCTGGCATCACATTTATACCGGTCGGAACCGCCACCTGGTACAAATGTGAGAACATTTGTACTGCCCGTGTCTTGGCCTGTTACAAATGTGTAACGGCTATAATTCCTTCTTCTTCCTCCTCCTGCCCGAGCCCCCCCCCCCCCATTCCTCTCTCCAACTCGAGCTCCCCCTCCCCAATGGCGCACTAGGGAGCTTTTGCCCGATTTGCGACGATTTCGCTCATTGAAGTGGTGTAGAGGTTAGTTACTTCATCCTACCTTGATATACGATTGTCATTTTAAGTATTATGCTTTGTACATAGAGTATTTCATTAAATTTCGAATGAGCTAAGAATGATGATTTTATTTAGATGCATATTTATCTATGTTCTAATAGAAAGAAAGTGTCATGATAAATGTATGAGATGTTGTATGTAATGATAGATTTATTTATTTATTTATTTATATTGAAAATTAGTCAATACAAAATTGATTTCCTCATGAGAAAATTAAATTACTTATTAGAAAATTAGTTTTCATCATTATAAAATTGATATCCTCAGTAGAAAAGTAGTTTCCTTATTAGAAAATTAGTTTACTCATTATATTTTTGTATTATATATATATATTCATAAGAAAAAATAATATTTCATAGTTTAGTCTTTCATTAGTATTTAATAATTAGGTATAATTGATATTAAATTTTAAATTTTATAGTTCTGTTCTTCACAATTTTTGCATAGTTTTAATTACTAGTAAAATGCACGTGCGGCACGCACGTGTTTTGAAAAAAATACTCAACATACATTTATATTTATATAGCACATAAATTGAACGTAAATAGCAAAGCCATACAATAGAGAAATATATTAAAATTAAAAAAAACCTATTTTACAGATAAAAAAATCAGAAACTGTTCTACGTATGAACCGTATTAACATAATTACTTTCATGAGAAAATGTACAACTACTTCAAAAACTTCTGAAAAATGCAACACTTTAGGAATTTAGGATATTCCTGATTGTTGATTTTTTACCCTGAAGCTGCGGTCCAGGTTGCCACACAACCCTGTCTATGAGGACTAACAAGTTACAATTGCGTCGCGAAGCACATTATAGAGATGGAACATTGGCTGAACCTAGGTGATTGTTTGCCAAAATTTTGTTCTTCTGCCTCAGAGGCCTTGCCACCTTCACCGAACCATGCTGGCCACAGCTTTGAAGCAGCAGCACCTCCATCCAGGACCATGTGCATGCAAAACAGCGTGCATCTGATGATTCTTCGTTTTTCAATAAAGTAATCTTCATAAGCACACCGGATGACCAAAGTTAAATATTATATATTGAGATCAACATAACAAATATAGTATGTATATTTAAAGAAGAGTTATGTGCTGCATGTTTCACAACAGATGTAGTAACATTTAAATATTTCAATAAATCTTCCATTCCCTTTAAATGAATTCCCTTTCGATGAATTGAAATAGATGTGACATTCAACAAATCTGAACTACTTTTCAGATGCAAATCTGATATTAATCAGATGTGCAGCATTTGCAAGAATTTATGTTTAGTTTGACTGAAAATGTACACGTTGTAATGTAGCACATGACCCCTAACAACAATAAGAGAGTTACTGGGTGCAGAATTAAAAGCAAATGATTTTTCTATGAGCAATGAACACTTCAGGAGTGTGATGCAGAAGTGGTATTTGTGCCAAACGTCAAAATAAATGTCAATGTAGATAAAATAGAGCATAAAAATTTGTTATTGAAATGGAAATACTTATGCAAGCAATCCTGACAAAAATAGATTTGCATTAGCATCCCGACATGACATAAATAGTGATGATAGGAAAAAAAATTGCCAAGTTTATATACCGCCTCAATATCGCCATTTTTGCCCAGAGTACCAATTTTGGGTAGCTGACAAACACAAACAAGGCGTCTAGCAAATGCTTTGCAATAGAAAAAACTACGATCCATTAAGTCATCTGAAACACACTACGACTGGAAGTTAGTGTTGATTCACCGTGCAAATAGAAAGGCCACACAGGAATATGTACTCTTGCTTTATCACTGCTAAATCTATACAGGTTGAAGTCTGCGATTTGAGCACGTATAGATTCACACTTCGCAGTATCCAATCAATCACAGATTAAGGTTGTAACTGAAGTTATACGCCTCCCTGGACCCTCATTGAGGATTGACCATAGCTATTATGGCCTGGGCATGATTGAAGTAAAGTTATGTTTGCCAAGATCGTGATATAGATATTGTAGGATCATAAAGGTTGCATAATGTGGACTTGAATTCGTTTGAAGGATTGGTTAAAAAATTTCTCATGTATACCACCTTAATATGATGAACGAGCGACACTACGTACTAAGACTCTAATCAAACCCATAGATCCCGAGACTCCAACAGAACGAGTAACGGAAAACGGCAGCGATAAACACCAAGGATCATTGCACACACTAAATAAAGCTAAAAGTGACATTTTGGTTGGTTTTTCTGTCAATTTGAACCCTTGAATCATGAAATGCAGTGGATTTGGTTTGTTACCTTAGAAATTTGTGTTGCTATTTACCGGCCAATGTAGCTAAATCCTCTGCAGACCGTGTACCATGCGGCAAAGAGGACGTGTGAGGACGAGATCCACAAGGATGACCACACAGAGCTTGCGGCTACAGGTCCAAGCGGTGGCTCCCAGTGGTCCTGCTTCGGCGTCCTCCTGGCTGCCTCCTCGTCCTCTCTGTGCTCCTCGCGCACAGCACAACCTCGTTGGCTTGTTGTCGGGCGTAGGAGCGCGAGGCATGGCATCTCATCACGCAACCTGTCTCGAGGCAGAGCAGTCGGTGGAGTAAGAGCAGGAGCTGCGCGGCCGGGAGGTGCAGCACCCGCGAGCGGGGGTGCGAGGAGCAGCGCATGCGCACGGTCGGTCGTGGAGTGGGTGAGGTGGCTGCTCAGGGGCGACGAGGACGGCGCGAGCAGGGGAGGTCGTCGGGGCTGGGAGCATCCGAGGCAAGCCCCCAACATGAGGGCGGCGGAGAGGGAGATCCAAGTTGGGCAGCTCTGTTGCGGCGGTCCAGCGGCAGAGTGCGGGTCAGACGACGGTTGGCGTGGTAGGGTGGTGCGGCGGCATTGGCCAGCGTGGGGGGCGCCGTCGCCGGGGGAGCTCGCGCCGCGCGGGTGTCGCCACCGCTGGTGGGCCGTAGCGAGGAGGGATTTTTTTCCCAATACGGGTGGGCAGCAAAGGGGAAGGGGTTGTTTAGTCAATTCCTTGTGAACCATTATAACAGTCTCCGTTCCTTCCGTGCCACCAAAAAAGTTGTGAAGCCATCTACGGCATTGATTCAACTTTTGAGGACGCAGGTGCCATTCCGTCTATTTTAGGCCTATCGGTAGCTAAAAAAAAAACAAAATGACCCTTTTGCCCTTCTTCAACAACCCATCCGCGTTGCTTGCTTGCCGTCTGCCTTGCCGCGTCTGTCAGCTCGGGACACGATGGCAGATGGCGCACGGCGCAATCGTCGGGACTCGACGATATCTCTGGACGTCGTTTCTCTCGTCGTCTCCTCGGGCGCCAACCCCTCCATCCTCCGCGGCTACAAGGTACAAGCCCTCCACCATCCACCTCAGGGACGCTCCGCCGCGATCCTCGCCAACCTCAACGCCGCCGGTACACCTCGTCGCCAGCTGCGCCGAGCTTATGGGGCTCTGCGCCCACGTCGGCACTGCCAACGAGCTCCTACACACGCTCCTCAACGACATGCCCACGCGGGACGCCACCCCTGCGGCCGCGGATGGCACCACCGTTAATGACGGGTGGAAGCGCGAACCCGCCGGCGAGCTGAAGCTGGCCTTCGAGCCACACAACAGCGAGCTCATCACCACCGCGCACCAGCTCCCGAAGGGCATCCAATGGGAGCGGCTCGATCGACAAGGAGCGCTTCTTCGTCGTGCGCGTCGGGCTCTTCTCCGCTGTCTCGGTCGCGCTCTACCCCGTCGTCGTCCTCAAGACGTTCATCCATGTCGCCCCACTGGTGTCAGCGGGGGCCGCAGTGATCCCTTACTCCGCCATCGGGCCGCTCGCCTTCTACCACGATTTCGCCACCTCTCCCGCGACGGCGCCGCGCGCTGGTACTGGAGCGAGGTAGCAGAGGACGACAGGAGAGAGGAGCGGAGCAGCACGGGCGGCGATTTGGATAGAACGGGAGAGGAACGGAGACCGGGAGGTGGGGAAGGGGAAGGGGAGCGGCGGCGGACCGGAAAAGTGGGCCCAGTGTGTATAAGGGGCGGGTACACGCGTGGTGGGTGAGAAAAAAAGTCTGTTTTTGGCAGAAACGCTCTCCAAATTATGATTCTATGGGTCTTCCACCCTATCCACTCCCCTAATTAGATGACGGGTGGGTCCGGCGTGAGGGGTAAGGCGGGCCCGAATTGAGTGAGAAAAGTTTTTTAAATTATTCGATCTTTATAGTATATATGTGTACAAATAAGTAGAGATGTCTACCACTGCCAGTGGATGTCGGGATAGCTGTTTGGCTAGAAAATATTAAATAAAATTTCGTGCATATTTTAGGAATAATAATGGCAAGTCACTTTTTTTTGTCGTGGTGGCGGCCATCAAGGTGGCCGTGGTCGTGGCCGCGGAGGCCGTCGTGGACGACACATTGTTGACGACCGGCCACCGTTGCCTCATCCTCCAGGGATACACTTCACCCATGGCGTCATTAACTTGCCTAACGGTGATCGACGTCAAGGATATGTTCCCAACATAGTAATATTTTTCCCCTCAATAAACCGGATTTTTATTACAAAAATAATAATTTTCATTTCATAATATGCAGAATATCGATCATATGAAGTGGTTCCGACATATTCTCAATAATATTGGTGGTACCTGTAACATCCTAGAAAATTGTTTGAATTTAAAAATGTGATATTTAAAATTTTTGATTTGATCATGAGTGCTTATCAAACAATATAAGATTGTCTTCATCCTCCCTTCCCTTATTCCTAGATTTATTTTAAGTCAAAATAATAATTCTAGGTCGTATAAAAATGTTAGTGTGAGAAGTTGAATCTTATTTGGAGGTTTTTTTGGTTTTCATTGTGCGTGATTCAAATTTGAATCTTGATTCAAATTTGAATCATAGCTTAAATAAGAAATAGGAGTAAGGTTTAAAGGAAAAACCTCTAAACCCCAGCGTGGGCCGAGCCCGAGCCGGCTAAGTCCTTAAAATCACCCTGAGTCCTTCGCCTGTCTACACTGGCACACCCCCAGCTTCGCCGGCCCATCCATCCAGCGGCCCAGCAGGCCCGATGCTCCCTTTAACCTTACTGTGTCGCTGACCCGAGGGACCCGCCGGTCAGCCGCCACCTCACCGCGCCTTTCTTCCTCCTTTTCCCCTTTCGTCCTCACCACCGTCTGCAGCGCCGCTCCAGCTTGGAAAGGAGGGGCCGTGCGGCCATGGCGGACGTCGCCGGATGCGCGCCACGTGGGCCGCGCCGTATCTCGCCGTTCGTGCCCTCCGACCTCGCCTATAAAACACTACCGCGGCCCTCTACCCCGAACCCTAGCCACTCGGGGATTCCTCCCCATTTCCGCCGCCGCTGACGTAGGAGGTGAAGAGGAGTTGAAGGAGGCGGGGGAGGCCGTTCGTGGGAGTCAAGCCGTCGTCGCGAAGCCGGAGCCGTCCGTGAGGAGGGAGCCGGATCTGACCGTCGCCGCGCACAACGTCTTCCTCTGCTTCCTCTGCTCCGAGTTCGCTGCGTCGCCGCACCTCTTCTCCGCCGCGATCCGCCGCCACCCCTGCAGCCCTAGGTGAGCTCCGCCTGCCCTTCCTTCTGTGGCGCCCGGCCTTCGAGCCGCGGATGCATCGAGCCTTGTGCGCTCACCGACCTTGTGTGCCGTCGACGAACCCGTGTCGCACCGCGCCGCCGCGCGTCCCGCCGTCGCTTGTGATGCCGGCCATCGAGCCGAGCCGGACGAACCTGCAGGTGCCACTTCCTTCTTCACCGCGCGCGCCTAGCTGCTGTGAATCGATCGTTGGTTTTTCCCCTCGCGCTGCAGTGACGCTGCCGCCGCCATGGCCGAGCCGGCCGGCACACGCCCGCGCTCTTGCACACACGCCCGTGCACCCTGCGCTCTCGCGCGCACACACACCTCCGTGCACGCGCGCACACGCGCTGTGCGGGCAAGGCCAAGGTTGGCCCTTTTGGCCACCTGGAGCCAGACCTCGTCGGCGTCCTGTCCACCGTGCGCCGAGACCTCGCCGCCGGGTGATTTCTTTCCGCCCGTGTACGCGAGCACCGGTCCAACCTTGCGCACGCGAACGCGTTCGCGTACACGCACGCGTGTTTCCTAGCTGGCGCCGGCCACCCCAGCCACGCCGCCTGTGACCTCTGTTTCCGCCGCCGCGGTCTCGTCGCCGTGGGTCGACTCCCGGCCAAAGGCCGTTCTTTTCTTTGCCCTAGCGAACCCCTTGAGTCACCCGGACCTCGCTGTGGGGCGTGTTGACCCGCTGCCGTCGACCTTCGCGCCGGCGAGCTGCTGCCGAGCCGCCGCTCCTTTGGAGCAATCCGTCGAGCACCTGTCGGCCGCACCCAAAAACCCAGTGGGGTTTTCCTTTCACACGTCGGGCCTCACGTCGAGTTGACCGCAAACGATCGGCCGGATCTTGTGTGGCCGACGCACCCTAGCCCTACCACGTCGCGGCCCACACTTAGCCGAGCCGCAGCGGATCCCTGGGATCCCGTGCGCCCGGCCACTCACATCTCTTGGCACGCGCAGGCCCTCGTAGAGCCGCGCCGCAGAGGATCCCGGCGGGATCCTTTGTGCCACACCACGCCAGCAGCCACATGCGCGCCATGTGTGCTGCAGCTACCTTAAAGCTGCCTATGTGGCATCCACGTGGGCAGCAAGAGCCAGCCTACAGCTAGCCAGTAGCTAGATTAGAGACCTCTTGAGTCAGCCAATAGTCGGCCCAAAGTTGATGCTATTGTGTATGCGTAATTTATTTCCAGAAAACTATTTTATCTTTGGAAAATCATAATAAATCTGTTTTAGCTCTGAAAAATACAAAACCTTTTCCGGAAATTCTCTAAAATCTTAAACTCCGTGTTAGGCTAGTGTTTGATCTCTTTTGGCTCTTAATCGTTGTTCGTTTGGAGTTAATTGCATTAGGATCGATCTTTATTTTATTTTACGCGTTAATAGGAGCAGCTGGAGCCGGGGAGCTGAACCCGGAGTACGACTACGCCGACGACTACGCTGCTGAGGACTACCCGACCCCAGGTTCACGCCCGACTGATTCTGAAATACCTATTAGGCATTGCTATGTAGTATGCTAGTGCTTTACCTTAAATGCATATTGATGAACCTTGCACTGCCTACTTTAATTACCCTGTCCTTGATTGCCCTACTACTACTATATATGTTTATAAGCGTGTATATACGCTGAGCTTCACGATGCATGTGTTGGGATAGGAATAGTGGTTCTTAGCGTGTGTGGGGTAAAAACCGGCAGGAGAAGAAGTTTTGGGTACTTTGGCGAGGGTGAGCTCGAAACAACCGATCTGGGATCAGGGATGCGGGTGCACTCCTCAGTGCGTCCCCACTTTACAGTTTTCGGAGCACATGTGTTGGGGTTTTACTTGCGTTTGGAGGACATGAGCTCGCCCCGGTCTGAAAGCGAGTGGACAGACCTTTTCACGGGACCTTTACGTACACACCACCTCGCCGAGCGTGGGGTTAGGGCCGAGTTGAGCTCGGCAAGTGCAGATCCATACCTGCCAGTAGGATAGCGGGGTATCAGTGGGGGAGAGGTGGGAGTGAGACCACCTTCTCTCAGAGCGACTCCCGTGTGGCCACACAGGAGCATTTCACAGTTCCGATGCAATTCCTTCCGAGGGGGGAATCGTTTTGATGGTCGGATGCAGGATGGGACCGTAACTACCGAGAGTTCGCATGGTAGGATGGGCTCGGTCGGCCGTACACCGGTCGGGTGCCATTCCGGGTTGGGTACAGGTGTACACGCTCTGCAGAGTTGTTCGATCTATAGCTATAGCCGCATCCTCGGTCACGGACATGTCCCCTGATAGCTTTGTTCTCATGTTTTGGGATTTCTACCTTCCCCCTATAGTTGAGAGTGTGGTGAGCCGTGGTTGCAGTCGGGGAGAGGAGAGTGGCTCCCTCTACCTCGCCGATCCGATTGCAATCATTGAGGAGCGAGGAGAGGAAGTTCTCGCATCGACCCTAGCTGGAGGTAGGTTGTGGAGATGGGGCCCTGCGTTACCAGGTGGTTCCGAGCTGTGCTGAGAGATTTGGGTTGGGATCTTGATGGAGGTATCTTGTTGTTACTCTGCTGCTGCTGCATAGGAAACCCGAGCTTCTACCTTGTCTCTTTTTCTTCCCTTTAGAAGTTAGGCCACTTAAAGCTGCATACAGTTGGTGACGTGGACCTATCCCACTCCTTGGGGATAGACTTTGGGTGTGCAGGGTACGAGTCCGACTTCGACAACAATGCCGACGGATGGTACGACTCAGGGATGCGTCGCTTCGCTCAAGCATGCCTGTGGGCGAGAAGAATAAAAGATGGAGACCCTTCTGAGATGCTAGTTACCACTGCGTAGAATTTCACTCTGATTCAGCCAAGAGGCTTGTAATGTTGTACTCCATAATGGACATGTAATAAATTTATGTACTAATATTTGTGTGATGCGTTGCATGGCTGTGTTTTACTATCTGTGATGCGTTCTGTACGTGATAGCCACTGATCCAGGGACTATCGCGAAGGTACAGGGATTCGGGTTTTCTTCTGAAAATCCGGGGCTTTACAGGTGGTATCTGAGCCATACTTGACCGTAGCACGTATCCCTAGAAATGGCCGATAGAAATAGGACTCTATACGCTCTATTTTCTATATGTATACCCTTGAGCTATGTTATAAAAACTTGTCTCTCTTTAAAACTTCTTCCTTACCTGCGCTAACTAAAATTCATTACGTGTCACAGGAAATGGAGCGCCAAGTTGCGGAGACCACCCCCGAGACGTGCGGGGAGCTCTGCCACTGGTTGGAGAGGGCCCTTCTCAGGCTTGGGGTCCCTTCTACCTACGTCACATACCGCGCTGAGTACGTGCCCGCTATGACGAGGCAGCTGGTGCTTTGCACGGTTGCCGTCCTTCCTCACCTGAAGCTCCCAGGCTTCAAGGGGGAGGTCTGCTACAGCACCACCCTGACCGTCCCGACTGCGATGGACCTCGCCTGCCGCCAGGCACTGGGCTGCCTTCTCGCTCAGTACCGCGCCATGTTCGAGACCGAGACGCTCCGCCTTCTACCTCGCGACTACTGGCGTCTGGCACCGCTCGTGGACGGAATCCCTTCGCACGAGGGGATCCAGGACGATGTCGACGCCGCACCCTTCCGCGAGTCCGACGAGACTTTGGTGGAGACAGCCAGCTACTTGGTCGACCTCGACAAGTACGCCCGCCGCCTGGAGGACGAGTCGCGGACCCTCTTCCGCGAGATCAAGGACGCCACTGGAGAGGCCCGCCTTCACCTACCCCACTGCCTTCAGTTGGAGAGGGAGAATAGCGCGCTACGCTACCGTGTTCGCCAGCTTGAGCAGGGGCTCAGCCGCATGAACTCCACCCTACTGCAGTCTGAGAGGGAGCTTGTGGATACACGCGAGGAGCTGTTGCACGTCAAGGAGGACCTTCACAGGATGACCGTGAGTCAGAGCCGACTGAGAGACAGGCTTCAGAGCAAGGACGACTTGCTCACAGTACGCGCCCACCTGCTCGGCTGTGAGCGGAACAAGGTGGAGAAGCTGGAGAAGAACAGGGTGGAGACAATCGCCAACCTCACGTGGCTCACGCGCACGGCTGTCTACCTGAGAGACAAGGCCGAGAGACTGAGGAGGACTTGGGAGGACGCCGATTCCCTCTGAGTAGACGAGCTCATGAAGCTCAACGGAGAGCTACCCTTCGAGTCCCAGCATGCGATCCGCACGGAGACCTTCGAGCTACACCAGTCCAGGCTCAAGCTGCACCTGTGTCCGATGGCTCGGATGCCGACCCCTGTCGAGACCGAGGAGGTACATGAGGCACACGCCTTGGTGTCCCGGATCTTCCCTCCGGACTACCCCACAGAGGACCGCTACCCTGTCTCGTACAAGAGGGCTCGCACCGAGTAGAGTGCAAAGTGAGGACATGACCCGAGAGTAGAGTTGTAAGATAGTAGTTTCCTTGAATGGTTCCATGCAGCCGCGAGCATGCTCCGGTGCATGAAGAGAGTCATGTCACACCTTGTAGGCACCACCCTTTTGAGCATGTAACGATGTATTAGAGCGTTGATTTGAGCTGCTACCCCTAAGGTCTGAGTCAGCCTCGTGGAAGCATATGTACTACTCATGCTTGTTGTATGCTTGGATCTTAATGGAGTTATTTGTGTCTTAATGCATTTTCCATTGAGTGTTGGTTATATAATTAGTTTTAATTTCATGCTTGTCTCAGACTCATATGTGTTGGTGAGTGACGTTGTGTAAAAGTCTCTTCTTCCCTAGTCATGTTTTCAGAAGGATGTCGATCCGAAGGTCCGGTCGTCTGCTGGCACGCCTCGAGGAGGCTGCCGAGGAGGAGGAAGCCCCACAGGGCCGTGGCCGCGGTCGTGGCCGTGCTGCCGCACGTGGACGCGGTTGTGCACCTGCCCGTAGCCGTGGACGCCCGCCCCTTCGTGGAGGAGCTCGGGGAGCTCGGGGCCGGGGTGCCGGTGCGCCGCCACCGCCGCCCGAGGATCCTGAAGCTGAAGTCAAGGATGGAGAAGCCGAGCAAGAACTGGAGCAAGACCAGCCTGAGCCGGAGCAGCCGCCACCGCCACCACCCAACTTGGTGGACGTGATGGCTGTTCAGACTCAGCTGATGCAGAGGATGGCGGAAGCCATGGAGCACCGAGGCAACGGTGGGAACCGCAACGCCCCGCCGAACGAGGACCTCACGAAGAAGATCGAGAGGTTCATCCGCCTGAAGACCCCCACCTTCAGCTACTCGGATGACCCGCTCGACGCCGATGACTGGCTGAGGGTGATCGAGACCAAGCTCAACCTCACCGTCTGCTCCGACAAGGAGTGCGTCGCCATAGCCGCGCACCAGTTGGAGGGTCCTGCCAAGTCTTGATGGGATAACTACTCCACCAGCCACCCGAACTCGGCCTTCATCACCTGGCTGGAGTTCCGCAAGGCGTTCCGCAAGTAGTACCTGCCCAGTGAGCTATTGATCCAGAAGGCTCAGGAGTTCCGCACCATGACGCAGGGTGTGATGAGGGTGGAGGAGTACGAGCGCCACTTCATGAAGATGATGCGGTACGCCCCCGATGACGCCAACACCGACCAGAAGAAGCAGTTCTGGTTTCTGCGAGGCCTTCACCACGGCCTTCGCCAGGGACTGAAGGTGAGCGAGCACAAGTCCCTATGCCACCTCGTCAACCGTGCCATTGCGGTCAAGGAGGAGAGGAGGGGCCACGAGGAGCGCATGAAGGGCAAGAAGAGGATGGGAGATCGGGATCACCACGACCGATCCTTCCAGAAGCCGAAGAGCGGACAGAGCAACCTGCTGAGGGGGAGCTACCGCCCGGGGCACAACCAGCCTGGGCGCAGCTTCGGAGGAGGCCGTGGCCAGTTCCCCGAAGGGAGGAACCCCGGCTACCCACAACATAGTGGAGGCTACAACCGTCCGCCGCAGAGTGCCACGAGACCTACCACTGGAGGCTTCACCGTGACTTGCTTTGCCTGCGGCAAGCCTGGGCACAAGTCCTACGACTGCCCGAACAAGAAGACCGCTGCTACACCCGTGAGAGCTCCTGCTCCAGGAGGAAGACCTCCTCAGGCTGCACCACCGCCGACTGCCGGCCGTGGGAGGCTTAACCACCTCACTGAGGAGGAGGCTGCCGATGCTCCTGACGTCGTGATCGGTGTGTTTTTGGTTTGTGGTACTACTGCTTTGGTTCTTTTCGATACCGGTGCAACCGGGTCGTACATCACCTCTAGGTTTGTAAACAAACTCTCCCTCCCTACAACCACCAGATCAATTCCTATCATCATGAGTTCACCTCTCGGAGATATCAGATGCACCTTGCTGTGTAAAGGTGTGGAAGTGGTCATTCTGGACAACAAGTTCTTGGGGGATCTGACAGTGTTACCCTCCAATGGCATCGACGTGATTCTGGGGATGGATTGGATCACCGCTCACAAGGGTGTCATCTCCACTTCACCGCGACTAGTGACCTTGGTACACCCCGATGGGACGAGGGTCACCTTCGAGCTGATGAAGTCTCGAGACATACTAGCTGTGTACAGTCTTCACACGAAAGCTATCTCAGATGTGCCAGTGGTTTGTGAGTATGAAGATGTGTTTCCAGAAGAGCTGCCGGGTTTGCCTCCAGACCGTGACATGGAGTTCGTGATCAACTTGGTACCAGGGACTGCACCTATAGCTCAGAGTCCGTACAGAATGGCAGAAGTGGAGCTGAAGATGCTGAAGGCAGAGTTGGATTCACTGCTCGAGAAGGGGTTCATTCGACCGAGTGCTTCACCATGGGGTTCACCAGCTCTGTTTGTGCCGAAGAAAGATGGGACTCAGCGTCTGTGTGTTGATTACCGCGCGCTCAATGCGGTGACCATCAAGAACAAGTACCCACTACCCCGGATCGATGACCTGATGGATCAGCTAAGGCAAGCCAAGTTCTTCAGCAAGATTGATCTCCGATCAGGCTACCACCAGATGAAGATACGACCGGAAGACATCTTCAAGACCGCGTTTGTGACCCGATACGGGCAGTACGAGTACACTGTCGTATCGTTCGGTCTTACGAACGCCCCAGCGTACTTCATGAACATGATGAACAAGGTGTTCATGGAGGAGTTAGACAAGTGTGTCGTTGTCTTCATTGACGACATACTGGTCTTCTCCAAGACCGCGGAAGAGCATGAAGAGCCCCTGAGGATAGTGTTGGAGAAGCTCAGGCAACAGCAGCTGTATGCCAAATTCAGCAAGTGTGAGTTCTGGATGGAGGAAGTCACCTTTCTCGGTCATGTGTTGTCAGCTGAAGGAGTGGCCGTAGACCCGAGCAAGATAGAAGCAGTGTCTAAGTGGCAGTCACCCAAGACAGTGACAGAGATTCGCAGTTTTCTCGGTTTAGCCGGATACTACCGCCGGTTCATCGAGAACTTCTCCAAGATCGCGAAGCCCATGACAGAACTGTTGAAGAGCAACACGCCGTTTTTATGGTAGGACAAATGTGAGGCCAGCTTTTAAGAGCTCAAGACACGCCTCACCACTACACCGGTCCTGACTCTTCCCGATGCGAGCAAAGACTTCGTGGTGTACTGTGGCGCATCGAGACAAGGACTCAGTTGCGTGCTGATGCAGGAAGGCAAGGTCATTGCTTATGCCTCCCTACAGCTTCGGAAGCACGAGGAGAACTACCCCACACATGACCTCGAGCTAGCTGTTGTCGTTCACGCTTTGAAGATATGGAGGCACTACCTGATGGGCAACAAATGTGACATTTACACCGACCACAAGAGCTTGAAGTACATCTTCACACAATCCGAGTTGAACCTGAGACAGCGAAGATGGCTTGAACTGATCAAGGACTACGACTTGAACATCCACTACCACCCTGGTAAGGCAAATGTCGTAGCCGATGCCCTGAGTCGCAAGAACTACTGCAATAACCTGATGGTGCAGAAAGAACAACCAGCACTGTATGAGGAAATGGAGAAGCTGAAACTGGAGATAGTCGAGAAGGGTCAGCTGAATGAACTGAGAGTGAAGTACACCTTAGAAGATCAGATTTGACAAGCCCAGAAAGGATGCCTAGAAATTGAAGAAGTGAAAGACTTGATGGCAAGAGGCAAGGCAGCCGACTACAGCCTCGACGAGCAAGGCACACTGTGGTTGAAGGATCGCATATGTGTACCCCAAAGCAAGGAGATCCGAGACTCGATTCTGAAGGAAGCTCATGACTCTCGATACTCGATTCACCCCGGTTGCACGAAGATGTACCAAGATCTGAAGGTACGTTTCTAGTGGGAGAAAATGAGGGAAGACATTGCAGAGTACGTCGCTCGATGCGACACGTGTCAGAGAGTGAAGGCAGAACATCAGAGACCTGCTGGTTTGCTACAGCCACTTGAGATACTCATCTGGAAGTGGGATGATATCAGCATGGACTTCGTAGTGGGTTTGCCTCGCACACAGAGGGGGCATGATGCCGTATGGGTGATTGTTGACAGACTTACCAAGGTAGCTCACTTTATACCAGTACAAGAGGATTACCGAGTGTCGAAACTTGTGGACCTCTACATAGAACACATCTTGAGGTTACACGGAGTCCCCTGTAGCATTGTGTCAGATCGAGGGCCACAGTTCACAGCTTAGTTCTGGTAGAGTTTGCATGGTTCCCTAGGCATGTCCCTCGACTACAGCACCGCCTTTCACCCACAGACTGATGGTCAGACTGAGAGAGTGAACCAAGTACTTGAAGACCTGTTGAGAGCTTGTGTGCTTACCTACAACTCTGACTAGGAGAAGAGTCTGTCGTATGCTGAGTTCTCGTACAACAACAGCTTTCAAGCAAGTCTGAAGATGGCACCCTTCGAGGCTCTGTATGGCAGAAAGTGTCGGACACCGTTGATGTGGTCCGAGGTGGGGGAGCGAACCTTCTTCGGTCCCGCCACCATCGTTGAAGCCGAGGAAAATGTCGCTAAGGTCAGTGAGAATCTGAGGATCGCTCAGAGCAAACAGAAGAGCTACGCTGATCCTAAGAGGAGAGACGTCTCGTTTGAAGTGGGAGAGCACGTCTACTTGAGGGTTTCACCCCTCCGAGGTACCAAGAGGTTCCATGTCAAGGGAAAGTTGTCTCCGAGGTATGTTGGTCTGTACCTGATCGTGAAGAGGGTCGGAAAGGTGGCTTACAAGCTCAAGCTGCCACCGGAGCTCGCCGGAGTTCACCCGGTGTTCCACGTGTCCCAGCTCCGGAAGTGTGTGGTCGTCGAGAAGAGAGTGCCCGCTCAGGCACTCGACGTGCAGGAGACCCTGGAGTACTTGGAGTACCCAGTCAGAATCCTAGACTGGGCAGAGAAGTCGACCAGGAAGACCACCACTCACTTCTGCAAGGTGCTCTGGAGCAACCACTCAGAGCGCGAAGCGACGTGGGAGAAGGAGTCCATCATGAGGGAAAAATACCCTCATCTCTTCGAACCGGAGGTAACTTCTTAATCTCGGGGACGAGATTCTTGTGAGGGGGGAGTTCTGTAACATCCTAGAAAATTGTTTGAATTTAAAAATGTGATATTTAAAATTTTTGATTTGATCATGAGTGCTTATGAAACAATATAAGATTGTCTTCATCCTCCCTTCCCTTATTCCTAGATGTATTTTAAGTCAAAATAATAATTCTAGGTCATATAAAAATGTTAGTGTGAGAAGTTGAATCTTATTTGGAGTTTTTTTGGTTTTCATTGTGTGTGGTTCAAATTTGAATCTTGATTCAAATTTGAATCAAAGCTTAAATAAGAAATAGGAGTAAGGTTTAAAGGAAAAACCTCTAAACCCCTGCGTGGGCCGAGCCCGAGCCGGCTAAGTCCTTAAAACCACCCTGAGCCCTTCACCTGTCTACACCGCCACACCCCAGCTTCGTCGGCCCATCCATCCAGCAGCCCAGCAGGCCCGCTGCTCCCTTTAACCTTGCTGTGTCGCTGACCCGAGGGACCCGCCGGTCAGCCGCCACCTCACCACACCTTTTTTCCTCCTTTTCCCCCTTTCTTCCTCTCCACCGTCTGCAGCGCCTCTCCAGCTTGGAAAAGAGGGGCCGTGCAGCCATGGCGGACGCTGCCGGATGCGCGCCATGTGGGCCGCGCCGCATCTCGCCGTTCGTGCCCTCCGACCTCGACTATAAAACACCGCCGCGGCCCCCTACCCCGAACCCTAGCCACTAGGGGATTCCTCCCCATTTCCGTCACCACTGACGTAGGAGGTGAAGAGGAGGGGAAGGAGGCGGGGGAGGCCATTCGTGGGAGTCAAGCCGTCGCCGCGAAGCCAGAGCCGTCAGTGAGGAGGGAGTCGGACCTGACCGTCGCCGGGCACAACGTCTTCCTCTGCTTCCTCTGCTCCGAGTTCGCCACGTCGCCGCACCTCTTCTCCGCCGCGATCTGCCGCCACCCCTGCAACCCTAGGTGAGCTCCGCCTGCCCTTCCTTCTGTGGTGCCCGGCCTTCGAGCCGTGGACGCATCGAGCCTTGTGCGCTCGCTGGCCTTGTGTGTCGTGGACGAACCCGTGTCGCACTGCGCCACCGCGCGTCCCGCCGTCGCTTGTGATGCCGGCCATCGAGCCGAGCCGGACAAACCTGCAGGTGCCGCTGCCTTCTTCACCGCGCGCGCGCCTAGCTGCTGTGAATCGATCATTGGTTTTTCCCCTCACGCTGCCGTGATGCTACCACCGCCATGGCCGAGCCAGCCGGCACACGCCCGCGCTCTTGCACGCACACCCGTGCACCCCCGCGCTCTCGCGCGCACACACGCCCCTGTGCACACGCACGCACACACGCGCACGCGCTATGCGGGCAAGGCCAAGGCTGGCCCTTTTGGCCACTTGGAGCCAGACCTTGCCGGCGTCCTGTCCGCCGTGCGCCGGGACCTCGCCGTCGGGGGATTTCTTTCCGCCTGGGTACGCGAGCACCGGTCCAACCTTGCGCACGCGAACCCGTTTGCGTACACGCACGCGCATTTCCTAGCCGGCACCGGCCACCCCAACCACGCCACCTGTGACCTTTGTTTCTGCCATCGCGGTCTCGTCGCCGTGGGTCGACTCCCGGCCAAAGGCCATTCTTTTCTTTGCCCTAGCGAACCCCTTGAGTCACCCGGACCTCGTTGTGGGGCGTGTTGACCCGCCGCCGTCGACCTTCACCGCCGGTGAGCTGCTGCCGAGCCGCCGCTCCTTTGGAGCAATCCGTCGAGCACCTGTCGGCCACGCCCAAAAACCCAGTGGGGTTTTCCTTTCACACGCCGGGCCTCACGTCGAGTTGACCGCAAACGATCGGCTGGATCTCGTGTGGACGATGCACCCTAGCCCTACCACGTCGCGGCCCACACCTAGCCGAGCCGCAGCGGATCCCAGGGATCCCGTGCGCCCAACCACTCACATCTATTGGCACGCGCAGGCCCTCACAGAGCCGCGCCACAGAGGATCCCGGCTGGATCCTTTGCGCCACACCACGCCAGCAGCCACATGCGCGCCATGTGTGCTGCAGCTACCTTAAAGCTGCCTATGTGGCATCCACATGGGCAGTAAGAGCCAGCCTAGAGCTAGCCAGTAGCTAGATAGAGACCTCTTGAGTCAGCCAATAGTCAGCCTAAAGTTGATGCTATTGTTTATGCGTAATTTATTTCCAGAAAACTATTTTATCTTTGGAAAATCATAATAAATCCGTTTTAGCTCCGAAAAATACAAAACCTTTTCCGGAAAATCTCTAAAATCTTAAACTTCGTGTTAGGCTAGTGTTTGATCTCTTTTGGCTCTTAATCGCTATTCGTTTGGAGTTAATTGCATTAGGACCGATCTTTATTTTCTTTTACTCGTTAATAGGAGCAGCTGGAGCCGGGGAGCTGAACCCGGAGTACGACTATGCCGACGACTACACTGCTGAGGACTACCCGACCCCAGGTTCACATCCGACTGATTCTGAAATACCTATTAGGCATTGCTATGTAGTATGCTAGCGCTTTACTTTAAATGCATGTTGATGAACCTTGCTCTGCCTACTTTAATTACCCTGTCCTTGATTGCCCTACTACTACTATATATGTTTATAAGCGTGTATATATGCTGAGTTTCGCGATGCATGTGTTGGGATGGGAATAGTGGTTCTTGGCGTGTGTGGGGTAAAAACCGGCAGGAGAAGGCGTTTTGGGTACTTTGGCGAGGGTGAGCTCGAAACAACCGATCTGAGATCGGGGATGGGGGTGCACTCCTCAGTGCGTCCCCACTTTACGGTTTTCGGAGCACAGGTGTTGGGGTTTTACTTGCGTTTGGAGGACATGAGCTCGCCCCGGTCTGAAAGCGAGTGGACAAACCTTTTCACGGGACCTTTACATACACACCACCTCGCCGAGCGTGGGGTTAGGGCCGAGTTGAGCTCGGCAAGTGCGGATCCATACCTGCCAGCAGGATAGCGGGGTATCAGTGGGGGAGAGGTGGGAGTGAGACCATCTTCTCTCAGAGCGACTCTCGTGTGGCCACACGGGAGCATTTCACAGTTCCGGTGCAATTCCTTCCGAGGGGGGAATCATTTTGAGGGCCGGATGCAGGATGGGACCTTAACTACCGAGAGTTCGCACGGTAGGATGGGCTCGGTCGGCCGTACACCGGCCGGGTGCCATTCCTTGTTGGGTACAGGTGTACACGCTCTGCAAAGTTGTTCGATCTATAGCTATAGCCGCGTCCTCGGTCACGGACATATCCCCTGATAGCTTTGTTCTCATATTTTGGGATTTCTACCTTCCCCCTGTAGTTGAGAGTGTGGTGAGCCGTGGTTGCAGTCGGGGAGAGGAGAGTGGCTCCCTCTACCTCACCGATCCGATTGCAATCATTGAGGTGCGAGGAGAGGAAGTTCTCGCATCGACCCTAGCTAGAGGTAGGTTGTGAGACGGGGCCCTGGGTTACCAGGTGGTTCCGAGCTGTGTTGAGAGATTTGGTTGGGATCTTGATGGAGATATCTTGTTGTTACTCTGCTGCTGCTGCATAGGAAACCCGAGCTTCTACCTTGTCTCTTTTTCTTCCCTTTAGAAGTTAGGCCACTTAAAGCTGCATACAGTTGGTGATGTGGACCTATCCCACTCCTTGGGGATAGACTTTGGGTGTGCAGGGTACGAGTCCGACTTCGACAACAACACCGACGGATGGTACGACTCAGGGATGCGTCGCTTCGCTCAAGGATGCCTGTGGGCGAGAAGAATAAAAGATGGAGACCCTTTTGAGATGCTAGTTACCACTGCGTAGAATTTCACTCTGATTCAGCCAAGAGGCTTGTAATGTTGTACTCCATAATGGACATGTAATAAATTTATGTACTAATATTTGTGTGATGCGTTGTATGGCTGTGTTTTACTATCTGTGATGCGTTCTCTACGCGATAGCCACTGATCCAGGGACTATCACGAAGGTACAGGGATTCGGGTTTTCTTCTGAAAATTCGGGGCTTTACAGTACCCCTCCTGTTACACAACGTGCGATTGTCGGTCCAAACAATAACATTCTATAAAAAATCTCTTTTGACATAACTATTCGAGGACCATTTCGCTCCTCGTTGTCATCAGAACCCCCCATTCCAATGCTATCGATTATTTAGTGGGGTAGCCCTTCACTGGTTAAGAGGACTTTTGAAAGGACTGCCATGCAGAAGTGCTTAGAACAACTTAGCGCTAATGTGTACTTTCTGCTAGATTACTCTTATTTTCTAATCAAGGCACTCGAGGAGGGAGAAAGTGTGACCATGACCAAAGAGAGACTTTGTCGCCTGAACCAAGATGACATGGTATGGAGCATAGAAATATCATTGAGTAGTTTTTTAATTTAACAAGCCGTGCAACTTTTTTTTAACATTCGTGCCTTTTTCTTAACTTTAGAATATCTTTGATGAAACTTTTGCGGCAATGAGTTTTCATGGAATTCTAGAGCAAGCGTGCGATGTGTTGGGACAAGTCAGGCCAACAAAGAAGCATCTGGAAGCAAAAATTAAACTCTGCTAACTTTTCATCCAATATATATTATTAATCTAAATTTCAGTATGCACAATATGCTAATGTGTAATATTATTTCTATAGTTCTTCAATTTTAGGATTTGAGATGATATTCTACGAGCATTCGTATATATTTTGTATCATATTGGAGATAATATTATACAAATAAATATATACGAATGCATGTAGAATATTATCTCAAATATAATATTTTATATACCACACGACTTTATATTACAGTGTATTAGGATTAGTATTAGTTGCTTAATATGTTAATTAGAGTAAAGAAACATAAAAGAAAACAAAAAAAGCATATTTGTATCGGGTGGTACCTCCACCCGGTACAAATGCCCCCCTGCCATGTCGGACGGGGCAAGGGACATTTGTACCCGGCCAGGACTCCACCCGGTACAAATGCGAGGCATTTGTACCAGGTATCTCGCCTGGTACAAATGCTCCCCATCATTTGTACTGGAGAACCTGTACCGGTTCAATACCCGGTACAAATGAGGGTTACGGACTGGTACAAATGAGCATTTTTCAAGTAGTGATCGTGAGTGAGACAAAGTATGTGCATGTGTTCATGTTTAAACATCTATTAAACATAAACATGTTCATGATTAAATAACCATTAAACATGAACCAATATGAAAATTTGAGGATGGCAAAAGTAGCTCCTGGACATCCTTCAATTTTTTTTTTTTTTTGAGAATTGGACATCCTTCAATTGTGACTTTGGCCACAGGACACAAAAAAAGATGGCTTGGCTACAACACACTCTTCAATCATGCCAATTAGCAGATGGACATTGTAGCTCTTATAATAGTAATTCTCACTCAAACAGTTTCCCAAACATGATTTCTGGACAAAAGTACCCTTACCCCTTCATATAAACATTTCAATAGCAACACTTGAGCATCATAGCTACACTTTGGCAGCATAACAGGGTAACATCAGGTTCTAAAGTGCCAGATCTAGCAAAACAAAATAAGGTGTTACAACCACATCAGGCTATCTATTACATTATACATCACAAAGATCATGGTTTCAACAGCAACATTACAAGAAAACGACACTAGATGGTCTAAGCTTTCTTTGATCTAACAACCTTCAATTTTTTTGGCTTCCCTTCTCATGGGCATGTTGAAGATAGAGCAAGACATTGAACAGGTTCTATACAGCCTTCAAGTTCCGGCATCCTCTTACGACAGTAAATGTATAAAGAGTTAAGTCAAACAAATGGAGTTGATAAACATGGAGGGCATAAAGATTGAAGATGCTACCTTCTGATGAGAGGGCTTGGTGTGCAAACAGAGGTGATGGGTCTACTTGGTGTAGATGATTCATATTCTAGCAACCTCCTTGACATACTACATAGAAGTAAAAGCATGCAAATTTGACATACTGCAGTTGTAATAACAAGATAATGGTTGAAAAGATTGCAATACCTTCTTGTTGTAGGGCATGGTGTAGAAACAGAGGTGATGGGTCTAGATGGTGTGGCCTCGTAAATGCTTATATGTGAGACAAATGTAATTTATTAAGTGAATTTTTTTTAAGTTTGAGATGAAAGCTTACAATGGGTCAGCTACTAATGGTTGCTCTTGTGGTTGTTCACCAACATTGGATGGCACTACTGTGACATTTTCTTGCCTATCTTTCTCTTGGGTTTTGGAGGGGCAGGTGGTGCATCAGAATCATAAACATATTCATTGCATGTTTTTTCCATATGTCCAAGCTGCAGGCACCATTTGCATTGTCTGGTTCTCTTTCTAGAGCCTCCTTATGCAGCTGATTTGTACCTTCTCTCCCTTGGTCTCCTTGGTGCTCTTTTCAGTTGTGGAGGCCACAACCTAAACCCAGGATTAACTTGAGGCCACTGTTTACAATCTGTCATTGGCTTCACAGACTTTTCATAGGCTTTCTTAAACTTTTCTACAGAATAGTAGTCATAGACATAATCTTCAATATTACCTCGAACTGAGGTTATAATACATAAGGCATGTGTACATGGCAGACCAGTAACTTGCCAGCACCTACAAGTACACTTCCTCTCCTGAAGATCAACTGTATGCCTCCAATGAACTAGATGTCTTGGAACACCTTCAACTTCAGCTAACATTTCACCTTCATTACCACCATCTTTTTGCGAGAATCTCCAGATATATTTCACCCCCCCTGCTCCTTGCATTAAGATCCTTCATCACATTTGGCGGTATCTTATCCTCAAGTTTCTTAGCAATTTTTCTTCTCAAGAACATTTTTCTCCATGCATAATTGTCTTATCTTATCCATAAGATTAACAACATGTAGGGATTTTTCATGTCAAATCCAACTGTTGAATGATTCAGCTATGTTATTTGTGACATAGTTACACTTACTTGCTTCAGAGAACATGTGCCTTGTCCAAAGTTGCTTATGGCTGCGATGTATCCACTTCATGGCTTCAGGGCATGCTTCATACGTCAAACTGTAGTGCTATTCAAACTTATGTTTCTGAAAAGATCTACATGTTGGCCATAAGTTTTTTTCAAAGACCTCACCTCGCAATCTCTTCTGGAAGTTTGCAACTAAGTGCCTCATGCACTCTCTATGCTCAACCCCATTTTTGAAGACTTGAGTGAAAACTGAATCAATGCATTTGCCTGCATCTGTAGAGATCACTAGGCCTGGAGGTGATCCAATAGCTTGTTGAAGTCTACTGGACAACCATTTCCAATTCTCAATTGTCTCTGAACCAAACACATTGGAAACATCCAATTATGCCCATCAATAGCAGTGGCAGATGCAAGTTGACCTTCCATTTCCCAGTCAAATGAGTGGAGTCCACACCAAGAAAAGGCCTACAACCATTTAGAAAACCATCCACACACAAGCTTTCAAAGCAACAAACATTCTGGTGAACCTCTTCTTCTTTCCAACTTGCTTAAATTCTATGTCCACCAAACTTCCAAGATTGGTCTTCTCCACCTCAGCCTTGAAACTAAAAATGTTCTCGAAGTTGTCATCCCACATCCCTTTGAGTTGTTCCAAAGCCTTTTTCTTCCATCCCACACAACACTATATGACAACCTCAAGTGCTACATTTCTTCCAATCTATTCTGAGTGCTTTTGCTCCAAATTTAGGGTCCTTTGCAAGCCAATCAACAACCCTATCCCTGACCCAATAAAAAGACCAACGAAACGACGAGTGAGAAAGATAAAGCCTGCTATTTGAATAGTTGGTTTGAGCATTTGTTTCAATAGTTGATACCCCTGGTTGCCATGCTATTCTTCTCAACTGTTCATGTGCCTTGACAAGTGTGTAGATTAGGCATCTTCTTTATCTGCAGCAAAATATAAAACCAAATCAGTAAAATTCAGCACAAATATGAAACCTAATCAGTACAAATCAGCAAAAAAAATGCACATTGTTCATGGAAATTAATGAAAGTGCAAATGTACCTTCCAAGTTCTACCATCCTGCACCTGTGAAGCATGAATCTGCCACTTGCACCTTGCAGCTTTGCAATACCCTCGACATCTTTTTGACTCAAAATAGGGAACTGCATTTTCATATTCACCCTTTATTGCATATTGTCTAATAGCATTCTTAAAAGTATCTCCATCCCCCAAAAGTTACACCAGCAGCTATTGTCGGGTTCTCTAAGTCAGTTGCATGGATAACTGTCTCGCAATCCAATGCATCGTCCAGTACTAAGTCGTCCTCCAAGCCAGCACACTACACATCCTCCTCCAAGCAATCTAATTCAGAATCAGATGAGTTGGAAAGTAGAAGGATCTTCATCGTCTAGACCAACATACTCTATGTCATCGCCCACCCAAGCCACTTCAATATTGTTTACAACCGGAGGGTCTAAAGAAGATGGTTCAATTTGGTTGTTTGGGACATCAGTGACTTCTGTTTGCAGCTGCTCAAGTCAAGACTGCAACACACAAGCATGTTTTGTTGTCATTCAATTTCATCAGTGGAATCATTACCCTTTTTCATAACTGACACTTGTAATGAGAGCCTTCTTATCTCCCAATACATGTCAATAGGAATCAATCTCTTCATAGATACGATTCATTTTATCTCAATAGGTAACACACAACTTGTGTATAGACCCTAGGTTAATTTGTGTGCCAATGTCAACAAACATATCACCCCAATTTGTACTATCTATGTCTAGAATCATAGGAATGTTGCAAGCATCACAGTACACACGAGTGCCATCATCATTTAGTTTCACATAAGCACATACACGCTTAGCAAGTCTGTAGGCTGCATTAGCATCCATCCTACAGAAGCATTAGCACAAATTTGAGTGGAATAAACAAAAGCCCAAGTTAGCACGAGCGCAAGTTAGCACTAACCCTAGAAGAAATTGGAAGACTACTTACCCATTGGGAACCCACGAGAGATCAGCCTGATCCGACGAGAAAATCCCACGAGTTGGGTACAGGTGTACACGCTCTGCAGAGTTTTGATCTATACGTATAGCCGCATCCTCGGTCATGGACATGCCCCTGATAGCTCTGTTCTCATGTTTCGGGATTTCTACCTCCCCTATAGTATTTGAGTGTGGTAAGCCGTGGTTGCAGTCAGGGAGAGGAGAGTTGCTCCCTTTACCTCACGGATCTGATTGTAATCATTGAGGTGCGAGGAGAGGAAGTTCTTGCATCGACCCTAGATGGAGATAGGTTGTGGAGACGGGTCGTCCTTGGGGTACCAGGTGTTCCTGATTTGTGCTGAGAGCTTGGGTGGGGACCTATTTGGAGATTCTTTATGTTTATGCTTTGCTATTGTTGCATAGAAAACCTTGGGCCATTATTGTCTCTTCTTTTTACCCTTTAGAGTTAGGCCACTTAAAGCTGCATACAATTGGTGACGTGGACCTATCCCGTTCCTTGGGGATAGACTTTGAGTGTGCAGGGTACGGGCCCAAGTTCGACAACAACGCGGATGAGTGGTATGACTGAGGAAGGCGTCGGTACGCTCAAGGATGCCTGTGGGCATGAAGAATAAAGATGGAGACACTTCTGGGATGCTAGCTACCGCTGCATAGGCGTTTAATCTCTGATTCAGCCAAGAGGCTTGTATGATGTACTCCATAATGGATTGTAATAAATAAATACTTATATTTTGTGTGTGATTCGTGGTATGGATGAGATGTTTCATCTGTGATGAGTTCTGTACACGATACCGACTGATCTAGGGACTATCGCAAGGGTACAGGGGTTCGGATTTTCCTCACCGAAAATCCGGGTCGTCACATATAGGAGCCCCCGCTCCGTGGGCCGTGTGGGTTGTGTGGGTCAGTGCAGGCTGACCTGGGCTGAGGGGCCGGTTGGGCTATGCGGGAAAGAAGAGGGAGCAAGCCAGTGCTATAGAAAATTTAAGGGAGAAGAACCAAACTTAAGGGTCTTCTACGGGGTTTGAGAAGGAGAATTTGAAATGGAATTTCAACTTCAAATCCAAACCAAATCTTTAGGGGATCACTTAGCAGTCAAATTCAACACAAATGTGAGTTCAACTGCAAAGTACATTTATTATTAACTTGGAATATCTAGAGGAAAGAGAATTAGGCCTATAATTAGAGAAATTTTTTAATAAGTTCATATTTTTAAATGTCCTAAAAACCAGGATGCTACAGGGAGTGCAGAGAGAGAGAGAGAGGATTGGTGTCAGGGAGACCGGGAGGGTCTGGGTGCAGCAGCAGACGTGGGGAGTCGGGTGCGGTGGCAGGAGTAAGGGAAAATGTGAGAATTAAACTCTAATCTAAGTTTATATAGATGGTATTGGGGTTGGGACCACATGTCAGCATATTGAAGCGGGTCTGATGGGTTTTCGGGTTCAGATATCATTTTTTCACACCCATGAGCAAATATCCATCAGGTCTAGGGTCATGCCCGCGCCCGTGCCCGTGGGCACATTCTTAGACCTGTATCTGTGCCCATTGGGTTTCAGATCCGTGGATACGCGGGTGTATTTTCTGCATGTTGCCATGTTTACTCCTCATACAATCCGCTTTAACTCTAATGGGCTTCACCACCCCCTCCTTGCTCCATTGTCTTTGGTGGCTACAACTACTGGATCTGTAGCCATTGGCCTCCACCAAGGGATCTAGAGTTTAATTGGAATTGAGGGCTTAGGGTTTTAGTCATAGGCATACCTCTTCCGGTGGGTTTGGACGGATGTTATTACTGGAAGACTAGTAAAGCGATTGACGATGATGTCAGCTAGCTACCCAAATCAGAATTTCTTTTCTATTTTCTTTCTAATTGGATTAGTCTCCTTATAAATGAAATTATGATTTGCTAATCTAATAGTAAATTTGTAAACGTTAGATTTAAATCTAACGGACGAGATCAACTTCAACTCCCTTGTAACCCTACCCGTCCACCTCTCCCTACCATTTATTCTCTTTCTCCACCCCCACCCCCACCCCACCCTACCCCCTCTGCCGCTGCCGCCACCCACACTCCATTTCACCTCACATCAAAGATGGAGCTCCCCAAGCCCCCCTTGGCTTCCTCCTCCCATCCATGTCTAGTTTGAGGCCTCCTGCCACCCTCGATTACTGAAGCGGACTTCTAGTGGGCTCTCTTGCCTCGCTCTGCTTCATCTTGTCGAGTGGATCCAACCACTAGATCTGCTAACATTGGGCACTGCAAGTTAAGTGGCATCGTCAATTGTGTTCTACCCCAAGCAAGAAGAATTGGTATGTATGTGCCCAAACCTTAATCATCAATTCCAAACATTAGACCCCCCACATCCCTCTCCCCCCCTCGAATTCACTCTTCTTTTGAATTTTGTCGATTAATGTGAATTTGCAAGGTGTAACCCACATCAGGGCATGTTCGATTTGAGGGGGAATGGAGGGGGTTGGAGAGGGTTGGGAGGGATTGTATCACCTACAAGTCAAAATCCCCCTCAATCCCCTTGGGAAGGGTACTAACCAAACAAGCCCTATAGTGTAGATCCCTTTTAATTGGTAAAAAAACCAAAATAACTGTTTACCTTAAAATGATTAGTATCCTCTTTCAGTCTTTCTAGACTAGAGCACAACTCCAACATGCCATTTTGAGTGTGACACACAAGGAAGTAGTGATGCTTTCCCCTTGCTAATGGCCAAGATTTGCCTCTCATATATGGAATTCTTGTTAAATTAAACATTTTTGTGAGGTTCTATATGTGATTGTAAATTCTATGTTTTGAGTGCATAGTTCATTTATTTTGAGAGCAAATCTAATGATCTAATGTCCAAGGCTTAGATTAATTAACTTGATCGAGTTGAAACCTTGGCTTTGATTCTTGGCTCAGTGTGATTCTTGGCTCCTTTGTTCAAACAAATAACATTAACAATGTTGCGGACCAAGAGAGCCCAATGTGGCTCACGGCTGGACTCGTCCACTACCGTGGTGATGGGTGCATGCAACAGGGGTTGGTTGTCTGGCCGGCCAGACCCCTTGGACCAGTCGCAAAGGGCTGAAGACAATGGCTTGTCTCTTCAAGACGAGCTCATCCTCTTCATCTTCACCACCTTCCTTGATATCACCGACCTTATCCATTGTGCTGCTACGTGCAGGCGTTGGCGCCGCCTATTGTATTTTTTTTTAGAAAAGGGAATATATTTCAATATTCCAGCCTCTGCATAAAACTATGCATATAGCTGTTTTTTATTACACACAAGAGTACCACAAACGGAAAGGGGAAAACACAGTCTTTGGAACAAACTCAAAATTATCCAACACCAATTCTGTAACTAAACGACCATCCATTGGTGGCAAAGATCTCCATCGACGTGGTCTCAAGCACACGACACCCCTGAATAACATGAGGTCGCTCGTCCTCCTTTTGCAATAACGCCCAAAAACGGATCCAATGAGTCGCTCGGAAGATAACCTGCATAGGAGTAACAGCTCGAGTGTTATTAAAAACCATGTCATTTCTACTTAACCAAATTGCCCAACATAAAGCAGATGCTCCAACCAAGATTTTGTACATAAGCTTCTTTTTAATCCCATTCAGCCACCCATTAAACATATGAAACATGTTCATAGGTGGTGTTATATTAAAAGAAACTTGTACAATCCTCCACATAATTGTAGCCAATTGACAATCAAAGAAAAGGTGTTGAATGGTTTCATCCAGATTACAGAAACAACATTTTAAACTTCCCTTCCATTGTCGACGAGCTAAGTTATCTTTGGTTAGAACTACCCCTTTTTGTAAATACCAGATAAAAATCTTTATTTTTAAGGGCATTTTTAACTTCCATATCATATTTTTCCGCGGTGCGGGCAACTGAGCAATAAGCGCATTATACATAGATCGAACAGTAAACTGACCATTTTGTTTTAGACACCACATAAAAGTATCTCTCTGATCCGTTAATTGGACATTCACAATTTTAGCTACCAAATGGTGCCAGGCCTGTAAATTGTTGCCAACTAAGGATCTCCTGAAGGCCACATTCAAAGGATTCGATCTAAGAACTGTTGTCACTGTCGCACCCTTCTTCCGTACAATGTTATATAAGGATGGATATTGATTTTTGAAAGGTGTGTTATCCAGCCAAGCATCCTCCCGGAAACGTGTTTGTGACCCATCACCCACTATGAATTTGCCCATCCTCAATAAGTCATTTTTGATCTTCATAAGACCCGACCAAAAGTGAGAATCCCCCGACATGTATTCAACCTGAGTGATGGTTTTATGTCTTAAATATTTATTTCTAAGGAGTCGCTGCCAAATACCATCCTCATTGATGAGTCTAAGCACCCATTTACTAAGTAAGCATCTACTCTGTAAGTTTAGGTCTAAGATTCCTAACCCGCCTTGGTCCTTAGGTGTGCAAAGCACTCCCCATTTTGTCAACCTATACTTTTTCTTATGTCCATCGCTCTGCCAAAAAAATCTAGATCTGTAGTAATCTAGTCTTTCAAGGACACCACGAGGAACCTCGAAGAAAGAAAGCATAAACATTGACAAATTACTAAGGACAGAATTAATAAGAACCAACCGACCACCAACAGAAAGCATCTTTCCTTTCCATCCACTTAATTTCTTTTGAAACCTTTCCTCCACTTCTTTCCAATCTGAGTTTCGGAGTTTTCTATGATGCATTGGTATACCAAGGTATCTAAAAGGAAGAGTACCCATATCACATCCAAAGATTTCTGAATACTCCCTCCCTAGCTCCCTAGCGCTACCATAACAGAACATCTCACTTTTATGGAAATTAATCTTAAGGCCCGACAATTGCTCAAAAGCGCATAGCAAGAGCTTCAGATTCTTAGCCTCTTCTAGATCATTTTCCATAAAGAGAATTGTGTCATCTGCGTACTGCAAAATTGACAAACCATCGTCTACTAGGTTTGGGACTAGACCTCTGAACAGGCTGTTATCCTTCGCCCGTGCAATTAAGATAGCAAGGACATCTACCACAATATTGAAAAGAATAGGTGATAAAGGATCGCCTTGCCTAACACCTTTTTTCGTTTGAAAGTAATGTCCTATGCTGTCATTGACCTTAATTCCTACGGATCCTTTCGACGTAACTTGCTGTATCCAAGAAGCCCACCTAGGTGAAAAGCCCTTCATGCGCAACACCTGTTGCAGAAAAGGCCACTTTACCTTGTCATAGGCTTTTTCAAAGTCCAGCTTAAGAATAACTCCATCTTTCTTTCTCTTATGCAACTCATGAATTGTTTCATGAAGAACAACAACTCCCTCCATAATGTATCTACCAGGTAAGAAGGCTATTTGAGAGGACCTAATTACCTTTTGAGCTACCAGATTAATTCTATTCGTAAGAACCTTTGTGAAAATCTTAAAACTTACATTCAACAAACAAATAGGCCTATATTGTTGAATCATGGTTGCTTCAGTTTTTTTGGGTAACAAAGTAATTATACCGAAATTGAGACAGTGCAGTGGCAAAGTTCCTTGATGAAACTCATTAAACAGCGCCAATAGGTCCGGCTTTATTATGTCCCAAAAGTGCTGACAAAATTCAGCTAGGAAGCCATCAGGCCCAGGTGCCTTATTGGGTTCCATTTGAAAAATTGCCTCTTTAATCTCATTCTCACTAAAAGTGTCTGAAAGAATTTCATTTTCTAAATCAGAGACCTGCGGAATATCCTCAATGTGAGTCTCATCTAAAGTAAAATGATTACTTTCAGGGGATCCAAACAAACCCTTATAATAATTTGTAATGTAAGTTTTTAAGTTTTCCTCTCCCACTATGACACCTTCCTCCTGCTCTAGTTGGTAAATTCTCGTTTTGCGATATCTACCATTTGCAAGTAGCTGAAAATATGTTGTATTATCATCACCGTGCACTAACCTAGTGGCTTTAGATCTTTGGAGCCAATATAACTCCTCTTCTCTAAGCAACTTGGTTAGCTTGGCATGAAGACAACTTTTATAATCAGCCTCTTGTAGTGATAACACATTGTCTTCTGCTTTTCTATCAAGAATATCTAATTGGGCTAGCAAGAAGGATTTCTTTCTTTTATTTTCTCCTACTAAATTCTTCGCCCAACCCCTCAACCACCTTCTAACAGCCCTAATCTTATCTTGCCACCGTTGCATGGGAGAATTTCCCCTAGATGCTCTTTGCCACACCTTAGCTACCATATCATGGAAACCATCTCTAGTCAACCATCCCAATTCAAATTTAAATTGGTGAGTGTTGCCCCTGTGAGCTGCGTCTCCAGTGTTAAGCAATAGCGGTGTGTGATCTGAGAGCTCTCTAGTTAAAGCTTCAACCGTTGAAATAGGAAACTTTTGCTCCCAATCTGTACTGACTAAAATTCTATCAAGTTTCTCAAAAGTTGGTATCTCTGCTGAACTTGCCCATGTGAATCTTCTCCCAGAAAGTGCCAACTCTCTTAGATTCAAGGATTCAATGCAAGCATTAAACAGCAAAGGCCACCTACTATCGAAACGATCATTATTCTTTTCATCTGGACTTCTAATAATATTAAAATCACCACCCACCATAAGTGGCAGCGTCTGACTACTACAAGTATTAACAAATTCTGCAAGAAAGCTATCTTTGTGTTCAGGTTGAGCCGCACCATATACAGCCATTAAAACCCAACAAAAGCCATCACATTTGTTTCTAACAGTGAAATTCACAAAAAAATCACCCACCTGAGTGTTCTCTACAACAAAAACAGTTATGTTAACCCCAAGCAAAATACCTCCTGATCTGCCTCTAGGCGGGACCCAATGCCAGAAAAACTCTCTACCCCCACAATAGTCTTCTAACATAGCATCAGTAAAATCTCTTTTGTGGGTTTCGAGTAAGGCAATGAAATCAAGGTCCTTTTCTACAGCTATGTCACGCAAAAAATTAACTTTAGCCAAGTCCCGAAGACCTCTACTATTCCAAAAAATACCCTTCATCTCAGAACAGCCTATTGTATGGTGAGGCGGCTGCCTCCATCTGTCATTGCTTGCAAGGACGAGGCCTTTTTGGCAAATTCCTCCCCCCTCTCACTGTTGGCTTCTTTCAGCAACGCAATGGGGCAATACCCCACTTCTTTCCCACAACTTATGCACTGCGTCGGTTCCCCTGGCTCCAGGATCCTTCACCATCGCTGAGCATGCTTGCTGATGGTGGGTTGTTCGATTCTTGTCGTGTTGCGGCATCCAGAAATGGCCTCCTCGTCATTGACCTTGGGCGTGGCAAACACAGTAGAGCCCTCAAGCTCTGCATTTGCAACCCCATGACAGGTGAAGTGCACATCCTGCCACCCCTTAGAGGCAAGGATGGCCTTGGGCACTACACTGTACGGTGCTCACCGCCACCGACTACCCAGACAAGAACACCAAAAACAAGACGCCAACATCCTCTTACTTCCGCCTTGTCATGGTGTACAATCGGTGTGAATTCACCGCCTTTCGGAGCTACTCGTCCAAGGACATATGCTGGAGCCCGGAGGCCAATGTGACCCGATTCAAGTTTCCCAAGAGGGGGCTGGGCCCAATGCGCAATGGCATCGTATCCTGTGGTGGTAGGGTGGCGTACTGGCTATCAAGGGACACTGTATTTGGGCTGCACCTTGACACGCAGGAGGCGACATTAGCGACCTTGCCATGTTCAGGAGATGGTGAGGTCATCGATAGGGAGGGAGAACACCTTGCTAGGTGTTCGCACCCAAAATTGGCACAAGGCCGATCAGGCTGACGCCACCGGTCAGACTGGTGTCCCTCAACGGTCTGACCGGTGGGGCGTCCTGTAGCCGATCCGGCAACGGCCACAGCGGTCTGACCGGTGGGCCTGACCGGTCTGACCGGTGGACCCCGAGTCCGAGTAGAATTGAGGAGTCCTTGCGAGTTTCGAGTTGTAAAAGGATTCCTTGCAGGGCAAGACCTCCTCACCCTATAAATATAAAGGGCCACGGCCGTTTGAGGTGGAATCACCCAATCGACTATTATTTTCTACAACTTTTATCTCTCAAACCCTAGCTTTTCCAACCTCGTGCTTTCCTTGCTTGTCTCGACGACGATCAGGGACGTTCTGAGTGGCCTTGCCGACCTCAGAGCAACCCTAGGCGCGCCACCTCCGACGGGGTCCCTCCCGAGGCGGCGATCTTAGGTTTTCACCGCGCCTCTGCATACACCGGTCAGACCGGTGCCCCTGACCGGTCAGACCAGTCTGGGCAGAAGCTCAGTGAGTTCAGTGTTTCGACGTTCCACGCGATCTAGCGCTCGTGTGTGTTGACCAGAAAAGCGTCAACACACTTTTGGCAACTCCGCTAGGGAAGAAAGATCAGGTTGTTGAAACCGTTCAATCTAACCTCAGCCAGATGGGTGCTCGGTGTGAACTGGACATGAACAACATTGTCACCGCATCGCTGGAAGATCTCTCTCCAGAGGAGCAGCAGAAGTTCAAGGCGCTACAAGAGTACATGCAAGTACAATTCCTAGCTGGCGTCAAGAAGGATCGATCCGGCAAGGTGGCAAGATTGAAAGAGTTCGAGCTACCGGCGATCAGGCTAAACGACAGCAATATTGAGGTAATTCCCACTGTAAGTAAGAAACCCCCGTCTGAAACTTCTCCTATGAAATCTACAGTGGAAAGTGATGAATTGCTTGCTTCTTACATTGCTCGTTTAGAACGGTTAGAGGATCTTGAAAAGGACAGGGCTTTAGGTTTTAATAACAATGAAACTAATAGTAGTACTCCTAAAGCAAATCCTCAGGGGTCTCATCCTAGCATCTGGTCAGTACCCTCAGTTTCAACCGCACAGGCCAAACATGGCCGCACCGGTCGAACCGATGTAGGGTACCGGTCAGACCGGTGCTATGGAGTTGGTGCCCGACCAGCCTTTGCCAATTTCTGTCGTGCCAAATCAGATGGTCCCTACTTTTTCTAATACAATCAGTAATGTTGGACCTCATTATAGTACGACAGTGAATACATCGGCCTCCAAAAACATTATTCCGGACGATGTGTTTGAAAGTTACAGGCTAGCTCAAGCTAAGATAGCTCCCTATTTAAATAAGATGAATTTGGAAAATCCTCAACCACAACAGCCAAATAATCCTAATTGGGCAGAATTTAATAGATTTAAGGAAGATTTGGCTAACGTGGTAAAAACCAAACTTGGTGTTGACATAGGTAATACTAATTTGTATCAAAAACCATATGATCCCGAGTTTGATAGATTTCCTCTCCCACGTGGTTGGCGTATGCCTAATTTGATTAAATTTAGTGGTGATGATGACCGAACCACATGGGAGCATATTAGTCAATACACTGCACAACTAGGTGAAGCTGGTGTCTATAATGCTTTAAAAGTGCGTTTGTTCTCTTTATCTTTGACTGGCACCGCTTTTGCTTGGTTTTCCTCGCTTGCTCCCAGTTCTATTATATCTTGGGATATGTTAGAACGTAAGTTTCATGATCACTTTTATAGTGGGAGCATACAATTAAAATTGACAGACTTAACATCGGTTAGGCAAGGAAGAGATGAGACTGTCTCTGCCTACATTAAAAGGTTTAAAGAAACTAAAAACCGGTGCTTTAATTTGTCAATTACTGATATGGACCTTGCAGACATTTGTCTGAAAGGTTTAAGATCATCTATTAGAGATAAGATAGAGGGCACTGACTTTCTTTCGGTTGCACAAGTTCAAATTAGAGCTTTAGTTGTTGAGAACCGAATGAATAAAGAGAAAGATAATTTTAAATCACGTCGTTCTAATGTTCATATTATTGATTATGATTCTGATAGCTCGGACGATAGTGATAAAGAAATTTATGCTGCTGAATTTAATTGGCCCTCTAAAGAAAAAGCTTATTCTTGTTCATCTCTTAAGCCGGCTAGTAAAGGTCGGCAAGAAGAAATTAAATTTACTTTTGATGTTTCCAAATGTGATCGCATATTTGATGAATTGCTTAAATCTGGAAATATCAAGTTAAATCATACTATTCCTCCACTTGAAGAGTTGAAAAGACGTGCATATTGTAAATTTCATAATTCATTTTCTCATGCTATTAATGATTGCAATGTGTTTCGTCGACAGGTTCAATCGGCCATAAACGAAGGTCGTTTGACTTTTCATGAGATGCAAGTGGATAAGGCTCCTTTTCCAATCAACACCATGGATTTATAGCAGCCTAAGGTACTGGTTCGGCCACATCAAGCTGAAGCAACTAAAGGCAAGAACGTGGTAATCGGGGAGGCTAAGCCCGATTTGAGAGGAAAAGAGCTAGTTCGCAAAGTTGAGTATGAGAAGACTCCTGATGGCAAAGAGACCTTCAAGGTTACAGTAAGTGCCTCTGGACATGGGGGGCAAGGGTCGTCCACACCCACCGATCAGCGACCGTCTGAGCCGTCCCTGGCCAGACCGGTCAGACCGGTGGATGTGACCGGTCAGACCGGTGCGCCCCCAGATCGCCCGAGGATGATCAAGCCAAGCCGTCCGGAGATTGGAAACTGGAAACTTAATGTAGCAAAAAATCAGGGGAGTGGTCCTAAGCCAAAGGTCACTTTCGACATGCTATTTGACAAGTATTCCAAGCAAAAGGCCGTTACAAGTGATCGGCCATTAAAAAAAAGGATGAGGTCACCTACACATCAAGGAGGATCATCTTCACCTCCAAGGGCTGCTACAAGACTCAAGGGTGAATCATCGCAGCAAGGGCAACGCTTTACTCCACCATGGGCGTCATCAAGTTCAAATGCGCCACGCCCAATTTATGATGACAATGGAGTGATGTGGGTGCCATACCAACAAGCCTTTCATACTGGATGGGGTGAACAAAAATCAGCTTTTAACAGAATCTCCAGGCCTGTCCAAGACCGATTGGCTCCTCGCCGTTCTGGTCAGGGTCACCAGACCCGACCGGTCAGACCGGTCGCTATCACCGGTCAGACCGGCGCGGCCAGAAAAGCGGTGTCACCTCCTGTGAAGCAAGTTTACAAGCCGAAGCAAAGGGAGGAGGTGCAGAAGATGGAAGTTGATCCAGAGAGGACTACGAGCCAAGATATTATTCAGATCGGATCAATGGATGTTCCTATTGGAGAAGATGGCAAAAGACCGATTGTTCCGAACAATAAGGTTGTGACATCAACTTCAGGGGTGTTTGCTGCTGCTAATGACCATGAGGCCAGTGGAAGTGGTTCCAATTCCAAGTACTTCTTGCCAAGGTGGTGTCCTCCCGGTTTGACTCGCACACAAAGGAGGAAGCTTCAACGCCTGAGGTTTTCAGAGAAGAGGGAGAAGGAGCTAGAGAAGCAAAGGGACGAAGCTTTCAACCAGTACAGGCCTATGGTACCTCAGGGGAAAGAGTGGAGAATCAAGACCAGCTCCCAGCCAGCACCGGTCGAACCGGTGGAGGGGTCGGTCAGACCGGTCACACCGGTCAGACCGGTGGAGGTCGACGGTCAGACCGATGACCCAGAGACGCCGCCCGGTTTCTCTTCTTCGGTTCCCATGGTTTGTGATGACAAGTCCGCATCGGATCCTGCACCAGAAGACGATGAGGAGCTTGTTGATTACAGTTCTTCACCTGAGCACATGAATTTGGACATCAATGTGATCCATATGTCTATGGATGGTTATGTGCTTTCGGAGGAGGACGTCGCGCATCTCGATTTTGGGCCAAAGGAAGCTATTTTCCAGAAGCCTAAAGCTACTGAAAATCATTTGAAGGCTTTGTACATGAAGGGACACATCAATGGGAAGCCTATATCTCGCATGCTGGTGGACGGAGGAGCGATCGTCAACTTGATGCCGTATTCTTTGTTCAAGAAGCTGGGAGGTTCAGATGATGAGCTGATTAAGACCAACATGACTGTCAGCGGTGTTGGAGGAGGCGAGCCAATGGGAGCTAAAGGCGTCATCTCTATGGAGCTCACCGTTGGGAGCAAGACATTGGCTACGGCATTCTTCGTCGCTGAGACACAAGGTAACTTCAGTCTCATCCTTGGTCGTGATTGGATTCATGCAAATCAGTGTGTGCCTTCTACCTTGCATCAATTTTTAATCCAATGGGTAGGCGACGAGGTAGAGATTGTTCATGGTGATGCATCGGCTTGTGTTGCAGTGGACGATAGTTCTACTATGGATCATCATGAGAATCTTAAGTGCTTAACTAGTTTAGATTTATCTAATTTAAAACTTATTGATTCTACCAAAGATGGCTTTGCTACTGTTGTCATGAAGCCGATCGTTGATCAGGCTAGAACCTCTCTGTCGATTTGATGGATGCAAATCTGGAGTGGTTGCAACAAAGGCGAGAGCACTATCGGGCACATAAGAACAATATGTGTGAGGCCATCGAAGACTTTGATGATTTGAGCAAGTTAGGACAAGAGTTTACGTCGGCTGATCCTTTAGAGGAGGTTGATATTAGTGATGGCACTGTACCTAGGCCGACATTTGTAAACAAGAATCTTGATCCTTTGTTTAAATCTGATTTAATAAAGTTATTAAAGGAGTATGTTGATTGCTTTGCATGGAACTACAATGAAATACCTGGTTTAAGTCGTGATTTAGTTGAGCATCGTTTACCTATTAAACCTGGTTTTAGGCCTTATAAACAACCTCGTAGAAACTTTAATCCTGATATTTATGACCGAGTGAAAGAGGAAGTCAATCGGTTACTTGATGCAAAGTTTATTAGGCCTTGTTGTTATGCTGATTGGATCTCTAATATTGTGCCTGTTGAGAAAAAAGGAACAAAAAAGCTTCGTGTTTGCATTGATTTTAGAGATCTTAATAGAGCTACTCCTAAAGATGAATATCCTATGCCTATAGCCGATTTTCTTGTTAATGCTGCATCCGGACATAGAATTCTTAGCTTTCTTGATGGTAATGCTGGTTACAATCAAATCTTTATGGCCGATGAGGATATATCCAAAACAGCTTTCATATGTCCGGGTTTTGTTGGCTTGTTTGAGTGGGTTGTCATGACTTTTGGATTGAAAAATGCGGGTGCTACTTATCAAAGAGCTATGAATTTAATCTTTCATGATTTGCTTGGCATCATAGTAGAGGTTTATATCGATGATATTGTTGTCAAATCGGCATAGAGATAGATCCTAAAAAGATTGAGGCAATCCGGAGTGTTAAAGCACCTACTTGTAAAAAGGATTTGCAAAAGTTCTTGGGCAAGGTAAATTATTTGAGGAGGTTCATTTGTAACTTGTCCGGGAAGGTGAATGCTTTTACTCCTCTACTTCGGTTGAAAAATGATATTGACTTCACTTGGGGGGCAAAGCAACAAGAGGCATTTGATGAGATTAAGAGCTATTTGACTTCGCCACCCGTTCTTCAAGCACCCAAGAGTGGTATTCCTTTCAAGTTGTACGTAGCGGCTGAAAAGGATGTTATTGGAGGTGTTTTGACTCAAGAGACCGAAGGCAAGGAGTACATTGTTGCATATGAGAGTAGAAGATTGTTGGACGCCGAAACAAGGTACACTTTTTTTGAAAAGTTGTGTTTATCACTATATCATACTTGTACCAAGTTGAGGCATTATTTATTACCTAGTACTTGCATAGTAGCATGTCAAACCGACATAATCAAATACATGTTGCATAAACCAATTTTAAGTGGTAGAGTCGGCAAATGGGCTTATTCTTTAGTTGAGTATGATTTACATTGTGAGCCATTAAGTTCTATGAAAGGTCAAATTGTTGCCGACTTTATTGTTGGACATAGAGTAGATAAGCAACTTGATTTGAATGTCGGTTATGTTACTTTTACTCTATGGAAGTTGCATTTTGATGGATCGGTTTGCAAAGATGGTTGTGGTGTTGGAGTTGTCATTATTTCGCCAAGTGGGGCTGTTTTTTAAGCTCTTAACCGATTGGATCATGATTGTATTAACAACCAAACTGAATATGAGGCTCTTCTATTTGGATTGGAAATTTTACATGACATGGGAGTAAAACATGTGGAAGCATATGGAGATTCTTTATTGGTGGTGCAGCAAGTATCCAAGGTATGTCAATGTTTAAATGGTTTTTTAAATGCTTATCTTGATAAATGTTTAGACATCATATCTTGTATGGATGAATTTGTTATCTATCATGTGCCACGAGAGGAAAATCCTAGAGCTAATGCTCTGGCCCAGCAAGCATCTGGTTATAATGTTCGAAAAAGAAATTTTCAAGAACACAAACCGTTGCTTACAGCGGAGTGTTTTGCTCTGGAGGCACCGGTCAGGCCGACACAGCCGACCGGTCTAACCGGTGACACCGGTCTGACCGATGTCACCGACCGGTCTGACCGGTCCCCTGGTTCTGGGTCGGCTAACGGCACCGGTCTGACCGATGCCCATGACCGGTCTGACCGGTTCCCTGGTAAAAGTTCCTCCTCGGTTTTTCGTGACAAAGATGAGGTGGAGGATTGGAGAAAACCTCTGGTTGATTATTTGCAAAATCCTAGCAGTTCAGTTGATAGAAAAGTCCGACGATGGGCTCTTAAGTTTGTCGTTGATAATGGTGAATTGTATCGTCGGACTGCGGATGATTTGCTTTTAAAGTGCTTGGGTCCTGATCAAGCTAGGTTGGCTATGGCAGAGGTTCATGAAGGCATTTGTGGTACTCATCAATCGGCTCCCAAGATGAAGTGGCTCCTCAGGCGAGCTTGCTTTTATTAGCCTACCATGATAGCTGATTGTTTTAAGTACTACAAAGGGTGTGAAGAGTGTCAAAAACATGGAGATGTTCAGTTGGTGCCTGCTGCGTTGATGCATCCGACTATCAAACCTTGGCCCTTTAGACGATGGGGTTTGGATTTTATTGGCAAGATTCATCCTTCGTCGTCAAAGGGGCATTGTTTTGTGATCGTGGCTACTGATTACTTCACCAAGTGGACTGAAGCTATTCCTTTGAAGAATATGACACATAGAGAGGTGATTGAGTTTATTACTGGGCATATCATACATAGGTTTGGCATTCCACAGACTTTGACTACGGATCAAGGGACTTCATTCATATCCAAAGAGGTGCGTGAATTTGTTGATTTCTATGGTATTAAATTGCTCAATTCATCTCCATATTATGCTCAAGCCAATGGTCAAGCCGAGTCTAGCAACAAGACATTAGTGAAGCTCATAAAGAAGAAGATAGAGGACAATCCTAGAAGATGGCATGAGGTATTATCTGAAGCTTTATGGGCTCATCGTATTTCTAGACATGGTGCTACTAAGGTTACTCCTTTTGAGCTTGTGTATGGTCAAGAGGCCGTTTTGCCCGTTGAGGTGAATCTAGGCGCATATAGACTTGCAAAGCAGAATAATCTTGATGTTGAGTCATATTATGCTTTGATGATGGACAATATTGATGAAGTGACCGACAAGCGTATGGAAGCTTTGGAGGAAATTGAAAAGGACAAGAGGAGAGTTGCTAGAGCATACAACAAGAAGGTAAAAGCCAAATCTTTTCAGGTAGGTGACTTGGTTTGGAAGACGATTTTACCTATTGGATCTAAGAGTAACAAGTTCGGCAAGTGGTCTCCAAGTTGGGAAGGTCCATACAAGGTTGTCAAGGTTTGTTCTGGGAATTCTTACATGATGGAGACTTTGCAAGGACAGCGACTTCCAAGGGCTCTCAACGAGAGGTACTTGAAGACATTTCATCCAAGTGTCTGGCAAGACGCTTGATAGGATTTGGCCGATTTAAAGCAAAAAATCGCCCTTAGACCAAAAAATGGCCGATGAAGTGTCACATCGACCTTAGAATTATTTTTTAGACAGCAATCTTTACTAAAAAACAGGGGGGGCATATGTTTGCACCCAAAATTGGCACAAGGCCGATCAGGCTGACGCCACCGGTCAGACCGGTGTCCCTCAACGGTCTGACCGGTGGGGCGTCCTGTAGCCGATCCGGCAACGGCCACACCGGTCTGACCGGTGGGCCTGACCGGTCTGACCGGTGGACCCCGAGTCCGAGTAGAATTGAGGAGTCCTTGCGAGTTTCGAGTTGTAAAAGGATTCCTTGCGGGGCAAGACCTCCTCACCCTATAAATATAAAGGGCCACGGCCGTTTGAGGTGGAATCACCCAATCGACTATTATTTTCTACAACTTTTATCTCTCAAACCCTAGCTTTTCCAACCTCGTGCTTTCCTTACTTGTCTCGACGACGATCAGGGACGTTCTGAGTGGCCTTGCCGACCTCAGAGCAACCCTAGGCGCGCCACCTCCGACGGGGTCCCTCCCGAGGCGGCGATCTTAGGTTTTCACCGCGCCTCTGCATACACCGGTCAGACCGGTGCCCCTGACCGGTCAGACCGGTCCGGGCAGAAGCTCGGTGAGTTCAGCGTTTCGCCGTTCCGCGCGATCTAGCATTCGTGTGTGTTGACCAGAAAAGCGTCAACACTAGGCATGACTCCGGAGGGGAGGCTCTGCGCCATCCAGATTTGCTGGCCTTTGGGTCGGTGGAAAAAGGTAACAGAAATACGTGTATTCACCTATGGTGGCCATGACAGCAGCGGCGACGGTATGCTACAACTACAATTGGGTCCATCCTTGTGGGAGATGAGGAACAAAATTCAGGTAGACAATTTACTTCCTCATGCTCCAGATCCAACCAGGGTGAAGCTGGAGTGGTTTTGTGAGAAGAGCGGGGTAGTTTTCTTTATTGCTGCCAAGTATGGTGATCAGAGAAGCGATGTGTACTCTTTGAGCCTAGACACCCAGATGGTTGAGACGGTGGGGAGCATCGACGGGGATGGTAGCCTGTGTGGGTATGAGATGGATCATGTGACATACCTGAAATCCCTTGCTCTGTAACAAGATATGGAGGATATGTGATTGGTGTTTCCAGTACTTTTAAGTTGCATTGCTTAATAATTAGATATTTCTGTAGAGTAACTTTGGTATGCTGATGCATTTGTTTCCCATATTAAGACAGAATGTAATTCTATGATTTGCCTGGGATTCTCCAGCCTTTCCATCTTATACTAGGACATATACTATGCTGTGATCAATGAGCAGGCTGTCACTGTGGCAGAGTTGTGGGATGGCACCAACTTGAAATGCACCTTTTAGATGCTGTGTATCATCTCCCTTGCAGAGTTGGTGCAGGTAGCAAGCACAATCGTCTTTACTGGGGGGAAAAGATGAGTTGATTTGGCAATATACAACTGATGGAGTGTATCTAAGTAAACGCAATAACTGTATATGATAATTAGGTTTAGGGGTGTGAACCCAGTATACACACCAGCTTTATGGAAATTACACATCCCACCTATAGTGCATGTCTTCTTATAGTTTGCTCTCTAAAAACAATCTGTTAACTAGGACAGTTTTAGTAGACAAAATAAAGGAAGGTAGATTATGTCTCGCATGTCTCTGTTTGTTGTGAACATGAGAGCATCACACCCTTGTTTTCTTATTGTGCAAATCACTAGGGAAATAAGGAGGCGTCTAGCTAAGGTACTGAACTCATATGTTGTGGTCAGCTTTAATTTTGGCAATGACCAAACTTTGGTTCAGTGAAGAGAAATAGTGTGGCTAACATGTTAAATGCAGCTGCCCTCTGACCTCTGTTTTAAGAATGGCATCCGGAGAGGTTTGTCAAAAAAATTGATGGCTCACCACACAAATTTGACTGCTTCGGCAAAAAAAAAACTTTGGAAAGATCTTATACCCTTCATGTCCTCGGTAAAACTGGGCTATCTCATATGTTACCTGATTAGTGAACAGATTTTTGGCAAAGCCACATTTTGACAACGCAAAATTGGGGTAAATTTGGTTGCAATTGCAAACCAGAAAATTTAATCTTTGCCCTCTTGCATTCTTTTAAAATTCGGTAGCAGACCAAACAATCCCTTATTTTAAAGCATTCGGTCTCCTGCATTGTGTTTACAGGAAGCTGCGTCGTGTTCCTCCTTTTCCTGTTATACCCTAAGCCCCGCCGCCGCCGGCCAGGTTTGCCTGCATATGCTAAAATCTTTCGAGTCATGTACTAATGGCACGAGAGGAATCGAGTCATGTACTACTAATCTTTCGAGTCTTCTACGTTGTCGTTTCCGTCAGCACGGGTTGGGTATTAACGATTTTTTTTATATTTAATTTTCTTCGATTTTACGAAAATAAATAGTCGGATTCAACATTGGCAGAAATAGCCACGAACCGCCGTTTGAAACAGCGGTTGGATCCCTGCCGCCGCTTCAAACGGCGGTAGGAACCTACCGCCGCCTCAAACGGCGGTAAGTACCTGCCGCCGTTTCAACTGACGGTAGGATTGCAACAGTGGCAGCTGGCTGGCTGGCAGCTACCGCCAGTTGAAACGGCGGTTTCATTAAGCCTACCGCCGATTCAACTGGCGGTAGGTTTTGTTTTCGGTTTTTTCTTTTTTGTTTTTGGTTTTTTGGTTTTTGTTTTTTCTCAATACTATAAATGCGAAATAACAGGCAACTGAATACGAAAATACATAAAATAATTAGAACAAACAAAGTATTGTACACGACAAGTGTCCAAATACAAATCTAAATACGACCGCGTTTCGTCGGTCGTGGCGGACCCTGGTGCTCCTTCCTCCTCGCCGCTGCCGCCGCCCTCTGTGCAGCCCTCGTGTGGTGGGTCGGGTACGTGAGGGGGTCGCGTGGATGGCGATCGCGTCCTCCGACCGCCGGCTCGGGGGGCGGTGTCGCTAAGGGAGCACCTGAGCCCGACGGGACAGCCCCCCCTCCGGTCGCTGCCTGTGGAGTCACCGAGCCCGACGGGCCGGCCCCCCTCCGGTCGGTGCCTGTGGAGTCGCCGAGCCCGACGAGGCCGCCCCCCGTCCGGTCGCCCGCGCCTCCGCCTCCACGACGCTGCCGCGTCCAACGCCTCGCCTGCACGCCGTGCCGAGTCGTGGAAGTTCTCCATCATCGCGCGTTGCTGCTCCTGCGTCTGCTGCGTCGGTTGGGTCGGCTGGGTCACGGGCGGGGCTCCTGTCAGCTGTGTACCACCGATCTCGTCGGCGCTGCCGCCCAACAAGTCGGCCAACGGAAACTCCAGCGGTGGTGTGTCGCCAATGTAGTAGTCATCCGAAGCAGGTGTCTGAAACAGTGGCTGCTGTTGAACAGGTGGCTCAAACACTGGCTGCTGCTGCTGAACGGGTGGCTCAAACACTAGCTGCTGCTGAACCGGTGAAGCTGCTGCTGCCCACGACGAAGGCCCCGGTCCTGTAGGTATCGGTGGTCTCTCTATAAAAATATTAGATCATCATGGATCAATAAAATATGTCGTGGTCTCTCTAGATAATATAACTGGCAACAAAAAATATGTACGATCCCATCATGTACCTGTGGCGTAGAAAGCACTCGGCTGTGCCAGGTACAGAGTGGACGCAGTGGGCGTGAACGGTGGACGTGTCGAGGACGAGGGTGCCTAGTACGAAGCTGAGGTGGAGGCACAGCTGCTGGAGGAGGAGGGGTGGCGGGGAAGGAGGTAACCCTCGTCGCCGCGGAAGTTCACCGTCTGCATGATCCGCTGGCTCAAGCCTATCATCTTCTGCAGCTCTGTCCATATCCGGTCCAACGACAACTGGTCCATCGTCGAGCCCACGTACTGGGCCAGGTGGTACATCTCCCGAGCTGTGTCGTACTGTCAAGATCGGACGGATTGTTAGTACAACGAAACTTTAGCGAATGTGACTTAATTTAAATTAATGCAAAAGAACTTACTAAGATGCTGTGGGACTGATCCCGTCGGTAGGGGTACGTCGACGCTGGCACGAGGTCGAGGCGAGGATTCGGGGGGACGTATGTCACGCGCGTCCGGGTCCTCACCGTGTACCACTGCAGGTACGCTCTCCAAGCGTCGTCGTCATGTAAGCGCGGCTCGACGACGACGTTCTGCGCGGCGGTCGCCCACGCGTCCAGGTAGTGTTGCAGCTTCCCCAAAAAAGGGGGCCGAAGTCCTCGACCCCTTCCGCGTCCACCTACAACAACAAACAGCTAATTGGTCAGCAAACTAACTTTCTTCACTCATCCACAGAAACTATTTAAGTTTGCAATGAACTTACAGGTGCACGGACGGGTCGACGGTGTGTGTGACGGGCACATGCGAAGCTTGGTAGAGGCCGAACTGCCTCAGCACGCGCTCGACGTGGTACTCCTCGACGTACATGTCGTGGACGAGCGGCGTCTTCGTCATCCAGAAGTCACGGTCCCGAAAGCATAGGGACGAGAGACCCTGCGGTGCACGCGCGGCGACCAAGACGTCGGTGTACGGCTGCCAGATAACCTCGCGGTCGGTAAGGGTGTCGATCTGGCCGACGAAGTCCAGGTACGACCTCCTGGTCTGCTCCGTCCAAGAGAGCTGCAAACAAGAGAATGAGTTAGCTCGACGAATTGCATTACTTTCAGATAACTAACGAACGAAGTTAGCTCGAAGTATGAACCTGGCGATGGAACCACATCGACCCCATGGTCGGCCTGTCTGCTGGGTCGTGCCCCTCCTCTAGCTCCCGGTATGGCGATCGGTCGACCGATGGCCGACCGACGGGAAGCCACTCGTAGCTCCACAGGTGCAGCAGAAGCGGGCATCCGAGGAGGATCGACTGGGTGCCCGTCTTGGTGCACCCGGTGCACAAGCCCCTGTACGTCGCGGTCAAAACCGCAGCGCCCCAGTTGATCTGGGGCATCTCCTCCACGGTGGCGTCGGCGATCCTCTACGCGTGGGGGATCAGGAACCTAGACACCGCGTCCCCCTGGAACCCACAGAACATCACGTAACCGAACAGCCACAACAGGTACGCCTCCAAGTGCCTGTTGCTCGTCTGCTCGTCGGCATCGTCCCTCATGAACAAGGCCTGAAAAAATTCAAAATTCAGTGAGAGGCTGCAAACCGATACTATGAAAAAACGATAGATAGAGGAACGTACGCTGTACTTGCGCAACCAAGCGCACGAGGGGTCGTGGGAGTTGGTGAAGTCAGGCACCTCTGGCGCGTCGGGACGGCGCACCACTCCGGCGAACCTCGCGAGGAGGACGTCGCGCCACGGCTCGGGGGGGTCAGCAGCCCCCATGGGCTCCCCTGAGCACAGTAGCCCGAAGAGGAGGGCCACGTCCTCCAAAGTCACCGCCATCTCCCCTCAAGGGAAGTGGAAGCTATGCGTCTCGGGGCACCACCGGTCCAGGAGCGCGCAAACCAGCTGGTAGTCGAAGCCAAAGCGTGACCTGCGCTCCGCCGGGCGCAAAGCGGCCCGCATGAGGTCCCCCTCAACCAAGCGCGCTAGGGGAAGAAGTCCTGCTGCGCGTAGCCTGCACCACAAAACGAAAATAAATATTAATTACGAATTTAAATGAGGAAATACAAAGATACGAAGGTGTCGTATTACATACTTCAGACACCAGCCGGGGTGAGGCGGCATGTAGTGCCCCGGGCCTCTAAAACGCACGGTCCCTAGCTCTGCCCCGCAGATCGCGGAGTGGTAGGACCGGTGCGCCCTGTCTGTCCGCTCGTCGAAGAGCTCGGGCAGCACGTACGGCAGGGGCTCCCGAGGAGGACGAACAGCACCAACAGGGGACTGCGGAACCGCCGCCTGCTGCTGAGCCATAGCTGCAAAAAAATGAAATATACAGTTACACATAATTTCTAAGCATTTTCAAAGCATTTCTATAATTTCTAAAGTATTTCTAGAAATTTCCAAAGTATTTCTACAATTTCTAAAGTATTTCTATAATTTCTAAAGTATTTCTAGGAATTTCCAAAGTATTTCTATAATTTCCAGAGTATTTCTAAGCAATTCCAAAGCATTTCTACAATTTCTAAAGTATTTGTAGGAATTTTCAAAGCATTTCTACAATTTCTAAAATATTTCTACGAATTTGCAAAGGATTTCTACAATTTCCAAAGTATTTCTATAATTTCAAGAGTATTTCTAAGCAATTCCAAAGCATTTCTACAATTTCTAAAGTATTTCTAGGAATTTCCAAAGCATTTCTACAATTTCTATAGTATTTCTAGGAATTTCCAAAGCATTTCTACAATTTCTAAAGTATTTCCAGGAATTTCCAAAGTATTTCTATAATTTCTAAAGTATTTTTAAAAATTTCCAAACTATTTCTACAATTTCTACAATTTCTATGAATTTGCAAAGAATTTCTAGAAATTTCTAAAGTATTTCTATAATTTCTAAACTTTTTCTAAACTATTTCTAGATTTTCTAAACTATTTCTAGATTTTCTAAAATATTTCTAGATTTTTCTAAACTATTTCTACTATATTTACTAAATATACGAGGAAAGTAATGGAAACATACCTGATGGACACCGAAGAAGGCCACCAAGGAGGAAAACAAGAGGAGAAGGGGGGAGGCGCAGCCGGCGGCGGCAGGGGCTGCGCCCCTTATATAGGCGTGGCCCAGCCGCCGGTTGGTTTGGCGGTAGGACCTACCGCCGTATCAACTGGCGGTAGGTGGCCAACGGTCGGTCAACCGCCGTTTCAAACGGCAGTTGGACTGCTGCCGTCGTTGGTCGTGGGGTAGGTGCCTGGCCAGCGGGCCACGTGGCGGATCTCCCAACCGCCGTTTGAAACGGCGGCTGGCAGGTACTTACCGCCGTTTGAGGCGGCGGTAGGTTCCTACCGCCTTTTGAATTGGCGGCAGGTATCCAACCGCCGTTTCAAATGGCGGTTTGTGGCTATTTCTGCCAATATTGAATCCGACTATTTATTTTCGTAAAATCGAAGACAATTAAATATAAAAAAAATCGGTATTAACCCACAGGCCGGCATGGTGGCCTAATCAGGCTCAGCCCAAGTCGAGTCATGGCCTTGGGCCCAAGCTTACACAGGTATATTACATACGGCCCATATGGCCTAACATCCCCCCTCTCTTAAGTTCCAGCTTGCCCTCAAGCTGTCGACAATGAATCGAATAGTTCCTTTTTTAAGATAAAATATCCTAATTAATCTGCACATTTTTAATATACTTACGCAAAGTACAGTACATGTTTGTAATGTTGGTCCTCAAAAGCTCAACTAACAAAAATTTCAATTTCAATTTTTTTTTGAGAGATTAACTTTGAATTTTGTTTTGATTAAACTTTGAATTTCATTTTGGTTGGGATGTGCCAAGCTTAAGAAATAGTGCAACACTGAAGTGACACATAAGGACCCTAGTAGCAAGCTACTATTATAGGTCCTTCTCCCATAAAAAATAAATTTAATATCATTGTGGGTATGTGACCCACGTATCAGATATTAAACTGATAAGAACAGATACTACACTTGATCTTAGCCAAAAGGCTGAGAAAGGTATGATTTGCTAGCTTTGCGTGGTCCTTGTTTTATTTGCGCTAGGTAAGAATTGCTTCCTTCTCCTTACGATGTGGTACTAATCCTCCCAACTTATGGTTAGCGCAAAGGACACCGGGTGGATTACATATCCATACCCTTTTAGTATTTGCAACGGGTGGATTACATATCCATACCCTTTTAGTATTTGCAACAGGCCCATTAAGATTTCCAGGGCCATAAGCCCAGCTAAATGAACCGCCGCCAAATGAAACCCACCCCTTGCTGCTCTCGCTCACGCAGTTGCACGACCGTCCTGTTCGTCGTCCTCATCGTCCAGTGGTAACCTGGCTGAGACGATGAGTGGCTGACCCAGACGTCGCGATCAGCTGCCGCGAGCCGTCACGATGACAAACCCGCACAACCCCAACTAAACTTGCTCGCAATGCGTGACATGCATGACCCAAAACATGGGTGGCGAGTCCACCGCCGGCCGGGCTCCGACGACGGTGTACCCCATTCATTCCTAGATTAGGACGGAGATGCTTCCTAGAGAGTAGTTAACCCAGGTTAATTTTGATGGACTGCTTACTCGCGCACGGTATTCATACGAGAAATGTTGTTTGTATCACAGTTATATTTCTTCACTTGACCCGTACTTCCTTCCCTTAACTTGATCCATCAGCTACTCTTTCCTAAGAGATATAGGAAGCCGAGAAACTAAACAGGGGATAACTATCGTATCGAAGAACGAGAAGCATCCAAAGTATAGAACCCCGGAGCCAAGGGAAGGTAGGATCCTTGACCGAGAGGAGGCCATCCCGAGTTGGTAAGAGGTTGGAAAAGAGGAAAGCACCTATGCCCGCCTCTACCGCCACCCTCCTTCATCGTCCAATGCTAATTCGTTGGGGCCATCGCCCCGACACCTTCACCGCCAACTCCGGTGGTGTCCCTACCGCCTTCGCTCCGCTGCTGTTTCACCCGCCTCCACCGCCGGCCGGCGAGTCACCCATGACCTTCTTGTACAGCTGGACAGCGAGGTAAGACCCCAAGCGTCGCCAAATCCTAATCCAAGCTCTCTTCCCTTGCAATTACCGGAATAGAGAGCCGTTGTCGATCGGTCTAGTCCTGATAGTGACAGACCAGGACATATCTCCTTTCTTGTCTCTTCTCATACTTTCGAATCATACCAGACACATAGTACAAAAATTAGGTGCGCGAAGGAAACTATGCTTTGCAGAATTGTTCTGAAAATAACACGTCAACAAAGGGCATCAGGTGCATGCACCTAGATAAATATCAAAATCTAACTAAATCAAACTGAATGTTGAAGCGCGAAAGGGTACGTAGCCTAATGGTTACCAGAGCCTCAGTAGTACCTGAAATGTTTGGTTCGATTCCTTATGTGAGCGATTTTATCAGGATTTAACGGTGTTGTACTTGCAATGGTAGATGACGGTCCCGTCGACAGCGAAGCACCTGTTCACTACCGGAATCCGATGCTTTGCCGACTTCTTTGCCGAGAGTTTTCTGTGTGGCTCTCGATAAAGAAATTTAAAAAAATCAGTTTCTTCCCTCCAAACTTTTTCTATCCTCAGCATACACTTATACAAAACTTCTGCTCAAATTTAGTACAATTTTAACTATGTTTGCTATATTTAATAATTTTACTTCTTTCTAGGTTTTTTTCGTATACGTCCGATAAGAACTGCAAGTGCATGAAATCTTGGAGTAAAGTTGGTGAAAAAATGATATTCATGTTCATGAGACATCTCTAAGACCATGAGATGAAGCTAAATTTCCGGCATTTGGTTCTCTAATAATGATGAAAATCGTGAGGTAGAAAGGTTTTTAAATTATATAAAATTCAAATGAAATTTGAAAATCACGAAATTTGTTAAGTGCTCTGTGCTCATGATATCATACGTGGAAGTTGTGGTAACAAATTGAGAATGTTTTGAACACTTGGATACGTACGCTGTTTAGAAACCGGAACATCTCACGAGAAGTTTCTAAGAATTTGAACTAATGTCATTAGGTTTGAAATCTTAGAGAAATTCAAATTTGAGTTTGACTACAAAACTTTTCTATAAGTAATATACAACATAATTAGTGTCGTGTTAGGTTTTGGAAAATTTTCAAGTTTGTTTGCTAATTTAATAATTATTTTTTATTAAAATTGTCCCCGCTTCCCTCCTCTCTCTCTCGGTCTCCTCCCCCTCCACGCCGCCGCCCTCCTCTCCCCTTCGCCGGCACAGCCGCGCCGCCCCTCCTCATCCCTCTGCGCACCCCTCCCCTCGTGGCGAGGAGCAGCGGCGGGGCGAGGTGCGGTGGAGGCGGATCCGGCGCCCGCCTCACTCCCTCGTCCTCCCTCGATTCCGGACGGCGCGGCATGCAGTTGATGCCCGCGCGTGGCTCCTCCGGCGCAACGTGTAGTCCTGCCCCGACGCGGCTCCCCCGGCGGCGGATCTGAGCTCCTCCCAGGTTTTCCTCTCTCTCTCTCTCCTTCTCCTGTGGCTTCTAGATCCGGCGGTGGTTCTGGTGGCGGTGCAGGTGGCAGTGGCGGGCGGTGGTGGTGGTGCAGGTGGTGGCCGGCGGTGGTGGTGGTGCAGGTGGTGGTGGTGGTGGCGGAGGCGGGCGGTAGTTCTGGTGGCGGTGCAGGTGGCGGAGGCGGGAGGTGGTGGTGCGGGTGGTGGTGGTGGTGGCAGCATCGGCCAGCCGGTGGGGGCCGCAGTGCCTGGGCGGTGGGGCCCGTGGTGGCTGGCCGGGATTTTTTTGTTTTGGAAAATTGTCCGTGAGGGCCAGATGGGGCTCTCGGCACATCTTTGCCGAGGGGGGTGTGGCTCTCGACAAAGGATGCGAATCCGGTAGTGGTTGGTGACTTCCTCAATCTTGAGGATGTGCCGGCTCAATCTTCGAAGATGCTCAAAGGAGTAGGGTTTGTGTACGTGCGTTCATAGGGATGAGTGTGCGTACATTATGGGTGTCTCCATTGTACTATGTAATTTCGCAAAAAAAAAGCTAAATGTTGAAGCAAATAACATATGATAGCCGACAAATTCTAATCAGATGGTGTAAAACTGTATTCCACTTATGAATTTAACATTATCTCGAGTGATGCAGTCTGATATACCAAGAATTCATATATGGGGCTATTGCGTTCTTGCCCTTATTTTGAACCCTAATTGTGATTTTACCCTCACTTTCTTCGTCAGTGCATTTTTACCCCTACTTTTTGAAAATGAAGCTACCGTTTACCCCTACTTCTAACTCTGTTGGTTCAATCTGAAATAAACGAAATAAAAATAATGAAAAACCCCTTCATAACATGGGGAAAGGACACTCATACCCCTTATCTCTCGCTACTGCTCCCAGTCAACCCATGGGGCCTCCCACTCTACCCAGCGCCTTTCTTCCTCACCGGCCAGAGCTTCTAACCTAGCGACGGCGACGACAGCGGCAGCTGGGTCGGCATGGCGCGTGCGGCCCCGTCAGCCAGTGGCGGCCTCGATAGGCGCGCGACCCCGCGGGCAGGCGTGTGGCCTCACCAGGCGCCCGACCCCGCGAGCGGCCGGCGGCTTCGCTTGGCGCGGGCGGGTGGGCGGCCCCGCGAGTGGGTGGCAGCCTCACCAGGCGTGGGCGGCCCCGCGAGCGGCCGGCGGCTTCACCAGGTGCGGCGGGTGGGCGGCCCTGCGAGCGGGCGCACGGCCTCGCAAGGCGCGCGACCCCGCGAGCAGGCGGCAGCCTCACCAGGCGCAGGCGGGCGGGCACTTGTGATTGGAGTTCGATTTGATTTCAATTCGACTTAGAGGACCAATTAGCCTAGATTTTTGGGACGATTTTTGCTGACTATACTGTGATTTGACCTTCAAATCACATGGATTTGAACCTTGTTGTTACAGTTCGGTACCTTTAGTCTTCTTGATGGAGGACCAATCATGGCAGCACATTTGGAGTTCAAAGCAGTACATTTCTCTGTGCCGGCACTTGTTGATTTCATAGCCGAGCACATGTGAAGTTCAAAGCAGTACATTTCCTTGTGGCGTGAGTTGGATAGTGGGATTCAAAGCAGTACATTTACCCCTACATTATGGAAATACACCAAATATTCTTTTGCAAATTTCAGTAATATGTGTTGAATTGTATCTAAATACATGTGGTCAAATAAGAGGTAAAATAACAAGGTCTTAATAAAAGTAGGGGCATATTCGAAAGGGTAAATTTGTCTTTTGTCAACTTTTTTAACACCGTCACATGGCGTTCACGGAGTAGGGGTAAACTGAAGCTTCATTTTCAAAAAGTAGGGGTACAAATGCACTGACGAAGAAAGTGAGGGTAAAATCATAATTGACATTCAAAGTTAGGGTAAGAACGCAATAGCCCCTTCATATATTATGTAAGGTAATGAGTAAATTTTATTATATATCTCTAAACTTCTTCAAATATATCATCTACTTATATGTCTAGGTCCACCTTCAAATTAACATTATCCGTGGACGTTTTTGGAGCTAGATGATCCCCTTTTAATGGATCGCGGACCTACATAACTGTTTTTTCATCTATATGGATCTAGATGAGATCTCGAGAAAATTTACGAACCCCACGGTGAAATTTACTCTAATGTAATTAAAGTCGACACTTTTAGTTAAAAAAGGGTACTAAACAACTAATAGCTTGGCACGGTGACTGTCTACCTTATGAAAAACAATCCAGACAAATGTACATAATAAGGTAGGTCATAGTTTCTTTTTAACCGATAAAAGCCCTACAGACTATGACCAAACATTTCCACTTGGATCGAAAGAGATGAGCCCCACAGTATCATCACTACTATAACACCACCCATCCATCAATTTCATCTGAGTCTCCGTCACATACCATCTCATGTATGAGTGCAGCCAATAATAGGCCCGCCAATAGGAGGTAGAAGAAGCTTCAGATCAAAGTTGGGAACTCTGTCCATATGCGTGCAGCATCCGGGTGGACCCTGGACGGCGACCATCCTGCGATTTCCGGGCCGTTGATCTCCGATCGGACGGCCGTGGCTGCGCACACGTGTGCGGTGGCACGTGAGAGGCCATGTGAAGCTGCTCCCCCAGGGGTTAACGTCGCTCATGAGATGACTATGCCGGCGGTCTGTTTCGGTTGTCCATTGTCGTCGTCAAGCTTGTGTAGATAAGATTTCAGAGAACTCACTGTCTTGAAAGCTGGGAAATAAATGTGTGTGATTGTGATAATGGTGCATTGTTGGGCTAGTGGTGTCTCTCTTTCAAGTGGCATATTGGCACAAATGCGGTACACTAATGGTTTTTTGTTTTTTTCTTTGAGGAAATATTGGGTGCTTTGTTTAGTTATGCCATTATTATTAATTTTTTATTTGGCATCCATTCCCAATTCATTTATGTATTATGTGTGGTCTGATCAATGGATAAATCCATTTTCACTAGCTATTGCAAGCTTTATTTGTATCTAAAAATAATTGAAAAATCTTCTTAATGCAAAAGAAGGCTCCAATAAAATACTTTAAATTCAGTATTGTGCCATTTTCACAAATAGAGGAAAGGAAAAAAAAAGAAAAACCTGGCAGAGCTCTACCATTCATTAAAGTAGAAGAGTCACTTTCACTATCTTTTGCACAATTGTGATGTCCAATGCCACTTGTTACCACTGATTGTACGATTCCCCACATCCTTCTGGCTGTTCCACGACGATATGAAATTAAATTCTGAATTCCTGTGGCTTCATGTGAATTAACGGACCGATATATATAGATCGATAATGACATATATTAACGTTATATATATGAGCAATATAATTACTCGTCCATGCATCAAAATTATAGGAGGAATGGCAAAAAATATATTCATTTTGTATATATCTTTACAGAAGACTGAAAAAGATGGAGCATCTCTACTTTGGGTATAACTCCTCCAATTGTTGCTAGCTGTTGGCTAAAAGATCGACCAGAAGCAATCTTTTTTCATATGTGTCTTCTACTACTAGAAAATATTGGTATCTTCACTTTGGGCATAATGAGAAAAGATTGTTTGTCGGTTTATTTGCATATGGAATTTTCATGACGAATTATTCATTGTGGAGGGATAGATGATGTGCCGACAGGCGACAGTACAGTCATATTCGTGTGTGTGCATTTGGATATCTTTTATTTACGTGACTCGACATGATGGTTAGAAAGTCTTGTATGGAACTGTACCGATATCGTTTTAACTTGTGTGTAATTTGTGTGGTAATATGCGGACCACCAGTCTTTCCAAACAATCTGGATTTGCGTTTGCAGTAACTTAACTGAAAGTGCAAGTGTGCTCATTCAACAATTTTATGCAAGAACATATGTTTGTACTGTATTACCTAATATTATCAAGGAAGAAAAAGAAAGAAAGTCCAACTTTTAGTCCTAAGGTAAATACTACCTCCGGTCGGATATAGTTGACGCTTCATACATCAAGAAGTAACCAATTATAGGTCAAATTAGCTGTGAAAACACCATCTAATTCTGACCGGAGGGAGTAGACCCTTGGTGGTTTTAGGACATATTAAGGAGGATGTGAAAAGATGCATATGCCCAAGAAAGGCCATGCATGATAAAATAAAAGCGATAGCAATTTTCAGAACCCTTAATGACGATGTTGTTGTTGAATGGACAGTTAGGGTCTAACAGTTTAATTTGCAAAACAGTTAGGAGTAGCTGGATTGATGTGCCCTTTCATTGGACTGCTTGCTCTTGCTAGCCATCTCCATATTTTGAAACCACTAGCATAGGTAGCCTCTTGCACCCCTAATATAGCTAGAAAGGATCGGATTATTCTTTCCAAAACAGTTAGGATGGTTGACTTGGTGCACCCTATTTATACCCTCTTCCCGTTCATGAGATCCTTCATTTCCCAGTGGTGGCCAGTGGTGCCCTGTAAACCTTCAACCACCTCTCTCAAGGTATAGCTGCCATCAGCAGCAGTTAGGAGGTAGAAGAAGATGAGCTCGATCAGCATGATGGAGGCGAGAATGCCTCCGGGGTTCAGGTTCCACCCCAGGGACGACGAGCTCGTGCTCGACTACCTCCTCCACAGGCTCTCCGGCCGTGCCCACGGCGGCGCCGCCATCGTCGACGTCGACCTCAACAAGTGCGAGCCATGGGACCTTCCAGGTCTGTATATCAACGTAACCACTAGCTGCTCATCAAAAAACCCCAGTAAATCCAAGTCCTCTCAAGATCCATCCAGTAATCTAATCTGCAATAATTTCCTTTGCTTAAATGTTTCGGTTCGTATTCTCAATTATTTCCTCTCTCCAAAAGAAAAAAAGAGACATAAAAGAGAAACAGAGCAAGAGGAACAGAGGAAATTTTCAAAATTTTCATAAAGAAAATAAAAAGTCGTAAAAAAACTTGATTTCGCCCGGACTCGAACCGGAGACCTTCAGTGTGTTAGACTGACGTGATAACCAACTACACCACGAAATCTTTCTGAGTAGGTAGCTAACTGAAATATAAACATTCGGTAAACAGAGACGGCGTGCGTGGGAGGAAAGGAGTGGTATTTCTTCAACCAGCGCGACCGCAAGTACGCGACGGGGCAGCGCACCAACCGCGCCACCGTCTCCGGCTACTGGAAGGCCACCGGCAAGGACCGCGCCGTCGTATCCTCCGGCGCCGGCGGGGACGAGGCGGCGGCGGTGGTGGGGATGCGCAAGACGCTCGTGTTCTACCGCGGCCGCGCCCCCAAGGGGAGGAAGACGGAGTGGGTCATGCACGAGTTCCGCCTGGACCCACCGGCGGCGCCGCCGTCGCTAGGACGCGAGCTCCCTCCAACCGCGGTGAGGCACCAGCGCCTCAAGGTAATTAACTTCAGCTCCTACATCATAGATTCTGTTTGATGAGTTTTACTGTCCTCGAAAAATTCTCTCCCAATTAAGTTGTTTTTTTTGTACCTTTCTGTAATGGAAAAAAAAAACAAAAATCTTACTCTCTGGTTCCATCCAAAAGTATGAGAGTCCCATCCATGCTGAAGGAAGAAGATGCTACCATGAACATCGTCGCAAGACAAACCAGATATTACAAGTTGCCTCAATCATCCTAGTCTCCCTATCCGCTAATGTCTTTTAGTCAATCCATGTCCACGTCACTAGAATGATCCAATCCAAAAGTAGTTCAACTGGTTCCATCAGATAAGCTATATTGGTAAAGTAAATTAATGCACTGATGAACATCCCTTTACTAAAGTAAAATAGTGCAGTGAATTGAACTTCCCCTTGAAAAGGATTATTGACTCACTAGTCACCACAGGACTCATTCTTCGCTCAAGTTGCCAATTAAAAATTCAGGACTGTAAGATTCCTAATTCCTCAAGCAACAAACTTCCAAAGTTGAAGTTATTGGAGTAACTTGATGCAAAAAAGTTTTTATGTCAGTTCCATCAACATCAGATGGGCTGGAGTGAAGTAAATTAATGTACTGAACATTCCCTTGAAAATGATTTGACTCTGTAGACGACAAATTTTTGTACTCCAAATTGACAGTTGAACATTGAGGTTTGTATGATTGCCTTTTCCTCAAGTAACTAACTTCCGAAAAAATAAGGTTTTTAATACAACTTGTTGCAAAGGGTTGTCATATTGGTTCCACCAACACTATGAAAAAGGCTAGTGATTAACCAATTAGGCTTCAGAATGAAATATCAAGCCCACAACTGCAACCTACGATAAGGATTTTACAATATCCAATGGAAATATGTTCATGCAGTTGGTACAATTTTTGCATTGGATATATCACTTACACTTGCTATATGATATGAACTCTAAAACATTCATATGCAAAATACAGGAGGACTGGGTGCTCTGCAGGGTGTTCTACAAGAGCAGAACAACCATCCCAAAGCTACCACCTGAAGATGCCCAGGAACTGCCGGCTGCCCTGCCGCTGGCGCCCCTCGCTGACACCTACACCGCCTTCGATGCCGCCCCAACGACCACCGAGCAGGTGTCCTGCTTCTCCGACCTGCCGGCGCTGCCGTTCAAGAGACCGGTGAGCCTTAGCGACCTGCTGGCCTTTGACACCTCCGAGAAGGTGTCCATCGGGACAGCGATGCTGAGCAGCATGTCAGGCAACAGCAACAGTTCAGGACTGGAGCTGCCTCCAAACTGCAATTGGAACCAGGAAATCGTCCTGTCACAGATGTGGAACCCCCTTGGAATATGACATCTGTGTGTGTGTTGTGGATAGTGGTGTATGAAGTGTGAGCGATGATTAGTACTGAGTGGTTGGCAGAGTTTCTGCTGCAAAAATTTGATTAGTAGCGTGACATACAGAGTAGATTATTCATTATTAGGCTAATGTATTGGTGTAGTATTTGTACATTTGGTTGCCTTCTAGCCTGTGGCAAGAGGAGCGGGGTCCATCCTCTGTTAAATTCTCTAGTTGATCTACTATTTTGTTAGGTTTTTTCTCAGTTTTCCTTTCCTGCAGAACAATTAGGTTAAGTTTTGGATCGTCTCTTCAATGTTTTCGATATTTTTTCCCATGACGTATTGGATTTCCTTTAGAGGATGTGTCAGTTTCTTCGGAGACGCCGTACTCTTCATTGAGAGATCGAGGTATGTTGACCTAATCCTCTTTGAGGAGGGATTGGATCGGTTTCCTCAAGTGGAATCGTCTTTCCGATCGCTGGTGTTACTACCGGCGGCAACAAATCTGTTCTTCCAGTCGTCGTTAGTAATTACTAACGGCGGCGGCGGATACTATGTTCAGTTCAACCTTCAGAAGATTTGGTCGAAGCGCTTTCGACGCCTTTTACTCCTGCAGTGGTTGAGCACAAAACCTCTTTTGCGACCTCCACGTCTGTGGAATCTTCTGTCGAATCTTCTGTCGTTTGGGACTGCGACTCGTTTCAGATCTAGTGTTGTTCCACGGCGATGGATTTTTCTGAAACGGTGGACGACGCCTGTTGCAGGGAAGACGAAGAGTAGAGAACTAGTGGCATACTTGAATGTAATTTTATATGTTAAGGTCTCAGTTGTAATAGGGATTATATTTTAATAAAATTTGATCCCATTCTAAAAAAGTTGTATTTATCTCTTGTTTCTATTTCTTTACTTTTCCAAATATGTTTATAACAGCAGATGAAAGCAAATAAATAATTTAAATATAATTGGCTGTGAAATCACCGTGAAATCGGATCGGAGGTTGTGTTTATCTCTTGTTTCTGTTTCTTTACTTCCCAAATAAGTGCGCTGGGATGCTTGGGGCTCCTCCTATTCAGCTTCCACTAGCAGGTTAAGGATACTAACGTAGATGCACGTGTGACACATGCAGAGTTTTTTCAACTTAAAAAAACTATAAATGTTAAATCGAGTGTCAAAATAAAATTCTGATTGCACCATTAGATTTCTGACAATAAAAACTCCGAAACAAGATCTCACTTAGCTATATTTTGATAAACTTTTTTTATTCGTATTTTTAATTAAGGTTATATATTCTATTATAGTCAGAACAAACAAATGAAGTGTCACAACAAAAAGGAAAACGAACGAGCGGAACGCCCCGCAAGTGCCTGTTCGCCGCCGCCAGGTTTTTGGCCCCCATTCCTCCTCGTCTTCGGCCTTCAAGTCGGTGGCAGGGGGACGGGGGTCCATCTTTTAGTAGATCGAGTCCTCAATCGAGTCCTTCTAGGTCTAGGGTTTGCTCGCCGCCGATGCTTGGCGGTGGAGTTAGGTTCTGCCAGTGGAGCGTGGCTCCTCTGCGGCTTGGTTTTCCTGGTGGCGCCGACGATGCGGAAGCGATAGCGTTGCAGAGGAATAATTTCTCCCAGCTTCTTCCGTTCTCTGATGGCGATCTACTCCGACATCAACGAAGAGGCTGGGGAGACCTGTCCAGGAGTCGAGGGTCGGCACATCGTTGTCTTTTCCAGGTGATGATGTTGTTGACCCTGTTAATCTCAAGGAAGATGATCTTTGGAGGAAATCTGAGCATTGCTCGGGTTGCCGGTGGTGGAATCGAAGGATGCGTCGTGGGTACTGGAGTTGGCCGATGCGCCTGGGAGGCAGCGTACTCGGCTGATTCGCCTAGCAGTAAACCCTCCTCTGCGGCCTCTACTTTGTGGAGTTTGGCTCTGTTGCCCGGCAATGATTGGGAAGCGGCTTCGATGGCGGCGACGAACGGATCGCTGAAGGCTTTGAGGAAGATGAACAAGAGTTTTGAACTTCTTTGTAATTTTCCTTTTCTTTCGGGTCCTGTTTGTAAACAGACTGGTGTAATGCGCTAAGATTAATACATGTTCCTCCTAAAAAAACAAACGAGAATAACTGTCAGAACAAGATCTTTTTATAACCAGAACAAGTTTGTATTCTTTCCGAACAAAAAAAATGTAGTGGCAGAACAATTCAGAACAAGGGTCAAAACAAGTTATTATTATAGACAGAACAAATTATTATTACAGTCAGAACAAGATATTATTATAGCTAGAACAACTTATTATTATAGTCAGAACAATTTGTATGTCATCACGAACAAACAAAATAAAAGTGTCGGAACAAATAAGAACAACTGTCAGAACAAAATCTTATTAGAGTTGGAACAAGTTCGTATGTCATATTGAACAAATAAATAAGGTATAAGAATAAATAAATAAAATAAAGGAAGAACATTAAAAAAGAAAAAAGAAATTGAAAAAAGAAAGAATAAAAGATAAAGAAAAAAAGAATAGAAAGAAAATAAATAAATAGAAGGAAAGAATAAATAAAAAAGAGATAAACGAGAAAATAAAAAATAGAAGAAATAATTAAAAAGAAGAAATTGAAAAAATAATAGAGAAACGGAAAAATAAAAAGAAGAAATAAATAAAAAGTAAAGAATGAATAAAAAAGAGAGAAACGGGAAAATAAAAAATAGAAGGAAAAGGAAATAAGGAAAGAGGAGTAAAAAATAAAGAAATAAAAAATAAAAAGAAACAAAAAATAAAAAAATAGAAAGAAATAAATAAAAACGAAACAAGAAATAAAAAACAGAAAAAGGAGACACATACCTGCGGGCCGCATCTCCCCGTCTCGCGCCCACCTCCCGCGCGGCGACGCGAAGCGATTCTGTCGCTGAAGCGACACATAGCCGTCGCGTCTTTCATCTACCTACATCGTTTCCTCAGCCTCCTTTGCGCGTCATGTAGCTTGAGGCCTGCCACTCATCCCTGCTAATCGCTGCTGATCCACTGCGCCGGCGCTGCCCTCAACTACGCTTACCGGCCTCCTACCTATTCAGCGCGCGGTGTCTTGCCAGCGCTGTTGCGTCCAACGCCCTCCACTACGCTCCTGCGCAGCAATGCCGGCGAGCTGCTGGGTCTGACCTCCCTTGCACGCGCTGGCATCTCACCTCCCGTGAGCAGTCGTCTCCTGGCCGTCTTGTCCTACACCTATGCGTCCTCCTCGCCGTCCCCGACCACGTCCCCATCCCCGAGCCATGCAGCGTCTCTCCTCCTTCCTCCCCAACGAGATCCTCCTCTGTGGGCGGCGGATGGTGGCCGATACAGTCTCCTCCTCAAACGTGGTGCCATCTGCCTCCTCCTCAAGCGCGGCGGGCTCCTACGACACTAGCCCGCTACCTCCCTGCTCGAGCTTGCGGGCGCCACGACTTCCTCTTCCTCGAGCGACGGTGGCCCACAGAGCTCCCTCCGGCGGCCTCCTCCTCCGACGCTCCCCGTGGTGGGCCTCCCCTACGGGCGGTGTCCTCCTCCAAGGTGGACTGTAGCAAACAGGGTCTTCCTTGAGGTGTGACGCTTCGACTTGGGAATTTGACATTGTGGGCGCTTTGTTGGGTCGTGCGTGGTGCAAAGAGCGGAGGCAGCCGAGCAGTGCCAGGTCACGTGGGTACAGGGGCGGGTAGAACATGGTTCGGTGAGAAAAATAATTCGCTTTTGACAAAAATGCTCTCCAAATTGCGATTCTATGGGTCTTCCACCTTATCCACTCCTCCAAATATATGACGGATGAGTCCGGTGTGAGGGGTAAGACGAACCCGAATTAGATGAGGAAAGTTTTTAAAAAAAACTCATTGTTTTTAGTATAGATAGATATGAAGTCTATTAGACCCATCTAGCTTATCTGTTTCAGCCCATCAACCTCCCACCACGCACATCATTCAACACTTTTCAACAATGCTCACGACTTCATAGTGGTTAGAAAAATTAATAACAGATTCATTTTTACTTCACGCAAGTTGTTCCTCGGCTGCACATGTTTCAACATGTTCTTACAACTGATTCAATAATCAACGCAATTTAATTCAACAATTCAGATAACCGAATTTAATATTTTACGAAGATCATATATTATGTGTGTGTGGAGTAGAGTCCAAAATTTATGAAATTGTGAAAGCTTACCTGAGTCATTTATTTACTATAGCACAGATTTCAAACCCTACAAGCCATGTAGGAAAAAAAACTTGGGGAAGCTGTACAGGATTCTCGGGGATGCTGCCCACCGGCCCAACACGTGATGCCAAATGTGGGCTTTGGAAGAAAGCAGTGCCACAACTTCCAATAAAATAATCCTTCGTCTCAAAATAAGTGCACACTCCCACTTCAAGGAGTCCAACACTTTAAAATTTGATGAAATACATATTAAAAAATATTAACGATTATGATAATAAATAAATGTCATTAGATTAGTCACGTCATATATTTTCATTGCAAACTTGTTTAGAGAGACAAATTTTGATATTATTTTTCTATATATCCAGTCAAACTTAAAATTTGTTGGCTCCTTGTAATGCGAGATGAGTACTTATTTTGGGACAGAGGGAGTATAATTTTTTTTAATTTTAACCCTTTTTAATCTAATTTTTTAATAATAACCCCTTCCCAACTAAATTTCCAAGAAGTAGCCTTTTTGGTCGCGCTAAGCCTCGTGACGCGATTAATACTTGAGTCACGTCACATGAAGTGGCGCGACTAATGTACACGGTGATGTTAGAAAAAGTCACATCTGACGTGACGGAGGGAGTCATGCCACACTGTGTGACGCGACTCGTTCGTGAGTCACCACGCACCGTGGCGTGACGGGATCGGTTCAGCTGTCTGGGCTAGAGTTCTAGGTCTCATTTAGCCGTGTTTACTTATTCCTTTTAATTAGCAAACGAGTTCCTAAATTTGTGAAACTCGAGGTGTATGATCTATAGAGTGCATACGTTCCATTTTAACTATGTGCACTACAAACTATGGTGTATAAAATGAGAAATCTAATTTTCAAATAGCCTAAGTGTTATCAAATCAACACATGAAAATTGCTAAGTTTGAAAATAGAGTCAACTAGTCAACTTTGGGCATACTTTTTAAGAAATTTTACACTAAGACCTTAAATACTTTTGGGCTACAAGTGAATTTGGATGTTCATAAGAAAGTTTGGACAAGTTTTTGGTCAAATATAACAAAGAATTCATAATTTAAGGGAGGCTTAAAGTTGGAAAGTTGTGTTGTTTTACACTAAGACCTTAAACAGCACAACTTTCCAACTTTAAGCCTCCCTTAAATTATGAATTTTTATTATATTTTACCAAAAACTTGTACAAACTTTCCTATGAACATCTAAATTCACTTGTAGCCCAAAATTATTTAATATCTTAGTGTAAAATGTCTCAAAAAGTATGCCCAAAGTTGACTAGTTGACTCTATTTTCAGACTTAGCATTTTTCATGTGTTGATTTAATAACACTTAGGCTATTTCAAAATTTGATTTCTCATTTTATACACCATGGTTTGTAGTGAACATAGTTAAAATGGAACGTATGCACTCTATAGATCATACACCTTGAGTTTCACAAATTTAGGAGCTCATTTGCTAATTAAAAGGAATAAGTAAACACAGCTAAATGAGACTCAGAACTCCCAGCCCAGGCAGCTGAGCGATCCGGTCACGCCATCATGAACGAGTAGCGTCACGCAGTGGTGCGTGACTCCCTCCGCCACGTCAGATGCGATTTTTCTCAACGACACCGTGTACATTAGTCGCGCCACTTCATGTGGCGTGACTCAAGTATTAGTCGCGCCACGGAGCTTGGCGCGACCAAAAGGGTTACTTCTTAGAATTTTAGTTTGGGAGAGGTTAGTTTTAAAATTTTAGATTAAAAAGGGTTAAAATAAAAAAAATTCTGAGGGAGTAGTGGTGGAGCGTGCTGCGCTAGTCATGGTTTTTTTTATCGTTGCAAACCGCAATTTATACCGCGGTAACCGCTTAAACCGCTGCGGTCCGGTTAAAAAAACCGTGGTAAAAAGTATCAAACCGAACCTACAAAACCGGAGCCAATGGTTTACTGCTCGGTTTTTGCGGTTTACCGCTCGGTGTTTTTTCCTCGAACCGACTGCTCATACCATGGTTAAAAAAACCCTGTCGCTAGCATGGGCCGGTTCAATTCCTAGAAGAGCAACAACAAGAATATCCATACTATCATATATCAAGTTTTAGGACAAGATCTCTCCAAAATATGGCCACACTTAGTATATTTTGATGATATTTTCTTAAACAATACTCCCTCCGTTCTCGTTTATAAGGCGACACGTAAAGCGAGATTCAAACTTTATCTTCTTTGACCAATAAATTACCCATCAATTTTTTCGTTTTGTCATGTAAATTTGACATGGTTGGATTTGTAATCAAATGTACTTTACAATAAGTATAAATTCATAACCATAACTAATATAATATAAAAGAAATGAGTAGTCAAAGTATGATTTAGAAGACTATGCCATGTTAGCTCACGCCTTATAAATTAAAACGGAGGGAGTATCATGATAGAATATATTTTGATGATATTTTAGAATATATTTCTTAAACAATGATTGGGTTTACCCAGCTAGCAAGCAGCAAATCGATCGATTCGAGGCGATGTACTGGGAAAAAGAAACGAAGGGTAAAATAGTCCTTTCCTTCCACAAATACAAGAGAAATAATTAGAAAAGAGAATAAATACCCACAATGACATGAGTGTCGCTGTTTTAGATCGGCAAACCCATCAAGGGGTACCCGAGATGTCGCCTTGCCGAGATCAGGAACTCGAAGGAGAGACACGTGACACACAATTTAGACAGGTTTGGGCCGCAAAGTGCGTAATACCCCATGTACTATATGTTGTGTAGCTCTTGATTGATGGGGTGTTGTTTCAGGTGAGATAGAAGGGGTCCCTGCCTCACCTTATATATCACGGGAGGCAGGGTTACAAGTCGGTTAGGAGTAGTATACAATGGTTTGCACATGACAAGCTTTCCTATCCGAGTATTAGTCCTCTGTTGCCGTGTAGTCCACGCCGTCTTGCACCATGGCCCACAAGTCGAGTAGTCCGGGGGCCATGTAGTAGCCGGGTCGGACCCGCCTCTATGGTGGGCCTAGGGATGTCCGTACGGCAATGAGAAGCAAGTGCCACATGTTTCAAGTCCCAAATTTACGTATGCGATGTTATAAATAGGGTTGAAAGCTGTCGAACACGGTCGAAAACGAAATCATAATGTAGAAATCGAAAGCAGTCGGTTCAGGATTTTTCTACATTTTTGAAAATAAACTACTCCAAAATAATGAAGAATGACATTAAAATTAATTGAATCAGACAACTTTCATAATTCGGTAAAAAATGAGAACATAATCGTAATGTAGAAAACGAGACGGTACTGAACGAGATACATCGCGACCGTTTTCGTCCCTAGTTACAAGCAGCAAAACTACGAGTCCTAATAAGTTTGCAATTTTCTCTCGTTTCGTCGGGAGCTCTCCGCCGCCGGCACCCCATAACCTTCCTTCCCCATTTCGCAGCCCCATATGCCTGAGCAACCGACCACCTACGCCTCCTTCCGGTCCCTCTCCAATTCGCGACCTCTCGTGGAATAATGGATGTCCGCTGCTATCTGCTTCCCTTGTTGGTGGACGGCGCGGAAGGCCAGGACAAACACGACAACGTCGGCGACGCCGACGAGGAAGGACACCACGACAACAACAGTGTGGGTGACGCCGACAAGGAAGCAGACCCGTTGCTAGTGGACGTCGTCGCACCCCGGCCCCTAATGCCGGTGATGAGGTGGACAGGGCGGACGACTACGAGGAGGATTTACTCTTCGATCTTGCCACCGGTGATACTAGTTCGAAGGATGGACATTCTAGCAATACTACTGATGCCAACGGTGGCAAGGTCAATTTGAAGCTTTTGTATCAGTATGGTCTATGAAATCAGTAGATTGAATGATTTGTTGGACTTCCAGTTGAGTGATGTATCTGAATTCGTCCATAAGCATAGTTTTGAAGACAATCCTTTACTAGGGATATATGTGGCATTATTGCTTTGTCATAGGTGTCAGTTAGTATATTATCTGAGAAACACGGGCACGAGCTGAATTTTCAGGCAAAAGTTCTGATGTACTCTCTCACCTTCCCGGCATTTTCCCATTCAGCAATTCTCACGTTCAGTGCAAACCTTTTTATGAAGCCTACAAATTTCTTAAATACACTCCGTCCATCGATCTGAAATTGCAGAAACGGAGAAAATATACCCATCCAGGATTCCAGGGCCAAGGTCCTTCACCAATTCTGTACACCTTGATCAGGTCTGTATCAAATGGTTGATCGCTGTATTAAATTATTAATGATAAGATGGCAAACTTGGTGAAGAATGAAGATCACTTGAGCTGGGACTAACATTTTGCTAGGATTCAAGGTGATCAAACTGAGAGGAGGAATCGAGGGTAGTGGGCCGACCCAATTTGACGTGACCCAGTGGCCCAATAGCCCAACGTTAGTGAGAAGGCCGCTGCTATAGAAAACAGAATCCTTCCGCGCTTCCGGCCCGTTTCGGTCTCGCTGTTTGTTTGCTATCGGCGGCGCGCCGGCACACCAGCAGCGAAGCCGTAGCGGCGATTGCGAGCTGTGCCGCCATTCTGGCCGATGGTGGGAGGCAGTTCTTTGGCGGTCGGTGCGTCCGTGGTGAGGGCAACGGTTCTGCCGGTGCAAAGCGGTGGGGATTGGCGAAGGAAAGGATTGAAAGTGAAGGTTCCATCTGCGGTGGCACCGGGCACACAGCAGGCAACATGGCCGGGCGGTAAAAAAAACGCAGGCATATTGGAATTTAGATCTATTTGAGTTGTCTAGAAATAGATTGCTTGTTAGCTAATTGCATAATCATGTAGATGTTTCTTCCCTTCTTAATTGCCATGCTCAACAATTTTTGGCTACATATTCACTTGATTACAACTAGTTGATTATTTTTTTTTAGAAAAATTGATAATAACCAAAGATTATTTATCCTTTCATGGTTTGAGTTATTTTTTTCAGACTAGCAGAAATGTACGTGCGACACGCACGTTCAAATAATCTAGCATAAAAATCTTAGATTCATATATAAACACTTGAACTTGACAATAAAGGGATAAAATAAAATATTTGCTTAGTGTTTTCATCATCAATTTTTCTTCAATGCTCAAGTCAATCTACATTTTGGCTCAATATACATTTTGTGTGCATATTAAAATATTTTTGACGTCGATGGCGGGCTTGGCAACAAGGTGGGTGTCGTGGAAGATTTGGCCCAAGCCTACAAAAATGGTGTTGACCAACTTTATCCACTAATCGACCCCATCGAGGCACCAAACGTTTGGGTTTTTGCGTTTGGGTTTAGTGGGTCCCATGAAGTAAAAAATAAAGAAAAAGCACACGCAGGCGCACATCTAACTCACCAAGGCAATGACAACGAGCTGCCGCTCAGCTTCCATCCGCGGCCAACACACGCACGGCTCCAGGCCTCCAGCGGGTCCGTCGAGTGCGCGCGCAAGGCAAGTGTGGTGCTCCAGCGGATCCCGACGGCCACACGTGCGGGGCGGGCTGTGGCTCCGATGGTCGCGCGTGTGGGGCCAGCTGCCATCTCCGGCATCCGACGCGGCAGGGCGAGCTACTGCTCCAGGCCTCCAGCGATGGCCTGTGCTCACCTCTTTCCCCTCTACTCCCTCTGCTCCCTCCTTCCTCGGTCTTCTCCTCCCACAAGACGGTCTCGCGTGCGGGCTCGGCGCGATGCTGGGGGCGTCACCATGGCGCGGAGGCAGCCCGCCGCGCGCGGCGCGGCGCATGCAGCCTCGGCTAGGCCCGGTGTGACGCGGACCTTCGAGGTGAGCGGCAGCTCCGGCGGTCGGCGCAGCGGGGTGAGCTTTGGGTTTCAGGGGCTCCTACGGTCGGCGCGTCGCGGCGAGGAGCTGCCTGCGGGGCTCTGACAGCCGACGGGCGGGGCGAGCTGCTGGCTCCAGCAGCCGACGTGTCCCCTAGGCCGGCCCTCGCCACCATCTGCAACAGGTTGCGGCCGACTGGCCCTCGTCCCCCCATCCGTACCTCGCTGTCGGCTGCGGTAAGCTAACGTCGCCGCCTTCGCTCCACCGCGGCTGGCCCCTCGCCCCCTCTGTCAGCTTGCCCTCATTCCTGGTGACGGTGAGCTGCCGACACCGCCACTCACCCGCGGTCAGTGCCTCATCCGATGCCTTGCCTAGTCAGTTCCTCTCTCTATGACGTCACCTCCTCTGTCCTCCACCGGCATCGACGGGTTGCTCAAGGGGTATCATACGGGCATGGCAAGAAAGTTTGCCCAAGATGCTTAGAGTAGTCCGGCAACGGTGGACGGTGGCCGACGTCGTGGATCCGCATTGCGAACGATGGCTCGCGGGCGGGTGGGTGCACAGCGAGGGGAAGGGGGGGGGGTTCCTATATGGCTTCTGGAAGATGCATAAGCATGCGAACTTCCAGCCCACCACCGGCGCACTAAACTTCTTCTTCTTCCTCCCACCCCGCTGCCTCCTTCTTCTTCATGCCGGCCACCACCCCCGCCGCCTCCTCCACCAACCCCGGCCGGCGGCTCCCCGCCGCCGCGCCGCCCGCCCGCGATCCACCGCCGCAGGCGACCCCGCCCTTCCTAACCCGAACCTCTCCTCGCGCCCCCGCCGCCGGTCTCCGGCCCACCGGCCATCCATCCCTGCCCGGCCGGCGGTGCTACCGTGCCGCCTCGCCTCCGCCGCCGGCCGATCCGCCACCACCGCCGGTCCTCCGCCTTCCCCCGACCCCCTCCTTTTCTAGGTCCGGGGACCAATGGAGGCCCCGAACCCCCGAACTGAACCCCGAAACCCTAACCCTAAGGCCGCCGCCTCGACCGCCGTCGTCGGCCGGCGGCTACCCGCCGCCGACCGCCCTGCCCACCTCCCACCCCTCCGGGCTCCTTCGCTGGTGTGGAAGTAGCGGCGGCGCCGGCGAGCGCGCGTGCGCGACCCAGACAGAGGAAGGAGAAGGTGGAGATCGTGCGGTCCTCATGACCCGCACGAATCTCAAACACCGGAAGGCAGCGGGTCTTCCCACCTTCCGGAAGGTATATAGGATCTGCGGGGGAAAGGGGGTCCTATATGGCTACCAGAAGGTGGATAAGTGTGGGAACTTCCAGCCCACCAAAGCCCATCTAAACTTGTTGTTTATTATTTTCCGACCATCCCACCTCATAATTACTAATTACAAAATGTTGTAATATTTTTTAAAAATGTTCCAACATTTTTCAAACAAAAAGTTGAACAACTTTTTTCATAAAAAGTTGAGTCAACATATTTTAGAAAAAGGTGCACCGGCATTTATTCAGAGAGAATACTCGATTCAACATTTTTTCAAAACGTTTTCACCAATATTTTAATGAAATTGTCGATCAACATTTTTGAAAATGTTCCAACATTTTTAAAATGTTGATTGGAACATTTTTTTTGGAAAAAAACATTACATCCGAGAGGCCCGACTGGTAGCGCACGGCGCGCGGCGACCGCGCGCTCGACACACCAACGCGCGGGGGCGCGGTCGCGCCAAGCCGGTGGCGGTGTGGGTCCGCGGGAGCGGGCGGCGACGGTAGGAAGAAGATGGAAGAGGAAGTGGAGGTAGGATTAGAAGTTATTGGGTTGGTGGGCTGTTATGTGGGCTTCTCGTGGATTATTGTTGCATAACGAAAAATCTTTCGGAAGATATATAGGATTCCCGAGGGAAGGGAATTCTTTTCTTTTTTTCGATGCGAGATGCCAGATGCAAATTTGGGTGGGTACGACGGTCGTAGGTGAGAAGAATTAGTTTTTTTTTTTGCAGAATCGTCTCCAAATTGCGGTTTCTATGGATCTTTCACTCTATCCTTTTCTCAATTATATGATAAGTGGGTCTATGTGTGAGGGGTACGGTGGCCCTGATTTAGGTGAGAAATGTTTTCAATTGTTTTCGATCTTTATAATATTAGATTGACAGTTATGGATCATGGTATTATCTTGATTTATCATTTATACCAAAATTGTTATGTGATTCTGATTTAAATGTGGTACACAATTTAACAATATTGGTGTTTATAATGTTTGCCGGCCCAACTTATAATTCGTGCTAGGTGTGACACTGATTCCATTTTCTATGCGGGGTTTTACTCCACACATTTTTGCTGAGATAAATTTGAGAATCGTCCCGCTAATGTGATTTACAAAATGGTAATTCAGGTATGATGATACCAATGAATACACACCCGGAGCAAAATTTCTTGTTGAGCATTGAAGTTTTGTTCTATCAGAATCAATGACTTGTATATATCAGGTTTGAATTAACCAGGCAAAACCCAGAAGCTTCTCACAACAAGGTCTGTTTAATTGCAGCACGCAGCTGGTGCGAATTTGTTCCTTTTTTTCATAGATAGTATATTTGTTGTAACACATTGATCTGCAAAATGCAGGGAGATTGATTGAGTGGTATGCAGGTAGTAGGTGTTCTACAAGAGCAGAATGACCACCTATAAGAGCAATACAATGCCTGGCACCTCATCAACGAGAGAAGTCCTTGTACGCATTATTAATAATTGAAATCCTTGACTGCTACCCAAAAAACAAATGCTCCCTTTCATGACGTCAATTTAACTTTTTTTTGGTTATTATCATACCACTTAGCACCATGAGTTTTATACTGACCAATAGATGCCAGGTTTTTTTAGAAAATTTACCCCTAGACCCTAGTGCCCCTGTTTACTTGTGGGCCTGCATGTGTAAGGTCCTCTTTCTCTCTCTCTCTTTTTGAAATTAAGGGTGTGTTTGGTTGAGCTGTAGCTTTTGCAAAAGCTGCTGTGAGTTGTGGGCACTGCCACATTATATAAGAAGAAGGTGCCTCATATTAAGGGAAACGAGGCCAAACCATACAATGCTTAGTTTATTAAAGGAAAACCGAGGGAAAACCGGATACGACCCTACACCACCATACCTGGGAGAGGACCCAACAAGACACAACCAAAGCAAGTGTCGTCGATCAACGCTGTCCCACGCCAAGAGGCACAGCCCACTGCAAGCCGTAGCAGTGACCCACAACTCCTCCACCATAGCGCTGATCGTCTCAAGCCACATGTCCATAGTTGCCGAGCTCCCAGCCACCACCGCAATAACACAGCCAAATCTTGACCCTCATAAACACCTCAAACTCGTGGGGGCCTCGCAGCATCCACCTCCTCTCAACACAGAAGCAACCACCTTGAAGCGACACTCCGCCGCTGGACACTGCTTCGCAGGACTTGCTGTGTCGCCGTGGCTCCAAGAAAAGTCATGCCACCACCGGGAATACCACCGCACCACATACGCTAACCCGAAGCCAACAGTAACCATGGACCCTCATCACCTCCCCAACTAGCCATGAACGAGCCACCACCGCCCAACATGCCACATCCACCCGAGGTCTCCTTCCCCCACCAATGGTGACGCACACCGCAAGCCAAGCCCGATCTCAAGAAGTGACGCCTCCAAGGAGGATGCGACGCCAAAGGCGCTGCCGACACTTGTCCACGACTAGACAGGGTTTTCATCCAGAGACATCTCATGTAGCAGGTAGGGCAGCACCAGTGGCGCCCCCATCAGGGAGAACGACGCCCGAGGGCGCCGTCACCAAGGCTTTTGCCCGGAGTCACCCAGCATGCTACACAAAACACGGCGTGCCCTGCACCGATGAGCAGCGGCAACGAGTCGGCGGGCGGCACCTGCACAAGAACGCCGACAAGCACACTCCTCAGCAGCCCAGCATGCTCCTCAGCACCACCATGGCGCCTCGAAGTGCGACACAGACCGCCCAGGACCCACCACCGTGGCGGTGCCCATGAAGACCTGTCGACGATCAGTGCTGCCCCGCACAGCACGTGCCGTGACATGGGAACAGGAGGAAGGGGAAGCGGGAAGCCCCAGTTCAGTAGAGCGCCACACCTGCCTCTCCCTACCCCTCCAAAGTCCCGTCGCCTGCCGCGCTCCCGGTCGCTTGCACGCCGAAACACGCAGATCCGGGCACGGAGAAACCAGATCGGCCCACCTGGGCGGCAGATTTAGTGCCTCTAGGCCCCTCCGCCGACGAGGCCCAGCGGCCCTGTCGGCCATTGCCGCCGCGCCAGGAGGTCTTCGTCGCCGCAGCAAGGGAAGCCAAACCACCGCACGCCTTCCTCTTCCACCATCCTGGCTCCTCGTCCACGGTGTTGTCGTGTCCCACCGCGCCGCGCCTCACCGCACCACCGCCGCCATGACCGCCGAACGGCCTCCCCGCGTAGCACGCTCGCAGTCGCCCGGGCGAAAGCCTCGCCGCCGCCTTCCTTGAGGACGTGCGCGGATTCCCGGTGGCCCATCTCGGGCGGCGGCGAGGCAGTGGAGGGTGGGGAGAGGCTGGAGCGGCGCTGGGGTTAGGGGTCGCTCAGGACCCCCGTGCGAGGGACGACCCGAGCGAGGAAGAAACGGCTCCCCCCCCCCCCCCCGGAAGGTCCTCTTTCTCACATATCTCATGTCCAGCTTGAAAGGAATTAGTGCTCGTATAGGTTTAAATGGAGTGGGGGTGAATTAGTATACAAGGGAATTGTCTCCCTCAGCTCATCAGCTGAGTCATACTTGTCACTTGCATCCCTGGTCAACACCTACACCGTCTTCTAGCCTGCCGTCTTCTGGAAGCACCCGATGGTGTGTACAGCAGTGTCCTGCTTCTCTGGCGTGCTGATGGTGTTGCCACTCACCGGATCAGTGAGCCCTTGGAAACTGTAACCTTTGAAACCTCTGAGAAGCTATCCATCACTCCGTCACGGCAGTGATGCGGTGGCATGTCAAGCAACAACGTTTTTTTCGGGAATACGTAGTAGAGCTTTGTATTAAGAAGATTGAAAAAAGTTTTACAATGTGGGCCAACCCTAGAGCACGCACACGGGGTTTTACAACTGTGTAGACTATACGGCTGTCGGAGCAATCTAGACAGAGAGGGGATAGAGGTGGCCTAGGGTCAGAAGATGGCCAGCCGAGCGCTGCCATCCACCTGGCTCCTGCTCTCACCCATAGCTCACCTTCCCGCCAAACACAAAGTATGAAATCGCCTAAGCTGCTCGCTACCTTGGCAACACTCGAAAACCCTGTTGTTCCGCTCCTTCCACAGCATCCAAACCACGAGCATGAAGACTGAATCAATGCCCTCCTTCAACTAGCTGTGGTTTGCTCTGAGCAACAGCCACTGGTCCATCATCCCAGTACTTGCCTGCGGCACATGTAGTTGCAATGCGGAGAAGACTACGAACCAAACATCTCGGGAGTAACTACAAGCGATGAAGATATTGTCGGCTATCTCCCATTCATGGTCACAAAGAAAGCAGGTAGCTAGATCTTGCAGGCCATGTCGGTGGCGACGATCCGCCGTCCAAATTCTCCCGCGTACCGCTAGCCAAGTGAAGAATTTCACTTTGAGTAGAGCCCACGCCTTCCAAATTATTGGCTTGGCGGGAGCGAAGCATGTTGATCCCTCAAAGAATTTGCGGTAAGCAGATCTCGCCGTGTAGGTTGCTGAAGGAGACCACCTCCAAGTGATCACATCCTCAACTGTCGGCCGGAGTTGCACAGCTTGCAATGAACGCCATAGGTGTATGTACGGGTGCAATGCTTCCACAGATAGCTGGCTGGTGATGTCCTTGATCCAGCCTATCATTCAGTGCATCGGCTACAGTTCTCCGGAAGAGAGTGCGGGGCATGACAATTGTGCAAAGCTCCGGTGTGGGCAGCAGTTCATCACTGGGGTTGGGGCCAGGAAAATGAGCTGGCATAGATGTGCCCACTCTGAGGGTCATATTTCTATTAGTGCTGGGTAGTTATTAAAGTGTAATGCTTAGTATGTGTAGAATATTGGGCAAACACCACACATCCAAGGTGGGGTGGGGGGTGATTGACCTTTCATTATATAAGCCGGATATGGCCTGGAGTACAAGTAATACAATACATCAAGACCATATGCAACACTATATATCTAACACCCGCCTGCAGTCGCTGGTGGATCCTGACAAACACCTAGAGTGGTCCTAAATTTAGTAAAAATGGAAACCTTTAGTCATAATGTTAGCAAACTGTCGCGGTGAAGCAGCATGGAGAACACGAACTTGGCCTAAAGCCACCTTCTCGCAGACGAAGTGGACGTCAATCTCAATATGCTTCGTTCGTCTATGATGAACTGGATTGGCAACTATGTAAACTGCACTGATATTGTCACAGAAGGCGAGCGTAGCCTTTGAGAGGGGAATATGAAGCTCTTGAGGAAGCTATCGCAGCCAACATCACTCATCAACAACATGAGCAACAACACGATATTCTGCCTCTGCACTAGAACGGGAAACCGTAGTATGGCGTTTCGATGATCAGGGAACCAGAGTGTTGCCGAGGAAGACACAATAATAATAGGTAGAACGTCGGGAATCGGGCCATCCAGCTCAATCAGCATGAGAGTATGTTGTAAGACTGTCAACCAGACCAGTGCCAATCTGAAGACCGAAGGACGACAGTGTACCCGCCACATAGCGCAGAATGCGCTTCAGGAAATCCATATGAGACTCATGAGGATCATGCATGAACAGGCAGACCTGCTGAACAACATACGCAAGATCCAGACGAGTCAAAGTGAGGTACTACAGCGCACCAGCCAGACTCTGGTATGTAGACGCATCAGCAACAGGCGCACCATCAAAAGTGGATAGCTTAGCCTTAGTATCAATAGGTGTCGTCGTAGAGTGACGATCACTCATGCCAACACAGTTAAGATCTCCAAAGCATAAACAACCCATCTGAAGAACGAGTCACAGACATGTGTAAGAAGTCATGAAGATCCCCCAGATCCTTCATAGCAAACGCACTATGCAGGAGGCCAATGATGTTCTGAAGTAGAGCGTCGGAAGAAGCATTCAATACTATATCATCCATGTTAAGTATAATATAAGCAATGTCATCACCATTCCGATAGACAAACAATGAAGTGTCCATAGCAGAAGGGACAAAACCCAATGAATGAAGATATGTCACCAACCACTTGTTCTAAGGATGAGGAGCCTACTTCTGACCATAAAAAGACTTCTGACAGAGGCAGACATAATCAGGATGGGTAGGATCAACAAAACTAGGAGCCTGTTCACAGTAGACTTCTGAAGGAGGCATATGACTGGCGGCAGTGGAAGATTAGTTTAGAATCTCAAACTCTAATCTTGTGATACCATGTAGAGAGATGGAATCGGTATATCTATATGATTGTATTGTTAAGCCTCATGGGCGGATCATATATGAGTACATTGCTTAGGGGGCAAGAAGCCTCCCTTAGAGAAAAATATTCTTCACATCCAACTGATGAATTGGCCACTAATGAGAAGCTGCAATACTCAGCACAGTCTGAATTGTACCCTATTTAATTGGACTAAAGGTCTCATCATAATCAACACCAGGCTTCTGATTAAATCCCTGGCAACCCAGCAAGCCTTATGTTTGGAAAGAGTACCATCAGAATTGTACTTAACCTTCCAGAGCCACCGTCACAACATTAACACCAGGAGGACGAGGCACAAGACGCCAAGTGCCATTATCCACCAATACATGGAACTCATCAGCCATCATAGCTCACTAGTTGGGATCAGCAAGCGCACTGCGATAATTACTCGGAACATGAGAGGCAACTATAGAAGTAGCAGTAAGATTCCTATAATTAATTGGCTAAATAGTACCAGACTGGAGATGTGTCAATTGTTGCAGAGCTGCAGGAGGTAGAGCATTGCTGGTCATGGGCTGGTAGGGAGGTGACTGTTGACGGCTGTTAAGTGCTTACTTTAGCCATCAATTTACTCATGAATAAAGGAGCAAGAGGCATTTCTTACACACATTTTAGTTGAGAATAATGTAGTTCCACTTGTCCTTGGAGATTATGTGATTGCAGGAAAATAAGCATAAAAGAAGTGGCAAACTCACCTTCTATGATTCATGCCACGCCACCTCAAGGAATGGCTGGCACCTCAGGTGCCATGCATGCAAGCTAAGCCACCACAGGTGCCACGCATGCACGCCATGTCACCAATCCAAGAGAGGCAAGCCCTAATGAATCAGAGCGTGACATGTGGACTTCACATGGATCCATGGGCCCACCAGAGTGCCTAAACCGCCTCAAGAGCACGTGTACACCGGGGACCGACTTAAGGGCCCACAGGACAGCCACCTCGAGGAAGCACACCCCGAGTGGGGCCCACCTGGGGTCGGCCGACCCTAGGATCGGCCGAACCGACCTTGGGTCGGCTGATCCTGGGCTTCCACGTGGTGCTTGTCCATTGGTCCTAGAGGCCATCCCCGGGGTGTTTCACTCCTTCTTGCGCCGGTGCTCTGGCCTACAAATAGAAGGGGAGGGGGTTCATTTCTTACTAACACATCTTACTCCTCCTCTCTCACTTTTGGTTTCTAAAGCTAGGAGGTAGGCTAGAGTAGTTTTACTTCAGGTTCCAAGTCTACTTTGGGATCTAGGTATGAGTCCTCTTGTATTTTTATTTTATTGTATGACTTTGATCTACTTCAGTTATTCAACTATTTCATATAAAGTTGTGCTTGTATACATGGGTGATTTGTTCATGTGTTCTGTTGGTTTCATTTAGTTCTATATTCACCCCTTAACGATATTAGCTAGATCTGCAAGTTTTCGTACCAATTCTTGTAGTTTTAGCTATTATCACCATCATCCCACTCGATCTAGATCCTATCGGCTTCCACTATAGCCGGTTCCGACCTACTCGAGTGCTGACGTCACGATCGGCCGATCTCAGCCGATCTATCTACTCACGCACCCGCGCTTCAGTCGCCCTCGAGTCGACCGATCCCGCTTTACTCGTATCGGCCGATTGGCTGGTACACGTGTCGCTGAAAGGCCATCGGTTCTCTAGCCGACCCCTAATATGTTTTCATTATCAATCAATAGGTCAGATTGGCTGGCACGCCTCGCTACAGACCGGGGAGTCACGTGTGCTGCGCGCGGAGGTGACGTCCTGTTTTCGCGTCAACATGTTCTTCGCTTGTTCATCATTTAGAGGCTCATGTTCTTGATGAACAAGGCCTTTCGATCCAGTTGACGAGTGACTTATACATGTTTTCGGTGTTTGTTCATAAGTTAGAGGCTCGTGTTCATCACAAATACGACCCTTTGATCTTGTTGAATAGACATAGGAAAGCACAAATCCGTTTGTGTACTTAGCCTAGTTTGATCCAGTTAGATCCCATGTTCGTGTTGCATGAAGTTCGTGCTCAAGCTACGGTACTCGGTGTAATTGGCCGGTTCATCTGGCGGCTTTGACCTGGGTCACAATAGCCCGGGCCGGTCAGGGTCCTGCTAACAACATAAGCGTGGTGCTTGGGTTGCGTAGCTACGTTGCTTATGAGTGTATCCCACGGTTTGTCTTGGGGTAGGCCGCGGTGGTGACAGCCGTTGGACCCTTCTGGAATCCCCCACATTCGGATACGCTGTAGGAGTCTAAAGTCTAACAACCGGAGTCGTGCGTAAGCGACGTGGGAGGTTAGCTCCCCGTTTGTACCTGGGTGCTTGAGCCAGCGATTATGCCATGCTAGTGTGTGTCTAACTCGTCTGACTAACTTTGTATGCTTAGTACCTTAGAACCTAGAACTAACTCGTATGTTGCCTCCTAAGCCTAGGACCTTTAGAGACACTACGTGAAAAACTCACTTTGGTAACGGGCATAGATTGCCTTTCATAACGGGCAAAGCGCCCGTTACCGATCAAGTGTTACAAAAGAGCCAAGCAAGGTAACGGGCAGATGCCCGTTACTGATAACACATATTCATAACGGGCATCAAACAATGACCGTTACCACAGCTAGCCACCTGTCACGTGAAATGGCTGTTTCTCTGGGCCCACAGGGAACTTTGGTAACGGGCACCAAAACAGAGCCCGTTACATTAGCTCAAAATCGAAGACGCCTGCTGTGTACCTGCGTCTCCTCTATCTTGATGAAATGAGACGCGTCTATTTCACGAGCGTCTCAGCACATCTAGGATTCGTAACGGGCATCAAACAACGACCGTTACCACAACTAGTCACCGGTCACGTGAAATGGCTGTTTATCTGGGCCCACAGGGAACGTTGGTAACAGGCATGAAAACAGAGCCCGTTACTGTGAAATCAACATCAGAGACGCGTGCCGTGAACCTGTGTCTCCTCTGTCTCGACAAAATGAGACGCATCTGTTTCCACACACGTCTGCTTTCTCTCGATTAAAGGAGACGCGTGCTTTCAACCTGCGTCTCCTATATCTCGATGAACGGGCCAGGTCCTGGGGCCCACCGGTCAGGACTGGTAACGGGCTTTTACACTACCCGTTACATTGTTGGCATGTTTGTAACGGGCTTTCCGAATGAAGCCTGTTACTGTAGCGAACATGACCCCATATGCCATTAGTTCGAGTTTGATTTTGGTGATTCATGACAACATGATCAATGGGACTAATCATATTGTTTAGCATGTCCTTGTAGACATTTCTAGATCCCATGGATGCAAAAATACCACATGCCAAATTGAGAAGATAGTCTATTTTTCAAGGGTCAAAACCGCAGAAGAAAAGGAAGAAAACTGACACCGTCGGATGAACCGACGGTACCATCGGTGCATAGCGTCGGTGTAGTTGGTACACTGCGCAACGACTGGAATTAACTTGATACCGTCGGATGAACCGATGGTCCCTTTCCTAGTTGCGTCGGATGAATTGGAGAAGAGAAGCCGCGAAGACAGCAGCGTCAGATGAACCGACGGTCCATTGGAGGGAACCGTCGGTCTATCCGGTGGTCAAGTTTGAACAAGACAGAGACACGCCAAGACTTTTGCAGTAGCACCGGATGAACCGACGGTGGAGCAGCGGTTCATCCGACGGTCTCGAAGAAGCTAACAATAAGGTTCTGGCCGCGAGGTCTTCAGCACCGGATGAACCAACGGTGCGTCGGATGAAGCGTCGGAGTAGTTGTGTCAACGGTCATGTGCGGTGGAGGGCAACGGCTAGTAGCACCGGATGAACCGACGCCCGGAAAAGTATAGCGTCGGATCATCCAACGGTACTACTTTCAGCAGCTTTTAGCCAACGGCTAGTTTGATGCCTTGGGCTATTTATACCTCCTCCACCCGCCCATTTGAGGAGGCTGGATTGTGTGGAAGTGCAGAGGAGTGCAAGACACCTAGAAGATCATATCCAATCCATCCAAGTGCTTAATTGGTCATCCATAGACTTGCATATGCTTAGTGTTTGTGCTTAGTGCTAGGCTTAGCTTAGAGCTGAGTGAGTGCATGGTTGTGCCAACCTTGTGAGGTGGTTCTTGAGTGAATCAAGGTGTACAAGGTTCGCCGGAAGCCTTGGGGCCTAAGTGGCTCACCGGCAATCGTCATCGACCCTCCAGCTTGGTGTGGAGTGGCGAGGACACTTTGTGCGGGGGACGTGGAGACCCCCTTCCTTGGTGGAGAAGCTCCTTAGTGGAGGTGGCATCAAGGTGACCAAGAGAGCTTGGCGAATGCCCAAGTGGCGAGCCTTAGTGGCGAGTCAAGTGGTGCTCTTGGGAGAGACTTGGTGACTGGGAAGCAATACTCTTGTGTGAGTGCTTCAACAACGTGGACTAGGGGTGGCTTAGTGCCTACCGATACCACGGGATAAATCGCGTGTCAAGAGTTTGCTTCCTCTCATCCCCTTTACGTTTCCGCATTTACTCTATTGCAATCTTTGCTTGCCTTTACTTTCCTAGAGTAGTATCATGCTAGGATTGGCTATAGGTTGCAAACCTTGTTTTGGGATGGGAGTTTCACACTAGAACAACCCTAGTTGCACATCTAGATAGTATGTTCTAGTTTATCTTTGTGTAAAAATAGTGAAGCCATAGGTTAAGGTTTTAAGATTGCCTAATTCACCCCCTCCCCCTCTTAGGCTAACGAGCATCTGATTCCTTTCAGTTACTCACTGATCAGTGTTTGTAACGAGCTTTAATTAACGCCCATTACAGATACGTAGGCCACCCCTACAGTAACCTGCCTACTTGCCGGCTGCATCCTGGAACCAACCAGGATTTGGCAACCATCAGGGGCTACATCCTGGAACCAGCCAGGATATGGCAGCCACCACATCAAGGAGACATCACAAACACATTCTCACATCACAGATATAGGCAAGCAAGATCACATTTATAGATAAGCAAAAGATCACATTTATAGACAAGCTAGGATCACATCAAGTTTCAAGTTACTCTCATCAGGGCTTGTTTGGATGGAGTCATGAGAAAACTGCCTGAACCAGGTAGTATCTGACCCCAACCAAGCAAGCCAAGCAGGTTTCTCAGGCAACAACACCTGACTAAAGAAGACTGAATGAGTTTCAAGTTTCTGGCTACAATGAACTCATGGTGCACCATTGTAGAAGTTGCCCTTTTGGTCGATGGTCTCCTTAAGAATGTACTCGCACAACATCTCCCGGACACACTTTAGATCTTCTGTGGAAACATCTACAGCAGATTTGAAATCCTGCAAAATACAATCATTTATGAGAATACAAGTAGAAATCAGTTTCTAAAATCAGATGGATAATATGAGCAGAGACAAGGTTGAGCATTATTATCTATTTACAACAGCCTTCTTGATGTCAGGTATGTCATCGAGTAGTCTTAACATATGGAATGCCACATGGAATCCACACAAAGAGGACCCCCATGGCTGCTGAGCACACTGCATCGAGGTACCAAAATGACAAGTTAATGCAGTACCAAATAGGTAAGAAGGGACCATAAAAAACCTCGGTCTTACATCGAGATTTGTTTTGTGCTTGAGTATGGCTTTTGGCTTTTTTTCTTTCCTTTCGTCACTCCGTCCTGTGCATGTTCATCAAAGGCCCTGCATGATCAGCAATACCGATTAGAAACACTAAGAGATTCAATTTTTGTGAACAAAACCTACAAATACTGTACCAAAGGCCCTGCATGGTCAGCAATACCGATTAGAAACACTAAGAGATTGAATTTTTGTGAACAAAACCTACAAGATACTGACCAGTCCACAACAGGTTTGAGGTCTGAGAACTTTAGCGGGAGATGTTGTTTAGCAGAATCTAGATACCAAACCTCTTTGAACTTCATACAGATGATCACTGTTACCCAGTGGCTAGTGCAGTAGGCACCCACCACGTAGTCGTTATTCATTGCATTTGAGATTGCTTTGGTAACAAGGCGAGAATGCTGAGAAATATTTGTGGAAGTAAACAAATCTGGATCTAAAAACCCAACACTGATCTGCATCTCCGTTGCCTTGTCCATCATTTTCCTACAAAAAATCAAATTGTTAGCATGCATGAACTTTGTGGTCAAAATTAAAGAAATATCTTTTTAGGTTTTAAGGGACTTACAGTGTCCACAACCTCAAGAAGGTAACATCCAGAGAAGCCAGGGTTATAAGGTTATACACGCTACTGAATGCAATGTTTAACACTAAAGCACCACCACCACCTTTAAAGTAGTCTTGATCCACCTTTGCTGGAAAGGCAAGTTTATCCTTACTGTGTTCCATGACGTAAGCATGCAACCTGGCACAATTTGGTCCAGCAGCCTTTAAGTTTGCTTCTGACAACATAGGTGCACCAGGCTTGTATTTTGATCGTTCCTGTTCTGTCCTAATAATACAGTTAAGAATCTCATCTTTAGACAGAGGTTTCCTGGCCTGGTTCCTCTTCTGCAGTGGAGATTGCCTGGGCTCCTCCTCCTGTTGCAGAGGCTGTTGTACATGTCGCATCTGCTGCTTAGGGGGAGATTGCCTACACTCCTCCTGCTGCTGCTGGAGAGGCTGCTGTTTCGTCTGTTGCTTATCCTCATGTTGCAGCTGCTGCTTAGGCGGAGTTTGCCTGGGCTCCTCCGGCTGTTGTCGACGCTCCTGCTGCTGGAGAGGCTGCTGTTTCATCTGTTGCTTATCCTCATGTTGCAACTGCTGCTTAGGCGTAGTTTGCCTGGGCTCCTCCGGCTGTTGTCGATGCTCCTGCTGCTGGAGAGGCTGCTGTTTCGTCTGTTGCTTATCCTCATGTTGCAGCTGCTGCTTAGGCGGAGTTTGCCTGGGCTCCTCCAACTGTTGTCGACGCTCCTGCTGCGTAGTTTTGCTGATCTGCTACTGCTGCTGTTGAGCCTTCTCTTGCTGACACTGAGCTGCAGTACCTCCATCTGATGTTGTACCCCTGCTACCTGTTGCGGCTTCAGGGTTGGGATGTCTCGTCATGGGTGGTATAAGGATCCTGTCCTTTGGCCATTGGATCCTTTGAATGAGAGCCTCAGCTAGGGTTGCTATGTCACCCCCATCAATTGGTACAGGCAGAGGGTAGTGACCCGCATTGGCCCACACATAAGTAGGTTGCACCACAACATACCCATCCTGCACCGGTACTGAATGGCAAGCCTTTTGAAATGGAAAGACTTTCGCTAGTGTGAGCTCCACATTAATCCCGATGCCATCCAAAAGGCTGCACGCAGTTGGCTCTGTCAGCTTATATATTGTGTCCAGCATAGGTGATCGACTATCACTGTGCACTTGATTAGCTTCGTCCTCGTTGGTATTCCAATGATCTTGCTCTCTGCCACACGCATCTTCCTCGCTGTCATGCGCATGTTCTTCCTCGCGGTCATGTGCATCTTCTTCCTCGCTGCCATGCACATCTTCTTCCTCGCTGCTACTGACAGGCGCTGGTAATTGGAAAGGAAGAAGTACATTTTTCGGTATTTCGATGCCTGATAGCCTTAGAGCATGGACAATTGATTTAAATGTTATGTCCATCATATCATGAGCATCAGACCTCTTGTTCCTCTTCTTCCTATACATTCCAACAAACTCTTCACCAAACCCTTTACCCCAGCCAAGTGAACTAGACACACCTTAGACCCGACCTCGATGCTCTGGAGTCTCAAGTGCTGCGGTGAGGATATCATCCTCCCTAACCCTAGAGAAAGAACCATCGCTACCCTGAGCTGCAAGTGTTTTCACCCTATCTGCTACCCCCACCACCGCAGGGTTAATGAATGTTATGCCCCTGCTTCCTTCACTAGTATTCTTCCTCTTCTTCCCTACCCTTGCCCGCAGATAAGGTCTCGAACGTCTAGGAAATTGGTCCCAAGGGTTCTGTTTTCCTTCTGCAGCTAGCTTTGCATCCTCCTCCTCCCACTCTTTCCTTTTACCACGATAACCTTTTCTGCCCGTCTTGTGTGGCTTATTATGCAATGCTCTCTTTTGTTCCATCTTCTGGCTCAATTGCTGAAATGAAGGAGAATTGGTTTCCTGCACAAACATATCCTAGTCTTGTTGCTGCAAAAAGGCATGCTTCACAAAGGGAGTCTCCTCTTCGCTCACATATTTTTTTCTTAAATGGGCCTTGAACCGCCGTTGCAAGGTTCCAATCTCTGATATAGCTGCCTTAACTGCCTTCTTGCGAACAGATTCTTCCAGATTGGCTGGGTAATCTAGCTTTTACTCTAAAACTGTGAACAGATGGTCCTTCTCAATTGGTGAGAGATCATCAACTGCCTTGTTGATTGACACCTTCTCCCGAGCAATGAGACCACAGACCAATACAAATCTATCCCTCGCAGCATCTGGGGTAGGCCAAAAATTGGCATCAAGTCCAGTTGCAGTCAACTTGTCTTCTGGCCATTTGGTTTGTGTCCTTGACCCGCGGGATCGAGTACTACTCGTAGCAGTCTGTGCTGAGTGACCCTGTGAAGAAGGTTCACCGACGATGGGCTGTGATGATGCACTGGAGGTAGAGGAGTTTGTTGTTGTGGGAGACTGCATAGATGATATGTCAGGTTGTTAGTAGAGCAACATAAGCAAGACTGAAAATCTAAACAAAATTCTTATTAGATAAATTCGTTTTCTCTGACAGGCAAAATAGCTGATATTACACTAGAAATCATTACAAGTCGTATATAAAATCAGCATAGACATACACAGTTCATATTTTACTTAATTAGCATACAGGGATAGGTGCTAACCATTTTGACAGGGACACAACAATATGCTTATATATGAAAGCAGAGAATAAATTCCTTCAACTGCTTCCTTGTCCAACTTCAGCAGCGATGGATTGTGTGTTCCATGTGTACATGCAACAAGAGGATAAAGCAATGGTCATGACATTATATATGACAGTAGTGAAACAACACTCACAACACATCATGACACCAACAATAACAATATATATGACAGTAGTGAAATAATTAACACTCACAACAAAGCATAGGACCGTCTAGTTATCACTACATTATAAACCACTGCGACGCAATTGCCACTGACATTATGTGGCCATCAGAATTAAAGTATGCTAACAGGTCCAAAGCATAACTGTCGATCTGGTACATTCAAAGCATAGCAGAATTAAAGTGTGCTAACATCCTTTATGCTTTTCATGAATTTACAGTGCAAAAATTGTAGCACCAGGAACATGAAAATGAATTTCAACAGTTCATATAACTTCATCTGTTAGCAACAATTTATTCAAATAGACTTTGAGCAACAAAATCCATCCATCAAATCCACAGTCAATCAATTGAAGATGAACTATTAAGGCATGTCTCCCTAATCCACCTTGACATGAATATATAGCAGATTGGGTGGACTACATTATAAACCACTGCGATGCAATGCCCACTTACATTATGTGGCCATCAGAATTAAAATATGCTAACTGGTCCAAAGCATAACTGTCGATCTGGTACATTCAAAGCATAGTAGAATTAAAGTATGCTAACAGGTCCAAATCATAACTGTCGATCTGGTACATTCAAAGCATAGCAGAATTAAAGTATGCTAACATCCTCAACGCTTTTCATGAATTTACAGTGCAAAAATTGTAGCACCAGGAACATGAAAATGAATTTCAACAGTTCATATAACTTCATCTGTTAGCAACAATTTATTCAAACAGACTTGGAGCAACAAAATCCATCCATCAAATCCACAGTCAATCAATTAAAGATGAACTATCAAGGCATGTCTCCCTAATCCACATTGACATGAATATACAGCAGATTTGGTGGCCGAGGAGAGAGAGGGCGTTGGGGGTTCAAGTAGGACTAACCTCTATCGCGAATGAAGTAGTTGTTCTCGTGATGGTCGGAGGGGCTGGATCCACGTCGGCTCGTGGCCTGAGGTGGCCGGCTCGTCGTCGTGGCCGGGGATGACGGATCCGCGTCAACCGTCTTTAGGTTGGTCGGGAAGCCGTCTGCATGCCAGTAACCGCGTCCTCGTCACCGTTGTCACGCAGGGAGCGGTGGGGCTGGAGAAGAGCAGGGCTGCGGCGGGGAGAGAGCGGCGAAGGCGAGCGGGAAGAGAGCGGCGAAGGCGAGTGGGGAGAGTGGCGGCGGCGGTGGGGAGAGTGCGGGCGTTGTGGATCTGTCTAGCGAGGAGCCGAATATGAACTGCGCGCGTAACTGTATTTAAGGAAATTACTGGCGTTCCCTTGACGGCTCTCAGCTGGAGTTGGAATTCCATGGGCATTATAGTCAATATAGGTGGGAAATTTTGAGCAGCCCGCACACGGTTTGCCTGCTGACGCTGACGCGTGGGCCAGTGTCATTGGCGACGATGGTTAGTGAACCCGCATCGCCTTTGTTGGCAGTTGGGTCCGGCGGGCGGGCAGCGGTTATCTTTTTATTTTGGCTGCTGACGCTGACGCGTGGGCCAGCCACTATTTTTTTTGAATGAAACGTGCTTCCCTAAAATATTAGAGCTCATAAAACAACACCTAAAAAATAATAAAAATACGAACAATTCGTATTTGGACATTTAGTATTTGAATAAAATATCAACAGTCACACTTGTGTGCCCAAGATTCTTAGAATTCGTTTTTACATCCCATGTTAATGATGTAATAATTCTAATAACATCTAGTGTACTCTAAAAAATCTACAAATTAACTTGGCAACATAATTTGGGTACCTAGACTTGTCTTCAAAATTTCAAATGGTTTCGATGAAGGAATAATATATTTGTGTACAAATATCTACATCTCTCACATAGTTGCCTAAAATGTTCCTTGAACATTGAAGTTTTCCACACTTTGCAACATGTTCGAACTCATATGCATTTGAACACTTAACAAAACCTTGTGGTTCACCTTAAGATTACGAAAATGCAAAGTTTCATTACGGGAGGTGTGGAAAACAAATATTATTTATATGTTGTACTTACATAGAACAAGATAAGGCATATAAACATTGTTCAAGAAACAGAATATACACTAAACAATGAAAATAATGAAAACACGGTGATTTTAGAAAATTGTAGAAAAAATAGTCAAATTTGGACTAATTACGACGGAGAAATACATGTTACAAAATTTGATTGCGGATTAAAAAGAGAAATACCGTTGGCGACGCGGGACGGATAAACTGTTCTTCATTCTCCAATAGAACAAAGGAGGAAGCAGAGGGCACCGCCACCCGCCGCTGCCCCCGCCGTGCCCGCTTCGGCGGTTTTGACACCCAAGAGGGCATCCTAAGCCTCGTCGGCGGCAAATGAGACCACCGCAACCTTCGATTTGACTCACAAACGTGACAAATCAAATAATATCTATCAAAAACAGATTAAAAACTGACATCCTGATAAAATCAAATCCGCGTTTAGTAATATCTAATAATTTACATTCAAGATAGATAATGTTCATTGATGCTTGCGCCTACATCCCGATGTTCATCCTGCTGACGGTGTACTCCACGGCGGGGCGGAAGCTACGCGTCCAGAGGTCGAACTCATGACGGATGCGACACTCGGCGCTGCAGTAGTGGATGATCTGTTTGGTATCCGGCCCGTAGCGCCTACATCCCGCTGCCCAAATGCAGATGTGGGGATTCTGGACGGGCAGCAACGGAATGTCGTCATCACCGTCATCAAGCCAGTACCACCACGCAATGTTGTTGAAATCCTGGTTGACGAGGTAGCGCAGCCACCGCAGGTTGTGGTTCTTCCACCGCCCGTCAGGGGGCGACGGGCCGCCGCTGATTTCCTGGAGCAGTGCCATGGCTTCAGGGTCCACCGGGTTGCAACGGTACTTCAGCATCGCTAAGAAGTACTTGGCACTGGAGTCTTCAGCAGCGGCATCTCCGATGAGCTTCAGACCCTTATCGGGGTTCCGCCGCCTCAACAACCTCTCCATCCCCTCGAAGCATAATGCCTCTGGATGATTGGCCTCACGGAAGCGCCGCTCAAAGCACAACCTGACGTAGCGATTCTTGCACACCCGATGAAGATCACGCTGCGACACGTGCAGTAGTACCTCATCGGAGTCGCAGATGCACTGGAAGGTGCCGCAGATTTTATTGCGAAGGTTCAGAAAATGGAAGACGGGCTCATCCTTGATGGAGTGGATGATGATCTGGGTGACAAGATCATCTGGCAGCAGCTGCATCAAGCACACCACGGCCATCAAGGAGAAGGGGAGGAAATAGAAAAGCGACGGGGTTTGGAAATTGAAAGGCGACGGGGGTTGAAGTTGAAGGCGACGAGGGTTGAAGTTGGTGACGAGGGATGAAGTTGGCGACGAGGGTTGAAGTTGAAGAAGGCGACGAGGGTTGAAGTTGAAGAAGGCGCCTCGGCCATGTAAAACAATAAATGGAAATTGAAAAGGTGCCGCAGTTTGGCTACTGCCGCTAACGAGTGGGCCCGACATCATTGCCCCTGCCCCTTCTCCTTCCCGCGTAATTGAAAGGCGACGCGTGATTTTGGACGGTTTTGCACCCGAAATGGAGCCTGATGCGCAATTGAGTGGCACGTACTGGCAGTAGTGGAGTAGTGGGTGGGGCAGAGGCGCCTGACGGTTCCGCGTCTTGTCAATATAACTCCCCTGCCTTCTCCTGCTTTCCCCTGCTTCTTCCATAAGCTTATCATCTCTTTCGCTTCTTCTTCCTCCTCGCGATCCACCACTACAAATCTTCGGTCACCGAGAGAAGGAGGAGATGGCGTCGAGGAGCCCGCCGCCGTCAAAGCGGGGATGAAAGGAGGACGACGATGATGAAAGCCGCCGTCAGAGGAAGTTGGAGAAGGGGAAGGAGCCAGCGACCAAGGACGCTGACGAGGAACCGTTCTTCGACGACACTAAGTTCGTCGTCGACCTGCTCAGGAGCGCCTTCAGAAAGCTTGAAGATGTTGGCGCGGCCTTCGACATCAAGGTGCATCATGAAGTGGACAAGGACTCGAGTGTGAAGGGTCTCGCCTTCAGGATCTACGGGTTGGCTGAGAAGCTCGAGAACCTCCCCGTGGTCAAGCGGGCTGGCCGCCGCCACTTCGTCTTCGACAACGGCGGCTCCGACGGCTCCGATGGCAGCCACAGCGGCGACGACGGCTCCGACGGCAGCCACGGTGGCGACGACGGTGGGACTCCGACAGCGGCGACCGACTAAATGATAGACTCCTGCTTGTGTCGAACTGCTTATGTTGTGTGTGTGTTTGTGTTCGTCAGGTTGTTGAACTGCTTAGTTTGTTTCTAGATCATGAACTGCTAAGTTAATTAGTTTGGTTGTTTGATTTTGTTTGCTTAGTTAATTAGTTTGGTTGTTTGATCCATCCACGTCTCCTATGATATGTGTTCTGTTGTGATGAACTGGAGATCTGTTGAGATGAATTAGATCTTAGAGACAATGGATAGTCATTGCCGACGCGGGTTAGCCTGCTGACGCTGACACGTGGGCCAGTGTCATTGGCGACTATGGTTAGTGAACCCGCATCGCCTTTGTTCGCAGTTGGGTCCGGGCGGGCAGGCAACGGTTATCTTTTTTATATTGGCTGCTGACGCTGACGTGTGGGCCCGTCACTATTTTTTTTGGAATGAAACTTGGTTCCCTAAAATATTACAGCCCATAAAACAGCACCTAAAAAATCATAAAAATACGAACAATTCATATTTGGACATTTAGTATTTGAATAAAATATCAACAGTCACACTTGTGTGCCCAAAATTCATATATTTCGTTTTTACACCCCATGGTAATTATATAATAATTCTAATAACATCAAATTTGCTCTAAAAAATCTACAAATTGACTTGGCAACATAATTTGGGTACCTAAACTTGTCTTCAAAATTTCAAATGGTATCGATGAAGGAATAATATACTTGTGTACAATTGTCTACATCTCTCACATAGTTTCCTGGAATGTTGCTTGAACATTGAAGTTTTCCACACTTTGCAACATGTTCGAACTCATATACATTTGAAAACTTAACAAAACCTTGTGTTCACCTTAGGCTTACGAAATGCAAAGTTTCATCACTAATGGTTGTGTAAAATAAATATTATTTATATGTTGTACTTACAAAGAACAAAATAAGGCATATAAACATTATTCAACAAACGGAATATACACTAAACAAAAACATTAATGAAAAGATGGTGATTTTAGAAAAAATTAGAAAAAAATATCAAATTTGGACTAATTACGACGAAGAAATACTTGTTACAACATTTGATTGCAGATTAAAAGGAGAAATGGGAACTGTTCTTCATTTGAATAGAACTGGGCCCCACAGTCATTAGCGACGCGGGGCTGATAACCCGCGTTGGCTTTGCTGCTCTTCCAAAATTTTACACAGATAATTCGAGCAACATACAAAAGCTAATCTACTACTGATTTCCTATTCCAATACTCCGTTCGAACTTCACCATTTCGCAGCGGAGCCTACAGTCTTCACTGCAAAACAGAGAAATTCGAAGCCATCCTTTATCCACGCCGCAGCAGCCGCCATTGCCTGCGCACGGCTGATCGCCGCGCACCTGTGCCGGAGACGGCAGCGGTTCACCCCAAATGCGCCAAGTCGAGGAGTGGATCGCACGCGTGGCCTTCTCGCGCAAAGGCAGACACCCCTCGTTGCTCAGCCATCTCGACGTCGTACTGCCGCCGCCCGCGACCCGCCTCATGTACCGCTTCGCGGTGTCATCAGCGGCGGCACCGCCATTGTCCCTGTAGAGCAAAATAGCGTATAGATAGGCCGCCGCATCGTGCCCACCCTCAGCGGTGCGCCGGAGATCATTGCATCCCCGGTTTTCCATGAAGACGGCTTTGATCCCAGAGAAGAAGCAAGCCTCCGGATTCCCGAGATCAGTCAGCATAGCAAGGAAGGCTTTGTAAGCGGTGGGGTCCCACACCCAAGAAATCTCATCTCGTATCCCCTCTATCAACAAACGCCAGCCGACGTCACCGTGGCCACACACGCGGCGCATGGTCGAGCAAGTACCGCGTAGGCTGCGGAGGTCAGCCAATGGCTGCTCCGAGATCGCACTGACGTGCGCCGCAATCTCAATGCGGAGGTCTTGAGGGAGGTCTAGCAGCGACGACGGCTGGTGCCGCCTGCTTCTTCCTGGCATGCTATTCATCTCCGGCCGGGAATGGTGACGATGAGGAGTAGGCAGCTGCTGTTTTTTCGCGGGTAGATGAAGGGGCAGGGGATCTAAATTATTTTGGAAGGAGAAGATACAGGAGATTTGTTTCCAAACACGGTTTAAGTAAGCAATGGAGACGACGTTTGGCTAATCCGGGTATCCTTTAATTCTCCATTGCAGACGACGTTTGGTTAATCCGCGTATGCTTTAATTCTACTCCCTCCATCCCAAAAAACATGCAATTATGGGAAACGTGCCAGTCAAACTATTACAACTTTGACCAAGTTTATAGCAAAAAATATTAGCATTTATGTCTTGAAATAAATTTTTTATAAAAAATATACTCCTCCAGATGTGAGAATTGCATGTTTTATTTTGTAATTGTTAGTAGTTTTTCATATAGTTTGACTCCTCGGGATGTGAGAATTGCATCTTTTATGGGACGGAGGGAGTACATTGGAGACGACATTTGGTTAATCCACGTATCATTTAATTCTACATTGGAATCACTACCTCTGCTCTCAGCCATTGACTGGGCAACTGTTTCCCCATTGACCGGATCTGGCATCAATTTCTTGGGAACCTTCCCGTTTCCTGTGCTCTTGATCTTACCCCTTCCTCTTTTTTTTACAACCGATGTTATCCCTTCCTTGTTTTTGCTATAAAAAGGCACCGACGCCTATCGGACCTCCTCACTTGCTTCCTTCTTCTCTAGATCTAGATCTAGCTATGGCACAAAGAATAGATCTTGTAGGGCGCAAGCTTTTGCTTTTCTCTCTTCCTCCTCCTCCTCGTTCTCTCAGTTGCTAGAAGAATTCTTGTGATATGGGCGATTGGGTTGCTCATCCCTGTAGCACAGCTGCTAGAAAAATCCTTGTGATATATCAGCTGTCGGGGGAAGGTAGCCCAGAACCTCCTGGCATCAGGAAGAACAAGCCGACGGAAAGCCAGAACCATCCTGCTGCAGCTTTCCCGTCAAACTTGCACTTCCTTTTGCTTTCCCTCCTCCAGGAGGAGGATTTTTGAAGGGATATGTTTCCACCCTCTCTTTATCTTTCTCTTGTGCTCACTTGTAAGCATGATGAAGAAGCCAGAATCTGGAGCATATCTCGTCATGAAGAACAAGCCGACGACGGCCTCCTTTCTCTTCACCTCTGACGATCGACTGACGGGCAGGGAAGGAGAGCAAGATCGACCTTTGAGCCTAGGGAAGGCGAGCAAGATCGACCTTTGAGCCTCAACATCGCCAAGTCAGCACCTCTCGTCATGAAGAACAAGCCGACAGAAGTATATGTCTTTTGCTTAGTTTAGATCTATGTTCCTCATCCTGGTAGTGCCTAGTGATGATGAACATAGATGGCCGCTTTGTAACCTTCTGATGTATCAATGATGACTGTAATCTGTGTGTGTGATTTTGCATCTCAAGAGCTATGCTTGTGTGATTATCTGTGTGCAGTACAATTTTTTGTATGATTTACCTACTCACTTGCAAGCATGAAGAAGAACAAGCCGATGGGGGCTGGTAATCTGCGTCTCTTTTGATGTAATCTGTGTGTGTGATTTCGCATATCTCGCCCATAACAAAGGTGACACGGGTTAGTTAATCCTCGTCTCTTGCCCTTAACAAAGGCGACGCGGGTTGGCTAATCCTCATCTCTTTGATATTAACGGCCGTTACTAAACTGAAGCAGCCTGCAACATACTTACTGAACTGAAGCAGAATATAAACAGAATATATATAGTATCTTAGGCAGAATATATTACAGACAGGATTCAAATTCCACCACATCCCATATATTACAAAAAGGATTCAAATTCCACCAATACATCGCATTCTTTATATTACAAAACGGATTCCATTTCCACCAATAGACACATCCTGCATTACAAAAAGGATTCAGCAGAAATCAGGCTTGCTTTTTCTTTCTTGATTTCTGTATATGGATTTTTTCACTATGGTTGCTTCGCAAGTACGGTGTTTTGTTAGTTCACAAGAGTCGGGGCTTGTATGAAGTGTCAAAGGATGGAATTTCGTCAAACTAGTTGTATTCCTCCTCCTCAACAACATTTTCAACCCCAACAATCCTTTTTTTTCAGGCATAACCACAGACCAATTCTTCTTTGCATGGTCAGGTACATAGAACACTTGCTCAACATCGTTGGCGAAGACAAACGGTTCGTTTTTGTAACCAAAGACCCGAAGATCAACACTAACATAACCATATTTGTCCTTGCTCACAGCTCTCTTCCCATTGGTGACCCATCTACACCGAAACAAGGCTACCTTCAATCCTACATAATCAAGCTCCCATATCTCCTCTATTTGACCATAATATGTGTCTGTCTCTGTGTCATCATCATCATGACTGTTGTCGACGACGACCTGTACACGCACACCACTATTTTGATAGACGCTCTTTTTATCCTGGGCCATGGTGTAGAACATGTATCCATTGATATCCATTGCTTGGTATATTGTAACAGTGAACAATGGCCCTGCTGTTAGATTCCTTATCTCGTCGGTTATTATAGCATTATTGCTGCATGTCTCGACATAATCTCGGAGCCACCTACTGAAACCTTGCATGTGCATCTTTGCAAGCCAAGCCCTACCACGGTCAAGGTTGTCTTCACGTAGTTGTCGCTTGTGCTCATTGGCAAACGGTGTAATTAGGTGCAGCTGTTGTATCACGGTGAAATGAGCCTTTTGGAAGGCATCTGGTTCCGGAGTGACTGACTTTTTCCCCAGGGTCCCAACACCTGAAAGCCTACCTTCATGCTATGAGCGAGGCACACCAATGGGGTTTTGGGGGTCCATATAACCCATGGCCCACTCCACTGCTTCGATGGTCTCGTAGCCACGAACAATGGCTCCCTCCGGAAATAACCGGTTATGTACCAATGATTTCAGAAATCCATAGAACCTCTCATATGGAAACATCTGATGAAGGTAAGATGGGCCAAGGAACCAGATTTCCCTCGCGAGGTGTGCTGTTAGATGCAGTATGAGATCAAAGAATGATGGTGGGAAGGTAGCTTCAAGCAGGCATAGGGTCTCGAAATGCCTCCTCTCTAAGTCCAATAGTTTTTCCTCATCAATCACCTTCTGTTCTGTTGCATTGAAGAATAAACACAAGCTCGTGACCGCGTCGCGAACTAGTTCTGTCTTGATACCTCTAAGTGCAACAGGAAGAAGAGCTGTCATCAACACATGGCAATCATGAGATTTCATCAAGTTGAAATTCATTTTCATGTCCTTCACCGACACTAGCCTCTTGAAGTTTGATGAGTAGCCTGAAGGTACTTTCAAATCATGCAAAAACTGACAGAATTCTTTTCTCTCTGCCTTTGACAAGGTGGTTGCAGCAACGAGAAGGTTCGTCCCCGTCTCTGTTTCCTCTGCATAGAGCTCCGGCCTAATGCCCAGTTCTTTAAGATCCTCCCTTGCATTTTTATGATCTTTTCCTTTGGACTTCTATTGTAGCAATGTTCCACAAGTAGCTTCACACACATTCTTCTTGACGTGCATGTTGTCAATCGAATGACGCACATCCAACATCGGCCAATACTCTACCTCCCATAGAATTGATTTCTTGTTCCACATTCCTTCTTCTTCTTCTTCACCATCTCATTTCTTTCTTTTGCCAAGGGTTTTTTCAGTCAGTTTGGGTAACTCCTCGATAGTTTTGATGTCCTTGACTTTCAAGTGGACCAGATCTCCAGTCACATGCAACGGCGCCTCTCGATTCTCCTTTTCCCCATTAAACTGACAATCCATGGCCCGGTATGGATGTTTCTTGCCGAGGAAACGACGGTGCCCCATGTTGACGGTGTATATGCGTATCAAACTTCGTTTGGACTTGCAAGCAGACAAGTCCTCCGTCGTAGCCAAGGGACCCTTCTTCCCTCAAGTGTGAACCCAAGGTATCGAATCCGTGGAACAAATGTGTGATGCAAGATCCTATCTATTAAAGCCGAGAATACTTAGATCTTCAAAGGGGAATTTTATGCATCTAATCTAAAGAACATCATAAAAATGAATCTAATCTATGAAAGCCGGAGGTAGCAAGAGGTAGAGGGGGATAGGTAAAACCAATCTAGAGAGATGGGATCAAACTTTTGTTGAAGTTCCGAGCAAAGAAGAAATAGCCAAGTTGAATCTCATGAAAAGCATCTTTAAATCACGGTTTCCCGTCCAACTCCGAAGACGCCCACCTTTTGGAGCCACCGTTCTGTCACAACGCACTCTTATTCGTGCGGGTTAGCCTAGGGCGAGTCCAATGGACAAGTTGAAATCTCTCGGAAGGTCAGGCATGCACCTCTAGCCACCACGGCTACAAGTACACCCTCTATGATCTATCTCGAGAATAGATCTTAAAGTAAGAAAAGCCGATTGAAATCAAAGTCGTAGGAGAAACACTCGATCACTAGAAATCGGATTGCAACTTGATAATTCAACATAGTACATGATACATAAACAAGATCACCACCGGGATCCTACCTTGATCTTGCTTCTAGCTCCTGGAACTCCGACGTGGTCTTCCTTGCAAGGTTCCCATGTCAACTAGGGAAACCCTAGACAACTAGCTCGACCCTCTCCTCTCCGGAATGGTGTCCCTCTCTTCTCTGCTCCTCGGCGACAAATGACGAATGAGTTCATGCGTGGCTCTTGGCCAGGGGGCTATAAATAGTCCGAGAGGCGGCTAGGTCAAAGGGGGGCGCGAATGGGCCTAGAAATGGGCCAGGCCGGCCGGCCTGGGCCCATTCTGGCCCATTTCATGGCCGCCTTCCTCGGTGATGCTTCCCGTGTCTTCTAGAACGTTCTCCCTTCTGCATGTGGGCCCTTGACGTCAGTTTCTCCGTGGTTTAGATGAAGCTCCTTGTCCCGCAAGATTCAGCATTTTCTATTCAGGTCCTCGGAGTTTTCCATCTTCACGGGTTGGTCCTTGGGCTTTTTGGAGTCATGTTCACTTCATTGCTTGACTTATGCCGGGCTTCAAGGTCTTGTCACGAGGTGCCTGATGAACTTTACCCGGAAGTCTTGCTTTCAACGCTAAATTCCTGCATAAACATCAAACTCCAAAACCGACATGCACGAACGAACTTGTTATACCAAGGGGGTTAGTACCAATGGATAAGATATAAAATTCATGCCAACACCGAAGGTAAACTCATGGCTAGGTTGACGGAAATTCACCGTCAACATCTCCCTCATGCTTAAACCTTGCTCGTCCTCGAGTAAGCCTTCGATGGATATCATCGTTGCCCTTCATTGTTTAAACCCTGCACTTGATCATACACGAGAAAACATAATGCTCTCAAAAGTTTAGTTCGTTAAAGTTCCATAATGTACTAGCCTTCATCCTTACGGAGGGTGGATATTAATTAAGCTCATCCCACAAGTATTAAACATGCTCCCAAAATTCAAATGGATCTCAGAAATTTTGAAAATGAGAATGAGATGAAGGAGCTAAACCAAGTTCAAAAATTTAAACCACCTTGCATCTTGCTCATGAACTCTCATATTTTCTTGTCTCTCAAGCCTATTTCTTCTACTCCTTTCCCTCTCATAACATATATGTAGGTGGTAGGCTTTATGTGGAGTTCTTTTGGGAAAGTTTAGTCCTACCAAGATATTATAAAAGAGATGTTGTCAAAACAAGACAAGCTTCTCACGGTCTTACCGAGACTCGTCAAAAAGGTCATTGGAAAATAATGTTATATCAAGGAGGGGAAAAGAAAAATACGCACACTTTGAGATAGGTGGACATGTGCAAATGTCAAAGAGTGATCCCGAGGCACAAAGGAAGTCCTCGTTATCGGATTGCACATGGTTGGAAAGATGAGTTTGGATCTTTAAATCTTGAAACTTTTGAAATTCCTAATGCACTTTAGAGAACCGGGGAGTTCACTTTATTTTATTTTTATACATACTTATATTTTTTTTCTTTTCTCATACATATAATTTTTTCTTTGTACTCATTTTTTTCTTTTTCTTTCTTTCTCTTTTTTTTATTTTGCTCCCCTTGATCTCTAAATTGCATTGTACCTACCTCCTCCCCCATGCTTAGATGTTTGCTCATCCTCGGGCAAAGAGGTGATAGAGATAAGGTAGGTACTAGAAATATTTTTCCTTTGAAGAGATACTTGAAATCTTCAATCTTGGCACCATCTTGCGATCTTCCTCGAATTGACGATCCATACTCAATGATAGGTTGTAGTCAAGGATGTAAACACAAAAGATGATATTTTTGGTTTT